>JAWWNH010000050.1:7943750-10640000 GCA_034641385.1 Darevskia mixta
TGCACAACAAACCTGATTCCCCAGGAGATCAGACTTTTTGCAATAAGGAAAGTGTGAGAGCACTTCATGTAACCTTCCAGATACAACTCCTTCCTAAAGCATTGTTCACCCTGATGCAAGACTTTTATAAAGAGGACAGGGGGAGGGCAATCCTGCTCTTTCTGCTCTGATCTCTCAGTAGCTTTTGATGCAATTGACCAAGGTATTCTTCTGGCCTGACTGTAGAATGGATTGTGACACCATATCTACAGGGCTGTGTCCATACAGTAGCATTGTGAGAGTGCTGTTCCTGGTGTTTACTCTGTGGAGTGTCACAGGACACTATTTTGTCCTCAGTGCTATTCAACACCTATATGAAGCTCTTGGCAGCAGTCATTTGCAGTTTTGGAGCAAGTTGTCATCAGTACACTGATGATACCCAGCTCTATTTCTCCAGTACACTTGAGTCAGGAGAGGCTGTGCAAGCCCTGGTCTGGTGCTTGAATCCTGGGAAGACAGAAGTCTTGTGGACAGGTGGTTCCTGTGGCTGGGAGGTAGATAAACTGCCTGTTCTGGATGGGTTGGCACGCTCTCTGCAGGAGCAGTTAAACGGGATAGTCCATCCATCTCTGTCTCTAGATGTGCACGTGACCTCTGTGGTTAGGAGTGTTTTTTAACAGCTGGTATGCAAGCTGTAGGGACCCAGGTGGCGCTGTGGGTTAAACCACAGAGCCTAGGGCTTGCTGATCAGAAGGTCGGTGGTTCGAATCCCTGCGACGGGGTGAGCTCCCGTTGCTCGGTCCCAGCTCCTGCCCACCTAGCAGTTCGAAAGCACAACAAAGTGCAAGTAGATAAATAGGAACCGCTCTGGCGGGAAGGTAAACGGCGTTTCCATGCGCTACTCTGGTTCACCAGAAGCGGCTTTGTCATGCTGGCCACATGACCTGGAAGCTGTATGCCGGATCTCGGCCAATAAAGCGAGATGAGCGCCGCAACCCCAGAGTCGGACACGACTGGACCTAATGGTCAGGGGTCCCTTTACCTTTACCTTTATGCAAGCTGTGACTATTCCTAGACCACAACAACCTGACCCCAGTGTTCCATGCATTTGTAACTTCAAGGCTTTATTACTATTACGTGCTTTCTATGGGGCTACCCTTATATCTGGTCAGGACGTTTCAAATACAGTGGTACCTCAGGTTACAAACGCCTCAGGTTACAAACGCTTCAGGTTACAAACTCCGCTAACCTGGAAGAGTTACCCCGAGTTGAGAACTTTGCCCCAGGATGACAATGGAAATTGTGTGGCAGCGGCGCAGCAGCAGCAAGAGGCCCCATTAGCGGAAGCAAGCCTCTAGTTAAGAACAGTTTCAGGTTTAGAACAGACCTCCAGAACAAGTTAAGTTCATAACCAGAGGTACCACTGTACAGTGGTCCCTCGACTTACGAAGTTAATCCGTTCCAACGGGACTTTCGTAGGTCGGAAAAAATCGTAAGTCGAGTCCCCATAGTAATGCATTGGGAGAAAAAATTCGTAGGTCAAAAAAAACCGCATCTAAACTTCGTAAGTCGAGGAAACCGCATCTAAAATGGCCGCGATTTCCTTTCGGAAGTCGAAAAAATTCGTAGGCGGCGGCCGCTTTGATCCCTCGTAACTCGAAAACAACGTAAGTCGAGTACTTCGTAAGTCGAGGGACCACTGTATTGGCTTAAACTGGCTCATTGCCATTCAGGAGTCAGCACTGTCATTTGGGTATGTGTACATGTGGAGAGACTGAAGCAACCTAGAGTTCAGTTGTGCAGCATACAGTATGATTAAAACAGATGCTAGAGTTGTGTCTATCCTAGAACTTTATATTCTGTAGGTTCACAGGCTTCAGCAGCCAAAGAATATGTTGATTCTAGCAGTCTTCCTTGCACACACATTTTGCTTGTTAGCACAGTGGTATGCTGCAACAACAGGCACAAACATTCCTCTGCCTCCTGTTTGTCAGCCTTTTGCCAACTGCAAACAGAAAAGGGGATACCACTAACTAGTTTCCCTATTAAAATGCATCAGTAGGCGGCTGTAAAATGGACTCTTCTTCAAAGTGACAGACATTAGCCAAGTAACAGCCCTCAGCTATTTCAGATGTGCTAGGCTCTAAAGTTTTAAATAGACAAGGCAATCCCTTAATGCTTGTTAAAAGGACTGAGAGGCAGAGCCACACTTGAGTCACAGGCTCTCTCTCCTGGCACAGTATTAAGCACCCACAACAGCTGCCCTTTCATGATGCTACTACCTTCAGAATTATAAATATTCCACAGAAAACTTTGGTTACGGAAATGTGCAACAGATAGCCAAAATGTAAACACAATACCTAAAATCAAGGCCAGAGGAGCACATGGCCTCAATGTATAATTACTAATATTATGGGCATAGCCAGGGGGTGGGGGGCAGGGGGGTCAGCTGCCCCCCCATCAAGTAAAACAATAGAAATACTTAACTGACCAATCACATCGGGTCTGCCCCCCCCACAAAAGTCCTGCCCCCCTAACAAAAATCCTGGCTATGCCCATGTGCAGTTAAAAGCCAGAAACCCAAAACTACTTACCTATGATCACAAGTCCCGTGGATTTTCCACACAAATCAATCCAGTAAAAATAATAGATATGGTCCAGGGTGGCCAGAGGGCACCAGGCTGAGGAAGGCTGGTGTAACGGTCAATCCAGACAACAATAATCTATTGCCTGTACTTAAACCCCTACTACAAATTTTAAACATTTTGAAAATGAGGCAGCCTAACCTATTTGAACAGGTAACCTAAAGTAATGTTACATGGCATTCCTGTCCACTATTACAATCAAGTTGCTATTTACCTAGTCATTGAGACAGTGCTAAACAGGTAAAAATTGGACTGTTTTGTTATACTGTGTACAGTCAATGTATTGTACTGTACATGTGAAAGTGTGCTTTAAAATATAAAATATAAGCAATTTTGTTGTTGCCATGATTAAACAATTGCCCCCTCACCCACAAAGAAGACTCAATAAAATTTACTAAGTGGTAAATAAGATTATATTTATTAAAATATAACAAATTAAAGGGTCTGCAAAGTAGCCAAGTAACTGAGTGCAGGTAAGGGAAAATCAATGATTATGTAAGAAGGGAGCAACCCCCTCCCCCAGCATGTAAGCTAGCACATTTTAACCACAGCCAAAGATTGGTAGAAGTGTCCCCCTCTTTGCTGAGTGAACCTCGGATAATTGAAGCTCATCCTCCACACTCAGTACTCCACTGTTGAGCGTTCACTATGCTGTGCAGGCTAGACGCCTTAACATCATAATGCTTCAGGGTGGCAGTAAATAATGGTCTTACCTATACCTGCCTGAACTGAATGTCAAATAATGCCAAATCAACAAAAAAATGTTCCACCCTGTCAAATAGGTGAAAACAGGGAGTCCCAAATACCAGTTGAAGACTTTGGGGCTATCAAATTTCAGTAGCACCCTGTGCAACATTCGGCACGCCACCCCTGCACCCCGCCTCTCACGCTGCATCCTACAGCATTGTTGTGGCACCCTCTGCAGCGCAGCACCCAGTGCGGCTGCACTGGTCACATTACCTTAAAGCTGCATCTGCAAATGCCAATTAGTGGCTCTCCCAAAATTCCCACTAAGCCCCATAAAAGGCAACTAGTCGAAGCCCACACTATAGAGGGGGGAAGCTAAAAAAGGCAGATGGAGGGAGAAGAGGGGGGCAGAGTAGCCTTAAGTAGCAGAATAGTCTGCCCGCTTCCATTAGACAATGAGCCCCATGTGGCTCCAGGCCCTCTCCTAGAGGAAGAAACTACCTGAGTCTCTTTTCTCTTGGGAGCTGGGGGAAGGTGAGGCAAATACACCCTTCATTAAAGGCTGGAATGTAATTGTGAGTAAGAAATCATTGCCATCAATTTCATATCTACCAGTAGATATTAATCCACCTTCTCACTGCTGGTTTAGAGTTCAGAAAGCTGCATAAATCCAACTTTACTGAAAAGCATAAGCTATAAACAAAATTAACAATGGGAAACTGTTTTAAAAGCAAGGGATCAAAACAGCATTCCTTTTTTTTACACTTGGCTTATTTTAAAAAGGGACCCAGGTGGCGCTGTGGGTTAAACCACAGAGCCTAGGGCTTGCTAATCAGAAGGTCGGCGGTTCGAATCCCTGTGACGGGGTGAGCTCCCGTTGCTCGGTCCCAGCTCCTGCCAACCTAGCAGTTCAAAAGCACGTCAAAGTGCAAGTAGATAAATAGGTACCGCTCCGGCGGGAAGGTAAACGGCATTTCCGTGTGCTGCTCTGGTTTGCCAGAAGCGGCTTTGTCATGCTGGCCACATGACCCGGAAGCTGTACACTGGCTCCCTCGGCCAATAATGCGAGATGAGCGCCGCAACCCCAGAGTCGGACACGACTGGACCTAATGGTCAGCGGTCCCTTTACCTTTACTATTTTAAAAACCTATTCCCCAGCCTTCTTCAAGTTAAACAAATGCATAAATAAAGTAATGAACATTAAAAGAAAATTAAAATATCAACCAAACAATAAAACAGAAACAGTCTGTCAGGTCTTGAGATTTAGACATCTCTCTACATTTTAAAAAAAATGTCGAAAGCGGAACTGGGGGGGTGAAGGGTGTGTTTAGGGCAGATTCTGTAAAATGAGTATTCATTAAAACTATGGTCAAATAGTAGAAGGACAGTGAAGTTGTATTGCAAATTCTACTAACCAATTACCAGCTTACTGTGTGCTCAGTGAATACAGAGCATGTTCAGTCATATGATACATATTAATCCTCTCATCACATGATGCCTGGCTGGAATGTGTCCTCACAATCTGAAAATGCCTCTTGCTACTTTGTATGGAGGATAGAGAGGTGTGGGTGAGTGTGTATAAGAAGTATCCTATTAGGCACAAAGGTAACATTTATATTTGTGCTCTGCTAACTTTTGTCTCTTGTCCCGCCTACCATTGGCAAGTTGCCCAGAGGGTAATGTGGTCCATGGGCTTAAAAAGGATCCCCACCCCCAATATACATTAACAGAAGGAAAAAGAAATCTAAGGCTAGGCACCTACACAATGGAGCTGTCCTAGCATGATCTCAGTTATTTATTGGTTGGACAAGTAAGCAGCTCCTTGGTTCCCAGTTGCATCTTTCTTTCTGTATGGACATGGCAGTGCTTCCCACTTCCTTAAAATGTTCTCTCTGAAGTGCTGCTGAAAGAAACACCCAGATTATTATTATTTTTATACTTAAAAAAACCCTCAGTGTTACCGTACATCCTAGCACCGCATGTAATTACTATGTTGGGACTGGGGAGAGAATGAGAAAGAAAAAATAAGATGCTAAACACAATACATCACTTGTATTACTGGGGAAAGAGGCTAGCTTTGCATGTTTTTGGCATATTGTTTAATGGAGTGGATGTTTGAGTGTTCTACCTTCCAAAGAAAACTTTTGCAATAAGGTCACAAAATGGTGCTGAAAGGGGAAAGTGGGGATGCAATGCAGACAACCTACTCTAACTTGTACAACACACGTTTGATAATGCAGCCAATGGGCAAAAAGGGGAGAATTGCAGAATACAGCCATTTATTTATCTTATTTATTGCATTTATATACCATATTTTTCTCCAAGGAGCTCCGTGTGGCTTATATGGTTCTTCCCTTCCTAATGTAATCCCCACAACAATCCTCTGAGGCAGGTTAGACTGAGAGGCAGTGACTGACTGGCCTAATGTCACCCAGTGAGCTTCATGGTCGAATGGGGATTTAAACTGTGGTTTTCCAGGTCCTAGTCTGACATTCTAACCACTACACCACACTGGCTCTCTCTTGGTTACCAGAAATATCAGACTTCTCTCAGGTCACTATAGCCAGTCAAAATCTTGAGGGCCGAGAAAGCCACAAAAAGAGAGCAGGATACTAGTTTTATATCACCCACGTGGCAACTTTAAAGATAAAACATGTAGGGGCCAATTGTAAAAGTGGACAGAATCTATTTTGCTAGTTTACATTTAAGTAATGGCAACTTAAATAATTTCAGATAAATCAAACCCATCCATCAATCCATACCCTTAAACACAAACACAAAAAATCTTCGGGTTATAACATCATTCTTTAGGACACACAAGAATTCCTTCACTTCCCACCACCTCCTTGTTCTTATCTCCATTTTTCACTTACACTAAAGTTACCAATTCACATTAAACACTTTTAGCATATATAACATATTACTTGTGGTTATTCAAAATCTACTTTCAACTTCCAGCATATAATAGAACATAGTACTCAACAAAGTACAACCACTGTGGCTCCCCAACTGAATGCTAATAAGAGGCATTTCTAAATATCCTGAGCTGATATGAGGAAAGGAGCATGCAAGCTTCTTCACTCCCTGTGTGGTAGATTTCGCAATGACTGCCTACCCACCCGCTCTCCTGTCATGCTGAGGGCAAGAGGACAGGCTTATCCACCTGCTTTACCATATATTAACAGCTGTCTCTCTCCCACTGCCTAGGCCCTAACCCTGAAACCAATTCAAACATTTGAGTGATGCAGAGGGCTAGCTGACTGACCTCCGGAAAGCTGCCTACACGTTTCCCTCAGCAGTACCTTCCTACTCAGCCAGAGTGGAGCCTGCTTAAGCAGACCCTTCCAAGGCTGTTACTCGAATAAATTAATTCCTGCTCTCTCTCTCTCTCTCTCTCTCTCTCTCTCTCTCTCTCTCTCTCTCATTCTCCACTGTAGAAGACCCAGATTTAAACACTGATGTGTAAGTTTAAAGCAACCAGTTTGTGAGCTAAAAAGACTAATAGATGCAACTAGATTAATATGCAAGTGGTCAGGGGGGAAATTGCTTAAGAGAATAAAACGAGCAGAAGAAAAAAATATCTGTTACATCCCACCTGCTCCTTTTGTGCATAGGCTGACGTCCGGAAAAGCATCTGACATTGGAGGCTAACAGAGGACCTAGAGTGCAAGATGGTCGGCTTTCACATTAAAGAGTCACAGATGTAGTGGTGGAAATGGAAGGGCTCCTTAATAAATAGAGAGTGGAGAGCAGGGAATTTCTGCAGCTCTCTCTTTATTTATTTATTCCCCCACTACCCACTCACATAAGATTGCAATTGTGTAAGTAAAGCGAACACAAGTTGTGGACTTACTGTAGTTTTAAGAGGTGTTTGTGTGGTTGCCACCTGGTGGCCAAAAGGCAAAAGGTAAAACTGAACAGGTCTGTATTCTTGATGGATGTCAAAATAAAAACCAAGTAAAATAAACCAAGAAATAAAACCAGTTATTTTACTGGTGTAGCCTACATACATTGTAGCAGTAACATCCCCCCCCACACACACACACATACTTGTTAGATGTAGTGGGAGCTGTGGTCTAAACCACTGAGCCTCTTGGGCTTGCAGATCAGAAGGTTGGCAGTTCAAGTCCGCGAGACGGAGTGACCCGGAAAGTTGTCTGCAGACAAATGCATGCTCCCTCAGCCTGAAGTGAAATGAGCATCACACCCCATAGTCAAGTATGACTGGACTTAACAGTCCAGGGGGTCCTACTTGCTGGATGTCTTTACTATATACAACAGCAGGACTTTTCAGGACACTTCACATTGAATTAAAATGTTGGAAATTATTCTCTGCACTGGAGAACCCCTGTATCTGTCCATCAAGCCACCTTGAATATTTAACCGAAAGGCAGGGAAGAAATGTTTTAAAGAAAAATCGATAGATAAAAGATATAATCTATATTTACATGTGACAACACAAATACCTGCACAGCCACTCAGGAGACACTCCCCTCCTTTCCAGAACCATGCTAGTCTTTTGCAGCAAAAATAACAGAGTCTTGGTGACCATATTTGGATACTCATATGAATTTACTGGAGAGTTTGTGAAAGCCAGGTGCATTTTTTTAATTGTCCACCTCGGTGTTACCCAACATCCATTTTTACATGTCCCCCCCCCCAAGAAATTTAAATAAATTGTTACATATAAATAATTTCCTAAAAGATGAGAGCCCTAGATCCACTGGAAATAGATCCATAACTAGGCTCTTCCTTATTATCAAACACATAATTTCAATAAACACAGGAAACATTCTGACCTTGACTGGTCAATGAAGATCTCACAGGCATCTGCAGAGCTACTCCAAGTGCGCCAAAATATTCCCCATGGTCCAATTCCATCCCACCAAATCCAGGTTTCAGATATGGTATATTACAGCTCTATATAGAACAGATTAAATACTTCCTACCCTAAATAATTGTCATTACCCCCCCTCCTTTGCTCTCTGCAGTTAGGTTTTCTGAAATCACCTTTGCAGAACCCAAGAGAGACCAGTCTGTGTAAAACTATGCTCAGACCTGGTTGATAAAATGAATAATGTGGTGTTCCAGCTTAACAAGAGTGCCTCGAACTATTCGTTCCACATTTGTGCTGCTCTGTTTTTTAAAAAAAATGTGAGCAAGCATAAATATTCTTTGCAAGGCCAAGAACTGCACAAGTCTGGCAGGAACTGATTTACTATCATATCAGCTTTTCATCTCCTTCCAAACAAGCTTGGCAAAGTTATATCATTGTGACTTCCAAGGGCAAATGCACAGTTGGGCTGCTTCCTAGGTCCTGAGCCTGCATCGTTAAAGCTACTTTTCTTCTGTCTTGAATTCTGCAACCCAATATTTTCTTACAAACAATATTTTTTGCAAAACAATGCTTTATTTTTGTATTTTGAACCAAAAGGTTTTTCAGAAGTAAAGCCAGAGTGTATTAACCAATGGTTTAAAGAGAGAGAGAGAGAGAGAGAGAGAGAGAGAGAGAGAGAGAGAGAGAGAACAGAGATGAGGATGGGGGGAGGAGACAGGAGAGATTGACTTTTCAAATCTGGTTTATACATACTGATACAGCAATTGAGGAGAGGGCAAAATTTGCATTAGAGGCATGTGGGTGCTGGTAGCAAAAGAATGTATTTAAAAGTCAAGTAAATGAGGAAGGAAATGTGAGATGGGTGACTACATTTTACCAGTCTAGAATGGGTGCTTTTTTCTGCTGCTTGCTTGGAGCTGGGTGCTACGGTTCATGTGACCATCTGGGAAGTTCTGTGTTTAATTCCGGTGTAAGATGCTGAATGAACGGCTATATTATTCACCCAAAAGAGTTGGGTGCCTGCCAGCCGGCTCAGGCCTCTATCTTTTTTTTATTCCCTTCTAAAAGAAAGACAAAAAAAAGCCCATGAATGAATGTGAGTGATGGCGGGTGGCGGCGGAGAAATAGGGAGGGATCTCAACAGATTGAAAAGAATCCATCTTGGGGGGGGGGGGTTGAGAACAAAACACAAAAACCTTTAACCATTTGAAAACTAACACAATTACGAGGGTGACTGGCCTGCTTAATGTATTTGTGATTAGAGAGCAGTGAGATGCAAGTGAGGCTGTGAACCTGCTGATTTATTATTCTAACAAATGTAGAAAAACACTGCATTACTGATCATTATTCCCTTGATCCACAAAGAGAAGAGATATGAACACCAAAAGAATTTCAAGACTTATTAAGAATCAGCTGCCACTATCATAGTAATAATAAAAGAGTCTGTGGATCTGCTAGACTTGAGTCCCCCCTTCTACCTGTCTGTTGGTAATCCTGGTATTAATGAAGACAGACATGGAATCCTGGCATTCAAAACTCCTGAAACTGATTAAGTGGGCTCAAACTCAATTATGTGTTATGTTGCCAATTATGTTCAAAGATTAATCAACTACACTGGAAAAAGAGGGAAATATAGCACTGGCTCTTTCCTGTCAATTGATTTTCTTTCTAACCCATAACTCTGTAGTTACTTGTTACGGTTTCTTATTTTTCAGCTAATACAACTTTTTCTTCTTATGCATTATGTTATGGTTTGGGAGTAGAGAGGTTGAGGTCGTGGAAAATTCAGAAGTGTAGGGCTCCTCCATAATAGTCATTGCCACACCCCTTCTAAAATTATACAATAATCCTATAATTATACAATAATAATATTTTGGATATATTGCAATGGTCAATGAAGACCCTGAATTGCTACATCACTGGTGAAAATGCATCCTTGGGTCATACCTTCTCCAGACACAAATCTCACCTTAGCAGTAAAGAGCACAACACCAAAAACCTTCTATTGGAAATTTATAAAATAATAGTAGAAAATACTTAAGGAAGCACTGGAATCTATCTGGGAAACTGATTTTCAAAGAGAAATAAAAACAGACACGTGGAATGGCCTCTGGAATAAATATCCCTTTAAATCTGTCTTGTCACAGATAAAATGCCATCAAGTTCACAGTATGATGGTAGCTCACACCTGTTAAACAATATAGAACCAACTATGCAATATCACCATGGTGCTAAAGAATGTAACAATAAAGGAACATACCAGTATTTCCGTATGTGGTGGTCTTGCTCAAAACAGTATCATTCGGAACATAGGTTTTTGGGGTTTTTTGGGCAAAATCATAAGTGAACAGTGCATCCACAATTGACTTTATTGAGCACCTATGATGATTCAGTGGGGAAAGTGATGTTCAAAGACTTAGTTCCTATGATGCTGACAGCAGCAAAATTGACAACTGAAAAAATAGGAAACCCTTGCCTTTGAACTTACTATAATTACAGCATGTGTATCAAATGAGACAGAAGAATATTCCAATAGAACATTTCTCTGTCTGTGGAAGGCATGGTTAAGGATAGCACACATGCAAGTTATATGAACTTACAAGGGAAATATATTTGAAGAAAATACATTTGAATAAAAGTTTGGAGTGTGGCTACCAAAGCAATATGGATAAAATCAAATATTTGCTATTATGTTTAGCTAGATTTCCTTTGAAAGTGACCCAATTTAGGATAGCATATTAGGTTAATTCCTCAGATCAGTGACTCTCACCTCCACAAATGTACACCTTTGCACTATATTGTACTGTTTGGTTGTTGCATGTTTTTCCTTTGGTCTGTATTAGGTTGCCTGATAAACTTGCCTGATTGATTTATATCTCAATTTCTTAAGAAAATCATTCAGTTTCATCCTAGGATGTTTAAAGCCATTGATAGTGACAACCAAAGAAGTCCCTAGTTTTGCTTTTGAAAAAAAACTGTGTTTGTATGATCTTTGTTTGGATAATAAACTCTTAACCACTAGGTCACATTGAAATAGGAGAACAGTTACTTACTAAAATATCAGTTGCTTTAAGCTATATGCTTTTAAATGTTCATGTATTGAAAGTTCATACAGATCATCAGATTGGTTTTCCTGTGTAAATAACCATTTGAAATTGCTATCTGCATTACTAAAAAGAAGCCATGAGACAAGACCGCTGGATGACAAGAGTAAGCTGTTTAGTTTTAATGAGCAACATTCAGCTTCACACAAAAAGTAGAGATCCCAATAACAATCTTTGAGGGACTTCCACGGGCATTTTAATGTGACGCTGCTGGCTCTGGAGAAATGATGTAGTTTCATTGGATAATCCTGCTAATTGACCTGAAGTTCAGGGTGAGCGGTGAGGTAGTTAAGTTGTGCGATGACACCAAATTATTCAAGGGTGTTAAATAAAAAGGGATTGCAAGGAACTCCAAAAGGATCTCTCCAGAGTTGGGTGAATGGGCAGTAAAGTAGCAAAGCAATGAAAGTAGTGTAAAATGATGCACACTGAGGCAAATAATCCTAACCTCAAATATATGCTAATAGGGTGTGGCTGAACAGGAAGGAGACCTTGGGGTCATAGTGAATAGCTCATTGAAGATGTTGGTCCAGTGTGTAGCAGCTGTGAAAAAAGCAAATTCATGCTAGAGATCATTAGGAAATGAATTGAAAACAAAACTGCCAATATCATAATGCCACTATACAAATGGTTCAACTGAGGAAAGAATTCTGTATGGAGTTTTGGTCAACTCACCTCAAAAAGGATGTTATAGAGATCTGGAAAGGGGTCAGAAAAAGTTAACCAAAATAATCAAGGAGCTGGAGCAACCCCATATTTAGAACTTTTTAGCACAGGAAAAACGAAAGAGTATCTAGAACATAACAGAGGTGCATCCATTTTTGCATGGTATGGAGAAAATTATTAGAAAGTAGTTGTTCAGGACAAACAAAAGGAAGTACTCCTTTATGCAGTGAATATGGTGAATAGTTAAAACTACTGAATTTACTCCCAAAAGTTCTAGTGATGTCTTTATGTCTTTAAAATGGTGTTAGACAATTACATGGAGAATAAGGCTAGCAATTGGTACTAGCCATGACAGCTAGGCACTATCTTACATGTTAGAGGCAGCTAGGAACCACAAAAGGTGGCGGACCCTCCTTCCTTGGAGGTTTTTAAGCAGAGGTTGGGTGGCCACCTGTCATGTATGATCTAGATGTGATTCCTGCATTGCAGGGGGTTGGAATAGATTCTATTATTCTGTGATTCTATGAAATGTTGAATAGAATTACCGTGTGTGACTTAACCAGTACACAAGTCAATAGTAAAAGGACCCAGGAGGATGTGGGTTGGCATAAAAGCCTATGTGGTTTCACATGATATTATGTAGGTGGTGTTACATGTGGCAACTGAAGAACTCAAAGGTCCCAGAAGTTATTTAATTAGAGCAGAGCCAAAAATAGTGTTAAGTATTAGACAATGACATCTTCTGTTCCAAAAGCATATTCTTAATTGTTAAAGGTTTATTCTACTGATATAGACATATGAAAACAACTAGTGCAAGGCAAAGTAAGCCAACAGACTTGTTCTAGAGTTGTGTCAATGTTTATTCAAATCCTTTGCATAGAAGAGACAGTTAAAAAATAAAAAAATGTGTTGAGGCACAGAACTGTTTCTGGTTTTCCATGTATGTGGAGTCAGATATTGTACCTGTAGATACTCATCATTACTATTTCTTTAAACAACTATAGCTAACATACTGATTTATATTTTACCATAATCTCAATTTAGGAGAAAGGTGGAATATAAATAACATTAAATAAGAGGAGGTGGAGGAGGAGGAAGAAGAAAAAGGAAAACTAACTCTTTCCCTCTCTCTCTCTCTCTCTCATATATCATCTATCTATCTGAGGCACCATATGACTCATTACCTACTGTATATTACCGACTATAATTTGTGGCTTTCTGACTAATATACCAGCACGTTGTACTAAATTTCATCCACACCAGTGAGCATGGTGCAACACAACAACAATGCATTTTTATGTACACTGTGCTATTTTTATCTGTTGTTAGCCGCTCTGAACCCGGCTTTGGCCGGGGAGGGCGGAATACAAATAAATTACTATTAATTATTATTATTATTACTACTACTACCACTATTAACATCATTGGACAACATCATTACTCCCCCATCCTTTCCATACAAGCACGCTTCTGTTCTCCCATAATTCACCCATGAAAGCAGCAGGAAAGAACAATATGCCAGTATAATGCCCCCAATTTTCTCATTTTACTCCTGTAATTTTCCAGATTAAGGGGAACGCAAACAGATTTGGTGGGGGAATCAAGTAATGCATAAATGAGCACCAAACATGCACTATATTCCATTAGTTTTCCATAAGTGACATTTACATCATGAGAAAGTTCAAATACAATGTAGAAATGAACAGGTAAAACACCAGGGAAATTGAATACCCTGCAGTATGAATACAGCTGTAGTGGTAAAAAGGAAACCTGGTCTTGCTCGCTCTCGCTCTCTCTCTCTCTCTCCACACACACAGTGCTTTTTTCTGGTGGGACACAGGGGCACGCATACCCCTAAACATTTTGTGAATCTTTGTACTGTACTTTTGTTCATTTACTGTAGAGAGAGAGAGAGTGTGTGTGTCATACATACATATTATATATATATATATATATATATATATATATATATATATATATATATATAATATCACTTGTCCCAACCTGTAGCAGCATTTTCTTTACAACTATTCTGTTGGGTAAAAATCCCATAGGAGTATAGAAATGTCAAGATCACTTTAGCAAATAGTACAGTATTGGATTCACAATCCCTCCAGTGCAAAAAGAAAAACCAACTCATACAAAATCAATAGCAGTTCCTGGCAATACAATCTATTTGACCAGGACTGAATATCAAAATCCCATATGTGGCTCAGCATCACTAGAACTTGACAGAAATGTATGCCTTATATTGCACATTTGGAACATTTTGGGCCGAGTCAAATAATTGCCCTTTGCAGCAAGAATTCACCTAATCTAAGGCAAGCCCTCACAAACCCCAGGCGACATATTGCTAATAATTATAAATGAATACCAGGATAATTCTTAATCCAAATTTTGTAAGGGCATATGAATCACAATTCTGATCAGTTTGTGACTAGAGCTGGAGAGCTTCACTGATATAACGGTATGAACAATCCAGCAGGTACAATCTATCAAGACTCGCATGTGTGAACACAAAAGCAGCATAAGCAACCATGGGATAGAAGACTCAGTTGTTCAACATTTTGTACAACATGGACACAATCAGAAAGATTTCAGACTACAGATACTTAAGAATCCCAACAGCAGAATAATAATGTCTCTTTGGTTGGAAGCAGGTGGGAAAGTTGGTAGATTACTTGTAGTTCTGCCTCTTGTATCTGGGCCATAGGATTCAAATGTTTCTCAAGTTTTTCCATCACAATTGATTAAGCAAACTGATACAAGCAGCCTTCAATCTACCAAGCACTATATAGTATATATACTATATCCTCCAATAATCTGAATGTTTTAATGAAATCGATTGATATGGCTACATCTACCGTATAACACAATAACAACCTGTTAAACCTGTTCATAATACACCTTAAGGTCCTTTTTACCACAAAGTGGGACACAAAATATTATAAAGACACAAATACAGAAACACAGAATTTTTCAAACTTGGATTTTTAAAGAGTGTTTCTTCTTTTATTGTATTCTAAACCCTAAAAATTACTTTAAAGTATAGAATTTGTAAACACTCAAAACATTTCAAAGCGACAGGAAGAGAGAGGGGGGAACATTGGCTCTGAGCCTCATGAACTGGCCTGAGTAGGTTCTGAATCTGACACCAGCTCCCTAACTCTCCCCCCTCTCTGGTGTCATGCCGCATGCTGAGAATGCTTTTGCTTAACTGAGAACATATCATCTTCATAGGAACACGGCCTGGATAACTAGTCTCTCGGCAGCCTGGGAGACGGAAGTCTGCAATTCCTGCCAAACTTTCCTGCAGCCAATCCAAGGACACACTAACGCCTCTGAAGAAACAGCCCCACATAAGGTTTCAAAATCTAAACATTCTCCTTGTTAAGGGGAAAGTTCATCAGATTCCCATTCTGTCTCATCCTGGCAGGGCCACCTGTATGCACAAACCACTCATGTTTATAACACTAACAAGACATGGTTCCAGGCTGGTGTCTGCAGAACCTATATGACATCTGTACCATACTAGAAATTTGCTTCCCAAATGTCAGCTACCTCAGAATAAATGAGAAATTGGATGAACCCTCTTCTTTTTAACTCTTATCAGTTGCATAAAAAAACCCACTTGGATGCATTTGCGATAGAAACATAGATAGATATAGATAGATATCCCAAATGCATCCAATAGTGGGTGGGGGTGGATCTACACCGGGGGGGGGCAGGACAATGATGCTATAAATAAGTCAGAAATTACATCGTTATAACAACAACAACAAATCCCCTTGTAAAAATGTTATGGAAAGGTTTTGTGCTCTCTGGTCCCATCTGGTGTTGCATGTTTATAACACATTCAAATCATTGTATTTTGACTATTGTAGCTGAGGTAATCCCAGTTGACAGTTTCCTGTATAAGGAATGTTTACAAACAGAAATAAGGTAGAGACTGAAAAACACAATGCATTAAATTATTCAGTATTTTTCAGAGTCAGTACATTTCTCAATATAAAACTCTTCCTCAATTATGCCACTGATAGAAATGTCCTCCAGACCAGCAGTCTGGGAGCCCTCAACACCACCTTCAGGACCAGGCTCTGTCAGCTCAGGCAGGGAGACTGCTGTCCCAATTGCCCAAAGCCAGGAACACACACACTAGACCAGTGATGGCTAACCTTGACACTCCAGATGTTTTGGGACTACAACTCCCATCATCCCTGACCACTGGTCCTGTTAGCTAGGGATGATGGGAGTTGTAGTTCCAAAACATCTGGAGTGTCAAGGTTAGCCATCACTGCACTAGACCCTCCACTCCAACCGGACAGAGCCCTGATGCTGTGCCAAGTATCTAGGTGGGCACAGCAGGGAGAGGCCAATTCCACCCTGCTCACCCACCCAAGTCTCAGTGAAACAGACCAGATCTGTCACCTCATCCACAATCAGATCATGGATTGGGTGGGGATCTTACTCCAAGCCAACCTGGCATTCGGCAACAGCAGCCGTAGACAGGAGGGCTGGCTGATACATCAACCACAATTCCCCCAGGTTGGAGGAGGGGCTGGCACATATGGATCCTTTCTCAGCACAAGAAATTAGAGTTGGTGATAAAGATATTTCTCTGTCTTATTTTTTCCTGTTTGCTCTGAGCTCCTTCAATGAGTCAAGTTTAAAATATATATACTTTTTTAAAAAAAAATCCTTTGTACCAATTCCTAAACAAGCTGCAGCAATTCCCAATGAAGGCCACAATGACAATGCTAGTCTCCATTGGGGATGGGGAACCATTCAAAGGCTAAATAAATTCAATCTGCTAATTAAGGAGGGGGTTGTGGCAGAAGGTTATAAGGAGGTGGACTTTGCTATTCACTTCCCTCCAATTAACATTCCATTGGCACTGCACCACTTTCTAACAACGAGAATCTTTTCCAAGGGGCTGTACACAGAAGGGGCATTAAAGAAATGAGATGAGCCATTTTTATTTTTTTTAAAAAAGCATCAAATCTACGCAGTCTCAAAACTAGAGATGTAGTATTATGGAAACTGCTAAACAAAACTAAAAATAAGTTTGCATATTAGGCACTTTCAATCTAAATTTCATCCACATCTTTAAGCAAATTTAACTTCATAGCTGATAAGTATCTTACAAGTGTGGCAGGAATGAAGAAAAAAAAATTTCTGCCTGTTCCCCTCCCTCCACCTAAAAAATAATAATATTTGCATTGAGAGTATATTTGCATCTGGCTGAAAGAAAACAGTTTATGAATATGGCTCATCTGAGTTCTACCCACACAGTGTTTTTAACATCCATCTGTAATTCCAGGTGCAAAATTCTATCTGCAGGGGAAAACACAAGTTAGAAAACTTAAAAGGGTAAGGTGTTACTTGAAATGGTCAGATCTCAAATATAAACAATTAATAAGGAAAAACATCATTTTTGGGGGTTTGTCAATCTGGGGGCAACTCCCCTGTTAGAAGAAAACAGATTCTCTCATTCACAACACTTATAGAAAATTCCTGAGTCCTTTGTGGGAATGTGGCTGCCACCTAAGGACAGCAAATCACGTATTCATTCTTTTTACAGAATGAAAACCTCTTGTTCTTGTCAATCACTTTGGACTGCAGCAACAATATTATAACACATTTAAAAATCATTGTTTTTTTCACAGCTTCAAAAATGACAGACTGTTCCTTCTTTTAGATATATTTTAGAAGGTTCTCTTCTGCTAATCTGTAATACTTTGCCCATATAATTACACAGTCTCAAATTATTAAAAACCCAAACTCTCTACCCACCCACTTAAGAAAGTACTGGAGCTTTCTTAAAAGTACAGTAAGGTCTTAGGCCTTAAGATAAACCTAATTAAATCTGAATGGTTTGGTTGTAATACAAAGGGAATACAAAGTGAAAAATGAGTTAGCTTAAAAAATATTCAATTCCATGGAAAGAAAGACCTATCAGATATCTGGGATGCTGGATAACTTATGATTTGGATAATATGATCGCATTCAACCATGACAAACTAATGCAGGAAATAAATGAATGTGGTAAATTAGAATAATTTAAAGCTCCACTGGACGGCAAGAAGTTGAGTTATCAAAATAAACATAATGCCATGAGTTTTATTTTTATTGTTAAATATTCCATTAAAGATCACCAAAACCTTACTCAAAATATGACAAAATCTTCTTAAATCTTTCTATGGTAAGCTAGGAAACAAACAGTTACAGTAAAAACTCTTTATCAGCAAAGGGAGAAGAAGGGTCTAGCATTTCCTAATGTAAAGCCAGTAGATTAAGTGAACTGAAGGAATGGTTTGTAAAATTTGCAGTAACAAGCATTGAAAAATATGGCCTGTCTGTAGCAATAAAATATACTCTTTGTTATTGTAAAAAGAGAAAATCTCAGGATAATAAATGAAAATGTGATTAGTAGAAACATCTACCCAATGTGGAAGACGTCTAAAAGCAAATTGAGCCCAGGATTATCACAATTTGTGGGCAGATATGCAGTGAATCAGGGAGATGAACAGAACAGCCATGAGATATATCTGGGGTAAAATAAGGACATGGCATTAATTATTGATTACAGAGAATGGTTTTGACATAGGCCTGGCAATTAGATCTGATGGCTGGGCAATATACCATTTTGGGTGAACTCTTGCAGGCAACCTGGTAGGGGGAACTAGAGCACAAAAGCCCCCAAGTTGGACTTCTGAACAGAGAGCATTGCCCTCCAAAATCACTTAAGGGGATCTTCCATTGGGATGGGGCTGAGTGCCCTTTCCCCCATCATAAGAATACAATATTCCTTCTAAGGATCCAGCTCAATGCCTCTCCTACCATTACAAATTTGTGAGGTGACACAACAAAAGAAGCAGCAATAGTACCTTTGCAATGAGGTAGCCGAAAACCCCGGAGAACCATAGCCAATCAACGTGACGGTAAAAAGGTATGCCTGGTGCTGAAAAGAGCAACCAACAGCAACACTGCTAATGGAACTTGCCTGTAAAAGGAGATTCCAGTATCTTAAACTACTGGTACATACAGAAAGAAGTGGGTAGGTGGGAAAGCCTCATAGAACAAGGTGAGGGAAGCAGGCACATGGCCTCCTTTACATTAGGAGTGGACCTGAGCAGTCTTCACAAAAGTCTGCCCTCTAGGACCTGCCCAGAGGATCCAAAGCACCAGCTCTGATTGGCTCCCTGGTGATGGAAGGTCCACCCTGCCAGAGTTGGCCCAAGCATGCCAAAGGAGTGCTTGGACAGTAGGAAAAAGGTTCCACTGCCCCCCATGCTGCCGCATATTGTGGCTTCCTGGTGACTTATGTGGGAGGACTTATACTTACTGCTATATTTCATAACAATGAATGTAGAAATAAAAATATAGTAGGAGATATAACATGGAAGGAATAAAACTTACATTAAATTAAGTGAATGATTTCAGGGGAACAAGAAAAACATACAACCTGGTTAAATAAATGTTAGATTGCAACCAACTATCTTTCACCCTGGAGATGGAGAATGAGGGCAAAGATGAGGTGATACTGTCACTGGGAGTACAAGGCTGATACTGCTTAATGATCTTCGGAGAAGATTTAGAGAAGTAAACTGTATCTGTGTGACTGTTACAGAACATTTTTCATAAACTAATCCTGCTACTACTACAGGTTGCAACTCATAGTGTGCAAGTTGTAATCACATATCAACATTAGTTCCCCCCTCAAATTATTTGTGTATCCTTACTGGTATGTCTGATATCCTCTACCATACTCCATTTATTTATGCAAGGAAAAGTCTAGATCTTCATTCAGTCCCCTGGGTGCCAAACTTTACAAATATACAATCTAGAATAATTCTCTCTTACTTAGTACTCTTTCCTGGCGATTAATCTTTTCAGTGGCCCAAAACTATATCATTTTAAGTACTGTGTGTTTTTAAGCACTGATTATGGTGTTGTCTCAAGTATTATCATTATTTTAATTTAGTTTTGTATATAGCATCTGATGAAAGAGATTTCTCCTAAATGCATCAAGCTAAATAAACAGTTGGTTATCAGAAACACCTGAGCTCATCTTCTTCTGTTTATGTCTGGATGCTCTCCCATCAACCACCCAGGATTAGTTTACTAATCAGAATATAGCACAAAACCCACTACCACACTATCAAAATTTTTGGCTGGGTATTACCTGTTTCTTTGAAACCATTAAGAGGTAACAAATATGCCTTCCCAAAACTAGGTATATGGAAGTTAAATTCAATTAATTAATCTTTTAATATGTCCACATTTTAGAATTTTAAGCAGTTAAGAAACATATCCAGTCCAAAAGCTGCAACTTCAGTGTCTTACTGGTATAAATGTACCAACATTCTAAAAAATGGCATGTTTTCAAACCTGTCTGTGACCCAGGATGCTAGATTTATTTAGCCAGAGTCCATATACTATACAATTATCTAACAGGATACAAGAAAGCAAGTTACAGCATCACGTAAAGAATGTCACTAACTGAAACTATAGGATAGGGGAAAGAAGAGATTATCATAATCAAAATTTGACACTTTATAGCTGGAAATCAAACATGCCAAGGGCTTCTCCCTCAACCATCTGCTTGTTACAGCCAAGCCAAACTAGCAGAAACTATTATTCAAAAAAGAAATAGTGCCCAGATAAGAGTATTTGAAATCAGCATGTAGCTTGGAGTCACTCAAGTGACAGAAAATAGGCATAAAAACAGATCCTCAATTTCAAAGATGGAGGGGGGAAGAAAGAGAGAGCAAAAGATAGGCAGAAGTACTATTTATTGCTTAGCCTCTCATCCACAGTAAGCACGGTGCTAGAGAGACCTCTTGCAGTGCACTGCTGATACTGCGACCAGAAGCTTAGAGTTGAAGAACAAAATCAACAATATTATTCTATAAAGGTAAAGCTTTTTTTTAAAAAAAATGGCTTGGCCTGCTCAATAGACCAGCATCACTACTGGATGCTGATTCAAAACGTATTATCTGTTTATCAAAATGTTTTGTAACTACCTTTATACATGGCACACAGTCACAGAAGAATAATGTATCACAGAATCTGCTCATGCCACGGCAAATATGTTCAGAAGTTCAGGACCACTTAGAAAGGTCTAGAAATAGTCTAGGCTTAATCCCTAATAACATGCTAACTGACAGAGCACTTCAGCCCTAAAAATCAGCAAACTATCTTTATGTGCTCTCTGATCAAAAACATCACAGAGCCTTTACTCTGGAGCATTTACATGTCCTTCCATCAGCAGTTCTGGAGGAGAGGTTAAAAAAAAAGTGTCCTTGTGAATCTGGAGAGGTAGAACCAGTAACTCATGTTCTTATGTGTAGTAAGTGACATGATATCTAAATAAAGAAAATCCAGAATAGTGAGGTAAATTTCCGGATAACATACCTCTCCAAAAAAAGGTGAAGGTAGTATAGGTTCTTCTGGTGCAGAATTAATGAAAGAAATGAAGAGAAACCAGTTTAAAAAAATTATCTCTGGTATTATTGCATCTGACTACACTACAATGTTATGTTCGTTTATCAACAAGTACAACCTTCCAAACCCTATCAAACCAATCTTGCATAGTTAACAGGCAATTGCTTCTCACTAAGAATGCAATTGGCTTTTATGATATCGCTGCTGAAACAGACATATGGTAAAATGTAATGGGTGTGAGTGCCTGCAGAATTTTAAAGGAGTGGCTTATATTCAGGTATTGTCTTTTTTCTTTCCCCCCCTTGAATTTTAAAGGTGCAGCTTATATTCGGGTGTGGCTTATATTTGGGCCGATACGGTATATTGTCCCTTTAGGCCAGCAAACTTTTTCAGGAGGGGGCCGGTCCACTGTACCTCAGACCTTGTGGGGGGCCAGACCCACCCCCTCCCGAAAGCAAACACCCCCCCGCCAATGCCACTCACGCCGCCGACGCCTCGTCTTCAGCAGTGTCGGCGTCCTCTGTCTCGGCGGGGCGCAAAGCCCAAGCCGCTGGCCTGGGCAGCGTAGGCAGCCTCCTCGCCACTGCTGCTTCCTTCCCACTCGACTGCTTCCTCCTGCTCAGCCGCCTCAGCAGGAAGGAAGGGACGGCACCCAGATGCCACTGGCCTGGGCGGCAGAGGCAGCCTCCACACAGCTGCTGCTCTTCCTTCCCGTTCGGCCGTTTCCTCCCGCTCGGCCGCCTCAGCAGGAAGGGGCGGTGTCCAGAGGCGTCTGCAGCTTCTGATTGGCTGCAGCCAATCAGAAGCCGTGCCTTGCCGCGTCGCATCGCGGAAGTCAGTCTCCGCGCCTGTTTAGCACGGGGACTGACTGAGTGGGCGGCAGGGTCTGCAAGGTTCGCGGGCCGGATTAACAAGCCCGGTGGGCCATATCTGGCCTGCGGGCCTTAGTTTGGCGACCTCTGCTTTAGGCAGGCAGACCAATACATTTTTATTCTGCCAAGCTTTTGGTATATTTTAATACTGACGGCTGTTTGTTTTAATTGAAATTATGTTTTAATTGTTGTGAACTGCCTTTAGGCCCCCTTTTAGGGCTGAAAGACCATATCTAAGCATTTACATAAATAAAAACATTAAATCAAAGGAGCTCCAAGTTCATTGTACATTTACAAATGAACATATCTGTCACAAGGCTAGCAATATTTCTTTTGGAACTTATTTAACAGAAGAATGTGGTAATATTATAAGAAGATAGAAATCAAGAAGCTAGAATTCGATTTATACACTTGTTTTTAGGTTACTTTAAGAGCTATTTTGTTTCTAATTTGTCAGCATGGTGTTTGTTTGATTTCTTTCTGGGGAACCTAAAAAGGCCACCTGGACATTACCAATGTGTTGAACTAGACAAATGTTACTAAGACTTGCTGGAAAACAAAGGAGCAGCTGAAGCACTAAACATTACAGGTTTGCCAAAAATAAAATTCTTAATACCCTTTCTATTTTGGATCAAGAGGCTATTATTCTATATAACTGTTCGCTCATATGATTTTTTTAATCTAATTTTAATTTGCAAACTTTTCGCTAACACAAAGCCTTCAAAATTATAAGCACAAATAAAAGCTGGAGTAAAATACCACTTTCAACATCAGTAAAGCCCCTCTATTTTCACCAGGACAATATACGTTCTCTAGGTGTATTTCAACACTGCCTCATATTAGTCTCCACCAAGCACAAATTGTTCTCAAATTGCAACATTTTATCCCTCAATAACCACAGGCAATTTAAGTGTTAACTGCAGTAACATTTTACCCTTTTAGCATAATTTTAAAAAAAATCGGAAAATCAACATTCAGTTTATTCCTCCTCTATGGAATACTGGCACTATTACTAAATGTACCCTGACCACTGGAAGGGAAACAAAGCACTGAAATCAATGCATTTATTGCATCTATTTCACACAAGCCCTAAAATAACAACTCAAAAGAAAAGCATAAAAATAAAATTAAATAAACTTCAAGTTAAAACGCCTTAAATTGCATTAAAGGTATCCAAGGGAGACAGAAGTTGTCTAGTGCCTGATGGAACATGTTTCATAGTTGGACGTGACATTAAAAAAGGCCCTTTAATCTCTGGTCTAATCTCTGACAAAGATAGGTCAACAAAGATTATCTGCACCAACAGCCAGGTTCAGGTGATAGAAGGTGGTTCTTTAGATATCCAGTCCCTCTAGGAGCTTCAAGGTGGTGGTGGTGGTGGTTTTAAAAAAAATGCTCTGAACTGTACTCAGAAACCAGAAGCTACTTAAAAACTTTCAGTACTGGGGTAATGTGTTTATGGTATCCATGTCAGTTAACAACCTGGTGGTCAAATTCTGTACCAGTTAAGCTGCCAAACACTTTGCAGAGGCAGCTCCATCCCCACATACAACAAATTACAGAAAAGCCTGGATGTTTTTACGACAGAGATAACTGAGCAGATCATTTTCCCCCCAGAAAGGTATGCAGATGAAGAGAAGCATGTGGGTAGAGCCAGGGGCTGGGGGCTAGCACAGAGCCAGGGTACTACAGTAGCTAAGATTCTGAGCTATAAATCTAGAAGTTCCTTGTTTAAATCCTATCTTGCCATTAACTTAGTACAGGCATGTCCAAAGTCTGTTTCGGGGGCCTAATCCAGCCTGCCGATCGGTTTAATCCTGCCCCTGTGGCAGTTTACTTCCTGGGGTAAAATCCTAAAAAAAACCTCAACAACTTCAACCCTAAAAAAAGCTCAACTTCAATCCTAAAAGAAGTTCAACAACTCTGGGGTAAAATCCTAAAAAAAAAGTCAGCAACTTCAATCCTAAAGAAAGGTCAACAACTTTGGTTGGTCCTTTGGCTGCCCTCACGGCCCTTAACTTCATCAAATCTGGCCCTCTTTGAAATAAGTTTGGACACCACTGACTTAGTAGATAGCTTTAGATTAAGCCAGTTTTTGTCTCTCAGCCTTAAGCTCCCATCTGAAAAATGGGTAAATTAATACGGATCTTACCCATTGCCCTTGCTCAGGTTGTTGTAAGAATAACACAATAATGGATTTAAGGTGCTATAAGGCACTAGAAAATGGCCTCAGAAGAATCCAGGATGAATTGTTCTTATTTTTGGTGCTGACCAATCTGGTCAAAAAACAAAGAATACATGAACATTTTGCCCAGTACATGCAGTACATTCTCTAGCCATGTGAGATCAGGAGCGTATTCCCACTCGGTTTTCTTCTACACATATTGTCTAGAAACTAATTTCTGGTACACAGAACACAATGAGATGTGACCACAATGCCAACTGCCAGGAGGAAAACAGGGGCACCCTCTAAAGGCAGGCTGTTTCCCAGGTCCAAAGAGGGTGAATTCAGAAGTTCAAGAGTACCTGTAGTCATCTAAAAGATACCCTTAAGGGGTGGGGTAGGCTTCATGGGCACTCATGTAAGTGACATTTATGTTATTTTGGGGGTGTAACACTCATCATTCTCCTCAAAAAGAGACAAAGAAGTTATTTCCACTAAGTTGCATTTCTGACACACAGGTGCCTGACCTGATCTTGAGCTACTAAAAGGAGAGCATCACTTTGCTTTACCTTTTCATAAATGTGGCCTCAAATAGTAAGGTCATGCCACCTCAACACAAGTATGTTAATAATTGTTTTACATCTTGTGTTTCATATGAATACCTCAGCTTTGACGCAAGTATGCTGCCCAGGCCACTTTCCTTAAGGTTATGTCCCTGTAATAATCAAGAGGTAGAATCTATAGAACAGGGGTCAGCAAACTTTTTCAGCAGGGGGCCGGTCCACTGTCCCTCAGACCTTGTGGGGAGCCAGACTATTTGGGGGGGGGGGTGAACGAATTCCTATGCCCCACAAATAACCCAGAGATGCATTTTTAAATAAAAACACACATTCTACTCATGTAAAAACATGATGATTCCTGGACCGTCCGTGGGCTGGACTGTCAGGAGTGCATGCAGGAGCCAGGCCCTGTGACCAGTAGGGCTTCGCAGGACTGGGGCTTTCCTAAGTTTGTTCTGAAGAGGCAAGGCGTGGCTGCACAGGTGAGGCCGATTGGTAATGCATTGCACCTGGTGAAAAGGGATATAAGGTCAGCATTTCCCTTTGGCTCTTTGCTACAGCAACACGCTTCCTGCCTTGCTGCACTTGGCTTCTTGACTCCTTGCTTCCTGATCCTCGGACCCTTGGCTTCTTGACTCCCGGCCCTCGGACCCTTGGCTTCCGGACTCCTGGCTTCCGGACTCCCGTTCCTGCTCCCACCCCACAGTCTTGCCCCCAGTCCCGACGTCCTCAGCTGGGACTTCGACCGCCTGTGAACCGGACCATGACATGGACTTAGAAGGCGATTGGGCCGGATCCGGCCCCCGGGCCTTAGTTTGCCTACCCATGCTATAGAACATGTCCTTCTGTTTTGTGATCTCTATGTGGGAATCTGGCAGCATATGATTGGCCCTTTGCTGATGAACTGCCAGGAAGGTCAGTTCAATTTTTAGTTAAATATCTAAAGCAAGTTAAAAACCCAAAGGAATCACTGGCAGCGGCTAAATTTCTATCAGTAGCAGTAACGGCAAGAGATCAACTTGCCACCTGAAACTGGAAATCCCATTATCAGGAGCTAAGCCAAGATTATTGTAGTTTTATATGATGGTTCTTCTCTTGAACTTTAACATTTGTTTTGCTCCAAGATTCTTAGTACACTTATTTCTTTTTGGTCTATTGGCTGTAATAGATTAATATGAATACCTCACTATGCTACAACATACATATGACTCTCCTGCTCAAAAACCAACCAAACAAAATTCCCTCTGCATTAAACACAAGTCTGTCCCAAACTGTTGCAGAATGTTAGCAAAGACAGTCATAGGTCAGTGAAACGGTGTTTTTAAGGCTCAAACCCAACAGAGGTAACACACAGCATAATTCAAGCATGCTGTTCACAGACAACTATCTAATGGAAGGAAAACCTATGAGCATGTTCTGAAAGTAAAATAAATCCCTCTTTTAGTCTGTTCTCAGCTTGCTGTGAAATATCACAGTGATTCAAAGTACAGCTCAAAACAGTGTGCCCCCTTACTCCCCTAGGGAGTTATAAATTGGCCCACTATTCTTGATATTTGTCTTTGTCATTCACACCAGCAAACATTACATGGACTGTCAGTCCTTCTTTGATCTGGGAAACAGACGGACATTTCTGAGACCAACACAACCTCTTTGGTAATTCTCTCTCAACTGCAGTCTCAGCCAGACTGTCTCCTTTCCTCTTATCTTCATGTCCTTGTCACACATAGTCTGCCTGACATTTGAATACTCTCTCTTTCTTTCGGCTGTCACAGACTAGCATGCCAACTGCAGCCTAACTCTCCAAGTACTCTTCCACCAATTCCCCTCCTGTCAAGTCTGCATTTGTGCCTCTGCCACAAAAGATGCAGAAAGGGCAAGAACAAGAAAACAAGAACAATCCCAAGGAAGAAAATAGTTCCGTAATACAGGAGGCATTGCAGCAAGTAGACAGATTAAGAGCCAAATGCAGAGTTGAAGCATTTTAATGCTGCTAATATGAGTTACAGGCACCAGACCATTAAGACAGCTGAGACAGGTCTCATTTGTTAAGTGCTTTTTAACTATAAACAAAGCTGTCCCTTCTTAATTACATCAGCTAGTTGGGCAAAAGTTTACTCTTTCTACATCTTCCTGGCTCTAGAAATTGTTCAGACCTATAATGGGAAACATAATCAACTTTTGCTTAACTTCTCACTTCTGTCATGGTGAACAAAGTCTAAGAAAATTTAGTGTTCTAAAAATCTAAGCTTTCTGATAGAATTGAAACAAGCCTTGATTAGTACAATAAACTTAAGAAATATGAGAGATGTGCTTGATTCTTTCAGTAGAACCCCTTGATTGTCCCCAATACATATCAGCAATGACCTGGACAGTTCCCTGAACTCTTGAATTTTATGCTCCAGCAACACTGGCTGGAACCCTTTAGGATCTATCACAATGCATCATGAAGATAGGTAGGTCACCAATGGGGCAGTCTATGTTGGAACATCCCCAGTGTTTTTTTGATTGAATGATATCCTGGTATATCCTCGCTATTAGTGCACCTCCACTTGCAGAAGAATTAAAAACAGTCAGCATCAGGAAAAGCATGGAAGAGGAATGAGGCTTTGTCTCTATCCTTAGTCATAGAGACTACCAAGAAGAAGAAGTGGCATGAAATTAAAACACCTACAATAAACTCACCTGAGAGCCAAAACACCCATCCACTCAATCCACCCCATAGTGAAAGAGCCTAAGATTCAAATCAACTGTGCACAGGAAACCCGTAACTCAGATAAGACACAGGATGTTGACATCCTTCTTTGGCTTTATGTTGTTTACACTTAGAAAGCAACAAGGGGGCTCCTTGGTGGGAAAGATGGAGAAAGGATATTTTGCACCAATAAGCTGACTTCAGAACAAATATAGGAAGAGTAGATTGCAGATCCAGGCACAGTGAAGCCGTGGGAGGGGAAACAAACAAAAAACAAAGACAATGAGATGCTGGATAAAAATTAGGCCACAACTTTAGTGATGACAAAAGAAAAGGTTTGGCAGAGGCACTGAAGATCCAGCCAACTTGCTGGTGGATAAGCTGTCAGTCAATAGACAGGGTCAACTGATGTTGGGGTCCCCCACAGTGGGAGCCTCTTCCACTGGACCCCAGTCAGCCACTGGTAGGGGGTTCTATGGTCCATCAACCCACAAGCTGGGTTTTTGGACAGGAAGTGCCACCCTCTAACACCTCTTAAGGAGATCTCCTGATGACATGGGGTGGAGTGCCCCTTCCCTGTCCTTCCCTACTGCCATTACAAAGCTGTGACAATAGCTATGGTGTAGGGGGGAACCCACAGGAGCAAAGCAAATCTACCTGTGGGTCAAATTGCTTCCTGGCCTGAAACCAGTGACTGGCAGCTGTCCACTGCAATGCTGATAACCACAAAAATCCTGTTCATGAAAAAAACAAAACAGGAAGGTAAGCAATGAATAGAGGACATATGGGGAAGTCCCAATGAAGGTGGACTAGGCAAAGGGAGTCCAGTATGGATGCTAATTGGCTCCCAGGATCTTACAGTCTTGTATTCCCCTACAGCCTCAAAGTGCTTTCCCGCTGTACAGGAGGCCCAAGACACCACCACGCCAATATGCAAAAGCACTCCTGGTAAGTTGGGGAACGGGGGATTGCCAACCCTTGTCTTCACAGAATTCTTACAGATACTGTGCCTTAGGATTCCACACACACACACCAGGAACTCCACTACACCAACTGTTGAAGTAACGTCAATGTACAATATACAGGTCCCACATACAGGAGATGCATGTTTAAGGGTGAGCTGTGTAGAAAAGGGGAATGTTTGCAGTCATAAACCCCCTCTTGCAGTTAAGCCCTCCACTGGTGAATGCCAGACATTCCAATCCAACTATTGCTATTGCTAGCCAAACACTCATGAGTTCTTTTGCCTTACTGGATCAGAGGCTGGCCACATTGTCCTGTATGCTTGCTCTACTCCAGGTTCCACTGCAACTTTTTACTGAGAAAAGAGTAAATACTGTCACAGCCACTATGATTAATGGGGTCAGTTTTGTTGCCTTAGACAGGGGGAATGTATGTTTGAGTTGCTACATTCTCTGTCTTGAGTGGTCATTCCCCATCCCCATCCCCATCTCTGCAGGGAGACCATAAAATCACTAGTACATATCCTGATGTTTGTTTTATAGTGGCTTTGACTACACAAACAAATATACATACATACTCTGATGAGCTCGTGAAAGCTGGCCACCAATGCAGCGGACTCACTGCACTGTGCTACCTGTTTCTTACTACTTCAGAAGAATCAAGAAACATCAGTTTTAGTAAATACTTTTAGTACAACTATACACACCAGGATACAATCCAGTAAACATTATTTTTAAAAAATACTAAAAATATATGTTGTCAAACAGCATTCTTGTTCCATTATGATGATGATGTTGGTTCTCTGACTTAATATAGTTGCAAACCACAGCTTGTCTCACAGTCAGACCTAAATGACTAAATTTATATCTTAAATCATCACTTCATTTGACAACTGGATAATTTTTTAGTTATGAAAGCTTTCACTTTTCCTACTTCAGTTAATAGCAGCAGTCAGATTATCAATCAGACTCTTAAAGGGTGTTTTTCCAGATGTCTGGCATGTTTTGCACAATATATGCATACAGTACATTTTTGTTGCTAGGGAACTCAACTTCTTCCCCAAAGGAAGCATTTGTGTTGCTGAGATAAACCACATTTTCCCAGCAATATTGATAGTTGGAAAAATGGGATTCCATCTTCAGATACCATTTTTAATTCTATTTTTATTTTATGTTCTACATAGAGCAGATGTGCACGAGGGACACAGACACATATGGGGTATGAAATCACTTGTGACAAGAAGCACATTCTGTCCCTTCCCCACCCCTCACATGCCTGTACTGTTTAAACAATACCTTAAATCAGAAGTTTTCAATCTTTTTGGGTCCATGGCTCCCTTGACCAACTACATTCTTTGTGTGGCACAGGAGCCCAGTTATGTCACTCCTTGCCTGCAGAACTTTTTCAAAGACCCTTCCTTGTGGAGTGTTCCCTCAGCCTCCTCTCTTCTCCCCTCTCCTTGGGAGTCCTCTGGGCAACTGCAGCTGCTGCCCCTGGTCTCTGAGCTGCCCCCCCCCGCCACAAAGATAGGTGCCTCCTCCCACTGCCCACAGGGGCCTGAGTAGTACCCCCTGGCCAGCCCCAGAGGCACCATTCACCTGGAGAGCTTGTTGCCAGGGCTGCTGTAACAAACAGCTGTACAAGTCTCTGGGAGACAGAGACGTGAGAGGGTATCAGAGGAGGGAGGGAAGGAAGGGAAGAAGAAGAGGCCAGTATTGCCCGTGGCACCCCTGGCCATCATTCAAGGCACCCCAGGGTGCCACGGCACACTGGATGAAAACCACTGCCTTAAATGTTCTCTTTCTATAAAGACTGGGTCTTCCTTTGCTGTACCACTCAAGCAAGGAAGCCTTTCTGAGGCTGTTAAACAAAACAATGAACTGTGAGCAACAAAACGGCTACCACCCCCACCCTTATATCAATTTCCTCTTTCCCCCTCACTAGTGATAGCAGTGTATCTGGGTTTAGGTTTTAATTAAAGTTATGTCACAGTAATACTATTCATTAATGGTAAGCCATAAATCATGGTTTATTGCAATGTGCAAAAAAAGTCCATTATACTATTTTAAGGAAATATTACAGTTTGAATTTTGGTAAGGCTACAAAAGGGAGTGAGTTCCAGAACTATAGGCTATTCATTTGTTTACTATTTACATTCCAACTTTAAAGGAAACAGATCTGTCCAATGTGGCTTACAAGTAAGATCAAAACACATTAATACAATCACATTCAAAGATACCTCATCAGGACCCTTATCACAGAGCAAGATGTTAGGTGGCCTGGGAGAGATGGGAGAACAGGGAGACAGTCTCTAATGTAGTTCTCACTTGCCTCCTTTGCTTTCCTACACATATAAATTACTACTGGATAGCCCAGAGTAGACTGCTATCTTCTGTACTTCTAGTCTTGTTAAAATACACTTGTACTCTATGTTAATTGCTGACCACCCATTCATGGTAAGCATAATGAAAAAGGCTTTTACATGGGAATTATGATTGATTTTTGGCATAAGTTCGTATGTCCACATGAGTTCCATGGGACTTACTCCCTAGAACAAATCATTAGGAGTGCAGCACAAAACACATTAATTAAAATTTGATTTCTAAGAACTGTTAAAACAAAGATTTCTACATTCTTTAGTTCTCCAAGTCACACCAAAAATCTTTGTGTGTTTGTTTGTTTGTTTGTTTTTCATTTGTCATCAAACAGGTCTCCAAGTGACTTAAATTGAATAACATATACATGAATGAATTATAAAATCCCAGTTTCACCTCCCCAATCCCACTAGGACCCTCCACAGTGTCATCCAGCTCCAATTCCCTGAGCTCTTCCCATTTCTCCTCAGGATCTGACCATCACCTCCATGGCATCTCCACAGGACTCATTAACATTCCATACAGTATCATATACAGCATTTAAGTTACAGATTGCACCTAACTTACAATATTAGTAATCTAAATACAATTTCAAACTGAATAAAGCGTTCTACTCTATTTGTCACAATTCTTCTTGTCCCATGATAACGTGGCCCAGAGATTTACAATGGCACTGCTCCTAAGCAAGTTGGGGGTGCTCTACTAGGGTCACATAAATCATTCCTAGGCACAGCCTCTGAGAAAACTGGTTGCTGTGGTGTCAGTAAGCAACTTTCAGAAATTATAGTTCATTTAAAAGACGCATGGAAAAACTTGAAACTCCAACTCTGCCTCCTTCAAATCCCTTTTGCATTAGGACCAGAAACATTCTATATTACACCTGGGAGGCTAGACAAAGATGCTGCTAAAAATAGTCCAATCTCAGTTTGATCACTGGTATCCAGCTGTTTGTTTATCCTATAAGCCAGTTAAACCTGGATATTTCAAAGGCATTGAAGCTTTATCAGCCTAAAGGACTGTGGAGTTGACAATGACAAAAGCACACATGCTGGAAAAGGACTGTCACACAAGCTAGTCCTATTGCTGGAAGCTTAGAAAGATAATGCAGAATTATCCACCATGGCAATACATAGAATCACTGTAACCTGTTGGGTGCTTTGCACATAGTGAGAGACCACAGCTGAATGTCTTTTGTTCCTCTTTCTGTCATTCTTGATAAATGTCTTAACGGTTCAAATATAATTGCCAATGCTACTTCCTACATTTTCAAACCGAATTGGAGGAAATTCATTCCCATCTAGTCAACTACAGACACTGTCTATACTACTTCTCTACCCTACACCAAACACTTTCAACCTGCATTTGCACACGTGAAGATGTTTTCACTGAAGGTAACTTCCAGAGGGATAGTAGTACAGTATTGATCTTTTGTAACAACAAAAAAAGAGTTTTGTAGTATCTTAAAGGCCAACAAGATTTATTATGGCATGAACTGTTGTAACTATTTCTGGGGGCTAGTCTGGCCCTATTGATCTGGTGGTGTTGTTTTTTTCAGTTCAGTAGGTGGGTACTGTAGTCTAAGAAACGTCAGGTGTAAATCCTTAAGCTGCGAGACTATGTTTGATGGGACAGAAGAGATGTTGTCTTTAAATAAAATAATAATTTAAAAAGCTCAGAATCATTAGAAGCTCCCAAATTATTCTGTGGTTCGATTAGTAAAAACAATACATATTTATACAAAAAAAAAGGTGCCTAGGAAGTTAAAATAAAATCAAGGATTTTGAAATTTCTAATAAGAGCCTGTGGGTAGCTCAAATTTATCAAGAGTCTAATGTTGCTAAGCTGTATGTATATCCTTGCTTGTGTTAGTTTAATAAAATATTTCCATTTTATTTTAACTGTAGAAAGAATGCCATTAATATGCAGCTCACTATAGTGTTATAAGTCTATGGAGATATACATTAGAGATTATGACTACTATCTGCAGTCACAATTTCCCTTAAAAGTAGCTTGAAATAATTTGTTCCCATGTCTAATATCAATTGCACACTGTGTGGAAAGCTGTGGCAGTATATTTTTTCTGTCTAACTCTTGTTAAACTTCTTTGTTACTACTATCTTACACTCTCGAACATTCCTCACAGAAGCAACAGTCAAAGCCAAATGAATCCCAGAGACTAAAGAGACAGCTATATTCACACAAAAATAAAACAGAAATGTTTGAAAAGAAATTGGGAAAAGATACCCATTGTTAGAGATATGATACCATAATAGAAAAATCAGGTATACTTCTACAAGTGTTACATTTTTTTGTAAACTGCTTTGAGGGTTTTTCCTGCAATCAAAGCAGTATATAAATTTTAATAAACAAATAATAGAAGTGCTAGTTCACAGTACAAGTGCTAGTTCACACACACAACACCTGCCCTTCTTGGTAGAAAAGTCTAATTACAGTGGTACCTCAGGTTACAGACGCTTCAGGTTACAGACTCCGCTAACCCAGAAATAGTACCTCGGGTTAAGAACTTTACTTCAGGATGAGAACAGTTTCAGGTTAAGAACGGACCTCCAGAACGAATTGAGTTCTTAACCTGAGGTACCACTGTTGCATAGGTTCATCTCAGGGACAAAGAAAAGAAAACACCAAGAAGTTTTAAATTCCTTCTTGGCAGAGCAGGTGGTAACAGCTTCTTTAAAGTGAAGCAGTAATCAGACCACTCTTGAAGAAACCTAGGCCTGGCCCCAGAACATGTAAACAACTATAAGCCAGTTGCAACATCCCTTTCCCTGGCTTTGTGAGCAGCCTAGAAAATTATGGAGCAACTATTAATAAGTAAATAAACTAATTATTAAATAGATTCCTGAGCCAAGTGCTCAAACAGGTGATTGTCAGACAACTCTATACACTCTTAAAGAGACTGATGAGCCTACTCTGGTATTTTTATGCTAAAAGGTACTCCAAGACTCAGACTGATTTCAAGAACTAAGAGGAAGATGACATCTCAAGGGTGAAAAAAAAGGTTGTGTTTGCTCTGTGTGCTCTAAAGTACGATTTTTCTTCAGTGGTATTTGAATAGCACACTGTGTTCACTAGTGTACTCTGCAACCAAATGAAGAGATGCATGAAGTTGATTTTACACTACAAAAGCATATGCCGTAATAAAATTTGTTCATCTTTAAGGTATGACAGGACTCTGGCATTTTGTGCTGTAAGTGGTAGCCAAAGTAAAGAGACAGCCAAAAGATAAGTAGAGAAACTTCCACCCTTCTCCTCCTCTACACATACACACCACTATTCCTCATTCTTGACTTTTTAAAACAGCCCACAACATCATGAGTGACCTCATAACTCCATACTATTTCTTGAACCAATTCTGATCTCGTTCCACATTTCCCCAGGAGGCAAAAATCAATTAGTATGCAAATATCAGGTAAACATACCAGTAGGTCCATCAACTTAATTTCCTAAAATTTAGAAGTCTCAGGTAAATTGGGTTAATACTTAAAAGTGGGGCCAATATCCTGAGGACAGTTAATTAAGCCATTGAGGTTATATGGTTTATGAACCCCCCCCCCTTTTTCCTTTTTTTACCAAGGATGGAAAATCAATAGTAGATGCATCTGTCCAATGGGAATTTAAAGTGGTCACATTCAAAGTAGTTATGGAAAGCAATATAATTTTTTATAAGATACTATAAAGGGTTTGAACAAGTAAGAGAACAAACAGAAACTCAAAAAATTGTGTTTTGGGGATTCACAATGTGAGCCAGGCAAAAGTACCTTGGAGGCAAATTGGCTGTAGTGGATGCTTTGGAAATTTCTAAATTGAGACAAGCATGGCTGGTAAAATTCTTATGTAGAATACTACCGTATTGTGGTACTCTAAGCTGGGTGGCATTTTCAAGCTAATGGGACTTCTATGTTTGCCCAGGTTAGTCATTCTGTAACCTTTAGTTTCGTTCAAAACTTAAGGTTTTATTAGCAGTTGGTTTTTTAAAAAAATGACTCAAACAATTAGAACATGCTTTTTATTCTGCCTTCAGCCCTTTAATGATCTACTCTTCTTAAAGCCAGAAAACAGTTCACACACTAGATGTAAATTTCCAGTGGCAGACAGAGAAACCTCTCTTAGTCATAAAAATGTAACTGTCTCAGAGGTAATTAAGAAAGTGATGCTTTTGCAGACTCCCTGCCCATCAGGGCTCTTATGTGGCTTTTGGGCAAGATGTTAAATCCTCCTCTCATAAGTCACTCACTCCCGCTCAGGTTCCCAGGAGCTGACAGTTTCTCAGTCTCCAGGTGTAAAAAATGACTTTTTCAGAGCATCAAAGATTAATCCCCTGTTTACTCTTATCTCCAGAGTGAATTCAATAGCCAAGATTTATGCCTTGGCCATCATCAATTACCATGCAATTATCTCCATTGGTAGCCTGCTGACAGAAGGCATTCAGTCTGTCATGTTCTTCCCCCGAAGTCCAAAAGCAGCCCTACTGGATCAGGGCAAACATCCATTAAATCTGGAATCCTGTTCTCACAGTGGCAAATCAGATGCCTATGGGAAGCCTGAGTAATACAGATGCACTCTCCCCACTTGCAATACCCACCAACTACCATTGTCCTGTGTCCAACAGTGGAGACAGAACATAGCCTTCTCCATGAATTTGCTTAATACTCTTTTTTAAGCCATTTAAGCTAGTGGCCATCTTACCTGCTGAAAAGAGTGAATCAACAGCAAGGCAGGCTCTGGCAGAGGCAGAGGCCTTCCCATTTTCACACCTCGTTAGAGCATTAACGTATACAAACCACAAAATAGGTAAATGGGAGTGATCAACTAAGGTAGTCAAAAAATAGTTCTGCAAATATCTGTTACTCTTCTTCTCACATGGAGAAATGGAGTTATATAACTCTTTGCTTTTGTTTTCTTCATGCAAGAGCAAGCATGTTAATGTTCACAACTCCTCAGCCCTTGCTTTAAGTATGTCAACTGTTCATTTTTAATTGCCCTAAACCTGCTGCATCATGAGGCACATGAATCTTGTAGCTTTACAAAATAGACACCAATTAACCATTAGGGTTCTAGAGAAAAAAACCAAGATTATCAGAAGCCTGAAGCATGCTGATAGTGTCATTAAATAGTTCAGTCACTAGGTGGCACTAGAGTTTATCTGCAGAGTCAGGATGCTCTCATTGTGAGAGAAATAAAATAAAATAAATTATTATTATTATTATTTCTAGTTTAATGTGATGTGTCCTCTAGGCATCCCATGGCAATAAGAGCATAATAGAATCATGAATATGGAAGGACCATCTATCTACTTACCAATCCAGATTACAGGGTGCCACTGTCAGAAGGATGGTGCACCGTACATCACTATCAGTATTAACAAATATCTCTGTAAGCCTGAGAGACAGTGGAAGGAGGAAAACCTTCCTTTCTTCAGAAGGAAATAAGCAGGAAAGTGGGGAGAGGGAGATCAGTATCTGTACTGCTTTTTGGAAGCTTAGAATTGAAATTCCTAAAGGGATCTCTCTGCCAGTTTTCCTAGTAGCACACTTAGGAGCTTTCTATTTGTTGTAAGCCAAAATGGTGGGGACTTGAACAAATCATAGAAACTGTAAGGAGAAATGTGCCTGTATCCCAGGTACCACTAAAGCACACCAATGCAGTTTACCATCTGCACACCTGGGCTGCATCCTTTTGTTTGCTCCTGTAGCAATATTACAAAGCCATTATTGCTGTCACTACAGACTATGCTTTCAATTTATTTTTTTGGTAAGAAGTTTTGAAAGCTGAAAAAGGCTTAAATGATCTCAGGTTTAGCCTTTTCAGGTTTAGCCTCATCTTTTCATTTCCTAAAACTCTGGGCTATCTACAAAGCCAGAGATATAACATCTTAGAACCACAGGACAAGAAATGAGACCATGTGGTCAAAGGTTTTGTTTGCAAAAGTGAAGCATTTATCCACCTTCACCACAATTTCCCATGAACTAATCTACACTGTCTAAACCACAGCATGCCAGAGGCACAAAGAACAAGTGCACTGCAGGTGTACAAATACATCCAGATAACTCACTCAAGCAAACTAGACCACATATTTTAAGTGGGAAAAGGAAAAAAGCCACCGAAAAATCTAAGCAAAATAAAAATGCCTTCCCAACCTCTAGTGTAGGATAAAACAACAAAAGAAACTGGCAGTCGGTTTCTTACCCCAAAGCAAAACTGACTCACTCTAATCATCAGAAATCCTTTTGATGCTTTCTGCTTCTCACCACAAATGATGGTATCAAATATGGCTGCTTTCATTCAACTGTAGTTTTTTTCACTTGCAATTTGAAGAACCAGGATCTTAAATTGGAATCCATCGAATTGTCACAGCAGTTCTATATTTTATATCAGAATAATCCATGACTAGCATTGTCATTGCAGAAAAATGAAACCAAGATTTTTAGAGACCCACCAAAGTACCCAAAAAAGAGCAGTCAGACCCAAGCAAAATGGAAATTTAAGCAGCAGCAGAGTTATGTACCAGGCAGAAAAACAATATCTAATATCAAATAGAATGGGGGTAAAGACACTGGCAACACATTGTGGGAAAACAGGCATATAGTTTTGTCACTACTGCCTTTCTCCTTGCCCTCTAACAACACAGGTTTGTAACAACTGCTCCTGGTTTCCTCTTTGTTTCTGATTATTTGCATGCACTTGCATACAAAATGGAAAGTCTATCTATGGCAGCATTGTCTGTCAGTGGATCCCTTCATTACACTTGATCCCTTCATTACAATCCTGAAACTGGTAATGAGGTAAGGAAATGAGCATATCACTCTTCAGATCAGGTGTCTCTCAGAAAGTGGTAAATGAGCCCATTAAATTTTAATAACATCCTACTTTACACACTGTGTTCCATCTGTTATTTCTGCTCCAGTGCTATCTCCTATTAGACTCAAAATAATACATTTGGGGGGGGGGAATGTTTACAGCTTTCTTCCAAAGTAACCCCATAAATCAGTAGTTTAGCTGCTATGAGCAAGCCTATTTTGGTCTTTACAACCCCTACTTGCTGGAGATAGCCCGCTTAAATTTTTAGCCTGTCTATCTTAGGGAATACGGACTACTTTTAAAGGAGACAGGTGAACCTTCCCTTACTCACATCTAGAGAAGTGAAGTCCTGGAAAACAACATGGAGTGGACTTTTTGGAATTAAACTGGCAAACTGGGGGGGGAACTCTTATGAAATATTTTCTCCTTTCAAGTAAGTGAAAATCCTTTAAACATTTTATTTATGTAAGACAATCTACAATGTTAGGGAATCAAAATTCTAAAATGCGCACCACCTACAATTCTTCATTGTTTTTGAATTGCTTTCTTTCTTCTGGTGACCTTCAGTCTATGGCTTTTAGTTACTAGATGCAAGTATCCCACTTCTGCTGTCCTTTTGACATGGCACCTCACTTGTGCTTGACTTTTTCATCTGTTCTCCTAAATTTAGGTGACATAAATTCTGCTACAGATTGGGAAACAAGAAGCTTATTGACCTCCATTATTAATTACTCTTCAACACACAGACTGTGGGGCTACAATTTCAAACTCATCTCTTCCTAAAACCAGATACATTATTGATACAACTTTGAGTTGCAAACCACAACTCAGTCTTCCCATGCATCTCTTTCACTCTTCTTCCAGTAACTGGATTGCTCCTGCAATTTTGGCTTAAAAGCACCCATTTCTATTCTAGATTTCCCCCATATATGGCTCTGCTCAAGTCAACCTGGATATTTATATCTCATAGATATACTTGTGTTTTGAAGTCTCTTTACCACTTTTGTACTGATGTGAACTGTTATTCTACTGCTGCAAGATTTCTGGTTCAAAAGTTTTCAGTCGAATTTTGGGAAGGATTAAAATTGGTGACAACAAATGGAAAAGTCTTCTTATTTTCTTGTGACAAATGCAGGGTTTCAACAGCAGATTTCAAAGCTGAAAGGAAAGTTAGATGAGTGCATACCGGTATATGCACAATATGTGCACACATTTACCCAACTCAAGCAGGGCATATTTCGGATGCCAAAGTTATATGCTTTAACAATTTAGATGGTAGGGAGCTACATAAACATATTGAATATCAGATCAACAAGATAGATTCAATACTTCTGAGCAGGCCAGTGCAGGGGGGGGGGAACAGCCAGGTAGATTCATCCTGGGCCTCTGAAGGCTAAGCTTAGAATTTATATAACTTTATTCTAACAAAACTCCCACCCCAGGCCTCAGACAAACTCTGTACAAGCCTGTTTCTGATATACTGCACCATCAGTTTCAGCAGAGTACGCAAGCATAACTAACAGTGTGCAAATTTTGAAAATGCATGTACTGCAAGCCTTTCAATAAATGTGGAAAATAAGCCATTTGGTACTCACAAATTGCCTTCGAAGTTTAGTTTTGACCCGCTCTGTCTTGGTTTCTGTGGGGTGGATAGAATAGCTGAGGGCACTTAAGTGGTTGTCCACTGAAAGGCTCTTCCTCATGTAGAAGGACCGAGTTCTCAAGGATCTGAAAGGCGCCTCGTCCATGGCAGTGCACAGCCTTGGCTGAAGGGCAGGATCCCTCACAGATTCAGCACAATCATCTTCCAGCTGCCATGCTTCTCCTGGCACAAGGGAGTAAGAGAGAGAAAAGGACCCATAGCCATCAAATAAAGAGCCAAAATTAACACTTTTTCTACAAGATTTCCACTTCTTGTCAATATTTTCCTCCGAAGGATAAAAACCATGTTTCCATTAATTTAAGCGACTTCCTGGAGTGAAGATTGCCAGCATGAACAGCATGTTTTTCTCATTCTTTATTAAGTGTGTACTGCCTAGGTGTACTGCCTAGATGAATAAATATCATTGGTTTACATTACACAGGTAATGTAAACCCTTGCAATAAGAGGGTGCAAGCAGTATATCCCCTATCTTTTTGCTAGCATGAAAAGAGGTAAAAATGAGGATGCAGAGTTAAGTGAACATTCTATAAAAAAAAACAGTTTGAGAAAGAAGAACATGCATACAAAAGGCAATAAATATTTTTATGAGGAAAGACTCAAAAAAGGTCCATTAAAAATTGAAACCTCTTAGCACAGTACACGCTGCACAAATATAAGGAACTGGCATTCTATCTAGTCTACAACAGTTTAACTACCAGAAGCTCTCTAGGGTCTCAGGCAGAGAAGTTTCCCACAGCTGCTACCAATGATAGCTGCTTTGCCTACAGCTGTTAAAATACAGAAAATAAAGCAGCAGAGGCCCTGATCCAACCTCTCTGGTGACTGGCACAAGGGAATCAGGCAGAGGCCCAAGGAGAGCTGCGCAAAGGTTATCACACCAGGAGAAGACAGGCACTGTGAGGGCCCTCCCCTGCCATCAGAGAGGTGCCGCTGGCAGCCAGAAACACAAACCACCCTATCATGGTCCTTCAGAAACATGAACCACCCCATCATGGTCCTTCAGTCCCATCCTAACTACAAATAAACTAATTTGAGAGAGTCTCACAAAAACTCTCCAAAAATATTTGAAAGCAAATGATGTAGACCAGGCATGTCCAACAGGTAGATCACTGGACGTCTGCGGTAGATCACTGGTAGATCATTGGCTCCCCCTAAAGAAGCTGAACAACTGTGGCTCCCCTAGAAAAACTCAACATTTTACCTTCTCCATGAAAAACTCAACAACTTTGACCCAAACCCCCCAAATGGCCCTTCCTCCTTCCTAAAAAAAGCTCAACAACTTTGACCTGAACCCCCACTGCCACTTTTTAAATCTGTGAGTAGATCGCAGTCTCTTGGGAGTTGGCCACCCCTGATGTAGACAATATAACAACCCTCCTCCTTTGGAACACCATGAAAGCAGTCAAAAATTAGCAAAATAGAACAAGACATCACAGCTCTCTCATCACGCTACAAACCAACAGGAGCCAAAGACTCCTTAAACCTATAGAACAAAAAAGGAGGGAACTCAACTCACTAGAAATCAACAAAACAATGATCAATATTCTATACTCAAAACAATGATTTTACGAGTCTGGAGGGAAAAACTCCAGACTATTAGCAAACAGGTGTAGGAAAAAAATCACTCAAAATAAGAATTCACTGCATCACCAAAAAAGACAGCAACATAACATTCTCCTCCAAAGAAATAACCTCAGAATTTGTGGGGTTTTATTCCAACCATACCCACCTGAGGAGGAAATCAGAAAATTCCTAACAGGGCTGACCATGCCAACCTTAACTGATGAGGAACAGGAATTCATTGACATTCCTATCACCCCAGAGGAAATAGATACGGTCCTCAAAAACCTGAAACCACACAAAGCCCCAGGGCCAGACGGCGTTACAGCAGAATTCTATAAGAAATTCAAAGAACCCCTGATGCCTTACATGACCCGCCTATTTAACGACATCATAAAAGGGAGCCCCACTCCTAAAACCTGGACCTCCTCTAAAATAGTCTCTATCCCAAAACCAGTCAAAGACAGCCTCAAAGTAAAATCATACTGCCTGATCTCATTAATAAACCAAGACTACAAGATATTCACATCAATCTTGGCTAACCACCTAAAAAAAAATTCTACACAAATTAATAGCCCCAGACCAGACTGGCTTCGTCCCTGGTCACAATATAACAGACCCTATTAGGAAACTACTGAATATAATCAAACACAGCAAAACAACAAAACTCCCACTGACAATTATGTGCCTAAACATCCTCAAAGCCTTTGATTGCTTAGAATGGAAATGCCTACTAGCAGTTCTGACCAACATGAAATTTGGTCCCAACTTCTTACAAACCCTCAAACAAATCTACTCCCAAGCCTCAGCATAATGCAGGACTAACAGTATGGACTCTAATACCATAGCTATCCAAATTGGCACAAAACAAGGATGCCCACTGTCTCCCTTCCTCTTCATCCTGGCTCTGAAACCCCTAGCAATCTGAATCTGAGCAGCAACAGACATCAAGGGAGTGGAAACAAAAGGCAGAACCTATAAAATAGGGCTCTTTGCAGGTGACCTGATGGTCACACCAGACCCCATAAACACAGCAGCTACCCTAAACAAAGAACCCAACACATTTGCAATGGTGTCAGGTCTACAAATAAACTTTGCAAAATTTGAGGTTATGTGTTTCAACACCCCCCCCAAAAAAAAATATCCAAAAAGAATTTGCCAACATCACTAAGGTAAAAACTCTGCCACACCAAGTTCAGATGCCATGTGTTACAAATAACCAGAAACCTCAACAAACCATACCTCCTCAATTACAACCCCCTGTGGCGACAAATCAACAAAGACTTGAGGAAATGGAACAACACCAACTTCACCTTCTCAGACAAAATAGCCATGATCAAAATGATCACCTTTCCAAAAGTAACCTACTGTACTTATTCCAATCCCTCCCAATCTGGATTCCCCCAATCCAACTTCGTAAATGACAGAAAAAAATTACACTCGTTTATCTTCTCACACAAAAAACCAAAAATAAACAATAAAAACTAGGGGATACCCAAATACCCTGGCTAACACACCACCAATTATATGCTTTCTTAAACAATCCAGTAATAAAATCAGCACCAACCAGGCCTAAGACAGTTGGATGGCACTTTGTGCTCCTCCTTCCTGCAACTCCTGCAGCCTAGCTGGTGCCAAATGTATTGCTCTGCTTTCATTTGGACCACATCAGCAAGACCAAGAGGGTGGTCTTGTTGTCTGAGCAGTCCAGGACCTTCATACACACTGCTCAGGCTTACGCCCCAGAGAGGTTCCTTCGTGCTGCTAACAGCAAAAACAACGCAGGAGGCAGCAGTTACAAGCTATCAGTCTCTGCAGCTACAGCAAGAGCTGTGATTTTCCAGTGGTTTGACTTCGCCCCCGGAGGTACACTGCACTGTCTGTTGAGACACATGGGGCAAGCAACAACTCTGAAAAAAGAAACTGAAAATGAAGGGGAGATGTGTGTGTGTGCGCGTGTGTAATATATTAAAGTGGAAGGTAGATTTCTAAAGGTAGTTTTTAACTGGAAAATGTTTAGAACCATGTTTCTTAATGATTTAAGGAGTCTCCTGAAAAGGCGGCTACAAAAGAGCTGTCCTGAAGCTTTTCTCAAACCTTTGGCAGAACATAAATTGAATTATTAATAAAAACAAGGTACAGTATACAGGATTACTTACATTTATTGAAACTTACCTGTAGAGGGCACTGTACACCCTTTTTGACAGTCAGGAGCAGAGTGATTTCTGTAATGCTTCTGTTCTGGCATATCTTTCTTGTACAATTTTGAATCTATAAGTGGAACCCGGTTTATGATTGGGGACTGAGGAATGCTGGGAAGAGTCCTTGACTTTCCTAGTACAGGTCTCTGTGGCTTTCTGTCTAATGACCTTTAAAAGGAGAAAAGAACAAGATTGCAATCAGGTGTGCCTATGATCACATTTTTTATTCCTACTAGTGAAGCAGCAGATTTTTGAAATTAGGTGAGTTCAGAACACAAGACCCACCTTGAGTTGAAAACAGTTTTTACTCCCTATTCCAAAAACCCTTTGAATTTAGCTATGTTCATAATGAGCAGACGCCAATACCATCTCCAGAACTTACAGTCAAGAAATAGTAACAAGATGAAGGGGCAAGGGGATGGGCTACTCCTTTACACTTTCATTACACTGAAAAGCTTTACCAAAGCTATTGGCACAAAAATGACAGGGTTTCGGGGCCTTTAGTAAGGATCCTGGACCACTCAGAACTACAAATCCAATAAATCTCATGCTAATGAAAATACAAAGATAAGCCTTCCATTTCACCCTGCCACTGCCACCAGTCACTGCTTCTGGAAGGTAAGTCAGGGAGATTCCAAAAGGGGGACGCAAGCTGGCTGCAAAGATATTTACTGAGCCTTTTTTACAGATATTCCCAGACGATCAGGTGCATTTTATGTTTTTTTTTACTCCTTTCAAATCAAAATGTGGATTCCAGCTTAACTTCAGGAAGAAATTTCTGACAGCTAATTGCTGTTGGATGGCCGCCTGTATGTATGAGATTTCTGCATTGCAGGGAGTTGGACTAGATGACGCTTGGAGTACATTCCAACTCTACAATTCTATGCTTCCAAGATTCTAGGGTGGCTGCTGTTTCTCCCATATCAATCTCTACAGCCACAACGGGCACTGTAACTCTCCAATGGTTTTACTTTACCCCCAAAGGCACACAGAGACCCAAAAAAGCCAATCCTTAGTGACTGACTCACCTCCTTTCACTTGGATTGGCTCCAATCAACAGAATAATAATAATAATTTTTTATTTATACCCCGCCCTTCCCGATTTAAAAACCGGGCTCAGGGCAGCTAACGACAAATATAAAACATTGATTAAAAATGACTTAAAAAGAAAAAAGAAAAAGTTAAAAACAGCTTCAAATACAACATAAATGAACATCACCAGGGCTAACTGGCAAGTTATTCCTGCTAGGGCCAGTAAGGAGACCAGGGAAGGGTTTATATGCAGGGTCTCAGAAAAGGTTTCTTCAAATAAAAAGGGAAGGGAAAAAAGGAATGACGAATCAGGCTTTGAAGGCCAGATGGAATAGCTCTGTCTTACAGGCCCTGCGGAAGGAGATCAGGTCCTGCAGAAAAGGTGAGAAGTCTTATTTTCCAAGGCCAAAAACTCTCCTTTCATGCTGACTGGGCAGCTCTAGGATACTGGAAGCAGGGACTCTGCTGCAGAAATAACAATGGGTCTTTCACCCCCTGCAACCCTGAACCACTACACCGCTGCTTACAGATAACTGTCACTGGAGTCAGAGAAAAGAATTCACACTTCTGGGGAACTGATGTTTTGATCTGCTCAGCTGCAGGCAATGATTTATTAAGGATGAAGTAAAAAACAAGGGATACATGAAGAAGCATGGAGCCCAGTCTCAATTATTATTTCACAAAGAATTTTGGCCTATTTTGCTTTCCAGTTCTGACAGTGGAATATATTCTCTGGGGATTTGCAGATCTGTTCTTTCTTTCTTTCTTTCTTTCTTTCTTTCTTTCTTTCTTTCTTTCTTTCTTTTTTAGAAATGCATGAAACATCTCCATTAAGGGAAAAAAAGTAAAGAGCGGCATCAGATGCTGCAATCAAGAGAGGCAAGAGATTTTAAAAATCAAGAGATTTTAAAAATTCTTCCACCTAAAGTTATTAACTAGAGCTTATCAATGCCTACCTGCTGAGCAAACCATGAGGGTATGGAAGATTGTATTGCTACTAAATTTTGCCCAGATGTATTTGCTGCTTGGGAATCAAAGCTATGACATAAAGGGGTGCTTGCCAATATTAAAAGAATGGCCACAATATACAAACATTTTTAGTTGGATAATTATTTTAAGTTCCAAATACAGTATACAGGAAGGCTAAGGTGTTTGGATCGGGCAAACCACTTGTGCCCTAGATCCTTGCCCCTCTTGACTGATAAAAACTAGCAGGGATGGGATAACTGACTGGGCTGGGGAGATGATTAATGCCTTCTTCTGAGAAGGGGTAGTGCCAGCCTGCTTGGAGGAGGCAGTGGTAAAACCACTCCTCGAGAAACCCTCCCTGGATTTGGAGAATCTAAGTAAGGACCAACCAGCTACTAATCTCCCCTTCTTGAGCAAGGTTCTTCAGCAGGTGGTTGCGGACCAGATCTTTTAGATCCGTTTCAATTGGAGTTTTGGCCCAGTTTAGGCACAGAATATGCTTTGGATGTGGGTGGCACTGTAGGTTAAACCACTGAGCCTAGGGCTTGCCGATAAGAAGGTCGGCGGTTCAAATCCCCGCGACGGGGTGAGCTCCCGTTGCTTGGTCCCTGCTCCTGCCCACCTAGCAGTTCGAAAGCACATCAAAGTGCAAGTAGATAAATAGGTAAACGGCGTTTCCGTGAGCTGCTCTGGTTCACCAGAAGCGGCTTAGTCATGCTGGCCACATGACCCAGAAGCTGTACGCCGGCTCCCTCGGCCAATAAAGCGAGATGAGCACCGCAACCCCAGAGGCGGTCACGACTGGACCTAATGGTCAGGGGTCCCTTTACCTTTATGCTTTGGTCACCCTATATGATGACTTCTGTTGGAAGAGAGACAGTGGAAATGTGTCCCTCACTGACCTCTCAGCAGCTTTTGATACCATTGACCGTGGTATTCTTCTGGAGCAGCTGTCTGAGTTGGGAATGGGTGGCACCACTTTGCGGTGGTTCCAGACCTACTTGGATGGATGTTTCCAGAGGGTGTTGCTTGGGGAGTATTCTTCAGCCCCATGGTGCCTTTAATGTAAGGTTCCTCAGGATGTGATTTTATCCCCTATGCTGTTTATCATCTACATAAAACCCCTGAGTGGGGTTATCTGGATGATTGGAGTATGATATGCTGATGACATACAGTGCTACTCCTTTAAATCTGCAGGTGAGGCAGTGAATGCACTGAACCATTTTCTTGCCTTGGTAATGGACTGGATTAGAGCCAACAAACTGAAGCTCAATCCAGGTAAGTCTGAGGCACTGTTGGTGGATGGTTCCCTAGACCAGATGGATGGGAGGTGGCCTGTTCTTGATGGGGTTACACTGCTTCTGAAGGAGCAGGTACCTTGGGGGGTACCTCTAGATACTTGGGGGTACTTCTGGATCCATTGCTGTCATTTGAGGCTCAGGTAGCCTCAGTGGCACAGAATGCCTTCCATCAACTTCGGCTGGTGGTCCAGCTGCACCCCTATTTGGACAGGAACATCCTAACTACTGTTGTCTATGCTCTGGTAACTTCTAGGTTAGATTACTGCAACACATTATACATAGGGCTGCCTCTGAAGACGGTAAGGAAACTAGTGCAGAATTCAGCAGCTAGGTTGCTCACTGGGGCAATACAGTTTGAGCATATTAATGTAGGGATGAGCAGCCTGCAGCCCTAAATATGCTGCTGGACTACAGAGGGAGTCCCTTTTTTAGAGGGAGAGCATTTCCTTCAGGACTGCAGTGGGAAGGATAGGCTACAACTCTCACTTCCCCATATAATGCAATTCTGAAAAATATTGCAGCCTCAAGCCTATTATTAATTTTCAACTGATGTGGCTGTGTCATGCCTAGTTTGGCCTTGAGCTAATTTGAACATATGCCTGGCTATTCTAAACAACCAGGAAAACCAAAGCCTCCCTGATTTATTTTGGTGACCCACTTAAGGCAAAAGCTCTCAGGTAATTGTAAAGAGAGCTGCAGGCTTACTTTTCCACCTTCAGCACAAGCCAGAATTAAGTGCAGGGTGCACCTATACATGCAGCAAGTGTGGTCAGAGTATAATCCATTGTGGACTTCATGACAAATTTCAAGTAATTCATCCTAAAATTCCATTACAAAGTATTCCACTGGATATGGGTCCGTTCTAATATTCAGAGTGGCTTATGGTGCAGTTCAGAGTCAGTGTGCCATTAAAATATCCACTGGTAAATTACTTTTCTTTAAAATCATCCCCATATCAGAATTCCTGGATGGCTATTTTACATGGGAGTGCTAGTGCTTTCAAATAAGTTATCCATTACAGTATGTGCATTTTGAGATCATGCAGTCATGTAGAAGACTGTACTCCATAGCTTGATGCCTGGCAGACACCAGTCCTAGATTTTTCTGCATGGTATTCAACTAAGTTTTAGTCATAGTAGGCCCATAGAAAATACCTAAAATTTCTGTTATCTCTGACCATTGGCCATGCTGGTTGGGAATGATGGGAGCTGAAGTCTAACTAAAACTGGAAGGTCACAGGTCAGCCACCCCTAAATGCAAAGTGCACTAATTGTACTTTATTGAATTTTCACTCTTAATTAAATATTTCCATTTAACTACTCTGGAGCAACTTTTCAGATATATTTAGTTGTCTTATTAAATGCAAACCAGACAAACATTCTAAACTCATCTCTATAGTTTTGGGGTGTGGAAAAGAGAAACGCATATCAAGGGTTACTTCCTCCTCAAGAACTCCTTCCTCCTTTTCTATTTTACATTATAATAAGTTGATGGATAGTAGTTTTATTGAATTAAACTAACTGGCATTTGCTTGTCTATAACATCCTTTCAGCAATGGTCTAAGACCCAAACAAATCAGAAAGTTTGATTCTTAATAATATTTAAATTGAGACCACTGGAATTCTTTCATCTCTAACACTCATTCAAAAGAGATGTCTGAAACCAGCTTGAAATGAACTGTACAGTCTTTTCTCATATAGCTAGAGTTGCATTTTCACCTATTGGACACCATCACCTCTCGATTCTTGAACTGAGGATCAGCAGCATTAAGCAATGCAGCCAGGTACTAATAAAGCATGTTTCTTAAAGATCCTTCTATTAATTTAAACTGTGCAACATTTGCTTATTTCCACCACCACCACCCACATGCGATATACTGATAAGATCATGAGATAACTGTAATTACCCAAAAGATAACTACTGGTATCTCACAAAGCTATCGTCAAGTACTATCCGACAAATGCAATTATGTATACATCAGTGGAAGAAAGCTTAGCAGTTGATACTTCTATCTCAATATATTAAGTATGATGATGAACACAAAAGAATAATCAATTCATAATTGGTATTCAAGATCTCTTTTGCTAGCAAAAAAAGCCCCCAAAACACATTGGTTTCTTTTGGAATTTCCCTAGCAAAAGAAGTTAGCAACTCTGACATGACCCAGCCAGAAGCTACATGGAGAAATTAACAGCCACAGTGCACAGAAATCATATCCTCCAGCACAATCACATTTCCCTTCCCCCGCTTCGTCATGTCTCATGCCAGCTGCCTGTTTCTAGGAGATAACCTAGCAATACTCTGTGATGGCACCGATGCTGGGATGAAGCGACAATGCATCAGGGTGCACAGTTTTACCTCTCAGTCTCCTGTATTGATCACATCTAACCTCGCTTGTAATAAGAGCTTGACTAGAAGGGGGGCTAAGAAGAGGGCAAAACATGGGACTGAGAGGACTTTCAAAAAAGATGGGGCATGAGGACACAAACCAAGCACCATATGAAGAAGATGAAGTCATGCAAAGCACAGAAGTCCCATCCTCTGACAACAGGACATCCAGTCCAATCCACCCCTTAGTCTACAACTTCAGTGGATGCTGCCCCCAATATATTCAAACATGTCCAACAATACAAACACAAATGATATCCCTTTTGGGTGATACTTTAGAATAATAATGTTTGTTTGTTTGCCATCCACTCTGGGCGGCTCCCAACAAAAAAATAGTAAAAACACATTACAATTATCATTAGTAAGTAGTAAGTAAGTAAGTAAAAAATAGTAAAAACACATTACAATTATCAAACATTACAATATCAAATATCAATACAATACAATACAATATCAATATCAAACACTAAAAACTTCCCCGAACAGGACTGCCTTCAGGTGTCTTTTAAAAATCACAGTTGTTATCTGTTTAACATCTGCTGGGAGGACGTTCCACAAAGCAGGTGCGACTACTGAAAAGGCCTTGTGCCTGGTTCCCTGTAGCCTCGCCTCTCGCAATGAGGGAACCACCAGAAGGCCCTCGGAGCTGTATCTCAGTGTCCGTGCTAGATGATGGGGGAGAAGACTCTCCTTCAGGTATACAGGGGTGAAGCTGTTTAGGGCTTTAAAGTTCAGCACCAACACTGAATTGTGCTCGGAATCTTAGGGCTTTGGAAATTATTTACAGATGTTAAAAAATAGTCTTGCTTACTGAGCATGTGTATATGTATATGTATATGTATATGTAAATGACAAATTAAGAGGCATTTGCACATATGCTTCTGACAGACCAAAGTTCAAGTCTGCTGCACAAATTATCTTGGACATCAGTCATTAAAGTTCTATTATGTCTAGCAATTTTTACAACTAGTTCATGTGCGCTACAGACCTTACACAGAGTTACAATGGTCCATTGTACAAGGCATGGAAGCAAATATTTCCTTCTCTGTTGAATATAAATATAAAGCAAACAAAACAGAAAAGAAAGCAAACAAAAAAAACCCACTACCAAATTCCTAAAAGTAAGCACAAAGCAGAAAACCCAGCAGTTGTTGTTGTTGTTTAATGTTTTAATGCTTAAAAATGAGAAAAGTTGTAGCCACATACCAGCAAGTACCTCTGGGGAGGTTATTTTACAACTGAGACATCAATACAGAAACAGTCCAACCCCCCCCCAAAAAAAAACATACACAAACTTGGGGTACTCAGAAAATGTTCTCTGAATATCAGAAACAGACTGGTAATATTAAAACAATCCTTCATATACCATAGTTTGAAACTGCTTTTTAACTTTATAGGTAAAACCCAGCATTTTAAACTGATATTGGAAACAAACTGGAAGCTAAACTGTTTTAAGGATTACCTATTCCTGAGTTCCAGGTACTGGCATGTATCTTAATATCTTTATACTTACAGCATACATAAGTCAATATTCTAGCAGGCTTCAAGCAAAAAGAAAGCAACAGGATTTCAAAGTACAACGGAGCTAAACTAATTGTTTAATTTAATGCACTGACAGGTGTAATTGGCATTACTGTTTATCAGGCATTGGCATGCCTGTTGCTATATAATGCACAACAGGGCTCTGCTCTGTGGAGTCTGAAAAGTTTTACTCTACAACAAGGTAACAGGACTGGAATATTTATTTATTGCCCTGTTAATCCATAAACTATAACAAGAACTGGATGTCCATGCTTCAAAGACAGTTTTGAACAATTCAGTCAAAGTAACATTGAATGAAATGTGTGTTGGTAATAAAGCAAAACTGTGACAAAATTGCCTACTGCATTTATAAACTGGCTGCTGTTTGTATATATTCACAACTATATAAACATACATTTTAAAAAACACATTCTGGACTTCTATATCCAGGTTTGCTTTATTATTCTGATTAGTTTTCCTAAAACTGGGGAAGTGGGGGCTGCTAGTAAAAATATAAAACTTACATATGATTGCATTCTGCAAGCTGGGTTTGCCAGAAAGGGGATTACAGTTCCCTTTTATCATTATCATATTTGAGTCAGTGTGGCACAGTGGTTAGAGTGTCAGACTAGGACCTGGGAAACAAGGATTCAGAACCCCACTCAGCCATGAAGCTCACTGGCTGACCCTGGGCCACTCACTGCCTCTCAGTCTAACCTACAGTACCTCACAGAGTTGTTCTAGGATCTAGGGGATAGGTAAAGGTAAAGGATGCCTGGACGGTTAAGTCCAGTCAAAGGCGACTATGGGGTTGTGGCGCTCATCTCGCTTTCAGGCCACAGACAGCTTTCTGGGTCATGTGGCCAGCATGACTAAACTGCTTCGGATGCAATGGAACACCCTGACAGAAACCAGAGCACACGGAAACACCGTTTACCTTCCTGCCACAGCAGTACCTATTTTATCTACTTGCACTGGCGTGCTTTCAAACTGCTAGGTTGGCAGGAGCTGGGACAGAGCACCGGGAGCTCACCCTGTCACGGGGATTCAAACCGCCGACCTTCCAATTGGCAAGTCCAAGAGGCTCAATAGTTTAGACCACAGTGCCACCCGCGTCCCACTCTGGGGGATAAAGAAAGAGGGAAAGAATCATATACACAACCTTGAGTGTGATATAAATAAATCCAACAAATAAATAAATCATGGAAGTCATTTTTAAACAGGCCTCTGAGAATTGTTTTCCCCACCAGAAGTTAACCCATATGCTTCCCCCCCCCCCCACTCTCAGTATAGCACAGACAGATAGTAGCAGGCTCAGGAGAAGCTGTGCTGTCCACAAAAACCAAATAGCAATGGTCTGGGATCACAGCTGGTATCTTCTTCCTTATCAGTGCCAACTGACACAGGAAAATGCTTGTGTGGACACACCATAAAATTATGCTGACAGGCTCAGTATTCATATCACATTATAGAGGAGGGTTTCAGACAAACACTTTCAATTCATCATATCTAGATTTTATGTATTTCCCCAATGAGCAAAGAGACATGTAGAATTCTTAAGTAAGCTGTTTTTAAGTGAGAAGTAACAATAATTATTGCCTTGACAATCATGGAAACCTTCGTTTACATATGTGGAACACACATGAAAACTATCATCTCATTAAATAGCAAAAAAAAAGGGAACTAAAATCAGGGAATGATCTAAAAACAGGGAACAGTACTTATGCCACTCTCAACTCTGTGAAAGAAGCATGAGATACAAATAGAATCCAATATATTTTCAGCAACCACTGTTGACAGTAATTTGTGCCTTCCACATCCTTGGTTATCACAATTCCCAAGCAGAATGACCCCAGAAGATTGCTCAGAGTGTCATAGTGTAAAATGAAATAACTTTTCTCCACCAGAGAACAGGCAAAAATAATTTTAATGCACTGATGTTCTATGGTCTAATGAAAGCACTTCATTGCCTTTCTGACCTATTCTGGTTTTTGACCTATGGACCCCCTATGGATCTCATACCTTGTGCATCTAAAAAGTCAACTATTCCAGTACAACTTAAAACTGGCCAGTATAAAGCTTTCCTTTTAGAAATAACAGAAGTGGAATGAACAGTTTGAGGAATCAAATAAGCTCTAAAGAGTCATGCTAAATTTTCTGCATAACTAATAAGGTGCTTCCCTAATCTATTCAAATATTTGAATGAGTAGATGAAATATGGGCCACAAATTACAGTTTATGTGATTGTTAAGTGTTCAGAAGCAATATATTAAAACAAGTTTGTTTATACAAGAGAGATAAACTGGTCTGTCTCAAACTTTGGTTTACATAAACTAGCAGTAAAGGACCACAAAGCAAAACAATTGCTGCTTCTCTCAATTAGCCTAGGGAAAAAAGTAAAGTACTGGAACGTTCCCTTTCAGGATCTCCTTCATCCTGGACACAGTACAATACAGGCTGTGACTCTGCCACATGTGTTGTTTATTTCTTGGTTTTAAAAAAAACAACAAGAGGGATCCGTTTCCAAACTCTTGTATGATCTGGCTTTATCAGACCTCAGGAGGAGACTCTCAAGGGGGCAGGTAGAGCGCTTGAGGGCCTCAAGAAAAGTGGCACCTCAGACTCTCTGTACTTTGAACAGCTAGCCTATCAAAGCAGACAAGTGGAATGGGTGCTACTCTCAGGGTATATGAGGCAACTGTTGTTTTTTTACTGTAGGCAGGTGTTTGCTTTCAAATAACAGGTGGGTGGAAACATACCCAATACACTAAGTTCAAAACATTAAGTTCTATGCAGGCTGTACTGTAGCTTATTACAGTACAAAGAAGCAGCCTGACCACTCCAGCACTTAAAACTCAAGTTAATGTGAAGATATTGTATGGAACAGAACTGTGGAATTAAAAAGAGCCTCAAGACAGGAGTTGGAAACCTGTGGCCATCAGGATTTTGTTGGACTCTAACTTCCATCAGCCCCAGCTAGATAACCAATTATAAAGAATTATAGGATTTGTAAGTTTAATGAAGGGCAAGGGTTTTCTACCTCTACACCGCAAAATCCAAATCTGTTGTTGACGTTCTATCCTTGCTTACCCAGGTAGCAGGGAAATAGTCCACTCAATATATAAATCTTAGACTGCTGCTACTTTTTTATTAATTACTGAATACAGACCCAGGCTTTCAAATTTCACCACTACTGCATTTAGAATATATTTATTTTAATACACATTCTAGTTTCCATGATATAGCACTTTGTAATGGTTTTATTTGTTATTTTTTTAACATTTATATCCCAAGCTTTCTTCTGTTATGGAGTCCAAGGCAGCATGAGTGATGTTTCTAGGCAGTTGCCCATCCTGACACTGATGGCACCCCAGGCCTGCTTAGCTTCAGCAAGATGATGGTCTCAGGAGCCTTCAAACTATATTCTGGGTTCAGAGCAAATCTGCAGAACCACATAAGTGCAGACACTGCATATTCAGCTCTCTAAATGTAGTCTAGTACCTGTCTACACGATCAGCCTTTCAATCCTCTCAAGTCTTAAATTTGTACCATAATTTGCATTTTAAAATAAATGAGTGGCATTTGTTCTGATTGTCACCACCATAGTGCAGTTTCTCCAGAAGGTATTTACACAGCTAATTGCCCATTGCTCGGGACTTAAACATGCATGAAAAATCCAAATACAGTGCCCCAACTCTTGTCAAAAGAAGTCTTGCCCTCTCCTCCCTTGTTAATTTACTTTGACTCAAGGGTAATGAACAGGGCATGTTTATTCTTCATCCATTAGCCAAAATGGAAATAAAATTAAATAAACACCTATATGTTTATTCTGTGGAACTAGAATCACCTTATACTTTCTTACTCTCACTTTGTTCAGTTGGTGATGAGTTACCACCTTCAGCACTTAAGTTTTCATGTTTCAAGTACAGAGTCTATCAATCATTCCCTTAGCTTTTCTCTCGGACCACATCTTTCACATTGCTTATCAGCTAAAACCACAACTGCCTAATGAAAGTAACATCCAAACTGGCTGGTATTCACCAAAAACTCACTAAATAAATACGACATGCTTCAATAAATCAAACTCAAATTCATTCATGCCAATAATGCAAAGCAAAACACACACAAAGCTGTTTCCCACATAGCAAGCATTCAGAATATGGGAATGGTCGGATGACAAAAAACTTTTTCAGCACAGCATCTGACCAGTGAAAGCACTGAAATATGTAGCCACAGATAGGAATCCACAGGTTGACACATTAGGAATCATTGTCTGGGCACTCAGGAACATGCAATGGACCTCCTCCCATGAAAAGGGTTTATATATACCAAATACATGTGGAATTTTACCTGCTTTCTAGGCATCCTTTCAATTTGTGAAGCAATAAATACATATAACTAATCTAAACTAAATTAAACCATTTATATTTTAACCCCAATTTAAAATATTTCATCAAAGCAGTGTGAAGTTTTCTGCTTACTGATCTCTATCAAATCTCCTACTAATCCATTTAAACTAAAATAAGAATAAGCTCTACTGGCTTCTGCTTTGGCTTAGTCAAATCTTATTTTCCAATGACATCTTTCTGTAAATCTACATTGCACACACCACTTCTCCCTAAGTGCGTACTACCTATGAATAGCAAATTTCTTGTCTGTTAATTAAGGTCCAGTTCACACAACCTTCAGTTGCAAGGGCAAGAATCAATTTCTGGACGAAAGGTGAGCTGTCAACTTTCAGCAAAGTAGCTCTCTGACTTTAAGTGGCTGCTCTACCATGTGTCCAAATCTATGGAGTGTGCATTATGAGCTGAGTGCTTGTAATTAGGCAACACTCACAAACTCTGGGCCACATCCAACACTGCAGCTCTGTTGGTGGCGCATGAGACTACAATGAGTGCAATAGAAGTTCCTTTTCTTCTATCCCTCCTGCTCTGCCCATCAACTTCACAGGACTGGGGGACCCTCCCTGGGGGGAGCAGGCAGGGAAGAAAGCAGAAGTCCCATTGTGCCAATGGTGCTGCCCTGGCAAAGCACTGGATACAACCCTCTGTGAATTTATGGTGAATCCACTCTGCACACTACTCCTTCATGAAAGTTACTAAATTGTGTATGAAACAGTGCCATTTACAATTATCTGAAATGGTTGCCCATTTCCCCTTGGAAAACAATACACAAATGAAAGGTTATTGCCTTTTCTTATGTCTCTGCATTTTATGCTATTTTATTGTTTGCATCATTTAATTTTTTTTTTGCAATCCCCCTGTAAGGAGGTATCATAAAATGAGGGATATAAATATATAAAATATTAAATATAAGGATTGCTCCCAGAATCACAATACTGAAGGCATCACTCCTGATTAGAAAAATCCTATTAGCATTAGGATATTGGATTGGATTGCACTTCCCACAGAAACTTTTCGGCACACTGGGAGTGTGACTTCTCTAATAAAGGGGAAACTTTACTCATATGCTTTATTCAACCTCTTTCCCCTTTCTTTTTGCAAAGCCACATCAGAAAAATCTCCTCCAGTCACAACATCTAATAAGAGCTCTTATTAGATGGAAAGAAGTAATTTTTAGAGTTGAAATGTAAATATTATTTCAACTCTAAAATTTGCTTCCTTCCATCTACTTGCATACAAAACCAGGGTGATGACAATTTTCCATCCACCCAACAGTGACTCAGCAACGAAGCAGTGGGTGGGTGGAGCATAAAATACTCTTTCAAGCATTGATGACTCACAAGTCAAAACTTCCTTTTGCTGAAACAAGAACCAGGTTTTTCGCCAATCATCCTGTGTGTATAATTTTCCTTAATACCACTATGGTTTCCTGTTCCAACAACCTAGAAGCACAGTAAAAGCAACTCATGTTGCTATCAATCATCTAGTTTGGGTGTGGGGAACCTCTGGCCCTCTGAACCACAAGCATGCATGGTCAATGACCAGACATGATGGGAGTTGTACATAAATTCTGTGAAATAAATAATAGAATGCTAAAAAAAAAGTGAAAACCATAAATCAGAACTCAGTTAAAAAGCCTGTATGGATAAAAGTAAGTCTACAGCAAACACCTGAAGGTCAAAGGTTGGGGGTGGGCATTGGGATTGCCCGACCACAACTAGAAGGGAGATCTACAAAACTGGGTCTACAACTCTGAATGCATGGCTCCTGGCGGATACAAGCTGTGTATCCACATTCTAGACCAGTTTGTGCAGAAGGTTCAATCAAAACATTGTACAGTAGTGGGTCATTCGACTGGCACTCGTGGTCTTCAAAGCTTTTTGAATTTGAGTTTGCTTATTATATGAACATACGCTGAAACATTCACAAAACCAGGTTGCACACATAACCAAGTACAACATCACTACACAACAGGCAATAAACAGGTTGATTTTGGTAAGTATGCTTGCCTCTTATTGGGCAGGAGGTGTTGCGACCTGGCACTGTCCCCCCTGCGCAATCCCATGGCAGTGCTGGGTGTGGGGTCTGGTTGGATCATAGCTGGCCTGCAAATAGGCCAATCGTAGCCAGGTTACTGTGTAGGACCTCCCCAGGGGCGGGGCCAACTGCATCGGCAGGCGTTACTTGGATCCACACTCAGGGAATAAATAGACGGCCTGCCCAGGCTTCTTCATCCAGTTTGTCTTTGTAACTTTGTATTCAATTTTGTATCTAACTTGTATCCACCCATTTTCAGCAGTGGTTGGTATTCCCAAACTCAGCAGTTTGGTTTTGAAACCTTTTCCAAATCTAATCTGCCCAAGGGACATTCCCTCCTCTTATCTTTAATATATATATTGTTAACTAATTGTGCAATAGTTTATCGTGGCATATAAAACTGAATGCATGGCTGTTTGCTGGTTATGACTCTTTGTTGCTTTCTACAAGGTTACCCTTTATAAAGTACAGATCTCCAAAGAATTTCCATACCCTCCAAGTATTTGGGCATCAGGCCCATGCAGACCATATCTGGTTAATAAGCCGACATTAAACCACAGTTTCCAAGTCCAAATGCAACAGCAAACTGTGGTTTAAACTAAGAGGGGGGAAAGCATTGAAGCTGGCACACAATAATGGAACGGATGCAGAAGAGCAATGGGGCAGCCCAACACCCATTCTTAATTATACTTTCTATAATGTGATATTGCCAGAATGGTACATTAAAGGTCCTTTCTCCAAGGGCATCCAGTCTATTCTAACAAAGTCAAATAATATCTAATACTCAAAATCAGCGTGGTGTAGTGGCTAGAGTATTGGACTACAACCCAGGAAGCCAGGAAACTCAGCCATGAAGTACATCTAACTGACCTTGGTCAGTCAGGTTCTCTCAATCTAACCTTCCTCACAGGGTTGTTGTCAGGATAAAATATGACTGAGAACCATGTACCCTATATACTCGAGTATAAGCCTAGTTTTTCAGCACATTTTTTGTGCTGAAAAAGCCGCCCTCGGCTTATACTCGAGTGAGGCAGGCAGTGGCTCCTATGAAGCTTTCCCAGGTTTTTTGTGGTAAAATTGGGTGCCTCGGCTTACATTCGGGTCGGCTTATACTCGAGTATATACGGTACACCATTTGGACCTCCTAGGAGGTATGGTGGGATATAAATGAAAAAATAACTACACGTTAAGTATTTACCAGGTTTCTTAACATCACCAATTATAGACTGCTATCTCTAACACAGAATCTCTTTGTTAATCATATGGTCCTGAGGACAACATCATTATAAGACAATATTTCAAGATAGCTACAGAATATGGCCTTCAGTCACATCTAATCTTATGCCAAGCACAATACTTTCTTCCAAACCAAATAGTATTTGATATATACAACTAATTCTTTTAAAATAACTCCATTTTATAAATTTCACCCAAGGGGTTTAAGACAGCCGTAACTCTGTTTTAGGACTACTTTGCAATTTACATTTAGCAAAAACTGTCATTCATTATCAAAACGAAAGACTATAATTTAAATTCTCTCTGTCTCTCTCTCGCCAAATAGAAATAATATTAAGCATATGATTAACCCCTTACATCCTTGGTTTTGTTTACTAAATACCAGCAAGGGATCATCTTGATCAGGATAATGGCTTAGGATGGGGGGGGGGAATTATTTGGCTCTTTCACCCTGCTATGATCCTGATTTAGATGCCCAACCCCCACAGCTGCATTTTGCCCAAGAAATAAAGCTACAATTAGTTCCAATAGAGGCCTTCCCACTGTGGTCAAACAGCAGCATAGGTCTGATCCCAAATCTACCTCCATCCCTGTAATTGCTATTTAGTAAACAAAAAGCAAACATGGAAATCATCACATCTAGTTTGGTCCTCAGATATGGGGAAACAACAACATTGCAGGAAATGCACAGCTCCTTTGCAATACTGCAAAATAATTTACAATTAAGATGAGTAGTACCACGTACAATGTCACAATGTTTAATACATCATACTGTGTAGCTTCTAACGGTACCCACATTCTTAGGCAATTCCTTAAAAGTGCTCTATGAAATGGGGAACAAAAGACACCAATAAATTTCATGGAGTTTTTTGGAGCGGAAAGAGCTCCAGCCCTTTCCCTCCCTTCTCTCAAAATATCATTCATGAACTGCTGGTGGCATGTACCTATGGGTATCATTCTGACTTGTCTCCCATTAAAGCAGTATTGCTGAGAGGCACAGCTTGAAAGAGATTCTGCAAAGTCAATTTTATTTCAGCCAGAATGAATGTGATAAGTGATGGCCACAACAGAAGCCTTTTCTTCTTCATCATCATCATTTTATTTATATAACACCCCATAGCCGCAGGTCTCAGGGCAGTTTACAAGTATTACTTTGGTAACACCACTCTACCCTTTGCCCTACCTGTGTTTTCTCCACCCCAAAAATTATTACCTAAAACAAGGTAAATCAGAATAAGCACATTTGAAAGAGCATGTGCATTTCAGCCACATCATTTTTCATCCCATCCCATGATTCGCATCTTCTAGACTGCAATTGAGTGATGCAAGAAACATGAGACAACAAACCATGAGGAAAAGCCTCCATCAAAGAGCAGAGTTAAAGCTTCTTGTGGTTTAATATGCAAAGCCTAAGCAGCTCAATCAAGCAACCAAAGCTAAATGTCATTTCCTCCCTTGACACCATCACTCTCTTGTTAAAATAGAACATATTTTGTTTGGTGGCCCATCAGGAAGAAATATATATTTTATAGGTTACAAAAGAATAGCAAGATCAGTGCACACACTGTCAAAGATGAGAGACCAAAGGTTGATGAATGATTTCTTGTTTGAATCATGTACTCCAACTCAAAAATAAACTGTGATGAAATACATAAATATTTGGCAAACTGTATCCTTGCAAAGTACTAGAACTTCAGGTCCCTTGAGTAATCATGTTAATTTTGTATCCCAGGTTGTAATTAAAAAAACACTAGTGAAGGCTATGGAAGCCCAGGAGAAGAGGAGAAACAGTGGTCTACATCAAAGAAGATGGAAGTTGTGCCTATAACGAATTTTTCTCTGCTTTAATTGACAGAAGCTAACTAGGAAGACGACACCAAGAGCTTGTGGTAGGAAGAGCTTGTGGTAGGAAGGAAAAAAAAACTGAAACACATGAAAGCTCATTGAAGTCGACCAACTTTTTGGATTTAAAAATGGCAACACTGGGCTTGTATATTGTTAAGCATACTGTAATAAATAAATTAGCTATAAAGAAAAAGCACTGTGTTAAAAGGCTTCAATCTTTCTCCAACCATCTTGAGATGATCTAAAATGACATCTAGCAGTGTGATTCACAATCACTACTGAGTCTCTGGAACACTGAGAAGCAAGGAAAAGCTAATTAAAAGAAACCTAATAAAAAAATTCCTTCCAGTAACACCTTAAGAGACAAACTAAGTTTGTTACTGGTATGAGCTTTCGTGTGCATGCACACTTCTTCAGATACCAAAAGAAACCTATTCATATCTATAGCTATTCTCTTTATACCAGAATAAACGTAATCCAGCAGCACACAAACTATGCACTACAGCATCTGTGTGAGCAATACCATGGCACAGATTTATTTCTCCTGGGTTACCAATTAAATCTTAAAATAAATGGTATAGATAAACATTGAAACACAAGTATCTAGAGTCGGGCATGTAACAGTTACACAGACAAGTAACAGTAACACTCCTATTTCTATTTTGGAACTGAGATACAGCAATAGCTACCATGTTCTGTAATGGCTATTGTGGGTGCTCAACATTCCTACACATACAAGCTGGTAAAAAATCAACAAAGATAACAAAAAAAATCAGGAGGAAAAACTGCAACAATATGTGCAACAGTATGTACAAACTGTCCGACATTCCTTAACTTTCAGTGATCCTACAGACCAGCTCTGAATTTCATCATCCTTGGAAGCTTATGACCAATGTATCTTACTGAAAAGTGCTACTTTGACTTTTAAATAATCTGTGATATTGCATGCCAATATTAGCATATACAACAAATATTCTGTTTAATGGGGGGGAAATACGGGCTGATCCAAGAGAAGCGAGCAGCCACCTAGAAGGCCCCTTCCCATGGTGGTGGAACTGAAGTAAAAGCCTCCCCCCAAAGATCTCGGAGCCATATAGAGGCATGAAACAGTGGGGTGGAGGGCACAAAGTCTATAGACCTTAGGTAGCTCTTGATCCCTTTAGGATGGGCAGCTCCCAACAAAATATCAAAAATGCAATAAAACCTCAAACATTAAAAACCCTTCAGATGTCTTCAAAAATCATGCATGCACATGAAAGCTTATACACAGAACAAACTTATTGGTCTCTAAGGTGCTACTGGACAAATATTTTTTTTATTTATTTCGATTGTGTCAGACCAACATGGCTAGATCTAGAATCATGGAAGGCACCACATTGAGCCACATGAAATGGAAGTCCATCAACCTCACAGAAGTGTGCATGCACACGAAAGCTTATACCCAGAACAAACTTAATTGGTCTCTAAGGTGCTACTGGACATTTTTTTAATTTTTTTATTTATTTCTAAAAGTCAGATAGTTTTTTTCCTTAACATCTGATGGGAGGGCGTTCTACAGAGAGGGGGAAACTACTGATAAGGCCCTCTGCCTGGTTCCCTGTAACCTCACTTCTCGCAATGAGGGAACCACCAGAAGGCCCTCTGGGCTGAACAGTGGGAGTGGGGCCAAAGTCGTTTAGGGCTTTACTCGGAAACATACTGGGAGCCAATGTGGGTCTTTTAGGAATGGTGTTATATGGTCCCGGCAGCCGCTCAGTATTTCATCTGAACTTCAAAATGGGACCAGTAATATCAATGGAACAACCATTCAACCACCTCACGCACTCAATCTGGTGATCAGATCAGATATTTACAAGGTTTAGTACCAACATTAATAACCTCCAAAGAGTTCGTTAATAACATCCAAAGAAAATAGTTCAGCTAAGGAATATAGATTTAGTCTTCTAACAAATACATATCTATAGTCTTGTTACAGGAGTAAAACCAATGCTTTGTCTTATGGACATGGAAATAATGGCAAAGGAACTCCAGAACGTCCAATCATGATTTCACTCACCCCAATCCTCCTGGCAAAAAAGAAAATATCAAGTACTCCTGTTCTTAAAGAGAGAAAGAATGGGTGTGTCTGCATGTGAAACAGACAGACAGACATCAAAGCAAACACTCATGAATAACTGTAAAACTGTTTACATTCATGAGAATTCAATCTACGATTTGGTTTATTACTAGTTTTACACATTAGATTCCAGTGCATGGAGCAGTGCAAAATGATAGTGATTTCACTAGGGTCAGCAGTAATAACCTGCCCTTTCCCTCCCCAGCTTTAAGTCTGATGGACCCCAGATCTTTTCCTCCTCCTATTGATAAGCTTAATTGGAAATATGTGCACAGTAATCTAGTAAAAATAAAAGACACCACACAAATAAAAGAGGATGAGTGTTTAACAGAAACCTTTTTCAGGTAAGAAATGATTACTCAGTGTTTAGTAATACTCAGGCTCCTTTCTCCATACAATGTACAGAAGCTGACCACACTGGCAGCTGAATCCAGCTTCAACATTGGTGACAGGAAAGCATCTTCCACTGCACCTAAGACAGCAGGCTACGTTTTTTGGAGGAAGGGGAGTACAGGAGAGGTCATGAACCATACATAGTTCTGTTCTCCAGCAGAAGAGAATGCTTGGATGGCTTATGGGTACCAGCTTGGTGGGAGCTGCTGCCCCCTAGCATCTGCCTAAGGTAGACCTCACTTTCTCTAATGGTAGGGCCAGCCATGATAATGGATCTGTTTTTCAAAAAGACACAGCATCACTGAGCTCACTAGAACAAATAGGACAGTAACCCTCCTTGAAATGTTGGGGTGGAAATGTACTTAGAACTGAAGTACAACCACTGGTACAAATTATGAAGATAACTATATAGAATACTAAGGAAAGTTGAATATATTGCTTGGGTATGCTTGTAATCAGATACTTTACTATAGGAATGGGGAGACCTCAGTGCTTAGATGTACAGTGGTACCTCGGGTTAAGAACTTAATTCGTTCTGGAGGTCCGTTCTTAACCTGAAACTGTTCTTAACCTGAGGTACCACTTTAGCTAATGGGGCCTCCCACTGCCGCCGCCGCGCGATTTCTGTTCTCATCCTGAAGCAAAGTTCTTAACCTGAGGTACTATTTTTGGGTTGACAGAGTCTGTAACCTGAAGCGTCTGTAACCTGAGGTACCACTGTACTCCTGTTTTTCAGAATTCCCGTTTTAACTGAAGACTTATCACAGAAAGTGGGAGCAGTTCACTTTTCCCCTATCCCAGTTACCCTGGCATATACGCATGCTAAATAATATTTTATATTTTTTTTGCTCACTACCTGCATTCGGTGATACTACAGCAATAGCTGCCACTCCTCCTGCTACTCCGCCGATCTGATCGAAATTCATTCCTCGACTTCCTTAGGCTGAAGTACTCTGTAAGCTTTCCAAACGACATGGCACCAGCGCAGTCTGACCTTCTACCATCTGCATACGTGTGCCTGAATCTACACACAGGTTCATATGCTAGAGCCAGTGTGTTTGCATTTCTCAGGATTTGCCGACAGTGCTTGCTGTGCTGAGCAGGTGTGCTAGGAGAGTTAGAGAAACAGAAAGCAAGGAGTTTAGGAAGGGCAGACCATGATTTTTCATGCACTGATATTTTTCACACAAAAGCAACACACAGCATATAGGAATTAAGTACACACTCATGAAAGCAGTGCTTCTGCTAGTGTGTGTGTGTGTGTGTGTGTGTGTGTGTGTGTGTTTACTGCAGAACTGAATTAAGAAGAAAAATAATCCCATCTGGGGAAAGGGGAATCCTTTAGTATGGACTGGTTATATTCCACAGTTCCTACTGTGTAAGGTTTTCACAAAGGCATGCCTCTACATCAGAAATTGAGAGCATTTGGCCTTTAAAGATGCATTTAATTAAAGTGGAGGTGTATTAAGTCTCAATCACTTTTCATCATGGTACAGAGAAAGAAACCTTTAATATTAGAAAGCTAAAAAATCATTACATGTCCTGAACAACTGGGCTGTGTGTAGTCAAATACTTCTAACCCTGGTGACCCAAGTACTACACATATACTGTACTAATAACAAGATCTTTAGACTCCTGTACACTGTTTTAGTGCTTTAGAGCCAGCAGCACCAATATCCCTCTCACACAGCAGCCCCTTTCCTAATCTATCATGCTACATCTTCATTATTAATTAGGTCTCAATTAATTTAGAAATTATTTACAGTTATCTGCACCCCAGCACTCTGTTTCAACACTAGAAAATACAACCAGCATCCACCAATGAGCAATTCTGCATAGCAGAATGCAATTGTCCTTCTTAAAATCCTCAGCTAGTCAGTCACACTCATGCTTATCAGATCTCAACTCCCTTGATCAAACTGCTACCATAGAGGGGATAGCAGAAAGAGGCATTGCTGGGAGGTTGATGTGTCTTCATAAACTCATTTGAACCCTAATGAGCATGTAGGTATTAAAGTTCAGTTGAGAAGCAGCACAGCTGGATACAAGAAGCAAGAAAATACATGATAGCAACACATTTAATTACCTTTTAGACAAAAAGGACAGGAGTAAATGAACGGGAACATCAAATTAACAAACTGTTTTGTATTCTTTTCCAACCTTCTGCTGTGGGTGCCATATTAAAAATTAAATGTTAACTGCTATTTTTCTGCCTAAAGCAACCACACACAATAAAGGAGCAGTCAATACTGCAAGCCTGTCACATAATTTCCTTGCAAACAAATTTCTTTTCTGTATAAATTTTTATTCTGTTTTATTAATTCCATTAGTTGGATTTCCATGTTTCAAACACAGCATCCAGCATCAACAGTAATTTTTTTTGCCAGCTGCTTCCAAAGAAGGAATGAAAAGAGAAAGGGGGTGATTGCCTAAGATTTGTTTGAAAATCTCAATGCTGTACTATTCTATACTGTGCTTTTACTGCTGTTTCAGAAATTTTTAGAGGCAACTATCACTATTTCTATTTCCTGCATCCTCATCTCTGCAAACAGGATTATTCCAAGATATCATAAACTGCAAAACCTGCATTCAGTCAGATTTGTACAAAGCAGTAACCACTAGCACACAATTTCTCTTCTCATGCTCCAGCACAAGCAAAAGTGGTGTAGATGCCTAAACATTAAGCATAGCAGAACACAAAAACACAGGAGAGGTAAAGAGGGCAGAAGACAAGGGGGTGCAAGGAGGTGAAGGATGACAAGAGGACAAGAAAAACAAACCCAAATTAGACCAATTTATGTGCATAAGACACCTGCTGGCTTGTTTCAGCTGAACGGCTTTAGGAGGTTCGGTTGCAGCGGCGGTAACAGCAGCAGCTCCCTGCAGTCTTTGAATGAATCTCTTTCCTTTTCCCCTTCAGCTGCTCGGCAGCAGGTAGAAAACCTCTCACAACACCTTCTTGTTTCCATTAATATTTTATGAGAAGAGAGTGAAGCCCTGAGACCCCATTCACCTTTGGATTAAGTCCGGGCAATCTCTCCTCCATCCCCCTCCCCAAATTCAAATAACTCCACGTCTGTCTTGATGGTGCATTAAATTTTCTTCTTTTCTTTTTGTAATCAATTCACTTGCAGAGAGATGGATCAAAACAGCATTCACTCCTGCTCTCGGTCTTCTCACATGTATATTCAGTCTCACACTCCATCCCTCATCTCTTATCAGGCACAGGATTGCCATCCAGAGATATGCAATATTCCAAATGAGGTCAGGAACAACAGAATGGAATCAGGCACCAAGGCTGGGGTGGGGGGGAAAGGAGAGAAGCAGTTTATAGGGTGGGCACACAGTGAGAAAGGGACACAGTGAGAAAGGGAACAAACACACACACACTTTATCTGCATTAAGCATCCAAACCCTATAATGAAGCTCTTCGAGATGCAGACAGCATTTTCAGGAATCATAAGACACCTTGGGAGGGCTATAATAATTATTACCTGACGCAGAAGAAATTGTTGGCTACTAAGCAACACAAGGGAGAAAGAGGAGTTAACATACCACAGACTTGCAAGGCAAGAAGGAGAGGTCTGAAGAAAGGGGGAGAAGCAACATATTGCCTCTAAATATTCTATGTAACAAGAGATAAGAAAGAGTAAGAGAAGCAAAAGCTTCTCAGGATTTGCTTGGCTGCACTTTCCTATTCACTTGAGTGAACTACAATTGGGACTTACAGGTGGGGAGCTGTAATATATTCTGCAGCACTATGATAGACATATGAAAACATCTCTTTCTACATGAGAAGTGTGTTTGTGATCAAACACTAGCACCTCACCACTCATGTGTTAAAATGGCCACCAGTTATCTCAATTCCGAGCAATATCCAGTAGCTTAAAATTCCACTTTTCTCTCTTGTGTTTTTAATGTTTCAATTTATGTGATACAAGCATCAAAATGTACAGAAGTTAAAAATATACTCCACATAAAAGGTCCATTTATGTAAGATGAAATATGTTTACAATAGACAAAATATTACCCTCTATATGGGGGACTAACCATTCAAATTGGTAATAACCCAGTCTACAAGTTCAGGGTTGGGGTCAGAGGTCCAAACATATGTATATTAGAAAAACACAGAAGAGGCAACAGCATGGAAGGGAAAAGAATATGTAATAAATCACACCCCCAAGTCTGTTACTGAATAGAGATGCTTGAAGAATTTCATATTTTGAAATTCTGGCGCAAACTGGCCTGATCCACGAGCTTAGGAATCCATCACCTTTCACACTTGCCAAATGTCCCAAATGCCGTTATTAGGTTAAAAAATGCAACACACATAACTTTAAAATATGTATTTAAATGCAAATCTTGCTTTTAAAAAAAAATGGTTAATCAATGAGGAAATGGGATGGGATCAGAATGGGATCAGACTTATAAGTGAGCAAATGATTGACACTGGCTGGAAACAGACTGACTCACCAATCCCTATTCTGGAACACATACAAAAGTGAATTTATCTGCAAACTGTTTGACTGCACTTGCCTATTTTTCTAAGTACTTTAATAGGTCGTGGCACACTATGGTATAAAGGGAAGTCTCATCTGTAAAAGTGAGATTAAGTTTTAATATACTATAGAGAGCCTGAAAAAAGTTTCAAGCAATGTCACTGAGGTACAAAGCTCAGCTACTTTTGATGGGCTAAATGGTTTGTCTGGGGATTAGGGTTGCAATCCCCTAACCCCATTTACCTGGGAGGAAGCCCCACTGAATTCAATATGGCTTACTTTTGAGTAAATGTGGTTAGGCCTGCACTGTTAGGACTGCACTGTAAGAGAAGGATGGCCTGGCCACTATTATAAACAACTTTACAAGTCAATTGTAATGTGCTCTACATAGGGCTGCTAAAGCGGGAACATAATGTGGCAGCCTGCTTGTTAACTAAATTAAGCTGATTCCATCTAACTCAGGAGAGGGAAGAGCAGAGACAGGACTGCAGAGTCTCTCCATCCACTCTACTTAAAAATCAGTGTTTGGCTCCTTCCTCTCCAGCTAAGAAATAGTGCCAGAGTTTGCTTTTCTCCTCTACCTCACAAATCCCTCTTCTTTTTGTGTCCTTTTAGATCATTAACCTGAGGACAGAAGCTGTCTTATCAATGACATTTGTAAGTAGCTCTAGGAAAGAATGCTTTAAAATAAATAAAGAAGCAGGGAAAATATTACACCTGGGTGTTTAAAGAACTAGTGTAGTGGGTGCTAATCAGCTTCCAGGCACAATTTAAGGGGCTGGTTTGGACAAATCTATGCCTGCTTATTGAGAAGTAGACCCTACTGTGTTCAGTTTACTCCCAGGAAAAGTATACCTATGATTGCAGCCTTAAACCACTAAATAGTTAGAAGAAGAAGAAGAAGAAGAAGAAGAAGAAGAAGAAGAAGAAGAAGAAGAAGAGTAGTTTGGATTTGATATCCCGCTTTATCACTACCCGAAAGAGTCTCAAAGTGGCTAACATTCTCCTTTCCCTTCCTCCCCCACAACAAACACTCTGTGAGGTGAGTGGGGCTGAGAGACTTCAGAGAAGTGTGACTAGCCCAAGGTCACCCAGCAGCTGCATGTGGAAGAGCGGAGACGTGAACCCAGTTCACCAGATTACGAGTCTACCACTCTTAACCACTACACCACACTGCACACAACTAAGTTTTACTCAAGGTAGATCCACTGACATTAATAAACATGACAAAGTTGTGTCAATTGATTTTAATTGATCTACTTTGAGTAAAACTTAGTTGAATGCCACCTGCTGTATCTCATGGAATGTTTCCTTCCACACGGCCTCTTCCTGTGTGCCAAAATTATCAGGTGAGGCCATGCTTTGAGTACTGATATTGTTTAGAACAATGTTTCCCAAAGTGGGACTTTCCTCTCTTCTAAGGCAAACTGCAGTCTCACAGGAAGATCACAATGTTTCTTTTCTGCAAATCACTCAAAAGGGTGAGATCTGAATGATCAAGTCTCTTTGATAACTTTGCATTGAATTCAGACCTCAGTCTTGATGACTCTTAAATCCCTAAAACCTCTAACTCAATAGTCACTCTGATTTGAAATACAGTACATACAGCTTCCTGCCCAACACCTGTTGAACGGGGTAGCAGGGTAAGAGCAAGAGTTCCTGCGCACCATTTTGGAGACCTTGGAGTCTTTTTTCTGGACGTTTGGCTCACTGACATCCTCTCTGGGCTCTGGGAGGGTCTCCTCAGATGCCACAAGGACTTTCCACCTCTCTCCTGTCATTTCAGATCAGAATTCTTTCTTTAATTTCCTGGTGCCATACATATACGTGGTTGCATGCATGTCAATCACACGTAAGTGTGGGGATGCCTGTACTGGAAGGCTGGTATGAAGTCAGCAACAGTGTTCCAATGAAGGCACCCATCATTCATTAACCTATCACACAACACACTTCCTCATGCCAGGTATAGAGCTCAAGACTATAGAGTAGTTATATCACCTCAACCCCTTTTCCCCTTCAGCATCTATCTATTGATTGATTGATTGATTGATTGCACTTACAGCCCACAATTTTCTCCAAGAAGCTCAAGGTAGCATACATTGCTTTCTCTCTCCATTTAATTCCCACAACCATTCAGTGAGGCAGGTTAAGCTGAAAGAGTATTACTGGCCCAAATGTCACCCAGGGAGCTTCACGGCTGAGTGAAGATTTGAACCCTTGTATCCCACGGCGTTTCCATGCGCTGCTCTGGTTCGCCAGAAGCAGCTTAGTCATGCTGGCGACATGAACCAGAAGCTGTCTGTGGACAAACGCCGGCTCCCTCGGCCTATAGAGATGAGCACCGCAACCTCAAAGTCATCCACGACTGGACCTAACGATCAGGGTTACCTTTACCTTTACCTTTACCCAAGGTCCTAGTCCAACACACTAACCACTATACCATACTGGCTCTCAAATTAACATCCATTTCAATTTGAACATGCAATCAATGTGCCTGTACCGCTAACACACACACACACACACACACACAGAGAGAGAGAGAGAGAGAGAGAGAGAGAGAGAGAGAGAGTCAACACTTCCCTTCAAATTTCTATTTACTCAGAAAGTTCCCTATTACATGCATCCAAGCTTAGTATTTACATTAGGCTCCAAAGAGCACTTCACAGTATGTTCTTCACATAGCCATCAAACGCATAACCGACTTGCTTGACATCTCCAGCATTTACTGTATTAAGTAACCTTCAAAGCAGAAGACAGTCTGCTTGTAAAAATCATGACTCCACTCTTTTGTGCTACTTGTAATTAGCCAGAGTAACATTTACTTCCATTTACTGGAACTCCTTACTGACAGGCCAGATCATACCTGCAACAGAATTTCATCCAGCCAACAACTACAGCACACTTCAGCACTTCTACCCCTTCAGATGACCAGACGAGCAACCATGGCTGGCTCTGAAGCAAATACCTAACAGCAGCACTGATACTAGAAGGTGGTCCTAGTTTGCTGCTGCCTTCTCCTCCAACTAGGCAGCCATCACTAAGTTGGCCTTGATGCCCAAGAAGGTTGAGGAAAAAATAAAGCATAAGCAGTCCACCAGCTGATTTCATAAATAAGTTATTTTCCCGGCCACCACCGCCACCCCCAAGGGAGAGGAGAAGGGGAGAAGGGGAGAAGGCCCTTTTGGGGGGAAGAGCCCCGATCTCGCTGCCGCTGCCATTGCGCCGCCGCACCGGGGAGAAGGAGAGGGACACCCGGCCATCCGGAGCTCTGGGGCAGGAGGGACCCAGGAGCGAGAGTGGAGGGGGAGAGGAGAAGCCCTGACCCTGCTGCCGCCACCACTGTGCTGCTGCCACCAAGGGAAAGGAGGAGAGCTTACCTGCCCCCCGCCCTGGCAGCACCGCTGAGGCGACTACAGGAACCCCAGAGAAGTTCTTAAAACACTGCCTAGACGCGACATAAATGGCCACCTAATCCGAACGCTCTGTAAAAGCCACCAGTCAACAACACCTGTTCAGCTCAGCAACCTAACAACACCCAGGAACCACCACCACAACTCCTAACCACAATACACCCTACTCCAAGAGGACGCCAAGCAGACCTCAAACCAAAACCATTAGGGAGATTGAGATGACACCAACCAGGGAGATGGAATATAGCGCTGAGACCGCAACACCCCTTCAAGACGACGACCACCCAACAATGAAACAAGATCTGAGGGAAATGGAAGTGAGATTAGCAGAAATACTGAAGGCCACAGTGGCTCCCCTGCAGGTATTAATCAACGATCTAACCTCCAAAGTGAAAGCTCTAGAGAACAAGAACCAAATGCAAGAAAGAATAATAGAGCAATACCGGGAGGAGAGCGCACGTGTGAATAAGAAATTGGATGAACTGGTAAATCACCTGGAAACAGAAAGCACAGAAATGAGAATCAAACAAGCAGACCTCAAAGATCGCAACAGACGTTGCAACATCCGCTTCCGCAACTTTACTGAAAAAGCAGAGGAGAAAAACCCAGCAGACCTAATTGTATGCTGGCTGAAAAATATAATCCCAAACCTGACACTCGAGGTAGACGACCTGGAGAGGGCTCACAGAGCCCTAAAACCTATACCGAAACCCAGCACCCCCCCCAAGAGACATCATCGTGTGCTTCGTACGCTACAAAAAGAAGGAAGAGGTATGGAACAACCTCAGAAACTCAACCAACCTTCGATATGGAGAAACCCCCATATTGGCCTTACAGGATTTATCTCAGGATACCCTAAATTGGAGAGAAAGCCTACACCCGTGCACCCAGCGTCTCCAAAAAAACGGGGGGGAGGAAGGGAAAGGAGAATGTTAGCTGCTTTTTTTTTTATTAAAGATTTTCTTGATTTACAAAGGTGTGTACAATGTCTCTCTCGTATTTTTTCCATGTAACATTTTTGCAGATCAGTTTCATTTGTTGAGACATTAGGAAGAAAGGGGGGAAGGAGGTGGGTGGGGTGGGGAGAAGGGTGGGATGGGGTGGCGATGTTTCTATTTTACTTGATATAGGTAGGGTTTGGTGTCAGCATTGTTTGTGTAGGTTCTTTGTTGTTCGCTTGTGCTCCTTTGGCGGTGAGAGAGGTTGGGGTTGGCGTAGGGTGTGATTGTTACGTTAGCTGCTTTGAGACTCCTTCGGGTAGTGATAAAGCGGGATATCAAATCCAAACTCTTCTTCTTCTTCTCCCCCCCCCCCCGCCCCTAGACCATAGATATAGTTAACACCATCAACATCCCCCCGCCAGCCCCGCACCTCCACAGATAAGTTATTTTCCCCACCAGGTTGTTGGAAGTCTAACTAACAACATGTTGTGATTCAAGTCCTTCTTTCCATCCTCAACAGAAATAGGTGCACCGCAGGCATAACACGTGGCATTCCAAACCCCAGTGATCTATGCTGTGTACCGGCAGCTTCTGACAAATGCTTTTTGACAGTCTGGGTAGTTGAAGCGGCAGTTACAGGACAAGATGCTTAATGCTAAAAACAGCAAAAAATGAAGCTCCTTCTTTGCCTTTCAAAAAGTACAGCAAGATTGTCCTTCCAAAGTACATCTCAGATACACAATATGAGGCAAAGCACTAAAAATTCCTCCTGCTGCCATCCAAGTTAGTGTATTGAAGCATATTACTTCTTTTCAGAGAATCCACAAATCCTAACACAGCTTGGTCTTTACACATTAAGGACTATTTATATATTTTTCAAATTGGTTTCATTTTGTGCACATTTTAAGAAGTTTTTCAAGACCATGTCTTAGAGTAACTTGTTTCTAGGCAGACATGTGAATAACCACAATGGATGTTTAAATCCTGAAACTCTGCTTTTATCATTTTTCATTCATAATCATCCAACCATCAATGGGAGAAGAAATCATAGCTTGGTGAGAGAGCATGTGCTTCACATGCTGAAGGCCCTGGAGTTGGCATCTCCAGTGAAAAAGAGCAGGTGGTTTACCCCCCCAAAAAAACAATCAAAAAAATAATGAAAACCAAATGTAAGCTTACAACCAAATTAAAACATATTTCAACATTCTACACGTCTGGATAGGCTTGCCTGAACAAAAGGGTTTTCAGCAGGCACTGAAAAGAGTACTGTGAAGGCACTTGCATGATGTCAATAGACAGGGAATTCCAAAGTGTGGGTGCTGCCACACTAACAAAAACACTTCTCTCCCCATATGAACTGACCCCAGACTCTGCAATCATCATCTGATGCCCTTGTTCATGTACCTCCTCTGCAAGAGGTCCGGAGGGTGGCAACACAAGAATGTATCTTTTCTGCACTGGCTCCCCACATGCAGAATGCTCTCCCCAGGCAGGCTCACCTGGCACTTTCACTATCTTCAAGCTCCGGACAAAAACATTCCTCTTCTCCCAGGCTTCTGACTAATTAAACAATCTATGGCCCTTTAAACTGGGGTGTGTGTGTGTGTATTGTTTTTGTTATTACAGTACATATTTTTGTGTTTTTATATTGCAAACTTCCCTGTGGTCTTCAGATGAAAGTTGGTTTAAAAATGGATTGATTAAATAATTAATTAAAATGTTGAAAGAGCTATTATATGGCACCTATAACTCCAGGTTCTACAGACTAAAGTTTCAAGTGGGCATATATGGGATAAGGTGATACATTAGGCAGCTTCCTTCCAAGGAACACTCCTAGAGTCTCTTGCACACATTAATTGTAAAGTACAATGAAACATGGAAGGATCTATCCTACCAAAGCTCGAAAGTCTCTAGTCCTTGCCTTCTTAATATGCTTGGAATGCTACAAATGTTTGGTACACAGTAATATTTATTTTTGAATTCTATTTGAAATTTATTTTCAAAAAGTAAAAAAATAATCATTTTTTTTTGTTTTTTAATGTAAAGGAGAAAGTGTACAAAAACTTTGTACTGGGCAATTGTTTCAACAAATATTAACACCAAAGGCACTTGTTCAGTCTTTTCCAAAACTAGAAAGAAAACCTAAAAATCATTCAGATGGGCAAATCATTCAGCTCAAATCCCAGCCTCTTCCAGGGAATGAAAGGGACACAACAGACATGTGCTCTTCGATCCCAGCCTCGTCCTCATTTTGCAAGGCTGGAATTGAAGGGCACATGGCTGTTGCATCCTCATCGCCCCCCATGGGCATCGGGGGGGTGGTTCACCCACCAAAGGCTGCATCAGCTGGCTGGCAGGTGGCACAGCGTAGCCCCACTTGGCTCCATGGGGGGGGGGGAGTTGCTCCAGCAGCATCGGCAGCAAGGGCAGGGCTGGTGGGGCGGGTTCCGCATGCACACCCCAGGTGCCTGCAAACTATGCAATGCTGCTGTATCTAACTAAATTTTACTTAGAGTAAACCCACTGAAATTAATCAACCTAACTTTGTTGTGTCCATTAACTTCAATGGATCTACTTTGAGTATGACTAACATTGGCTATAACCCACTGTCTCAGACTTAGAATTATTCAGATCAGGATCATAGACAGAATCTGAGATGGAGGGGTTCCTGGAGAAAGGGGAGGGAACAGACAGGCTGCCTTCCTTGAAAACTGGGGGAATAGCTTAAATGTGGGGCTTACCCTGTCTGCAGAAGATTTTGTATTTGCCCATAGGGTCTCAGGACCCAGACAGGGTAATGATGATATTCCAAGAGACATTATACCACACTTTGAAAGGTACAGAGTTAAGGAGAAAGTTTATAAAGAGCTTTGTAATCCGAAAGAGATTCACTATGATGAGGCACAAATGGAACTTTATTAGGACATCTATCCAAAAACACTAGCCCAAGGAAGGGTGTTTAAGCCTTCTTTCTACATCAGCACTCAGAGAAGCTGGCCACCAGTATAACTGGGGATATCCATTCAAGCTCCTGGTACATTACAGAGCGGAAACTCTTTCAGCATCTGATGAAACCCAAATGCTAAACATCCCTAAAGATCTACAGGTTGAAGCACCAGAAACCAGCAAGTTGCAGCAAGCCACAGAGCAACAATTGGAACAGAGAAATAAATGTACCGCTCCTGAGGGCAGAAGTGCCTAAATATTCAGGGTATGCTTAAGACTGTAATGTTCATCATCACACCTTATCAACAAGTTCTGCTAGTGATACATTAAAAAAAAGACTTCATGCTATGTTGTTAAGTTCTGTGTGGGAAGTGAATCCAGTAATGGAGTCTCGATTCCTACCAACCTCCAAGTTTCTCTGTGGGTGCAGTTCACACCACCCTGTGGTATCTCCCATCAGTGAAGGTGCTCCCAAAAGAGGAGTTAAATGTCTCTGTTTATCATAACTGTTAGGAGTACAACAGTTACTAATTTGTTTATGTCTGCAATTACTGGACCTGACGATGTCCAGTCTTTATCCTCAGGTCGCTCCACTTTCACAAATAATTCCCAACTGCTAAGACTAGTATCTCTTGTTGTGAAAGGTCTAGGAACTGTGGTAAAGAGGGCAAGGGCAGAGTCAAAGGCTGGGCATTGTTATGCTGCAAGAGACCCACCAACAGAAATCTTTTTGAGGGAAATTGTTTAAAGTGGGTGGTTGATTGTTCATGTCTGCGCAGGAGGTCTCCAACATATTATAAAGCCACAGTAAAACATCAAACATTAAAAACTTCCCTATACATGACTGCCTTCAGACGTCTTTTAAAAGCCAGATAGTTTTTTCTTTCCTTGACATCTGAAGAAAGGGCATTCCACAGGGTGGGCACGAATATCAAGAAGGCCCTCTGTCTGGTTTCCTGTAACCTCACTTCTCAAAGTGAGGGAACTACCAGAAGGCCCTCAGAGCTAGATCTAAGTGTTTGGGCTGAACAATGGGGGTGGAGACACTTCTTCAGGTATACAGGTGCGAAGCCGTTTAGGGCTTTTAAAGGTTAACACCAACGGGATGTATTTGGGTGTGAATGGGACATTACTGGGTGAGCATCTGACTTTATGTTCAGCTTACTTTCCAAACTGACAAATCAATTTTTTGACAAGTATTTTACCATTGCTGTACTCTTCTGTGATTGGTAACATCATCTTAGGCAGAGATTTGAATGTTTCTAACAATTGAGTCATGGACAGGAGTGGTTCTGCAGGATATGAAGGGTCTGGTGATGGCAAACTCTCATGGAGAGTACTACACCACACAACAAATTATATTACATTTTTTCCCAAAGGTGCATCACTCTTACTCCCATGTCAAGCATCTCCTTTTGTCTAATTCTTTTTGGAGGAGGTTATGAGATGACGGCTTAGGACTTATTACTGTTTCAGACCATGCACCATTAAAAAAAAAAAAAAATCCAATGGATGTTCCACTCCAACTTGCTGAGTGAGGAGAGGGCACTCAACAATATAAGAGAGGAATAAAGACCATTGACGCTCACTATTGGTGAGGAATAGGACAGGGTTGCCCCCTGCCTTCTGTATTGTTTGAAATGGCAGCTGATGTCCTAGCTATTATGCTATGTTAGAATAACAACATTAAAGGGGTCCAAGGAACTTAAACTGAACATGTAATGTAGACACAGACATGCAGCTTCATTGCTAGTAAGCAGAGCAGTAGAGAACTTTCTGAATCACTGTTTTCAATACCATCATAGCAGCGTGGGAGTTCAGCAGAAAAATTTGAGAGACAAGTGGTACAAACATTCAGGAAAGAAAAGGACTATGTTCCTAACAATTAACAAACACTCAATTAATAATTGCTAACAAAGCTACAATCCCGAGATATTTTAAGGTTTCTGAGACAGCACTGTTGCTTGTGGAAGGTATTTTTAAAACCTAATCGTCTTATGGGGGGGCACAAAGAAGGGAGAAAAAGAAAGAAAAGGAGAATAAAGTGAATGGAACAGAGTACTGCTGACTTGTTCAACTGCTTTTTTTACAAATAGCATAATTCCACACAAAGTTGTCACTTCCTGATATCATCCAGCAGGACAGATATATCTAATTTTATCTAGAAAGGGCTCAAACCTATAATGGGAATTGTATTTAAATTTTGCTTAACTCTCTACGCTCCTTAAGAATAAAATCTTTAATAACTGTGCATTTTACAAATCTAGCTTTTCTAGTGGAATTGAAGCACAACCTGATTAGTATAATGAGCATCAATAATGTGATGGAGGAGTCAAATTCAACTGGAAAAGTCTCTTCGTTGTCCCCACTACATGAGTGAGGATTCACTACACTACCAGACAGTTCCTTGAGCACCCATATCTAGAATACAAACTTCTTGCTTTAGAGAAAGAGCTAGGACATTTCTGCTTGGATGTTTGGTATAAAAAGACTGCCAGAGGCATAATTCTAAATTGCGAACCATTATTTGTCCTCAAAAGGACAAACTAATGTCATGGTAGCACAGCAATCACTCTTTCTGCAGGAATATTCTCAGGGGGATAATACTCAAAAACATCAACAATAGGAAGAGCTTTTCAGGCAAATAGACCAACTACTAGCATTTACTACTGATGGCCTAGTAATTCTGTGTGGGTACAGGGCTTTTATTCATAGACGACCACTAAACTGTCTTATGAGCCTGGGGCTTGAGACATTTTGCAGTGCCTTGTTGAGATTAGTGAATATTTTCTGAAACATGCTGCCGTAGGGCTGTTGGAATAACTATTCAGGTTGACTATATGAATTCTTGACTATATGAAGACAGTTTCACTTGTTAATATCTATCCAGTTTGAAGTTGGAGTTTTTCTGGTGACCACCAATACAACCTTTCTTTCTTTTTACTTTGTCATACAAAAGATCAGCCTCCTGTGTTTCTAAAACCCTCATCTGTAGAGATAGATATTGGTATCTCATCAGCAAAGAAATCTACAGAGATAGTAGCTTCTTGTTCTTGACATAATTCATCTTAAAATAATAGTCTCTGTATTGATACTCACGACACAGCATCTACTACATTGATTCTTTTTCATGGATGTATTGAAAGTGAATTTTGTGATCTGGAGACAAAAATCATTGGACTCTTGAAGGTAGCTCACCCTGTAGCTTCCCTCTTAGAAGGTTGTGATATCTTTACAGAATGAACGTCAAGTCAAAAAGATATGTTATTACACATTCACCTGTTCACACCACTGCCAGGACATATTTTTCAATTTGCAGGTGTCATGTTTCTGCTGGTGGGAGTGATAAGAGACAAAGCAACCAGGTCCTACCGTAATATCCTGTGCAGTGGTGTTTGGTAACATCCCTCCATCTCCTGGCCCCCATTGCCAGATGAAGAACTTAAACACCCAGTCCAGTTTCTGCCAAAAACTTTTAATATGTAAATCAGACTGGTACATAGGGCAAGGAATAGGTCCCATCACTGGGCACTCCTTCAAGTGGGTGGAATTTGTGAGTACTTTCTCCATGTCCTTGGAGATGGAGGTGGTATCAGTATCAACCCAACATCTAATTTACTTTTAGTTGCCTCCCTAAAATGGAGAGGCTCCTCAATGACAGACAGAGACACTGGAGACAGCTCCATAGCAGGAGGTATGCGACATGGGGTGTCTGATGCCACAGCAGCAGAACACTGCCAACCAGTTTGGTCCTTCCCTTGAATCCAGAGCTTTGCCCTCTTCACTGCTGGTCTCCTCCCCAGGCTCAGACAATTGGGGTCCTGATTTACTTCCCCCATCTTGGATAGGACCCTCCCCAGGGTTGTTCAGCTCCAACTTCTAAGCTCTTCCCCTCAAAATCTGACCATTCCCTCCATGACACCTCAATGACTCAACACTCCCAGTTCAAAAGGATAAATCATCTGAAGCAACTAATATCTCCCGACTAGAGCCCTATGGGCTAGTACAAGAATAATCTAATTATCATTTTAATCCTACAACATTAATAGACAATGTACCCTTCTGTTTTCAAGGCTCTTGGCAAAATATCAAGTCAATATAAAATACACCTGAAAACAGATGTGGTTCCATATGCTATAACTATACCCAAGCATGTATTCTTACCATTGATAGGCACAGTAAAATACAAATTGAAAAGAATGGAAGCAATGAGAGTGACTACAAGGGTGTGTGATGGTGGGACTTTGTGTTGGGGTGGTGGCTGTGTCAAAACCCAATGGAAGAATTGGCATTTGTTTTGTATCGGACACACAGTGAAAAAATATGTTTGTCAAGAAAGGCATATCATAGAGCAAGCACCCTTTAGCACTCTCTGGAGGAACCTCAAGAATCCCCAAATCTTTTATTAAAATAAGGGATTTCACAAAATGCATTGCTGTTCATCAGACATTGAGCTTGACTTAAGAGAATATTTTCCCTATTGTATACCTGGATATAAGAAACAAAGAGGAGCAAAAGTTCCTCAGCTAACCAAGGAAACAAGAGATGTGCATGAAATAACGGTCAGGCTTTTGAATATCTACTAGGTAAAGGTAAAGGACCCCTGGTTGGTTGAGTCCAGTCAAAGGCGACTATGGGGTTGTGGCGCTCATCCCACTTTCAGGCCGAGGGAGCCACTGTTTGTCCACAGACAGCTTTCCAGGTCATGTGGCCAGCATAACTAAACTGCTTCTGGCACAACGGAACACCGTGACGGAAGTCAGAGCACACAGAAACACCATTTACCTTCCCGCCACAACAGTACCTATTCATCTACTTGCACTGGCATGCTTTCGAACTGCTAGGTTGGCAGGAGCTGGGACAGAGCAACGGAAGCTCACCCCGTCATGGGGATTCAAACCGCCGACCTTCTGATCGGCAAGTCCAAGAGTCTCAGTGGTTTAGACCACAGCGCCATCCACATCTACTAACTTCAACTGAAAAGAACACTTTGTAGTTTTTTAAAACTATACTACTATAGTTTTAGTAAATGTTTCAGTGTCCATATATCACATCTTGATATTTTACAGAATTACAATATTTTTCCAAACACATCCTCTGGAGGCAATGGGGTTTGTAGATTTTTTCAAATGATAGACCTTGAATAAATCAAGTGTTGGGACTAATTATCCAGGAGAATTTAAACTGTCAGACACCTTTGATTCATTAGATTCCCTAGCCAGATCCTCACAATGCAATTACTAGTGCAAGAGTTTTAATTATGAAAGTGATTAAGAGGCAAATATTAGCTCTTCAAAAAGGCTAGAACAGATGATATCTGTACCCTAGTGTTCCCAGAACAGGTGCTGTCCATTCCCTAGGTCAGGAAAGGCAGAGCACTGAAGTGTTGCTTCATCAACAAAGCAGCTCAGACTGAGAGTTTATATAGGAGTTGGATGAGCTCTACCCCTTCCTTTCAGCCAAGGCCTAATCCAGGCAGGTGTTTTCTTGTGCTTCCTCATTCTCCCAAGTAGCCTCACAGGCATGTAGGAGGCAGTTCTGAAGTTTCTGCCTAGCTTGACAACTCCTCTGCTTCTGTGTTCCTGTGGGAGATAAGAGAGGGCCTCAACCCTGTTCCTGGGCTGGCTATATCCAGTCCTGAGATAGTGATGTGGATTCACTTGGGTCCTGAAAGTGTGGCAATCGGCTAGAAGTCCTGTTCCCCTTGTTCCTTCTCAGATTTGCCCCCAGATTTGAAGTCTGGGCATGGCTGAACTGAGAAAGGTGCCTGTTTGTAGATTTATAAAACACTTCACAACCAGAAGCTACCAAAGCAGTGTATAGTAACATAAAATAAGCTCACAGACTTAAACTAAAAGCAATTAACCCATTTCTACAATTAGTAGTCCATAAAATGATGAGGTCACATGTCAGAGAAAGTCTTATTGAACAAAAATGACTTCAGTAGCCACCTAAATATCTATTTGCTAGGTGTTTGTCATATTTCAGTTGGTAGCTAACTCCAGACAGCTGGAGTTGACACACTAAAAACTAGTACTTACTAAGTGTACCTCAGGGTATGCAGTATTCTCAGCACTGTCTCACCTGAGGAATGTAGTTGCTAGGCAGGGATGTATGGGATGAAGCATTCCTTTAGGTAACCTGGTTCCAAGATGTTTAAACCTTTAAATAATAAAAGCAAAACGCCAGCCCAGAACCCTCAGCAGAGGTGTTACATAATGTTGATAGGATGCTGTAGTCAACAACCTAGCTGCTGTGTTCTGCACCAGATGCAGCTTTCAGGTTCAGTCCACAGGAAGCCCCACAGAGTAAATTACCGTAATCCATTCTTGTGTTTATAAGTGTGAGGACCACAGTGACCAACTTGTCTTTGCTGAGGTATCATAGTAGTTGTCTAACCAACTAAAACCAGTAAAAGACACTCCTAGTCACTGAGGCCACTTGTGACAGAAAGCATCCTCTCCAGGAGCACCCTCACACTACATACTTGTTCCTTTAGAGGGAATATAGCTCTAACCCAGTGTTCGAAACTCCCATTGCTCTAGGCACATTTTGCGGCAGGGAATTTCATTAGCATGAGCAGTTTCTGAGCTCTGGGCGCAGTACTGGGCACAGTACTGCACCTAAGATTTCAGATTAAAGCTGCAGAGAGGAAAGGATTACCTTTTTCTGCCTCCCCACTTCCAGCTACTCTCTGAAGACTGGGGAAGAAACCCTTTTAAGAATATTAGCGTGGGCAGGGGAAGGACTAGATCATGTAAAAATAAACATATTTTAGCTGTAGTTAATTCATTTTCAGCTTTGCATTCTTGTTATAAAAGGCACACCTTGACATTCCGTTGTTGTGCCCATAACCTAGGTTTAAGCTGCCATTTAGCTCCTAGCTTTCATATCTGTTTCTAACACTGCTCTAACCATAATTATTTATTTAAATAAATAAAAATATATATCCAGAATTGGTAACTGACATGGAAACCTCTCACCCACATGGTCTCCTCCTTTTCAGGACTTAAACTTAGTTTATTGGCCCTCTTCCAAGCTGGGAGCAAATCATAAGCAATTATCACCACATTACTGCAAATAATGTATACATTTTTATTACATAATCAGCAGCTGTGGAGAAGCCTGAGCAGCCTCACAACCATTGTAGTTGAGGAGGCGAAGTTTAACACTCCCCCTACTATAGCCCAAGTTCTCTTGAAAGCTAATATTGCAATCCAAGGGAAAGCCCCACTGGTGCCTCTAACTGCTATGTACTTTTAAAACCATGCATATTAATTGCATTCATGCAATTAATATTACATCTAGCTTGGACATCTATTTTGGCCCAATTCACCCTTTTACAGATGGCTGTCTTCATAAATTTAAATCAAGAATACTGCCAACACAGTCAACTGCTGTACTGCTCATTGAGCATGAAAAATGAATGAGGCTTTTCTACCAAATCACTCACTCTTGCAGGGAGAGATAGGAGGGTGAGAAGAGAAAAGAGCTAAGTCATAAATCTGTATCTTGGGCACCTCTGTGCAGTCACTGCTGCCAGGAGTAGAAAAGATCGAAGGGGGGGGGGAGAGAATAAAGCAATGGAAATTTACATTTATACATAAGTGTGTGAGTGTGAGTGTGTTTGTGTGTGTGTAAACCTCTCCTTATTCAAATACAAGGTTAAGTATTGGCCTAGTTACCAAAGATGGGTAAATCGACCCAAAGGGTCGATTTATTTAAGTTGATAAGACTTATTAAGTTAAAAAAGTTTTTTCATGATACTCCAGGTCCCGGAATAACAAGTACCTTTAGGACCAAATCTTACTTTTGTCCAAACATTAACGACCCCCACATCACAGTGTTTGAACGATTAGCAGTAAGGGACATAGCCGCTTTGGAACAAAATTTCACAAGGCACTGGTCCAATCTACTGGTAACTAGGAATGAACACGCAACCTTAAACCATCTTGCAGCAGAAAAAGACATTATTATCAAACCAGCCGATAAGGGTGGGGCCATAGTCATAATGGATAAGAAAGACTATTGTCAAGAGGTGTTCCGATAGTTAAATGATGCAAATTATTACAAAAAACTTGCTTCTGATCCAGTAGACCACATCACAAGACTCATCAACATTGTGGTTGAGGAAGCCGAAATAATGGGTATTATTGGGTTACCTTTAAAACAATTTTTGTTGAACAAGAATCCAAGAACTCCCTTGTTTTACATCTTACCTAAGATTCATAAAAAAGGCTTTCCCCCTCCAGGCAGACCAATCGTCTCCGGCACAAATTCTATATTGGAACCTTTGTCTAAGTTTATTGATTCCTTTTTGAGTCCCCGGGTCGCTACACTAAACTCTTATTTACACGATACAAGAGATTTTATCCAAAAGGTTGAAGGCCTTTACATTCCTCCTATGGCCATTCTAGTAACCATGGATGTTACAGCACTATACACCAATATTCCTTTGGATGAAGTTCGGTCTATTATAGATAACGTCCTCCGAGAGAGGGAGAACCAACATCCCCCCACATATTTTTTGATGGAATTGGTAGATTTAATTTTTGAACACAATTATTTTAAGTTCCAACAAGATTTTTATTTACAAATTAAAGGCGTAGCCATGGGCAGTGCGTGCGCTCCCAATGTAGCTAATCTATTCATGGGTTCTTTAGAATAAAAGTTCGTTTACAACCAACAAGTTAATCCTTTTTTTGAAGATATAATATTTTACAAGCGCTATGTCGATGATGTATTTTTGATTTTTAATAACGTAAATAGGATTAACAGCTTCTTTGCATGGTGTCAGGAGATGCATCCCAGCATTAAGTTTACTACACAGTATCACAGTCAACAGATTACCTTTTTGGATACAGTAGTATATCAAAACAATAGGAACTTATTAGCAACTAGAACTTACACAAAACCCACAAACAGACCATCATATTTGCATTACAAATCATTTCACCCGCCTCATCTTAAACGGAACTTACCATATGGTCAATTTTTGAGAATCAAAAGAAATTCAACCACACTGAAGGACTACAATACAAACTGTAACCAAATGGCATGTGAATTTGTGAGCAGAGGCTACCCTGAACAAATAATAAGAACAGCACAGGCAAGGGCACATAATAGACCCAGGCATACTCTTTTTGCAGACCGCCCGAAACCGAAAGAACATCCTCTTACCTGGTCTTTGGACTTCACCCCACTATCAAACCCAATAGCCAAAATTATTAGAAAATACTGGCATATTCTTCAGGAAGTCCCAGGGTGCCCAAGCACACCTCCACGCATTGGTTTTCGCAGGACCAAAAACTTGAAGGACATTCTAGTACATGCGGACATAACTAATGAGATACAGCAGCAACCTAACAAGATCCAAGGCCGACCGGGGCGGCAGAGGCAGCGGGCGAAGCGCCCGGCAGTCCCGGCGAAGGCGGCGGTCGGCGAGCGGGAAGCGGAGCCGAGGCGACGCCAGCCCGGACCGACCCGGAAGCGGAAGCGGCCCAGGGCGGCAAAGCAGCCGGTGTCTTCCCGCGGCACAGCAGCCGGTGTCTTGCGGCACACTACTGTGCCGCGGCACACCGGTTGAAAAACGCTGTCCTATAGTCCCAACCTCAGTTTTGTTTCTGGCTTGTCTTTTGTTTCTGACTTACTCTACAATCCCAACAACTGACTTCTCCACAGCAACCGACTCACCATCCAGACCTGACACATGTTTACAAGTCAGCAGTATGAATATGTTGTAAGATCAAGTGTTCTTTGCCAGAGTAGAATAACAGTTTTGGGGTCTCTTGGTATGCCAGGAGACTGCTGCCAGAATTGCCTCTGATCAAATCCATCACTTGGGTGTTTTTATCCCTTCAAATCAGTGTGCAAGAATGGCCATCCTAGGTGTTATATTAGTATGACAAAGTTAATGCAAGATGCTGAAGCAGCTGAAATGACTAGTTTCTAGACACAAGACTCCTCCCAGGTTGACGAGCCCCATCTGAATAGCCCTCACTTCCCCCTGCAGCACATGCAGAAACCACCTTCATTACAATTGGACCCACTATTGGTCTTGTCTGCTCAATCTGGTGAAGCCTGTCTTTACATACCCTCACCTGGTTTAGCCAGTCAGTCGAAGCCATTTCACAGTTAAGTGTGTATAGGACTGAAGCAGCCTAAAATTTGGTATCCAATGCAAATACAAGTGCCTTAGTGTGTACTGAATGTCTTGTGGAGCACATTCAAACTACCTTCTTCAAGAAACTAACTACCGTCTTTCCCCCTTTTTAAGACACCGTCTTATAATTTTTTTTCCTCAAAAAAACACAGGGTGGCTTATTTTCGGGGGGATGTCTTATTTTTATTACGTCAGTATGGTATGGTACAGCCTCCCCCTGCGCGCTGAGTAGGTGGGGCAGAACTCCGCAAGAGGCGTGTTTCCCCCCCGCGCCTCTCGCTGGTTCGCTGACTCCATGCGCACAAGGAACAAGCAGGGCAGGAAGAGGCGTCTCCCCCCCCCCCGGTGCCTCTCCCTGCGCGCTAAGCAGGAGGGGCTGAGGAGGCGACGGGAACAATGGCGGCACCACGGCTTACTTTTGGGGTACGTCTTACTTCTCACAAAGGTTAAAAAAACCTGCCATGGCTTACTTTATGACTACATATTAAAAGGGGGGAAACAGGGTATGCTGAATGAGCCATTAATTTGAATCATCACAACATTCCCCTCATACTGAGTTTTACAAACCAAGTGCTGTCACTAGGTCCTCATCCACTTACCTTGTGGGGTGGGGGGTGTTCATACATTTAAGACTTTCATGAAAAGCCATAGTGCATCACAGTGCACTTATACAAGAGGGAATTAGCAACCAGACAACAGTCATAAGTTATAGAATAAAGAAATATGCAACTTATTACAAAACAAATAATTATCTAATGTAGGGTTAAAGAATCTGTGGCCCTCCAGACATTGGACTCCAAATTGCATCAGCCTTAGCCAGCATAGCTAGTGTGGTGTAGAGATTAGAGTGTCCAACTAGGGTTTGGGAGACCAGGGTTCAAATCCACTAAACCATGAAGCTCACTACCTCTCAGCCTAGCCTACCTGAGGTTATTGTGAGGACTAAACGAGGTGGTGAACCATGTACGCCACATTAAGCTCACTGGGGGGGGGGGAGTAGGACCTAAATGCAAGAAAAAGAAATAACAACAGGCAAGAATGATGGGAGTTATACTCAAATAATGTCTAGAGGTTCCCCAACCTGTTTACAGGGACAGAATTTGGTTTAAACTGGCAGTTTTAAGGTTAAATCTAATAAGTTATAGAGATAGAAGGGATCTAATACTTTATATGGAGAGGATGGCAGGTGCCAGACAGACATATGTCTAGACACAAATCAAGCTAGAGAGAAATGCAAGCACATATTGCTTCCAAGCAGCACAAATGTTTATATGAGTGATAAATGAGGGGAGGGCAGGAGAGAAACCCCAGCAGGAATCAGAGGATTATCCACAAAAAAAAACTTGTGTTTTGTGGATGTCCTGTGTACCAACTAAATCAGTGTTTGGGTGGGGTTGTGTTTGAAAATATACAGAAATAAGAAATCATGCCAAAGATGTTATGTCCCAATATTATGTGGCAGGTCACACTGTTCCCCAACCCCCCCAAGGTCAAACCACTATGTGACTAGGGTTCAGACTTGCTATACATGTTGGGGTAACTAGTACATTATTTATCTATTCACGGATCTGTGATTTTACTGAATACTCTGGAAGATTTGTTAATTGACAGAAGTAGCTGCTGAATGAACAGACAACTAACTCTAGGACAGAACAAAATAAAAAAATTCCTTCCAGTAGCACCTTAGAGACCAACTAAGTTTGTTCTTGGTATGAGCTTTCGTGTGCGTGCACACTTCTTCAGATACCCTCTGAAGAAGTATCTGAAGAAGTGTGCATGCACACGAAAGCTCATACCAAGAACAAACTTAGTTGGTCTCTAAGGTGCTACTGGAAGGAATTTTTTAATTTTTTTATTTTGTTTTGACTATGGCAGACCAACACGACTACCTACCTGTATCTAGGACAGAAGCTGACCTTTACAATCAAAAGAGTACCGGTAGCTCTCTCATTAACTCTTAGGCAGGCAGACCTTGGATTGGGAAGAAACAAGAGAGATAGGTGGCAACGTGTACAACTTAAACTGAATTAATGGAATGTTATGTTTATACTGAATGTGAACAAACAGGCCACAGAGTCCATCTGATACGGAACTTTCTTGCCACTGTATCTGCAGAAAGTTGTCCAAGCAGAATTGCTCCAAATTACATAAACCAACCATTTGTGAGATTTAAAAATGCTGTTAAGGAAATATTATCTGTGACAGATAAAAGACCCCACCAGAGCCTATGAACACCCAGTTTTATTGTGGAATACCCAGTTACATAAACACAACTTGTTTCTAATATTGCAGGTTTTAAATTAGCAAATAATCAGAAACAAAGGTAAACTAAAATTTGTGAACCAACAGCATACAAATTTGAAATTCAGTGCAGATAAAACCCCAGTCACATTATAATTTTACCTGATAGGAATACAGATTCCTATCAATTTCCACACTGAAATTTCTAATAAAAACAAATTATTTTTTCCCAACAATGTACTTCCATAAGCACCAATTTTGAGGCTTAATTGTTTCCTTTCTACTGCATATTCCATCACAAAAGTATTAAACAAGAACTCCATCCCTCACTCAACCTTTCTTGTGCATCAAAGAACCATTCCTGCCATTTCAGCTAAATTCTTCAACACATATCACCAGCATATAAAGGTACATTACAGTAGACTAGCACACATGACAAACTGTGATGTTAACAGCATATTCCAATACATGGCTAGTCAGAAAAAAGTATCATTGCATTGAATGGGGCTTATTCCCAGAATGGTAATTTTATTATGTATATTCCACCTATCTGGCTGGGTCTACCCAGCCACTCTGGGCGGCTTAAAAAGTAAAGGTAAAGGTACCCCTGACCGTTAGGTCCAGTCGCGGACGACTCTGGGGTTGCAGCGCTCATCTCGCTCTATAGGCTGAGGGAGCCGGCGTTTGTCCACAGACAGCTTCCGGGTCATGTGGCCAGCATGACTAAGCCACTTCTGGCGAACCAGAGCAGCACACGGAAACGCCGTTTACCTTCCCGCTGGAGCGGTTCCTATTTATCTACTTGCACTTTGACGTGCTTTCGAACTGCTAGGTGGGCAGGAGATGGGACCAAACAACAGGAGCTCACCCCATCGCGGGGATTCGAACCGCCGACCTTTTGATCGGCAAGCCCTAGGCTCTGTGGTTTAGACCACAGCGCCACCCGCATCCCCTCTGGGCGGCTTACAGCATATCTAAAAACATAAAACATCAAACGTTAAAAACCTCCCGATACAGGGCTGCCTTCAGATGTCTTCTAAAAGTTGTGTAATTCTTTATCTTCTTGACATCTGAAAGGAGGGTGCTCCACAGGGAAGGTGCCACTACTGAGAAGGCCCTCTGCCTGGTTCCCTGTAACTTCACTTCTCACAGGGAGGAAACCAACAGAAGACCCTCAGAGGACCACCTCAGTGTCTGGGCTGAGCAATGGGAATGGAGATACTCCTTCAGATACCGGGCCAAGGCTGTTTAGGGCTTTAAAGGTCAGCACCAACACTTTGAATCGTGCTCGAAAATGTACTGAGAGCTAATGAAGATCCTTTTTTTGGTCCCGGAGGCCACTCCCAGTAACTAGTCTAGCAGCCACGTTCTGGATTAGTTGTAGTTTTGGGGTCACCTTCAAAGGTAGCCCCACGTAGAGCGCATTGCAGTAGTCCAAGCAGGAGATAAGCAGGGCATGCACCACTGGTAAGACAGAAGGTGGGCAGATAGGGTCTCAGTCTGCATACCAGATGGAGCTGGTAGACAGCTGCCATGGACACAGAATTGACCTGTGCCTCCATGGACAGCTGTGATTCAAATGATTCCGAGGCTGTGCACCTGGTCTTTCAGAGAGTCCCTCACACCCACCTGCCCCGTCACCCAAGAACAGTACCTTCTGTATTGTCAGGATTCAACCTCAATCTGTTGTAGCTCAAACAAAATAAAAAATAAATTCTTTCCAGTAGCACCTTAGAGACCAACTGAGTTTGTTATTGCTATGAGTTTTTGTGTGCATGCACACTTCTTCAGATACATTGTAGCTCAAGTATAGGCAATTTTAGTCTTTCCTTTTTTCTAGGGCTGCTTCTTTTCTGCTTCATTCTCTGTTGACCCAGTCCCATCCTCACAAAATAATAATGAAATGCCCATGGCTAATAGTTAAAAAAGTATGGTCTGATGATTACCAGGCAGACTAGGGCTGTTTGGTTTTCATTAAGTGAAAGTGAATGTATCTTCAATAGGTAGACTCACAGGCACCAGGTTCTGCCCAACATGGGGAGGGGGGCATGTGTGTGTGACGTCACACAGTTGGAGGAGACCCAACAAGGTCTGTTGTGACTGTGAGTAGGCCCCATGAGGCCCACCACAGCTGCAGGTAGGTCCATCGTGGCCGTAGAATATTGAGGGGTCCCGGCCCTCTCCTTGAAATTGGGGGGGGGGGGTTGGCCCCTCCTAGATAGACTGCAAATATTCATATGTGAGAAGTGATTCAGCTTGTTCTTAATTTACATTAAAAAAGTCTCCTTTAACTCAATATGTCTGGTAGAGGCATGAGGAATACAAGAAGCTGCATTATACAAAGTTAAGCCTTTTTGGTACATTTAGTTCAGTACTGTCTACGCTGACTGGCAGCAGTTCTATTGGGACTATTGGTACACAGCGTGCACAAAGTGTGGCTAGAGAGTGGAATTTACCTGTTGCAATCACAAAGAGATATTTGTAAAGTAAGAAAATAAAAAAGTTGTTTATTACAAGTAGTACATAACTTGGGTAGACAAGAGTTCAAGTTCTAACCTAACTAATCTAAAGAAGACAAAAACAGTCATGCTTCCTCCTTTGTTTGCAGAGGACAGATCCAAGACAAACTTTTATTTTGTCACCCAAGAGGGAAGTGTAAGGAGAGGAGAAGGAATTTGCAGCAGGGTCTTCAGTATTTCAGACATGGAATCTCTCCCAGTTCTATCTGGAGATTCCAGGGATTGGGCCAGGGATCTTCTGCATGAAAGATGAATGTTCTACCACTAATTGATGGCCCTTCCTCATAGTTTAGCAATGAACTCTCCATTGGTCAGTTTAGAAATGAACTGTAGAGTCTAGCATGCTTATATTCAAATTTAACAACATTATCATTTGAGGGAAATTTTGTATTTGCTGCTTCTTATTTTTAAAAATCCCAATTTTAATATCATTTTTACCCTCCTTATCTGCAATAAAAAGTTAAGAGGGACTTCACGAAAGGGGCTTCTCTAATGGTCATTATCATTTATTGCCTTTCAATAAATATCTGATTTTATGTTGCCCACAAATTGTTGGTTCACATTTTTCCTCAATAAAAATACAGAAAATTACCTGTTGCACAGGTTGTACATACAAAATACAATTAATTGCCTGGCTCAAAAATGAACTCAGGGAGGCAGGAAGGAGAAGAGAAGGCATGCAAAGACACACATTTACCATCATGAACAGTTCATAAACAGGAATGTTCTTTAGCCGAGGTACCACTGTATATGGAACTAGCTCTCACAGGAGTGAGGGATAGCCATTAACTTGAAAAACAATAAGTGTGCTCCCTGCTAGAAGATGCCTGCTGCAGTGAGAAAGGCAATGAGTGATGCCTGGAGGATTGCCAGATGATGTGCCAATGACTACTGGCTAAAGCTGTGTCAGAGTATTCAACTCACTGCTGATAGTGGCAGCACTCACAAAATGTACAAAGGCATGAAGACAGTCTTTGGACCAACAGTCAGGAAAACTGGACTGCTGAAAACTTTGTCTGGAGAGATCATCAGACTGCAGCAAGCAGATGAAGCAATGGACAGAACAATATCAAGAACTGTACTCGCAGGAAAACATGATCTCTGGTACAGCAATTGACAGCATTCTGACTCTGCCTGTTTTGGAAGAGCTGGATCTCCCTCCTTCCCTCGATGAGCTAAAGAATGCAATCAGCTCTCAGTTACAATAATAGTTTGAACACAAGAAGGTCATAACCCACTGCAGCTATATGATTCTATGGATATTTCAAAAACCTACAGGAGAACACAGGAACCTTAGTGGTGCAGCAATAAAACTGCTAGCACATTTACAAAGCTAAGCAAGGTGCAGTATGGTTTAATTCTGGATGAGGCACTGTGTGTTGAGTTTTCTGCATTGCAGGAGGTTGGACTAGATGACCCTCGGGATCCTTTCCAACTCCACTTTGTTTCATTTCTGTCAGTTCTAATTTTGAAACTCTAAGGTTGAAATTGTACAAAAGATCTGAAAACACTGACCAGTTAAGATTGAAGGACCTGGGAAATAACAGGGTCTTCACCAGGTGCCAAAAATTTCGCAACATCAACGCCAAAGTGCTACATTTGTTCTCAAATACCTCAACAGAAGAATTTCTTGCTCTCAATATATTTGAGGACAGAAGTGTTAAAAATTTAAAAGAACAACTTAGCTAACATAAAGGTAGCTGTGTTGGTCATAGGAAAAAAACTCCAAAATCCACAGAAAGGCAATGCCTTTATTAGAACTAACCATCAAACCTAATAGAGTCCTGGAAATCTCAGAAGCTTGCTCACTATTTTGTGACATGTTGATTGGCCATAATAAATATGTTGCCCAATTGAGCAGAAATGCTATCAAATGTGTTTTTAGCTCAAAAGCTTGCTTTTGGATAAGATTGCAAGCTTATTCCAAGTAACAAAAATTCCCGAGCATTTTGCACTCATGCTTTCTTTGCATTCAGTTGGAGATACATAATCAATCATGAGCTTTCATGCCAGGTCTGGCAGCCTGCACCACAACATTTGGCTGTCTCCCCAAAATACTGGCATTGCAACCAATACTGGTTTAAAGAGTTTCATTTTCTTTCCCACAGCATTTCTAAAGACAAAACTGAGTGGCAATTGTAGACAAATCTTTTGATTCTCAACCCCAGGACACTAACCACCTTCAAACTTGCAACACCAGTGTTTAACCAAGTTCAGCATTAATAAAGGAGTATCTAACAAATACCAACAAATCCACTCTTCTATACAAAAGTGATTTTGAAAGGTGAAAAATGTCTCCAGGAAGGAAGCTTGAACTGCTTTCCTTCTGAAGAATTAACAGAAATAAACTCTCTGCTTGCCTACTCTTCCTAGGGAAAGAAAGGCCAACATTCACTTCCCACCTCATCACTGGCAAGATGCCCTCTCCCTTTTAGATTAATTATGCAAAGTTTCCAAGCATGTTCTTCTATAGGCCAAGAACATTATGCCACTTCTAGCTATAATCCTTTCAAAAAGCTCATAAACAAAGGCTTAGCACTTGAATAAAGAGACTGCAAGCAAAAAGTCCATGACAGCACAGAATAGAGCTAGGAGCGGCACACGTTCACATTCTTCTCCGTTATGAAAGCTAGCATTGCAGCAAGCGAAGACAAACACTTCCCTATTAAAAACCTCAGCTGGAGTGTATTAATACAACATAATTTTGAGATTCACATAAAACACCACAACACCACAAACTCTGCATATAAATTCCTCTATTTCAGCATACAAGTTAATGTAAACAATGTAACTTTCAATACAAAATTTCTACACAAACTGAAGAATTATGCAGCTCTAAAGGAGAATAATTTCATTTACAAAACGTATATTATTTTGATGCATTTTAGGGCCCAATTGAATGTACTGGTTTTGACTTTTAAAGGCCTAAAGCAGGGGTAGCCAACATTATAGCTATTTAACATAATATTTTATTAAAATACTACATTATTGTGTTTTTATGTTTATATTTTGTTCACTGACTTCAGTGGACTTAAAATGCAGCTTATAAATATTTAAATGCACTTGGAATTGGGTTGTACCACTTCTGACTGCTGGTGGAGCTCACAAAATGGATGTTCTTACACACATACAATTTTTTTGCACATAGAAAACCCAAGCATGTCAGGGAGAATAGCAGACTTCCACCTGGCATGTCAGTTTTCAAGATGGAGGCAGTTTGGTATGGGGAAGCATTCAACCACATAAATCCCCAATCTAAAAGCGTACAACCTAGTCACAGGTTTACAGCCTAAGTGCAACTCCTGCAATCAGAGGATGTGTCCTGGAAATGATGAAAATCTCAATTGTCATGCCAACCCTCATAGTTGGCATTCATGTACTGGCAACAATGTACTTTTGGCTACAGCAGTTTCCTTAAGGCTCCCAAATCAGAGGACACATCCCTAGAACATATCTCTGAACAGATTTAAGATCTGCCCCCAAATAAGTACAGAATTGCATTTAATGGCAAATAACTATGTAAAAAAGCACTGTTCCTTCTTGCTATTTAGTCAAAGAAGCAAAAATAACCAGCAACCATAGGAGTATTAAGCACCTTGGAGAAATGTAGACTGGTATTTCAGAGATCTCTGTATAAAAGGAAGTTGAGTTGAGTTTTAAAGCACTTTACAAGTGCATGGAAGGTGTGTTATGAAGATGTAGGGAGAGTGAGACAAATTGGAGGATGTAACTGGTAAGAAGTATACAAGATAGTAAGGGTGAAATTGGAAAAGGATAACAAAGACAGTCCCCGTCTTCTAGTAATAAACTACAGAAGTAGTTACAAAGGCACTACATACAGTCTCTCCTACAGACACAGAACATCATCATCATTACTACTACTATTTGTATACCGCCTTTCATCTGAAGATAACAGGGAAGTGATCAAAATAAAAATCACTTGGATCTCATCTGCGACTACTGGCTCAAGGACTTTGCCCATGAAGCGGAAATTGGCAACTGACTGGCAATTACTTAGATTTTCTGAATCCATGAAAGGTTTCTTGAGAAGTGGTTTTACCTCTGCCTCCTTCAAACAGGCAGGGACCACCCACTCTTGCGGCGTCCCCGTGCACAGATCACCACGGCACCCCCGTGGGCGGCTCGCCCTGCCCCCGCTGCTCTGGGTGCCGGAGCAGCTAGCTACGCCCCTGCCTATACCTGGCCCAGGCAACTGTCCCCCGCCTGCTAGTTTTTATCAACAAGAGGGTCTGGGGTCCAGAGTGCAAGCGGTCGCCCTGACTGATCCAAGCACCTGGGCCACATCCTCAAGCCTTACCAAATGAAACTCATTCAGCACAACTGGACCAGACAGTGCTTTTGACAACCCTTCATCTGCTTCATCTACAGATTCGTCTGCTGTAAAAGCAGAGTCAAGATCCTTGTGAATGCAAGTGATTTTATTCTCAAAATGATTTGCAAACAAGTTACAGAGAGCTACCTTCAATTCTGCCACCTCCTTTGGGCCAGACTGCAAGAGGCCCTGGACCACCCAGAAAAGCTCTGCTGGATGGCACAATAAGGATGCAATGGAGTTCACTGCCACTAGGTAGGCTCAATGATGAGCTCTCACCAATGTTCCATTTCATTCAACCTGAGTTTTCCTACAGTGGTGTTTGAGACGTCTCCCAGCTTGTTTCCTCACACTAAGCTCTGGAGAATACATGGAGCTAAGTGGGCTCCATGAAGCGGGAGAGGGTGCTCTTGTCAATGGCCTAACCCATTCAGATGTTGCAGAGGTCAGCAAGGGCTTCCACTGGAGTGCCTGTCATAATAGCTGGAAAATCTCTCGAGACTGTGAAATCTGGAAACCCATTGGATCAATCAGCCTAAAGGGTCCCTTGGCTCTGCAAAGGGGGAAAAGGTGCTGAAAGCCTAAATCTCAACAGGAATATCCCCTACTTTCAGATTATTCTCTTGCTGTCTAGTTGAAAATACAATGTCCAGAGTGTAGCCTGCCACATGCGTTGAGCCAGTGACATGTTGGGGCAGTCCCATGCCAATCAAACCAGGTTAAGTATTTTTGAAGAATCCACTTCTGTTCTCTCACACTGCATATCTGGGAAAGTACTTTCTGACCATTCTGCTGTGCATATAGAAAATAATGGGATGTTAATGAAAACATAACCTGTGTCAAAGCACTAAAATGCTTGTCTTGATTATCTCCATTCTTTTATCAGGGTCTACTTGTCAGCCACTGTAGTGAGAAGCAGACTACCTAGCAGATCTGTGGAGGAAAATGTTTTTTTGTTAATGTTCTTTTTTGTTTATATTTGGAAAAGAATAGCAAACATCTGTTTTCATTGACCCTGATGATTAGGCAGTGTCTTCTTCTGGCCGATATCAAACCTCAGTCATCCTCACACTTCCTTCCATTTCTTCAAAAAATATTCCCTACCTCCTCATTATTCTGAAATATGAAGACATTAACTATTAAGTGTTGGACATGGGTGGTCAATACAAAGTGGGGACTGAAAGAAGAGGATTCTGCTTTACAGCTCCTGTGAGAAAAATGATGGCTGACATCCCAGCAAAAAACAACTGGTTCTATTGTTAGTAAAACACAGAACTGCATTGTTACTAAATTCAAAGATTTGCATTTCCACACAAAAGCACTTGCATTCATCAGAACTGTATTTTGCTTTACCCTTTGACAAAGCACGTGCTGATCTTTCAGGCAGCTTTGGTACCTCCACACAGGACTGTGGAATTTACTATTGCCTTGAACTCTATGGTGCAGGTATAAAACTTGTTGTGTAGTGAAAACAGCCTTCAGTAACTACAAATGCAGTTACATCACCAGCTCATTACAAGCTTGTCTAAGAGCCATAGTTTGAGCACAGAATGGTGTCAGATTGTTTCTCTCAAGAGATAACTTAAGTACTATTTCACAGAAGGAGTAGACCCACTGAAATTAATGAGCCCAAGTTAGTGTGAGTAAGGCTAACACTGGATACAACCCTTTGTCTGCAAACAAGGCAGCATTCCTGAGAACTGCTGCTTCCAAATAATTCACTGAGAACTGAACAGTTAAACAGATTAAAAATTCAAGATACATACACAGTGACATTTTACTTCAAAGTGATTTTACAAAACCTCTATCACCGCAAGGTAAGTTAATCGCATATTCCATTCATTAGCAATGGGTGCAGAGGTTAACTTGCACTTAATTAGAATTTTAATTTCACTGGAATAAGGAAGGCATATTATACAGCATCACTCTTAACATTGTATCATACAGCTATGAACAGTAGTTCTTTATGCAGATTTCACCAGTCTCACATCCCCTCTTCCCTCAAACACTTGAGCAGGAAGCATCTGCAAAAGGGAATATATTCTGGGAACGATGAGGTGACATATCACTGGAAACAGAGGGTGTAAAAATAAAAACAGGAAAGCATATTAGGCTAATGTTTAGAATTATGCTGTCAGTCAGATAAAGGGAACTGAGAGAAATGGGGGAGGGAGGAGAAACATTTGATGTGAAGCAAATCCATGAAAAACGAAGAGGGGACACCTTTCATTAAACGAAGCTTGTATGTAAGAATGAGCTTCCTTGTCATGAATAATTGGGTTGCCAGTTCTAATGCTCAAGCCCAGCTTTCCTTTTGAAACGGGTGTAAAATTCTTGGCAGCCAACTAGAGTCACCCTAAAGGCAAAAAAGGGCAGAAAACCAGCAAATAAAACAACCCCAACATTCATAGGAATTTAAGGAACATCTTGTTATTTCAGAGCCTCTCATGAAAAGGACCAAGGTGGAGGCTGAGCAGGCTTCTGCATGGTGTCAGTAGCACTTCCATGCTTCAATAGTCCCTAATCATGATTACAATTAGTAGATCATCTTAAGTAATGGACAAAGCTCCCTGGCTCCATAGGTTTCAAACCAGCTCACATGGTCATAGCTATTGAGTTTTTTCTTCTCTATAACCTCAAAGGCAACTATCGCAGTCACATGCTTTGCTGTCTCACATGTAACTTGCTAAAGCAAATGACATACTGTATTTAGGGCCAGCTGCAAGACTGCTGGACTATGACCACACTGAGCAAACCTAGCTTGATAACTGTTAAGGGCTACCCAAATGCAGTCTAGATAGAGCATGTTGCTAAGGCCATACTCACTGATCCCAACATTCAGTGCTTTCTTATGGCCATCTCTGAGTTTCTTAGGTCAGAATTTGAATCTGTATATTGTTATGATACTAGTCCAAACTCAAATTTAGCAAAATCTTTCCATGTTTTTGTGGAGTCAACAATTAGATTCAAGACCTCTGAATTGCCATTTGCCTTTTTAGTCTGACCACCTACCTAGACCTTAAGATTGGGTGTCCCTTTTTAGCACGTGTTTCTCCACCCTCTTTTATCTGTAAAAAAAATTATCTGGAAAACTGTCTGTGGACAAACACCGGCTTCCTTGGTCTGAAGCAACATGAGCGCCACACCCCAATCATCTTTGACTGGACTTAACTGTCCAGGGGTCATTTATCTGTATTCCTGGGCTATTATATATAAATTAAGATAACTTGTGAATAATTTTGTATACAACTCTCTGTATGTGTTTACTGTGGTTGCGGAAGTTGCGGAAGCCGCACCAGATGTTTGGCTTCTGAAAATCATTCAGAAACCGGAACACTCATTTCCGGTTTTTGATTGTTTGGGAGCCAAAACGTATTAGTTCCAAGGCATTCGGCAACCAAGCTACGACTGTGATTTCAAATTATCTCATCCCCCCCCATACCCACATTTTAGGAAGGTTTCCTAATAATATTTTGTATTCTGCAACCTTGGGGCTTCCTCAAACTTGCCAGCACTCCCCCACCCCATGCTATTTTAGTTCCATAAGGATCTACACTTTGAGGACGAGTTTACCATTAACACATGAGATCATTAGGTCACTCATACCAAGTGGGTCCAGTTCATACACAGTAAATAAATTAATTACACTGCAGCATCTCTTAATGTTAGGTTTAAAATGTTTAAACAAGCTACATTAATATCACAGCAGATAAATATTCTACCACGATTCTCTCATGTTTCACCAAATTGTTTATTTTACTTTATTTGTTTTAAGGAACTGTAACTTTAGTTATAGCATCTCCTATTTACCTGGTATATGGGAGCTCTGCTATTCAGTTTCCAAAATCTTGCAAATATAATTCTAGCTGCAGTCAATTTGCACATTAATACTTTGAGGTTTAATATCCAACAAAATCCAGCTGACCGATTTGGTTTAGGTATGGATTTTACATATTTATTATCTTTATAGCCATTTTCTAAAATTTTATTTCACATAACCAGCAGATGGAGGAAAATTCATACACTGTACTATTTAGCTTGGCATTCTGAATTAACAGTAAACAGGAGATCCAATATTTTAAGATTCAAACTTCAGCCAGCATCCTGTACCTCACCATACAAAAGAATGTACACTAGAATTGGACAACTAAGTCTCTCACATAATGTCAGGGAGTAGAGTTAGAATGTTCAGGAAAGGCAAGGGTTAAGTTTTGGCTCAAACTCGGAGGAGGGGAGGTACAAGCCAGCCCTGACTAGAAGGTTAAGAAAAGAGCGGGAAAACGAAAGGAGCCTCGTGTTTGCCTTTTTGAGAGTTGCTGGTCAGGGAGAAGCAGAGCTCAGAAGTTATCTGAATTAAATGACTTTGAGGAGTGATAGTGTTGAAGTTAAGCACTATTTATAAGTACTGTTTGTGAATTCTTAATAAAAATTATAAAAGAACAAGAAGCTTCTGTGTTGTAATATGAAGAGGAACCGACCAGCCCTGACAGAATAACTTCTGCTCTGTGCCTCTTCACATTAAGTAGAGAAGGAGAAACAAAATGGACGGAGCTGCAACACAAGATGGACAAAGAGAAACCCCAACAATTCAGCTAACCTTACAGGACTTATGGCAATAGAATTTACAGTTGGAAAGTCAAGTTGACATACTGTCAGCAGCCTTGGGAGAACACAGAACCATGCTGCAAGCGACATGTGGAAATAAAGTGAGTAAAACATTCACTGTACATCCACGTAGTTTCAAGGGAGAAAGCTCAGAATACATGGCTTTCAAGACAGAAATTTCTTACCTCATAGAGATAAAGGATAAGGAATTTCAATCGGAGCAAGAGAAGGTTGCCTATGTAATCAGTTTCCTAGAAGGGAGAGCTAAGGACTGTGTTATACCCCTGATAGCTCGGAGGGATGTGGCCCTGGGAAATCTACAAACTTTCCTGAGGTACTTAGACACAATTTTCTTAGACCCTGCACATGAAACAGCCACAGCTAGACAGCTGTTGAGAATGAAACAAGGAAAGGACACTGTGGGAGTTTATTGGTCTAACTTCAGTTTGCTGGTGCAGAAATTAAAATGGGACCTGAATTCCCCAACGGTTGCAGCCCTTTTTAGGGAAGGACTGAATAATGAGATTTTAGACCAGCTGGCCCAAATGCCGGAACCTGATTCCTTGGACTCCCTGGTCCGAACGTGCCTGCAATTAAGTCTACGTGTTGAACGGAGGGTTAGTGAAAAGAAGGAACAATGGAAACCGCGGTGGCGGGAAAGCACCATTACAGAAATTATGCAGAGCAGAGCTGGCAACCTGACTGGACAAGAGAGGCCAGAACCCATGGAGTTAGGAGCGGCCAGACCCCTCCCAATGACTGCAGCTTCCATGAGAAGAGGAAACGAAGGGAGGGGGAGAGACCCAAGACATTGCTTTGTCTGTGGAAGACCAGGGCATCTGGCACGACATTGTCGCAATCGTAAAGGATGGGAGTCTCTGTCTGGAGCAGACACGGAAGGAGAGGCTTGCCCAAAGGAATTGCATCAGGGAAACCAATATCCCCGGCTGGAAATGGGAGCCTGCAGCCGGGTGGAGCAATAGAAGGCTCTCACACAGAACCACCTGTCCCAGGACTAACGGTGAAGGTGCAACTACAGCTACCGAATGGACACAGGATCAAAGTAGAGGCGCTGTTGGACTCAGGAGCATCAGCTGACTTCCTGGACCAGAAATTGGTACAGGAACACAGAATTGCCTTGTTACCTTTAAAGTTTCCATTGCGAGTGAAGACAATTGATGGCAGACCGCTACTGTCAGGAGAAGTGGCTTATGAGACTCCACCAATGAGGATAGACATGGCCCATCACTCAGAGACCAGGGCCTTTTATGTGACTAAACTAGCTGGACACCCAATGGTGCTGGGCATGAGTTGGCTCAATCGTCACAATCCAGCGATTGCTTGGAATCAAAGGTCTTTGGTTTTTGGTTCGTTCTATTGCATGACACATTGTTTGGGGGAAAGGGGGGAAACCTTGGTGGAAGTGATGGGAACAGAGGTGGAAGGGAAGTTGATGGGGAATGAAAGTGAGGTCCCTTCACAGTACGTTGCTTACTGGGATGTTTTTTGTGAAAAAGAAGCGGATAAGCTTCCACCACATAGGCCTTATGATTGCAAGATAGACCTAATCCCTGGCGCACAATTGCCCCCTAGTAAGATATATGCCATGTCGGAAGTAGAATCCGCAGCACTGAGGGAGTTCCTGCAAAAAAAATTGCAGAGAGGTTTTATTAGAGAGTCCACAGCATCGGGGGGAGCTCCCGTCTTTTTTGTCAAAAAGAAAGGGGAGGAAAGGGCGCCGAGATTGGTATGTGACTTCAGAATCCTTAACAGCCAAATGAAGCCTCGTGCGTGCCCCCTGCCACGTATAGATGACCTCTTAGAGAGACTGAGGTCAGCCAAGGTCTTTACCAAGCTTGATCTACGAGGAGCATATAATCTGATAAGGATCCAAGAAGGGGATGAGTGGAAAACCAGTTTTTGTACTAAGTATGGTGTGTTTGAATTCTTGGTAATGCCGTTCGGTCTGCAAAATGGCTCAGGCGTATTTCAAACTTTCATCAACCACGTCCTAACAGGTATACAGGATCAGTTCTGTATCGTTTATTTAGATGATCTTTTAATATATAGTGAAAGTATCGAAGAACACGTAAAACATGTCACACAGGTGTTAGAAAGGTTGAGGGCCAACAGGTTATATGTGAAGTTAGAGAAGTGTAAATTCCACACTCAAAAGGTAGAATTCCTTGGGTATTGCATTTCTCACGAAGGAGTACACACGGACCCTAGTAAGGTTCGGGCAGTAGTGGAATGGGAGGCACCTAAAACCAAGAAAGATCTGCAGAGGTTTTTGGGATTTGCCAATTACTATCGTAAGTTCATAGGTAATTACTCCAAAATCACAACTCCACTAACAGATTGTCTGAGAGGCAAGGGACCGTTCAGATGGTCTGGGGAAGCTCAAGAGGCTTTTGATAAATTAAAGGCGGTGTTTGCTTCAGAAAAGTATCTTATGCACCTAGACACAAGTAGACATATGAAGATAGAAACTGACGCCTCTGATAGGGCTATTGGAGCAATTCTGCTGCAACGGGACAAGGAAGGGGACTGGAGACCCTGTGCATTCTACTCTAGAAAACTAAGTCAATCAGAACAGAACTACACCATATTTGATAAAGAACTTTTAGCTGTGTATGCAGCTTTTAAAGTGTGGAGGCATTTTTTGGAAGGGGCATCACATCAGGTGGTGGTACAAACGGATCACAAGAATTTAGAATATTGGAGAACTGCTAGACAGCTAAATCAAAGACAAATTAGGTGGGCGGAGTTTTTTGCTGGGTTTAATTTTAGGATAGAGTATGTACCTGGGCATCAGAATGTTAGGGCAGACGCGCTATCGCGCAAACCTGAGTATATGGTAGAGGAAGCAACTCCCAAGTTGCAAGAAATGTTGAAATCGGATCAGTGGAAGTGTGCAGCCATAGTAATGGACGGCAGGGAATTCCAGCGGTTGACAGTAACAGATGAGTTTGCACAAAGGAAGATAGAGGAACTGAGACAAGGTAGAGGGGAAGAGGAAGGTTTTGAGGGAAAAGGTGGATTGTTGTATAGGAGAGGGGCGCTATATGTACCTGAAGGTGAATTAAGAGGTAAAGTAATGAGGCAACACCATGACAACCCGACTGCAGGACATTTTGGGAGAGACAAAACATTATATCAGATCACACGGCAGTTCTGGTGGCCGAAGTTGAGGGAGGATGTAAAACAATATGTAAGGGCTTGTGAGGTATGTCAATGAGCAAAAGCACCCAGAGCAGCTCCTGCCGGGTTGTTGCAACCTATGCCCACACCGGGAAGGCCTTGGGAGGTGGTGTCTATGGACTTTATAACAGATCTACCGGCATCGCACAGACAAACAGTGATCTTTGTGGTGGTTGACATGCTAACCAAGATGGCGCATTTCATACCCTGTGCCAAAATTCCTACAGCACAGGAAACCGCGAAGATGTTTTTAGATAATATTTTTAGGTTGCATGGTATGCCATCACAAATTATTTCAGATAGAGGGGCCCAATTTACATCACAATTTTGGAGGAGATTAATGCAGTTGCTAGATGTAGAGCTGAGCCTCACGTCGGCGAGACACCCACAAACCAATGGGGAAGCGGAAAGAACGAATGCAACCCTACAACAATATCTAAGGTGTTATACGGGCTGTCAGCAAAGCGGGTGGATAGAGAGACTGAGTCTAGCAGAGTTTGCGTATAATAATGCACTGCATGTGTCTACGGGCAGAGCGCCATTTGTGGCAAACTATGGCTTGCACCCAAGGGCATTCCCGGGACAAGAGGAGCAGTTAGCAGTACCAGCAGCAGAGCAAATGGTAGAGGAGTTGAGATGCATTCATGAATTATTGAAGGAGGATTTGGAAGAAGCTAAGGAGACTTACAAGATAACTGCAGACAAACACCGGCGGGTTGGGGAAGAAATCCAAGTAGGGAGTTGGGTATGGCTGTCTACCAAGGGACTACCACTGCGAGGGAGGTGTAAAAAGCTAGAACCGAGAAGACTGGGCCCTTTCCAAGTAACAGCTCAAATTAACCCAGTCACTTTCAAGCTTCAGTTACCTGAAAATATGAGAATACACCCTGTATTTCATAGGTCTTTATTGTCAGTGTTTGTACCAGCTCATAAATACCAAGTGGCAAGGGAATCACCTCCTTTCCCCACAATGATGGAGGAAGAGGAGAACGAAGTGGAAGAGATATTAGATTCGAGGATAAGCAGGAGGAAATTACAGTATTTGGTTGCATGGAAAGGGTTAGATGCATCTGAGAATTCATGGGAACCAGCAGAAAAAATAAATGTCCCGGAACTGCAGAGAGAGTTTCACTGGAAATATCCCCACAAACCTAAGCCCCATAACTGGCATCTTCAAGAAATTTTCGAAGAGACAGATAGTGATGAAGATGAGTTCATAGGGTTCAGCCCTTCAGAAACAGAGGAGAGCGAGGAGGAGGGAGGGGGGCTTAGGGGAGGGGGTGATGTCAGGGAGTAGAGTTAGAATGTTCAGGAAAGGCAAGGGTTAAGTTTTGGCTCAAACTCGGAGGAGGGGAGGTACAAGCCAGCCCTGACTAGAAGGTTAAGAAAAGAGCGGGAAAACGAAAGGAGCCTCGTGTTTGCCTTTTTGAGAGTTGCTGGTCAGGGAGAAGCAGAGCTCAGAAGTTATCTGAATTAAATGACTTTGAGGAGTGATAGTGTTGAAGTTAAGCACTATTTATAAGTACTGTTTGTGAATTCTTAATAAAAATTATAAAAGAACAAGAAGCTTCTGTGTTGTAATATGAAGAGGAACCGACCAGCCCTGACACATAAATGTTAAACTATTCTCCGTGTGTGTGTGTGTGTGTGTGTGTGTGTTTAAAAGTTCAATAGCAAGAAGAAAAGTGTTGTTTCACTGATGAAGATAAAAGCAATCCTCCACAGCATTATTACAGGAAAAAAGTCAAGGGTGCTAGCTAGAAACTTTAACACCCATACTTAGAATACATAGTGCAGGTGCTAAAGGTTAGACTTCTGTCAGAATGTTTTAACACTGTGTACAGTTTGTTTCAGGCAGATTATGCTCCAGGAACTTAAACCAGATGGCCACAGGCTCGTAATTGCACTCCAACTACATTCATCTCCTTCACCTATACAGCAGTTGACATGGCAAACCATGAGCCATTAATTTGAGGGTGTACAGAAACAACATCAAACCGTAAAAGCACATGTAAGCTGAGGGATAGTGAAGGAAAGACATCTATTATGTGGGTCTGCATTCACATTACTGCCTAAAAGCACACTTGCAAACCCTGGTACTGATGTCTTTTCCCTGCCTTTGTGGGCCTTCCTTCACTGGACCACAGCCTTCAGCTGTCAATCATGAGCACCCAGAGCAAAAACATAAATGCATACTCCAATACCCCCAAATAATAATCATATCAGCCATCCTGTGACAATGAGGTTGGGGTATTGCCTAGGGCTTTCAGTTAGGGGCTCTGCTACTGTTTTGAATACCCCAACTGTTTAAAATGTTTTAAATTGTTCTTAAATGGCTTTAACAAGTGGATTTTAAAATTTGGAGGTTTTTTTCTTTTAAAATAAAGGGACATAGGATGTGCCTGAAAAGCGAGGAGTAGGGGGCAATCACAGAGGTTTAGGGCAGAGGGAGGTATGCTATGATAGGTGGGTGGGACAGGCCGGGTAAAGGGCACACAGCACATGCAGTTAGTGACTGCATCATGTGCCAGCCCCTCCTCCAACCTGGGGAATTGCAGTTGTCCTATCAGCCAGCCCCCACATCTACTGTTGCTGAATGCCAGGTCAGCTTTGAGTAAGACCTCTCTCATGCATGATCTGAATATAGATGAGGAAGCCGATCTGGTCTGTATCACTGACACCTGTATGATTGAACAGGATGGAGTGGATATCATCTAGCTGTGCCCACTTGAGTACTCCGTGCAGCATAAGGGCAGACTTGAGGGTCAGGGAGGGGGAGTTGCTGTAGTCTATATAAATTCCCTTTCTCTCTCCAGGCTCTTTGTCCAGTTGGGGGCGGGGGGGGGGGGTTAGAGTGTGTGTTTCTGGCATTGGGTAGTTGGGACAGATTAGGGATTCTACCACCTGCCTCGCAGCCCAGAGCTCTCCCTGCCTGCGCTGACATAGCTGGTCTTGGTGGTGTTGAGGACTCTCAGACTGCTGAGTCTATATAAGGGTGTTGAGCAGCGAGCAGAATTCAGCAAGGAGCTTCTGAAGCTGAGCACAGTGAGAAATGCCTGCAATCTGGCTCAAAAGAAACTAGCTGAAGTCCACCTGGTGGTAAGAATGACTGTGGAAGATGGACTAAGGGTAAATGGCATATAAGTTAAATAGTGTTAAGAACTACACTTTGTGAACCAGACTTATGTAAACCTCTGTTAACTGTCATTTAACAATACACTTCCATGAGGCGAGGTCAAGCAATTTCCCTAAGGCAGCAGATCCGGTCCCCAACCCACCCACCCCATTGCACCGCTGCCAGCCCTGCACACCCATACCACAACTGCTGCCACCACAGCACTCCTGCCCTCACTGCTAACACTGCAGAGCTGGTAGTAGTGCAGCCATGACAGCAGGGGCAAAGAGGGGGTCTGGATCTGCAGGGGGCAGGGTGTGAGGAGGGTAGCAGTGAAAGGGTATTTTGCCTAGAGCAGCAAAACATCCCAGGCCACCCCTGAAGAATACAGTGGCCTTATTACAGCAAACGTAAGTCTTAAATGTAACCAACTGAAGTATAGATTAAGGCTTTTGTAAACAGAATAATATCAATTAATGGTGGCAGTGGTTAGAAGGTTTTGAATGTATGTGCATGGTGGGAGTGGGAGAAAAGTAGAAAACGCTCCACAAGCATTGGTGAATTAGCAGAGTTAAATAAAAGCTGGTTCTCCATATATAAAGAAAAGGCAGATTCACCATAGTATTATTTTTACTCATAGGAGTCCATCAGCAAATCATTCCCATGAGTTATTGCAAGGCAGTAAGGATGTATTTCTATGGGATGCCTCCAGTTTTTAGGCACTCATGTCTGATTTGAATTAGGCATGGGCATAAATCCTACCCAGAGGGGTGACTTGTAGAAATGTTATTTCAAGTGCAAATTGCATCATGGAAAGCAGTCCTCATCCAGTAAGTGTCTGCAAGGGTAACATGCCCTTTCAATTATGGTTTTTGTTTTAAAAAGGGAACATCTCTTCCTGTACTGATCTCACTATTCAAAATGGTACCTTTGCTACCTGTATTATAGCATTAAAAGATGCTACATGTGATCTATAACAGCAGTTCCTTTAACATGATACCGGTAGGTAATTCAGTTCAAAACAGAAATTAGCCACTGACAGTCTCTACATCATGTCTGGCGCCCCTAACTGACCCAGGAGGAGGAAGAGGAGAGGCAAGAACTTAAGAGCTGACCATCACTTCCTAATCTTGCCTTCTCTTCTCTAAATTGTATCTCTCTCCTTCTATTCTGCTACAATCTCTCTCACACTAACATCCTGAAAATCAGTTGATCCAGAAGCTGTACTACAGTACATGAACTGTTACTAGGCAACTCCTCCATTCTCTCCACCCCAGAAACATTTAATGTTGGAGGGGTGAAGGAAACAACAGTGGCTGGAAGGGGCAACAGGTCTTTGCTAGCAAAAACAAACAAAAACACAGGCATAGGAAAGGGAAAGCACAACCTGCCACCTCCACTTACTACTTAAGATAGCCCTCAGGAAATCCTATTGCCAGCTAGGTTTTTGTTTTTTTAAGGGGAGGGTTTGCAGTGCAGAAAAGTATTAGTGTTGATTATTCAATAGAAATCTGTAGTAGCACCTTGATAGTCTAAACCCTGTGCTCTGAACAGATTTTAAAGCAGGACAGCTGCTTTTACAACAGAAAAGTCATTCATCCTTAACGGTCCATGAAATTCCTATGTTACAATGGGCTCAGATAGACATTTTAGCAAGACAGGTAGGAGCCAGCTGTGGAGCAAATTGCAAGCCTCAGTCTTGAACTCAAATCAGCAGGACTTGACACTACAGAGCAACCTATTTAATACGTTTTAAAATGTGCTTTTTGGGGGGGGGGACTTCCTGGGGTTATTTTTAGTTATATAAATAAAGTACCGGTAATGTAGTAAACCACTTTTGGAGAAACTTACCATTAGTGAGAAAACATCAAATATTGGTCAGCTCTTTCTTGGACCACTTGTGAGGCTTTACCAAACAAAATCATTCTTCTGTAACAGCAAGAACATCATTCTAGGAAGATAGCATTAGATGCCACTTGGAGATGCAGTCAGATGTAATCTACAGATAAAGAACAAGAACAGGTTTTATACAGCAACTCTCATTACAACACTCCTAAATTACTGACCTGTTCTTTAGCTTCAAGAGAGATTAGTAATAATTCTTAGTATTTACATCACACTTGCAGTGTTCAAAGGGCTTCGCACATGTAGTCCTGCTAAGCCTTACAATAAGACCAAGTGGTAGGTCTGTATTATTTGCAAATTGAAAATTGGAGTGAGATGTGAAGTGGCAAAGGTCACTCAGTGAATTCAACCCTAAGTGTAGAATTGAATAGGGAATTCTCAACTCTTGGCTATCACATTGGGCAACAGATTCCTGCATTGCAGGGAGTTGGACTAGATTACTCTTGTGGTGCTTTCCAGCTCTATGATTCTATTAATTTGTCTAATCCTCTCTGCTGGGACAACCATTTCCACCAGAGGCAGGACTAGGATCATCAGTCTTATCACCTCTAATGAAAAGAAAGCATTATTCACATAAATTTCTACTAGAAATCCCAGAGAATCCAATGACCTTGTCCCTTGTGGGAATAAAACAGACATTTTCCCATCAGGGATTCTGAAAGTTGAAGTCCCAGTGCCCTCCCTAGCAGGAAGTGATGTTCCACAATGGAGCTGGAGCATCCTACCACCCACTTCAACTGTCTTCCCAGGCACCACAGGTAGGTTGTTGGGATGCTAGCTAACAAAGGAAGAAGGCAGCAGAGGAGAATGCAGGCTTTTTGTGGGCACTTAAACTGGCACTCAAAAAGACTTGAAGTTATTAGAAGGCTTAACTTGGGTGCTTGCAAAAGTGTGAGATTGTTTAGCTCAGGGTGTCCATGCAGCCTTTATTTTATTTTGTCAGAAAGCATAAATTAAGCACAGTTCCTAGTACAAATGACATATCTCTGGATCTCACAGAAATATGTCCCCTCCTCAATTTTCATTATCAGGCTACCACAGCTATTAAAATGCTGCTTGATTTCTGAAGTATGTTCCAGGGCTCCCTCTGCTTGAAAGCCACCAGGTGTGCTGACTGTGGAGAAATGCCCTCTGCAAATTCTTTATCATCACTTCTTCCAGAGGTAGGCCATGGCTCAAATTAAACCCTGCTACTTGAGAAATTAATTCCTTACCACCTCCCTTCAAACTCTCCACAGAGTCACTACCTTGCAACTCCCTGTCCCAATAAAACCATATACTGATAATTACTGCACAACACCCAAGCTCCGAAATTATCATTGCAGCTGGCTCATAAAAACAATTATTCCAGCTTTAGGAGGAGCATGAATTTAGTCCTGAACGACAAATATTTCTGAAGATGTGAACTTTGTACATAAGACAGCAGTTTATATGAAGATGAACTTTCAGTACATTTCATGATTTCTGTAGCATAGCTAGTTACTTAAAGGCCACCATTTAGTCCTCCTACATATATAACTTCAAGGATTAGAAGGGAAAGTGCTATCCATGATAGAAACAAGTAGATTCAGTACAGAACCAATGCCACCAAGCTCTAAAAGCCTCTTGACTTCAGCAAACTACAGTCATGTTCTGACTGTGGAGCTATGCAAAGCAATCTTTACTAGAAATAAGTCCTACTAAAGCTTACCTCAGACAAGTGTTGTATAGGACTCAAGGCACTATGTTTATTAAAATACCACCATGACAGTCCAATAGCATGCATACTTAATTGCAAGTAACACCCAGACCCTATGCAAAGTTGGCACACCTAAGGCCATTGACTGCCTCCTCCTTCATAAGTCCATCCATATTGATCTTCCAAGAGTTGCTGCTTCAAGTTGCACCACCATTTGGGATGCAGTGGGTGGTTAACACTGGAGGTTAAAGCAGGGGGGGGGGGTTTCAGAGCCTTTACAGCCTGCTCAACATCTGGGGGACTAGTTTTTGCCAATTTCCTTCCTGTTGAATTGAGGTGTTATTCTCCTGTCTTTAGTTTCTGCTTATCAAATGTCATGTTTCATTGTTTCAACTATTGTTTTTCATTTTTTGTGGATTTTTGCTATCATTGTTGCTATAACAATTCATTCCATTTTGGTTGGCCAACTTTCTGACTACTGCAGTCATCTGTACAGTATGGGTTTTGCTACTGCTCATTTTATTAACTGCATCCTGCAATTCTATTTCAGTTCATTTTTATTTCTATATGAGCTAAAAGCTGTATCATCATTTCCAGTGCAATCCTAAGCATGTTAACTCAGAAAGAGATCCCACCATATTAAATGGGGCTTACTCCTAAGCATGCATAGGACCTGAGCCTTAGGCACCATTCCTAAGCATGCTTCATAGGGAGTAAATACCTCTGAACACAAGTGGACTTACTTCTGTGTAGACATGCAAAGGACTGATTTGTAAGCTGCCTTGTACATCAAGTTGGATTTCTAAATAAAATAAATTGATTAATTTCTAAATAAAATAAATTAATGAACTTAGGCATAATTAATTATGCATAGAATTGGGTTTCAAGTCCCACCAACCTAGGTGGAATTTACTACCAGACAGATATGCATAAGGGTGCAGCCTAAAATTGTACATAAGTGAGGCTTACAAAATCATCAAAAGGTATTGACCCCACATTCATAAAAATGTACTAGCCCACCTACCTATTTACTGACCCATTTTATATTTGGCCCGTCATTGCATAGTGATCTCAACTGCTGCTATATTAATATATGAGAGACAACAATAGCTTAAACAAGAAAAAACAGTAACTCATTTTAAAAGCTATTGTGGTTTATTGCATGAAAGAAACAATCTTACCTGCCACAGTGTCTAGGTAAGCAGCTGCTTGCAATACAATTTTAAACAAGCAATCAAAAAATAATGGATTCTATCAGCATAACATTTCAAAGAACCAGGAAGACACAACCAAGTTTATTTGGTTGGCATCTCACTAATAGCAATACATACCTCATTGTGCCTATAATCTTTTAGAAACTCCACTTGCATGCCAAGAGTCATCAAGATGTTAAGGTGCACATCTATTTTTATTCACATCTCAGTTTCCAATTAGAGGCAATTTGGTTGGGGGCCCATAAGTTAAAAATAGTCATCTCTAATGATGCTTGCAAACCCATTAGGGATATTCCCCCCCCCCTAAAAACTCTGCAATTTAATTTTCACAATTTTTAAGTAACATACTTATTCCTAGTTTCCCCACTCCCACCACTTTCTGTCCTTATTAAAAATCCATATTTTGACTATCTCTGATACAGATTATCAGTTGTGCATTAACCCTCCTGTGCTGCATTGTTCTCTACTCTCACTACTGCCAGTCTAGCAACCCACTGATAAAGCCTCTTATAATCTGCCTTTTGGAAATCACTGTACAATTAGAATGGGCAGTATCTACTACATTTGCAAAGCTGTTCTAGAAATTTTGGTTTCAAGTTATATAAATCAATAGAAAACATTATATTCAAGTTTTTTAAACTAAAAAAAATGCTTTGAACAGTATGCCAGATCTCTAGGTAAAAGGAGCTAGAGACTAGACTCTCATTTTTTAAAAAAGCTGAGAAACAAATTGCACCCTTTTGTACAAACAAATTTATTTTGTCCTAATGTCAACTCTAGTCTCACAGGTTCTAGAAGCAATAAAAATAACTTGCAAAAGCTGTTTACCAGAGGTAAATGTGGAATTAGTGTACACACTACAAGCAACAATACCCCCCCCCAAAAAAATGTTTTACTAATGGTGGGTGGGACAGCAATTTTCTACCTTAATACCCTTGAGTCCAAATAATGTCATTGAAATACGGCAAAAACTGGCAATGACAAAGCATTGCTGAGTGTGAAAAAATGATGATTGACTTCATAACCATCTAAGCCAATGGCTTACAAAACTGTAACCCAGGGAATCCTGGAGTTCCTTGGAAGCTTATCAGAGAGGTCAAATAATGGCAACTTCCTTGAATGACAGCTTGTCTGCAACAAAGCATCTTCTCCTCCAACATACAGTTGCAAGTGAACAAAAGCATAATTCTGTGACATACTCACTGCAAACAGGTAGTGAGGAGGTCCAACAGGTCTGGTCAGTACCCTATGTAAAGTAATCCTCTACATTCTACAACATTCCAAGGTCAGCAAGCTATCAAGCTGGTCAGACAACAGCCTGGTAGCACCTTGGTGTGCAGAATTCAGCAGAGGAAGCAGGCTAGGTTGTGAGGCAGAAGCTGGCCCAAACTTACCCAGTCAACTTGATGACTGAGTGAGGATTTGAACTACGTTATCCAAAATCCTAGTCAGACACTCTAACCAATACACCATACTAGCTTTTTTAAAAATGTCAAATGTGCAGGGATTATATGGGAAATGTTTAAGGGTTCCCTTGAGGAAGTTTGAAACCCCCTGATCTAGTTATCTTTACAACTTACACACAGTACATATAGAACTTGTCTATCTGTGGAAGTTATACAGGCAACACAACAACAAAGGTCATCAGGGCGCTCATAAAATAATAAAATGCAGAAAACAAATATCATATCAGCATAAAACAGTCAGCAAACCAGTTTCACAGCATAACTAAAAATATAGAACAGATAAGCAGTGGATTTAAAAGTGAATACTGCAGGTTTTTTAAAGGCCTGAAATAATCATCATCATCAGATGCCAAAATGACCATAAAGGAATCAGCAGTCAAGCTTCTCTATGCAGGTGTTCCACGACAAAAAGCTACCTGACTCATATAATTTGGTGGAGGCACCTGGCACAGGAGCTCTGAATAATATCTCAAAGTCTGAGTAGAAATATATGAGAGGATTATCTTTCAGTTACCCTCATCCTAAGCCAAAAAGGGCTTTAAAGGTCAAAAACAGCCCTTTGAATTGGGCTCAGACATAGACTGGAAGCCAGTGCAACTGATAAAGCATTGATACAATACACCAAATCAACCAGACCCAGTTAAAAATCTTCCAGCCCTATTTTTTGATGCCATTTTAAAAGGCATTCCCATATAAAATAGACTGTTTAATTTGAATGAGAGGTAACTGTGGCCATGCCATCTACATCCAGGATGTAGCTGGCCTGGTATATTAGCCACGGGAAATAAAAGGTGCATTGAGTCACAGAGGCCACTTGGGCCTCAAGTGATCATGCTGGATCAGTAAGCAATCCTTTCCAGAAAAGGTTAACATCACTCACTTGGGTGGATGAACCATCCACCAGGGGTAAACCAAGTTTCACCTTATAAGTCCTCATCCTAACTGTTAATGCACACACTCTGCAGTTCAGGAGACCCAGAACCTCACCTAAATTTGATGCGGAAAAAGAGATAAAACTGGCTCTCACAGTGGTGGTGCCTCAAACCAAATCTCAGGATGAACTCTTCCAACTGTTTTATGCAATTGTTACACAGTTAGAAGAGTAGAGAATCGTAGGACATCCCAAAGCCTAACTGCCAGGAAGTCAAGAAATAGTCCCCAGCACCAACTTCTGGAATCAGTTATCCAAGTAGTAGCAGAATCACCACCAATAGCACCTTGAACATCCAGTTCAACTAGCCTACTGATAATTCCATGGGCAATGCTATTGAAAGCTACCCAGAGATCCAAGATAATCAATACTACTGTTATTGTTAATATTCTTTCCCCCCCATTTATATCCCACCCTTCTTCCCAAAGAACCCCAGGGCAGCAAACACATTAATATAATTACAAACACTAGGTAAAAACATTCCAAAATATTGTACTCTTCCTATCATTCATTCCCAGCAAGATCACCCCACAGGGCAGCCAAGGCAACTTTTATCCCACAACCAGCCCTGCAGCACAACTGAAATTGATTCAGAAAACCTATTGGTACATTAACTGGGAACTACATCATTTTTTCTTCTATACAAGTTTCATTTACTACCACAAACTAATTATCCTCATCTAAATTTCTCATCCCTTAAAAATTTATCCTGGCATATTATCCATAACGAACAAAAATATATTTCTAGTGGCCAGAGGCATCTAGAATTCAGGTTTCCTGATTCTGGCAAATGTCTAGCTGACATTTGATGACTAAGAGAAAGGCCGTGTTTTCTTTGCTCTTTGCAGAAGCAATGAAAAGTGTCATATCATAGTAACTCTAGCTAGACAGAATTATATATACTGTATATTCCTGCGTATAAGACTACTTTTTAACCCAGGAAAATCTTCTCAAAAGTCGGGGGTCGTCTTATACGTCGGGTCGTATTTCTTATACGGCGAGTATATCCCAAACTCTATATTTTAACTGGAAAAGTTGGGGGTCGTCTTATACGCCAGAATATACGGTAAAAAATCTTTTCAAGAACATTCTTGACACAAGACTTGCAGCAGAAGAAGCCTTATTTAGATGCTATGGCCAGATTTTATGTACTAAAAGTTGTACTGTACTATATTAAACTAACTTTAACCCACAGAAAACCCATTGAAATGGCAAACTAACTAACTTTCAGTGGATCTATTCTCCATACGTTAGCTGAATACAACCCCAATATATTTTACATAGATTCCCTTTTAATAAGTAGGTGCAGTACATTTACCTGACACATGTCTGTATCAAATTAATTTTTTAAAAAATTACTTACTCCCTTTCTCAATTTAATCCCAACAACCTGCGATGTTGGTTAGACTGAGAGGCAGTGACTGGCCTAAGGTCACCCAGTGAGCTTCATGGCTGAGTGGTGATTTGAACCATGGACCAGACATTATAATCACTTAACCACACTAGTTCTTAATAATGTTTACATTCTTATTTCTTCACCCAGAAATTGCATAAATGCTGAGAAAGTCATTAAAAACAAAAACTAACCCTCTCTCAGTATTTTCACATTAAGGACTACTACGGTGTAATATTTTAAGAGAAGTGAGGGAACCTGTGACCCTCCAACTGTTGTTGGAACTCCCATCAGCCCCAGGCTACATGATCAATGGTCAAGGATCATGGCAGTTGCAGCCTGAAACTATTGGGGGGGGGCACAGATTATATGGCCCAGCCTTATAAAGTCAATTTAAAGTCAAACTATTATTTCCCCAAAACATCACATGTATATCACCCAAAGTAACAGCTTTAATTGGTCTCAAAGCAGCAGGTGAATTGACAGATACAAAGCTGAGGCGTGAGAAGTACGTGACAAGATTCAACCAAAACATTTTTTGAGACATAATGAAATTCTATGTAAACTACATTGTAAAAGTGATGAGTTTTTTTGGTGTGATCGAATGAGGTGCCCTAATGTCAGAGTGGTAAAGAATAGAAGCATCTGTGGATACCATTAGTAATGTAGGAAGCTGCTTTACACCAAGTCAGACCATCCTATGTATGTCTACTCAGAAGAAAGTGCCATTGACATCAGTGGGGCTAGCTTCCAGGTAAGTTTGTATGGAACTGCAGCTTTGGATTTTTCGCACCACAAACTGAGTATTCTAACAACAGTACTGAACTTAACCCTTGGCGCCTACATCATGGGCTGATCCCTGTTCCTACTGCCATGGAACACAGTCCTGTTACAAAAGGAGCTCATCTTTCAAGGAGCTGTTTGAGATGCACAGCCTTGCAAGCCAACCTATATGCCAAGGTTAGCCACTGTGGTGTCCTCCAGAAGTTGTGGGGATATAGTTTCCATAATACTTGACCACTGGACCTGCTGGCCAGGGCTAATGGGAGTTGTTTAGCCCAACAACATCTGAAGGACACTATGTTGGCTACCCCGATATAGCCAATTTGGCCTACAAGTCATAGAGGGAAAATATGTGTCAACCACTATTAATAGTAAATGGGTATTTTCTAATCAGGAAGGCACAGAGGCAACTCTACCTGACTGCAAAGTACCAAAACATGTTTTAACTTTGATGGCACAAATAATTATGCTGCTGGATACCATAGGGCTGCTCAGTAACTCAGAGACAGTGGGTATGTTTGCACGTCACGCTAAACCAAAAGTGAGAAACCTGAGGCTCTCCAGATGTTGTAGGACTCCAACTCCCATCAGCCCCAACCGGCATAACCAATAGTCAGGTGTGAAGAGCTGCACATGCCTAAAATATGAGAGCACACTGACAAATTCAGGCAGGATGTCACTTCAGCCTGGAGAAGACACATCCAAAATGGTCCATTCCACTCGAGTGAAAAGTTTGCATAATCAGGAATAAGCTGTTGAATACAAGCATTTATTATTGAACCTTCTCTTTAGGAGGCCTAATATTTTCAAGAGAGATTTTTTCAAAAAAAATAAGGTGAGAGGAATCACCTCATGGATTAAAAAAAGAGTCCATTAGTTTAAAACATGTACTGTGATTACTAGTGAACCTGTTCCTATTCAAGCTAAATAATTTCAGTGCAAAGCCTATTTCATAAATGGATAAACGTTCCTTAAAGGGAACTTAAAATAATGATGCTATCTAAGGTATAAAATTCCCAGCACAGTATATATCAATTCATATACATAACACACTACGGCTCTTGACTGTTCAAATAAGCAGATTCTGTTAGTACAAAAGAAGCAGAGCAGCAAAAAAGCATTACAAGAGCATTTAGTCATCCTGTTTCATCAATGTTTTGCTACCCAATTAGCTACTTCAAACATAACAGGAAAATCGCTCTTTGAAAACCAGCAAATATTTGAAAAAACAACACAGAACTATTGAAGAGGCACAAGAACATCAAAGTGATCAGAGGCACGGTACCTGCTGAAATCAGCTTCTGGGTGCAGAACCAGGGAATCTACATTCCATTTTAGGTACAATAGGGGTGTTTGGAGATGCCTGCTCTTCTAGCCCTTTCTAGCTCTTGCTTCCAAGTATGTGCATGTACTCAATTTCTGTTTTGATTTTTTTTAAGGTTCATATAATTCTGCTCATCTCTTTCTCTTTTTCCCTGTTCCTTATTAAACCAGCAAGCTTTGCTCACTTGTTCCATGAGCTCCGGACGAGATGTTCCCCATTGAATATTTGGACAAGAAAGCAGGAAGCCTGCCTTCTCACAGGAGCCCAAAGGAGCATTCCAACAACACAGACCTAATTGCTGGGGAAATGGAGAGGGGAGAGGGAGAAAAACCTCACACTTTCAGGGTTTGGGGGCGTACATTGGTGTGGAGAGAAATGAGATAAAAGTGGCTATCAACAGCCCACCAAACCAAAAATACATATTTGCTTTTTTTAAAAACCATGTTAAACGCTATGGCTGCAGAAGGAGAGAGGTTTCCAAGGGATCAAAACAAGTATTTCTCTGCTTCTCTCCAAAGCTTCTGCAAAGTAAACCAAATCGCGCACACCATGAAAGTAAAAGAATTTACACAGAAAGGAAATGCATGTGCTTAGTGCCAAACAGCAAGAGCCAAGGCACACGCAAGCAGCATGAAGCAGGCAGAGGGGATAACCAGGCTTGCTGGGAAAGAGAGAAGAAAATTGGCTTAATATCTTCAACCACTTAAAAAATGCCCAAGGATCAAAACTGCAAAAAATAAAATAAAAAATAAGGTACACTCCTGAGCTGTGAAATCTATATCAACTGGAATGCTTTGGAATGAGACACAAGCTATTAAAATAAGCAATATGGGGCATCTATAATCAGCTCTACAGTACTTGCTTTTTCAGAGTCCTTGCAGCTACATGATTGCAGCTACATGATTTCCAATTGGTAAGATCTCTCCTCCTCCCCCACTCCCACCCCCACCCAAAATGCTGGGTGAGGACGACAGATATCTTCTGTGGGAGGGGAAAAGTGAAAAGTTTTTTTAAGCCTTTGTTAGATTTCAACAGCTGGGCAATGACTAGAAGCAAAGAGGGGCATACCGTAGCATGGCTTTGGGAAAACAGCAAGCAGGGTGAGGGAAGAGAGTGGAACAGAGACCATGGAAGTCCAACATGTTTGACTGCTGTTAATGCCCCAGGGACCTAACAGAAATCTGGCTAAAGGTTTGGGGGCGGGGGTGATCTGGCAAGCAAAATACATCAAGTGCACATCTAGTAGAGACTCCATGAGATATGATGCCCTGCTGGGCACCCTGCCAAAGATGCTAATAGTCAAATGTGGGCTGGGAAATAATTACTTTGTGACATTCTCCATCTCTCTCCTCCACATATAGGCTCAGAAAAGCAGGATTGTGCTACTTAGGCCATAGTCACCAGGTTCCAACCCTTGAACATATTGCCCTCACATGGCCACCTCAATGAATTTGGCTGCTACACCATTAAGACACTCTGCTTTTAACTCACCTACTGATAATAATAATAATTTATTATTTGTACCCCGTCCATCTGGCTGGGTCTCCCCAGCCACTCTGGGCGGCTTCCAGCAAATATTAATACACATTAACACATCACAGATTAAAAACCTCCCTAAACAGGGCTGCCTTCAGGTATTTTCTAAATGTCATGTAGTTGTTGATCCCTTTGACCTCTGATGGGAGGGCGTTCCACAGGGCGGGTGCCACTACTGAGAAGGCCCTCTGCCTGGTTCCCTGTAGCTTTGCTTCTCGCAGTGAGGGAACCACCAGAAGGCCCTCGACACTGGATCTCAGTGTCCGGGCTGAATGGTGGGGGTGGAGACGCTCCTTCAGGTATACAGGACTGAGGCCATTTAGAGCTTTAAAGGTCAGCAGCCTTTACTGACAAAACTTAAATGAGGGGTGGAGAATTTCAGGCGCACAGGCAGAGTGTGGCCCTCCAAGGCTCTTCCCCTGGCCCTGCTTTCCACCTTTTTCTTTTTCTTTCGGCTTGGCTGGAGCATTTTATTTACTTTTACATTTCTGTTCCAAATTTCCTCCAAGGAGCTCAAGGTTACACACACAGTTCTCCTCCCTATTTTATCCTAACAACAACCTTGCGAGGTTGGTTAGGGCTGAGAGTCGGTGACTGTTCCAGGTTCACCCAGTGAGCTTCATGGCTGTGTGGAGATCTGAACCCTGGTCTCCCCAGTCCAACACTCTAACCACTACACCGCACTGGCTCTTGAACTCTGATAACGCCTCTTGCTTCCATGGATGGATGATAAACAGAAGTGTACAAGCATGTGTAGCAAGCTGGCCTGCTGTACCAAGGTAAAAATTCACATTCCTTGCTCAGCTGACATTTCCTTCAAGGCTTGCCCACCACTGGCATGTGCCCCCCCCCTCCAAAAAAAGCCTTGGGCTGAAAAAGCTTCCCCACCCTAAGACTCTGCCCCATAATTTGTTTTGTGTTAACAGCTCTGCCGAAACGCACAAAAAGTACTGGAAGACGACAGTGCCTCTGAACATGCCCAGAACGCTTTCCACCACAAAGGAACCAGGGACCTCCTCTTGAATCACGAAAAACGCAAACTCCAGCCTTGGCATCCCTACCTCCAAGCTCATACCTTCTGCTTTCAACCAAGAGGAATCAGTATATTATGCCCTGAGCGAGAGACCAAGGAAGCCTCTGACCATGTACAGAGCGCTTTTCCCTCGCGGCTGATGATACGGATCTCATATCTCATACCCTTGGTAAAATAATACCCGGCCCGCCAGGAAGGGAGGGGGTACAAGTTTCAGGAAAGCTGAATTTAGAACCGATTTTAAAAGGCAGAGGGAACAGTAGCACCATCCCTCCCGCCGGGATGAGGGTTCATGGTAGCGGCAAAGCCTATTCTCGCTTTCCCTCAGGCGGGTCTGGGGACGTGCAGACTGAAGGGACGGCAACTTACCCGTTGACACCACAGACTCCTCCTCCTGCTGCTGCTGCTGCTGCTCCTACCGACTGGGGAAAGAATTCACGGGGGGCGACACCCACCGCCTCCTTTCTCCATCCCGCCCGCTCCAGCCGTGTTGGCAGCGGCGGCAACAACAGCTTTGCGGGCATGAGGAGAAAACGAGGGGAAGGGAAAGAGTCGCGCGCGGCCCGGCCCCCGTCGCTCCTCGGCCCGCCCTCAGGCCCGCCCAGCGCGAGGCAGGGGGCGGTTTGGGCGGGAAACTCTTCTGAGGAAAAGCTGCTGCCGCTGCCGCGGCTGCAGTCCTAATTTGGAAGAAGCAGAAACACCCCGCGAGGTGGGCTTCCAAGTAAGCATGCGCGGAGCTGGGGGGATTTGAGGCTGCCGTTCTACGCATAGGAGAAAGCTCAACAGAACTCTCTTTTTGGGGGGTGGGGGGGAGCGCAAAAGCTGTGGCTGTGTATATGGCGCGGGGTGGGGAAACAGCGGAGCAGCTGTGCTTAATTGTTATTAATAACGCGGGGCTGCAGTCTTAAAAGCTGCCTTTTCTGCGGTTGGGTGTAAGCCCTCCCCCCCACCGAACTCCGTGGAGCTGGCTTCTGAGAAGGCAGAAATAGGATTGCAATAACAACAGGGCCAAGGCGGGAAGGCAAGATTCGAAGGGATGCTCTTGGGCATATTAAATACTGCACTGCGAAGTGCGCATGCAGGAAGGACGTGACTGAAAAGCTCTTGCACGTAGACCCCTCATGACAACCAGGAAATGGCTATGGGTACTCCTGACCGGTGAAATGACAACTGCAGGTGGTCTGAAGTGGTGCAACACAAGAATACTGCCTGCGCTTACTTGTTTTATAGCGTTTGTATCTTGGCAGGCTTTTGCCTCCAGCAGCTTCAGCACAGCTTATAATATGAATAGTAAGAATAATAAGAATAAGAATAATAAAAAATACCATTTAAAACAGCAGCAAACAAAAAGCAGAGACAACAGGTACAAACTATTAACCAGTCTGAAATGCTAATAAAAGCACATAAGATTAGCCATCCTCCACTCTGTACAAGAACATAAAAAGTTCTTGTTAGATCAGGCCAATGGCCCATCTAGTCCAGTATCCTGTTCTTATAGCGGCTGCCCAGATGAGAAGCCTGCAAGCAGGACCCAAACTTTTCCTGAATGAATTCTACACACTTGAGAGCATTTCCCCCATCATTACTCCCATTGCTGAGATTTTCAGCACCTATCTTATTTTGGATGTTACCAGCACCTGAAGGAACTCAATAGTGGCTGGGGAAACCCATTCAGATGGGCGGCATACAAATATTATTGTTGTTGATGATGATGATGACGAAACAAAAGCCTTCCTTCAAGCGCCTGGATCCTAAGTCATATAGAGCTTTAATTGTAAACACCAGCACCATAGAAACAGCCTGGAAGCTAATGAAGTTCTTTCAACACTAGTGAGATAAATTTCCATCAGCCAGTCCCAATCAGTATCCTGACAGCTGTGTTCAAAGTAACTACCGGTAATTCCTGAATGCCCTTCAAACGCAGCCTCACATATTACAGTAGTCAGTCCTTGATGAATAGCTGTGGCCAGGCTACCATTGGTGAGACCTCAAGTGAGGTTCTTGTCTCAGCTGATGAAAGGCACTCCATTTGGAAAGAGGTGACCTTTCGTTAAAATGAAGTGAGTGCCCAAAATCTGAACAGTGGACTAATTCAGTTAAATTCATTGTTGCTATCTTAATTTATATCCCAACCTTTCTCCCAAAGGAGCCCATGAAGTTAGGAGTATCCAGCACCCCCCCCCCCCAGATATTGCTGGACTCTAGCTCCCATCATCCCTGGCCATTAGCTGTGCTGGATTCTTGTGGGATTTAGAGTCCAATAACATCTGGAATGGCTACTTCTGTGTGAAGTACATATTAAGATACAAATATACATAAGTTTATGATGTGGAGTTGCCATCATAAGGTAACTGGCGTTTGTTGGTCCTTTTCATTCTTATTCTAACCATGTTTATTCAGACCAGAAATGAGGAACCCATGACCCTCCAGATGTTGCTGGACTACAGCTCCCTTCATCCCTGACCAAGTCCCATCAGTCCCAGATAGCATATTCAGTGAAGTCTAACATCATCCAGTGGTCACCAGATTCTCTATATCCAATTCAGACATTAGTGTGAGGAACCTATTTGTTTCCAACTAAATGGGCTTAAGATGCAACCATGGAATTATACTTGATTGAAAATTGTACGTAGGTAGTAGCTATCTGAATTAACTGGTAGCACATTCAATAACATGTGTTTATTATGTATTTTCCCATGGGATTGCATTGACCTATGAATACATGAGAAACATACTTAGGGATATACCGTATTTATTCTGAGCTAATTTGTCTGCTCCCAAGCAGATTTGTCTGCTCCCTTGCCTCTCCCCCCTTTAGGGCAACAGCACTGCAGAGTCACCACTGTTCTCATATTTTAAGAGACTACATTTAGTCTCTTCTAATATGTAATCAATTTGTAATTGTCTAGGTCATTTTGAATTTTAATCCAATCCTCTTGCAGCAGCTCTTAACTTTGCTTCTTATACAAGCCTGAGGGGGAGGAGCAAAATTCAGCAGACCAAGTAGAGAGGCTGCTTGTTACCTTTGCTTCACCTGATCTATTAACCACGCTCTTCATCCTACTGCATATCTCTTGCATAATGCATTAGCAAATCATAAGTCTTTGCAAGATCAAGCCCAAAGAGTTTCTGTGTGGCCTGTTGTTCCAGTTTGACTTAATTGATGACAAAACATACCTTTCGTTAAATGGGTGTAACTTTGCATGTGAAGAGCCCTTCAGCAAAAGTAATCATAATAATAATAAGGTACAAAATAAACTTGGACTGAAGAGGGAGTACAATGAAGAATACAGTTCTTAATGCAACCATAAGCAGCCCACAGAGTTACCATAGATTTCACTTATGTCATTAAATGTAACCTTACTATCCTGTGGTGGTGGACTGAAGCTGCACACTGAATTCTTACCCTGTTAACCATGATACTTAAGAACAGCATAAGAAATAATATCCCCATATGGACCATGATACAGGAGTGAATATAACCAAATAAAAAATGTCCATTTTATTATTCCTGGCTTCTTAGCAGCTAACTTTTTATGTTTCAACAGCAAAAGAGGATATACAATATTTGCAAAAGATGGGTACAGTGGTGTTGGTGGTGGTTTAAATATTAAATATTAAACTACCTTATATATACTCCCATTTTCAGTGCACTACAAATATTGAAAATATAATGTATCTAATAAGACAAATATTAACACACCAGCTTGATACTGTTGGGAATGCTGATATCCTCATAATAGCAGTAAGATGAAAGAAAAACTAGCATTTGACGTTCATATATTTAATATACGATTCTCCCATTTTGTAAATTAAAGTGTTTGCAATACTGTATATTTAATATTAATATTTAATTGGTATTTTTTCTGTGAACAAACATGTATGTATACAGCAAGACCAATATTGCTAATAAACATTTATGTAAATAATTAACTACATGTTACCAATAATCAGACTTTGATTTTTTTAGGCTTTAAGAGTTTTTTTCTTGAATGTTGCCCAGGGCCTTGTGGGCTGGACCGCCCTGGCATAGAACATTCAGTGTGTGATTTAAGGGGTTACCAGAGGACTGAGAGAATCTGAATGGTTCACAGTTCTAATAAATGGGAGTTGGTAGACAGTGAGGAAGACCACTGAGATTTGACAGCTGAAGGGAAAAGTAGTTCTGAATGAGTTTTCTCCTGACCTAAGAAAGACGAACCTCTACAGTCGTACCTTGGAAGTCAAACTGAATCCGTTCCGGAAGTCCATTCGACTTCCAAAACGTTCGGAAACCAAAGCATGGTTTCTGATTGGCTGCAGGAAGCTCTTGCAGCCAATCGGAAACCCCGCTGGATTTTCAGCTTCCAAATATAGTTTGCAAACCGGAACAGTCACATCCGGGTTTGCAGTGTTCGGGAGCCAAAACGTTTGAGAACTAAGCTGTTCGAAAACCAAGGTATGACTGTATTTTATTTCTCCTCAAGTTATCCCGTTTTGTTCAGCTTATCCAGTAAATAATTGGTATGAGTTGGAAAAGGCAGATTCCCCCAAAATTCTTAAATTTAGTAAATATTATAATTTAGCTAGTATTTGGAGTATTAAAGGAAGATGCCAGGTGCAGTGTAAAAATACAGGCTATACCGGTTTTCCTGTTCAAGAGATGGCTAATAGAGGGGCCATTAAGAAACAAAGGGATCAGAGTACCGGGCCATTAAGAGTGATTGACAATGCAAATGCTGTCCTTCTGTGAACAGAGACAGTAGAATTGGGAGGGGGAGGTTGTCAGGGTTACAGGGGTGTGATGTCACCACAGGAAAAAAATGTCCTTTTGCAGAAGGTTTTTGAAAAAGTGAGAAGGACGAGCAGGCAGCACTCATTGCAGTCTGGCTGGGATATGCTGCACCCAGAGAGTGGGGAGCATGGCTGGCTTCTGCTCTGGACCCAAGCTTGCTGAAGCCATGGGAGAAGCAAGAAGAGACTCTCTAGGGATGGAATGTTCTGCAATACTTCCATCAAGGCTCAGGGGTAAAAGGTAAAGGGACCGCTGACCATTAGGTCCAGTCGCGAACGACTCTGGGGTTGCGGCACTCATCCCGCTTTATTGGGCGAGGGAGCCTGCGTACAGCTTCCGGGTTATGTGGCCAGCATGACTAAGCCGCTTCTGGCGAAACAGATCAGCGCATGGAAACGCCGTATCTTAAAGACACTACAGTCTCCGCTGTGCCTCAGTTTTACAATGGAAACACAACCCTGGGTAAGCACCTGGAACACACATACACACACACACACACACACACACACACACACACACACACAGGAATCTTGCTACCACTCGGCAAAGAGTGCGGTTGACATGTAAACAATACTATCAGTTTCTTTACTCTCTGGACTACGTCTGTGTTATTTGACTCTGCTGACAGGACTGCACTCCTCCGAAGGCTTATAATTTCCAAATAGGATATCTGCCATGTTTTCTTGTGCTTGGATATGAGATGAGAGAGGCATCGTGTTGCACATGAGAGTTAATGGTTTTCCTAATAAATCTTGCCATGACTCCCTGTGTAGGTGGTTATGCAATGAAATGGGAGCAGCTTTTTTTATAAAGGGCTTGGTAGGAGTGGCACAGGTTATAAGTGTGCCATGAGTCGTCCCCAACCAGCACAACAGCCACACTCAGTATGGCAAAAAGGAAAGGAAAGGATATGAAAAAAATTGCATGTTGCGCTAAAAAAAAAAAATCCACAACATACATCAGCAATATGAAAATATTCTCTGTATAATCATACTGAAGAAAAACTGGGTGTTTGGAAATGTTTTTAAAAAATCAAAAAGGGGGCAAAGGAATCCAACGAAATTTCAAAACTGATGGGTCAAACAAATAGTATGTAGTGCATCTGAAAGCTAAAACACTCCAAGTCATGCTCTGAATCCAAAAGAAACCTTGTGGCCAAGAGCAACAGTATCAAACAGGAGGAACTAGAAATCTCTCTTACCCTTCGGGCACTGGCTCCATGGGGTGCCATGAACACTTCTGTAAACTTAGCATGAGACGTACATTCAGGAGAGCAAATGAAAAAAAAATGCTTCAGTCTCACTGATGTTAAAGGCAAGTCAGCATTTTTCAGAGTAAATTAGCAATTAGTCACGACTTTGGTGTTCACTGCCACAAATGAGTGAAGGGAGTTTCAATTGCTGATAACAATCTGACCTCAGTAATAAATGTTGACAGGATCAAAATATGGGCCAGGTTAACTGAGTCATTCCCAAAGGTGACTCCAAACATGGGTTACAGGAGGACTGGTGCTGGGTTTCTACAATGCACAGATGGGGTGGGACAACTATATTTTGGAATATAGACCCTTAAATCACTGGTCCACCTAGCTCAGCACTGTCTACACTGATTGGCAGCAGCCTCCATGGTTTCAGCCAGGGGACTCTCCCAGCCCTAACTGGAGATGCCAGGAATTAAACCAGGGCTTTCTGCTTGAAGACAGAAGTGAAAGAGAAATCCAAAACAGCTGATGTGCCACTTTGGGGGGAAATATTGGGCTATATTACCCTAATCTCTCTTTGAAACATCCTTATCGAAAACCTCCCAGATGTTTGGTATTAGAAAAATCTGGCCTACATATGTACTTTTAAAGTATCAGACTTGAAAGTTCTTTTTGTTTTTTAATGAAAAAAATCACATAGTCTGATGCAATACTTGAGAAAGTAATCTGTGATATATACACAAAATATGAAGCCATTTATGACTAATCCACATATTTGTCGACTATGTAATTAGCATAAGCATAAGAGATAAAAGTCATCCAAGGACAGTGCAAGAAAATGGCTTGCGCTCTAGTTTTCTCTCCTTTTCTTGAGACCTGTGCTTGCTACTGAACCTTTCGCAGCCAGTTTTTAAAAAAGATAATCAGCTGCACTGGAGCAGCTGAAACCAAAGCCACTTTAATGATGTTCACATTATGAAAATGAAAGTTATAGTTTATATTAATCCTAGTGGTGCAGCAATAAAACTGCTAGCACATTTGCAAAGCCAAGCAGGGTCTGGTATGATTTCAAATTGGATGGGGAACCGTGTGTTGAGATTTCTGCATTGCGAGGGGTTGGATTACACCCCCCATGGGGTCCCTTACAACACTATATGTTTCTATTATTCTAATCTGTTTTCAAATGGGACAAAACTGAGTAAAATGCCTAAAATGCCTTACCACTGCATGCTGTAGAAAGGGTTGCAGTGCTATTCTTGACTCCTGGACTCATATCATCTGTGGTTACTTTATAGTCCACCTTTCAGGGGTGGGGATGGCCTCAAATGGAGAGAATGGAGCAGAGTGTTCTTCTTTCTAGAAGGGAAGCAAGTTCCTTGCACTTGCTCCTTCTTTGGTCTATGGATGGGGCCAGGCTTATCTTCCTTTGCCAAGATGTTGATGGCCCCCAACTTGGCTAGCTTTAGAAGAGGATTAGAGTATTTCATGGATGACAAGGCTATCTATGGCTGCTAGCCACAATGACTGTGTTTTCCTCCACCGTCAGAGGTATTATGCCTCTGAATGCCAGTTACTGGGAATTGCAAGTGGGCAAAAGTGCTGTTGTGCTCCTGTCCATCTTTCAGGCTTACCACACTCCTTAATTCTCTAACCTCTTAAAGAGCTGTCAACCAGCCATTCTTTGTTGTTAGTAGTAGTGTCAGCAGCAATATTTAATTATAATTATTACATAAGAGTTACATAACCACATAGCATCTCTCTCAAATACCATAAATCATAAGCTACAGGCCTTTAAATCCTACCACTATATATTAGAAAGCTGATACTTTTTTATATAAATATAAGTTTGAAATAAAACAACAGTTTCTAGGACATGGAACATTAAGAATATTATCACTAATATTAAAACATTAAACAACCTTATGTCATACTTACAATATGCAAAGCATTTAAACACTTGATTTCTATATGGTTCTTAAGACATAGTCATCTGACGCTGACTCCATCTATTATCTTTAAGCGAAAGCCATTTACAAATATACACCTGCAAGCATCACAAGCTTCTCTCCAAATCTTATATATTTCCCCTCTGGTATAGCTACCAAATTATTTTTTTATGTAATATAAGTTTGGAGACGAAAATGGAGATAGGGTTGCCAGGTTCAGATGTGGAGACTTCCCATGTAGGTTTAAGGCTTCTGAGGCAGTGAGACAATTTGCAGGAAGCTCACACATTACACTGAACACAGATACAAGTTATTTCTATACAAGTACTGTACACGTTTTCATATGAAAGAGTGTACATGTGTTCATTTGTATGCCTCAGCTGTTATGTACAGGTACAGCAAAGGACTGAGTGAAGTCCAGCTTCTCAGCACCACTTGACTCAAATATTTGCAGTGGGTCTGTGGCCTGCCTGGCAACAGCAGGGAAGACCAAGAATGAGGGCAAAATCTGGTGCCCGTATAAACCTGGCACCATGCTATTTTTGATTATACATGCTAATCCTTTTGAATGTAATTTTTACTCTTCAAATCTTTTGTAACCTGATCTGAGAGCTTCTTGGGGCCGTAAAATGGAAGTATTATAATTAATTAAATAAAAATACAGTAAATTATGGAAATGTTGAAGGCACAAAAGCCTTGGCAAAAGTTGGCACAATGTACATCTGATTAACCCTCAGTGCAGCAGCAACTGGTAGAGATCAGGTTATTTATTAATGTAGCCAATTAAGCAAGATTTATATACTGCTTAATTTAAAAAAACCTAGCAGTTTCATAATTGTATAAAATGTTATGAAATGGCTATTTTAAGCAAGCTTACCTGATGTTGAAATAAGTGAAATCACTTTAAACAGTGGTTTAAATCATTTAAATGCTTCTCTCAAAGAATCCTGAGAAGTGTAGTTTGTTAATGGAGCTCACAGAGCTACAGTGGACAGAGTGGTTTAACAAGCAATCCCTCTTCCCCAGGGAACTCTGGGAATTGTAGCTTTCTGAGGGAAGAGGGATCACGATCGCCTAACACTCAGCCCCCTTAACAGACTACAGTTTCCAGGCTTCTTTGTGGTGGGGGAGCCATTACTGTTTAAAGTGGTCTGATATTTTCCAGGGACAGTCCCTGATTTAAAGAAGCCGTCTCGGTTTCTATTTTGATCCCAGAATGTCCCGCTTTTCCTTAGGATGTCCCTATTTTCATCAGAGAAATGTTGGAGGGTATGGAGTTATCCGACCCCTCAAGCTGTCTGAAGGCAGCCCTGTGTAGGGAAGTTTTATTAATGTTTAATGTTTTATTGTGTTTTTATAAATGTTGGAAGCCGCCCAGAGTGGCTGGGGCAACCCAGTAAGAAGTGTGGGGTATAAACAGTATAATTATCATTATGGAATGGGACGTCCCAATTTTCATTGAGGAAATGTTGCAGGGTATGGACTTAGCATAGACCCACTGAAATTAATGGGCATTGGTTCTAATTCCAAATACATGTATTTTGGTTCTAGAAAAGGATTAAAACTTTTGTTGAATGGTCTCTTCATGGAGGCCCACCTAAAATCAACTTTGATATCTTTTCAATACCTGAAGACCTGTTAATTTACCCATGTTTTTCAGAAGGTCACCTAAGCATGCTTTAATGCTGCTGACAGCATTTTACAAGCTCTGCTGGTTTTACTGTTTTGATATGTTTTACTACTGCTGTTTTAATAGTTCAGTTTGTTATGTTTTTAATTAAGCCATCTGTCCCTGAAGCTGTAAATCTAAAGGGTGGCATATACATGTTTAAGTAAACCAATAAAACAAAACCAGCAAGCAAGCTTTCCTTGTAGACCAGACACGGCTTTGATATTTTGTTAAGACATAATTTTGAACTGAAGCAGCATAGGAAAAACATATATATTTCTAATTGGTCAACATGAATGGTCCATAACAGCATAACTTTTTAAAATTGATGTGCATACAGAATCAGGTATTCAGGGTATGAAACTGACAACAAAACCCTAGGCCAGTTAGCTAAACACTTTCCCTGGTGCTTCTTTCAGCTAGGGCGGGCATGGTTGTGGAGAAATTGCATCAAGAAATGCTTCCCCCCCCCCAATAACACTAAACTCCAACAAAGTGGAAGAGTAAGGCAGATAAAGTACACAGAACATAGTTAAACTATGGCATTCGCTCCTACAAGAAGTAGTGACAGCAGCCAAGTTGGTTGGCTTGAAAAAAGCATTAGACAAATTCACTGAGGAAAAGGTTGCCAATGGCTACTAGCCATGATTGCCATGCTCTCTCCACTGAATTCCACTTGCTGGGAATCACAAGTGTTTTCAGGTCCGGGATGCTGGACTACCTGGACCCTTGTACATCCAGCAGACTCTTCTTGCGTATCTTTCAAAACACTCCTCTTTCTTCAGAACGGGCTATGATAGGACAGCTGTATTTGAAAGATGCCTTTATAGGAGGGGAGGGAAACTTTTGACCACCTGGACTAGTTATAAATAAGTAAGAAGGCAGGCAAGTGGGGGCTGGCTGAGGGGGAAGGCTGAGTTTGGTGTGGCAGTTCCCCACTTGCTCTAATGGACCATCCTCCACTGGTTAGGGTCTCGCCATGCACAACATTAACAGCTTGATGTTAATGATGTGATAAACAACAATTAAATCCCAATTGTTATCAAAATGGCAGCAGTGGGGAGGGGAGATTTCAAATTCAGAATATCTGCCTTTCAAGCAGAACTGACCCTCCCACACACACACACATAAGTCTTATTTTAGAAGGAAAAAAGGGGTGGTTTATGGGAGGATGAAAATTACAAATAATGTGAAAGCTTTCAGCTGGAAATTACTGCTGGCAACTTCCTGCCTTATCAAAACACCTCTGGGCATGCTTCCCATTTTGGAGCTCTCTGGCACCTTGTTATTTATTTTTGTTTCAGCAGCAAGAAGACAACAGGTGAAATGGTTTCCATTAGTTTTATTTGTGCATTAGCCCCTTTTCTGAAGACAAATGCAGGGTGATGGGTGGGCGAGAATAGACTTACAGTTGCAAGCCCTTATTGTGACCTAAGTATGTTCAATACACCTTGTGTATGGTCTTTAACCATCAATCAGTTTCCTTCTGCCTGTCTTCAGTGACAAAATGAAGAAACAATGGTGTTTTCAGATTTCAGGCTTTTAGCATTACCCAATCATTGTACTTCTGCAACAAGCTATATGGGCAGCAGTTTTTCACCAGTGTATCTTTGGGTGTTATGTCCACCATAGCAGGCATAACTTAGTGGTGTGGGCAAAAGAGTAACAAAGCACCAAGACATGCCATTGTAGCAGCAAGTTAATTTTTTCATGTATATTTTAATTTGCATTAATACACTTTTTAATTTAGCCATTTTGTGTGAACACTTCAACAACAACTAATATAGGGTTTGTTTTTGCTGACTTTTGTGTCAGGATTTTCACTGTTTGAAATATGGCAACCTTTCACCATGCAGAGGATAGTTACAAGCAGAGAAAATGCTAATGAACCAGCGTGCACACCAGTATCTCCTATGGTATTCCTGAAAGTTATCAGAATATCCCCCACAACCCACCCCAAAAAAGCTGAAGAACATTTTGTCAGGAGACTTCAGAATTCTCTTCACCTCTGCAGAAGGCTCTGTGATTAGGGCTTTGTGCACAGCATACTTTTAAAGCACATCCCGCCCCACCCCTGCCAAGAATCCTGCCAACCATGGTTTGTTAAGGGTGCTGGGAATGGTAGCTCTCTGAGGGGTAAACTACAGTTCTCACGATTCTTTGGGTGAAGTCTTGTGCTTTAATTGAATGGTATGCTTTCAACCATGCACCTAATGGTAGGGCTGTCACCAAGTATGAAGACTCACATGCTGTGCTAGCACCTGTTCCTGACGTCTCTACCACAACATGCTTTCCGAAAGCTCCTTTCTCATCTCCCTGCCACATGGAGAAATCTGTCCCTTTCTCAATAGTGAATCTGGAACAGAATATGCCCCCCCCCTGCTCCCCACAACAAGGTTGAAGTTGTCAATGCCATCCAAGAAACTCTTGCTAGAGCTATTTATAACGCTGAATCTTAAAAGTGTTTATAGTTATTTCTTCTGGGCACATGCTGTCCTTGATTTTTAAGGATAGTCTGATTTGTCTGGCACAAATCGGAGCTTAAGAAGGAGGGCTTTGAGCTGAAGGTCAGGGGGAATCTGCTGCAATTTGCTTGATGTGAAAAGAAAGCTTGTCAGATACCAGTGCATTTGTGTCTGTAATTTTAAAGAAAAGGCAAACTATTTTAAGGCGAGTGGAATGCATGCATTACAATTTGAGCATAACACACTTTAACCACATCTTCCATGTAGAATTGTAGAGTTGGAAGGGACCCTGAGGGTCATCTAGTCCAACCTCCTGCAATGCAGGAATCCCAACTAAACATATGTCAGAATAACATTGCAGAACTCTTTACAGCCCAGAAGATAACAAAGAAATTAGTTGTATCCAATGCAGCAATAAATTAAAGTCACTTAGCAGAATATTTGTTCTGCTGGTGAAATATATTACCCCAGCTGAATGTTGCTGGGCAAAAGAATGCATGAGCAGGTTGCTGGTAACTTTGCTGCACAATAGACTGCACAATCTGTTGTACAATGAGCTTCCACTGGCACAGTTGTTTCGCTGGGTCCGATTGTTGTGCAACATTAAAACTCAACGGTCCACTAGTACAAGAGCCTGCACTCGCAGACAGAAGACCTTAGATGCAGCACAATATGCCCACCCTATTTTCCACTGGCAATCTCAAAGCTTGGTTTCCCTTACAATTGCTTAATTTTGAAATAAATACATCTGCCACAGATCTTGGTGTGTTGTTATAAAGCTCGGTTATAACAACATAAAGCCCTGATGACCACACCAAAGGTCTAAGATTCTGTTTCCTGCTGTGACCTAGAGCTTCTGCTGGGCTATCACCGCAACTAAAAGCATTGATATTTGTTGACTCAAGTGAATCCAATGAATTCAGTGTGGGTTATTTTCAAGTAAATGTCCATGTGATTGCAGTCTTAGTGCCTTGCTTTGCTGCAAAATTCCCCTTTGTATAATCTCTCATTCATTGGGATCCCAGTTCCAAGACTGCAGGGCAAGCTGTCTGAATTTCAAGTTTGTGTTTTAATTAAGAGGCCTTCTAAAGAGCGAACACATCTGATAGCATGTGTTAAAAATAGCTCAGATCAAAGAGCTAGCATGTCAGGCCCTGCGGCGGTGCCTTTTTGTTTGGCTTTGGGATTTTGTTATATTTAATTAATAAATGCAAAACAAAAAAATATGTCAGTGTGGTTGTATGATATGACTAAATGGGCTTGTCTACTCGTGACAGGCTTTGAGAACTGAGTGCACCAGATACATCCTTATATCTGCATTAACCACTGTACATTGCATGATAGCTGGGGCTGATGGAATTTGGGAATCCAACAATATCTGGACTGCCATAGGTTTCCCCTCCTGGTTCAGGTTAGGCAATTAGGGCTACATATCACACCATGATGTCACTTTAAATACTCAGTCATGGCGCTTCCCCCCCCCCCAAAAAAAATTTTTTCAAAAAATTGGGGAGCTGTAGTTTGTTAAGGGTGATGAGAGTTGTTAGGATACCCTATATTCCCCACACAGAGCTACAATTATCAGAGAGGAATTGATTGTTAAGATGCTGTGAATTGTCCCCACACCAAGAATACTGCCCAACAGGTTCCCATGCAACAGCTGAGCATGCTTCCAGGAGGACATGCATTAAGGAATGCAGGGGCAGCTGGAAAAACAAGAGTGGAGAACCTGACCTGCTAGAAGTTGCTGAACCAAAGCTCCCATCAGCTTTCAGCAAGCATAACCAATGGTCAGGGATGATGGGACTTGCAGTTCAACATCTGGAGGGCCAAAAGTTCCCCACACCTAAAAAAGGTCCCCCACCCCATTTGAGATTTAGGAACAAACATTGATATGACCTTCGGGTATAGGGCGGTATAGAAATAAATTAAATTAAATTAAATTAATTTTTCACAATGAATCAATTTAAGAGAAAACTGTGCATATGACACCCCCAACTGTCATTTAATGTTCCAAAATAGCTTGGGCAGTAGAGCATAAGACTCTTAATTTCAGGGTCATGGGTTTGAACCCCATGTTGGGGCAAAAGATTCCTGCATTGCTGGGGGTTGGACTAGATGACCTTTGTGGTCTTTTCCAACCCTATAATTCTGATTCTAGATTCAATTATTCAACATGTTGGCAATGTACGAACAAAATAGGAACATCTCCCCATATATGGTGGGCCTGTCCAGTGTTAAAGAAATATTGGTCTAACATAAGGAAGGCAATTGATGAAATCACAAAGACATTTTGTACATTTAGATCCTACTTTTATTGGCTTGTACAAGCAGATTTAACCAGAAGTTATAAAGAACTATTATCATACATGATTATTGCTGGAAGGGTACTAGATGCAAAATACCGAAGATTAGACAAATGACCTACAAAAGAAAAATGGGAACACAAAGTACATGAATATGCTATCTTAGCCAGAGTTGGCCCATTATAGAAGAATGATAGACTGCAGTGTGTCCAAGGCACTGTGAGTTGACTATACATGGACCCTTTAAGAATAGTTCCAACTCCTCTCTTTCCTTATATAAGAAAGAAAAACCTGCTGAAGAATTCTGCTATATATAAAATTAGTTAAGCTAGTTAAGTTACAAGCATCTGTTTGGAGCCTGAATGCAATAAGACAACACTAAGTATTTATTATGAAAATTGTGAGCCTTGATTGGACCTGGGGGGGGGGGAACCCACCCAAGAACCTTTTTTTTTTTAACTTGAGGCATAAAGAAATTATTATCCACCTTATGTCAGCTGCAAAATATTGGGGAACTCTGAATGCCGAATTGATGGTGGACTGGTACCAACAAATATGGAACTTAGCATCCATGGGGAAAATAGCCTACCGACTGTGGGCATATCGCAAGAATCAAAACGTAGACAACTTTTCTACTATTTGGTTGCCCTTTACTAGTTATTCTGCAGTGCATGACCTCCTGGTACTCATGAACAATTATGGAACAATATTGTGATGTGAAAAATATGATAGTTTGGTGCACTTTTTTCTGAATTGATACTTGTATTCATCCTTGATTGTCCTTTGCTGTGTTGTTACCTTAAAATTTTAAAGAAAATAAAAACATTTTTAAAAACCTCTCTTGTAGATCTTGTACATTGTAGATCAGTGGTTTCCATACTCTCTCCCCCCCCCCCCATGGACCACTTGAAAATCGCTGGCAGTCTTGGTGGACAATGTAAAGATTTTTCTGCAAGTTACAGCAATTGTAATGTGTTGTGTGCAAGGTGCTGTATGATTCTTAACTGTACTTTCATTGCTTACTTTATGTATATTGTATTTTATCGTATTAAAATTTGAATTCTATATAATTCAAATTGTAATACAATAAAATACAACATAAGAAATAAAACTCTGTGAATAAAGATTCAATGTCTTAATTATAGCCTTTGCTCTGCTGCTAATCCTCTCATTTCAAGTGCCACCTTTCTTCATCATTATTGGTCTGTTCCACGCATCTTCCATGTGAACTGCTGGGTTCTAAGACTGACGGTGCACCCTCTGCACCCACCATTCTTCACAGTCACGCTGAAGATCTCCTGAATGAAGGTCATTGACAACTATTTGGGAACCACTGTTGTAGATGTTATATATGATTTATTGTAATTGGATGCTGTGTATACTTCGTAAATTATATAACCATTTTTTAAGTGTAGACATTGGAGGGACAAGCAGCAAATCAAAAAGCCAGATGTCTTTTAAGAAACAAAAATCCTCCCCCCATTGATAGCAAACTTTTTTTGCACAGAAGAGGATGGCTTGCTGTTTATCAAAACAGGGGTGGAAGGAGGCTCCAATCGTTGGCTGTTCCACAGCAGATGATTGATAAATCCCCCATGATAGGCTTTGCTAAGACAACAAGCACATAAATACACAATTCAAATGGGGTTCTAGATATGCTGCAACAGCTGACAGCCATTAAACTCTCATTTGCTAGGCTGTGTCGGGCTCCGAGAGAGAATTGCTTCTTCCAGATGTGGAACTGGATCTGAGCTTTGAATCAGGTGTCATGCTACTCTGCTAATATATATGATCCCTCAGTGAATTGCCTCTTCCTGTGATACAGAAGCAATCCCAAGAGCATGACTTTCAGGTTGTGACTGACTGCATGCCAGAATAAGGCATTGATGCATCCTTTCTGTTGCAGCTGGAGGAGCTGAGCGGCTGCTCTGTGGTCCTGTAGGAATATTATATCGGCTGAGAAGTCAGCAAATATTGCAAGACGCCAGCCTGTCAACTTTGCTGGTGAATCGTAACAGATGTTTAAGGAAATATGGTCTCCAGAGCATTCCAACTTTTCGTTGCCTCTGGGTTTCGAACTAATTTTTCTGCAGACTCCTTGATCTCTGTGCTAATCTGCTTTCCTCTTCCCTCCAAACAGGCATAGTTTCTCACTTCCTGACACCCACACACACAAAAACAGCACCTCCTTGGAATCAGGAAGCATCTGAATAAAGGGAGCATAGAAAGACCACCTGCCACTAGGTCAAAATTCACACTGCTGGCTTTGAAGGAAGGTTGTTTTCAATGTATCGCCTGCCTCCCACTCTTCCGTTCCTTCAGTGCAGCAGCTAGAGGCCAGAAAATGGGCTTCGCCCTTACTAGCACAGCTTATGTGAAAGTGGATCTGTGGGTTGATGGTAGTGACCCATAGTGTAACTGCGTCCTGTATTTCCTACCAGCCTCTTTTCTGACCACTCCTGCCAGATTATTAGTTTAAACAATTGAAGGGTTGTTCTAGATCAGGCATCCCCCAACTCGGCCCTCCAGATGTTTTGGGACTACAACTCCCATCATCCCTAGCTAACAGGACCAGTGGTCAGGATGGTGGGAATTGTAGTCCCAAATCATCTAGAGGACCGAATTGGGGATACCTGTTCTAGAACGTATTTGTGGGTGCCTTCCCGGCCTGTGATCCTGTATCTGTGAGGTTAGATGATGCATTTTTACTATTCTTTTTTATATTACTGTTCTCTTACTATTTTCAGCCTTGATTGCTGTTTTATTGCTTCCTTCTTACGGCTGCTCCTGTTTGTTTAAAAATTCAAACCTATTGTTTTTAAATTTCTAACTTTTGTTAGCCACCTCTGCTTACTGCCTTATTATAAGCTTAGATATAAATGTTATAAATTAATAAGTAGGCACACGTCTCCTCCTGCTCTTAGCTCTTATAGATGAAAATCAGCCTTTAATTTCTGCCATTAGTAAGCAATCAGCTTAACTAAGAATTCTCAGCCAGCATCCGTAGCATATTAATTTATCTTGTTACATTACCAAGGATGATTCAGGCACATGGATTATTATATTAAAATATGACTACTTTGTGAGTATGAGTAAACACAGTTGGTATTTATATCTTTCATGGCCAAGCTAATGGCAATTCACTCATAAAATTAGAATATAAAATTTGGACTTAATTAAAGCTATTACATAATTCCATAGGAATACCCGGTGCTTTATTTCAATTGGAGGAAAACAATTTCATTGTTCTGCAACTGAGTTGCACCAGGAGTGCCATACGTGCCATCCTTAGGGTTGCCATATGTCTGGAATTTCCTGGACATAGTCGGAATACTGCAGTCGGAAGCAGTGTCCGGGGCAGAAATCGCTGAAATGTCTGGGAAAATCCGAATATATGGCAACCAATGTCGGAAGTCTAGATTTTGGTGAATTTCCTTAAAAATAGCTCAAAAACTTCTCTTTTTTTGAGATTTTGCAAAGAAAGCTCAACAACTTTGGCCAAAACAACCACCACCACCAAAACTGTTGGGTTCTGTCTGGAAAGTTGGGCTTAAAAGTGTGTGGATCTGGGAAAGTGAAAGATCATTACAGTAGGGTCACTTTGAAATACTTTTCATATTGTTATGGGTTTGTGGGTACCCTGACTCCCCTGGGTTTCTGGGCACCCAGGCTCCTGGCTACTGGGGTTTAAACAGTGTTTGGAGAATTAAAGTGAATTAAGGTGGGCTAACAGCAGGGGCATATCGACTATGAAACCAATGAAGCTTCAGCTTCAGGGCCCCTGATCCTGAAGCTTTAGTTTCAGGATCAGGGGCCTGATCCAACAGCTTTAGTTTCTGATCCAACAGCTTTAGTTTCTAGCACTAGCAATGGCACATTTGATTGCAAAAAAAGCACACATAAATAACACTCAAACTAGCAACTTCAATGTGGAATGGCACAGTTTTATTCCGTACCTGCAGCCTCATACCCAGCATTGCTCAGGAATTCTAAGGAACCAGTGTAGTTTAAAACCAGTGGGTTAAAATCAGTGCAGTTTTGAAAGGTTCAGCCTACCATCTTGATTCAAAATGGCATCCTGCTCCTTCATCTAAAGAGCATTGCTGCAAAACAGGGTCATGATCTCTTAAGAGGTATCCAAATGCATAGCAAACAAACAACTTTCCGAAATACCAGTGTATAGATTCAGCCACTAGATAAACATGGATCATTATGGCAAAAACCCTTGAGATAATCAAAATATTACACACTTTACAGCATATTGTAATCAGAAAGAGACTTCCTCAGCAGACTTCACCACAATTAGGGCTGTGAGTTCTTTGTTCTTTGTTGTTCATTGTACTTGTTTGTTTTGTTGAAAGTCAATAATATATATATTTAAAAAACCACAGTATAATCAGGGCTTTCTCAGGTTACAGAAGTGACCCATCTTCTTTCCAGTGCTTCCACATCAAGAGCTCACGTCCGCAGGCATCTCTTCCATTGTACCAAATGATGCCAATAACTATGGAAGTACAGAAGAATACAGGCTTCTATTTATGATGACACCATTTTCCAGGGGCCATTTTTCCTGGAGCCTTTCACGTGGAAAAGTTATGATGAGCTAAGGCATTCCAATATGTACACATTTTCTTAGATGCCACAAGGCAACACCTGCAGTCAAGCCCAAGGGTTAACTTTGATTTATTTACTTTTAAATGAAGTTTTAATAAAGATGATTAGTGCAGAACTCCAAGGATGCTCGAAGGGAATCAGCTCTATAATCTGTGACAAAATTGTGGAGTGACTTATGTAGAATTCGAGGGCAGGAGCAGACTATAAAAGTAATTAAAAAGCACAGTGAAGAAAAGAAGACCTGCCCTACACATACAGCAGAATGAGGTGACAAAGACCTGAGATGCCAGAAAAGGCTGTGGCTGAAATCATATATACACTTAGCTAGTAGTAAGATCAACCAAAATAATAGTACTTACTTGTGAGTAGAGGTATCTAGCATTATACCATGCACCACTTCATGCTGTAAACAGAAAACAAGAATGGCTGGAAAATGTATGTGTCTTTGTGTGTTTTATATTAATCTACATGAGATCAAGCTCAACAAATAGATCATTCCAACACATAAGAGGTGCAGGCAGGGTTTTTTTTTAAGGTAGGGGTGGAATTATTGAAAGCAATCTGATGGCCCTTGACATTGTCTTTATTGTTAGCATGCCATATACAATAAAATTATATAGTTGTAGGAAGCTGTCTTATACCAAGTCAGACCATGGGTCCATCTAGCTCAGTATTGTTTACACTGACAGGCAGCAGAATCCCAGGGTTTCAGGCAGGAATATTCCATCACCTTACCTGGAGATGCCGAAGATTGAATCTGGGACCATCTGTATGCAAGGCAGATTTGGTTTGACCTTTGGCCAATCTTAGTTTATATGTTAATTTCTCTGCTGACATGCTGTTCCATACCTTGTGCCAGTACTTCTTTGTGGCCCTATTTGCATATCTCCAAAACCTTGCAAGTGGACAGATGCTAAGAGCTGGCCAATTACCGGTACATCCTTACTTTTCAGATCCATGTTGTGTTCAGTGGAAGAGAATTTCTATCTCTCGTGCTAGTTTTTTTGTTTTGTTCTGTTTTGCTTTGTTTTGTGTTTTTTTAATCTACAGGGTGAACTTTCAAAAACAACACCCCACACCTGTGTTTTAAAACTGATACTGTCCACTCCATTCTGTTGCCTCCAGATTTTTTTATTTCATTTTGCTGAACACATAATAAACCAGACCTAAGCTATTAGGCACTTAAACTAGATAGTCAGGTAAATAATATATGCCTTGTATATGTTCTTTCAAAAGCTTCAAAACACTTCACATATGCTATTTTGTAATCTGTGTAACAGCCCTGTAAAGGTATGTCAGTATTACACTTAGATGGCAAAAGGTGATAGAGGCTGTGTACACATTACCATTTACTCTGTCTCCAGTGCGCTCCCTCTACTGGTGTTTGAAGCTGTGTACATGTGACATTAGCCACAATCCATATCTGTCCTGTAGGTTCTTAAGAAATACTGCTGAACGGTGAGTCTTCCCTCAAGCCAGCTTCTGTCCAATTTGGAAATAAAAGCCACATTTATTGTGCAGTCAAGCTGAGGTGTGCACAGTTGAGATAGCCATTGTGCATGCAGCTGACCAACCCATCGACTGGTCAAATTACAGCTTCATGAATATGAATTCAGGCTGCAGTGTGAGGAAACCCAACAGGTAATGCAATCTGGGTGAAGCTATCCTTGTCGGTGTACAGCAACATGCAAATGCGACAACAGGATGTGTGTGTGTGTGTGTGACCTCGCTGCATTTTCAGCCATTAATGTGTACATAACTTATGTCTCGGCAGGGGAAGTTTGTTACTTCATTCTGTCATTCATCTTGACATTCAGTGGTTGGTTGCTGCACACCTGAAGGATGGCTTCTTGGTTTTCTAAATAATATCATGATCACCCTCGTGCTCTGCAAAATCTCACACTACTCAAACCTCTTAGGTACATTAATTATTGTAGATGACTTCATTGTCAAGATCCACCCATCCCTAAAGCCACAGAGTTGGAGGGGCCCCCTCAGAGGACCCCCCTCAGAGGACCAGAGCTCAGTGGCACACCACATGCTTTCTATGCAGAAGCTGCCAGGTTCAATTTCCAGCATCTTTAGGTAGGACGGGGGGGAACCCGGCCTGAAATCCTGGAAGCCGGCTGCCTGTCAGTGCAAACAATTCTGAGGATGCACCTACATTATACCTATGTACTATGGTGCCTATAATTCTTTGAGAAGAATGAAAGTGCTTCAGAGGTATAGTGCGTACAAAGCCTAAGCTAGGAGGATCAATTGGTCTGGCTCAGGGTAAGGCAGCTTCCTATATTCCTGTGCTCCAAACCAACCTGAAATCTCGTAACAATGGCTTGCCTTCTGTGCCATTTAGTCGTGTGCTGCTGGAAACGCCTCTTCTTTTGAGAGAACAAGGAAAATTGTGTGCATTTTCTTTATTTCAGAATCATTCACCTAACCAGCTAATAAGAGTTTCAGGTGGTCTGTTGGAACAAATGACTTGCAAAAGGAAGCTGGGCGGGAGAGTAAAGCTGTGTAATGGGTATATTTTTCACCCAACCACAGTGAAAATTACTGTATGTGGGAAATGTGGGTCTAATGCTGATTATGTTTCTCACATAATCTTGTGATACCTCTCATATTTTACTTGTGGAAGGCAGCCACATTGTGGGAGAACATTGTGGAGGGAAGTTTGTCCTGTGCCTAGGAGCAGAAAGTGTTTTGCCTCTGTGGAATTTTTTAATGAGATTTAATTATGTCCCGGTTTTCTTTCTCTCTGGTTGTTTTCCAGAGCGAAGGCTAATTTAATATTCACCTTCATACTGGTACTTAAGGTGAATTTTAGAAAAATGTAGTGGGACTTGTTGAAGAGCTTTTTTAAAAAAACATCAAACTAATTGCAAGAGGATGCAATCATTCTCCAGTGCAATTGCCCCCTCATGGTTTCTGTTTCTCCAAAATGTCAGGCTCACAGCTTGTCTGCTTCTATGTTAAGTGCACTGATTCGGAAGTACAATTTAAATCAATGGGATTAGTTTCTATATAAGTGTGTCTACTTTTTTTAAAGGAAAAGAAACTTAATTGTCTACCTATACAAGGGAAAAAAGGCCCAATATAAAAAGAACCTAAAAGCTTATCCACACCTACTTTTCACCCTGCTCTTTTCAGGCACAGATCTGCACTTTAAAGTTTTGTTTCCAAGCAATCTTTTTTCTTTCTTTCTTTCTTTTTGCCCCAGAACTTTCGCCTGCTCAACAAATGGCAATTAGGGCTTTCTGTAGCTTGTCGTTTGCTCCGATTCAGCTTTAAAGAGCATGTTTAGAATGTTCTGGAGCAAAAAAAGAGTGCTCAGACACAGAGCTTTAAAGCCGTGCTTAGAAAGTGCAGAGGAAGGCCCTAAGATCACATCGAAGAAAGTTTGCACCAGTACATTGAAAGAAAGGAAGCTGAGTCCATCTACTTCAGTATTGTACATGACTAGCAGTAGCTCCTCAAGGTTTCACGCAAGGAGTCTCTTCCATCCTGGAAATGCCAGGAATTGAATCAAAGACCTGCATGCAAAGCAGATGCTCTACCAGTCTTTTGTGGTGCTCCACTCACACTGTTGCTCTGGTGCAACAGTGGAAGACTGCTTAATTGTCAGTTGCAATCAGGGCCGTCTTTACCCGAGGGTGCAAGGGGTGCGGGGCACCCAGGCGCCGAATTCGGGGGGTGGCGCCAAATGTATACCTACTGTATACGGGTCCCTCTCAATCGGCAGCAGTGAAAAGCAATGGAGTGATAGTCCACGCACCCCTCCTCCGTCGCTTTGTTACTCTGTAGCATCAAATATTCCTGACGAGTCAGGAAACAAAAGCAGTTATTTCCGCTGTGTCATTGTTACTGGTCCCCCCCGAAATAGGGGCGGCTAAACTAAATTTGGGGCGCTGGGCAGATCCTTGCACCCCAGCGGCGCATATGCTAAAGATGGCCCTGGTTGCAATATATAAATTTATCGGATAGTCCAAAATAACCCTGTTGGACCAGACCAGAGGCCTATCTGAGCGGTCACCAGTGTAGAGCTTTTCTGGTTTTCAAATAACAGTTTTTCTGATTTTCAAATGTGCCCATGTTCTCAAAAGGTTGCTGGCTCCTGGCCTATCTAGTCCAGCATTCTGATTGCACAGTGGTCCACCCAGCAGATGCTTCTGCAAAGCATATAACCAGGACATGAGTGCACCAGCATTTTCCTGCTTGTTATTCCAAGTAACTGGTATTCAGAAGCACACTGTCTCTGATACTGGAAGGAATACAGCATAGCCATTTGCTACATCTTCTGAAATTCCTTATTTTACAAGCCCGGTCTTTTTTTCATCCAACCACCCTAGCCATAAATATCCCTTCAGTTACAAATATTTAAATTGGATTGACTCAAAACCCTCAAAGGGATATTGGCACACATCTGACAAATTAAGTTATTGCCTATGAAAGTTCATGATGTAATAAAAAAAATATATTAAGTGTCCCAGTACCTGACATTACGGGACATGTGTGGCGCTGTGGTCTAAACCACTGAGCCTAGGGCTTGCCGATCAGAAGGTTGGCGGTTTGAATTCCTGCGACGGGGTGAGCTCCTGTTGCTCAATCCCAGCTCTTGCCAACCTAGCAGTTGGAAAGCACGTCAAAGTGAAAGTAGATACAGTAAATAGGTACCGCTCCGGTGGGAAGGTAAACAGCGTTTCTGTGTTCTGCTCTGGTTCGCCAGAAGCGGTTTAGTCATGCTGGCCACATGACCCAGAAGCTGTCTGTGGACAAACGCTGGCTCCCTCAGCCAGTAAAGCGAGATGAGCTCCGCAACCCCAGAGTCGTTTGCGACTGGATTTAACAGTTAGGGGTCCCTTTACCTTTACCTTTACCTGACATGACATTCCCCAGAGTGGCTGGGGAAACCCAGCCAAATGGGCATGGTATAAATAATAATAATAAAATTAAAAAAGAAAACAGAATGGCTATCTGTCTCAAATTCTGGCTAGTTTTGCCATAGCAGAAATACATCACTGACTGTTTCTGCAAATACCGGTAGCTAGATGCAGATATTGTTTCATGCTCTCAGTCTCCTGGTAGTTTTCTCTCTGATTACACTGCACACAGTATAGTCTTATGTGTAGACACATCATGAATCAATGTTATATTGTAATATTGCCTGGTTGTAATATTAAGCTTGCCTTTCAGAATTTGTGCTTAAACTACCGTAACCTGAATTTTATCAATGAGTGGCACAAAGAAACAGAAACTGTTGCCATGGTCTCTGTGTTGCTTAGCATCCAGCTCAGTAGCTCCTGGGCTTTCAATCTTTACAACCAAAATTTTTGAATAAAATGACATTGATGAATTTCTGCAGGATGACTCTAGAGAACATTTTTATCCCTCTGAAGACTTTTTGCTCTTCTCACACAAGGTGTCTGCAGACATAATCTGAGCAAAAGGCGATCAGCCTCAGTGACAGCTCATTGTTTATTGTGAGAATATATTGCTGCCAAGGTTGGACGTCACCCTTAATCTCTGCTGAGCTGTAGCAAGATTCCAGGAGGTTACAGGCGCTCACCCAAGGTTTGTGTTTCTTTGAGAATCAAGATGCGGTGGAGGCCATCTTGAATCAAGATGCAGTGGAGCACTGGAGTCCAAGGCATCTCTCCCAGCCTGTTCCAGCAAGCCTGCCAAGATGGTTCTGGTCATCCAGCCCTACATGGAGTTCTGGCCTTTCCAGCAGCTCATGGAAAACTCCTCTGTCCACCTTTCTTCTTCCCAGCACATCTTGCTAAAGAACCCAAGCCTCCTGTAAAGAACACTCCTTCCTGTCACCTCATACACACACCTGTCACCTTGGTAACCTCTGTCTGCCCAGGCCCAAACATCTACTTTGATAAGGTCATCAACACCTTTTGTCATGTTAACAGATTGGCTTATCCCCAGCTAGCTATGTGAAGCTGCCTGGGCTTGTGAACTGAAGGCAACAGTGTTTGGCTCAGTTTTAATTAATCAACCTTTGCTTAATTTATGAGTTTGCTCACATTATAGCTCTTTACTGAATCAAGAGATTATGGAGAGTCTGCCTCTCCCCCAAACTCTTAACAACATTTTGTCACATTTTCTTGCATTTACAGGTAGATATTTGCAATGCAAATGCAGGATGTATTCAAATAAGTTCCTGAGCATTTCTGCACAATGCACACATTGAAACCACAAGTGTTCCCAATCCCAGAGCTACCTCTTTATGTTCTGCTATATAAGATGAATAGCTGTCAATTCACTATTTGGGAAAAGTAAAGCAATACTTTATTAATATGTTGTTATTATTATTTAAGACTGTTATGCTGCAGTCCTATACACACTTGCTGGGACTAAGTCCCACTGAATTCAGTAGGACTTACTTCTGAGCAAACATGCCTAAGATTGCACTATTACTCTAACCTCCAATAAGGTCAGGTTATGGATCCATTTGCCAGCTAAGAGCAATGTGTTTCTAATAAAATTATGAATGTCTCAAGTACCCAGGAATATTAAGTAGCAACATATTACACATACCATACTTAAACGTAATTGCCATTCAGAATGCAATTCAGCATTAGGATCATAGCAGAAGTTGGCCCTCTCCTGGGTGATTTTATAATTACTACCCTATAAGCAGTTTCAGAGAAACTACCGGTAGTCATATATTACATTTCATTCTACAGAGTCCTTGTACCAATTTTGGGGACTTCTCTATTTGTTAAATAATTCATAATACTTTTGCTTCTCTGATATTTGTTTGCCTACCATTAAAACAATTAATCTATTGAAGAATGTAGGATTGTAGGGTTTTTTAGGTTATAGGGAACCCCAAGTAATTTTTATTCAATATATCTCAAAATGTACATGACTGAGACTTGTGCAGTTTTGTGTAGAAATCTGACTCAATTCAAACTGGGCTTAATGATATCAGTTAGTCTTAAAGTGTTCCTCTCTATACCATCTGTACATATCATAAGGTATTGTTATGCTCCCTGCATTTGTCTGAAGAGTGAAAAGTCCAGAGGTGTAGTGCTTACCTCACTCAGCTTAGTTTCTTTTGGAAATTCGCTGGAGGCTTAAGCTATTTTGTAGCATTTTATTTTATTTACAAAGATAAAAGCTGAGCCAGGCAAGTTCCTTTGTGAGAAAAGTACCACCTAAGTATTGTTGTTAGGTATAACAAAGTTGCTCTGTACCAGAGGACAAATAAGTGGGCACCCTCTCTCACCTGGCTGGTAGTGAAAAAGAAAAAGAGAGTGGGATGTGTGAGCTGGAAGCAAGAAGCAGGCAGAAGCCAGACTTGTTTGTTTGTTTGTTTAGAAGCAAGACAATTAGGGCTATGTTTGATTTCTATTTGATTCCAAGGCTGTGACTAAGAGAAGCAAGACCTTCTGGGGTGTTAATTAACACCCCAAACTCAGATTGTATATATGTGTAAATAAACCATATATCTTCACTCTCTACCTTAGAACGTATCTATACCATCAGGTGCCACAGAAAGGCATTAGATATATCAAGAGACCCATCGTACCCTGGTCACCATTTCTTTGAGCTTCTGCCATCGGGAAGGAGATACAGAATAATGGAGGCGAGAATGAGCCGTCTCAAGAAGTCATCTTATTTTATTTGTTATATTGTTCTGTAGCTTATCCAAGTTCACAGAATAACCCACAGCAACGCGTGGCCAGGCCAGCTAGTTTGTTATATTGTTCTGTATTGTATTGTGTTTATCAGTATTTTTAAATAATGTGGAGTGTCTTATTTGAGTTGATATAGCAACCAAGGAATTTTGTTGTTCCCGCGAGGGGACTATGACAATAAATATTTATTCTATTCTATCTTAAAGACACCACAGTCTCCGCTATCCCTCATTCTAAGGAAACCAGACCCTGGGAATCTCACACCGCTCAGAGACTGGGGTGGCATGCAACAGTATGTTATTTATGCCATGTGGTTGAAACCAAGGCAGATGGGTTTGGACATGTACCCTGACAATACATCTCACTATTTTAGATCTTCTCCCAATGACATTCTTTTTGCCTGAAAAGGTCCCTTACTCACCACAGAAGTAGATTACTGAAACCAAGGCCATTAATGTGTGGGAAAATGCCCTCCTCCAAGCAAACAGATTTTGCAAACGTTTTTACTCATGAATTTAAAGTGTACTGTGCAAATGAACCTAATAAGTTTGTTTCATTTACCATACATAGCAACATGCATAGTTTCCCTAAAATGAGTCGGTCTCCAAGCGATGCATAATTTTATACACTTCTGTCATGTCACCTCTTAGCCGCCTTATCCCTAAGTCCCAAATGCTGCAACCTTTCCTCATAGTGGGGTTGTATTGAATACCATGACAATGTGATTTCAGCCCACCCCTGGAGCAGGGAAGGGTCTGCAGAGCAACGTTATCTGCCTTATGCATAGCTGGATGAAACAAATCCCGACATGTCTGGCGGCAGAATCAGAGTGTGCTTTTCTGCCAGCCGAGAAGGACGTTAACCCGCGCTGGGGTAACTAGGGTCTAAATCAATGCCCCAGACCCAAGCGTCTTCCACATAGCAACCGTTGTCAAGGGCTTGCTGCCGTTGATCAAGGAAGGTCCTGGCAGGGGTGAAATAAATTCATCAATGACAAATATATATATATATCTACAAAACACTAGGACGGTGGTAGAGAAGACGGCGCTAAAACCAGAAGCGGAAAAAAAATAAGAATCCATAGTTTTCAAAGGATTGCTGCGGGGATTGCTTGGAGATTATAGCAGCTACGTTCCGCCGAGGTGTTTCACAACAAACCTGACAGGACCCGGCAGCGCGGGCTTGTCAGACACCCAGACTATAGAGATAGAAAGTGTTAGCAGGGGACGTTAGATATTAAGAAATGGCTAGTTAAGATGGAGAGCAGTAATTTTAAAAGTTTTTTTTTAAAGATACAAAATAGAAATTGCCTACAAAAAGATATAACGAGGTCCATTTCTATCTCTATGGATAAACTATGGCCGTGGAATAGATGTGTGTTTCTCTCTGCTCTTTGGCACCTCTATAGTGAAAACGCTCCATCCTGGCGTTGGACGTTAGGTTGGAAAAAGCAGTTCAGCATGAGACCGGAAGTGCCCCAAAGGGTGCAGGATGTGGCTCAAGTGTGTAGTTGGGCTTGTGCTTCTTTGGGTGGGACAAAGGGTGCTTTACTGCCGCCGCCGCCGCCGCCGCTTGCTTTAATTGCCAGTTTGCGGACTTTCCCTGGCTTTCCTCATGCTGCCTGCAGACTGTGCCCACAGGTGATGTTGTAGTAATACCGGTAGTAGTAGTAGTTATTATTGCAGTTACATCAGCGTGCCTGCGGTTTATGGAGTAGAATTGGAGAGGCCCCTCCTGTCCCGGCGCGTTTACTATCTAAGTTTAAATTCAGGAGGAAGGGAGCTCCGCCCCCCGCCGGCCTTGGGACGGGGTGGCGGGTTCAACCCCAGAACCTATTTGTAGGGTAAAAGCCGAGACCCTTCAACAACTGAGGGAAGTAGTGTTTCAGCTCATTGTGCAGCGGTACCCAGTGTTTCGTTTCTAAAATGAGGCGAGTCCTGGATTACAAGCCTGCTTGTGAGGGATGCCTAGAAATTCCATACACACACCCATAATTTAATGTCAAATTTTGTATGGGGCTGTTAAATGCTTCCTTATTTCCCCATGTCTTTTCCTAGAGAACAGGCCAATTTTAAGAATGTTGATTATATCCTTTCCAAGTTAAATAGCAACATTTTCTTGTTGTACCATTTGCCATTTTAGACTGATTTTTCTACTCACCCAAGCCTTGGAAGACTGTGCTGAACAAAAGCAGCAACTGCAGCAGAACCTAACACAATGCCAAGCTATTCTTGGAGACTGGTAAGCTGGAGGTGGGGAAAGAGGAATATGTGCCAGTCCTATCCTAAAGTTTCAGAGAATTGTTTTTTTCTTTTTAAGTGAGGAGGAAGCAAACTGTGTTATTAAACACACACACCAAAAAACAACTGTGTTAGTTAATTCTCAATTTTTCCATCTCCCTTTATTACTGCGCAGAAGAGTTGAGTCCATACAGGTTTTTTTAAAAAAGCTAAAAGCTAAGAACCTTGTTGTTTCCTCAGGATGTATGGGCAAAGAATATTGTTATTAATGACAATAACTGTCTTGTGTTGCTGTTTGAAAGGATGACAGCTGTGGAAGAATTATTGGCCATACCTGTTTCTTGCTGAATGTATGCTCTGTGTTTCCTTTCTGCTAGGAACTCACAAGCTCCTGAATACCCAGGCCTTGATGATGGCAAAAATGATAATCAAGGTATGGGAACAACAGTTCTTTACCAGTAGCCCCAGCCTCTATCTTCAATTAGGTGTTCTCTCTTTCCTTTGCCTACATGCTAGGTACTTTTGCCTGTGTCTTCAGACTTAGAGCTACTTCATTGTGGGATCACACTGGTAAAGGGGTGGAGTGGAGAGAGAGAGAAAAAGTGGGGAAAGAAGCAAAGTATGAAATTTATAAAACAGTAAAACAAAGCCCAAAACATTTCGGTGCAGATTTTATTTAAGGTCCCTTCCAACTCTACAATTTTATTATTCTCTTATTCTAATAATAATTTTTCCCTAGTAAGGCGTTACATCTTAAACTTGGCTGTGGCAGTTTCTGTGCATACTTGGGTAGGATCAAATCCTATAACTCTCGTGGTACATAAAACTAGGCTTCTTTGGATTGCAGGCCCAAAATTCTGCATCCAATTATTTGGAATATGCCATAGACTTGCATTTTTGTTAATTGTGGTCTGGTTTTACCATAACATTTTGCAGCATTATCATGAGTCAGACAACATACTCTGTCTTCATGGTAGCCACATTCAAATAAAGTTTAAGCTATCTGGTTAATGAGAAATTTCACTCTGAGGAGGTGGTGTGGAAAACATAACATATCTCATTGTCCATAAATGACTTTGTGCTTTTAAAAAATACCTGCATCATTGCAGGGGGATTGGACTAGATGACCCTATCCAACTCTACAATTCTATTAGTTTGTGATTCGGATCAGAGTAAGACAGCACTGAAAGACCTTAATTAATATATTATCTTTTGCATTTGTAGGAAGTGAACCCTCAGCCAAGGAACTTGAGGAACTGGAGCTGCTTAACAAAGCCCTGGAGAAAGCATTAAGGATCCGAGCAAAGTTCAAGCAGGCTCCATGTGAGGTTATAGAAAGTGCCAAAGCTGCAGAAAAGAAGCCTGTTAGTAGTGCTGATGTAAAACAGCAAGTGGATCATTCTAAGGAGAGCATTTCTAAGACAGTCAAAGTGCATTCTGTGAGCAGAAAGCCAATGCCTTCCAAAAAGCCTACAGCATACATGCTGAAAGCTCCCTACAGGACTGACTTAGATGTGAAAAGGTCACAAGTGAAAATGTCAGGCAGACTGAGCTCCAGAACTTCAAAGATGCCAGGGAGGAAGAAGTCAGCCAAAGGGGCTGTCTCCCCCCAAGCCATGTTGCCTGCAAAAATAACCCAAATGGGTCATGAAAAGGTCTTTGCCACTGAAGAACCCAGAACACAACATGAATTTTCTAAATCTTCACATTGTGCAAAGCTAAACCCTTCATTTGGGAACCTTGTGGGTGGGGGAGACATTGCAGGTACTGATGTGCCTTTTTCTGAAGCAGAGCATAATTTTGTTGGTCCTGCTCCAGAGTCTGTAGCCACACAGAGCCATACGGAAGAAGGCATCCCAGGGGCAGACACAACATCCCAGATATCTACTCTACAGGAAAAGGGGTAAGTTTCCAGGAGTTAAGCCTTTAGCTGGCTTAACTTGCTTCCTCTTGTTTCCTTCTCCATCAAACACATTTTGGACCTGTCGAAATTTCTGAGCTATTTGTAAAGACACTGGTTCTGAATAAATGTCCTTGACCTGAACTAATTTAATAAGTGGCAATACAAAAGAAATGCTTGTGGGATGGGTTGGAATTGCCATGTTGTGATAGCAATGCCTGGGTTATGGAAGGGCAGCTGGTGTCCATACAGCTAGTAACTTGCTTTTTGATATCTGAAATTAAAGATAAGGAAATGAAAACATGTATCCAGATTTTGAATATGTGTGTGCTAAGTATTATAATGCAGCCCCCCCCTTTTTTACAGATTTTTGATGAAACTGCCACATCCTTATGGGAAAGCCTTTTCCAGGTATACCAGGTAACCTTATGCTAATCAAAAACTCAGAGTTCCCTGCAAATGGATGGGGGAAAGTTGAGGGAGGAATCTAAGCCTTTGTGGTAGGATGGCCTAGGTTATTAGTAATTCGCAAAATGGAACTGGGATTAAAGGAGTGTTCTGTGGTCTGTCTTCTGGCACATCCACAGGTGTGGCACCAATCTGTGTTGTCTAGATGGGTTGGCTTTAGAGACCTTAAGTCAACTTTTCATATAGCCATGGGTGTACTTAGTAGCCTCTTATTCTCATGGCCTTTGTTTGCCTTGTGCAGAATGGGTATAAGAAGCTGCCTGATACCAGGTCAGATTATCCGTCCCTCTAGTCCAAGAGCAGGGGACCTGCAGCCCATGGTCTAATTAGACCTGTCAGACCTCCTCATTTGGTCCACAAGGCCATTTTGGCCAGGACATGCCCACTATAAGCTGGTGTGGGGCAGACAAAAAGCTGGCTCAGACAAAAAGGAGGCCTGCAGGGGTTCCTGAGGTCACTGTGACATGGGGGTCTTCACCCATCAGTCAGACTTGGCCCATGGGGGTGAAGGTGATAATGGTTGTGCCCTCTGGCTAGCATTGTCTGCTCAAACTGTCAGCAACTTTTTTGCACAGTCTTGGGCAGAGATGGTACCCATCACCTGGTTCCTGTTGTTTCTAACTGGAGTTGGTCAGGAATTGACTATGGGACCTTATGCATGTAAAGCATGTACCCTACCTAATGCTAGTTTGGATAAACATGGGTTTATTTAGGCTGACGAATGATAGAACCTCCCCCACACCAACACCTTGAATGGTATAAATCAGGCTTCCTCAACCTTGGCCCTCCAGATGTTTTTGGCCTACAACTCCCATGATCCCTAGCTAGCAGGACCAGTGGTCAGGGATGATGGGAATTGTAGTCTCAAAATATCTGGAGGGCTGAGGTTGAGGAAGCCTGGTATAAATAATGTACTGTTATCCTGTTGCTTTTAGACATGGCTTACGCTGTTTCCCTCTTGGAAATCATCAGTCTCTTCTGGTTTAATGCCAGGCAGTGATTCTTGGAGGCTATAGCTGACCAGGAGAGTTGCTGTTTACAAACCTAGGTTAAAAGCTTATCATGTGACACCATCTATAACTATGTGAGGAAAGTAGTTCTTTGTGGTCACATCCACACGATGCACCTAAGTGCATTTAAAGCACATGACTTTTCCCAAATAATCATGGGAATTGTAGTTAACCCCCCACATAGTTATAGTTTCCAACACCCTTAAAAGCTACAGTTCCCAGGATTCTTTGGGAGAAGCCATGTGTTTTCAATTTACATGTGGATGTGACCTGTATATGCAGTTTTAATACTGTTCAGTGTTTCTTTCATTTCCTTTGACATCTGAACAGCTGCAAAGAAATGGGAATATGTGATCAGAGACCATACGTGACTGTCTTCTGATGTAATACTACTATTACATTTTATGTCATTACTGTATGGCTGTTGGTTGTCTGAATGCATCCAGAGCTAGAGTTAATGGAGTGACTAGGGCTGGATCTAGACACATCAAAGAAGTGTTTCAGTTAAACATGTTGCAAACTTTGTACTGTATGAGAAATCTGGTTAGCAAAAATGGAACTCCACAGTGCCATCTGGTGTCAAAGTGTTAGAATGCATAAACAACGCATATAAGGCACTTTTTCTTTGCTAATGTAGCTGAGTCCAGAGTCAAAAGAAAAATAATACATCTCTATAGCTGCATCTGTCAAATCCTATGTATAAGATATACTACCATGTTTTTAACAGAAACTAAAACAAATGGCATCAATCTGTGTTGGCAAGAGGTTTTATCAAATTGTAGATTCGGATGACATAGTTTTGTCCTGTTGTTTAACTGAAACCACATGTGGTTTTCAAGTTTCAAAGTAAAATAGCCACACAAATAAAATGCATAGGTATTAGGAGTCAAAATACGTATTAAGTGCCAAATATTTCCTCATCCTTGCAGCTTGAAAAGCATCAGTCACTAGTGTCTAACAAATGTCTGGGATCTAAATGCCAACAACAACTTTAATTTGGAACAGGCAAAATAATATCTGCCACATGCTAAGTAAATATAAATCCATTGTTCCACTGAGTCTAATCTAAAGAGTCTAACCTGATGATACATTTTGACCCCAGAACCTGGTCCTGGGTGTTGAAAGCATTATTCTAGACCCTGCGATGTGTAGAGAATACCTTCCACCAATTTAAAGTGTGTGTCTCTGAATTCTGCAACTGCTAGCAGATTTTACAATGAAGACCATATTCTGCAGTCATTGCCATGTAGATTTCTGTATGGCTTGAACAGCAGACAACAGACAAGGGTATCTGTTCTGCTGTGCTTTCTCATTGTTGATGATGGTCTTGATTACTCCAGTGGAAGCCTACTGTGGAAACAAGGCTTGCATCTCTCAAGTAAGCAGATGCCCTTCTGTGGCTTTAGCTATCTGAGAAGATGCAATAAGTGCATCCAGCAATTTAGGACAAGTTATTCTCATCCTTGCCTATAGATGGACCAAATATCCTACATTTGATTACTTTTCCAGTAGGATTATACACAATCCTTCCTTCTTCCTCAGGTCATTTTGGAGTTTCAATGACAAAGGTCTGTTGATACACTCAGTGTTTTGGGATCCTGCAGTGTAAGCAAATAAGTGAAGTTGACAGAAATACGATTGGCCCTGCTTCAGGAAGAACTGTAATGTGTGAGGTGTGAATTTCAGACTAAGCCCAACTCTTGCTAACTGCTTGTTCCCCTCCTTTATAAATGCCTAGGCTGGGAGAGAAATGCCGTCTTTGCAAAACAAGCCCAGAAGCTGTTGCTGCAAGGAATAGTTTTATGGAGAAGCTACAAGCAACAGTATCCTTTTCTGGCTTTGGCTTTATAATGGGGGGGGGGGGCAGGGGACAGCTGTTGCCTTCCAGATGTTGTCGGGACTCCAGTGTCCAGCAGTCCCAACTAGCACGGCCAACCACCAGGGTTGATGGGAGTCTAGCAGTATTAGAAGGGCCACAGGTCCCCCAGCCATGCTTTAGAAGAAGAAAACATGTGTCTGCAGCTGTGGCTTGATGAGTGCCTATGTGGAAAGAGCCTTTTGGGCAGATCCAAGACCTTTGGGGGGGGTTCCATTCTGTTTCTTCCTTTTGCATATTCTCTTTTGAAAAATGTCAGTATTTTTCAGTAGTAGTTTTTTTTTTTTTTTAATATGGGCTTCAGTTTCAACTTGTAAACACCTGCTGGAAAGTTTTCTATTCTGTCAGGCACACAGTTAAGAATGCATCTTTCCATAATAGCCGGTTTTTAATTTTAATGTTGATTTTTGCCATTGTACGGTTTTATATTTAATTGTTGTAAACTGCTCTGTTTTTTTAATGAATAGCGGTATATAAATATTTTTTATGAACAAAATAAACAATATAGCATGTAACATGAAGGAAAGAAAGTTAAACTATAGACAATATCATGCCTGTTCTGTATTTTTGGATAAAAATAGCTTTGAATAAAAGTTTGAAAAGGTCTGAAGATCCAGTCCCTCTTCTCCCTGCCCACTTTCTATCTGCACAGAACTTGGTGAACACACGTGGAATTCCTTGTTTCCAGGAATGTTGCTAAATGCAAGGCCAGTTTTGGCCCTGAACCATTTGACCTTGCTATAAATCTGGCAAGCTAGTCAGTAGGATGGTGACCCTAAAAGCCTTTATTTCCACTGTCTCCACTCAGCCTTATTGACTTAAGCTTATGGTCAGTTCTGCTTGCCTTCACTAGCCTTCAGTCCAGTCGAAGTGAAAGAAGAGTTTAAGCACCTACGTGACATTCACTCCCATGTGAACCAGTGCATGGAAGCTGAGACCTCAGGTAATAAAGGTGATGAAGGTAGCTAAAATGCTTTGGGAATGTAATTTCAGTCTCAAAAAATTGTGGTGGAGATATCCATACCCACAACTGTGAACAGATTATTTGCTCCACAGATTACATTGGCAAGAAACTATGGTTTGGTGTGCACCATCACTCCAAATTCTCTATTTTGCCTCTAGTCTGTATGATGCATGTGGTTTGGAACACAATATATCTCACCAATATTTCATTTTTGAGTGTGCACTTAAAAATCCTAATGCATGGTAGCTGTCAGAACATAGCTTGCATTTCTTTATTTGTGAGACCCCTGCACTTGCAACTTCTCTGGGGTGCTAGACTTGAGGCTGCCTTCTCCCGAGTGATTCTGTGAGACCTGAAGTCTCTTAACTCTCTTATTCCTCTTAGAGTCTCTTGGAGAAAACCCAACTTGGCAGAAACAGTACGAAAGTCTTCTGACTCTGGAGGGCCTGCAAACGATAGTGGGCCAGTGTCTGGACAAAGTGCACCAGTTAAGAGAAGGTGAAGGATATGACTTAATAACATTGTGTTGTTGTTTTTTTAAAAATGATGTATAGATATTACTAATTACAGATAGATAAAATCAGATTTGGGAGTTGCAATACCACACACTCATTCTGCATGCTTACCCTGGATGGTTGAAAATTCAGCACTCGTTCCAGATCTCCACCTAGGCGTGGGCCATGTAGGGTTAGGACATTTTGTCATAATCCTGCTTGGCTGCCTTCCATGGCACTGCAGCTTTCTCAGCAAAAACAAACAGATCAGCCTTACCCTGTCACCAATTGCTCAGTTCCTAGCAATGTGTGGCTTGTTTTCTTATGCAGATACAGTAAGCAAATTGTGTTGCAAACAAAAGGTTTAGTATAGAACCATGGAGTTGCAAGGTGTTTTTTATGCCATCTGGTTCAACTCCCTGCTTAATGCAGGAGATCAAGAGTATCCCCAGCAGGCATCTGCCTGGAGACCTTGAGCAAGGAGAGCCTGCTAGCCCTCTAATAGATTGGTTCCACTGTCAATCTTCTTTTAACAATAAGACGTTTCAGTTCAAATCTTGCCTTATGAACCTAAGAAGAGCCTGCTGGATCAGGCCAGTGGCCCATCTTGTCCAGCATCCTGTTCTCACAGTGGCCACCCAGATGCCTGCAGGAAACCTGCAAGCGGAACCAGAGCACAACCCGTCCTGTGGTTTCCAGCAACTGGCCAGAAGCATTATGCCTTCTGCAGGAGCGCATTCCATAGTTTAACTTGAACCCATTAGAGATCTAGTCCAGGCATAGGCAAACTCGGCCCTCCAGATGTTTTGGGACTACAACTCCCATCATCCCTGACCACTGGTCCTGTTAGCTAGGGATGATGGGAGTTGTAGTCCCAGAACACTTGGAGGGCCAAGTTTGCCTATGCTTGATCGTCCTACCTTCTGGGTCAGCCAAGAACAACTCTTTGCCCTCTTCTTCTGTGTTCTAGCCCTTCAGGTATTGGCAGAGTGCTATCACTTCCCTCTTGGTCTCCTCACTTTTGTGCTTTGCTAATCCCCTGACAGCTATGGAGTCCCATTTGAAGCTGTTCCCTGCTAACTCCGCTTGCAGCGAGGGATGCTCCTCTGCATGGTGTGCCTCCCCTGGAAGCCAGAGGTGCTGGGATGTAGAAACTGTTGGGCCACCGCCGCTGCTTTCTTACTCTAGCTTGGAGGAGCTGAAGGAGATGGAAGCCTTGAGACTGAAGGTGGCGATGCTGCACCAGCAACTTGAGATACAGAAGGTAACTTGGCAGTAAGGCTGTATTTTATGGTGTTGGGGTCTAAGCTCTTTGCTCACTTTGTTCAGACATCCTGGTCAGGTTCAGCTGGTGGGGTGTAAGTCTTAAGATGTATGCTTAAGATAAATAAAACATTTAATAAAAATAATAATAAGGTGATTGAGGTCTTGGGGGAGTCACTGTTAGTGGCTTGGATGCACCAGGAACTTTGTGTTTAGTGTTGTAGACCCAGGTTTATGGAACTCCCTTCCAGTTGAAGTCAGACAGGCACCTTCCCTGCTGAATGCCCAGCACCTACTAAATGCTTTTTTCATTTATTCTGGCAAGCATTTTAATTGAAATTTGATTTTATAGTTTTAACTGATTTTTACTGCTTGTATTGTATCTAGAGACTATTGCAGTTAAGCAGTATATACATTGTATAAATAATAATACAAAAAAGATCTAAGGGCTGTAGCTCAGTAATAGAGCATCTGTTTTACATGTACAGGGTCCCAGGTTCAAATTCCCTATATCTTCAGGTAGGGCTGAAACCCTGGAGAGCTGCTGCCAGCCAGTGTAAACAGTATACCGAGCCAGATGAAGCAATGGTTTGACTGTATGAAGCAACTTCCTGTGTTCCTAAATCTGGCTGTTTTATATTCAGAGAGATTAATTGGCTATCCCGCTGCATAGAACTAAAAGTGAGTGGATGAAACAGAAGGCAGCTAGGGAATATGCTCTCACAGCTGGAAACTGGCCAGATGAAAACTCAGTTTTTACTTAATGGTAGCTGTAGAAAGCTTTTCTATTGAGCTTTAACCAATTGTGCTAATTTATTGATAGTATGAGTTCCGGAGTGGGGTAAATTGCTCTTGCCTGATACCTTTCCTGCAGAAGCAAAGAAGCATCCCTAGAAACAGGAAGGTTTGGTGTGGCGATAAACCCTACCTGTGTTTTGTTACACCACACTGTAACAATTCTTGGAGGAGGTTTTCTTTAAACATACTCTTAGAAAACACTTGTCTGAGACACACAAACATAGAGAAGCAATGCCACCTCTTTTCCTTATAATGTTTCAGGAGCTGGTGCCATACTATTTTGCACTCTAGGCAAGGTTAACTACTTGCACCAATATAGTTCTTCTTGCCTAATACATTTGCTAACTAAGATTAACATGTGACTGTAAGATTTAAAATTAAGTGGATTATTTTTATGTGTGTATATAACATAACTTCTGATACTCTCCAATCTATTGTATAGAGACAAAAAAAATTCTAATGTATGAATGGTCAAATTCTTCAAAATATTAAATAAAAGTAAAATATTATCAGAAATTTTTAAGATATAACAAAAATCTGCATAATACTGTGCCCCTCAAAGGTCCCTCTGTGGTCTGTGCCCTAGATGGCTGCCTAGTTGGCTTAATGATAGCTCTGGCACAGAATGTTTCCTCTATTTTTGTCTTTATTTTCTTTCTTTCTTTTGGAAATTCTTCAATTGAAGTTTAAATAGTAAACATGTAATCTGTGACAGTCTTAAATTCTCATGTTTATCTTCTAATGGTATCTTTGTGTAATTGGATGATGGTAAAAGTCACCATTTTCTGTAAGTTTTATCACATCGTTTCCCTCCTATCATTCTAATGTAATGCATTAAGATTGCCATAGGAGCAAAGTGCCACGTTTTAGCCAACCATTCACTTGGTTTTTCATCTGTTCTCTTTTCCCCAGCTTCGGTCTGTAGCTGCTCCATAGGTTGTACATCCTTTAGCATTAGGCTTTGCTGGCTATCCAAATGAGCCTCATTGCACCATCCTGGTGCTATGCTGACTCTGATTAGTGGCTTTTTTTTTTCTTTTTTCAACATTGCAGGTTGCTTGAGGGACTCTGCTTTGTGGGTTTTCCTGGTTCACACTGCAGAAGGCACCACAAGCAAGCACAGCTGGCTGCCTCCACATATTAGCAGCCATTTACTGAGAGCTGGAAAAGGCAGTCAAGGGACAATTATACAATTTTTGTTTCCCTGCTTCAGTATGTCACATGCACTCCTCAACTTCTGAATGGTCTGTGTTGGAGATACTTTCCCTCCCCACTAACAGGTTGTCTTGTTCCCAGGCCATGGAAGCTGAACTCCTCCCTCTTCTAGAACCTGGACGTATTCAGGAAAGCTCCAGACCATCACTGTACCGTGCCATTTACACCTTGCTGTGTGAAGGAGGTGAACGCTTCCCTGTTCTTGTACATGATGAGGAGTTGCCCAGCTGACTTGACGCCTCAATCTGACATCTGACAATGTGCATAGAAAGCATTGACCTCTGGCTGCAGTCTTTAAGTCAGTGCACATCCTTGGACTGTTCTGTGAATGATCAAGCTTAATAGTACTCTAAGGGGCATTGCCTGCATTCATAAAGTAAATAAATTTATTTTATACCTTTGAAATCTTTCTCTTGCACAAATTTCTTTCAGCCTCATCTGAAACTTCTCAAACAGGTTCTGGTATACTCCCCCCCCTCCATAAAATCACTTTTCTCATTGAGAATGGAGGGGTGGGATGTTAATGACCAAAGATTCTGGTGCCTGCCATTTTGGCCATGCATGTGGCCCATGTTCAGGCTCCTGAGGACTCGAGACCTTCCTGTGAGCAGATTTCAACATGTATCAAAAAGTGCAAGGTTCAGGAATTCAGAGAGTGAGCGTACCTTATTAAATACACAGTTGCATAGTAGGAGTGGGGGGAGGCAGCCTCAGTCAGCAACTCTCTCTTCCCCCTACTTCCTCCAGTGTGAAGCCATTTTCAGTTAGCATACCTCAACAAAGATGGGAATTCAGGACTCTGGCATGAGAAAGTGAGAAACCGTGATAGCTTAAGTGTTTTCGTGACATTTCTGGCATTTCTGGGACAGTTGGAGACTTTGATGTCTCTCTTGGCATGTTGAGATATTCACAAGATCAACATTGCAGGGTTTGAAGATGGAAAGCCGATAAAACACAAACCACTACTGAGTTTTTAAAAAGGTTGACATGGATTCACAATATTTGATCACTTTTTGCAGCTTTAGAGGAGGGGTTTTTTTTGGGGGGGGGGTTAGCTGAACCACTGCTCTAGTTGAATAGCCTTTCCGGCATGGTGCCCTATTAGAGCCTGATTAGAGCCAGGAAAATAGCAGCAAGGGCCTGCTGTCTTTGCAAGGTTTGGCATTGACAGAGTTGTGACATTTTAATCAGCTCACCTTTTCGCCTTGTTATTTCTATTCAGTCCCCAGGAACTGTCAGTGTTAATCTAGCAAGAGCAGCTTTCCCATCAAACATGGGAATTTGGGAGTGGGGGGCAGGGAGCTGGCAGCAAAATTCCAATTGTTCAACATGTAAGGTTGCTGACTTCCAAGGGTTCAAATAGTTTTGCACCTCAAAAGAGCATCAAACTGGTTGCATACTGTTCTGCTTAAAGGTGATTTGCTCTTTATTCTGTGCTCCTGAGACATGGTAATAGCCATGTTTTTTTTTAAACTTTTCAGCCTGTAAAGTAAGCAAAGCAAGGCCCGCTAACATAGTGGCAAAGAGACTGATCTGTGAACCAGAAAATCAGTCCCCAGTTCAATGTTTTCCCTCCTGCATGAACTTGCTAGGTTCCTCTAGCTTAGAGGGACATGGGAAGGACTGCTCAGACAGACAGACAAATCTATATCTATCTATCTATCTATCTATCTATCTATCTATCTATCTATCTATCTAATCTCTGTGAATGCTCTGGTAGCCAAAGCAGTACCATCCTTGGATAAGAAGGAGGCATCAGAAGGCCTTGGGGAACCCCAAGGTTTTCAAAGGAGGGAACCCCAGAACCCCAGCCCAATATGGACTGAGTATGCTCAGTGACCACAGAATGCAGAGTGGCTGGCTGGCACCCTGAACAGGAGGCACCCCACACTCCAACATTTTGTTCCAGGTTCTACTTGTTACCTCCAGTTCTCAGGCAGATAGTGAGCACCTGAGATTTACCACTTCAGACTGCAGGTTGCAGCTCATGTGGTGGAATACTTGTCTATACCAAAACTAACAGATCTTTCTCGTTGACAAACTAGTTTTCCACGAGTAGTGATTTTTAATTGTATGGAAAAGCATTCTATTGTGCCTCAGTATTCCAGCTACCATGGTAAATGGAGGCAAACACTTTGGCCCTGTTTGCAGGGGCTTCTCAAAAACTCTATAAATAGAGGCCTGTGTGCAGCTTGCAAATAGTGGTGAATGTTTGTGTGTGTGTTTGTATCTATGTTCTTGTTTCACAGTTGGCAATCTGAAAATGGGTTGTTATTTCTGCTACCTCCTTCTTCACCTCTGATGACTGAAGATGCTGGAATTCTTTGACAGCACTAACCAAGGAGGCGTGTGAGCCTGCCATTGAGCTGAAAATAGGAGGGAAATGTCACCTAGCAACTTGTCACTATCCAAGAAGCCTTTGTTGGTGGGAAGGAATGTGACATTTTGATGCTATTTCCAGAGCCATATTTCCGGAAGCTGCTATGTTATTAAGGCAACACTGTAATTTTTCCCACCTTGACTCATCAAAGGCAGAGGAAGGCCTTCTAAGACCATGCCACATGAGTCAAGATTGGTGTTCTCTCTTGTCCCAGGTCTTCAATATGTGCTTTTATCAGCTTCTAACTGTGCAGGCTTGCAAGGACCAGAGCTGTGGGATTGAGGCAGGAGTCCAGATAGGGCAAAGATGGGCATTCTCACACTCCAGGGGTCAAATGTGGCCCTCCAGGCCTCTCTATCTTGGCCCCTCAATATTGGCCCCTCAGCAGTCTTCCCAAGCTACCCCTACCCCCTCCAACATTTTTCCGGTGAAAATTGGGATGTCCTATTCCATAATTATAATTTTACTATGTATACCCCACACATCTTACTACTGGGTTTCCCCAGCCACCCTGGGCAGCTTCCAACACATATAAAAACATAATAAAACATTAAACATTAAAAAAATATCTATACAAGATTGCATCCAGATAGCTTGGGGGTCGGATAACTCCATACCCTCCAACATTTCTCCAATGAAAATAGGGGCATCCTAAGGAAAAGGGGGACATTCTGGAATCAGATCATAAACTGGGGCGGCTTCTCTAAATCAGGGATGTCTCTGGAAAATAGGAACACCTGGAGGGTCTGCTCCCCTGCTCTCCAGACCCTCACCAGCCCTACTTCATACCCTCCAGTGTTTTTTGAAAGGGGCTTTCAAAGAGCTCTGCACTGCACTTGGAAGCCTCAACAACCAGCTGAATGTTGGGGGGCAGGTTCTAAGCTCCACAGAGGGTTCTTTGCTGTGCTTTGAAGTGGCAACCGCCAAATGATTGGTGGTGCTTCAGAAGCTTCTTTTGGCCAGGGCAGCTGCATTTTTACTTGTCCCTGCCTGATGTCATCTGAGATGTCAGGTGATTGGCAGGTGAGCATGCTTGCTTAGAATGGCCTGGCAGGTCAAATGGGGAGGCCTGGTGGGCCTGATTAGGTATGCAGGCTGGACGTCCCCCAGCCCTGCATAACATAATACCCAGATTCCCAGCTTTCATTTCAAAAAGAGAGCAAGTTTCCAACATTTATAGAACCTGAGATATGAGACAAGATGCACAGACACTATGCTCATTTTTAAATGAGAAATTAGTCTGTTCCGCAATGTTTTACTTGGTCCCCCACCCCAGCGAAAAAAACTCCTGTGATGGTTGGTGCCTCTGAGACCTATGATAGTGTGGTGTGGCCATACCCACTGCTGGTCTGTGGCCCCTGGATGGTTGCTTAAGGGTCCTAGGGATGGGGGTGGGTGGGGAGAAAATAGTCACTCCAATGTAATGGTTAAAGTGTAGAACGAGAACTGGAGAGGTCGCAATTCAAATCCCCATCCAGCCATTCATCTTACTTGTTGAAATTAAAAATGGAATAGCCATGTTCGTCTGCTACAGTAAAAATAAAACAAAAGAGTCTCGTGGCACCTTTAAAGACCGACAAATTGATTATGCCTTGACCTTTTGTAGACCATTTCAATAGAATACATGAAGAACTTTATGCTGTTATAGATTTGTAAGTCTTCAGGGCTTGCGACAAGCCTCTGTGGCCAGCTCTGGCATTAGGCAGAGTGAGGCAACTGCCTCAGGTGACAGATGGCGGGGGTGGGGGAAGGTAAAGCAAAGGTAAAGGTAAGGTGTTGGGGGGACTGTGCTACATGCCTTGCCTTTGCCCCCTGAATCTAGTCTGCTGCCCTCAGGTGTGACGGAAGATGCTGCCCACTCACCCATGCTTAAATGAAACTCAGTCTGATCAGCTTTTGTATGCCTATGTCCTGGTGGATGTGTAAACTATATGTCTGGGCCATGGTGGGTGGGGTGTCATGAACAATGAAGACTGCAGTGAGCAGGCATCAATTGGTCCATAAGGGATCCTGGACTCAAGTTGTTAGTGGCCTTGTAAATTAATGCTGGCCCAGTAGCATATGGGCAACCACTACAACCTTTCCACATAATTGGATGCAATTTACATAGAAGCAATCTACAGAATTGGACCCACAATACTGAACACATGGCTTCTGGTAGATCCAATCCACGTGTCTGAGTCATGGGGGACGACTAATTTACTTTCCCAAAGATCTTGTCAATTGGGCAGGGATATAAGGCACCAGGTGGTATCCTGGACTCATGGGCAGCCATTGGAGGCTTTTAAGGACTGAAGTTATGTGCTGGAGGTACTCCGCCCCCCAAAAACAGTCTAGTTACAACATTTTGCGCCAGCTGGAGCTCCTGGACCAGTCCCAATAGCAGCACCACATAGAATGCATTCCAGTAATTGAGTCCTGAGGTTACCAATGCACGATCAAATAGCCCGGCTGTCCCTGTGCAAGAATGACTGCAATTGGTGTACCAGCTATAGCTGGGAGAAGGCACCCCTAGCTACTGAGGCTACCTGAGACTCCAGCAACAAAGATGGATCCAGCAGCACCTCTAAACTTATAGAGGGAATGCAACCCCATCCAAAACAAGCAACTGTCCAATCTCCGAAATGCAGGACCCCCGCCCCGCCCCCCCCCACTGTGCCTCTGTCTTCCCGGGGTCTAAATTCCGTTTATTAGCCGTCATCCAGCCCCCAAGTGCGTCTAGACACGGGTCGAAATAATGCATAACCTCTCCTGAGTGATGTTAATGGAGAAATAGAGTTGCTTGGCAGCAGCCTCTAGAGGGCAGCAGAGCATCGTTATTCTTGCCGTTCCCACTTTCATTATCTCTGCCACGTAGGTGTAAACGGAACCCCCCGCTGGCCCATCCATCTCTCCCTGAACGGTGCTTGCAGATGAGCTCAGGTATTGGCTTCTTTATCTTTCTGCAGAATGAGTCATCCTGGCCCAATTGCCCTGATCTGTCTTTTGCTCTGCGCGGGGGACGGGAGCGAGATGCACTGTGAAGAATATCACAGAGAGTATTATAATAAGAAGTACATCCTTACATTGGTCGCTGCAGCAAATGAAGTGGCAAGATGCAAAGATGGGCAGGATTGCAGATGCGTGCCGTGTCTTTTAGACTGCAATCCTGCCACCTGCACAGACGGTCTTATTATTTTATCCAGTCTTTTCAGTCGAAGAAAAACTTGCATTAAACTAAACCCCTCTACTTCTTAATAACCGCCTGTTACAGGGATTTATCTCCAACCCCCCCCCCCCATCACTCTGACATGACAAGCTTCACCAGCTGAAATGATTTCTGCATTTCTACCAAAAGAACCCTAACCAGCATGAACTGGGAAGGAACAACATTTGCCGGCTGCAAAATATCCCTCAAAATGGTGCTGAGAGCTGTATCCTATACAATACATGATTACTCCATAACAAGGCTCACTGAATTCTGTGGGATTTCTTATTTCTTATGTATTCACTCAATGCTTGTCTTGGTGTTAAATAATAACACTGGAACCTGCAACAAAATGTTACAGCATGGAGTCACTTCAATTCCATGTTCTAGCCAGACACCTTTTATTATAACTACATTCCATTCCCTCCTCCTTCCTAATTTTACACACACACATTCTGTGTCCACTGAGGATACTCAGTCTTTCTTGGCTGTTTTTTTTTGGTGTGTGTGTGTCCTACCCTGTAGCCCCCTCATTATTTTTCCTTTTGAATTTCTGAACATCCTGTATCCCCCCCCCCCAGCATGCTGATTCTACCCCCTTGTGCACAAGAGGTGTTGTTTGGCTACCTTGCTGTGTACACACACAATCTACTTAAAACACATTTTCTCCCACCAGCTCAAGAGAATCCTGGGAACTGTGATTTACCTCCAGAGACCTACAGTTCCCAACACCCTTAACAAACTACAGTTCCAGGATTCTTTGGAGGGGAGTCAGCTGCTTTAAATGTATGTTATCTGTATGCTCAGCCTCTGTTCAGCCACCCACCCTTGTAACATAGCTTTTATTAATTTTCACCTTTAAACTGTTTAACATGGTTGCATCAAATTATATCTTTATTTCCATTAGAGCATATGATATGCAACAATTACATAAAAATAAAAGAACAATAAACTGTCATGAACTGGCAGGACAACAGGGAGGAATAATAATAATAATAATAATAATAATAATAATAATAATAATAATTTATACCCTGCCCATCTGGATCCCGGTGAGGGGTGGAGCTGGACTGCGACACACCGGGGCCAACTGGGGATGGGGAAGGAGAGGTTGGTGTAGGAAACACTCATGGGGTGACAGAGGATGACGAAGGAATGGGAACTTTCTGCACAGGAACCAGAGCAGCAGGACCCATCACCAGAGCCAGAAGGCTCCCCATCTCCACAAACATGACAGGCTCTGCGGAGTAAGAAGCAGCAGGAGTTGCGCTCCAGGAGGCCGAGGCTGGCAAGGGCCCAGAACCCAGCTCCCTAGCTGACCAGGTGGGGCTCACTAGCTCTGGGAGAAGGTGTGTGATTCCTCAGCTGGAGTAGGCTTGGAACAGGTGAGGGTCACCTGCCTCATCAAGCCCAGATGGTGCAATCAGCATGCAAAGAATAAAAAGGGCAGCAGAGCTGAGGTGCTGGGTCTATTCAGTTGCCCATGTTGATGGATCTCAGCTTGGATGCTTCACAATCTCTGTGTGACTGTGCTTTGTTTTGGACTCTGGACACATGGATTGACCCTGGGCTGGGGACTCGACATACTGACTTGCTGCCAGGTACGCCAGGGGTTCGGGACATAAACACTCTGATAAACATTTCTGAATATATTAACAAAGTTGTGTCAAAGTTTATAGACTGTGAAAAAGATCACCTGTTAGTTCTTGCAGTCTAAGTTCCTATTAAAGGCATGGGGGCTGTTCAGGCTGGGTTTTCCTCCCAGATGAGTTGGTATGGTGGGATGCCCCTATTTTCATCAAAGAAATGTTGAAGGTTTTGGAATAGGATGTCCCTATTTTCTTCGGAGAAATGTTGGAGGGTGTGCAACCCTAATGTTCATCACTAGTTTGTATTGCTTGCACAGCATCGTAAAGCAAATTCTGGGTGATAATAGCAGGCCACATTTAGCTAGAGCAGAACCTGTGGCCCTCCAGATGTTTGGGAGCTATAATTTCCAGCATCTTTGACCACTGGCCGTGCTGGTTTAGGGCCCGATGGGAGTTGGGAGTCCAACAATATTCAGAGTTCCTCCTTCCTCAGAGTGTTGCTCTCCCAAGGCATACTCCTCCAAATCCAATTAAAGGGATTATGCGGCAGCCACAGCTGCTTCAACATTTCAGAGCTCAGTAGTTCCTCTTACTTTGCCCTTATGCTAGTGATAATCTAAGATTATTATTAGCTTGGGGAAAGGCAAGAACCACCACTGAGCTTTAGTGCCCTTTGTTGAAGTAGCAGTATGCACCAGAGAATTTAAATACTACAGTGATAGACCTATTAGATGCAGAAGTCAGCACCTTGGGAATTATTAGAAGAAGCTGACTGGTGCATCTTGCCAAGTATTATGTATTCTGAGTTCTGACTGGCAGTGGCTCTCCAGAGCCTCAGGCCAGACCCCTTTCCCTTCTATCAGTTCCTTTTACGGTAATTGGAGATGTGAAAACTGGAGATGGAACCTGGGACTCTGCACACGAAGCATTGTGCTTGGCTGCTATCGAGTCCTAGGCTCCTCCCATGACTTCCATGCATTTATGAAACGGGAAGTTTCATGTATGTCTGGTGAAATCTCAGAAGCTTGCAGAAGGATGAGTGAGTCTTCTAGTGATCCATGGGTGAAACTTCTGTTCTTTATAGAGTTTTCTGCCTCTCTCTATGACTAGCAAAATCACTTACCTATACATGAACAAATGTATACCTATGTGTACGCCTCATTCAAATCAAAGAGTCATAGAATTGTAGAGTTGGAAGGGAACCTAAGGGCCATTCTAGTCCAACCCCATGGAATGCTGGAATCACAGCTAAAGAATCATTGACAGATGGCCATCCAACCTCTGTTTAAAAACCTCCAACAATCATAAGGTCTTATCTTCCTTGTCTTTGAATTCATATTGTTATTATTATTTCTAAACTCTGGTCTCTCAGGAGAGGCACAAAAGAAGAAGGGGAGGAGGGGGGAAAGCAAACGCAGGCACCAATTATTTGATTAAGAGAGTAGTTTGTATAATGAACCAGCTGGAATGGAAATTTTGGATTTTCCGAGTGTACATTGCCTTTTTTTGTCTTCTGAAACACTTGGCCAGGGAAAAGTAAGTCTCCAAGCTAGACTTCTTTACAAAAGGGATCATGGGAAACTTTCACCATCTCTTCTACCCTTCCCACATCATTGGATGCTTTCATTTCTTTCGCTCTCTCTCATTCTACACAAGAATTAAATTTTCCTTGTCCTTGAATGGATTCAATTAAGCTTGTGACCCCCCGGGCCATCCTCCCCCACCCCTTTACTCTTGTGGCGTCATCTGCATCGATTGCTTTCGCAGACCTGCTTCTGCCCTATAATGCTTTCCTCTGTCACTTGCTAAAATGGGCTTTGTTTCTAGAAAGACGAATGGGAAGAAGGTGATGACAGTCGTAGTGATGGTAAAGCAGGGAGGTCAATAGCGCCCCCCCACTCCACCCCCTGTTATTTCTATCGCCAGGAAAAGCTGAGACTGAAGCGCAGTGTCACAGAGGCTTCGAAAGAACGGAGAGGGATGAAGAGCTGCATGCTGATGGGGCCAGGCAAACACAGTGGCCATTGTGTGGCCTGTAAACTCCTGCATGCAAAAAAGGAGGCAATGGCCTCGGAGTTGGCAGCTCAGAACTTCCCACTAGAAAAACTAAATTCCTGGACAAAACCTTATTTGGTGTGTTTCTAGTGGGAAGTTCTGAGCTGCCAACTCAATTGGCAGACACCAGGAACTCTAGAGCCAGCATGTTGGAGACCAGGGATAGGGAACGTTTTCCAGCCAGAGGCCTGGCAATCTTCTGGGGGCCACAGGTGTGTGGGGCCAGAGGCAAAAGCAGGTGGAGCTACAAATGCAAATTTTACCTCTGTACAGTTAGGTTAGCTTCTGCTAGGGTTGCCATATTTCAGAAAATGAAAATCCGGGACTACCCCCTGTCAATCACATGGTGTTATTGTGACATCACATGACTGACAGGTGGGCAAAATAATTCTGCCAATATCCTCTCTGGGGCTTTGCAGTTGCCTATAGGTCCAGTATGAAGACATGCTGGTTTATGCATTCTTTCCTCTTAAAGGTGTGTGGGGTGGGGGGTGGAGAAGGCTGTTTCTAATGGGGCTTTGCTATATTTGCTATATATGGGACGTGGGTGGGTCTGTGGTCTAAACCACAGAGCCTAGGGCTTGACGATCAGAAGGTTGGCGGTTCGAATCCCTGCGACGGGGTGAGCTCCCGTTGCTCAGTCCCAGCTCCTGCCCACCTAGCAGTTCGAAAGCACATCAAAAGTGCAAGTAGATAAATAGGTACAGCTTTGGCGGGAAGGTAAACGGCATTTCCGTGTGCTGCTCTGGTTCGCCAGAAGCGGCTTTGTCATGCTGGCCACATGACCTGGAAGCTGTATGCTGGCTCCCTCGGCCAGGAGCGCGAGATGAGCGCTGCAACCCCAAGTCGGACACAACTGGACCTAATGGTCAGGGTCCCTTTACCTTTACCTTTATATTTCTCCTTTAAGCAGGTGGGTGGCAGCAGGGGCAGTTCAATCTTAAATCCTGCCACCTAGGCAATGCAGCCAATGCAAGATTAAGTCCTGTCCGCTTATCCGTCACCAGTGATATCAGTTGATGGGCAGCTGGATGTGTTTTGGGGGGAAATGAGTGTGAGCAAGCCAAGATTGGCCAAGGGCATGAGGTTCCACACCCATGACTTTCTCCATGCCACCTATAATCCTATTTGCTTCTATCCTGCTGCCCCTTATTTACCTGTTTCCGAAGATAAAAAGCCCCAATGCTGTAACCTTTCCCCACCGGGGAGTTGTGCCATCCCCTTGATCATTTGCATTTCCTATTCCGGACCTTTTCCAACTCTGCAATATCCTTTTTGAGGCGAGGCAACCACAGTGCTCCCCATGGGAGGGATGGGGGACCTCAAACTGGGGGCTGAATGCAACCCTCCAGGCCTCTCTATCTGGCCCTTGGGGCTCTTTCCTTCTCACTGGTCCTGCTTTGCACCCTCCTAGAGTGTTTCTGCCTGCCTACAATGCACCTTTAATCATGCTGCTTGCTTGCTTGCTTGCCTGCACAGAGGCTAGAGAAGAATGTGAGAGTAAATTAAGGTTTGTTGACTCACCTATTTTCCAGATAGGGAGACTTGGGGGGGACATATTTGTCCCCAATTCCTGGGGTTCCCCATCTCTGATCTAAGGAGCTTCCACCTGAAGGCTCCCCAACCAGGAATCTAAATGATAAAAAGACTTGATTTCTTTTGCAAACTGCAATGAAAAAGCTGAACAGATGGTTAAGTGGGCATTTAGGGGTACTGTAATGTTGAATAGCTTATGCAGCTCTGAAGATGTGACTCACCCTTGACTAGGAGCACTGTTCCATTTCTTGTTGCCGACTGCTTTCCTGTATGGTTTTCACCCGAGTCTTAATGATGCTGCAAGTGTAGAAGTACTATCTGTGCAGCATCATTTACACTGCTACAATGTCAAGTGTCAAAGGACTCTCTGCTGAGCTGGAATGTCCCAGATATGAACGACTGCCTTAAAAAGCCATGGAATTCTGCCCCAACATGATCTGAGCTCAGCATTAATGATGAAATGCCATTTTGGGCAAGCAGTCAGGCTCTTGGGAACTTCTAAGTCTTTGTCGCTTAGAAGAAAGAAATCAGTGGGACCTACCTCTGAGTCAAAGTCTGTTTGGGGGCTCTGATAAAACCCTCAAGCCTCACCTACTGACTCCTTCCATAGTTTTCTAAAAGAGTAGCTAAGGGGAGAACCCATAAAAGATAAGGGAGGGGTGGAAAGATGAGAATGCATACTATTATGAATCGGGACAGGAGTGATATTTTCTCCAAGGAGATGGATATATAACTCATCCCCAAGGAAGTTACACACTGACTGGGTCTTGTTCCTGATCAGTAGGAGAAGCAGAATCAGGGAAGTATGAAACCATTATGGAAAGTCTGAGGAGCTCACCAAGCCAGATGTGGTGTGTTAGCAGTATTTGCACGTTCCTTTTGGAAACGTCTCCGGCAGCCAGGAGCCAGGTGGTGAAAAGGGTAGCACAAAACCCATGGTCTTGGTACTATGGACAGCTCCCTAGTGGTGAAGGCCGAATTGTGCATGAAAGGAAAACCACATGCAATCTGATCAAAGCCTGGCAGAGTCCAGTAGATGCGGGGCTGGGGTGGGGGGCAGGATGGAACAGAACAGGACACAACAACCTGTGGCTGGGTTTCTCAAGGGCTGTTAGATGAGCTTGGGGTGGGGGATGTTAAGAGGTGAGCATTTAAAACCCCAACTGAAGTATCTCCCTTGGAAGACATCTTACACTAAGCCAGATCCTTATTCCATCTACCTCTGTACTGTCTAGACTGACTGGCAGCAGCTCTCCAGAGTTTCAGACAGGGGGCTCTCCCAGCCTTGAACCTGAGACCATGAGCTCTGGGATCTGCATGTATATTAGATGCTCTGCCAATGAACCAGTGGGACATGGGTGGCGCTGTGGTCTAAACCACAGAGCCTAGGGCTTGCTGATCAGAAGGTCGGTGGTTCGAATCCCTGCGATGGGGTGAGCTCCCGTTGCTCGGTCCCAGCTGCTGCCCACCTAGCAGTTCGAAAGCATGTCAAAGTGCAAGTAGATAAATAGGTACCGCTTTGGTGGGAAGGTAAACAGCGTTTCCGTGCGCTGTTCTGGTTCGCCAGAAGCGGCTTTGTCATGCTGGCCACATGACCCAGAAGCTGTATGCCGGCTCCCTCAACCAGTAAAGTGAGATGTGCGCCGCAACCCCAGAGTCGTCCGTGACTGGACTTAACTGTCAGGGGTCCTTTTACCTTTACATTTACCAATGAACCACAGCCTCTTCCCTTTTTATAACTTTTCCCTTTTACTTAACTGATTAATAGTGCTTTGCATTGCCAGAAAAGTGAGAAGGAAGCCCTATAAAAATAACCTATAATGCTGTTATGCTTGACAAAAGACACCAAATGTAAACACTCCAAAAAACCAACAGCAATAGCAACAATGGAGTTTTTTTTCTAAATGTTTATGTAGGAGGATTATCATCTTTATTCAAGTTTGTTTTACAAAGCAGGAGAACAAAGAATTTAAAAAAATGACTAACAGTTAAAAGCTTTTGGATTGCAGGTCAGAGGGGGAGGATTATTTTTTTAAAACATACTTTGCGTGGTGCTTTCATGATTTTATGAACCATAATAGCTATAAGCTGCTTCCAAATCCATAGGCACCATGTATACCCCAAGCACAATCCTATCATTGCTAACTCAAATTACAAAGCCTGACCTGCAACTTTCTAAATGACCAAGTCTGGTCCTCTTACCTCTCAGCAGCTTTCGATACCATCCACTATGGTATCCTTCTGGAGCTACTGTCCGAACTAGGGGTGGGTGGCACCACTTTGCGGTGGTTCCAGTCCTACTTGGATGGTCGTTCCCAGAGGGAGTTGTTTGGGGAATGCTTTTCAGCCCCGTGGAACCTTCAATGTGGGGTTCCGCAGGGCTCAATCCTATCCCCCACATTGTTTAACATCTACATGAAACTGCTGGGTGGGGTTATCTGGAGGTTCAGAGTACGCTGTCAGCAGTATGCTGATGACACTCAGCTCTATTTCTCCTTTACATCTGCAGGTGAGGCAGTGGACTGGATGAGAGTCAACAAACTGAAGTTCAATCCAGACAAGACTGAGGCACTGTTAGTGGGTGGTTCCCTAAACCAGATGGGTGGGAGATGGGGTTACACTTCCTCTGAAGAGGCAGGTTTGTAGCTTGGGGGTACTCCTGGATCATTTGCTGTCGCTCGAGGCTCAGGTGGCCTCAGTGGCCCGGAGTGCCTTCTATCAGCTTCGGCTGGTGGCCCAGCTACACCCCTATCTGGACAGGGATAGCTTAACTACTGTTGCCAATGCTCTGGTAACCTCAGGGTTGGATTACTGCAATGTGTTATATGTGGGGCTGCCTCTGAAGATGGTTTGGAAACTTCAGCTAGTGCAGAATTCAGCGGCCAGGTTGCTCACCGGAGGAAGTCGGTTTGAGCATATTACACCACTCCTGGTTCGACTGCACTGGCTACCAATTAGTTTCTGGGCCCAATTCAAAGTGCTGGTTTTGACCTATAAAGCCTTAAATGGCTCAGGACTGCAATACCTCAAGGACTGCCTCTTTTCATATGAACCTACCTGGACCCTGAGATCATCTTCCGAGGCTCTCCTTTGTGTGCCTCCTCCTCGAGAGGTTGAGAGTGGCAACACGAGAACAGGCCTTCTCTGCAGTGGCTCTCCATCTGTGGAATGCTCTCCCCAGGGAAGTTCGCCTGGTGCCTTTATTATGCACCTTTAGGCACCAGGCAAAAATGTTCCTTTTAAACCAGACCTTTGGTTGATTTGATTGACATCCTATGCCCTTTTAAAATGTGGATTTTTTTTGGGGGGGGGAGGTTATTGGGTGGTGGTGGTTGTTGTTTGATTATGTATTTGGTTTATTCTGTGAACCACCCTGAAACCCTCCTGGCCTCTCTAACTGGCCCTCAGAATTCTCCCCAGGACACACCTCCTCTCTCCAGGCAGGTGTGCCAACTTGAATAAAATATTGGGGGGAGGGTTCCTCAGGTAAGCCCCGCCCTGGTCACATGATGCAGTGAATACACACCATTTGAATGGCAATGCCCATCAACTGGAGGGGGGGCAGCCACCTCAAATATTTTATTGGGGGGCAAAGCCCTCTTGGCTGCTAGAAGTTGTCTCCTGTGTCTCCAGGTCACTGGCTCTGCTTTCCAGCCAAAGTGTTTTTTGCCTGGTAAAATGTGTCCTTGAACAACTCTGACAAAGCCCTTTGCTTGTCTATATGGAGGATAGAACATGAGAGGGGTGTGTGTGTGTGTGTGTGTGTGTGTGTGTGTGTGTGTGGAAACCTGCCTACTGTACAAAGGTAAAAACTACATTTCTTGCTTCAACCACTTGTGCCTCTGGCCCCACCTACCACTGGCATGTGGCCCTCAGAAGGTTGCCTAGAGAAGAATGTGGCCCTTGGGCTGAGGAAGTTTCCTCACCTCTGAAATAAAGCAGTAAAAGGGCCAAAGTAACTTACAAAGGTGAAATACATCTGAAAAACCATAAGTTAAGAACACTTAAAAATCAATAAAACCCAGATACAAAGCAAGTGTTAAAACCTGAAATGGACGGGGGCGGGATCTGAGCAGACAGAATAAAATCCTAGAAGCCAGTTAGCATCAGCCTCTTCCCTGGGACTCTCTCAAACCCAGTGTTTGCTTGCAGTTCCTCCGAAACAGTTAACAGGCTCAGAGTTCCCGCCCACAGGTATGAAATCACTGCTCCCATCTGCCAATCGCCTCTTGATGTTGCTGCAAAAGAGTCCTCCAAGCCACAGCTCAGAGCAGAAAGCAAGCAGCGGCAACAGCAGCCAGAGCCCAAGGAAAGAGACAGAGGAAGACAAGGAAGAACACAGGACTTTGCTTTTCTCATTTCTCTTCTCCCTTGCAGAGAACGCTGTGCTGGGGGCAGGAAGCTGCAGCCCATGCTGTGACTGCAAACTCTCCAGGCTCGTGTGGGCACCTGCCCCTGTGCACCTTGCCAGGATGATGGGCTGCAAGTCCAACTCACTCACTTGCTTGCAAGGAGGGAAGCCGGGTCTGCCTGTAGTGGCTGCCACCACCGACTCCACGGCCACACTCAACAAGCTGGCGCTGGCCACGGGGGGCACGGAAAAATCCTGGTACCGCTGCGTCTTCCCCTTTGGCATCGTCTCCCTGGTCATTGGCATTGCTGCCACGTGCATCACCTTCACCATCAATGGGCGGCAGATGGACATTGCCAAGGTGGTCTCGGTGGCTACCCTGATCTTCGGGGTGGGCCTGCTGGTGGGCGCCTTGGTCTGCTGGCGGGCCAAGAGGCAGCGGCAGCGCAAGAAACAGCAAGAGGAGCCTGCTTCCTTGGAACAGGGGGCTTTGTGATGCAGGCACCAACCCCAAACCCCGGCAGGTAGACGCATGGCTGGCAAGAACCCCACCTTTTTCTTGTACTCCATGGCAGAATGAGGGGAGCCAGGAAGGGGGCTTTGGCAGCGCCCTCCAATGTTTTGGGAAGAGAGAAAAAGGACAGTGGAACCTGGCAGTGTGGGGGCAACTTTTGTCCTGTTTTTACTGAATGTGTTGAGCGATGTTTTGAACAGTGAAGGGAATTGGCCCGCTCCAGGAAGGATGGTGAAAAGCAGGAGGCAAGTGGCAGGGCTGGCTGGCTGTGCATCAGGCTGTTCCCCTACAAAAGTCGCCCTGACCTTAGGTTTGCGAGCTGCTTTGCCACACAGAACTGCTTGTTTACAAAGAGCCCCGGGAAAAACTCCTTTCAAAAAAACACCAGCAGAATGAGAGCAGGGAAGGCGTTTCCTCCCACAAGGATGCTTTCTGCTTGTCTCCCAACACAGCTATGCATATTGTTGACTGATCACAGAAAGAGATACCTGTTACTGTTTTTTAATGAGGATCATGGAGCAGCATTGCCTAGTGAAACATGACTGAAGCCAAAAGTTCACAAGTTTCTGCAGGACATAAACAGTGCGGTTCTGCCTTTTATTCTGCAGGCTGAGAAGGATGATGGAGCCTGATGGGGTTCCAGTTGGTGGTAGCTCTAGGCTGATACTCCTTTTCCAGGGTGGGTAGCCCAGGTCACAGGTTACTGTCAGGATGTTTTTGGAATAAACAAATACCGTCACTTCTTGCAAGTAAAAGTGAAGAAATACCGTTTGATGGAGAAGGTGCACAGTGGTAGCAAAAGAGCCCAAGACAAGTTTCAAGATCTCACGAGACATGGGACAGTTGAAACTGCAGCTGAAGCGGTACAGCTTTCCTGTGGGGATGGCGAGGCAACTGTACAGCCCAGATTGTGAAAGAGGCTGGCCTAATCTGCCCTTCAGCGCTAAGTGCTGCAAACTAAGGAAGTTTCTAGTGCTGGTGGAGGTATTAGAGCTTTGCCCACCTGACTATAAATTCAGTCATGTGCCACCAACCCATGCAGTCTGCATTGTGCCTCTGGTTGGTCACACATTGGCAATATACTGACGCAGGAGTGCACTGTGAGGTTGTCCACCACGGACGGTTGTTCCACTAGTTTTCCAAAGCAATGTATTGGGCATTCTTGATAGAATTAATGTAACCTGTAGCTTGACAGTTGCTGCATCAGAGTTGTGGTTTCAGAGGGTGCAAAGGGCAGCTTGTCGTCATTGACACGGCCCCAGTTAGGACAGGATAGCAGCTGAGCTTGTAAGAGGCATGAGAGAGAGAGAGAGAGTAAATATATCATGCATTACAGATGCCTACATTAAAGTGGGGGGGGGGGATAAATCTCAATGTCCTGGTTCGATCTTTCAGTGTTTCTCCTTGGGAAGTAATAGGATCAGAACAAGGAATGTGTGTATTCCTGACTTCTCTAAGCTTTCCCCCTTAACCTGACTTCTTTGGCCTGTTTTTTTTTACTCCCAGCAGGGTGGCCTGCAAACCACAGCTGTGTACCAGCAATTCAAAGGAGGTCTCCTTTCTCCTCCTTGCTGTTCATTCTCAGCTGAGCTATAGTAATACTAAGGCTGGCTGATAGCTATGGCTGGAAGAGCGGGGGGGGGGGTAGGGAACAGCTGCTCTCTTGGCTCCTCAGCACCTGGAGCTCATCCACATCCACACATGCAGCTGGAAAGAAGTGAAACCAGACTCTTTGTAAGCCTAGGAGCCGGAAAAAGGCAGCGGCCAGGACTGGCGTGGGGGTGGATGAGGCTGGGAACGAAGGGTGTGCACACATACATCACGTTTCCTGGCTAACTCCTTCACAGTATGCTGCTGGATTAACCTCCCCCCCCCCCCGGGAGGTGCTGCTGCTGCTGCTGTTATGCCTGGCCCGAGTGTAACATATGTGGAAGTGCAAACTTGACTGAGCAGGAAGGGAGACAGACAAGAGGCAGCAGCGCTTTGGGGCCATATCCAGATGGTAATCTCCTGTACTCCTTGTTGGAGTTCTAAAACAGGGATGGCCCACATCTATTCACTTGGGGGGCTGCTCAGTCCTCCAGACTTTCCTCTGGGGAGGGCATAAGGAAGTTTGTTGCAAACATCTGAATGGCTGATAGGTAACTCAGCACTAGAGCATTTGCTTTGCATGCAAAAAGTCCCAGTTTCGTTCCTGGGTATCTCCAGGCAGGGCTGGGAAAGACTCCCTGCCTGAAACCCTGGAGAGCCTCTGCCAGTCAGTGTAGGCAATATTGAGCTAGATGGCCCAATGCCCTGACTTGGTTTAATGCAGCTTCCTCTGTAGACATGCTTCATAATAAAGGTATCATTGTTATCTTTTTATTCTGCCTTTCTCAAATGACAGCATGCATCATTTCTGTCTTTTATCCTAAGGTAAGCTAGGTTGAGAGATGGTGACTGGCCCAAAGCCATCGGATCCGTTGCCAGAAATTTGAACTTGGATCTCCCTAGAATAAGTCTGACACTAGCTGCCATTGCACCACACATTCTGCGACTTGCCCTTGTGTATGTAATTTCTGTGTATTGGCATAGCTTTTATTTCTTACAGCTTGCAAACATTCTTCTTTTCTCCATGAATGCAACTGTGAGCAACCTTTCACTGGCCCTTGATTAGATCTTGGTGGGGCTTCCAGGGGCCAAATAAAATTGCCTCATGGTTGGCAGGGCTGAATCTGCTCAAAGGCTCTAGTTGCCTACTTACCACCCCATTCAATGATAAGGTCTCATACCCAAGAAGAGGCAGGCACCTTTTTGTGTAAGAAACCAGATGTGCTGACTTTACGTATGGTGCTGAACTACATGGAGGCTCATTCTATTCATGGCAAGTGGACCAGTGCAGGTGGAAGCATTTTGACATAGGAAGTGCTGGAAGATTATGCCAGATTCTGCTCAGTGAAAGAAGTGAGGGATAACTGTTGCTTCCTTGGAATATGGTAGAGCACATGCTGTGCATGAAAAAAGTCCCAAGTTCATTCAGAATAAAAATCAGTTATTTCCGGACTAGTTTGCTGAGCATACATCCTGATTTGCTTGCACAAAGGAAGTGGGAAGGCTTGATGATGTTGGGAATTTATTGAGCGGTTTCTGGAGTGTTTCCCCATCACTTTCCTTATTTCAAAAAAAAAGGAGAGAGAACAAGTCCAATATGTGGGAAGGGGTGGGAACGTGTTGGACCACCCTGCCCCAGAGGTACCCCAGGGAGCAGGGGAAAGGAAAGGCACCACATGGGCAGCTCTTGCTACTCAGACTAGAGAATACTATGCTAAATGGACAAATTGCTTGACTTCATTTAAGGCATTTTCCTCTGCACCATAGCTCTCACTTTTAATATATGTGATCCATGTGTTTCAGAGAGAGACAGACCTCTCAAGGATTTCCATAACTTTAAATGAAAACCATGCCTGTAACAAAGCCAGGATTTACAACTCCCCTCCCTTCTCCAGAAAAGATCTTTTGTTGGTTTCCAATGCTTTGTTCTGTAACTCAAGAACTCAGAGCTGCTTTCTTTGCTTTTTGTTAATCTCAGTTTCCATTGAGAGAAGAAAATAGACCTTTTTTCACCTAGGAAGATTCTTTGTTTGCCTGCATAATAGAGTAATAACCTGCCACGGTTAACCCCTTGCTGTGCCACTTTTGCAAAAGACAGGCAGACTTTCTATAATTAGGCTGCCAATAGCAGGTCTGTTTTCTCTATTTCTGGGCACCGGGTAATCAAATATGACCCCCCCCCTTACCCTCCAGCAGCTGAGCGCAATGCATGGCATTTCCTGGGCTGGAGAGATCTGTATACAGTTTTGTTGACATCCCTGCATGATCTTCAAGTCCACAAGCCAACAGGCAAACTTCAAAAGACTTGGGGTGCATACAGATATGCCCACCTTTGGGATCTCATGCATTTATTTCTGGTGTGGGATGAGCTCTGCTGATGTATGTACATGTATTCGGCTCTGAATTTGGGCAGTAGCTCAATGGCAAAACACCTGCTTTGGATGTTGATTCCAGGTTCAATCTTCGGGATCTCCAGGTAGGACTGGGAAAGATTCTTTGCCTGAAACCCTGGGGAGCTGCTGCCAGTCAGTGTAGACAGTACTGAGTTACCTAGACCGAAAGTCTGACTTGGTATAAGGAAGGATCCTAAGCTCTTGCAGCAAAAGCTCCTTATAGAAGTTACCTTGTTTATTTGGATTGGTTTGGTTCACTGCTGCAACACATAAGCAGTGCCGTTGGAAATAGATCATCTGTACAAGCATTTATAACTTCAGTGAAGGACACACACAAAATATGCCAGGCACTGTGGAGTTCAGCTAGGAATTCTGTTGGTCAGGTGCCAGTTTCCTGTGCCACTGCAGCTGTTGCCTTGAGGGCGAAACTGCAGGTGATTAAAGTTGGGCTTCATCATTCTGGATGATTTATGAACATAGAAAGCTGTCTTCTGCTGAGTTGCCACACCCCTCACTGACCCCATTTTGCACTCTTTTTGGGTGGTTTTGTTTCATGCTTGCCTGGTTGGGATGTGTCCTTGCACACATGGAGGTTAGAGAGGGGTGTGTGTATGTGTAGAAACTAGCTTACCATGTAGAGGTAAAATTTATATTAATTGCTCCATCTTCTTTTTCTTTTAGTCCCATCCTGCACTGACATGTGGCCCCCAGAAGATTGCCCAGATTTTTTTTTTCCTCCACTCATGGTATAGAGGAGTGTTCTGGTTGAAACCAGAGACCCACCTCTGACTCCCAGGCTACAACATGGGACCCATTTTCACATTTGATTTATACTTTAGAGCTGATAAGGCATGTGATGAATCCTAAAAATGGCAATTCACAGAGCACAGTGTTCCCTTAGCATTGCTACTAAATGCAAACCAGCCCTGCAGTATGGCAGGAGAAAGGCACAAGCATGTGGGTGGCAAGAAATACGTACCTTTTTTTTTTTAATGGCTCATTCCATTCCCCTGCCACTTTGCAGTGCTTGTGGATGCTGATAAAATGAGCATCTCATCAGAAGAACACATCCTCGTCCAGACACACATGTAGTGCTCCTTTGGTCTGGCCAGCCTAAGGTGGAATCCAACATGGCGGCAACAGCTTTGCTGAGATCCACCTGATGTGGCCTTTCTACCCATCTGCAGGTCCTGATCTACTGGCACTGGGCAGCTGCTAGTAGTCATGCCTCTGCAGGGCTGGCATAATGTAAGTGCTGCTGCAGGCAATGAGGCTGGCGATGCACTTTCCGCCAAACAGTGGAGGCCGTACTGCTGAGCTTGACCTTCTAGCTTGGCTGAGTTCCTGCTTCCGATCACACCTTTTCTCTCTGCTTCTAATCAGCTAAATTTGGCCTTGTTCTTGGAAGGTGGAACATTTTAAGCACAAACTGGTGTGGTTTCATCACACTGGCCTCCGTTGCTGTAGCTTGGCAGAAACTAAGTTGTTGTTACCTGCAAATGACACCTGCTTCCTAGGTTTCCTTCCTCTAGCTGAAAAAAAAGCATCTGCTTGGACCACTCCAGCCATCACATCACTACCACATGGGTCAAAAGACTGTCTGTTTGCTTTCCAATACTATCTTCTTAATCAGAGTTCTTAACAGTCTAGTCCTGGCTGCAGTGGGAAGCATCCAGGTGATGAAGCTCCACATTGGTGAGACACAGAGTGATGCTGGAACATGCAACTCTCCAGACATGGTGTAGTGGTTAGAGCACACTTTCTCAGCCTTGGGTCCCCAGATGATGATGATCTACTACTCCCATCATCCCAGACCACTGGCCATGCTGGCTAGGAATAGTGGGAGTTGCAGTCCAACAACATGTGGGGACCCAAGGTTGAGAAAGGCTGGGTTAGTGTTGGACTATGACTTTGGGAGACCAGGGTTCAAATCCCTACTTGGCCATGGAGCTTGCTGGGCCAGTCACCAACTCACCTTACAGGGTTGTTAGGAGGATAATATTGAGAGAGGAAAAACCATCTTGCCCTGGCCTCTGTTGGGAAGGAGGGTGGGATCTAAATTTAATAAATAGATGAAATAAATGTACCACATTGAGCTCCTCAGGGGAAATGCAGTAATGATACAGGTGCCGCCCCCCACTTACACAGGGGTTATGTTCTGGGGCCCCACACACATAAGTGAAATTGTGTAAAGTGGGGAGCACCCTCTAAACTCCCTTTAAATGCCCTTTCTGCCACGCTGTCTTCAATCTACACCAAAAAATACTGCATCCAAAAATATCCACAACTAGAAGCTGGAGGATGAGTGGGAAAGTGGTTGCTGCTGCTGTGCTACCCCCCTCCCCCACACCAGCTGTTAGGTGGGGAGGCTAAGCAGCATAAACAAAGCCCCGCTGTGCCTCTGATTTCTTTGGGGCTTCCTCTTACCATCACTGATCCAGGGAGGGTCTCCTTGCAAGTCACGAGGACTCTCCCTCCAGCTCTCGCCTACCAATTCTGGGTTTAAATTGAATTGAATTATTTCCCAGTGCCACACATATATGGAGTCATGCACGAATTAATTGCAAGTAATTGGGTGGACTAACATGAGTTTGGCCAAACTGCGAGAGGCAGTGAAGGATAAGCGTGCCTGGCGTGCTCTGGTCCATGGGGTCATGAAGAGTCGGACACGACTGAACGACAACAACAATTGGGTGGACACTTGTAATTAATTTTTGCAAACACTTTCCCCAATGTTTAGTGCAGTCTGATCAGAACACAGTAAGAACCTGGCTGCTGGATCAGACCAAAGGTCCATCTAGTTCAGCATCCTGTTCTCACACTGGCCAAGCCAGATATCTCTTGAAAGCTTCCAATCCTAAGTAGGGCTTCAAGGCAATTGCTCTCTCTTGCTGCTGCTCCCCATCAGCTGCCTCTGAACCTTGAGATTCTAGCAGCCGTCATGACTATTAGCCATTGATTAGATTTCTCCTCCGTTAATTTGTCTAAACCCTTTTAGAAACCATTTCAGCTAGTGACCAACAGCATATCTTGGTTCTGTGAATTCTATCAAGTTATTTATCTGCTATGTGAGGAAGTACTTCATTTTGCTTGCTATGATTCTCCTGCCAGTCAATTTCATTAGGCGACCCTGAGATGTAACATTCTTTTTGACAGAGGGAGAAACATTTATTTCTATTCATAGTCTCCACACTATGCATGAGTCTTTTAAAAATGCAATAAATTGTCTTTCTCCCCACTCCAATGCTATTGCCTTTCCTTCAAGGTTCTGATGCCCCGACCCACCCATCCGCCGACCACGTTTTTCTTTTGGTTGTTCTTTTTGCATCTTTGCGAGTTAAATGATACCCTTTTTTGGAGATGGTGTGACCACAGCTGTCCACACTAAAAGTCCCCATTATGGTGTCTTTCCAGTTCAGCATCCCACCAGTTTGTTTTTGGGTGGACAAAAAGACAGCAATTAGTTTTCCACCTCATCTGTTTTCCAGTCTCACTTTTAAGAGAAGAGCAAAATCTGGTCATGGTGGGGACTCTAACAAGCACTAGGTTCCCCTGTTACTCTTGCAAATCTTTCAGCAGAAAGGAAATGCAATCAGAACCGGAGTGGGCATTCCTGGCACCAGTTGGACCTCTGCAAACCACTGTTGACACCAGTAGTGATCTACTTGGGCAGACAGGAAAGGTTGCAGCTTGCATGGTTGAGCTGGCTGCAGTTATATCTGCATCAGCTCTGAGTCAGTCCTGATGTATCTGAAGCTGGGACACAAGGAATATCATAGCAGCCAGGGCAGGCCCTGGTATTAGACAGACTAAGGCTACTGCCTCAGGTAATCAATTTTGGCTGTCATTAAAGGGCTTGCTATTTAGTTATGATTGCATGTTGACTCTCAAGGAGTGGGCAAGGTGTTTGTGGGATTTTCAGGTGCCAAGACAATTTGTACCATTCACTTGGTATGTGTGTTTGTGTGTTGTGGTGGGTAGATTTGCTGCTCCAGCTCAGACAGCAAAATGCATTGGTCCAACATTGCGGGGGGGGGGGGGCACATCTTGTAATTTTGTCAAGGCATTGGAGTTGTTTCTGCAATCTTCCATGAGTCCCAACTTGAGATGTTACACTGTTTTATGACATGGGCAGTCTGAGTTTATAGGAATTAGACAGCTGCAGTAGCACCTACACTGGATCACACTGTCTGTTTTACACATGGAAATGTGCCAATTAATTTTTTTTGAAGCTTTCGACTCCAGAGTTGCCAGCTCCTCTCCCCTCTTCTATTTGCACAGGCCCTTTAAAAAACCACTGTTGCATTTCTCCACTCTGCCAGCCTGTTGCACAACTTCTCCTGAAATGACAACGATAACTACCCTTGTGATGAAATTCTGTATATCAAATGAGGAATGTTTGGGTGGAGGGGGGGGGGAATCAAGGATCTGTAAGAAGTTGACTGTTTCTGTTATCAAAGTGCTATGAATACAATCTTTATACATATATATTTTTCTGTTTTTCATATGGCCTTTCACTAATGTTGCGCTGGAACCACATTTCTTGGGGAGGGGAAATAAAAATCTCTTCTTTACTGAGACTTTTTTGTTTTGCATTTGTGTGAATACTGGTGGATTTCCCAAAAATCACTGCAATAAAAGGGAAGAGAGTGTGTGGGTGTACAGGAGGGTGTAAGAGGCAAACACACAGAAAGATTTCTAGAGGGGTAACCATGCTAGTCTGTTACAGCAAAATCAACAAATAAGCTTGACAAATGTATTATGGGTGCAGCTTTTGCAGACTAGGTCCAGTTCATCAGATACATGAAATGATGCAAAGGAAGAGAAGAACAGAGGTCCCCAGAATCCATTTGCCATTAATCTACTCACTGCTAGGGTCCTACTTTACACAGAACAGTCCTCTGTTTGAAGGAGTTTATTTGAGGAAGGGCTGCAGCTCAGTGGCAGAACATCTTTGCATGCAGAAAGTCCCAAGTTCAATCCTTGGCATCTCCAGGACAGATACTATGCCAGAAACCCTGGAGAGCCACTTGCCAATAGACAGGTAAAGTAAAGGTAAAGGACCCCTGGACAGTCAAGTTCAGTCAAAGGCGACCATGAGGTTGTGGCGCTCATCTCACTTTCAGGCCGAGGGAGCTGGCGTTTGTCCACAGACAGCTTTCCGGGTCATGTGGCCAGCATGACTAAACCGCTTCTGGTGCAACGGAACACTGTGACAAGAGCCAGAGCGCATGGAAACACCGTTTACCTTCCCACTGTAGTGGTAGCTATTTATCTACTGGCACTGGCATACTATCGAACTGCTAGGTTGGCAGGAGCTGGGACAGAGCAACAGGAGCTCACCCCATCTCGCAGACTTGAACTGCCAACCTTACGATCGGCAAGCCCAAGAGGCTCAGTGGTTTAGACCACAGCGCCATCCACTCGCTAATAATAATTGCTAATAGACAATACTGAGCTAGATAGGCCAATAGTCTAAGTTTGATGTTGGCTCCAAATCTGGTTTCAAGAACCATAAAAAGAAAGGAGAAATCTCCTGCCTTTCAGGGCAAAGCCCTCCATTCCACCTCAGATCAGTAATGTTAGTTTTATTTCAAGGTAAACACATTTTTATGCCTTTCTCTAAAAAAGAAACTGTGAGATAACAATGGTAGAAGAAGAGGAGTTTGGATTTGATATCCCGCTTTATCACTACCCGAAGGAGTCTCAAAGCGGCTAACATTATCTTTTCCCTTCCTCCCCCACAACAAACACTCTGTGAGGTGAGTGGGGCTGAGAGACTCCAAAGAAGAGTGACTAGCCCAAGGTCACCCAGCAGCTGCATATGGAGGAGTGGAGACGCGAACCCGGTTCACCAGATTACAAATCTACCACTTCCCCCCCCCATATCATTTTTTATTGGTTATAAAATAATACACATTGTAAATAATAAACATCACATTATTTTGTCATCTTTTGGCTTTTCCAAGCCTAGACTTCCATCAAACCCTTCTAATATTCTAACATTTTTAACTAAGATCTATACTTCATAAATCTATCATTGCTTTAAATAATCACTCCTAATCTTATCTCTATAAATTGGTATCACAATAACATTTCTTCATTAATCTACAAAGCTTCTTGTAATCCTGCCAACGTGTTCAAATGAGTGCAATTGTCTTTCAGATCTGCAAATTTAGTCCAATCTTTGATGACCTTCTGGTCCCGCTGTTCTCGGATTCTTCCCGTCATTTTGTCCAATTCTGCGTACTCCATCAATTTCGCAGTCCATTCCTCCTTTGTCGGTAATTCTTCTTGTTTCCATCTTTGTGCTATCAAAATTCTTGCTGCTGTTACAGCATATTGAAAAAGTTTTAACATCTTGTTTTCTAATATCTGTACCCACTTTTCCCAGCAGAAAGGCTTCTGGTTTTTTTAGCAAATGTATATTTCAACATCTTCTTAATCTCGGTATATATTATCTCCCAGAAGCCTTTCAGCTTCTTACATTCCCATCACATATGGTAAAAGATACCTTCTTTCTCCTACGAGTCTACCACTCTTAACCACTACACCACACTGGCTCTGGTAACTTCTCTAGCCTGGCTCTCTATTCATAGAACTGTAGAGCTTTTTTTATGTAAAATATTACCTTTGGAAGTAGATTTACCATGGTGTGTGTGTGTGTGTGTGTGTGTGTGTGTGTGTGTGTGTGTGTGTGTGTTCTTAGCCAATAGGGCCTGGGGCTTAATGTCACTTGTTAGTTTGACACCAGCCAATGGGGAAGCCGGCTTGAAGTCTCTCCTCCAATATGCTATGTTTATTACTAAAGGCAAATGAGGCAGCAAATTCAGTATGGACTAAGACAAGAGGTCAGCTCTTCACAGGACACTTAGTCTGTGGTTTCAGTGGGGAGGCAGAACATGAGCTGTGTTGAAGAGATTGACTGTCAATTTAAAGCACATGACTTCTCCCAAAGAATCCTGGGAGCTGTAGTTTACCCCTTAACAGAGCTGCAGTTCCCAGAACTCTTAACAAGCTACAGTTCCCAGGATTCTTTGGGGGAAGTCATGTGCTTTAACTGTTCGGTGTGTATGCAGCCTAAGGGTATGAGACATCTGCTTAGGCGAACACTTGCGGAAAGGGTCGCATTTCAACCATTGCTCTTGGAGCCAGTTCAAATTTAACAGGTAGGCAGCTACGAGAAGGAGCATCACTGTCCTTTCTGCAATGCCAGCAATAGTGGGATTAAGGGAGGCAGTCAAGTTTCCCAAGGCTGGACATTAAACAGGAATGAGACACGCTTAGCTGCAGTAGTTGATAAGAATTCTGACTCTGCTTGCAAAGCAGCTTTCAGCTATTTTTCTGAAAATGAGCCTAGCAGAAGCTGCACCTGCTGAAGATGCCCTAGGATCTCTGCACTGGACAAGGGCTTAGATTAGACAACCTCCAAGGGCCCCTTGAGCTCTATAATTCTATGTATACACATAATTTGCTAACATGGAGAGAGTCACTATGTAATTTCCCCTACCCTCTTCTCCACTTGGCTGAAATACAGAGCGAGCAAATGGATATGGATTAAGAGGCTTTGCCTGGCAGCTGTGTTTCCTGTTTTCCCAGCCCGTAATGTGCCGTAATAGCCTTTCCAGACGTGCATTATTGGGCTGATCACATCTATCTGATGGGCAATTTTCTGCTCTGATAGAGACACAAAGCAGCCCTTTGAGTCATCTGAGTACCTGCTCCATTCTCAGTCAAGCTTCCTGTTGTCTTTCTCCCTCCGAGACTGATCTCTGAGAGTTGGTGCACAAACTTTTTCCGGCTTGATCCTGCAGAAGCCTGGCAATCAGGGCACGATGGTGAAGTCGGAATACCCCTAGCCTTGGCCACCAGTTCACATTTAAAGGTGAATGTACCTAGTTTGTGCTTTCCAAAACAATACAAAGCCCAGCCATCCTTTCAAAACTCTCTCTTTCCTGAATTTCGCAATGCAGTTATCCAGCCTAGTAATGTGTACAAAAATGCACATACTGTACTAGGGTAAAATGTGCATATAAATGCATATATTAGTAAAAAGAACATAAAATGCATTCTACCTGAGCAAATTGCCCTGCAAAAATGTGTATGTTAAGCAACATTCGCGCTGATTAATTTTCATGAGAAAGAACATTGCAAACAGGTACGGAAATGTGGAGAATTGAACTTGCAGTTGGCAAACTGGAAAACTGAGAGAAAGCAAATTTTACTTATTTGTCTATCACACTTTGTGTGTGAATGCTGTTCTCCACTGCTAGGAATAAGATAGCAATACGGTTCAGACAAGTCACCGTATTCACATGCAGCAAGAGGTGGGGAGAGTCAGGCCCTCTGTGCCTCTCTATCTGGCCCTCAGGACTCTGCCCGCAGTCTAGGGGTAGGTAATATGGTGGACTATAATTTCCATAATCTCTGCTCCATCCTCTCCTCAAGTGCTTTTGCCCAGATAGAGCTCCATCTGCTTCTTGATTACCTGGATGGAGAGGCTGTGTGTGCTCTCCTCCTCTAGAGCCGGCCCACCCATGAGGCAGGGTGAAACAGCTGCCTCAGGTGGCAGAAATGCAAGAGGTGGCGCCTCCACAGACATCCCACTTGCCCCACTGCCACTGGAGAAGAAACCCAGGTAAGGTAGGCTTTGGCAGCAGCACAATAGCACAGAGTTCTGCCGCTTAGCTTTGCTGCTTGTCTCCCCCATCCCTAGGGGCAGAGAGAGACCAGTGGCAAAGTTCTGCCAACTCAGCAAGAGGGGAGGCATTTCACAGCCCAGCATTGCTGCTGGTTTCCCATCTCCTCCACCCAACAGGGTGATGAGGCTTTGCCTGGGCTCCTCCTTGAGGGGAAGCCCTTGCAGTTCCATGCTCTTCCCAACTTGGGGGAGGCAGTGAGGCATTTCTCCCCAGGGACCAAAGCATCTTGGGCCACCCCTGTTCTCCCCTGTGTTCTCCCCATCCTGTCCACAGCTCTACCCCATTGTAGCAACTGCACTGGGAAATTATGGTAGCTGCCAAAAAAACCCAGGGGGTCCTTCCAGTGCCTTTGTCCACTTGAAATCCCCCCCAGCCAGGTCCCTTCCCATCCATGGAGCTGGGAAATATATGAGTTCCCCATATTATATTTGCCAAAAAGGGAAAATAAGCTGGGAAAGTGAGTGATCTTGAGCCAACCCATAGGTCCTTTTATTGGGATTTTGTGGAGGTTTGTGCTCGTGATGGTATTCAGATGGTTACATGATTCTGTTTGCAATACTATTTGCATCTGCAAAAGTTTCAGGGTGAACATACTGCTTTTTTCCAATCAGGGAAGAAAAGTTTGCTGCTAAATTGGGTCCTCCTTCAAAGAGGGCACGTGTTGCGGTGCGACCTGGCCACCAGACCCTGTGTTGTTGTGGGACCATTGGATAGCCACAACACCCTATTGGTTGGTCCCTCGTTGCTGGGTTCAATCTGACCTATGGGACGCAAGGAAAAGGACATCGAGGGACCTATTTAAACCCATGCACGTGATCCTGAGCTTCCTCTTTGGGCCAGTGCATCGGAACACCCACCCACCTCTCCCTATATTTAGCGCTTGACCTTGCTATGCCATCGTGTGTCACCTGTTGTTGAGGCAGGGGCACGGCAGGAATTTTCCCCACTTGGCTGATTGGCTGGTGCCACTTAGGTTTTGCCTGCCGCGTAGCAAATCATCACAACTTGTAAGGTTGGCGGATAGGCTCTGGTTCAAGTGATAGGGGTGGCAGAACGGTCTGGCCATCCCTATGCCAAGGGTATTCCAGAAAAGGAATCCGAAGATTCAATGGTTTGGTGAACCCTGAAAGGGGCTACGCCCATACCGGAATCCAGGGCTCGCCAGGGCAGCAGAACAACTGGGTCACCCCCTTCTGCCTGCCCTGGTGTTTACCCTAGGCTGACCTACGATAGAGCTCTGGGTCAGCGCTGCCTGCAAAGGTGCAGGGAGCTGGTCGAACCAGAGCCTATGCAACCACTCACTTGATTGTAATCAATAAAGTTGTGGCCTAAATTCTGCCAAAAACCAAAACCAAAATTTGAGTCATGTCTGAATTTATTTCTAGGGTCAGGGTAAAAGGTCTAAACACGTAAAATCCTGTATGTTTTTATAACCCAAATCCTCCCACTTTTTTCTCACTATATGGTACTTTAAGAATGCCCCTCCCAATGGCAATAATGTGATAACACTGGGGAAGCATCGCTGAGCAACTAATAAAGAGGCATGCCATGTGGATGGTCTAGTTTAAATTCACCGCAAATGCACTGTTATTGCGTCAATGATATGTTTCAGAATGCACCCGCACTGTGGTTTACCCCTCACAGAACTATAGTTCCCAGCACTGCTTGTTAAAGTAGTATGAAAATGCTTTAAATGTATGGTGTGGGAATGACTCCATTTTGGAGGAGTCCTCTGAGAGCACAATTGGAAGGAAGGGAAAGGGTCATGCTTCTGATCCCAGTCTCTCGCTGCTGCTTTTCATTCAAAATGACAACCGCAACCTGGCAGGAAGGTGTACCAGTTGCATGTAGTTTGGCCTGGCTTGGTTCTTCGAGTATTTCAACCCAACATAGAAGAAAACTCTTTTGTGTACTTCATCAGTTGCTGCTTCCTTTCCTACATACTTTCATTAACTTATTTTTTTTATAAAAAAGAATCCTCTTCAATTTTGTCCTCGCTTGCTAGTGATCAGAAAGCATAACGGCAGTAATTAAGCAACATGCAATTAAAGAAGAAGAAACAAAACAGAGCCCTAGAGTCGGAACACCAGCTAGCTCAGCCCCTTCAGCACTGATGGTGTGACATTTGCTGTCCTCCTCCTACCCTTTTGAGATGTGAGTTTTCTGGAGTGTGAAACTCTTTTTTTCTGCCTTGCTAGCTCATTACCTTGGATGATGTCATCTCTGCAAACTGGAGGGTCCTGAAATTAAACGTGGCTGTACAGGGAGAACAAGAATGAAAACATGGTGCAGGTAAAGGGAGAGGAATAAGAGGAGATCCTTCCTCATTTGAGAAAATGTCTAGGAAGAGCTGAGGGTCCAGAATTCTGCATAAGTGCAGCCAGCATTTCCAACATCTTATGTGAAAGTTCAGACCAGGATATGTTTCAGCCATGGCTGTCAAGTGATTTATAGCCCGTGAATCACCTACCCCCTGATCTTGGGTTTGCCTCTCCTCCGCCTCCTCTTCCTGAAGTTTCAGGAATTACCAAATAAGGGGCAGGATAGTGTTGAGATGTACTCCATTAAATTTGCCTTGGGGGTGATCAGGATGGTTGGATTTTGCAGACATGCATGAGCATCCTGTTGCTCACCTGAAAAGGGATCAAACTTTTCTGAGAATTCCCTTGAAAAGCACTTACAAAAGCTTGTGTGTGTGTGTGTGTGTGTGTGTGTGTTCGGTGTGAAAGCTTGTTGTTGTTGTTTAGTTGTTTAGTCGTGTCTGACTCTTCGTGACCCCATGGACCAGAGGACGCCAGTGAAAGCTTACCGATATACAAATTTTTGTATGCGATTTTGCCTAATGTATCTATGCTTACAAAGCAATTTCCCCTGCTGTAATGCATTTGTGCACGTTATTCACACAAATCTTGGCATTTCCATGCACACTTTACCCTAGTATACCGGTATGTATACCGGTATGTATGTATACCGGTATGTATGTATGGAAAATTGTATTGAAAACTTCAGACAAGTGCAGATTTTGAAGGATGGCTGTGTTTTACGATTGCACACTATTTCAAAAAGAGCAAATTAGGTTGGTTCATCTTTATGTGTGAACTGAATCAAACTTCTTCCCCCACCTCCCAAGAAAATTCCTGAATAAATCTCCATAGGATTCATTTATTTTATTTCACAAGATTTATATATTATTTGATTGTAATAAAACCTCAAAGCAGTTTACAAAGGTTTGCAATGTCAAGCAGCAACTGCAGCCGTGGGCTTCTCTTTGCAACTAAATTTGCAAATGCAGGTGTTCCAGGAGCAGCTTATCAAACAAACAAAAACAAGCAAACAAAACCACCTGGCATTTTTAAAACTGCAGGCCAGGGATGGGGGACTTGTGACCCTTTGGATATTGTTGGACTCCATCAGCCCCAGACAACATGGAAAAATGGTCGGGGATGATGGGAGTTGTAATCTAACAACATCTGGATGGCCACAGGGTTCCCATCCATGCTGTAAGCTTTGAAAAGTCTCATTGTGGCTCTTTTTGCTCAGCTATCTCTAGTGCCACATAAATGCCAAGTAAAATATTTTGTTTGTTTGTTTCAAATGAAAACAAACCATTTATAGAGCTTACAGCAGGGATGAGGAATCTGTGGCCCTCTAGACAAGGGTGGAAGGATCTGTTTGCTTCAGTCCTCTCAGTTTCTCATTTTTCCAGCCCAAAATCCAGTTCTACACATTCCTGAAGCAATTTGCTTTTTTAAAAAAGAAATCCTCATGAAAATTCATGTATTTTAGAGCAAATTTCTCCCAATAAACACATTCTGCATGCAGCTTATGCAGTATGCGGTACCCATTTTTGCAAGCGAATATAATGCATTTTGTATGTTATTTTAACTCATACCTTCATTTTTATGCAGACGTTGCCCAAATATGTACATTTTTGTAAACACTGGCTAGCTGCACAACTGAATTTCAAAGTTCAGAAATGTGTCAAAGGATGGCTGTATTTCAGTTCCCTGGTGTTTCAGAAAGTGCGGATTTTATAGATTCACCTTTGAGAACGGATTCAAATTCCTCCCTCATCCCTACTTCCAGCATTGCTGGGCTATAGCTCTGAAGCTCAGTGGGCTGTCACCTGCTCTCAGCCTAATCTACCTCATAGGGTTGTTGTGAGGAGAAAAAGAGGAAGAGGACAATGTACACCACCTTGAGCTCCTTGGAGGAAAGGTGGGCTATAAATGTAATAAATCAATCGATAAACAAGCCTGAATCCAGCCCTCCGACTCTTAACTCTGTCTCCAGTGTGAGCCAGTGTGGTGTAGTGGTTGAGAGCGGTAGACTCGTAATCTGGTGAACCGGGTTCGCTTCCCCGCTCCTCCACATGCAGCTGCTGGGTGACCTTGGGCTAGTCACACTTCCTTGAAGTCTCTCAGCCCCACTCACCTCACAGAGTGTTTGTTGTGGGGGAGGAAGGGAAAGAAGAATGTTAGCTGCTTTGAGACTCCTTTGGGTAGTGATAAAGCGGGATATCAAATCCAAACTCCTCCTCCTCCTCCTCCTCCTCCTCCTCCTCCTCCTCCTCCTCCTCCTCTTCTTCTTCTTCTTCTTCTTCTTCTTCTTCTTCTTCCAACTTGGCTGGCTCAGCTCCCTTGGAATTTTGCTCTCAGGTAGGGGGGCAGGAACTGCCTCAGTCAACACACACTCTCTCTTACAGGGTCATCCAGCAACTGCACGATGGGACCCAGTTCCTCTTTATTGTCCGAACTCTTCCCCACTTCCAACCACAAGGTCCTCCTACCCCTTCTTTGACAGATCCAGCATTCATATCCTTTCCTGGTTGGTCGCCATGGGGCCTAGGACAACCCCCTTGGTTTACCATGTCACACAAATCTAGCCAATGTAAGGATTCAAGAACAAATACGCATCCCCACCTCAAGATCCGAAATGAACCTGCAGTGACTTCTCTCCTAACTCTGGCTGGTCACTTCCTGTAGTTGACCGCTCCCACACAGGATCTGGAATCTTCCTGGGCTCTGTTTGTCATAAGTCCCAGTTTATTTGACTTACTTCTGAAACAGGAAGAGTTTTAAAACAAGCAAGATAGCTAGCCCTGAGAAGCCGGTGAGACCCGGATATCTTCAGCGATTGGTGTGGGGGAGAGATGAGAATTTTGGGAGATGGCCGTAAAAATAGCTTTGACATTTCAAATGTCAGTAGGCTGCCAGAAGCTTCTATGGTCTTTTATGGGTTTTTTTTCTTGTTGGAGAGACTATTGGAAAGAGTGGGAGAATGAAACCAGATTTCTTAGACGTGTTTTGTTCTATTTCTTTAAGATGTCCTGCCTGTTTCCTGGAACAATATAATGCCTGGGTTACTGAGACCTTGACAAAGGAGAGAAAAGTAGGTTTTCTGCCAGTAATTGCGAGATTTTGAGGCGCCTTTGAATGGGTCCATCTCTTTTTCACTGCTGATCACCTTTGTCCCTCTGGACCAATTCCAGCAGTAATGTAGTGGAAAATTCAGAAATGCAAGGTCCATTCGTGATAGTTACATTCCCTCAAAGACTCTCCCCCTTCTAGGATTATACAATCCTCCAAGATTATGCAATAATAATAATAATTTGGGATACAGTGCCATTATAAATGCATAAAACTCCATGTGTTGCCTTTCAGTTAGAGCTATTATTTTCCAGGCACATACATAGGCAAATGATTTGAAGTGCTCCCAATATCTTCCTCCGGAGTGCCTTAAGGTGTGTTTTCCTTGAAGTTCTATTGTACCTAAATAGAACTTGCACACCATTCTCTTGCAACCTTAGTTTTCCTAAATCCTTAGCTCTGGAGCATAAAGAACAACTCACCCTTGGTGTTCTTCTTATGAACTGCTATGGGTGCCCCTTCGCAACCAACAACAAGGTCTGGGTAACCACTGTTTTCTTCTTCAGTGGGGCTGTTCCACGACTGATCATCACAATTTTTTTTTTAAAAAAATAACTACTACGTCTCAGATTTTGATTAAAATCTCACATGTCAAAGTCACTGGTGTGAATGCCTTGCAGTTTTCAAGTTATGTGCCCATGGGTGTGTGGTGTGGGTGTTTGAAAATTAGGGAAATATGTGCATGAAACACTGTGGACTATAGCAATGTGAACTATAGTTGCTTCTGGGGCCCCTCTGGGATTAGGGGCCCTGAAGCTTAAGTTTAAGCTTAATACTGTAGTAATAATAATAATAATAATTTAATTATTTATACCCCACCCATCTGGCTGGGTTTCCATAGCCACTCTGGGAGGCTTACAACATATCTAAAAACATTAAAAAGAAACTGTCCTTAAAAACTTCCCTAAAGAGGGCTGCCTTCAGATGTCTTCTAAAAGTCAGATAGTTGTTCATTTCCTTGACATCTGAAGGGAGGGCACCACTGCCCAGAAGTTTCATAGCAGATCCGTCCCTGCCAGCCTGGTCAGATTTTGTACATGGGATGGGGGAGGCACCATCATCTCCTTCACCTCAGGGAGCAAAATGTACTGAGGAGATCCCTGGTTGCTGTTTATCCCTCTGTAAAGGAACTGCATAAGGGGGCAAAAATGCACTATACAATCCAGCCATGTGGCTACAGGTGGTGGTTTTACTGAAATCTCAGTGGTGGCAGCCTGGGCAGCCTCCTGCCATTTTGAAAACTGAGCTGAGGGGGAAGTAGGACCCTACTTCCTCTCCATTTCGTTTTCAAATTGGCCACGGGCCTGGTTGGTGATTTTGGGCCCAGAGGAGAATGTGAATACCACATAACAAGGCAGGCAGTGCAGCCCTGGGAAACGTGGGGGAGAGAAAGAGTGGTGGCAACAGCAGCAGAGAGAAAGCAGTGGTGGGACAGTGGTCAGGGTGGCATGGAGGGGCCCCTTGCCAAGGCCCCTTTCAGATCTGGCAGCACTCCTGGACGCAACCCCAGTAGTGGGTCCTGACCCACCATCAGGGTTTCCTAAATTTGGGTCTCCAGCTGTTGTTGGACTACAATTCCCATCATCCCTAGCAGGGCTGGTAGTCAGAGATGATGGGAATTGTAGTCCAACAACAGCTGGAGACCCAAATTTGAGAAACCCTGGATTAGATATATGCATGAAGGCTATGGCTGCCAAGAGCTCTTAGTCATAATAGCTACATGGAAGCTCAATTTTCAGCTGCAATATACCTCTGAATATCAGGTGCTGGAGATGAACTATCCCTGCTTGTGTACCTGGACCCATCCAGGTCGAGCACTGTTTGCCTGTATTGACGAATATTGATTTTGTGGCTATGGATAGTGTTTATGTGTTTGGTCTTTGTAATGTAAATCATTGTATATATTTATGTGTGTGTTTTCTTTCTACTGTAAGCCACTTTGAGATCTCCAGGTGTAAGCAATTTATAAATGGAAATAATAAATATAAGATTCTGGACTAGATGGATCCTTGCTCTGATACTGACAGCATCTTCTTAATACATCAGGCCCCTTTGATTTTGTTTTCTCTAGTTGTTCCTTTCTCTGGGCTTGTGCTTGGAGGCAAAAATAAACCATACTTTCCCAAAATTGCTTTAGATGGGTTTTGGTACTATATAGATTACTTTTGTACCACCACCAGGTGCTACAGGTAATATTTCTGTCCCCTGAAAAAAGGCAGAGAATGAAAGCATGCATATTCACGCACAACCATTCTTCTTCCTTTGATGCTTTCCTCCACCCCATTTGCATTTCCCTGTCTCGGTCTCTTTTGACTTTATCTGCTTTTTATTCCCACCTCCCAGCACTCGCTTTTATGTCTTTCTGTTTGAGAAGTGTAGAGATATAATTATAGAGTGAGAGGAAAGACTGAAGAATTTAAAAACAAGGTAACATTACATGGGACTGTAAGTAGTATCTTTTGCTGGGCAAATTTTTACTATCTCTGAATGGATAGCAACTCTGAAACATTTCAGGGAGCCTTTGGTACAATCATAGAATTGTGGAAGGGACCCCGGGGGTCATCTAGTCCAGCCCCCTGCAATGAAGGAATATGCAGCTGTCCCATATGGGGATTGAACCTTCAACCCCCTTCAACCTTCAGTTATCAGTACCACACTCTAGCCAACTGAGCTATTCAGGATCTGGGGCCGCAGTCCTAATTTTACTAACCTGGGAGTAAGTCCCACTGAAATCAATAGGGGATGCTTCTGAGTAGGCGCAGTTAGAATTTGGTGCTGTTAAATATGCTTCCCCATATCCACCAATATTTTTTTTTATTTATTTGCCCCATTTCTATCCCGCTCACCCCCTAACTTGTCTAGGCAATTCACATGCTTATTTAAAGAATGGAAATGCAACTTCAAAAAAGTTAAAACGGCCCAAGCTAGCTCCATGCAATACAGTTCAGCACGTACAGACACAAATGAAATCTAAACAGCCAGCATAAACACAAGCAGCCTAAAATCAATATGAAACCTGACTAAAAGCCAGCCAGGGGAAAATAACTTAGTACAAAAATTGAAAAAGCACCAAACATATATACAAACTGTTATGAGTTGGAAGAATAAAATAGTCTCCACTTAGACATAAAACTGAGACGGCATATTCTGGATGTTGACGTATCCCTTCTGCACGCCTCCAGCACTTTTTCCTAATTCCTTTGCGACTCCAAGTAAGTGTCAAGATACCACACTAGCCTAAGGCAATTCTTTATGATTCTGAAATTCGGCAGATGCCCTGAGAGGGAGTACGTATTTCCCCCTCTGTTCTCAGACTCCTCTACCCCAACCACAGTGCTTAATTACATGCAGCAATGTCATTTTCTTTCCTTTTTTAAAACTAGAAAACTTTTATTTAATATTCAAAAATACTTACAAAAAAATTCCACAAAAGCTTAACACACAAATGAAAAACAAACATTGCTGATAAATTTGTCTGGTTGGTCCACAGGGTCGCATTTACTTCATGTGTCAGTTATGCCTCCTTTTCTAACATGCTCACCACAACATACCTACACAAAACATTGCAGTATGGAGTGCTCCTGCTGAGGGTGCTAGTCAGCCAGCCATGCCCTCTCCCAGAATACTCCATTCTATTCCACCACCAACTGAGTTTTCCATTTTCCCTTCTCCCAACACTCAGCATACTGTGTTCGCTAAGCATGCCCAATCATCATTGGTCTGTTTTTGAGAGCTTTTTTCTTGGTGGTTGTGTTTTATATACAGTATATTTTCTCTAAACACCTTAGGGGTTTTCCAAGTGTATTATGTGGCTCCATTAGAAGCCACATTTGGAGGGTGATTTCTCTATTTAGTTTACTGGATGCTGCCTGGTAGCTGCTTTTTTTCTGTATCTGAGTTTGGCTAGAGCAGGTGTGCGGAACCTTTGGCCCTCCAGAGGTTGATGAACTACAACTCCCATCAAGCACAGCCATTTGTCAAGGGTGATGGAAGTTGTAGTTCAGCAACCTCTAGAGCAGGCTTCCCCAAACTGCGGCCCTCCAGATGTTTTGGCCTACAACTCCCATGATCCCTAGCTAACAGGACCAGTGGTCAGGGATGATGGGAATTGTAGTCCAAAACATTTGGAGGACCGAAGTTTGGGGATGCCTGCTCTAGAGGGTCAAAGGGTTAGATACCCACTGCTGCATATGTGGGGTGTATTTTGAATGAATGTTAAAAAATCAGAGAGCTGAGAGAATATCTCCACTGGGTCCAGGCTAACATAAGAATGACACTGCTGGATCAGGTTAGTCCAGCATCCTGTTCTGGCTAACCAGATGCCTTTTGGATACCCACAAGCAGGATTTGAAGACAAGAGCACTCTGCTCTCCAGAGGTTTCCAGCAGCTGGTATTCAGACACATTACTGCCTCTGGCCATACAGATAGAGCATAGCCATCACCATTGATACCCTTTTGTTGTTGTTTAGTCATTTAGTCATGTCCGACTCTTCGTGACCCCATGGACCAGAGCACGCCAGGCACTCCTGTCTTCCACTGCCTCCCGTAGTTTGGTCAGACTCATGTTGGTAGCTTCGAGAACACTGTCCAACCATCTCGTCCTCTGTTGTCCCCTTCTCCTTGTGTCCTCCATCTTTCCCAACACCAGGGTCTTTTCCAGGGAGTCTTCTCTTCTCATGAGGTGGCCAAAGTATTGGAGCCTCAGCTTCAGGATCTGTCCTTCCAGTGAGCACTCAGGGCTGATTTCCTTCAGAATGGATAGGTTTGATCTTCTTGCAGTCCATGGGAATCTCAAGAGTCTCCTCCAGCACCATAATTCAAAAGCATCAATTCTTCGGCGATCAGCCTTCTTTATGGTCCAGCTCTCACTTCCCTAATGCAAAGAAATAAAGGAAAACAATAGAATGGGAAAAACCAGAGATCTGTTCAAGAAAATTGATACCCTTATCCTCCATCAATTTGTCCAATTGCCTTTTAAAGCCATCCAAGTTGCTGGCCATCACTCCCTCCTGTGGGAGAGAGTTCCAGAGTTTAACTATGCCCTGGGTAAAGAAGTATTTTATTTTATCTGTCCTGAATCTTCCCACATTCAGCTTCGTTAGATGTTCTCGGGTTCTAGTGAGAGAGGGAGAAATAAATTCCGCAATCCACTTTCTCCTTGCCATGCATAATTTTATAGATATCTGTCACGTCACATCATCCCTAACTCATCTTTTCTCTAAACTAAAATAAATCCTCAAAGCTGCAACCTTTCTTCATAGGTGAGTTGCTCTAGCCCCTTGATCAGTTTGGTGGCCTTTTTCTGATCCTTCTCCAACTCTACAATGTCATTTTTGTGGCGACCAGAACTGTACACAGTAATCCAAATGCAGCCAGACCATAGATTTGTATTATGATATGGGCTTCCCCCGTGACTACATCTCTGATTTAAGAGTAGTTATGCAGCTTTCTAACTGAAATGCAGCAATTGCATCTTAAGTTAAAAACTTTTTTCACTGCATCTTGGGGGCAGAAGCTGCATCTCATCTCTCTTTACTTGCCCTCTGTGTTCTGTACTACTGGTTTTCTCAAGTGCTAAGCACTCCTGGTTTTCCTTCATCCTCAGTATGTAGATTTCTAGCATTCCTGAAAATCTGCGCCCTTCAATATGGACTAAATAGCCCTTTTGATAGGATGTATCATAATTTCACTTGGCGTCTTTAAAGCTTTCCCTGTAACATTGCCCTGTTTGGCCTAACAGAGTTGGGAGTGCAGAATTTCTGAGCTTTATATTCGGAAAGTGACATCTAGGTGCTAAGAGCTGCTTGTGCGATAGGCATTTCACACGCATCACTCAGACTATTGGGTTTCGAGCACAAAGTCCCACCAATCAAGCCTTCAGTTCCGGTTTTTTGTTACATGGGGTTGTTAACTTGACCCTGGAGAAAACTCCAGCAGGTGCTTTTGAAGAAGCTGGTTGTTAGGGAATCCGCAGAGTTCATTCACCTCGGTTAACACCATTGGTGTTTCAGCAGGAAGCCAGTTTGCTGTCCAGGTTTATGGATTATTTAATTCAGTGGTTGAGATCATAAATCTTCCTGAGTAGCCAAGTGAGTGCTGAATTTTTTGGGGGTGAAATGGCCACACCTGAAAGCTTGTCATAGTATTTAAAGCACCCAATCAACAGTAGTCAAAGACCCTTTCCTGTTTTCTGCATCCCTCTGGTAACTTGAAATGCACGGGACCCATTCATACTTTCTGCACACACATATATGGAAGACTATGTTAATTATAATTGTTTAATTCACACTGAAATTGAGAATGCCTAAGTGTCAGGGGCTGGACTGAGGAGGAATGATGGGGACCGCCCCCACTTCTCCTGAACCTTCCCAAGAACAGGAGGAGAGTATAGATGTAGAACAGTGGTTTGCAGAAGGACATAGTTAAGAGACAGCCGAGGGGAAAAGCTGGGAAATATTGGAAGAGGAACAACAGGAAGAAGAAACACGGGTGGGGGGAGACAGCTGACAGACTCAGTGTCTTTGGAGAGCATTCCTGAGCTCCCCGCTCCTAGAACTAGGTGTGCACTGAGAGTAGCAGAACAGAAAGCTCAGAGGCAGAAAGCGCAGATCAGCCGGCGCAGGGGTGACGTAGGATAAGAGAGACGCTGGGGGTTGGGCTTTACTCGGAGCAACGCCATCATTGAATAATGACTACATTACTTTGTCTCTCTCTGTGAATACTGAATAAATTACATGGTAAGGACTCTTTGTGTTTGTCTGCTTTTTTGGTTGCCAATGGGGGAGGGATAGGATTCTCTGAACCTTGACACTATGTGTATTGCTGAAAGGGTTTAACTGGAATATTCCATTGAAGCTAAAGAAGAGAAAGAAGAGCTCTCTAAGCACTCTTTGTGCCTGAACTAACTTCCTCAAGAAGGGAGTCTGAAGTACTCCCTTGTGATGATGATGATGAAGAAGAAGAGTTTGGATTTGATATCCTGCTTTATCACTACCCGAAGGAGTCTCAAAGCGGCTAACATTCTCCTTTCCCTTCCTCCCCCACAACAAACACTCTGTGAGGTGAGTGGGGCTGAGAGACTTCAGAGAAGTGTGACTAGCCCAAGGTCACCCAGCAGCTGCATGTGGAGGAGCGGAGACGCGAACCCGGCTCACCAGATTACAAGTCTACCGCTCTTAACTACTACACCACACTGGCTCTCTATGACAAGTGATGACAAGTGATGGCAGTTTAGGACTTACTTGAAGCATGACTGGGGGGCCAAGATCGGTGAAGCCAACCTATTGCTCTTTAATTGTTGCGGGGCTCCGTCTTCCGCCATCTCTGACAATTGGCCATACCGGCTGGGGCTGATAGGAGTTGTAATCCAATGGCATCTGGAGGGGCACAATTTTTACTAAACCTGGGCAAGATTAATAACTGAACTCACTGATGTGGGGTCTTTTCAAACACAGTGAAAATAACATACCTTACTAGCTTGTTGTGAAGATGGAATAAGAAAATAACTGTAAAGCATTGTGAACATTAAGTGGTGGTATTTTGGGGAAAACACAAAACAAGCTTTCCAACAATCTTGGTGCAAGGCCGGAGGATGCCTCTGCTGTTACCACCGCCTCCTCTTCCATCCACCAAGGGGAAAAAATGTTTAGATTAGTTCATGAGTGGAAAGTTGGATGCCTTCGGTTGGGAAGTCGAGGAGAGAGCTACAAAGAGTGTCATGCATCCCCACCAGAAGATAAAAATAGGACAGTGTATGGTCTTAAATCTGAGTGCTCTTTACAAAATGTCATGGGCGCATGAGCCTGGAGCAAGGCCAGCAGGGCAAGAACTGAGATTGATTTCCAAAGACTGGGAATAAGCTTCCTTCTGAGAAGGAAGAAGGACCAGAAGAAAGTGTGCAAAGTCAATTGGCTGGACTCTCGGTGGTCATTTATGTGGCAGGGTATTACTGAGCCAAGGAAGCTGTTTTCCATCATTAGGCAATAGCTTTGGGCAGCAAGGGTGGGGAGCAGTACATTCATGCCCCTGGTCCCCACTTGCTGACTTTGCCAGCCAGCCAAACTACTCAGCTCTTGTAGGGCTCTCCAAAACGCACCCTGATCCCCATGCCTTACTCTAAGGAAGAGAGTCCTTACTGGCATTCTGAGCAAAGTGGCCTTGGAGAATGGCTGCTCTTTTAAACTTATTTTGAATGGAATTTCGTAGCTGTCATGGAAACCTGGCAGCCATCTCACCCAGAATGCCTCACTTTGCAGAAGAATCTCCTTTCTCTAAGGTTGGATCTAGATACATAAAAAAAAAGTTTCAGGAAAACTCGTTGTAAAGCTCATAATGCAAAACTCACGTTGCTGAAGGATCAAACTACTCCAAGGGAGCCGGCGTACAGCTTCCAGGTCATGTGGCCAGCATGACAAAGCCGCTTCTGGTGAACCAGAGCAGTGCACGGAAACGCCGTTTACCTTCCCGCTGCAGCGGTACCTATTTATCTACTTGCACTTTGACGTGCTTTCGAACTGCTAGGTTGGCAGGAGCAGGGACCGAGCAATGGGAGCTCACCCTGTCGCGGGGATTTGAACCGCCGACCTTCTGATCGGCAAGCCCTAGGCTCTGTGGTTTAACCCACAGCGCCACCCACATCCCACTATGCTTATACTCTCCTGTAAAACCTGCTCAGGCTGGTGCGAGCAACTAGTATCATGGGGCATGTGCCAGGGCCAATGGCTGATATGTCCTCTGGGCCCCCTCTTAAAATAAATTATGGACTGGAACTCTTCAGCAGTGTGAAGCCCCCTTGAGTCCATCGGAAGAAATCAAACAGTGGTGATACTGTTACGTATTCAGTGGTCTGTGTTTGCCTGAGCATGAATCTGGACTAAGGATTCTGACCTCCTGTGTTCTGATTCGATACATTATATCCAATCACAGAACATTTCAGGATTTGGGCCTCTGCCATTGGCCCTTAAACTCTGAGTCATGATTCGCAGCTTGGAAGTTTAGACAGCCAATCACCTTGGGAGTGGGAGTGGCCCAGGCCTTCAGAAATGTTTATAAGCAGTTGCTTTGTCCCTGTTGTTCAGTTCTGTAGTTCAATAAAGGTTCCTGCTGTTATCACTATGTCTTGCCTTGTGGGAACCCACCTACACTTCAGATACTACAACAGCCAGAAGGAACCTAGGTGGGGTGGCTGCCACTTTTCATTCTGACTCCTCCCCTGAACACCGACGGACTGATCTGCACACCTGTGCCCTGCAAATGCTTTCCTCTTTGCTCCATTCTTTCTCTGCAAGAAACACACTTGTGTGTTGCTCTCTGCGCTGCAGCCTTACCTGTGTCCCTTCTTCCTCAGCCTCAGTTTGTGAAACTGGCTGGAAACAGAACAGCACCAGCTGTTCTTTGGGGACCAAGAAAACAAGAATAAGAATAATTAGCAATAAAGTGTTGACTGGGTATGTGGGAGGCCATGCCCCTCAGACACATTTCCATAGCTGGATCTGCTGCTCTCCTTACCAGCTATAATTGTTGATCTCCGTGGCGCTATATAACGTACCTGTCCTTAGGGCCTGTGCTTCTCCATGCTTCAGACAAGGGGCATTCCCATAAAGGAGCCTGAGTAGGAGCTGGCATTGATTTTTCTATTTTATTGTGTTCCAACCACCCTTGATGTTCAGCACCACTTGCCCACTTTGCCTCTTTTAAATTCAGCTGTTGGGGAAGGAGAGTTTACACAAAGCATTTAATTTCGTATGTGTGCTTGTTGCAATGGCTGAAGCTGTGCTGGTAAATCATGTCCTGAACCCTAAAGTGGAGGTGGAAAGCAGAGTTAAGGACAAGGGGGAGCAGCCCCCTCAACAAACAACCAGAATTCTATTATAGCTGCTGTCACACAGGAGAGAGCAAGGAGCTGAGTCACTGCTCAGGCACAGCCAGGAATGATGAGTCACCTCCAACCTAACCAACCATATCAATAAATTGGGGAGGACAGTGCTGAGTTAGCTTCCTCCACCAGCACCCGTGTTATTTTAATCAAGAAAAGCCATTTCTTTGCTACGTAACTTGTTTTAAATCAAATGGATTCCCTGGAGTGGAAAGTTCGTCTATTTTTCGTTCCTTTATTTCTCATTCACACACAAACACATGCACACACTTCTGTTGCTGTCACTCCACATATCCTAGGTGTCAGGATCCCACTCAACCCAGGGTATCCCCAGACTGTCAGTGTTTTCCAGGAGGGATTCAAGTGTACAGTATACCAAACTTTAGGTTTGTTGTTGTTTAGTCGTTTAGTCGTGTCCGACTCTTCGTGACCGCATGGACCAGAGCACGCCAGGCACTCCTGTCTTCAAACCACCTGGAGCAGGAACTGGCAAACCACTCCAGTATCCCTGCCAAGAAAACCCCATGAACAAAGACAACTTTAGTTTACTTTACACAATTAAAGTGGATTAAAGCGCTCTATTGCCCAAGTGTGCCAAATTCACTTAAAAACCCCAAACCACAGACTTTTTGTGGTTAGGAAAATGATGGGGACGTTCACTGAAACTTGATGATTATCAGGAAGAAGTGGAAACGCCACACAAGCAAATAAGGATGAATATTCCTTGTCATATAACTGCTCGGTAAACAAATCAGAATGAATGGTCAGTAAAGACTGGACACAGATTAACCAACCTGTAAGCCAGTTTGCTGAAGGAGGCTTCCTCTGAGGAAGAACCAGGCCCATGGTGGTGGTGGGGTACTCTCCTGGTTCCCACCCTCAGACATGGTACTAGAACTCTTGGGTCAAAAAACCCCCAAAGCTTTAGGCAAGAAATCAGCATGTTGTCTCGGCATCAGCTCCAAGTTCAGGAAGGCATTATTTCGAGCTCTATAGGCAGAGTATGGGGTGTTAGCAGAGGGGTAGTACCTCTGGTGGGACCCAGGTGGCGCTGTGGGTTAAACCACAGAGCCTAGGGCTTGCCGATCAGAAGGTTGGCGGTTCGAATCCCCGCGACAGGGTGAGCTCCCGTTGCTCGGTCCCAGCTCCTGCCAACCTAGCAGTTTGAAAGCACATCAAGTGCAAGTAGATAAATAGGTACCACTCCGGCGGGAAGGTAAACGGCGTTTCCGTGCGCTGCTCTGGTTCGCCAGAAGCGGCTTTGTCATGCTGGCCACATGACCTGGAAGATGTACGCCGGCTCTCAGCCAATAAAGCGAGATGAGCGCCGCAACCCCAGAGTCGGACACAACTGGACCTAATGGTCAGGGGTCCCTTTACCTTTACCTAGTACCTCTGGTGGGGGACACGTCCTGGTCTTCTGGGGTAGTTTGTTGACCTTTGGTCCCTACCCTGCACTCAGCTCTCACCTGTGGCTCCTAGAAGCTGTCAGCATGCAACAGCAGCCATACCCCAGGAATGGCTTTGACTGGCCAGCTAAACCAAGTGAGGGTGTCCAATGGGTCTCAAACCCTCAGTGAGTTAGGGACTTCCCCTGCATGCAAAGACAGGCTCTGGGGGGTTGAGCAGACAAGACCATTAGTTTGGTCCAACGGAAAAATAATAAAACAGTAAGATGGTATTGCACATAGGAATATAGCTTAGTACAAATAAAGCACACAGTGTTGACAAATTCCTGCAGACCGAGCGTGAGGAGGAAGCCTTTCCAGTGTCACAACAATTCTACCCAATGAATATCTTTATCTGCTCTAGTCCGTGTTGCAGAGCTTGAGAAATGCCCCAATCATTCCTGTCACAAATCTGGTTTCGAATATAAATCATAAACATGTTCCATGCCACATTACAGTCCAATGCTGACAATTTGAAAGTCAGACTGTTTTAGACCATGTCAAGGGAAGTCATAGTACTGCTTTATTGTGCCTTGGTCAGACACCACTGTGTCCAGTTCTGGGCACCACAGTTTAAGAAGAATGTTGACAAGCTAGAACGTGTGCAGAGGAGGACGTCCAAGATGAGGAACGGTTAAGGGAGTTGGGTATGTTTAGCCTGGAGAAAAGAAGACTGAAGAAAAATTTCTGAAGGGCTGTCACATAGAAGACAGAGCAAGCTTGTTTTCTGCTGCTCCAGAAGGTCAGCCCCGAGCCAATGAATTCAATGTTCAAGAGATTCCAACCAAATATTAGGAATAACTTTCTGATGGTAAGTGCTGTTCGACGGTGGAGCTGACTGCTTTGGAGGGTGGTGGTTCACTTGTCATTTTTAAGCAGAGCTTGGGTGTCCATTTGTCAGGGATTCTTTCGCTGTGATTCCTGCATTGCAGGGGGTTGGACTAGATGAACCTTGGAGTCCCTTCCAACTCTACAAATTTTTGATTCTATCCCAGCAGGTATTTTCTTTTGCGTGTGTGTCAGCACCACTGATAATGTTTCTCGTCTGCTGTTGCAAACACATTTTTATTATGCTGATTTATCTGGTTGATTCATTTAATTATAAACACACAGTTGTAAAATATTATTCTTGATTTTTTTCTTTATCTACATAGAAAGGCAAGATATAAACATTTGAATGAATGCAGTAATGAGTAAAACACATGGCCATTTGTATTCTGCACTGAGGCGTAAAAGCTTAGTCAGTTATGGTGAGATCTTTAAATATGTATGAAATAAATAACCTAATCACAGTTTTCACACAGTTCATTCAAGACGTCCTTTCGTTTTATGGTTCACTAGTTGAAGTTAGCCCGTTGACTAACGGGCTCTAGGGAGGCAGGAGGCGGCAGAGCGGCTCGCGGGGCGCCGGCGCGCCCTGCTCCCGGCCCCCGCTTCGAGCGCGCTCCGCGGCGGCCGCCAGCGCTTCGGCGGCCGCTGTTTCCCCTCAGGGTGAGGCGGCGGTGGCGGCAGCGAGGGCAGCCGGCGACTGAACGGCGGCTTCTTCGCCGCAGCGGCCGCCATATTTGTTATCAGGAACTTCCGGGCTGTGGACCCGCCTCTGCGCTCCAAGTCTCTGCTGGCCAATCCCTGCGTCCGCGTGTGTCATGCGCAGAGCGCACTTCCGTGACACACAGAACGGACGCAGGGACACTTGAATATTATAATATAGGATTATGAGTCAGCATAAAATGAGACTGGAACATTCTGTGATGAAGCTGATGGGCAGGCACCCATTTTGCACTTCCTACGTAATGTCCATAGAGAGGAAGAGCAGCACCTGATTCTTGTGGGTGAGACATGTCAGCTTCACCTGGGGATGGGGAACAGGGAACACACACCATTCCTTGCAGATTAAGTGCTATTGTTTGCAAGGGGGATTACTGGCATGCTTAAAAACTTTTTGCAATAAGTGAAGTCATGGGGAAATGCACAACAAAGCGTGGAATAACGTTTGCTTGATGTAACACCATCTAGCCTCTCTGTGAGCAAACTGGAATGAATGCTCAATAAATAGTCAGTGTAACCTAAGCTCCCTGCAAAATGCATTCTACGCACATGGCATCTAGAAGTGAACTAATGCGGAATGGCTCTAGTTTATACTAAAAGCTTCTGAGTCCTGCTTGTGCACTTGTCTGAATTGATGATGGCGTGGTGGTGCTGCAATATCCCTTGCCTGAAATAATAATAATAATAATAATAATAATAATAATAATAATAATAATAATAATAATTTATTTATATCCCGCCCATCTGGCTGGGTTTCCCCAGCCACTCTGGGCGGCTTCCAACAGAACATTAAAATACAATAATCTATTAAACATTAAAAGCTTCCCTAAACAGGGCTGCCTTCAGATGTCTTCTAAAGGTCTGGTAGTTGTTGTTCTCTTTGACATCTGAAGGGAGGGCATTCCACAGGGCAGGTGCCACTACCGAGAAGGCCCTCTGCCTGGTTCCCTGTAACTCTGAAACCCTGGTTCCCTGTAACCCTGAAACCTTGGGGAGCTGCTGCCAATCAGCCTAGACAGAACTGAGTGAGATAGACCAGCGGTCTGACTCTGTATAAGGCAGCTATGTTCCCTTGTCATAGCACACTGCCTTTACTTTAGCTGCTGGACAGTTGTTGCTCAAGCTAGAAATACAGAGTAGTGGCCATTGCTTTAAATCATCCCAGTCTTGACATAAACCCTTGGAAAACAGCCCAGCTTTTCCCGAGAACAACTTTTATAAACTGGGAAACAAATCTTGTTGGAAGAAAACAATGTTAAGAGATTTTCCACAGTTTTACTGCCTGTGTACATCAACCACTCACTCCCCAGCAAGCTACAGAACTGCCCCAGTTATGTGAAAAAGGACCCGGTGACAGCATGAAGCACGATATGACCTTGCAAGCATTTTGGCTGTCAGAAGAAACTGATCTGCCGAAATGTATGGAAATAAATAAGTGGGTCTGGGAAGAAGGAGTGGAAAAACAGGAGCCAAGATGTGCACAAGACAGGCGTTTCAGGATAGGGATGTTGGAAAAGGGAGAGGAAATTGCCAATATTCACTCATTCATCCCATGGCCGGAATGGAAATCAATCCATCGAATGTCAGTATTCACTACTGTTGTTGTTTGAAGTCCACAAACAGCGTTGACTGTTCCCCGTCCCTATTTGCACTGCGCTTCCTTTACATTGATATGAATGGAATGGAATAGTATAGTATGTAATGACAGTATAATTAAGTACATTAAATGCGGAAGTAATGTAATTTCTTCACAACAGGCCATGAGACAGGTGGCGTTGGTGGAAGTGCTGCAAATGCCATGTCAGGGATCCTCAGAAAAAGAGGCTGAAAATAAAACTGCCAATTTGCTAGAACCATCTATGGTGCAACTGCAATTGGAATGCAGTGTACAGCGTACAGTTCTGGTTGCCACACACCTCAAAAAATGGTATTGCGTAGCTAGAAATGGGGGATCAAAATGATCAAGGGGCAACTCCCCTATGAGGAAAGGTTACAACATTGGGGCCTTTTTTAGTTTTAGAAAAGAAGGCAAGTAAGGAGGCATGAGACCATAAGACGAGGCTGCTGGATCAGGCCAATGGCCCATCTAGACTGGCATCTTGTTCCTTCAGTGGCCAACCAGATGCCTGTGGGAAACCCGCAAGCAGGACATGGGTACAACGGCACTCTGCCCACCTGGGACTCCCAGCAAGTGGTATTCAGAGGCATGATGCCTCAGGCAGCGGAGGGGAAACATAGCTATTGTGGCCAGTAGCCATGGATTGCCTTGTTCTCCATGAACTTGCTGAATTCTCCATTAAAGCTAATTAATTAATTAATTTGTATACCGCCCTATACTTGTAGATCTCAGGGCTGTTCACAACACAGATTGGTGACCATCGCTGCCTCCTGTGGGTGTTCCATAGTTTAACTATGCGCTGCACAAAGAAGGGCTTTGATTTGTTCCGAATCTGCCAACATGCAGCTTTGTTGGACGTCCACAAGTTCTAGTGCCATGAGAGGAGGAGGGACTTTTCTCTATTCACTTTATCTATGTCATGTATAATTTTATAGACTCCTATCATGTCAGTTGTCGCTCATCTTCCCCCCCCCCGAACTAAAAAATCCACAATGTCACAAGCTTCCCTCTCATAGGGGAGTTGCGCCGCCGCCACCACCCTGATCGTTTTGGTTGTCCTTTTCTGAAACTTTTCTAGCTCAACAATATCCCTTTTGAGGAAAGGTGACCAAAATGATACACAGCCATTTATTAAACTTATTAGTTGGTTGTCATCAAACAGAACTTTTGGAAATTGAAATTGTTTGGAATTAATATTTACACTGTCTTGTATACTTATTAAGTCTTGATTACCACTAATTTTATTGCCAATAATTTTAAATTCAACTGTGTGAGTGTAACTGCTGTTCTTGTCTTGTGTTATGAGCTTAAAGCTGAAATAAAGTTGATTGATTGATTGATCAAACAGATCTCTAAGCAACTTGCATTGAAGAGCATAGACGTACTTGAAACAGAAGAGCAGGTGGGAAATGCACAAATCAGGTTGGTGCATAAGCAAGGCGCATGTTACAAAGGGCGATAGGCACCTAAAAGAGATAGATGAATGACTAAGAGATTAATACCAACAGGTAACATGCTGCCTGCACCTTCTGCCCAAACAGGGCAGGCACAGCTCTTAGCGTGGCAAGCAGCCGGAGACCTGGTACTGGGCAAAGAATATGCCTGGTATGAAGGAGGTGGAAAGTGAGAGGTTTTTTCTCGTGACGCTAGAACTCAGGGTCTTCCAACGATGCTGAAAGTCAGAAGAGATTTCCCCCGATTCTCCCATTGTGGGTGATAATTCAAAGCCGACTGCTTCTTTTCAGTCATCACCAGCCCTGGGATAATTGCATCAGAGTCAGTTCGCCAATGAGACAAATGACTCCTCCGTGTAATTATTACAAACTACGAGCACTCGTAACCTTCAGGCTAATTGTGGAATGATGAGCTCAAAACCATGAATCAAAAAGGAAAGGGAGAGGCCATTGGCAGCTGGGCTGTTCTAAGTGTCTGTTCTCCTGTCATTTCAAAGTCCCAGGCACACAAAGGATGGCACGTTTTGAGAAGAGGCTAAGTGGTAATATAATTAGGAGCAGCGCTTTGAGCTACGCTGTACAATACGGTTAAATTGAGCATCTGCCTTCTAGGTCCTATGTTGAAACTACACAGAAGCCTTGTCAGAGAAAGGAAAATGAGGACAAGCAGGAACAAACCCTGTTTCCGTCTCTGAGATCTGTGTAAAGTCAGTGCTCAGAGGGTGAAAGTGTGATCAGGGCTGCTTTTTCTACCCAATCTAGTTTTTGCAGCTGAAGATCTCTCTCTCTCCCCCCTCCATTTACAGGCCAAGCAATCATTCTCTGGAGATACAGGACTCTCTGCTCATTAACTCCAACTGAAAGCCTTGGTTCACAGGGTGAAGGAAGCAGAATTGTGGGAGAGGAACCAGCAAGGAGAATTACAGTAGCTCTTTTCTATGATTCCATGATTCTTGTTCTTTCTGTCACAAGTATGAATAAACTCAAGGGAATTTTGAGGGGGTTCAGGAGAAACAGTCAGGGGCTGCTGCTGCTGTCCCTGCTGATGTCTGCCACCTGAGGCGGTTGCTTCACTTTGCCCAGTGGTAGAGCTGGCCCTGATCCCCTCTTCCTGCCCCATTATGCCATTGGCCAACCTCTACCTCAGCTTCAGAGTGACAGGGAGCAGGCCTGACCCACCCACGCAGGCAGGGGAAGCGGCCACCACCTGCATCAGCAACAATTTCCGGCAGGTGCATTCTGGATTAGTTGTAGTTTCTGAGACACCTTCAAAGGTAGCCCCACACAGAGCACGTTGCAGTAGTCCAAGCGGGAGATAACCAGAGAAGGGAGAGAAGCAAGGACCTTGAGGTTACCCACCCACAGTTGGCAAACAACCTGTTTATTGAGCATTCATCCTGAGTTGTTTGCAGGGAAATTAGATGATGTTGGCTATTTAATGAGCATTCATTCTGATTCATTTACAGGGAGGCTGGAGGACTTTGCCTCAAACTGGCAATTTTTTTATCCCACACTTTGTGGTGCATTTCCCCATCACTTTCCTTGTTGCAAACAGCTCAGTCTTTTGTTGCGCAAGACTTCCCCGTCGACTATAATTGACACAACCTGAATTTGCTGACATGTAATTAAATCCCACCCAAAGATTGTGATAGTCTGGAAGTGCCCGTGGACAACAGGCTGAGGAGGCATGCAAGTCACCCGCTCACAATTGTCCCCAAAATGGAATTGTGTTTCTATCTGAGTTGTAGCAGTTATTTTTAAATTTGCATCTGTGCATGCAAATCAGCGCATGCGAATTCTGCAGTTTTTTGTCCTTTTGGTGATGTGCCTGTACCCAACTACCTTCCTCCTTTTAGCTTTCCCCTCCTGCGTAGCAAGGCTTTTTACTCTCGCTCTCGCTCCATGGCACTGAAAGGCCTGCTGTCATGTCATTGTTGTGCTTCCTCCTCCCGCTCCCCCCACCCCTCCTCTCTCAAGGCTAATAAACATAGGCTGCCACAGGAACGCCGAGAAATAATTGGTAAAGATGAGGCTGCCTTTGGTACAGCTGCAGAAAAGATAGGCAGGAAAAATAATGGGAACTATTCTTGCAGTAAATTACTATCGGGGCTGCTATAGTAACACATCTTTTAAAATTTCCTTGGCCTCCTTTGGACCGACGAAAGCCCCTCTTGGTCCATCTGTAGTTTTCCATTTCCCCTGGTTTTGCCTGCCTGTTTTTTGTATCTTACAACTTGCTTAAAAGCCTCAGGACATTGGTTTAATAAGATATGGGACTTACCCTTTTCTGACCATCTTCGTTAGCATTGTTCAATGGCTCGAGGAGCTTCGAAATGTGATCACTGTGAGAAAATGTGGCTTGTATTCTTTTGGTATCCCAACCATCACTATAGTTTGGGTATTTGAACATTAATTGACTTGCTTGGGTTCTGTATTTACTTGATGATCAGTCATACTATGAATACATATGCCATTCTGTGTTACTCTTGTTTATTTGTAATTTTCTTCCATTTTATGCTCTTGTTTGTATCATGAAAAACTAATAAAAAAATAAGATGGGGACAGCCCAAGGCCAGAACCTCAAAGAACATTCTGCCTCTTGGGGTCCTTTCCAGCTCCAGAAGTCTATGAGTCTATGATTCTTGCCAGCCAGTCACAGGAGGCTTGGGATACAGAACCGCAGAATCTTAGAGTTGAAGGGGACCCAAGGATCATTCAGACCAACCCTCTGCAATACCAGAATCTCAACTAAAGCAATGGCTATCCAACCTCTGCTTATCCAACCCAATGGCTATCCAACCTCTGCTTAAAAACCTCCAATGACAGAGAGTCCACAACCTCCCAAGGGAATCCATTCCACTGTCAAACAGCTCTTACTGTCAGCAAGCTTAGTCAGAATCTCATTCCTTGTAACTTGAAGCCATTGGTTCAAGTCCTACCCTCCAGAGCAGGAGAAAACAAGTTTGCTCCATCTTCCATGTGACAGCCCTTTAATATATTTGAAGATGGCTATCATATCTCTTCTCAGCTTCCTCTTTTCCAAGCTAAACATACCCAGCTCCTTCAACCATTCCTCATAAGGCTTGGTTTCCAAACCCTTGATCAGGGGTCAGCAAACCTTTTCAGCAGGGGGCCGGTCCACTGTCCCTCAGACCTTGTGGGGGGCTGGACTATATTTGGGGGGGGGGAATGCAAGAGCACCATGAGCCCTGGTGGCTGCTTACCTGTGTCTTGCGAGCGGCGGCGGTGGCGGTGGAGGGATGATGAGCGAAAGGGTTCCGGAGAGAGGCTACTTAAAATGGCGGCCGCTTGAGCGCTGCTGCTGCTGGCACCAACAAAGCCCAGCCCCCTTCCTCCTCTAGGCAGGGCGGGGAGAAGCCAGGAGGAGGGAGGGAGGAGGCGCCAGCGCCGTGTGAGGGACAGGGAGGGAGAGGGAAAGAACGCACACGCTGGCGATCCACGTGGCGATTTCCGGACCGTCCGCAGGCCGGATCCAGAAGGCAATTGGGCCTGATCCAGCCTGCAGGCCTTAGTTTGCCTACCCATGCCCTTGATCATCTTGGTTGCCCTCCTCTGCAAACGTTCCAGCTTGTCAATATCCGTCTTGCTCCATCTGGGGCTCATATATTTTATTGCATATTCATGATGACTTGTGCTCGTGGTACTACTAAGGTGGTTGCACATGCTGCCACTTTCAATACTGTTTCTGCCTACAAATATTTTGGAGTGGCCACGCTGCTTCATGTTCAGTCGCACCCCACAACATCCCATTGAAATCTCATAACAAACAATCTGGTTTATTCCCAACCCCAACCCCACTTTTGTTGTGCTCTAGCCCCTCCGGGCAGCAATAATTTGGTAGGCTTGGGGAAGCATTGCAGAATAAAGCAAAACACAAAAGCTTCTGTGACATCAGAATAGCTAAGCCAATGCCACTGAGAGGGGCCATTGCCATCTGCCTTATAACATCAGAACAGATTAGTCGCTGCTGGAACACATTTATAGCTCATGGAATATGACACTTGCAAGCTATGTAATTTTTTTAGCCTCACCGTCTTGAAACACTCCCTGGTTCTTCCGTTGTGTTTTTCCCTTTTCAAATAATGTTATTTTCAGTTTCTGTATAGGAGATCAAATTCAACAACAAGGGATGAGGCATGCATTTCTCAGACTATTGCCAGGCATCCAGAATAAGTAGAAAAATAGTTTTCATTTTGTCATTGCCGCCCAGGGTGTTTTGTTCTGTTTCACAGCAAGCAACTTTCCCCCCCATCAACACTCTGTGGAGACTGGTCCATTAATACAAATGGGGCCATGTTCCACCAGTCTCAGTCTGTCCTCACTTAGCCACTCCCTCCACCTCTGGCCTGGCCTGTCTTTTTAATTACAACCAGTGCAAGGAAGGTGGCTGATCAGCTTCCTCCTTCTCCTTAATCTCAGTGTTACCCTTGCAGAATTTAGCAGGGAGGTGGAGAGGGACAAAACTAGAATTAGTTGGCTCCGCCTTTCCTTGGTTCTGGCTCCGCCTACTCTTGGCTTCCCTGCCTTTTCCTTTACCAGTCCCAACAGGGAACAGTGTTTTAAACTCCTCAGAAAAATTCACCAGCATTTTATTATGAATTTCACCTAATCTATCTATACTTTTTGCCTGCAATTTAGCCTAATGGACACATCATTACAAAGCAAAAAAGTATGCATTTTAGTTGCATCTCTTTTATGCTTTCATTGTTGTTGTTTTGTGGTTTGTTGATTATTCATTTTGCTGTGGCTGTATTTTAGTTTATGTAACCTGCCTAGAGACTTTAGCATGGAGGGTAGGTAGGAAAATACCAGAAATGGGCAAACAAAGGAACAGATCTCATGTACCAAATAGATTTAAATCTGACAGGAGAGGGCAAAGTAACCAGCAATTTAAAATGATGTACCAATTAAGGAAAAAATCCATATAAAACTATGCTGTGTTATTATTGTATGCCTGTAAATTATCATGTTCCTTTCTGGTAAATGTTGAAGATATGGAGCTAATTAGGCTGGATTTTTGCACATCTATTGGTGGTGCAGCATAATAAAAGAATATTAGAAAATGTTAAAGAAATGGTTGAGAATGTTTTAGAACATGCACTACAATTTAACTTTAAATGATCTGAGAAGTTGTATAAGAGGAAAAGCACAGAACATTGACGAGTAATTTATTAGCTTGTGCAGAATGGTATTTTCAAAGTACTGGAAAGGTTGAAAAGATGGTACTGAAGGACTCATGCAGGGAAATATGGAATATAATAATGATGTGAAATTGACCGCTGCAATGATTAAGCATCAAGGGAGCTAATACCAAGCCTATAATGCAGGGCTGGGGAACTTTTTCCAACCAGAGGGCCATATTCCCTTCTGGGCAACCTTCTGAGGGCCACAAGCTAGTGGTGGGCAGGGCCAGAGACAAAAGTGGATGCAGCAGCAAAGGTTACCTTTGTTCAGTTGGGTGGAATCTACAAACATATTAAAAAAAACGCTGTGAAAAATATATTGAATTTACCATAGCTCACCATCACCACCTAGTGTCACATTTGTATATTGCACTTTACAACACACTTAAAACATTTTATTTGCAGCTGTACAGCTGAGTCCATGGTTCGTTTCTGCAAACACCCCCCCCCCTCCGCCCTCCATCCTAGAAAACAGATGCATGATCAGAGTTCGAGGTGGGCACATTCCCTTCAACCTATTCTGTTTGGCTCTCAAGACTCTCCCCTAGGCTATACACACCCCTTTTCTCCCTGCTGTGCACCCTCCTTGCATTTGAGCAAAGCACAATTCAACAGTTTGAATGTAATAGCAAACCATTGTTTCCTAAAACCCAGAAAGTTACTTATCAAGAGAAGAGCAGGAGGGGAGTGAGAAATAAGCACAGGGCTTGTTCAAGTAAAACCAAACCATTGTGTTGTGATCCGTAGGTGGAATTCAGTGTTAGTGCTAAGGAAATCATTCTGTCAGCTCAAGGATTTCTGTCTGCCTGACAGAATGATCTCCTCCCTTCTCAATTTGAGGCTCTCCCAAGTCTGATGAGTGTATTTGGGGGAGATATGAGGGATGCAAAGGGGAGAAAGGAAGCCCCATTGTGCTTGTGGGGGTCCTTGCGCTGGCTTCCATGAGTGGAATGGGGTAGCTGAATCTGTCCCAGGCTTTTTGTTTTTGTTGTTTTCTGCAGCAACTGGCTTGCGGGCTTTTCTCAGTTGGCCACTGTGAGAATGGGATGCTGGACTATTTGGGCATTTGACCTGATCCAACAGGGATCGTCTTATGTTCTTAAAATGCATACTGAGCCTGGCTCTAGACTGGCACTTACTGCCTCTTATGCTACAACATTATAAATGGAATGATTCATATTGCAAATAAATCTCAATAATACGACCATTCCCAGTTAGAAAATAATCAGCCCTCTGTGTTTGTGTTTGGATTGGTTCACTTTCATTTACCTCCTACTGTTTCCTGGCATGAAGACATATTAATATTTTGACTGGAAAAGGAGATAGAATTTCCCATGAAGATATTTTCCCATGAATATTATTTAAGAAAGAAAGAAAGAAAGAAAGAAAGAAAGAGTGATTTAAGGCTGGAGGCAGACAAAAGCATCACCAAAATGTGATGGTAGCTTGAAAGAGGGACTCACTTCCATGTTAAGTGTATATAAGTGTGCAGCCTTGATCCAGCACAGACGGGATTCAGCTACATTAGTAAAGATACAACGATTTCAATGCACTATAAACTTGCAACACCAGATGGCGCCAGAGAGCAGGGAATTTTAAAACACGGGTTTCCATAGAAATTTCTTTCTTTTGTTATAACGATCTAATTTCTGACTTATTTATAGCGTTCCCCGCCCCCTGTGTCTAGATCCACCCCGGGTCTATGTCAAGAGTTAGCAGAATCTGGCAGTATAGTGGTTAGAGCAGGGGTCAGCAACCTTTTTCAACCGTGGGCCAGTCTACCGTCCCTCAGACCATGTGGTGGGCCGGACTATATTTTTTTTGGGGGGGGGGGAAATGAACGAATTCCTATGCCCCACAAATAACCCAGAGATGCATTTTAAATAAAAGGACACATTCTACTCATGTAAAAACACGCTGATACCTAGACTGTCTGTGGGCCAGATTGAGAAGGCGATTGGGCCGCATCCGGTCCATGGGCCTTAGGTTGCCTACCCCTGGGTTAGAGTGTCGGACTAGGACCTGGGAGACCAGGGTTCAAATCCCCACTTGGGGCAATGACTGCCTCCCAGCCTAACCTAATGGGGTTGTTGTGGAGATTAAATGAGGAAGGGGAGAGCCATCTACATTACCTCGAGCTCCTTAGAGGGGAAAAAGGGGGAATATAAATGTGATAGATAGATAGATAGATAGATAGATAGATAGATAGATAGACAGACAGACAGATAGAATAGTGTTTGTGGCCTCCCTCTTTAATAGACATGCCTGGTATGTCATAGAATCTCCGCTTCCTTCTCTGGGTGTGGCTGGAACTAGTTCAGATAAGATAGATAAGATAATTTATTGTCATTGCACAAGTACAAGCACAACGCTATACAAGTGCAACGAAATTGCATGCCCCCCGTAAAAACAGAAAGAAAAAAAAAACAAAAAGCAGCACAAAACACACACACACCAAAGAAAGCCACACATACACACACATACACCCATCACAGCTCTCCAAGGTCATATTATCTGGTTACAGCGTTTAAGATGGTTATAGCTCTTGGGTAGAAACTGTTCTTCAATCTATTTGTTCTTGATCTAATTGTTCTATATCTTCTACCCGAAGGCAGTGGTGCAAAGAGGCTATGTCCTGGATGAGATGGATCCTTTAAAATATTGTTAACCTTTTTAAGGCAACGGGAACTGTATAGTTCTTCCAGAGATGGGAGAGGATGACCAATAATATTTTGGGCTGTTGGAACCTTAGTCTTGCCTGCACAAGCAAGTCCTAGCTGTTGTGCTGAGTGTCAGAGTCCTCATGCCTCCTTCCCAAAGCCTGGTAAGCAAGGAAAACCAGCTGGGTGCACAGGTGGTGAGGAGATCAATAAATGGAGAATAGTGGTTTTCCCTGGCTCACTGTTTATTTATTATTATTTATTTATTCACCCCCACCTCAAGCTTATGATCAAGTAAATAAGCAATCACAAGTGGTGGGCTTACTGTACATAAAAACAATTTTAAATCCAGTACCATCACCAAATCAAACACAGATATCAACTGGGATAAAAAGTTGCTCACTTCGGAGACTTGTCGAAAGAGGAAAGTCTTCACTGAGCTTCAACTCCACTCTGAAAAATTATCTACAGTAGCTGGATTGTTCCTCAGGGAACAACTGGATGAACAGGTGGGTTTTTTTTAGCAGGTGATGAAATGCCAGTACGGTATGTGCCTTCTTGGTGTTCATTGGGAGCATATTGCAAAAGGCAGGTGTTGCCACATCAAGTGTTAGTGGATGTATAACACGCCCCTGTGTATAAGATGCCTCCTACTTTTGGGGACTCAAAATTAAGAAAATGGGGGGAGATTGCCACAGTGTATAAGACTACCCCCCCTTTTAAACATTTTTTTTAGTATAAAAAACCCCTAGTCTTATACACAGAAAAGTACTGTAAATTGAACCTTAGGAGCATTACTAAGAGTGCCTGTGGTTCATTGAGTAACATGTTATTATCTTGTCTATGGCAGGACACAAGTTGCAGTTTATTTCCCCAGCTCCTGATGAGGCCATTACTAGAGACTAAGGAAGAGAACTTTAACATGAGTTTGGCCAAACTGCGAGAGACAGTGAAGGATAGGCGTGCCTGGCGTGCTCTGGTCCATGGGGTCACGAAGAGTCAGACATGACTGAACGACTGAACAACAACAACAAAGGAAGAGAACTTTATTAAAGCAGAGAACATACACAGACTCAGCAACAGGTAATGTGTCACAGCAGCTGCTAAGCTAAGGCTAGATGACAAGAAAGTAAAGGCTATTTGGCTGGAAACTGTGGTCCAAGTTGAAGGAATCCAGGATCAGGGCAAGGACTTCAGAAACGTATGGATGGAATAGAGTTGTCCCAATGGGTTGGCACACTCACTCGCCAGGCTTTTACAGATAGAGGCAAGGTGTGCCCACTCATGAGACTCATGGGTGACCAGGCTTTGCCCTCCCTTTCTGACTCCTCCACCATAGTCAGTGGGCTGACACCCTGCCCAGAGCCCATTGCTGCTGTGTTCCTCTTCCAGGGAAGGAGGGAGGGAGATGGGAGTCCTGCTTCCCCAGCTGGTGCAGCCATATTCTGGGAGGGAAAACTACCTGCCTCCCCCACCTCCTGTTCCCCAGTCTCCCTCCCTCCCCATGTTGCCTCCCCTCTTGTTGTCATCCCCCTCCCCACAATCTATCTCAGTCTGCCACTGTACTCTGGAACCCAGAAATGCCGCGGAACTTGGGACATTTATATATTCCAGTGGCTTTTGTTGAAAGTACAAAGTGTTCAGATGAAACTGTTTACGTGTGTGTGTGTGTTTTAAATATCAAGTGCCTCCTTCACTGTATGTCTGAGAAAGTGCGGCTTGGCTTTCCTGCCTTCCGAATAATTGATGTGACAAAGCTCTGGTAGGGAAACAAGGTTGTGGCTTTTCATATGTTGTGTCTGTTCGGCTACTTTCGATTGGGCGTACATGGTTTTTAACATGTGAGCATTTAAGCCAAATGCTACCTGCCAGTCATGCATGGTTGATAAAACTCGATTTTTGCTGCCTCCGTGAGACTGCAAAAGCTGTGAAGACTGTGGCAGACCACCACTCATATATTCCAACATATCACTGATGAAAACAGGTGGTTGTTTGCACCACCCCATTCACATAACAAGGCTCACTGTAGGACTCTTTTTACTGAAAAGTCAAGGAGACATGGTAGTCATGGCCACTGTCCCGCCTGTTGCTTTCTTGGACTTTTCAGCCACCCTTCTCCTCATCCATCAGGAGTAAGTAGTACTCCATGTTTGTCCTATGGCCTACCTGAAACCAAAATGGATTAACGGCGTGAGGAGCTATGCCTAGGAGTAGATGCTGGCACCTCAACTCCTTGATCTTTGATAGGTGACTTCAAAGGTCAACACTTTAGAGCAGGGACGAGGAGCCATTTTCCTATGAAGGAAAAGTCGATCAGGGGGCTGCAACAACTAGTGGGTGGAGCCAGAGCCCAAAGTGGGTGGAATTGCAGCATTACAGGATTGTATAGCTGTGCCACCCCATCTCTTCCTCTCTGTGCTACCCCATCTCTGCAGGCTGCATGCCTTCCGTGGGTCACAGATTCTTTGCCCTTGCTTTAGAGAGAGTAATGATGGTTGTTTTATGTCTGTCTTACCACTCTTCCTTTTGGTGCGATCCTGGGCTCAGAAGGCACTTAAAACCATACCCCTGCTCATAAAATGGCCCCAGTAATCTGATCTCTGAGAGTTTCCCATACAGAGCACATTTGATAGGGCACTCTGTGTTCATACAGCTTTCTGGGATGAACATCTCGTACCAGCGATGCTTGAAGCAATGTAATGGGCTGATTAGTGGCTGTTTAGCAACCAGTTGGGAATAATTAGCAAACCATAGTTGTCACCTCCTTCCTAATGCATGGACCCACCATCCTCCTCACTTTTGGCAGATGGACAGTAACGACTGAACGACCTTCTCCTTCCAAAGAGAAGAGGAGGCTAGGATGAGTCACCATGTGTAATGTGTGTCCTACTGATGCCACCAAGAAGTTTGCTGTACGTCTCAGGGACCACACTCAAAAGCAAGAAGAGATTGTGAAGGCAGTGAGACAGTTAGGCGCTGGAAGAGAATAGAAGAGAACACAGATTTTGCATATGTTTACTGATATGTATATGTGTGATTTATAAATAATGACTATAATTAAAAAGAGGAAGGAGGAGGGAAGAGGAGGAGGAAAGAGAAGAAGAAGAAGATTTAGGAGTAAGACTATGAACCAACACCCTAGTAGCCTAATATAGCGTTTAATACCCCTGTTTCTTGCTTTCTCTATAAATATGCTGGGTCTCCTACATCTAATCATATCATAATCAGTATAAACATTGGCAAAAGTAAGACGGACCAGTCTTAATAATATAAGACTGGAAACAAATTGGTTAAGTATTTCTGTTTGATTAAGGAAATTAATGGAAAGTATTTGAAGATTGAGACCTTTACGTATATATATATTTTTAAATATTAGAAAATTCTGTATTAAAGTAATAAAATGAAGTTCAAAATTATCTCATGGAATATTCATGGCTTAAATGATAAGAAAAAAAGAAACAGAGTAACACATTACCTAAAAAAACAAAATTGGGATTTGATATGCCTCCAAGAAACCCACATAAATAAAAAACATGAAAAAATATTAAAAAATGAAAAATTAGGAATGGAATTTGTAACTGCACAAGAAAAGAAAAAGAAGGGGGTCGTAATTTATGTTAAACCAAAATGGAAACCAGAATTGTTATGGAGAGATGAAGAAGGCAGAATTGTAATAGTAAAAATTAATAAAGAAGGGGAGGATTGGATTTGTGTGGGAATATATGTACCAAATGGTAGTAAGGTAGAATTTTTTAAAAAATTAGAGGATCAATTGATGAATTATGTGGATAAAAAGTTAATAATAATGGGAGATTTGAATGGAGTTATAAATCCGGAATTGGATAAGACAAAAAGTAAAGGAAAGAAAAAAGATAATAAATTACCAATTATTTTTAGTGAAATTACCAAAAATTTAGATTTGAAGGATGCGTGGAGAGACAAATTCCCTATTCAAAAAGAATTTACGTATTATTCATCAAGGTATCAAACAGAATCGAGAATTGATGCAATATGGTTATCTAAGGAATTAATACCCGAAATACAAAAAATTCAAATCAAAGCAAGGGTCTTATCAGACCATAACCCAATAGAAATGCACCTGGAAAGAATGGTAGAAGGGGAAAATAAGAGATGGAGAATGAATGTGTTTTTGCTAAATAATCAAAGGATAAGAGAAGGGGCGGCAAAGGTGCTGAAAGAGTATTTTGAATTGAATGGGAACGGTATGGTTGACCCGCAAACGGTTTGGGAGGCTGGAAAAGCAGTGATAAGAGGTTATTTTTTACAACAAAATAAAATTATGAAAAATATTAGAGAAAAAGACAAGGAAAGTATATTAAAAGAAATTAGGAGTAAGGAGAAAGCTTTATATAGAATGGAAAAGGGAGTGACACAGCAAGAAATAAATATATTAAGAACTCAGTATGAAAATATGATAGAGCAAGAAATGGAGAAGAAAAACCAATTCTGGAGATATAAATATTTCGAGGGGGCAAATAAGCCAAATAAGCTACTAGCATGGCAAATAAAAAAGAGGAGAAGTGAAAATTTGATAAATAAAATAGTGAAGCAAGAGAAAATAATAAAGGGGCAAAAAGAGATAAAACAAACCTTTGTAGATTATTATACAGATTTATATAAAGAAGAAGAGATAGAGGAAGAAAAGATGGAAGAATATTTAGAAAGGACAAAACTAAATTTTGTAGGAAAAGAAAAAATGGAAATTTTAAATAAAGAGATTACAAATACGGAAATCATAGAGGTAATCAGAGAAATGAAAAAAGGGAAAGCCCCGGGCCCGGACGGGCTGCCTATAGAATATTATAGTGCAATGCAGGAACAATTAATACAACCATTAAAAGAGCAAATGAATATGGCCATGATAAAAGGAATAATACCACAGTCGTGGAAAGAAGCCCTGATAATTTTGATTCCAAAACCTAATAAAAATCCAGAAATGATGGAAAATTATAGACCTATCTCCCTACTTAACTGTGACTATAAAATTTTCGCTAAAATCATAGCAAAGAGAATAGGGACAGTTTTGGATAAAATAATACACCAAGACCAAGTGGGGTTTGTTAAAGGGAGACAGGCAAAGGATAATATAAGAAATATAATAAACATCATAGAGTGCCTAGAATTCGATAGAGGGAAGGAAGCTGCAATATTAACTTTAGATGCAGAGAAGGCGTTCGACAACGTCTCTTGGAAATTTTAAAAAAAAATGCTACATAAAATAAAATTAGGAGATAATCTAGAAAGGGCAATTGACGCAATATATAAAGAGCAAAAAGCAAGATTAATAATAAATGAAACATTAACAAATGAAATAAAAATAAAAAGAGGCACTAGGCAAGGGTGCCCCCTTTCACCTACGCTATTTATATTAGCATTGGAAAGTTTGTTAATTAATATAAGAGAAGAACAAGAGATTAAAGGAGTAGCGGTAGGAAATAAAAAACATAAAGTTAAGGCGTTTGCTGACGACGTGATTGTTACAACTGAAGATCCAATAAAAACCATCCCGAAGGTAATAGAAAAAATAAAAGAATATGGCGAATTGGCAGGGCTGAAAATAAATTATAATAAAACAGAAATGTTAATTAAAAATATGGAAAAGAAGGATGCAGAAAAATTAGGAAAAATAACAGGAATTAAAATAGTAAAAAAGATGAAATACCTAGGAATCTATATGACAATAAGAGGAATTGCTCTAGTCCAAGAAAATTATGTAGGGGTATGGAAACAAATTTCGAAAAATATGGAATTATGGTCAAAGTTAAAACTATCTATGATGGGACGAATATCTCTAATTAAGATGAACGTGCTGCCCAAATTAAATTATTATTTCCAGAACTTGCCCCTACTTGGAGGTTCAAATATATTCAAAGATTGGAAAAAGACAATATCTAAATTTATATGGAATGGCAAAAGGCCAAGGATAAAATACAAAATAATGATTGACAAAAGAGAGCGTGGGGGCTTTGGTCTGCCTGACTTACAACTTTACCATGATGCAGCGGCCATAATATGGATTAAAGAATGGATAACTCTGCGAAATAATAATATAATAGACCTAGAGGGACTGGATTTGGGAGCCGGCTGGCACTGGTATCTAAGCAAAGAAAAATTAAGTCAAAAAAATGGGTTCCATAATAATGTTATTAGAAGATCACTATATAAAGTATGGTATAAATATAAAACATTATTAGAACCAAAAACACCCTGGTGGCTGTCCCCAGTAGAAAGTATAGCGGTGAGAAGAAGAAATATGGAAGGTACATGGCCAACATATAAAGAATTATTAGTAGAAGAGAAAGGCGAATTAAAATTGAAAAGTTATGAAGAAATAAAACCTCTGCTAACTACTTGGCTACAATATTATCAAATCAACCAAAGATTCAAAATAGATAAACAATTGGGATTCGAAAAAGAAAGATCAGAATTAGATAAAATTTTATTGGGACAAGAAAAGAAAATTGGTAAAAAGATTTATGAGTTATTGCTAAAGTTAGAAACCGAAGAAGAATTAATTAAAGAACAAATGATTAAATGGGGACAAGATTTAAATAAAACAATTATGTTAGAAAATTGGGAAAATCTTTGGATAAGGGATAGGAAAATTTCAACAAATTATGATATACAGGAAAATCAGTTGAAAATGCAATATAGATGGCATTTAACACCAGCCAAGTTGGCGAGAATGTATAAGGGAGCAGAAAATACATGCTGGCGATGTAAGGAAGAAGTAGGCAGTTACATCCATATATGGTGGCATTGTAAAAAAATTAAATCATTCTGGGAGATGGTCTACAAGGAAGTGAAAAAAATACTAAGATATTCTCCAAAAAAACAACCTGAACTCTTTTTATTGGGAATGATGAAAGAAGATATACAACCTAAAGACAGAACAATAATATTCTACGCAATGGCAGCAGCAAGATTATTAATAGGAATGAATTGGAAATCACAAATTGTACCTACAAAGGAGGATTGGCAAATTAAAATGTTAAATTACTATAATTTAGAAATGGGATATAGAGAAATCGAAGAAATAAAACAAGAAAAAATATTGGGAAAATGGGATAAATTTAGAGAATATATCAGTCAAAATATAAAAAATACCAACCTCTTTGCAGCCACTTAAAGGACTCGACTAGAAAATAAAAGGAAAAATTAATGGAGAAAGGCATGAGAAAATAATAGGAGTAAAAGGAAGAAGGGTAATTCCGGATAGGTTGAGAAGTTACAAGGGGCAGGGGAGGGAAAGGGGAGGGAACAGGGGAGGGGGGAAATAGGGGAGATACAGAAAAAAGGAAGACTTAAGTGTATAATGGATATGTTGGTTATTTTGTTAACCTCTTCTTGGAACAGGACTGCAATGGAATTTTCTTTTTTTGATGAAATGATGTATAGAAAATATGAAGAAATTAATCCTGTATTATTTATGTTAAGTTAAGGAAGTTTTCTTTATTGATTTATTTTTTACTTGATTATCCTTTTACATTCTGTATCTTTTAATAAGATTAAATAAAGATTCTTAAAAAAAAAAAAAAAAATATAATTAAAAAGAAATACAACAAGTCTTACCATAACGGAAAGACTTTGAAGAGGTCACCTGGGTAGGCTTGCTCAGGCTGCTGTCCAGGTGCTAATAACTGTGGATGGGCAACTTGAAGGCCCCTCCTGCTCTCCCTTTATCTTTAAACTAGGCTTGGACCAGACAGCCTTCCAATTAGAGGATTGTCATCTATTAAGTGGGGCATATGATTACCCTAGAGAGGAGCTAGAGAAAAGGTGGCCCCCACCCCACGCACTTAAAGCACTGGTGGTGTGTTAGTAAGTCAACCCCATTGCACACACCTGCCTAGGAGCTGGGACATAGTTAGCATTCTCCAGGGTTTCAGGCAGGGGATGTTCTCGCAGCCCTACCTGGAGATGCTGGGAATTGAACCTGGGACCTTCTACATGCAAAACAAATGTTCTGCCACTGAGCTACCACCCTTCCCCAGACTAGTTACTCTGGAGCAGCTTGTGCCCCCTCCCTTGTGTTTCCCCCCAGAAATATGATAAATGGAAAATGTTTAATCTGAGGCTGTGTAATTAAAGCAATTACTGTGTTTTTTGCACGTGTGCATTAATTGCTCATCTCCCGGAGGCTAATGGAGTGTGTAGCAGGGCCATGATGAATTGGAGAGGGCTGGTTAATGGCTGGGGACTAGGCAATTTCCTAAGCCAGGCTTTGGCCAATCACTTCTAACACATCCTTTCGAACAAGAGCTGCTATACCAGTTGCAATTTCAGACGACCTCCTGAGGCTGAAATCCATTAAACTGCCATTTGTGGTTTTTTGCAAAGCCTAAGTCCTGAGCAAGCAAGGATGGGAAGGTTTTGGGTCGGAGAGTTAAGCTTGCTGGTTTTAAATGGGGTGTGTGTTTTAGGATTGCCAGGTCTTGGGGTCGGGAAATGGTGACCTAAATGGCGCAGTGATCCTTTCCAAAGCATCTCTGTGGGAGCATAATCTTCTTACTCACGTTGCTTAGACATATCTCCATATTCTCGTGGCATTTCTTCATAACTTGCATCGGGGTCGCCAAGGTGGTGCCCTCCAGATTCCGTGGACTAGAGCTCCTATCATTCCTGGCCACTGGCCATGCTGGCTGGGGCTGATGGGCATCGTAGTCCAAAACATGTTGAGGGCACCATGTTGACTACCTGAGACTTACATCCTTCTGTGGCTTTTAGGAATGACTGTAATGTGTTTTGATTGTACGACAGAGACTAACTTTCAATGCGGAAACAGGGGGCAGCATCTCTCAAACAGCTCAAGATGCTCCTGTAATTTAACAGCTAGATCCTAGGTAAGTTTACTCGACAGTAGGTACTGAGGACCAGACCAGACATGTGTCTGTGCTTATTACAGACATGCGCCTGTTCACCTCCAAAGCAGGTGAGGGTTTACTTTTTATATCAATAAAAGCAAGTTTTCCCCAGAGGCCTATAGTAGCCAGGGGAAGTGCATCTTTGCTTGTAGAATGAAAACATCATTTATTCATGCTGTTACTAAACTTATTTGTCTCTACTTTCTGGATTGCTTATGGCAGGGTTGAGGAACTGGATCTGACTGGCAGGCAAGATCCTGACATCCGCTGGTCTCTGCAGTCCATTTTAAGAGCTGGGCAGGGTCACTCACCTGTCATTAGTAATGGTGGTGGTGGGGTAATCTGTACCAAAAGTGCATATGCTAGAGTAAAGTGTGAATAAAAAGCATATAACAGTGAAAATAACATTCAAAAAAGCATTGTATTAGGGGAAATTGCATTGCAAAAATAAGTATATCAGGCAAAAGTGCAAACAGAAAACTGATTTCTATGAGGATCTGTAAAAAAAAAAAAAGACATTGCAAATTGCTGCAAAAGTGTAGAGAACTGAATTAAAGATAGGGGGGGAACCAAGTGGAGGGAACCAAAATGGACAGATCCACCCCTGCCTATTTATCACCAGATGTCACCATGATGTGAGGGCGGCAGCGTGGTTTCCTTTGCCTGTGTGGTTTGAAATCAAACCATATGTGCAAAGGAACAGGGCCTTGCAAGTAGGGATGTTGCCTGCCTTAACTTCTTGTGGGAGGGAGTTCGATAGAACTGGGCCTAGAAGATGAAGACATGACTCCTTGTTTACATTGAGTCATGCTTCTGGCCCATAGTGAACTACTAATACTGCACCTCCCTCTTTGCCCTGATGATCTCAGGGATCGACTTGGTGTGTACAGGGTAAGGTATTCCTTAAGGTATCCTGGGCCCAAGTTATTCAGGGCTTTGTACACTAGTGCAAGAACCTGGAACCTGGTCCAGTAGCAGACATGAGATGTAGGGCAGGTAACTTGTGGAAAACAGCCTTGCAGGTGAAAGGTGAATCACTGCTAGGCCAGATCACTGCAGGTGAGACGTTCCACGCTGCCAGCTTACAGCCTGATCACAAACATGGGCCATTTAAACTCCTTATACTTTGTTCAGCTTGAGATACATTTAATACAGGTTTTAACAGAACATGCTGTGTTCCTTGCTTTATTTTGTGACAATAGTATGAATGACTTGGGGGTGTGGGCAGTGAATGTTGAAATCTATCCCTGTATAAAGTGCCCTTGCGGAAAGAAGGGGAAGATTCCCTCCTGGTTTGTTATGCTGCCATCTGCTATGACTCACCAAGGAGAATTGATGGTGGCAATTACAAACAGCACGCCAGCAGCATGGAGCGCAAGAGAAACAGGCATTTAGAGATGTTCCAGTAAAGCCCAGAAACCCTTTCAATCTAGTCAGCAGGACATTTATTTAGATCAGGGTCCTAACTTGTGGTTACTGAGGTTTCATGTGACTAAGAGTTAGAGATATGAACAGGAAAGTCCTGGGTACAGATCTCATTTCTGCCAGGAGTCCCCCACATAAGAATATACTTACAGCCCACATTATAGCTCCAAGCAGCTTGCAAAAGATTCTTAGAAAAAGATTGCATTCAAGCCTAGTATCAAAACCAGTCAGGGTGCAATAGTTCTTTCAAACCTATGGCTCCTTTGAGCAGAATAACCAGATGATGGTTTTGGAAGATTAGCTTGCTGAATCACCCCGTGAAGTCCACCATCCTGTTCTCACAGTGGCCAACCAGATGTCTCCTGGGAAGCCCACAAGAAGGGCTTGAGCACAACGGGATTCTTCCTATTTTGATTCCCAGCAAGTGGCATTCAGAGGTGCAGTGCCTCTAATAATGATAACCCAAGAGAAAGATGCTAGGCATGTAGGAACATGCAACGCTCCATATCCTGGAGATGTTGAGGATTGAATCTGGGACCTTCTGCATACAAAGCAGATGCTTTACCATTGTGTGACAGGTTTCCATGAACTCCCCTGGAACCCCTTCAGTACTGGGGCCAGCAACAGTGTCCTCCTTTTCCTCTGAAATCTCATCCAGATCTGGACTGGTTCTCCAGTGAGGTGGTGGGATATGACAGTGTGGTATGGATGATCTTGAGGGGTGATGTCATGGAGGCATCTCTCTCTCACCACATGTGTTTTACTTCCTCCATGCCTGGCTGCTGCATGATTAGCTGGCGTTGGCCAAGTTTTCCTATACAGTGGTGAAGCAGCTGTCAGAATCTCTCCATTCTGCATTGTTTGCTGTGCTCTCACTTCCCACTCATCTCTTCTGCTGGGAAGATCCTAGCTATGTTTTGTTGACTGTAGTAGGTTGATGTAAGCTCAAGGCTGGATTTAGTGGAAGGCAACCCAGTGATGGATTGGGCTGTCAGATTTGAATTAGACTATGGATGGGGGGGTCACCTTTCATGGATGATTGACCCAACTATTCACAGAACAACTGAAATAAACGGCATACACAGTCCATCTTATTTACAAAGCTGGTAGCAGTGACCTGAAGGGGCAGCACAGTGCTAAAGCTTCATTGTTGTGATCAGTGCAAATTGCGAGACCCTCTGAAGTTGTCTCCTGACCTCATTACGACATCTAGTGATTGATTAACTGGGGGTGGGGAAGGTCAGGATTTGGCCCACTGGTTCGATCCAGTTACTCACCTCTCTCCTAATGCTTTAAATGCATTAAATGTGATGTCATGGCAACAGATCTGCCTAGTTTAACCCTGATTTGGGGAGCCTCAAACCCTGTGATAGCCACTTCATGTTGTGTTACATCCATTGACTTCCAGGCTTGCAATTCTTAATCCTGCAGCCCCTTCATATGAAAACAGGGATTCCAAATATTGCCAAGGTGCTCATTAATAAAAGACTTTCAAATCTTATACGCAGGAGGAAATAACAACTGTAAGAACATGCGGAAGGTTTTGAAATGTTTACACACACAGTTGTCATTCTAATTCCACTTCCACCCGAAACATTATATTCCTCAATTACCCTGAAAGGTAAACAAACCTATCAGGTATTTTTTTTATTCAATGGATTATTAATCATCTGAAATTATTGTTCAGTTCATAATTGAGCTTTGAGTTCCTGGAAGCCAGTTTTTGCCATACATAAAGAACGGGGGGCGGGGGGAACTATACTTAGCAATTAGGGACAGGCTGTAGCTCAGTGCTACGGTAGAACATTTGCTTTCCATGTCTAAGGTTCCTAGGCTTCCTTGTGCCCTTGGCAAGGAGCTGCATTGCCACCCCCACCCCACCCCATCCTTTGCACCCTTGCCAGAGGAGCCTTTGGACCTCACCTGGCCCCCTAGACCAGCAAAGAGGAGCAGCCCAAGAAGCATGCAGGACAGGTGCACAGATGGGCTCCTAGCCATTCTGAGCCAGAATGGAGGGGCACAATAAATGTGCCAGTGGTCGCGGAATCTAGCAGCTTCCTATAAACCTAGGGTCTGCTTCAGTTAACATTTGGAGGGCTCCACTAGATAGGGCAAATGTGTGATTGTCTTTCCATACACACCCACATGCTCATTCACTCACTCTGTATAGCCCAACCATGAGAACCAGTGATTCAGTTTGGGGCTACAATGGAGGGGGGGGAGTGCAATCCTTCTCTCTCCCCCCCCCAATCCATTTTCTAGACAAAAATTGCTTCTATTTGCCCTGGTGGAAAGCTGCTGTGGGCACAAATAGTTGCTGGAAGTGGGACCTGCAACTAAATGTTGTAGTTGTCATGTTCTAGCTAGCCTGATGCCGGATTGCACAGAATACTGTAGGGCCGTGGTGAGGTGGGTCAGGAGTTGCAGGACCACAGACAGCTCCGAGTGACCCACTTGCTCCAACATAAGTTGAACAGGACTTTGAAGCCCCTGCCTCCGGACTACTTCTTCCAGGACCCCCCCCCCCTCTTGTGGAGAACTTCAGGTTCTTAAAGGACCAACCCTCTGGCCTGAAGATGGGCACTTCTCACCCGTTTCATAGCTTCCAACCTGGTGTATGCCCTGCAGTGCTGGGTTGGTGAGGTAGAAGAAAAAGAGTTTGGATTTGATATCCCGCTTTATCACTACCCGAAGGAGTCTCAAAGCGGCTAACATTCTCCTTTCCCTTCCTCCCCCACAACAAACACTCTGTGAGGTGAGTGGGGCTGAAAGACTTCAGAGAAGTGTGACTAGCCCAAGGTCACCCAGCAGCTGCATGTGGAGGAGCGGAGATGCGAACCCGGTTCACCAGATTATGAGTCTACTGCTCTTAACCACTACACCACACTGGCTCTGTGGGAGAGGCACTGGTAGTGTGGGAGAGGCACTGGGTTCCTCAATGGATGGTGCTCTACATGACCTGATGGCACAGCAGGTTCTTCTGGGAGCTTCCTGTCCATCAGGCTTGGCTGCAGTGGTCTCCTGCTTTCTAGCAGTCGGTTTAGAGCCCCAAATGTAGCCCCACTCCTTAGCTGATGCCATTGCTGCCTCCAACACCATACCTGGATTGCTGCTGGTTTCAGAGGGGACATGACAGCAGTGCTGAATAATCCTATTCAGGGTTCCTGCCAGGCATGCCTCCTTCCAGGGTTCTCCATGCTATTCCTTCCCACCACTTGGTTTTCTCTTCCGCACTGCCCATTCCCACAGTTACTGGGGGTGCCCTTTTGGCAACATAAGATAGGCACTTGCAGAATGAGTTAACTATTACTATTATTATGTATTATTATTTTTTCCAAATAAATAAATAAATAGATCATCACATTTGGCTCAGAGCCTCTTTTGTTCTATGTGTCATTTCTTAGTGGCAAAACTGCCACCCACTTCGCTTTCGATTGTGAAAAGAAACTTGTTTACGTTATTCATAAATTTCTTGGGTTCTGGTGTGATGTTTTTGTTTTTAATTTTGGTGTGTGTTGAGAATTTGAATTATCAAAAGTGCTTGGGGGAGTTTCTACCTTGGATAAAAATATCAGGCTAGGCAGAGAACCCTTTGGCTCTTTACAGTAATACATGATGCCTGTCTGCCCGATAAAGGACTGCTGTCTGCGCATATTGTGTAATTATTTCTCCCAATTAGAGAGACTGGCTGGTTGGCTGGTTCCATTCCAAGCATTTCCTGTTCACATAAATGTCCTTTCCCCCAACTCTAACATATGTTGATTAATTACTTACTAGAAAGTATTTAATATAGCTGGAGTTTCAAGGGAATTGGCCTATATCTGGGTGAGATTTACTGTTTCCTGCTTTCTTCGTTGTATGCTATCATCACCGATCCTCCGATAAATAAGGCTATGTTGCTACCCGAATGCATGATCCCTGCATCTTTAAGAAAATTGAGAATGTGGGTCATGCAAAAAGAAATTTGGTTACATCCTTATACACTCCAACATCCCGGGACACAAGGCCAACCTACCAAATATCAGGCTAAGATCTGCCCATAAATGAGGGGGCTTTGGAGCAAACCAGTAAAAAGCTAGGTAGAGATGGGTAAATATGGCCATTTTCGTTTCTCATTTTTCCAATCTTAAGTTCAGTTTTCCACATTTCTATATCAGTTTGCATTTTGTTTTGTTTTTTATATTCCTTGTGAACATTTATTGGCATTTTTGTGTGAATTTCTTCTACTGTACACATTTTTATATGCAATTTCCCCTAACATTTTTTGTTTGTTTGTTATTTCACTAATATATGCATTCGGGCGCACACTTTCCCTTTGTATATTGATTTGTGTACCCACTACTTGGCTGGAGAACTGCACTGCAAAATTAGGAGAATTGTGACTTTTGAAGGATGGCTGTGTTTTGGTTCAGATATTGCTTCGCAAAATGCAAATTTAGTAAGTTTGCCTTTAAATGCAAACTGAACCAAAGTTCTCCCCCATCCCTAGCAGAGAGTGAGCAGAGTTGATGGTGTGTTTGGGTGGTGCTTTTACTCAAGGGAAGCTGAGTAATGTACCCTGCCATTGAGTTGGTAGAACTGGTGGCCTAGTAGTGTCTGTGCCTCGCCTGAATTGGGGAGTGTGCATGTCTCTTTGAAAATGCAAATAACCTTCCTGCCCTAGAGCGGAGTTAGCATCCTGGTTTGTTTCAGGCTGTTTAGTCACTGTACAGTATTCCCTTCTGGGCAACCTTGCAGGGGGCACCTGCCAGTGGTGGGCAGGGCTTGAGGCAAAAGTGTCGTTGAGCAACTAATGTAAAATTGACCTTTGTACAACAGGCTGCTTTCTGCACAACCTTGTGCTCTCATCTGCCCAGGCAAGAAAGAAGTTGAAGGGCATGTACCAGCCAGGCAAAAACACTCAAGGATATGAAGTAGGGAGGCTCTTGAGGGGGTGTTGTCTGGGGGGAGGGTGTGGCCTGGGGAGAGTTATGAGGGCTATAGAGAGAGGCCTGGGGAGGGCTTTTAAAAAGTCTGAGGAAGCATAAGTGTAGGGAGATTTGGAAAGGAAATGGGGTGTGTGCAGTGGAGAATGTGCAAGCACAGGGTTTGTTTATTCCCTGACATTTCCACTCTACTTTTAGGACTTTCTCCCTACTTGTCATTCTTACAGTCCCAGATCCCTACCTGCTTCAGAGTGCTTGATCAACATGTGGAGCAACACCAATAAAAGTTCCCTCTTTCATAACTTGAGTCTTTCCCTCACATTGTTACTCATACTGACTAACAGATGCACTTTTGCTAAAAGCAAAAGTTACCTTTTTTTAGTATCATCAGGATGAGCAAAGATTTGCACAATGAGAACTCCCCACCCCCACCCCTTAAAAAATGACAGCAGCTTTATAGGCATTTGGCATTAATTTTTCCCCACTAGACTGTGGAGCAGGAGGAAAGTTATGCAATAGAATATGAATCTGATGCCACCTGGTGGCAGTTTGATTGGTGGCTTTGTTGTCCTGTTTTTCTAGTTATATAAGGGCTTTGGTTAAATTCATGATGCTTTATCTTTGCAATGCTGTTGGGGTAGCCATATTCAACCCCCCTTTTAATACTATTTGTGCCTGTCAAATTTTAAAGGCGGATATGCTGCTTCATTTCCAATCAGGCTGAAATCTTGTCACTTTTCATATCACAAATCTTCTGGGTTGTTGTTGTTGTTGTTGGTCCCACTTTTGTTGTGCTATAGCCCCTCCAAACAGCTTTGGGAGGCACCACAAGATAACTAATATAGCACTATACATTCCCTGTAATGAACTATTTGTGTGTCAAGGACATGTTGCAGAACATATCCGGGGGGAAACACAATTCTGGAGGATCCCTAAGGCAAAGGGATTGGTTGTTAAACTACTCTGGAAATTAGCTCTGGGAAGGGAATAGGAGTCTCCTAGCAACTCTTAGCACTCTCAACAAACTACAGTTCCCCGGATTCTTTGAGGGAAGCCATAATTACTGCTTTAGATATATAGTGAAAATTGGGCCTAAGTAAATCGGGAATCATTTTGATTCATAGCATATTCATTCAAATTACTTGTAGTTAATATATTTTTATCCTACCCATCTCCCAAAGATTAAGAAGCGGCGTGATTCCCCTACATTGTGTTATTTTCACACATGACAAATCCTGTGTGGCTATTTCACATGAGAAGAACACCTAGTGGTTGAGTGGATATTTGAACCAAAATCTGCCAACAAGTCCAACAGTCTTCCCACCAGTTGAAGACTTGAAGTCCTCTAAATTTTATCATCACAGCAGCCTTCTTACTGAGGAAACTAGATCTCCTCACTTATCAGCTAAACCAAAACCAAATGGCTGGAATATTTTAGAAGGGGCATTGGTGAGGGAGGGGTGTGGGTGTGGGTGTTTAGGTGACCAGACTAATGAACATGGCAAAGTTAGGTCCATTGATTTACTCTGAGTAAAACCTAGTTGAATGCATTTGAAAGAATATATAAATGGCCAAAACAAATATGGCATCCATGACTGGATCTTTGCACTTAAAAAAAAAAAAAAGTATTAAAATGCAGGTTCCTGAATTGCCTCTGTAGGACTAGTAGCAGCTTCATATAGGGAGAGGGGAGAATTTTAACCAGGGAAAGAGTTAAAACACTGATTTCCTTCATCATATCTCTTTTTGACCCGAACTGAATTGCTATGAAAGATTTAGGCCCTGTTATCTGTGAGGCACTAGAACATCGTTCAAACTCTGTAAATACAATTTCCATCTATGCCAGTAGATCTGAAGGAGGTTGTATTCCTGTCAAAGTTAAATTGTTATTGTCCACCCCCACATCGGGCCATAGCTTTCGTACTGTCAGACCACTGAATCATGGTAGTGCAACAGTGGCAGATAACAGGACCTTGGCATTCTCTAAAATGAAGGGTCTTGTCGGAAGTGAGAGCCTGTAATTTGGAAAGGGGACTGACTGGAGAGCTTCTCTCTCTTTCACAGCACAGGCCATAGGGACAGGGAAGAGCCAAGATTGACAGCAAAATTCATGCTGCCATTTCATCCCCCTCACTTAGAACTAATTTCACCACACACACACACACACACACATATATATATATATATATATATATATATATATATATATATATATGTCACTTGGTTACTCAGCACTTAGTGACTCACAGATGAATGTGTGTGCTAACATAAACCTAGTTTTCACTGAGGTGGCAAACCTGTGTCAGTATTGTACCACCTGATGCAGACAGCTCACAGGACTGAACATTCACTCTTTGGAGTAGGGCTATAGTGCAGTGACAGTACATCTGCTTTGTATGCAGAAGGTTTCAGGTTCAATCCTTGGCATCTTCTGGTAGGGCTGGGAGAGAACCAGTGCTTTTTTTCAGGGGGTACTCAAGGGTACGCAGTATTGGCACCTTTTGTTGTTTTTGTTTAAAAGTGTGGCATTTAGTGTAACAATTTCAGGGTGAGGGCTGGCACCTATTTTTCTAGGAAAAAAGCACTGGAGAGAACCCTATCTGAAACCTGGAGAGCTGCTGCCAGACAGTGTAGACATTACTGAGCTAGATGAAACAAGGGTCTACAGACATCTCAGACCCTCCAAGTTTCCCTATTTTCCAGGGATGTCCCTGATTTAGAGAAGCAGTCCCGGTTTCTGATTTGATCTCAGAATGGCCCTCTTTTCCTTAGGTTGTTCTTATTTTCATTGGAGAAATGTTGGAGGGTATGGTGTTATCCCACCCCCGAGCCATCTGAAGGCAGCCCTGTATAGGAAAGTTTTTTCAATGTTTAATGTTTTATTATGTTGGAAGCTGCCCAGAGCGGCTGGGGCAACCCAGTAAGGTGTGTCAGGTATAAATAGTAAAATTATCATTATGGAATGGGACATCCCTATTTTCATTGCAGAAATTTTGGAACTCCATAGGCACCTTTCTATGTTCCCGTGGGCAGGGGGAACCCTCCACATAGCAAACTTAGGCCATAGTTGCACCATACATTTAAAGCACTGATACCACTTTAAAGTCATGACTCCCCCAAAGACTCCTGGGAGCTGTAGTTTGTAAAGGATGCTGAGAGTTGTTAGGAGATCCGAAAGCTACAATTTTCAGTGTTCCCTGGGAAGAGGGATTGATTGTTAAATCGCTCCCCGCAACAGCCTCATTTTAAGGACAGGGGAGAGAGTTGGGATTTGCTGCTGATACCATCTGTCTAGTGTGGCCTACATGACATGAGGAACATTCTGTTCAAGGAAGTGAGCGGAACATAAACTGTAGCAGAAAATTTACAGTAAAGGGATGTTAATGCCATTTTAATTGTTGCCACGTTTCACTGTAAACTGTTTGGAGATTTATTTATTTATATTTTTATTTTGCTGAAGATATAAATATTATAAACCGGAAGCCATTCAGAAATGTGACCCACATAAACACGCACACAGAGGCCTCATTTACACCGTACATCTAAAGAGCTTTAAACAATAATGGCTTCCCCCAAAGAATCCCGGGAGCTGTAGTTTGCTAAGGGTGCAGAGCTTTGTTAGGAGACTCCTATTCCCCTATCAGAGCTACCATTCCCAGAATTCCCTGGGAAGAGGTACTGGGTGCCTTAAATGTATGGTGTGAATGTGGCCAAAGTCTGATTTGATGCAGTCCGCTGTACCACCCCATTTTACTTTCCACAGCGGTAGCCGTGCTAGTCTGCTGTAGCAAAACACGCACACACAAAAGAACCCAGCCCACACTCAGATCTCTGAGGCTGTGCTGTAATTTGTTCACCTTTCCTGCAGGACTCCTTGTTTTTACACACCTGTTATTCAACTAACATCCTTCAGTCACACTATCCTTCTCAACGAGAGATTAAATAAAAGGCTGCAACGTTTGCTGTCATTAATTTGTCAGTAGCAAGCTAGGGCGGAGGTTTATTACTCCAGATGTACAGTGTTGTGCAGTCCTACTCAGAAGCTTCACTGAGTGAGATTATTATCATTATTACATATTTATGTCAGAAGGTGTATATATTGCTTGACTTACAAAAAAGGATGAAATAACAAAATCATCAGTAAAAAAGTTATAAACTATTTAAAACATTCAGATAATTAAAATCAACATAAACAATGCACTAAAACCTGTGTCAACATTCTACATGCCTGGATAGCTTTGCTTAAAGAAATATGTTTTTATTAGGCTGAGAGAGAGAGAAGCAAAGGCTTCTTGATGTCAAGATGCAGGCAGTTCCAAAGTTTATCACTTGGCACCTCTGCCAATTCCGCAGCTCGAAGAAATCAAGTGGACATATCTGAGGTAAAGCAATCTCACAAGTGAACTGATCCCAAGCTGTTAAGGGCTTTACATATTTATATATCAGTGGGTTCCCCCCCCCTACGTGTATATAGAACTGCACACTTACTAAATATCACGTGAGGCGGCAAAAACTATGGATTATATCCAACGTTAGATCCATTAAAATTAGTGGACATGTCTTACTCAGGTCCACTGATTTCAATGTGTATAACCGACCTAGGCTACAACGCATTTATTCGAGTCTGCGACGATGGCGTAGGACTGCTTACGTAGCGCCCGCGGGCGACGCGGCACTTCGAAGCGGCGCTCCCTCTATTTGCGCCTGCGCCCCAACACAACTCACGGCGAAGCATTCGAACCGTCAACCGCCCCCCAATTCGAATCTGCATCGCGGCTGGTCCAATGATCATCCCGCGGCCACTGCAAATGCCGGCTTCCCGGTCCCTGCCCAACCACGTTCTTTGCTCCGCCCACTATCCAATCACAAGCCCGGATGGGTTTGAAAAAGTGGGCGCGCGGCTGCTAGGCGTGATGCACGGGGAGCGGGGGATTTAAAAGAAAGAAAGAAAAGGGCGTGGTTCGGCCTCAGGTTTTGCGCTTTCACAGCCGATTGGTTAGTCCATTCGTAGGCGGGGGCGGGGCTTTAGGCTTGAAAGGAAGGCGCTTTCTTTTTTGCTGAATTAGAGTTTGAGTGGGAAGGGGCGGGATTAATTGGGACTCCTCCCACTCGCCGTATTGGCGCTTACTACGAATTAGCTACAGTACTTGGCTGTAGATCCGCACTACTCTGCGCTCCCCGAAGATACAGGCGTACCAGAGGGGATGAAAGCGGGTGGTGAGTGCCCATCCCCGGGGCGTCAGGCCTGGGTAGCCTTTACGGGTGGGTGGGTGTCTTTAAACGGGGATGCTCCGTAAATTTGACTGCAAACCTGGATGTTCCCTCCATTTTGCTCCGGTGTTAATTGGGGTTTGGGGGTCCAATTAGTAACTAATAATTAATGAGTAGTTGGTCACAATCTCTGGGATTTATCCGTAGCGATTACCTATGAGGTACTGAGCCAAAATCCTGGTTAGTAGTGCCAGGAAAGTAACGCCCACTCTCTGCTGAAGGGGGCTTTCTCCTATGTAAGCGTTGAAAGAGGTGCAGCCCAAAATATTCCTACTAGGGAAGTAAATCCCTTTTAATCTAGTGGTCCGTAGTTCTTAGCAGGTTTAACATATGATCGTATGGTTTAAGGCTTCACTTCTATACTTACGCAGGGTAAGACAGCTATGCTTAAAATGGACCCACTGAAATATATGACAAGATACTAGTCCCGGGCCTAATTAAGTCCTATTAGTTTTAGAGCTTGATTAGCAGTTCAGTCCTTACTCAGAAATCCTGTTGCATAAGGGATCAAGCCCTTATTTAGAAGAAAATAAGTGAGGATTGTTGTTGTTGTTTAGTTATTTAGTCGTGTCCGACTCTTCGTGACCCCATGGACCAGAGTATGCCAGGCACTCCTGTCTTCCCCTGCCTCCCGCAGTTTGGTCAGACTCATGTTGGTAGCTTCGAGAACACTGTCCAACCATCTCGTCCTCTGTCTTCCCCTTCTTCCTTGTGCCCTCAATCTTTCCCAACATCAGGGCCTTTTCCAGGGAGTCTTCTCTTCTCATGAGGTGGCCAAAGTAATGGAGCCTCAGTTTCAGGATCTGTCCTTCCAGTGAGCACTCAGGGCTGATTTCCTTCAGAATGGAAGTGAGGCTTAGTTCCAAGTAAATCTCATTCCGGGTTCTAGCCAGCTCACCCCCTGTCCCATTTATATATGCCTGCCAATTTAGGATAACACTTCATGAATCTGGAAGTTTATATGCCACAGTAAACGTGCTAATCTTTAAGGTACCACAAGACTCTTGGTGGCTTTTGTTGCAACAGTAGACTCGTCTGGAAATTGGCTTCATTTATACTGTACATACTTTCTATTGAGACACCGGAAGTCATAGGCACATAAATTTTGGAATGATGGATAAAAATGAATGGGGTGAAAAGGTATCTAGGCTAATAGAAAGTGGGGACTGCTTGTTAACTGCTGATCTTAACCTCGCCTTCCATGTGTGAAAGAATTGTCCCCAAATGCTTCTCTGTTTTGCTAGCTCAGCTAGTAAAAACTTTTCAAACTGCTTCAACAGTTCGAGTAGGCTATGCGTTGCAAAGCAATTTGTTTTTAGGCAGTCTAAGTGGGACCTGCTTCACACGTTCAGGTTTCCTTCCCGACTTTTCTCTCCTGTTTTTGCCCCAAACAAAACGAAACCGAAGTTTATTTTTTTAAAAATGTAAATCTCAAGAAGAGGGCGCCCCGGTAATTTGGGCGGGTGGATTTAAAAAGGAAGCGGAGCCTATAGTGGGGCAGGAGTTGAATGCAGTGGCTGGGGATTGGCTTGAGGCTTTTTCATGTGAATGAAACACAATTGCAGAATACTTCGTGCTTGTTGCTTGGATCCCCCGCATCGGACCCAAAAGCAATGGGTAGTTTTAAAAGCCAGGATTATTATTAGGAGGCAAAAGTGTAGGGGTAGGATATTCTATCTGAAAATGGTAATCGAAAAATGCCTGGGGGTTTTTAAAAGCAATTTTAAAGAGAACTGTTCTAGTTCTCTTGTGTTTTGTGGGTCAGAAGCACAACATTCTATTTTAATCGGGCAACAGTTTTTACACTTCATGGACAAAAACAACAGATCAATTTTTGTACTGATATTTATGCAGGTTACATGAATAACTTAAAACTGTTATAAAAAAGAAGAGGAAACTTCTATCAACAGCTTCCCTTCAAGTGGATTAGTTTTTTAAAATCAATATTTTGCTTTTTGTATAAAAGCATATATCTATTAACTTCATACAGAATAAGGATAGTTTGGCAGGCAAAGTAACCACTTCTGCTTTTACAGGTGGGTGCTACATTTTGACTACCAATGGCATAATTATGCAATTTTTCTTTATGTGCCATTCATACATTCTGCAACATTTTGATTTGCTTGTCTATGGTTATTTATGAAAGTAGGAAATGGCATTACAGTGCCAATCCATGTTTCAGAGCCCATTGATTTAAATGGGATGGTGCAAGAGGTGCTTGAAGTTGCAATCCTGTATGTACGCATTTATTACAGTTATATCCCACCTTTTCTCCAAAGAAAGGGTGCACAACCTGCAGCCCTCCAGATGTTTCTGGACTACAACTCCCACCAGCTCCAGCCAGCATAGCCAGTGATCGGGTGATGGGAGGTGTAGTCCAACAACATCTGGAGGGCTGCAGGTTGTGCACCCCTGCTCCAAAGAAATCGAGGTGGCATGCGTGGTTCTCCCTCCCTCCATTTTATCCTCACAGCAATTCTGTGAGGTCTATTAGGCTAACAAAAGTCACCCAATGTGCTTCATGGCTGAGTGGGGACTAGAACCCTTGACCCCCAGATCTTAGTCCAACACTAACCACTACACCACACTATCTCTTAAACCTAGGAGTAACTTCCCTTGAACTCAATGTGGCTTAACTTCTGAGTGAACCTATATAAGACTGCACTGCAATTCTCTTGAGTTGATATCCTTTAAATGTGCAGCACATTCTTAAGCATGTATGAATGGAGTGATCTACTCTACAAATCACCAGCTGAACAGTTTTGGGGATTACCTGTTACTGATATCCCAGGCTAAGAATACTGATCCTTATTTGTCCTAATATCTCACCCTAAACATTTCTACAGCCAGCTGAGCCGATGAAATATGTTGCATTATTATTATTAGTATTTATATCCCACCTTTATTTACTACTTATATCAATTGGCGCAGAGCTGGTGCTCAGTAGCTATTATTTTGAATCACTATCAGTTTGTACTCAGCTGTATCGTTTGTTACATGATTTTTTTGGTTTTTGCATTATTTATATGTTGTGTTTAATAGGATTGCAGTGTTTGTAATTTTAATACTAATGTTGCTGTTTTGAGCTTTGGGCTCAACATTGTTGGAAAAGCTGAAAACAAATGTTTAGTCATTAAACAAAAATCAAAATGTTTTCGCATACAAATCCTCCCAAATGTTTTGTCAAACTTTAAGCTACATAATTAAAACAAGCAACAAACAATATTGGTATATAAAGAGCCATTTAGCATCCTTCCCACGGTGGTTTATCATAAATGAACTTGCGTGGAACAAGCTGTGATGTGGTCTTTCCTGTCCTCCCTCTCTGCAGGAGAGCACAAAATGTACTGGCAACCACAGACGTGCTGATTTTTATTCTGATGCATGCCTCTATGTTTGCACCTCTTGTCTGATGAAATACCTTGCGCTTGCTTTAGTGACCCACTGCAGGTGCTCCAGGTGCTTCTCTGTCCCTTCAAAGCGAAGAATGAGGAAGAGACCCAGAGTCCTGACGCTGTTGTGCCTCCCGGAAGATGTTCTGTTTCATGTTCTTAAGGGGCTGCCTGCTGAAGACATCCTTTCCCTCCGAGCTGTAAGTTTAACCCCTGCAGGAATACTAATTTATTTGGCATAGCTTTACAGAATCCTCCCAAGGCAGCATGTGATTAAAATATAATGCTGTCTAACAATAAAATCATTAAAAGCCAGGAAAGATGAATTGTAAATGTTCAGCCTGGGGCTGCCTGAGGATCTCCAGATATTGTTGGACTACAACTCTCATCAGTTCAGACCATTGACCATGCTGGCTGAAGCTGATGGGAGTTGGAGTAAAGCTTGTCCTCCTGTTCTCTTTCTACAAGCAGACTAGTATGGGTGGAGGTTGTTCCAGATAACTTGGACCCAAGCCGTTTGGGGCTTTTAACCATTAAAATGAGCCCTTTGGTTTTAGAAACCCACTGACAGCCAGTGTAGTTGGTACACTATCCGTGTTATATGATCTGGCCACCTGTTATTCCCAACACTTGGGTATCTGCATGTTCCCCAAGTCAATTTTCTGAACCAAATTTGAAGTCTCTTGTGGATTGTTCTGTCTTTTGGAGTCACAGCAAAATTGAGTCCTCATATTAGGATTTTTACATCTGTTGGGGCTCTGGAGTGATGTAATAGTTTTCTGGAAGCTGAAACTTCTTCAACTTTCAGGACTAAATTAGTTCATACTGCAAATTAAGTGTTAATGCTTCATTTATTTGGTAGCGAGGTCCTATGGGAATATGGTTAACAGCTCACCCTTCACAGGAAGTAACAGAGCTGGAATGAGGGAGCAATATTTGCCCACAGCATTGCAGAGAGGAGGTTTGATTCCCCCTCCCTACATGCCACAATCCTGATTGTGTGCCACCCAGCTTCTCCTTTACCGGTACAGAAAAGCACACTTTATTGCATGCATTTCACACAGGGTACATTTCACAGGGTACTTTTAGACCCACGGGCATATTTGGATTTCTGAGTGAGTGTCGTGGGTGCCACCCTCTCTGGTCATTTCTCCCCACCCCATAACATTCCCCGGCATCACCAGAGAGAGTATGCAGTTTCCAAGAGATCTGGGTGAATGTCAGATCCAGTAGAATTAATCTGAGCTTTGAAAAGCACATAGAGCTGGGAGAGGAAGTGGGAAAGAGTGCCATTCTTCCAACTTTTTTAGTTTTATTAACCTTTCAAGGAAGAAAAAAGGTAACAATCGTCACCACTTAACGAGCTAGGGGGCAGTGAGTGGGAGGGGTGCCAGGGAAAGACTTCAAGGGCTCCACTGTGCCCATGGGCACCATGGTGACAGCCCCTGATTTAATCTCTAGCTTGGACGTCAGTGCTTGAAAATGGGAAGTGTAATGCTGTGCCACCGTCTTTGGGTTAATCGACCCTGAGCAGGGCCATTTTGAAGCCCTTTGGTTGTAATTACCTGCTTGTCTCTCTTCTAGGTTCACTCTCATCTTAAGTACCTTGTAGATAACCATGCTAGTGTTTGGGCCTGTGCAAGTTTTCAGGATGTGTGGCCTTCTCCCAGAAACTTGAAAATGTTTGAAAGGTAACTTGTACAAATTTTAGAAACCTCAAGATTAAGGAGATGTTCAAAGATCAGACACTTATTATTTTCAGGGTGGTGGTGGTCAACTATTCAGCCATGAACTGTGCTATTCAAGAGCTCTGTGTTCTTCTTGTCTGCGCTTTAAATCAGAGCCTTAAATTGAGATCTCTTTCTCTGGAAAATGCAGATATTTCAGCTAATCTTTTTCGTAAACTGCTGGAGTAATGCAAGAAAAGGACCCGAGGAGTGGCACTCTCTGTGTGGAACTTCCTGCCTACCTATATTTTGGAGGCTACTATGTTTTGATGGACAAATACTGGTTGGTATTTCACTGCAAACAGGGTACTGGCATTTGTCCATAATACAAAAGTGAATCAATCCATTCTCTAGGATACTCTGGTAAAATATGTACTATTGTCTTCGGAGATAGAGGGATTTCCCCCCCCCTACAGTGGGTAGAATCTCTTTGCAGTATAAATACAGTAAATATCTAGTGCCTTCGTGTTGTTTAACTGGAGGCTGGGGGTATCATCCTCTTACTGCAGAAGGTCTAATCTTTCTACCTGTATTTTGAGTTTACAGTGAGGAAAGATGGAGAGTGCAGCCATACTAAAATCTGCCCCTGCTTTGTCTTATGGACAGTGGTGATGTGTTGAATGTCAGTTCACATACATACAAATCAAAGGAAGCTGTGTTGGGGCCACATGGAGGATAAATCCAAAACCACAGTTGGACAATATCTTTATTAGGACCAACCAAAATGTCATAAAATAGTGATCAACCTTGATGTTAACACAAAGGAGGGGGAGACTGAGAACAGATACTTAGCTGTATGTTGTAGAGAGAAGGTGTGTATCAAAATATAGGTGGCAGACTTGACTGGTCTCTGCCATGTGCTACTGGTCTCAGATGGACACATACGATTCTGGGTCAAAGAAGCAATGGGTAATCCCTGTCTTTCAAAACATAAATCCAGCAGTTACTCAGATCTCTCAACAGGTTTAACTGAAACTCACTGTCTTTGTTAGGCGGAGAACAGAGGTTGGCACATAGAATGCATTCTCAGCAAGGTTATTTAGCAACCAGTGGCAATTGTATCACCAATTTCTGAGCTGAATCTAAGCTCTCTGGGTTTGGTCAAATCCAGAATTTTCAGAAACCTGTATTTCCCCCCTCACCTAAAACTCTCTATATTTGTGCAGGGCTGCAGAAAAGGGTAACTTTGAATCTGCTGTGAAGCTGGGCATTGCCTACCTCTACAATGAAGGCTGTAAGTCATGGGTATTTGTGGAAATGCTTACATGGAAAATATTTGGGAGTATGGTGTACCTGCGGCAGGCAGGGAAAACCTATGCGGCGCCCCACCCCAGTTGTTGCTAATGATGGGAATTGGAATCCAGCATTTGGAGGGCCGCAGGTTCCCCAACAATAAGCTAGAGGATAAGAAGTTGGCAGCAGGTTTCTGTAGACTTGGCTATATATAGTCCTAAATGCTGGTCTTGCAATTTTCGTATCAAGGGAACTTTCCCTTTCTGTAACGTGTTTGCTAAGAGTTGTTTGGACTTATACAACAATTTATGGCCACCAGCTTGGATGGTTTAAAAGCGGAGAGACAAATTCATGAAGGCCAAGGCTATTGAAGGCTACTAGCCCCGACGGCTATGTTCTCCCTCCACTGTTGGAGGCATTGTGTCTCTGAATACCAGTTGCTGGGAACCAGGTGGGCAGAGTAGTGCTGTTCCACTTGGCTCCTGCTTTGGGGCTTTCCATGGGCATCTGGTTTGCTGTAGTGTGAAGAGGCTTCTCGCCTTGATGGGCCATTGACCTGATCCACCAGGGCTCTTCTTATGTTCTGAATGGCAGCAACACTTGAATAGGTGCCTCTCTTTCCATTTTGACATTGCCTGTTTGCATGGTGTGTTAGTCCTTTACGTGCACTGTTTTATGTACGGTAATTACATACATACATACATACATACATGATTTAATTTGTATGCCACCTTTCCACAGTTCAAACCATGCTCAAGGCGGCTTACAACATGGATAAAGTACACAACCACAGCATAACAAATGTAGTTATACACAATAAATACAACATTAAAAAATACACATCCAAACTGATCAATTTCCACATAAATCCCAACAAGATCTAAAATAAAGATACAAAACACCCAGCCCAAAAGTCTATTTAGCAGTCTCAGCTTTTGTACCTGGAGTCAGTCAGACCATGCCCTCCCAGGCCAGGTAGAAAAAGGTTTGCAAGGAAAGGATTAGGTCTTCCAACATTTACCACCAAAATTTCAGCTTGCATAGCGACAGGAGTAGTAGTATAGAGAACCAACCTTTGCTACAATTCATGTTTCAAGAAAACTGTTTCCCTTTCTACTTCTTCAGTATCAGTCTCTGATGAGGGTCGTGCAGAAGTGAATGGGTTAAAAGCATCTCGCTTCTTCAGCCTGGCGGAACGTCTGAACACCTTCGCAGCCCCATTTGTTTGGCTTTTCATCCGCCCACCTTGGTCTCTGAGTGGAAGCTGTTGTAAAGCTGTGGTCTACGAGAGCCTCAAAGCAGAGTGTCAGCAGCAAAAAGTAAACTGGCTTATTTTGTAGCTTTCAGACATAGATATCTCTTTCACCCAAGACTTAAGCTTCTGTTGCAGAGGGAAGGATTAGTAATTCTATCTAGCCAAAGACACAGTATCTTAATTTTCCTGAGTGCTTACTTTCTGAGGGTAGGGGGCGGAGTTTGCAAGCCATACAACAGAGCATCCTGAGAATAATATTTCCTTTTTTAAAAAAAAGTCACTATGAGAATGGCCCCTGAAAATCTGTAAAGCCTAGATGGGGCTCAGTTCAAATATCAGGAAGATATGCATAGTTGGTCCCCACTTTCCATTGGTAGCAGAAACAAAGCAAACTAACTTGCAGTGTAATCCTATATACATCTACTTGGAGAAACAAGAAACGTAGATTTCAGTGGGGCTAACTCCCAGATACAGTGGGACCTCGACTTACGAAGATAATGCGTTCCAACGCGATCTTCGGTAGTCGAAAACACTCGTAAGTCGAATCCCCATAGGAATGCATTGAGCGGAAAAAATTCGTAAGTCGAAGAAATCCTATTCAAAGCGGCCGCGACTTCCTTTCGCAAGTCGAAAAATTCGGTTGCAGCAGCCATTTTTTTTCTTCCGGAAGTCATTCGTAAGTCGAAAAACACGTAAGTCGGGTCACTCGTAAGTCGAGGTCCCACTGTAAGTGTGTATATGATTGCATCCTTAAACACTAGCTCTTCCTGCCCATGAACCATGAACATGCCCAGTTGCTGCGTCTCCAAATTCCCCCCTGGTCCTGCAGTTCCTCTTTCTTTCCTGAGCCAATTAATAGTTTCCTCTTAATGAAGTTCAGGCACCCCACTGATGACATGAGGGGCCTCACCCCCCTCCTTCCAATTTCCTTTGAGTTGCTCAGACTCTGCATTGGAACTTCTTAAGAACTGATCCTAAGCGCTCCCTGAGCAGGCATGCTGTTCCCCTTCATCAATGCTGGGAGTTTGGTGAACATATTGCAACAGTGTTCAGAAATAGTCTGGTAATAATAATAATAATAATTTATTATTTGTACCCCGCCCATCTGGCCGGGTCTCCCCAGCCACTCTGGGCGGCTTCCAACAAATATCAAAATACATTAAAATATCACAGATTAAAAACTTCCCTAAACAGGGCTGCCTTCAAGTATTTTCTAAAGGTCATGTAGTTGTTTATCGCGTAAGTAAGTAAGATTGCTGGTTGAAAGGATAAATGAAACTCAAGGTTTATTACTTATAGCAAACAAAGCCATTCTAAGTATACGTTTTGCATGTAGCTGATATGGAGCCAAGAGGGTAATGCTACCACATGGTAGCTCACACTGAGTGAACTGAAGGAGGAAGAAGGAAGTAAAACCTGAAAGGAGGTGATCTGCTTCACCAACAAGTGGTTACTAAAAGAGTAGGAATTAGTAAGGGAAAAACCTGTTTTCTTTTTGCCCCCTCCCGCTAGTTCAGGTAACTTACTGCAAACATTGTTGCTTTATTCCGCAAAATAGCTCCTTGACTTAAGTGTATTTCTGGATTATTTATTTATTTATTCCATGAAATTTATATGCCACTTGCTTGTAAAAATAACAGCCTCCAAGCGGTTTGCAAAAAAAAATAATAAAAAAATTAAAAATTACAACCATACTTAAAAACATGCAAAAGTTAAAATGCTTATAACAAATCAAAATTACCTTAACTTTCTAAGCATTTGGGTAGGCTTGTGTAAAAAAGAATGTTTTTAACCAGGCACTGAAAAGAGTACATTGAAGGCGCCTGCTTGATTTCAATAGGCAGGGAGTTCCCAAGTGCAAGTGCTGCCACCCTTAATAATATATTTCTTACAAATATGGGATGGGTATGATGTGGCACCTGTAGTGGTGCCAATTCCACCAATCAAATGGTTGAGTGGGCACATGTTGGGGTAAGGTGATCTGGTAGGTAAACTGGTCTCATGTTGTTATGTTACAAAAGTGATGAGTTCAGGGATCCACCAGTCTTTGGAAGTCCAAAGGAAAACTTATGTAGGACAGCTTTGATGATGCTTGCTACTTGGCTTCTCTTTATAACAAATATGCCCTTTTCCATTTCTTTTAGGCTCAGAGAGGATCAATTCTGTATTGCCTAGCTAAAGTTCTAAATCTCTTTGAGGTAAGCCCCCACCCCCACCCCATTGTGACTGTCCTACCATGCCAAATTTACCAAATCTATTGTGGGACTTTGTATTTGCAACTAAAGCAATGTTAACAGAGTGGCTGTTGATTGCTGTAGCCAGTTGAATCTGTATCTTATTTTTAAACGGTTTTGACTTGTTTGTTTTCTTTGTAAACTGATATTTGTTTTTGTCATTTTAGGCAGACAGTGGGTGTGGTGGTGGTGGGATATAAATGGACTATGAGCCGGAAATGAAAGTGTTGGATCATGATATAAACCATGTTATGTTTATGCTTAATAAAATCAAATATGAAAGATTAGAACAACTAATCTTGTCTGGTTCCAGGCTGAGGGTTTTTAGATATCTTTTCTACAGATATGAAACACTTGCACAGATAATAAAGAGAGACAATCTTGCACAGTCTCTAAACATAAATTTACTTTTTTTCTCTTTTATGCTTCTGAGGCTACAATCTTAAACCCACTTGCCTGGGACTCAATGAGACTTCTAAGCAGGCACGTATAGGATCACACTATTGAGTTAAAGCTTGCACAATGGCTTGGAAGGCAGGAAGCAGGGGCTTCTTGGATTTCCTTGCATGCTGCTCACCAAATTATTTAGACTGCAGTATCCCCTGAACTGTAGGCTTCTCAGTTATTGGAATCATTAAACCTTGGAGGGGTTGCAGCTGAGACCATTATAGCGAACACTGGATCTCGGTGGCATTGTGTGCGGGTGTAACTGAACAGTTGGGGATAAATAAATGTCACCCTTATTCACAGGATGAAGAGAAAAGAAAAGAAGCTCTTGAAATGTTTGAGAACTCATCGAAACAGGGATGCTTGCACAGCGCCTACCTCCTCTGGGAAAATAACAGAAAGGCTTCTGTGAGTATATCTGACACTAATATCATACTGGCAGGTAAAAAAAAGGCTTGAAGAGCCAGGCAAAAGATGGTTGTCTTATAGCTTCTAGTAGGAGACAAAAAAAATCTACTCAGACAGCTGGTGTTGAGAAGAATGGAATGAAGGCAGTAGCATGGCTTGGTGTAGGGATTTGGATGTTGTTGAGTGCTTGGAAGAACTCTCCCTTCAAGAGCTGATGTGTACATTTGTGGGTGGCTAAGCATGATGATGACCTTGATAGAATAAAAGTGCAAAATCATAGTCTATCTTCTAAGTAAATGCTGTATCAGTGCTGAGAAAGTGGTGTGTGTCTTTGGGAGTCCCAGTTTAATTCTGAACAGCGGTCCTCAAATTTGCAAGTACAGTGGTACCTCGGGTTTTGAACATAATCTGTTCCAGAAGACCGTTCAAGTTCCAAAACGTTCGAAAACCGAAAACTCAATACAGAAGCCTCAATACAGAAGTCGCATGGCATGTTCGACTTCTGAGGTGTGTTCGGAAACCGAAGCACTTACCTTCCGGGTTTACGGTGTTCGGAAACCGAAACGTTCGTCAACGAAGATGTTCGAAAACTGAGGTACCACTGTATAGGAAGTACAAAAGGGAAGGTAGTTTGTTAATAACACAAAATATGCAGTATCTTACTTTGCTTCCATTCCTCCTTGTAGATGTCAGACCCTGGTAGATACCTTCAAAGCCTCAGGAAACTCAGGGATTATGCAGCCAAGGGCTCTTGGGAAGCCCAGGTAAGGCTGTCACTCCTGAATCTTTGTTTTTTTCCACTTTGTCCAACTGCTTTCAGTGTTGAAGCAGAAGGTACCTGCTGAATCCCTCTTGGCAGAGTATTCCACAATACTGGGTCGATAATACTAAATGCTCTGTTTCTTATTTGCTGTCACACGAGTCTCACCAACTGGGGGAATAACACTCCTGCAGATGACCTCTGTGATCCAGTTGGGATCAGGCAGCACTTGAGGTTCAAGTGGTCCCATAATTTATTTTTGTTATGAACAGTTAATGCTGATTCTAATGTGGCCACACTTTACTTAAAACCCTTTCCCCCTCAGGGCTGATTCGAGATGTGATTGTGCCTGTGGCATGTTGCTGCTCAGTGGGATCCCTAGCTTACCTGGCAGCATTGGCTGGGTGGGAGAAGTTTTCTGCTATTTTAATTTCCCACAGTGCTTGTAGTGATGCTATATTGTGTACTTTGGTGGTTTTTTAAATGGTGCCTGCAGATGGCAGAATGAATGGAAGAACCAAAGCAGGCATTATTAGTTACTGTGGGTCCCCTTAGGACAAGTGATTGTCCCCAGCCCTGCTTTCCCCGAAATATTGAAGATGGTGTCATTAAAATACGCCAAATGCATCAACTATTAATTGAATTATTGGTGTCTCAGAAAAGCAGAACAAGTTCTTGCTTTCCGGAGAAGAGTTATGTTCCCTCTTGATTTGTGTTCTTTTTTCTCTGTTACACAGATTGCTCTAGCCAAAGCTTGTGGGAATGGAAACCAACTAGGGCTGGAAACAAAAGCCTCCAACGAGATGGTGTCTCAGCTCTTCCAGGCCTCTCTCCCTCTCAGCAAGCAGAGCATCTTCACTGTTCAGAAGGGAATGAACGAGACAATGAGGTAGAGTCATAGGACAGGCTGGGTGGCTTGAAGGAAGGAGGGAATTGTTTGCTGAAGCAGAAAAGGCTGCTTGCTAAGTTGTTCTTGCCAGATGCTTGTCTATTATAGTTCTCCATAGCATGCTGTACAGAATGCTAGGTTGCTACAGGGTGGATTTTCTTTTTGGAAATATAATTGCTCTTTTTTGGGGGGAAAGCACTGCCGCCTGCAGGAAAAGACACACATGTGCACAAGTATATAACTTAAAAAAAAACTAATAGATATTGAAAGATATTTTAAACTGCTCAGGAGCTGAGTTTACTTCTGTCTGGTTCAACTATGTGTTATACTCAGTGGAAGGAAAGCCGTAAGCTATCTTCCCCTCCCATTATTTCTGCCCACTACTTTAATGTGCTTGCATCAGCTATTAGCTAGAGTGTTTGTGGGGAACCTCTGGCCCTCCAGATATTGCTGAACAACTCCCAACATCCCTCGCCATTAGCCATGCTTGCTGGAGTTGTAGTTGAGCAACATCTAGGGTGTCAATGGTTCCCCATACCTGAGCTACAGTGGTCTGCTTTTAAAAGAGAATTACTTACGATATAGCATTTAAGCTCTCCAGTTAGTGGCGGTTTGGACCATGCCAATCTGGCATTGTTCCCCAACCACCACCACCACCCCCCAAAAAAAACCACAACACTCTAAATGGCAAAAAGCACTCATAGATTTGATTGAAAACTTACTGGCCTGTAAAAAAACTGCTCCAAGCCTTAATATGGATGTGCTTCATTCTCTTGTAAGTATTGCATTAAAATGTGGCTTCAATCGAGGATCCCAGCATGTTCTATTTTTAGTTACAATTATTTGTAATGAAAGAACATTGTGTTATATCCTAGTTATTTCTGGTTATTTGCATGTGTTTTATTCATCTTTTGTCTTGTTTTCTCTTCTGTCGTATGTTGCTCCCAGCTCCTTTTGGAGGAACAGCAACTCACATATGTAGCTGTAGTTGAATGAAGTTGATAGTGTAGCTATAGTCTGCTTGCTTTTAAATGGCTGCTCCTGTTGTTTAGATACATTCTGATTGACTGGCTGGTAGAAGTGGCCACCATGAAGGATTTCTCAAGCCTCTGTCTCCATATGACAGTAGGGTGTGTGGACCGGTACTTGAAAATAAGACCTGTATCCCGGGCTTGTCTTCAGCTTTTGGGGATTGCTTGCATGGTTATTTGTACACGGTGAGTAACTTGACTATTGGCAGTAGTGATGGCTGGGCCCTTCATAATGAGGACTGTACTTACAGGACAAAATTATGGTCTGCAAAGTTTTTCAAGTTCCAGCAGTACTAGCTAAGGGTGGGATTTGATTTAAATCAAATCGATTTAAATCACTAGTCAGTAAGACTTGATTTAATCATATATTTTTTTACAGAAAGACTCATTCTTGCTGGTATAATCTTAATATTTACAACCAGATGAAGGTTTCATTTTTGGAATAATAAATTTTCAGAGTAGTTTTTACAGTTATATCAAAATACTGATTTGATTATACTATTAGAAATACATAGACAGATAATTATGGAATTACTGTGAGGTTTAATAAGTTAACTGTTTATATTTGGACAACTTTTCTGCTGTACTTTATTGGAAGGAGAAAAAAATCATTTCCTTAACAATTTCAACAATTTATTTAACTAAAGTAATAACATTATAGCATATGTGCCCATGTTTGTTAACTGATGTGGTTAAACATTTTTTTAAAAAAAAAACTTAGACTGAGTTTTAGCACACATGAAATACTTAAAACAAATCCTTATTTCCTGATGAATAGCCTTTGGACTATAATGTAACTTAAATAGAAAACTATCTTTAGAAAGATTTTTCCTCCAAAAGCATTTTATTTTTTAAAAAAATCATTGATTTTTATCCACCCTGCTAGCTACAGGGCACTTTTAAAACATTAATTTTTAATAACAAAGGAAAAGTGACTTCATCTTCTACCAGAGCTGGTTGCAAATTGCAGGCATGGTCACTCCTTCTGAATAGATGGAACCTGCTGAATTTCACAATGACAGCTGCTGCTGTTCTCCTACAGGGCAGACCACACTGGGGATGGGTACAATGGAACCATAAAGTGGGGCAGCATGGGTCCTCGGGAAAGACTGGGGTGTGGAAAATGTCACACCCCCAGCAAGCACCTGTTGCCCCAAGGGTCATGGGTGAGGTGCTGTTCCTAACTGATTTTGGGGGATACGGTGGAAATCTCAAATTAACTGATTGGAGTGCCCTGGAAAAATAATGAACTGATTAAAAGTTAGAACTGAGCTATGATCGTTTCCTTAGTCTGCTTGGTTTAGTTTTTCAGTGTGGGAGAAACAATTACTGTGTATTGTTGTTTAGGGCAGCCAAGGCTACATGGCCCCTCAGAAGCTTAGGAAATCCTTGATCCACCTTGACATGCCTTGTCAACAGTGTGATCTGACTCAGAAACATGAGAAACTACCCTGATTCGCCTTGTAATTTGGAGAACACACAGAGCTGATGCCCACCGCTGGTATTTTGCATTCCTGCTTTGAGATTAAAAGTATTTCTTCACGTTTCCCAGATGCTCTCCAGTGTAACCTTACAAACCAGACCAGCAGATCAGCTTCTACCGGTTTAACTGCTTCTTTAAATAATGTGTGTACACACACAGAAAGAGACTTGACCATTCTATCTGGCGTGGGATGAGTAAACAGATCCACTATTCTTACTCTGTGTTTGGGCCTTGGTGATAATCCATCTTTCATTACAGTTTTATCAGCAAAGAGATTCTGACAATACGGGAAGCTGTTTGGTTAACAGACAACACATACAAATATGAAGATCTTGTTAGGATGATGGGGGAGATCATTTCTGCCCTGGAAGGAAAGATAAAGGTAAGCTTGTAGAGATGGTGAGAGCCTTTATATTCTAGCTGCCATTATCAGTAATGCAATGCTGACTAAGTAGATGCTGGCCTGCTTTTTACCTTGCCGTTTCCATGAACTACCTTGCAAATTTGGGGATATTCTTCTTGTAATTCTGTATTGCTCTTGGCTTCCTCTTACCTGATATATTCCTGATGGTGGTAAAGATGAATAGCTAGATTATCTGTAATTTTGGAAAGCAGATTATCTTGCGGGGTTGAGAAACCACTCGTTCAGCTCACTCACACTGCCCTGTAATTTGAGGGGAGGGACTGAACAAGTCTGAGGTCTCCTCACAAGTTCTCTTGTGGACTGAAATATTGCCTCCCAAGTTTTGGAGAGACCTTCCTCTGCTTGGATGGCGTATTCTCAGTAGTTGTGCCCATGTCCTGAACACTCTTCTGAGGGAGACCTGCTTAGTCCCCTTCCTGGTAGCCTTCTCCTGGCTGGTGAAAGCTTTGCTTAGATAGGCCTTTGGCCTCCTGAACTAAGAGTTCATAATTAATAGTTGGCTATTTTTTCCATTCTTCCCTTGCTTCTATCTGTTTTGGTACCTGCACCCACACTGATGTGCTCTAGCATACATTTTGAGAATAGTTAGTGTTCATAATGATCCCTTATCTTAGCATAAAACGGTGTGGGATCAAGAGCCTTGAGCTGGGATGGCTGATTGTCTTCCAGCTGACTTTCAACTCTTGATGTACATCTTGGAACTTATAAAGATATGGCAGTGAGTTTATGGTTTATTGTACACACATATATATATACCTGAGTCTTCAATGGAAGGGGTGTAGAACATCATATCCCAAGAGTCTCTCAGTGCAGCCTCCTCCAGCTAGCACTGCATGGAATTCTGCCTACTTCCTCCTCCTTGTTCCCAGTACACCTTTAGATTTCAAAAAGGACACATTTTTCTGTTACATGCACCCTACATCACCTTGCCAACCTGCCAATTCTGTCTCTATCCACTCTTTGGGGAGAAGGGGAGGGGACAGTTCTTTTGCGTTGCCAATGTCCCTTAATGACTCTGTACTTGGCTAGTCCAGCCATGCTGATTTGCATAAGCTAACCATGAATTCTTTGTCTGGCACAGTTCTGCAGCTTGTATTTTCCCATCATATCCTAAATATTATCTAAATACTACCATTTATTAGTTTCTAATATTCACTAACAGACTCGGGTACCCAAAACTCTGGTAACAAAAACCCAGTAACCCTCACCTCAAAAATGGGATAGAAATGTAAATAATAAAATGCATGTGACTTTAATAAGAAGTTTGTTTGTTTGTTTGTTTGTTTGTTTGTTTGCATTGAATAGCCAACCTTTAGCAAAGAGGGTGTTCCTGGAACAGTACACCGTGTTGCATAGTTCATGTGTATGTTTGCATTAACCTTTTCTATTCTGTCATGTTTTTAAAGATACCTACTATTCTGGACTACAAGGAAGTGCTGCTGAACATAATCCCATTGGAAAGAAGAACTGTGCATCTCTACAGCTTCATTTGTGAACTTTCACTCTTAAACACAGGCCTTTGCATATACTCTCCTGCCCGTTTGTCTGCAGCGGCCTTGCTGCTGGCCAAAGTATTGCACAAGCAAGGTAACAATTTTCCTGCTGAATCAATTGGGGCACCTTTTGGGGAACAATATCCAGCGAAATAGTCCCATTTTAGCTCTTGTCTGGTTCTCCTGCTGTAGGGGTTGAACTGATTGCAAGGAGGACAGGGAGCGCTTCAGTTTGGAGAGGTGGAAGTGGCTTCTTAGGATCTGGAACAAACAGTTTTCGGTCAAAGAGCTCAGGCAGTGGCCATTGGAGTACTTGGGAGCATAACTGGTTGTCACTATGTTGAATGCTTTCATTTGAGAATTTAGTTAAATAACACACTGTGTTAGAGACCGGTGAGCAATCTTGGTTATTTTGTTCATGTCTTTTCTCTCTCTCTCCAGCTCATCCTTGGACAAGCCAGTTATGTGAAGCCACAGGCTTTTCCCTTGAAGAACTGATACCCTGTGCACTGAATATCCACAAAAAATGGTAAAAAAATGGGGTAGCAATATACCGTGGGGGGAACCGTTAATAGTTTAGTCTTCCCAGCTGTTGCAAAATACTCCTTGGCATGCTTGGAACATGCACCTTCAATAATATTTGAACTTCCTACAGACAGCATCTGAAGTAATGAGTTGGTCTGATTGCCAGCTCAAGAGTGTGCTTTATTTGGGGCACTTAAAAAGTGTGTATAGTGTTCACAGCTGGGGTGGGGGGCTTAGAAAGTTTTATCCTCAGCCTGGCCCACCCAGGCCACAAAAGCTTCTTCTCCTCTCCTAGATTTGCATTAGGATATGAACGACTGTCCTTACTGCAGGCTTGTACAGTTCCTCGTCAAGAAGGAAATGAAGCAGATAGTAAAGGGTTAACTCCTCATACCTCTGTTTCCTCTTGCATCCTCTCTCATCACATCCTCAGCTGTGTCAACAACATACACTTTAGTCTTCCACATAGGAGGGAGGGACTGGAGCCCAGAGGTTAAGGTACATGTTTTTGCATGCAGAAAGGTCTCCAGATTTCCTCTCTGATTAGAAGTACTTGAAGCTGGTGTGTATTCCTGATGTGGAGGGCAAGTGCAAGCTGCAGATGGATGGCTCGGGTGTAAAAACAGGCTGATTTTCAGGAAAGGGGGAGTAGCTAATTGCTTAAGCAAGCACAAGGCTCAAAACCAGGGTTTAGAGAACTGAAAACGTTGCACGCAGACAGACCCATAATGATAGCATTGCTATCATAATTATTTGCATCATTCAGTTTATTTCCCACCTTTCACCAGCAGCTTCCAGGGTGGGTTACAAAAATTGGAAATAATGCTAAATACAGTTAAAAGAAATTACAGTGACAGGAATAGGGTGGTGAGTCCTGAAAACTTACATTGGGGATCAAAGGACAGGGATGTGATGACAAAGCTAATCAGGCTGAAGCCAATGCTTTCTGTCTAAGGAAAACCATAGATATTTATTCTAATTACCCTCCATAGGCTCTGCTTAAGCCTTTTTGCTGCTAATGTGAGTGCTGGAAAGCTCTCCCAGAAGACAAGTTGGGTTGCAGACACTTAATATTTTCAGTGCCCACAGAATAAAATATATAATGGTGATCTGGGAGCAAGGCTGTCAGTAGTACAATTGGAGTCTGAAGCCAGGTTTGGAAACCTAAAGGGAAACTTCAGCAGCCATTGTTTCTGTGTAATGCTTGGTGGTTCTGTTAAATTTATCCAGTGACTCTCCACAAGGGGTGTAATTACCATCTCCCCCTCTGTCTCCCAGCTTCCACGAGGATGTCCCAAAAGATTATAGGCAGGTGTCCCTTACTGCTGTGAAACAACGATTTGAAGATGAGCGCTATGAGGAAATTGGCAAAGAAGAGGTACTTCTAGCTGCTTTTGAGGGGAAAGAAAGGGAGAGTCCTGGTGTATCTGAGGCTGCAATCCTAAACAGCCAGCCCTTTTGAACTCTCCAGGACTGCATTTTATAGGATTTTACTGTACATCTGGCAGGACGCGGGTGTCGCTGTGGTCTAAATCACAGAGCCTAGGTCGGCTCGAATCCCTGCGACAGCTTAGTCATGCTGTACACCGGCTTCCTCTGCCAGGAAAGCAAGATAAGTGCCACAACCCCAGAGTCGTCCGCGACTGGACCTAACGGTCAGGGGTCCCTTTACCTTTATTGTAAATCTATAAGGAAATGGAGCACAGTAAAATGTGTTGGATGGGTACCACCAAGTTTGGAGGAGTCATAGGCTGCCCACCTTCTGGAGTGGAACCCCTTAGTGACAAAGCAGATCTTCTGGGGAAATGTTCTGTGCAAATTTGTGTTGAAAATTTTTCAGTCTGCATTGGAATACTTTTTGATGCGCTAGCGAGTGATCTAGTTCAGCATGCTTATTTTACTAGCATTTAGCAGGCAAAGTTAAAAACGATTAAGCTGGCAAGCTTTCCCTAATACTGTGTTTGTAGTTAGCATCCATTTATTCATTGTTACTAATAAACATATAAAATGGATTTTCCCCCCATGGAAAAATCACTGGAAAATATTATTCCCATCACTTCCCATTACCAAAACAGAAATGGAGAAGTTGCTTCTTGCCAGACGGAACTAGGAAAAAACCCTTCTCTGGTTGGCAGCCATTATATGCAGTAAGGAAAGCACTTTTGCTGACAGCCACTGTTTTAATACTCTCACAATGCCTCTGGGGCCCTTGCTGTGCTGGGGCCCTGGAGACACTGTGGAGAATTAAAATGGTGTATTCTTATTGGTGGCTGATCATTGGATTCATAACTATTTAAAAATATAGTTAATCTGCAAGTTTCTAGAACCTCTATATTAGTGTAGATAAAGTGTTAGATTACAAATGTTCTGATCTCCAGTCAAGCCATGAAACTCACTGGGTGACTGTAGGCCAGTCACTGACTGGCAGACTAACCTACAGCACAGGATTGGTGTGAGGAATAAAATGGAAAGAGAACTGTATTCCTTGGAGGAAAAACAGGATGTCCACGTAATGATAAATAACTACATTTCCTTCAGTAAGCAATCTAATATTTAAGAACTTAATAAAAACTACCATTCACCAATAAAAGGCAATGCCATTTTTTAATATTTTCCTTTTACAGACCTGATCCAAAGTAGTTTAATTGGAAACCTGCCCTTAACTTGCAGACTTGCTGATTAAAACTAGCCTGTGCAAATTTCCATCCACAAAACCTCTTGTTGAACTTATTATAGCCTCAGTCATATCCATATTTGTGTGGAACTAAGCGCAGTTGAGCTCAATGGATTTACTTTCAAGTAAAGATGTGCAGGTTTTCACTTGTAACTAATACTTTATTTTGTTGGGGAGGGTGACGGGCAAAATCTAGAAAACTACTATGGCACCAGTGGGTGAGTTTTAAGAGCATGTGTGACTGTAGCTATGCTGTCTCACTGAGCTCACTTGTCTTAGGTGATGAATTACAGCCAGCTCTGCTCGCTGCTAGGAGTGAAACATGAAGATCCAGAGCCCGACTCCTTGTACATGAACACAGTGGAAACATTTCTCACTTCTCCATCGGGAAAAAGAACTAAAAGGCAAGTCTGGTCCCTCTGTTTTACCTGGATGGGATGGGGTATTCACTGACTACTAAGACAATCCTCTGGCATTTGTAACCTTGTACAAACTGGAGTATTGGCTTCTACCACCCCAGCATGGATCTCAGCTGCTACTCTGCTTTGCTCATCTATTGGGTGGAGAGCATGTGACCCTCCAGATGTTGCTGGACTCCAGCTCCACCTAACCCAATATGTCTACACTGACTGGCAGAAGCTCCTCTGGGAGTTACAGCCAAGGGGCCTTTTTCAGCCCTTCCTAGAGTTGCCTTCCAAAGGATGTGGTCTACCACTGTGTTAACTGTACTGCCCTCTTGCAAGCCATCAGTGCTGGGCAGCTCAGCAAACAGTTGAAAATGGAATCTTCCTAGCTTTCCAGGTCCAGCCAAGAAAAGGTTCCATGTGTCAAATAATTAGCTGGCTATAGATAGTGCTCAAAATGGGTGGTGGTGGTTTTGTTTACTATTAGACTAGGCTTGGTTGTGCTTAATGAAAAGGAGTGGAATGATTTTATGATTGCTTGAAAAGAAGTAGGGTAGCATAACACTCAACTTTGAGCACTGACTGTGGAAAAGCTGATCTAAGGCCCCATTTTCTCTCCCCCTTTTGACAGTATTTTATTAATGGTCATAGATATTCTTTCCACAGGAGAAGAGAAGACAGCATCCAGGAAGACAGGGGAAGCTTTGTAACGACACCAACAGCTGAACTGTCCAACCAGGAGGAAAGCCTTCTAGACAACTTCCTGGACTGGAGCTTGGATTCCTGCTCTGGTTATGAAGGAGATCAAGAAAGTGAAGGAGAGAAGGAGGGAGATGGTAAGGTTTTTTGGGGGGGGTCATTTGGGGGTGTTGCCATCTGGTATTTGGGGTGGGTGGGGGTTGAATTTAGGGCACACAATTAAGCAGTGGAATAGTAATACAGTACTTGAGATTGAATGTTTGAAAGCTTCGCTTCAGAAACAAAACCTTGCTCGACATAGAAAACTGGCATATTGGTTGAAAAGCGTTTAGCTCCGCTAAGCTAATTTCATGTGTGAGAAGAGTCTTTTTTAGGGGTGTGTGTTTGAGGGGAACAGTTGGATATGCAACCTTTACCTGCATTGGTACAGAGGGTGGTGGTAGAATTGCCACCGAATTATTTTGATTGTATGAATTGATCAAAGAAAGGTACAATGGGGGGGTACTGTTTTGTTTTATCAAAGCTAAACATTAGCATTTTACTGTAAGAGGGTAAACTTTGACAAAATTAAAGCACAAAAAGTGGGCACTTAAAGTGCACTACAAAGATTAGTCTTGATTTTTTTCAGTAGGGTTTATTCAACCAACTTTTCTGTATAGTTACAGCTCCAAGTGGAGTTCTAGATGTAACTGTGCTCTGTACGGGCCCTGAAGAACACTGCTATGGCTGTTGTGAAGAATCCAGTGATGAAGAGAGCATTGCCAAAGAGGGATCTACATATGACCTAAATAATTATGACCCACCAGGTGCTGGGAAGGGATGGCTAATGCACCACAGCCAACCAAAGGGCACCATTGAAGCCAGCTCTGGCTATTCCTCTGTCAACAGTACCAGCCCTTCTTCCACTATAGATTGCAACTTTGGAGCATCTCCCAAAGCTACCTCAGTGCAGCCTCTGGGCCCTGCCAAGAACAAAGGCGGATCTCCTCATGACTCAAAATTATGTTTACACTCCAGCAGAAGGCAAGCAAAACGGAAAAATGTGGCTGAGTACAATGAAGAAGAAAGGATGAACTTGGGCTTCTTAAGCCTCTGATGTCCTGGTGCTGTTTACTTTTATCAACAAAGCAGGTGCAAACATGGTTGAAGGCTGCACTGTACATGGTGACTCAAGAGTTGCATAGCCTTGGTCTCGCTGAATGTTTACCTAAAGAATTTCCCCCAAGACTTGTTGCTGTTGTCTTCCCCACATATTATCCTGTGGCCAAAACAAGATTTAGGCACTAGCAGGCATAATTGTGGCATTTCCCCTGCAGAATATGGCCCGCAAAAAGTCTTCCTTTCCCCTCCTCCCTTCTGTTCCATGTAAACTATGTCTGCCCATGACATAATCAAGCATTGTTTACTAAGGTTCAGTGTCATTCTTGGCTCTGCTCTATTGCCTTTCTTCAGTATCCCAAGAGGTGGATACTTCCCTGTTAGTGGTGTTGAGCTTGACCCATCTGAGGCCTTTGTTGCCTGTGAAGGATTTGGTCTGACAGTTGAGATCTGCACTGCCTCTTCATTGCTTCTCCTACTTCAAAGCAGCTGCATCTACGGTAGTTTACCAAGAAGCAAAGTGATCCTGTTTACCAATTTATTAAGGCTGGGCTTAATTTGCCCTTCTGTGCATATTAAGCAATATGGTGGCTTTTGTGAGCTAGCGGCAAACAGCTACCTGTGGGAGATGTAATCTGTTTTAATAATTTGGATAAGTGTCCTATATTTTTTATTTTTCTCTTTATTTTCTTCTCAATATTCTTTCTCCTTTCCCTTTTTCTGTTGTTATCTGCTCCTTTATACTAGGCCCTGTTGATTACTAAAATGTTAAGGTTCTACCTCTGCTATAATTGCAGTGGTGCTTGAAAAATTATTGCTACACAGAAGTTTGATGATGGAAATTAATTTTACTTGAATTAACTGTTACCACTTCAGTTGTCCCATTGTCCGAAAAAGCTCATTTGGTTCATGGGATCTATGGATTGAACCATCCTTCTTACAAAGCTGATTACACTAAAAGTCTGAAGCCAATAGCTTGGAAATGTGGACTTGAATGTTATTCCATTAGACCGAACCACCTCCATGTACAAAACTTTGAAATGGTGTCTGCAACCCTCTGCGACAATTGTACTGGTATTAATAATTCTGAACAGAGACGCAAAATAAGGTTTGGCTTCCTTCTTTCAATTATGCCTCCTTAGAATGTATACCCAGGTACAAAATTTGTGTGTTTGCAATTAACTACATGAATCTGAAAAACACTGGACAGGCTTAAATGATTTATTTTCTTTTTTTTTAAGAAGGTAATGTCAATGACAGTTCATGTTGGCTAGTGATGTTTTTTATAAAAAACAATTTTTAAAAAATATAACAGACTCCTGACTTTATTCAGTGGACAGAGAGTTCTCTGAGGTGTTTAATAAAAACTACAAGAGGATTTCCATAGATGAGACTGTCTTATCACCAGCAATGGAGAAGCTATATGCTAAACTTGCTTATTGATCCGCACCTCTTGGAAACATAGCAGGTGGATAGCAAGGAGACACAAGGCACATTTATTTACTTAGTAGGGTTTGTTAGCTGCCCATCAAAATTCAGTATCTTAAGGTATGCTGCATCTGATAAAATCAGTTTAAAAGCTGGAAGAAATTACCTGCAGAAGCTGCTTAGCACTAGGTATGTTTTGAGTACCAGAAGTGATCTTTGTTCAAAGTCCTTTCATACCCAAATCCATTCCTGGTTGCCCCAAGCTTTGTTATTTCAGCAACCTGATTTTTGGGGGGAGGGCATGGATATTTTTTTGCTAAACTGCCATCAAAATCTGGGGGATTATGCCGATCCACCAGCAAATCTCCCAAAGATGTACGACTCCAGATCTGCCCACTTGACTTAGGCTGCGGTTTTGGTGAGAGTGAAGGCTCACATTACAGAATTCTCTTAAGGTGGTACCCATCTCCCCACTTTCAAAGTAAAATATTAGAACACTAGTAAATTAAGCCCGTTCAGATAACGGGCTCTGTCTAGAAGATATGTGGCGAGGCTGAACGCCTGAGGGGACGCCGGTCAGTTCGGGGCTATTTCGGCGCGTGTCTGCGTCGCCCTTCCCCTCTCAGCCTTTTTTTTGTTAATGGGGTGGAAGAGAGAGGGGGGGCCTCGCCGGTGGGGGGGGGAAGGAGCTTGGCAGCCGCTCCATGTGTTTGTCTATCCCGGCCGCGGGGAGGGAGCATGTTTTTCTCTCCCTCCCTCCCTCTGACCGGCGGCGTGAGGATCCTCGCGGGTCCCTCTGAGGGAAGCAGCACCGGGCTAGAAGCGGCTAGGGAGGGGAGGGGGCCGGGGGGTGGTGCGCTGGGCGGGGAGGTGGAAGGAAACTTTCCCCGTTTGGTCCCCTTCCGGGCAGCCAGAGCCGCGCCGCCTGTCCTGTCCCGGGAGCGGCGTCAGGTAGCAGCAGCCGCGGCGGCCAACCGCCCCTTCCCGCGCGTCGCCTCAGCCTGAGAGGCGGCTGCAGCTGCGGCGGCTTTGGCATCGCGGGCGGGCGGCGGCGGCGGCGGAGCAGCCCCATCCAAACGCGCGGGGAAGCAGCAGCCAGCAGCAGCCGCGTCGGCCAACCGACCCTTCCCGCGCGTCGCCTCAGTCTGCGCGCAGCAGTAGCTGCCGTCTCAGCCTGAGAGGCGGCTGCAGCTGCGGCGGCTTCGGCATCGCGGGCGGGCGGGCGGCGGCGGAGCAGCCCCTGTCCCGGGCGGAGGGAGCGTCTCGGAGCAGCAGCCGCCGGAGCGTGGCGGCGGCGGCGGCTGGAGGAGGAAGACTCCGGAAGCGGCGGGGAAGGCGGCGCCGAGCTCCGGAGCTTCCCCCCGCAGTGGGCCTCGGCAGCCTCGGAGGCGGCGGCAGGGCTTGGGAGTGCGCGCGTGTCGGCGCGCAGCAGCACCTGCCGCCTCAGCCTGAGAGGCGGCTGCAGCGCGATTCGGGGCGGAGTGTCGCCGGGAGTGGAGGGCGAGCCCCGGCGGCGGTCGGTTGCACCCTCAGCGGCCCGGGAGGGCGACCGTGCGAGGCGGCGGCACTGAGCCAACTGACAACGCGCCTGCGCACGGCCGCCCTCTCGGACACGCCCCCCTCTCCCGTCGTCCAATCCGTGTGTCACAGGAACGCACGCGCACTTGCGAATTCCTGTGACACACGGAAAGTGGTACGTCCCGACACAGGCTCTTTATTATATAGGATATTTGTCCCCAGTGGTGGAGGTATCTATTTTGACATGTGGGTTGTAGGTTACTTGGGTGGCTATTTTCAGGGAATAATTATTACCAAACAATCACTTTTCAGTACTTCAGCAGACTTGCTCTTGGTATTTGATGGGAAAGTGTCAGGTTTCTTACACAAAGATTGATTGACTTTTCTGCATAGCCAAAAACTGGAAAATATTTTGGAGGAGTTATATTAACAGGTATGGACTATAACTTTGATAGAGTTATAGCCTAAGTGGTAGAGCTTATTTTGCATGCAGAAGAAAGTTCCCAGTTTTATTTCCTGGCATGTCCAGGTATGACTTGGATTTAAAACTCTTGAAGCTGCTGCCAGCAAGTGTAGACAATACTGAGCAAGTTGGAGAAATGGTCTGGCTATAAGGCAGCTTCATGTTTCTAGCTTTTTCAGTTGTGCAACCCCTTTTTGAGGTAACTGGTACCAACGTTACTCTGGGACAGCAGCCAAAAATCTTACTGCTCATGCATTTCAGTTCATTGATTTTATTAGCTTTTTTTAAAAAACAACAACAAACTTGGAAGCCATCCTGGAATCCATTTTGATTTTTTAGGAAAGGAAGTATTTTAGATTTAGTAACCAGACCATTCTGGTCTGGGATTTATTTAGTAAGCATTGTGTATAACACAAGTACCATATTGGGAAGACCAACTTGCAAAACAGTGGGGGCTGGAGAGATGCAGATAAGACCTCATGACTGACAGCTCTTTAAAAAAATGGGCCCCTGCTGGCAGCATCCTTTCTCAGTCATTTTTGCAGGTCCCAGCAATTGCAGGAAAAGCTACTTTAAAAAAAGTATTCCAGCAATGCCAAGCCGCTGTTGTTATGCCTCCAGAATATTGTCTGGTGCTACAGTTGTGGGCAGTGGCTGTATAAAGAACTGCCATTTTGCTGAAGAATCCTTATCTACCCTTGAGGATACTTTATTCCCTCCTAGTAAACTTGTGCTGGTAGTTATTGATGTGCCTGGAGACAGGTTGTGTATCCACAGCAGTGACCAGAGGAGGAATGACCACTGAGAGAAGCACAGAGGGAAGAAATGCCATGGCGCACCTGTAGCAGCAAACTGGATGCCTTCATCTCCGCCAGCTGCAATAAAACATGCCTCACCTGTATTGGTCTCTACAGCCACAGCAGGCGCTTTAACTCCCCAGTGGCTTGACTTTACCCCAAGGCACTCTCTTCCATTGTCTCCTGAGAAGGATGGATGCCAACTAACAATCTTGAAGTTTTCCTCTTCAAGAGGATAAAACCCTGCCACTTCAAACAATATCCCTAACAGGGTCCTCTGTGCAAAACATCTCCAAATTGGGATTCCCCTCTGCGTACAATCCTCTGGCTAGTTTTAAAGGGCCGAAGGCTGCGATCCCATATGTGCTTACCTTGGAGTAAGACCCCCATTTAAAAGAATAAATGGGGTAAAACTGTGGGTGTTGTGCCAGAACGGGAAGCAAGCCTCCCCCCCCCCCCCGCCCCATGCGCCTTTTGCTGGACTCCTGTCATCAACATACACTGTTTTTCTTTAGGATATCTTAGCATATTTCTGGCCCCCCTAGAAATACAATAAGCCCCAGAATTTGTTTTATTTTCCTGGTGCCCCCACTGAGGCGTAAAAGATTGGTGGCGCTTGATGAATATGAACAAAGGGGGATTAAGCGCCACAGGTATGAACCGGCCGGGCAGGTTCTGAAAGCGGTCCCTGTGGGTTGGGGAGCTGAGCCGCCTGAGGGCGTCGCTGGAGGCGGCCTGTCAGGAGAAAGACTCGCGGGGGGCGCTTCCGTGAGGTCGGCGGGCCCGGCAGGACGAGGTAACGGGCTTCCTTCTTCCCAGGCAGACCGGAGCCCCACTGGAAGCGACATGAGCAGGTTTGGCAAAGGACGCAAGAGGCCGGAGGCCGAAGAGGGAGATGCTTCCTTTGCCGCTGCTGCTGCTGCAGCCTACAAGCGGGAGAAGGCCGGCGCTGGGTGGGTACGAAGGCGAGCAGGCGCGGTGAGCCGAAGAAGCTCCGTGTGGCCCAGCATGGCCGCCGCCGCGTGAACCTGTTTATGCGGCGGGAGAGGCGCCGCGTTAGTTTCTTGCAGCCGGAAAAGCCCGGTAGTAGCAACGGCCCTTCCAGAATAAGACAGCGATGTTTTCTATAACATCCGTATTGCTTTCACAAAGAATCCTGGGAGTTGTAGTTTCACCCTACCCAACAGAGTTACAGTTCCCAGCACCCTTAAACCAAGCGCCGTTTTCTGGGGGGTGGGAGGGCACGAGCTTTAGATGTCCGATGGGATGTGCCTTAGATCGTGTGTGGTGTGGATCTGCAGGGGGTTGCCCCTGGGATCTTCGATCTGTTTTTATTTGAAACAAATAAAAAATACAAGAGGAGCTCGCTCTCGCAGAATTCGCGGTGGCTCAAAATGCCTCGCGGCGAGGATTGTGAGTTCCTGACAAGGGAGGGGAAGTGACTTCAGGAAAGAGGGTCACTTGGATCCGAAGGCGAGGGTGGCCACCTCATAACGTTTCTTAACGTGTAAGATTTATATGCTGTGTTTCTTTAAAAAAAAAAAAAGGTAAGCCAGGTTACTCTTGTTTCCTTTCTTTTTTTAAAAGCACACTTCCTGTGTTTTGTTGCCCCTTTAAAATGTGTGTTTTGAAACCAAAAATGGAACTTAGTGAAATGTGTTTGGGTGCACAGTACTGCCTTTACCCCACAATTAAAATAAAATAAAATAAAATGTCTCTCTCTCTCTCTCTCTCTATATATATATATAGAGAGAGAGAGAGAGAGAAAGAGAGAGAGAGAATGCTTTGATGGTGTTTCCTGCTTGGCAGGGGGTTGGACTGGATGGCCCTTGTGGTCTCTTCCAACTCTATGATTCTATGATTCTATGTATTAAAAACAGCTTCCAAAAACATGGACCGCCTGTCTTGGTGCTTCCCCACCCCCTTTAGTTGCCATTGCTGCTTTAAAAGTTTTTAAAGAGCAAGTGTGGTGTAAAGGTCAGAGTGTCAAGACCAGGACATGGGTCAAATCCCCACTCAGCCATAAAGCTCCCCGGGTGATCTTGGGGCGCTCGCTCAACCTAACCTGCCTTACAGGATTGTTGCAGGGATTAAATGAGTAGGTGAACTATGTGAACTAAGATGGAATATTAAATAGGTTTTAGGGGCCTTGGGTTATTTTAAATTGCACGTCTTTCCCATTTTTACTCTATGGTACTTAAGGTATGCATGTGTTTCTATCTGCTCTCTCTCTCTCTCTCTCTCACACACACACACACACACACAAGCAAGCCCAAAGCACCCCCCTATTTTGTTAGCTGCTGCTTTCCCCACTCCTTTTTACCATATGAAGATTAATCATTTGCTCTTATAAATTGCCTTTGGAGTTTTAGATAGTAGGTAAATTGAGCCCTATCAAAATATTCACTGATGCAGCAACCAAATTCAAATTATGAATATTGCTTTCCAATTTTGAGGTTTGCAGCTATTTATGTCCACCCACTCCCCTCTTCCCTCCCCCACTGTTTTTCTAGAATGGTCAATTTTTGCCCGCAGTGTGGACAGAGGGTTGAGGCATCCTTTAACTTTTGTGCCTCCTGCGGGGCCAGACTTCCTGCAGAAGAAGAGGGCATGCAGATCACTCCAACTTCTTCAATGAAAGGTAGGAATGTATAGTCAAATGTGGCAGCTGACAAACATTACCTATCTGATGACCCAGCTGAAAGTCCTTTGAGACTAGACCTCCTAACTTATTGTTCCTATTTAACATGAAGCACATTTATTAGCCAGGGAGAGTGGATGGCACAAAAAGGAGATGTAAACCCATATAGTGAGTGATGTTTGAATCTAAGATCCTGATCTCTGTTTATGCCTGATTTTGTTAGGAATTCACTGCCTGCCAGTCCACCCCCTCACCCAACAGCTGTCAAGTGGAAATAGTTGCAGGGAAGTTAGTTATAAGCATGGCGTTTTGTCACCCAGTAATGAACATGGGTCCCTGTTAGCTTGGGAGAGATGGAGGTTAAGAGCCAGAACCATTCAGGGATCATAGACAGGAATGGTAAACAGGGCCCAGCACCAGCTTTTGGAACCTTCCATCACCTTTCAGATTTTGCTTATTTAAGGGCAGCTGGGCCTGTTATGGCAGCGCTAAGCAGATCTTTGCTCAGTACCACTGCCAGGCTGCCTTCCCTGCCCTTTTCTCTGCCTCCCATGCCCTTTTCTCAAGCAGGTAGTTTGTCTCCTGTGTGGTAGCTCAGCAACAATGCCAGGGGGAGCTCCAATCTGTGAGCTTGAACTTGCATCCATTATATACGCACATCAGAAGTGGAGGCAGTGTAACTAAGATGATGGGGTCAGCGAGTGTGGGTTTGTGACCTAGAGATTTGTTTGTTGCTGCTGCCAAGCCATCCCGCAGTTCCCACAGGCTGCCGCCATGGGGTGACAGGAGACCAGCTGGCTTACTATAGTAGCAGGGTATGACATATACTGTCCTGCTGCTGCTATAGTAAGCCAGTTATTAAAATCAGTGGTAAGCTAAAATGAGATTAAAACACATGGCACCTTTTACATGTCTTGATAGGGGTGCCTAAACAAAAATGTTTTAAGCAGATGCCAAAGAGAGTACAAACTCGTAGGGTTGCTGTATGTCCTCTTTTTCATGGGTATGTACAATGAGAGTCCAGGGGCATCACAAGGGGGGTGCAGTGCGCCCCGGGTATCATGCCTGGTGTGTGTGACAAAATCCCCCCCGGGCGGATCGGCATGGCGGCGCTTGCACCCCCGGCGGGGGGATTTTCACGATTGGCGTGATCGTCGTCGTGAAAATCCGCCCACTGATCGTGCAAATACACCCGGTGATCAGCCTGGCACCTCCCAGTGGGCGGCAGGCACATCCCTGGCTGGCAGGTGGAGGTGCCAGCGCCATCCGCCGATCATGCAAATCCAACCGCCGATCATGCAAATCCACCTGGCAGCCAGATTTTCACAACAACGATTGCGCCAATCATGAAAATCCACCCGCTGGGGATGCAAGCGCCGCCCGCCGGGGGATGCGAGCACCACTCACCGGGGGATGCCAGCCTGGGAGGCTCCCGTCGCCGGAGCACCCACCCCCGCGGGCGGCTAGCCCCGCCTGTGAGAGTCATCATAGCGATCCATAGTTAAAAGCAGAAATCGGCAGATGTGTCCTCTAATTTGCTCTTCAAAATATGGCTTCCCTAGAGCGGGTGCCTGTCTAATGTCAATAGGCAGGGAGTTCCAAAGCATAGAAGGTGTCATACTAAAAGATCAATTTCATACAAGTGTGGAACAGGTATTATGTGGTACCTGTAACAGTATTTATAAAATCTATTTATTTATAAAAAATATTTATATACCACTGTGTCATAAAAATATATCACAGCTGTTTACAGCAATATAAAAACATTAAACCAGACAGTACCAGTTCTGCAGATTGAAGCAATGAAAGGTAAGGTGAACTCGCAAACAGACTGGTCCCAAGCTGTTAGAGGCTTTATATAGGAATAGCAACACCTTGAATTTGGCCTGGTAACAAATAAGCAACCAGTGCAGATCTATGAGTAGAGGCAGTTGGCCTGCCTGTAAACACCTTTGTTGTTCTGACAGTGCTATCTTTTATCAGGGCTAAGCCAGGAAGACCAGGATCACCTGCCCAGGTCTCCTGCAAAGAAAAAGGCAGAAATATTGCCAGACAAAGGAAACGCTTCTTCTGCAGTTAAATGGAGCTGGCCACCTTCTGTATCACCTACTAAATCACCAAAGGCAAAAGGTGAGGATCTTAGCTCTGCATTTGGTTGTATTTGCTGGTGATTCAGGGTGGGTGGGTGGTTGGCCTGCTGGCTGGCTTTGAATTTTTGCACAAACTCCTATTGTGCTTCTTTCTGTATTTTCTTGTTTAAAACCTATTGCTATCGCAATGCTAACTATTTTCATGAAATTTGCCCCCAAAACTAGTTTTCCTAGTTTGCATTCATCCCAATATTGAGGGCAAACGGAGCAATATTGGGGGCAGAGTGAGTGCCCACTCTGAATTCCTAGCACAGTGGGCTACAAATCTAAGTAAGAAATGCTTGTGTCTCTCTTGTAAAGCAAAGCCCAGCTACCGATCTCCCAGGAAGGACAGGAGTGTCACCGTGAGACCTCTCCCAGAGGGTGAGATCCTAACAGACATGAACAACAAGCAATGGAAGCTTGGGAAACTTCTGAGCGAGGGTGACTATGGACTGATGTATGAAGGTACAAGATGTGCTTGCATGGTGTTACATTCTGGAGAGAATGCAACCACCTCTTCTGTGTCCTACTTTATTAAGGAAAATCTGCCCTTAAGTTTTTGTTTTTTTTAAGGGCCATATCTGCTATAGATAAATCAAATCAAGTGGCAGCAGGAACAAAAGAAAGAAAGAAAGAAAAAATGAGTGGCAGAAAAAACTGCAAAAATAAAACACTGACTAAAACTGCCTATTTGTAAGTTTTCAGCAAATAAAATCTATATCCCAGTTTATTTAATGGCCTTTTCCTGGTTTCTAAAACTGTAAGTCTGTCATAACCATATTTTTATAATCTGCCATTCATTGTCTTAACTGTCAATATAGCTCAACTGGTTGTGTGTCGTCGTCCCCCCAAATGCTGTATGTATGCTGAGCTGCTGACACTACTATCTCTGATCTGTGCTAACCGTTTCCTAGAATCCTTTGCTGTGGTTGCAGTGGACATACAAAGGTTGTGTCCAAAGGGTGCAGTGTTGGCTTTGTTGTCCAGATCTGCTCCTTGCTCAGCATATTTAAGTGTTCTGATACCTATTGTTTCCGAGGTGGTACTATATCAATATAACAAGAGTGAAATAAAGTTAACCTACTGGTCTTCATATAGTAGGTGCAGATCTCCTGGGTTACCTATTAACCTTAATTTATTCCATCCTTTCACAGCAATGTGTGCATCTGAAGCTTGCCGTTCCCAGCAGAGATACTCCCTCAAACTTGTGAGTTCAGCTCTCTGTGTTAGGTGTATCATAGATCATTTTATATGTGCTGGAACTGGGATCTGAGCTTGGCAAGATGCAGGTCAAAGGTACAACAAGGCAAACACAGCAGGAGGACTTGGAGCTCGTCTCTTCCAAAGAGTTCCAATAATCAGTGACACAAAAAAGGACTTGAATTTATGAAATCACACATAGAGGAAGCAGGTCAGAGCACCCAGACTCTCTTGTGCTTTACAAGAAGAGTTCACAGTCTTTCCTCAAGAATAGGACTAGTAAAAGGCAAGGTACAGAGAGAGGCTGCTAAGCCTAGAATGGCGATAGAAGTAGGATGCTGGGTGCTAGGTGGTGCCCAACATTGGTCATGTTCAAACTAGAGCCATTGAAATTAATGAGTAGATTGGTTTCAATGTGTCTTCTCTGAGTTTGGCTAACATTGGCTATCTCCCGATGGTTGAAGTGGTAGGAGCTGTGTGTAAGGCATAGTAGCTTCATTCTGTGACCATCAGGGGTGTCTTCCCAAGGCACTCTGTGATTTCAAAATACTGGTACCCACCAGAGCCTTAACATTTTTATATTTTCCTATCTATAAGGATTGATAACTTTCTTTAAAAAATAAATAAATCACCACTCATACACAAAAGAAAAACACACAGGGTTGTATCCAAGTTCTCCTCTGAGTAGATCAATGAAATTGATGGGCTATGTCTATAGATTTCAGTGTGTCTACTCTGAGTAGGACTAGCACAGAATACAACCCAAGTTCTATTCCTACCGGTAATGCTTGTCACATGTGGGTTGTATTATACTAACTGCACTGGTCATTGGCTGTGGTTCATTGGCATGACATTCCTGGTGGTATTCTGGTCTAACTTACTACATCTGCTCCTTTCTGATTTCTCCCATTTGTAAAGTGGAAATGGAATTCTTTACTTGCCTTTGTGAAGTCTATTGAGTGTTAGAGAAGCTATGTAAAGAGGATCGCTTTAACATGGTAATTAAAGTGTAGGGTGGGGAGGGCAGTGAGGCAATAAAAAGAATATCAGTGCCAGTTTCTCTCCCTTCTCAGGATTGCAAAGATGGACGGCTCTTCAATGAACAGAACTTCATGCAGCGAGCTGCTAAGAAAGCCACAGGTAAGAATTGATGAGTCATTAAAGTGACTATATGTTTAAAGCAGTATGGTAGCACTTTAAGTAGCCATGGCTTTCCCCAAAGAGTCTGGGGAACTGTAGTTTTTTTTTAAGGTTGCTGAAAGTTATTAGGAGACCCCTATTCCCCTCACAAAGCTACAATTCCCAGAGTGGTTTTACAGCCAATCCTTCTCCCCAGGGAGCTGGGAATTGCAGCTCTCTGAGAGGAAAAGGGGCCTTCTAACAGTTCTCAGCACCCTTAACAAACTTTGGTGGAAGCCATGACAGTTTAAAGTGGCATTACACCGGTTTTACTTTAAACATATAGTGCAGATGGAGACTGTGTCTCAGGAGACACAGGGTTCACCAGTGAATTCTTGGGGTCTGTCTATTGTTGTTTTTTTATATAAAAAAAGTAAAGGTAAAGGACCCCTGGACGGTTAAGCCCAGTCAAATTTGACTATGTCTCTGTTTTGCCTTTATCTACAGTAAGCCTTGTGAAGAAGTGATGCCTTTTCCCAAGGCTTTTGAGGATGACCCGTGGAGTTCTGGCTAGATGAAGAGGTGGTGGGACAGCTTATAGTCAGCCCTAGTATTAGGAGCGGTGGTCCTGAGGGATGGAGATGAACCCCCTCCCCCCAAAAAAGAAGTGTTTTATTACAAAAATCCCCTAGTCTTATCTTCTTGTGTCTTTCTCTCTTGTTCTCCCTCTGCTATTATTAAGGCTTAGTAGGCTGATTCTAGAAACTAGTCAGGGCTTTTTTTCAGCCTGAATTTTCTGAAACTCAGTTCCTGCACCTCTCAGGTGAGCGCTATTGCCATTATGAGAGAACAAGGGAGGTGTCCATGGTGAGTTCTGTCTCTTTTTCTAGAAATATAGCACTGGAACTGGCTATGTCTTGAAATAGGGAGGGGCGCTCTCTCCCACACTGTGCATAACACAATCCTGATTAACATAGTCCTGACCTCTGGAGTGAGTGGAAGGAGGCAACATGGACAAGGAAATCACTGAACTTAACAGAAGCAAGACCAATGTTCTCTCTGTCTCTCTTTGTAGTGGAGAAGTGGAAGAAACAGCATTCAGTACCATTGCTGGGGATCCCTAATTGCGTTGGTTTTGGCCTCCACAATAGTAACTACAGGTTAGGAAGCTTTGCTGTGGGAACTCCTGTGAGCCATCTTTCCCTCTACTGCCCAAATCCTTCCTCTGCGCTATGCTATCTCATCTTACTTTCACCATCAATGTTGCCGTTTTCTCACAATCCCTTTGGTTCTCTTTTGTACTGTTGCTGAACCCGTTTTCTTTATTCAATTGCTATTCTATTTTCCCAGAAGAGCAAATTAGACATTTTATGATTTTAACAGTTGCTCCAGAGCCTCTTTTTTGTGCTTTTGACTTTCTTTGTCGGTCTACCTCCTGCTTTGAATTCTTCTACTTAAGATTTCTGGTAGTATTGCATTTTGAATATGCTAGCTTAGGGAGTGTGGTCATGATCATAGTGCTGCAGTAAGGTGAGCTGAAAGAAACTGAATTCCTCCCATTACATATCCTGATTACTGGTAGTTCTTGTTGTCCACAGATCTGAAGAGGAGTTAGTTTATATACAGATAGAGGGGTGGGGACTGAAGGTCTGACAATAGTGGATGCAAACCTCTAACAAATAGCACAGTTCACATGCTGCGGTGTTATCTCTTTTGACTGGCAGGTTCCTGGTCTTCTCTTATCTGGGTCGCTCCCTTCAGTCCATCCTGGATGACTGTGCAAACAAGATGACGGAGAAAGCAGCCTTGCAGCTTGCAATCAGACTGGTATGAAATGCCCAAAAGGAGAATGGATGAAAAGGAATCGTCTCAAAAAGTCTCTTTGTAAAATGGAGGCTTTTTTTTGCCACTGCAGGCCAGCTTTGGGCCCAGGGAATTTTGGTTGATTGCCATTCTTCAACAAGAATAACCTGAAGAGTCGTTTCATTCCTTTCATCCTTGATCAAAGCTATGCTTTTAAGTAGAAATAATACAATGCTGCTGTATTTAAATCTGACAGTTGTCCCCCTCCCCCATTCTTGCAAAGTGGCCTTGCAAGGATGAGATTTGCGTCAGAAGTGGCGCAGCAGATGATGTTTAACCCTTTCCCACCTAGTTCATTTACCCCTCATACTTTCTTCCCTACCAAGTGGCTTTTCGACCAAGTGCCCCACAGAGTTCTAAGCCAGTGTTTCCAAGATGAGCAACGTTCTGGAAACTGATTAGGGGAGCTGCAAACAACTGGATGACAGGAAAAGAATCTTGCACAACAGCCCAGCCTTCTCCTTTAGAGGAGGAAGGTTTTACTTCTCCCTCTTGGTCCGGTAGATGGAACCATTAACATTAGTCTCAGTTATCTCCTCCTCCTCCTTGCCACGCACCCAGCAACAGAATGGAGAGAGAGTCCCCACCCATTTTCCAGTTCTGCCTGCTCATTCACTACCCACAAGCCCCTTTTTTCTGCTTTGCTCCTCTCCCATTTGTAACTGGGCAGGGTTGAGTTTTGGATTGCATAGCCAACACCATGTTCCTCCAAAGATTCGGGTTATTCTCAAATGTTTCTCCCTTCTCCTCAGAGAAGGAGGGCTTTGAAGCCAGGGGCCTACTTCAGGAGCTTGACTCCTAGGTCAAGCAAGATGGGAGGAAGCAAACCCTATGAAGCAAAGGCTGCTGCTCTGTGAGAGTAGCTGCCACCTGCAGTTGTGGAGAGAAGGACCAGAAGATACAGTGACTCTGCCAGGCAGAGTGTTAAATCTGGTAAACACTAATCGAAATGAATCCCTTCCTGAAGGTGTTTTGCAGGGGAGAAGCCTCTGTGAGTTTAATGTTGCATGTGGCTTTGTTGTCGCATTTAAGCTTGGTCCTCAGAACTGCAAATTAGCGTGACTAGAGTGCAGTGCTGTGCAGGATCTTTCTCAGGTTGTTTGCACAGTAGGGTTTGGGTAATTATCTCCAATCCTTACAGAGCTGCACTTCGCACTATGTGGCATTATCAGCTCTGTGCCTATGGATTTTAGGAGTACAATCCTCTATGAACAGACATAGAGTGGCTTATGCTATGTGAATGTTTCGGCTGTGCTTTTCCAGAGGCTGTATGGCAAACATCCACACGCCATCACCAGCAGAAACTACTCTGGTTTGGAGTAACTCTGAGAAATGCAGGCATTCCAAGGGTGTCATTTTTCCTCTGCCTTCAATTTTGTTTTTAGGTGGATGTTCTGGAGTTCCTCCATGAGAATGAGTACACCCATGGGGACATCACTGCTCAGCACATATACGTGAATCCAGTTGACCTTGCTGCGGTAAGGAATGGAGCAGGGACAGACAAGGAATGTGTCCTTGCTGAAGGGTGTTCCTGTAGGATAGGAGAACACAATCTTTGTTCTACAGAGCTCCCCCAAGTATAGACATAAGAGACTCTCGTCCATCCCTCCTGCTAAGAATAGTCAGTCAAAAAAGTTCCTTCCTTTTCCTCTTGTCTTGCCTGCAAACCCTCCTTGTCTATTGCTCATTCTAGGTTGTGTGAGAGAAGCATGTACTCTCCTATTACGTTCTTACTGCATAGCATGGAAGGGGGGGTCACTTGGGAAGCAGTGATTCTTATGATTGCACCTTCTGGCTCCATTCATTCTGACCTTTGTGCCTTCCTGGCTGTTGCTTAAGGGCACAAGGCAATTGCAAATGTTGCTGAGTAGCAGATACTAAGGGGTGCTTTGCAAGGCCAGGCTGGTAGATCTTTGTCTTTTTGCTGTTGGGTAACTCTCTCCTCCTCTTCCTCCCCCAGATGACCCTGGCAGATTACTGCTTTGCTTTCCGGTACAGCCCTGGGGGGAAGCATGTATCTGAATGCGAAGGCAGCAGGACACCCCACGAGGGCACCATAGAGTTCAGCAGCATTGATAGCCACAAAGGAGCCGGTGGGTGATAATGTCACACTGTAGAAACAGACTGGGTGGGCAGTATAAGCCATTGTTTTGATTCAGTCTGGTCTTTTCTCCTGTGCCCTTGATCATACTTCCCCAGGAGCTGGCCCTTCTCTGACTAACTTGTTGGTCCCTTGCACAAAAGAAGTGCTTCTTTATTCCTGTGGAATAAGACTCTCCGGTTTGCCTGGCCTTCAGCTTCTCTTCTTAAGAAGCTTTGAGATGACCTGTTTATTGAGCACTCATCTTGCTTCATTTACACTTTGCTTATGGAGAGGGTTCAGCAACACTGGCTTTTTATTGAACTTTCATTCTGATTTGTTTGTGGGAAGGTTAGACAATGTTGCATCAAGCGTTATTCCACACTTTCCAGTGCATTTTCCTGTCACTTTCCTTATCACAAAATGCCCAGGGTTGTTTTTTTTTGGGGGGGGGGTTGTTACACATGGCCTCCAAATAAGCTTTAACTGCACAGCAACAATCCAAAAGTGGCTTTAACTTCTTATGCACTTGAAGAGGTCACTGTATCTCCATGCTTTTGTGCTTCCTCTAGGCCAACCTTCCCCAGCCTGGTACCCTCCAGATGTTTTGGACTTCACTTTCCATTAGTCCCAACCAGAATGGCTCATGGTCAGGAATGGTGCAAGTTGTAGCACAGAAATATTTGGAAGGCAATATATTGGGAGAGGCTGCTCTTGGCAGTCAAGATCATACTTTTTCCCATGGCTACATGCTCTCAGTGATTAATCACTAAGGACTAATTCTAGTTGGCTGGGTTGCAGGCTAGCATATTTAATTTTTGAGGCTATTTCGTTTTTGGTGCGTGAGGAAAAAGGAAATGTTAAAGTTGGCTTTATGTTCTAACAGCAAGAGGCAGCTCATGTATTTTTAAAACTTTCACTTTACTTGTACTTCAGTCACATCCACATTAAACCATATTTAAAGCACATAGGTTCCTCCGCATAATCCTGGGAACAGTAGTTTATCCCTTGCAGAGCTACAATTCCCGGCACCCTTAAGAAACTTCAGTTCCTATGATCATTTTGGGGAAGAAATGTGCTTTAAATGTGCTTTGGTGTGGGTGTGATTTTCCTACTTCCTATTGCAAAAAGGATTCTATATTTAGGTATTATGCAAATAAATGTCATCATTCAGTTGCTTGATTGGTATTTTTCACATAGCGAAGGAAATGCAGAGAGATCTTCTTAGTTACAACCTGTCTTTTGGACGTGTTGTAAGATTTTATTAATTGCCTGGAGACCTTAAGGCAGTGTTTTCCAACCTCCTCGGGGCAACGGCACACCTGCCCCACGAAAAAAATCTCGCGGCACACCACCACCACATGCACCCCGACCCGGGGGGCGGGGTGTCCGCGCGCCCTGGCGGGAGGGAGGGGAAGGACCCAGGCGGGCGAAAATGGAGCGGGAGATCGGCGAGCCAGGCGCCCGCCCCCCCTCCAGCGCCCAGCCCCCCGGCAGCACCTCCACCCGGCCCCGAGCGAGCCCGGTGGCACCGGCACCTCCCGCCCGTCCCCGACCGCGACCGGGGCGGCAGAGGCAGCGGGCGAAGCGCCCGGCAGCCCCGCGAAGGCGGCGGTCGGCGCGGGAAGCCCGGACCGACCCGGAAGACCGGGGCGGCAGAGGCAGCGGGCGAAGCGCCCGGCAGCCCCGCGAAGGCGGCGGTCGGCGCGGGAAGCCCGGACCGACCCGGAAGCACAGCAGCCGGTGTCTTCCCGCGGCACAGGAGCCGGTGGCTTGCGGCACACTCCTGTGCCGCGGCACACCGGTTGGGAAACGCTGCCTTAAGGCAAGTAAAACCCTGAAATAAATAGTGGAAAATTGAAGCACATGCTAAGGCAGTGATTTACCCAAGACGTGACTGCAGTCCATGTGAGCCACTGTGATTATAAGGCTGTACCCCAATTTCTGTACTGTGCTATTGATGTTCCATACTTGGATATGCTTTCTTTTTCTATCCTGTTAGCTCCATCTCGCCGTAGTGATCTTGAGTCTCTGGGTTACTGTCTAGTGAAGTGGCTGTGCAGATGTCTTCCCTGGTCTGAGGACCTTGACTGTCCCTGTGTGGTCATGCAGAAGAAGGAAAGGTGTGTGCTGTGCATGGGAGAAGGCCCTGGTTTCATCATGACCACCTCTCTGTCCTTGTTATGTGTAAAAGAAAACTTGTACAGTAGTAGATAGGTAAAAGCTGCTAGATTACAACTGCCATCCTTCCTCATTGTTAGCCATGCTAGCTCTAGAAGGCTAGCTCTAGAAGGCTATATATTCCCCATTCCTTGTGCTAGGGCTTTCAAACTAGTATTAGTATAGGTTTCCCTTGGTCAGTTGCAACAGTCATCAAGACTAGCCATTGTGAGTTCCCTCACTTGGTACACTGGTGCTTGGCTCTGCCTCCTCCTTGCTGGTCTTATACTCTCCCTCCTTCACAATCCCAAAGTACCGTATTTACGCAAATCTAATGCGCCATCGGATCTAATGCGCACCTCAGTTTTCAAAACCTTGAAACCAAAAAAGTATTTGCTGGCGAATGCAAATGTGCCATCAAATCTAATGCACACCCTAATTTCCGCGACGTAATTAGGCCAAAGAAGGTGTGCATGACATTCGAGTAAATACAGTACAGTAGTTGGAGAACACATATTGTTCCTTGAAACTGCCATCAAGCTTCATTGTTTTCTAGATTGGCTGACTCCCATGGCTGAAGGCAACAGCAGAGTCTGGTAACTAACTGCTTGACAGCTGTTGTGTCACTTGCAGTGCATAGTCTGGGACAAATATCACATTTATCCAACGTACAAGATGGGCCCTAGCTTGTGCATTCGTATTTGGGGCATTTTGAGTAGGAGAGAATAAGGGTGTCTCTTTAAAATTATCAACTCAGCCTTATTTTTCTCTACCTCTTCTTTGAGGGCTCACCAATTTTTCTGTTGTAGGTACAAAGCAGATGTTATCAAGTCTCCAAGGCTGCTCTTTGACTCAAAATCAAATTCAGGTACGAGCTTCACATTTGCCCCCCAGCTTTCCTTTAGGGACTCCATTTGGCATATGTTGTGATATCTCATTTTCTTCCTTTTTTTCATTTTTATTTACCGGTACTTGTTATGATTTTGGTAAACAGGTCCTCATATTCACTTTCATTTTCTCTTAATTCTCCTTAGCCAATCAAAGACATCCTAAATAGGGCTTGTTCTAGTGTGTGCCTTTTTTTTTGTGTCTCCTCACACAAAGCACATAGACAGCCTCTCAAATCTTTTACTGAGACAGTCCAGCAGTTGCTTTTCCTGTGAGATGAAAGCTTCCCTGTACAGGGGGTAATGACTTGAGTGAGGCCAGTTTAGAAGTTTTAACTGGCTTGGTCTGATAGCAACACTGAGGGATTTTATTTCCTTGCATACAGAAATAGCCAATGTGATATGCACCAAGATTTCTACTCCTTCTGCGTTCTTTCTCTTGACACTTTCCAACATCAGTGCCCCTGTAATGGTTTATTTGGCAATATGCTCTAGTGCAGTAGCCTTCACCTGGTCCAGATTTGAGACCCACCTCTGACCCTGAACCATGGGGCCCACTTTCATATATTTACTTTTGATTTATACTTAATACAGTGTTACCTTAGCATTACTACTAAATGAAAGCCATTGGTTTTTACACTTGTTCTTAGCCCAAAAGCTGAGAAGCTATTGAAAACCAGTGATTTTTGTTTCTTTTAAAAAGACTCACAATTTCAGTGGGACAACTCTGAGTGTTGTTCTAGATTTCATTATATTGAAAGGTGGTATTAGAAAGGCTTACAACTCATTTTGTGCCGCTAAACTGTTTTGAGGGTCACAATTGCTGAGAAGCCTGCTCATAAAGTTAGGTGGTACCAAATGGCAGGGATGACTGCTTCACTTGCCAATTCTGATGTTGTTGTTTTTACTAACTGAAATCCAATTTCACTTTTAAGGTTGTATCCCAAGACAGCTCACAGAATTGTTTCTGCAGCTCAGATCTTAATTTCAGTGTGTCCACAGTGAACAATATTTATGCTCATGGTACACCCTCACACAAATTGCTTTTTAGCTTGTGCTCTAGTGAGCTTATAAGGGAAGGACAATGTGGGGAGGTGTGTGTGTGCGTGTGTGTGTGCGTGCATGCATGTGGTGGGATAGATTTTGCTGTTTCTGTTCTGCAGAAGACTCTTCTGCATTCGTAGTTCCCAGCATACTTCTATTCTGAATGAAGTCTAGAAAGCCATAGAAACAGACTAGAAAGTGAAATAGTTTCCTTGCTCCATAGAGCGCTTCCACACCTCAGGCACAGCTATAGGAAAGTAGGGCATACAGCTGGCCAGAAATACCTTTCTTACTGAAAAAGGCTCTTGCCTTTCTTCTGCCACTTTGCATCACTCATGAAAATTGATAAAATGAGTGTCGCATCAGAAGTGTGTGTTCTAGACCACACACTGCATGTAGTGCTCTTTTGGCTTGGGCAGCCTTAGCTGGAGTTCAACATGGTAGCAACAGGTTTGGTGTGACCCACCAGTGGATCCCAACCCACAGGTTGAAGACCTAGGTTCTGGTGGACGTATCAAGGGGCTGGGAGCCAGGCAACCTGTGCTGTTTCTCCAGCTCTGCTGTCAGATAATGTGGGGCCTGACCTTTACAATGATCTTCTAAAGTGATCATCCTCTAGCCCTGTGGCTGCTTGTCTTTTTACAGACAGGTAAGGCCTTTCATTTCCAGCGAGTGTTTTTAGGCGCTCTCTAGAAGTAGGTTTTTACTACCCATGTGTTCCATCTGGTTTGAACCATACCGTAATGTTGCTTTACTGTAATTTGGTGGTTTTTTAATTTGATAATTTAAAATTTTTGCTAGAGTGCCTTGAATGCCAGGTTAAAACTATTGTGAGCACATAAATAACACATCTAGCTTGCTCTCTTTGATGCTTGTGGTTTTGTTATGAGCTCACTATGGTTGCAATGGGGAAAGTGTATTGAGCACACAGCCGAGCCAAGTCAGCCACATTTTCAGATGCTATCAACATGTGGGAATACTGGAATGACTGCTTTGTATGAGCCAGCTATTCTCATTGACAACCATGTTGACCTTTTCTAGAAGCCCTGAAGAGCTACCTGCTTCAAGTGATGTCCCTGGAATATGAAGAGAAGCCAGACTATGAAGAGCTACGCACTGTCCTGAGGAGGCCTCTTGAGCTGATGAGAACATCTGCCTATGACTCAGTGGATCTCAAGGTGGTACCCTAGGTAATGTGCTAATACTGGTTGCATTCTCTTCAGCTTTCACCTCTCTGAGAAAGAACAGATCGCAACTAGACATGGCAGCGGCAAACCTGTGTGTTGGGTACAAACACCGTGTTTTGTGGTCTGGGTGTTTTATAAAATGTTTAGAGTTGGCCCTTTGCTACAGAGATGCAACCTTGACAGCTTTTAGATGAAAAGCTAGATCTGCAAGTTAATATATAGATTGTTATCTTTTCCCTACCAATGTCCACAGATGACTTTTCCATTGAAGTACCGTATTTTCCGGCATATAAGACGACTGGGCATATAAGACGACCCCCAACTTTCCCAGTTAAAATATAGAGTTTGGGATATACTCGCCATATAAGAAATACGAACCGGCGTATAAGACGACCCCCGACTTTTGAGAAGATTTTCCTGGGTTAAAAAGTAGTCTTATACGCAGGAAAATACTGTAGCTATAGAGAGTGTGCTATCTTAATGCTCTGTAGCAGATGTCTTTGTTGTCGTGCTAAGTTGTGAGCTGGCTTTAGGCAAAGGTTGTACTCTGGATGGCCGTATCTGATAACAGATACAAACCTTTGTCATCTGGTAGCTTGTATTTGGGCTTTATTTAGGCTTCCAATAACATAGGAGGTAAACATTGAAGTAACAAATCGCAGCGTAGCAAGAGTAACAAGTCCTATTATGCTTTGCAGATCTGGGAAACAGAGAGAAGATGGTAGAGAGAGTCAACCCCATTGGAATATCCTGGAACAGCTGGGAATACAATTTCCCTTATTTTTTCACACCTGACTTTTAGATTGGGGAGGGAAGTGGAATTTCTTGCAGCTGTTTGTTAGGGCCTTGTTGTGACCTTTTATAGAATCAATCCTATCCTGCTGCACAGCACTGAATTCTGGTTACTGTAAATCCTATATACAGTACCTATTTTATAGACAACTGCTTGAGCAGTATTTTAAAACAGTACCCCCCCCAAGTTGTTTTTGATGTGTTTTACCTTGTAAATAGTGATGGCTACTTTGTTTTTGTTTTGTTTGTTTTGAAAGGGGGGGAAACTGCAATCTTACATTCATTGTCTTAATTGTGTTTTAATTTTATTTTATTCTAATCTGCCTTGGAGACCTTTTATCAGGTAGAAGGTATTGTAAAGTCTATTAAGAATATTAAATAAAGATATATATTCTGTTGATCTTGTAATCAGCTATCTTGGGTGAGCTCTTGGGCGGTATTTTGTTGTTTTGCTCATGGCAACAAAGACACACGCCATTGGGTTCTTCTGTAGGAAATATTCAGGAGCTAGCATCATATTTCTTTACTGTTCACACATTTCCCTGCTTTGATTCACAAGGAGGGAAGGTGTTCAGTGAAATTATGTAAGGGACTTTTTAATGGCCCTGTGTTCTGCTTTCTAGAACAGAAGCAGCCTTTTCCTCCCTCTCTGGTGCACAGAAACAGCGTAATATTTAAAAAGCAGGCACAGCAGGTTTTTAGCTCAATACGTAGGCCTGGATTCACAATTTACATAACAGACACACCACCAGCCAGCTGAATGATGCTTCAGCTATCAGTCTTTCCTTCCCACTCATGCACCAGGCCAGCTTTCTGACTTTTTATTGTTTAATTTAAAATGGCACACTTGATCGCCTGTCAAGTTTTTATTTATTTATTTATTAAAAACAGCAAAACCACATATTTTTAAAAAATATATTGTTGAGGCTATAGGAGGGAGAGGTGTGTTGCTGAGATCCTGGGCGCAAGCCACTAGGGCCTCCACACAGCCAGTTTTACTTGTTTGAAATTGGATCACACTGCAGACTTGCAAAGCTGATTCCCCCCCCCCGAGCTTTTATTGGGGGGGGGGGAGTTTGTACTGAAAGTGGTGAGGGTACTTCCAAACTAGCTGCACAGTTTAAAAGATCTCTTAGATCTTTCTTCACCCAGAAGTACCCTGCAAGGATGTGGGAAAGTCCCAACAGTTGTTCTTTCAGAATAAGTGATGATTTTTCTTTCTTCTGAGATATAGCAGGACATTCCAGGAGCAACTCATTTCATCTGTTATTCATGATGGGCAGCATCCCTGGTTAGGACTTCAGTTCCGGCTTTGATTCTGAAAAACTAAAAAAAATTAAAAAAAATCATGCAACAATTATTGTGTGTTTCTCTTATCCTTCATATTATTGGGGTGAGGAGTAGGCTTGTGCAATATATCAGTATATTGTTTAAAACCGATATTTAAAGAAAATCGTGATAACCTTTTTTAAAAATAAAAAAAAGACCTGACAATTTATTGTGGATCAAGCATGGTATTGGAAAAGCTGGGGGGAGTCTTTGCCTCCTCCTGGGCAGCCCTTGCTAACTCCACCTAAGCTCCTCTCTGCCTCCTGGGAATCACAAGTTGTGGCTGAAAGGATGGAGAAACCATGTGCAGCCTTCACTCCGCCTCCAGTTTCCCTTGCCTCCAGCAGCAGCAACTACCAAGAGAGCAGGCTGGCAATAAAAAAAAATCAGAATCTCTCTGCAGCAAATCTAAGAAGGCTGGACTAGTCTGGACTTCTGGAGCCCCTTTCCTCCTCCTGTTCCTCCTCCTGTTCTCCTGTAAAAAAACCCATGAACAAACAAACAAAACAGCACCCTGCTCTGGCATTCGAACCTCTTCCTCTTCCCCCCCCCCCATTTCTGTATGTGCACTACTTGGGGGGGAGCAGTGGGTACTTTGTGTGTCCCTGTCTTGTATACTGCAAAGAACACCCCGGGGACAAAGGGTGATTGAAATGCAGCAAGAGGAAATGGTGAAAGTATTTGTTAAATAGGAGGACATAGATTAATCTTTATAAATCCACTATTATAACAGAGCAGTTGAATGTAATTTATATTGTAGTACTATATCTCCTTCAGACTTTGTAAGGTGGGACCTGTAACAAAATGCTGCAGGGTGAAGTCCTACTGTTCACTGATCATGTCAGCCAGCTGTGCCCTATTCCAGCACATTCCATTCCATTCCCCCTCCCAACAGTTTTCTGTTCTCCTGCCCCTGCCAACAGTCAGCCAGCTTTCTGTGATCACTGAGCATGCCCGTCCTCAATGGGCTGGGGTTTTGTTGTTGTTGTTTTTTGCGGGGCAGGAGTGGGGGGGAGACTACAGGGGGTAGGGTCCCCCTTGGGTTTTTCCTTAAATGGTTTTTTGTACTTCTGCAAAGCTGCTGCTATCTTTCCTCTTGTGTGTGTATGGTCCTGCTTTGGCTATATAAAGATTGGCACTCACACCTGAACACTGGTAAAAGATGGAACGATGTGTCCAAGAGTGTGTTGCCATTTGGATATCATTCACATCCCCATCATCTAGAGAACCAACTTGCCACTTTTTTTCTGTTCCTCCTTTCTCAGGCCCAAGAACATCCTGTTTTTGTTATTCGTTTTGCTTTGCTTTTTGTTAACGTAGCCCAAGATCTGTCTTTTATTGGGATGAGAATGTCGAATTTTGTCCTCTTAGATCAGGGGTGCCCAAACTTTTTTCAAAGAGGGCCAGATTTGATGAAGTACCAGTACACATGTGTGAAGGCCAACCAAAGTTGTTGAGCTTTTTTACGGATTGAAGTGGTTGAGCTTTTTTAAGGCTTTTACCACAGGACATATACTGCTGCGGGGGCCAGATTAAATCAACCGGCGGGCCGGATTAGTCCCCGAAACAGACTTTGGACATGCCTGTGTTAGACGCTGTTTAGCCAGCACAACCTCTCTGCATGTAGCTCTGAGGAACAGCCCTTCCCCCTGTTTTGTTTTACATGAGTGCTTACTATTCTATTGGTTCCAAGCCAGTCCCTTGAGGCGTGTCTCCAGGCAACGAGACGGGCTCCTGCAGCGGCTTATTGGGGAAGAACAACGTAATTGAGTTGTTTTGCTTGCTTTCCAGCTGGAGATTTCTTTTTTATGATGATGGTGGTGTGCTTTGTTCAAACCCTATGGACAGATTTAAGGCAAGTGTTATCCACATTGCCTTCTTCAGGGAAATTCGGAGTGTTGGTAAGTCGGCCAGTAGGAAAATCAGAATAATCTTATCGGTGTAGGGAAGGAATGGGCAAATGTGAGAAAGGAAGCCTACTTCCAGCTGTCAGATGAGTGAGACATAATCTGATGCAGGGCAAACCTCTAAAGCCTCACTAACCACAGGAAGCAGACTGAGCAAGAAATTCCAATGGAGGACTGATGGCGATAGAGGATAGCGTTCTTATTCTGTATCAGTCCTAAGGAACTGGTACGTCTTCCAACTCAAAACATGATGAAGAACATGGCTGAAACCTAATGATCACTACTGAATACAAGATGGGTAGAAGAGGAGTAGAATGTTGTCAGTATTCCTTGCGGAATATTACACACTGTTTCTGGTCCTGTGTGCAAAGTGCCTAAACCACAGCTGTCAAATTATGAGTCGTAATAGGAACCATGTTTTAGGATTCATGGATGCTGCTTGTATAACTGGTATGTAAAAATCCCGATAGGCTAAACATCGGTCGGTGTGTTTTTATTAAAAACAAACAAATAAACCCACTATCGTTATGTTTTAATGCATGGGGAATTCTTGCCAATTCTATTTAGATTTGTGACATCACATCACCATCTTCTGCCCATTGCTGGCATTGCAACTGTAAAGTTTCATTGAAACTCCCTCGAAAAATAAACTTACATGGTTTTGGATTGTCGCCAAAACAGCAGATAAGATGGGAGGCATTGGCATGCTTGGGAGAACCCAGAGGTTTGCAGAAGGTACAAAAAAGGGAGTCAGTATGGCACAGTGGTTACAGTGTCAGACTAGGATCTGGGAGACCAGGATTCAATTGCCCTCTCAGCCAGGATGCTCATATAACTCCACACCCTTCAGCATTTCTCTGATGAAAATAGGGACGTCCTATGGAAAAGCGGGACATTCCGGGATCAAATCAGAAAACAGGATGACTTCTGCAAATCTGGGACTGTCCCTGGAAAATAGGGACACTTGGAGGGTCTGGGAGTCTCCTACACTGCAATATTTTGTTGGGAGTCCCACTTGCATTCATTATATGACTGAGCTTCCCAAACCTCTGCAGAGCACACACTTCTAGATGCCTCATATGAATAAACAAAGGAAATGATAGGGTTATTTATATATACAACTTCCCTCCAGCCTGAGGCTATTGTGAATGGGTTTTCACTAACTGCAAAGAGTGGTGGAAAACACACACACACACAAAACAAAAAGCTGTTGTTCAAGGCATCTAGTAATGATTGTTTTCTTATGGGATTAGCATTTTAAATTATTTAGTTATGTTTTGATGGATTGTTATTGTTCACCTTCTTGACATTTGTGTACCCTGTGCAATCCTAGATGTGTAGGATCAGAAGTAGGTCCCATTGAGTTCAAGTAAGCTGGCACAGGATTGCATCAATTGTCACCTTAGTATCAATTGTGTATTGCATTGTTCTATATAGTTCTATATAGTGAAGTGTTATAAATTGATTTTAAGAGCAATTTGTGTTTGTGTGTAGATAGATAGATAGATAGAGAGATAGAGAGATAGATATTGACATAAATGTGTGATCCAGCCTTCAAGGCTGCTGCATGTTTATATGGGCAAGAAAGGCTGTAGCTCAGTGGTAGAGCATCGGCCTTGCATTCAGAAGGTCCCAGGTTCAATCCCCAGCCTCTCCAGGTATGGCTGAGAAAGACTCCTTCTCTGAAACCCTGAAACTCACCAGTCAGCATAGAAGATGATACTGGGCTAGATGGCCAATGATCTGACTCTGTATTCCTATGTTCCCTGTGAATTGAATGATGACATCTCCAAAGAGGGAGGTGTAGGCTTCATACACAACTAGAACCTACACCTATCTCTATGGGAGAGATTGTGTTACAAGAGGTCGTTACATCTGCTTTTGAACCTTTTTCTTGTAACTTGAGAATCAGCCGTCGATTACAGAAATGACACCCAAAGGCAGGGAAATAATGTTATGAAACTAAGCATCCTGGGCCCCTTCGGGAGGAAGGGAAAGATATAAATCTAATAAGTAAACAATAACTTCTCTCATCCATTTCAGGTGCCAAGAGGTGGGTCAGGTGGGAGCAAGTAAACATTTTTGTGCAAGTAAACATTTTAATTTCCTGCCATTGCACCATGGAGTGTGATGGATGAACTCTGTTGGGAGAGAGAGAGACAAGAGAGCACAACTAGGGACGTTGGAGAATTCCATCAGAAACGGGAGCGGAAATTTCCACAATTTGCATGTTTGTCAGAGATCAGGAATGTAAACCAAGCAAATGAGCATGAGTGGCATTGGCTATCATTTTGGCCTGCAAATATTATGTAAATCATTTCGTTATTCTCTGCTGTGCTTTTGACACAGTTCCCATCAATTGAAATTGGGTGCATAATAAACTACAGGTATGCTAGTTTTTGGCATAGCGGATAGCCAGGTGAACAATGTAGGTGTTAGTGGAAGCCAAACGGGTAGCACAGAAACAGCGCTGATTGCAATAGACACAGGATGGGACAGAAATGGCTGCCTCTTTACTTCCATAAGTGCAACGCTGTGGCATGTCCTTGATCTCTCAGTGGCTTTTGGTACCATCCAGCGTGATATCCATCCAGGCTGGCCCTGCAGGTTGGCAGTGGGAGGCACAGTGATATATATGCCAGCGGTGCATTGGGCAGAGGGTCTGGTTCGGTCACTTTGGCAGTTCCTTTTTCATAGCAGAAATTCCATCTTCCATGTAAAAAATAAATAAATCACAGGTTTGGAGGGGACCCAAAAGATAGCATCTAGATTTTGTACACACACACACACTGGGTGCAATTGCCAAAGTCTTGTTTCCACCTGCGTTCCACCCCCTTTTAATTACAATAATAATAATTTCCCAAGTGTGTAAAGCTGAATGCACACAAGTTAAATGTGCATGTTGGGGGCTTCCTGCGCTACTGGGCCCATCTAATCTGCTATTAATTGCCTGCCCACCCCCATTTTCATACTCCAAGGAGAGTGCCACTTCCTATGGAAATCAAAGTATGCTCTTTGCTTCAGAACTGCCGTTTCCCCACATTACCGGTAATTGACTAAGGCTGCAATCCTAACCCTGTTTACCTGGGAATAAGCTTCTCGAATTCAATAGGAATTACTTCTGAGTAGACAGTTAGAATTGCGCTATAAGGCTGCAATCCTAGACATACGTACCTTGTAGTGAGCCCACCTTGAACACAGCAAGGCTTATTTCTGCTGAGATACCTCCTTGTTTAACTGAGCATACTTTCTTTTATCAAATGAGAACCCTACCTATTTCTCCATATTTCCCATGCAGGCAGAATTGTGTGTCTGAAACAAGATCAAACCTGTGTTTGATTCTAAAAAATATATGTACTTGTGGTGGAAGGGCTTCTGCAGGCAGCAAAGACGATGGCAGGAGGTGTGTGTGTTGCCTTGTAGAAATGTCTCTTCATTTCGCCATCCTTAACTTCCCTCACTCTGAAACAGGTGTGTATTTTACATAACAGCAATAGGAAGAGCCATGGCTCAGTGGTGGAACATCTGCTTTGAGTGCAGAACATCCCAGGTTCTGCCTCCAGCATCTGCAGGTAGAGCTGAGAGAGACTCCCTGCCTAGGTGCGCGAAATCTCAACTTGGAGGTTTCGGGCAGCACAGGGGAGTAGAGGTCTCGTAAAGGCTATGCGGACCTCGCAACCTCGAGGGGGTTTACCTTGAGGATCAGGGTACCTGGCAGTGTCCGTTCCTGCTCTCCGGACTCCTTGGTCTTTTAAAGGTTCGGGGAAGGAGAGCGGAGGATGCGCGTGGGGTCCATCCCGACCACTGTGCTGTGCAGCCTCGAGCACCAGATGAAAAGCAGCCCGTTTCCAAGAAATTAACAACAAATCGGAATTTAAAGTGCAGGTATCGGAAGAACTGGATACCTACACTAAGGAAAAGAATCCTGACAATTTGAGAATTTGAAGACGGTGCGGGGCGAAAAAAGGGAGTCCGTCCCGACAACGGCGTGGAAGATGGCGCCGGCAGAACGGCAGTAGGAGAAAAAAGAGATGACGATCCTGCAGTGTGAGTAAAGATTGGAGAGACCCTGCCACCCCCAACAGGGCGAGGCGAGGGTTTAAACTTTACTTTATTTGTGGTTAAAAGCCGTCAGAAGTTACAACGGAACTTCCCGAAGTCCTGGGTGGTGAGACGTTGGATTTAACGGGACCCTTATCTATACCTAATATTCGTTACTAAATCCCCCCCTAATCCTACCCCCCCCTCACTTTTGGGGGTGGATTGCATGGACTGTGTGAAAGGTTTAAGGACGGAGAGGAGGTGGAGTGGATCAGAGTGAATGAAAAGAGAAGAATCACGCTAGAAAAGTGAAGGAGATATCGATCTTGAGAGGGGAAGGCGGCAAGACTCGGACTCCATTTGGAAGACGTGGTCTCCATTTGGAAGAGACTTGCAGGGCACGTAAAGGAGAAAAGATGGTGGCGTCAGGAAGTGCTTCACTCCCCCTTTTCTGAGGCTCTCTTCTCTTCCTCTCCCCCTTGGGGCTCCTCCAGGGAGCAGGATTAAGCCAGCAAGTGGCTGAAGATCTGTACAATAAAAAAGAGGGAAGTAGCTCCCTTGGGATTATAAATAACTGACTTTTTTGGAGATTCCTCTGTGACCTTTAACGGAGCGTGAGACGACGGGAATTACGGAAATCTTATTGTTGTGGGACTTAAATGATTTAGACTCTGACCTGGAAATTTTTCTTTTCCTCTTCTCTCTGTTTTCTTCCTTAGAATATTGTGAGACTTTTGAAAGACTTTAACTTTGTGGGAATATCGTGGACTTTTGAAAGGCTCTAATCTTGCGGGGGGCTGATAATAACATTTTGGAGACTGCTCTGCCCAACGTAGAGTGACTTAAGAGAGTATTGAAATATTGGAGAGCACTAGTGCAAGGAAATTTTGTAGCGGAAAGTAGTAAAAAGTAGCAGTAGAGAAAGAGAAAGTGACTGTGCTAAACGCTACATCGTGTAAGAGGGGAGGCTGCCATCTAGAGGGAGAAAGTATAAGTGTGTAAGATTTGTAACTTTGTAGTTTGTGGCGACTCCAAGTGGTAAGAAAGGGGCAGGACAGGAGACCAACATAAAAACATGAAAAGCTCAAAGGCAGCAGGAACACCAGGAGACAAAAGGGGCTCAAAGCAAGAAGAGATGAAAGAATGGGAAGGGCTTTTGTCAGAGATCAGGAAGGAAATCAGACAGAGTGAACAAAATATAGAAAAGAAAATAACAGATTTACAGGGATCCATTGATCAAAAAGTGGAAAAAGTGGTAGGAGAGTTATCAGAGCAAATAAAAGATCTGGCAGGTAAATATAAAACAACAGAAGATGCAGTGAAAAAAACCCAGAAAGAGTTGAAGGAAGCTAAGAAAGAAACAGAAAAAGTAAAGGGAGAAATAGCTGAACTAAATAAAATTCAGGAAGATATTTTGGACAGTATTGCTCTCTTAGAAATGAAACGTCAGAAGAATCTTAAATTTAGAGGGATCCCGGAGGAGGCAAATGAGAATATTAGAGTAAAAATGACAGAGGAATTAGCAAAATGGCTAGATGTGAAAAGTGAGGAAATAGGCTATGCGATTGTGAGTGCTTTTAGAATAAGGGTGAAATCTGCTAAAGCAAGAGCAAAAAAACTCCCAGGAGATTGTCTAGTGATGTTTAGTAATATGGAAATAAGAAATGAGATTCTGAAATTAAACCACGAACGAAAATTATTTATAGATGGGAGAGAAATCACAATATATAAGGAAATTCCATCAAGATTTTTGAACAAGAGGGGAGAATATAAACAACTGGCAGGAGCCCTGAACAAAATAAGAGTGCAGTATCGGTGGGAGTTCCCCGAAGGCCTATCATTTTATTTTAAGGAAAAGAGATTTAAAATAACAAACCCACAAGACTTGATGAAATTTAAGAGGAGATACCCTAAAGAGTTGGGCCTGAGTAAAAGGAAAGAAGAAGCTGGAGGAGGAGCGGCAGGAGAAGAGGAAGAAGAAGAGGAAGAGGAAGAAAAGGAAGAAGTAGAAGAACAAGAAGAGGAGCAGAATAAAGTAACCGAAGAATAAAGAAATATCGGAACTTGAATACTCAATGAAATGACGTTGAAACTGTTATCATGGAACATTAATGGATTAAATTGTAAGATTAAACGAAATAAAGTACAACATATTTTAAATAAACAAAATCTAGATATTATATGTTTACAAGAGACACACATTACAAAAAAACATGAAAGAATTTTGACAAACAAAAGATTAGGAGTGGATTTTGTAACAGCAGGAGAGAGCAAAAAGAGAGGGGTGGTGTTATATATAAAAGAAAAATATGAACCGGAATTAGTTTACAAAGATGAGGAAGGAAGGGTGGTGGCTGCTCAAATGACGGTACAAGGTCAGAAACTATTGGTAATTGGTGTATATGCGCCAAATGTGAAAAAGGCTGATTTCTATAAAAAATTAAATGATAGCTTGATGGACTATATAGATCAAAGGATAATACTGATGGGGGACCTGAACGGGGTAATGGTACCTGAGTTGGACAGATCAGCAAGGAAAAAAGATACCTTTGAAGGGAAACTCCCCAAGTCTTTTATGAGCATGATAGGAAATATTGATTTAATAGACATTTGGAGATTTAAACATCCGACGGTTAAACAATTTACATTCTTCTCTGAGCCAAACCAGAGCTCGGGAAGGATTGATTATATATGGTTGACAAAAGAGTTAGTGACAAGAGTTAAAAAGGTGGAAATTCTCCCAAGAACACTGTCAGATCACAATGCAATATATATGGAAATGAGTGGTGAACAAGCGTCATTTCGCTGGAGAATGAATGAAGGATTATTGGATGACCAGAGAATAATGGAGAAAGCAAAAGAAGTGATCGAAGAATATTTTAACTTGAACTTGAACGGAGAAACGGACTTGAATATAGTCTGGGATGCCAGTAAGGCTGTTATGCGGGGCTTTATGATACAGCAAAACACCTATAAGAAAAAGGAAAGAGAAAAGAAAAAAGAAGAAATTTTGAAACACCTGAAAGAAAGTGAAAAACAATTGACATTAAAACCAGGATGTAATAAGATCAAAAACAACATTAAGATGTTACAATCCCAATTCTCAATGATAGTAAATCAGGAGATTGAGTGGAAGATAAAATGGGCGAAACAACGGAATTTTGAATATGCAAACAAAACAGGAAAACTTTTAGCGTGGCAGCTGAAAAAAAGACATATGCAAAATGTAATAACTAAAATAAGGAAAGAAGATGAAGTGACGGAAGATCCTAAAGAAATCAGGAAAATTTTCCATAAATTTTATAAAGAATTATACCAGAAAGAGCAAGAAGAAGAAGAAGAGATAGATGAATATTTGAAAAAGTATGGGCTAAAAAGAATCACTAAGGAAATGCAAGATCAATTAAATGAACCAATAACATTACTAGAAATTCAAATGGCAATAAAGAGAATGAAAATAGGAAAAACACCAGGCCCAGATGGATTATCATCAAAGTATTATAAAGTATTAAAAGATCAATTGGCACCAATATTAGTGAAAGTAATGAATAATATCCTAGAGAAAAGCCAAATACCAAATTCGTGGAAAGAAGCCTATATTACATTAATACCTAAACCAGATTCGGACCAATTGGATGTAAAGAATTATAGACCAATTTCATTATTGAATAATGATTATAAATTGTTCGCAGATGTGTTGGCAAATAGAATGAAAGAAATTCTGAAGAAAATAATTCATAAGGATCAAAATGGATTTCTACCGGGGAGACAAATGAAAGAAAATGTGCGAAATATAATAGATATTATTGAGTATCTAGATTTAAGAATAGATAAAAAAGCAGCCCTGGTATTCATTGATGCGGAGAAAGCATTTGATAAGGTATCTTGGTTATTTATGAAAAAAAATTTGGAGGTGATGGGATTGGAGGGTAATTTTGGAAAAGGTATTAATGCAATCTATTCAAATCAAAAGGCTAAATTGATTGTGAATAATAATTTGTCAGAATATTTTAATATACAGAAAGGTACAAGACAGGGCTGCCCGCTATCTCCGTTGCTGTTTATTACAATGTTAGAGGTATTAACAACGAAATTAAGAAATGTGGAATCAGTAAAAGGGATAAAAGTAGGAGTAAAAGAACATAAATTGAAGGCTTTTGCTGATGATTTAGTGTTAACGTTAGAAGAACCTCAAACAAGTGTAAAAGAAGCGTTGAGAGAGATCGAAGAATTTGGGAAATTAGCGGGATTAAAGTTAAATAAGAAGAAAACTAAAATGATGATTAAAAATATGAAAAAAGAAGAAATTGAGGACTTACAACAAAATTCCGGTATTATTGTGGCAAAAAAGATCAAGTATTTAGGAATTTGGCTCACCCCGAAAAATATTAATTTATTTACAGATAATTATATACCAATGTGGACAGAAGTGAAGAAAGATCTGGAAAGGTGGAATAAGCTGAGTATGTCATTAATGGGTAGAGTTGCCGCCATCAAGATGAATGCTTTACCTAAATTGTTATTCCTTTTTCAAATGATACCTATTATAAAAGGCACAAGTCAACTTAAGGAATGGCAAAGGACTTTTACAAAATTTGTCTGGCAGGGAAAAACCCCTAGAATAAAACATAAACTGATGATTGATAGAAAAGAAAGAGGTGGATTTTCCTTGCCAGACATAAAGTTATACTACGAAGCATCTTGTTTGTGTTGGCTGAGGGAGTGGCTGAGATTGGATAATGGTGACCTATTAGACCTTGAAGGTTTTAACAACCGATTTGGGTGGCACTCCTACATTTGGTATGAGAAAGTGAAAGTCCATAAAGACTTTCTAAGTCATATTATAAGAAAACCGATTTTTGAAGTGTGGGAAAGATACAAAGACTTATTGGAAAGAAAGACCCCAAAGTGGTTCTCACCTATTGAGGCTATAACTGTCAAAAAAACCAACATGGAAACGAGATGGGCCACTTATGAAGAAATATTGAATGAAACGGAAGAGGGAGTGAAACTTAAACCATATGAAGAAATCAAAGATTGCTTTACAAGCTGGTTACAGTACCATCAGATCAATGACAGGTTAAAATTAGATAAAAAAAATAATGGCTTTGAAAGTAAAAAATCGGAATTCCAATTAGAATTGGTGGAGGGGGATGGAAAGAAATTGCTGTCGAAAATGTATAATTATTTATTAGAATGGTATACAAAGGACGAAGAAGTGAAGGAGGTTATGATTAAATGGGCTATTGATTTTGGTTATAATATTGAACTAGATGCTTGGATAAAATTGTGGAATCAGGATCTTAAATTTACAGCATGCACCATCTTAAAAGAGAATGTAATGAAGATGATGTATCGTTGGTACATGACACCAGTGAAAATTGCAAAAATGTATAAGACAAAAAATAAGTTATGTTGGAGATGTAAGGAGAAAGACGGAGAATTTTTTCATATGTGGTGGACTTGCGATACAATTAAGATCTTCTGGGAAGCAATTTACAATGAGTTGAAAAAGATGTTGAAGTATACATTTCCCAAGAAACCGGAGGCGTTTTTAATAGGATTGATGGGAGGGGAAATTCAAAAGGCAGACCAGAGATTGTTTATGTACGCGACCACTGCGGCTAGATTATTGATAGCTCAAAAATGGAAAGTACAGGATGTACCGACAGTAGAGGACTGGCAGCAAAAAATGATGAATTTTGCCGAGTTGGCAAAAATGACGGGAAAGGTTAGAAACCAGGATGACCAGAAGTTCATAACGGAATGGGGTAAATTTAGGAATTATTTAAAAGAAAACTGTATAGGTCTAAAAACACTGACGGGACTTGTATAATACCTACAATGCGTGTAATCAATAACTCCTGATCTAAGCAAAGGAAAGGAAAACTATGAGTGGATCAGGGGTAATAACAAATAAAGACGCCGAATGTAAAAATGATATGAAAACCGTTGAAGGGAGGGAAGGAGGTCCTATCTCGGCAGAGAAACAATGTTGTAAGTATGAATGTATTATACTATGAAGAAATAATGTAACAAGAAAATCAATAAAAAGCATTAACAAAAAAAAAGAGAGAGAGACTCCCTGCCTGAAACCCTGGTGAGCTGCTGCCAGTCAGTGTGGACAATACTGAGCTACATAGACCAATGGTCCGACATGGCATAGGGGAGCTTCCTAGGTCTTGATGACCATTAGGGGCGCTAGTGAGCTATCTTTCAACGCCCTATGAAAAATTGCAGGTGAGAACTTTATTACCCAGTATCTGTGATTATAGTTTATTTTAATAAGCCTCTTGGTGTCGAATGATTTTTGTTCCACTGGCATGTCATATGGCTAGATTATCCATAATATTGCTGCAGCGTGCAGTCTGGATATCCGTCTCCTCTGTACACCCTGCACAACTGCTAACAGGGACTAAAAGGGCGATCTGTCATATAAAACTGCTGTTTAAAGCGGAAGAGCAGGACAATTCAGTTCTTCCCTGCCCCCGTCAGTTGGTAATCCTAGGATTGGCTGCGGGTGGAGGAAAGAGAAACGACTTTACATTGTTGCAAATGGAACTCTTATTTCCTAGGCTTGCCATACGTCAGGAAAACTCCTGACATGTCCTGGTTTGTGGGTGCAATAATGTTGCGGGGGGGGGGAATTGCCGAATAGGCAAAATGTATCGGAAAACCCGGGTGTATGGCAATGTGTGATGGAAAAAGCAGTGGAAACAGCTCCAAAATCTTAAAACTAGGTTTTTGTGGGGTCTTCCTACAAAAAGCTCAACAACTTTGCACGTGTCAGGAATTTTATTCTTTCCTATGCAAATTGCAAGCAAAAATAAAGGGTTGGGATCCAACTAAGGACTACAGGCTCGTGTTTGTCCCCCGCTCCCTGCATTTAAGGGCACATGCTGCCGCTCTGTTTGGTGCTTAATAAAAGAATTCACAAAGCACAAGTGGGTCACTGGTAACAGATTTTTTAAACATGGACTTTCCCCGGGAAAGGGTAAATCCGGATTAAAATGTGTGTGTGTGTGTGTGGCGGGGGAGGGACGTGGACGCTGCAAAATAACTGCATGTATAATGAGCGCCCATCTCATAATAAACACACTAATTTCGATGGCCAGTCAGCTTTCACAAGGTGCTTTGGGTCCAAAACCCGGCAGTTGGGTTCAAACCTGCGACCTTTTGCATGCGAAACAGTTGCTCTGCAAACTTTGCTCAAGAAGCCCTTCTCTTCTGATGGTAGGTATTTGCGGGGTGTCCCCAGAGCTCCTACAGACGTGCCTCTTTGAGCTCTTCTGCGGCAGATCCCCTTGTTGAGAACAACCCAAGGGGGCGGAGCAGACGGGAAGGCGGAGACTGCGCCCCAGCACCTCTGACCCCTCCTTCCCCACCCACCCTCTCCAGCGTCCTCCCCTCTCGGCGCGTCATGGGAGGCGGCGCCCGGGCGCATCAGCTGGCAACGAGCGGCCGCCTCCCCGGCCTCAGCCAACAGAGCCAGGATGGCAACGGTGCCGGCAGCGTCCGGAGCCGGTAAAGGGGAGTCGTCGCCTGCGGGACCCCGAGAGCTGTGCTGAGAAGGTAAGGGGCGCCGGCCCACCACCCGCCTCGTTCGCCTTTCCTCCCGACTGCGCTCCAGCCAGCGATGCAGCCTCCCCCGGCGTCCCAGGCACAGCCACTCCCGGGCGGCCTGCCTTGCCTCTGCCTTGCTTAGATAACCTTGCCCCGGCCTCGATCCCACCTGCTTCTCCTATCGTGTGTTTGTGTGTGCAGCTGCTGTGATTTTCCCTTTGTTCTGCTGTTATATGTGTGTGGCTTTTGTAATACGCTGGTCCTGAAAGCTCTTGAATTCCCATAAAGAGGAATTCGCCTTTTCACTCTCTCCATCCAGGACTGAGGCTGTGTACTGTATATAAAAAGGAAAGCCCCCTCCCGTTCCCCGCATTTCTGCTCCCCGTCCCCCACCCGTTTTGAAAACCCATCTTGCGTTGCCAGCATACAAAGGGCTCCCCAAAATGTTCTTCTTCCTTGCCTCCCTCTTTTCCCATAGGTAATTTGCTTCTGTTTCCTGCCTGCCCGCCCTCCTTCAAGACATCTCAATTTCAGTGGGAACCGTGCCTTATTCGCGTTTCCTTGTTTCCTCCTCCTGCCCAGAAATCCCCCCCCCGTGCATTGAGGGGGTGCAGAGGTGGTCGTCGGCGTGCAAGTTCTCCCCTCTGCCCCTCCCCCCACGTGCGCCCTCGCTTTAAAAGAGGGGGGATGTATTTTCTAAGCAGTGCATGAATCATGCACCCTTCCCTATGACGTCACCCACTCCTCTGCTCGTGAGAACCTCATCCAGGGATGGGGTGTCGACCCAGTTCCTTGCTACACAGGTAGGACCTTTGGGGAATTGGCTTAGCCTCCCTCTGTCTAGATTCAGGTAGGATGGCGGGGCCTGCCTTGCTCTGACACAAAGGCAGCTGTGCAGGGGGAAGCCAGAGGGCCTGTAAGCTGGAGCTGTCTGGAGCTCCTCCTACAGGTGAATCTGCTCCGGCTGCTGGGGCTGGGGCTGGCCTGGGCCAGAGGGCCAAAGACTTTGACTTGGATTGTAAACAAAGCAGTTCCCTGACTTGCAGCGCAGGCTGGTGCATATGGGCAAGTGGGGCAGTTCCCCAGCAGCCTCACTGTGCTCTCAGCCAGCCTCTGCCTACCTGCCTTCGTCCTTACCACCGGGTCAGGGGTAGCACTAGGTGTCAGCTTCCTCTCCTTTTGCCTTTCTTGCTTCTTTCCCCCCCTATTTTTAAAAACCATTTGATAGTTATTAACAACAATGAACAAAGCAAATGGGGGGCGGGGCGGCAAGGATCAAACCATAATATCCTGTAAGAAAATATGACTTAATATAAAATTACAATATTTCCTACCAGAAAATTCAAAACCTACTTGAATTTGCATTCACGGGAATTATATTATTGACAATATTTGTACAGGGCAACCAGTTTCCCCTGAATTTATTTATATGTTCACTTGCAGTTTTTAGATATGAGGTTACTGTTGCCATTACAGCCACATCCCAAACTTTTTAAAAGCTGTTCTTTCCAAGAAGGGAGTAATGCAACTTTCAAGTTTTGAGCCATTAACATCTTTGCAGCTGTTAACAGATAAGATGTGAGTTCCTTAGTTCAGCAATATCAATACTAACTAAAAGAGAATTATTCCTCTTCCTGGGTGTCAGTGTTGCACTTTCTGCCTCACCAGTCGCACCAGTTCACTACTGAAAGTAGCTCTGCTGAGGAAGATCTTTGGCCTTTGTCTTTTTTGAATAAAAGTATAATTCCAGTTCTATCTTGTGATACTTGTTTTGGGTAGGAGGAGAATATCTCTTCTGTAAGGAAGAAGGATTCTCCGGGAGGTGGAATAGCTGGACTGTGTAAGGTACGTGCTGGGGAAGTTTTATTCAGGACCATAACGCTTGTGGAAAAGGACCATCGCTCATCCCTGGCAGCTTCCATTAAAAAAGATGTCACAACAGCAGTTGATGAGAAGGACTCTTCTCTGCCTGGGAGCTGCTAGACAAATTTGACAGTCCTTTGACAAATAGTCTGAGCTGCTATGAACAGCTTCCTGTGTCCCTAGAGTTCTGCCTGGACCCTGGCATCTGCACTTACGGTCAGGTGGTTGGCCCTGGTGGCTGCTTCAGATGGGAGAGGTTGGGTGTCGTAATGGCAACAGAGTGAGAGGAATAGACTGAATAGTCTTAGACTGGGTCACAGTGTCCATCTAGCTCACTATCCTCCCTGGCAGCAGTTCTCCATCTCTGGCAGAGGTTTTCCACAACTTGGCTGCAGGCCAGATGCAGCCCTATTGGCCTCTCTATCTAGTCCACTGGCCTTTTTAAACTTAAGTAACTACCTGATCCTTTTAAACTGCCAGGATTTGAACCTGGGACTTCCTGCATCCAACATAAGTTCTCCACCACAGAACTATGGTCTTTGGGGGTGGGGTGGCATGGTTCAGTGGTAGAGCATTTGCTCTGCATGCAGACAGTCCCATGTTCAATCCCTGGCATCTCCAAATAGGGCAGGGAAATGTTCCCTTCCTGAAACCTTGGAGAGTTGCTGCCAGTCAGTGCAGACAGTACTAAGCTAGATGGACCAATGGTCTGGCTCTGTATAAGACAGCTTTCTACATTCCTTTCTCCAGATCTTTCTGTTCAGATCTTTCAGCAAGAGCACAACTATTCTTTATTCCAACTAGGCTTGTGTAGAAGTTTCTTGGGGAAATGGGTCCCATGTTTCCTGACCATATTCTTGTGCAACTTCCACTCATTTCAGTGGGGATTTGCAAAGCAGAACTTCCAAGTGGATCAGCTCCTGTGTTAGGGGGGAATGTAGCCTTTTTCTTCTTTTTTGCACTTTGGGCCCTGGAACGTTTTGTGCTGCTTGCCTCAATATCTATAACTAGTTGAAGTTAGCCCGTTGACTAACGGGCTCTAGGGAGGCAGGAGGCGGCAGAGCGGCTCGCGGGGCGCCGGCGCGCCCTGCTCCCGGCTCCCGGCCCCCGCTTCGAGCGCGCTCCGCGGCGGCCACCAGCGCTTCGGCGGCCGCTGTTTCCCCTCAGGGTGAGGCGGCGGTGGCGGCAGCGAGGGCAGCCGGCAGCTGAACGGCGGCTTCTTCGCCGCAGCGGCCGCCATATTTGTTATCAGGAACTTCCGGGCTGTGGACCCGCCTCTGCGCTCCAAGTCTCTGCTGGCCAATCCCTGCGTCCGCGTGTGTCATGCGCAGAGCGCACTTCCGTGACACACAGAACGGACGCAGGGACACTTGAAGATTATAATATAGGATGCTAGGGCTCAGTTCACATCAGTGAATGACTCTGAAGAGCCTGTGAGAAGCTCTTTTCTCACTGCTGAGTAACCAAAGCCTGTCCCCATTCATTGGAGATAATAGGCAGGGGGTTTGAGGGTGACATTTCTAGACAGTTTTGAATTTCCATCGGTTTCCCTGTTTGGGAACCAACCATGATTCTTACCTGATTGTAGGTTTGGTGACAATGGTGTTTTTGGTGCCCCCCATCATTTATTAGCTTCAAAGGAAACACACATCAGGAATGGGGAATTTGTGGCCTTCCAGATGTTGTTTCTGCAACTCCAGCTCAGGCTAGGACAGCCAATGGCCCTGTGGGTATGTGTATATGTCTGTCTGTCTGTCTGTCTATCTATCTACCTGTATGAACTTTGCTCCAGTCTGGTAATATTAGTTTGCACTTTGGCTCTCTTTATTTGAGTTTAAAATTCTAGACTGGAATAGCAGATGTTATTGCAGAAAGCCCCTCCCCCCCAGATCAGTTTATCTACCTTGTTTGTCTCCTGCAGCAAACAGAGAAAAGCTCTCTATTTACAAAATAGTGCCAAGCCCTTGAGAGTCTGAGAACAAGGAGGGCATCAAAAGTAATTGTGTTTAAATAATAATAATAATAATAATAATAATAATAATAATAATTCCTCTTTTTTGAATTTCAGGTGATATAGTTTTCATTCTCCCAGATTCATATAGAGATTTTGATTTCTGCCTGTCTCTGTGGACTTTTGCAATAGAGCATACATTTAAAGCACATAGACTTCCCCGAGGAATCCTGGGGACTTTAGTTTCACCCTCACAGAGCTATAGTCCCCAGCAGCCCTAACAAACTACAATTCCCAGGATTCTTTGGGGGGGGAGACCATGTGCTCTAAATGTATGGTGTATGTATGCTCTGCCCCTAGTTTGTAGTGTAGATTGATTTGGATGTATGTGAGGGGGTTGTGCTTGATGGATTGTAGCCCTACCCAGCTCTATGGATCTAGGCTCCAGGTCAGATGCCTCTGTGAGGCTTAGCAAATGGGGGGGGGCAGAGAATGGATTGGCACACCTTGAAGGCTTCAGGTTGAGGAGGCCCATCCCCAGAGAGCCAACACTCTGTCGCTGGGTTCAGTGGCTTGCACAACTGAACAAACACTCCAGGAAATGTGAAGAGGGCGTTGATGAAAGGATCAATATTTTAACAGCGAGAAAAGTGGGCTTTTAAGAGGGAACAAGTCCCTTGGGAATAAAAGAGAGCTTTAGTCAGGAGAGGAAGGCGGAACATGGTGTTTAACTAAAGGTAACGTTGGGCTTCCCTCCTTGTTGGATTCATTAGGATGCAATAGGTCTCTGAATGAGGTCACTGTCTCTCTCTCTCACACACAACGCGCTCTGAAATGTCAAGTGTCTTCTGCCATCTGCACTCTTCCACACAGCCTTGGTTTCGTAATTTCCGATAAAACCCATCTCAAATGTGCCGCCTTGTCTCGGAGCCGTGGTTTGCATTGGCACTCATCATCACCTCCTCCTTCTCCTCCTCTGGCACGATTTCCCTTTTGCCTTTTTACTGCAGGTTACTCCAGGGTGCGTTATCTTGATACTGCAGTGTACAGTGGTTGGGGGAGGAGGAAATGTAGATTTCTGCAGTTTTACTTTGGAGTTCCGTCTGCTGCAAAAGCTCTTTCCTTGCGAGCAAGCTAGGCATGCAAAAGTGCAGAGAATAGAAGACTCCAAAGCCGCTGGAATGCAAACCATCCCAGGGAGACCACAGGGAATTTTCCAGGTTGGTACTACAAATCGCAATAATACTCATTTTATAAAGAAGCTGTGCAAGGCAGTTAACCAGGTTTTTTTTATATATAAAAAACCCAAAATAAATCAGTTCCAACAACACTATAAAACAATTTCCAGAGAAGTAGCCATGCCAGTATGTGCAGCAAAAGCAACTAAAGAGTCTTGTGATTCTTTATTGACAAATTCATTATGGCATTAGTGAAGGGTCATTAACCTTTCTGGGCATGTTTGCAAACTGGAGAATCTGTTGTGAGCACAACACCCACCCACCAGGGAATGCCTCTCAGGGTACATGTGCCCTTGCAGACACCACACTGGCAACCCCTGGCGTAAGCATTCATGAACTCAAGTCTAGCTCAGGTGCTTCTCTGTCAGGCATTTAATGCAGAATTGGCATGCTTTGTCCACTCATGTCTAACTTCCCAGTGGTTCTTCCAACTTTTCTTAGACTGCAGAAAGTCAACCCCCCACCTCGCCCCCACACGGAAGAATTGAAGGGTAGTGTAATCTCCACAGATGTGGATGCCTTCAGCTCTATTTTACTGTCATTTTGTTTTAAGGGTGGGGTTTTGGTATGGGCAGGGACATATTGGGAAAGGGAATCTTATGATATGGGCAGGGACATACTGGAAAAGTTAATCTATCACCACGCAGCCCACACTCTTTATAACACTTCTGGTGGGTAACATGTTATGACATTTAAATTATCTTTTAATTTAATAGTTGGTAAATAATTGATCTTATCATTATAATTACCACTAAAACGCTTTTCCACTTTGGGGTGTGTGTGGGGGTGCGTGTATGGATTTCATGGCACCTTGTGGCAAAGGACAAGTAAGAAATTGAATAAATTCTGTGTCCAGGTCACTTTTGGATACAGGGGCCACAACATGAGAGGCATTTCAGCAGAGACTTGCCAGCCATTTCCCAGGGGTAGTGCAGTTGTACCATACCCTCCATTAAGTTTGTGTGCAGGTAGCTTTCGGCTAGATGACCCGCAGAATCACTTCCAACTCAAATGCAATAATCAGCACTCTGAATTACACCTGGGAGCACATGGTGGATCTCTTAATGCTCATAAAACAAACTTTTTAATAATGGGTCCCTGTCAGTAATCTGACTGCCATATTCTGAACCAGCTGACGTCTCCAGATGCTGTTTGGGTATTTGCTGAAAGCATCATTCTTATACTCTGAAAGAGAAATGAGCCAGTGATGATAGAGCAGTGAACTGAATCTAAGGTCAAACCTGATTGCTGGGTTGTCTACCCCCTCCCCAGCTGTCTAGACCTGAGTTACATCCTTTAAAAATACAGTGGTTGTGCTTGATGTCTTGTTCTGGAAATTATAGTATGCAGAGTGATATATATACAATTTTCCTTTATATCCTGCTAGTGGAAAGCACCTGGTGTGGCTCAGAAAGTGTCATTTGCTAGTTTCTAGGGCTGTGCACACCTGACTCAGGATCCTGATCTGGAGCCATGGATTAGCCCAATCTGAATCTGGGTGAAATAATTGGGGAGGGCTGTTGTTTAATTAGGGTTTTAATTAAACCCATATGGAGGACCTAACAATTTCCAAACAAAGACAGAAACCGGTTTCTCTACCGGGGAACCTCATTGCCAAACGGGGCAACAATATCTGAATGCATAGAGAACGGATGGACAGAGAGACAGGCAGGCAAACCACTTTCCATAATACGTAATACTTGGAACCAATGGATGTGGAATATTCTTTCAGGGTATGTTCACAGCAGAGAGAGACTCTTATATGCGCAGAGAGGGAAATGGGAAGGAGCATACCTATGGGTGAGCACATGCTCACAAGTGATGCAAGTCTGGAAACAGAATGATCTGCTCCTCCCTAGCAATAACATATTAAATACACCGTGCCATTTGGTCTGGAGTGGTAAGCTCTTCGGTGTGAATTCCTGATCAGCCCTTCTGATTCTGCAAGAGTTGTGACATCGATTCCAGTCGCTTGGATGGGTCCTTTGAACACATAGGAAGCTGCCTTATACTGAGTCAGACTATTGGTCCATCTAGCTCAGTATTGTCTACACTGACTGGCAGTGGCTGTTCAGGCATGGGACATTCTTCCAGCCCTACCTAGAGATGCCAGGAATTGAGCCTGAGACCTTCTGCATGTGAAGCAGCTGTTCTGCCACTGAACTATGGGCCTTCCCTACTGTGACATTAGTGATAGGTGAGCTTGCCAGTAACAGGCAGGCTGAGGATATTCTTTTAAAAAATATCCTGGAAAACACCAGCAAATATGTCTGGGAAATTTCAGCAAGTTGTTACAGGTTTCCCCTAAGATCTTCTTCCCATTGGCCTTAGAACACCTCACCTACTTCTGTGTGCAACTGACGGTTTTAATCTCTTCCTCCTGCTGTCAGGAGATTTCCAGATACTACTTTTGGAGTGGCAATTATTCATTTGCTGTCCCTTTTAAACCACAGCTTGTGTGCGTGTGTTTGAGAGAGTGAGAGTGTGTGTTTGAGAGGTATGTCATCGGATAATAAGAGTGTTCAGGAGAACATTTTATTTCTTCCTGGATTTCCCCCCAATTTTATTCATGATGCAAGAGCATAAGTTATACCAGACCTAGTGAATACCTTCAGGGAATGGAGGAAGATGTACAACTTATTTGTTGATAAACCCTTGAGATGTTCTATTCATAATTAAGCAGGACGTAAATCTTATTAATTGAATAAATCATCTTGATTTCCTTTTCTTTAGCCTGCCTGCCAGTCCCTGTGTACATGCAGTTATCTTTCTTACTTTTCCGAGTTGCTGCACCAATGTTGTGAAGGGCACAAGTTGAAAATTCCCCAGTCAAAATCTGGCTCAGAACCCATCTGCACCCACAGATTCACATCACTAACATACCTCAAAGAATCATGGGAGCTCTGGTTTGTTTTAAGGGTTCTGAGGGTTGTTGGGAGACACACACACACCCTTATTCCCCTCACAAGAGCTACAGTCTGCAGGGTTCCCTAGGATAGGGGCTGGTTGTTAAACCCCTCTGGGAACTGTAGCTCTGGGAGGGGAATGGAGGTCTCCTAGCAACTCTCGGCACCTTTAACATTTTGGAAACCCCTGTATTGCCATGCGTCTCCAACAGTAACCACACTGTGCCACTTCTTCCTCTTTTCTAACGTGGGCACTGGGAGTGCTTTCATTGCTTCTCACTCTGCTGGATCAGGCCAAAGGTCCCGTCTAGCCACAGCATCCTGTTTTCACAGTGGACCACCAGCTGCACCAATGGAAAGCCGGCAAGCGAGACAACAGAGCTCTCTCACTTGTGACTATCCTCGTGTTTCCTCTCAGGAGCGCAAAGCAGTACATGTGGTTCTAGGCCTGTGCAGAGAACGCAAGGGCAGCTGGGTACACTTGCCCCAGACCTCGAAGGGGAAAAGCTAGCTGGGTGCCCCCGCCAGGGGCCTGCTGGACTTATGCTGTCATGCCAAGAACTAGACTCCCTCCTGGGGCCTCAAACAAGCTCTGCACAGGCCTGTGTGGTTTTCCCATTTAATCATCACAACAGCCCTGTGAGGTAGGCTAGGCTGAGAGGCAATGACTGGTCCAAGGTTCATGGCTGAGTGGGAATTGATTCTGGGTCAATTTGCAGTCCTTGCTGAACACTTTCCTTGGCGCCACTTTATTTGAAAAGCCTATTCCCTTTACAGTTTTGTGAGTAATTATGTAGTGTGCTGTGTGGCTCTAACTGAAATTTAAATAGCAGTAAAGATGGAAACTGATTTTATTTTCCCCTGAGGGGGAGGGATTGGCTTCATCTTATCTTTGTTGACAGGTTATATTCAGGTTTCTGTCATGCTCCAGAAACCTACAAATCCTGTTTGACCAGCAGGACAGAAAGAAATTGTGTCCTTAGTGGAAAATTCTGTCTGTCCATCCTTTCATTGCTGTTGCCTATCTCCAGCGTAATGGACCTTGATGATGGAGTGTTACGCTAGCAAAACCAACTCTGCTAGGGAGAGTTCACACAAAACTGGCTAAAGAGCTATCTCTGAACCAAAACTCCTTCTCCTGCTTTTTATTCATGCCACATACCAAATAATGCAAGCTAAGCCCGGGATGGAGGGAACCTGTGGCCCTCCATGTATTTTTGGGAACTGCAACTCCTATAATCTGTGACCGGTGCCCACGTTGCCTGGGGCTGATGGGAGTTGGAGTCGAACAAAATCTAGAGCACCGCAGGTTCCCCATCCTTGGTCTAGAGCTTTGGTCTCTGTAAACAAATGGATGTAAATAGATTCCAGATCTTAAGTCTCCCTCTCTGGCAGATGTTGTGACTGTTCATAATTGCTTACATCTGGGGCGTTAACAGTCTCTGTCCCACACATTGTAATCATATAACCAATCGATCACTGTGGTCTACAGGTGAGGGCTTCCTGCAGATGCCATCTTATCAGGACGTCTGCTCCATACAATGTAGTAGGAATTGGACCTTTAGTGTTGCGGTACCTGCCCTTGGAAAATTAGAGGCGTGGAATTTTTCAGCAAATACTGAAACAAGCCTTTTAAGTTGAGATCTTTCCAAGACTGTCTCTATATTGGAATTGTTTTAAAGTTTATCTCCTGCTGTTTGCTGCCTGGGGCTCCTTTTGGGAGGAAGGGCAGGATATAAATTTAATACAGAAATAAATGATTTGGTGATAAAGGACAAACTGCCCCTTTTTTAAACCATATTATTGTTAGGAGAGCTGGACGAGAGAGAGAGAGCTGGAGAGGGTGAGGGAGCCTGTACCTTTCCTAAGAACTTAGCTCTTTGGGCAGAAGAGGAAGTGTGTCGCTACAGGGTCTGTTGCTGAAGACCAGAGAGGAAGTCTATAGCAAAAGCAGGGGAAATTGACTCTCTGCCTCTTATGTGGCAACCGCATGGCTCTTGACTCTCCCAAGCAGATGTGTTCTTAAAAGCAGAACAAAGAATCCCTGTTTTCCTTCTGTTCCAGAGATCTTGGGTACAACGTGTACAAACTTGTTGAAATTCCCCAGACATAAGTGACGTCCCTCTCATCATATTTGCTGGTGTTTTCAAGGGTCCCCGTGTAAAAGAATGTTTCTACCTCTTCAGCCTGCTTGCTGCTGCGGTGGCAAGCTCATCTTACACTGGTGTCTCAATGCAGAAGGCCCAAAGCTCTGAGATAAGAGCACCTGCTTTGAGGTTTCTATAAATTCTATTAAATGAATGAATGCAGAAAGTCCTGGGTTCAATCCCTGACATCTCCAAGGTAGAGAAAGACCCCTCTTATCTGTGCTGCATTAAATGCTCTATCTGTACCCTGTTAAATGCTCAAGGCCCGTGGGACCAAAAGTGGGAGGGAGCAAAATAACCCATGGTACACAAATGTTGCTAAATGACTCCGTTATTTCCTCCTTGATGGCTCTCTGTGCCTTGTGAGAGGCTATCTGGCCTCAGGATTACCTTTGCCTTCCCAACCCTTCCCTCCCACCCACCCCCAAACTTGACAGGAAGTGGTCCTGATGCTGCTAAAACAGGCAGAGACGAGGTTCCAATGATGCAATGCTCTCTGGTGTAACCGTTCAGGTCAGAACTAAATCCCAGCTTCTCCAGACCTTACGGCTGCATCAAAGTGAGCTGAAACGCTGCCTTTTTTGCAGCCCCAGTTCCTATGGAAACGGTGCATCAGAAGAGCTAAGAACGTGGCGAGGACTTTAAAGAAACCTCTTGTCTCTCCACGAGCTGCTTTTGAACTTGCTTGCCCTCCTTGCAATGCGATAGCTTGGCAGCAGAGCTCATCTGTAGCCAGCCATGTGGCTCGGAACACATCTTTTGTGTTTTAATGTATTTTTTTATTGATGTTCAAGATAAGACTACAGATATGAAGAAGAAAAGGCATATAACCAAACGTTGGTGTAGCTGAGGATCTAATGCAGTATTGTTATATATAATAAATGTTCTCTCTCTTTTAAAAAGCTATTGTTCTGACTCAGCTGCACAGGTAACAGAGAGGAGGTGGGACAGTCACCAAAAGCCTGTAGGCATAATCATGTTCACACAGACTTGGCTATTTCTGGCTAAGAGATGTACATATTTTGATCCATGGTAGATTGAATGAAGTCCTTGCAGCTTTGCTTTACCCTGTATCAGTCTGAATGTTATCTTTTCCAAGATTGCTATATAGAGCAAATGCTGTATAGAGAAATGGTCTAATTCCTTTCAGGGAACACATATTTTGTGACTTATTTCTAGCGCAGAATAATACAGTGCTGCATGTCCTTATAGCAGCCTTTGGATTTCTAGCTATTGCATCAGTGTGTTACTGATGCTGAGAAAGCAGAGCTTACAGATAATGTGAAGAGGCAAAGGTGAGCCCAGAGGATGGCTATGAAGGGCTAAGGAGAGGTGTCTTATTCAACATGTGCAGTACACATGTGTCTCATTCCTAGTGGTGCTGTCAGGTCAGGACTTTGTGTCCTGATCCACAGGGGTTCCCATCACTGTAGTTAAGCGATGGCCAAGCAAGGGAAGCCCAGTCATTCCCAGGGGGCAAGACAAGGCAAGATCAGCACCTTGGAGAGGGATCAAGGTATGGGTTTCAGGACCACAGCCGATGAGTCTGCAGTTGAGATATAAAGTAGATGTTGTCTCAGCAATGTCCTGTAATATCTGGCAGATCTTTATCACATGATTAGGTATTCAATTGCTAGAAGCCCCAGTTTACCTCTTGAATACTGAATACCTGGTCAGTTAAAGGGGCAGTACTTTTCCCTACAACTGCTGGATTTTCCTAAGCCCTGGGGTTTCAAGATGTGGTGATATTTCCTTAGGGCTCTCTTAATCCTCTGAGGAGCTTGTGGATCAGTAATCAGAATCTAGTGGCAGAGGGGTCTCATTGGGGAAGACGATATGGTCTTCAGGATCTCCAGCTCCATAAGGGACAGACCAGAGAGTGCGGATCCATCTCCTCTTTAGGGCTGACAGAAATGGAAGACTTTGCCCATGATAATTCCTGGTCAGGAGGCCATGGCACTCTGCAACAGAAGGTCAAGTTTCATTCAGCATAATGAGCCCCCAAAATGTGAAGTTATACACATTACTTAAAAACATAACTATGTTTGGCAAGTAAGCGGTCTATAAATCAATAAATAATAATACCTTCTAAAGAAGTAGGGGGTCTAAAATTACCTAGCTGCAGCACTGCTCATTCTCTAGCCTGATCTGTCCTACTGTGCCAGCTGGTGGGTCCATAACTCAGTAGTTGCCCAGGATTCAACACATGCCATTTTTGGTTAAAACAAGTGTGGGGAATCTCAAGCCCAGCTCCCAAATGCAGCCCTCCAAATCTCAACCCTCTGGACTCTCCCAGGCTCCACTCCTCACCAGTCCTGCTTTGAGCATTTTGACTGGCTGGAGTGCATTTTCGAACTGCAATAATGCCTCTTGTTTGGATAGAGATTGGAGAAGTTTGTGTGTCTGTGTATGACTGTGTAGAAACATCTTACATGCAGAGATGCATTACATACCCACAACAGCAGCACCTGAGCATGACTGCTTTTATTTTAAAAGGCAAGTTTCTAGTCCTCAATCCAGCAAAGGTAAGCTTGATGAAGAGACCTGCATGGATGGTTCTCATTAAAATCTTAGGTGAGCTACACAGGAAAGGATTCTAGCTATTAATACTGAGGGTTTTACATATCTCTTAACCTCTCCTTGTTACTAGCAGAATGGATTATTAGTGCATAATAAACTTATGCATGTTCATGTGCATAATGAATCAAGGTAACGGAACTCAGGGCATAATCCAGGTTGCTTTCCTATGCATGCCTTTTGGGCCTCAGGGCTGAGTAAATGTGATGTTAATTGTGTGAATTCCATTAATGTGCAGAAGCTGTGGGGATGGAAGGAGCAGAATCGGAACCATGGTGGAGGGAGAGTCTATCCCTTCCACCCTGTGCCTCAGTCCTGGTAAAAATTGCATCCCCCCTTTGCATTGAGAGGAAGACTCCATTGTGGAAATCTTGCTTATTTGACTCCTGTTGTCACCAGGGATGGAGATGTTCTTGTGATTCTACAACCAGGGTGCTGCCACAGAAAAGGCTCTTTTGTGCATGGATAGCTGCTCTTCCTGCTTTTGCTTCTTTGCCATGGGAATCTCTTTATAGATCAAATAAATTCAGGCTGCAAAGACCTGCAAAGTGTTGTATTTGGATGGATTTTTCCGTTTCAGTTTCTCTCAGTTTCTCATTTTTCCAATCTTAAGCAGAGTTTTCTACATTTCCACATTGGTTAGCAGTATAAAATAAAGTCCTTATGAAATTTCACCAGCATTACAGTGTTAATTTACACACACACAATTTTTTTTTTTAAAAAAAACCAGTTTTTGCTACTAGAATGCTTTTTAGTATGTTACTTTCACAGTTATATGCATTTTTATGCACTCTTTACCCCCATTGTGTGCATATTTGTACAATTTACTTAGCTGGAGAACTGCATTGCAAAATTCAGGTGAGTGCAAATGTCAAAGAATGCCTGTGTTTCGGCTGTTTCAGTGTATCTGAAGAAGTGTGCATACACATGAAAGCTCATACCAAGAACAAACTTAGTTGGTCTCTAAGGTGCTACTGGAAGGATTTTTTTTTGTGTGTGTTTCAGCTAGTGTGTTATTTCAGAAAGTGAAAATTAAATACGTTCACCTTTAAGTGCAAACAATTAAATTTCTTTCCCCCTTCCTAATCATGTCTAAAACAGGGGATGGCGTGTATTTTTGTACGCGCTACTTTCAGCATTTGGATAAATGTGAATTTCAAAGGATGGCTGTGTTTCAGTTCGTGTTTTGTTTCAGGAAATGTAGATTCGGTAGGTTTGCCTTTAAATGCAAACGGAATCAAATTCCTCCTTCATCCCTTGCTGCTTCTGTAGCATCCTTGTCTTGCGAAAGATCAGAGATGGTGCTTTATTAGCCTTTCATTGATTTGTCTGGTTTCCTTCAATGCTATAAGCGTGGGCCTCTGGTGGTTTGAGGCTTAAAGTGAGATTATGGCGGTTTTGTCTCTGGAAGCCCATCTCTTTGATGAGGGCGTTTTTGGTTTTCAGACAAGGAAAAGGTAACATTAAGGCTTCTTGTTGGTTCATGTGTAACCCGCTTAAATCAATAAGAAGAAAACTGCCCTTTGTGTTGTGGAAGAGGATAGCTGTATTGTCTGGTGTTAGGGGGGCCTGGGCAAGCTGCTATTCCTTTATTTCCCTTTAAGTTGGCAACTTCTCTTCCTGCAGCAAAGGTGAGGGTATTTTGGTTTTGGGAATATAATAATAATAATAATAATAATAATAATAATTTATTATTTGTACCCCACCCATCTGGCTGGGTCTCCCCAGCCACTCTGGGCGGCTTCCAGCAAACATTAAAATACATTAACACATCACAGATAAAAAACTTCCCTGAACAGGGCTTCCTTCAGGTGTTTTCTAAATGTCATGTAATTGTTGATCCTTTTAACATCTGATGGGAGGGCGTTCCACAGGGCGGGCGCCACTACCGAGAAGGCCCTCTGCCTGGTTCCCTGTAGCTTTGCTTCTCACAGTGAGGGAACCGCCAGAAGGCCCTCGGTGCTGGATCTCAGTGTCCGGGCTTAACGGTGGGGGTGGAGACGCTCCTTCAGGTATACAGGACCGAGGCCATTTAGGGCTTTAAAGGTCAGCACTTTGAATTGTGCTCGGAAACGTACTGGGAGCCAATGTGGATCTCTCAGGACCGGTGTTATGTGGTTCCGGAGGCCACTCCCAGTCACCAGTCTAGCTGCTGCATTCTGGATTAATTGCAGTTGGGAAACAGGTAGAGAGGGGGAAATGCATGAGCGAGATAAAGGAGCTCTCTCACTCATGTTTTACAGCACCATTCCCTTTCTTATGAGAAATCCACAAATAGCATGATTTAATACTTTCCTGCAGGGTGGATTTGATTTAAATCAAATTGATTTAAATCACGATTTAAATCACTAGTCAGTAAGGCTTGATTTAAATCACTAGTCAGTAAGACTTGATTTAAATATTATTATTTTTTACAGAAAGACTCATTCTTGCTGGTATAATCTTAATATTTACAACCAGATGAAGGTTTCATTTTTGGAATAATAAATTTTCAGAGTAGTTTTTACAGTTATATCCAAAATTACTGATTTGGTTATACTACTAGAAATACATAGACAGATAATTATGAAATTATGGTGAGGTTTAATAAGTTAACTTTATATTTGGACAACTTTTCTGCTGTACTTTATTGGAAGGAGAAAAATAATCATTTCCTTAATAACCATTTAAACAATTTATTTAACTAAAACAATAACATGATAGCATATGTATCCATGTTTGTTAACTGATGTGGTTAAACATTTTTTTAAAAAAAACTTAGACTGAGTTTTAGCACACTTGATAAACTTAAAACAAATCCTTATTTCCTGATGAATAGCCTTTGGACTACAATGTAACTTAAATAGAAGACTATATTTAGAAAGATTTTTCCTCCAAAAGCATTTTATTTTAAAAATCCGATTTAAATCAAAAAAATCCGATTTTTTTATTTTTTAAAAAAAAATCATTGATTTTTATCCACCCTGCTTTCCTGTAACCATGTTTTTAAAAAGAAAGAAAACAAATCTTTCTTGAATGCTGAAAGCCTGGGACTGGATCTTCTGTCCTGGGGATTTCCCCCCAAAAGGTAAAAACAGTCCCAGGGCAAGGGGGAGTCAGACTGGGACTGTAACATTTGGGAAAAGGTGGGTTTGACTTTTCCCCTTTTCCACCTTGTTGCTGCTTATTTGCTCCACAAGGGGGGGGGGGGAATCCTGCTTACTAAAGGGGTAGCATTTGGCTCAGAAGGTGCTGTTGGTGAATTTCTGCAATTGGCGTTCCTTCAGGGTTCCATTTTATCCCTAAATCAGTGCCCGGAAGTGGCTGTGGGCTGTGTAAGGGCCAATAAATTGAACAGAGGAACAACAAGACAGAGGAACTGTTATTTAGCCCTGCCCCATGAACCCTTCAGAAGTTTAACCTTCAAACTCTGGTGAATTTGCGAGGGATGTTGTCACTCAGCAACATGGCTCAAAGTGAGATAGTGAAGCCAAACTAAATTATGTCTGCCTGAAAAGAAGTGGGATGATATCCTCACCCCACCTCAATCATGAAAATTAACCACTGGATCAACTTCAAAATGGCCGCCCCTTGAACTCTCTCGACTTATCAGCCATGTCTGCATCAGAAGGTGGTTTAGGGCAGGCCTCACATCCCTTCCTGGCCTTGAGATCTTGAGCATCCTCTTCATTGTATTCCCTTCTTAGAAAATAGTTTCTATTTATTGCTCTTTTAGTTTTTCTATCCCTTTGTGTTGGTGAAAAAATAATGTGGGAAGGGTGAAGCTTGCCTCTGGCACACCTCAGGCAACTGTGTCAGTTTCCGACTGGGTAATGACCTGCAAACCCAGCAAAGTCCTTAGGATTTATAACCTCTTAAGTACTTGTTACGCAAGAGCCTTAGAATTATATTCTGGGAAAATAAACACTGTACTCAACCCACAGTATGCTGAAACATAACAGCTGCGAAATAGGAAAATTATTTATCCCAAATGTCTTCAGGAAGGTTATGGAAGTCGTTGTGATTTATAGTGAGGGACCAAAGCACTTGACTTTCATAGGCCATAAAATAGCTATACTGGGATCAGGAAAGGCTCTGGTATTAAAAATGCGAAACAATCAAAATTAAAAACTTTGCAACCTGTCAGTGCTGGCAAATGTAGTGCATGGATGCTAAACATTACCTGCTTTGTTTATCCCAATCTCCTGCTCTATACAGTCATTTTGAAAGTATAGCCGATCTTTGAAATAATGGATAAAATACTGCTGAGCAGATGCAAACTTTTAAAGGCTGCTGTTACCACAGAGCTTTTCCCATTGGTGTTACTTCAATCAGGCTTTCATCCCTCAGTGGCTCTTCCCTTAACCTTTTTGTAATATTGCTCTTATTGGCAATATGTGTCACCTGAGCGGGTGTTACATCCATGCTGTAGATTTGCAGTCTGGTGAGAGAAAATTGCAGTGCACGATTACAGTACATTATTTAGCCTTGCTTAATTGCAACACAATGTCACAGGCTTCTGGGCTAGGGTTCAAAGTACTGCACTCTGCTTTGTAGACATACGGTCCAATTTAGACCAGTTAGTTGCACAGGTATTGCCAGTGCACATGGCTTTGCTTGAGCCCTTGCCATTCTAAAAACTGTGTTTTGCCTTTCACCCAGGATCTGTTATCAGTCCCACCACTCCAGAAAGGTGCACTTTCAAAGGGATCCTGTCTGGTGCTGCCTTTTTAGATTTCGTGTCGCTATGAAGTAGCTCTATAGCTGTTCTCAGCTGAGCAAATCCAGGCAGCATAAATAATAAGATAAATGTTGGACTTTGTTCAAACAGTCTCTTGTTGCTTATTATGCTATTTAGCACTAACCTTGCAGGTGCAAGAACTGTTTGGGTAAGTTATTTGCATTGAAATTCTACCCATTCTGTGCAGACTCTGCTAATTCTCCAGTATGTACTGATTGGACGAGTGAAGATCAGCAAGGAATTAGACTACTGGGCTCTACCAGACACTTACAGTTTTGGGCTGGAATTCAATCCTATCCTGGCAAATTCAGGTCACATCATGCGTTTAAAGCACTTTGATACGTCTTTAAACAGTCATGGCTTCCCCTAAAGAATTCTGGGAGCTGTAGTTTGTTACGGGCGCTGAAAGTTGCTAGGCCACACTTATTTCGCTCCCAGAGCTACAATTCAATTGGTTGTTAAACCACTCTGGAAACTGGAGCTCTAGGAGGGGCAGAGGGGTTCCCCAACAACTGTCAGCACCCTTAATAAACTACAGCTCCCAGAATTCTTTAGGGGAAGCCATGACAGTTTAAAGTTGTATCATAGTGCTTTAGAAGTATGGTGTGAATGTGCTCTCAAACCGCACACTTAAAACAAATATGGAGCTCTTGTGAAAGAAGCCTGGTCATCCAAAAGACTGGATTTTGTGCAATAAGGAAAATGATGGGGAGATGTACTAGAAAGGGATAAGACTTGCTTGATGCAACATCATCTGCTCTCCTTACAAGCAAATTGGGATGCATGCTCATTAAACAGGTTGTCTGGAAGTGACTTTTAGCCCAGTGGCAGCAGATGCTGCTTTGCATGCCGAAGATCCCAGAACAGGTAGGAGGTAATGGCTGCTTCTAGAACAGACAGTACTGGAGGTGGGCAAATCATATCACTTGACCTAACACAGCTTCCTATGTTCCTGGCACCAAGGGACATGTCACAGACCACGAGTCCTGAGTGTGTTGCTGAATCGGTGCAACCAGCACCAGCGGCGTAGCTAGCCGCTCAGGCACCCGCAGCGTCGCGTGCGCCCTCTGCCCAGGGGGCGGGGGCGTGCTGGGGCAGGGTGCGCTGCATCGAGCCTCACCACTGCCCCCCCCAGCTGTAGGGTGGCTGAGGGCGAGGTGGTGGGTGAATGCAAGCCCCATGCTGCTGTTTTGGGCAGCGTGGAGCCTGCAGGTGCCTGAGCCACCGTGTCACATAACCCAAAGCCATTTTGTCACCCCCTTCAGGGATGACACCCGGGGCGGACCGCACCCACCGCACCCCCCTTCCTACACCACTGACCAGCACCTGAGAACTTCCTGTCGCAAAGCATTTTATAATGTTCCAGGTGTTGCAAAGAGCATTTTCTGGTCTGCAGGACACTACATAGGTGAAGATAGAGATGCCTATTCTGCCCAAGCCCTGGGCCGTCTCCTCTCACTTAGAAGGAAGTTCTTAGCCTGTTGTGCTTCTTTCCTCTTCAGTAAGCTGCCCTGAGCTGACTTGAAAGACAAGAGGGCGGTTTCTGTTGTTGTGGAAAGACGTGGGAGGTTTCATTTCTTCTTACAACAGATGATTAAGAATTCAAAATAATACTTGGGTTATTGTAGTGCATAGGATCATAGGAAGCTGCCTTATACTGAGTCAGACAATTGGTCCATCTAGCTCACTGTTGTGTGCACTCTACAGGGCAGCATCTCTACAGGGGTTCAGGCAGGGGACATTCTCCCAATCCTGCCTGGAGATGCTGGGGATTGAACCTGGGACCTTGTGCATGCAAGGCGGAGGCTCTGTCACTGAGCTGCAGCCCTTCCCCCCCTGTGATGCTGGTGTTAGATGAGCTTGCCACTAGTAGGCAGGCTGAGGATGTAGCAACACATGGGCCAATGCCAGTATGTAATTTGTAAAAAAAATATTTATACACCACTGTATCATAAAAATACATCACAGTCTACAACATATAGTTCCTACACACTCCGTGATGTGGCTTCAGGGCCCACAAGAGATTTCCTTGCTTCAGGTACCTTTTTAGGGACCGAGATGTTTTCATCTGTTGTGTCTCTTGTTATTTATTTTTGAAACTGTTGCTGACCTTTACCTTTGATGGCTGTTTGTTGTTGCCTCCGGACCTGGAGTCTAGTTGTGCAAAGATGCGTTTTGTGGAGCTTTGTGCCGTCTATCTCTCAGGCCGTGGGAGTTTATAAGCCTCTTATTATTGGTTCTGCAAAGTGTTTTTCATTTTGCCTGCACAGTACAAAAAAAAAAAAAAAAAAAAGGAGCCTGTGCTTAAATCAAAGCCCGTGGTAATAGAATCCCACTTTATTTCCCAGTGTGGTGTAGTGTAGTGGTTAAGAGCGGTAGACTCTAATCTGGGGGACCGGGTTCGCATCTCCGATCCTCCACATGCAGCTGCTGGGTGACCTTGGGCTAGTCACACTTCTTTGAAGTCTCTCAGCCTCACTCACCTCACAGAGTGTTTGTTGTGGGGGAGGAAGGGAAAGGAGAATGTTAGCCACTTTGAGACTCCTTCGGGTAGTGATAAAGCAGGATATCAAATCCAAACTCTTCTTCTTCTTCTTTTGCATAAATATAGAAGACACAGACACATGCAAAATAAAAAATGGTACAAATGTATTCTGTGGTGGGATGAATGTATGGTGTGCTTTGATCCTGATCAATGTAGCATCTGGAATGACTGGACTCAATGTCTCCCTCCCCCTTCCCCCCCTTCCCCTTGACCTTTAGAGTGCAGCCTTTTAGACAGCATCCCAGATCAGAAGTTCTCAGACTTGCGGATTCCCATAAATTTCCCTGCTCTGCCTGGTTCACCAGCTGCAGCCTTTCTTGGACTGAGAGCATTTAGCCTCGGGGATTCATGCTCTAAGAATTTCTCAGGTACTGTAATGCACTCTTCATGGGGCTTCCCTTGATGAAATTCTAGAAGTTGGAGATACTACAGAATGCGATTTCAAGTTACTGCACTGTGCAGCAAATGGAGATCACCGCCTGCCATTGTAGCGCTGCCCCAACTGCTGAGCTACTAGGTCCAATTCAAGGTGTTAGTACTAACGTACAAATCCCCAAATAGCTTGAGACCCAAGAGTGCTTTCACCAGTACCTTCCAACCCCAAATCTGCAATCTGGGGAAGAGCCCCTTCAGTAGGAGAAGCTAAATGCAGTGGTACCTAGGTTTGCAACCGCTTTGGATTACAACTGTTTTGGATTACAACCACGTCAAACCCGGAAGTGTGTGTCCCTTTTTTTGGATTACAGCCCATTTTTTTTGGTTTACAACCAATTTGGGGGGGGGGGAGACCCCATTGGCAAAAGCGCGCCTTGGGTTACAACCTGTTTTGGTTTACAACCAGACCTACAGAACGGATTATGGTTGTAAACCAAGGTACCACTGTACATATATTTGGGAAACAGTGTTCCCTAATATAGTGGTTTAATGATCAGTCCTCCTTCCCAGGGAACTCTGGGAACTGTAGCTCTCTGATGGAGAATAGGGGGTCTCCTAACAACTTAGCCCCACCCCTCTTAACAAACGGCAGGTCCCAGAGTTCTTTGTGGGAAGTCATGACCATCAAAGGGATGTCATAGTGATTTAAATGTATAGTGTGAATGTGACCAAAGAGTTCTTCTCTGCTTCGCTTTCTGGAAGAGAAGCAATTCTTGTCATGGGGGACTGGTGTAATGTTTTAAGTTCCAGAGATTAAATCATCATACATAACTCGTAACAAGCTCATTCTGTGGCGCTGATCCTAATGTAGCCCAAATGACACCACCCAGACAGAAGGAAGATGTTTAGCAAAATGCCAGAAGTTTACAGAAGCACAAAAACCCTTCATGAAAAAACCCCTGTAGTGTTTTTCTTACACTCGTGTCTCTCTTACACACATACCCCCACTTCCAGCAAAGAACAACCCAACCCAATGAAGTCACAGCATGTTTGGTGCCCATGGAATGGTTACTGACTGTTGAGGGAAGAGGGACAGAAAACTTGTAAGAAAGAGAAATGGAATGGAGTATACGGGGGGGAAGCATGGCTGGCCAGAAGCATAAACCGGTGTGATCTAAACGGCAGCATTTTGTTGCAGGTTCTGTTTCTCATCTTCTCTCTCAGTCCTTGTCTATATCAGGAAACATCTATCTCCAAAAGGGAATTTACTGATACCTGATTCCGGCCAGCTCCTGAATACAGGGCGAGTTCAGACTTGCCTTGCCCTGCGTCCTATTAAAGTAGGCTATTTTGTTGCATCAGTTTTGCTGCCAGGATTCCTATCAATATACACCCGTCTATTGTTCAGGCCTTTCATGCTGGAGTTAGCAGGGGCTATTCTCTCATACGACCTCTGACAGTGGAGGTAGAACATGGTCATCCTAGCTAGTAGCCATTCATAGCCTTACTCTCCACAAATTTGTCCAATCCTCCTTTAAAGCCATCTGAATTGCTGGCCATCGCCGCCTCCTGTGGGTGTGAGTTCCATAGGTTTATTGTGCACTATATGTGAAGAGAGGTACTTCCTTTTATCTCTCCTGAATCTTCCAGTAGCCAAGGTGATGACAGTTTGAGCTAAACGACTTCTAGAATATTTTTCAGCTCTTTTGGCTAAAATCAAGTGTAGTATCTAGAGTATTTTCCAGCTCTAAAAGAGTCTAATCCTAGGCTCTTCTTGAGACGTGCAACTCTTGTTTTGTAATTTTGCCCATTTCTTCCAACACAGGAGACAGCAGAACACTTCTTGGAGTAGGTCTCTCTATAAGGTAGTGAATTTGCTTTGCATGATTAACTGAAAGCTCAAATCATTTTCTTCCTCAGAGTCCTGGAAGCTTGTGACTCCTCCCTTCCGAAGTGAAAGATGGTTCTGCTACGGCAGTTTGGGCTTCTTCTCTGGAAGAATTACATCTTGCAGGTAAGATTACAGAGAGTCGTACAACATGGGCAAGAGGGTGGAAATGGAGAACAGAGATGTAGAGGTCAGACCTCTGCATCCTTGTTGTCAGTGTACAAGGCCCCATCTGCACTATACATATATTTAAAGCTGTGACATACCACTTTAAGTAGTCGTGGCTTCCTGGGAAGTGTAGTTTGTTAAGGCTGCTGAGAGTTGTTAGGAGACCCCTATTTCCCTCATAGAGCTACAGTTTCCAGAGTTCATTGGGAAGAGGGATTGACTGTTAAACCACTTAGAGAATTGTTCGCCATCTTGATCTAGCGATAAAATGAAATAATAAAATTTCAAGAGCAAATCAAAGCAAATAACAAATGCAAACAGTTGGGAAGGAAAGTGTTTCTTCCTGTGTAGCTCGTACAAGACTTAGGCAATGCAAAACTAAGGTGTGTTTGTTTTGCTTTGTATTAAACGTTGATACGTCCCTGCGGGCTGGATTGAAAGATGCTTACTTGAGATTTTGGCCATGGACTAATCCTATGATCCCATGCCAAGGTTAATCACCTTTAGTCTCTCTCTTATTGCACCTGGCAGGTGTAAATGGATCTTCCATTGCAAATCAAAGAGCCCACTAGGTCATAAGGTGGTGGCCTACAATTGTGTATCAGTGTGTTGGTTGCACAACTCATCTGCCTCATTTGCACTGTATCAGAGGTCAGTTTGCATAGAAGGCTGGTTTTATGCCAAGTTCATCTTGACCATCAATCCCCCTTGACCAGGTGACTGGCAAAGCTTCTGAAGGGTTCTGGGCAACCTTTCCAAGCTCTGCTGCTTGAAATCCTTTTCAGTGGAGATGCTCAGGATCGGACATGGAGCCTTCTGCATCAAAGCGTGTGCTCTACTCCAGAGCTGTGACTTCCCCCCTAACGATGATTGTACACTACATAGGAAACAAAGGGTAGCATAAACCAAGGCTTCCCAAACCTGTCCACAGGCTTTATTCAAGTGGCATCCATAAAAATGCAATTAAAAATCATACAGCATCTAGCACAATGCATTACAGTTGCTACAACAGGCAGAAAAATTATTCTGTGTTCCATCAAGGCCCTCAGGAATTTTCAACTGGGGGAAAAAGTTTGGGAGCCACTGGTGTAAACAACAATCTTGTGGCACATTTAACAAAATTAGTGGAGAATAGCTCAAATTACCCAATGCATGAAGCATTTTCCTGTGTTGCTAGTATAAATACATATGCTTGGGAGAGGGAGAGATTCTACACCGTGAGGTTGGAGAGGAATGAAATGCAGAAAGTACAGAGAGGAACAATTACTCTCCCCGCCCCCAATAGTATTTTATTGATTTGTTACAAAAAGAAAGAAAATATAGATTAAGAAATGTCAGCCATAAAGTGTCAAAACCAGGAAGGGCAAAAGTGCAAAGGGATATCTCCAAAGGGATAATAAAGTATTAACTCATACAAATATTCCCTTCACAAATAATAGAGATATGTAAAAATCAATGTACCGTATTCTCCACTTGTGAATTCCATCATTGAGAATAAAGGTTCTATAAAGTCATAGATCAGCCAGACATTTATATATACTAGTGTTACTGAGTGAGTATGTGCCTCAGTTTTCGTATAAGAAGTAACGTCATGCCATATTGGGGGGGGGGGGGAGGTTCATTTGAGTTCTGCCATTTAGATACTTTTAGTTTATGAGTGCTCTTTTCAAGGAGGGCAATTTGCCAAACCCTAGAGTACCAGCAATTCAAATTTATTAAGATTGAAGTTCAACAGTAACAATTACATAAAAAGCAATGACCGTTCACAGAAGGCACCTCCAGGCAAGGGTTTAATACTTCAAACAAGTCATTCACCTACTGCAAACAAGTTACTGGCAAACGAGTTTCTTGAACTTGCTGGATTTTCCATGGAAGAGGTAAATTCTGATTCATTGGGGGGCGGGGCTACAGGGTGGCATTTTGATGGTGCCGGTGTCATGTGGGTGCTGCAAGGGGAGGGGGGGGGGAGAATGCTTCATGCACCAATCCCACAATAAACAGGTGCCTGGAAACAACCCAAAGAATGTGTCAGTGATAACACAGACATCCTGACATTGGTTAGGTAACTGGCTCAAGTAGTGTGTCCGTGTGATTTAAACCTCCTCCTGATTCAAGCCACAGGTGAGAGAATTGAATTATGACTGCAGAGGAAAAGGTTCCACTTGATCCCAGCATGTTACGTGAATGTATGGGATTCCTAGCCCACCCTGATAGGTACCGCCCAAAGATACAAGAAATCCTATGTACACTGCACATTGATAGACCCAGCAAGGAGGAGGAATAGGCAAATGGTTAAAATAATAATAATAATAATAATAATAATAATAATAATAATAATAATAATAATTAATAATAAATTTTATTTATACCCCGCCCTTCCCAGCCGAAACCGGGCTCAGGGCGGCTAACACCAATAAAATTACAATAAAATATAAAAGAAAGAAAAACAGTTAATTAAAATACAGGTTAAAATACAATTTAAAATTTAAATGCAGCTTCATTTATCGCCCATAATCAAAACCATAAGGGGAGGATACATCAGACTGAGTCCAACCTGAAGGACAGGCGGAACAGCTCTGTCTTGCAGGCCCTGCGGAAAGTTGTCAAATCCCGCAGGGCCCTGGTCTCTTGTGACAGAGCGTTCCACCAAGTTGGGGCCAGTACTGAAAAGGCCCTGGCCCTAATTGAGACCAGTCTTAACAACCTTGTGGCTTCAAATGCTTTATGAATTTCCTTGGCAATTCATTGCTTAACCATTATCGCTTTTGTTTTTATTTTGGAGATTGCAGAACTGCCTGTACTTTACTTAATGAATAAATGTCTTTCCGAAACATCCACCCATGCCACCCACCTTTTTCATCCAAGCCAACCCCACCCCAAGAGCCCCATTTCTTGGACTCCTTGCATCTGCCATGTAACTTGATCTGCTTGCAAAATCTTGTAAGGCAATTGCAAAAGCTGTGGTCACTCCTGATCACATGTCTACGGCATTTATGACTGGATTGGCAGCTCTTCTCCATGGGTGAAGAGATGCCTTGGCAAGTTCTATCTGCAGTTGCTGTAAAGGAGCATGAACAGAGACTGGCTCTCTATGCTTTGTTTGCTAGCTCAAAGGAGGCACGAAATGGCTACATGCGGAGGAGCAAGTCATCCTCATATCTCAGTTTATTAAACTGAATGTGACCATTATCTGAAAAGGTTATTGGTCCAAAGATGCTGCAGCGCTCTTTGGACTTGATCTAGAGGTGGTCCCTTGGGCACGGCCTTGATCTCACTTGATTACAGGTATGAAAGAGAAATGGCTAAGATGAAAATTCAGTGCCCTGAAATTGCTTTTTAGAAATAGTTCGATAACTTGGCAAATAATTTACTGCAGAAACAGAAAGTTGCATCGTCTTCATCATTATTAATATTTTTAATTAATGAACTTATTCACTTTTTTTTTACAAAATGTAACTCAAAGTGATTTGCAAAACAGGTAGATAGCCGTGTTGGTCTGTCATAGTCAAAACAAAATAAAAAATAAAAAAATTCCTTCCAGTAGCACCTTAGAGACCAACTAAGTTTGTTCTTGGTATGAGCTTTCGTGTGCATGTCCATACCAAGAACAAACTTAGTTGGTCTCTAAGGTGCTACTGGAAGGAATTTTTTTATTTTTTATTTTGTTTTGATTTACAAAAAAATAGCACATACAATAAAAGCAACATAGAACTAAAACACGCTTAAAGCTAAAAACACATTCAAATTTATAAAAAAAAAGAGGACTAAAACGTCCCATCCACTGAAGGACACAATAGATAATTAAAGACGAATGCCAACAACAAAGGCCCGGCAGAAAAGAAACATTTTGACCTGGCACCTAAAGATAGGCAACAATGGTGTCAGATGTGCCGCCTTGGGGAGAGCATTCCATAAGCAGGGAGCCAGCACTGAGAAGGCCTGTTCTCATGTCGGTTGCTAGCAGACAGACCCTCGTTGATGGCTCAGCATGTCAATTCTTAAGTTCTAGCAGCAACAAAGAGTAACTTGCTGGGGGTGCAGCATGGATATCAACACCTGATCTACACTTGCAGCCATTTCCCACCCAGAGGAAAGGATTCCATGCCAAGCTAAACACATAAACCTGGTTTGTTTTGCAGAAGCGACAGATTTTGGTCACGATCATAGAGATCTGCCTGCCATTGTTGTTTGCTGCCATCCTCATTGCCCTCCGTCACAGAGTACAGGCGGTTGACCACCCGAATGCTACCACCTATCACAGCCTTCCGGTGTCTAAGCTTCCTGTCTCATCTCACTGGAACCCACGCAACTTGGAGCTGGCCTATGTCCCCGCTAACAACACGGCTGTGAAGAGCATCGTGGAGACTGTGGCGAAGGCACTGGAAATCAATACCAAAGGTCAGGAACTAGGCAGGGTTGTCTGCATGTGCAAATGTTTGCTCCTCTGTAGCATAACGCCACTACTTAGCACAGGAGTGGGGCACCCCTTGGCGTTCTTTCTCAGTCTTTGGCTTTGGCCAAGCTCCTTCCCTTATGCTCAACCAGTCCCAATGGGCACCAGTTGCCACTGGATGGGGACAAGTCTGGAATTAGCTGGCTCTGCTTGTCACTGGATCTGGCTCCACCTGCTGCTGGACTCTCTGCCTTCCTCCCTACAAAAACCCATAGACACCAGTCACCACTTCTTGAACGAAACACCTTGCTGCTCCTGTTCCCCACCACCACCACCACGTTCATTGTATATATTTCGTTTTCCTTGCAGCTCGAGGCTTCCCTTCTGAGAAAGCCTTTGAAGACTACATCAGGTTTGACAACCGCTCTGGCAATATTCTGGCTGGCATTGTCTTCGAACACCTCTTAGCTCACAGTCGAGAGCCCCTGCCACTGCAGGTAAGGTGTTACGGGGGCAGGTTTCACCCAGGGTTCCTCAAGTTGATGAACAGCAGTCTCTAAAGCAGGGGTGGGGGACTTCTGTGGCCATGTGGGAGCCATCTTGGAAAATTTAACTTGGCCAGTGAGTGGCAGCCATTGATGCACAGGTGAATTAGCAGGTGCTTCCAAGATAGCCTGTTATAGTGAGCATTCATTTTGCTTTGTTGCTGGGAGGTTAGATGGTGTTGGCTATTTACAGTGGTACCTTGGTTGTTGAACTTAATCCGTTCTGGGAGTCTGTTCGACTCCCGAAACCATTCAAAAACCAAGGCACAGCTTCCGATTGGATGCAGGAGCTTCCTGCACTTAAAAAACGTTCGAAAACCAGAACACTTCCAGGTTGCGGCGTTCAGGAGCCGATTGTTAGGCAACTAAGCTGTTTGAGAACCAAGGTTCCACTGTAATGAGTAATCATTCTGATTTGTTTGCTGGGGGATTGGCTTTTGCCAGTTTTTTCTATATGGTTATGTGGGTTTTTTAAATTTTAATTCCTCTTGCAGGTGAGTTACCGACTGCGTTTCAAATACAGCCCTAGGAATGCCCCTCGGAGTGAGCAGACAGGCCTGAACCCTAACCTGGACCGTGATTGGCACACCAGCTACCTCTTCCCGCTGTTCCAGTTACCAGGACCCAGAGAACCCAACTTGCATGATGGAGGGACACCAGGTGAGTAATCTCTGGGCTGGGAGTTCATGGGGAAAGTTAACCACATCAGGGCACAGGAACAGATGAAGCTGCCTTAGACCAGGTCAGACTCTTTGAGCACCATAGATCAGCACAGCCTCCCCTTGACTGACAGTAGCTTTGGAGAGTCTCGGGCAGAAGCTTTTCATATTCTCCGCCGTCTAGTACATTTTAAACTGGAGATGGCAAGTATGAAACCTGGGACGTCTTGTGTGCAGAGAAAGTTATCTGTGACATGAACGATGGTCCCTCCCCAAAGGGATCTACCAGGCTTATGTTTCTTTGTGTGAGTATGCATTCTGTTCTGCGGTTTTTATTGGAGAAGGTGTTCTTTTAGGTTCTTGCATCTGAGGCCATTTAGGACCTTGCATGCTAATACTAATACATTGAATTGTTCTGCAATACGTCCCCGATTTTACCGCATTATTGCCACCTGGCTTTGTAGAGCTCAGTAGCTAGGAGGATGGAGGCAAAACTAGAATGAGTTGGTTCCACCTATCATTGACTCCGACTCCACCCAGAGTGAGTCTCCTTGCCTCCTGCCCTACCAGTCCCAATGGGCACCAGCTACCACTGGGGAGTCTGTGGCCTGCAGATGTAGATGGACTCCTGCTCCCTTAGCCCTCAGTCAGGGCTGATGGGGGCTGTAGTCCAACAAATGCCTGGAAGGGTTCTCCACCCTTGCTGTTGTGGTTGTGAAGACAAACTGGAGATGAGTAGAATCTTGCAGCCATCCTGAGATCCTTGGAGGAGTGATAAAAATATAATGCCCCCCTCTCTTTTTTTAAAATGGAATTTGCATTCAGCTGTCATAGCTGATGTATGATCTTCCTAGAACAAATTGTGCTGTTAACTTAATGAACTGTGTGGCTATAGATGTGGGTGAGGGCTCCCCTCATCAGATGGCAAGCAAGGCTTTTTGGGTAAATACACAATCCATAAATGACTGTTTTTTCCAAAGCAGCTAGAAACTGCTTAAAAGCAGGCCCACTCTACATTGCGCGCACACACAGCCATGCTGCTCCAAGAAGCCTCTGGTGGCAGACACCGGCGCAAAACTAGGGCATCGCTGGCCAGCACAGGCTGTGAGAAGCAGGAGGCTTCGTTTCCAGCTGCCTGCTTGTTTATCACTTAAAGGACAAGCTGTGTGCATCGCCTGCCTCTCTCTCGAACCCACTTTCATTGTCTCCTTGGCTCACTTACACTGGAGGAGTGAGCGGTGGAATGCATTTAATTAGCAGCTTAACAAATGGCTGCAGTTGCAGAGAGTTGGCAGAACTGCCGGCACCTAGGCTTGGCATGTTTTTGTGTTAGTCATCTCCTAATTGGAACAGGGTTGGTAAAATTCTTCTGCTGCAAAGACACAATGCCATTTGGTGGCTAATATGCACATCTTAGGTCTAGCTGCAAACTGCATGGATGTGTCATTTCAACAATAGAAGGGAATTTGTGGGGGTAGGTGGATAGGGGGCTTGGAAAGAAAATACAGAGATGATGATGATGATGGTGATGATATTGATTTATGCCCTGCCCTTTTCCCTGGCATGGACTCAAGGTGGCTTACAGATAATATCTCAGCTATGATTCTAACTTGTAGGAATTTAGGTTTCCAAGAGGTTTGAGGATCCCAGAGAGCAGACTGCAGCTTTTGATCACAGCCACACGATACGTTTAAAGCACATTTAACACCCAAGGCTTCCTCAGGAGAACCCCCGGGAACTGTAGTTTGCTAAGGGTGCTGGGAATTGCAGCTCTGGGATGGGTGAACTACAGTTCCCAGAATTCTTTGGGGGAAGCTATGCACTTTAAATGTGTGTTAAATGTGCTTTAAATGCATTGGTGTGGATGTGACCTTTTAATACATGTCCGCATGTATGTATGCATTTGCAGAAATATTTATATATCACCAATAGTATAAGCTGTTGAGGTGATGTAAATGGTGAGACATTACTTTGTTGTTGTAATAAAATACTAGGTTGGCAATTAAGTAATTATAATGGTGAGTAGAGATCATAGAGAGTGCTGGAACTAATAGGCCTTCAATTTTGGGAGCGGCTAGGAGAGGCCTGTAATTCCACACTGAACTTCAGTAACTGGCATAAGAAGTTATGCAAATGTTTGCCATGTGAGATGTATTTGCTTGATTTACAGGCTTTGTTTGGGCTGCAGCCTTGTTGCTTGTTTTAAATAAATAAATTCCCATATTTTGTTAGAGTCCGAACGTCCTGCTATAACTTAGCCTTCCTTGTTGATTACTAACAATAATTGCACCATCTTGCCTGCAGGATTGTATTGTAAATAGACATGTGAAGCAAAGGAAAGAGGAAGGGAATGGAGGAAGATATCCCCACAGTTAAAATAAATCAGTTAATTAGACAGGGCATGGGAGCCTGGTCATTTCTTGAGATGCGCTGACCTTCCTGTAACCTGTTTATTCAGCACTCATCCTGATTTGCTTACACGAAGTTTATGCAGGGATTAGATTATATCTCATTTTTATTGAGCATTCATTTTGATTTGTTTATGGAGCAGTTCTGTACTGTAAGAACATAATAAGAGCTGGCTAGGTCAGGCCAATGGCCTATCTAGTCTAGCATCCCCTTCTCCCAGATGCCTGTGGGAAACCCTCAGGCAGGACCCAAACACTATATCATTTTAAACAGCCTTGGCTTCCCCCCGAGAATTCTGGGAACTGTAATTTGTTTAGGATGATGAGTAGGGCCAGCCCAGGATGTTTTGCCGCTTGAGGCAAAAAAGAAAATGGCGCCTCCTCTTCCCCCTCCTTCTCTGCCTGAGGTCACTGCAGGAGACCGGGGAAAATTTGGTGTGCATAACTTTTCTCTAGTCAAACTTCCTCAACTACAGCTTTAGCTTCTACTGGATTCGTTGATTGGCATCAGGCTTATCGTGTGCAAACTCTAAAAATCATATGAACTCTATGTTAACATACTTAAGCAAGCAAGTGTGGTCAAATGCTCTCATCAACACTTGAAGAGTGAATCAAAGCATAGCAAGATTACTTGGAGACACATACCTCAGGGAGTTATTTGGCAAATTTTGATGATATTGAACAGCAAGCAAAATTTACCAGATGTAGAGTACAAAACTTTCAAAAGAAGGCAGAAAGTATGGGGGGAAACCTAATAATAGGACAGCACCCATAGTCTTAGATTAACTTTCTCCAAGAGATAAGTTTAGGGTAAATTCATTTATCCCTGTCATGGATGCTCTTGAAGCCAATCTAGGCAGAAGAGCAACAGTGAATAGGAGTGTGGCTGGCAATTTTTCATTTTTGTTGAAGCTGCAAGCAACCAAGGAACAGATTCACAATGGCATTGAGATGTTGGCGCAAGAGTATCCAAAGATGAACTTTTGCACTCCCACCTGTACACCTGTACAGACTCATGCTGAAAAGCCACCAAGATATATATCAAATAATATTCCAGGAGAAAATTTGGACCGCTTTTCCAAATGTGGAAGCAATTTTCAGATTGTTCTTGTATTTAATGGTTACAAACAGAATGGTTGTCTGATCTAAGCGTTCTACTGCATAGAAAATGATAAACTGTGACTTCCTGATTTTAATGATATAATGGAGAAGTTTGCATCAAAAAGAGCTTAAAAGAAACTGTTCTGACTTTGTATATAGTGAAATGTTATAATATAGGTGTGATTCCGCTATGAATGTTCTGTGTGAATGTCTTCATGAATTCCATACTTCTGTAAACTTATTAAAGGTTAAATTGTAAATGTATAAACACTCTTTTAATCAATGCCGAAAATTCAGCAACGTTCTACTTCTATTGAGCAGATAAAGAAGAGGACGAGGTTTTGTTTCTCATGATCAGAAGATCTCCTAGTCCTGGGCCTCCAGCTGTTTTAATCCAGGCCTGGAGGGGGGCAGAAAGGAGGCTGGAGAGGAACAGGCAGGGGGAGGAAGAGGAGGAGGAGAAGAAGTGCAGGAGGCAGCAAGCAGTCCCTTCCTGTGGGCCCAAACTTGCCCCTCGCGGCTGTCCCCAGCCTGCTACCTGAGGTGACTGCACCACCGAGCAGTGATGAGAGATGTTAAGAGACCCCTATTCCCCTCACTGAGTTACTACAGTTCCCAGATTTCACAGTGAAGAGGGATTGGCTGTAGAACCACTCTGGGGTCTCCTAAGGACTCTCAGCGCCCTTAACAAGTTGTGGCTCCCGGAATTCTTGGTGGGGGATTGGAGGGGAGAGCCATGACTGTGTAAAGTGGTATGATAGCGGTTTGTGGTGTGAATGTGGCCTCAGTATCAGACAACTTCTGTGATGTCCTTTCTGACCCCCTCCTCTTGCTGCCTTAGGGTACTACCGAGAAGGCTTCCTGGCAGTGCAGCATGCTGTGGACAAGGCAATCCTACAGTCCCACATCAACACTTCTGCGGAAAGTCTACTGGAAAGGTTCATGGTGGTCATTCGCCGTTTTCCCTACCCACCCTACGTCAATGACCTCTTTGTGCTGGCCATTCAGAACCAGCTTCCCCTGCTGCTCATGCTGAGCTTCACCTATACCTCGCTCAACATAGTCCGTGCTGTGGTGCATGAGAAAGAGAAGAAGCTGAAGGTAATGCAGTGATAAATGCTTCTGACAGTCCAGGCTAGGCAGCAAGGCTATGTGTGTGAATTTCTGCATCTACCGTGTATATAACTGAATTTGCAGTTGCACCAAACACCTATTGACTTGGGGAATCTAATCCCAGAATTTATTATCCCCAGAGAATCATAGGGTTGGTTCTAGCTAGGTCCTACTCAGAGTAAACCCACTGGACTTGAGTTAGTCGTTCATTAATTTCAATGTGTGTACTCTGAGTAGGACTTAGCTGGATACCACCCTTGGCTTCCATCCATTTTTTGGAAAGAGATTGAGGTCCCATCTGCACTATACATTTAAAGCAGTCATATTTCACATCAAAAGGCAGGTAGCTGCTCGCTTCTTGCTTGCATATGTGTTGGAAACAGTAAGTGATCTTACAGCGAGCAGGAAAACTGAAGAGCAATCTATATTGACCGATCTTTTGCATGGAACTGAAGGGGTACGGCTGGTTTTGAAAGATTAGAAAAGACAAACTCAGGCAGAAGAACGTGTCCAGTATTTCCTGATTGCCCTTATCTGCTGAAAAGAACTGTAAATGTTCATAAGTGCTCCTTGGAAGGGAGAAACTGGCTATGGAATTCAAGGGATGAATAATGTTGGGAAGGAGTCAATGTTAGAAGAACCCAATGGCTTGCATGAGGTTATGCTGAATTTTTGCATCCACAGGAGTACATGCGAATGATGGGCCTCAGTAACTGGCTGCACTGGAGTGCCTGGTTCCTCATGTTCTTCCTCTTCCTCTTGGTCTCCAACTTCTTTGTCACCATCCTCTTCTGTGTAAAGGTGAGCATCTCCCAGCTGGCATTGAAACTTAACACACACATCAGGGTTGGCGGCACACTCTCCCTTCCATCTTCAAGGTTTCTTCAGTCTGTATGTTGCTGCTGAGTTCTGAGTAGATAACGGGACTTACTGCAGGGTATTGATTTTTGCAGGTGAGCAAACAGGGAGCGGTGCTCACAAACAGTGACCCCACTCTGGTGTTTACCTTCTTGACAGTCTTCTCCATCGCATCCATCTCCTTCAGCTTCATGGTCAGCACCTTCTTCTCCAAAGGTAAGCAAAGTGTCCTTGGCTGTTTTTCCGTCAGGATGAAAGAGTGACTGATTTGCACAACCACTTCTCTCCGGCTGGCAGAATCTGCTGGCTGCTGCTTAGCCCATGTTTGAAAAGTTTGTTGACTTTCAGGCCTTGCTTTTGGTCAGTGGAAGGCAGGAAGTAGATCCAGGTCTGCTGGCAGATCCCTTTGTGCTTCGAAGCAGATAAACAAGGGGGCCTGGAGGAGATTGGGAAATATTCCAAGAATGGCAGCAAGAAAATGGACCTCCCTAATGAAGCCCCACCCAATAAAGATCACATTCTTATTATGTTAACAGCCTCTAAGCTCGCAATTTCACATTACTAGAAAGCGGATAATGAAATTTCTGTTGATAAATGGTATGACAGGTGCTGGACTATTGCCCTGTTAGAGAAGGTAACCAATAATATAAGAGCTACGAAAGGCAAATCAAACCCTATGAACCACAGTGCAGTCTGGGCACCCTTTTTATTTTGTGTACATCAACATCTGATACTGGGAGACATCCACCATCCTGGCAGAAAACAATTTGATTGACCTTGGTTGACTCTTTTGTCCAGTTAGCAAGACAGGGAAAGGCTAATGTCAGTTTATTTGTTGTGCCGGCAAAGGCATGCAACTTGTTATCAGCTGTAATGTGTAATAATCTCACCTGTGGTTTTTCTTGTCTCATTTCCTGTTGGTTTTTATGGTTTTCAACTATTTGATTTGCATTTTATAGCTTGGCTGTGATTTCTTTTTCTTATACTGCGGTGTCTTGCTCTCCCTGTAAATTATACTAGTGAGATGAAGTAAGCTAAGGCGATGGGAAAGAGACGGTGGCCAGCCATGGATTTTTGCTTGGAAGGGCTTTGAGTTCAGTTCAGTTCTGGTACTCCAAACAAATTCTGGGGCTCACATGATGGTTCCTTTCTTGGCCCAAGGTTGTGGGGAGGAACGGAAGCACATGCTCATCCCTTGTTTGTTTTTAGCCCAACGATAGGATGTCCTCTTGCAATCCACAGAGAGTCGGCCACGAGCTTAACCTCACTTATCTGTAGGCAATCCGAAATGAATCCTGAGCAGATATTTCTGAGCAGATATGGGTAGGACTGTGCTCTTAAGTTGCAGAGGCTGTTAACTCCTGTTTATTCAGCCCCCTGGTGCGGCATTCCACTGCTTTATTGCTTCCAAGTTGAAAGTACAAGAAGCCATGTTTTGTTTTGCTTTGCTTTGCTTTGCTTTTGGCCTGGCAATTTCCCCCTCCTAGTTTCCCAGGGTGATCATAAGGCCAGGAAGCTGGTGGCGCTTTGTCTCGTCATATTCTGGAGTTGAAATGCTAATTATGAGGTTATGCAGGAGCATCAGTGATGTGCATGATAGCTGATAACAGACAAGCAGCTGAGTGGAAATTCCCCAGGGGTGTGGGCTGCCTCTTTGCAAACCTAAAAACACATGCCTTTTTCTTCTACTGCTTTGGCCCGCTCAAGATACAGGATTGTCCCAGGCAGGGAAGTAGGTTGGGTTACCCATTGCATGTAACTTAGCCATGGTTCCTATGGCAGCTCGATTTGTAGTCGATAGTGCTTGCTGCCACTGGGACTGCAAAATCTTCCCCTGCTCATTTGTCAAGATCAAGTTGCTATTTCAGGCATCAGAGCAGCTCAGGACTCCCCCCCCCCCCCAGTTTTATTTTGGCAAAACTAACTGTCGTGTCCCTTGATGCCTTTTTGCTTCCCCACCATCACATATTGGGGTAGAAGTGAATGAATGAACTGGGAGGTCTCAATAATATCCATGGACGTATAGTATTTGCTACTGTACTGCTGAATAGTAGGCTCAGCTTTCTTCCCCTAAATAAAGCATAAGAAAGGAGCCCTGTAGGTCAGACAAAAGGCTTAGCTAGTCCAGTATTCTGTTTCCCACAGTAGCTGATAACACTGAATTTCCCTCCTTTGCAACATTATGCATCCCCACTCCCATCAATGTCCCCCCCCCCCGCAGTGTGCCAAAAACAGGGTGGGGAATGGTCCCTGAGATTGGATCGTGGCATTGCTAGATTTGAGCATTGCAAAGTAGCCAGATTTAACTTATATTGTTTTTTTAATGGGCTTCAATTCTGAAGTGGGGTGTATTGAGTGGAGAATACCAAGGAAGAGGAGCTGTACGTGGCTTCCTTTCAGACGAATTCGTAAGTGCTGCCCTGGGAACCACCGCTAGTCCCTGGTGTGTTTTCAACTAGTCCCAAGACCTCAGTTATCATCACACAGGAAGATGCCAAAGAGCAAGAGGTTTCTTTGACTCAGCCACTGCATTCCGAAGAGGCAAGCCACCCTTCCACTTTCAAATATGAAATGTGGCTTGCCTCTTCAGCATTTGAAACAGCTGCCTGTGGAAACATCAGAGGGCTTTGAGCTTTGTTCTCCCTGCCTCCTCCTCCCATTGCATGCTTATGGTATTAATTGGATCACAGCTTTAAAGCACAAGTTGTAAGGGGAGGAAATGCAATTATATGTAGGGAGTAAGAGAACCAGAACTTTCAGCACAATGAATTCCATTGTAATGCTCTAAGCCAACCCTGGGAAAGTATGCCTCACTTTAATGCAGTGCTGGGGACTTCTAGCCCATGAGCCTATTTAGGCCTGACGAGGCTCCTGATTTGGTACGTGTCCTTTTTCCAAGTGCAGCCGGTCCCTGCTAAAGCAGGATTTGCACCCGGTACCTGGAAATCCCACTGGGATCAGCTGCAAATGCAGCTAGTCCCTGTTGAAGGTGCCAGCAGCAACACCCCCACCCCCCACCTTTGGCAGTTTAATGGATTGCAATGTTTACATGTCAAAAGCAACTCCAGGAATTTGAGGCCTAAGCAGTGACTATGCCAGGAGCAGATTGCAGAGTGAAAAACAGCCAGGTCTAGTGTTTCACTGCACAACTTGAAAATCTTGTTTGCCCCTGGTTTTCAGAGTTGCGCCTGTAATTCACTCTCTGGAAGAGGCGGGACGTGACTAAGCACAGTGCACAAGTTTGTCGCTGTGGGAGTGCGGAAGTTGTTCAGCCCACCCATGCAACAGTTTTTCATTTTGATGCTTTTTATACTGAAACCTTCCAGCCAAGCGGACAGTAATTCATTTGAGGTTTACAAGTTTAATGTACCTGTCATTGTGCATTAACAACACTTTCTTCTTAGTAGAAAACATTGCATATCAAATCACAAAAGCGATGCCAATTTTAATTGCGCTTTGTTTGTTTTTAACAGATGAAAAAATTAACAAATAAAAATATTGTTACGTATTATATAAACAGTGATAACCTACAGTTTGATGCAGGGGTCAGCAAACTTTTTCAGCAGGGGGCCGGTCCACTGTCCCTCAGACATTTTGGGGGGCCGGACTATATTTTTTTGGGGGGGGGGAATGAACGAATTCCTGTGCCCCACAAATAACCCAGAGATGCATTTTAAATAAAAGGACACATTCTACTCATGTAAAAACACGCTGATTCCCGGACTGTCCGCGGGCCGGATTTAGAAGGCAATTGGGCCAGATCCGGCCCCCGGGCCTTAGTTTGCCTACCCATGGTTTAATGTGTGTCAAATGTGCGTCCAGTCAAAAGATTCCCTGCATATAGAATGTGAGTATGTCAAGGAGAACAGTTTGAGCCTGGCCTTCTCCTTGATGTGCTAGCTTTCCAAATGCAGAGAGTTGTGTGTATGTGTGTTTTAACTTGGCAGAGTGTCCAAATCATGTTCAGACTGCCCCACCTTCAGTCTGAAGTGATACACTTCTGGAAAGGCTATTCTAGACACCATATATATATATATATATATATATATATATATATATATATATATATATATATATTCTTTAAAAAAAAAAAGATTTAGACATATAAGTCTGGCGCAGGGGGTTGGAACCACATATAGGAGTAATGAGCATGCTCAGTGTGCACAGAATGCTGACTGACTGTTTTGGGGAAACAGGGAAGGAAAAGGAGACTGCAATGGAGTCATTATCTTGCTGGGGTCCTGAGCAGGAGCACTGTATGCTGCAAAACATTTTTGCAGGTCCCCCTTCCTATTGCATTTTCCTCCACAGTTTAAGGAGCCTAGGAAAAAAGGTGTCAGAACTGCATGACCCTCGTTTGCCCCTCCCTTCATACACTGGCTTTGATGCTGTGAGTTGGGTTTCCATGAAACAAAGAGTTCCTACTGAATTTGTTAGTGCACATGAATCCTTGCCGTTATTTTCTCTGAATATTGTCTCTCTCGTTTGCAATTCCAGCAAACGTGGCAGCAGCTGCTGGGGGCTTCCTCTACTTTTTCTCCTACATTCCATACTTCTTCATCTCCCCACGCTACGACACAATGACACACAACCAGAAGCTTTCGTCGTGCCTCATTTCCAACGTCGCCATGGCTATGGGAGCGCAGTTGATCGGCATGTTCGAAGGGAAAGGTGAGTTGGCTAGGATGCTCCTGGCCAGGCGAGAATCCCACCCTCTTGGCTGGCTGCCAGTTTTTGTGGATGCAAATCCTCCTCTGACAGAAACCGTCGAGCTGCTTTTGCTCTTTGTGCACGTGCGGGAATGCACAGAGCCCATTGTTAAACTGTGGAACTCTGCCCCACAGGAGGCAATGGTGGTTGCCAACTTTAAAAAAGATTGGACTAGTTCATGGAGGATAAGACTGTAGATAGCTACTAGCCATGATGGCAGTGCTCTGCCTCCACAGTAGGCCTGGGCAATATATCAATATATCACCCAGGACTGGTACAAGGAGTAGACCGTGATGTTGGCTTCACTCAGTGGTATATCGCTGGTGAAACCGCCACCGCTTCCGAGTCCCTCCAGCGAGCGTTGCCATCCCACTCTGTCCTCATACGGTGCAGGGGGAGAAAAAAGCTTCATCAGCGAGGCACCGATAACAGCTTGTTCCTCTGCATCTTTTAACTGCTTGGCTGAGGATTGTGCGATTGCCGCTCCCCTCAGCCGAGTAGTTAAAGGATTTCCCAGTCCAGTGCTGGCTCCTGCTCAAGCAGGGGTGGGGGAAGCTCCAGGAATGGCTCTGCTGGGGATAGGGAGCCCTCCCCATCGCCGGCAGAGCTGCGCAAAGGAGCCCCGATTCTCTCCCCACTCATCCATGAGCGGGGAGAGCACCGGGGATGACTCAGCTGGGGATTGGGAGCCCTCTCGTGCCCAAGCTGAGCTGTACAAACAAGCTGCCTTGTCCCAGCCCGATAGGCGCTGGGATGAAACCTCCTCAGCTCCCGTGGTGAGAGCTGCAGCAATTTCACCCGGCGCCTTGCAGGCTGAGGCCAATGCAGCTTGTTTTTCAACATCGCCAGACTGCGATGTTTGGCTGGTGATATACCGTGATGCAGAAAGGCTGATATCGGCCAGCCAGTTGGAGGCAGCAATGCTTCTGAACGGCAGTTGCTGGAAACCACAGGAAAGGAAAGTGCTCTTGTGCTCAGGTTCCCACAGGCATCTGGTTGGCCGCTGCGAGAATGCTGGAGTAGATGGGCCATTGGGCTGATCCAGCTGGCTCTTCTTATGTCTTTATGGCATGGCGTGGGTTGCAGCAACCAGTGTGGTGTAGTGGTTGGAACGCTGGACCAGGACCCTGGGAAACCAGGGTTCGAATCCCCACTAAGCTATGTAGCTCACTGGGTGTCCCCTTGGAGCAGTTACCTTGATATCCTTGGAGGAAAGTTGGAATGTAATTGTATTAATGCAGATTGTACCATAACAGAATGGCAGGAAATGTTGATTGTTTGCACCGTTGGTCATGATTAGCTCCAAAAAGTGGGTGGTGAGATTAGTACTCTGTGAAAGAATGTATTCACCCACGGTGTGAATTGCCTAACTATCATCAGGAGACGAGGCAGCCATAGGTTTGTCCTGGGCTGGGTTCTTATCTGTTTCTGTATCTCTTACAAGCAGGAGTCAGTGTGAGACCAACTCACATGACTTACCAGCTGGTTATTGAGCAATTGGTAAATGTTTGTTCAGCTGCAATACTCCTGTTGTTCCTGCTCTGGCTGGAATTAAAAGCGGGCTGAATATTTCTTCAATTTTTCTTTCTTTCTCCCCCCCAAAAACCACAAACAAACAAAAGTGCAGCATATTTTATTTATTTATAAGTGTCTTCTGTGTACATGGTGCTCTGCAAAGAACAGGTTTGATAGGTATCTACTGCAAGAGGTTTCCAGTCTAAAACACATGCAGGGGGAAAACAAAGAGGAATAATGGAGCCAGGGATAAACAGGGAAAGAAGTTTAGCTGGTGCAGCCATTTCCTCAAAACCATGGCCACCTCCCCAGCACCTGATATCGCAGGTGATGTCAGGTGTGGGGGCAGAGAGGACTGTGACTGCCAGCACACAGTCAGGAGCCTGTCAGCTGATAGACATGCCTGTTGGAATCGCCTGTGCCATTGTGGTGGTACATGCCTGTTGGAATCGCCTGTGCCATTGTGGTGGTTAAAGTGTCAGGCTAGGGCCTGCGAGACCAGGGTTCCAATCCCCACCCACTCCCGCCAGCATGGTTGATGGTCAGGGCTGATGAGAGGTTACCATGTTGACTTCCCCTTGTCTAAAGAATTTCCTGGAAGAACTGTTTTTGGGGAGGGACTTGAAGTAAGTAAGGCGATGGCCTGGAGGCTCTCTCGGAGGCAGATGTTGGAGTGTGAAGGATCAAGGGAGAGTCAATCAGGTCTGCAAGTATCCACCACATTCAGTGGCTGTTGGTTCCCTTTGGGACTGGCAGGGCAGAAGGCAAGGAGCTCAACAGCAGGTGGAGCCAGAGCCCATGGCAACTAATCCTAGTTTTGTCCCCATCTTCTTATTCACCACCCACCCTGTCTCAGGTCCTTATCTGCAATAATCACGAAGTCTGTGCGCTCTGCTTCCACGGTTGGAGGCAGAAATGCTTCTGAATACCAGTTGCTGCAAACTGCAGGAGGGGAGGGGGCTCCTGTGCTCGAATCCTGATTGCTGGTTTCCCACAAGCTTCTGTTTGGCCACTGTGAGAACAGGGTGCAGGACTAGATGGGTCATTGGCCTGATCCAGCAGGCTCTTTTCATATTATTAGGTTCTTAATCCACCATCATACTGGACTACCTCGTAAGATTGTTGTAAAGCTACCCAAGATAGTGCATGCAATGTGGTTGGGACACAAAGAATGAGCTACATGAATGTTTTGTTGTGTTGAAATATTTCTTGTATACTCCAAACTGGCTAGTAAATATCCTCCACAGTGATGTAGCATTAAGTATTTAAAACAAAAACAACTGTGGGATCCCTAATTCGGGAGGAGAGGGTCAGAAGAAAGGGGTATCTTGTTCCCCACCCTGGCCCCTCACCTTTCAGGTCTCAGTAATGTATTAGCAGCCTCACAAGGGCTGCAGCCTTCTTTCACTTGAATGCAAAACAGATCTTTCTGTTTTCCAGGCACTGGGGTGCAGTGGAAGGACCTTCTGAAACCGGTCAGCGTGGACGATAACTTCACTGTGGCTCACGTCTTAGGGATGCTACTCCTGGACTCTGTGCTGTATGGCTTGGTGGCCTGGTATGCAGAAGCTGTCTTCCCAGGGGAGTATGGCATCCCACAGCCCTGGTACTTCTTCTTGATGGTGAGTCCTGTGCTGCTCTCTCTCCCACTGACCAGCTGTTGTGTAGCCTTGCCTTTGCCATCCTGCTCCCTCCAGTTGCTTTGGACAACAACTCGCAATTGGTAATCGAAAATATATGGAGCTTAGTAACGGGTAAGAGTCCAGTGCTCAGGGTATGCTGTGACGATTCTCAGGAGCACAGAAAAAGAGCAAGTTGTGGAACTGAGAAATGGAAGGTTTGTGGTGGGGTTTGACTTTTATTTTATTTTTAAACAAAAAAACATGTTTCTAGATCTTACAGCTGTGAAGACACATGCAGAGAAACTTACCTTGTCATCCAAACCTGGACACCTGGTTTTACTATCTCTGGACTAGCCATAAGCTGCCACCAAGCTTTCTTTTATGGTTTACAGCTCATAATTTGTCCAGAGAGCCAAACCATGAGTCTGGGATTGAATGGCAAGATAACCAAACCAGCAGAGGAGTGACTGGAAGTGGAGCAAAGCAGCTGCGATCTCCTCTTCTGGGATGTACATGGCCATGTTTATGCTAGGACTTGGTTTGGCTCGGCGTGGCTTGTGAGCCCAAGCCATTGTTTTAGGCCAGTGGCTTTCAACCAGTGTGCTGTGGCACCCTGGGGTGCCTTGAATGATAGTCAGGGGTGCCATGGGCAACACTGGCCTCTGTCCCTCTTTCCTTCCCTCCCTCCTCTGATGCCCTCTTGCATTTCTGCCTCCCAAAGACTTGCAGAAATAAACACGGCATAGTAGCTGATCTACTCCTGTCTTCATTAGAGGATGTTATAATAGCAGCTAGTGGCAACAACTTGTTCTGCTACCAGGCTTCCTGATCTGACCAAGTGGACATATGTGAGCTCCATTTGGTATCTATGGATAGCTAAAATGAATATTGACTCTTCATGAATCCCTGAGGCTCATTCTTACTCTTAAATCATGCTGGCTGGGGCTGATGGGAGCCGTAGTCCAAAACATCTGGAGGACGCCAGGTTGGATGTGGCCCTCAGGCTGAAAAAGCTGCCTCACCCCATCAGTGAAATAGTTGGCAAACTCCAGTTGTTGGCAACAATAAGAGCCTCCCTGTTTGTCTCTCCTTAGCCTTCGTATTGGTGTGGGAGTCCTCAGACAGTGCTGGGAAAGGAGAAAGAAGAGGAGGAAGACCCAGAGAAGGCCCTGAAAAGCCAGTACATAGAAGAGGAGCCATCGGATCTTGTTTCAGGGATCAAAATTAAGCACCTGTCCAAGGTGGGTTCTTCTGGGATGCCGCATGTTGAAAGCTGAGTTGTGCAACTGCAGCTTATGGAAAGAGCATCTGAATGCCTGTTTCTGTATACTTCTTGCTTGGCTGTCCTCAGGTGTTCAAGATGGGGAACAAAACCAAGGAAGCCGTACGGGACCTGACCCTGAACATGTACGAAGGGCAAATCACAGTGCTTCTGGGGCACAATGGTGCTGGGAAGACGACGACTTTGTCCATGCTCACAGGTGAGGTTGGGCTGTTGGGACTAGGCTGGAAGGGCTGTAGCACAGTGGTAGATTATCTCCTTTGCATGCAGAAGGTACCAGGTTCAATCCCTAGCATCTCCAGGTAGGACTGGGGTAGATTACCTGCCTGAAACCCCAGAGAGTCGCTGCCAGTCAGTGTTGACAATATTGAACTAGAGGGACCAAAAGGTCTGACTCAGCATAAGACAGCTTCCTAGACTCCTATGATGATCATCATCACCATGGTGAGCCTGAATAATGTGTCAAGACTATATTTACAAAAATGCATCTATTAGGAGCAAGTGTGCATAAAAAGGAACATATTAATGAAGATAATGTACAGAAATGTGGGAATTCACAACCCCCACTTGATAATAGGTTACAGGCAATTAACAGGGTTTGAAATGGTTGAGATTCAGTTATGTACCACACAGGCAGCAAACTGGGATTAGATACACCCAAGAGAGAGTTGTGGACAGTTTTGGCAGGGATACTATAAAATGACTTTTAAACCTTCTTGGACTTTAGGGGATCCATCTAATCTGTCGGGCACTAATCTGTAGGATGTTCCTTTTCCCCAGGACTGTATCCTCCAACAAGTGGCCAAGCATACATCAATGGCTATGAGATCTCCCAGGACATGAATCTGATTCGAAAAAGCCTTGGCCTCTGCCCTCAGCATGACGTCCTCTTTGACCAAATGACAGTGGAAGAGCACCTGTACTACTTCTCTAGGGTAATCTCGGATAAATGTTGTGAGGCTTCTTTTTATCATTTGTTACATAGTGTGGTGTAACTCTTCAGGAGATACCCTACACCAGGCATCCCCAAACTTGGCCCTCCAGATGTTTTGGGACTACAACTCCCATCATCCCTAGCTAACAGGACCAGTGGTCAGGGATGATGGGAATTGTAGTCCCAAAACATCTGGAGGATCAAGTTTCGGGATGCCTGCCATACATTAAATGAATGGTGTATATTCTCACTTAGAACACCGGCGACAACAATCTTCTGTAAAAGCGAAGGCCGTACAAATACCAGGTTTATCTCTAAGGCTAGAGGGAGATATAGATGATGGATGCACATTTCTTGGACTTGTGAATGCACACACAAGCTTTTCCTGTGTACGGCATTGATGCACCTTCAGGCTGATGCCACAATGTGGACAAAGTGCAATAGGATTCTGGGGTCAGCAGTTGTCAACTACAGGGACTAGAAACCTGTTCAGTTTTTTTTAACCTTTTTGTCTGACTGGGGATTAGGAATCTCTGGTCCTCCAGATGCTGTTTGACTCCAACTCCCATCAGCCCCAGCCAGCATGACCAATAGCTAGGGATGGGTCACACATTCCCCAACCCTGGTTTAAATGAAAGCAGCAGCATAAAAAAAAAATGGTCAACCCGTGTGCTAACTCTTTTTCCATTCTGTTTCCTCTCAGTTGAAAGGTTTTCCTGCAGAGAAATGTCTAGAGGAGATTAACCGCATCCTGCACATCCTCAGCCTACAGGAGAAACGCTTCTCTCTGTCTAAAGCATTGTCTGGGGGGATGAAACGGAAGCTCTCCATTGGCATTGCACTCATTGGAGACTCCAAAGTGAGTCCTCTGTTTTCTTTCTTCGTTATTCTTTCTGCCACCCCTTTTGCTTCCATTTCCCCCTGCCATGGCATGAAATAATAATAATAATAATAATAATAATAATAATAATAATAATAATAATAATAATAATTTATTATTTATACCCCGCCCATCTGGCTGGGCTTCCCCAGCCACTCTGGGTGGCTTCCAACAAAATATTAAAATACAACAATCCATCAAACATTAAAAGCTTCCCTAAACTGAGCTGCCTTCAGATGTCTTCTAAAAGTCTGGTAGTTGTTGTTCTCTTTGACATCTGGTGGGAAGGCATTCCACAGGGTTGGTGCCACTACTGAGAAGGCCCTCTGCCTGGTTCCCTGTAACTTGGCTGCTCGCAGTGAGGGAACCGCCAGAAGGCCCTCGGCACTGGACCTCAGTGTCCGGGCAGAACGATGGGGGTGGAGACGCTCCTTCAGATATACTGGACCGAGGCCATTTAGGGCTTTAAAGGTCAGCACCAACACTTTGAAATTAAGTCTCAGGCTTCAGGTTGCCCAACACTGCTCTAACAATTGCACCACACTGTCTCTCTTCTGTATTCTGGGTATGCCCCCTTCATATCTTACGCCAGCTGTGTTTGACCTTGCACTGAGGCCTCTTCTCTCTGCACTGCTTAGGTGGTGATGCTGGACGAGCCAACCTCAGGCATGGATCCGGTTTCTCGCCGGGCCACCTGGGAGCTTCTGCAGCAGCAGCGGAGCACCCGCACCATCCTGCTCACCACACACTTCATGGACGAAGCAGATCTGCTGGGAGACCGCATTGCGATTATGGCTAAGGGGGAGCTCCAGTGCTGTGGGTCTTCGCTCTTTCTCAAGCATAAATATGGTAAGGAGAATGGGTGCCCTCGCCAATGGTTTGTGTATATTCTGCATTAAAATAAAAATAAAAACCTGTCAGGCATCTGGCAATTTCAACACAGCCATTGTTATTGCAGGGCAGCCTGTTGGTATGTAGTTTGAACACCCCCGAATGCTTCTTGGGGACTGGATGGAGTTCAGTGGTAGATCATCTGCTTTGTTTGCAGAGGGTCCCATGTTCAAGCATGAGACTCTTAATCTCAGGGTTGTGGGTTCAAGCCTCATGTTGAGCAAAAGATTCCTGCATTGCAGCGGGTTGAACTAGATGACCTCTGTGGTCCCTTCCAACTTTGTATTTCTATGATCTAATCCAGGCATAGGCAAACTCGGCCCTCCAGATGTTTTGGGAATACAACTCCCATCACCCCCTAGCTAACAGGTCAGGGATGATGAGAGTTGTAGTCCCAAAACATCTGGAGGGCCGAGTTTGCCTATGCCTGATCTAATCCTCAGCATCTCCAAGCAGGGAAAGATCCTTGGTCTCAGACATTGGATTGCTGCTGCCAGGCAGTGTATCTGAAAAAGTGTGCATGCACACGAAAGCTCATACCAAGAACAAACTTAGTTGGTCTCTAAGGTGCTACTGGAAGGATTTTTTTTATTTTTTATTTTGTGCTGTCAGGCAGTACAGTACTATTATTAGACAATGCTATGCTAGATGAACCAACAGTCTGGTACATTCAGACATGGGAAATATTTCGTTCGTTTTCCTGATTACCACGCTAGCACTTCTGTCTTGTTTTCCAATGTCTCTTTCACACTGCAGTGCCTGTTGTGGAACTGTGGCTTTTTTTACTGATTTACCGACATGTCACACTAAATTAAATTCACGCCAAGTGGATGTGTGATGACATAAGAACCAACATAACTGAACAATAGTGCTCCTCCCCAACCCTTTCCGCACATACCTGCTTCTGTTCCCCCATGATTCCCCCATGAAAAGGGCAGGAAAGGACTGTATGCCAATATCCATTTTTATTTTTTGCTTTTTATTAGTTTTCTTACTTGATGAACAAACACAGACAATAAAAAATAGTATGCCAGTATCCTGCCCCAAATTGCACCACTTTAGTGATTTTAGGGGTTAAGGGGGGGGGCACAGACAGCTTTTAATGGAATCAAACAGCAAAGAAATCACTGCATTCCATTAGTTTTCCAGAAGTGGTTTTCATCACATCACATTAAAGCTCAAACATAATGCGGAAATTAACAGTTAGGTAAAATGTCAGGGAAGTGGAACAAAATAAATGCAACCTCAGCATGAGGCAGCTTCCTTTGTGCACACAAAAATCTCTTCTCTCCTCCTGCACGTCTCTCTCTCTCTCCCCCCCCCCCCCATCTCCATCTGCTCCCTTTCAGGTGCAGGATACCACATGGTGATGGTGAAGGAGCCGTGCTGCAACCTTGGCGAAATCTCCCGTCTCATCTATCACAATGTGCCCAACGCCACCCTGGAGAGCAACGCTGGGGCGGAGCTGTCCTTCATCCTTCCCAAAGAGAGTACGCACAGGTAGTGTCACCCTCTGCAACAACTGATGATGGCAAACGGAAGATGGCTTGCCAGGTCACCATCGGTGTGGGAGCTTTGTCTGCTGTGAAACTGCAGTGCTGGGGCTCTCTCTAGCATTTGCAAATTTGGGGCATGTGTCTAAGCCAGTGAGAGCTCACCTTCTCTAGGCGAAGACTTCACCCTCCAAGGATCACATGCCAAGAGTGGGTGTGGCCAAATTGTGAAATTGGGCTGGCAAGAACTGCCTTGCAAATTGCTTTCCCAGCAGCTGGTAAACTCTTGTGCGCACACCGTACATTGAAAGTGCATTGAAAGCACATTCCCCACCCCACCCCACAAGAATCCCAGGTTACAGGCCTTTGTCCAAAGGGGTAGGAAGCACTTCCTCTTTGTAATATAAGGGAATGTTAGGAATACGCTTTGAATGCTGAAGTTCTTTCCTGTTTCCTGCTCCTTTTCCAGGTTTGAGGCTCTGTTCACAGAGTTGGAGTTACGCCGGGAAGAGCTGGGCATTGCCAGTTACGGAGCCTCAGTCACCACTATGGAGGAGGTTTTTCTCAGGTAGGGCATTGGGGAAACTAGCAAGGAAGCTAAACACGCTCTTTCAGCAGGAGTAAGTGCGAGTTAAAACATGTTGGATTTAATTTCTTTCTGAAATAAGATTCGGATGTAATTTCCTCCTCCTCTTTTTTGTAATAAGACTTGTCTTGCAACAACTCAAAGATATTTTGTTCAAAAGCAGACCCAGAAGTTCAACAGGTGCCCCATGCTCTATAGGGGAGGGAATCTGAGATTAACAGTGTGGTTCTATTAACAGTGCAGTTTGGAAGAAATCCCCATTGAGTTGATTGGGACTTGTGCCCAAGTAAACAAGATGATGAAATGATTTGGCAAAACAAAATTTGGCAGTGGTGGGAATAATTTCACAAAAACATTTCTCCTCAAATGGGTCAATGCCATGAACTTCTTGTCAAATCCCTGTTTCTCTGCAGTCTGAGGAACCTGCCCTCCCTTCTCCCTCTGCATCAGATGAGCAACCCACATGCGCTGCCACCTTTCGGTACAATTTGGGGGGGGGAGCACAGAGAAGGAGGGACAGTGGCTTCATGATTGGCATCACAGCTGATCGATCAGCATCATGCACAGCCATGCTTTGAAAAGAGTGCGGGTTGTTCTATGATTGAAGCATGGGGGAACCAGTCAGACCTGCCCAATGCATACTCTGCTCAAACTGTGAAAGCCCATTTCTGCTTCAATCAGAAATGGGTCCAGAACATTGTGCATGACTCAGAAATGTGGCAAGTGAGCTTCCAGAAGAGGCTTATTGCTAAAACTTGTATACAGGTATGACGCTGAGGTTGTTGGGAAGCTAACCTCTGGGGTGACTTAACTTTAAAAACAAAAAACCACAAACCCCACCTAATGCTGATGGTATTCACTTACATGGATTCACTTTCTTGCTTTAAGAGTTGGCAAGCTGGTTGATTCCAGCATGGACATCCAAGCCATCCAGCTGCCAGCTTTGCAGTACCAGCATGAACGGCGATCCAACGACTGGGCCATGGACGACTCCAGCAGCCTGAGTGGGATGACTGACATGACGGATGACAGCGGGGCTCTGATCACAGAAGATTGCTCCAACATCAAGCTGAACACAGGGGTGAGCTCTGGTTGGTTGCTCTGGTGCCATGGGGACCTGCCAGCCCTTGTGAACATAGCAATTGATTAATCGTGGGTGTTGACAAAAATGGAACTCGCCATTCTGCGTGGCTTGAATGAGTAGTACCCTGAATGTGGTCTTGCCTTAGTTCTGAGGAGTTTTATTTCCAGCCCCTTTCCTAATTATTCCTAAAGTTGAATCCAGCCTCTACCATTAGCCAGAGCACCAAGGACACTGGAGTCTTCAGCCTCCTGGGAAGATTATCGTTGTTTCTAGGATAACTGCCTGATTTTATATTTGACTAAAATTCTCACCCATGGTTCTTCACATGCTCAAACTGCTTTTGCAAATACAGTAGTACCTCTGGTTACGTAACCCTCTGGTTACGTAAACTTCAGGATGCGAAAGTGGCAAACCCGGAAGTATTGGACCAGGTTTCGCCGCATGCGCAGAAGTGGTAGATCGCTTCTGCGCATGTGCAGAAGCAGTCTACTGCCGTGCACACATGCGCAGAAGCGGCCCTCAGGTTGCGGAAACCTCGAGATCCAACCAGACCTCAAGAACGGATCCCGTCCGCAACTGGAGGTACCACTGTATAGGACCTAAATGAAAGTTCATTATTGCTACATACGTATACAAAGCCAGACAAATTCAGCGTGGGTGATTTTGTCAAGCAGTCATCATAATATTGCTTATTGACGGCTGGTGTGAAATTTCTTGGAAGTATTAGGCGCAACTGTGTACTTAAACATATCCAAGAATGGCTTTGTAGTTTTAAAATCACATCACTAATTTTAAAAAATAAAATGAAATGAAATAAAGTGAAAAGGGAGAATGCTTAAATTTTTATTGATAATTGTTAATGCATATTTTATGTAAACTGCTCAAAGGCTTTTACGTTGAAGCAGTATACAATGAAAATACAGGTGGTGTCCAATGGATGTGTGATTGCTGGTGTGCAGGTCCTTTGGACCCAGAAGAAGGCAGAACGAGGACAGAGCAGGATGTGCTTATATACGCTCCACTGACACACGCAGGGGCTAGGAATGGAACCCCCACAGGGAATGGTCACCGCCTGCATATAAATAATAATGGCAACTTTGTTAATATCAAAGTTTATCTAATCTTCCAAGGGAGATTCCCCCTTATCAGTATCCTTAGCCTGCTCTTTGTCTTCATAGTTCTACCTCTGCTGCCAGCAGTTCTATGCCATGTTTGTGAAGAGGGCTGTCTACAGTTGGCGCAACTGGAAGATGGTGGCAGCGCAGTTCCTGGTGCCTCTGATCTTCACTGCCTTCGCCCTGGTTGTGGCCAAGACCTTTCCAGGCCCACGAGACTCTTCCCTGCTCAAAATGACCTTAAATCCGTATGGACAGACTACAGTGCCCTTTTCTGTCTCCCAAGAATCCACCCTGGCCCAGAGACTAGGAGATCAGTATAAGGATATCGTGGACTCTCAGCACCAAGGGCCACTGGAGGTAGTGGGTGAGTAGCCGAACCAAGGCAGAGAACAGATATTCAGTCTGTTTTTAAGCCCTTTCAGCAAGAAGAGATGCTCCAAATCTTCTGTGTTTGCAGGAGAACAAATAGGAGCTGCTGCTGAAACGCTTGCTGTGGCTCATCAGCTGGGATATGGCAAAATGCTCATGGGCATTTGGTGCACCTGAGGGGGAAGGCCCAGTCACAGAATGTGCAATATCAAAGTAGATGCTGGAAAGGGCGGTGGAGAATGATAGCAACTGGTGTGTGGCTGCCTTGGTGCATTTGGCAGATAGGGAGACTGGGGAGCAAGAGATTAGGGTGGAAGGTTGTGGGGAAGAAGTCTTACATAGAGTATAGAGTAAGGGAGCAAAAAGAGGAGGAAGATAGACTTCCATGTAAAGTTAAACACCCAACCAACTTTGGGGCTGCTGGAGTCTTAAAAACAAGATGCTGTCAGCAAACACCAAGCTTCAGTAGGCTGTTCATGTATATTATTTATAGATATTCTGCTTTACTTGAGGCTTCAGGTCATGCCAAAATTTGGCTTAGTTTCCAGCTTCCGGCACCTGTCGGTTTCCTGGAAATCCCCCTTTCTGTTCAAACAGCAAGTTTCTAGACCTCAGGGTTGCAGAGAAAACCTTCCTCCACTAAACACCTGTAGCGATATCTCCTAATGGCGCATCTCAAATAGCATCTGATCGGCCAACGGAAGGACCACTTAGGAGGCCTGCTGCATTGACGAAAGTGTTGTTGCAGGTGACCTGCAGGAATACCTGATTTCTCGAGGAGCTGAAGAAGGGGGAGCCTTCAACGAGCGCTACATTGCGGCAGCTTCCTTCGAAGAAATCGGGGATCTAGTGAAGGTGACGGCTCTCTTCAACAACCAGGCGTTCCACTCGTCTGCCGCAGCCCTTCTCCTGGTTGACAACGCCCTGCTGAGGCTTCTGGTTGACCCCAATGCTTCCATCTCCGTGGCCAACTACCCACAGCCCCGCAACACAACAGAGACCGCGAAGGACCAGCTCATGGAGTGAGTTGATTCTTCCTCTCTTTTAAACAATGATAAATTCACTCTTTATTTAATTCCTTTATATACTGTGTTGCCTTTCCTCCAAAGAGCTGAAAGTGGCGTGCATAGTCCTCTCGCCTCTCTTTTTAGCCTTACAACAACCCTCTGAGGCTGCCACTTGGAGAGTTCCCTTTCCCCCTTCTCCTTGAATTTCCCCCGTACAAACCTCAGGATTCCCTCGAGTCTGTCACTACCACTCTCTCTTACACATGGTGTTTGCAGTTCTGTTGGCTATGCAAGGCCTGGCACCTGAAGAGCTGACTTTCCTGATATTAGTATAAACGGTGGTGGATCACTGTCTTTTTAAAAAATTGTTACTTTGTCCTGTATTAATTGTGTTTTGTTTTTAAATTGTTTTGTGAACTGCTTTGGGTGCCTTTAGGCTGAAATAGCAGCATAGAAATGTTCTTCCAGAGGGTCCTTTTAAGGATGGGAAGGGGGATTGCCCCCGACCCCAGTAGGGCTTATTCCAGTCTTCCCCTGCTTGGTGCCCTCTGGATGACTCCCAAATCCTATCATCCCTGCTGGTTGGGGGTGATGGGAGTTGGAGTCCCGATGGCATCCAAATGGGCAGCTGGTTGGTGAAATCTGGCTTTATCCCTTTCTCATACCTTTGGCTCCCTGCCTTTTTCCCTTGGATTGGGAAGACATGGGGAAAGTGCAAGTGTCACCCCTTCATGAGCTAGACTTGGTCCAGAGCCTGCCAGTTGCTCACCCTGTTGCGCTGAAGTTCCTAGGATGTACTTGTTCTACATTATATAACCCGTGATTGGATCTTTCCTTGCTCTTGCTCTTGCCTGCCTTCAGCTTTTTTGGGTAGGTGGGCTGCTCCTCCAAATAAACAGCCCTTGTCCTGCTCACCTTGCTGTCTTTAATGTCCCATCAGAGGCCAGACGGGTTTCGCCATTGCAATCAACTTGCTCTATGGAATGGCGTCGTTGTCCAGCACCTTCGCTCTCCTGCTCGTCAGCGAGAGGGCCATCAAGGCCAAGCATGTCCAGTTTGTCAGCGGGGTCTATGTCATCAATTTCTGGCTCTCGGCCCTCCTGTGGGACCTCATCAACTACCTCACGCCCTGTGTGCTCATGCTGGTAAGTCAGCTCAGCTGCAGTCCCCAGGAGGTTCTTTGCCGGTGGTTTGGCAAAAATGCACCAGGAGATGTATGCTGAAAGAATGTGCTAATCAGGGACATAAGCAAACTGGCTCAGTGGTAGAAATCCACTTTGCATGCAGAAGGTCCCAGGTTTGATCCCCAGCATCTTCACGTAGGGCTGGGGGAGACTCCCTTTCCAGAACCCTGGAGAGCCACTGGCATTCAGCCTAGGCCAGGGTTTCCCAAACTTGGGTCTTCGGCTACTTTTGGACTACAACTCCCATCATCCCTAGCTAGCAGGACCAGTGGTCAGGGATTGTAGTCCAAAAACATCTGGAGACCCAAGTTTGGGAAACCTTGGTGTAGGCAGTGCTGAACTTGATGGACCCAATGGTCTGACTCAATGTAAGGCAACTTCCCGTTCTCCCATTTTCTAGATTTGGGGGGGGGGGGGGAGAGCATTATAATCAGTGCAAACCAGCAAAACATAAATTCAAACACTCTGATTTGTTTATGTTTATTAGATTAAGTAAATCAATGACTGAACCAATCATTAAAAATTGAATCAAAAACTCATTTACTTAGCAATTGGATAGAATACTGCCTGGATGTATCCCCCACCCCACCCCCCAGATAAAAGAATCCTAGAGATCATCCCCCCCAATGAAAGCTGAACATTCAAGCAAAGGAACGCTGACTATTCCTAAGAGGTGTAAGTTCATACACCTCCTCCTCCTGTTGCTCTTATAGCCATGGTGCTCATATCAGTCCCAAACCGGGCCAGTGACAGTCATTTTGCATGCAGAAAATCCTAAGCTCAGTTTTCAGGCATCTGCAGTTCCAGGGTTGAGCTGGATGACCTTCAGGATCCCTTCAAACTGCCTGGTTGCATGATCTTCAGTTAAAAGAATCAAACTCTTCTCTAGTTCATCTTAGTCTTGTATGTGCCCATTCTTCTCCAATTAACCCCCCCCAAAAAAACACACAACCGAAATAATGTTTAAATAGTATGAATTTCTCCCGCCCCCTAAAATATGTATTTTCATGTGCATTTTCTGCTCAAATACTCCCCCCCCCATTTCATTCAGGTGATATTCCAAGCCTTTGACGTGAAAGCCTTCACCCAGGACAACCACCTTGTTGATGTGATGCAGATCTTCCTCCTTTACGGCTGGGCCACAATCCCCCTCATGTATCTGCTCAGCTTCTTCTTCTCTGTGGCTTCTACAGCCTACACACGCCTCACCATCTTCAACATCTTCTCAGGGACAGCCACCTTCCTGGCAGTCACTATCATGAGCATTCGAGGTAAGGGATCTGAGACCCCCCCCAACCCCGTTGCTGAACGCGTTTCCTAGTCTCAACAATTTCCTTGTGCACACAAAGAGTGATTTCAGTCAGTGCTGTTTCTAGGGCATGGCACTCTAACCTGGAAGAGGCAGGAAAACTTCAGGCATCCTTTCTATGGCAGTTTGTGCTAATAATGCTATTGGGCTAGTCATATGTGAGCCTTCCCCCCCCCCCCCAATGCTGTTTGTGCCTGCGAAAGTTTTGGGGTGGTCATACTGCTTCATTCCCAATCAGTGCAAAATTCCGCAATATGTTGCTGAACTCTTATAACTTTTCATACCACAAAGGATCTGAGGTTTAGGGCGGGGGGGGGGGGTCCCACTTTCATTGCACTACAGCCCCTCTGGACGGCAATAAATGAGGTAGCATTGTCGCAACTAAAAAAGCAGAACAGACCCACCCTTAACACACTTTTATTGTGTCAGGACCATGCTGCAGAATACATTTGCAATATAAACACCAGTCTGGAGGAGCTATATCTAAGGCTATATCTGATATTTGATACTCTTTACAAGGTGGAAATGGCAACGCTGTTAGCATGGTGGGCCTTCTTCTGATCTTGTGGGGCCCTGGCAGATGTCCAGCTTTGACACCGTCCGGAATACATTTTAACATTCATTGTTTGTTTGTTTAAAATATTTATAATTGTGTCCCTTCCTAATGGCTAATGCAAGTATATAAGTCAACCCCATAAAAGCAAAACACCTACAAATCCTAAAGTTTTATCACAACTAAGATTGGAGATGTCACAACCAGGACTTCCTGGTTAGCACTGACCCATGGCAGGGCCTTTTTGCTGGTGGTTCCGCAGTTGTGGAACACCCTCCCTAGTGATGTGTCCCTATAATTAACTTTCAGGATGAATTTGAAAACCTTGCTTGTTTTCAAACCACCAATTTGGTGGCTGCAAAATACTGCTCCCGGTAACCCTCAGATCATTGGATGGAACTTTTTTAAAAGTTTTTAATTGTCATTGTTTTCAGAATCACTGTGCTCTGTTTCTTAAAGTACACAGCCCAGCTCCCAAAACTGGGCAGGAGAAGAAAGAGCCTGATGTAAAAAGGAGAAAAAGAATTATTAGACACAAGCATAGTCATCCTCTATGTATGAACAGGGCAGACTCATTAATATACCTGACTATCAAAGGCCACTTCCCTGACCTTCCCACATTTGTCTTCCAGAACTTGGAATGGTGGATCTCTCAAGGATGTTGGATAAAGTCTTCTTAATCCTGCCCAATTACTGCTTGGGACAAAGCATCAGCAAATTCTACCAGAACTATGAGTTCATTCAGTTCTGCACCTCCTCGATCGAGTCTCTCCTTGTCTGCAAAGTGTTTAGTGAGTATCCAGAATTCATCTTTTCGTCTCTGGCTTCTGCGGCAAGTCAAAACATTGTATTATTATTATTATTATTATTATTATTATTATTATTATTATTATAATTTGTATAGCGCCCTATACTTGTAGATCTCAAGATTGTTTACAACATAAATTGCAATATAAAAAACTCAAAATACATAATAAAAACAAAGATAACCCAATAATCCCCCCTTCCGCAACACATTTAAAAGGGCATTAGATGCCAGTCATTACACACACACACACCACCCCAGGACTGCCACTGAAAACAGCCTTGTATCAAGCTTACTGCTTCCCTTCCATTGTGCATATTCAGTGTTAATACATGTCCTGATGTTCAGGCACTGCAGAAGAGAAAGGTCTCAAACAGGGCTGCTGTTATCAGCAGTGTCTCCATCTTATCCAGTGTTTGAAACTCCCATTGTTCTAGGCGCATTTTGCAGCAGGGGATTTCATTAGCTCAAGCAGTTTCTGAGCTCTGGGCACAGTACTGCACTTAAGATTTCAGATTAAAACTGCAGAGTGGAAGGAAAGGAGGACCTTTTTCTGCCTCCCCACTTCTCCCCTGCTCTCTGAAGACTGGAGAAGACCCTCTTAAGAATATTAGGGGGGTGGGCAGGGGAAGGACTAGACCATATGAAAATTGTAGCTCTGTGAGGGGATTTGGGGAGTTAAAAGTATTTGTTTGGGATTGCACAGTGCCCTTCAGTATTTTTTCCTCTCTCTATCCTACCATTCCAGATATTACTTTCCAAACCAATTACTTTGCATGGGAGAACCCTGGGATTGGCAAATACTTGACTGCCATGGCTGTACAAGGGCTCGTGTTCCTCATCCTCCTCTTCCTCATTGAGACCAACCTCCTTTGGAGACTGAAGAACCTTGTCTGCAACGTGCATCGGAGGCGGAAGTGGGTAAGGATTTCCTAGAAGGAAGAAGCTTTCCTGGTTTGACAGAACTGTAAGCCAAGCTTCCCAGTGGACTGTGTATACAGTGTAAGATATCCATCAAGCTACAAAGTCACAAGGCAGGACCAGCTGGAAAACAAACCAAGCTTCAGAGAAACAATTTTGGATGGTTAAGTTGTAGTTGAGTAAACAAACCATGGCTTAGTATTATGTGTGAACCAGGCTAATTACTTGTTCAGCTGTGCCAGAATCTTGCATTACTACAGTATGCTCACTGTCTACTTTCTGTTGGCTTTTTCTACAACAGGTGATGCTGCTGAACAGAGTCCCTGTCCTTCCAGAAGACCGGGATGTTGCAGATGAGAGGAAGAAGGTTTTGGAGTCACCAACAGCATCCCTTTCATCACTGAACAGTCCCTTAGTCATCAAGGAGCTTACCAAGGTAAGCTTCTGACCCTTCTATGTGGTTTCTAAAGCTTTGAAGACATTATTATTATTATTATTATTATTATTATTATTATTATTATTAATTTTTATACTTCTTACATGCCAAAATGGCTTCTAAGCAGTTTACCAGTATAAAATCAATCGTACTATGCTATACATCATTAAAACACAATAAAACAAACCAGTTTAAAAGCATAGCAATAAAAACAGCTAAAAACAATTACAACAATTAAGTCAGGAAGTTCAAATTCAGAGGAATGCTTTCCTGAAAAGTGTGTATTCAGGAGCCGGCAGAATCCCAGTACCGATGGGGGCCTCTTGGACAGGGAGGGCATTCTGCAACACTGGTCCTGTCAGTGAAAAAGCCCACCATGTGTGTTAAATGTGCTTTAAAGGTATGTTGTAGATGTGACCAAATCAGACCATTTTCAAAGCTGTAAGACCAGCCAGGCCCCAACAACCACAACATGACCACTATTCTCATTTATTTATACTCCCAGTTGGAGGCAATGTGAGATGATTATTTGCTGGTGTGCCCTCCACCCGCCCCTCACTTTTCTAAATTGAAGGAGTCTTGTCCTCCCAACTTCTGGAGGAAGTCCCATCTCCAAGTGGGGAGATATCAGTGGAGATTGGTCCACTAGGGCAATTGGGGCACTGCCCCAACAACTTCAGTTTGCCTTCAGCCACCTCCTACCACTTCCCCCACCCAGCTTCTTCCAATCAAGGGGTGGCTCTTCCTGTTACTCTGGCTCCACCTGCTGTTAGTCTCCCTGCCTTCCACCCTACCAGTCCCAGTGGGCACCAGTCACACAAGTTATGGCATCACTTCTTTGGGAGAAATGAGGAGGAGCCATCTTGCAACCCAGCAGTTTGTTTGTTTGTTTTGCTCTTCCAGGTGTACAGCAACAGGGACTCATGCCTGGCTGTGGACAGAATATCCTTGGCAGTCAACAAAGGCGAGTGTTTCGGGCTTCTTGGCTTCAATGGGGCAGGGAAGACCACCACCTTCAAGATGCTGACGGGGGATGAGAGCATCACATCGGGAGACGCCTATGTAGATGGGCACAGCATCCTGGCCAACATCAAAAAGGTAAGGGTTGAAACAGTAGGAAGAGCCCTGCTGGATCAGGCTAAAGACTTCATCTCAATTCAGCATCTTGTCTTCAAAGTGGCCTCTGAGATGCCTCTGGGAAACCCACAAGCCTGGCATGAGAGATCCAGTGTGGGTTAGAGAGTTGGGCTGGAATCTCCACTCTGCCATGAAGCTCACTGGGTGAGAGTCACGGCCTCTCAGACTAACCTACCTCACAGGGTTGTTGTGGGGATCAAATGAGGAGGGCAAGGTCATGTATGCCACCTTGAGTTGGGGGGGAGGTGGTATATAAATGTAATAGATAAATAAATACAATGAGCACATTAGCAGTCTCCCTACTTATGATCCCTGGAAACTGGTATTTAGAGGCATATTGCCTGCGACAGTGAAAGCAGAAAAAGGCCACCATGGCTAGAAACCATTGATAAGTCTTATCCTCCAATCGTTTTTTCCAAGTTGTTGGCTGTCACTTCTGTTCTGCAGCTCCTTCTGCTTTGTTTTGGTTTTTTAAAGTAATATTTTATTAAGTTTTTTAACAAGAAAAAAAATTAACAAGAAAAATATTAACAAGGAAAAAAAAGAATTAACAAGAAAAAAAATTAACAAGAAAAAAAAATGCTTTATGAAAACAAACTGGAGGTTTTGAGGGTTTGTCTTTTTGGGGCTGTGTGTGATTAAGTTTGTGTGCTTATTTGTTTCCTTATTTGTTTGTGTGTTTCCCAGGCTTGTGTGTGCGAGAGAGTTTGTTTCTGGCTTGTGTGTGTGTGTTTGTCTGGTGACTAGCTGTGGGCGGAGCTAATCAGTGCCTGGAGGGCAGAGACTGAGGAGGGAGCACAAGGCTTGTGTGTGCGAGAGAGTTTGTTTCTGGCTTGTGTGTGTGTGTTTGTCTGGTGACTAGCTGTGGGCGGAGCTAATCAGTGCCTGGAGGGCAGAGACTGAGGAGGGAGCACAAGGTGAGCTGAGCTTGTAGGTTTTGAGGGTTTGTCTTTTTGGGGCTGTGTGTGATTAAGTTTGTGTGCTTATTTGTTTCCTTATTTGTTTGTGTGTTTCCCAGGCTTGTGTGTGCGAGAGAGTTTGTTTCTGGCTTGTGTGTGTGTGTTTGTCTGGTGACTAGCTGTGGGCGGAGCTAATCAGTGCCTGGAGGGCAGAGACTGAGGAGGGAGCACAAGGCTTGTGTGTGCGAGAGAGTTTGTTTCTGGCTTGTGTGTGTGTGTTTGTCTGGTGACTAGCTGTGGGCGGAGCTAATCAGTGCCTGGAGGGCAGAGACTGAGGAGGGAGCACAAGGTGAGCTGAGCTTGTAGGTTTTGAGGGTTTGTCTTTTTGGGGCTGTGTGTGATTAAGTTTGTGTGCTTATTTGTTTCCTTATTTGTTTGTGTGTTTCCCAGGCTTGTGTGTGCGAGAGAGTTTGTTTCTGGCTTGTGTGTGTGTGTTTGTCTGGTGACTAGCTGTGGGCGGAGCTAATCAGTGCCTGGAGGGCAGAGACTGAGGAGGGAGCACAAGGTGAGCTGAGCTTGTAGGTTTTGAGGGTTTGTCTTTTTGGGGCTGTGTGTGATTAAGTTTGTGTGCTTATTTGTTTCCTTATTTGTTTGTGTGTTTCCCAGGCTTGTGTGTGCGAGAGAGTTTGTTTCTGGCTTGTGTGTGTGTGTTTGTCTGGTGACTAGCTGTGGGCGGAGCTAATCAGTGCCTGGAGGGCAGAGACTGAGGAGGGAGCACAAGGTGAGCTGAGCTTGTAGGTTTTGAGGGTTTGTCTTTTTGGGGCTGTGTGTGATTAAGTTTGTGTGCTTATTTGTTTCCTTATTTGTTTGTGTGTTTCCCAGGCTTGTGTGTGCGAGAGAGTTTGTTTCTGGCTTGTGTGTGTGTGTTTGTCTGGTGACTAGCTGTGGGCGGAGCTAATCAGTGCCTGGAGGGCAGAGACTGAGGAGGGAGCACAAGGCTTGTGTGTGCGAGAGAGTTTGTTTCTGGCTTGTGTGTGTGTGTTTGTCTGGTGACTAGCTGTGGGCGGAGCTAATCAGTGCCTGGAGGGCAGAGACTGAGGAGGGAGCACAAGGTGAGCTGAGCTTGTAGGTTTTGAGGGTTTGTCTTTTTGGGGCTGTGTGTGATTAAGTTTGTGTGCTTATTTGTTTCCTTATTTGTTTGTGTGTTTCCCAGGCTTGTGTGTGCGAGAGAGTTTGTTTCTGGCTTGTGTGTGTGTGTTTGTCTGGTGACTAGCTGTGGGCGGAGCTAATCAGTGCCTGGAGGGCAGAGACTGAGGAGGGAGCACAAGGTGAGCTGAGCTTGTAGGTTTTGAGGGTTTGTCTTTTTGGGGCTGTGTGTGATTAAGTTTGTGTGCTTATTTGTTTCCTTATTTGTTTGTGTGTTTCCCAGGCTTGTGTGTGCGAGAGAGTTTGTTTCTGGCTTGTGTGTGTGTGTTTGTCTGGTGACTAGCTGTGGGCGGAGCTAATCAGTGCCTGTAGGGCAGCGGCGCGCGCCGTATCTTTTAAATTGAGGAGAGCTAGTCTCAAACGTTTACTTGGGGAGACCTAGGCTTCTTTTTTGTGTGTCCTGACTTCAAGCTTCAAGATGGAGGGTGAGGGAACAACTGTAGTCGCCTGCAATTCCTGCGCAATGTTTGCCTTCTTGCCAAAGGATATAGGCAGCTACACCTGCAGCAAGTGCAAGTTGGTTGCCCTACTAGAAGACAAGGTCCGGCAACTTCAGGAGGGGGAAGGAACAACTGTAGTCGCCTGTAATTCCTGCGCAATGTTTGTCTTCTTGCCAAAGGTTGTAGACAGCTACACCTGCAGCAACTGCAAGTTGGTTGCCATACTCGAAGACAAGGTCCAGCAACTTCAGGCCCGTGTATCTACGCTCCAGAAAATTAAAGAGCTGGAGCTTTTCTTGGATGCAGCAGAGCACACTGTCTCCACCAAGCAGGAGACAGGGCACATCCCTGAGGAGGAGATCAGTTCCCCAACTCAGGAGCCAGATGTATGGAGGAACGGGACTCACAGAAGTAGAATGCCCAGGGATCGCTCTGAGTGTTTAGAACTACAAAATCAATTTGAAGTGCTCTCAAATCTGGAAGATGAAGACCAGACTCCATTGGAAGATCTCTCCCTCATCACAGTTGATGAGGTATATGAAGACGAGCAGCATAGTCAGACCTCCGGGAATGTGCAGGCGACCTTGGAAGGGACAGCACGTGTAAGAATCCCGACCAAGCCTAAGAGGAGACGTGTAGTGGTGATAGGGGATTCCCTACTGAGGGGTACCGAAGCAGTGATCTGTGGGCCTGACAAGATGTCTCGAGAGGTATGCTGTCTCCCCGGGGCCAAGATCCATGATGTTACAGAACGGCTGCAAGGAATAATAAAACCTACGGATAAAAACCCCTTCCTTTTAGTCCATGTGGGAACCAATGACACCGCAAGCCATAGCCTCCAGAAGATCAAAAGTGATTATGAGGCTCTGGGCAGGAAGCTGAAGCAATTAAATGCACAAATTGTCATCTCATCTGTCCTCCCAGTTGAACGCCGTGGCCCAGGAAGAGAGGGGAAAATAGGAGAAGTGAACAACTGGCTTCGCAAATGGTGCCGGCAGGAACGGTTTGGATTCTTAGATCACGGCCTGCAGTTTCTTGAAGATGGACTTCTGGCAAGTGATGGGCTGCACCTCACAAGGGTTGGGAGGAATGTTTTTGCCAACAATCTCAAAAACCTCATCAGGAGGGCTTTAAACTGACTTATGTGGGGGAGGGAGACAGTGGTCCTGAAGGTAGGAGTCTATCTAATGCTGAAGATGATCATCCAAAAGTCAAGGACCAAATGGAGCAAACAGCACACAGACCTAGTGGTGGGAGGAAAAAATCCTTAAGTAGGAGACTAGGGGGAATGATCAATGGTTTTCAATGTCTGTATACAAATGCACAGAGCATGGGAAATAAACAAGATGAACTTGAGCTCTTGATACAGCAAACTAAATACGACATAATAGGCATCACTGAAACCTGGTGGGATGAGTCTCATGATTGGAATGTAGTAATAGAGGGATACAATCTATTTCAGAGAAATAGACCAAACAGGAAAGGAGGAGGAGTGGCATTATATGTCAGGGATGTGTATACCTGTGAAGAGATCCATGATTTAAAACTTCAAAGCCAAATTGAGAGTATCTGGGTCAAAATTAAGGGAGAGAAAAATAACAGTGATCTCATTGTGGGAGTTTACTATAGATCCCCGAGCCAAACTGAGGACATAGATGATGCCTTCCTGGAACAGATGACCAAGCATTCAAAAGGAAATGAGATAGTAGTAATGGGGGATTTCAACTATCCTGATATTTGTTGGATGTCAAACTCAGCCAAGAGCATAAGGTCGAACAGATTCCTCACTGGCCTTGCAGACAACTTCATTGTCCAGAAAGTGGTAGAAGCAACAAGAGGATCAGCCATTTTAGATCTGGTCCTAACCAATAGTGATGACCTGGTTAGTGGGGTAGAAGTGGCAGGATCATTAGGTGGGAGTGATCATGCTCTTCTGGAGTTTATTATACATCAGAAAGGAGCAACCAAGCATACTAAGACTCAAATTCTAGACTTTAAGAAAGCCGACTTCAGAAAACTTAGGGAAATGCTGGATGTGATCCCATGGTCAGTAATACTAAAAGGGATGGGAGTTCATGATGGATGGGAGTTTGTTAAAAGGGAGATATTAAAAGCACAACTTCAAGCAGTACCAATGCGACGAAAACATGGAAGGTGCCTAAAGAAGCCAGGGTGGCTATCTAAAGAACTTTTAACTGAGTTAAGATTTAAAAGGGATATGTACAAGAAATGGAAAAAGGGGGAAACCACCAGAGAGGAATTCAAACAAATAGCCAGCACATGTAGAGACAAAGTCAGAAAAGCTAAAGCACAGAATGAACTCAGGCTTGCTAGAGAGGTTAAAAGCAATAAAAAGAGTTTTTATGGGTATGTCCGTAGCAAAAGGAAGAACAAGGAAACAGTGGGGTCACTTAGAGGAGAAGATAGTGAAATGCGAACAGGGGACGCAGAAAGGGCAGAACTCCTCAATACCTTCTTTGCCTCAGTCTTCTCCAAAAAAGAAAACAATGCCCGACCTGAAGAATATGGAGCAGATGATTCAGCAGGGGAAACACAGCCCAGAATAAGTAAGGAGGTAGTACAAGAACACTTGGCTAGTTTAGATGTATTCAAGTCTCCAGGGCCAGATGAACTACATCCCAGAGTATTAAAAGAACTGGCAGAGGTGATTTCAGAACCACTGGCAGTAATCTTTGAGAATTCCTGGAAAACAGGTGAAGTCCCAGCAGACTGGAGGAGGGCAAATGTTGTCCCTATTTTCAAAAAGGGGAAAAGAGAGGACCCAAACAATTACCGCCCAGTCAGCCTGACATCAATACCAGGAAAGATTCTAGAGCAGATCATTAAGCAAACGGTCTGTGAGCACCTAGAAAGGAACGCTGTGATCACTAAAAGTCAGCATGGGTTTCTGAAAAATAAGTCATGTCAGACTAATCTGATCTCATTTTTTGACAGAATTACAAGCCTGGTAGACGAAGGGAACACTGTGGATGTAGCCTATCTTGATTTCAGCAAGGCCTTTGACAAGGTGCCCCATGATATTCTTGTAAAGAAGCTGGTAAAATGCGGGCTAGACAATGCTACCATTCAGTGGATTTGTAACTGGCTGACTGACCGAACCCAAAGGGTGCTCATCAATGGCTCCTCTTCATCCTGGAGAGAAGTGACTAGTGGGGTGCCACAGGGTTCTGTCTTGGGCCCAGTCTTATTCAACATCTTTATCAATGACTTGGATGATGGGCTTGAGGGCATCCTGATCAAGTTTGCAGATGACACCAAATTGGGAGGGGTGGCTAATACCCCAGAGGACAGGATCACACTTCAAAATGACCTTAACAGATTAGAGAACTGGGCCAAGGCAAACAGGATGAATTTTAACAGGGAGAAATGTAAAGTACTACACTTGGGCAAAAAAAATGAAAGGCACAAATACAGGATGGGTGATACCTGGCTTGAGAGCAGTACAAGTGAAAAGGATCTAGGAGTCTTGGTAGACCACAAACTTGACATGAGTCAACAGTGTGATGCAGCAGCTAAAAAAGCCAATGCAATTCTGGGCTGCATCAATAGGAGTATAGCATCTAGATCAAGGGAAGTAATAGTACCACTGTATTCCGCTCTGGTCAGACCCCACCTGGAATACTGTGTCCAGTTCTGGGCACCACAGTTCAAGAAGGATATTGACAAGCTGGAACGTGTCCAGAGGAGGGCAACCAAAATGGTCAAAGGCCTGGAAACGATGCCTTATGAGGAACGGCTTAGGGAGCTGGGTATGTTTAGCCTGGAGAAGAGAAGGTTAAGGGGTGATATGATAGCCATGTTCAAATATATAAAAGGATGTCATATAGAGGAGGGAGAAAGGTTGTTTTCTGCTGCTCCAGAGAAGCGGACACGGAGCAATGGATTCAAACTACAAGAAAGAAGATTCCACCTAAACATTAGGAAGAATTTCTTGACAGTAAGAGCTGTTCGACAATGGAATTTGCTGCCAAGGAGTGTGGTGGAGTCTCCTTCTTTGGAGGTCTTTAAGCAGAGGCTTGACAGCCACCTGTCAGGAATGCTTTGATGGTGTTTCCTGCTTGGCAGGGGGTTGGACTGGATGGCCCTTGTGGTCTCTTCCAACTCTGTGATTCTGTGATTCTGTGGATTCCTGACTTTTATTTGTCACCAGACCTGCACCCCCTCCAAACCCTGGAACCAATCCTATAGTTGCTGGTGGGTGCCAGGCTCTGTAGCCTCCCTGTTTCACATTCAGGGCTTCTCTCTTAGAAGCCCACACTTAACAGAAGCAAACTGGAGCAGCCTGGATGACCTTCATCAAGGGCAGGTCCAGAAGCGGCTGTTTTGGGTTTGGTGGGGCGCTGAAACCATCAATAGGGAGGTTGCCGGGCAATTCTGTTGACTTTGGTCTGTCGTTTACATTCAGGTCCAGCAGCGGATTGGCTACTGCCCTCAGTTTGATGCCCTTTTGGATCACATGACCGGGAGGGAGACCTTGAGCATGTACGCCCGGCTGCGAGGGATCCCCGAGCGCTACATTGGCAGCTGTGTGGAGAACATGCTCCGAGGCCTGCTCTTAGAGCCACATGCGAACAAGCTCATCAGGACGTACAGGTGAGGCAGGAGAGCTGCTGGCATCCAAAACTCAGCCCCCTGCCGTGGATCCAGTCCAGAGAGTCCTCACCACACAGTTGTACTGGCACCAGGTTGACCCACCCCTGAGCGAGAGAGCTTTCATCTCGCTCTTGTGCAGTTCCTGTTTGTTTCAGAGAGGCTTGTGCAGGAGAACTTCTCATGGGAATGTGCCCCCTGGGACAAGAGATGCTTGCCTCCCACCCCCTATTCCTCCTCATGCAGCTGCTCGTTAAAACAACGAGAGATGGGGTAATCCTAGTTGCCGATTCAAATATCCATTTAGTGTCTCGCCCCAAGTCCATGGTTAATGGGTAAATCGTGGGTGAAGGCAGCCGGGGCAGAACGATCCCTTGATGGCTTTGTAACAGGCAAAGTCCATTGATACCTTCTCCTTCCACAGCGGCGGCAACAAGCGGAAACTGAGTGCGGGGATAGCCCTGATTGGTGGCCCCCCTGTCATCTTCCTGGATGAGCCCTCCACCGGCATGGATCCTGTCGCCAGGCGCCTACTGTGGGATGCAGTTGCCAGGACGCGGGAGTGCGGGAAGTCCATCATTATCACTTCACACAGGTTGGGACCATTTTCTTTGCCTGCACTAGCATGGAGGCAAGGGAAGGGGTATTGAGGGAGAAAAAGGGGCAGTGCTTATTCAACCCATTGAAAATTAATGAAAGACAGTTTGGGATCCAGTACACCTATTATTTCAGAAATCTCCTCTATCACATCTCCCCCCAATCTGTATGCATGTTTGCACAACCACTGCATGTTCCTGTTAACATTTTTTTTTTTTAATAATTTTTATTAATTTTACAATATTGTCTGGCCCCGATTCAGGCCAGCTCACTTGTATTACAATCATTGTCATGCTTCCTCTCGCCCACTCCATTATTTTCCATCTGATAGCATTTAACAATTTTTAACAGGTTCCTAATTTCATAATCAAATAATTATTTTCCTAATATCAATCTTCAATCTTTAAACATCATATATCTTAAATCACTTATATATCTTCATCTACATCCCTCTTGCCTCCCCCGGTCCCCGGGTACGCAGCTGTTATTTGCATTGTTCACTACTTGTCATACTTATCATCTTAAACATAGAGATACTTATCTTTCACTTATATATCCTAGCATTTAAACAGTCCCTGGCGTGTCCATAAGTCAAAAACCATAAATCCACAAGTCAGGCCATACTTTAACAGTTCTTATCCTATTCCTGCTGGTGGAGAAGCCCAGAACCAGCATGAGTCCTGCATTGCATCCTCCAGAGAGGCCTTTTCCAAAAACTGTGTCCAGCCTTCCCAATTCATATTCGGTTCATCTCGGCTTCCCTTCGGCTGCTTGTCAGTGGGTGTCAATGTGCTGTTTTTTCTTATGGTTCTTCTCTTGCTTCTTGGGGTATCAGCACATTTTCTTTTCCGGTTGTAAAATCTTTTCCTGCAGCTGATGTTTGGCAAAATAGTCTTTCGTTGTCTAGCCTTGACGAGTCCTGTCACTTCCTTAGTTATTTGTCCATCTGGTTCAGCCGGCACAGTGTTTGGGTTTTGCCTTATCTCATCCACAGTCTTTCCCATCGCATTCCTTTCTCTCAGTTCCGCAATGTATTCCTGCATCTTCTCCAGCACAGTTTGCCAAGTAATATCCGGTTTCATCGCCATTTTCTTTGATCACAGTTTTTATACTTTTAAAACTTTAAAAACTTTTTCCAACTTTTTCTTCTTATAACACTTCACAAACTTTTCAGCTTAAAAAATAAATCCACAAATCTATCACAGATCCTTCTTCCCTCAGGACCAGGGGAGGCTCAAGGGTTAATTTAAAGCCATATAACAAAAGAGTCAATTCAGTCCTTTTCAATGCAACTGTATCTATTTCCTGCTTCACTGTAACAATGGAAAGGAACGGACCTCCGTGTTTTCGTTCCAATCCAGTCCAAATCCAGTCCGAATTCAATCCAAATACATTTTACTCACGATTCCAAATTGCAGGTCTTGGAGAAATCGGTGCGCTCGGAAGAGTCGGTCTCGCAGCTTCGCCCGACGGGGAGTTTGCGGACCCTGAGGCTCCGCCGCCCGCTCACGCTCGGGAGACCTGCGGTCTCCCGGGGAGCAGGTTCGGCGTCCGAGCCAGTGTGGGTCCATTAGACCCCGGGACGCCCTTCCCGGGGGTTTGGGGGGTCGCGGCGCTGGCGCGATGCCCCCTTTTCCCAGTCGGACGGGGGAATGTCATGGAGCGACATGTCCCCCCGACCTTCTCCTCCGGCGCGTCGACCGGAAGCATGTTCCTGTTAACATTTACCCCGCCTGGGGCAGTTTGTGAGACTGCCCCAAAGCCAGAGCAAAGCCGTGTGCGCACATCCCCGGCTACTGAGAGTCCGGTGGCGCAGTCCGGTGGCTACTGAGAGTCCGGTGTGATTGTTCCCAGCTTTGAAGAACAACACACACAAGCCATAAATAAGGCTAAAACTATTTATTGTAGTAATAGTGCAGAGAGAATCTCTGCTGCCAGCCCGTTAAGACGGAGCTGCCATATTGCCGTCCTTCCAGCTTGAGGACTAGCCAGAAGAGTAAGCACAAAGGCTAGGATTACAACAGTACAGTAAAACATAAACATTCCACGTAGGGAAAGATAAGACAGCTTTCTCACGGCTTGGTGAGACAGGCAAAAGTGAAACCGTCCTCGCTGCAGCTGCGTGCCGCTCGGCTTGGACAAATATCATAACAGTTCCATGGCCTGTATGTTGGTTTTAATGTATGTTTGTAATTTGCTTTGAGTTACTTTTGGGGTGGTTTCTTGTGTTTTGTTTTTTTTAAATGGTGACTATAAATAATTATATCCTTGTCTCCTTTCAACAGCATGGAAGAATGTGAGGCTTTGTGCACCCGGCTGGCCATCATGGTGAATGGGCAGTTCAAATGCCTGGGGAGCCCGCAGCATCTGAAGAGCAAATTTGGCAGTGGGTACACCCTGCTGGCAAAAACCCACAGCGATGATGAGGACAACCTTCAGGCCTTCAAAACATTTGTGGAGAAGACTTTCCCAGGTACGTACAGACAAGCTCATGAAGACCTAAATCATAATAATTAGGGTGCCGGGAAATTAAGCAATTCTCTTTTTTTATGTAGTCAAATGAGTTTTAGTCAAACAATCAGTTTAACTTGTACAATTTTTACTATAGAAATGTGTTTGAATTTGCATCTGTATTTGCATACATTTGCATGTGACTTAAGTGATTCTGAAGCAAGATGAAGCACATGCATGTTGGCTCATAACCAACATTGTCTTAGAAGAGGGCATTCTCTCTACTGTGTGAGAGAAGGGGAGATGCCTCCATCCATTTTTAATAAAGGTTTACAATATATAAATAGCAAATGCAGTAAAGAATGCTTAAGCATACGGTATTAAAGAAAGGATTGAACATAGATTAATTGCCCATTTTCAGATGGAGCTACTGTGTGTGTGTGTGTGTGTGTGTGTGTGTGTGTGTGTAAACAGTTTGTATGTGCTTTATATTAAAATAAATATATATTTTAAAATCTGCCTCCTGAATAATTGGGAGAATCTTTTTAGCTGTTTAAATGTTTTTGAATCAGTTTTGTATAATTAATTGATCAAACATTATTGCTTTGTTTATGATCCTTAGGATTCACTTAGGGCTTTTGGGGGTTAAAAGCACTCATCACGTGAAATCGACTTTGTTTATTTATTTATTTATTTATTTATTTATTTATCTATCTTGTAAATCTTTACGACAACCCTATAAGGCTGGTCTGTCTTACCTCCATATTTGGGGTTGGAAAGCTTAAGCTGGGAGATTGCAGGGCGGGGGGGAGCGTTGTTTCTGTCCCCAAAGGCCACTTAGGGAATGAATGGCAGCCCGAAGCAGAGGCTTCCTGATTTGTAACTCAGCATCTTAGCTACACTTGTCTGTAGCTCCTCTCCTCCTCACTGCAGACCAGCTTGAATGCCAGTAGCTGGGAATCACAGGTGGGCAGAGGGCTGCTCTGCTCAGGTCCTTCCTGCTGGCTTTCCATCAAGTCATCAGCTTGGCCGCTGTGAAAACAAGATGTGGGACTGCATGGGCCATTGGCCTGATCCCAGCAGGAATTTTCTGGTGTTATTATGCTGGCTATATATCTCTGCTTCTCCTCTTCCAGGGAGCATCCTGAAGCATGAACATCAGAGCATGGTCCATTATCACCTCACCAACAAGAACCTCAGCTGGGCACAGGTAAGGGCTGAAGGGAATCTGTTGGTGGGCTTGAGCAGTGGCCACTTCTGAAGGCCCACCTAGATGTCCTCCTTATTGTACATTCACGATAATTTGCAGGGGTACTCAGGGGGGGCAGGGTTGCTAGACCAAAGGTGGGGAACCTTTTGCAGCCCGAGGATCGGTTTCACTCGTCCAAGCAGCCTGTCCACATCCTCAGAGGTAACAGATTGGAATTGATCCCATGCAACTTGACTAGACAGGACTCTAGCACTCTCCCACCCCGGCCCTGCTCTCTACCTCCTTCCAAATCTGAGTGACCTTATCTGCAAAAAACTTTGCAAAATAATTGCAGGAGATCTTGGGGTCCTTTGCCCCGATGGCAAAGGTGGTTCCATTAGATTGCAAACCACCTCAAAGAGTCTACTGCTGCTGTTTTCTGCAGATGCAATAGAGTTGGTGAAGAAGGTCCTTTTTGCCGTCGCTATCACCACTTGGTAGGCTTGATGTTGAGTCTAACCTGTGTCTGGTCCGATTCAGAATGAGTTTTCAACCACCGGCGCTCTAGCCATCTCAGCGATTGTTTCATCACCCTTAGCCCTGGAGAAAACCACAGGGCTGTCCAGGCTCCATGCAGTCGATAGCCCTGGTTAACTCCACATTCCAGTGGGTCACCAGGGAATCAGCTGAAAGGCCATCAACATGGGATAAAACATCCCCTACCATATTATGGATGTTGCAGTAAGAATAGATCATAGTAAGAGGAGGCACTGGCTTGTTCCTGGGGAGAAGGGAAGATCTTGGAAAAGCAACCCAAGACCTCTTACAAACCTTTCAAAAGCGCTACTTGAAGGAAGGTGCTTCCCTCCTCAGCCTCTCACCAAGCTTTGGTGTCTCCTTTCTCCCAGGTGTTCGGGGCGCTAGAGAAAGCCAAAGAGAAGTACTTCGTAGAGGATTATTCCGTCAGCCAAATCTCCTTGGAGCAAGTCTTCATGAGCTTCACCCGTTTCCAGCACTACACAGAGGATCAAGGGAAATGAGGCAGAGCCCCTCTGCCTGCTCTGCACGGACTGACCCTGCTGCCTATACATAGTATATATAGAGACAGTAATTTATATTATCAGCCATGTCTTCAACAATGCATCAAAAGGACAGACATTCTCAACGAAACGGTGGGGTGGGGGGGGGTGAGATCTCCTGCTCTCCGCAGTGCCGGGATCAAGAGGAAGAGCATGCATGATGTGTGCGCGTGTGTGTGTGTGTGTGTGTGTGTCATGGTGTATGTCCGTCTGCATGTGGCGAGGCATGGGAAAGAGCGGCATCTCCACACAGCGCAGCCAGCCTGTGGATCTTAACTAGCTCTCCCTCTGCCTTTAAGCCAACCAGAAAGGACAGTGTTGATAATGAACTCCTGGTGCTGGGATGACTGGTGGATACAGTCTTTTGCATCCTCTCCTCCAGGGCTTCCACTGGGTCAACATCTATGTCATTGGCCCAGTGTGCCTCTGCAAATGGGGCACTGGCAACGCACACATCTGTCTGTCTGTCTGCAGCCCGTGTCTGTATGAGGAAACAAAACGTCCCCGTGTGGCGTATCCGTCCAACCTGACTTCATTTTCGCCGCTCGCTTTCCTCAGGTGGAGCGGAACGAGGAGGACAGCATGCAACCCGGTCACAGTCCCCACCTCACTCTGGGGTTCCCACCAGATCTGGGGTTATTTATTTATTTTCCACAAGGTGCGGGGGGGGGGGAGATAATGCATTTTGCTTTTCAGACAACTGTGAGGCTGAGTTTAGCATAGTAGGAATCCCGTGGGCACCACCCTTGCACATTCCTTCATCCATGTCACTAACCTTAAATGTTCACGGAGAATCTCCTTTGAGATGGTTTTGCTGTAGTTTAGAGCAATGTTCTTCAACCTTTGGTCATCCCCAGATATTGTTTGCTTACACTTCCCATCACCTGCAGGGATATGAACAAGCTGGAACATGAGTAGAGAAGGACAGCCAAGATGATAAAGATACCAAGCCTTATGAGGAACGGTTGTGGGAGGTTGTGGGTAGCCAGGATAAGAGGAGATGCAGAGGAGATATGACAGCCACCTTCAAATATCTAAAGGGCTGTCACATGGAAGACGGAGCAAGCTTGTTTTCTCCTGCTCCGGAGGGTAGAACCCGAACCGATGGATCCAAATTACAAGAAAAGAGATTCCGACTAAATATTAAGAACTTTCTGACAGTAAGAGCTTATTCAGCTACTTCAAAAGGTGCTGGGCTCTCCTTCTCTGGAGGTTTTTAAACAGAGGTTGGATGGTTATCTGTCAGGGATGATTGAGTTGTAACTCGATGACCCTTTGGGTTCCTTCCAACTCTACAATTCTTTGAATCTATGATCCCTAACCATTGGTTAAGCTGGCTGGGGATGATGGGAGTCAGAGTCCAGCACCATCTGGGGACCAAAGGGTGAAGAGAACTGATTTAGAGAAACTAGCCAAAAGCATCCATCAGCCACGGATCATGGGAGAGTTCTCTGCTGTATGAAATCCTAGCCAGTTGCAAAGAAGTGGAACCGCCACTCAGCAACCTGTCATTTTGTCTGTGAATGCTCCAGGACCAACTAATCATGTGCTCTGTTACGGCTTGATTCTGGACCCAGGTGGGGACATTGTTCTGCACTTTTGGGGTTTGTAGCAGCCAAGTCAGCCTTGCAGAAGCGGGGGCTGTTGTCAGATGGAAGCATCTCCATGTCGTCATTGTCGTCCTCCTACTCTGAAATTTGGAAAGAACAGGCCGTGAAGGTGCTGGTGATAGGCGGCCACTTATATTAAGGTGCTCTGCTGGAACCAGGGCTTTTGAATCCCTCCAAGAAGTTGGAGTGAGGAGGAAGTTCACACCCGGTTTCAAGGTGCTCACCTGCACTGTAGGATATGTTCTGTTGTAGTGCTGCTTTTTTCTCAACAGATGACCAGGATGTGTTCCCACTTAGGGCCAGCTCAGCCCTTGGTTCCCCAGAATGAAGGATGTTCCCAATGCAGGGCAGGGGAATCCTGAGACTCTCCAAATGCCTCTTAGACCCCAGTGCCCATCATCCCAAAACCGTTGGCCATGCAGGCAAGGGGTGATGGGAGCTGCAGCCCAACAACATTAGGAAGACAGGCTCCCCATGCCAGCCTTATCACCTCTGTTAGGGTGAGTTAGCACATTCCCCTGGGGGGGGGGGGATGAGAGAGAAATCCCACCATGGGATTTTCATAGCAGACATTTTTGTGGTTGTCCCTTGCTTTCCCCAAATGGGGGCGCCTTGTAGAAATTACCATGTTAAAACCCGCATTTTGTATTGCATTGAGGGAAGATTAAGGAACAGAGTGAAGGGTCCTAGCAAGGGGTTATTCTGCTTGTCCAAATGGGAAACTCTGGAGACTAGCGTTTTGTAGGGCCAGGTGTGCTGCAGCCCAAGTGCCCATCCCGGCAAAAAAATTAAAAAATCCTGCCTTAGATAAATGTGGGCCTAACTGCATGCACCTGTCAAGACTTGAACAGCACCTGCTAACTAAGCATCTGCTCTGCACTGAGCCCTCTGTATGCTGCTTGCTAGATCATCAAAAAACAACACCCACCTAAATCTGCAGTTCCAAGTTGGGCAGAGGGGAACCCAGCCAAAAAAACCCTTCCATTTTGTCCCTCCTCTAATACGGTACATCCTATTTGTGCAAAGGCAATGATGGCAGTTGCAGTGCTCAAGGTTTTAATGAGACTGAGGGATTGTCAGCAGATCAGGCAGGAAGTGGCCTAGTACTTCATTCCCAGGCCCTCTAGCAAGGAGATAATTCCTGGCCACCAACCCTTAGCCATTGGTTAGTCCTTGTTGGGTTCATGCATTTCCTTGCACCTGCAGCCGGTTTGCATACGAGTAGAATTTGATATCTGGAAGAGAATTCCACATCTGCAGAATCCTTAATTTGCATTACCATAAAACAACGTTTTTATCCCGTAAAGGTAAAGGGACCCCTGACCATTAGGTCCAATCGTGTCCGACTCTGGGGTTGCGGCGCTCATCTCGCTTTATTGGCCGAGGGAGCCGGCGTACAGCTTCCAGGTCATGTGGCCAGCATGACAAAGCCGCTTCTGGCGAACCAGAGCAGCGCACGGAAACGCCGTTTACCTTCCCGCCAGAGTGGTTCCTATTTATCTACTTGCACTTTGACATGCTTTCAAACTGCTAGGTTGGCAGGAGCTGGGACTGAGCAACGGGAGCTCACCCCGTCGCAGGGATTCGAACCGCCGACCTTCTGATCAGCAAGCCCTAGGCTCTGTGGTTTAACCCACAGCACCACATGGGTCCCTCAGTGCTCCAGAAATAAGCTTGGAAATGCAGTTGAAATACCAGAAGACCGTTGAAATGCAGTTGAAATACCATGCAGGCCCCCAGGTTCGGAGGGGATGATGTTTCTAGTGCTCTTCATAATTCGTCCCTGCACATGGCTTAGCAAAAGTGAAACGAAATAGGCAAATGTAGGCACATTTATGTAATGCATCTAGATGTGTTAGCTATGCCTGTCGTTGGAGCAGAATCTGGGTCTTTTAGGCACACAGTATTTTTTGGTCCATCTGCCCCCTTCCTATACAGGGAATTCCATGGAGGGGATGGCCATGATTCCTAATCATGTTTGTGCCAGAAAAGTACTTCAAACTACGCTACTTAAGGCAGTTGTGCACTTGCCTTCAATTGGCTTAAAAACTGACAGCTGCCTGAATGGGTTCTTCAGGCCAAGGAGAATTGGACCCCTCTTGTTACAGATGTGTGTATTGCCCAGTCTTTGAGGAGCTAGCCATCTGCATACTGGGTAGCTGGCGCTGGAGTGGAAGCGATAAGGTTTCTGGAGGTGGAAAAGAGAAGGAGGAGCCAGTACTTTATTCTGGGGTTACTTTGTGCTTGTAGTTGTTTCTCAACAGGTTGCACTGTAGGACCAATATGAAGATGGTCCGTGCTCTAGAAAGTGTGTATCTGCAGACCAACATCACTGGTTGGGATTGTACCGGTATCAGATAGCTTAAAGAGTTAGAAGACAGAGGGCTAATTTTGCCACTCAACAGCCTTGTGTGTGGCATTGTGGATTGTTGTTTTCAAAACGTCTCATGGCCACCTCATTGCCCTTTTAATAACTGTGATGTCATGTGGCCACAATTTTAAACAGAGGTTGGATGGCTATCTGTCATGGATGCTTTAGTTGAGATTTCCTGCATTGCAGGGGGTTGGACTGGATGGCTCTTGGGGTCCCTTCCAACTCTACAATTTTATAATTCTGTTATTATCTAAATAAGAGTTCTGGTTGCTGCGTCCCACAAAAGTCTATCCTAGTACTGGGAAAGGTGCAGAAACGGGGGTGAGATTATCACGGTGTGGTTAGAGCACTTCCCTGCATCTGGTTGGCCACCGGGGCTCTTCAAAAGAACCCAACTATGCATTTTCCAAGGGGTGCCTTTGGGTCACCCCTGGGCGCAAGTCAAACCGCCCTAGGTGCATCCAGGATTTCTGTGCATTGTGTGCATCACTTGCTTAGCCTCTTCCGTGTGGCAGAAACCCAATCCTATGATGACTGTGAGCAAATGGCATGGAGGGGGGAGCTAGTCGGTCCTTTCTATTGCCACCCCTGCCTTTGGCTTACAAAGCCACCCACTCAAGAAAGGCGGTTCAAACTACTTTTTTCAGGTGGTGCATGTTCCTTGTTGTCTTCCTTTTTAAGAGTGTATTAGTGGTGTCCTTTTATTTTATTTTATTTTGGTCCGTTTCCAGTGGTTTGTCTCTTATTTTCCGTGTTCAATCACATTCCGTCCAGTTTGGCCAAGGCCAGCCTAAGGTGCCACTCCTAGTTACCGGTAACCCAGGCACAGTCCACCAAGAGGTTCTCCTGCCCAAGCCACAGCTCGCATACACAACATGTTTTTAAAATGCATTGCTTCCCTCCAGGAATCCTGGGAGCTGTAGTTTGATCCTCATGGAGCTACAATTCCCAGCAACTGTAACACACTGCTGTTCCCCGGATCCTTTGGGGAAAGCCATGCTCTTTAAATGTATGAGTTTGTTGTGGAGCATCTTGACATGGAGATGCTCAATCCGCCTGTCTTATCCCCCACTCCACTTTCCTTGGAAGCATTAAAAGTATACCAGAAGCAGCAGCCACCTCACCTAACCTAGATAGGGCCAACACCAGGTTCAGCTGCTCATTACTTGGTGCAGGCCTTAGCTTAAATTTGCAATATTCATTGGTGGAGAAGCGGCTCCCCTTTTTGCAGGGATAGCCATTAGAGGACTGTGCAGGTGCTTCTTTGCTCCATTGCCTTCCCTCCTCCTGGGCCTCTGGGCCTTTTTCCACACACATCCCCAGGTGCTTTCTGGCGAACAAAAAGAGTTGTAAGCCAAAGGGAAACTCTGATCTGCTTCAAGCAGATTGGAGAACAGCCTTTGCTCTTAATAAGGGCTGACCCACTTTCAGAACTGCTTCAGTTTTTTACAGACACTCAACACTGGCTTTTCTAGGCAACAGCGGAGGCTGCTTCATTTGGGCAAATTGGGCGCTGCCTCGTCAACTTCAGCCAAGCTCCAGCTGCCAGCCGCCTTACTTCATCCAGCCCTGCAAGGGGGCAGAACCTGCCATCTTCCTCCTCCTCCTCCTCCTCCATCTCAGTGTTGCCCCTTATAGAACTCAGCAAGGAGGAAGATGGGGACAAAACTAGAATGCCTGTCCTTGCCTCTGGCTCCCTCTACTGTTGGGCTCCCTGCCTTCTGACCTACCAGCACCAATGGGCTGCAACCACCACTATTTATAAGCATGTGGCAGTCAACCACCAAGACTTCTAAACAGTGGATATTTGCCAGGGAGCTGGTGCATCTCACTGGTGCAAGTGTTCTGTGGAATGTACCTTTTATGGAGGGGGTGGGTTCACTTTTGCTTGGTCCACCATACACTAAACTCTGCAGCTGTTCCCCCCCCCCCGGGACCCCCCTGCTTGTCTTTGTCCATGCACATGGGATCTAGATCTGTGGTTTTTTAAACCTCCGGGGGTTTCTTGAGGAACCTTATTAAGTAGGCCTTCCTCACTGAGATCACTAATGGCAAACAGGCTTCCTTCGAAGGTGGCTCACCTGCTATTAGCAATATGCCTGTGCTACCACAGAGGGCTTTGAGGTGTTGCGTTTCTCCCTTTTTTCTTTCACTGGTTCTGCCCCTGCACATCGCAGTTGCTGTGAAAGGCAGCAGAGCCCTGAAATAAATTAAGTAAAGCAGAGGGTGGGGGGGTGTTCCCCCCCAATGTTCCCAGGTGTGCACTCAGTTACTTCACAGGGGCAATGGTGACGCTTCTTAGCATGCTTCACGTAATCTGCACCATGCAAGCACTCGACAGCAGACTGGTCCCCTGGGGATTGGGAGTTTTGACAACCACTGCTTTAGATGTCTCGAGAGTGTAAAATAGTCACAGTTTTGTTGTTTTCAGTACTTTGATTTACACAGTAAATCCCTTCGTCTTGCACAAGTCACTGCATTTTTGCACAGTTGTGTGTGTGTGTGTGTGTGTGTGTGTGCGTGCGTGCGCGCTTATGGATCCAGTTTGTGCTCTGAAATTTCTCAGGTCTGTTGTTGCACCCCCCCCCCCAACACAATATACTGAAATGTTTTTGCTGCAAAGGCAAACAGAACCAGCGGAGATACCCGTCTTTTGCTGCTTTTGGTCACATGACGACAGTGGCAAACTGAGCACTAATCAAAACCACGAAAGCCACCCATTAGCTATTGCGTCCTCCCAATGTATGTGCCCCTTTTCTGATTCCCCCCCCCCCATATTTCACTTTTTATTTGTGTTGGTTTTGTGTGTGTGTGTGTGTGTGTGTGTGTGTGCCTGCCTATGAAAATACATTTTTAAACACTAAGGAGGATACAGGGACTTCTGAAAGGGAGGGGTGCAGGGTTAGTCCATGTCTCAGACATGTGAGTGTGTGTCCATCTGCTCTTCAATGGCTCTTATGTACTGCAGTCAGTTGTAGTGGTGACATTTTCCCCCATCTCAAAAAATAAACTGGATTTTCAAAATAGTGACTCTGCAATTTTTCCCTGTCATGGTAGATGGGGGTGGGGTATGTATCTGTGTGTGCATGTACATGCATACACACACACACCCCAGAGAGTGTAAGATACTTAGCAGGTGTGTGTGTGTGCTGTGTTACATGGCGTCAGCTGCTGCTCTGTGAGAATCATGGCTCTACTCCCACAGTTTGGAGGCAGGGATGCCTCTGAATACCAGTTATTGGAAACCAGAAGAAGGTGAGAGCTCTCTTGTGCTCAAATGCTGCTTGAGGCATCTGGTAGGACACTGTGAGAACAGGGTGGTGGACTACATGGGCCATTGGCCTGATGCAGCTGGGAAACCCTGATGTTCTTAAATAGAACAATACCCAAGAACAGGGGTCTCCAAACTACAGTCCAGGGGTCGGATATGGCCCGAGGGGCTCATTTATCCGGCCCCTGGCGACCACTGCCACCCGCTGCCACCGCCCGCTCTTACCGGCGTGGCGTGGCGTGGTGTGGCGTAGCTGCCCACTTCCGGGTCGGAGGAGCACCGGAAATACCCTATATACATTTTTTGTGCTGAAAAAGCTGCCCTCGGCTTATACTCGAGTGAGGCAGGCAGTGGCTCCTATGAAGCTTTCCCAGGTTTTTTGTGGTAAAATTGGGTGCCTCGGCTTATATTCAGGTCGGCTTATACTCGAGTATATACAGTATCTTGTGCGCATGCGCAGGCGTCATTTCCGGTGCACATCCGGGTTGGAGGAGGCCTGTGCACATGCGTACTAGCTATTTCTGGTACTCCTCCAACCCGGAAGTGTGCCGGAAATAGTGTGTGCGCACGCGTATGGGCTCGCGCTCCCCGCCCTCCGGCCCGCCGCACGATCAGCGCTGCAGACACCGGCCCAAGGCGCAGTAAGTTTGCTGACCCCTGCCCAAGAACATAGAAACTGTCCTCCCCTGAGCTAAAACCTGAAGCAAGAGCAGGACTTTGCACTCTGTGTTGTTCCTGCCTAAGCACTTGTATTACCTCCCAACATGCGTCAGGGGGTGGGGGTGGGCAGTGTTGGATGGCGTACCGAGTGAAAAGCAACAATACCGTCAGAAGAGATAGCTCAGTTGGTTAGAGCGTGGTGCTGATAACGCCAAGGTTGCAGGTTCAATCCCCCATATGGGACAGCTGCATATTCGGGGGGGGGGGGGTTAGACTACACAATTCTACATCCCTGCCTTGACCAAACAGCAGCGCAACACTTTGCAGCTGAGGCAAAAGCAAACCTGAATCCCCCTGCACCGCCAGCTCCCCCCTGCCCTTGATCTGCCAGCCAGCAGAACAGCCCCAGCAAAGCCTTTTGTAATCATTTCCTTTTTTGCAGCAGTGGCGTCCTTGGCCCGCTCCCAGCCATAATTCCTCCCCACGCAGCAAGGCCTTGTTCTACTGGCACATTGGTGCTTTTATTGAGAATGCAGTCTTGGCTTTACAGGGCAGCGCTGGCTTTCCAGAGGGTGCCAGCTCCAACTGGGAGTAGGACAGGGTGGCCAGACCCTCCCCTAAGCCTCCCCCCCAAAAAAACCACGTTGCCATGGCACTTCCAGACATTCAGTCTGTCTGAATCTTCCGGTGGAAAAAAAAATCCAGAGCTTCTAAGGAAGCAGTTCGCTGTCGGTCACTCTCCTTCCTGCCCCCAAAGCGGGCCAAGGGGTTCCCCCATTTTCTCTCTCTTTTCTCTTTTCTTGGACGGGTGCGTATTTTCCTTACAGTAAATTTAAAACTTTTTTTGTTTTAAGCTTTCTGCATAACCCCTTGTTAAGATCCATTCTCGATTTTTGCCAGGAACTGTTGGGCCCACCAGTCCTCAAGGTCTATGGGCACAAAATCTGAAAAAAGAGAGAAGATTGGGTCCATTTAAGAACATGCCTGCAAAATCTGAAGGATTAGGCTAAGAAAATATCAAAACTACAGCTTCTCAAATAACTTAGTTTCTTTTGTTTACAAGAGTCAAACTCAAAATGGCTACGGAAATTAAAACCAATATAATGTAAAGTAAAAGTACAGTCGTACTTTGGTTGTTGAACGCCCTGGAACTCAGACGTTTTGGCTCCCGAATGCCACAAACCCAGAAGTGACAGTTCCAGTTTTCGAACATTATTTTGGAACCCGAACGTCTGACAGGGCTTCCGCGGCTTCTGATTGGCTGTAGGAGCTTCCTGAAGCCAATCAGAAGCCGTGATTTTGTTTTCGAACGTTTTGGAAGTCGAACGGACTTCCAGAATGGATTCCGTTCGACTTCTAAGGTACCACTGTATATACATAAAAATGCTGTAGAACACAACCTGCCCACAGAAAGAAGGCACTTGTTTTACATCCATCAACCCAATTACTATGCTAGAAACAGGAAATTGAGGGCCTCTCCAGCCTGGAGGGATTTTTGTGAGTGTATTCTGCAACATGTATTCATCACAATAATAGTGCAAAGACCAGGGTAAAGAGGTGCAATAATCCTGGTAACCATTTCCAGAGGGGTTGTTTGTTTAACAACCAATCCCTCTTCACAGGGAAGTCTGGGAACTGGTTCTGGAAGGGGGTCTCCTTACAATATGTCCTAGTGAACTGAGTAGAGATTCACTAGAGTATAGATGCAAATATGGCGTTTTACCACTAAACAATGGCTCTTCTTTTTTGTATGCTACAGCGGCCGCTAGAATACTGGTGGCCAAAAATTAGAAGAGTGAGGAGACTCCTTCAATCTCAGAGTGGCAAATCAAATTTTGCCAATATATTGAACTAGCCAAGAGGACTATGTTTTCCTCTTTTTTTTTAAATAGATGAATGACTATCATAATGAATAAAAATGAACACAATGTTAGAGGTTATTATTAAGTAAGTTGGATATCAAGCTTTTGGGTGAAGGAAGTCACACGGGCATTTGGGTATAAGGGGAGGTGGTTGCAGGGTTAGATGAGGGGAATTTGCAGAAATAATATATTCATGTTATGTACAATGATGAAGGTGTATGGCAATTAACATGTAATGTGAATTAACTGAAAATAAGAAATAATAATAATAAAATAAAATAAACAATGGCTCTTCTAAGTATTTTGGAATGGGGGACAGGGTGTGAGTAAGGGAAGAAAGCTGAGAATTATTTTCCAGCTTGGATTTTTTAACCTGAGCCGGGGAAGAATCTAGGGGCTTGTAAAGGTTGCCATTTGGTTCTGGGGATCTGGCTGACATGTCTTGTGTATCCCACTGTGCTTGATTCCATGCCACTCCTGGAAGGCAGGTGACATGCACTTACCTTTCAATTCAGGGCCAGGTGTTTTTTCTGTGTATTGCACTGGACCAGATCTGCTGTCCCCTTGCTGGATGCCATCCAGCTGCTGCTGCACCTGTTGCCAGGCTGGAGGGTGGGAGAGAGGAGAGCATATGAGGAGAGAAGGACACTCCAAAGCAGCAAACCTCATGGAGGCCCCATTTTCTGGCTGACAAGAACTCGAGCTGCTGATGCCTTTCCTGAAGAAGGGTTTGGCCCCTTTGCAGGCCAAAGACTACATAGCTTTCAGTGGGGAACTAGATCCAGCCTATGGCACAGATCCTTAGCACCCTTTGCCTGTAGATCAAGTTTGACAGGTGGGTGGGGCTGCTCACCTGTCAATCACATGATGTCACAGTGATGTCAGACAGTGGTGGGTAATACCCATTGGGACTGCGAGGGCATTAGCCCAAAAGTAGATGGAGCTAATAACAGGCAGGCACAGTCAACTAATTCTAGATTTGTCCCCATCCTTTCCGCTGAGTTTTACAAAGGCAACACTGAATCTAAGCAGGAGGAGACTGACAGCCAGTGCCACCCTCTAGACCAGTTGGAAAGAAGGAAACAGGAGGTAGAGGCTGGCTGAAAGCAGGCTGATGTTGGCGGGAGCAGTGCCCCATTTGACCTAATGGACTGACCTTCACTAACATCTGCCGGCTCATTTTCTTATTCCAGGAGTCGTCCAGACTTCCGCTTGTCTTGCCACTTTCCTCTGCTCTCTACCACTGAATCGGAGCAAACGTCAATCAGGTTTCCCACAGATTAACATTTGCTCCGATTCAGCGGTAAAGAGTGGGTTTTCCCAGGGAACGTGGTGGAGCAGACACATGTTTCTAGGCACAGGAAAAGAAGTGTGGACGAACCCTTACAATCTAAGGCTTAGACCTGCTGGGTGGGTGGGTGGGGAGAAAGGAAGGCAACACCTGTTGAATTTCCCCTTTTAAAAAATCTATTTACATTTTTTAAAAAATCTGTAGACACAGTTAAGTGTCACATATAGTTCTGATCATAGGCATGATGGTGTGAGGACCCTGAAGTCCTTTAAACCAGATCTCTTTAGACCAGGCTGCCATAGATGGGTGATGAGGACCATTTACCTATTCAGGGCCACTGACCAATAGGAAAAGGCAGTCTGGGTGTGGCCAGAGGCAGAGGTGGTGAAATATACTTGGAGTCGAGTATGGATTTCATGCTCTTTATTCAGCCCATAGTAGCAAGGAATGAATGTTCCCCCAGAACATCTGCTTTATAATACATTATTTACACAATGGGCCCCACGTGATTGGCTAATTCCGGGATACTCCTGTAGGCCAATCAGGTTGCGGATTCACTTCCACCTGGAGCTGGATTGGGTGGCTCCTGTGGACCAATCAGACTGCTGCATTCTGGATCCTATTCAACTCAGTCCATAACAGGTGGGCAGAGCTTGCAGCTTTGTAGGATTGCTTTTCTCTCTGACATGTGCACAATTGCAAAGTGGAAGAGGAACCAGTTCCCAGAAGGAAGAATCCAGAGAGCAACAGACAGCCCACATTGACTGGTGAGACAGGTGTTGCTGTGAAATTAAGCCAACCACTGCCGATCCCAAACCCCACACCTAGACAGAAGCACCTCCATCCAAGCTGTAAGGAAAACAAGCACAGGTTAAAAACCTTGTTCCGGGGCTCAACAGAGCAGCTCACCTACCTTCATACACGAACCGAACATTTTCTTCATGTGCCACGGTGTAGCTTTCCTCTGTGGCCAACGTAGGGGGGGTCATGAGTGGGGGTCTCTTGCCATTTACCCTGTTGAACACGAGCTTTGGAGCTGGGCTGCCGAAACAGAGGCAGAGAATGTTATTCTTCCACAGTCATCATTGTCATTGTTGTTATTATTCAAACCTTCAAAGCAAAGCATTTGCCAAAAGATGTACAGTGAGGAAACCAGACACACCTCAAATACTACATTCGTTCGTTCGTTCGTTCATTCATTATTATTATTATTATTATTAGACTTGTTATGTCTCCAAGTGCCTGACACATTAAAAACATACATCTAAGTACATAATGCAAAAATCCAGAACAAAGAACCCCCACAGGAATCTTGGCAGGATGCTAATAACAAACCAACATCATCTCAGTCTAAAAGGGCCTGGTGTTAAAAAGATGTCGGTGAAGGTGCCAGGTGGACCTTGCTGCGGAGAGCATTCCACAGAAAGGGAAGCCACAACTAGAATGGCCCTTGTCGCTTGTCACCACTCCCTGTGCCTCCCTTGGAGGGGGAATCTGCATGTGGTGCTTCCCTGCTCCGCAGTATTTTCTTTCTCCCCAGCTAGGAGAGATTATGTCTATCTTTGTCCACTGCCCAAATAAGGCAGCTGTACAGAAGGATTTGACACCTTCTGTAAGGCTGTTGCTGAGAACAGCAGCCCTGCAACCTGCCCATGGTGAGGGAAGGCAACGCACAATACGTTTATAACACTCCATCTCAGGTGCCCAATAAAAATGGTTTTATTGTTCGGTAAACCGCTGGGCTTATAAGGCAATACCTGGCCTGGCACCTACCGTAATACTTGCTCGAAGGCAATCAGAGCATCTTAGCTATGGGCGGAGGTGGGTGAGTTATAAATTCTTCAAAAAGATCAGCCGCAGAATAGATTTCTGTGGGAACCCTGGTGATTGCCTCGGGCATTGGGCTCAAGGCGGTGCTGGATTGGGGTGGGGGGTGGGGTTCCTGTTATGAGCTATTATACTCAACTATCCACTCAACTGCTGAGGAAAAAATAGCGCAATCTGCTCATCCAGCATGAATAAATCAAAGATCTAAAGATTGTTTCTTGCAAATTTTAAAGGGAGAAGTTGTGTATGTAAAACAGGGCATTGAAGATGTGAAACAAGGAACAAATAGGTGTGCCAAGGGCATGTAGTGTCTTGAATCCTGGACTAGGAGCTGGCAGACCAGGGTTCAAACCTCCTTGGCCATGAAGCTCACTGGGAATAGTCTCTTGGCCTGACCTAACTCACAGAGTTGTTGTGAGAATGGAAGGGGAAGTGGGGAGAGCCATGTGGTGCCCATTGTATCCTGAAACTGCAGTTGATTTGATAAGGGAACCTTAACAATAAGGAATTTGCCAGGCTCCTCCAGATAACCCATTTATTATGCTTTCATCCTGATCTGCTTCCACAAAGCTTATGCAGTGCTCAAACTACATCCAGTCTTTATTGACTGTCTATTCTCATTTGCTTTTGGGGCAGTTATATGGCAACGACCATTCAGCCCACTTTGCTTGTACAGTGGTTTAGGTCTTCCCATGAGTCATTTGTTCACCCCACACTTTTCAATGCATTTCCCCATCACTTTCCTGACTGCAAAAAGCCTGTTTATAAAAATAGGACTTTGCAGTGCTTTAATTGAGCAAACCTAAACTTATGGCCTGCAACTGAATCCCTGCTGCAAAATCCTAATAGTCTGGAGGCCACCCAAGTTTCCCCAGCTCATACAAAAAAACCAGAATGCCGTACAAGGAAACTCGTTGATTTAATTTTTTTAAAGAAAGAGCTGTCTTTGTGTTCAAGAATGTACTGTATCAAGGATGCAATGCTGAACATCTTCCAAATCCATTAGTTCTCTAGATCAGGAGACCGCAACTGTGACCTGATTGTCCCCAGGCCAAACCCAGCAGTCCCCAAAAATGGAGCAATTGCCACGTTCCTTGCTTTTCCCTCCATGCCTAGTTCACTATCTCTCCCAAATGTTAGGTGCATGAGGAGCAAGGAAGGCTGGTGCCCACTGGGGCTCCTAGGGCAAAAGGCAGGGGGCCCAACAGTAGGCAGAGCAAGAGCCAATGAGAGGAGGAGATGAATCATTCTGGTCTGGCCCCCATTCTCCACCTCCTCCCTAAGTTCTACAAGGCCAACATTGAGACTAAAGAGGAGGAAGCTGGCAGGCAGGACCTCCCCCTGGACTGGTTGTAAGTCCGGAGGCAGGCAGGTGGGGGTGGCCAAAAACAGACTGATCTTGATGGGGGCAGGGTCCCACTTGCCCTAATGGACCAGTCTTCGCTGAGGGCAAATACAGATTTGGACTCATGCTCCATTTGCGGCCAGTGGAACAAATGTGTGTCAGGAAAACTTCCAGGGATGGGTGAGCACACCATTGGGAAAGAGTAAGGATTATTCCCCCATCTCATCCTACTATTTCAACATACGTTTAGGTATGGAGCAAGGATTCTAAACCCATGTTAGTGTATTTTGCATCATCAAAATAATTAATCCAGAATAAGCAAGCACACACTTGTGCAAGCCAAGTGGACCATGTCAGGTGAGCTGGGAGAAGCAACAGGGCTGCCAAGGCACACCCCTTCATCCCCATTTCCTATGGTACAGGATTATGCCAGTCTCAAAGCTGCCAGTCTCCCTCCTCAGCTCACAGGCTATATACACTCTGTATAGCTACGGTTATCTGTGAAATGGATCTATTGGATGTTGGCCAAATGACACAGATCCCTTTACTTTAAAAAATAAACAAAAAGTAAGAGCCTATTTTGTTGTGAGTTGTTAATGTTGCTGCTACCTGCATTATGAAATGCAATCAACAAGGAGGATAACTGCAATGAAGAAAGGGCCCCAGCTCAGTGGCAGAACCTCTGCTTTGCATGCAGAAGGTTGCGAGTTCAATCCTGGGCATTGCCTGGTAAGGCTGGGAGATATTCCCTGCCTGAAGTCCTGTATACACTATCAGTGTTCCTTGGCAGAGTAATGCAAGCTCGATCTATCAATGCATCTTGCTGGCTACTATATATTTGGGAAACGGTTTGTCTGTTTGTTTTCTATAGGTCGGGCTGCCTCTCCAGATATTGTCACCAAACTTGGCATGAGGGTTCCCAATGTGGGGGTGGTGTCTTTGCCAACATTTGGACACCAGGCGCCATTCTGAATCAAGGTGGCAGACCGAAATGTGACTTTGACATGACTTCACCCAATTTTTGATGGATCGAAACTCACAAATTACACTATCCATTTAAAAATCAAATTTCCAGGGGTTTCTAAGAAAATCCGAGACAGGACAGGGCCTGTGTGTGTGTGTGTGTGTGTGTGTAGCAGGAAAGCCCCGGCTCTGAGGAGTTCCTGGGTTAAATTTCAACAGTAAAAGAGGACGCCACCCTCCAGGCTACTAGAGGCAGAGTTCTGTTGCCAGACCAAAACTTCAGAGCCTCACCCTCTATTCCTCAAATCCTTGCTCCTCATAAAGCTCAGAGGGTTGCTGTGAAGATAACTTTCCAGTGAAGGATGAGCATGGGTATAGCCTGGGGGAGGGCTGAGGGGGGCAGCTGCCCCCCATCAAGCAAGACAATAGAAATACTTAACTGACCAAATCATGTTGGTTCTGCCCCCCCCCCAATCCTGGCTACACCCATGAGGGTGAGTAACAAATTTAATTATGATGGGGGAGGGGGGATTAAAAATACAAATTTGCCACCTTGAGCCCCTTGGAGGAAGGGTGTGATCTAAATGCAATAGCCAACAGAATAAATAGAAACAGAGAGTGAATATGAGCTAGCTCTGAAATTAAAGGCTCACAAGATCGGTTCTACAAAACCTCGCGAGCGCGCCACTTCCGCGGCTTCCTAGGGCCTATTGCCTCCGAGGGGCCAAGGATGGAAGAGGCAAGGATCTCCTCCGCTCCAAATTCCTGTGCCAGCACCAACTCTGGAGTGGGCCACGCTGGGCTCGGCCCCGCCCCGTCTTTGGGAACCCTCCTTGGCCCCGCCCCCTGGCAAGGGGGTGTGTCCGCTTCCTCCGCGCTTTCCAGGGGAAAGGTCGCCCGCTAGACACGGGCTCGCGATCGATCTGGAAACACACGCGCGCCCCCTCCCTCTCCAGTTCCAATGACGTCGCCTCCGCTCCAAACACCCCCGCCATGACGAAGGAGATCCCCTCGCAGCCCAACACGCGCACGCACGTGCCGCTGGGCGTCTTCGCCGCCGGCCTCCCTGCTGCACCCAGCGGGCCCTGCGCCCACTCCCCCCCCCGCACCGGCCCACCCCGACACCCCCCCCCCCGCCTCGCCTCTTACTCGTTTCCTACGAAAGCAACCCGCCCTCCTCGTGGGAGCCATGGGGCAAGGACAACCCCGGTAACCTTTCCACAAGGTCACCTCCCTCCCCCGTCTCTCCCTCCCCCCCAAACACCGGAGGGCTGCATGCCGCGGTGATGCCCCCCCCCCACTCACGCCCCCTCCCCAAGCAAGTCGGCCCAGGCGGGATCGCAGTGATTACACACAGCCCTCCTCCTCCCCAGGACGGCTGTCACTGGAAGGGCCCAACAGCAGCAGCAGGAGGAGGCGCCGCATTAAAAGGAGATCGCCTCGCACGCGGCTCGCAAGGTCACCGCCGCTCCGGATCGTCCTCTCCGGCCGCCCGGGCAGGATTTCCACCACCGTTGCCCAGGCGGCCATTGAGACCCGGCTCTGCGGTCCCGTCCCTGGCTGCGCGTGGGTAGGGGAAACCCAAGGGCCGCCTTCGCTCACCTTGACAGAGGCCACTCGCTGAACTGCTGCTGCTGCTGCTGCCGCCGGCGGCATTTCAGGTCGGCCAGTTTGCTCTCCACCTGCTGCGTGGGACCTGCGTGGGGGAAATCGAGGCAACGTCCTTAAGGGGTGGGGGGGCTGCGATCGAGCAGGGCCAGGGCAGCGCGACCTCCCGCCGAGAGGAGCCCCATCAGGCCTGGAGGGAGAGCTGAATGATCAGAGCTTAAAGGAAGGGATGCGTCCCCCCAACACACACACACACGGATCAATTTTGCAAAGGAAGGAAAGAACTTTCCCAGAGGCACGGGCTGGGGAGGATTCCGGAGGGTCCTGCTCCCTCCTCCCTCCCTCTCAAAGCACAACCGGGTTGGCAGCGGGGGGTGGAGGGTGGCGAGAGGAGGCACTTACGCACATGCGGATTCACCCCCACACATAAACGCACACCTCTTTGCCCCGTCCTTACCTGTCCTCCGTTGGGTGGCTAACTTGCTAGGTCCCTTAGTGATGGTGTACATCATCTGCGTCTCCAAGCAGCACCAGATGAATGAAATGTGGGTCAAGGCAGGGAAGGGGGGGGGCGATCTGCCGCTCGCGCGCGCCCAACTAAAATAGTTTAGTTTTTTTTAAAAAGTGTGTGTCCTGCACACACAACTTTACATGGCAAGGTGTTTTTTTAAAAAACAAAAGCAATAATACGTAATCATAATAAGATGCCTCTGTGCGCTCTCCTTTCTCCCCCACGTTGCGCTGATGGTGGTTCCCCCGCAAACCTTCCCAAGTGTTGTTGTTGTGTTGTTTTTGCTGCTGCTGCTGCCGCCGCCTGTTGCAATGGCAAAGTCTTCCCTGCTTGCCTTTGACTTTAACTTCTCGGTGGCGGCAGCTGGACGCGGCGCGGTTCTCCTTTAACTAGGCGAGTGGGAGCGCGAGCAAAGGAGGCATGCCTGCAACACGCCCTCCCGCCCATCGCGCCTCTTAAAGGCGCAGCGCGGCGCTTGGCTCAGCCTGGAGGTCTGCCGATGACGGTGCAAGAACTTTTCGAAGTCAGAGGTCCCTTTTCATGGGTTGCGCAATTGCACAGCAGGGTTTGAAACTGCGGGAGAAGGTGCGCCGCTAGGCTACTCTCTTGGCTCTCTTGGGCTTGATTCACAGGAGCACGCGCGTGCAGCAGGTTTCTGGGATTCTCGGCACCCAAACAGCAATCCTGAGCTGCATAGAAGTGGGCTCGACCGCTTCATAGCAGCTGAGCAGGAATAATATCTGGGATGTTTCATTATGTAAATAATTCCCTGCAAGGAGAAAACTACCACATCAGGGCTGTAGTCCAGTACACCCACACATACTAGATATCTACTTTCAAGGAGAGTAGCCTCCTGTGTGAACTGTTGCAGCAAAAATTGCAAGGAGTCTTGTGGCACCTTACAAGACTTAATACATTTGCTATGACATGTTCTCAGGTCTTACAGTCCACTTGAGCAGATTCAGGTAAGTGTTATCTTGAGTTGCAGCCAGGTATACACTGATGGGATAACTAGAGAATAACACTTCATACATCTGATGAAGTGGCTTGTGGGCCACATAATAAAAGCGTTTGTCTTTAAAGTGTCACAGATGGCTATGTTTTTAATTTATCTTTAATGGAAAGGAGGATTCAAAAATTTCATTCTGTTCCTAAGTGTTGTGCTCCGTTTTACCCCCTTATTCTGCCCCATGCCTAGAGAAGAGAGAGCTGTTATTCTACTTGATGATTCAGGGCCAAATGTGTGAACTGGCTCTACTAGCCAGGCTGGAGTAGAGGAACTGAATGCAGAGAAATCAAGGGATGTTTATACATGTGCCAATCAGCAGACATTTCTTCCCATTTCCTGATCAATCTTTAATGTTCCTGTGTGCAGTGAAAACATTTTAAGAACTAGCCTGCTGGGTCAAGCAATATGGTCCCATAGACCAGCTTGCTTTTTGTGTATTCTTAACACACACAAACACACACAAATTCGCTCTGTTTCTGATGTTCAGGCTGTGGGTGCCATTCCTTATGTTGCCAAAATATGGAACCACACACAAACACATACACAAAATGGGAGGTATCAGCTGGCCTGTGGGGGCAGGGGGGGGGAAGCAGTAACTCAGTGGTTTGCATGCAGAAGGTCCCAGGTTCAATCCCTGGCATCTCCAGGGCTGGGAATATCCACACTCTGAAACTCTGTAGAGCTGCTGCTTCTCAGTGCAGACAATACTGAGCTAAATAGATTAGCAGTATGACTCAGTAGCAGGCAGCTTCCTATGATCCCATGATTCACAGAAGCACAAAACACAACAACCGTGGGGAGTGTAGAACAAGAGGGACTCAAAAACAGACAGGGAGGGCTGAACATGTTTGGAGACCATGGAATGCTGCCTGATTGTGTTCAGGGGAGAATAAAAGAAACTGGGGAGAGGAGAATGGAATGGAGTGGCTGGAATTCGGGACATGCAATATTTTGTTGCATCCTATTTGTGATAATGATGACCATAGCAGGAAAGCAACAGCATTTCACACTCTGTAATATGTACATGTGTGCCCTAAGTATGTATACAAACTCAAGGAGAGCTGTGAGCTTGCTTTTGTTGGGTAATCTAATTTATATTAGGTCTAAGTTGAAACAAGCAATCTCTCAACTCCTCACCAACACAAAGAAGCCTTTCTCTTTTCTGATCTTTCATATTTGTCAGAGTTGAAAATCCCTGTTCACAGCAATATGTCATCGAAAACTGTAGGGTGCTCTTGAAGAATCGTTCCCAAAATATAAGTATAAATTAGTCTTTTCCAGCACTCTGTTTGAATGGCAATCCTAGTTGTGACCACTTGATGTTCTTGTTCTCATTTTGAAAATATCTCTATCCATATTCTGCAAATAAAAAAAAAAGCAATCGATACTATACTATGCAATATTACACTGGAATGTTTAAATGTTTCTTTGAGTGTCCTTGAATCTTCCTGCCACACCATCCTCTCCTGTTACATCACCAGTTTGCTGTTTGGGGAGTCTTTGGGCCAAAAAGCAGCATATAATTTTTAACAAAATATAGCCAGCTTATCACTGTGCTCTACAGGAGAGAGCATTCTGCAGACATCATCTCATTAGGAGATACCTTGCATATGATATAGGAATCAGCTTTTAGTGCGGCAGAACATATCTTCGGAATTCCCTCCCATTATATACCAGACGTGCAGTCTCTGTTGTCTGATGCCTGTTGAATACCTTCCTTTCCAGCAAGCCTTTGAAGTGAATTTTTTTATCTGTGAATACGTGAAATCATTTTCATTGTTTTGATTCATGAAATTGCTTTATGGTTTTGCAGTTTTATTGTAAAACTGCTTCATGATGTTTTGTAGGAAGCAATTCATAAATGAAAGGAAAAACACGAATAATCAAATTCAATGCTTCATCAAAATATTATGATTTCCCCCCTCCTGCATTTTCTGCCAAAGGCGCTTCTGCTAAAGAGAGTTCTACTCTCACCAAATCTGGAAATAAAACCTATTAGTCTTTGGTGCTGCTGTTTCCTGCAGTCTGAGGTCCTTCAAGAAGGATGGCAGATGCTCACTGTCGGAGCAGCTGCTTCTGTGTGCAAAAGGTCCCAGGTTCAGGCCCCCGCATCTCCGGGGTATGGCTGCGAGAGAGAACCCTGCCTGAAATCCCGGAAAGCTGCTGCCAGTCAGTGTGGACAATACTGAGCTTGATGGACCAATAGTATGACTCAGCCAGTATAATACATATATATATAAAGAGAAGTGCATTATGGGAAAGCCAGTGGGCTCTGCCTTGCCTTCACCTTTCTCCATGTGCTCCAAGGTGAGCCAAGTTCAGAGATGACCTTGGGAATTCCTGCTCTAGCTAGCCAAAGGTCGGAAACGTTGCAAGGGTGACATTGTCTGTTTGTAGGTGAAAGGTGCTGCTTTTCTCCCGCTGTTGCATTACATGCCCTCTAGTCAATGACTGCTACTATTCAAATCCAGCCTATCTAACAAGCACTCAAGTCCAAACTACAGAAAAAGTTAAATTAGAGAGATGCCTCTTTGCACCTAACAAGCAGTTTTTAATTAACTAATTAATAATATATCTTTAAAATGTAGATTGCGACAGCTGGGAAGGGCTGGTAATTCACAAGACCACATGTAGTGGGATTTTAAGCCTTTCTCCCCCTTCTGCAGTGCTGAGGAAACTTCTGAAACTGGTACAGTATTTTGCATTGAGAAGAAGTGCCCCCCCCTTTGGCCGAGATGCAGTGACTCCCCTGCACACCTACTCAAAAACAAGTGGCAGATTTTTTTAAAGGGTGGTTTCCCTCTTGAAACTGCAGAAGTTTCACCTCCCTTCCTGCTGCAATCCTAATAATAATATAACAAAAGCTGCATGTTAGGTTATGTCCACATTGGTGAATTAAGCAGAGCCATCTTTCCCATAGGGCTTGGTGGTGTGTTGCACCAGGGCGCTGGCCTCTCAGGGGTGCCCCAGCAACTGGGGGAGCTGCGCGAATTTGCCGGCGGTGTCCCCTTTCCCTGCACGCCTGCCAGCTGCGCCCCATCAACCATATGTCTGGTGGGCGTGCAGCTTGCCTTCCAAGCCTCCGCGGGAGGAGAGCGTTCCCTGCAGAGGCTTAGGGTGGAAGCTGCACCCCCCCCATGGCTGGCAGTGCGCAGCTTCGCCCCCCCACTATCCATGGTAATTTGGGGGTGCTAGGTGTATATTTGCACCCCGGCGCCACATCTGCTAAAGACGGCCCTGGACTTAAGACACAGCAAAGTCCTAGAGCCATAGAATTGTAGAGCTGGAAGGAGGACACACCCGCAATGCAGAAATCTTTAGCCCAAGATGGGGCTCAAACCCACCACCCAGAGATTTATAATCTCATATTCTACTGACTGAGCTATCTCATTGTCATCCCTTCTTGCAGCTGTATTTCAAGCCACATTTCATCTTGTCAGAAAGCAGCTGAGGAGGTCTTCCACTGAGAAGGATGACCTTTTTGGTTTTCCTGCCTCTATAGCTCCCCCTCCCCCAAAAAATCTATCCACGAAGCTTGTCATCTTTGCATACATATTCAGCTGAACGTGCATTGTGCCAAGCAGCTGTCTCAAATATTCATATTACCCTGCATCTGCTTTTCTGACTGGATTGAAGCTGGTTTGAGAAAAAGACATCAGTATTTGTCAAGAAGCTGCAGGACCAATATGGATTGTGGCTAAGTTTGGGTGAATGTGGCTTCAAAATCTAGCTGTGGGAGCCTGCTGGATGTGGAATAAATGGAAATGGGAACTTGCATTTTGATGCAAAGATGCCTAGTTTGGCTCTCGAACAACTGGGGGGAAAGGAAATCCCAGTACATATCCTTCAACATTTCAAAATGACAACAGGGGTGTATGTGCTTTCAGTAGCACCCCAATTCTCACGAAAGACCAATTCCTACAGCATGGATTTTTGAGGGTCTGCTGGATTCACATCGGAGAGCCGTGTTGGTGGTGCTTTAAAAATTATATAATTGCACTGGTAGCTGGAAATGTTCCAAGGTCCATGTCCTCCTGGAAGCTGAGCTTGTTTACATGAATGAAGTGGATTCAGAGCTGGATTTACCAATGTCTGGGCCATAGGTGAAAACAGTTTACAGATTATCCCAAGGTATGCGGAAGCTTTCGTAAGTTGTGGGCAGATCATCTTTCTTATGTATCAGGCCCCCTATTCATACTGATGCAAAATTATTCCAAGAGTTCCACCCTTCTGGGAGCAGGGGGACACAAACAGGTGTCCTACATTATAGGGGACAATCTTCTAAGACGCAGGGTTGTCCAGTTGAGAGATTATGGCTGCGTACACATTACATTTCACTCTGGCGCCAGTGCTCTCCCACTGCTGGCGTTTGAAGCCAAGTGCATATGACAGTGGTTCTCAAAGGATGTGGCAGGAGAGGATGGCAAGTGTGGCAGGAAGATTCAAGGAAAATCAAAGAAACATTTGAACATTTCAATGTACTATCCTATAGTTTCAAAATAAATCTTTTTGGATATACCATCAGAAACATTATCTGCGCCTCTCTTCAAGAGCATTAGCTACCCTTCTATGGTTCTCCACAGCATATTGTTGTGAATTTTCACCTCTGACAAATTTGAAAGACCAGAAAAGATGAAGTCTTATTTGTGTTGATGAGGAGATGAGAGCTTGTTTGTCTCAAATTAGACCCAGACTCTCTTATTAGCCAGAAAAGCCTTTTTAACTTGCTCCCATAGCACCCAATGGTCCAAGGGCATGGAGACTATTATTACACGCTACTCCCTCCCAGAATTCGACATGCTGCAATCTTGGGACCAACATAAAATCCGGGCCTGGATTCTTACAAGGGACGAGGCCATGGATCGGGCACGGTCCACCACAGCCCGCCTTTCTATGTGGGTTCCTAAAGTTAAAGTGGTAAGATCTCTTGCCAACTACTTGATAGACCTGAAGGAGCCTAATTTGAGAAGAGCGTTCACAATGGCCCATTTCCATTCTATACCCACGGCCTTCCTGCAGGGGATTTACTCCAAGACCCCAATTACTCAGCGCATATGCCCATGCACAATGAATGAAATAGAGGATTATATACACCTTTTCTTCTACTGCCCTATATATGAGCCAATAAGATCCAAGCTCCTCCACTTGATCCCGCCCACCATCACATCTAAGGATGACGGTTTGAAATCGCTTCTCGTGGACGCAAATCCCCAAATTACCCATGGGGTGGCAATCTTCATAGTGCAGGCTCTGAAACTTAGGGCTACCCTGACAGGGTAGCGTGCCCCATGCCTGGACCTGTTTTAATGCTTTTTATATTCCCTTAACTCAATGTTTTGGTATTTTTTGTATTGTTTTATTTTGCTATGGCTGTATGCTAACGCAATAAAGGTTTTTGAATTTTGAATTTGACCCAATATAAATGAGGTTACCTGGAAAAAGCAAGCTCACATCTCTCACTTAGCTTGTAAGGTACATATGTAAGAGGCTCGTTTATAACTATATTTTGGGAATAATTCATTTCTTATGTGGCTGCATTGTTTTATACTTTCTGGATGCCCATGATCAAATTATAAAATAGTTGTGTTCTGTGTTCTCAAGCACTGCTAGGAGTTGTTTCTTTTTATTTTCCAATGTATTTCTTACCGATAAAATATTTGGCGTGGTGCAAGCAATTTTTTATTCCAAAACTGTGGCCCAGAAAAAGAAAGTTGGAAAACCACTGGCCTATGACATTAGCCACAATCCATTGGTATCCTATAGTTCTTTCAGAAGTACTGCTTTCTCTCAAACCAGCTTCCATCTGATTCAAAAATAAAAGCTGCATTTATGCTGAGTTGTGTACATTTTAAACACCTGCTGCACCACTGGAGGGGGATGTGTAGGTGTGCAGGGACACAGGTCAGGTAGACAGGACAGGTGATGGTGTTGTAGCAGTGTAAAAAGCTACTTGAAACATAGTGGGGGGGGGGGAGGGAATTAACTTGCAGCATTTTTAGCCACGAATGCATACATGTCCAAAGACCCATAAAAAGGGAGAGCAGGGCCCGGGGGGGGGGCAGGGGAGCCCTGAAAACTTATTATTAATTTAATTTAATTTATATCCCACCCTTCCTCCCCACAGAGCATCCACAGCAGCTAACAACATAATAGTTTTTAAAAGTTTAGGAGAGTTTGAATTGTTTAAAGTATGTATTATTTTAAGTTGTATTGTTTTGCTGCCCTGGGCTCTTTTGGGAGGAAGGAAGGGATACAGATCTTTAATAATAATACTAATACATTCCAGGATGGTCCCTTCAGCAAAATGGGTATAACCACAAGTCTGACATAACTTATACTTTCATCCACACTCCCTCCCTCTGAAAAATATGGGGTTTAATAATGATGGACTTTATCTACATTGGCATTAACAAAGTAAGTTTTAAATGTTTGCAAACTCAGGAAAAAAGTTACATTTTCTCATTTCCTTTTTTTTATTTTATTTTTTTGGTATAAAATACAAAAACCACTGAAAAGTCAGGAGCATGTTATTTTCCCACGAAACTAATGAGAAAATTACAGGATACTTACTATTGCGTACCTATAGGTGGCTCCCTCTTACGGCTTGATAGGAACCCCCAGAGCACAAATTTCTTAACCGCGCCGCTGGTGTAGTGGTATCATGCAAGATTCCCATTCTTGCGACCCGGGTTCGATTCCCGGGCGGCGCAGGACTTTTTTTCATTTTTGGTTTCGTTTTACTTCGCAAACACTATACGTACAGTATGTAATATTTGCATGCAAACTGGTGATAACAGTTTCCCGCTTCTCCTCCTTTGTGTCACGCGCCTGCTTTGCGTTTATATCCGCTCCATGATTTTAAAGCTGTAATTCTACGTGCATATTTAGCTGGGAAGAACCCCCACTTAAACCCAGAAGGAGGGCATTGCTTTCGAGTATACACGAACGGTAAAAAGCTATCAGTATTCAGGGCTCACCCCCATTCATTACATCCAGAATAACTTGTTTTCCAATACAATTTAGTTCTGTAGAGTATTTGTAAAGGATAATACAAATCTATCTTACAGGGTTGTTGTATTATAATTTAGACAATGAATATGAAGTCTTTCAACACAATAAAACTTAATAATAATAATACAAATTGTTTTTATTGTTAACAACGTCTCAGAGTTCACCGGCTACTGCAGCAAAAAGGAATAAAGAGCCCTGCGGACTAGGACCTTGAAATATCCCGTTTCTTTTTTTTCTTTTTTTGCAGCCGAAATTTTAAAGGAACCTGTAAGGCATGAATTAGCTACAGCAGCGGAGGCACTTTCTAGGGAGTAAATCTATGGTTTATTTGCTAAGTGCAAACACACATTCAAGAAGCCCGCGCCTCCTATCGTTTGAAAATAAAGATCCCACCAGAAACCTGGTTTCCGGACTTTCCAAGCACCCGCTTGCAAAACCATCTATACCAGGAGGAGGGGCAGAAGTGGAACCAATAGCCACGCTTTCCCCGCGCTGCATTCTGGGAATTGTAGTTTTCCCCGCTTTTGCTTTGTGGCTTCATTTAACTTCCTCGTTCGATCTCCCTCCCTCCCTCCAGCAGCTCTGAGGACAAAATTCCCAGCCTGCAATACTTGGGTGCGGGGGTGCGAGCCTCCTTAAAGGTAGACCTAGAGGACGAGAAGGAAAGTCCTTGCAGCAGGCTGCTTGCAAGGGGCACCCAAGCGGATCCTGCAGCGAAACTGTTGCAAGGCGTCCTGCTGCTCTGCAAGTCCCTTCCAAAGACCCCCCGGTTTGGGGGCTGCACAGCCTGCCGACCCCCCTCACCCCTCTTTTGCAGGATGAGTGCCGCGTTCGTAGCAGCGGCGGGTGAGAGGAACAAGGAGCCTATCCTGAGGGTCCTCCGGGACTACGTGAGCCCCAGCCAGCCGCAAGTCCAAGTGCTGGAAGTGGCTTCAGGCTCCGGGCAGCACGCGGCCCACTTTGCCCAAATGATGCCCAACGTGCTCTGGCAACCCTCGGATGTGGATCCGAAATGCATCGAGAGGTAAGGCGAGGCGTCGGTCGTTGCCTCGCTGCTGGGGCGGACCTGGGAGGCTGTTCGGATGGCTCATTGGAGTGGACTTCCACGGGATTCCCCACTGGTCCAGTCTGGACACGAGGAGGGCCCCCTCCATCCTGGCGCTTTATAGAGGGTGTCGTCTGAAACGTGTTTTTTGACGCGCTTCAGGCCTCATACCATGTGCACTATATATACACTGAATGCACTATGCCATGTGGCTGGTACCGGTAGGTGGTGGGTGTTGCTCCTCCCACCCACTTTTCACAGCTGGCTCGCGGGGGCGGGAGTCTGCTTTGCCAGCGAGCTCCGTGCAGGAAACACACGGGCGAAACAGCCGTGCCCAGCGGGACTGAACCCCACACTGCCACTACTCCACCCACTAGCTGACGTCACCCAATGACACCAGCAGATTGGCAGGTGGGCTTGGTTAGGGGGAGATGGATCAGTCTGCAGAGCAGAAGTTCCCCACCCATGATGGAAGTTATTCATTGCATTCATAAGACGATGAATAGCACGATGGCTTTCCGTTCTCTCTCTTTCTCTGTCGCTCCTCCACCCCGCAGAATGGACCTACAGATTCTTCTCTGCATTAGTTAAGAAATACATGTATTATTGGCCTGTGCCCACCTGTAAGACTAATGCTGGAAATTAATGGTTTTAGGGCTGTGGTCAATATAAAACATTTCATTTGTATTTATTTAAAGAGATTTAAATTAAGGGTGCCTTAAATTGAACCTGGAAACAAACTGGCACCCAATGTAAGCGATACAGGATTGGCGTAGTAAGTCTGGTCTCTAGCTCCTGTCAGCACCCTGGCAGCTGTGTTCTGTACCAAATGGTGTTTTTGAGCTGCCTTTAAAGACAACCCTGTGTAGTGAACGTTATTTTATTTGTTTGCTTGTTTTCTTCTTCTTCTAAGTATCTTTAACTGGTCTTTAGCTGAAAGAGCATCTTGAAGGTTTCTTTCTTTTTTCCCCTTCAGGTTTACAATAAAAAACAAAAAACAGATATCAAAAAAGAGATAACACACAATGAAAAAAGAGTGGGGAAGGAGGAGGAAAAAAAGCAAACTCAAGCTCCAGCTTTTAAAGCTGCTGTTCTAAAAATGACCAGCAGGGATAGAAGCAAATCCGAAAGCCTGGTGGAATGGCTGTTCCTAGGTGACAATTGAGGGAGGGCAAAATAATGTAAGCAGTAGTTAAAAAGTGTCCCTTAAATTGTACTTGAAAGTGAGCTTGTCCATAATGATTGGCCAGCTTCATGGTTGGGGGCGCCTAGTTGGTTGCTCTGATTCGTGCTACGAAGGCTGGTCTAAGTGGACCTTGACCAGGTCCAGCAAAGCACCTCCTATGCCTCTAAACACAGGATCACTGAGCACTGCTCTGTTACACGTTAACTCTTCAGCAAATCTCAGTATTCATTCTGGTTTTGCAAATCTGAAACGTATTACAAGAATCCTTGGGGCAGGTGGGCCTGGGGAGGAAAGTATACCACGCATGGCTGAAGTCAGCCCAGCCCCTAGTTTAGCGGATAGTGCAGACCCAAACTCGGCCTTCCAGCTGTTTTGGGACTACAATTCCCATCATCCCTGACCACTGGTCCTGTTAGCTAGGGATGATGGGAGTTGTAGTCCAACAACAGCTGGAGGGCCGAGTTTGGGGATGCCTGGCGCAGACCATAGTTTAGTGTCAGGCCTATAATTCTTTGAAATTAGTACCAAACTAATATTACATCACTCATGTAATTAGCCATTGCTTTAGTGGTTGGCATTTTTTTTTTTTTGTTAATTAAAGTAAATCATAGTCATGGGATCTGGATTGGGTTCCTGGCAGGATGGGTTGATAGGTACAGGGGCCTTACTACTTCATTCCCACTGCAGTTCTGATCCAGAAACAGCCCCCCCCAAAAAACCACCTTGCTCTTTCCACTGAAAGCAAAGTTTCCATTGGCACCTAAAATGTCCTAAGAACATTCATATATTAAGCTAACACTCTAATAGACATGCTATAAAAGGAAAACAGGATAGGGAGAGGAGATGAAATCCAGCTGATGCTTAATTGGCCAATGGATGAGGACAGGTCAGCCTCCCCTTTTCCAGGAGAGTGGGGGGTGGGGAGCCTCGCAGTGGCTCTTGGTAGAGGCCTCAGTACTTCTCATTTTAAAAGTGTTTATAAAAGCTGTGGACGGCAAGTGCGATCTGGGAAGAGGCATTCTGTCTGTGAGAAGACCCTCTTTAAGGGCAACGTTGGCTGCTTTTTCCTTTTTTAAGGAAGCCTGTGGGTCATTTCCTTCCTATGTATATGTATATATCTTTATTGTCATTGTACAAGTACAACGAAATTGGACAATTTATGCACAATTTATGCAGGTTTAATTGATTAATTGGAAGGGTTCTTTCAAACTCTTCGGCAGCTTTGCTTGTAACACAACCAAGCCCCTTCATTTATCAGCTGGATTTGTTTTATGCTTTCAACTGGTTGGTTCAGTGGTGCAATGAAGCCATTTTAGGAATGGGCCTTTAGCTCAGTGGCAGGATTATCTGCCTTGCATGCAGAAGGCCCCAGGTTCAGTCCCTGGTATCTCCAGATAGGGCTGTAGGAAACCCCCAAAGAGCTGCTGCCAACCTTTGTGGAAAATACTGAGCTTGGTGGACCAAAGGTTGCTTCCTATGTTCCCACATTCAGACTGTGCAGTTGATGGACTTGTGCAAGGCCTCCTCTGTAAATGGCAATAGGCATCTCATACATGAGATCATCCATCCCTGCTTTGCCTGGAGGCTCTCCTGCTCATTCTGGTGAGAAGGGCCCTGGACTTGTGCCCCAGAATCTCCTACCCTGATGGCGCTCCTGTCTCTACTGAGAGCAAACTGCTGGTGCCGGCTCTACCGTTGACCCTTGCCCAGTCTGCAGTCTGGCTCTCTTCCTTCTCTTTCTAGCATTTCTGAATTTATCAGGGCGTTCCGCCTCCCGAATGTCAAACCACCCATTTACTTGGATGCATCGCGCAGCTGGGAGACGTGGGGCGGCTTGCACCCGGACTCTCTGGACCTCATTGTCAACATCAACATGATTCATATCTCGGACATGAGCTGCACGGAGGTGAGGCCGCTCTCCTGTCAGCCCGCATGGCAGTGAAAGCCTGTACTGTGTCTGCTGGGAAGTCAAGCCCACTGAGCTGAATGGGATTTATTTACCCAACCTTCACCCTAAGGTGCCAGGGCGGGTTAGAACAACAGAAACACCATGCTAAAAACAGTTTGAAATATGGTGCTACAGGGTGATAATATGTGACTTGTTGTGCCATCTTGTGGTTCTTGGCTGAATGTCCATCTAGCTAACAACCTTTCCTGGGCTGTTTGCTAATTTAGGGAACTGGCATCACCAACAGCAGAAATCTAGTGTGTTGCTCCCAGTTGCTTATACACCTGCAAATGGTGCACCGTATGGCCAGCTGAGGTTTTTAGCATAGTGGCACCAGGCCTTTGGAATGCCATTCCCTTTGAAATCAGACCAACACTAACAATTTTGATATTTTGCTGCCTGCAGAAAATGCTTCTGTTTTCCCAAGTGATTTTAGAGAATTAATTTGATTCAGTGTTGGTCATTTCTCCTGTAGCTTATGATTTTGTAATTTTATGGTTGTTTAACAAATTTATAATACACTGCCATGAGACCTTTTTCAATGATTTGGCAGGTTAGAAGTACATGCAGGTCTGGCTTACCAAAAACAATGCATTCCCTAGAAATTATTAGTTATGAGAGTGTTTGCAATAATGAGTTGATAATTTCCATTGATTCCTGTGGGGAAATTTATAATGTGTTCCTGCCCACAGAATTTTGACCCCCAAAAGCAAAATATATTTTAAAAACTGCTCTCTGATTTTGTCCAATCGCTTCCCCTCCCTTCCTCCCTCTGTTCCTCAGCCAACTAGCAAAAGGCAAACAAGGAAGTAAAAAAGAAATGTTTTGTTTGGATATCTGAATCTGTAGTGTGTATAGTAAGGTTTGAGTACTAATTCACTGTGTTTGGATAAGTGAATTTTCACACATTGAATGTTCATAAAGCGGGACCTGCGTGCATTCCTACCAACAGTGAGAGAAATGCACTCTGCACATGCTTAGAGGAAGCATTCCTGAGTCTACATAGAGTCTATTTCCCTCACCATTGTTGAGCAACTGCATCTATGGAGTGGAGGTACTGTAGTCTGAAGATGCCCCTTGCTCTGGAAACCAAGCACAATTTTGCAAAACTTAATTTGTGCTCTTTCCGTAAGGAATCTGCAAGAAATAGAATTAGACACACAGGAAAGATCCTACTGCAAGGATCAGTTGCCACTTTCTTGCTAATTTTTATACATATCCTGCAAATGCTTTGTGATTCTCATGAAACCGGCTCTTTCCAAATGTGGTTGTTAACCTATTTCCTTTGCATTTTGTTTAATTATTCCCTGCCCCACCACCCCCAACCACAGGGTTTGTTCAGAGGAGCAGGAAAGCTGTTAAAGCCTAAAGCGGTGATGGTCACATACGGGGTAAGCTGTCAATCAGGATCCTTGTAATCTAGATGCTGCTGCTGCTGAAGCAGCCTTTGCCAAGTGGATGGCCTCTAGATGTTTTCAACTACAACTCCCATCAGCTCCAGCCAGCAGTTAAAGAAAACAAAAAACGTTGTGCAAAACTTGCAGTTCCTCCCAACTTGCTAAATTCTCTGATGTATGGTTTTGGCTACATATGGATAAAGCACTGGGAAATTGCCTTCCATTTGCAAGTAGCAGCAGAGGAGCAGGATAAATTCTATTTACTTCTTTTAAAAAATCCTTGAATTTATTTTTTATTTTTTGCAAAGATGCTTTTAATGCCACATGTAGTTTTGACCCTGGGTGTGATGGTATAAGGACCCTGAACTCCTTTATATCACGTCTCCAGATGGCGCCCTCCAGATGTTTTGGAGTATAAGTTGTCGGCTGAAACATCTGGACGGCACCAGCTCGGGGAAGGCTGCTCTAAAGTAACCAGAACGCAAAGCTGCTATTCTTGGGCCTCTGGTGATGGTGCAGAACCTGTAACTGGACCACAACTCCCAACATCCTTGGCCATTAGTTGCTCTGGCTAAGAATGAGGGCAGCTGAAGTAACCACCTCTTGAGGGCCGCAGATTTATCCTTTGCAACAGCCTAGTGTTTCTGTGTATTCATGTGATATTTTGATTTGGTCTCGGTTTGTTTTTGTTTTTTGTGGAAGTTGGTCGCATTCGTTGCCAACAGTATGCCATGTCCCCCCCTAGTGGCCACCCTTGGCTCTGCAGAAAATCCAAGGCGCTTTCTCTCATACTGGCTACTTTGAGGTAACAGGGCATATGGTTGCTGGGTTTTTTTAAGCTTTCTGTAGTCTAAGCCCCCCATAAGTTCTGAAAGTTTCATTAAGAGGAACTTAGCTGTCTTAATTCTTTGACCCCCCCCCCACAGTTCTGAGTTAAGGGGTGGCAGGACAAAGAACCCACACATTTTTTTATTTTTTCTTAAAAATAATATTTGATTGTTTGATACCCTTTGTCTAAACTGTTTGGTGTGTTTTCCCCCTGCCTGATTCCACCCCAAGCCTTATGCTGTGAATGGCTGCATCTACCCACAGAGCAACGTGGACTTTGATTGCTACTTGAGGCAGAGGTAAGGAGGAGCTAGGCCAAATCGAAGGAGTAGCTCATAGCATATAAAGCCCTCAGCAGCTTTGGAACTAGTTTACTGTGCCCTCTCAGCCATTTCCATCTGCAGAAAAGGCACTTTCAAAAGTCCTGCATCATGTTCATTCTGCAACTGCAAGGAATCTTAACTTTCAGCATGGCAGTACCAGTAGGTACCATTAGGAACTCCCTGCTTATTGATATTAAGCACTATTCCTGATGCTTGCTAAAAAAAAACACTTTTTGTTTTGTTTTGTTTCAGCAAGTCTAGCCAGACGTAATTTTATCAGGCTCAAAGATCTGTTGGTTTTTTAATGTATCTTTGGATGGTTTTATTTATGGCTACTGTTTCTCAAATGTCTGGGTTTTGGTTTTGTGTTTTTTTTTTACTATTTTTAAATGGTGTATTTTATACCATTTTATGCAAATAGCTTAGAGATTTATTTATTTTTGATTGAACAGTATATAAAATAAGGAAGAGTGGTGTGGTTCTACTCCTGAGATTTACTTGGTTGACATCTGCACCATCCATTCAAAGCACTCTTATACCACTTTAAACAGTCATGACTTACCGCTAAGCATCCTCAAGATTGTAGTTCATTGAGCATTGTTAGGAGGCCCCCTTTCCCCTCACAGAACTACAGTTCCCAGAGTTCCCTGGGAAGAGGGATTGACTGTTACACCACTCTGACAACTGTAGCTCTGTGAGGGAAATCAAGGTCTCCTGGCCACACTTGGGGAAGTCATGACTGCTAAAGTGGTATAACACTGATTGGCATGTAAAGCACAGACATGGCCCAATTCAGGCCATCGTTAGCCACACACGCAGAGCTACAATTCCCAGAGTTCCCTGGGAAGAGGGAGTGATTGTTAAGCCATTGTAGGAATTGTAGGCATCACCTCAAGCAGGATTCTGACATGTGTGGGTAGGAAACCCTCATGTGGAGGCAGCAGTGTTGCTCTCTGTATGTACCGGTAAGCACCTCTCAAATACAGTGATTGACTTCATTCTCTCTCTGTCTTCTCCCCGCCCCACTCCCAACCACAGAAACCCAGCCTGGGGCCTCCGGGATACGGCTTTGCTGCAGCAGCTTGCTGAGATCAATAGGATGTGGTTGGAGAGGATGGTAGGTGGTCGTAGGAACCTAAAGAATAGGTTTTGGGGAAGGGGGAGTGTGTGGCCCCACGACTGTTGTTTGGCTCCTATTAGCTCCAGCTAGCGTGGCTCAGGGATCTGGGAAGATGGGCACCTGTCAGGGATGGGTGTCAGGAGCATAAGTCACACGACATCAGTAAAGTTAACTCTTTATTCAAGGAAGCAAGTTCTGCTCTGGAGGCCAGGCACAGTAATCACAGCAACTCCGCCCTAATGAGGCAGTTGCAAGAGCTGAAGGTCCCTGCCTTCCACAGCTCTCTAAATCTCCTCCTCCCCAGGGTCTTTCCCAAGCAATCGGAGGCTCTGTTGCCCCCTATTCTGGTTCTGGGAGACCAGTGGGGAGGGGATCTGGTCGCAGCAGGAGCGGGTGACACCCTGACTTCTTCACCAGCCTGACTCATCTCCGCTTCTTGTCCCCCCTCCTCTCCAGTCTCCTCTTCTGGACTGCTCTCTGCCACAGCCTCTTCCTGCTCACCAAACCCTGTTGTCCCTTCATCTTCCGACACCTCCTCCCAGTTTGCTCCTTCTTCTGCCTCTGACCACTCTTTGTCATCCCACCACCAATCCCCTGGCTCTGAGCCTTCTTCCCCTGGGAGTTTCTTTGGGGTTCCCCAGCTGTTTTCTCCCACCTCTGAAGTGTTGTTGGCCAGGAACAGCTGGAGTAGCACACCCCTGCGAATGGCAGCAGGATGTCTGTGGGTGAGGGAGGGGAAAATACGTATTGCAAATAGATTTGGGAGGAGCAAATTTGTCCCTTGGCAAGCGCCTTCGCTATGAGAACACTGTGGCTGTGTTCTCCCTCCACTGCTGTAACCAGTATGACTCTGGGGATCAGTTGCTGGGAACAGCAGGTGGAGGGAGTGTGTAGCTGAGGTTCTCCTGGCTGTCTTCCCGGAGGCATCTGGTTCGCCATGGTGAGAATGCACCATGGATGGGCCTTTGGTCTGATCCAGCAGGGCTCTTCTTGTATTGTTCTGAAGCAGAGTGTGTTAGACATTCCTGTGGGTCAGGTGTGAGGAACCTTTGGCCCTCCAGATGATACTGAACTACAACTCCCATCAGCCCCAGCAAGCATGGCCAATGGCCAGGGGCAGTGGGAGTTTTATAGTTCGTCAACAGCTGGAGGTTGCAGACTTTGGGCTCTTAAATTCCAGTGGCACCCTGTGCAGTACTAAAATTCGACATCCCCACCTTCCATTCTTCAGCATTGTTGTGGCATCCCTGCAGTGTGGCACCCAGTATCACTGCACTGGTTCACCACCCTACAACTGCCTCTTCCAAAGGTTCCCCTCACCTGCTGGGCTCTCCAAACAATTTAGGTTCCTGACCCTCCAGTGTTCTGAGTGGCATTGAGAGCCTAAGGAACTGCCTTATATTGAGTCAGACCATTAGTACATCCCGTTCTGTATTGCCTGCACTTGACTGGTTCTCCAGAATGTCAGAAAGGGTTCTGTGCCAGGGCTGCCCAGAGATGCAAGGGATTGAGTGTGGGACCTTCTGCATGCCAGGTAGATGCCCTACCACCGAATTATCATCATTGCCTACAGGAGCAGGGCAGGTTTGCCAGTGCAGAAGTTCAGTCCCCAACATGTGGAGAGCTGCAGGATAGGAGAAAGTCGCACAAGGGAGGAAGAGGGTCTAGGGAATGCGCCCCTCACTCTCCCCACCCCCTGCAATGAGAATCTGGCTTGGAGTGGGAGACACCTGAAGAGGCCTAGTGGTGTCTTTGGTTGAACTGTGTGCCTGCGTCCATACAATGTGGCTGCCAAGTATCTCAAGTAACCTCAAGATTTTCTGCTTCCAGGTCGACATGCCTGCAAACAACAAGTGTCTTGTTTTCCGCAAACACTAAGCCAGCCCATCCACTTTCTCTGCCAAGGAGAAGGGACCACCAAGGACGGTCAAAGTGTCGCCTGCCACCGCCAAATTTGCTCTGTGTCTGTCGTGCTCAAGCCCACCAGGTTTCTAGTAGCTTCTTCGGCTCCTGGGTGAAAATAGCTCTTGGTGAGATGGGAATGATGTCCTGTATGAAGATCTGCATCAGGAGAGAAAAGCCTTTACAGAGAATGGAGCTTTGCCCAAAGGTTTCTGGCCAGTGTTGAGCTAGCCCAGGGATGGAGGAGCTTCAGTCCTCCCAAATGTGCTTGGACTCCCAATTCCCATCGGCCCCCAGGCAGCATGGCTAGGGGAGGAGACAGGGATGGAGGGAACTACAAGCCCAAGCACATCTGGAGGGCCTGTGGGTCCCCAGCTAGCCCGTTCATGCTTCGATTTTGGTATTCACTGATGGTTTCGACGTTGTGGGTTAGACGGCATCCATGTACCCATCTTGGACCACCTTTGTCTCTTGTGCATGAATATTATCTTTAGCCTGCTTCAGTGAAGGCTTTGTTTTCAGGTCTTCTTTGATGGAAACCTCAATGTCTTTTGACCCTGTACTGTGACTTTTGGGTTGGGGGGATTTCGAAGTAGAAAATATTAGGGAATATGGGAGGAAAGGAAAGCTCAGAATGACACTTCCCCAAGTAACTGAAGGCTATCGTGCAGAGCTAGATGGGAAAGATGGATTTGATGACTAGCACTCTTTACAGTCCTCCCATTGGAAGAGGCTGGGACTATTTTCCTTTCCTCCTCCTTCCCACCCCGCCCTCCAAATTCTGCTGTGATCCTTTTCTTTCCATGCTCATTAGAGCAAAAGTCAATACCACAATGTGCCAACAACCCACCCAGTAAAGGAGAATGGGAACTCTTTAGCCCTTCAGTGGTTGTTGGACACCAACTCCCGTCAGCCCCAGCCTGCATGGCCAATGGTCTGGGGTGATGGGAGCTGTAGTCCAACATCATCTGGAGGGCCACAGGTTAGCCATCTCCCTGGGCGAAAGAGGTGCAAACCCTCAATCTCATCAGCATCATTACTCTGCTTATGAAGGGGTGGCTGTGGGGGAGACTTCGTGGGGTTTTTTTGGCAATATGGAGGCCTGCAGATTCCTCCCCTGCACTCATGATTAGGATTTTACACCACATGAATTCTGACAATACAGCACCAGACACATCCAGATAAACTGCATACTATGAGATTGCTGGGGCTGAACCATTTGGGACTGCAGGTATGGGTTGCACAATTGAATTCCTCCCCCTACATCAAAATCTCCTTGCCCAGGGAAAACTAAGATGTGAAGGAAAATGGCACTATGCTAGCCTTTCCCCCAAGGGTTTAGTTTTCTGAATTCAAGAGTGTTTTAACAAAGTTGTTAAAATACTGGTTATTCAATAATGTAATTCCACACCTGTATTCTGAAATGCTACCACCCCAATAACATCATACCCACCTGCACCTGTAGGTTAGCTTACAGTCTAGCAGCTTTAACATGTCTTCAGCTGAGTAATTCCCCCCCCCCCCTTTGCCTGTTCCAAGTGTTCCTCAACAGAGGTAGCAAATCACTCCAGCACATCTTTAAAAAGAATCTGTATGAAGTAATAGTTCCCTCTAGTGGTGATCTGTAGAGCAGCAACAATGTATAGCTAAGGGTTGAGCTCATGGGAATAGCAAGGCGGAAGAACTTTGCCGGGGAGATTTGTGTGGATGTATTGCTGTGTGGACTCTGCTGCATTTGGGTGCAAATAAATAAATTGCTTGGGTATTGCTATGTGAGAAATGTATTCGTTTACTGTACTCGATTGAAGTACCAGAGCTTTACTCTCCTACGTAGCCTAGGTTGATGATAAGCAAGGCCAAAGTTTAGATTAAATATTTGTACCCCCACTTTCCTGTTATAATAGTGTTCAAAGCAGCTTACATAACAAAGGAGTAAACCTTGCAATATGTAACCTGAGAAGATAAAATCAATTTGATCCAGAATCCATCTCTGAATATAAGAGCGTACTGCATCAGGCAAATGACCCACCTAGTCCAGTATCCTGTTCTGACAGTGGCCAACCAGTTGCCCAGGCAGGGAGAATCAAACAGGACTTGAGAGCAAGAGCACTCTCCGCTCTTGAGCTTCCAGCATCAGGCAGTCACCAGAAGCATTTCCCCTCCCACAGTAGAACTAGAAAGGGTTCATGCAGACTTTAAGTGGTTGTTTTTCCGTCCATTGCTGCACACAGCAAAATAACCCCAAACTGATTATCCAAATAAGTGTGGCTCTGCATAGGATTGCTTGTGACGGGGAGGCAATTCTGCTTTGGCCAGCACTGCTGTAGGCCCACAAGATTGCTTTAAGACAGGCTGGGGAATCCTTCAGTCCTTTGATGTTGCTGAACTACAACATCCACCATCCCGGGCCGTGTGGAGGGCAACGATTTCCCCATCCCTGTCTTAAGAACAAGTCCAAAAGTGGAATAGCCACATGAGCACTTCAAATCAATGCCAAAGAGGATCTAATTTCCTCATCCAGACACATTTGGGACAGGTGGTTGCCACTTTCTGTTTCTCCCTTAGCAATTGTTCTTCCTTCCTTAGGTAGGTCCCTCTCACATTTTGCAAACTCTGCTCCCCACTTGCATGCGGCTACAGTAAGCCTGTTTCTCCCCCTCCCCTTTGCCATTATTTGATGGGAGGCTAGTCCTCATGACCTTTTTAGCTTGTGACGCTGGGCTAAAAGCAGAATTTGCTTTTACAACAGGAAAGAAAGGGGCTGGTAGAGAACAACCTCCACTGTAGAAGGAACACAGGATTTCTTTTCGTTATTATTATTATTAATTCCACATAGGCTGGGCTGGAGGGATGTCACAGGCGCAGATAAATTACAGCTCTCTCTCACACACAAAAACAGACAATAGGTAGTTACAAGCAATAATGGAGCTCATTGAAACAGTAGTGATAATAACTGAAAACATCTAAAAATGAGAGGCAGGTCCATGGAGGTGGCATGGAATAAGGATTCATCCCTCTGCACTCTGGACCTACTTTGAGACTCATGGGCTTTCCAGGAACGCCAGATTTGTCCTGCCAGTCTCCAACCCAGTCCTTGCATAGCTGCAGCACAGCACAAGAAAAGGAGAGCAGAGTCTCTTGGGGAAAGGGACGTCAACCTTTGCCTGCCTTCCCTTCTCTGCCACAGACAAGCAGCAGCTGCCACTGGCACCCATGCTAGTCCTGGAACCGGTTGAGAAGTTCGCACGTCTTCTTCTCCAGCAGCTCATGGATCTTCTTGACCCGCTTGTCATTGGCGGCCCGGACGTAGCTGTTGGGGTCGAGGACCGCCATGCCTTCCTGCACCTCGCCCATGATGATGAGGGGCCCGTCCTCAGTGGTCATGTTGGGGCAGGGGCAGTTCCAGTCCATATCTGTCAAGGTCACCTCCAGGTACTTGATGTTGAAGAATTTGAGGCCCATCTTCTCGTCCTTGAGGATGTCATCCAGGGCAAAGCGGGCAATGCCAGAATCCTGGTCCTCGATGATCTCCATCAGCCGCCCCACGATGGCGAAGTCGCTGCGGCAGAGGCTGGGCACCATCTTGCTCTTCAGGCGGCAGGCTTTGCACTGCAGCGTCTTGGGGAAGGGGCAGACGTCCTCGCAGCTCTCCTTGCCGTCGAAGTTGTTCTCGTTGCCCTCGCAGCCGCCGTAGATGAAGGAGTGGCACTGCTTCATCAGGTGGTTGTAGGCCCAGCGGGGCTCCCAGTTCTTACAGGGACCCTGCACGATGGGGAGAGTGCAGAGGTTGACGGCGTTATTGACACAGGCCAGTTGGCACTCTTCGTAGGTATCAAAGTGGTTCTGGTTAGCCCCACAACCGCCATAGCGGAAAGTGGTGCACAAGCCTCTCTTGGAGTCAAAATGCCAGCGGACTTGGTAGGCCTCACATTCCTGCTTGTCAGGCTCCTTCAGGCACTCTCCGGGCGGGAGCTGAGGAGGGCTGGATGCCTTCGGCTCCCCTCTGGAGTGCTCTCTCTTGACAACAGACAGCGGGAAGTCCGCCCGCAGGAGGCCGGCAGAGTTCCTGGCCGTGCAGGTGTAGATCCCAGCATCCTCCGGCTGGGCGTTGTAGATGACCAGCTGGCCGATGTTGGTCACGACCACATTGCCATACATCTGGTCGGGCCGCATGATGAAGTTTTCCTGGTGGTCGCTCTGCTTCTCCCACGTGATGTCGGGGCGCGGCCGCCCACTCACGTCGCAGTGAAAGCTGACCGTGCCCCCCACATAGACCAACTGGTGGAAGGGGTTGTTGTAGAGGGCCGGCGGTATGGGCAGCTCGGTGCCTGTGCCAGGCGTCGGGTGAGCCGTGGTCTCCATTGGCACCGGGCTGGTGTTGGGCCAGGTGAAAATGTACTTGCACGGCACCACGGCCAGGCTGATGCCCCGGATGCAGGCCTCGGCGTCCATGTAGCACTTGTTGTAGTAGGTGAGTCCGTCGGAGGCGCAGGTGAAGTTGGGTTCCTTCTCGCACCTGTCCTTGCACTTGCAGACGGGCTGCCCATCCCAGATGTCACAGTCTGACCCCTGTTGCGTGCACACAAAGCTCTCGCATGTGGCCTCTTGCACCAGCTCCAGCGAGGAGAGGCTTCCGTCCGCATAGCGGGCTGCCACGCAGCTCCGCAGGCCACAGACGTTGGTGCAGCATTTCTCAAAGCCTTCGCAGTCCTGCAGAGGAGGAGGAGGAGCAGAACTTTTAGATTTGAGTGAATCAGCATCGTTTTCCCCATCAAACTAGGTGTGACAGGGCCTTTTTGGTGGTGGTTCCCCAGTTGTGGAATGCCCTCCATTGTGAGGTGAGCCTGTCTCCACCCATTAACTTTTGGGAAGAATTTTTAAACACACCTGTTCACGTAAGCATATCTGGTAGCTGAAGAATACTGTTCCTGGTAATCCTGAGATAAAATAACTCAGTTGGCAGAGCATGAGACTCTAATCTCAGGGTCATGGGTTTGAGCCCCACGTTGGGCAAAAGATTCCTGCATTGCAGGGGGTTGGACTAGATCCTCGTGATCCCTTCCAACTTTACAATTATATGATAGCTGGATGGAAGTATGCTTTCAACTGCTATTGCTTTTAGAATGTTTTCAATTGTAAGTTTTACCATTTTAAGAATGTTTCTGCTTTGTTTTTAAGTTGTGTAACTGTTTGCCACCCAGGGCTCCTTAGGGAGGAAGGTGGGGTATGAATTCAAATTCAATAAATAAATATGCATATAGGGAGCTGCCTTATACTGGAGTCCCAACTTCAGCCCAACTAGTTCAGACAAGGATTTCAGACAAGGAACTATCCCAGCCCTGCCAGGGATTGAATCTGAGACCTTCTGCATGCAAAGCAGATGCTCTATTATGGAACTGCAGCCATTCTCAAGGCAGTTCTCACTCCACGGAAATAACAAAATATGCAAGAAATGGCATCTCCTATAACAATTAAATCACATTAAAAATAGTTCACAATCAGAAGTTTAACAACAAAAAACCCTGCTACTATTTAGCAGAGTAATCCAGTTGTTTTATTGGACAGCTGGTGAGTTTTAGCTGGATTTTTGTATTTGGGGGCTGGGTGGTGGTTTGGCTGGCTTCTAAATCAGTTATGCGTGGTTTTGTATCTTACTTTTGTTCTGGAAGCCTTTATTCTAAACCACTTAATATATATATATATATATATATATATATATATATATATATATATATATATATATATATATATTAAAGTAAGCAGTGAGTGCAAAATGAAATCAGCTCCCATTAAAACAGCCTAACAAAAAACAACAATTAATATACAGCTTAAAATCAACAAAACAAACATAAAAAGCAAATAAAACAGATTCAGGGGCTTCATACACATAAACCAGGGCCCAATTTCATGGGTCAGGAGAAACCTGAGCAAATAAATTAATTCTATGCTGGTGCTGAGGGGACACTTCTGTGGTGGAGTTTCCAAAACCCTGCTGGCTCACTGCAGCCAGAGTGGTGTTGCGATGCCTTTTCCTTCTCTAAATTGTGGCCATGATTTTTCTTAACCCCCACATTCCGCTTCTCCCATACAAGTTGTGGTAAATGGGAGGGAATTAGTTACACCAGCTTCAGGATTGGCATACTTGAGGGCCCCTTTGGGGGAGGATGAAGGGCAACGAAGAGGTCTTTGCTGATTCTCATTTGCCCCCAAAGTGCCCTGTTTCCACGCATACACGCACTGCCAGGGATACATCCACCCCTGCAGAAGGTCCCAGGTTTGATCCCCAGCACCTCCAGGTTAGGACTGGGAATGTCCCCTGCCTGGAACCCCTGGAGAGCGGCTGCCAGTCAGTGTCAACAGAACTGAGCTGGATGGATTCAATATAAGGCAGCTTATTTTGCTTTTGCGGGAAGACCATAGTAGCTCAGTCATTGCTCAACATCTGCTTTGCATGCAGAAGGTCCCAGGTTCAAATTCTGGCCTCTCCCAAGTGCTGCTGGGGAGATCCTTGTCTGAAAGGCTGAAGAGCCACTGCCAGCCAGTGTAGAAATTACCGAGCTAAATAGACCATTGGGCCTGCTTCAGTATAAGGCAGCTTCCAAGGGTTTTCTGTGGATGTGCCAGCAATGTTAAGTGCCATTCTGCAGGGGAGCCTCCCTCTGTTGGCAGAGTTAAGCAGCATCTATTGGCCCCTCAGCTGACATACAGCTTGCTTTAGGATTGCGGCCTAAACCACAAGCCCCTTGAAACAAGTGAGGAAGGAGGGCCTTGATGGAGTAATCCTCCACACACACAAAGGGGGTTAAAAAAATTTGAATATGGAGGCCCCTTCGCGCCCCGCCCCCCCTTTTAACACCTCAGTGAGAACTAGAGCAGGTTCAGGGATTAATTATTTGGCTCGAAGGGAGGGAAGTCTGTGGTCCAGAGAATGCACCCATCTCCGGATGAGGCAGCATGGCTTGTCTAGGGCTGTCAGCACCTCCCTCTGGCATCCCATTGAAGCAAAAAAGGGAGGCAGAGAGAGCTCAGGAGAGGCTCAGACAGGAGAATCATCTCCTGGCAAACTCCCAGCTTTTGTGGAAAGGGCCTTTTTCTTTTTTTTAACCTCATGAATCAACTCGAGTGTGAGGGAGAACAAAATGGATGCCCCGGTAGTAGGCCGCTTCACCTGTGTTCTGCCCCCATGTCTAAATACATAGCTGCCTGTGTAAGGCCCCATCTCCTCTGCAATTACAGCAGTAGCATAACCACCTTAAACAGCCATGACTGTTTAAAGGTCATGTTTAAAAATCAGTGATACTGATTGAAGCACATAGTGCAGGTGGGGCCTACGGGCCTCTTCTGGGTTGTGACCTAGCAGAAGCAGCATAACAAAGTCTTCCTATATGCTTATATATGCCGCTGTCAAGCAACCTGCCTCTAATACACACATCTACAGCGGAGGCTGGTCCATAAGGGTGAATGTGGCCCATCAACCTGAGCTTGCCTGCAGCCACCTGCCTGCATTCTTATTGTAACCAGTCCTGGGAGCTGTCCTGCCTGTCAGCTTCCTCTTCATCCTGAGTCTCAGTGTAGAAATCAACAGGGAGGAGGAGGGGGAGGAAGAGGAGGAAGAAGAAGACGGGGATAAAACCTGAATTAGTGGGCTCTGCTTGTAGTTTAATTCAGTTGCTCTGGCTCCACTGACCCTTCAGTTCCCTTAACCAGGCCTGGGCACTGGAGAACCTTGGAGTCTCAAATTTCAGTGGCGCCTTGTGCAACACCAAAATCCGCCCCTTCGCCTCCCGTTGCATTTCATAGTTGCGGCACCTGCCCCAGAAGCTCTGCACCCAGTGCAACTGAACCAGTCGTGCTCCCCTAGATCTGGCTTTGGCCTGGGGAACCTGTGACCCTCCAGGTGTTGTCAGAATCCATCTCCCATCACCCCAGACCATTGGCCACGTTGGTCATGCTGGGCTGATGGGAGGTGTCGTTCAACAATGTTTGGAGGACCACAAGCCCCAACCATGCTCTAAGCTGTGAGGCACAATTTTACCTCTAAGGTACTTGTGCTCTCACCGGGGGGAAGGGGTGGCATTGCTGCTTCCTTATCACATAAGTTGCTTGGCTGAAATCGACCCTGACTGGGGTGGGGATGGGGGAACCAGTTTACCACTTTGAGCAAAAAAGATTGTTTTGGACGGTCTCTCACACAAGGGAGTGAGAGGAAGGGAGGGATTAATTGGAAATAATTTTTCAACTCCCTTCCCAGACAAAAACGAGGTAGCACAACCATGATTTGACAAAGCTGATTGATTGATTTCTATACCGCTTAATATATTAAAAATGTTTCTAAGCGGTTTATAGAAAACTGAAGCAACAACAGACAACTAAATCAAAATATTACAAAAATAAACAGCTGCATATAAAAATTAATAGAAAGTTACTAATATATATTAAAAATCTGTATCAGTTCATTTTAATTCTGACACACCCTCCCTCTCAGCCTCCAGGTTCTCACCCAGGGTCCAAACAAACTCTCAGATCATCCACAAAAGTATTACAGGGAGAACAGTTCCTGTAAACAGCAGACATCACCCTAGACTCTCACTCTAGACTTGCTTTTTATAGGCAGGTGGATGGCACCTTCTCTGGCTACTCACAACTGTGTCCCATTCAGCTGTACTCTCCACACCCAGTTCCAGGTACAGCAGGTTTGCTGAGTTTTCCAGGAGGTCCAAAGGATGGGAAGAAGGTCCTCCCTCCACTCACAACTCTTTCTTCACCCTCTGTCCTCTCTTTCTCCTCCTCCAGTTGCCATCACATATGCAAATATATAAATTTCCAGTTATGTGGGGGACTGATGGGTGGCAAAAGCAGAGAATAAGGCTTAACTAAGTATTTGAGGGTGGATGTTAAAGTCAGGGAGGATCCTATTCTGGTTTCCTAGCAACCGCTTGCCACTTCCCAAGGAAGGAAGGACCACTTCACACAAGAGAGACTTTCCTACATGGAAACATATTGTGTGTTGTTTCCTATGTGATGGTTTATACTGTGTCATATTAGGAGTGGGGAGATGCGGGTTCAAATCCTCACTCAGCTGACTGGGTGACCCTTGAGTCAGTCTCTCTCTCTCTCTCAGTCTAGCCTCCCTCATAGGATTGTTGTGAGGATAAAGGGGGGAGCCTGGAGGAGCAAGAAAGCATGTATGCTGTCTTGAGCTCCTTAATGGTTTCAAATGTAATAATAAAAATGATGACGATGCATGGAATTCTCCACATGGAAGTGATGTAGGGGCTTCCATTCCCATCTGTCAGTGGTGACTGCACCATTAGCATGAATGGGTACTGCTCCATTAGGGTGAACAGGGAACTGCCTCACCAACCTATGTCTGCCCACCCAACTTGCCTGCCTTCTTTGAATCAGATAATTGTAGAGTTGGAAGGGACCCCGAGGGTCATCTAGTCCAACCCCCTGCAATGCAAGAATCTCAACAAAAGCATCCATGACAAATGGCCATCTAACGTCCGCTTAAAAACCTCAAAGGAAGGAGAGTCCACTCCACTATCAAACTGCTCTTACTGTCAGAAAATTATTCCTGATGTTTAGTCGGAATCTCCTTTCTTATAACTTGAAGCCATTTGTTCATGTCCCTCCAGAGCAGAACAAAACAGGCTTGCTCCATCTTCCATGTGACAGTCCTTAAGATATTTGAAGATGGCTATCATATCTCCTCTCAGTCGCCTCTTTTCCACTGTTCCTCTTACTTAGAACCAATCTAGGGGGTCGTACTGCCTGTCAGCTTCCTGAGTCTCAGTATTGCCCTTGTAAAACGCAGCAGAGGAGAGGGTGGGTTGGGGTGCATGAAATAATTATTTGGCACTGCCTGTCATTGGCTCGGGCTCCACCTACCATTCGTCTCTCTGCTCTCCACCCCATCAGTCCCAAGGGGCATTGGCACTATGCCCACCTGTGCTGTACTAACAACACCAGTGATATGTCTACTTGCCATGCCAGCGCTACCTGTCCTGGGGCAATGCAAGTGTGAGAAAGAACCACAATGTGGGCTTCTTCCACATGTCTCAGGAGTGTGGGAATGAGGCACAGTGTAGCAACCTCCACACTTGATGGAGTACCGTTAGATACTGCCCTTGGACTGTGTGGTTTACAAAGCAACTTCCTTTTCTCCTTGAGCCGCCTGGCTCATTCTGAGCTATGCATATACCTAGTATCATGCACACAGGCACCCACGTACACTGCAGGCTGCGTACAGATAAGGTGCAGAGGTTCCCATGACCCTGGCTGTTCACATGGAGGAGAAAAAGGGACAATGTGAACCAGCCTTTCGGCTTAGTCCTAAGGCTGAGCAAAATGTTACAGTTTCCCAAACTGGAATGTATTCATGCACACATTCATGAGCATTGGCTCCTCCACTGCCCACCCCCTTGGAAATGCAGCCTTTGCTAAAGGATGACCCGAGATATTATCTCCTCCTCAGAGGTACACCAAAAGCTGCCTTACTCAGACCATGGGTCCATCTAGCTCAGCTTTGTCTAAAACTGGCTCCCATACGGGATAGTTTCCCAGCCCAACTTGAAGATGTTGGAGAATTGAACCAGAGTTCTTTGGTGTGCAAATATGTGCCCTGTCACTGAGCCATGACAGATTAGCACTGGGGAGTTCTCTTGTGCAAATATCATTTGCGCTCGTCCGAAGCTCCTACGAGTTTCATTGCACATAAGAGTTCCGTGATTGATTGTGCCCCATGGGTGCCATCCTTACTGGCACCCAAAAACCTGTCACCACTAGAGGAGTCAGTCCCCCTGTACTGCTCCACGGGCACAACATATCGTTAGGTGAAGAGGGGGGTACTACTTGCCCCAATGACTTGATTAGACTCCCCTATTTCTGTGACCCATCTAGACTAACAGACATCCTGCATCTGGGAATTGCGCGTGAGGGAAGGTACGCAAAAAAACAAAAACAAAAAACAGATGGCGGGAGAATTGATTACAGCTGCAACTTTTATACACAGGCACATTGACGTTTTGAGTTTTATGCAAAATGGGGAAGGTGTGTAGCTTCTGAAAAGAAATGGAAAAATAATCCTAAAATGATTATTAGCCTAACAATCTGCAGTATCTCTGAAGCATCCAGAGAAGCAGATAAATAGATCCTTTGAGCATGTACAGAGTGTCTCTCTCTTCCTGCTGAGTAAATGCAGGCACCGTCCCTTTGCCCTTGCTGGCAGAGAGAAGGAACACAGGAAGCTGCTGAATTCTGAGTCAGACCACTGGGTCTATCAAGACCCTCCTGTGTCTCAGATAGGGTTCTTTCCAGACCTCTTAACAGCAGGTCTTAAAAAACAAAAACATAAAAACTAGAGGGAAGCCAGATTCTCAGCTGCACCATAAAGTTTATTGAGCATATAAAGCTGCCTGGTGCTGTGTCAGATCATTGGTCTGTCTAGGACAGCACTGTCCACTCTGACTGGCAGTGGTCTCAGCAGAGTTGGGAATGAAGATGCCTATCGGGACTGTTTTAACTGGAAACGCCAAGGGCTGATCCTCAGACCTTCTGCCTACAAACCAGGGAAGGGCTGTGGTTCAAGGGCAGAGCATCTGCTCTGCACACAGAAGGTCCCAGGGTCACTCTCTGGGGTCTCCAGAAAGGGCTGGGAGAGAGATGCCTACCTGAATGTAAAAGCAGGTGCCACGCTACTGAGTTAGATGCAAAAGGCTGTAGCTCAATGGCAGAGCATCTGCTTTGCATGCAGGTGGTCCCAGGTTGAATCCCTAGAGATCCTGAATGCAGGGGGAGCCACTCCTGCGCTTTTCAGACGAGGCACCTTCCTACGCCTCCCTCTGTGACAAACCCTTGAGCGATGCGACCTCCCGGGCTGAGCTATTACTCTTTTGCCATAGAAGGGCATTTCACCCGAGGGGAGCACAGCAGCACCCCCTGCTGGCTAGGCCCGGAACTGCACGCCGAAGCTATCGCAAAGCGGGTGGGAGAGAGAGAGAGAGCGCTCACCTACAGCGTCCCCGACTCACCTGATCGGCCTGGCACTCCCTCTCGCAGGTGCTCTGCGCATCCACCCACAGGTTGGGGTTCAGCTGGTTGGGGCACACCCCTAGGTGGCTCATCCTGATTGGCTGCAGGCTGGCCCCTTCTGCCAGGAGAGACAGCAGAGACAGGATGAGTGAAGGCAGCATGGGGTCGCGAAGGTGCTGCTCCCCTCCGAGCCGTCGCTGGCCGCCCTCTCGCTTCGAGCCCTTCCCGAGGAAAGTCCAAAAAGGCATCCAGCCGCGCCACCAAGCTCTTGCCAGCCACTGCTGCGCCTCCTTCTTTTCCCCCCTGTTTTTTTGTTTTGTTCCCCCACCCCCAAAAGCCAGGAAGAGTCTTCCACTTTTGCCTTGAGTGATAGACAAAACAATCACATTTGCAAAGAGGCTGCGGGTTGGGGGGGGGGGAGAGAGAGAGTGGGGAGAGGAAGGTGAAGGGAAGGGAAGGGAGGAGGAGGGGGAAATAGCAAGAAACCAAAGAAAGCTCTTCTTTTTTTCCCTCCCCTCCGCTCTTACACCCCCCAGCACACGCTCCTCATTTTATCGCCTGTCCTTGACGCGCCAGTGTCCATTCTGCCTTCTCCCACCAGCAGCCAGACACGAGGCCTTCCGAAAAGCAGCATCACTTAAAGCGCAGCCGTCGAGAGGGAAAGGTCCATGTTTCATCAGCAAACGGGGCTCCCAGTCTCTTCCCTCGAACTTCATCCAGTTGTGGGGTTCGCCCTCCTTCTCCTCCTCCTCTTCTCTTCACTCAATGCGTTCTTCTCTTCCAGTTTCTTTTCTTTTTTTAAATAAAAATAATAAAATCCAGGCCCAGGGGCAAATGGAAAGGTGCTGGATCTTTTGGAGCCAGCAGGCCAGAGGCTAAGGGGAAGAAGGTTCTCTAGGAAAGGAAGATGTATATACAGGCTTGGTGAACAACACTGGGGAGAGAGAAAGAGAGAGGAGAGCACATCAGGGAAATTTAAGTTCCTGGGTCAGGGAGAAACAGAGTTATAAAGCAGCTCTCCCGGGTGTGTGTCTGGGGTGAGCAGAAAAAGAGAGGAGAGGAGGGGGTGTAACCGGAATCTCCTCCCCTCTCACCAATGGGCTGGGAGTTTGGAATGGAAAAGCGACTGACCTCAGACGCTAACCCTGTCTGGGTTGATCGACTGGGCAAACACTAGGAGGAGATCAAAGGGGGGTGGGGGTGGGGGGGGGAGAAGAGAGAGGGAGGGAGCTGCAGAGCCTTCCAAAACTGAGAGACAGACACCACCGAGACCCACCAAGTGGGGGGAATTCTTTCAGAATGAGAGAACATCCCAAAGGCCTCTTGGCCACTGGTGGCGATGCTGACCATACCAGGCCTCAAAGGGCCCAGGCAAGCCCAGACCTCTTCCACATGGCATTTTGGAGACTGGGTTCTCCCCAAATTGCCTCTCTTTCCTTTAAAAGGTGAGCGATTCAGGCAGCCGTAATCTGCAGCCACAGCAAGAGGCAGGTGGGTTGAGGTGACTAGGGCTTGCCGATCAGAAGGTCGGCGGTTCGAATCCCCGCGACGGGGTGAACTCCCATTGCTCAGTCCCAGCTCCTGCCAACCTAGCAGTTCGAAAGCACGTCAAAGTGCAAGTAGGTAAATAGGTACCGCTCCGGCGGGAAGGTAAACGGCATTTCCGTGCGATGCTCTGGTTTGCCAGAAGCAGCTTAGTCATGCTGGCCACATGACCCGGAAGCTGTCTGCGGACAAACACTGGCTCCCTTGGCCTATAGAGCGAGATGAGCGCCGCAACCCCAGAGTTGTCCGCGACTGGACCTAATGGTCAGGGGTCCCTTTACCTTTACCATCAGGCAACACCAATTTTGGATGAAATAAATAAATAAATAAATAAATAAATCTCAACCTGACTTATAATATTTAGTAAGCTCCTAGCTTGGCAACTTTCTGCCACAATGGAGACATCCCTGCTCCGTGATCAACCAACCATTTCTCTGAGAGCAGGTGATATATGATCAAAGAGGCTGGAATGGAAGTTTGAAAGCCTACTAGAAGAGGCCCAGCATGAATACCTGGGAATCACTCTGTATTTTATTTTTCTGTACCATTACATATATATCCCACCTTTCCCCCAAAGAGCTCAAGGTGGTGAAGCTCTTTCTCTGCCTTTCCCCGTTTTATCCTTTGCGGCAGCGCTTGAGGTAGGTTAGGCAGATAGACTGGAACTAACCCAAGGTCACTCGGCGAGCTCCAGGGCTCAGTTGGGATTCGAACCCAGGTCCCCCAGGTCCTAGTCTAACACACTAATCACTACACCACACTGGCTCTCTAGATGGGCCTGTATCGAGGCCTACATGTTGTTAAATAACACCTCTAAGCAGTTCACATAATATAAAACAGTCAACAATAAAAACAGGCTTTAAAATTATCAAAATATAAGTAAAAGCAGGTTTTAAAGCAGATATACATCATACAGCCTATCTATTTGGAAACTGCAGGTGGCTTGTCCCTTTGTATGTCTCCTTTGAGGTGAGGGCAGTTCCCCATAGTGATTGTTTGTGGGTGGGCTTTCTCCTAGGTGAGAGATTTGGGTGGCTTCCAAGCGAGAAGTGCAATGATGAAAGTACAAACACAGCTCACAAATCCAGTGTGATTGGTGGGATAATTTATGATTTTGCTCTTTTATATTGTTTTGATTTATTTACTAAATTGTACTGCTGTGGTGTTTTCTTTTGTTTTTGCCATTAATATTCTGTTCACCACCCAGAGGGCCTTTGGACCAAAGAAGTAGCCTGTCTATAAACAATAACATAACCAATGTATGTAATAAAATTACATGTCCGGTTAGGTTTGCCTAAACTGTACAACGAAGGCTCCTAGTTAATACCAGTATCAATCAGCAGGGAGTTCCAGAGAGTTGATGCTGCCACATTAAACAATTGATTTCTTACAGTGTGGAATGACCACTATGGGGCACTCTTAATAATACCAGTTCCTCCATGTAGGGGCAGTATGCCTCAGGGGTCGCCAACATTGTGCCCCCCCCCCCAGACATTGTTGGAACCAGAATCCCATAGCCTCTGCGGTCAAGCATGATGGGCGTTGTAGTCCAACAACATATGTAGGGCACCAAATTAGCTTCCCTTTCTGGATATACTGAGAAAAGACAAAGGGGAGTGGGCAGCTATCTCCTCCAAGCATTGCTTGTGAGTTTACAGAGGAATCTGGCTGAATGTTCCTTGTTCAAGAGTCTGTTTCTGGAAGGCAATTCTCAGTGTGCTTATGGCTAAACGGGCCAACAAGCACAACACAAGTCGCTCTGCAAAGCTGAGTGTTCATGTCTATAGCAGCTAACAAGGAACATGCAGAGGTCAAAACTTCCTTGTTAAATAGCTCTGTGTCCTCTTGACCTGAATGGAGACAGTTCCTCCTGGACACACCAAGGAAGCCTGGATGGCAAAATGTCAAGCTGTTAATAGAAATTCTGAGTACAATTATGGTTATGTGGCTGCTGAATTATAGGACAGATTAATCTATAAATGCAGAAACTGGTATCTGGCATAAAAGTTGGGAAAGGAACATAAGAATCTGCCTTATTCCAAGACCAAGTTAGTCCATCTAGCGCAGTATTGTCTACTCTACACTGACTGGCAGCAGCATGCAAACCAGATGCCCTCCCTTCATTTCAGCTCATCTTTAGTTTAAAGCAGGGGTGGGAAACCTGCGGCCCTCCAGATGTTTTTGGACTACAGCTGCCATCATCCCTAACTACTGAGCATGCTGGCTGGGACTGATTCGCTATGCTAAGCATGTCTGTTAACTGCACCATCCTAGCAACACATTTGCAGCAGAGTTCTGTTTCCTGTGCTAAGCCAGGCTGGGCAAGTCACAACCGATTTATGTGAAAAAGGTCATCCCACTTTGCAGGGGACCATGAAGAGTACATCTAGCTCAGGATTCAGTACTGGAACTTACTCACCTAGAAATCTGTTTAAATGCCAGGGGTCCACTCTCCAGTACTCAAAGCAACAGGAAGTTCATCTGAGCATGTAAAGAGTGCTTCTCTCTGGCTAGCCATGAACTGCTAGCAAAACTCTCCCACCCAGCTACAACTCCCAGCATGCTTCAGAAACTACAGTTCTCAGGATTCTTGGGGAGGACGGACGTCATGTGCTTTAAACATGGTTCATTCGTACCTTGGTTCTCAAACGGAATCTGTTCCGGACGTCCGTTCGACTTCCGAAAACGTTAGAAAACCAAGACGCGGCTTCCGATTGGCTGCAGGAGCTTCCTGTTCTCAATCGGAAGCCGCGTCAGACATTCGGCTTCCAAAACACATTCGCAAACCGGAACACTCACCTCCGGGTTTGCGGCGTTTGGGAGCCAAAACGTTCGAGAACTAAGCTGTTTGAAAACCAAGGTACGACTGTATGCGCATAGTCATGGGCGTTTGACTCTTTGATGAACATTCCAGCTAGACATATGAAACTGAGATTACCTGTCACAGCACCCGTCATCACAGGTTAGGGCAGCGCAGGAGTACTGAGCTTTACAAGGCCATTGCCAGAAATGGGTTGACGCAAAACTCACTTTTACCTTGGCTGCCTTTTGATAGCAACATCTCCCGTTGCCACTTCACCAAGAAGACTTTCTGATTCGGCCTTCGACAGCCAACCACAGCCACCTCAGCACAGCTTAAACCCTGCATGTACTGTTCTTCTTAGTCACAACAAGGGTGTTCAAACACCACCGAAGGCCTTTTAAAAAAATGACAATACTGCTTTGTTTATGACTAGGGTTGAACTATTTATCAGATCTGTCTCTCTCGTTAATACTAGAACTCATGGTCATCTGATTGAGTTGAAGGTTGGGGGATTCAGGACAGACATAAGAAAAGCACCTCTTCACACATCTAAGGAATTTGCTGCCACATGCCATAGCGATGGCCATCCATTTAGACCACTTTAAAAGGCAGTCAGACAAATTCATGGAGGACAAGGCTGTCACCTCCGGTCGGAGGGGTAAAATACCAGTTCCTGGGGGTCAGGAGAGCTGTTGTGCTCCTATCAGAATGCTGGACTAGATAGGCATACATTGATGGTCTGATGCAGCAGGGCTCTTCTCCCCTGTTAGGATCATAGGAAGCTGCCTTATGTTGATTCTGACCGCTGGTCCATCCAGCTCAGTATTGTCAGCTAACTGGCAAAGGATCTCCAAGGTCTCAGGAAGTCAGTCGCTCCCAGCTCTAACTGGAGATGCCTGGAATTAAATCTAGGACTTTCTGCATGCAAAGCTCTACTGCTGAGCTAACTGTAATTGTAACACCGTTTTTTGTTTATGATTTTTATTCAAGAACTGACAAAAATGTGAGTAGCAGGCACCTTCTTAGGAGAGTCATTTTCTCTCTCTCATTCACACACATACACACACACACACACAGCAGATTGCCTCTTCTAAAATGGTGTTGCATTGCAACAGGGTTGACACATGATCCAAAAACAAAGAAAACCCAAGCCAACTTCCTTGGTATTTTCCCACTCCTATGTGGATTTTTTGTCGGGTTTTTTGCTCCGGGTGAAACCTCCAGAAGGGTGCCATTGAAGCTCCCAGTCTGTGTGTGTCTGTACGCAAATGTGTGGTTGTTGGGTGTTTTTTTTGCCAAACTGGGTCTTTGGGGTGAAATAAAGCCTAGTTTCGCCCCTCATTTGATCAATCAACTAAAAACCATACCATTAATCAATGAAGTTTTCTTCAAGTTGGCAGTACCCCCCCCCCCCGTCTTCAACAATTTTACTCCACCTTTCAATCTGGGGCTGTGTATTCAGACTTAAAACGCATCCGAGTTGTTCATTTAGAAATTAGTTCCAAGTTAATCATGACTAAAGAAGGAAGGCACTGTCAATTCTAGTTCACTCAGTTTCCCATTTTTCCAGTCTTAAATTCAGTTCCCTGCACTTTGCATCAATTTGCACATTCACACACAAGGTTTTTAATGCTCATGAAAATTCATTGACATTTTACTGCAAATTTCTCCCAGTTAACAATTTTTTAATGCAATGTTGCCTATTATGCACATTTTTGTAATGCTATTTCCACAGTGTATTGCACTTCTGTACAGTGGTACCTCAGGTTAAGTACTTACCGGTAATTCATTCCGGAAGTCCGTTCTTAACCTGAAGCGTACTTAACCTGAAGCACCACTTTAGCTAATGGGACTTCCTGCTGCCGCTGCGCTGCCAGAGCACGATTTCTGTTCTTAGCAGAGTTCTTAACCTGAAGCGTACTTAACCCGAGGTATCACTGTATTTTCTTTTTTTACTAATATATGTATTCTTATGCACACTTTACCCCCACAATGTGCATTTTCTTATACATTACTCTCACCATACATTGTTTCAGAACGTGAGAAATTGGTAGGCTCACCTTTACCGTAAATGCAAACTGAATTGAATTTCTTCCTATTCCCTAGAGATGTTTAACTTATCTCATGTATATACAGTAAGTGGGAGTTAATTTCAACTGACTTAGCCTGGATAAATACATTAACTAGCCCAGCATTCCAGTGCTTAGATTTCTGGGGTGGGAATTAGGGAAGTCGTTAATTAAATAAGCAAATTCCACGTTTACTCTCCCCAGGTTTCACCAAATCACCCTGTTCCCACCTCCTGAAATTCATAGCTAAGGGACCAGAAAATGTAAGAGACTGTGATGAACTGCAGCATTGCCCAAGGGCTTTGCAAAAAACTATGCACCGAAAATGCCTCCAAATAAGGGGTCAGGAGGGTTTCACAGGGGAAATTGTACCCTGGGAATATCTTTCGCAGACACCATCTCAAAAAGACTCAAAGCAGCTTACAAAAAAGATACATAAAATACACAAAATTTAAAATAAAAACAGCAAAAAGATTATCTATAAATACAAAAAAGAGGGCACCTCTAACTCTTCCTACCACATAAAAGCTGACACAATCAACTTCATCACAATGCATAGTCAATAACAAAAGACCATCATATAAACATAGGAATTAATTTGCCTTACACTGAGTCAAACCATTGGGTCTATTTTAGCTCAGTACTTTCTACACTGACTGGCAGTCGCTATCCAGGGTCTTGCCCAGCTCTGCCTGAGGAGAGATTCCCAGGGATTGAACCTGGGACCTTCTACATGCAAGACAGATGCTATGCCAAGGATATTAGATGGACCCTGCTGAATGGATTGACCCAATGGTCCAGCTAGTAGCATCGCCTTTCCATCAGTAACCAGTCAGATGCCTCTAAGCCGGGCCTATAATCTACAGCCTGCACTTCAGTTTGTGCCTCTGAACTTGGGGATTGGACATCGTTACAGGATGGGAGGACTAGTTTGGATGTCATCTTTGGGTCCACTTCAAGCCAGCAGAAGGAGAAACCTGCTGAAATGGCCACACCAATCTGTTTTCTTAATGGCCCTAACCAAGTCCTATTTGCATGACTAAAGAGTTGGCCAAGTACATATGTGTTACTATAGGAATGACTAGCTAGTGATGCTTTCCAAAGGGAGCAGGTCTTCCCTCCTCTCACCTGGCTGGAGAACAACTTGACTTGCTCTACATGCTGATTCCAAGACTATGACTTTGGGATCTCACTCCCAAAACCTAAGGGGCAGGGGATCAAGATCTGGTGGGTGTGCTCTGAGCCCTTCCATCTTATGCTCAGCTTGTATATTTGTGTGTAAATAAAACCTCATTATCACAAAGACACCGCCTTCTCCAGTGATTTCCATTCTAAGGAAACCAAGTCTGAGGTATACGCCGGCACCCCTGAAATCTCTCGGCACTCAGAGATTGGCGTGCACACAAGAATATGGTTGGCAGCCATTGATAGACATACCTCCATGAATTTAGCTAATAGGAGTAAACTGGAATAGGACCAGGGTTCAAATTGCAACTCACTGGGCAACTTGGGGCCAGGCAACGTCTCTCAGCCTAAAGTAGCTCACAGGGTTGTTGTGAAGATAAAATGGGAAAAACTTCGTATGCCACCTTGAGCTGCTTGCAGGAAAGGTGGGACATCCTTGTAATGATAGACAGCATATGTCTGTCTGTCTCTCATCAAGAGAGCTGCTGCTAATTTAAATCAATGGTGTCATATTTACAGCTGGGTTTCTTCCAGACCCATGGGAAAGTAGCAATATAGCCTGCTAAGGGATTGGGGACAGAGCTGCCTGGGAAAGCCTGTTGTTGGCTGCTGTTAAGCCTCTAAAGAGCTGTGATGGAAAAAGAAAAAGAAAGTCTAGCACTACATATAACAGTTGGTAGAGCTAAAATAAATCCCCAGGGAGAAGTGTGTGTGCTGTCTGTTGCTAGGAAGAGTTATCAGCCAACAAAACAGCTTCAATGTACCTGCTGGTTGGAGATTCAGCTTTGCTCCATTGCAAAGTTGATGCCCCCCGTCCTCATGTGTCAGCTGCGGAGGACCAGAGAATGACTTGTGTTCTGGGAGCCTCCTGTTTAAAGAAGTGGCTTATGGAAAGCACCAATGTCCTCCTGTTAATGGGACCAGACTGGAGGATTGCACACAAAAGCCTGACTGCCAGCAAACATTGGGGGTGTTTGTGCATGCATGCATCCACACTTGCATGTTCATTCTAACTACAGCTTCCTTTTCTGGAGAGCCAGTGTGGTGCAGTGGTTAAGAGCGGTAGACTCGTAATCTGGGGAACCAGGTTCGTGTCTCTGCTCCTCCACATGCAGCTGCTGGGTGACCTTGGGCTAGTCACACTTCTCTGAAGTCGCTCAGCCCCACTCACCTCACAGAGTGTTTGTTGTGGGGGAGGAAGGGAGAGGAGAATGTGAGCCACTTTGAGACTCTTTCGGGTAGTGATAAAGTGGGATATCAAATCCAAACTCTTCTTCCTCTTCTTCTTTCTGGAGTAGTAATAGGGACAGCCCTGGTGCAAAGCGTGTCTTGAGTGCATTCCGTGAAAAGAAAATGACAACTGGAAGCCTGAGCCCAGATTCCATGGCATGCATTAATTACACAAGTTTATTGTACTAGTCAAAGGCCATGACAATTCCATACAATCACAATTGGTTTAAAATATAACTCAGCCACCTGCAAATAAAAACAGTAGAGAGGCAGTGCAAGATATCCAGTAACAGGGATGCCGCTAGGTCTACACTACCGAGTTGCAACTAAGTACTCTGAATTCCTCTTACAGTTTATGGCTATTTTATCCAATTCCTTCTTGCTGATATTTTTTGCCACCAGAGCAAAAAGGGCCACCTTATGTGCCACCAATGCATTGTCACTCAACACCCAAATTCGCACAGCTGCATTAGTTTCCCTTTCCTTTTAAGAGCATTTTTCATCATTTGTTCTGCTTCTGCAAGAGATCGAGGAGAAGCAGAGAGCTTTAAGCCACTGAAACCCCACTCCCTGATCTGATTCAGCAATCCCTCTGAGCTTCCGAGATTTTGCCAGAAAGCACTAATGTGCGCGCACACATGAACAATAAGAGCCAGAAACTTGACTTCTTAATCAAGGAAGAGCAGAGATTCTTGGGGACCTAAATATGACACCCAATAGCACATTCTGTTCTTGTACAGAGACATAGCATACAGGACCAGCCATAGAGCAAATGATGGCCCAGGTGAGATGCATCTTGCACATGCACACACCCCATCATTCGTACAACTTTTTGAACTCTTTCATTTTTTAAATTGCATTTTCAGGCTTGGATGCATGATTTGTGCAAGTAGCTTATCCCTATCATTTAAGATGATGAGGTCCTAGTGTGCAAATCTCTCTCTCTCTCTCTCTCTCTCTCTCTCTCTCTCTCTCTCTCTCTCTCACACACACACACACACACACAGTTTGTTCAGCAGGCAGCCACATCGTAAATTTTCCCATGAATCAAAAAACACACAAAGCATTAATGCAATGCTGCCCATGTGGGTCAAACGAAGGTTTGTACTATTTTTGTTTCAGCTGTTGAGTAAATAGTTGAACAGAGAGTCCTTGATAGGATTCCCCCGAGTTTGGCAGCCAAGGCGGGCACCTGAGTCGCCTGCCCCTCAACCCGTCCCTGACAACATACAGATAGCTATGGCAGGGTAAAACCCAAGTAGAAGGCTTTGGGAGCAGAAAGCAGCCTTTGCCAACTTGGTGCCCTGCAAGTATTTTGGACCACAACTCTCATCGCTCCTGACTATTGACAATGCTGGCTGGGGCTGATGGGAGTTGGAGTGATGGCATCTGGAGGGCTACTGGTTCCCCATTCCTGTTCAAGACAGTTTTTCAAACACACGCACTCCTGAGTGCAAAGAAAAGGGGGATTTTGCCAGGATCAAAGCTCTCAGGCTGGAAGCTGCATACATTAGCGATGGATAAATCAGACTAAAATTACTGTTGAGAACTTACCTAAGCAAAAAACCATGCACATTAGTGAGAAAGGTGCTTGGTTTGTCTTCATCAAGCTGAGAGACACTCTGAACATGTTTAGAGACCACCTGCTCTGTGGGGCGCAGAAGAGGAGGAGGAGGAGGAAGAAGCGGAGGAAGGGAAAAATATAGCAATTTTAGAGGAGGACCTGAAATTGCAGACTTGCCAAAGCTGAGTGGGTGTCAGCCCGATGGACCCCATATAATAGGAGGATATTAGTTACAAATTAATAGAATGGGGGGGGGGGATTTCCCAGGCAAAGCCTAGCTCACATCAAACACCTTCCAATCCATCAAAATCTCCCCTGTGGTCTCTTCCACCGGTGTAAAAAAACTTCATAAACACAGGGAAGAAACTGTGTCCAGAGATAAAGAAGGAACAGGGCCTTTTAACAGAGCAGCAGCAGCAGCAGTGCAGTTGGACGCTCCCCCTGCCCCACGCCTGCGTTTCACAAGCAATCCTTAGATGCCTCACACCCATGCCACAGAGATCAAAAGCGAGAGCGCAGGATCAAGGGAGCTGAGACAGGCCGCGTTGGAGGAATGGAGCAGGGCGGGTGGGTGGGGTGGGGGAGAGAGAAAGGGGCCCACCAACCACAGGAAGTTATTGCCTCTGGTGTTTGATCCAGAGGTGCTCCGGCGACCTCTGCCGTGACCCTTTGACCCAGGATGCTTGTCCTCTTTCTCAGAGGAGGAACAACAAGAGAGGCTAAGGAGAAGCCGGCATTGCACATACACACACCCTCAGCCCCAACAGTGTCTGGGACAGTCTAGCTCAAAATGCCTATAACTGGGGCTAGGACTCTTTATTGGGTGGGTGGGTGGCAGCGATTAGACAAATACAGTATTAGACAAATACTGTTGGAGGCAGTGAATACCAGTTGCTGAAACTGCAGGAGGGGAGATTGCTCTTGCGCTCAGGTCTTGCTTGCAAGCTTCCGACGGGCATCTGGGCAGCCACTGTGAGAACAGGATGCTGGACCAGATGGGTCTTGGGCCTGATCCAGCAGGGCTCTTCTTCTTCTTCTTCCTCTTCCTCTTCCTCCTCTCCTTTTAATTTTTAGTAATATTAAATTGTTGTAACCATATGTAGCAAAAACCATTAACAGCCTTGCTTCTCATGCAACAGAAACAAAGAAAAGAAAACACGTGAAATCGAAAATAAAAAAACAAAGAAATGGCATATGAAGAGGGAAGCAGGACAACGTAACCAAAATTCCGTAGTACCATGAATAAGTTAAAAGGGAAAATGTTGACATATACATTGTCACTCCAGAAATGTAAAAACAAGGCCCACCTCTCATTAATTTTGTTTTCTTGATCATTATGTATTATGATTCTCTCATTTGTAAGTTTTATCATTAACACAGTTTGCCAAGTTTTCCTTAACCAGTCAGTTATGGTAGTAGGATCTTTCTTTTTCCATTTTTGTGCAATACACTATTTTGCTGCTGTTAGCAGTATGATAATCAGCTGAAAATCAGTACTAATGGCTTCAGGATGAAGTATCAAAAGTAATTTTAGAGTTACTTGGGAGATAATAGCCTGTACTTATTCATGTAATATTTGGTACTTCTGTCCACAAAAACCAAAAATACATAGCATAGTAACAAACAAAAAGAATACCCCCCTATTATAAACATATAGATTTAATGAAATAAACAAACAAATCAACGTACTGCCAGATTCCCCCACCATTGTTGGTGGCATTTAGGGCAGGAAAAGCTCTCAGGATTACTGACATCACACCACCTGGGAAACCCAGCCAGATGGGCGGGGTATAAATAATAAATTATCATTATCACCATCATCATCATCATCATCATTTGATGCACCAGACGAGAGCTTGGGAATGAGATGCAGCACAGTCATATCTGCGGTGACAGTTAGAACTAGTCTGTACTTTTACCCCAAACATTCAGAGCACAAAATTATAATCTCAGCAGAAAAAATATATTCAAAGGAATTATGGAGGAGGAAAGGTTGTAAGCTCAGAGGTAGAGCAACTGCTTTGCATGCAGAAGGTTCCAGGTTCAATTCCTGGTGTCTCCAGGCAGGGCCAGGAGAGCTGCTGCCAGTCAGTGTAGGCAATACTGAGCTAGATGGGCCAATAGCAGCTTCCTATATGTTCCTATAGGTCAAGGATGAGGAATCTGAAGTCCAGATGAATTCTTTAACCTGTGCATGCATTTTGCATGTTAAGTTTCCACAGGTTCCCATATTTCCCAAGCATAATATTCATTGTTATTCCCCCACTTGCTGACCAGACCTGTGAACAAAACTTGACAGCATGTATGTAGGCTGGTTTGGGGTTGCAGTTTTTGAATGTCTCCTCCATCATTCTCTCTCCCCACACCCCCACTGCCCAATTACCTGTGTGAAACACAAACAATAGAAAATAGTATTTCCATACTTCACACACTCAACTTTTAAACCATTTAAAAATCCCCATGAAATACACATGAACAAATGTTACCAGCCTTATCCAATCAGTTATCCTGTATCACCAATGGGCAAAATGGAGGCTTGTGGGTTGGGTTTTTGGTGGGATGCTGCAGTATACATTGATATTTGGTTTTTTTTAATTATTTCAATGCTGAGGTTGTGCAGAATAGTGCAGCAGTGATAACACAGGCCTTGTGCAATATGTCTGTATCGATTTAACATCTGACAAATGCATTTACTGTGATTACCATCTCCCCCACATCTACCTTGTGGAGTTTTTGAGAGAATATATTCCACAATTGGGGGGGGGTTCTTTGGTATGTGTTAATCAGTGAATCAGTGCAGATAAGGGTATTGGGGGCTAGTAGAAACATGGATACGTAATGCTCAGATAGGGAGCAAATGGAAGTAGGGACAACCCCCCCACAATGTGCTAACAAGCTTCTAACACCGCCAACAACTTCAGCTGTATAAATGGGTGTTTGCACACTGAATTTTCTGTAGTAAGGAGAAATTTGGGTTAGCTGAGGTGGGGGGGGGTGAGCAGCAGCATGGGCAGACATTCTGACAGCAACAACATTGTATGGGCACTGCAAAAAGCTTGTGGGTGTAAGCAGTACTGATTCCACAATAAACTTCAGGTCTGGAAGCACCCAAGAACAGAAACTGAGTGTAATTGACATAATCAAATATTTTTCCTGTTTCCCCATTTCCTTACTCTTTCTGTCTTTACCTTACGCCTATTTTTCAATTGCAAGTCTCTTGTAATGCAGCATGATCATGTCTGCTATTGCAAAATAACAACAGCATGCATTAAATAATGTTTAAATGGTGCTTAATATTAAAACAGGAGCCATCCCTCCCTTTTTTGCCACTTCAGGATCAGTCTGACTGTGACCCATTGCAAACGAACAAACAAACAAACAAACAAACAAACAAACAAACAAACAAACAAGGATTTAGGCTTTTAGCTGTAAGATTGCTCTTGTGGGAGGATGCATCATGAAGCCAGAGGCAACCAATTAATCCATGCTCCCTATACCTCTTTCTTACTTCATGCTGGCAAAAATGCCCCCTCCAGCCCCACACTCAAATGAACTTTGTAAGAGGGACAACAGCCCACAGCTGAGTGGGTCCCGTTTATATAATTCTATCCTTATATCTATTTCCTATGATGTCATTCACTTACAATATGTCAACTCACTGCTGACCATTAGACACCGGTAAATCCTTTAAATGTAGGTATATAAAAAGAGAGATTTTTGTGTAATAATACTAATAATAATACTAATAATAAGAATAAGAATAATAATAATAATGCAGAAGCAATTGAATTTTTAACTACTGTAGTTGCTCCAAGTGATGAGAGAGAATAAAAGTACAAAAACTGTAATTGGCAGAAGGGAGGCAATTTCTCCTGCCGTGAGATTTTATGGGCTGTAGTATTCCTGAGTGACAGCCAGGCCAGACTCGGGATCTGTTTTTACAAGTCCGATTCTCAAGGGGCAAATGCACACTAGCATGACGTATAATTACGTGATAATGCACTAAAATACGAGCAGAGGGCAATTCAGCAGGCATGATTCTGTCATTATTCCATGAGCCAGATCTTACCCAATTTATTTTCAGTGTAAGGTTTTGAAACATCTACAGCTTCTTTGCAGAATTGACAGCGATTCTCTGTTTTAAAAAGCACTGCAGTTTATACACATACATTTTATAGATCAACTGAAAGCAGCCAAAAAACCAGCAACACCCAAACTATCACCATTGGGCATCTTCTTGGATCTTGAAGGAAAAAAACCTGAAATGGTACAACGGTTTGCGGTGCATTTGATAGATAAGAATCGCCTGGGGATAGTTGAACACGTTTCTCCCCTTAAAATGAGCTTTGCAAATAACAGGATCAAGCAGACATTTGTATTGTTCGATTTGTTGGGAGGACTTCAATGTAAAAAAAAACCCAGAAGCTCATTCTCAGTAGCTACAGTTAAGGAGTGCTTGAAGGAGGAAGCGGCGACCAAGGAGTGCAACAGTTAAGTTTTGCTTCAAATCTCTCCCCACACCCCCTTACATAGAGAGGACATCTGTACAGAAAACAGAACGTCCTGCACAAGGAGAGCGTCATCTGCTCCGACTGTTTGTTTCCCAAACCCACCTGAAATCACACCAGCTCCTTTGATTAGGCTCCGTAGGGTGAGGGTGTGCAGGGTACTTCCTGAAGCCGCAAGGGGAGCATTAATGCACTTGTTTGCTTACTCTTCCCTATCATTCTGCCCTTTACCACCACTTAAAATTATGTAGCTGCTGAAGAGCAGCTTGTTAGTAACAATGGAGAATGCCTTAAGACATGGGTAGGCAAACTAAGGCCCGGGGGGCAGATCCGGCCCAATTGCCTTCTAAATCCGGCCCGGTCCGGGAATCAGCGTGTTTTTACATGAGTAGAATGTGTCCTTTTATTTAAAATGCATCTCTGCATTATGTGTGGGGCATAGGAATTCGTTCTTTCCCTCCCTTCAAAATATAGTCCAGCCCCCCACAAGGTCTGAGGGACAGTGGACCAGCCCCCTGCTGAAAAAGTTTGCTGACCCCTGCCTTAAGACCTTCCATCTAGCTCCATGTTGTCTAACACTGACTGATAGCTGCTCTCCAGAGCTGCAGCCCAACATGGATTTTACTAGGGCAATTTTTGTGTGTTAGTTAAGGCATGCACTGTACCACTGAGCTGCAGCAGCAATGGAGCGAGCCACAGTGTCTCTGCCTTGCTCTCCTTTTGCGCCAAGCTTACATGGCATACCCTCCAACATTTCTCCAGTGAAAATAGGGATGTCCTATTCCATAATAATTTTATTATTTATATGCTGCCCATTAAACATTAAAAAAAACTTCCCTATACAGGGCAGCCTTCATATATCTTTTAAAGGTTGTATAGTTACTTATCTCCTTGGCTCGGGGGTCGCATAACTCCATACCCTCCCAACAATTCTCTGATGAAAATAGGGACGTCCTAAGGAAAAGTGGGACATTCTGGGATCAAATCAGAAACCTGGATGGCTTCTGTAAATCTGGGACTACCCCTGGAAAATAGGGACATTTGGAGGGTCAGACATGGTGAGAAGAAAAAGAAAAATTGCTGCTTTCATACCTGTTGGAAAGACTGAAAAAAGAAAGAATACATCAATATTCATTTTTTAGAGCAGGCAGTCCCTGATGCACTCTTTCAAACGACAGTGTGGAGAGACTTGCATGCAACCTAGGATGCCAATTTAATCAGCTTGTTTGGGCCTTTTTAGAGACAGTGTATTAGTGCTACATGAGCGAGCCAGGGCTTATACCCACCCCGTTCTCCTCTGTTAGTAGCCCCAGGCTCATGCATGTAACACTAAACTGTTTAGCAGTACACACAAACTTGGGTCATTATATTTTCCAATATAAGATCTGGAACATTACTATGGGCAACTGGCCACTTTTTGAAGTTCCAGAGTGGGTTACAAGAAGGAAACATGCCCATACTTAGCTTCTTAAAAAAGTGCTTTCATTTATTTCACATACATGAAACCTGTGGAAAGGAGTACAATTCAGAAAGGTAGGTTGCTGTTATTGCTCAGTGCTATAGATGGGGAGGTCTGTGGTGGAGTGGAACTTGATTCAGGCCTCCGCAGGATGCAATTTAAGGCTTAGCCACTCTGCTATACAATACATCTACGGATTGGGTTCTTCTTCCTCTCATGGGTGAATGCTGTAACCGTGGCTCTAACCAGTACATAACTACATAGGCAGGAATGCTGGGTGGGTTTAAACCTTAATCTTGAAAGGCATTCAAATGAATGTGCTATATTACTCTGTTCTGTGTACCTCCCCCCATCCTCCTGAATCTTTCCCCAGCAGCAGAAAAGCACATTTGTAATGGGGGGCAGGGAGGCTTTAAAACCACAGTATCAAAAGCTTGTAGTTTGTAGTTTTGAAGGCTTATAGTGTCTGCTCTGTATCAGACATGTTTTACTCAGTTCCAGAGGTACAGTTGATAAGGAGTAGGCAACAGTCTGAAGGTCCACGAGGTAGCAACCTTGCTGAAACTAAGCCAGTCTGGGTCTGGTCCAGGCCTGAATGGGAAGTAACTTGTAACGCCATGTATTGCTGCCTTGTGTTCCCAGAGAGAAGGCAGGATGCACACATAATAAAAGTGAATAATCTTTTAAGCGCTTTTAAATGCATTTTCTTGCCTTTTTCCAACGTAGAGCAATTAGTGTAATGTAACGTGTAATGTAAAATCTTCAGATGAGCAAATCCTAATATGCATGGAAATGCATGAGCTCTGTGCACCAGCATGCATGCAGTCCCATCACTCATAGAAGAAGAGTAAAGTGTATAACTGCAGTTAGACATGGTTTTCATTGCATGCACACTGAGAACTGTGCATAATTACTTTTCAAACAAGTCAGGATTCATAGGCCAAATTTTAAACCATGGCATCATACCCTTGATTGGAAGCCATTAACCATTGTTTGGACATAATGGGAAACTATGGTTAACGGTGGCTTCCTGGCTCGTTTCCTTGCTCATGTGAAGAGGCTGTATATGTAGTGGACACATGGTGTGTTTAAATATCCTGGCTTCTTAAGCCAGGATTTCATTGTCTGAATGCCATCAAATTGTACCATGGCCAGATCTATTTATTTTTTGCAATGCTAACAAGTTCTTTTCTTTAAAAAATTTAAATAAGCATGGTTAAAGACTCCAGAAGGGATCCATGGGCTGGTGTGCAAACATCCATGCCCTTGGCACAGAATAGAGATTCTCTCAAGTCATGCAAGTGTGAAGAAAGCATTCTGCTTTGATCCAAGCCTTCAGTCCATGGCCAAATGCCTGTTCATTTCAAATGAGGCAGTTAGCAAAGTGCTTTCCACCATTCCTCCTGGGAATATCCCAGAGCCACAAGCCCCCTTAATCCCCTTAAATCCATCCTGCCCAGCCTCCCCCACTTCTCTGCTGCCCTCCCACTGTCCTTCAGCAACACCCCTTTAAAGAGCTCACTTGCTTGTCAATGACAACTTCCAGAGCCTGCAGGGTGGTTTTAAAACAAGATAATTTTTTTTTAATTTATATAAAAACCATCAGTTTAACAACGTTTACTGTACAAAGGAATTAAAAACAGAGGAATGGTACGTGTGTGGGAGAGCAGCTAGTTTCTAGTGTTTGATATCAGATCACATTCTTTGAGTTGAACATTAATAAAATAAGGTACAAGTTCAGCTTTGATTGACAGACATTCCAAAGAGTCTCATTCCACAGAATTTGCCATGATTAAAAAAAAAAAGAAGGGAAAATTAAAGATAGGCATTTAGGTGAGACTGAAAATTATGCATGTACAAGAAAGAAAGAACAAGTGCAGGTAGTTGAACTCTTCTACTCTGGTAAGAAAAGCTCCATGGCCACCCTGTCCCAGCAGATTATGTACAAGTGATATCAGATGCTGGAGACACAATAAGGAGGATTTACAGCCTGCCAAGCAGGGGTGGGTGCATGGGGGGCACTCCCTGCAATTCTTCAGAAAAACAATGCACATTCTATAGCTCTTTTGGGAAGTAGCTATTTTAAAACCAAGGGTGGAAAGATGGCTGTGTCCAGGCTGCCTCCTAGATCACCTGTTCACTGCACATCCCCAGAATGCCAGGCTGTTGAGTCAGTGATTGTCTCCCACTCCATTTAGAGCAAGCGGCAACAGGTGGTCGTGGCTGTGCCGACATGCCCTGTAAATCTCCAAGCTTCCATGCTCCTGCCCTGGATTTGGCTCTGGCTTTGTTCACAGCCCGATGAGATGCCGCTAAAGGCTTTCCCCTGCCCTTGACCTGTCCCCGCCGCCCTCTTTGAGCTCATGCCAGCGGCGGGGCTTGGCTCACCCCTCGTGCAGCTCTGCCAGCTAGGCTCCTGTCAAAGTTCCTTGACAGAATGGGTTAGTCAGCTGCATGACAAGCAACCAGCAGCATCATACTACCCTTTCCAATCTGCAATAAGGTTAAGTGGCCAGTCCTGGGCAGGATGGTGGGTAGTACTGAGGAAAGCCACCTGGGAGGAGACATTCACCAGGGAGAGATAGATTGAGATAAATTTGGCAGGGGAGGAGAGAGAGAGAGAGAGAGAGAGAGAGAGAGAGAGAGAGAGAGAGAACTAGGTGGCGAAGGAGGTGGATAAATCAAAGATTCCAGAATGCAATTCATAGGCTCTATCAATAAAGCCAACAGGTGACTGTAGCTTCACCCTCTGCACACTTCTGCTTCATTTCCCATCAAGCCGGCCTCTTCTTTTAAGCTTAAGACAGGCTGGAAGATATTCCCCAAACGTCCAACGAGTTTACTTTCAACTCCAGCCAAAGCTAAAGCAACAGCCCAATGTGAATTTGTGGCAGCACAGGGCAGGGCACTCTAAGTGAACAGAGAGCAGGGCAGCGCACAAAGGAAAGAGCCACGGAAGCTGCAACTAATTTGTTTCTCAGTATTCCACCTCTCCCACCTTACCCCACCAATCTTAATACTCTTATGCATGCTATAAGAGAGGCTCTTACTATCTGTGTACAATTCTGGTGACTATATTGATTTTTGAAAAGTGAAAAGGGGTAAACGGGGTGGGGGGGTGTGTGCCCTGGATTTCTAAGACAGTTTGGGCTCCCTGAGCAACTCTGTAGTTCAGAGAAGCTGTATGAACAGGATTGACAACACCACAGGGCTAGAGAGCATCAAAAGCAAGCAGCTGACTACAAAAGCAAGAGCGCAGTAACATGCGAGGATTTCTACCCAGCCAGAGAACATGCTGCAGGAGAGGTTTTGTTCAGGAGCCCCAGATCTCCCCATGCCTCACACAACCCAGTAATTATGAACAGCCATAAAAGAGCAGCATTTACTGATGATCGTCTCTCCCCGCCACCCCCCCACCCCCAGCCACGATCTTTTTGAGATTTGGTACAGTCTAACCTTTTGCCTTAAGCCTCCTGGGAGGCAGGGATGGCTTGATCAGTCATTAACCAATTCCAGATGTAGTCAGGACTCCCCCACCCTCATTCTCTTCCCCCCACCCCATCCCCACAAACACAGCAGTGTGATTCAGAACCCTGCCCTTGCTGTCCATTTAAGCCATGCACTTGTTACCAGGAATGTCTGGAAAATTTAAGTCAAAAAGAAAAGAGGGGAACAAATCCCTACCTCCTTTCACAAACAGAATTTAAAAAAAAAAATATGACAGCAACCCTGTGAGTCTTATACAATTCTCAGAGTGTTTGATCATTTTGCTCCTTGACCCCCGTCAACCCCCCTCCTACTTCAATTAGCCCCAGGGTTCAAGGCTCAGTACTTTTATTTACAAGGCGGCACAACATTTCCCCCCTGATGTCCTTCCCTTAAAAAAAAAAGGCAGGAATGGAGGAGAACTAAAAAAAAAAAAGTAGTGAGAATCTCTTTATATTTATAAATAAGTGAAAATGTCAAGCAGCCTGCTTTCTAAGGATCCCCAGCCAATCATGGTATTTCTGTTGGGTAACGGCAGGACTCCATCTGGGTTGAAGCTGCTATAATTCCTGCCTCCTCACCCCCTTTTTTAAAAAAAGAGTCATGTTCACTGTAGCACCAGCAATCCACTTGGGAGCCCAAGGTTAAAGTTGCAGCACAGAGTCCCATCTCCTCCCTCACAGGAGGAAGAGAGTCATTCCCTTGAGGCAGCCATGCAGTTGCCCCTCAGAGCGGGGCGAGGGGGACACCTACTGCATTCTGGGAAGGTTGGCTCAGCACACCCTTGCCATGTGGGATCCTGCCCACCTCACGTCAGCCCACTAGCCCCATGCCAATCCTGTAGGCACTGTTGCCAGAGACACAGAGGAACGTCAGGAGGGACCCCAGTGGAATGGGTTACGTGTGTGTAAACATCTGTACATCAGCGAGTGGGCAGGCGTGGCTGGAGTAGACACTCCCCAGCACCGACTTGCTAAGAGATCTTGCAATTGTTACGCGAGCAGTTCTGTGGTGGGCTCTGTGGCGGACGGATAGACTTGGAGCGCTTCAAGCTGTTGCCTTTGCTGCTGCTCCCACCTCCGCTGCTGGCCAAGGAGTATGAGCGGCCGTGCATCATCACTGCGTTCATGCCGTTAGCCATGGAGAAGGACTTCAAGTGGCTCTTGATGGTGACAGGAAGGGGCAGCTTGTCTATAAGGTGGACGGGCGTGCAGGAAACAATGGCGCGGCAGCAGAGGTCTTGCAGGCTGAACACTGTGGATGTGGGAGGCAATAAAGAAGAAATACAGGATTAGAAAGGATGTATGATTGGGACAGTTCTTGTATCGTTTGCTCTGGTGCCTTAGCTAGCATTGTGGAACTGTATATGGATGAGCTGAGCCTATAAATCCCAAATCCTGTAGTTTTAAAGGTATGCCTGCAGCAAGCTACATTTTCACACATTCTTTGCAGGGGAAATAGCTCAAGAGATCAGTGCAGCCCGCTTCTGGTTGCCAGTTTCCTTTAGTAAGTGCTCCACTGAATAAGTCAACCCACAATCTAAATTAACACTTCAAGAAGTGCAACACCACAGCAACATCCTTCAGCCCATCCTCTGCAACACCAAGTATAGCATTGGAAGCAGAAACCACAGAACACTGCGTTTAGGCTGTTTGATCAGTTTATATGGCTACATTTCTATTGCCTCCAATATGTGTTTCAGTCTTCAATAACAACTCTTCTAGGGAGGCACAGTTCTTTCTCCCTCTTTCTCTCTACATTCCAGACAAGAAACTGAAGCAAGAGAATTAGTGACATGCCCAACAGAATTTCAGAGCTGGGAATGAACCCGCATCTTCTACCAAATCATATTCTTGTGTGTTAATCAGGTTTCTTGGGCCATTGTCAAAGTAATTAATGCCCCCCCACAACTGGCTGGCGGGAAAGCCGACTGGCTGGCTAAGTCATGTCTGCAGAAGACACACTGCATATAAATTCCCTTCCAGACAAAGCCCTCGAGACTGCAATTAAAATTGGAAGAGGGCTTCCCTGCCTGAAAATTCAATGAGGGAGGACAGGCCTGGTCTAGAGGTGAGCAGACATGCTGCATGCCTCAGAACAGAGCACATTCCGATTTGACAAGTGTACAAGCCCTGGCAACCTGAGGCAAACAGCCCTGAACTCTGATCCCTTCCCACAGCTGGACTGAGACCCTATGAGCAAACTCGCTCACACCCATGAGAATCTGTGTGGCCCCGTGCTTCTTTCTAAGCAGTGTGCAAAATATTGTAACATCTGCTTTGCAAAGCAGAACAACTACTCTGGGGTGGGGCAGATTTGCTTTGATGAGGTCACTGCTGGGGGAGGTGGGGGAGAAGAGAGGAAGGCATTCTAGTTCTGTTACTTGAGGGCCTGACACTGTTCAGGTCACTAGGAAAGTTTCACGCAGGGAGCCAAAAGGGTCGGAGCAACTAATCGCTCACCTGAATGCAGCTGGAAGAGCTACTGAAATCTGCTATGAAACCCCAGTCCACAAATCTCTGGCTGACTCGAACAGATATTACCAAAAAAGTAAGTACATTAAACCAGACTTCTGTGCTTGTCAGCTGTGAAGCAGTGCTTGAAGTTACTATCCTCCCCATCTGTGTTCCTGTTACCCAGCATCTCAGAATACCTGTATACATGTAAACTAGCAGCAATTCCTTCTCCTAGCGGAGACTAGGATGAGAACCTCTGCCCTCTTGACTTTCCTTTTGTTCCAGTTGCCCTTAGGGCTGAGGACAAAGAAGACTTTTGCAAGCTGAACTATCTGCCAGCCTTGCATGTGAGAGTGGAAGGGGAGCTCTTTTGAAACTGAGCAGGTCAACTATGACAGAGTCAAAGAATCCCTCCACCACAGAAATGATAGCATGCCATCTTCTGACAACAAGGAAAACTGCACCCCACAGGGAAAGCAGGAAGCTGGCTTTCTCAAGCGCCGTTCGAATGGCTCAGTGTAAGGCTGCTCTTCATATTCCCTTTTCCACAATGCCTCTTCAAACATCAAGCTGCTGGGAATGATTGACAAGGATGGAACAATATATCACACATGTTCTATATTAAGACCCCCAAAGTCAGCATGGGGGGGACCTGAAGTCTGTGATCCAAACAAGCTGAATAAATTAGTTGCATTGGTCACCACCGTGGAAGATGCTGGACAGACTCCCATAACTGAACAGCTTTGAGAGAAGTCAAATAGAGGTCTCAAGAAGACATGAATTTTTAGTGTCAATAGATAAAACTGAAAATTAACAACTCACTGAATGCTGGCTAGCTTATGCTATAAAGTTTGTTTAAGAAATCAAATCTGGAGTGGGAAAGTTGATACTCTAATAAAAAGATCAAGCCTGCAACATCCAAGCCTTTTCAATCCTATTTTCACACTTATGGGAGATATAAAAACTGGCCTAGTTGGTTCAGTGCTACATGCTAAAAACTATTTTTAATCAGTTTCTTTTCTATATACAAGGAGGGTAAATACATCAATGGAGAGAACCCCAAGTCAGGGTGGTATGTTGGGGCATAAAGTAAGTTCAGTAAATTCACAGGGCTCAGTGAAGAAGAAGATAGGCAGGTAGGTATTGTCTCTAAAGGAGAAGACTCAAGGCACATGGAGCCCCATGTTTGCTTCATATCTAAATAAGTTCTGTTTCAGATGTTTCATTGTTTTTGCAGAGTGAGATTTCCCCTATTCGTACTAATATGAGCAAATCATCATTAAGCAAGCTAAGTCACAGTAACTTACATGACAGTCGACACACATGACATTGAGGCAAATTACTGTAGCTGAATTCAAAGAGCAATAGTGGAAATGCCATGTGTACCAAACACCAAATCCTAGAAGAAAGATTGACAACTGGAACATCTATTCCTGTCTTAACACATGGCAGGAACAATGGTGTGGGTGCTTGCTCACCTCTGTTGGGCCTCCAGATCTTCTCCATGCCATGCCTCATCAGCACAATACGAGACAGCTCCGTGAAGGACTCAATTACGTTGAAGTTGCACAATGGGCTGACCTCAAAGAACGTCATGCAATTTTTCTCTGCATAGGAGCGGGCTTGCTCTGTTGGCACTTGCCGTTTAAAGGCCAGATGAAGCCGGTTGCCAACCAAGATGCGGGGCACACCAGGAGCATGCTTTAGAGAGAAAAACATATCACTGAACATATGCACTTCCATGCCAGCCCAAGCTCATGTTCCAATCCTTTTCATTTGGGGAGCAAAATATCTAATTGGTACTTCTCATTTACAAGACAATGCTGTGCTTTCATTTTTCAGGCCGTGTTCTGTGCTTCTAACCTGGACATGGCAGAGGGTCCAATAGAAGAAGCTGGTATCTAGAGAAGGCCAAGCCTAGTACACTGCTGGCCTTCCAAGGAGGAAATGGGGACTAGAAACTTGTTTACGCTTGGCTTGGCAAATCCCAGTATCTGCCCACACCTTCCATTCCTTCTACATTCTAGTGTTAAGTGTACTAACATATTTTCCTCTTAATGCTTGGCAATTAACAGATAACATTTTCTGATAACTATGTTAAGCCTTTCTGAAGTAGTAAACCTGTGTCTGGGCTATCCTACTCCAGACTACAGGCCAGGGTTTATAAGAATTATTGCTCTGCCATATAAAAATCCCTGCACATAAGAGAATTTGTGCACTTGGGTAGGACTGGGAAGTGGATGTGGTTGGGAGCCGAATCCCAAAATCTTCCCACCCCTCCATGGGCTAACTTTGACAAGCAGGTGGGGCTGCAACCCATATCCTCTCCTTATAATGATCCCAGGTGACTAACACCTGTCAAAAGAGAAAGATTCTAACCTAGGCACCACCTGGATATGAGTTTTCTTAGTGCAGGGATTTTTACTTGGGTGTTTGGTCTCAATAGGTGGTTATAGAAGCATTTCAGCCTGCAGCAGGATGCTGGCAGTTTGCTTCAATACAGTATAAGGTCCTAACAGGAAACTAAAAATTCTGATACTCCCTGAACCAGATTTGTAGACAATGAACAAAGATAAAAAGACCAAGTTTATGGAAGTCTAATGCAATCTTTGCCATTCTTACCTCATCAATTTCCTTGATCCATCTGTCTATTCCATCAAAAGACCAGCGATTGGTAATGTCATAGACCAAGAGGATTCCCTGTATGAAACAGAACACCAAATGTTCAAATTAAAACAAAAACAAAAAAATCCAAGTTGCTTACTTGCAGAAGGTATTCTCCTAAAGTTGGTCAACTGTGACTTCACACCCAACTGTGTGTTCTTTTCCTGCCTTTTCGCCATGTAATTCACTTCTACTGTAAGGTTTTCAAAGTATTCTACATATTTCTAGTCATATAATTAGGAATTCTGGGAACCATTCCTTTACCAGGCTATTGAAGGTTCCCTCCAACCCCACACCTGACCTATAGACTATAACAAAGTTTTTATTTGTTTGTTTGTTTGTTTGTTTGTGTGTGTGTGTAAAGAAATACAAGAGGAATGTTTCAGAAAGCTGGATGTTTTCAGCGATAAGTTAGGACCCAGACCACAAGCAGAATTCCCAGTCTGAAGTGGAAGAAATAATCTCTTAAGAGAAATGGAAATGCTTTTTTCCCATGGCAAGACTCTAATTTCAGCACTGTCATCATTCTGTAGCCTAAGCCAGGGGTAGCCAACATAGTGCCCTCCAGCTGTTTTGGTCTAACTCCCATCAGTCCATTGACTATGTTGACTGAGGCTGATGGGAATTGGGGACACCACCCTTGGCCTAAACCAATATGGATGCATTGTGAGGGCTGCCCCAAACACAATCACTGGTTCCTCCTGGCTCACTTCCAGACATTAACAAACTGATAAGCAATGACTGCAGGTGGCACCTTTGCCTGGAGTCAAGTAACAGAAGCTAAGCAGCACTGCTGACTGTACTCACCTGAGCTCCCCTGGAGTATGACCGAAAAATTGTACAGAACCTCCCTTGGCCCGATGTGTCCCTACAATGAAAGGGGGGAAAAGTAGATGGCTTTCAGACCTCCCCATTCCACCTTCCCAACCCTTCCGTTGAATCCTTAGGTAACAACAAAACAATTCCATTCAGTGATCTGTCAGTTAAAATTGGAACTACATACTATACAAGAGGATATTGTACAAAAGTCATTATTTTTATCCCCAAAATGCTGTGCTTCACATATGGATTTGTGTAGAGTGCACTCTCCTACTCCAGGCCTAAGAAGAACATTCAAACTTATCCCAGTCTTGTGTACCCACAAATATATTTCCTGCAGAAGAATATACACAAGAAAATTTTTACCATACATGTTAATAAACACTAGTAAGAGTGCATATTATCTTTTCCATGCAAGTACACATACAAAAGATATCCCAAATGACTGGTTGCTCAGGAATATAGATTACATGTTAGCATCTGAGAACTAAAAATATTTTTTACAGCTCTATTTATCAACCCAGATCATCCATACTCTTAAGCTGGGTTCAAGCTCATTACCCCCATTTTATCTACTGATGCAGCTCATTGTTTTCAGTCCTTGGAGGCTGCTACTGGCAGAATTCAACTACAACAGAAGCTACAGCAGACACCTCCGGGTCCTGCTCAACACTAGCCGCCCTCACTTTGAATGCTTCAAAGACAATGACTATGTATGTAAAATCCATTTTGCAAGCCCTCCAGCAGACCGCCTTTGTGTGCAAATTCATCATAGCAGTTCCCACTTCCTGTGACCTATAAATGGGTAGGTAGACATATACATGATACATACATATACTATAGATATGGGATGCCCAACAGGTCGATCGCGATCTACTGTTCGATTCCCGGGATGTTTTGATAGATCACAGGCGATCGCTGGCTCCTCCATCTGGCCCCACCCCCTCGCCCCGCCCTCTAGATCACTATACTGGAAGACAGAGCTCTCGCTGTGAGGCTGACCATTTCATTAGCGATCTCTCAGTGAGCTCCTATTTTTATTTATTTCTTCGACCCGCCCGCCCCCACGGGATTTTTCTCCCTAAAATAAGCTCAACAACTTTCACCTGAACCCCCCAAAAGTGGCTTACCTCCCTAAAAAAACTCAACAACTTTGAACTGAACCCCCCCCAAAGGGGTAGATCACTGCCAGTTTTTAATTGTATGAATAGATAACAGTCTCTTGGAAGTTGGCCATCCCTGCTATAGATGGACTAGGTGCTCATTGGTATTATGTTCCAGCTTCCTACCACTGGAGACAGGATTTGACTGTTCAACGTGAGGATCATCGTTATGTTCCACTAGAGAGAGTTAGATGAGAGAGACCAGGGCTCAAGTTCTAACTGTCATGGTTTCACCAGATGGCCTTTGTTAAGTTACTAGCACCAATCCCCCTTTTTAGTGACAACAACCTAGACAACAAGAAAACATACCCTCTCATTTAAAACTGTCCATTCTAAGATAATGGCTGAGCTCTGTCTTGCCTTTGGTGGTTAGGCGGGTGGGGTGCAAAGGTTAAGGCTTTTTTCACCAGCACATCTCAGCTTTAGAAACCTCTTCCAGTGAAAAGTTTGCCTGCCCCTCTCATTTTTCTCTCTGCAATTGCACATTTTTTTAAAAAAAAGTTATGCCAGATGTGCTTCTTGCCAAGAGCCTTTTATGTACTGATCTACAGTGATTACAAATTGCTGTCAAGTGCGAATTTATTTATTTATAAAAGTATTTATATACCACCCTTTCAGAAAGCATCAGGGAGTCTCCAGCAAAATAAGAAATCCCTCCATTAAAAGCACTACAGAACAATCATTAAAATGTTCATGTTTTTGTTTTTTTTAAAAACAACTGCATAGGCCTGTCTACATGAAAGTTCAGTTAACTTTTTGTTAGGTGAGTGAGAACATATTCACTTGAAGATTTAAGAAGTGCTACAAATGTTTGGTACGGATGGGGGTGTGGGCTCAGAAAACATTATTAACCCACAAAAACACACCTGCAAGGCTATCTTTAATGAATATGGCACTCTCTCTGTCACCCAACTTCCACATACACATAAAAGAAAAGTGTTGGAAGCAGTCCTTCAGTACTGCCTAGCCGCAGAGAGAATTCTTAGCTCTTCATTTAAAAAGCTGCTACAAAAACAAACAAAGGAAAAATTTTGGCTGGAGAAGATATGTTTGAGTTCAGCATTCAATGGCTACTCCAGAGGCTGACATTACACTGAGGAATTCTTACAACTCTGTTTAGGAGTACAACGTGTTCTGTAGTAAACAAACATAGGGTGTGTTAAGGACACCAGCTGCCTCAGAGCTTGTGTGTAGATTTAAGCCATGCCTTCTCATCTATTTAAACATTACAGCACACCAAGGGGCATCACCAGACATCTGTGATGCTATGAGGAATGCTGTGCTGACCTAAGCAAGTGCCTACTTAAGTGCAAGCTGCGGTCAGGTTAGTCACAGAACACATTACAGTGTGTTAGTCCCTGCTGTGTCCAATGACCTGGGAGGGGTGCATGACAAACAGCTGGAAGCCTCACCACCCTCATTCCTCTACATCAGATTTCCCAGGGAGATCAGATTTTTGGTGCAATCGAGGCATTACTAAATATCTAAAGGGTCAGATTTTTGCTGGCACTTTACTTATACACCCGTCACTACACAAACTAGAAGCTTGTTCCATCTCTCCTGTTGCGAATAGCATAATATCAGGGAGAGAGTGGTAATCATTATGGTAGACCAGGGCAATGGATTACAATTCCAGTCATCCTCAACCATAGACTATGCTGGCTGGGGCTGATGCTGCCCAACAACATCTAGTGGGCACCACACTGAATGCTCTTGTGGTAGAGACTTTGTGACGAAGTTCACACACCATCCTCCTTGTGGAAGAGGCCATTTCCATAAGTGGCCAAAAACCAATGCTCTTAGAATGAACACTAAGTAGGAACCAGAACCGTTTTGAAAATGCTCTCAAGCAGGAGCAGGTGTACACATTTAAAGGTAAACTGTCCTTAGGCCACAGGGCAATAAATATGGCAATAAATAAAATCTGCCCAGAAACACACAAACTACCGGCAACTGAAGGTGGGAAAAGTAACTTAGCATATCTTCCCCTACTGTCTTCCTTTACTTCCTTGTTTTTCATCATATGTCTTCCATTCACATTGTAAATCTGTATGCAAGGTTAAATTATGTTGTATGCTGTAGAGCCCCTTGTTTTCTTTTCAGCGTGTAGCAGCAGTAGAAGGAAGAGGGAGGAGATGGTGCTTATGAAGCCGAGCTGGTGAAGCCAGGCCATACAAGAGAAGGATGGGATAAGGAAAAATGTAATCTACATGCTATAATTAAGTGAAAGAGGTATCTATGAACGTCTCCAGATAAGTCCAGGCAGACACTTCTAAGCTTGCAAGAACATTATCTTGATGAACCCAAGTTCTCTCTTGTCTTAAGGTCATGTAGGCACTTTTAATACTTTGGGAAGATTTCAGCAATGCAACCTTACCAGAGCTCCAGTTTGACTCGTCTGCCATCTAACAGGATTGTTGTGGTCTTGTAGTCAATTCCTGTAAATAAAAACAATGAAAGTGTGATTACACAAAAACCAGGCATAACAGCACTATTTCAGTGACATGTAGGTGTTCATAACCAGAAAAAGCTGTCACAACACCAAGTGTTTGGGGGAATGATGCTTGTGGCGGTAGCATAGTAAGTTTTAATATATAAAACAAGCAACTCAGAAGAGCAGTAAACAGACAATTATCATTTATCTGGTAGCAAGGAGATTTAGGTCTCTTACAACACAAAAAAGTTAGCTGTGAGGAATGAGGAACCAAGAGTTGTTTGTCAAACTGACCTACCGTGTTTCCCCTATTTTAAGACACCGTCTTATATTTTTTTCCCCTCAAGAAAACGCACTACGGCTTATTTTGAGGGGATGTCTTCTTTTTATTACGTAAGCCCAGCCCCACCTTTTCCTTGGCGCCCTCCAGAACTGCGCCTATCACTATGGCTTATTTTCGGGGTACGGCTTATATTTCGCAAATGCGAAAAAATCCTGCTATGCCTTATTTTATGACTACGTCTTAAAATAGGGGAAACAGGGTACTTCTAGTTAAATACAATTTCTTCACCATATTCAGCATAAACGTTAAATTAAGAAACTACTACAACAAAATTTATATACAACTTTATTGTAAAATAAACCTCCCACCAATTGTTTACATTTCCTCTCCTCAACTTGATGTTTAATTCATCCACTTAAGATTTGTACCCTCACTTTGAGTACAGTGTATTTTGTCTAGGTATTATTACTGAAAACCGAAGGCCAGGGGTGGCATTCAGGAATGTTATATTCAGACTAGACCCACTGAAATTAATGGACCTAACTCAATCATGTTCATTAATTTCAATGGGTCTACTTCAAGTAAAATTAGTTGAATGCTACCCCCCCAAAAAATCTAGATTTTGGGCTAGCAGTGGCAACTGACGAGAGAACCTGTTAGTGGATCATTGGGACACGGATTTCAACAGAGTCTGATATCTGCATTTTGAAGCTTAATTGCAGAGGATGCATCTGATTGTGCCCAAGATCTGCGCATTGCAGCTTTGCATTACAGTTTTGGTATGCAAGCAAAAGGACATACAACCATAAGGTAAAGGTAAAGGATCCCTGAACAGTTAAGTCCAGTCAAAGGCGACTATGGGGTGCAGCGCTCATCTCTCTTTTCAGGCTGAGGAAGCCAGTGTTTGTCCACAGACAGCTTTCTGGGTCATGTGGCCAGCATGACTAAACTACTTCTGGTGTAACAGGACACCGTGACAAGTGCCAGAGCGCATGGAAACACTATTTACCTTCCTGCCACAGCCATATCCACCACCAAAAGGTAGCATTCAACTCTCAAAAGCAATTCATACTATATAGTCATGTTGCTGCCATCTTAACAATAACTGACAGTGCTACTGGCATGTCAAATGCCAGGTCAATGAGTTCTATTTCTAACTAGGCAGCTTTGTTATTAGCAAGTATACCAAAATACTTCATACATATTCAATTGTGTTGACACAGAGATTTCATTTCCCTGCCACACATCTGTATCAATATCCTTGGAGACCTGGCTACTGCACTAATAAGGTCTCAGCTGGTCACTTTTCTTCCTGTTCCTCCCAATGCTTTAATCTGCATATTAATTAGTCCATTGTTAACAAACTTCAAACAGGAAGCTGACTGCTGGCAATTGGTCCTGCCCCACATTACATCAAGGACCACTTCCTTTAATTTAAGAAAGAAATCCCACTGATTCACTGTTTCCAGGGACACATGCTTTCAAATCTGTCAGGTCGCATAAGATTTTAAGTATAAGCAGTCTGACTTTGAAATATATAGTAAACTTTTCAACAGCTTGCTTCAAAAACTAATTTTTACATATGATCTCTTAAAACTTGATCGAAACACACTAAACACAACCCACACTAAAAATATCATTTTCTCTGTAAAGAATGAATCATGGAGGAAAAATTATTTCAAGGAAAGTGAACTGGCTGTCTTCATCTGCCCCAGCTGCAACAAAACATGAGATAACTCTCCCAAGGTTAGACTTCACCCCCGAAGGTGCACTCCTCCATTGTCTAGAGACAGATTGATGCCAGCCAACCAAGTACTACTGGGATTATTTATTAAATTAATTTATTAAATTATTCCTTTAATCATTATATTACCCTTTCCCCCCAAAAATATTTTTCAGTCCCAATTTTAATCCGGTAAATATTTAATGCCAATTCCTAAGCAGCTGCCCAGCCCGAAGCTGAACAAATATTTCAGTTTCCCAGGAAGGAATAGTTTGAGGCCTTCAGGTTGGCTGCTTTTAAATTCATAGTATTTCAGTCACTATTTGGGCAGAACTTAATTCATAGTGATATCATTGGCCAAGCCAGACATGGTGCTAATTGTGCAAGCTTTCCTTTAGTGCCAAATGAAGCTTCCTTTCTCCAAACCTAATAGCAGCTTGGGGAAATCAATACCTTGGGGTATGACGGGAAGAGCTAAATCCTCTCATTGTGTGCCATGGTTCCAACCCCACCTCCTTGCATCTTCTCTTTAAATGTGAAAAAGTAGATAAGAATTGCAATGATACAATTAACATAATTTATAGTTTGACCCTATGCAAATATAAGGAAAGGTTTCAGTCAGTGTGAAAGGCTTTCCTTCTTATTTAGGTAAATTTTCACAGGCTGGCAGCAGTACCACTACTTTATCATAAAATATTAAAGCCGTCAGTGCAACTCCTTCACAATTACACTAGACATATTTCCTTCAGGGTCAATGATGCAACCAGCCTCTGCTTCTGTGCTGCATTCCAGAACACTCACACTCTTCAGCTTTTATAAACAGTTGATTACAATGTATCATAAGGAATCATATCACAAAAAGGAACTCATTTCAGCAGCAAGTATTTCACTTTTGAAATCATCAGGCTTGTTCAGACAAGTTCATGAAGTGGAGCTCAGCTCAACTGCCCCAACCATGTATGTTACATAACACTGAACAAACTTTCAAATGAATAAGGCAGAAATTGACATGTTTGTGCCACTGGGTGGCACTATTGCACAGAGGCTTTCGGGATACCGCCGAGAGTCAGCCTTTTTAAATACCCGGTACCTGAGTGCTTTAACTGCCTCCCCTTCAACTCCCATCTTTACAACTGTTGTGGGGAAATATTGGTGTTTTCTTCCGCAAACAAACTGAATATCCATATATTTATATGCATACTGAGAGACATCAGTCTGTTGATTGATCTTATTAGGAGCTGTGTTACTTTATTTCGCTATATTGCTACATTTTTAATTTGTTATTTACTCTGTTTTTAGTTTATGTGCCATCCACATCTCCCTGGGCTGGACATTATGAATTTACATATTAAAGAGTTTTCAGTGAGAAAAACCATTGGATCAAACTATGAAATTAAAAACTGAAGTTCAAGCATTCAGTCACATGGATATGCTCTGTTGGTAGACAATGTACAAATCAGTTTGATTCTATTGCTTATAGCAGGTCTACCCAACATGACACTCTAAGATAAAATGCAAGCCACTAGCCACGTAACTGTAGCCTATCAGACGCCTGAAAATGTTGCAGTCTCAGGCATGAAAACAAAAAAGTTTACCATTTTACCATTTATTTACTATTACATTTATATCCCACTTTTCCTTCAATGAGGCTTTAGGCAACATATACTGTTCCCCCGTTCTCTGTTTCAACCCAGCAACCTTGTAGGCTAGGCTGAGCTTCATGATGGAGTCAGAATTTGAATTCTGGTCTCCCAGGTTCTAGTCCAGCTCTCCACCCACTAGGCCAAATTGGCTTCATTTCTAGCATGCCAGGCTCAATTCAGTGGCAGGAAATTACACAAATGTGGAAGACACAATGGGGCTATGCTCCATCCGAATATGGGTCACTGCAGCAGATCCATGATCATTTAAGAGATGGGAAGAAGGGGAGAGAGAGTAAAAGACAAAAAATTAGGAGAGTGCGCAAAACAAGGCACAGAGAAAGAGACTAACAAGATATAATAGCATGATAAAAGTTGTTTTAATGTTGCAGGTTGGTGCTAAATGAAAAAGCCCTGGGCCTGATAAGTTGTTAACTACCAACAGAAAAATGGAAAAACATATTTCTTTGTAAGCTATGGTTGCAAATGTTTATTTCTTACATCTATATTCTTCTTTTCCTCCAAGGAACAAAAGATGGTACACATGGTTCTCCCCCTCCCAATTTCATTCTCACAACAATCCTGTGAGGTAGGTTTGGCTGAAACAGTAACTGGCCCAAGGTCATCCAATGGGTAGGGATTTGAACCCTGGCCTTGAAAAATATTAAGTTTTTTATTATATTACTAAACCATAATAACAGAATCATAGAATCATATCTTTGTAGAGTTGGAAGAGAGCCTGAATGTCATCTAGTCCAACCACCTGCAATGCAGGAATCACGACCTAAATATGCATGACAGATGGCCATCCAACCTCTACTTAAAAACCTCCAAGGAAGGAGAGTCCACCACCTACCGAGGGAGTCTGTTCCACTGTCAAACAACCCTTACCGTCAGAAAGTTATTTAGGTTTAGTCAGAATCTCCTTTCTTGTAACTTGAAGCCATTGGTTGTTCGGGACCTAGCCTCTGGAGCAGAAGAAAACAAGCTTGCTCCATCTTCCATGTAACAGTTCTTTAGATATTTGAAGATGGCTATCATATCTTCTTTCAGTCTCCTCTTTCCCAGGTTAAACATACCCAACTTCCTCAACAGTTCCTCATAAGGTTTTGTTTCCAGACCCTTGACATGGCATAGCTCCTGACAGTCCTGCTTTTTTGTTCCTCCAGGGGTTCGTCTCCTGCACTGGGCGATCTCCCCCCCCCTAGGGGCACCCCACCTGCATCTCTGTTCCAGGACAGTACACTCTGGTCTAGCAAGAATTTCTTCATCTTGCCCAATAGCATGAAGTGTGGATAGGAGGGCCTCAAGTTGCTATATCTTCTCTTCCAGCAAGGCAACCAGTTTGCACTTGCTGCAGGTGTAGTTTTCCATGTTCTCAGTCAGGAAGACAAACATAGCACAGGTGTTTCAGGTCACACTGTAAGACAGCACTCTGGGCATCCCCATCAAACTCCTTGCTAAACACTCTTGCAACATCCCTGTTTATAAGTCATGATCACAAGAGCATCATCTGCTGGATTTCTTCCTGCTGGATTTCAGCCTTCACTGAATGGGGAGTCCAGGGTCCAGCAGGTGTCACTGCTGTCTCCATTTCTACAGCCCATATTCAGCTGCCATGCTAAGATGACGACACCCATGAGGCACTGCGTTCCACGGTTGATTGTGGGAGGGGTTCTCCGACCAAGTTGGAAGGCAGAAGCTGGCCTGCAGTTGTGGTTTCGTGTGCGCATAGTAGAAAGCTGGCAAGGAGCAGAGCCCTGTGCCTGTAGCATGGCGGCCCTGGCTTTACACCCTCCAGCAGGGTAACTGATTCAGTAATATAATGGGGCCCATCCAGTAATGAAGTGTAATGGATTTCACTGTGCTGACAATAGCACAGCCAGTTCCAACATCACTTTCAGCTTTGCAAGAAAATAAGATTATAGAAATGGTCAGATCAACCATCAAAATATTTGGAACAGTATGAGATTCAGAATTATACAGTGCTCTCCAACCTAGTCATAGGAATGCAGGAGCAGCCCTGCTGGCACAGCCCAAAGTCCTTCGATTCTAGTTTTTAACAATGGCCAGATGCTGCTGGAAATCCATCAATCAGGACTTGAAGGCAGTTATCCCTTCCCATTGAAGCAATTAGTATTCAGTGGAATATTGTCTATGAACAAGCAAGTATCATTTAGTGATCATGGTTAAAAGTTGTCAACAGATGTCTCCTCAATCATTTGTTTATAACCCTTTAAATAAGGATTCAAGTTAGTGGCATCAACACATCATATGGCAGTGAATATGTTATTTCACACTTCCCTTTTTGCCTGTTCTGAATCTAGTGGACCAAGATTTGTGTGTCTAATCACTGCTGGAGCATAAGGAAATCTCATGCCTGTAGCAATTCTGTTTCTAGATGTCTGTCCCAAAAGGACACCAAGAAATTAAAGTCAGAATTGGGCCTTAGTTATCCACCAAGTATGAAACTCTGTTTGGTAACTACATATCTAGAGGGCAAGGTAGGAATGCAGGCACTGCATTGAACACCAATGATGTTGTCCATATCCTGCTGGAACTGCTGCATTGGCAGCAGACTGAAAACCGGTCTGAGCTGTTTTCAGCTTAGCCCACATTCCAACTCCGCTTCTCTAGTCATATTGAATTTGAAGTTAAAGAGCAGTTAGTTTATTAAGACTTTTGGGCCCTTTAAGCTCTTTATAGGTATTGTTATTTACCAACTTTTAGCACAACTAAAGCAAAAGTCATAAGCAGAATGTTGTGAATTGTTCATGCACAAATACACCCAGCAACTCTTAAAGTTATTGTATCTACCAGGCCCTACACCTATGTTTGCTGTAGCCAAGTAATAATCTCAATTCTTGGCAAGCTTTCAGTTGTACCTATATAACCAAAAGGATAATGGTCACCTGCACATGCCCATCTCAAAGTTGTTCTTATGATCCGTTTACATTGTACTTTGCTCAATCTGTTGACAATTAACAACACTGTGTTTCAAAGGCTGCATTACATGAGGCAAAACAGAGGCACTATTTGCACAGGAAGCTCCCACATTGGGAAAATAATAATAGATCCAGCTGTTATGCTGTCTTGCGAAGGCTAAAGGAGCATATACACAATATAAAAAACCAAAGACAGTAAACAGTGATCCAGCAAGAGAATTATAGAGCTGACATTAGCTCATTAGAACTGTTTCATTGCCTGTATGCCCTCTTGGACTATAAGACACCCCTGAAGTAGAGGTAGAAGATGCCTGTGACAAGAACTGGTAACAGTTGTAGACTACACTCCATAATGAAGAAGGAATAACTTTTCCCAAACTCCTATTCTTCTAACTTCTTAGACCAACTATGGCAGAGCTTTCCAAACTTCTCATGTTGGTGACACACATTTTAGATATGCATCATTTCGCAACACAGTAATTCAGTTTTACTAGCAAACCAGAGGTGAAACTAACCCCTTCTAAGATATATGGTCACATATTGCATGACACACCCAGACACTGCAGCCAACACACTAATGTGTCACGACACACAGTTTGGAAAGCTCTGAACTATGGTAATGTGTTCCACATGGGGTGCCTTTAAGACAGCTTAGAAACTTCAGCTAGTACAAAATACATACATACATACATATCCTTTATTCGACCGATAGTCAGAAAGAAAAACATTTCTCAATACAAAATTATAAAATTATAAAAACTAAAAACATCAGGGGGATACACAAATAAAATAGGACAGCACTACTGGACCTCATGCAGATAAACCCACATCGAGGCATTCGATTTTACGCTTCCGACACTTGAGCGCCAGGAAGAGGAATTTAGCCACCGATAAGGTTGTTTTCCCAGAGGGCTTATTTAGCAGATATGCTACCTGCCTTTCTCTTAATTGGGAACTAAACTGAGATAAATATGGGGCTATGAGATATTGCCTTAAGTCGTTATAAAAGGGACAGCTCAGTAGAATGTGTTCTGTGGATTCTACCTCTCCCAAAGCACAATGGCACGTTCTCTGATCATATGGCACTCCTCTAAATCTTCCCCTCAAAACCGCCGAGTCAAGAACGTTCAGTCTGGCCGCAGTGAGTAGTCTGCGGTATTCCACATAGTGGATATCCGCCAGGTAACGGGCTGGTGCAGCCCGATACACCTGCTCCCCCAGAAACATCCCAGGTTTCACGCGGGCTATGTCCTCCTGTCTGGCGATATCCCCCAATCTCTGAGCGATCACCGCTTTAGCATGGCTATACGTCATGGACTCTATATAAAGGGAGGACAGTCCACACTTCTGCACTTCCTCTACCACCTCCCCTTCCCATGGTGATTTAAAATTATCCCTCAGTATCAGAGGGGCCAAACCCGCTAGTACAAAATGATTATCCTGAATACCAGTTAGCTTCTGGGATCAATTCAAAGTCCATCCCCCCTTGCAGGTCAACTGACAAGGTGCGAAGAGATCTGTCAATCGCCTGGCATCACAATGACATTAGGTGACTTGTTTTCACCCCTGCAAGCCCTAACAAGCAGCGGATTGTTAGAATCTAACTCTTCATATCCTTGGACCCATATATTTATGGGACTGCTTACAATGGCTCTCAAGTGAACCATTCACAGTGGGATCAGGCATTAACCAGGGATGTGTTATCGCCCCAACTCTTTTTATTATCTTCATCACCATGATCCTTCACATTGTTGAAGGGAAACTCCCCACCGGGGTGGAAATCATATACTGAACAGATGAAAAACTCTTTCATCTGAGTAGGCTGAAAGCAAATAGTAAGGTTACCATAACTTCCGTCATAGAGCTTCAGTATGCTGATGACAACCAGTGTTGCACACTCAGAGAATGACCTCCAAACCATCCTAAATATCTTCGCAGAAGCTTAAGTTAAGCTTGGCCTATTGCTCAAAATAAAAAAAAAACCTAAAGTGCTGCACCAACAAGCACAAAACAACCTCTCTGCAGCGACACAAATCCAACTTAATGGTGTAACACTCTAAAATGTTGACCACTTTTCCTGACTGGGAAGTTATTTTTCCATAAATCCAACATCGCCTGAGTTCTGCGAGCACAGCCTTCTCCTAGTTGAAGTGGAGAGTGTTTGAGGACCGGGACATTCAGAGGGATACTAAAATGCTCATTTGCAAAGCCATTTTACTATCAACTTTACTGTACGCTTGCAAAACATGGTTATTTATAAATGCCATCTCCAACTCCCTGAAAGATTCCATCAACAGTGTCTCCGAACAATTTGACACATCACTTGGGAAGACAGGCAAACGAATGTCAGTGTACTGGAAGAAGCAAAGATCATCAGTGTCGAAGCAATGATTCTTCTACATCAACTTCGTTGGACAGGTCATGTTGTTCGGAGGCCCAATTATCGTCTTCCAAAACAACTACTCTATTTCCAACTTAAGAATGGAAAGCGAAATACTGGTGGACAACAAAAGAGGTTTAAAGATGCTCTCAAGGCAAATCTTTAAAAATGTAGTATAAGCACTGATAACTGGGAAACACTGGCCTGTGAGCATTCCAATTGGAGAACAGCCTTTACCAAAGGTGTTGTGGACTTTGAAGAAGCATGAACTCAGGGCGAAAAGGAGAAACAAGAGTTTGGCCAACTCCCACCCGGAAACCTATGTCCCCACTGTGGAAGAACGTGTGGATCCAGAATTGGTCTCCACGGGCTTCCGGTTCCGCTCTGCCTTAATGGAGGCAGCTCCCACAACAGTGGGAGATCATTGGCAAAGGAAAAACAAGGATGATTGAGGGTAATTATCCTTGCAAGTCCCCCCCCCCCCAGGGACAGGGGGGAATGGGCTTCACTCGCAGTTCATCTCGGTACCTGGCTCTCGCTCCGGCATGGAATGCAGGGGGCAGGGAGGCACTGAGTGCAAAAGCACTTTGCCTGCCGAAAACCCTCTTACGCCACCATTAAGAGGCAGAGGTTCTCCTGTTAGAGTTTAATTTGGACTAAAATACAGGTGTGTGCTAGAAGAGATGAGATCACAAACTGCAGAACAGAACCAGCTGCAAGGTCGTTAAGGTTTGAACTTGAGAGAAGACTTCATTCTGAGTGAAAGACAGTGGGGTGGGGAGCCTACAATTTCTTTATATAAAGTTTTCTTCTCTACATTTATGATTCGGCGACCCTCCTTTGAGTCATCTGCAATTTGACAGATCACTCTTCTTCCCAGGCTGAGAGAAAAAATTGTGAAAACAGGTTATTTATTGGGACAAAAGTGACTTTTGCAGCTGTTGTTAAAGTTGCAAAACAAGGAAGCACGGGGCAGAGTGAGGAAGAAATTTCTGGAACAACAATGGGATATCAGCTCCGCCCAAGGAATGATGGATAACAGCAACAATTGGGAAAAGATAGACATAACATTTTACTAGCACAGGAAGAAACATCATGGACAGAATAATTGCCACACACAGGAAGAACAAGAATATAGTTTGAGTTCCTCACTTGTAGTTTTATAAATCATTTAATGTGTCAACACAAATAGAAGTTATTAATATTGTAGTTGCTGTATAAGGGCTTATTATCATAACCAGAATGTAATTGAAATTATAAGATTTTGGAACGCAGAAATAAAGAAAAAATCAAACCACCAATTCTAGCAGCAGGGGGCGACCTTATCTAAATTATATAATTCGGTATTTGAATGATTGGTATTAGTAATTGTATTATAAATTGGTATTGTTATACTGGTAATGAGGTTATTTTTGGATTGTAATTGAAAAGTAATTATTATCAGAATTGGCTTCCACAGTCACTTACGGACTCACTGTTAAGACCGTTTTCATGGAAGACAATCTTACTCAGCTATGAGTGATCACCATAGAAGAAAGATTTATGGGACTGCTTCTCCCTGTAAGTACCAGCCTCCCATATAATTAAAACCAGCATTTAGTCCCTTGTTTCAGGTCCCATCATTGGATGAGCTATTTCAATGGCAGCCTTGGGGCTGTTAAATGACTTCCCAGAGATCTGCCAGAACACCTTTCCGATAGCTTCCAGAAGGGGCTACAAGAGTTTTCTATTAGGGAAGGTCACTGGGGTCTAGTACTTTATTTGTTGGCAGTTTGGGATGTTTACATTTATTTGTAATCTTATTTTCACTAGCAGATGTTGTGATTGTTAAAGTATTAAAGTAGCCATATCCCATAATTTCAAACAAAAAACCCTACTCAGAGCATTTTAGATAATGAAAAGGTGCATTTCCAGTAAAAGGGGTAGACTTGTGAGCTTGTCTGACAAAGCCCCTACAACAAGATACACCACCAGGAGTCATGAAAACAGACTATTAGAATTAGTTCATTTGAATTAATCATTTAGGTAGACAAATAAATCAGTAAGTACATTTTTCAAATAAATGGAAGTATAACTGGCTTTTAAAAATCAGCAGATTGCTGTTCAAATACCAGACATAATCAGACCAGAAGGTGCACCGTTCCAGGACCCTGGAGGCAGATCTGGGATTGAATTTGGGACTTGCAGATGGCAGAGAATAAGCCAAGAGCCTCATCCACAACAGTCTCTAGAGGAAAGCGCTAATGCACTAGGATTCTTACCTCACAATAAATCCTGTCATCACAGGGACATTAACAGCAGCTTTACTTTCATATAATGGTTTGTTTTGTATTGTAAAAAGAGGAGGAAGCAACAGCTGATGGACCACAGCTTCACTTCATAAGAAGATATAGTTTGGCCATAACTAGAGCTTACTGAAATATCAACGACCATACAACACAACATTGGTAGATGTGAATGCTCAGGATGTCAGCAATCTGTAGACTTACATAAGACATAGGAGAAGTAACAGAATATTTGCTGAAGATTCCTGTAAGCAAGTTGATGTTTCTTTGACCCATTTTAGAGACCACAGCACTGTATTTGTTGTGGGCCATATATCTGAATACACAAAGTTCTGAACAACACATCAACATAAGTGGTTATAAGCTACTGTACTTTAAGTTCCTTAAATATATTCTTACAAAACAGCCGCATAAGTCAACGCATATATTACATGGCAGCAAACTTACATTTGCCACTGACTGCAAGCTTGACAGGCAGCTGCAGGCAATCCCTGTTTCCCAAGAAGCATACATATGTGTTAACACAAATTTAACATATGTGCCTTCCCTTAGACACAATGTGGACTTTAGACAGCACGAGTATTTCAGAAAGGTACCTTTTCAGTCTACCATAACATAAGCCAGCATGAGTAGATAACAAAAGCAATAAAAATACATTAAATATTCATTTATTTTAAAGCCACTTAAATGTGAGGAAAGAACAATAGTAGGCAATTTGTTAACTTTATTTTCCTCATCGCTAAAATTTGGTTATATAAACCACCAACATGTAAGACCATACAAATCAGCTGACCCAAGTGACGTACAGAAACAGCTGTCAGTATTTCCTTATCACTACACACACACACACACACTCTCTCTCTCTCTCACTCATAAGAAACCTGAAGATACAGCCTAAGGGAAGTTTCGGTTATCACTATATATGTGGAATGCCCACAGACAGCCACCTTGCAGTTATTGAAATGAAAAAAGGCAAATGGCTGGAGGGAGAAAACACGTTTTATCTCAGAATATGTTTCATTAGTTTCAATGTACCCTGCCCTGAGATTGTTTACTTTATGAAGGGCAGCTTATAAATCATTTAAATAAATAAGCAAACAACAACTGTATTGTGATCCACAAGCTGGATAGTATATGACTATAAACCAGGAGGTGGGCGAGAGCGGAGAAAAAGCAGATCAAGTGCAAGAGTATATTGACTACTAGCTCTACAAATCTCACAGTATAAAGTGTAAATAAGCACAGGCTAAGCACAGGTGTTTAAGTGGATCTACCCATGCAGAAGAATTAGACTGGAATTAAGTATAGAATGGATTACTATTTCAGACTACAGATACAGGAATAAACATTTTTGAATGATACTCACATAAGGCACTCCATGCAAATACATTCTAGCTCAACCCTTTACCTACTAGGTCACCTTTTCTACTCATCAACTTTCTTGAACTGTTGTATTGCATCAACTCTTGCATAGATAACTGTTATGCACACCACTTTGAGCTTCTTAAGGTGAAAGGTGGGGCATATAACTAATGTACACTCACATCAGAGTCACATGCCACACGCCATGCTGGTACAATATGGGAACAGCTCGCTAGATCAGACCAGAGGCCCATATGATACAGTGATAGCCACCATCACACTCACACACACACACACAAAATACACCACATCATTATTATTTGTCCTGGTATTTATTGGCTGAAGTATATCTAGTGCTTTGGATCTATACATAAAGAATTTGAGAACTAAGTTACTCAACTTTGCAACTATGATCCTATTATTTGTTGTGTACCGATAAGGTGGCCAGTCTGGTGTTAGATAGAAGGTGCCTTGCCTTTGTTTGATAATTTCATCTAGTTCTAAATAGAAGTGTTTCTAGTGACTCGGGTACAGTGTTAGCAATGATTTTCGTGTTTATCCACCACCAAATTCTACAAGAGGTAATACAAACTCATGCCATGTTCGTTAGGTTCTTTAAAGGTAAAGGTAAAGGGACCCCTGACCATTAGGTCCAGTCACGGACGACTCTGAGGTTGTGGCGCTCATCTCGCTTTATTGGCCGAGGGAGCCGGCATACAGCTTCTGGGTCATATGGCCAGCATGACTAAGCCGCTTCTGGCGAACCAGAGCAGCGCACGGAAACACAGTTTACCTTTCCGCCGGAGCTGTACCTATTTATCTACTTGCACTTTGACGTGCTTTCCAACTGCTAGGTTGGCAGGAGCAGGGACCGAGCAACGGGAGCTCACCCCGTTGCGGGGATTTGAACCGTTGACCTTCTGATCGGCAAGCCCTAGGCTCTGTGGTTTAACCCACAGCGCCACCCACATCCCTTAGGTTCTTTAGGACAGCCTCAAACCAATTGTGGAATAGTTTCGGGATCAGGTAGATAGGAAGGGATTCTGTTACTCTTCCTTCTTTCAACATCACTCATATTATGTTCACAATCCTTGTTCTACAAGGACAGCAGTCATAGTTCCACACTAAATTCATTCAGGAGGCAGTTTACAATCTATTTGTTCTGGCATAGTAGGAGTGACACCATTTCTATAATGTCATGCTTGTTATTGTTATGCTGTATTTTGTACGGTGGTTTTATTTTTGTTTTTGATGCTGTTTATTTTCATCATTAAGCCTCCTTATTCTTACAGAAGGGTGAGTTATAAAGAAGTAAAAGTAAAGGAGCCAAATAAAGTAGATGCATAATTAAAAGAGCCATCTTATGACCGGAAGGCATATTCATGAATTTGAGTAAGTCTATAAATTATACTCTAGTACTGTTATTACTTATATATTGGATTTGTTTTATTATATAGACAGGGTTGGAGTATAAAAGCTATCATTTACATTTAATAAACTATGCATTCCACAAAGGCTTACTGAAGGCACCAACCCTTATCTAGATATATACTTCTCTGCACTCTGCACTAATATACAGAGACAAGGATAATAAGTTTGAAGCATTAGATCAATATTTCAATAGAAAACTTCGACATATTACTCTGAAACCATACTTCAGACAACAACTATTTGGAAAGCATTCTCCTACATAATGATTGTATTCTACAAGGAAATGAATACAGCAACATATGGGCTGTAAAAGGATGTTTGTTCCCTACGGTACTTGAAACAGGATTTGCTTGGAACAACAGGAAGCAGCATCCTCTGCTGCTTGCTACAGGGACTCTGAAATGCATAGACTTGCCATTTTAATAGAGAGGTGTTTAAGGATGCTTCAAAGTTTCTAATCACAACACTCAAGGGTGGTTTAGTAATTTTGCTTGTACAGTAGTTGGCTTTTGTCTTCATGAGGTTCCATGGACTGCAAAATGAAACCCAATGAATACTGGTTGTTTATTTATCCTCCCTATCCATTTCCTTACATTTTCCTTTGCTAGTTAGGGTAATTTTACTTAAACAACAACTGGGAATAAGAAACACACACTGGAGTAGCACTGAGCAGGCATATCACTCATCAAAAGAGAACACCCACCAGCTAGCTTGTCAGATATTCTCAATTATTATTTTCAAGTATCTAAATATGGGGAACCTTTTTCAGCCCAAGGGTCGCACTCCCTTCTGGGAAATGTTCCATGGGTCACATGCCAGTGGCGGGCAGGGTCAGAAGCAAGCGTGCCCAGGGCAACAAATGTAAGCTTTACTTTTGTAATGTAGGGTAGTGCCTACATACATCTCTCTGTACTCCATCCTGGCAAGCAACAGCCATCCTCAGATTTCAAGGACACATTCCAGTCAGGTAAAAACACCAAGTGTGAAGCAGTTCTTCTGGAAGGCGATGGAGGCCTGTTCCAGAAGCTTTACAGAATGTGTCAGACAAGGAAGTCCCTCTTCTCCACAACTAATGGAACAGACTACAGGCTGTTATGACTTGTAATGGTATATTGGATGTTATGGCTTCATGCTTTCTCCTGAACCCTGTGTTTCTGTTCAAAGATGTCTGCAGTTATAACCCATGGCCAAGTAGGTAGCTGGGTACAGTGGTACCTCGGTTTAAGAACAGCCCTGTTTACGAAATATTCGGTTTATGAACTCTGAAAAACCGGAAGCGGTGTCCCGGTTTGTGAACTTTACCTCGTGTACGAACAGAAGCCGAACGGTGGAAGGGCAATGGCAGCGGGAGGCCTCATTAGGGAAAGCATGCCTCAGTTTAAGAACGGTTTCGGTTTAAGAACGGACTTCCGGAACGGATTAAGTTTGTAAACTGAGGTACCACTGTACTTTTATGTGTTCCAAAATCATGGTTGATTTAGGACTAGAGTGGGGACTATTTGAGTGTGCATACCCAGACTTTGGAATTTCCTGCCTAGAAAGACCTGCCCCACCCCTTCTGCCAGAGTGTGAAGGCCATCAGTTGCTAGCAATTGTAGTTTAAAAAATACCAATCCACCAAATTTAACTGCATACAAACATCTCTCTCTCTCTCTCTCTCTCTGTGTGTGTGTGTGTGTGTGTGTGTAATTTCTTTTTATTTGTTCCCATGAATTTTGAAGGAAGGATTATTTAAAAGCTGATAAATATTGACGTTTATGGCACAGCAGCATCTTGGCCATACTGTGCCGCATACTAGACTTGTTACAAAAGCAAGAGAGTTCTTTCATCAATAATGTGTTCCCAATAATTCAGACACTCTTAAGAGGCTGGCCAGCCAACACAGCTCAGAAACTTGAGTAAGGCTTGAAGATCAATACTGTCATCCAGAACTGAGTATGGAACTGGGTATGAAGAAAGGTCTGTTGTGCACTTCAAACTATAAGGCATTACAGCAAGATGTGTCTTAACACTGAGAGAAACACTACAAAGCATGGGTGGGCACTCCTGCCTCAACAGATGCTAATGAATAGTGACTCTATATCCAATCCTTAACAGAACCACAAAAGCTTCCTTCCTTCAGTTCCTAAGCAATGAATTTGACCATAGTTGGAGTACTAGTTCAGCTGAAACAAATTATTGGTGTTTCATTTTCAAAGATTTTGACACTGGTATACATTACCAGTAAGAAAAGATAAACAATACAGCTTAATTAGGATGGCAAAAGCTATACAGTGGAACCTTGGTTTTCAAGCATTTCGGAAGCCGAACAATTCAGAACCTGAACACCAAAACCCTGGAAATGAATGCTTCTGTTTTCGAACGTGCCTCGGAAGTCAAACGGCTTCGAAGCGTTTTTCTCCATTTTCTCAATGGAATTTGCCGACCCCCCATTGCACCTCAGTTGTCAAACGTTTCGGAAGTTGAACAAACAGTCTTCCGGAATGGATTACGTTCGACAACCGAGGTACCACTGTACAGGAAGAGTTGGGGGTGTGGAAAGTGAGAAACATTTATTTGTGTGTGTGTGTGTATACACATTGAGAGATACACAACCAAGCTTACTCTGCATAAAACCAAAGTTGTAAGAGCCTGCCACTAACTCAATTGTTTACATAATTTACATAATCAGTTGTTCTGAGACAGATTCATGTGAATTCAGGGGAGCTATGATTTGACAATAGAGGCATAAGTCACATGAAGGAATAAACATACCTACGTACCCCACCCTCTGCCATTCATCCTGGAAGGTATAATCCAAAGTAATAGTCAAATTGAACAATAACAGGATATTATCTTGATTAGTGAAGTTCATGGTTGCATAGAGAAACAGTGATTTGAGTCTGACCCAGAAGAGTGAAGGGGTTTTGTTGCTAAAGAACTAGTTGATTGCATATATGAAGTAACTTGATAGCTCACCAACTTCACACCAAAAGAAATGTCAATGAAGAGGCACCAATCTATTTCAAGTACTTTAATTACCTTGCAAACCCTATAGACGCCAATGAGTTTGCCGCAGAAGTTTCTTTGCAGCACAAGGGGAGGGATCTCAATGTCTTTCCACCCCTACACCAAACAGGTGTACCCCATTCAAGACGGCTATAGTGATGAACTTCCCCACCTCATTCCCTGGACACATGTAGTAAGCTAGCTGGGTCAAATATTCTTTAGCTACCTGCTCCAGCAGTAGAGTACACCATTAGAGTACATAGGGGACATCTCAAAACTTCCAGTTAAATGGCTCAAGTTATTTTAATGTGTCCGTGATAGTGAGCTTCTTCACAGTACATGACAGCAAAAAAGAGAGGTTAAAAACAGCCCCATCTGGGCTGCCTCCTTACATAATGTTTCCTGAGGCTCCTGGATCCCTGTTCAGCAATTGTATGCCTCATAGGAATTCACATGGGGATCATGGCTGCTTGGGGTAATGAACGCAATTTACAGCCTGTTGTGTGCATTTTATATTCCAGGCAATTGGGACAAAGACCATTTAATCATTCCCTTCCTAACAGCTACATGTATGGGTGCTCAGCAGCTCTAAGCTGCATGACAAAGATGTGAAGATGGAGGGGGGAAATGGGAAAGAAGTGGGCAGAGATTTTTTTCAGGCCTTAACATTTTTATTTAAAGAAGCTAACAGCATTTTGCTCAGATATCTTCCTTACATGTGGCTGGGGCAAGTGGTTTTACAGCCTGCTCACCCACCATTCTTTGAAAGTGAACAGCAAAGGAGTAAAATTTCTGTGGGGAGGAGAACATGTACAGGATTTACCTTTGAACCTCAAACTGAGGCTGCAAAGGACAATACACATCAGTGTACTCTGGTATCTATGTAGCTTTCTGAAAAAAGTTTTACACTGTCTGCAAAAACCTCTTGCAAGCAGAATTTCACGCTTATCACTAGAAAGAAAAGTGCCATTAAAGAAAAGACATGTAGGAAAGCCGGATTATAGAAGTCTGAAGCTGACTGTAGATATCCACAATCTTGAACACAAGAGATATTGAAACTGCAGTCCTACAAAATGCAGCATTTTCAAAGTTAGTGACTAATAATAAAACCTGTCACATTACAACAATGCATTTAATTTTCTCTAATTGACAAGATATGTCTATTATTCCTTTATTGGTTGCCCTCTTCAAGGATAAGTTTTAATTTAATTTCAACACAATTTTGTAGTCAGCTAAAGTAATAACATGCAAGAAAATGCATTTTGGAAGCCTCTAGTTTCAATAATCCAGGTTCTGATATGTTTTATGCAGAAAAGAACAACAAACCAATACTAGTAAAGAGGTAAGAACACTCTTATTTAATCCATTAACTCTGGGGCAGCGGGCATAACTGTAACCACTCCATTTCCCTATTTCCCAAGACATTTAATATCTTCTGGATCAGTGTAAATATTTTTAAATTACCAAGGAAATACTGTGAGGGCTTGTCTCCTACTTAGGTCCAAGATGCTCGTGCATTGTCAGATTACTTTGGAATTCACAAGTTTACAGCAGATAAAAGCTTATTATAGTCTAGCAATACTGCTTTGGTGGAATTGTGGGAAATGAAAATGGTAGCTGCTCCCCCAGCTGTTTGGTGCACAGTTGCCTGCCCTCAGATAAGCTCACCAGGGCCACTCAAACCCAATATCAGTTCAGCTGAGATGTGCACTGGTATCCCCACATCATGGGTGGTAAATCCACCACAACTAGATTCTGTTCATACCCTTGTATTATATGCAGAGGTTTGTTTAAAACAAAAAATCACTAGATGACTGAAAATAGATACACACTGAGTCATTATATGCCCCAAGGATTATAAAATATTTGCAGAAGTCAGCAGCTTATCCTCATGTAGATATAACTGCTTGCCCTTGAACCAATGGGCCACTCCTCAAATTAACCTCAGAGGACCACCTGAGGTTAAGCTAAATTCCCTTTATAGTGTTCTCATAGAACATTTGGAGTTAGCTTGAGTGTGATGGAGGAACGATAAAATGGAGAATTGGGTACATATTATTCTAAAGGAATGCTGCTTCTGACAGCATAGCACAAAGGTAGTAAAAAGCAATTCAAGGGAACCAAGACACAGAAATCTGGTGTGAACTCCAGATTCTTTAGCTATTATGTGAAAGCTATCCAAACTAAACCATAGATAAACATTTCCTTGGAGAGACTGCTATTAGAACTGGAGAATAACTGCCTTCGTATAAATATCCCCCCCCAAAGGGAATAATATTATTTAAAAGATTTATATCCTGCCCTTTAGCAGTATAGATACCAGGGTGGGGTACGGCACAAAACTAAGCCACCAACTTATAGACAAAAACAGAAAGAAACAGAACAAAGCTTATAAAAAAACAAAAACAAAAGGCAGCTGAAGCAAACACAAAGAAAACTTTAAAATGCCCAACTAAGAAAATTCGAACATTGGTGTCTGCCATGCTTGTAAGGGAAGGGCATTCCACTAGTGATGTGCCACCACAGAGAAGACTTCCCCTAACAATGGAATGCAAAGAAAAGCTTCCTCTGGAGCTCTTAAGGCACAGGCAGATTAATACAGGGAGAGGTGTTCCTTCAGGTATTTGGATCCCAAACTGTTATTTGGCTTGGAAGAGCGGGAAGTCAAGAAAATTCTTCCAGACTTGGTGTAGAACACCACCATCCAATTGTTAAAAGCTTTTAGTAGTGTGCTCTATGATGTTCCACTGAATCCCTGTTGATTCATTTTGCCTCTATTTGAAAATATAGACAACATGACTTTATTTACAATCTTTTGTCCTATCTCATCACGTGTTAAAGTGTCAAACTACCCTTGGTATTAGCTTCATATAAGGGTGTCTAAAAAGACAAAATGACACTTCTTCATAGCACTCAAAGTGTAAATATTAGTCTGCCTACTCATGGATCCAAAGTGTTTTTTAAAAAGTATTTATCATATTAATTTATCATATTGTACTGCTTACAAAAGGGAAAGGCAGGAGGGGGAATGAAGGAAAGGAACCAGCTCTAAGAGGCAGCAGCTGATTGTTGGAACTTTGTCCAATGAACTTGGAATGAATCTCCTGCTTCACCTGTCTTCCATTTTGAAACCTTGAATTTATACAGGCCAGGAAAAATATTTTAAACCACTGGGTTAACCCTGCAAGTTACCAATAAAGGCCTAAATGGCTTTGGGCCTCACTACTTGGAGAATGATTCTTCCATCTGAGCCTGCATGAGTCATTTATTCACCATATAAGGCCCACACCTTTAGGAGAGGGAGCCTACTTAGACATGATGCCTCCAATACGAAATGCCCTCTTTATCTTTTATCTTTAAGTAATAAATTGATCTCTGCAAGTTACATGCTTACACATGAAGAGGGGACGGGGAAATTCAACAGGGTCAAAACTAAGAAACAATAAAATAGCAGTTAACTTTCAATACCCAACTGAGGATAATGGTTTCAAACTTCAACATGTCAACACAATATTAAACTTAGTTGCACTGATATACCTCATGTTCCCCCAGAGCTGCATTAAACACAGGATAAATGGCCTTCTCTGAGTTTACCAGATCCTGAAGGCTTAAAAACTATTTACACTGCATTCTCACATAAAGGGATTTTAGGGGCAGCAATGATCAAGACCACAGAATCCACAAATCAGACCACTTGAACAACTCTGGAATAGTTTATCTACATTTACTCTGGAATAGATTAATTTACATGTACCGATACAGGAAGAACAGAATCACAATTTATGTAATCACACTTTAACCATTCTGATTTGGGATATGCCACAGCTCAGTTATAGAGCAAATGCTTTGTATGCAGTAGGCCTCAGTTCAATCCCTGGTATCTCCAGGTAGGGCTGGGGAAGACCCTCATATGAAATCACAGAGAGTAGCTGTCAGTCAGTGTAGACAATGGTGAGCTAGATTCTCCAATCTAGGAACAGGAAAAAGCAGCTTGCTATGTTCCTGGAACAGCAGCTAACACTGATTATAAGGAAGTGAAGCATTTTGAAGCCTACAAATGTGAAAGCATAATACATGCATTTCTTTATCCTGGTCTTTGACACTATATCTATATAATGTATGTATGTACCCCCAAACATTTTTTTAATAAAAAAGCACTGTATGTATGATTACATTTGTTTTAAACTGAACCCACTCTGGGAGACTGTGGTGAAGAATAGGTAAGAAACTGAATAAATAATAATAATAAAGATCCCAACTCTGTGTTTCCTTGCAAATACTTAGCTATTGGTCACGCAGCTGCACTGCCATTTGTGGCTGTTGTTAATCAACAGAAAGAAGAGGAAGATGGTTTTATAGCACTCATTCCTTCACCATGCACACTGAATAGAGACAACAGGACAAAGCATCAGGTGTATGATAAGGACAAGCACCTAACATAAGCAGCTGGATAACAAATAGTTAGAGTTCAAATGTGAAGGTTTATGATACATCATGTTGCTCCTCCTCACAACCTAACTACTTGCAATTGAAAGACACATTTGCAATGGTTCATCAGAATAGTTTTGCACACATCAACTGGAAGACCTTCATTACGGAGGAGCTGGCTGTTAATGGAATGAGATTTACTTATGAACCATTCAGTCTATGCCCTTTAGACATCTGATCCAAATAGGAGATAATTATTACACACTGCAGGGAAGGAGAGAGAGGGAAAGGAGGAAGAGAAGAGGGAGGTCGGAGGGATCAAGTTTTGTATTCCTCTGCAACAACTTTCTAGGCCTTCATGAAATGTCAAAACTAATGTAGATGCTCTAGTGCCAAGTGATGCAAGTCAAGTGTTGCAATATTTCTTCTTCAAATTACAGCAATACTTGCAAAAGAGCAACAGCTTTTCCAAAACTGATGGCATCAACATTATGATGAGCAATTCCATGTAGCAGGCCTCAGCTGATTCTTAAGCAACGGCCTCTAGAATTGGTTTGGGTCTGGGTGATTTAATGTTGTAAATAAAATTGCATTAAAGGTGAGGAATGGACAGCATGATAGAACATCTGTTTAAACAGGACGTGTTCAGATATTTCTAGGTTTTGGACAACAGCCTTGGTATGTTTAAATTTTGTACTTCAGGTGCAGCATTATTGCTGCCAGTTCAAAAACCTAGCAGCAATGACCACAGATAAAGGCTAACTGCAAAGTAAATAGCAGCTATGAACATAAGAAGAGCCCTGCTGGATCAAACCAAAGTCCTGTCCAGTGCAGCATCCCGTTTCCCACAGTAGTTGAGCACATGCCTATCAAAAACTTATGAGTAAGACACAAGGATAAAAAGCCCTCTCCTGCTGCTTTTCCCAGTGGCTGGTAGGAGCTAGGTAACCTCTGATCCTGGAGGTAGCATATAGCCATCATGACTAGCATTATCCTCCATTAATTTGTCTAATCCTTTTAAAAAGCCTTCTAAGTTGGTGGTTATCACATCTGAAAGAACTTACAGTAAGTATCCTGATACCAGAGCCAAAATGTGTTTCAGTTTCAACAGAGGACAAGAAAGGAGCAAGTATGAAAAGTTGTACTGACACCTTTTATTTCGGAAGCCTGCAAAAATGATTTTGTTCTGAAAGGTTTTCGACCTTCCAGAATGTTAAGACTGCTGCTGCTCAATTTCAGAAGTAAATGTTCTGTTCCTGCCTAGACTGCTGCAATTAGAGTTTTTTTAAGTTGATTGTTTCTGATTTTGTAAGATCTACATAAAATGCTATTCTGAAGCATCACTAGAGGTTTTTACTTAGATGTGATCTATATTTGAGAAATAACATGTCATTTACGCTCCCTAAATAAGTTTTTTGTCAGTAGCATCAAGTATTTTGTTCATTCCCCAGCTGACTCCTGAACACAGCTCTACATAGTCTTGCCTCTTCTCATGCAACCACTTCTACCTACAGCAGCTAAAGCAGCCACAGGAACAGTACATTTTTGTGGCCAGCAAGGACTCTGAGCAGCTGGAAGTCAAACCGTCACCAGATTAAAACATGTGATGACAGTAGGCTGGCTAGTTAAAACCTAGGTCTGTCCTAGTCACGTCCAGTATTGGAGAATCCTCCTCCCACCCCCACCCACCCCCAGCAAAGCAGGTACATGCATGAGAGGTATCAACTACTCCTGATGCCTACCTCCCCAATTTTCTGACCTGTCCTTTACAGCTATTTTTCTCTTCAGCTAAGCTCACAATACTACCGGTAGAAGTGAGCTTGGCAAGTAGAACACATTGGGGGAGGGGCAGTGAAGAAGAGATTCTAGGAGGTAGCAAGACCAGAAAGCACAGAATAGTCAGCTTTCTGTATACCCATTTTACTAACACATGAGACATCCCTACTCCTTGGGGGCAGCCCCATTTAAGCAGGTCTGATTCCACACTGTATACTTTGAGCCTCACATACACTTGCTTTCAGTGTAGGTGTCATGTGCCAAGTGCTGAGGCCCTGGGAGTAGAGCTGGTGCGGATGCTTCCTTTCTGCTGTCAAGCCCCCCAGGCAGTCATTCAGAGTTTAAGATGGCTAGAGCTCTGACAGACTGAAAAATTGCTACAGGACACAGTCACTGCCAGGCAGAGTTACATTTTAACTACCATCCAAAGAAGCAGAAGAATATACAGGAATGCTACATCTTGTCTCTTATTTAACAGTTAATGGCTTGGGAGGCTTTAAAAAAATTTAAGACTTTATTTATGCAAAAGAGTCATATTTAGATATGTACTCCTCCTGCTCAAGTCAGAAATGGTATGAATTTTGAGCTAACCAACTTGTTCCATGGCACACACTTTAAAATGTAATCAGGTTTTAAACTGGATCTCCAACCATTGTCCTACAGAGTAAGGTTTGATTCTCTTTCCCACCACCTGAAGTCTGAATAACACAAAGTGCTGTGTGCTTCTGAGCCACCTTTTTAACACTGCAGGATTTGCAATTCTAAGTCAACACTTCAAAGTACACCAAAACAGTAATCGAATCATTTCCCACAGCACAACACTGGGAGGCAGCTTTGAAAGACGATTTCAGAAACCGAGTCACAACCTTCATATTAATGTGACACTGCTGATTTGAACTTTTCCAATGCACATACCCTAAAATACAACACCACACCAAGATCCAGCAAAGCAAATAACATGAAAGATCTGAGCTAGTTAGGTTTTTAAAAATTATTATTCTAGCTATTTTAGGCAAAGTGTTATTTTTCAGGTTATAGAGACCAACCTGCATAAACAACAAGACAATACTACATCCTACAAATGAGGAATGCACCCCAATTAATGCAAGGTATTGGCTAGAGTGCTTTTATTAAGATTCCTTACCATTACTGTATGCGTAAGGCGATTCAGATGCTCCATCCTGAAGGCTCTCCAGGATTTCTCCTTTGCCGACATCACTGTCACCAACCAACAAGAACTTGAGCAGATAATCATAGCTCTTCACAGGGCTGCCCTGGGTTCCCATTCTCCCTCTCATTAGTGAAGAGGTAGAATCCGCATACTAAACACACAGCCAGACTGAAAGATGCACACGATACCAAACTTTCAGAGGCAATCTTGGGAGAATTAGTGTAATTCTGTCCTTCCACAGGCAGGCACAAAGCAGAGATGAATGATTCTTCTCACAGCAGGCTCTCCATCTTTTGTGAATAATCTTCTGTCAAAATGTGCTAGGTCCTGAAAGGGAAGGCGGGGTGGGGAAAGATGGCCTACTTACTTTGTTTCCATTTCATACTCCTGAACTATCAGGCAGAAAACGCACAGTTCAAAATTTTCTGAGCTGCCAAACACCAACGTAAGTGCAATGGCCGTACTATTTCTCCTCACAGACACCCAATTTGGGGGGTGGGAAGGTGGCCAGCACCTTCCTACACTTTTTCTCAGTGTCTTTTCTAGTCCATACGCTCACATCTCAAGAATCCTGACAAAATTACACATATTAAGAAAGAAATCAGGTCTGTTAGATTTAACTTCCCAGATCATTGATGGGCAATTAGAATTCATAAGACACTCTTGTAATATCCATATTTTCATTCCATTGTCAATTTCCCAACTCCTGTCTCTTGGAAACATAATACTCTTTCTTCCTATGAATATCCATTCATAGTACCCACTTAAGTTAGAGCAAGATGCTTCCCAAGAAGTGGATTATAAAGGGGTAAACAGTCTGTATTAATCAGATTACACCAATACACTCTAGTGACCTGTTTTTGTAACATGGTAAACTTGTTAATTGTTCTCAGAGTTTCTGTACAGGCTTGCAAGTTGCAAGATTATATTCCATGTCAGCCACTGGAGAAATGGCAGGTAGTTTAACATTAAATTAACAAGGGTGTGAACTTGTGTGTATCATGCAAGGGAGGGGTCCAAAAAAATGGGGAAGGAGGAAGGCACACACACAAAGGTATAGACAAAAGCACAAAGCCACAGAGATTGGAAAGTGTGCAAAGAAAGGAATGCCGCACCAAAGCTGAAGTCCAAGACACCAGACTACAGAACAGAAGACATATCTGAGTCTACAAGAGGAAGTGTGGGGTAGTAAAGGATGTGGGACTAAGAGCTGATGGAAGAGGAGATTGTGGCAGCATACTATTCTTTGAACCCCTGTTATTGATCAGGAAAAGGGTGCCTAAAGAACAGGTTTTCCCCTTCCTGCAACATCTTATGTATATTTATGGGCAAGCTGAGAATTCTGTTCTGTGCTGGTACTGGTAGTACTAATCTAGTGGCCCAGTGAAAAATAACAAGATTTTGACAAGGGGGCAGGCACATCCAGATAAGGGTCTAAAGTACCGGTAACTGTGCAAGGATGGTAATTATAGAAACTAGATTAAACGGTGCCTGACCAAAGGGTCAACCCAAGCAACAGAAACAGGTGTAGGGAATAGGGGACTTAATAAAAATATTTAATATCTGAATAGTGCTTTCAAGCATGCAAAGTGCTTCATGTATTTTATATCATTTTAATCCTTACAACAATCCCAAAAGGTATGTTAAGTGTTATAAACCTCCATAATGCAGGTGGAGTAGGGGAAACTAGGAGGCAAGACAGTGCCATGCTGATCAAAGGCCACTTAGCAAGTTTATGACAGAAGCAAGATTCAAACCAAGGACTTAACTCACGACTCAGCCTCTTACAGTGCAATCCTAACTGGCTACTCAGTTCTACTGAATTCAATGGGGCTTACTCCCAGTGGGTTTGAGAATCACAGCACTGGCCATTATACGGTACTACCCCACACCACCTTTCTGGGGTTCCTATATCTTTCTCTCTCCAAGAGCATTCACACACCCATTTCCACTGCTTGACAGCTGTTAACATCAAGCAATGACTTGCACCTCTGAGGCAGCCAACCCAGCTTCTGTAACCACAAGACAGAACTTTCCCTCTCCCCTCGCATTATCTAGGGTACTTCAACTTTTTTTTTTAAAGGCAGAAGACTCTTGCAGCAAAGATAAACAGATTTAGCGCTTGTGCACAATCCACTGGGCTCAGTTTGGGGGGGAGGAAGAAAGAAAAGAAGCATTTCATGACTTCCTCACAAGTGACCGTTTGCACTTTCAGCAACTCCTGCAAATCAAATCAAGTCGTAAACATTCTGCATGCAGGAGAAATAAAGATAAAGCAGCCTTGTAAAAATTACTAGCCTACTATTTTGTTTTTCTTGCCCACTCAGGGTTGGCAGAGGAGGGACACAGACCTGGGGACAGAGAAGGGGACTTACTTCCTATAACACCCCTCTTAGTTTCTATGCTGGGTGCTTTCCCATCTCTTCTCCACCAACTCTGCTCACTTGAGTAGGGCTCCCCAGCACACAATTGCCGACCACCTATGGCTACCAGGCCAGCCCTTAAATACAAGGGCAAGATAAATAACGCCAGAGCATGAAACAGGGCACCACCATCCCTCCCAAGCAGAAGAGGAGGAGGAAGGGGGCACATGCGCCAGTCAAGCATGCCAAGTTCAGAGGTGTGTTGTTCTACTGAAAGAAAGAAACAAGACAACACATGGGAAGGTAGCGCACGCCCTTCCCTTCCAGAGAAGTATGAGTGTGCACGTGTGGAGCCCCCTCGACGCGTGTCAAGGGTGCCAAGTTGTTGCTGGGGTTTTTTAAGGAAGAAAGAATACGTGTGCGTGAGCGGGAGAGGTTATGAAGAAGAGAACCACTATAGAAAACAAACACTTTTGGAGACCATTAAGAAGGAAGCAGGCCTCAAAAAACTGAGCCGGGCGGGGGGGATGTTCAATGCGGTGGAGGGGCTGGGCGCCAGGAGGGACATGGCAGTCCTTCGAGATGTGGCTATGCCGGGGAGCGGGAACAAAACATAACCCCCGCTCGAAATAGGGGCGTCGTCGTCCCTCTGAGGTAAAATTCTGAGGCGGGAGGAAGCGAGCGAAGGAGGCCCAGGACGGCCGCCTTCGCCGCTCCGGACACTCACCTTCTTCCTTCGGTTGTCCCGCCGCTGAAGGGACTAGCCTCAGGTTGCGTCTCCAACGACGAACGTCGTCACCGCCGCCGCCGCCGCTGCTGCTGTTTCCACCTCCTTTCAAGCTCGGGACAAGAAGACAAGCGCCACAGGCCTCCCCCTCACGGTCCGCCCGCCCAGCGACACTGCCGGCACACCATAGGCTCTCCCGTACGTCAGTCCACCTTCTTCCCTATTATATAGGCTTCCTTCTTCCCGCCCCGTCAAGTTGGCGCGGCCTATCATGAGGGGGTATCCAAAAAAGCCTCCTCTCACTTTGCCTTCGAGACCTTTAACGCGAGGAGGAAAAAACCCCCCACAAACGACTACACGTCCCGGCACGCAACGCGCCGGCTCCGTTCACTGACGGCAGCGCCCGAGTTAGCGCAAAGCGCACTGGGAGTTGTGGTGCAGGCGCGTGAGGGAAAGGACGCGCCGCTCACCTACCTACTCTGCCTGGCTTGGGATTTGGCTATACTATAGCAACCGGCAGAGGCAGAGAGGGAGGGAGAGTTATATGCGAGGGCTAACCGTGTTTTATAGGGAATAGAAATAAGATTGGGCACTTTAAAAGACTAACGAGATCCATTGCGGCATTGGTTTCTTGGAACTGCAGAGCTCTCTTCAGTAATAAAGCATTTCCTCATTTATTATAATATTTATTAGGCAGCCGACGGGGTGCACAAAAGCTTATGACACAATGAGGTGGCGATCCTACTATGGTTGCTTGCCTGGGAGAAAGCCCCATTGAATCCAGTGGGGCTTACTTCTGAGGAAACGTGTAAAGACAGTGCAGCTGTGTGAATTCTTTAAGGTCCCACCCAACTTCCGGTGCTCCAAAGTAAGCTATTCTGTTTATGTGCAGTAGGGTTTATTCATAGGATTGCAGCAGCCTGCCAGTGCAGATCAACTCTACGCATGTTGACTTAGGTGCAAGTCCCACTGATCAATGGGGCTAATTTTCAGGGAGAAGCTTCACTGAGCTTACTTCCCAGTAACCCTGCATAATATTTGACAAATCAGGCTTCCCCCACTTTTAATTGCAGCAGACTACCACTGCTACCCCTCTGGAATTCATTCCAAGCAGTGCCCCAGCTGGTCAATCAATTATATTTCAAAGCATTAGGTGAATCACTCTCCTAAATAAATAACGCTGGTGGCTTGTTATTTTTATTATTTGCTTTTATCTTATACTTATGACACATAAAAAATCTGAAAGTGTTGGTGTTTTTTTAAAAGGTAGATTCAAAAGGAGGTGGGAATAGATTACACGCAGCCCTGGATTCTCAAGATGAGCAGAGACCCTCATTTACGGTTTGCAACAACACCGCCTGGACAAGAGATGATTATTACAGCAGGGGAGATTCCCCAGTTGGGTTGCCAGATGTCCCTTATTTCAAAAGCCATCCCTCATGTAAAAAGGATTGTCCTTTACTGCAGATCATCCAAGGGCTCAACAGACACAATGGAGGGGATCCTTGTTTCGCATTACACAGCTCCATGGAACATCAGAGATATCATAAGCTGAGGTTAGAAAGGCTTTGATAATAATTTATCCCTTAATTCTATTAAGTGTTGTTGGTTATTTGTTTACAGCGTGTATATGCTTCCCCATAACCAGACTCCTTGTGGTGGCTTTCTGTTAAAAGAGTAAAATACAATCCAAACCTAATAAAAAACAAATGCAGCATGAACAACAAATTAGATAACAGAAACCGTTTTTTAAAAACACACAGCAAGACTGTCAAGCAGCACAAGCAGATCTTAAAAATGTCAGTGACACAGGCTCCTCAGAAATCTTTTTAATTATGCATTCATTATGTTTTCATGATGTTATTGGGATGGTCATAGATAATCCCGCTTTCAGTACTGCTTGGATCTGCAAAAATTTGGGGGCTTCAGTTCTAATCACTGCATATCCCATAACTGGAAGTCCTGTAACTTTTTATACCACAAATCTGGTTTATTTTTGTTCCACATTTGTTGCTCTGCAGGCCCTCTGGATAGCAATAATATGGTATAGCATTAGGGAAGCATCACAGAACAAACTAAAGCAGAATAAACCCATCATTAATGCACTATTGGGGTTACAAGAACATGTTGCAGAATACCCCTGCAATAAAACATCGATCTGGATAGGTCCATATCCTGCAAAACCTTAACATCTCTCAAGGCTGGTTAAGTATTACATTCAGGCAAGGTAGAGGGCAAAGGAAGTTACTGAGCAGGAAATTGAAAGTGTTGTATGACCTTAAAAAGGTAAGCATTACCTTTGCACAGCAACGACATTCTACAGTGTAAGGATATTATTGCATGATTATTTTAAGGATATTATTCATTGAGTAGGAGTAATCAAAATGTGGATGCGACATCCCTTGGAAGTAAACACAGCCAATTCCCTGAATAACAAAAGCATCAAAAATGGCAAGTTGTCATTGGGTAATTTTTCTCCCTCTCTCATGACACTAGTACTCATGGACATCCAATGAAACTGAATGTTAGAAGATTCAGGACAGACAAGAGAAAGAGAGTTAGAGAAATTCACTGAGGATAAGGAGGCTGTGTTTCCTCCCTCCACTGTCAGAGACAGTATGCCTCTGAATACCAGTTGATGGGAATCACTAGTGAAGAGAGTGCTCAGGTCCTGCTTGTGGATTTCCCATGGGCATCTGGTTAGCCACTGTGAGAACAAGACGTTGGACTGGATGGGCCATGGTCCTGATCCAGCAGGGCTCTTCCATTGCTCTGCTCCTTTTTGCATCTGGCCCCACCCATCCTTTGGGACCCAGAAGGTTGTCCACAATGGAATGTGACCTTCAGACTGAAAATTGTCCTCACACCCCTCATCTACTATGTTGGCTGGCAGTGGCTCTAGTCTCTCCTGTTCTAGACTGGAGTTTGTCCCAGCTCTACTTGGAGATACCAACGCGGCTTGCATGCAGACTAGGTGCTCGCTGAGCTACAGCTCTTTCCTACAGGGATGCACACTTGTTCTCCCACCTTACTTGTCCCATCTGCAACATCCCCACACGTCTAGTGTGATATTTTAATGTATTTTTATACCTGTTGGAGGCCGCCCAGAGTGGCTGGGGAGACCCGGCCAGATGGGCGGGGTACAAATAAAAGAATTATTAATTATTATTAGTGTTCTAATATGGCTTATTTGCACAGCATTCAATGTGCCTAGGCCAAAACAACAAGGTTGATTATTAGACTATATTAAGAAAATTGATCAAGTGGTGTTGTGTTTTGCTTATCCCGATTGGCATAAGAATGTGAGCACTCTGCATGGAGCATGTGGGCCAGACTGGGGAGAAATATTATCCAGGCCATCCCATTAATATACACTGATGCCCCAGCAGGGGCTTCAGTTTGTCTGGGAGGTCAGCTCTAGAGCTTAGTTAGCATTGTGGTTAATCCATTCATGGCTTAGTCATGGCACATCTTTTTGTACTGATGAATTAGAAAAGGACCAAGTGCCCCCTGCTGGTTGGCGGTGGCACACTAACCTCATCCTAACCACAGACACTTAGAAATAAGGATGTGGAAATCAGTCCATTATGGCTTCTCTCTGTTTCTTTGTTTCTCCCCCAATTTTAGGTTCAGTCCTCCATACTGCCACATCAATTTGCGATTTTATCAGCATCTTAGAGCAGATTTATTCAAATTTGCACATTTTTGCAAAACACATTCCCTTAATATAATGCATTTTGTAAATTCTTTTCACTAATACATGCATTTATGCACATTTATGCACTTTGCCATAGTATATGGATTTTTGCACACATTACTCAGCTGGGCAACTGCATTACAAAATCCTGAGAAGTGTGAATCTTGAAGGATGGCTATGTTTCAGTTTGCCTATTGTTTTGGAAAGTTCAAATCAAGTAGGTTTGCCTTTAAATGTGAACTGAATTAAATTTATCTCCCATCCCTACTTGGAAATATGTTCCATTGGATTCAGCGCAACTGAAATTCCCAGTAAGGTTGCTTAGGATTGCAGGCTTTCACCCTGCCCGTTGGGCAATTGTCAACAGTCCATCCTCCTTTGCTGCTTAAAATAACATTTGAAATTAATGACTCCTGGAATAGGCATGTCTGTTAGTTTCAGTAGGTCTATTCTGAGTAGGACCAGCACTTTTATACAACCCAGTGATACAGCAGGCAACAGTGATGGGCTTTGGGCTTTAAAATTTCAATGGCACCCTATGTGTGACATCAAAATTCGGCGCCCCCTGCTATTCACCTTCCATTGTTTGTCATTGTTGCAGCGCCCCTGCAGGACCCTCTTGGCTCAGCATCCAGTGGAAGTGAACTGGTTGCGCTCCCTTAAATCTGCCTATGCAGGGAAAGTGGCAAATATGACAAGATGACCTGTGCACCTGCTTAGTCTGCCATGGTCAACTTCAAGGCCCCTGAACCCCTCCCCTCTTATCTTTAAAGTCTGCCAGCTTGGACTGGACAGCCTTTCAAATACAGAATAAATCATGGCACATGGGCACTTGATGTATGAAACAGGGGTTGGGAACCTCAGGCCCAGGGCCAAATGTGACCCTTCTGGCCTCTTCACTCTCACCAGGCCACCAAAAGGGTGGTTCTAAATGCTTCTCAAAAAAGCCCTATAACACATTCACTTTAAAAAGCAACAGCAACTTCCTGGAGTCTTTTCACATGCTGCATCTTGGCCTTTATGTCCCCCCTACCATACCCTCCAAGTGTCCTGATTTTCCACAGTCCCGGAATTATGAAAGCCATCCCGGCTTCTCATTTGATCCTGGAATGTCTCCATTTCCCCTGCCAGTGCTGGCGTAACCAATCTCAGGGAGGAGGATGAACCAGTGCTTGTCCCGAGTGATGGCGGTGGCAAGGGAGCATCCTGTTGCCTCTCCATGGCCACTGCTGGCATCCTTCCTTGGGGAGCTCATGGCGGCTGCTGGAGAGTGGGTGAGGAGGAGGAGGAGAGGATGCTGCTGCCGAGGCCTAGCCCCATCTCACGCACTGGCTCTGAGGTGCAGGCAAAGAGCAGGGCCGCCCTGGTTGGGAAGAAAGGGGGAGCGGAGCAGAGTGCAAGGAGTCTTGATGTGAAGAAAGATACTTTGTGTATCCGTGTCTAATCTTGCCCCTTTCTAAATTTTATTTATTGGTGTGTTTTTCTTTTTGTAAACCTACCTAAGAATAAAATAAAATTGAGATGAAGGGGTTTTCTCAGGGTGGTGGAGGACGTGTGTGCTGTGTCCCATTAGTGAAGTGGTGGTGGCACTCACCCTTCTTCTGATAACAAATATTCTGCCGGGGGGGGCACAAAAATAGGGGGTTAAGGAGGGTCAGTTGTGGGGAGTGAGAAATGTCCCTATTGTCATCTGAGGAATGTTAGAGGGTATGCCATACATCCTTATGCCATGGGGACCATGGTGTGCTACCCCTCTCTCATCCACCGCTGTGAGGTCTTGAATCTGATGAACCACAACGCCCTCCTGGTTCAGTGCTGCTGCAAAGGCTCACCCAAGGCAGGATGCCTTCCTGAGCACCGGATGGACAGACGCTGTTCCCAGTACAGCTAAAACAAAAGGCTTGCTGTGAAATTGGTGAGTGAGGAAAGAACAGGCTGAATATTGAGATGCAAATGAGCCCAGGCAGGCCAGGAGCCCAGGCGATACAGCTATTGTGCCTCTTTGCTGGGAAGCGAGGAGAGTTATTGTGAAAAAAGGGGAGGCTGAGATCCCACATTCAGCCAAGGGGGGATCTGCTTTCCGGGGGGTTAAACCCTATCCGGCAAAAGCAATGCTTGAACGGCTTCCTACAGTCTTGTTTTGGTGACTGCCGCCTCATCATGAAACCCAGCCTGGCTGCTAGACCGAATTCAGGCCTAATACTCTGCAGCTACCTAGTGCCCTAGGCAGTCATTTCCCATGGATATAGCAGACATTGGGAACCATTTTCACCTGGAGGGCCACATTCCTTTCTAGGCACCCTCTGGGGGCCACATGCCAGTGGTGGGTGGAGTCAAAGGTAAAAGAGGGCAGAGCAATGCATGTAAATTTTGCTTTTCTAAAGCAGGCTAGTTTGTATACATGCACCCTTCCCTATCCTCCATCCAGGCGAGCAAGAAACTTGATCAGAGTTTGAGGACTCATTGCAGCCAGGCAAAAACACTTGAGGAGTGTTTCCTCAGAACATCCTCAGGACTAGCTAAAGAGGATCCAGCAATATTAATTGCTGTAGCCTACCTTTTAAAGTAGTAATACCCCTATTAATTAGTTCTTTTTAACCAACTGTTAAAACCTATTTTGATTGTCTATTTTAGATATTCTGGTCTCTTTTTATTGTTTTATGTATTGCATATTTATGTGTGCTGGTCAAGAACCGTAATAAATCAATCATCATCACTTGAGGAGGGTGGGAAGCAGGACCAGCTGGGGATGGGGTGGTCTGGGGAGGGTCCCAAGGGCCAGGTAGGCTTGGAGGGATGCATCCTATCCCAGGCTCACAGGCACCCAGCTGATTATGGAATAGGTGATCATTGTATCTTGACTGAAAGTGACTCTGTGCAGCTGCCTGGAGCCCCAGTGACTTGGCCGGCCTGATTGGCACTGCCACCACCCCAATTGTTGGGTGGCAGACAGCTGCAAACTGCTATTTAAAATATTCCCAGTGCCACAGAGTGATGCTCTACTGGCACTCCAGGACATTTTGAATAGAAATTTATCATGGTGCTTACCCAGTTCTGATTAAAGGAGATGGGAGAGAAATTTGATTTAGTTCACATAGAATCATGGAATCATAGACTTGAAGAGGTGGAAGGGACCTTGGGGGTCATCTAGTCCAACCCCCTGTAGTGCAGGAAATTCAACTAAAGCATACATGACAGATGGCCACCCAACCTCTGCTTTGTGAAACAATACATGAATGGAAACATATCCCTCCTTTGAAATTTGCACTTCCTTGAATTTTGCAATGCAGTTCTCTCTCCAAGTAAGGTGTACATACTGGGGTAAAGCATGCATATAAATGAAAATAACATAAACTGGTATTATATTGAGGAAAACTGCTTTGTGAAAAATGCATATTACGCAAAATTGCAATGGATATATTAGGAGAGAGTTGCTGATGATTTTTTAATTGCAAACTGACGCAGAAATGTGGAGAACTGAATATAAGACTGAAAAAATAAGAAACAGAGAGGAACCAAAATGGATAGAGTCACCCATCCAGATAAACCTACTAGGGAAGGGGGAGCCTGGAAGTACTCCTGATTCCATGAACCGAATCTACCAAAACCCATAACTCTTCCATTGTGGATTCCTTGTTATTAGAAAAAGCCACTTAACGTGTTTATGAACTTAGATGCTGCAACTGCCAAGTTCTGCTACTCAGCTCCTACCATTTATGTCCCTCTTAATTTTTATATCACCATTCCTTTAATTACTTGTCTGCCTTCCATATTCTGCCTTGCAACAGACATGGCAGATCTCAACAGTTCATATTCTGGAGTGAACTGGCAACCTTCTCCTCCTGAACTGCCTTACTTCCCAGGCCAAAATGTCTTGGCCAAGCCCTGAGAGGGGCTTTGCAGAATGCAGAAGGTATTGCTAGCAGGTGGTAATAGAATATACCACAAGGGAGCATTGGTGGGTGAGGACTATTTCCCCAGCAGTGGTGAAAGGGAGAAGCTACAGGAATGATCACCTGCAATCAGCCTTGCATCTTGACCGTGCAGACTGCCGCGACACTGCAGAAGGATCTGCAAGGAGTTGGCTGGAGCCAAACTGTGTGGTGAAGGTTTGAGTGCCATGAATCTGTACAATGCACACCCTCCTCCCTGTGACAGGAAACCCTTTAGGCCTGGTCCCTCATATTAATGTCCATTAATGCAGCAGCGGCCAGAATGCTTCCCCTCTCTTTTACGGGAACGCTTCCGCCTCAGCGAAAACCAAAGCTACTAACAACCCTCCTCATCCGCCGCCCACACCCAAGCACCCAAACTGACAAGTAAAATGGCCCTGCATAGCATACTGATGAGGGGGGCCGTGCCAGAGGGAGCCAGTTCCCAAACTTCTGCGGCCTCTCTTGCCTTCCTGGCAAAGGGAGCCTTTTAGAACAGAGTCATTGTTCAATATGGCAAGGCAGGCTGGCTTTGGAGTCTTAATTAGTGGTTTGTGCAGCTATAAAAGGATTAGCCCAAAAGCCATTGTCTGTGGCGTGGATTTGTCACCGATAGGAGCTGAGCAGGGGTGAGCCTTTGTCTCCAGACGCTGCTGAGCTCCAGCTACAGAGATTTCCCTTGGGAGGTTTAGGAATTGACCTCCTCAAGCGCCACAGGATCCATTTTACTTGTTTGTCCCTTTACCAGGGACAGTTCCCTGTGCATTTTTTGCATGGTGGGAAGAGTCTGTTTGGGGGGGGGGGCTTCCAGATTATTGGGATAACAGGGTCCAATTACCCACTGAAACCCTTTTGGTATGCAGGGTGAGCAGCGTTTGACTATGGAATCTTGGTTAGAGATTAGACTTTTCTCGTTGCAAACATACTCGGAGATGCTTGTGAGGAAGAAGTGAAGTTGACTTCACTTGCCTGATGGCAGACCTGCCTGATTCCCCATCAAAAGGAGGGAAGGAGAGAGAGAAAGAGAGAAAGAAAGAGGAAATGAGCAAGGCCAGATTCTTCAGAGAAGGAGTCATAGCTCAGTGGCAGAACATCTGTTTTGCATTCAGAAGATCCCAGGTTCAGTCTCCAGTGTCACCAGGTAGAGTTGGGAATGTTTCATTCCTGAAATCCCAGACAGCTGTTGTTAGTCTTTGTGGACAGGATTGAGCTTGATGAACCCCAGGATCTAACTTCCTGTATTTATAATTAAACCTGTCCTTAATTCAGACTCATGAGGACTGGAACCTTGCTTTGGTTTTAGGGGAAGAGCTGTAGCTCAATGGCAGAGCATCCCAGGTTCAATCCCTGACATCTTCAGGTAGGACTGGGAGAGACACCCTAAAGAGAACCACTGCCAGTCAGTATTGACACGATCGAGTTAGATAGACCCAATGGTCTGACTCAGTATTAGGCAGCTTCGTATGTTCCTATGAATGAGTGATGAACGAGGTAATTAAAGCAAACCCCCTTCATCCCCATTGGCTACTCTCGCCCATCAAACACTATCAACCAATGGGCTCCATTTGGTCCCCCATTTTTCAACTGCTCCCAAATGAATTGCGCTCCTCCTCCTGCCATCCTCTGAATCAGGGAAGGACAGGCTCTGTTGATTGTTAAAGCATCCCTCCACTGGGCACGTCGTTTCGCTGCAGGGACTCTTCTGCTCCCTCCCGAGCCTGGCTTTTTCTAAGCCAAACAGTAGCTGAGGAGTCTGGAAATGAAAAGGAGGAGGCTGCGGAAAACAGAGAAATGCCAGGAGAGGCGGCCCGGGGCTTTGTTAGTTCTGCACTGTCGAAAGGAAGGGATAATTTTAGATGCTAAATAGAGCATTGCAAGAGTGAATTATTAATAGTGCACCAGAGAAGTGACCTGGCAGCTCATGAAATACTTATAACCCAGCCCACTCAAAAATTCACTCCCAGCTTTTTGAAATGCAACCTCTGCTGTTGCCTCTTCTCGAGGATATGGACCAAGGCATGTTGATTTGTGTGACCGTCATATGATAAAGATTGACTATTGAGTAAGGTCTCCATGTAGATGTTAATAAATGGGCTGTATTCCCAGGGAGATGATAGATAGATGATAGATAGATAGATAGATGATAGATAGATAGATAGATAGATAGATAGATAGATAGATAGATATCCTATATATCTCCTGTTTTGCTGCCAGCTCCATCCTTCCCCCCTTGTTATTAGAGCTTTTGCTCTGACACTGAGACAAGATGATGCTTAGATGAAGGATGTATGTTAAGAGGTCAAGACTACAGCCAGAAAAGGCCTCTCTCATCATATATATTTATACACACAGAGACATATTCTATGGAAATATTCATATTGAAAGATGGTATGTATTTATTGCATTAATATCCCCATTTTTCTCCAAGGAGCTCAGGGTGGTGTACATGGTTCTCCCCCTCCTCATTTAATCAACCTTGTGAGGTAGGCTAGACTGAGAGGCACTGTCCTAGTCCAATACGCTAACCACTTTGCACCATCTTCTTTACTTATGTGTGTGTGTGTGGTCCCATATGCACTATACATTTAAAGAGTATCATACCACTTTAGGCAGTCCCTGAAAGAATCCTGGGAGCCAGAGTTTGTTAAGGATGCTGAGAGTTGTGAAGAAACCCCCTATTCACCTCTCAGAGCTGCAATTTCCAGAGTGGTTTAACAATCAATCCCTTTTCCCAGGGAACTGTAACTTTGTGAGGGAAATGTGGTGGGTTGCGTCTTAATAACCCTCAGAGAACTTAACAAATTACAGTTCTCAGGATCCTTTTGGGGAAGCCATGGCTATTTAAAGCAAGAAGTCAAAATGACGTGCTCAAAAACATCAGAACTGTACCCTTAAATATACACACAAAAATGTGGAAACAGAAAGTTGGAAATCTGCAGCCCTGCATAACAGCTGCATAGTAAGGCTGGTCCTGGAGGAAAGATGGACACATCAGTCAGTTTTGGTCTTCCAGGTTTCTAATTTTCCTAATCTTAAATTCAGCTCTCCATATTTCCCCAGCAATTTATGAAATTTTTCTTAATAAACGTATTTTTGTATGCATTGACTACATGCACATTTGGGAAACAGTTTCTCCTAGTAGAACACAGTTCTTGCATGTTATTTTCAGAAATATATGCATTTTCCCACACTTTTTTGGGGGGGGCACACATTACTTGGCCTGGCAAACTGCATTGCAAAATTCAGAGGTGTGTGAATTTCAAAGGCTGGCTGTGTTTCAGTTTGCATATTGTTTCAAAAAGTGTGGATTTGGTAGATTCCCCTTTAAATGCAAACATCCCTATCCTGGAGGCAAGTGGGTCCTCCTCCTAGTCCAGCAAGCTTCGTTTTCCCAGCTAAGCTCAAATCCTTGTTCACATGTGTGGCTTTGGTAGTAATCAGTGGAAGCTTGTGTATTAGGGCAAATGGGGCACTTCCCCGCCAACCATTGCCTGCCCTCAACCAGCCCCCATCTGCCTGCCTGCCTGCCTGTTTGCAACCAATCCAGGAGGTGGAAGTGCCTTCTACCTCCTAGTCTCAGCTTCACCCTTGTAGAACTCAGCAGGGAGGATGATGGGGACAAGAAGAGCACAATTAGAGCCTGTTGGATCAGGCCAGAGGCCAACTAGTCCAGCATCCTGTTCTCACAGTGGCCAACCAGATGCAGGACCCAAGCGCAACAGTGCTCTCCCCTCATGTGGCTTCCAGCAATGGTATTCAGAAGCATTACTGCCTCTGACCGTGGAAGCAGAGCATAGCCATTGTGGCTAATAGCCATTGATGGCCTTCTCCTCCATGAATTTGTCCAGTATCCTCTTTTAAAGCCAATCAAGTTGGTGGCCATACCTGCCTCTAGCATGATCCGCTCCATAGTTCAGCTATGTGTTGTGTAAAAAAAAAAAAAGTCCTTCTTTTTGTCTGTCCTGAATCTTCCACAATTCGGCTTCACTGAATTCTAGTTTAATGAAAGAAAGAGAGGGGGGGGAACCATTCTCTATCCGCTGTCTCTATGCCATGTATCACTTTATAAACTCCTTCCATGTCACCTCTTACTTGCCTTTTCTCTAAAATGACAAGTCCAAGATGCTGCAGCCTTTCCTTATAGGGGAGCTAACCAGAATGAGTTGCCTCTGCCTTTCATTGGCTTTTGCTTCACTTGCTGTTGGGCTCCCAGACCCCACGAGCACCGGCCACTATTGGTCGTACATATTTGATGCTCCCAGGGAACAGCAGCTGCACTCCAAACACCACCCATTATGAGCCCCTTTGCTTTGGCATCCTTGAAGCTGCCTTGCCAAGTGCGGCCAGCTCCCGAGAAGAGAAAGGTGCAGCGCAACACAAGGCAAGGACTGCTCCGAGCATCAGTTATTAATATTTCATACACGTCAAAAAAATCTTTTATTTGCTGCCATTGCTGCTGGGAAAACTCAAAGGAGGGGGAGAAACAAAGGAAAGCAGAGAACAGCAAAAGGCCGGATGGAAATCAGAGCTGGAGAACTGACTTATAGCCCAGGGAGGAATAATGCATATATAGTCAGACATTGGCTGCAGATTTCAGGGTGGCCAGATTGGACTCTTGTTCAAGCTGCTTGCTTGCAAGGCAAAGGGAGAGGTCCATAGCTTACTCGCAGAGCATCAGAAGATCACAGGTTCAATCCCTGTAGGGCTGGAGAGAGTCCCTGCCTGAAATCCTAGAGAGTCACTGCCTGTCAGTGCAGACCAGTGATTCCTAAACTTTTCTTTCCACATACCACTTGAAAATTGCTGAGAAAAACAACAACAAAATAACGTAGGACCTTCTGCACTGGGGACAATACACGCCCTGCTCCTGAATTCATAAAATCCTGGAAAATTAATGCCTGGCACCTGATATAAAACTCCAGATATCTGGAAGTACCCATACATATTTAAAACCACACTAAATTGAGGGGGGAGTGAGAAGAAAGACTGAAAGCAACAAGCCACTCTCCCTTGCAACTTAAGGGTAGTATTCAACTAATACAGTATGTTCTGTCTCCTGGTTGTGGGCATTACTCAGTGAAGAGTTCAAAAAACATGTTCCAAATCCCATGGAAGCTTGACTTTTTATGTCCTTTATGGAGCAGAATTTGCTTATGAGCTGCTAGTTGCAGGAGGTCTTGTATCCAGTTTTCCATGTTTGAAAACATGGAATTCCCAATGTCATTTTGCTGCTAGTGTGGCTCAGTTGAACCATCCTTCCTGTCTTTTTGATAACCTCCACCTGGCAGACATAGCTGATTATTCTGTTGGTGCCTCCATTAGTAGGGGGTTTGTCCAGGACCAAATTCATTCTAGCCTGTACAGTACATCTCTCTCTCCTAGCGCCAGTCAGAGGCAGTGTGAGAAAGACTTCCTTTATCTTGATCCTTGCAGATTTCAGCTTTATCGGGTGCCTCTTCCAGGTCAAGCAGCTGGTCTCTCTCCTGACAATTTCCAAACCATCCATGATTTATGTTATGACTCAAGGGAGGTGCTTGCTTGACCCCAAGAAACTGAGGTCACTTGTTACCAATGGGAGCTTCCAATTGCTGGGAACGAGGCAAAGCTCTCTTCTCAGCTAAGCGATTAGGTTGTTTATTTCACCAAGATATTAACAGCAAATGTGTTTGGGGCCAGATGGTTCCTTTCTCCAGGCACAATGTGATGCCATCATACTGCGGGCTTCCCTGTCCCTTCTCTCTGGCTGGCAGGGAGACTCCTTGCAGGGTGATGTCATGCCATGAAATGCAATTCTCCATAATTGGGGATGTCTTAAGAACATAAGAGTCCTGATGGGTCAGACCAAAGGTCCATCTGGCCTAGCATCCTGTCCCCACTGTGGCCAAGCAGATGCCTGTGGGAAACTAGCAAATAGGACACAAGCAAAAGGGCAACCTCCCTCATTGGTGGCTGGTGAGGCAGCGTGGCAAGGGCTCACTTGCTCTCCTGACTTCCCAACATGGCGGGTCACTGCCACGTACTAGAAGGGGAGGGATGGAGCGCAGGAAGATCAGCCTACTGCATGATGGAAGGAGCATCAGGTTGGTTCTGCTGCTACACGCTGTATCTCAGCCCTCCTCCTCTCAGTAAGAGGCAGTGACCCACAGTGTTGGGAAGCTGGAAAAGCAACGGAGCCCTAGCTGCCCCACCTCACTGGGCGATATTCTCTCTACCTGCAATTCCCAGCAACTTCTATTCAGAGGCATAGTGACTGCCTCCAACAGTGGAGGTATAATATAACCATAGACAGTAGCTATGGATAGCCCTCTCCTTCATGAATTTGTCTAATCCTCTTTTAAAACTACCCAGGCTGGTGGCTATCACTGCCTCTTGTGGAAGCGGATTCAATAGGCTGTGTGATGTCCTTTCTTTTATCTGTCCTGAATCTTCTACCATTCAGCTTCATTGGGTGGCTCCTAAGTTCTAAATTTCTCCACCATGTGCATAGTTTTTTTAAATACACCTCTATCATGTCCCCTCACCCTCTAAAAAGTCCCTTTCCTCATGGAAATGTTCCAGCCATTTGATCATTTTGTTTTCCCCTTTCTGAAACTTTTCCAGCTCTACATTATCTTTTGTGTGATGCAGCAGCTGGAACTTTAGACGGTATGCCAAGTGAGGTCACACCACAGATTTGTATGATTATCAAGTTGTCATAGTGGCATCATGGGACTTTTGAGTTTAGAGAAAAGGTGAGTAAGAGCTGACATGCTAGAAGTTTATAAAATTAGGCATGACATGGAGAAAGTGTACAGTGGTACCTCGGGTTAAGAACTTAATTCGTTCTGGAGGTCTGTTCTTAACGGTACCTCGGGTTACAGACGCTTCAGGTTACAGACTCCGCTAACCCAGAAATAGTACCTCAGGTTAAGAACTTTGCTTCAGGATGAGAACAGAAATCGCGCGGCGGAAGCGGGAGGCCCCATTGGCTAAAGTGGTACCTCAGGTTAAGAACATTTTCAGGTTAAGAATGGACCTCCAGAACGAATTAAGTTCTTAACTCGAGGTACCACTGTATAGAGAAAAGTTTTTATCATAATGCTAGAACTTGTGGGCATCCAAAAGGAAGGACTTTTTAATGCAATGCAAAGTTTAAACTATGGAACTCATTCCCACAGGCTACAGTGATGGCCACCAACCTGGATGGCTTTAAAAGAGGATCAGACAAATTCATGGATGCGAGGACTATTGAGGGCTACTAGCCATGATGACTATGCTCTGTGCCCACAGTTGGAGGTGACAATGCTTTTGAATACCAGTTGCTGGAAACTGCCAGAGTAGAGAGTGCTCTTGTGCTCGAATCCTGCTTGCTAGTTTCCCACAGGATGTTGGACTAGGTGGGCCATTGGCCTGATCCAGCAGGCTCTTCTGATGTTCTCAGGTTCTTGTGATATCGGTGTTTTTATTTTCAACCCATTTCATAACAATTTCTAACATGGAATTCACCTTTTTTACAGCTGCCACAATTGTGCATGCACACGAAAGCTCATACCAATAACAATCTTAGTTGGTCTCTAAGGTGCTATTGGAAGGAATTTTTTTATTTCATTTTGGAAGACAACCTTGGTTTCTCTCTCACACAGGAATGGGGAACCTGTGGTCCCCCAGATGTTGTTGGACTCCCAACTCCCATGAGTCCCAGCCAGCATGGCAAGGGCCAAGAATGATGGGAGCTATAGTCGAGCAACATCTGGAGGGTCACTGCTTCCTCACCCCTGCTCTAATGGTCCTGAGAGAGGTCTCAACTACATGTGATCAGAGGGAGACAGAGAAACTGCAGAAGCTGACTTTTTGGATGCTGCCTTCACTCATTTTTTTTTTGCAGAGCCTTGGAGGAGGAGGAGGAGGATGGCAGCAGAGCAAAGGTCAGGAGAGGTCCTTTCTCTATTAACCAGAGGACATAAGTTTCCCCCACTTCCCAGCCTCTAAGAGGAGCTGTTGGCACGTGCACTCTCTCCCACGGCCTTTTCTATTCTGAGAAGTGTTTCCCCCGCCCCTCTCTCAGAACAAACAAAATATCCCCTAGAGAAACAGCTCCTACCATTTCTAGATGTTAAAAGGCCCAAGATGTTGTATAACTGGAAAGGACCAGTGTTGACTTCAAACTCACTTCTTTGTTGAGATGCATCCTTGTGCTCTCCTAGAGATCTAGGGCAGCTTAACAATTACCAGCACCAGGACCGCTTCACATAGGATGTGGGTGCGGAATGGCCATAGCTCAGTGGCAGAACATCTGCCTTGCATACAGAAGGTCCCAGGTTCAATCCCTGGCATCTCCAGGTAAACCTGGGGAAATCCACCTACTTGAAAGCTTGGAGAGCAGCTGTTGGTCAGTACTGCAGACAGTACTGAGCTAAATTAATCACCGACCAGTTTGAGGCATCTTCCTCCATCCTGCAGTATTGCTCTGGGCAGGAGAGTCCGTCCCATGGTTCTCCCTGACCATTTTATTTTCCTGTCTTTTCATGTACTTGGTAGTTAACACTGGATAGTCGGTGTGGTGTAAGTGTTGGGCCATGACCAGGGTTTGAATCCCCACTCAGCCATGAAGCTCCCTGGGTAACCTTGTGCAAGTCACTGTATCTCAGCCTAACCTACCTCACAGGGTTGTTTTGTAAGGACAGGTGAAGGAGTTATATGGAGGAAAGGTGGGATATAAACCTAATATATAAAATAAATAAGTCTGCAGCCACATCATTGTCCTACACAGACTTGTATTGGGATGCTGGTCCTTAGCCCAATTAATGCTTCTCTGGATAAGGTAAGGCAGGGGTCCAAAATATCTTATTTAAAACAGCATCGGCTCATCACAGTATTGACAAAAGAAAAACGAAGCAGCAGCAGCTGCCTAGCTGGGATCCTCTGGCGCTTCTGCTGCTCCCTCTCTTTCACATTACCCCTCCTGCCAATTGCCTTCTCGAGGGATTGGAGGGATTGTAGATTAAAAGACCACAACAGATAATACTCTCTCTGATATTAGAGGGGTGCAGGGAAAGCAAGATAGAGAAAGGAAATTACAGGCATGGGGAGGGGGGGCAGTCTGGGAAATAAGAGTGGGGGGAGGAGGCCAGGGGGTGGGGAAGAGAGAATGTGTAGCTTTAATCCACCCAGCTTTGATAAAGCTGGTGAGCTTTCCAGGGATTTCTTCACATGCACTTGCTTATAGAAATCTCCTCTCTCTTTAGGGAAAGCAAAGCATTCTAGGTGAAAAACACCATCCACTGAAGCTAGTAGGGTATTTGGACAGGATGCTTCCATCCTGGATGACCAATGGCTGAACCCGAGAAACTTCCTACGCCACCAGCCCATTTACCCTGATCTTCAAGGTCTCCAGAAGAGACAAGTGTCTTGCCTTAGCAACTGAGATCCTTTACACTAGAGATTAGGGATGGATGGATCTTGTCAATTTGGTTTCTTGTGGTAGAATTGCTTTGGCAGACTCTGATCACATGGTCTCACAGCCAAACTACCGGTAAATGGCATACGAAACATGCAATTGCAAGAAATAGTAGACAATGCAATCAGGATTGGGATGTGCAAAGATCTTTTCCAGGTTGCACTTTTTTCTCTTATAGGCGATGTTGATCTTAACCCTCTTTAGCCTTGTTTATGCAATAAGAGTTTTGCAGAGCATCCAGCTAGGAACGGACAGGCATGGTCCACCACCCCCATCCCCCGCAGCTGCTGTTATAATAACATGTTAGGACAATGAACCCTAGCCTGTTCTGCCTGCTAGGCTGGAGCTGTTCAGCAAACTGTTTAAAAGCCGGGCAGATTTTAAAAAGCGACGCCAGGCCAGGAAGGAAGTCTCGGCTACAAGTAGAGAAAGAGTGGCGTTTTAAAACAAACACTCAATTTGTTCACATGTGAAACTTTCCCCTGCGCTTGGCAGCTCAGCATCCAGCAAGGCAATCAGATGTAAAATTGACTGACACTTAAAAAAACAACCACCCTGCCCCATTTGATACATCATAGCACTCTAGAAGAACATAACGTAAGAGCATAAGAAGAGAATTCAGGATCAGGCCAATGGCTCATCTAGTCCAGCGTGCTGCTCTCACTGTGGCAGATGCTTCTGGGACACCTTCAAGCAGGACCCAAGCACAAGAACACTTTGCCCTCTCCCTCATCATTTCCCAACAACTGGTAGTCAAATGCCTCTGCCATGGCTAGTAGCTGCTGATAGCCTTCTCCTCCATGAATTTGTCCATCACTGTCTCCTGTGGAAGTAAACTCCATAGTTTAACTATGTGCTGCATGAAGAAGTGCTTCCTTTTATCTGTCCTGAATTTCCCAACATTCATTGGATATTCATGAGTTCTAGCATTATGAAAGAGAGTGACTGGCCAAAGCTCACCAAATGAGTTTCATGGCTGAGTGGGGAATTGAACCATGGTCTCCCAAGTCCTAGTGCAACACTCTAACCACTATACAGGCTTTCGAAAGGGAGAATAATCAAATATAGAAACATAGGAAGCTGCCTTATACAAAGTCAGACCACTGGTCTGTTTACCTCACAGTTTGGCAGATCTCCTGGGTTTCAGGCAGGGGACATAGCTCAGTCATTAGAGCATGAGACTATTAATTTCAAGGTTGTGGGTTCCTGCATTGCAGGGGGTTGCACTAGATGATCTTTGTGGTCCCTTCCAACTCTACAATTCTATGATTCTATGATTCCCAACCCTACTTGGAGATGCTGGGGATTGAACAAGGGACCTCTTGCATCCATGCAGATTAGGTGCTCTACCACTGAGCTACATCCCTTCCCCTTCACAGGAAGCAATTCATTCCTAATAGAAATAAAACCACCACCAACTTGGAAGCTGTCTGCCAAGCAACCACCTGAATGGGAAGCCCCCCTGGGAAACCTCTGCATACTGCCCTCCGTTCCATGATGGAAGAAAGTTGGGAAACAGCTGATCAATAGAAGAAACAAACGTCTACCACTGTCCCCTTCATTATGGGGGCTGACCTCTCACTTGAGGACACTGACCCTTGAGACAGGGATGGTGTTATGATGCAACCCTGACATCCAAGTAGGGCTCAGGCTGCACTATAGGAGAACAAAACTGTAATGCTGCTTCAGCAACAGATAGCCTTTGGGTGAGCCTTATATAGGAGCAGAAGAACTATCTCAATGGTAATCTCCACCTTTCCTGAAAGGTGACTCATAAGGAACAGTCCACTCCGGCATTCCCCCCCCCCACTCCAGTTGAGCAGAGTTGTCCTTGGGCTTCTGTGAAGGAGGCTTCTGAGTCAGAGGATGGCAATTTCACATCTTTAGGTAGGAGGGGCACAGGTACTACCCTGTTTCCCCTTTTTTAATACGTAGTCATAAAGTAAGCCATGGCAGGGTTTTTTTATCTTTGTGAGAAGACAGACGTACCCCCAAAGTAAGCCGTGGTGCCGCCACAGGAGAAGGCTGTACCGTACCATACTGACGTAATAAAAATAAGACATCCCCCCGAAAATAAGCCACCCTGTGTTTTTTTGAGGAAAAAAAAAAATAAGACGGTGTCTTAAAAAGGGGGAAAGACGGTACAAGCTCATCTTGTGGACTTGCTTCTAAGGCTGGACTGGGATGCTGTTCGCCTTCAGATCCACTCCTCTAGTTCATTGCCCAAAGAAGGGGAATCCGATCCCAGGGTGAAGACTGATAGGGAACACGTGCCCTGCCAGCTGTTGCTGAAATTACAACTCTTGTTATCCCCAACCATTGGAAATGCTGGCTTGGGCTGATGGAATACAACATCTAGAGCGCTATAGCTTCCTCACCCCCCACCCCCAGGAGAGCCACTGTAATAGTCCATAACAGTATGTGCCAATTCATCCAGGCATTTTTAGTAAGTAGGAGTCTATCTCCCAATTGAGAATTTGACCTGATGAACTTAAAATCCTTTCCTGGCAAATCAAGGCAAGCATATCAAAAGCAAGGTGACTTATCTTTGGAGTGGAAGCCAGAAAAATCAGAGGGGATTTTGTGAATCAGAATACAGCTGGTTGGTATGGAGACTCTTTGATCTAATATTCTACATAGGGTAGCCCTCGCCACTCTGGTGCCCTCTGCTCCCTTTATGGCTGGGGCTGATGGGAGTTGGAATCCAAAGCATCCGGCTGTGACAAATCTGCTTGGTTGGTTGGCTTTTCAATTGTGTACTTTTAAGTTGCATTGGCCATCTATGTTTAGTCTTGTTCACTGAGTATCGCTTTATGACCTCAGCTTTAAAACAAATACAGACTCAAATGCCTTTCTAGCCCTTTGTATATATGAATCACAATGAGAGTTTCCATTCAGGCCAATAGACTAGAGAAGTACTTTTGTAGAGTCACCCAACATTTGTAACCATAATCACCAGTCAAACATTTCTTTGGTTACTGGCATGGACATTTGCAACACTTAATAGTTTATTACTGAAAATGTGGAGCACTGGGGTTAGTTAGCTAGGGAACAGGTCACCTAAGACCTTCAGAATGTTCTCCATACATTGGAGAGGAACTCCATTGGCTCCTGGGCATCCACACTGAGTCTCAAGGCATCCTCAGAAACACCAACACGGCAGCAAATGTTTCAGATGTTGTGATCAGAACCTGGAATCCCCTTTTTGAAATTTCTGATCAGATATGCCCATCTCTCTCTCTCTCTTTCTCTGTTTTCTCCTGTCATCATACTTCCCCCTCCATTCTACTTCTCCCTTTCCTGCCTCTCATTCGTATATATAAAAAATGAAAGGAAAATTGTGATGATGCTATTAGTGCCATCCATTTGTCCAGGCAATACCAGCTTGTTGGCCTGATCCACCTAGTTGAAGACTATTGCTCAACATGAGGCTAAGGCCTCTTGTGCATGACTCATTTTTAAGTAGACGCTCCTGCATTTCAGGCAGTTTTTCCCAGCCCTGCCTGGAGATGCTGGGGACCTCTTGCATGTGAAGCCCTGCCACTGAGCTATTGCCCTCCTGCAGTAGTAGATGGCAGGAGCAGTTATCTTGAGGATGGCCTGGGTGACATGTTACATTCTCCATTGTAAATGGATCAGGGTGTTTTCTGCTAAGAAGGTTTTCCATGTCAGACTCAGTTTGGTAAAGGCCTACAAAAGCTGCTCTTGAGACCCAGCAGAAATAAATGTTGGAAATCTTCATCTACACTCCCCCCAATGCACATGCCAGCTGGCACACATACGCAAGACAAACAGAAAGCTCATGAGATCAGATGGTTTGCAACCCTGACTCACCAGATGGTTTAAGCGGTTTGAATCCAATCCAGACTGAAAGCAGCAGAAGCAGCATGGGGAAGGGGAAGAACGAGAGGCAGGTATAAATTCAGAGTCCTTTCTCATTCAGTGGACCGTACTGCATGATCTAATCCCTCTGTATTTCCAGTGACGAGGAAGATTAAATCATTTTGATGCTGCAGTGGATTTTCAAGATAAATAAAGCATGGCACTGGCCCAGCACCAATAGAAAGCAGTTTGCTATCTGAACGAAGAATTTCAAACTACTGCAGACCACTAATATTGCTTAATAATAATAATTTTATCATTTTCAGAAAAAAAAGTCTCAAAGAAACAATGTAAAGCCAAATATAAAAACAAGGATAGATGCTTATAGGAAGCTGCCTTATACTGAGTCAGACCCTTGGTCCATTTAACTCAGAGTTTACACCAGAGGTTTTCAACCTTTTTGAATCCACAGCTCCCTTGACCAACAACATTCTTTCTGCAGCACCCCTGTGGGGCTCAGGAGCCCAGTTATGTCACCCTTTGCCTGCAGAGCTGCCAGCCTCTCACCCTTTTTCAAACATCCTCCCTTGTGGAGTGGTCCCTCAGCCTCCTCTCCCCTCTCCTTGGGAGTCCTCTGGGCAGCTGCAGCTGCTGCCCCTGGTCTCTGAGCTCCCCCCCTGCCCCAAAGAGAGGTGCCTCCTCACACTGCCCCACAGGGGCCTGAGAAGCTCCCTCTGGCCAGCCCCAGAGCTGCTGCAACAAACAGCTGCACAAGCCTTTGGGAGGCAGAGATGCAAGAGGGCATCAGAGGAGGGAGGGAAGGAAAGAAGGACAGAGGCCAGTGTTGCCCGTGGCACTTCTGACTATCATTCAAGGCACCCTAGGGTGCCATGGCACACTGGTTGAAAACCACTGATTTACACTAACTGGCAGCAGAGATGCACAGGATTGAGCCTGGAGCCTTCTGCATACAAAACAGATGCTCTACCACTTTACCTTTACCTTTTTACCACTGAGCTATCACTTTGGAACTGCAATCTTAGAGAACAAGCCCACCCATTGGGAATCCAGAGTGGCATCAATTGGGGCAGCAAAGGATGGTGGTTGGGGGCCCCTGTTTATGCTAGCAGTCTTGTGCCAGAATAGAAGTGGGCACACATGAGTGACACTATATCAAGGTTCATGCCTTTGGTTGGAGGACTGAGTCAAACAGTTGGACTGCATTAGAAGGCAAACCCCAGAAACCACAAGCAGAGTCTTTCTATGTAACTTAAGTAGGGAGATATTTCCTGCTGACAACATCACATGGCGCTTCAGCAAAAGTAGTAGTAGTGGTGTATTTCTACTTATGGTAGGGATTCTAGACCATAATCATTGCTTAAGATGCGGTTTTGTTGCTTTTAAGTGTAGCACTAACATAGTTTTGCAAGAAAGGCTCAAATAAATCATTTTTATTGGCAGCAGTATCCTAACAGAGAAGTAAAGTCCTGTTTTGGCAATGCCAGGGCAGGGCAGGGCAGGAGTTCCTGGGCGTTCTCTAATACTTGACAGAAGACAACACAGGCACCGACACTGTGCAGACAGAGAAGATTGGCTGGTCATCTTCTCCCCCTTAAGAGTTCTAGAGTGCTGACATCAACAAGATGAGTGCTGCAAGATGAGTGCTTGCTCCATTCTGCCTGTGACCAGAGTGGGATTGGCAAACTGCCCCTCTCAGGCCAACAACAATGCTCACACCAGAGCAAGACACAGGGAAAAGCAGACACAAGAAAGAGGACATTCATGCGAACTCTCAACAAATCAAGTAAAAGTGAGAGAGAAATCAGAACAATTTATGGTCTCCATCCTGCAATGAACATGGCAAGATGCACGTATGAAGAGATTTCATTTCCATAGAGATGGTTCTTCTGTGCAGTATTGGAGTCTTGTTCAGAAACATGGAGTGTGTGACTTTATGAGTGTGTTTCCAAGGCCCACTGTGCATACACAAGACCACATGCATACAGAACAGGGCTCTATGACTAGGTACAAGTGTCACGGCTAAAGGCTGTCTCTGTTATGGCTTAAGAATATACACAGTGGCTATGTGGCAACATCAAATTCAATGCATGCCTGTCAACATAAGGCCGGGAAATACAAATAACGGCCTCTCTCCGATGGGAGACCATACGGTGAAAGAGAGACATGGAGGTGCTGCAAGGTGCACCCATGCTACTAAATGGGCCTCAAATCACGTCACATCAAATCGCAAGGAAGGGCAACACTGTGTATTTGGATATTGCTACACGAGGCTGGCAGCACACCAAATGAGTCCTGATCCACAGCTAAGCAAGGGCCAGCCAGCTCCATGTCTGAAGGGGTCCCCTTAGTGCCCCATCCTTGGCAGTGTCTCAAGGCCAGGGCCTGCTCCACTGACCTTGCCAAAACCACCTTAAGTCCCCACTCAGGGCATTGCTGTTTGCCTGAGGATGAAGTATGGCAGCACTGGCATGATGGGTATGATGTCACTGTCTGTCCTGAGTAGAGAGTAATGTTAATGCTAAAGAGAGAGAGAGTGTCACACAGCTGGAGGCTAGTGGTTGTGCTATTAAGATTGGCAGGTACCACCTGCTATGAGGCATGGCGGAAACAGAGAAACGCCAATGGGTAGGAGGAAGACATGTTGGAAATCAAGGACTGGTGTTGAAATGAACATTAAAGCTTTGACTTAAAAAAAGGTTAAAAAACCCCAGAAATGTTCTTGGCCATCATGGAGCCTTGAGAGGTACACTGATTATTGCTTTGTACTGTGGCACTTAGTAATGGCTCTTCAGTTGAAACTTAATGGCAAGGCAGTGAGTACTTCGGGCCTTCGTCTTACAGAAACACACTGACCTAAAGCTGTTCAGAAAGAATCTGCCCCAAGGACTTTCAATGGAGCTGACTTGAAAAGTGCTTCCAGTTCCTTGTCTAGGAATTATTTCCCTCACGTCAAGTTGCCTGAAAAACAATAAAGTCCTGCTCCCAAATTAAGCAACAGATAAGAGGCTATCCTGCCTGCACTACCACCAGCTTCTATTAGGGTGCTCAAAGCATATTTGCTTCCAATATAGAATTCAACGTCCAATAAACTGTCTTGAAACATTTTTAAAAATCACCAAGTACATGGATCCATCATCTGCTTACTAACTGTTCTAAGCCTCACTAGGGCCAAGTTATGTAATAGGGAGCTCAGAATGATCCAATACTAGATAATAAAGATCTTCTGTGGTTTCTGGTCTATATTGTTTTTTACAAGCATGGCAAGTGTGTATTCTCTACTAAATATTTATATATCAAAGTTTTGGGGCAGTCTACATTTGTCCTAGAATTGTCCTGGATTGTAATACAGGCGGTGACCATTTTAGATGTGTCCATCTGATACATGAACGCCTACGCACAGGTCCTTGGACCCAGAAGAAGGCAGAACGGGGGCGGGGTGGAACAGGGTGGCATGGGCTTATATGCGTTCCGCCGACATGTGCGGGGGCAGCGAATGGAACACTTGTGCAAAATGGTCACTGCCTGTAATGACCCCCCCTTTTAAATAGACATATCACAATACTCTTGTAGAAGTGCTGTGACAAGCTGAGTGGGGCTACTTTTGAAAACAACAACCATGCCATATAATCTATAAAAGAAAGCAAAAGTCTGAGATGAGTAAAACTAAATGTCATGACCTGGGAGCATATTTACACAATTTCCAATCCATTTTTTTCTCCAATTTTGCATAATCTGCTAGGGGTTTCTAGTCACTTGCCAGGGGCAGGGGAGGCAAGGAACTCTGTAATTAACTATGGACCAGACTAGACACAATGTTTGTCATGTAGTTTTACATTGTATAGCTGATTCCTTTTCAACAAAGAGCTGTTGTGGGTGGGAAATGGATCAGGAGTATGCCAGGGAGAGCATGTAACCCCTTGCCCTCCCTGCAGTCCCACAGAATTCTCCCCTCCTGCTATCTTCAATGGGAATAAAGCCCTATTAGCACGCATGAGAACGTTCTTCCTGTTGCAAATAGCAGATGTACATGGGCTCCATTCTAATCAGGATGGCAGAGGGTTAAAGATGCCATGATTCAGCTTGTCCATCTCTCACATCCCACCATGGCAGGTATTTGTCAAAGAGAAATCAATCACATAAGCTACATGATACATTTCAGAGCTAGCTTGCCCATTAATTCATTAATACCTTAAGAACAAAGTCCTCCTGGATGAGGACATGGCTCCAACCAGACCAGCATCCTCCTGTCTCTGACAGTGGCTGGCCAAATACTTTTGGGAACCCTGCAAGCAGGGTATAAAAACATTGGCTCTCCCCAGCTGCTTGTCCCCCAAAAGGAATTGACTGGAGCTGGGCAGACTCTCCAGACCACTGGAGGTCTTATTGGGCCATCCCTTTGGCTCCCAAGGTTGTGACAGGCGTTGCCCATACATCTTTACCCACATCATCACAATAACATGGGCTAGACACTTGTATGTCAGGAGTGGCGGGAAGTGAATCTGAAATTATCAAGAAGTGGAATTGTGTGTCAGATACCACACACTGGGCTCCTGCAGAAATGGCAGCTTACCATAAGAAAACAAACAAACAAAAACAGATTTCCTCTCGGCTGTCACGTTAATTTGACCACCTGATACTTCTAGGCTGGCAATTTCTAACTCAGGATTAGATAATGTTTCGTTGAGTGGTGGTGGGGAGAAGGAATTCCCTCAATCCAGAGGAAAAGGGGAGCCCATTCCTGAAATGAATCCCTCCCTCCCTCCTTGGAAACTGACCGCCCAACACATTCTCGGCAAAATGAAGCATCCATAGGGTACCACTCGGCAGCTGCTGTTTCCAAGGTGTCTTTCGCTAGGAGTAACAGCCCTGCCTCTCCAATGTTCCTTTCCGGCTCAAGCATGTGCAGTCCACCTCAGTTGCTGCAAATCAGTCCTGCTTCTCTCCTTTATGCTTCCAAGGGTAGATCAGCTCCCCAACAAGCAGCTTCTTGCACAAAGAGCCCCAGGAGTCCTTGGGGTAGCAGCTGTATGTTGGGAGCTTGTACAGCTGCACCACGCGGCCGTAGGTCAGAGGGTTTATCTGCCAGGAGAGAAGGAGCAAGAGGGACAGTTGCAGCGGCTGTACCTGGACAAGGCTGAGTCATGCGCACAGGGTGAGCGGTGTGCATGTGTGCGTGCAACTCCTTTCCTGCGTAAAGAGTTGCTCCTCTCAAATTAAAGATTCACGCCTGACCATTTGGCAATCTATTTCACACTCCTGGAAACAGGCGCGCAGAAGCTCAGCATAATGTGAGATCACAAATGACATGAGAATACCAAAGAAATGGCACTCTAAGTGTTTTTTTCTGACATGGCTCTTGTTGGAAGACAGAATAAGGAGAGTGGAGTTCTTAAAAATCTCTAAGCCACTGGAAATGGCTAGAGGATTCATCATTTGAGGTGACAGCACAAGGCTATTCTATATTCACTGCAAGTCTCACACTACATGTTATAGTAAGGGCTCTGGCCCTGATCCAGCAAGCCACTTAAACAAAAGCTTAGCTCAGCATCTTAGGGGACTGAAGCCTGTTCAGATTGGACAGGATCCAGAGTGCTGCAACTGACACCTTCCTTGCTGGGCTAAATGTTTTACAGAAAACTGAAGAGGAGTCCTGTGCACTCTCACAGAAGGGAAATTTGGGGAGCAGATCAATAAGGAAGAGCAAAATGTTGTTTTAAAAAGCAGGAAAAGTCCTAAGCACAGGCCATCAAGCAATGAAATGATTTACCTGCATTAGAAGTCGAAGAGGTTTCCCAGCTTCCTGCTCCAGGACTCTGAACTTCACACCAGCTGAAAATACACAAGAGTAGGTAATGGAAAGATACAGTCTGTATTGGCCGATTGGTTCAGTAGTCAACCTGGTGCCCTCCTGATCTTCTTGGGACTTCAACGCCCATCATCCCTGACTATTGGCCAAGTTGGCTGGGGCTGATGGGAATTGGAGTTTAAGAACATCGAGAGGGCATTATTTATTTATGGCTTGCATTTATACTCCACCTCTTCTCTAAGGAGCTCCAGGTGGCGCACATGGTTCTCCTCCTCATTTAATCCCCACAATCACCCTGTAAGGTAGGCTAAGCTGAGAGGCAGTGACTGGCCCAAGGTCACCAACTGAGCTTTATGGCTAAGTGGGGATTTGAACCCTAGTCTCTGAGGTCCTAGTCCAACACTCTAACCACTACACTACACAGGCTCTCATGGCTCCTCTTGCAACAAGGATTCTCTAAAAGATGCAGGAGAAGCCAAGCTAGGAAGGTCACAGAGAAAGGGGAATAAACTAGGGAAGAAGTCCAGTTTTTCCATTCACTTTGTTCAGGGTTCAAACAAGCTGGTGTTTGTTTAAATGCCCTTAGCATTTCTGAACTTCTTGCATGTACAGCATGATGGCACCATAGCTCAATGGCAGAGCACCAACTTTGCATATGGAAGGTCCCAAGTTCAATCCACTGTTGTCATCCCCAGCTAACAGGATCAGGAAGCAGGTGATGTGAAAGGCCCCCCTCTCCATCTGAGACTCTGGAAAGCAGCTGCCAGTCTAAGTAGACAATTCTGAGTTAGATGGGCAAAGAGTCTGACCTGGTAGAAGGCAGATTCCCAAGAAACAGTCCACAGGGTTTTGGTGATCTCCCTTCTGACCTGTTTGTCAGTGTGACCCTACTGATGTATGTGGCAGGAACACCAGAAAACCACTGAATGCCCATAAGGTTTCTTAGCTGTTGGAGGTGATAGCATCTTGTTCACAAAACGTAATGACAGGTGATAATTTGCCTGAACTCCCCAGCAGCAACCAATTAAACACATAGCCTTCCCAGTACCATGCAAGCCTTATGCAAACCATTGTTACTGCAGCAGTGGTGAGTGTTTCTATGAAATTGAACCCTGCTTTAAAGTACATATGACCAGTCTTCAGGTGCCTGTCACTTGCTTCTAAGCAAAAATTTCCAACCTCTGTCCCCGCTAATATGCAACTTCTGAAGTCTTGCCTTGACTACAGTATGGAGCTTACACGCAAGTCTGTAGGATCGACAGAGCCGGAGAATGACTGAATAAAAGGGCAGCGAGTTGATGAGGTCCACTAGCAGATGGATCAAGCCTTGTACAATCACCACCAGTAGACGTAGCTAGGAGGAAAAATGATTTTTTTTAGTTCAAACTACAGCAGTACCATCACTGGACAAATTTGCCAAACTTCGGTTTGTCAAATACTCTAATTGTTCATTCTGAAAGAAGAAGCTGCAAGCAGAGGCCATTTGTACTCATTGGGACTTCTGGGGCAGAAGGCAGGGAGACAAACAGGTGGAGCCAGAGCCAATGACAATTAATGGTATATTTGTTCCCGTCCTGCTCCTCCCTGCAGAGTTCTCACAAGGGCAATGCTGAGACTAAGGAGCAGAAGGAGGAACTGCTAGTTCCTAGACTGGCAGCAAGCAGACATCTAAGAAGGCAGGCAGGTGGAAGCTGGCTGAAGACAGCAACCACTCATTGCAACAATTGACACAACTGTTTTAACTGAGTGCTACTCAGACACATTTTGAGGCGGACCAGCATATCAATTGACCAATCATCCCAAACTCTTTTCTGGCTCCCAGAAGAAGGTGAAGGAAAGTCCTCTTTCCCCTCCCAGTCTTGCATCCTGTCATCCAGCCAAGTGCCATACAAACCCAACTCCATTCCACTTCGGCCAGGAACTGTTCAGCCAACCTTCATAATTTTTGTATATCCCTTTGAGTGCATTCCTATAGAAAAGCAACCAATACATTTATAAGTAGCAACAAAATCAGCAGCAAACTTACCAAGGTAAAGACCAAATAGTACAGTGCAGTTGTGGGTAGAAGAAACAGCAAGATGGTAAACAGCAAAGTGCCGATGAATAGCTGGAGGAGGAAAAGGACACAAATCAATCCTATAGTAGCTGAAGCCAGCTATAAAAAGAAATTTAAGTTATGAGTCAGTAGCAATACAAGGTTGAAATACTCTGAGAGCGAAGAGGCCTTATCCTTCCTGTTTTCAGATACATTTCATTCTGGGCAACCTTCTGGGGGCCACATGCCAGTGGAGAGCAGGGCCATAGGCAAAAGCAGGCAGAGTGGGGAAAGTAAATTATACCTTTGTACTGCAAGCTAGCTTCTATACACATTCATACACCATCCTGGGAAGTGAGAGGCATTATCAGAACTCAAAGACACATTTCAGCCGGTGAAAATGTTTGCAGGTTTGGAGTATGATGTCAGCAATATCTGCAGGTGAGGCAGTGGATGTGCTGGACTGTTGTCTTACCTTGGTAATGGACTGGATGAAAGCCAAAAAACTGAAGCTCAATCCAGATAAGTCTGAGGCACTGTTAGTGGGTGGTTCCCAAAACCAGATGGCTAGGAGGTTGCCTGCTCTTGACAGAGTTACAGTTCGTCTGAAGGTATGCAGTTTGGGGATACTTCTAGATTCTTTGCTGTTGCTTGAGGCTCAGGTGGCCTCGGTGGCATGGAGTGCCTTCCATCAGTTTTGGCTGGTGGCTCACTTGTGCCCCTATCTGGACAGGCATAGCCTAACTACTGTTGTCTGCGCTCTAGTAACCTCTAGGTTAGATTACTGCAATGCATTATATGTAGGGCTGCCTCTGAAGATGGTTCAGAAACTTCAGCTAGTGCAGAATTTGGCAGCCAGGTTGCTCATTGGGGCAAGATGGTTTGACCATATTACATGACTCCTGGCCCAAATGCACTGGCTGCCAATTAGTTTCCAGGCCCAATTCAAACTGCTGGTTTTGACCTTTAAAGCCTTAAAGAGCTCAGGACTGCAATACATCCATATGGACCTATCTGGAGCCTGCAATCATAATCTGATGCCCTTCTTCATGTGCCTCCTCCACGAGAGGTTCGAAGAGTGGCAGCATGAGAATGGGTCTTTTCTGCAGTGGCTCCCCGTTTGTGGAATGTTCTCCCCAGGGAGGTTCAGCTGGCACCTTCATTAGACACCTTTAGGCGCCAGGCAAAAACATTCCTCTTCAACCAGGCCTTGGGCTGATTGACATCCAATGCCCTTTTAAATGTGTTGTGGGAGGGGGAAATACTGGCTTGTTTTTGGTCTTACTTTTATTATGTTTTTTGTGTTTTTTATATTGTAATCTTATGTTGTGAACCACCCTGAGATCTATGGATGAAGGGTGATAGACAAATTTAATAAATAATGATAATGTTAATGATAACAATAATGATAACAAACACTTGGAGGGTGTGAAGCAGGGCCAGTAGGGCCTGGGGCTGGGCAGGGAATGTGTGGTCCCGGGGCCAGACAGAGAGGCTTGGAAGGGCACATTCGGCCCCTGAACCTGAGGTTCCTGAACTCTGATGTAAAAGATCATCAGTTGACGAGAACAAGAAACAACTTGGCTTAAAGCACTTCCCTTGCCACACACACACACCCCAGGAAGGACTGAACAGCAGTGACCTCCTTGGCCAACTCTAGACTGAGAAGAACCTGACAGCCCTCAGACAAAATTCAGCAGCACGCTCTGCTTAAGCAGAAGCTGGAAGGAATATTTGCATCTCGCAACCCCCACCCCCAGGCCCAGCAATCTCTTGTCTCCTGGCAGACAAAGGAATAAAACAGTGGTAAGGAAGTTCCGCCCTAGCTTCCTCACTTTCCCCCCTTTGTTTGAAAGCTGGGTTGGGGATTGCGGGGACCCAGCCTCCACACTGGTCATGCTGTTACCTTGACATTTTGTAAAAGGTAAGAAGCAGATAGAGTCACCCTCCCACACCACTTCAAAACATTATCCACATCCTGATGGGAATATGTGGGCCCAACTCCATCTGATGTGAATTAAATGGAGCCTTTTAATAGAAACACAAAGCAGCAGGTAACTATGGCAACACTGTAGGGTATGGTTGTAATTATTTGGTGTCTTTTACTCAAATTGCTTCCCCCCCTCCCCACCCGCCCTTATCACTCCAGCGCTCTGACTTGTATGGCACCAGGCATCTGCCAAAGGAGTCTCTCAGGGATTAGGCCCCCTTCGGCTATAATTGCCTGAGAGCCAGGCAGAAAATTGGCCAGCGGAGAACAGTGAGATTCAGGGTTGAGTGATAAACAGGAAGGCTGTGCCTGGCCATTGTATGGGCAAAGAGGAAGGTTGGGTCTGAATGTTCCTGATATGCACCAGCATCCACGGTGTTCAGAAACATGCACAAAAGGTTGAATTGCAGCTATTTCTGCCAATACACCTACAGATGCACAGCCGGTGACAAATAGCAAGCCATTGGAAATAATGCCAAATTAATCCCTTTGAATATGCACCACGGGGGAGGGGAGGGGGTGAGTGTGCACATGCAAATCCACATGGAAACACAGAACTATCTCCCTCCCAGACACCCTGAAAACCTTCACCTGGTCCAAGTCGTAGGAGCAGGAGTCCACACGTTGCCTCAAGACGTTCCACTTCTTCCCACGGAACAAGCGCCACAGTGACGACAAGCCATAGATTTTGAGGCAGTAGAGCCTGGGCCCAGAGAGGGGGAAAGCACAAAATCGTGACTGACAGAAAATACCTCTGTCCACCCCCAAAGTACCTCTAGGGGCTCTTGCTTCACTAGGGATCTCCTCAGCCAGCTGTCTAACCATGAGGTTCATTCCTTCTTGTGAACCACCCTGAGATCTTTGGATGAAGGGCAGTATATAAATTAAATAAATGCATAAAATTCAAATGGCAGCTTTCTTTGTTCCTGGCTGGGCATTCCACTGCACATCTGGCAAGGCAGGATGTTTACTGGAGAAAGCCAGGTCTCTTTCTCCACCAGCTCATGTAAGGTGATAGTGAGGCCCAAAGGCAGAGAGGTTGGGGCAGGGGACCAAACACAGCCCTTCAGGCCTCGCTACCTAGTCCTCACCAACCATGTTCTACGCCTTCCTTGAATGCTTCTACCTGGCTGGAATGAGTGTGATAATGCTTTTTGCTCACCTGGAGGAAGAACTGAGCATGTGTGCAAACCTCTGACTTTGGTGTGGCTGGAAAAGTTGCCCACTGCATGACATGCCCTGTCCACCTTATGACATGCAGCCTCTGGAAGGTTGCCTACAAGGGAATTCTGGAAAAGGATCTCGGCTCTTGCCGTAAACGAGTATTCTGTGTCAACCGAACATGTACCCTAGAACCTATCTTGGAATGCTCAGGAGTTGAGGGGGTGTGGGGATGTTTCATTAGGCCAGTAGTCCCTGTGGAAAAGGTTTTCTGAAGACTGAAGTTTGAAAACTTAGTAGGCTTCAGAACAGGAACACCGGAAGCTGCTTCACACTGAGTCAAAGCACTGATCCATCGAGGTCACTGTCTATACTGACTGACAACAGCTCCCGGGGTTTTCAAAACAGAAGCTTTTCCCAGCCCTGTGGGAAGGTGCTGCCAGGGAAAGAACCTGGAACTTTCTGCAGGCGTAGTAGATGCTCTACCACTGATCTATAGTCCTACCCCCTTTCAGAACCAAAATCGCTTTCTTGAAATTAATGAACAGATATATCCATCTTTCTAATTTTTCCTTTTCTTCCCTCATTTTTCTTTGCCCTACAATTTACTTCTCTTACTCCTGCCTCTGATTTTCTAAAAAAGAAGAAAAGAAAGAAGGAAGGAAGGAAGGAAGGAAGGAAGGAAGGAAGGAAGGAAGGAAGGAAATGAAGAAAGGAAAGGAAAGGAAAGGAAAGGAAAGGAGAAAGAAAGAAAGAAAGAAAGAAAGAAAGAAAGAAAGAAAGAAAGAAAGAAAGAAAGAAAGAAAAAGATGGTGATGATGCTACTGGTACCACCCATTTTAAGCCAGGACATGAGCAACTTATAGGCCTGGCTCACCCAATTGAAGACCTTTGCTGTATACGAGGCCCAGGCCTCCTGTGCATGACTGTTTTTAAAGCAGCCACTTCCCACTCCTTATAAGCCATCAGGATGGATCTCTGGCATCCAAGTTCACCTGGCGAGTTGCTAATTGGGTTCTGGGAATGAACCACCTAAAAACCTCCTCCTTGGTGGAATCAGTTTTGCAAGTAAAACTTCTGGTCACCCAGCCCAAGGCTCCTCCTGCACCAAATGCTCTCTGCAGCTCTGACAATCTTATACTCCCAGTCTCCTGCAGCCCAACAAGAAAATGCTGCCCTTTTATTCCCCAGCATGGTATCCTTATGAGAACTTGCTTTGTTTCCCTGGGCTTCTTTTCTCCAATTGTCCTCCTTGTCTTTGGATACAAAAGATGCAGCAGAGAACATTTTGTTTGGAAAGGCTATGGTGAAAGTAACCCTGATGTATTGGGTATGAAATGTGATATGTGCTATGCATACACATTCTCCCTGTTTTTTCCTGTTTGCGACAGTAAAGAGTGCAGCACCCTCTGGTGGGCCAGACAAGTGCAGAAGGCTAGGAAAAAACATGTTTTACCTGGGACCCTGGAAAGATGCTACAAGTCAGAGGAGACACTACTTGCCTAGATGGACTCTGAAAAAGTTTGCTTTGTATGTTCTCTTCTAGCCCCCCACTGTGAAAGCTGACACAGCATGCTGACTATCCCACAGATATTCTTTAGTGCATAGTTCTTAACCAGTGGGCCCCCAGATGCTGTTAGACTCCAGCTCCCATCAGCCCCAGCCAGGATGATGGAAACTAGTTCAGCAACCTCTGGAGAAGCACAGAGTCACCCAACCCTGCTTTATAATAACTAAATTACTTGGGTATCACTGAGACTTCATAGCTCACACTCTTCAGAGTTCACATTACACCAACACCTGATACATTGTACAAGATGTTTTACAATCTTTGGCCTTGTTCAGATACACAACAATCCTGATTCAATGAGCCATGATTTGTGGGACTAGGAACGAGCCTTGTGCCCACACACTCTCTTGCGTGCCTTCATCCAACATTACTCAGTTTTCTAAAAACACACTTTTCTGTGGCCTTTGTATTAGGAAACTGCAGCTTGAGTGATCCTTACAAACTAGGATACCAAACTATGGTCTGATAATCTGGTTTTCAGGAATCACTCACACCTCATTTTCCTGGCTTGCAAACTGAATTGTGAACTGTGATTTGACAACCCAGCAAGTGCTGAATTAAGATTAGCAATAGAAGGGAGGAAATGCATGGGCTCATCATGCTCATTCCTGATCTGACAAACCATGTTTTGTTAGATGGGACCATTATGTCTGAATCAGGCCAATATCTGGTTCATATTTTTCACAGCTCAGAGTGATAATCAGTCTCCACATTGTGAAGTTGGAGAAGCCCAAAGACCTCTCAGTGATCTCATGAATGGTGAGATATAATCTCAGGCCTTACATGCTGATGAGTAATGAGTTCACAGTGGTTCTTAGCACATGGGCATACGCCTAGCTGCAGCAGATAAACCACACCCACCTGGCTCCATAGACATAAAAACAGTAGATGTGAAAGGTCATGAGTGCAATGATATCGGAGACGATGGAAAGGGCCACTGTCAGGCCTAGACAGGCTGATAAGCCAACATGCCAGAGGATCATCTCAATGAAAGGAGACGTCAGATGGATATAACCTGAAAGAAAAGGAAAGAGCAACACTGAAAAGAATATCACTCCTGTTCATTGAGAGGCTTCTGAAACACAGAAGGAAACCAATGTAGCATCAAAATATTCCCCACCACCACCATCTTCCTCCTCAAAAGGCCAAGGACAAAACCCAAACGTCTCATATACTCTCTTCTCCAAGGGGTGACCCCCTAAGGCAATCTTCCCCAACCAGGTGCTCTCCAGATGTTTGTGGGCTACAACTCCTGTCAGTCCTGACCAATAGCCATGATGGCTGGGCTATTGGTCCATAACATCTGGAGGACACTGGGTTGTGAAATATTGCCATAGAGGTTTGCATAGGTCTTAATATGTTCATTCAGAGCACAAATCCCAGTAAGCACACGTTACCCTTTTGCCTGACTCGCATGACAGGTGCATTTCAGCCTGTCAACATAAAGGAAGTAGAGTGGTGCATAGGTGATGAACAGCATCCCTGCAACTGATTTAGTTAAGCACAGGACAAGGATGGAGCAGATTTGGCTTAATTATTGAGTGGCTCACTTCCAAATTCACTCTGTCCTCCAGACAATAGTCCATGGACTATAAGCATATTTGGCCACAGAAGCTGACCTCCTCATGGATGGACAGGCTCTTTGGCATTCCAGTGCCCTCCTGATACATTGGACTACAACTTCTGCATGATTTGCCTTGTATCTTGGGTCCTTCAAATGCTACCAGAACGTGGCAATTTTGCGGGCATCGCTAGTTAATTTGGGGAAACCTACCTCTCCAAAAGATCAGTCTTTCTGCAATAAGGAAAGTGATGAGGAAATGCAATGGAAACGGTCGGACAACACTTGCTCTGATGCAAAGTCATTTGCAAACAAATCAGGAAGAATGCTAAAAAATCAGGTCACCTGGATATGACCTTACTTTAAAAGTGGAAGTAAAATCCTTTGCATTTGGAAAAGTTCACAAACTTCTTTCTCTCGTTTTAAATCAGAGGTAAAAGCAGGTGCACTTACTAATCCAAAGGTGAATGTGATAAAGGAAGAACCGCCCCAACACTTGGTCCAAAGCTCTGTTCATTTTCAAACCAGCTGGCACACCCATCAGCCACTGCAGAAGGTCCTGGAGCTGCTGGGCCACATGCTACCATAAAGGATAAAACAACTGGGGTTAGCAGAAAGCTGTTCTGTTGTGTGTGCAAAGTGCTCCCCGCAAAAAGATGAGATCATCTGAAAGATTCCGTTACTCTTTCCTTTGTGGAAGGAAAAATAATGTTTTCATGGTTATACTGGAAACATTCAGCTTGTTTGGAGTACACAGTGAAATTTGTTGGTGGGAATGGATTTTATTTTTCCATGTTGTGGCGGGGAAAAGTTGTTTGATAGTATAAAATGAAGACCACGTTTCCAGAAACTGGATCACCAGTTAGCGAGTCAGCAAAACATTCAGCAGCAGAGGAGAGCATCTGGTCTTCAGAAAAAGAACATTGCACAGTAAAGAACATCTTAGGAAGAGCTACGTGTGCAAATTAAGGCAAACAGAACGGATACTTGGATAAAGTCCATCAACATCAGTGGGACTTGCAAAAGAGAGGGAAGGAGGAAAGTTACCACCATGGGAATGAAGGCCAGAGGGGACATGAAAGGGGCATTAGAAATAATTTATCAGGGCCTGACGCATTTCAAATGGTAGGAGTCTTACAAGAGAACATAAGAAGAGCCCTGCTACATTAGACCAAAGGCCAACCTAGGCCAACATTTTGTTCTCACAGTGGCCAACCAGATGCCTATGGGAAGCCCACAAGCAGGACATGCATGCAATAAATCTCTCCTGCTTGTGATCCCAAGCAACTGGCATTCAGAAGCATATGGCCTCCCATAATGGAGTTAATATAGCCATAATGACTAGGAGCCATTAAGAGCCTTCTCTTTAGTGAATTTGTTGAACCCTCTTTTAAAGCTTTCCATGTTGGTGGCCATCTACATCCTCACATAGCAAATTTCATAATTTAACTACGTATGGGGTGAAGAAGTATTTTTTTTTTTAGCTGACTTCTGAATGAAATTCAAGAAGAGAACAGACAATCCTGCATGCTATCTGACCTTTGAGGTATCATATTTCTTTCATCCTCAGTCTTGCAAATAGCCACATGCCTGGTTGCCTTTAGTTGGTTAAAATGACCTCCACACAACCGGGCAGGATTCCCCCTACCCCCAGTATTTGGTTTTCTATTTTCTTTCCCATAATGACTAACATGAGGAAGTGTAGTAACATGTATGAGGAATAAATACTTATTGTGAACTTATTTCCAAGGCTGATAAATAAGATAATATATTGAACATGTCATATATATATATATATATATATATATATATATATATATAGCCTTTTCTCAAGTGTACCTGATAAGACAGAGTCTCTTAAGATTCTTTGAAAATGCATGGAAGTCTCTACTGGGAATCCCAGAGACCAGCCTTTAGAAATCTGCTACCCTTTAGAGACAAGCACATTGTTTTACTTACAGCAAGTGTTCTATTTACAGTAAAGTACAGCTCATGCCTAAAGACATACTCCCAAGATAAGTAGTTCTGCTCTACTTATCAGCTGACCTAGAGACATTTATGAAGGGTATTCTGCAATTAATCTGGGGCCTCAATAGTGGCAGTTAAGGATTCTTTCCTCCGTTAAGTATTTCATTGTCCTTAAACCTTCATCTGAAGCATCAGTGATGGATACAGCTAAGATGGATTTTTGTTTAAGTAGAAAGAACAATTATCCTGGGATGGGCTTAGCAGCCAAGTTTTATGTCTACACTGAAGGCCACTTGCTACACTACCCTTTGTGTTTCCAGAAGTGGCTGACAAGTCGTTGCCATCAGCCCTTTGACTGCTCAGCACCTCTGGGTTTTGATGCTGCTTGAGTGGAGCTAGCTGGCAATACTTTTTTGGAGTGGATCATCACATCTGAGGTGCCTGGGATGGAGTTGGGGATACAGCACCCATGTCTTCTTTACAACTTATGACCTTCACACAGCACAAAGTTAAATTGTGGCATTCACTATTACAAGAAGCAGTGATGGCCACAGACTTGGACTACCAGTTGCTAGGAATTTCAGGTGGAAAGAGTGCCTCTTGTGAGCTTCCCATAATGGATTTCTGGTTGGCCACCATGAGAACAGGAGGCTAAACTAGATGGACTGCTGGCCTGATCCAGCCTCATAATGCTTCCTGGGGAAAGAAAACCACACTTTCCTGGGGAAAGAAAACCACATCTGTGCCTCCTGCTATCCCCACATTGCACTACCACGTTGAAGTGACATTGGATCTGCTATGCAGATTCTCCACCCCACTCCTCAAACATGCAGCCTTGGTAGCACACTATCCTTCCAAACACCATCCACAATATTCTAGCGCCACCCTGCTATTACCTACTGTGAAATTCAACAAGGGAAGAATCTGTGTGCTTCTGGCCATGAGACTGAAATGGCAGGAAGAGAATTGCAAAATGGCATGGAAAACTCATGTATATTGAAAGAAAAGAAGAGACAAGCAGAGGAAATCCTTTCAAGGTATTTAATACTCAGGAGCACTCCTGTGTTGATGCTGTCAAGTGGCACAGCTGTTGTGAAGGCAGCAGAAGGCTGATGGCGCTGGTGGAGGAGAGCCTGGTATAGGGTCTAGTGGCAGCAGAGACTGAATGCTGCCAGTGGGAATGACTGAAGACCAAGGAGCCTGGGAGGGCTGGATTTCGTGTTCTGATTCAAAATAAATGAACCGAGTATTTGGCTTCAGATCTCTAGTTTCTATGATTTATGAACTTGAGGTTATCTCCATGTTTGCCGCACAGCATTTGGCATTCAAGATTCAGCCACAGGCTAGAGCAGTTTTCATTAATAACCAGACTGACTGTGCCATCTCCCTCGGTTTCGCTCCCATCTGAGGCCTGGCTGGCTAGGATCCAGGGCTGATCTGTGCCACCGCTGACTTCCACTGACTTGCTGTTCCAAAGGGAAGCGCAAGACACTTTAGAAACAGATCTCATATAATATTTAGAGCATCCACCGGAATTAAAGATTTAAACATCCAAGATAGAGGAAAGCTATTTTGTGGCATGGCATGTGTTTGAATCTCTTGGTGCCTGCAGCTTTGCATGTCTGTCCACAGGATTGAAGATCCATAAAACTGTGGTTTGCAACTAAGCCTAGTATGAAACCCACAGTGCTTAACCATTTCGGAAAGGATATGGGGTGGGGAACCCACAGCCTGAAATAGGCTGTGTCTTTAGCTGCAGTCATTCATATTAAGCATGCCTGACAATGAAAGTATTCAGGGCTGGTCTGAAAAATGCTGGGGCCTGGGTTGGAATATCTCAAAAGTATATTCTTGCCCACTGGCTAACAAGGGGCACAACTCCCACCAGACCTAGCAAGTATGGTCAATGGCTAGGAATGATGGGGGTTGTAGTTCAGCAACATCTGGAGGGCCAAAGGTCCCACACACCTGCACTAGAAGGTCTGCCCGCACAAGCTCCATTGAAGTGTACATGGGGGCTGTACTTCTTTTGGAGTCAGGTATTGCAAATCATATTCAGTCAACCCAAAGCCTAATCAGAGGGAGACTTGCCTTTGCAAGTTGCCAACTTTTGGACAGCTCTTCAGAAAAGAGATGTAGGAGAAGCCTCGTTAAATGTCTGACCCTCAGCCCTCATGTGGTCCTTGGCCTACTTTCATGCTGGTATTGAGGAAAAACGTTGGGGAGGGGGAGATGGAGGCTGAGAGAGAAGTGGGGGGACCTGCCCATCTTCAGTTCTGGCACAACCCATTTTGGGCTCTGCTCCTGCCCATTTTACACTCCGGCTCCACCCACCTCTAGTAGGCAGCCTTGAGAAATCACCACCAAGAGACTGCATCTCTCAATGACCAAAAAGAAAAAGAAGATTTCCCAACCTTGCTTTTGCCGCATAAAAATGGGCCATTGCCTGGTAATTTATTTGTAAAGCAGCTATACTGCCAGATTCTGTAGGACTCTGTTCCAGTCTGGGCTGAACGGTTCATTAAGAGAAAATGAGGGGAGAAAGAAAAGCAAGAGGGGAGAAAGAAAAGCAAGAGAGTGCTAGTCATTTCTTTCACTGAATTTCAGGGAAAGGACCACTTAAATTAGGTCCTTGTTGTGTCACATGAATCTTATTTCCTAGGCAACTTTGCTCCATTCAGTGGCTGAAAGCAAACTTGCACCATAAAGTGAGAGAGCAGGAGTTCCCAATGTGCCATCAAATGCTCAGGACTCATTCCAGAACTGCTTCTCCTGGAGGAAACTGATGCCAGGAAAAGCACATCTTGATTTTCAGATGCCAGGTTGAACCTGCAGTGCAGGCAGCTGGGAGAATTTTACCCATTGCTGATTGCCTCCATGTGTGGCATCATTGGGAAAGGAGGAGAGAGGCAGAAGGGTCTCTCAGCAAGGTGATTAATACTCAAGTGTGTGTTTTGTGCTATGTAGGGTTACTATAAAATAGACATGGTTTCTTCTCTAGAAACTGTAAAAGGTAGAATAAGTATTTATTTATTTAAACCAGGGGTGGGGAACGTGAGACCCAAGTGCCAAATGAGGCCCTCCAAACCTCTGTATCTGGGCCCTGGAACTCTCCCCAAACTGCACTGCTGTGATTCCTGCATTGCAGAGGGCAGGACTAGATGACTCTTTGTTTTTTTTTAAAATAATTTTTATTAAATTTTCCAATTTTTGTCCAGCCCCGATTCAGGCCAGATCACATACATTGTATACAATCTCTGATGACTTCCTCACACCCCCCCTCATTGTTTTCATTTTTCATAATATAGATTCTTACCAGGTTTCTATTTCCACATCTTTAACATTTCCATAATTTCTTAATTTCAAATCGTTTACCACCCACTCACATCTTTAACATTTTCTTATCCTTTTCCTTAATCAGATCCCTGTTCCCCCCCCAGTCCCAGGTGCAGACTATTTCAACATCAAAATTACTTATCATTTATATCAAATTATAATTCAATATCAAAATTACTTATCATTTATAATAACTATCCATCTTATGTCATTTTTTTTCCAAAAATCGTACTATAATCATTTCCTGCCATGTCCAAGTTCAAAAACCAGTAGGCCACAAAACAGTCACTTCTTATAGGTACTCATCCTATTCCTGCAGGATCCAACTTTGGAACCCATTGTCTTTGCTGCAGAGTAGCATCCAGAACAATATCCATTGTTGTCTTCAGCCTTTCCTTCCATGTTTGGTCCAGATTGTCTCGGCATTCCTTCTGCTGCTTGTCGTTGAGCTGTGGTTTGTTGACTGTTCTCTTAATATTTCTCTTTTTTCTGATGATGACAACAGCTCTTGACTTATAGTGGAAAATTCTTTTGCAGCTGGATCTCTTCTGAGTAAACTTTTTCTGTTTGTGCTCAGCAAGTGCAGTGTTCCCAGGGTTGAATTGTAAATCCTGACCAATCATGTCATTGTTTATGCTTTGCTTTATCTCTGTCTTTAAGCTGTTCCCAGCAGCAGCCAGTTCAGTTCTCAATTCTTTCATTCCAGCATTGTAATCCATTCTGAGTTCTTTCAGTTTCTCCAACAGTGTTGACAAATCTACATCCTGTTTCATCGCCATTTTTAACAAACAGTTCTTTTCTAACTTTTCCAAACTTTTCCAAACTTTTTAAAAGTTCCAAAATTCCAAAATAATCCTCTTGCTCGTGCCAATTAAGTTAACTTCATCTGCCCTCTGGGTCCGGGGGAGATGCAGGGGTTAAATTTCCAAAACAAAGTATCAAATTCCAAACATTACTTCTCAAACTGTGCAACAATGCCCTGTCGTTGTTACACAATGGCAAGGGGCAGACCTCCGTGTTTTTACCCTCAAGCCAGGTTCAGATTAGTTCCAAATTAAAGTCTTTTCATATGTATTACTCACGGTTCCAAATTGAAGATTTAGGAGGAATCGGCGCGCTCGGCTGTGGCGGTCTGGCAGCTTCGCCAGACGGAGCTGTCTGCGGACCCTGGAGCTCCGCCGCCCAATCGTCCGGGAGCTCCGCTAAGAGCTCCCTGAGACCGGGACCGGCATCCAAGCTCGTGCGGGTCCTCCGGACCCCGGGACGCCCTTCCCGGGGGTTTTGGGGGTCGCGGCGCTGGCGCGAGCTCCCCTTTGCTCGGTCTGGCGGGGGAATGTCAGGAACGACATGTCCCCCCGACCGCCATCTCCGGCAGCGCCAACCGGAAGCCAGATGACTCTTTGGATCCCTTCCAACTCTACAATTCTATGATTCTGCACATCCTCACTGTGCTGCTAGTGTTTATGATTTATGGATTTATTACCCAGTCTTCACCCTAAGGTCAGGTCAATACAATTTAAAACACAACACTAAAAACAGTTAAAAACAAATTACAACCACAGGAAGAGTGGGGGGTGGGGGTAGGGTGTCCTAAAAATACAGATCCCAGGTGTCAAATACCAGGGTAAAGAGATGAAGAGATGTGTCTTCAGCATACAACGAAAACTGTATAATGGAAGTGCCAGACACACCTTGGCAAGTGACCCATCACCATATTGGAACTGATGTCATTATTAGTTAATGCTTACAGTGCTGGCCTCAGGGGTATGAGGCTCAGCCAAAAACTTACATCAGCCATTGGAACAAGGGCATTGGCAAGATGACCAATTCGATTCTTCTGGTACAGCCAGGACATCAGTAGTATCCCAAGAGTCATGTCAATCAGAAGAGAAAGAAATATGTTGGCTTTTCTGAAACCAGGGTAGAAATAAATAAATTCAGGTTCAAGGCAAGAGAGGAACGGTTAGATTTTTGGCAATCCATATTTTTTCTCTTAATATTGTTATTGTACTTAATGCTGTTATTGTAAACCATATTGGAATTAGTGCCTACTGAAAGGCTGTATATAAATGCTTTTACTTAATTAATTGCCTATAGAAACAAACTATAGTTTAAAATTTCCAAACAGGCAGGTAAAAGCATTTATATGGCTTAGAGCTGCTTCTTTGCCTACACCTCCAGGGGCTTCTGGAGGTTAAACAACAAAAGGAAAAATGCTTGCCAATTCAGACATTACACCAAGCCACAGCACTAACCATGGTTTGAAGTGGGTTTGCAAACCATGCTTTCTGGTTCTTGGACTGTCAGCTGATCCAAATGATGGTTTGTCAGTTCAGACTTTACACTAACTCAGCCTTCGGCAACCTGGTGATTTAATAATGTTTTGGAGTACAATGCCCATCAGCTTCCTATGGCTGTGACGGCTGGGGCTGATGGGAACTGTAGTCTAAAATGTAAATGTATAGATGGCACCAGGTTGGCAAAAGCTGTATTGACTCAAGCTCTGACAGCCCAGCATCACTCAGCACTGAGGCAGGCACAGGCGTCAATTCTGATAAAACTATTTGCACACTACCATTATGAGGAAAGACTGCAGCTCACTGGTAGAGTATTCACCTTGCATGCAGAAGGTCCCAGGTTCAATCCCCAGCATCTCCAAAGAGGGCTGAAAGAGATTTCTGCCCGAAACCCTGGAGAGCTGCTGTCAGTCAGTGTAGATAATACTAAGCTACATGGACATAATGGGTTTGACTCAATACAAGGTATCAGATGTTCCAACAGCTGCATTATGCCAGCAGATCCTGTATGCATCTGGCAGAGTGGTCCACGGGACTGGATCAGTTCATTCAGTAAAGGTAAAAATATAATTTTTGGATTGGTTTTTCAGAGCTAAGAAGATTCAAAACTAAAAAAACCCAAAGTGATTCAACCAAAAACAACAACAAAAGTCAAATAAAAATATAAGGCATACAATGTAGTTGTTGGGTCATGAAATGCTGGATGTTCTCAAGGGGGCATCTGAGGTCACTGCAGCTGGGGGAGGGAGCAGAAGGTAGGCGCCGGTACAAATGTTCCCAACAGCTGCGTCAGTGCTTGCCAGGCTTGTTTCCTGGGCAACTCTCTTTTTTGGTAGACAGAAATGAAAGTTGTGTGGGTGGGAATATGGGGGCATACATAAAAATATGTTCTAATCTAAAACTCTCAGGTGCAGCTGTATGGACCATAAGCATCATGGAACAGAAACGTATTTCCGGAAAAAGAGCAAAGCAGACAAACAGACAGCAATTATATTTTGGGCAACAGGAAAGGAGTCTTCCACCTCACTCATAAAAACCCTCTCAAAGTCAACCCTAAGCATTTCTGTGCTATAGTTAATCAACATATCCCAAAGCTTTTAGTTTCAGGGAGCTCTTTCCAAGTTGAGCAAGGCCATGACAAAGAGTGGTGGCTGGTCCATCAGGGTACATGGTGCACCCTCACTCTATCTTTAGCCAGCCTCCACCTGCCTGCCTTCTTACTTTGAACAGGCCCAGAGGGTGGCACTGCCTCTTCCTTCTTAACCTCAGCACTCCCATTGTAGAACTCTGCCATTGTTTCTGCCTCTGCCTACTGTTGGCCACCCAACCTTCCATCCTACCAGTCCCAATGGCCACCAGATGACACAGTGCTCCTGGCTTTTAAGATTTCAGTAGTTATTGCTTACAAATGTCCACATCTTTCTTGAATGCTGTAAGGGCTGGAAACAGGCTGGATTTGTGAAGTTGTATCTGCCTACCAGCTTGTCACAGATCAGCATATACAAGAAGGAAAGAGAGAAAGAATATCCCACTGGGTTGTGCCAGGGTGCTTGGGCAGGTTTGGAGTAGTTATTTAGTTCCTGGCCAATACTACTAATAGGAACTGTGAGAACTTTTTGTGAATCACATAGTTTGTTTTGATGTATTTGGACACAGACCTGTTCACATCTACCAGGAGAATTCCCACCTCCAGGCCTTACCTCATTAGCTGAGTCTGATTTGGAGCCTTCCGCTTGCTACTGATGATTTGGAGGTGCTGCAGCCGGTGCCCCAGCTGCTCACAAGTTGACAGCTTGCTCCAGATGAAAGACAAGGGCCAAAACGTCAACACTCTAGATTTGAAAACAAAAAAAGGCAAAAATGTCAGTCAATGAAAATGATTGTGCAAGATTCCCACGACTCCCCATGCTTCTTCAGATGAAAACACCTGAAAATTCTGAAATGCTTCAGTGGTCACATTATAATGCCTTTACATCCAGAACCCATCTGTTCTCCACACCCCTCAACCATCCATTTGGGCCTCCATGGAAGGGGATCTCTCATGAATGAACAAGTTCACATGCCACCAGATTGGATTTGCACTGTTACACACTCCCATTGTTACCTGGTTGTCACACAAGTGTATCGGCTCAAAGGCATCAGGAATAACCATTAAGCTAGTAAAAGCCCAGTAGAATTCATGGTGGGCAGCCCTTGAGGCCTTTTCAGCTACCCTTCACAAAAGGTTTGTCAGGTTCAAAGCCTCAGAGCTTATCTCTGTCTGCCCCACCCTGGACAGCTGAGGTGCATTCCCAGTAAATGTAGCGCAGTGCAATTCCCTGCTCATATTTCCTGAATTATTCTGCACTTTGCTGCAGCCCACCACCTTGGAGCGAAATGAACGCACATCCGTTCAATTGGCCTGCCTGCTAACAACATCTGAAGTGACAGAGGAAAGAAAGTGTCGCTTGTTGATTGCTCTAAAAGACCCAATTGGTGGCGGCAGCCTAGGGCTAACTGCTCTTCTTGGTGACATAAATAGGGAGACATACAAAGTCCTGTTGGAAAACATAATTTCCCTTTAATATTTCCTTTTATTTTAGAATTACAGTCTGCAGGACCTTATTATACCACAAGAGCATTCCAAAGCACAATGGAAACAGAAGTATGGAAAATGTGCGTGGGTTTTTTTTGTTTTGTTTTACATTTTAAAATCTAATATCTAGGGTTGCAACCTTCAATCAGTTTAATTAATTATATAGGACACTGTTAAACTTAATGATGAATAATCTGGAATTAGCAACCATTTGAATATGACACCGGATTATTCAGGATGGTATAATCCTAAACAGACTATGAGGAGCTCTAAAGTGCTTTTCAGAGAATGTTTTTGCTTGTGGCATGCTCCACTGTAGAAAAACCCTAAGTGTCCCTTTTTGGAGGGGGAAAAAACTAACCCATTTCCACCTGAGAACACAACTAGGCCTTCTGAATTATTTAATCCAGGATTAAGATTTCTGTTCAATATTTTAAATGCAGAGCAGAAAGACTAGCAGGATTTACCTAGAAACTCTTCAACCCATGTTGCTTTTAATTGAGAATGTGATTACATTTGTAAAAAACATATCTCCTTATCAAACAGCTTCCCATTTAAGGCTTGTGATAATATATTTCTTCTGTTTTATTCCTTATCAGGATTAGTTTCTGCAACATTTATCTAAAACCAGTTCACATCCTGCAACACATTAAATAAATATGATAGCTCATGGAATTCTCCTTTATGTTTCAGTGACCAAAAAGGCTTATTTGGCCTGGATGTTATTCCAGAAAATTGTTACAATTCTGTGGTAATACAAAAAGAAAAAAAGAAAAAAAAAAGAGTAAATTCTGTATAAGAGCAATATGTTTATTTATCCAGCCAAAGTATCACAAAATAGTGTGCAAGCATTTCAGTTCTCCCGAACTCTTAACTATCTATCTATCTATCTATCTATCTTCATTATAACTAGCCTGATGGAGGGTTCTGGAAAACTTTTTTTTTTTAATGTATACTATTTTGTTATATTTTGGTTGACTAGTTCACAAAGGTATTGCCCCAACATGGATTTTGAAATTTGGTGGGAAATTGATGGAGGACCACATTTGCAGTTTAGGGGGGGAGGGCTACCCCCTCGCCCTTCTCTCTGACACTATAAAATAATGAATGCCCATTGATCCGTTCTTTGAATTTTATCCAATGTCAGTCATAGCCAGAGTATGCCACAAGGTGGTGCTAAAGAGCAGGCTATAGTTCAATGTAGTATTGTGGGAAAACTACTGTGAGATAGATTTCTATACTTATATTGGCATCCGTTTATAGTGTGGTTTCATTTAATTTTCCAAGCAAAAGCTGAAATTTTCTGCTTCAATTGAAAAGCTGCATTACAAGTATCATATAGGAATGGTGTCTATACTATTTATGGCACACCCTATTTCAGTGACTATACTGTTTTAAACTGTTTTTAATTTTTAATTGTTGTGATCCACCCTGGGACATGCTGGCGAAGGGCAGGTCATGAAATATAATAGATAATAGGCCAGCAAAGTTGTGTGTGCAGTCCAATAGCCTCTCTTGTGACTTGCAGCCTGCTCTCCAACCTCCTGGGTAGGGATGGGTCTTCCCGTTCACCCAAATAAGGTAGACAAGAGGGCCCCCAGAGAGTCAGCAAGGATCCAAGGGGTCCCAGCAAATTACAGACCACTTGATTCCCTGCAGCTCCATGATTTGACCTTCAACTAATGCTCCACTGAGCTGCTAGAAACTGGTCACATCCAGAACTGCTGTAACTGCTTTAGCTCTACTCAGTGCTTTTTTTCTATGAAAAAAAATGTTTAGGAGCACTGTCATTTTGACTCAAGAAAACCACCATTTTATAGTTCAAATCGGGGGAAATAAATACAGTAAATGGACAAAATTAAAAAGATTCACAAAATGTTTAGGGGTATGCATATTCCTGCTTAGCCCCAGAAAAAAATCACTGGCTCTCCCTATTGCCTCTGGTAGCAGAGATTCATCTGCATGCACAAGAGTTTGACACAAAACCTCCATTCCTGCCCCACTGTTCCCCCCAGGCGTTTGAAGACATGCTGAAAGCTACAAGTTTTACACATCAGGCAGAAAGTATGAAAAAGCTGGCTGTAATATTTCATGACAGTATTAGTCGGTTGGAAACCTGTTGAGGAGTTCTACTCTCTATAGCCTGAGGCAACACTTGCTGCAACGGTTTGCTCATGAATGCTTTAGGTAACTAGTATCCAAATGGAATTAATCAAAGCTGCCCTTTGCCAGCTTGGAAACAATACTTCAATCCCCCGGTTTTGGCAGCACAACCTGATCTCACTTGAAGGCCTGCTGAGCTTTACAGGGGAGAGCTTTTAAACTTCACATCCATTCAGAATTACCCTTGGGAGCTAGTCCTTGGCCATCCTCCAGAGGCCTTCCCATTGAAAACAGGGGAAGAATCCAACATCAATGGCATTTCAACAGGGCTGGGGATTGGGGCAGCCATCTTCCCCCTCCTTAGCCTCTGTGTTGCCCCTTGTTGAACTCAGCAAGAGAAGGGACAAATGTAGAACTAGTTAGCTCTGCCTATCATTGACCGTGGCTTCACCTCCTGTTGGCCTCCCTGCCTTCCGATCTTCCAGTTCTAACAGGCACCAGCCGCCACTGGAGTCTACACTTTACACAACAACCACTTTCACATCAGGGACATCTACAGAAAGCATGTCAAATGTGATCCATGTTCAGAAGCCAGGGAGCTCCAGCCCAATCGAGACTACCTGGGGAATGTACACTGGTGTTAAGGACACACTTCTTTCATCGACAGTTCTGATATGTGGCATGAAACGCAGGTGTTGTTGCCAGCGAATCAGTAAACATGAAACAGTGTTTCACAGCAGTTTCACAGTGCTGCTGGATCCAGCTCTGTCACTGCAGGCTCAGGTAGCCTCAGAGGCTAGAAATGCCGTTTACCAGCTGCGACTGGTTTGACAGCTATGGCCATCCCTGGACCAGGAGAGCCTGGCCACAGTTGTTCATGTACTGGTTACTTCAAGATTACTGCAATGTGCTCCATGTGTGGCTTCCCTTGCACTTGATCCGGAAGCTGCAGTTAGTGCAGAATGTTGCAGCACGATTGCTGACGGGAGGGAGGCCTTGTCAGCATATGACACCTGTGCTCAGAGGTCTGCTCTGCTTGGTGATCTGCTACAGGGGCGAGTTCAAAGTGTTACTATTAGTATATATAGCCCTTAACAACTTGGGACCAATTTACCTATGAGATTGCCTTACCCCATATGTGCCCACTCAACTGCTTCAAGTGGCAGAATTGGCACTTGGTGTTGAAATAAATGTATTGTTGAAATAAATAACTAAACGTTGTAGATTAGTTTTGGTTTTTAATCCATTGTAAAGCAATTTCACCATTATACATTCCTAAACCCTAAACAACTTTACTGCTATACATGTGTAATTCCTAAACAACTTGGGCCCAAAGTACCTTAAGGATAGCCTGATTCCTTATGCTCCACCTTGATCATTGAGGCTTTCTGATGGGACACTTTTTTTGGTCCCACATGCCCCTGGGCTTTGGTTGGTACTTACCAGGGGTGGAGCCTTTAATGTGGGTGGCATGTATTGATCTGTGCGTGTAAATTAAGATGGATGTATTGATGTTTATTGTATTGTTAATGTGAATTGATGCCCTCCTTTTTTCTTTCCTTAATAAATTTGTGCGCATATGACTTTTCTGACAATATGAAGTCTGAAAACCACTGCACTAGGAAACTGACCAGAAAAACATAATTTTGTATATCAAAATAATACACAGACATTTTAAAAAACCTAACTTTCTGATTTAAGCTATGCATAAGCTGTGTTTGATTTTGTTCCTATTCATCCCACATGACATACCTGCTTTTGCAGACTCCACACACAAGTGAAAGTAGGAAAGTTATCAGCATACATGCAGGAACAGAGGCCTGTTTCAGCAGCTCCACAATAATACTGGCTTCTACTCCTTCTGACTGCCAGTGGGTGAGCTTGACAGGCCCCTCATCATACCTGTCCTTCATGAATAGTAACTTGCTCTTTGCAACCGTGTCAAACACGGCAACTAATTTGGAAGCCTCCACTGTCTTCTGATCAGAAGAAACAACCCGGTCCTGTGCGGGGTGAAGCTGCGACAGCATCACTTTGCGCTGGTCATAATAAACCAAGATATTTTCATCTTCCTCATTGCCATTAGAGTCTTTCCAAGAGGCGGAACAGCTCCAAAACTTGCTTCCTTTCTCCTTGCTGAGTTGGATCCAGGGGTCATGTGAAAAAATGGTGCCAAGGTCTTCAAGGAACCGGTCCAAACTCTCTTCCTTTGCTTGCTTGGTTTTAGTCCATGAGCCCAGCACAGACAGCTTGACTTGTGTTGCATGTTGCATTTCGGAGAGATACTGCTTTACCTGACCAGGAATGAAAGGGAAGTGGATCACAGCCAGGATAACAGCGGAGTTCTGTTCTGGGATCCATCGTCCAACCAGCAGGCCACTTTCAGCTGCCGAGCAGCAAATGGGGAAGAATATCTTAAGCACCATGATATGGAAGCTTGGAAATCAGAAAGCCTGGAAATAAAAAGCACACACCCAAATAATGCTTAATACTTATGGGTCCAAACACAAGGGGCAAACCAAGAGAGTAGTAATGTTAACTGAAGTTAAGAAACAGTGCTAGTGTCATTTGAAGATGGCAGAAGAATGGCAGATACCTGGCCAGGTTTTGTAAAAACCAAAAGGTTTAAAAACAACTCTAAAAATGTAGTCAGAGCAACCAAATGAAACTCTATAGCCAGCATGGGAATCCCCTCCCCCCGACATTTATGCTAACCATCATAAGAACTGCCACAGTGTATCAGATTAATCATCCAAATTTAAAATCCAGTTGTGAGTTATACTTCAAAATAAGAAGTGTTTTACATATAGGAAAACATTTCATTTGATATGTCTAGTCAAACACTGGCTTCACTCCAAAAATGTATGTACAGTGGTACCTCGGGTTACAAACACTTCGGGTTAAGAACTTTGCCCCAGGATGAGAACAGAAATCGCGCAGCAGCGGCACGGCAGCAGCGGGAGGCTCCATTAGCTAAAGTGGTACCTCAGGTTAAGAACGGTTTCAGGTTAAGAACGGACCTCCGGAACGAAGTTCGTAACCAGAGGTACCACTGTATTTATATTCTCATGTACATCCTCAGAATGAGTACAATGAGGATCTACTCTAAGCCCCATTCCTGATGCGCTGTGCTCATCATAACACAGTGCTAGAGCATCTACCTTGCACGCAGAAGGTCCCAGATTCAATCCTTGGTGTCTCCAAGCAGGGCTGGGAACGCCCATGCTGTAACTGCAGAGAGCTGCTGCTGGTCAGAGTAGACAACACTCATCTTGGTCGCCCAATGATCTGGCTTGATGTAAGGCAGTTTCCTATGTTCCTATGCATCCATGCTCATGTCATTAAACTTCATTAGGTCAGTACTGACAAACCTATGGACAATTTGTGGCTAAGGTTGTCAGTATTTTCCTGGGCAGGGGTGCTATGCCTTTAGCAGCAGCACAACACAAAAACGTAGCCTGTAAAGCTGTTCTCACCACTTACATCCATGCCAGGAAAATGTTTCACCTGCTAACTTTCTGCATTATCAGGCACAGCTATTAATTGTGCCTTGTATAGAGGTTTTGCCACTTGCCCTTCTCCTGTGCTTTGAACAGCAGCTTGATGCATACACATTTAAAATGTGAAGGGTTTCCTACCACTTAGTTCATGCTGCTAATTGGTTCAATTCTACCTTAAAGGCACAAGAACCAGGCCAGTAACAAAGGGAGTGAGTCTATGTATATCCTATGTGAGACTCTATATAAAGTAGTGCAGACTCTTCAGATGGAAGGCACTAAGGCAGGCATATATTGCATTATTTAGTTTTTTAAAATCACTCTGAAATCTAAGGTGACATCAACGTCTCAGTTTTTATAAACAGAAATGAAAAATTGACCCTGGAACTAACTGACACTGTCACTTTAAATAACTCAGCAGTATCAAACAGAAACACCATTAGCAGCAAAGGCGGGGGCAAGCCCAGAGTTAACAACATCCGGAAAACATTGTCCTTCTCCGTCCTTCAGCAAAGCAAAAAACTCCAACCACCCCTTGGGCAGTATGCTCTGTGATGGGTCCAGTGATTGGAAAGGAAACCTTACTGTCTGTTTATGGAATATATACTGAAAGGGAGACATACAGAAAATAGATGTCCCTGCTAAACTTTCCAATTGATCTATGGTAATAACTGTGATTCTGACATTTTGCTCTGGAAAAAAATGCAATTTGTTTGCATTCCGAATGCTTCTATTCACCCTGGCTGATCTACTCAGAGACACCACCACCGCTACCAGCCTGTCAAATGATGATGCAGGAGGCAATGTCTGTTCATGGATGAATTCCCAACCCCTTGAGGCAGAAAAGGGATGTCTGCTTGGTACATGTCCCGTTACTTGTAATGTGGAGAGGACCACTGTTACTGGTACTAAGGGCCAATTCCTCTCCAGTCCTTTCACTTATATAAGGGTTGAGGAACCACTAAAAAATGTGTGCAGCCAGGAAGATCTTGGGTGCACAGCTACAGGCAGAGAGTGCACCTTGCAACAAGAATAAGCAACAAAATGCATAGTGTTGCAATTCCCCTCCAGTGGACTGTAAAAGAAGCATTCAATGGTCTCTGAAATCCTTGTGTGTGCGTGTTCACACACATACTTTGGCTGGAGGGACAAGCTGGAGCTTCCAAGAAAGCAGGATCTTAGGCGTGGGGAAGAACTACACATTATATTGGCAAACAAAAGTTTGGTAATCACAGGGGCAGCGAGGGTATTTGTAGAAAATAAAAGGCAGGCAGGCTTAATCTTTCCACACAACTAGTTCTTCACTATAAAAGCCCTTTCTCTGCCCATATTTTCCCATCAGAAAAGGATCCAGATTTATTTTTTGGGGGGTGGGGCTTAAAAGCTGTTAGTCTTGGAGAATTTGTGTGTGGGGAGGGGGGAATCAGTGGGTGAGGGAATGGTAAGGATTTGTCACCTGTCCTACAAATGCTCCAACTTGAGACACTTCAAAACTCTCCCTTCTCAGGCAGCCTGGCCCTTGCCTTCAACAGTGAATATGTGGATAGAGCTGGCTGTCAACTGGCCCAATCCATACTTTGAAAGCTCTCCACAAGCAGGAGAGGTGCTTTTTACTTGTGTGTTGACCCTGATTGTCCCGCCCCCCCCCCACTGATCAAGGGCAAGAATTTCATAATTCCGAGGAAGCCCAGCCAGATAGGCAGGGTATAAATAATAAATTCATCATCATCACCACCACCACCCCACAGCCAAGGTGATTCTAATCATTAGGGGAAGGGCTCAGAGGTAGAACACCTGCTTTACATGCAGAAGATCCTGGTTCAACCCTTGGCAGGTAGGGTTGAGAATATCCCCGAGAGAGCAAAATGGACTACTGGAACTAACTGACACTGTCGCTTTAAATAACTAAGCAGTATCAAACAGAAACAGAGGCCATCCAAGTGCAGCATTGCCCCATCATGAACACTTTAGAGTGTTCAAGACACTTCATATACATTATCTTGTAATTATTACAGCAACCCTGTAATGTAAGTCAATCTCACTATACCCTTTTGCCAATGGGTTGCTTGAACTGAAAGAGAGAATGGTTCACATAAGGCTTTTTAGTGAGTTTGTGGCAGAGATTTGTAGCTCACATAAGCACTGATACAAAATTCAAATAAGGGAGGGCTACAGTTTACAAGTGTTGCAAAGGTACACAGCTATAGGAGATGATGTGGAGGACTGGCCACATTTCACTGTAATGTGCTTTTCTGTCACATGAAATCCAGACTACATAAGCTCCCTGACACTGATATACACTGACTTAAAGGCAGAAAACAGGTATCTTCCTTTCTCTCACTCTAGCAGTCTAAACATAGCAGGGTCAGGTAATCAAGTTGGTAAAATCAGAATCTGGCACTCATAGGTTCAAGCTGCTGGAGTATAAGGGAAGATAAAATCAGAAGCATGATGCAGAGCAGGAAAAAACCCTGTTGTGTTTATCCCCAGAAAAGAACACCAGATCCTAATGAACTGCCAGTACCTAGAAAGAAGGAAGGGACCTCAAAGTTGCAAAAAGGCTTAAGGGATGTAAATGTGTTTCCAAGGCTCTGTTCTACATTTGAGGTTTGTTCAGTGTTATTTGGTTGTATGTGTACTTGTTTCAGAAAACAATAAAAGAGCCTGATGGATCAGGCCAAAAGCCCATCTAGCCCAGCATTCTGTTCTCGCAGTGGCCAACCAGATGCCTATAGGAAGCCCAAAAGCAGGACATGAAGGCAACAACACTCTTCCCATTTGTGAATGCCAGCAACTGGCTTTCACAGGCATATTGCCTCTGACAGAGGAGGTATAACATTTTCAGCAAGGCTAGTTGACATTGATATAGACATCTCCTCCATGAATTTGTCTAACCCTCTTTTAAAGCATCTCAAGTTGGTGGCCATAGCTAATTCTTGTCAGAGCAAATTCTGTAGTTTATGCACTATGATGTGAAGTTCATTCTTTTTTCTGTCCTGAATGTTACGAGAGAGAGCACAACATTCATTCCATCAATTTTCTCTACACCATGCAGAATTTTATACATCTCTATCATGTCTCCTCTTACTCACCTTTTCTCTACACTAAAAAACCCAAAATATAATTTTAGAAATAAAAAAGGCTTAAGTAGTCCCAATATAGAGGATAGCATATGCACCTTGATTTGAAATTAAATAGGAAATTTCAGCATACAGAGTTTGCATGGTGTAATCTTGCCTTTCTCCCAAGAGATAATCTAAGGTGGCATGCACAGGGTTTTCAGGCAGTATCCCACTCAGACACCAATCCATACCAGAGTTACATAGCCTCAGCAAGGCTAAGCATTTTATGCCTCAAACCAGATGCTAGAGCCAGTATGGATGGAATATAGGGAACTATGAGTATTATTAAACAGAGAGACTCAGGTTCCAATACTCTCTCAGCCACAAAGCTCACTGGGTGACCTTGAGCCAGTCACTCACTCTCTCCGCCTGGCCTGCCTCACAAGACTGTCATGAGGATAAGGGGAAGAAAGGGAATGATACCACTCTGAATCTTGTGGGAGGAGCGCACAATAAATGTGTAATTAATTAATAAATAAGCCTATGTGCCTTTCTCCAGCCTGTAGGATTCCCCCTCCCCTTCCACTACTACTCCACTATACAGAAGCCACAATTCTCAGTCACCTCGGGTTTGGGAAACGCAGCAATATGCACAGTATAACTCAGCTAGCCACGCACAACCCACACAAGCCTTAGTAGCCCAATTACGGTGACCAACTAGCCAGGAGGGGGGGAACCTGCCTGTCCGGCCCTTATGTCTTTAACAGCGGCTTATTCTGCAGGAATTACCAGGTGAAATTTTGGGGGAGGCATGGAGATAACATACTAGCACCCGCTAATGGCCGCAGAGCAACCCAGTCATTGGGTCAGTTCAACAGCTGGCAACCCTGGTCCCAATTCCATCCCACCATGCCACGCCGCGGTTTCCCCTCCCCCTTTTTGCATCCTTTTCGCTCCCAAGCCGTCAGAACTCCCCGCCGCTCGCCGACAACACTTACTTCCTCCCGCTACTCCTTCTAGCAGGCATAAAAGAAAAGAAAGAGCCCGCTCCTCTTGACATTCAAGCCACTTCCGGGTGCTACAGGCCGGTTGCTAGGAGACGCAGTCCGTTCCTAAGAGCGCTCCGTAAAGTCCTTGCCTAATTGCGTTCCGGACGGACCCCCCGGTCTCCTGAAGCAGCGTTCTGTTTGATTGAGTTCATTGTTTTAAAAAGGGCAGCAGATTCCTGAGGTTTCCGGTAAGAAGCCCTACCAACTCATTTTAAAACAATTTCTTTCGTCCCATTTAGCGGCCTGTGTTTTTTTGCCAGCTCTTTTTTTACTACGAACATTTTCAGTATCCCCAGCTGTTGAGGAGAGAAATCTTTTCTAAGGCTCTCTCTCTAAGACTGACAGTTTTTTAAAAGAAATATGAGAGAGCTAATGTACCTTTGATTTATTTATATTTACTAATTAATCTGAAGAATTTACAAGCTACACGCTTTCAGAGCTGCTTACAATAAAATAGCAGAACAATAAAAGAAATCCACTTAAATATATCAGGTGATGCCAAAATGCAAGCAGATTCTGGTACTAAAGCAGTACACCCCAAGCTAGCAGAGCAAAAACAAGGTATTTTATATCTGACATGAATTTGGCCTATGGTGTCATACTGACCTGATCAAGCCTAAAGTATCCGAGAAGGTGGAACAGGTTTCTAAACAGCAGAATACTCTTTGCTGCTCCCAAGAGTAACTATCAGTAATTTCCTCTACAAAACTGGGGAAGGCATGCAAAATTCAGCCGTTGTATACCACACCCCTGGGTGGAACCCATTTTTTCCCTCCAATTCAATGTCTGCATCTCCCTTCTTTTTGATAAGCTTCGTCTCTTCTATTAATTCTGAGAACTGTAGCTTGTGCCTTCACCCTTTTGTTGGAAGCTGATAGCACTAGAAATATGTTCTGTGCCTTCCTGTATGTCTTATTTGCAACCATCCATAATAAGCAACTTCACCCATGTGAGTGAGGGATGTGGGTGTTTATCACATTCATTGTATTGTTTTTGTTACCTGTTTTTGAAAACAAATTCCTACCAAGTCATTAGTCCAAAGGCCGAGCCTTTCCTGCCCAGTGGCCTGTGGAAAGCTCACAAGCAGGACTCAAGGGCCATGTAGCTCTTCTGCTGGGTTCTCCCAGCAACTGGCAGTCAGCAACTGGATATACTAAATTAAGGAGAAAAGGCTGGATTTTAGGTTAGTGCATTAGGAATAATAGGGTGGTCATGTGTGCAACTTTAGAGCCCTCTATTTGCAGGCATTCTCTATTGAAATAGAGGAAGATGTTAATAAGCAAAATGCTGACAAAGCAATACATGCATGCATCATTTAAACATTTTCTGCCCTTATTTCCTTATTGCTTCATCGTAAATGCATTTGTCAATGTGTCCCTTTAAATTCCTAGCAAATGAAGTTAGTCACAATTTAAAATATGAAATGTAGACAGCACATATTTTTGCTCTGAAAGTAAACCCCAAATTGCCTCCCAGTTAATAGGGTGCAATATGTGGCATGCATTTCTTAACGTTATGAATAAAAACAAAATAAATAAGACAAGAAACAGTGGGGAGTCTTTGACCTCTTTTATTACTTTGACCTTCTGAATATCCTGCTATGGTCTGTGATCAGATAATTTTATTATAATTTACTCTAGTTTTTAACATTACCAATGACAAATATAATTCAGGTAATCTTTTCATGAAAACATACATGAGAGAAATCTTTCTCTTTTATAATAATGGCATGTCTGTGGCTCCTAAAAAGCTCTGGCTCTTTAGAAGAACCAGGTTTCTTCCTCAAGGGCTATACTGGGCCAGCCCTACCATTGGGCAGGGTGTGACAGTCACTGTTAGATGCCAGGGACAATGGCTGGTGTTGGAGGACAGAACTATATGGGCTTCACGTCCTGCCCTGTAGCCCCTAAGCTAGCTTCAGATGTGGTAGTACAGCCTTCATCAACCAAGTGCCCTCCAGCTGCTTTGGACTACAACTCCCATGCCAGCTAGGCCTAGCCACAATGGCTATGTTCTACCTCTGCTGTCAGTGGCAGTATGCCTCTGAATACCACTTGTTGGGAATCGCAAGTGGGCGATTTAAAATCATTTTAAAACAAATTGCAGTCAAGAGAATAGTACGGGCCCTAAAACTATATATATCACGTGTCAAAGGCCAGGAAGAAGGTGTGCCTTTGGCATGCTGAAAGTGCCAGTCGCATCTCTGTGGGGAGGAAATTCCACAGTGTAGGGGCTGCCACAGAGAATGCCCTCTCCAGGCCACCTTGAACTTCTGAGGGCACTGGAACTACCAAAAGGGCCCCCTCTGCCAGTCATAACATCCAAGAGGAGTGGGTCAGATATTGGGATCTAAGTTGTTTAGCTCTAGTCCACCATGTGACAAAGGTGTAGTTTGCTGCAGCAAGTCCTTTTGAGTGCTAGAAAAACTTGGATAACTGACTGTACTTTCAGATGAGGTAGTGCGGCAGAGGTCAATGCAGAAGATGCCTGAAGGTGAATGATGGAATAATCCTACTCTGCTCTCCCTCTAGGTGTTAGGTTTGGACTGTCACTGGGTATACAAAGATTGTCAGAACTGTAATGGGGTCTCACACGGTACTTGAAGACTTTGACATAGTTATCTCCACTATCGGCAACTAACAGCAACCCCTGGGTGGAACAAGCTATTCCCATTGGTCTCTGCAGACCTTTAGATACCAGGCAGATGGGAGACCCACTCCTGGGAAACAAGTGGACTTTCTGGTGCTGTTCATCAGCCACAATGATGTTGCCTTCTCTATCAGTGCAGACCCCGGAGGGATTGCCAAAGCAGTGGCCATATTTACTGCTGATGGAAGAGACCAGTTTGTGGTTGCTACTGAAGAGCTTGACATCACCACATTCTTCACTCACCACAAACCCTCCTTCCGGGGCCAAGCACACGTAGCGTGGCCCACGCAGGTTGGAGACAGAGTGAGTGCTTTGCACCTTGAAAGCACGGTCAAGGGCAAAGCTATGAACTTTTCCTTCCGTGTAGTCGGCCACCAGAATCTTTCCAGATGTATCCACTCCAATTCCCCTGGGGGAACAAAACTTCCCAATTCTTAGCCATTCTCCCTTGGAGAACTTGGAGTGGTTGTTGAAGATGCGGACAGTCCCATTGACCATGTCTGTAATTGCCACCATCCCTGCCCTGGTGACGGTAACGTCCTCTGGCAAAAAAGTCTCATTCTTCTTCCATTCCACACATGGTATGGACTGAAAAGTTTGGCCTGAGCGGTTGAGGAAGTGGACCCTTGGTGCATTTTCACTAGTCATGTAGATAAGTCCATCGAGCGAGCAGTGAATTCCACACACACCTCCATAATGGTTGCCGTTGGGGTTTGGGATCTGCTGCACCAGTTCATCTTGCCGGTAGTAAAGGGAGTTTTTTATATTGTCCAGGTCATGGCAGATTACCTTGGCTTTCTCCGCCAGCTGGTGCACTTGGTGTTCTGTCACCATGCCTGTACCAGGGTGGCTGTTCAGAAGAGGGCTGGCTTTCTGAAATGTGGCATCTGATTTAACTTGGAGGGCATAAACAGTCCTCAGAAGTTTCTCCTTCCGTTGTGTGTCCTCCAAGGTATAATCCATCCTTTCCCCCTTTCAAAAAGACAAACCACAAGCAGTTTTCAAAAATGTAATGCAGTTTTGTATGTTGCTATTATGAATATACTGTATGCATTTTTATGCACACAGTACCCTAGTGCTTGGCTGGAGAATGGTGCTGTTTCAGTCTGTTTATTGTTTAAGTGTGGTTTAAGCAGCCTCACCTTTAAATGTGAACTGAATCATATTTCTCCCCCATGCCCCTACCCTTTGTATACTTTTAACCCCACCACTCCCCCAAACTGCAAAAAGTCCAAGATTCTTTTTATTTTTGTATACACTATATGCTTAAATCACCTTTGAAGCTCATTATTTCCCTCAAATAATTCTGGACACCGTAGTTTGTTAAGGGTTTGCTGGGAATTGCAACTCTGCAAGGGGCAAACTACAGTATCCAAAATTATTTGAGGGAAAGAAGGGCTTTGAATGGATTTTAAAGGCATAGTGTGTACACAACCCTAAATTTCCAGTATGTGATTAAATCTCTCCCACAGAATAATGATAGACTGGAGGTGACATAAAAAACCCTTTTGGATCTACTGCAAATCACCATCCATCTTCCAATGGATCCAACTCTATCTAATACCACCTTTTGAGCTAAGGTACTTCTACTCTGGGGAAAACAGTTTTGAGCAATCCTGGGATGATGGACTTGCTAAGCAGTGCAGTGTATTATCTATCACTCAGGTGCCTAGACCATTAGCCCAAACTGCCGGACTACAGACTCAAATAGTAAATAATCAGCTCTTTGCTGAAGTAGAGAAGAAAGTTTAGGACTACTTACCTGTGATCAAAGTTGCCCAGGCTGTTCTCTTTTCCCCCTGGTTTGCAAACTGCTCTATAGAGAGACCTAGAGTATTATCTTGTTTCCCTTCAAATATACCACTGAGATAAGTTTCCCAGGGCTCTGTTGTTAGTGACAGGAATTTGCTGCCCAATGCTTGTGTCAATAGGATTGTTTTGCCAGGGTAAACACAAAGGCGCTCAAGTTAAAATAAACAAGAGCCCAAGAGCAGCCCATCCTGTTTTGCCACCTAAGGCAAAACGGGAAGGTGCTGCCTCTGCCCTGCAACCAAAGCCTTACTTATCACGGTTGTGGGGCTGTGGCTTCTGGTAAGATCTTGCAAGAGGTCCAGGAGATCTCGCTGGAACCCGGAAGCCACCCACTGCGACCCAATGTGTATTTTGCACAAGCAAGAGTTGCAAATGCATCTCCTTTCCTCTCAGTTCAGCATCCCCCGAGTTGCTGGGTCTGCACGTTTTGAGTTGGGCCTATTTCTTCAACAGTGGTGAAATGAATTAAATAACTGAAGTTGACAAGTAAATAGGCCTGTCTCAGCTGGACAGTGGGAAGGCTGTGGGAGGCTTAAAAAAAAAAAAAAGCATCTCCCACGGCAACGGACTCTGACCTTTTGTTGTTGCTTTAAACGCCGAGATAAACAAACATACCAACTAGGCCTCTGGCGCCCATTCACCTTTCTGAGGCTGAAGGCCTGTCAAGGCATGTTTGAAAGCCACCCCCAAGCCTCTAGCGACACCTTGGCCATGGGTTTGTTCGTGCTTAGGCTCTCCTTGCCTCCAGTGGGAAGCACAAAATGGTCCCCTGTCACTTCCATTTCTTATCTACCGCCTGTAAGGCAGGGTGTGTGCGAATCCATTTATTAATTATATTTTTGTGCCAGCTTCACGCTCACAACAACAGCCTTGTGAGGTTGCTTAGGCTGAGAGAGAAATAATGATTGCCATCCGATCAACCAGTGAGCTTTGTTGTTGCTGTGTCGGAGCTTTGAACCCAGGCCATCCGAACCCTAGTCTATATTGCCTTTGAGAGCAGGAGATGACACAGCCATTGGGGCTAGTAGCCACTGATAGCCTTATTCTCCATGAATTTTCCTAATCTGCTTTTAAAGCCATCCAAGATGGGAGCCCTCACTACACTACCAATAAGGCTGTTGAAATAATTGCTGAGATAACATACAAGGAAGCACTTGAAATTATGTAAAGCAGGAGTGGCTAATCTTTGGCCTCCCAGATGTTGCTGGACTACAACTCCCATTGGCCCTGACCACTGGCCAAAAAGATCTGGAGGCCCACAGTTTGTACACTTCTGCTGTACCTGCTACATTACATTGGCTTTCTCTAATAAAGCTGATCTATCTGTACATGGTCCCCATGAGCAGAAGTAGTGCCTTGGGGTATAGGTTGAGGACTGTGAACAGGTAGAGAAGCTGAGGCATGGAGAAAGAAGGAGGTGTATGGAAAAGCTCCTGTGGTGCCTTCAGGGCAGGGCAGGACGGGGCTGAAATTCAGGGTCCCTCTCAGGCAAGTGAGCAAGAGGGCACCCAAATGCTTGCCACATTTTAAAGCAATACTCATTTGCATATAAATGTGGAATATGAATTATCCCAGTAGGTATTGGATTTGAATTGATTTTATGTATGCACTGTCGATGTTTTAAACTGTTTATATAAATGTGTTTTAAAAAGTAAACACAATTGTTTTTATATATGCCTTTTATATATGTTTTTATTATGTTGCAAATCATTTTGGGATGCCTCTGGGCAAACCATAATTTCCGCCCTCCCTTCAACAGGTGGGCGGGGTTTGCGGCACTGAGCGGGGGTTACCTGGGCGGGTGCCACCCACCTGCTTAGGTTGGCCCTTTGACCCGCCCTCGGCCAGGTGGACAATGGACAGTTGGCTGGGGGTGGGGTCAATGGCCAAATAAAAGAGGCTGAGGCTGTCCATTGTCCACCTGGCCGAGGGCGGGTCAAAGGGCCCACCTGTTGAAGGGAGGGCGGAAATTATAAACACAGGCCTGGACACACCTCCTAATTTCTAAATCCAGCAAAGGTTTTTGTTGCAGTTTCAATGATGACCACTAGAAGGATCCATCAGTCCAACTAATAAATGAGAGAACCTAATGTAAAAACTATAGAGTGTATTGAGTGCTGGATGGGGGTGTTGGTAGAGGAACTTGCACACCTTCATTGCAATGCATATTTAAAAATGAGAAATCCAGCACGAAGCAAAATGGGGATATACGAAGAGGGTAGACATAAATTAAGTTATGCATTAATGCATTTAATTTGGAGATAAGGAGAAAGCCTATCACTATCTGAGGAAGGGTAATCCATGGAGCAAAGAAATGGATTATTTTTTAAAAGTGGAATAAATTTATGAGTGATTTTCCCCAAATCATTTTTAATTTGATTTTTCAGTTCTCCCTGATTTGAGCATCATAGGGCTTTGTGGTAGCTTAAAAATAAAAATCCTGACATTTTAGGAACAGGATTGTTTCCACACTAGAGTCTGTTAGTACTGCTGAGGCATGACTTCTCCACAACCAGCTGGGAGCAGAATTAATATGGATATTTTGCACTGCACGTATTATAGTGCAATATTATCTACTAATGTTTACTCAGGGCTGGGGACCCCTGTCCAGCAAATGGCCCACCTTCTCTTTGAGGCAATGAATGTACTTAAAACGTGCTTTAAAGGTATACAGTACTTTGTATACAGCCTAGAGAACATCCCAACAGCCAGGGTGGTTCATATCCCCATGCAGCCATCAAGCTTCCTAGGTGACTTTGGCCAGTACCTCTCTCACAGACTAAACCTACCTTATGAGGTTGTTGTGAAGATCAAATTAGCGGTGGTGGTGGTGAGAACCATGTATGGCACCTTAAGCTCCTTGGAAGAAGTGTAGGAGAGAAGTGAAAAAAATGAGTTCTATATCTCAGAGGTTAATCCAGCCTTGGTCTTTTCTCCCTCCTGCACCTGTTCTGGGGTGCCTCCAGATAATCATTTTTTTCTGAGAGGGATTCAGTCGCATACTGTAAATTTAGGTTTGTGCAATTAAAGTGGATTAAAGCACTCTGTTGCAACAAAACCACTTCTTAAATGTTGTTTTGTGGTTAGGAAAGTGCTGAAGAAAGTGTGGAATAACAAGTAAATTGATGGAAAGATGTATAACCTCTACACAAATTCAGGATGCACACTCCTTGTCTTATAATCCCCCCCATGGATCAGAACAAATGCTGAATAAAGAGCAGACATTGTATAACCTCCACATAAACTTTGAGCAAGCAGTTCAGGATGAATGCTCAATAAACAATGGTCTGGGGGAGTCCAAGGTTTTCTTCTGCCTTTGCCCTTCTCATTTGACCCATTTGTCCACCCCAGAGACCCAAATGCAAACATGAGACAGGTGCTCTTGTTGGTATGGGAGCCTGGGACAAGGCAAGCTTCTTTCTTCGTTCACCTGAGACCAACTCAGATGCCTATCAGCTGGGCTGTACCATAAAGGAGAAGTAATGGCTGACTATCAGATTTCCTTAGGTTGACCAAATAACCATGTAATGTGGCTGGCACTGGAGCAAGCTGGGTGTCCTCAGGGTGTGATCTGAGCCACGATAAGTCTTGCAAGTCGCTCAACTCCTATCCAGTTATCTAAACACAAAGGTAAACACTTTTGCTTTTTGAACTTGAAATCTGATTGCCTCGCTCCACGCTCTCTCCTCCAGTTCATAAGCAGGAAAGGTTCTTCCTTCTCCATTGTTTCATTTGCCCAGCAGCTATGTTGTTGCTGTTCTCAGAAAACCTTTTTTTTTTAGTATTCATATCTGTATTACTATTGCTACTGGTTAAGAGCAAGGAGTCCAGGCATGGAGGTGCTTTGCTGTTCCACATCTTCTTACTGACTTACCTGGTGACCTTGGTAAAGTTGTCTTGTGTTGGAGCCTGTGGGCCTCTCCTCCAGACTCTTTTTGTGTGTGTATTCTGCAAGCGCCATTGTGTGATCAATTCCACCATGTGTTGATGGCCACCTTATAGAGCGATTATTATTTTTTAAAGCCAAGGTGGGTATTTGCCCTGCCATGAATTGTGTGGAGACAATAGAGCAGAACATCTGCTTTGCATGCAAAACTTCCCAGGTTCAACCCCTGGCATCTCCAGGTAGGGCTGGGAATGTTCCTTCTCTGAAACCCTGGAGAGCTGCTGCCAGTCAGTGTCGACAGTACTGAGATGGACCAGGGGTCTGACTTTGTTATCATCAATGCCACAGTGTGCTGGCCAAGGTGGGGGGGGGGGGGCTTAAGCCTGGGTAAAAATCCTCTCCTGCCCCCTCTGCCCTGTGCTTCAGTTAGTGTTTGGGGGGGGGGGACTGCCATCAGATCTAATGGAATGTTTTTAATTTCTGTGACAGGAGAATACATTTTTGCCAAGATTGTGGCCAAGGAGGGAAAGCTGAACCATGCCCCCCCCCCACTCTGCTACTTTTGTTCAGTAGGAAGAGGCATCAACAGGGTTCAAGGACACCTTCTGGGCAAAGGTACTCAAAGCAGCAACAGTGAGAGTCCTGAGGACTAGACAGAGAGACCTGGAGGGTCCCAGCTGGCCCCAAACCTGAGGTTCTCCATCCCACATGTAACAATAACATGTGCTTAAGCCCGTCAAGAACAACAAAAGAATGAGATCCGACAAATGCAGCATGTGTAGACTTACTAGTCACATGCAGTCAGGGCAAGGTAGATCTTCTGGCCCAATTATCAGCTTTAAGCACCATGTGATCTTAAGACAATGATCAGTCAGGTGCTGCTGCAATTTGGACTTGGAGTGAATCCAGGCTCTTTGCAGTAAACCAATGAAAGGCCAATGAGAGAAAAGAGGCGATTGCCACCACCGGTTTAGGAAATATACAGGTAGGTGTTGGTCTGCTGTAGTCGAAACAAAATAAAAAATTTACTTCCAGTAGCACCTTAGAGACCAACTCAGTGAAATTAATCTTAGCCAGTGTTCTGCAGGGCTTAGCAGTTGGGTGAGAATGTGTTTCTAATAATGAGGCTTAGCCAAATTTTAAACAAGTCTATTACCAAAGCTTTAACAGCTAAATGGCTACCATAGTGAGGGAACATCCAAACATTTCAATGTGTTGGGAGTCCAAGTGGGAGCTATTGGAGGGTGCTCTCGCTCAGGGTTCCACCCAGCCAATTCTCTTTCGGGAGACTCCATTCCATTTCCCAGTTGTCCATTCTCCCTGAACAGTCAGTTAGAAATTTTGTGCCCACTAGTCACACCTGGTCTTCATTCAACTGTTTTCAGGGTTCCCCCTTAAGTATCAGAGACCAGCTCCATCAGTCACACTTGAACTTCTCATTACAAGGACTACTACTGAACTTTTAAGAATTGGCGCCCAGGTTTTCTCCCCCCCTCCCCCGTTTATGTTATGCTGTTCAGGTGGTAAATCTGCAGACAGTGACTGCCCATCTTATATTAATTGACTGGTTGTAAGCTGTTCAGGTTCAGGACGTGGGTGGTGCAATGAGTTAAACCACAGAGTCTAGGGCTTGCCGATCAGAAGGTCAGTGGTTCGAATCCCCGCGACGGGGTGAGTTCCCGTTGCTCGGTACCTGCTCCTGCCAACCTAGCAGTTCGAAAGCACGACAAAGTGCAAGTAGATAAATGGGTACTGCTCCAGCGGGAAGGTAAACGGCGTTTCCGTGTGCTGCTCTGGTTTGCCAGAAGCGGCTTTGTCATGCTGGCCACATGACCCGGAAGCTGTACGCCGGCTCCCTCGGCCAATAAAACGAGATGAGCTCTGCAACCCCAGAGTCATCCGCGACTGGACCTAATGGTCAGGGGTCCCTTTACCTTTACCTTTTAAGCTGTTCAGGTACAAGCTGGGTACAAACGCTCTAAATAAATTATCTATATAGCCTGCTAATACCTCTCTCTTGGGTGATGCTGTTTAGGCAACCCAAGCAAGACATAAACATCAGAAGGAAAGGGAATGATCCATGTTACTTCATTGCAGAGGCTGCCTCTGCAACAATAGCAATAATAACCCTAGCAAAGAAAGGCTATTCACTTCCACTCATTTTTTAAAATTTAATTTAATGCTTTTTTTATTTTTACATTCTTTAGACCTGTGGACAATAAATAACACGTAATACTCTTTATCCCACCCCCACCCCCACCCCAGTGACATCCCTCCCCACAGCACCATACACTATAAATAAATAAATATAGCATGTATCATTTATTCGCCAGTGTTTTGCCATTGACTGATGCACGAAGTGCAGTGGGGTGTTGCCCCAGCATTGGTGTTTGAGTGACTGTTGCATTTCATGGGTGATTGTGGTGGTGGTGGATGCTGTGATAGGAAGTGTGGGCAAACAATGTTGTGGCAAACTCTGGACGTGCCTCCTCTCACCCCAGCGTTTGGATGTTCACAGCTTAGCTTTTCAAATCGCGGAAATGTCCTCCTACATTAACATCGCTAGTAGAGCACTTTGCTGATAGACAGCGTGGCCTCATCTGCACCACACGTTTAAAAACAGTAATTATGCCACTTAAAACAGTCATGGCTTCAAAGAATCCTGAGAACTGTAGTCTGTGAAGTGTGCTGAGAGTTGTTAGGCGATTCCTTGTTCCCTTCAAAGAGCCCCAATTCTCAGAGTGGTTTAACAATCAATCCCTCTTCCCAGTAAACATTGGGAATTGTAGCTCTTTGAGGGGATATGGAATCGCCTAACAACTCTCAGCACCTTTAGCAGACTACAGTTCCCAGGATTATTAGAGGGAAGTGGTCCTGCTTTAAATGTAAAGTGCAGATGGGGCCTATGTCCTCCACTGTCAGCTTCCAGATTTTGTTGGAGGGCAATGGGGCGAGGGAGCTTCAGCCTATGAGCATCATCAAGCCTCCCCATGTAGCCCGCAAGGCTGTTTCGGCCAAGCCACGTTCAGCTGCCCTGCACCTGATGTCACATATTATGTCAGGTGTGAAGCAGGTAAAGGTGCAGCTTGGATGAACAAGTGCCTGCAAAGCCCCTTGCAAGCGTTTCTGAAGCACCAGCTATAATCTGATTGGGGAGTGCTTTTTTGCAAAGCACACCATCAAAAATAGGTTACCTGGTGTCATTTTGACACCAGGTGATTGGCAGGTGGGCAACCCTACCTGCCCGTCAAATTTAGCCTCTGTGTCTGTAGACCTAAGGATCTAGCCCACAGGCTGGATGTAGCTTCTCGTTCCTGGACTACACCCAGGATGCTGGAAGCTGGCCACAGGTTCCCCAACCCTGGTCCATGTGATAACATTTAGCACACATTAAACTACTTTTGGGCTCTTAGCTTGACCCCATTTCCTGCAGTTGCAATCCCTTATTCCTGTGCATTAGGTAAGAGAATATGGCAGGTCCTGCCTTTGGAAAGGCATTCCTAACAAATGGTTGGACACACACACACACACACGGAGAGCCCTGCTGTATTGGAAGAATGGTTCCTATTGTCCAGCATCCATGTCTTACAGTGGACAACCAAATGCCTCTGGAAAACCTAAAAGCAGGACTTAATAGTTACTGCTCCCTCACAGTGGGCATTCAGTGGTATACTACCACTGACTCCAGAGTCCAGAGGTTCTGTGTAGCCACCATGGAGCTAGGAGTTGAAAGTTGTTTGAGAAAGTCGCCCATGGTGCACATGTTTTTATCGCTCTCCAAAACCTGCAAACCTCCTTTTTCATGCCCAGAACTGGAGGCCACAGCCCTGTAGGCATATGGAAGTAAGCAGGTTCAGTCCCTGGAAGCCACAGGTAGTAAGTAACCTTCCCCCATGGTTAATTTGATGATGAGGCTTTTGAGTTTCATCTGTGAGTTTTCCCTGACCTTCCTGGTTCTATGGTGCAGCAAAAGCATTTTTATTTTTAGTGCCTGCCTTTACCATACTGTATTTATGGTTCTGATGAATGTTAAGCTGGCTTTGTGAATCTTTGAATGGTGAAGGCAGCGAAACATAAATCCATTAAATTCATTAATTTGACACGTCTCCAAAAGACAATGGACTGAGATCTTGGAGAGCTGCTGTCAATCAAAGCAGATAGTGCTTGGCCAGATGGGATAATGGTCCAGCTTGATGTAAGGCCACTTTTTGTGTATTTGTGTATCCCTGATATGATGCGCATAACGTCATCTCCCTCATGCTGCTTCCAGCTCTCTAGAAACAAAAGAACAAAAAAATTCATCCCTCCCTACCTTGGATGCAGTTGCAAGCAGAGTGCATCCAGACTTGCTATTTTAGGGTGGGATTCAATCACATGCCAGCATATTCAGGATGTGCCATTATAGCTGATTGGGAGCTCAGGCGCAACAAACCTGCTTCCTCAAAGAATCAGGCTTATGTGTGATAAGGAAAGTGACCAGGAAGTATGAAATGATACTTGCTTTTGTTATAATGTCATCTAACCTCCCTGTAAACAAATCAGGATGAATATTCAATAAACAGGTCATCTGGAAATACCCACTGTGGATACAGCCTTGAATAGAGTTCTGTTCCTTAATAGTCTCTGCTGACAATTGAACCACATCGTTAGCCTGTGTTGTGTAAGTATGGTTTTTTGTTTGTTTTAAAGAAACGAAACGAAAGCAAAACTAGCAAACAGCTTCTGGCATTCTAGTGATGTAAACAACACTTCCGGCAAACTTACACATTATGGTAAACTCATATTCAGGTAGGTATTCAGGTAGGTAGCCGTGTTGGTCTGACGCAGTTGAAATAAATAGAAAAATTAAAAAATTGTCCAGTAGCACCTTAGACCAACTAAGTTTGTTCCGGGTATAAGCTTTCATGTGCATGCACACTTCTTCAGATAAAGCTTATACCCAGAACAAACTTAGTTGGTCTCTAAGGTGCTACTGGACATTTTTTTAATTTTTTTTATTCATATTCTTCTGTGTGTAGAATAACTGCAATGTGTGCAGAACCCCTTACAGAATAAGACACCATGCTGATCTTCAGGTGTTCACTGCCTCCTCAGAACCATAGGCTAGGCCAAGAAAACTCCCTTCTCTCCTGAAATCTCAAAATGCTGCCATCTCCCAGTGCACTGTGCAGAGATAGAAAACCTGTGACCTTCCAGATGTTTCTGGACCCCCAACAATCAGAGTTGTAGCTGGACTCCTTCGGGAGGTTGTGGATTCTCCTCCATTGGAGGTTTTTAAGCAGAGGTTGGATGGCCATCTGTCATGGATGCATTGCAAGGGGTTGGACTCGATGACCCTTGGGAGTCCCTTCCAACTCTTATGATTCTAATAACAATGGAAGGCAAGTCCCCATCCACCATCCCTGTCATAGGACTGCATAAAGACAAGCGGTAATTTTGAACACTGTCACTTTTTTAAGCAGATGGGAGGGCCGGGGAATTGTGATGGGATCCTTTGCTTCCTTACAGCACTATAAGCTTGTGTCAGTTCTATACCAGTTTTAGTGGCTTGGTTTCCAGCAAAGAATCCTTGGAAAGAGTTGCTTGCTGTGAATTCTATTGGAGCTAAAATTCAGGGATGCTGAATCTATAGCCCTCCAGATATTTTTGGGCTACCGTTCCCATCATCCCTACCCATCAGCCATGCTGGCTGGAGTTGATGAGAGCTGGTGTCCAACAACATTGGAGGAACACAAATTTCTCATTCCCATGTAACTCCTTTCATAAAACTATAGGGACAGGACAAGGAATGATGTTTAAACCAGTTTGACAATTGAAGCTGTGATGTAGATAGATAACCACTTATCTGAATATTGTCAGGAAAGGGAAGCTTTTAAAATTCACATGAAGAAAAGAATTGTGCTTTTTAGTTGTGCTAACAATCCTGGTGACAAGCTTCCCCAACATTTTCCAGTACTAAACCAGTAAGTAAGTACAGTACACACAAAGCAGTGCTGTACCACGTTAAACAGTCACAGCTTCCTGGAAACTGTAGATTGTTAAGGGTGCTGAGAATTGCTAAGAGATCCCTATTCCCTTCACGGGGTTATATTTCCCAGAGTGGTTTAACAGTCAACCCCTCTTCCCAAGGAACTATGGGAGTTGTAGCTCTGTGAGGGGGATAGGGGTCTCCTAACAACTCTCCGGACCTTTAAGAAACTACACTTCCTATTATTCTTTGGGGGAAGCCTTGACTGTTTAAAATGGTACAATAGTGGACTACATACTGGTAGCTAATCCACAATTTGTCTGAAAGTCCTGCAGTGGTTCTGCCTCATTTTTACTTTTTGGGTGCTCACTGATGCTGATTTCTTAGGGGATGAGATCCATCAGCCTCTTTAATCCATCTTCAAAAGAGACCATGGGAGCTTCCAGAAACTGTCACTATTTTGGGTGGGATTCAACCGCATACTGGCAAATTCAGGTTGCACACTTACAGCTGACTTGGCACTCTTGCACAACAAAGCTGCCCCCCCCCATAAAACCCCAGACTTTTTGCAACAAGACAAGTGATGGAGATATTACCTGAAAAGTGTGGGGTAACATTTGCCTGATGCAATGTCATCTAAGCTCCCTACAAACTCTGTGGAACCCAATCCATATGACTGCTTAATAAACAGGTAATCTGGAAGCGAGTCTTATCAGAAAATGTATCTTGCTTAGCTGATAAGGGAGGAAATGGGGCAGATCCATTTCTTACACATGTCCTTTCAAAAGGGGTTGATCTCATTTGCTCCCCAACCATCTCCAGGTCTGCAGATTGGGGACATAATGAGAGGAGGACGTACAGGTGTGGATGGGACTTTTCAAATGCAGCTCCGTTTCATAAATATCTGAAAAGGGGATGCTATATGATCCACCTGGATTTCATGGCAGAAAGTTCAAGAGGCCATTGTGATGGGTAGGGCACCTTCCAGACCTCAAAGCCTTTTTCGACTGTTTGTTGGAGTTTGCGGGAAGAGTATGGAAAGGGAGTTTTGTGGGCAGGGGACATGTTGAAGCGCTCTGGGCAAGTGCAGACAGAGAGGATCACAGGTCTGTGTTTATAGGACTGTGGATGCACACCCTGTCTGTCTCGTTTGGCAGACCGCACGACAGGGAGCGTGGGATGGCTCGACACCCCATTGTCGGGATGTCTTCGGTCACAGGAAGTGGTGGGCCTTGGTTGGGGTTGGGTCTCCCATCTGTGCACAGCAGGACACTGGAGTCTGCCTCACACTTGGTGGTACGGCTGTAATAGGGCTCCATCACGTGCCTGAGTTCTAGTGGGACAGTGAGTGGGAGCACCTCGGCTTTGATGACGGCTCCCAGGTGGGTGTCTGAAGAGGAGCTTCTCCGGAGAGCCTCTGAACGACTCATTTTGATCAACAGGTCAATGGTTTTGTTCTCTGTCTCAATAAGACGATCAGATGCCTCATCCTCTTCGCTAGCTTCACCCACCACCAAGCATCTATTGATGGAACCTGGATCTTTGTCATAGACCTTCCCAACACCAAGGGCATCCTTGGGTTCCTTCTTGTCCTGGTATCCTTTCTCCAAACCTTTTGAGGACCTCTTCACTGAGAGATCCAAAGGGCCCTCACTGGGCTTGGCTGCCTTCTCCAGCGCTTGATGGATATGGAACAGTTCCTGCCGGATTTTGATTAGCTGGTCCCTTAGCTGCTTCTGTGCTGGGCTGTCCTCTTTGGCCAGGTCTGAGAGCTTCTTCTCCACATCCTGATACTCCTCTAAAGTTTTGGACAAGTCACCAATGAGCACTGTTGTTGCCTCTGGGTCTCTCGGGTCAACAGTTACAGCTTCTGCTTTGCTTGGCTTGAAAAGTAGGTGGTCCGAAGGTGAAATTATGGGGGATAAAATGTCAGAGCCGCCAATCTTTTCCTGGTCTTCAGGTGGGCAGGTATGGAGTTCTACATGCCAGTGGTCCAGAGACTTTGAGGGTTGCATAGGGGCAGCTCTTAAACTGCTAAAGGTAGAGGGACAAAAAACAGACAGGGTGGAAGAGAACTGTTAATGAAGCAGGGCAAAAAAACAGAACAACATCTTAGGTAAAATAAGACCTCTCTGGTTTGGTTGAATGAATTTGAAAGGGGCGCTTCCAGATTGTAACTATTCTTGGGTGGGAATCAGTCACATCAACAAATTCATGTTGCAAAATTTAAATTGATTTGGCATTACCCTTTGTTTTGTGTTTTTCTCTGAAAGAGCACCTTTTTTTGTACCATTGCCATTTTGTTTGTACAATATTTACATTCTGAAGTGTCTTCCAATTCTGAGCTACAATTGCTTCTGCAACTGAGAGTAAATTGACTCAACAGCTCTTTATGATTAATGTCTAAATTTCTATCCAGAAACACAGTGTTGGAGATGGATGTTGGTCCAGTGTTGACCAGCATTGGTCAATGTATGCATTGACCAGGAATCACATTGGCCAGGAATGCACCTGGGGCAATCCTACCACATGTGGAGGTATGTACTGACCAAACTTCACCCTCTCCAACATAAGGAGAAGCATTAGGGTTCATCAAGGATAACTTCCTTGATGCCAAATACCACTTTGGTAATATTTTCAATGACAGCTCCCTAGTAGCAGATGTTGTTTTGTACAGTGGCTTAACCACAGGGCATTGCAGCCATTCATTTCCATGTATTCTTCAACAACCCTACCACCACCATTGCAATGAACTTTTCTGATAAGGGCAGCAAGAGGAACATCATATAAGATTACATGATGTTGGCTATTTAACGAGCAATCTTTCTGATTTGTGTGCAGGGAGATTAGTTTACATTGCATCAAAGCAAGTGCTACCCCACACCTACCAGTGCAGCTTCCCAGCCACTTTCCATATTGTAATCGTCGGGGAAGTGGGTTTGTCCTGCAAGAGCTCCCAAGCAACTCCCAATCAGCTTTAATGGCATCACCTTCATTTGACAGTATGTGATTGATCCCTAGCCAAATACCACAGCAGCCTGAAGACATGCCCACAGACTTTTTGTGATAAGGAAAGTGACAGAAAAATGTACCGGACAGCAGGGAGATAAAAATGGCTCAACTTCATCTAACATCCTCAGAAATAAATTGAGATGAGTGCTCAGTAAATAGCTGATGCCATCAAACCTCCCATCAGACTCTGTGCAAAGAAATCAAGATGAATGCTCAAGGAACAGGCTGTCTGGAAGTAACCAATGTGCCTGGTGGGCGGGCAGATACATGGTTGCCCGCTGCAAAACAGAGTAGGCAGCAACAGCTTGAACGGCCAAAATGGTCTGGCTGCATCATGTGTTCCAAACAACTCTAAGCTTTGCTTTAACAAGTCTCTGGTCTGTGTGCCCATCGCTCAGCATTGGGCCAGACTCTGCAGCAGCCTGTTAAAATAGAGGCGCCTAGCTTGATAACCCCGGATGTAACCCTAATCTCATTCCCCACTTTATATTTATATGTATACATATTGAGGAAAATTCATTTAAAAAAAAGAAAAGGAAAATTGCTTGCAAAGCTATAGAGCAGGAGTGGGAACCTAATTCAGCTCAGGGGCCACATTCACTTCCAAGCAACTTTCCAGAGGCCACATGCCCATTTGCGGCCAGAGGCAAAAGTGGGTGGAGCAATGAAAGTGAATGTTATCTTTGTATAGTGGGCTACTTTTACATATACACACCCCTGCCTCTCCTCCATCTGTGCAATCAGAATTCAAGGAAACATCCCAGCCAGGCAAAAAGGCTCAAGGATGGTCTGAAGTAGGGCTGCTGAGGGGTGCGGCCTGGGGAGAGGGGGTGTGACTGGGGGAAATCCCCAGAGCCAGATAGAGAGGCTTGGTGGGCTGCAATTGGCCCCTGAGTCTGAGATTCCCCATTCCTGCCACACAGGATATCTTACGAAGCATGATAGCACATCATACCTGGCTTGGTATGTGACTTTTGCAGGAGTCAGTACATCAGAGCCTGCAAAATCAAGGCTGTTCCCTGCAAATTTCCTCTTCAGGTTGCTGTGGTTGGTCCCTCCACTATCCAAGCAAGTGGCCGTGGATAGTTCTGCCTTCCTGACGCTATTGGGGAGAAGGGGCCCCCCCTCTTTTAAACCCGCGATGCTCCGGTAGGCATCAGGGACTGGCTTTCTGCACAGGCTGTTGACCCCCAGGAAAGAACTGCTCTCCTTCTCGCGGAGCAGCCATTTCTCCTCTTCAGCTTGGAGCAGCAACGCTTTGTGGCTTGTTTCGGGAGGAGGTGGCTCTTCCCGGAACCCTTTCACCCAAGGATGGCCAGTCTTCAGCACTGGCACCTTCAGCAGGCCAGCTTTTGGGGGCTCCGTGGGGGTTTTGGCCTGAGGAGGAGCGGGCATGGCAGCTGCGGGTTGTTGCTGGGCCTCAGGCTTGGTGGCGGCCATCTTGTTTTCCGCTGAACCAAAAGAATGCTCAAAGAGGAGCGGGTAGTAGAAGCGGGGCAGGAAGGCCGACCTCTCAGGATTCTGCAGGGGCTGGAAATGAGCAGAATGGGGGTGCATCAGCTGGGCAGTGGAGGCCAGGAAAGGCAGCTGGGTCAGGTGGGAGTGTGGCGTGGTGCTGCTGGTCACAGAAGGGCTGAGATAAGAGAAGAGGTTGGGGTTCAATGGGTAGTTGATCCCCAGCAAAGAGAGGTTGAGGCTCTGGGGTTCATGGTATTCACCGTATGCTGGAGGAGGGTAACAGGGAATGATGTTGCCATCGGGAGACAGCGTTGGCACCTCACTGGCACCTCTCCTTTGCCCGTTGGCCACTAGCTTCCATTGTTCCATCAGGACCCCGCCAGCCCCGGGACACTTTTTGGGTACTTTGCAATGCTTTGGTTTGGCTTCTAACTCCAGAGGGGAAGGCGGCTCTTTCCCCTTCACCACGTGCTTCTTCAAGGAGAAGACATCCGTGATGATGAAGTCTGGCGTGGGGTCTTTGCAAGGCTTATCCCTCTTATTTTTAAACCGGAAGAGCAAGGTGTTCATGTCAGGCTCTGCTGAGTCCTCCCCAGCAGGGCTGGCCTCCTTCGCCTTCTCCTTCTTCTCCCCGGAGTCCATGTCCTGCAGCAGCCCGGACAGCTCCTCCTCTTCCTCCTCCTCCTCCTCTTGGAACTGGTTGGTTTCATCACTCATCCTTTCCGAGGCCAGGTCTTCAGTCCCTGCAAGTTTGTCTCCGCCGCTCTCTCTGTCCGCTGCCTGCTTGTGGTTTGTGGTTCCAGCGGCCCCCGAGGCGCGCATCTCGGGCTCATCGGCCCTCCCGCGAGTCCGCGAAGTCTCTGCGGCATGCAGGAGTCGGAGATCCGGGTGGAGGAGGTTGCCCTTCTTATAGGGCCAGTCCGACTCGATGAGCAGCGAGAGGGAGTTTTTGCACAGGCTGTACTTCATGTGGTTGTAAAGGTGGGATTTCTCCATGCAGGTGAAAGGGCACTGGAAGCACTTGTAGTTATAAGGCTTCCCCCATGGCCTGGGGATGTAGTGGGGCTTCTTGGGCTTGCGTTCTTTGTGCTTGTAGACCGAGGCCAGCTTACAGCCCGCTTCTTCCTTCGACATGGCTGCCCCTGACGATCTGAATGTCAAGTTACGGGTTGTGGGGCTCGAGGCATCCACACCCGACGGCTCACCTTGCTGGAACCACAGCACAATCTGGAAAGAGAGCGAGAGAGCACCAAGATGCATTAAAAGACAATTGGCAAAAATGTATAAATCTAAATCAAATAAGTGTTGGAAATGTAAAGAGAAAGAAGGTTCTTTTTATTATATGTGGTGGTCTTGTAGTAAGGTTAAAGCTTACTGGGAAATGATATATAATGAAATGAAAAGGATGTTTAAAATAACCTTTGTAAAAAAAAAACAACTAGAAGTTTTTCTTTTGGTAATTATAGGGACAGAACTACCTATAATGTATGGAAACTTACTCATCTACGCGACTACAGCGGCAAGAATGTTACTCGCCCAAACATGGAAAGAAGCAGAAGTCCCAGCAAAGGAAGAATGGATACAAAAACTTATGGAATACGCAGAAATGGCGAAACTTACCGGAAGAATAAGAAATCAAGATAACAAGCTTTTTTATAAAAGAATGGAAATGGTTTATTGAATATTTACAGATTAATTTTAAACAGATAAGATCATTGGCGGGATTATTGTAATAACCTGCAGTTTTATAAGAGTATATATTTAAAGTAGACGAATAAATGAGCAAATTAAGTTAATTTGGATATGCAGAGGATATTAAAAATAAATTTAAGGAACCGCAGAAAGAGGGGGAAGGAAGTCAAGTTTTGAAATGTTAAAATGATTGTAAAATTAGTGAAATGTATCAAACTAGTGAAATGTATAAACTTGAAAAGTATAAATGAAATTTGAAAAACTGAAAAAATATGCATTAATAGACTCTGTACTGCAAAGGTAGGCATTCATATTGTGCCTCACTGGAAAATATGGGCACACAGAAGGTCCAGGTTCAATCCCCAGCATCTCCCAGTAGGGCTGGGAATGTTCCCAGTATGAAACCCCGGAGAGCCACTGCCAGTCAGTGTAGACAAAACTGACCTAGATGGACCATGACCAGATGTATAAGACACCTTCCTGTGTTCCTGTCATCTCATGCACCCCAGTAATGTTTCACTTAAAGAGGTGCATGATGTGACATCTGTGTGCATGGAGTACAGTGGCATCGCCTCACTTTTCTTATTTATTTCATATTCTCATATGTGTGTGTGTGTGTGTGTGTGTGTGTGTGTGTGTGTGTGTGTGTGTATGTATGTATATGGTCATATCCAACTCGGTCCTATTTCCTGTTCCTCAGAGATTGATTCATGCACAGCCTGAAATCGTAGCTGGGAAACTGGACTCCTCTCTCCTCTGCAAACACAGTTTGCAGGTCAGATGCTCAGAAACATTTGCTCCTCATGCGCCTGAGGCAGCCTCAGAAATATTCACAGGCAGACCGGGACTGGTTATTCAGTTTTGGCACACTTCTGCTGTTCCCCTTCTGTGCTAGACTGAAAAGTCCCCCAGTGCACTCTCCCTGGCAAGAAAGGGGGGGGGGCAGAAGGAATTTGTGCTGAAGCACAACCACAATGGAGAGAACAGAATATTGGACTAGATCAGCCTTTGGTCTCAACCAGCAGAGCCATCCTTATCAGAGAGACGTCTAATGAATCGTAGTTAGCACTGACTGGGGCTGCTTGCTCCAATTTTGGCACACTCCCACTGTCCTCTCCCTTCTATGCTAAACTGAAATGTTTGAAGCACTTCATATTCGCTGCCTGTTAGCCTTATAACAGCCCTGTAAGGTAGGGGAACAAATGAGATTTAGTTCTCCTCTGAAGGTCCGATTGATTTTTTCTGAAATAATTTGAAAACCAAAGCACAGCCACCTTTTGAAATTCACACTTTACTGAACTTTGCAATGCAGTTCTCCAGCCACACAGCGTGTACAAAAATGCACTTTCGTGGGTAAAATATGCATAAAAATGCACTTATTGAGAATAACCAGCAAAAATGGGAGGGGGTGCTTTGCAAGAATGTGCATATTTGGGAAGAATTGCATACAAACTCATGCATGTTGTGAGAGATCTGAGTAAGATGCTGGTGAATTTTCATGCCATAAAACAACAACAACAACCTGCAAATTGATGTGAAAACGTGGACAGCGTTGTGTTTTTGTTATACAGTGTGTGTGAAAGAGAGAAGGATAGGGAGGGAGAACTTGAAAGAAACTAAAATTGGCAGATTTGCCCCTCTCTAAAAGTAGGACAATGTTATTAGCGCATAGTAGATGAAGTTATTTGTGTGTTCGGATGTGTATATGAGAGAAATTTGAGCTGCCATTCTGGGTTTGTGGGGGGTTAAAATTTGCCCTTCTGTCTTTACCTCTGACTAAAAAGCTGTGGGGGGGGGGGGTTTAAAATCTGTTTTGGAAAAACTTGCAGGCACCAACACAACTTTTCCTAATGGGCAAGTAGCTGTTTGGGAAGGGAAGTTATATTGGGAAAGTGGCACTGGAGGGAAATGGTTAAATGCCCTCTTCCGTCATGAATCCGTAATATGAATCTACCCCACCCCAGTTGCTTTTTACAACTCCCCCCCCCAAAAAAAAACAACAGAAAGCGGGGAGATGATATATCTCCTCTAGTTTGGTCGCCAGAAATTGCAGCTTGCCCTAAAACAAGCATGGGACTGATTTTTCAGCCCAAAGACCACAAAAACGGGTGGCACAATCAATATAAATGTTACCTTTACAGAGTAGGCTAGTTTCTACACATTCATGGGGTAGTGTGCTGCCTAGGCTGATTTTGAACTCTCAGTAACAGTTCACAGCCCCTTTTCAAGGCTATCTGTGGCCTCTCAGCGCTGGGCAAGGTTTTTGCAGAGTAAATATATGCACAGTACAAAGTAGAACCTTTTCAGCAAGCTACAACAGGGAGGTTCTGGGGAGTGACCCCTGGCCCCAGTCCTGACCCCTGGTGTATTGATTCCTCACTGGCAAAACTTTGGAGGGTTTGCACACTGGAGAGTGTCAGTTTGATCACAGACACCGGAGAGCACTGGATGAGGATGAGCAAGGGAGCGGCCAGGGGTATTTGGGCAGGCTTGCTGTCCGCAGGGGTCTTTCTACTGCTACCTGTAGCTTTGGGAACAAGGCTCTGGGGCTCTGAGAGACAGGTGTTTGGAAGCCTGCTTGGCAGAGCCTTTCCCGCACTAGCAGATATTCTTGGTCTGTTGAATTCCTCTACCTGCCACAACGCGTTATTTCCGCTGGGCTGAGGAGACACAGCATTATGGGGATTTGCCCGGGGGCCAGCGCCACGTCAAGAGATTTTGCACCTGTGCATGGGAATTGCCGGATCCCTTTGCCACGAGAAGCCTTGAGAAAAGGAGCCAGACTCAGGGCAGGGAGCGAGGAAGGCCAAGGAAAGTGGAGAGAGGTTTTTTTTGGGGGGGGGAGGGATAGTGGGTGGAAGCAAAGGAACAAGAGCACCCGAGAACAGAGAATCCAAAAGGGGAGGAGGAGGAAGGAAATAAGGAATGAAGCAGCAAAAGAGGGGATTGTATTTTCTGGAACATCAGACGCTCAAGCCCAGCTGGTCTGAGTATAAGGATGGAGGAGACATTTGGTTGTGTTTGCATTTAAAGGCAAACTTATTTCAGTACATGAAACGGAATGCAGCCATCCTTTGAAATTCAAACATCTCTGAATTTTGCAAGGCAGTTCTCCAACCAAGTAATGCATACAAAAGTGCACATAACGTGTGTGTTCAAATGTAGATGTTAGTAAAAAAATAACATACAAAAGTGCCTGATATTAGGGTAAATCGCTTGGGGGGGGGAGGGAAGTGTATATTAGGCAAAACCACGTTTAAAAAAATGTGTTTCATTAGTGCTAAAAAGCTGGTGAATTTTTATAATTTTTAAAAAATCTGAAAACTGATCTGGAAATATAAAGAACCGAACTTTTATTAGAAAAATGAGAAACAGAGAGAAACTGAAACAGTGAGTTCCGTCCATCTCTACCTGAGAACACTGGTGCAGTTAGGTAATTTGAAACTCTGGATTTAATAGTCTCCCTCCCCCCTCCCTCCCCCTCTCTCTCTCTCTCACACACACACAGGGGGGGGAGGGAGGGAGGGAGATGGCAATGTCTATTACTTCAAATGGTCTCATGGGCTACAGGGTGAGGAATCTCTATCAGCCCGAGAGTCTCATTCCCTCCATAGCAACCTTCCAAGGGCCACATGCCAGAGGCAAAAGTGGGAGGGGCAATTAATGCAAACGTTACATTTTTAAATGTAAAAATGTACAGTAGGCTGGTTTATGCACATAGTGCCACACACCCCTCACTATCCTCCATCCAGACAAGCAAGAGGCACAAGCAGAGCTTAAGGGACACATCCCAGCCAGGCAAAAACAGCTGGAGTCTGAAGCAGGGTGAGTGAAGGTTATGACCAAGGGAGATGGGATGTGTGGCCTGGGGAGAGGTCCCAGGGCCACATGCAGAGGCTTGGAAGAAGAGAAGAAGAAGAGTTTGGATTTGATATCCCGCTTTATCACTACCTGAAGGAGTCTCAAAGCGGCTAACATTCTCCTTTCCCTTCCTCCCCCACAACAAACACTCTGTGAGGTGAGTGGGGCTGAGAGACTTCAAAGAAGTGTGACTAGCCCAAGGTCACCCAGCAGCTGCATGGGGAGGAGCGGAGACGCAAACCCGGTTCACCAGATTACAAGTCTACCGCTCTTAACCACTACACCACACTGGATGCATTTGACCCTGGGCCTGCAGTTCCCCACGTCTGCTTTAGATGATAATATGTATTACTTCACGTACTTCAAAATGTGACAAGCCATCCCTGCAAGTCCTACTCTGTTAGCAGATTGTTGGAGCCTGCAAAGCGCTTTGCAGGCACCACTGATCACCTGATCAGTGGCGCCTGCAAACCCCCTTTTGACGAAGCCATGCCTTCACTTACCCCAGACCTGACGTCATACATGACGCCAATTGTAGAGGGAAGTGGGTGTAGCTTTTCCTTGTGGGCCAAACAGGGAGGCCTGGCAGACCCAACGAGGCCTGCGGGCTGGAGGTTCCCCACAGCACAAGAAGACAATTCCCTGCCCAAAGGGGTTGCAATCTAAAATTCTACGTGGGGCAGCAACCGAGGGAGGGGAGGGCGACAGAGGTCATGATAAATCCAAATAGAACTTGAAACACAACTTCATTCAAATGTACATTTAGAAATCAGGATTTGTGTATGCTCTGACAAAACGGGGGGGGGGTTGAGATTCAGAAACTGGAGTGCAGGGTAGGGGGTTGGAGCACTGTGGAGGAAGGGGTGTGGCTCAGTGATAGAACACCTGCTTTGCTTGCAGAAGGTCCCGGGTTCAATCCCAGGCATCTCCTGGGAGGGAATCCTGCGTGAAACCCCGGAGAGCTGCTGCCATTCAGTGTGGACAATACTGAGCTAGGTGGACGAGTGGTCTAGCTCAGCAGGGGCCAGCACCTGCAGTATGTTCCTATGCTCATCTCAGCCTCCCTTTTATTGTTCTCTCTGCAACAGAGTGACATGGCGAACCCTCTGAAATCTGCTAATCCAGCAAAGGTTGTTAGACAGCAGAAAATGTGTTCCAAGAGTGCTGATGTTCCTGGCAGCTAGCAAGGTACGCCAGCAACCCGTGCAAAAGGGAAGGTTCTGTAGCTATTAGGCAGAAATAGCTGAAGGGGATGTATGTCTCCGGGGGAAACCAGTTCTGCAGGAATCTGGGTAGTGTCCAGCCTCACTTGACCACCAGGTGTCACTAGTGCTTCAGCTGCGGCAGCTGCTTCTCAAGGGGTGAAAATTATCTTCCTTTATAAGGTTCAGAATCTGCCCCACAGCTTTTGCACAATGTATGGTTATAAAGCACTCTTCACCAGGCCAGCTGATAGGAGTTGAAATCCAACCCACTTGGAAACTGGCAGAGGCTGTTACGACACCATCCCAAGATGATCAGTGTCGCTTTTGTCAATCAAGGAGGCAGGCATCAAGCCTGAGCTGTAGGAAATAGGGCAGACATTGCTTTGGTCAGCGCAGCGAATGGTGCTTCCCCCAAAACCAATTCATGTACGTATTTCATATTTTAAGTCTGAGTTTCAGCACTTCAGCACCCAGGACAGAAAACTCCACAAGGACTTCTCATCTTGTTTCTTATCAGATTAATAAACTGAGTAACAATTTGCTCCATTTTATGGAACCCCAAACCAACTGCTGGGAAGATGCCTGTTTAACTGAGACATCTGGAATCTGCCTTCCACTCTAGGATTCCTGGGCAGCGCCCAGTAGCATTAAAACCACAATGAACAATAAAAATGTAAAAGAAAAGGAAATAAGACAATATCACAAGGACCCAAGAGACCAGAGTTCTAATCCCCACTTAGACATGAAGCTCACTGGATGACCTTGGGCCAGACACTGTCTCTCAGTCTAGCCTACCTCACATGGTTGTTGTGAGGATAAAATAATAATAATAATAATAATAATAATAATAATAATAATAATAATAATAATATAGTTATTATTAATTGAAAACAAAACAGACCACAGAAGCAAAAATAAAGTATCACCAATGCACTTCACCCCCCCAAACCAAGCAAAGAGATGATTCCAAAGAGGATTTCTGACAGTTAACCTTGCAGACCAGCAGCACATCAAATGTTCCCAGTTCTAAGTGATCAGGATTTCCCAAAGCTACTCTTTTTAATTTTTTAAAAAAGAATAAATTGAAGAATGAGTAGTTGCATCTGTTTGGGACCTAAGAGTGAGGCGCAGTGACCTAGAGAATGTGGTTGGTGGGTTTACAAGTGTGTCCTTTATTTCTAGCTCATAAATGTTGGATGGAAAACATGACATGAGATCGGGACTGTTTTGCAGATTCTCAAGTCTGTGTTCTGGTTTCCCATGTTTGAGCATCGCAACCCTACCCAGGCTCACATTGCCCTATCTCTGCGTCAGGAAAAGGGATGAGGTGAAATGGACTCATAGACTACCCACAAGGGAAGCTGTCAGTTCCAGGCATTTGTCACCATTACCCTTCTCCAGGTGACCAACTTCACTTGGGATGTTCTAGTTCTTGTGAAACGGAAACGGCCACCCCCAGGGACTGAGAGGGAAAGTGCAATAATGAGATCAGACAGCTGTGGAGGTGGGGGGGGCGGCAGCAAAGATGCTGAACTCATAACGCCTACAATTCCAGCAGGATCTTCAGCTCACTGATGGGAAGCGCTGCAGAGATGGGCCAAAGATTTAAGGGTTTATTCCTCAACCACTGAAACCAATCATTAATGCTATTTGTTTCCCTAGAAGCCTTCCAGATTTTTTAAATTTAAAGTGGACTAGAAGCTTGTGGGTGATTTTGTAATAGCTGATTATATACAAGTGGAGCATGGGGTTGGGGCATGCCGGATTCAGCAGGCAGTACGAGTCAGTCCCCCCTCAAAGCTACCCTACCTCCTTCCAGGCCCTTCTCGTCAGCCATTTGCAAAGATACAAACTTTATCTTTCCACAGGCCTTCTTTCCAAAAGGCCAAACACTCTCTCTCCAGCCTGAACAAAGCAGGTGAGGGGCATCTAATAGTCATCAACTACCAACCACCAGTGCTGATTTAAGCCATCAACACATAGTAAGGAAACGTCTTTAGCTAACAGCTGTACAAAAAGCTCACTGAGAAGTTGGCACACTAATTCTGTTCCTCACAAAAGCACGCCCCAGTACATAATGCAAGTGGAGTGGTCACTTCTACATCACCAAAAAAAAGGGAAAGCATCACCACCCTCCAAAAGAGGACACAGCTTTTCATAAAAGTTGCATGTGCTAAAAAAGAAGGTGCTCCTCTTCCTTAAAATGGCATGTGCTAATTTATATGTATGGGAGCATTAAAAAAAAAAGCTCACCAATTTAAACAGAAAAACATCTCACCATCATGGAGAAGGATGGGGTTCAGCACAACACAATAATACAATAAACACACACCATCTTCCTCCAAGAGTATTAAGTCCAGAGTCTAAAATCACCTCACTGTACCATAGAGGACAAGTCTTCTGCAGCTTAAAGAATTGTGTTGAAATGGAATTTCAGTCAGAGCTGTTTTCCTCCTCCTTCCCCCTGCCACACCTAGGTGGGGGTGGCACAGAAGACGGGCTTCTCTGTGGCAGCCCCTAAGCCGTACAATTCCCTCCCCACAAAAGTGCACCTGGCACCGTCATTGTACTGCTTTTGCTGTGTGCCGAAGATGTACTTCTTTATCCTGGCCTTTGACACCCAAGGTGCACATTAGTAGAACCCAGGCTATTCTTCTGATTGTAAATGCTGGTTGTGGGAGGCAGGGTTTGATTATATATTTTGTGTTTTTATCCTGTGTTTTTTATGCTGTGAACCACCCTGTGATCTTCGAATGAAGAGTGGTATACAGAGTCAATTAAATTGTTTTAGCTGACTCTGTGTGTGTGTGTGTGTGTGTGTGTGTGTGTGTGTGTGATGGGGACCTCATGGTGAAAGGCAAGTAAAAGTAAAAGGACCCCTGACCATTAGGTCCAGTCGCGGATGACTCTGGGGTTGCGGCGCTCACCTCGCTTTACTGGCTGAGGGAGCAGGCGTACAGCTTCCGGATCATGTGGCCAGCATGACTAAGCCGCTTCTGGCGAACCAGAGCAGCGCACGGAAACGCCGTTTACCTTCCCACCAGAGCGGTACCTATTTATCTACTTGCACTTTGACGTGCTTTTGAACTGCTAGGTTGGCAGGAGCAGGGACCGAGCAACGGGAGCTCACCCTGTTGCAGGGATTCGAACCGCTGACCTTCTGATCGGCAAGCCCTAGGCTCTGTGATTTAACCCACAGTGCCACCCACGTCCATGAAAGGCAGGTAAGAAACCCTAATTGAACCACCACCACAGGACAAGCTATGCCTCCAGTCCCCCGCTCATCTCCATGCTTTGTTAATAACCAGCACTTTGTTAAGACCATTAACTCTTCACTGCTTTCCACAATAAACGCTTAAAAGCTTGATCTGTTTCTACCCCAGGCTACAAAAAACAGCAAGGGCAAAGCTTTTGCTAATAGCCAAGGAAGGCCTGGGAGCCAATAACCCCACAAGTCATTGGGATAAATGGCTGGTATTGATCGGTGTTTATGTCTGCGGTGTTTCAGCTGGGAGAAAACCAGCCTGCTGTTCCCATCCTCTGCTTGAACCTTTCACTTTTGACATGAAAATGAAAGAGGTGATGAACCCACAAATAGAGATTTGCAGGGAGAAATTTAATTCAGTTTGCACTTAAAGGTGAGGCTACCTGGTTTTGCACTTTACAAAATGCAAAGTGAAAGGCAGCTACCCATCAAAATTTGCGCTTTTTCAAATTTTGCATTAAAATGTGTATATTCGCTGATGAATTTTCATGAGGACTTAAAAATAATAATCACAAATTGTTATGGAAAAATATTGAGAACTGAATTTAAGACTGGAAAATGAGAAACTGAAAGAAATAAAATTGAACAGATTGACCCATTCCTACCCATCAAGCAATGAGGTTAGGAGATGGTTGTTCACTCAAAATATCTCCCAGCAGCATGGCAAATAATCAGGGCAATGTGAGTTGCAGTGTTGTGTTCTGATCCGGTGAAGGAGCCCACAGAGTGAGACTAGTCAGGACTTGCAGAACCATGGAGAGCTCCAAGTAAGCCACTTGCTCTGACAGCAGACTGAGCCTCTCGTGCTCCGCCCCCTTGTGGAGCATCTAGATTCTTAAAGGGCCAATGCGCTTTCCATGGTCTCCCATCTTTGGCCTTCCAACTCTACATTTCTATGATTCTCTGAACGTGTGAATCAGAATGTAGATGCCTTTCAGACTTTGCACTTCTCTCCAAATTTCGTGATAACAGTTCTGAGCACCAAAGAATGCAACCAAAAATGTTGGAAATGTGTGTTTTAGGATTTAAAAAAAATACATGTGAAATAGACACACTGAGATAAAATACATATTTAAGTATATCATGTGTCATCAAAATATTAAACATGTGTAAATCTACCCACCCCAAATCCTATCAACGGCAGAGGCAAATGAATAAATAAGAACAAGAGTTCAATATGGGCCTCCAGTTTTAATTCTGCAGCAACGAACCTTACTTATTTAATTATTTAAACGTATTTATAAATGACTTAATTTAGAAAGGCAGGAGATCTGATCACAGATCTTCTTTCTTTTGGTCCTGCGAGATTGTTGCTTGCCTTAATACAGGTGTGGGAATGCTTTTCAGCCTGAGGGCCGCATTCCTTTCTCAGCAACCCTTTAAGGGCCACATGGCAGTAGCGTCAGAGGCAAAAAAAAAAAAAAAAAAAAAGTGGATGGAGCAATGAATGTAAATGTTACCTCTGTGCAGTAGGGTATTTCTACGCACTCTTCTTACTCTCCTTCATCCAGACAAGAGAGAGGCTTTCCTGGAGTTCAAGGGCAAAGAGGTTCTGTGAGGTGTGTGTGGCCTAGGGAGGTGGGTTGTGGCCAAAAGAGGGTATGTATGGCCTGGGGAGAGTTCAAGATTGGGCTAATGAGAAACTGAGAGGACCAAAAATGATAGATCCTTCCATCCCTACGTTCAGGCACCACCCATCCGACATGGATGAGGATCCCTCGCGCCAGGGAATATACATTTACAACTCTATCCCCATGGCAACATCAGCACATGCTCCTGAGTAAGCGGTTGGGTCAGAGTGTGCCACCGGCTTCTGGCTGCAATCAATGGCACGAGGCCCATTGATTGCAATAACTCTGGGGTGCACACTCAGTATATATATATATATATATATATATATATATATATATATATATATATATATATAACAACAACGAGATTATATAAACACGCCCGCTTCCAGATGAATGAAAAGGTTGCTCTTTTCCCCATCTCGTGGAAATCACCCGGGGAGGGGCAGGGGGAGCATCTCAGAAAGGAACTTTCTGTTGAAAGCTCGCCTAGGAGCAAATGATCAGCTAAAACAATTGGACAGCTCATTAGGGGGTGTATTCAAGCAGAAGGACCACAGCTGACCTTCCCGTGTGCCAGAATCTCTAAACGGCCAGGAGTTAAAATCTCCAGGAAGCGGCTGGCAGCTATTAGGTCAGGGAGGACAGCTCCTTCAGATGCACCAAACCTGGAGCAGGACCAACCCAGTCAACCACACAGGTGGCTTAGGAACATTGGGTTGTAGCCAACCAAGCCCTACTCAAAGCAGACCCATTGAAATGACTGGAGCAAACGTTCGCCGTGCCCGTTCATTTCAACGGGTCTCCTCTGAGCAGGACTCCTATTGGATACAGCCCATAGGAAGCTGCCTTATACTGGGTCTGGCCATTGGTGCACACAGCTCAGTATCACCTACACTGACTGGCAGCAGCTCTGCAGGGTTTCAAGAAGGGACTTTTTCCCGGCCCAGCCTGGAGATGATGAGGATGGAACCAGGGACCTTCTGCATGTAAAGCAGGTGTGCTGCAACTCAGCTAAGGACCTTCCCCTTCCAAGGGCTTCAGGATAATTCATAAAATCAAGGGCTGGTGTCAGCATCTGGCATCCCGGGATAGCTGCCAGATCCCCACTGCTTAAACCGGCCCTTTATTTACTTATTGTCAGCTCTGAGCAGCACCAGGAGCCTAGCTCTGGCCACCATTTTAATTTCTCACAATGACACTGAAGCAGCACCACTCTGGGGCATTGTGTGAAATCAATAGGATCACCCTCATTCACCCACTACTGCAAACCCTAACCCCAGGCCCAGTTGTCCTAGTGCATTGCTTCACTCCATTCAGTTGTATGGAACAAGGCCTTGCAATTGGGGAAATACTTGTGGCGCTCCTGTTGATACAGTCTGGATCTTCCCCAAATGCCCAAACAGAAACAACTACTATTGTTTTATTACCGCTGCTGTTCGTTATTAATAACTTTTCTATACCAATTCAACAAAAAGTCCTCTGGGTGGCTTACAAAATCATAAAATCCATAAATAAATAGCAGCACATGCATTAAAACTGTCACAGCGACCAGCGTAAGAACAAAGGAATCAACTATATATTCTGGAAAGTAGTCTGTGTGCCTGCCTGCCTCCCCGCCCATTTGTTCTCTAAAGGTTTCGCTGCCTCTCAAGATGCCATCACAAAACTTGACACAAGGGATCCCAAACTGGGGGCAGTGGTTGTTGTCAACATTTGGACACTAGCTGCCATTTTGAATCAAGATGGCAGACCAAAACACAACTTTGGTATGATCTTTTAAGTATGAGTTAGAACACCACTCAATATATCATCATCAAACTCGACATGAGGGTTCCTAAGGTGGGGGCAGTGGTCTTCAAAAATGTTTGTATGTCAGGCATTATTCTGATGCAAGATGCTGAACTGAAACGTGACTTTCGGATGATTTCCCCATTTTTTGTCATAGGTTCACCTGCCTCTCAATCTATCATCACCAAACTCTGCACAAGGGTTCCCAAGATGGGGGCAGCCATCTTCATTTATGTTCCAGGCGCCATTTTGAATCAAGATGGCAGACCAAAATCCAACTTTGGTATGGCTTTGCCTGATTTCTTGGTGTGGCTCACTAATTACACTATCCATTTAAGAGAAACACCTTTTTTTTGGGGGGGGGGGTTCTGCAAATTCCTGGGCAGTGCTGGGCACTCACCACCAATCCAAAAGTAAAGAGCAAAACACATAATAAACCAGCATAAGAGGAGCATGAACCAGCAAAACTCAGCATAACTGTACTATCCTTACAAATAGCCACTGAACACACAAGGGTTGGCTCCCATTATCTGATACAGCTGTATGGTAGCTGTATGTTGTGCTAAATTTCATTGCTACCAGTGGGTGTGTTGTGAACAATGAACGTCATTGGACAATGTTGCTACTCCCCCACCTTTTCTGCAACATGTGCTGCTGTTCTCTCATGATTCCCCCATGAAAATAGCAGGAAAGAACTTTATGCCAATATACTGCCCCAAATTTTGCACTTGATCCCCCCAATTTCTGGGTTAATGGGGTTGCAAATAGAACCAATTAACATGGAAAGGAGCACTAAACTATATTCCGCTACATTCCCAGAAGTGGCTTCTGCATCGTGTGAAAGCTCAAGTAGAAAGAGGAAATTAACAATGTCAGAGAAACGGAATAAATTACCACCTGAATGCAGCCTGAATGAGACTATGGTGGAGCAGAGTTTAAAAAACCACTTCTGATCTTCATTTCCTCTCCTACAGAAGGTCCCAGAGCTTTGTTGTCTATTGAAGCCCTCTCCCAGCCACACACCCCTTCCAGACTCTCAATTGTATGTTGCCACCATGCCCAAGTGACTTCAAGATCCCAAACTGTGCTTAGGGGAACCCTGTGCCTTTCAAAGTCTTCTGATGTGCAGGTTTTAAGTGGGCTCAGCTTTTTTTCCACTGGGATGGAGATCAAGTGACCAATGGCGGTGAGCTTCGCCTGATGAATCTCACAGCCCCTCTTGTGGGCACAGGAGCTGAACCCGAAAATGAAAAGCAAAAGGAAACCATAAACACAGGAAGGTGCCCATCTAGCTCACTATTGTCCACACAAACTAGAAGCAGGTCCCCAGGGTTTCAGACCCAAGGTCTTCCCCAGTTCTACCTGTAAACGTCAGGGAATCGAACCTGGGAACCTTCTGCATGCAAAGCAGATGCTCTACCACGAAGGGATGGTCAGTCTTTGTTTCGTTGCCTCTGCAACAAGGGCCCTATTTGCAAATAGCCCCCCCCCCAGCATTTTCACCTGCCAACTCCTGGAGGGTGAGGGAAGGACAGAAGGAGGGAAAGAAAGCAAATTGCCATGCCTTACAGTTAAGGATTAGTCTGAAATCCAACTTGCTGGCAGCTCCTCTGGGCTGTAAGCTCCGACTTTCAAAAGTTGCAGGTGGAGCAGGGTGGGCTGGTGGCTCTTTCCCTTTCCATTGCACTCACCTGAGCAGGTGAGCCAGGTAGAAGTGTCTAGGAGAGCAATCCTTCTGTCACACTGATACGGCTGTGGGCAGAATGGCACCCAAGCCCAGGTTGCGGAAAACAGCACAGCCAACTGCTCTGCCCTCTTCTTCCTCCCGAGCCAGCACCCATTTCCACCCATTTGCCCTCCAGGCTTGTTTGTGATTTGCAGTGGCCCTGGCAAGATTTAGAGTGGGGAGGAGGAGGAGGAGGACACAGCAGGCAGCGAGGGGGTGAGGTCTCAGCAAACTCAAACCCTGGCTCATCGAAAGCAGGTCAAACCCAGCCAAGCACCTCAACAGGCACAGAACGAGCAGGATCAGTGCACACAAACCCAGCTGGCAGGAGGGGATTGGAAGAACAGGCAAGTACTGCCAGCCAGGCTGGTTTGAAGTTGACTAGGCAAGTTGCTGGGCTCCTTGGCTTAGGCTGCAGATCAGCAGTGACAACATCTAAATTGGTGCATACTACCTAAAAGCAGCGGGTGGAGAACTTCAAACCCTAGGGCCAAATGTGGCCCTCCCAGCCTGACTCTTGAAGCTCTCCTCCAGGCCTCACCCATCAATAGCTCTGCCCTACGTCCATCTGCTGCCAGGCCAGGTTCAAGGGTCTTGTGATAATTTACAAAGCCCTAAGCAACTTTGGCCCAAAGGACCTTGTGATTCTCTATGCTCAGTTGCTGAGATTCTATGATGGAGGCACTTCTGGTGGTTCCCCCACTTGCCCCTGATGATCATATCCTCCAACATTTCTCCAATGAAAATAGGGACAGCCTATTCCAGTGATGGCTAACCTTGAAACTCCAGATGTTTTGGGACTACAACTCCCATCATCACTGACCACTGATCCTGTTAGCTAGGGATGATGGGAGTTGTAGTTCCAAAACATCTGGAGTGTCAAGGTTAGCCATCACTGTCCTAAGGAAAAGTGGGGCATTCAGGCATCAAAGCAGAAACTGGGAAGTGAGTTCCACAGTTTATGCTCTGTTTGAATAAGTCCATGAGGTCTAGTGCCATGAGAGGTTTTTCTCTATCCAATTCTCCATGCCATGCATCCATTTATGAACTTCTGTCATGTCACCTCCTACTTTCCTTCTCTCTAAATTAAAAAAAACCCCAAGCGCTGCAAACTTTTCATTATAGGGAAGTTGCTCCACCTCATTGATCAGCCCTTTTCTGACTCTACAATAACCTTTTTGAGGTGAGGCGACCAAAACTGTATGTGGTATTTGCATGATAGGTTTGCACCCTGGCATTATGAGACCCTACGCCGGGGAATCCTACAATGGATCTGGCGATCCTACCCTGAGCAAAAAGGCTGGTTGGGTGGCCATCTGTCATGGATGCTTTCAGCTTAGATTCCTGTATTACAGAGGGTTGGACTAGATGACTCTTTGAGGTCCCTTCCAACTCTAAAGGTAAAGGTAAAGGGACCCCTGACCATTAGGACCAGTCGTGACCGACTCTGGGGTTGCGGCGCTCATCTCGCATTATTGGCCAAGGGAGCCGGCGTACAGCTTCCAGGTCATGTGGCCAGCATGACTAAGCCGCTTCTGGCAAACCAGAGCAGCGCACGGAAACGCCGTTTACCTCCCCGCTGCAGTGGTACCTATTTATCTACTTGCACTTTGTGCTTTCGAACTGCTAGGTTGGCAGGAGCAGGGACCAAGCAACTGGAGCTCACCACATCGCGGGGATTCGAACTGCCGACCTTCTGATCGGCAAGCCCTAGACTCTGTGGTTTAACCCACAGCGCCACCTGGGTCCCAGTGAGTGCATAGGTGCAAAAGCTGAGCGTCTGAGCCATGGGGGGCCATCTGAAGACCTCAGTGATCAGGGAGGGTTATAAGGGATCAGGCAGTCCTTGAGGTATCCTGGGCCCAAGTGGTTCAGGGCATTTAAAATCAACTGAAGCACCTTTCACCCTGGGCATTGGCTGTGCTGGTTGGGGCTAAATGGAGTTGCAGTCCATGAACATATGAAGGGCCACAGCTTCCCCTACCCTGATTTATTCCTTCTCCTGGCCCCACTCTTCCTCCGCCCCTCCCTGGTTTTAACCCACAGCGCCACCCGCTTCCAACTCTAGAACTCTGTAATTCTGTGATTCTATGACCTCCCGTCTTCATCCATTTCTAAAAGTCTATGGATTTGCTTTGGGTTTTTTCCAAAGCCATCCACAAAGGCTTCGGAGCTGTCAAGGGCCTTTCACTCTGCATCGTACGGAAGGGGAGGCAGCATTTCCCACTGACCTTCACCCTCCCAGATGGCACAGCTCAAGCCTGCACAGGTGGCTGTCCGGATGGCAACAGCTTGGCAAAGTGCGTGGCTTCTGTGCAGTCCGGGAAGGAGCTCTTGCCGAGACTTACCTCCCTCGGAACAGCTTGCATGAAAAGATGCCCAAGGAAGAAACAAAGCGAGGCAGCGGCCAGGAAACGCCATCAGGACTAGAAGCGCCGCAAGCGGAAGTATTGTTCACTGCCTGCCCAGAAATGGGCTTGACCAAAGAGGTCATAAAAAAAAAAGTGGGTGTTGTGAAGGGCAGCTCATGTGAAACAGGTAGATCTGACCCATGGACACATCAATCCACCTGGGAAGCTGTCTCCTAGAAATGACCTTGAACTTGTATTTGTTCATCTGCCCCTGGATTGTCTACCGGGACTGGGAAATGGCTGTAGCTCAGTGACAAAGAATCTGCCTTGCCTGCAGAAGGTCCCAGGTTCAATCCCCAGCAACCCTATGCTGCCAGTCATACAATTCTGAGCTAGATGGACCAAGGGTCTGATGTGGTATAAGGCAGCTTGCTATTTTGGGGGGAAATGCTAGCTCAGTATTGTCTACACTGACTGCCAGCAGCTCTCCAGGATTTCAGACCGACTACTTTCTCCAGGTGTACCTGGAGATGCCAGGGATTGAACCTGGGACCTTTTGTATGCAAAGCAGGTGCTCTACCACTGAGCTACGATGGCCCTTCTTCCATGCTGCCAATAGGAGAGCAGTGAGTGTCCAGGATGTTGTAGCACCAAGCCAGCACTAACCCGCCCCCCCATCCCTTTCTCCTTGATTAGGTACATCTACTTCTCATTGATTTCTGATGGGAAACCATGCTAATCTCCCTGTCATTTCAAGAAGTATTTTTCCTGTCCTTCCCCAGGGCAGCCTTTTCCTCCAAGGTCAAGGTGCTTATCTCTCTGAAACAATCAGTATTTACATTCCTCAACCCTTCAAGACTCAAGTTATGCATGGTGGGAACCTGTGCCAAGAGATCTTGTTGCCGAAACATGTGATTTATTAATATCTTTAATCACAGATCTCAGAATTTCAAGGGTCCCCCTCTCCCCTGCTTAAGGTCTTGTGAAAAAACCAGGAGATTTTTCAGGGTTATGTAAGTCCTGCTCAGAATAGACCCATTGAAACTGATGAACCTAAGTTAATCCTGGCCCATAATGATTCAGCTCTGAGAAGGACTAGAATTGGATACAACCCTTCAACCTATCCCTGCCCACTTGATAACAACGAGCAGCCTGTCTAGGAAATACTTCTTCACAGAGCAAAAATCAACTTGTGGAACTCACCGCCACAAGATATGCCTAGTGCAGAGGACATGGGGTGGGTGGAACAAGGTAGGAACACATTCTCAGTTCACACAAAGTACCACACCCATCTGCTGGGGGACCTCACCACAGGAGGTCCCCCAAATACAGCAGAAGCTTCTCGCCACATTTTTAAGTAAGTGAAGTAGTACACATTGCCATCTAAAGAGTTCATGTCCCCCAAATCCCGAATGTACAGTCATCTAGCTGCACACTGAGGGGAGATTGTCAGTGGCAGAGCATCTGCTTTGCATGCAGAAGGTCACAGGTTCAATCCCTGGCATCTCCAGGTGGGACTGGGAGAAACTACCATCCGCAACCCTGGACAGCTGCTGCCAGTCAGTGTGCACAATATTAAGCTAGATGGACTAATGGTCTGACTTGGTACATGGCATATTCCTGTGTATAACCTTGTAGCCGTCTGTAGGCCCCGGTCAGTTTTGGATAGTAATGATGGGCAAATCTGCCAGTTTTGGTTTCTCTCATTTTCTTATTTTCCCATTCTTCAGTTTGACCAATTTCCCCATCACCTTGAAAACTTTTTTTTTTAAAGTTTGCATTGAAATTTATATGCATTCATATGCATCCTCCAAATAGATGGATTTTTGCAACCAATTTCCACAGGCATCTGGTTGGCCACTGTGAGAACAGGATGTGGGACTTGATGGGCCACTGGCCTCATCCAGCTAACTCTTCCCATGTTCTTAAAATTCAAAGACATCAGAATTGCCAAAGGCACCTGCCTTTTGGTTCAGGAAGGGCTCATCTGCAATTACCTTTCATCTGCACTTGGAAGCACAGGTCTGAGCTTTCCAGGCTCGTGTCTAGGCGCTCCCCTCCCCGCCACTTTCCCCATGAAAACTCACTCTTTACTGCTGAATCAGAGCATTGGAAACCTGAATGGACCATGGGAAGCATGCACCCATGCCTTGAAAGCACAGTGCAAAAGTTAAGTGTGGATAAGCCCTGAGTGCAAATGAGCTCAGTTCACATTCTGCACACCTGCCAACAAAGTTTGAAACCACCAACATAACTGAAAGATTGTGCTTTCAAACTGTGTTGAGACATAGCCAAGCAGCAGACCATCTGCTTTGCCTGCAGAAGGTCCCTGGTTCCATTCCCACCATGTCCTGGTACATGTCTGGAAACCTGGAGAGCTGCTGCCAGCCAGTGTCTACAATACTGAGCTAGATGAGCCAAGGGATAAGCCAGCTTCCTATGTTCCCAAGGTCACCTGGCGCACTCTGTTCAGGATAGAAGCCCATCCTTGTTTGGGGTGTGCTCCCATGACTCTTCTTTAGCTGTTCCACAAGCTGCCCCAGAGATATCCTTATCTCCCTGCAATACTGCACCGCCCTTGGGTGCCATTCCTTTCTACCAGTTCCCAGGCTTGATTACCCTCCTGCCTTCCGCTCCCCCTGCCCGTTTCTTAATGGCCTTATATATTTAATCTTGCGTTTGGCAGCTGCCTCTATTTGGAGCAATGTCAGGTTAATTCATAACTCATCACCACGGCTTGCAGTTCAGAGAGGCCTGCGGTCAACAAGGGGAAGCTGTCCTTTGATAAGATGATAACAGAAAACTTGCTCCGCACGTTATTATTATTTTTAAAAAACAACAACAGGTAGCTTGAAAGTTTTATTCCTCTCTCTCCTCCCGGCTGAAAGGTCAGGGCGTCCTGCCTGCTTCTCTCTCTCTCTCCCCCCCCCCCCCATCTGGTTTTTGCCCTTTGTGCTTTGATAGGAGACATGTTCTGTTCCGAAGGCTCCGTAATGGCCAAGCTCTGATGTAACTGACGGGCCTTGCCAGCCTGGCTCACCCTGCAAGGGGCTTTTGGGGCTAGGGAAAAGGTAAACTCGCCCTGACGGCTGCTGTTCGGAATAAAACCAGGGAGGGGCGGAGGAAGAGTGGGGCCAGGAGAAGGAATAAATCAGGGTAGGGGGAGCTGTGGCCCTCCATATGTTCATGGACTGCAACTCCCTTTAGCCCCAACCAGCACAGCCAATGCCCAGGGTGAAAGGTGCTTCAGTTGATTTTGAATGCCCTGAACCACTTGGGCCCAGGATACCTCAAGGACTGCCTGATCCCTTATAACCCTCCCTGATGTCTTCAGATGGTCCCCCATGGCTCAGACGCTCAGCTTTTGCATCTGGGGGGACCTATGCACTCACTGGGACCCATAGGCGCTGTGAGTTAAACCACAGAGCCTAGGGCTTGCTGATCAGAAGGTCGGCGGTTCGAATCCCTGCGATGGGGTGGGCTCCCGTTGCTCAGTCCCAGCTCCTGTCCACCTAGCAGTACGAAAGCCCGTCAAAGTGCAAGTAGATAAATAGGAACCGCTCTGGCAGGAAGGTAAATGGCATTTCCATGTGCTGCACTGATTCGCCAGAAGCGGCTTTGTCATGCTGGCCACATGACCTGGAAGCTATACGCCGGCTCTCAGCCAATAAAGCGAGATGAGTGCCGCAACCCCAGAGTCAGACACGACTGGACCTAATGGTCAGGGGTCCCTTTACCTTTTATGCACTCACTACTTGGGTCCAATTTTATGGAACTCCTTTCCAGCTGAGAACAGACAAGCCCCCTCCCTGTTGAACGTAGTGTCTATGGAAGACTAATCCAGTGGGGACTGTAACTGAATTCTGAGTTATAGTTTTTACAGTAAGGTAAAGGGTAAAGCACAATTGTTTACTGTTCAAATAGTACCACGTCTCATTTGAGCCCAAGTCCCGGAATTAGCAAAGAGAGTCATTTTGAGCTACGTCACCTGCTTGGGGGGGTGGGGGGAAGAGACACACAGATCAATGTTGGCCAGAATGTTCATTTGCATCACAAATGCCTCTCCTCCCGTTTCTGCATTAAAGCCTGATCGGACGGTTCACTTAAAAAACAAAAAAAGTGGCAAGAAAGAAATCTCCAAGGCGATTCAAAACCTCGCGTGGATTTTCAGCCCTTTTGAAATTAGGAAAGAACTGACAATTGCAGCAGGATCAGACCACCCATGGGCCACTCCTTTACTACTTCGCGCTCTCCTTGCACCTGTCTCTGTGATATTATATTAATATGGCCCTCCTGCTCCCGATTTATAAAGCAGCCTGTAGCCCCAGGCCGACTAGAAGAAGCTTTTAAAACACACACGCAGGGGGTGGTGGTGATGTGACTTCTTTGTTCGTATATATAGCAAAACAATTCCCAGCTTGGAATTTATAGATTGGCCCCTTTAACTAAAACAACCTCCAGGGCCCAGAGAAACAAAGTACACTTCGGTTGATGGTTGATTCTCTTTTTATTTATTTATTTTTTTTAAAAAAAAATTCTTAGACAGACAGCCTTTGCCCAGGAGGGGCAAGCATGAAAAATGTATGTGAGGATCCAGAGAAGGGGAAGATGCTGAACAGAGGCAATCGATCATGCAGCTCCGAAAGCCACACAGCTGTGCTGGTTTCCTTGTACTCGTACCTCGCCTGCTATCATCCGTCTCGGGGAGAGTTGGACCGTGGGTTCGCTCCACGGATCTGCTTCATGCAAGGAGGGATAATGTCGGCCAAGGACAGAGTCACACCTAGGGATGGGAGAAGGCATTGCTTTCCATCCCACCCTGGATTTGCCGCATGCACCACCGTCCCCGTTCCACTGCAGTTTGTCTTCCGCCCAAAGCTACTTGCTTTGTCTCAGGGTCCGCTGCGATTAAATTGTGCGGTTCACAGAATCAATGGCTTAAGTTACGCTGTCGTTACGTTATTACACCCCATTCATTTACGGATGCGTAGCTCCGGAGATAGGGCACGAAATCTCAGAGTTGTGGGTTCGAGCCCTATGTTGCACTAAAATGTTCCTGCGGTGCAGGGGGTTGGACTAGATGACCCCCGGGGTCCCTTCCAACTCTACAATTCAGTGATTCGGTGAAACACAATGCAGATGTGCCAATCATTTGTGGACTGAAAGCAACAACAGCAGTGAATGCTGATCAGATTTGCTGGACTGAACTTCATTCTGGACATGGGGTAAAAATGCAACCTGTGTGCTCAGAGGGAAGCTCATAACCTGGTCTGAAGGTTTTACCAGTTTCACACCATGTTTGTTCTGCCACTTGCAATAAATAAATCAATTAGGGTGTCAGCACCTACTCTCTGAAACCCCCTGCTGATTAATATTAAGTGGGCTCTTTTGTTGTACTGTTGTTTTTTGCACCAGCTAGAAAAAAATATTTGTTTAGGCAAGACTCCCCAGACATACATAAATTTCATTACCTACATTCGTTTTTAAAATTCCTTGATTTTATGTAAAGTTTGATGATTTTATTATGTCTGTTGTTTTAAAGGCTGTTTAATGATTTTTTGATGTCTATTTCACACCATTATAAAATAGCAATACATAAATCTTGCTAGATAGATAAAATAAATAAATCAATAAATACCCACCAGCTCCTGGAGGGTCCATCAAAGGTCTGGGAAAAAAATCTTGGGGCGCCCCTCACTCCACTTCTCTGGGGCTAGGAATGGGGGAGAAAATTCAGTTCATAATGTGATATAGTGGTTAGATTGGGACTTGAGAGGCTAGAGTTCAAATCCCCACTCAGCTATGCAGCTCACTGGATGAGTTTGGGCCAGTCACGGCCTCCCAGCCTAGCCTACCTCGCAGGAGCGCAAGTTATCCTGCCACAGAATATGTACAAGCATGCACATACTTTGTAGAGAAATTGGCAATTTTTATAGCCTCTTGGAATGAAAAGATTGAGGGAGATGTAAGACCTTATTCATTATTTTCTTTGGTTTCAAACTACGGATTTTCTTTTTGGTGAATGATTAATTAACCACTTCCTTTTCCGTGTACCATTCTTCTCTGTGTATTTACATTGTTCGTAATTTTTTTAATTAAAAAATGAATCTATTAGGTATAGCCTGCCTAACAATGCACCTGTTCATGAAAATGCATTATACTGGGGAAAATAGCTAGCGAAAACTTGCATAGAAGGCAAAACTACATATAAAAATATGCGTATAAGGATAAATTCATGCTCAAATGCTGATGGATTTTTAGGAAGGCTTTTTTTTTTTTTAATGCAAACCGATGTGGAAACATGGAGAACTGAGCTGAAGATGGGGAAAGCGAGAAACAAAGAGAAATTGAAAACGACAGATTCACCCATACCTACCTGAGGCTACTCAAGACTTGCACACCCTGGGGGAAGGCAGGAGAGGAGAAGCCCAGGCCAGGGGGCTAGTGAAGAATATTTTGTACTGTTTGTTTGTATTAATATTTTAACATTGCAAACTGTGCCTCGGATACCTCGGCAGAAAGACAGTATTGTTATGCGTTTAGCTGAAAAGCTAGAGAGGCAGAGCAATGCGTTGATCTCCGTTGCTGCCAAGGAGGGTGGTGGAGACCTCTTTGGAGGTCTTTAAGCAGAGGCTTGACAGCCACCTGTCAGGAATGCTTTGATGGTGTTTCCTGCTTGGCAGGGGGTTGGACTGGATGGCCCTTGTGGTCTCTTCCAACTCTATGATTCTATGATTCTACTAGTCCCAATGGGCACCAGCTATCACTGGTGCCATGTCACATGACAGCGTTCTCTGAAGTCTAATGGGCACCAAGTGGGCACCAAGGAAGATCTCTTTGGGCGCATTGCACGCCATCCATACTGATGATCCCTGCACTAGAACCTTTGCTGTGGGCTCCATTTTTACCACCCTCTTGGTTTTCTTAACCAATCTTCTAATTACTGCTAAAAAAAAATCTTTTCTGGTTATTCTTTTCAAAAATTAAAAATATATATAAAAATATTGCTTAAGGATGCTTCCAACAAATGGGTCACTGAGGTATTGCAAGCAGGTTGCTAGCAATAGGGTGTGGTTGTGTTTTCTACGGAGCTGGAATGCATGAGAAGGACTGGGCCCACAATAAACACCAAGGTGGAAGCATCCTGAAAGAATGTTATAGCACTATAACACTGCTGGGAAGGGCAATGAGGACATAAGAAGAGTCTTGCTGGATCAGGCCAATGGCCCAGCTGGTCCAGCATCCTGTTCTCACACGGGCCAACCAGATGCCTATCCAAAACCTGCAAGCAGAACCTAAGCACAAGAGGACTCTCCGCATCTGTGGTTTCCAGCAACTGGAATTCAGAAGCATTTCCTCCAACCGTGGAGACAGAGCTGGTAGCCATGGATAGCCTTTACCTCCATGAATTTATCCAATCCTCTTTTAAAGCCATCCAAGTTGGTGGTGAAGGAGGGAGTTGCATAGTTTATCTACATGTCATGTGAAGAAGCCCTTCCATTCGCATGTCCATGAGTTCTAGTGTTATGAGAGAGGGAGATAAAAAATCTTCCCTCTACAATGGTACCTCTGGTTACAAACTGAATTCTTTCCGGAGGTCCGTTCTTAACCCAAAACCGTTCTTAACCTGAGGTGCGCTTTCGCTAATGGGGCCTCCCGCTGCTGCCGTGCCGCCAGCACGTGACTTCCGCTCCCATCCCGGTGCAAAGTTCGCTACCAGGAGGACCTACTTCCGGGTTAGCGGAGCTCATTACCCGAAGCGTTCATAAGGAGGATGGTATGTAATCCGAGGTACCACTGTATCCCCTATCTCCTATGTTATGCATCATTTTATAAGCTTCTAGCCTGGCACCTCTGACTTGCCTTTTCTCTAAAGTAAGGACGTCCCAGATGCTGCAACCTTTCCTCATCATTGCTCCATCCACTGGAAATATTTTGCAGCCACCGTCCTTTTAAGCAACATTCCCCGCCTCCCCCAATTAGACAATTCCAATCTCTACTTGTGATCCAAAACAGAGTAAGTGCTCAGGTCACCTCCAGATTGCCTGCATTTTGTGGCGAGGATTCAACCGCATCCTGGAAATCCAGTCTGGAGCAGTTCAAGTGGATTAAAACGCTCTGTTGCTATTTAACACAAGACTAACACAACAACTGCACTTCAAATAAATCCCCACAGTGATGTTTGTTGCTAGAAAATGATTTGGGGGTGGGTGGGGTGGGGAATGCACTGAACAGTGTGGGATGAACAAACAATTAACAGGAAGACAGCTAACCACCACACAAGCAAATCTGGACGGCTGCGGAATGAATGCCCGTTGCCACATCCCCTCCCTGCAAGATGAATGCTTTATAAAGAGCACACATAGTCAAATGAGGATGGATGCTCTACAAAGCAGGTCATCTGGAGAAACCCATACTTCTTCTCTTTTTGCTTTTCGGCATTTCCTGGGGAGCAGCGAGAAATCGTGCTTCAAATGAATTAAGCACCCAGTGATAAATAAATAATTGGGTTTTTAAAAAAATAGAAATAAAAAATTAAGGATCGCTCAGGATTCTCTGCTCTCTCCAAATGGTCAGTTGGCTGAATTGGGCCTTCCCCTTCTGCACTCCCAGCAGCTGCACCATCACGGCCCAGAAGGAGAAAGAACAGCACAGTATCACCGGAATAGTGGAACAGCCATGGAAGTTCCACCTTAACAGCTCACTGAGCAATTCTTAGCGCTAGGATCCGCCCGTGTCGAGGTGATATGGGTCATAGCCAGGATTTCTCGCAGACAGGATTTCCTGCAGATTCGAACTATCTTACTGCTACTAGCAACTTTGAAGGAGGGGTTGGGATTGGGAGAGGGGTAAAAATGGGTCCCCTCTATGTTTTGCTCTGCAGAGACGTTTGGGGCAGGGGGCAGGTTTTCATCCGGGAAATGGCACGGGGGGGGGGGAAGGGTTAAGTACCGCTCTCAATGCTGCAGTCCCCATCTGATGGCTGCACATTAGGAGTAGTGCTCCTAATCCGGATTCCAGCCAACTACGTGTTCCGGGATACTTATAAGCAGTGCTTTTTTCTTGGGGTACGCATACCCCTAAACATTTTGTGAATCTTTGTACTTTTGTCCATTTGCTGTTTTTATTTTCCCTGATTTGAACTATAAAATGGTGATTTTCTTGAGTCAAAATGAGAGTCCCCTTAACATTTTTTAAAGAAAAAAAAAGCACTGCTATAAGCTGTCATGGAAATCATTCTCCACCTGTCCTTCGGTTTTCTTTTTCAGCTGACATTAAACTTTCTGTGACTCCCTCTGTCCACAGAGCGTGCCCATATTTCACAAGGCTACTGGGAGCAGGGAGCTTAAGAATTCCTGTTTTTCAGTTGTGCAAACCTCAGCCTACAATATTTTCCATGTTTCACAGCGGCCCCCTTTTAACTCCGCTTTCACTGGGAAGGGGTCACCGGGTTCGCGGTTTGAAGGCGTGACGGTAATGGAGCCGGTAATCAACAGAACCAAATAAGCCTTTTATTTCAAACTAATCAGCTGCTCATTAGAAGGGCTAGATGTGCTTTTGTTTTGCTTTGTTAAAAATACACTGGCTCAAAGTTTGCTTTTACACGTCCCATAAATTCAGCACATCTCCCATTAAACAAAGGATGAGTAATTTTTACTGCAAGAGGCCATGAGAGGAAAATCTAAAATATGGAATACATATCTCATAGATACTGTATGAAAAGTACGAGGATTTTAGGGCAGTCTTCGCCAACAAGCTACCCTCCAGACGTTATCAGTGTTTAATTGTTTACATGTTTAATTGTTTTTCAATAATAGATTTTTCTATGTTTTTTGCAGCTCTTATTTTTATCTGTAAACACGTTAAGTCCCATCTGGGAAAAAGGTGGGTTAGAAATTAATAATAATAATAATAATAATAATAATAATAATTCACCTAGGTTATTTTCCACTAGCATATGCATTTTTATGCACACTTAACTTAGTATATGCATTTTTGAACACAATACTTGACTGGAGAACTGCATTGCAAAATTCTGAGAAGGGTGAATCTTTTTTCAGTTTGCATGTTGCTTTGGAAAATGCGAATTAGGCAAATTCACCTATAAATGTGAAGTGAAACAAATTCTCCCCCCCCCCTTCCCAACTGGAATCAAGCGTTGTGCGCATGAAACTGCCATTGCCCACTCTCTTGCCTCCCTCCCTTTGTCTCTTTCTCCCTCCCTTGCATTCCCCACTGTTTTAGACTGCAAGCTCCTTGAGAGCAGAGACCTTTTTTTTTTTTAACCTGTGGAATTCCGTAAGTCTCCATCTACATGGATGCTGCAGTATTTAAATTATAATTATTAGCAACATACCTGGATGCATCATCTCTGAACAGAGCAAAGGGTTTGCGGGTAAGAAACAGTGGTGTGTTCCTCTTATTTGCACCTCACCACAAATAAATAAGCAACAACAACCCGAACTCTGAGCTACTGGAAAGAACAAGCTACGCACAGAAATATTCCTTTATAAAAATGCTAAGGGAGGTTTTGTTTAGGTTCATAAGACGGTAGATGCCCTTGTATTGTTCCATTTTGTTTTGTTTTAAGCTGCTTGATTGCTTGTGCCTGCATATGCTAAGTGTTTTAATCTCTCCACGCCCGGGTAGGTTCAAATGGTTTCGTGGAAAAGGTTATGCTGCTATAAGAGCACTGATGTGATGTGTGATTATACATCACCCACTTGCCACCAGAACAGATCCAGATTCCCTGGGACCCAGATATTCCTAGAGCATTTAAGATTCCCGTGGATTCTAAGCAGGAAAAATCCACGATCAACATTCGTAGATCGTTTCGTGGAACTATGGATTATAAGCATCAAACGCTGCAACTGGACTCTGGTGGTGATTACAGCTTTTTTAACAAACAAACAAACAGCAGCAGCAGCAGACAAATACCAATCTTAACAAGTATCTTTGTGTTATCTGGTGGGCAAACACAGCCCTAAACTAACGTTTCAAATGCTTCTGGTACACGGAATAGTATTCCACCTACCATCCTAAGAATGCCATTGCACCTCTCACCTGCCTTCTCACTAACCTAGCTGGGTCTTTGCAATCGCTTTGAGGGGAGGGCTGCAGCTCAGTGGTACAGCATCTCCTTTGCAAACTTGCCTGCCTAAACTGGATTTGGATACGACTTCTATTTGTACAGCAACTTGGGACACATTGCCAGCACTCTGAAACACTGAACAGCGGCAACAGAAACTGCAAAAGGCTGATTTCAGCAAGCAGGAAGCAACCGCACACCAAGCAGCGCCAAAAAGGACATTGTCTCCCTGAAACCCATCAAGAGTTCTTGCTAGTGCTTCTTTCCTTTACCCCACACGTGCTGCCTTTCCACTGGGTCTAAAAACCAAGCTGCTTGCTTAATTGAATTCCTTAAATGACATTCCTCAAATAACCGAAACCGAAGCCGGCACCACGGCAGGTTCATTGATGGGCTATCATGCCGACTCTTCGCTTTCCTGTAACGTCAGGGATTCCCAGAGACTTTGCCATACCTATCACACGGACCATCGCCGTGAGATAACTGTTTCTGGTGCAATTCCCTCCTGTGCTTATAGACAAAAATTGAACCAGGGGTTTGTGCGGGCGTGAAACAGCAGCGAGAAAGCGACAGGTTGCAGGGAAACGCTGCAAAAGGAGAAAGGTTAAGTGGCCTTCATGCGGCAGGACTCCAGAATTCAGTCTCCCAGGCTGAAGAAGCAGAGAAAGGGGGAGCAGAATTGCTTTACTAGAGCTTTGCTGGATTCATGATGTTTCTCCTAACAAAAGGACGGGTGAGCAAGGTGAACACCTGCTGGGTTGGAGCAAAGGCCCGTTCAGCATCCTACTCCCACAGTAGCCAATCAGAAGCCTCTTTTGAGAAGCCCACAAGCAGAGCATGGTGGCAACATCAACAGTCCTCCCTAGCTGTTGTCCTCAAGAAACTGGCATTCCGTGGTAGACTTCACTTGCACATGGAGGTTCCATTCAGTGATAGAGGCTAGCAGGTTGTATCACGGGCTAACAGTGACCCTTGTCTGGCTCTGTGTCTTCCCAACCCACTTTATTAGTAAACAGGCCCTGTTTCTGCTTATATTAACCCCTTTTGGCAGCTTATTTGACTTAGCTGAAATTCCTCAGGGAGTGCAGCAGTGATGTCCCTGCACAAATTGAAAAGCTCCCATCTCCCTGTCGGGGGCTACACAATCCCCACTGAGCCATGGGAGAAAGCAAACACACTTTAGACATCCTGGGTACACCTAAATGATATATAAAGTTGATCTCTAGAACTTGTACATTGACCACTAAGCAACAAAAGCGTATGTCTAAGATATTACTGCAGATCTAGCATGCATTTTTTCTTATATACAAAATGATAGAAGACTCGGTCTATTTATTAGTATCGTTTATTTTATTTATCTTCCTTTTTTTTTTTTGAAACCCAACAAAAAGTTATTGAAAAATAAAATAAAGGGGGGGGAACAGCCTTCTCACTCATCACTACAGAGGATTGGGGGGGGGGGGGAGAGAAGGGAAGTTCTTTGCCCTGTTGCCGATCAGATCGCAACATCCCTGAGCCGAAACTGACATCTCAAAATCTTTATTTAAAATCAAACAGCCAGCCCTGCACATTGCTTGCAATCCCTTTGTAGAGGTCGCCTCGTAGTCACTCCTGGACTTCTCCCTTTCTGCAAAACCTATACCCACAAGCACAAAGAAACCTGCCTTGCACCGTGTCAGACCGCTGGGTCCATCTGCACCAGTATTGTCCACACTGCCTGGCAGCAGCTCTTTGGGGTTTCAGGTAAGGCACATCATTCCGTGTCTTACCTGGAGATGCAGGGGAATTGAACCGGGCACCTTCCCCATGCAAGGCAGATGCTCTCTGCCACTGAGCTGTGGTCCTTTGCTGACAAAGGAAGCTGCCCTATACCAAAGTCAGACAGCTGCTCCATCTAGCTCAGTGTTGTTGGCACAGGCAGGCAGCAGCTCTCCAGGGTTTCATGGAAGTCGCATTCCCATCCCTACCTGATGCCAGAGATTAAGCTTTCTTCATGCAAAGAAGGTGCTATGCAGTGCTTTCTTTCTGGGGGGTATCCAAGGGTACGCAGTACTGGCACATTTTTCTTCTAGAAGAAAAGCACGGGCGCTGCAACCCCTCCTGATCAAAACCCAACAGTTTTGCCTCTTTCTCCCTCAGTTCGCACCAAAACACAGGGGTCCCCCAGCTGCCATAAAAAGTGATGCAAAAGTCACCCATCAACATGCTGGAACTGCGAGTGGGGCTCACCAACTCCAGACACAGCTCCCTTCCAATTCCGTAACAGCCACTGGCTCCCTTTACCTTGGTTCCAGCATGGGGAGCATCCATGGAGGTTGAAGTTTCAGTCCAGACAAACCAAAAACCCAGGTTGGGATGCAGCACTAAGTCAAACCATGGCTTAGCCCTGAGTAGTGCAGAAGCAACCGGGGTGAAGGGAAAGAAAGGCAGCTGTGATATTTGGTCCGGCAATGCGTGTGTTTTCCCTTTTCACACTAAGACTTGGTTTGGCTTAGCATTAAGTGGGCCAGCAATTCCAGGAAGGTTGTTCTCTGTAGCAGCTGCCACAGAGGTTTACTAAGCTGCCCAAACTGCCTTGGGATATCACCTGTGGCTTACTAGGCACAATTTGGCCTCTGAAGGACTAAATGTGCATGTTATATATGCTAATAAGGAAGCCTATTCCAGTGAAATGTTAGGGGTTGCTTTGCCTTGGAGAGGCGGCAGATTCTCCATCACTGGAGGTATTTAAGCTGGAGGAATTTCGGGATGGGCTTCAGTTTCGTGCCAGAGCATCTGCTTTGAAGGTCCCAGGTTCAATCCCTGGCATCATCTCCAGGTAAGGCTGGCTGACACCCCTGTTTGAAACCCTGGAGAGCCACTGCCAGTCAGTGCAGACAACACTGAGCCAGCTGGACCAATAGTTTGACTCAGTTTAAAGTAGCTTTCCACTCCCATATTGCTAAGAAGAAGCTGGATGAGGTGCCATATTCCCAAGGTACAATACTGAGCAGTTAGTTGGCTGGATGAGATGACCTCCAAGTTCCATTCCAACTCTAAAATTCTATAATTCTAATTGCATGCATATTTTTAGCCTTATACACACAGCAGACTAGGAAAGCATCAGCAGATCCTCTTTGGAACAACTGCAGTTAAAGACCAAAGTTGCAATCCTGTACATAGCGCAATCCAGCTGACTTTTCAATGGGATTTAAGCCGTGTAACTCCATGCACAACCGCAACCCAGGAACCTAAAACGATCTGTATGCTAAATAAGTCTTTCAATTATGGATCTGTGAGAATACTGTTTTTAAAAGGGGGGGAGTGGGGGAGTGAAGAAGCCATGTTTAAGCTAAGTGTGCAGTCTAACCAAAGTCAGAAACTCGAAGCAGCAGATGCCAAAGAAAACCACCCAACAACTTGGGCATCAAGTATGGCAATAAGCAGAATGCTCTCAGAATGACTCAACCAGGCAAATTCAGTAGTTTTTAGTTTCACCCAACAAATACCTCTAATGATAAGCTTTTAAAGAGAGAAAGGTGCTCGAATCAGAAAATTCCATACTTAGGCAAAAGTAATAATAAAAAAAATTTTTAAAGTATTTTGATGTGATCAATAGCCCTGGCAATGGGGTTGCCTCGAAAGGTGGGGATCTCATTAGGGATTGACAATCAGGTTTCTTAAGCAGGCAACTTAATGCACAAGAAGAGGAATCACATTTTGCACATTCGGGAAAAGCTCTGTTGAGAGGATGTGCCAGGAAGGAGCCCAAAGTTAGATCTGTTTCTTTGCATTTCCCACATTTCTCTATAATGCCACGAGAACTTAAGAAACTACATAAAAGGTAGGGGAGGTGGAGGGAAGTTTTTGTATTTATGCTTTCTGCGAAGTCCATTCATCTCACTTCTGCAGAGGGCCAGTATTGTTCCAAAATCTGTTCCACACACTTTTCCAGAAGAGAGATTTCCCCAGAAAAACCCACCCAGGTAGAATTTGGAACTTAAAATACTGTACACTTGCTGCCTCGCTTGCTCCTAAAAGTTGCCTTTCATTCCAGCCCTCCTGGAACCTCCTTCTTAACGGGGGGGGGGGGGGGGACCAGCACAAAGTGTCTTACCTTGAAGCTGGACCTTCTGTCTCTGCTGCCTCTCTCTCCCCCTCTCCCTCTGTGCTCTGCCTGATGTTCTCTCTGTGAAAATGAGAAGCGTTTGAGATTGTGCGGTAGGTATATATTGTCTGCAAGTGTGGCCTTAGGGCGTCCATCACACGGCCTTAGTTTACTCCTGCCCCTATAAGGAAGATTTTGTCACATGCCTGGCAGCTCCCAGCTATTCGTATGGCAAAACTGGGAAAGGGGAGGGAGGGAGAGAGAAAGAAAGAAAGAAGGAAGGAAGGAAGAAAAGGAGGGGGGGTAGAGAGAAAAGACGTGGGGGGGGGGAGAGAGGAGGGAATCTTTAATCATGGGAGAGGTGGAGAAAATTTCCCAGCACAAACCCCACAAGAGAAAAATCCCCGCCTGACCCAAAGTTTTTGGATTCGCTTCTTTTTGTTTCTGTGGCTCCTGGCAGAGTCTTTCAAGTCGCACTGGAGGCCTGGATGATGTGAGGGAAGGCTGCCTTGATCCACCTTCACTGGGCTCTCTGCCTCCCTGGGATTCGAGGGGCGGCTTGGCGTGTGGATGGTAGACGCAAACACACACACACTTTGCAAACACAAACCATCAGCCCTTACCCTCCTCCCTTGGAAAGCAGAAGCCGGGATCAGATCTAGATTCCATTCATCCCGTTATAATTCATGCACACTTTTCAAAGGAAACAAACCGGTCCATACTCTCTCTTCCCTCGTAAAGTGAAAGAAATAATATCTCGATTCCTTCAGATATATTCTCACACATGTATTCTGCGTGCTGAATCTTCAACTCTTGCTCTTCCTTCCTGCCAGCCTGCCTATGTATTTTACACACGCAGACACCCCAGCAAAATAGGCAAGTTAGTATATGGGCGCTTACAGACTGCCACAATTTTAGGGTGGTATTCAGTCACATCCTGGTCATCCAAGATGCACCACTGAAGTTTATCTGGTGCTCTTTGCAACAACACTGCTGCTCCAACACTCCCCCTCCTGTTCCCCCCCCCCGGACTTTTTTTTTTTTTGATAAGGAAAATGAGAGGGCAAATGCACTGGAGAACAAATGCTGTCGATGCAACGCATCTCACCTCCTTGAAAACAGATCAGGATGCCCACTCAATAAACGCGTGGCCTGGAAGCAGCCTCTGTGTAAATGATCACTGCACATTCCTTAACATAGAAAACCCAAATTTCAACGTGTGTCAGTGACCTGTAGGGAGGGGGGTTGGAGGGATCAACGGGAAGTTATTGTTAAATGCACTGGGTTCCCAACTTTAGAGTTGGAGGATTCTTTTCTTGAAATAAAATAAAATAAAATCTCAAAACTTTTTCAACAATCAAATCATGCCCCCCCGTAAATTATTATTATTATATTTATGTCCCAACTTTCCTCCAAGGAGCTTAAGGTGGCATATAATAATAATAATAATAATAATAATAATAATAATAATAATAATAATAATAATTTATTATCTGTACCCCGCCCATCTGGTCGGGTGGCTTCCAACAAATATCAAAATACATAATTCACACTCTCCACTTTACCTTCACAACAACCCTGTGAGGTAGGTTAGGCTGAAAGCCTGTGGCTGTTCCAAGGTCACCTAGACTCAAAGTGCTGGGGGAGAGAGGTAGAATGGTGTATAACTGTAAAAGGGTATTGAGAACAATTTATAAGCACAGCCTATCTCACCACATTGCATTCATTGTTTGCTCGGTTAAATATGGAGTTGGGAAACAGGTCACTAGTCCCTAATGGTCTGCCAGTCTCTTCTCCAGCAGGGCCATCAATAGTCAGCACTCCATAAGCAAAAAGACGGGGCTTCTGCCCTCAAGCTGATTACACTTTAAAAATTGAGGAAGGCAAAAAAGTGGAGGGGGACGATGTCACATAAGACTATAAGAAGAGACCTGCTGCAATAGGCCAATGGTCCATCTCCTTCAGCATCCTGCTCTCAGATTGGCCACCCAGATACCGGTACCTCAAAAGGAAGACTGCAAGTTGGACCCAACCCCTCCTGGAGGGTGAGCATAACCACCATGGCTAGTAGCCATTGATAGGCTTACGCTCCATGAATTTGTCTCATCCTCTTTTAAAGCCATCAAACTTGGTGGCCATCACTGCCCCCTGTGGGAGTGAGTTCCATAGATTAACCATGCGCCATATGCAGAAGGACTTCCTTTCATCTGTCCTGAATCTCCCAACTTACAACCTCGTTGGATGTCCATGAGTTCTAGCGTTATGAGGAGACAGCGAGAAAAACATTGTCCACTTTCTCCATGCCAGTCCCAGCTAGTGTCCCGCCTGCCTGCCTTCTTGCTTCCATGCTTCCAGTGCCAGGGGGTGGCACTGCCTGTCCACTTCCTGCCCCTCCTCCTTAGTCTCACCACTGCCCTTGTAGAACTCAGCAGGGAAGAGGAGATGGACAGGGACAAGACTAGCTTTAGTTGGCTCTACCTGTCATTGGTCTGGCTCCACTTACTGGTGGAATCTTTGCTTTCTGCCCCACCTTTATGGGCAAAGCAGCATAAAGTAACACAAAAACGGTTGTTGTTGTTTAGTCGTTTAGTCATGTCCGACTCTTTGTGACCCCATGGACCAGAGCACGCCAGGCAGTTTGATCAAACCCCATGGATCAGAGCACTCCCGCAGTTTGATCAAACTCATTGTAGCAGCTTTGAGAACACTGTCCAACCATTTCATTCTCTGTCGTCCCCTCAATCTTTCCCAACATCAGGGTCTTTTCCAGGGAGTCTTCTCATGAGGTGGCCAAAGTATTGGAGCCTCAGCTTCAGGATCTGTCCTTCCAGTGAGCACTCAGGACTGATTTCCTTAAGAATGGATAGGTTTGATCTTCTTGCAGTCCATGGGACTCTCAAGAGTCTCCTCCAGCACCATAATTCAAAAGCATCAATTCTTCGGCTCTCGCTTCCGTACATTACTACTGGGAAAACCATAGCTTTAACTATACGGACCTTTGTCGGCAAGGTGATGTCTCTGCTTTTTAAGATGCTGTCTAGGTTTGTCATCGTTTTTCTCCCAGGAAGCAGGAGTCTTTTAATTTCGTGACTGCTGTCACCATCTGCAGTGATCATAGAGCCCAAGAAAGTAAAATTTCTCACTGCCTCCATTTCTTCCCCTTCTATTTGCCAGGAGGTGATGGGACCAGTGGCCATGATCTTAGGTTTTTTTAATGTTGAGCTTCAGACCATATTTTGCGCTCTCCTCTTTCACCCTCATTAAAAGGTTCTTTAATTCCTCCTCACTTTCTGCCATCAAGCTTGTGTCATCTGCATATCTGAGGTTGTTGATATTTCTTCCGGCAATCTTAATTCCAGTTTGGGATTCATTCAGACAAAAAGCCCATCGATATCCCTGCACTTTAGAGAAAAAGAGAACAAGAAGAATGAACAAGAATCAAAGACTCCACTTAATCCAAAGGAAGAGACAAGGTATAGTTTGGCGCCTGCGTCCTGTCTGTCCCTGGGGAGGGGTATTCCACAGTGTCGCCACCACAACCAAGAAGACCCTGCTCCTAGATCAGTGAAGGCACTTTGAGCAAGAACTCAGATGCGGAGTGGAGATTTCTCTTTCAGGTACCCGGGTTCCACAGGTTGTTTTGTACATGCATAAAAGTTCTTTAATGTTAGCCCCTTGCTCTCTGTGGTTTTCCACTTCACAGAACCATAGGGAGCTTGGGGTGCATTCAAATGGTAGGGGAAATTGTTGATTTTCCTGATAATGCTAGTGCTCCTGTCCTATTTTCTAATGTTCTTTTCACCTTGTAATATCTGATGTGTTGTGGAACTGTGACTTTTTTAATGATCTCTTGGTATGTCCTGCTAAATGTCATGGGTGGGTGTGGCACAAGAATGAACCTCATTGGACAGTGTTGCTACTCCTCCACCCTTTCCCCAAATGTGCTCTTTTGTCCCCTTGGAAATGGCAGGAAAGAACTGTAAGCAAATCTACTGCCTCAGATTTCGGCACTTTACTCCCACAAGTTTTTTGGTTAATGGGGTTCCAAACAGATTTTTTTTCTGGAGTCAAAGAACACAGAAAAGAGCGTTAAACATGTGCCATATTCCATTAGTTTTTTGGAAGTAGCTTTTATATCACATGAAAGCTCACATATAATGCAAAATTAGGCATACAAATTGCATACAGTAGGGGAAATTTGTAGTTAAAAGCTGACGAATTTTTATGGGGACTTTTTTTTTTTGCAAACTGATGTGGAAATATGGAGCACTGAACTTGAGAATGGAAAATGAGACACTGAGAGAACTTGAAAGATTTCCCCATCCCTACTTATAGCAGACCTCTTACAGTGTTATTACCAGTGCTATTCTTTTTCTAAAAAAATGTTTAGGGGTACTCTCATTTTCCTACTCATATTGAAATTGCTGCCCCTCAATGAGGTCAAACTTAGATTCACAAAATGTTTAGGGGTATGCGTACCCCTGCATCCCCCCTGGAAAAAAAGAACTGGGCATTACCCATGCAACAGTGTAGAGCACTAGACTAGGACCTGGGAGACCAGGGTTCAAATCCCCACTCAGCCATGAAACTCGCTGTGTAAGCTTGGGCATCCTTAATATTTTTCAGCCTAGCCTACCACACAGGGTTTTTGTGAGGAGAAAAAATTGAGGGGAGAACCATATATACCAACTTGGAGTAAAGGTGGGGTATAAAAGTAATAATGAATAAAAAGAAGGACATGGCAGGGTGTGGCCAAGAAGAGCAATTCCCCTCTCCCCTCACACAACCGTAATCATACAAGGGGTAAAATCAGAATAGAACTCACGTCCCAAATACTTTCAGGAATCTTGTGATCCTTGTTCTTTAAAACACAGGAAGGGCAAACCTTTGGCCCTTGAGATATCTTTGGACTCCAGATCCCATCAACCCCATCCAGAATGGTCAAGGAGGATGGGAGTTGTAGTCCAAGAACATCTGGAAGGACACAAGTTCCTGCCCCCACCCCACTTGTAAGCAAGACCGGTCACAGCGGCATAAACTGCCCCGACTCAGTCTTGCTTACCCTTTCCACAAGCCTCGCATACAAAAAGTTACACAAACTAACTGACTTGGAAAGAAGAAGAATAAATAGAAACAATCAAGTTTTAAAAACTTGAAAAAATAGAAGAAAATACAAACTGAGTGAGTTTGCAGGGAGGGGGCTTAAGAAAGGAAACTGACTTCGGCTAGAAAGAAAATAAAAGGTATTAATTTTCTACTTTGGCCACGCCTACTTCCCCGACTTGGTGACACCCACTTTCCCATGAAGCCCCTGGAGAGTTGGCGGTGGGTCAGTGTTGTAGCCTTTGGCCCAATAAAGATGAGCCACCACTAGCACACTTTTCCAATCTTCATTTCAGTTCTTCAACATTTACACTGGGAGGCTTTTTTAAAAAAGAGAAAATGAAAATTCTTCCGCATTTTGCTGCTAATTTCTCTTAATATGCACCTTCCGTATGCAATTTTCCCTGATGTACATTTTTGCAAAGCACATTTCCGCCTAATATAATGCACTTCTGCACACTCTTATCACTTGTGTGTACATTTTTATCCACCTCCAGTTTTGCACAAGTTGAAATAAAGAAATAGGGGGAACTCACTTGGGAGGGAGAACCTCCTGGAACAAGGCAATGGTGACTGAAGGCGAACCAAATGCTGTCTCCTTTCACTAGGAGTGAGTTGAGGTGGAACTGGAGCTTCCTGGAGGAGGGGCTGGTTGATTCACTGGAGCACTAAATAGGAACAGTCTACACCTCAACATTTTGTTACAGTTGGCTTTTTATGTAGTCATGCATTCTATTTCCAAACCAACTGGCCATGTGCTGCTTTGAAGGCAGGGCACAAAGACAATGCTCAGAGATGCCCGATAAAAGATTGCAGGTTTTTAGTTGCTGTTTTTAACTGGAGAGGGCCCACGCCTTTCCCTCAGTTGTGGATGGTTTCCATGTAAAACGACAAGGATGTCTGGAGGTTTTTAAAAGGTATGGGCATTCTCTAGACCTTCAAGAAACCAAGTCATTTGACTTGAGCTTCATTTTGGACAAATGGACCATTTGGGTTCCCCCCCACCAAGCCAGCATAGACTTCTTTCAGGGGCATGGAGGGGAACTCTTTCAATCTCATGAAGCCCTGGGGATTGGGGCTTCTGTATGTCATTGGAAGCTGCTGTATACTGAACCAGACCATGGGTCTATATAGCTCAGGACTGTTGACAGTGACTGGCAGTGGCTGTCCAGAGTTTTAGGCAGAGGACATTCTTCCCAGCCCTACTTGGAGATGCTGAGGATTGAACTAGGGGACGTCAGGTGCTCTGCCACTGTGCTACGACCCTTCTCCAAGGAGTGCATGGCCTACAGAAGCTCCTTAAGTGTAATAACAATGGAAATTAAGAGCTAGAACTATCAGCTCCTCCGTTGTGTTGCAGGGGGGCTTGTATTAAAAGTTACACACCAGCATAAAGAGAGAGCTGCAGAAAGACCTGTACAATGTGTGTCTATAGAGCTCTGAAGGATGAGTGCTTCTGTATGACACAACCATCCTGTACAGAGGGAAACACTCTATTTACAATGAGGGTATGAAGGACATTGCATGGCTGTTTAACGTGGTCTCCTGAGAACTGGGTCCGCTTTGTTTTCAAGGACAAATGACTAGCTCTACCTCAATCACTGTCAGAAACTCCACCATCTCTGACCACAATCCCAGCATCTGCCATACCGAGCCAGTGGTGGCATGGAGGGCCTGGCTTGTATCTGCCTTGTGCATGTATGTGTGCAAGCAGCACACACCGCCGTGCTCATGCTTTCAACAAGCCTGGAGGCTGCTTCGGGGAGGGGGTGGGTGGGAGGGAGGTGGAACGGCAAAACGGTGAGCATGCCAGTTTCTCCCCAGGTCCACCGAGAGGTGTCTGTAGGGCTCATCTCAGAGAATGTCATAGTGCATGTGCTCCGCGAGAAGGCCTTTCAGGACTCATCAGCCCCGCTGTCACGCAGGCCGCTGCAAATCGGGAGTGACAGCTGTCTCTGCACGCACCATCCATCTGTGGCAAATGTGTCAGCTAGCTGAGCACTCCCGAGGAAACTGTTACACAGCCCGGGAATGAGAGAACGAGATAGAGGCAGGCAAAAACAGGAAGCATTGGGGAAGGATGGGGCAGAAGGTGAGGGCTGATGAATGGACCATGGTAGTTAGCAAGCTGGACTTTGAGGACAAGGTACCCCAAAATTGATTCCTACCATAGGAGCAGATGGGCGGATGATGACCTGTGTCCAACCAAAGTCCATCCAGTAGACACAACTCAGTTAATGAATTGATGTTGATCTACCAGGCTATTGAGACTCAGGTGAGGGAAAGGACCTTCTGAAGACTGAAAGGAAGGATACAGGTCTGGACTACAAGGGAAAGTGGGTCAATAGAGATAGTTTGAATGGTTTCCATCAATTTCTTCCACATAAAATAAAAGGGCATGGGTAAGGAATATTGGTCCTTTCTTACCACTGCTGTCTACTCCACTCTTGATTTCTTCCCCTGGTATGGTTTTTCCTCCCATATATCATTTTCTTTTTGGATATAAGGTCAACTTGGACACACTGAAGGCTGAAGCCTTGTGCTCCCTGTCCATTAGAGAGTCCATCTTTGGACGCAAACAGCTTCAGTTTTGAAGGAAGATGCCCTAGAGTAGATACCCAACTTGAAGTCTGCCTTCTGACAGGCATAGAACCCTTGGAAGACAAGGCAACAGGGCTCCAGCTGCCTTCTGGGCTCAATTCAAAGTGTTGGTCATAGCCTACGAAGTCCTAAATAGCTTGAGCCCCCCATAACTAAGAGATTACCTCTGCCCCTATATCCCACCATGATCCTTAAACTCTTAAGCCTCCCATGTGTGCCATGAGCACTGTGTGGAAACTATGGGCTACTACCCCACTGTTCTGGAATTACTTTCCTCAGAAATAGGGATGGGGAACCTGTGGCCCTCCAGATGTTGCTGGACCACAAGACCCATAATTCTCTTGCCATTGGCCATGCTGGCTGAGAGTTAATGGGAGCTGGAGTCCAACAACATCTGGAGGTCTGCAGGTTCCCCAGCTCTGCCCTGGAAATTCTAGGTACCTTCCAGAAGAAGCAGAAGACCAGTTTATTCAAATCAGCTTTCATGGTCCAGGGGTAAATGTGGGAACACAGGAACCTGCCTTGTACCAAGTCAGATCTTTAGTCCATCTAGCTTAGTACTGTCTGGCCCAGGAGTTCTGTGATCTGCAGACCACCAGTGGTCCTTGAGCTTCATTCAGGTGGTCTGCGGCATCTCTGTGGATTTGTGGTTCAAGACGGGAGACGGTCCATCCATCACATTAAATACGCATATTGATTTTAAGCGGGGTTTGTTTGCTTTTGCTTATTTTATTTGTTATATTGTATCTTATTGTATTGCTGTTCTAATTCTATGGAATTCAAATTGTAGTACAATAAAATGCAATTAGGAGGGAAACAAAGTTTGGGAACTGCTACCCTGCAGCTGCCTAAGGTTCCAGGCAGGGAATCTCCTCCAGCCATACCTGGAGATGCTGGGGATTTGAGTCCAGGACCTTCTGCATGCAAAGCAGATGCGCTACCCCTAAACTAAGGTGCTTTGAGTTTTGAGATTAATGCTTGCTCCAAGCCCTTGGGACTGGGCAGACTACACCCTGAATAAAAGAAGAACAGCCAAAGAACTTTGTTGGATCAGACCAAAGGCGCAGCATCCTTTTCCATATACTGGCCAACCAGATGCCTTCAGAAAGCAGGACATGAAGGCAAGAGAACTCTTTTACTTTTGCCCCACAGTGTCAGGCCTTTAGCTAGCTGAAAGACGGGCTGGAGCTGGGGCCCAGTTCAAGTGCAGGCAAAAGAAAAGCAGGTGGACAATAGACGTGTTCACGATGGCCTGGGAGGTCAAGCACCAGATCAGGCAAATGAGGATCAAAGCGCCAGAGGGAAAGGTGGAGTCGGAGCCAGTCATTACCAAGTTTCAAGGCAGCAACGGAGGGTTGAAGACCCCAGGAGTAGATACAAGATCACAGGCCGCAGGTGGGCGTCACAACATAAGGCAGTGATCAAGACCAGGAGGAGACTCAAGGCAGACTGCTCAGAGGGGTGTGTTGGTTTTTCTGCAAGGGCTTTATAGGGCTGGGTGTGCCAGAATGTGGAAAGCTCAGGAAATTGTGGGGACCATTGGGTATAGTAACTCTGAAGTGCAATGATGACATTTGTAAAAAGTATTTGAGAGCTGGAAGTTGCATATTATAGTATTACAAATTTTAAGGAAGACAATTTAGATTATGATTACAGTATACGTCTTTCTTACAGTAGTCATCTGAGGTACATTAAGTGAGGCCTATTTTATTCTTAACCTTTTAATTTTTATTTACATGTTAGTTACATATAATAGTTTTGTAATAACATATGTAACTAATTTATTATGATGGGTGATATATCTTAAAAAGTTGTTTGTGTATGTGTGTGTTACAAGCAATGGTTGTTAACGGATGCTCTGTTACATGTTATTTCCAAATAAAATTTATTCTTAAAAATACTGATCTAGCCGGACAAATGGTCTGACTTTGCAGAAGGCAGCTTCCTATGTTGAACATTTATTTATTTATTTATCCATCCATCCAATGGGGCTATTTTAGTCCCCCCCTTTTTTTAACGTGTTTGCATTTTCTTGCCATATTTGGTATTTTATTATTATTTGATTTGCAGTTTCATTTGTGTTGACAAAATTGCACGGCATCTAGAAGTCTACGTCAGATAGGCAACTAAACGTGTGAGAACAAGGTATAAATGAAAGCAAACAGAAGAAGAGAGATTGACACACAAACGGTTCCCATCACCTCTCTTAAAAGAAGGCTCTACCAGCACAAGGCATATGGAAAGGGAAAAGGAAGAGAGAACCAGGGCAGTTATTTAACCGGATCACGGACCTGAAAATTCATTGCGACTGTCCCTAGTGGATAAAGGAGTCCACATGTCTCCATCCATCCTCAACTTAGTTCTGGGCCAGTTGGAATGGCCTTAATTCACAGGTAAGGGCATCAGTGAGGAATGGAAATTTCCCAGATCCAACATTAATGAAAACAAACAAATAAGGAGGAGTCGAGGTTTTCTTCCTTTACATTTGTCGATAATGATTCTTGAAGGCAGCCTGGCTCTATAAAGGAAAATGGAGGGGGGGTTCTTGCATTGAACAGACAAGCGAGCCCTTAGGTGGGTGCACTGGAGTAAGGAGGACAGAGTAAGGGGGACAGGCCAGGACACTGGAAGGTGTTCTCCCTCTCTCCTGCTTTCCCTTCATTTAACTGCTTGTGTGCTGAACAAAACTAGATGTCCAGCTCAGAGCCTGGAAAGTTAATTTTAAAAATGGAACTACCCTGTTTCCCCCTTTTTAATACGTAGTCATAAAGTAAGCCATGGCAGGGTTTTTTTACCTTTGTGAGAAGTAAGACGTACCCCAAAAGTAAGCCGTGGTGCCGCCATTGTTCCCATCGCCTCCTCAGCCCCTCCTGCGTGCGCAGGGAGCCAGCGAACCAGCGAGAGGCACGGGGGGGGGACGCGCCTCTTGCGGAGTTCTGCCCCGCCTGCTTAGCGCGCAGGGAGAGGCGCGGGGGGGGGGGGAGATGCCTCTTCCTGCCCCACTTGTTCTCCGTGCGCAGGGAGCCAGCAAACCAGCGAGAGGCGCAGGGGGAAACGCACCTCTTGCGGAGTTCTGCCCCACCTGCTCAGTGCGCAGGGGGAGGCCGTACCGTACCATACTGATGTAATAAAAATAAGACATCCCCCTCGAAAATAAGCCACCCTGTGTTTTTTTGAGGAAAAAAAATTATAAGACGGTGTCTTAAAAAGGGGGAAAGACGGTAGTTTCGGTTTAAGATGTTGGAAAAGGAACTAATTTCAGTTCATGGTGGTCCTTTCCAGTGCCTTTTTTCTTAAAAAAACAACAACAACACGTTTAGGGGTACTCTCATTTTAACTCAAGAAAACCACCATTCTATAGTTCAAATTGGGGAAAGTAAATGGACAAAAGTACAAAGATTCACAAAATGTTTAGGGGTATCTGTAGCTCTGTGTATGCCGAGAAAAAAAGCACTGGTCCGTTCTCCAGACAAGCTAGATCTTTTCACGTTCAGTTCAGTTTTGTTCAAGTTCACCCTCTGCGATTTTTTCCCTGCAGCATTCAGAATGCTACAAGCTGCTGTGCTGAAGTTTAAAATCTATTATGAAAACTCAGAAAACATAAATGCAGACGCAATGCAATGTAAGTTGTTTGATTTATTCTTTCTGAACAACTATGATCTTTGAATTTAAAGACCCAAGGAGTCTAGCAAGTAAAAAACACATGGAATAGAATGAATCTGAAGATGAACTAGAAGTCACACAAAGCTCCCTTGTACTGAATCAGGCCACTGGTCCATCTAGCTCAGTGTTGTCTACACTGACAGGCAGCAGCTCTCCAGGGTCTCAGGGTGGGTTCTCTCCCAGTCCTACATGTAGATGCCAGGGATTGAACCTTGAGACTTTCTGGATGCAGGGCAGATGCTCTTGCCACTGTATTCAAAAAGTTCAGTTCTAACCCAAACTTAATTCATGTGGAGTTCACTTTACAGCTAAGGGAGCTGCTGTCAGATGTAATTGAGGGATTTTTGAACTAATTCATTGAGCTTTGTTAAACCCAAGTAGTTCGTTCCAAGCACTGGGTCGGCTAAGTGAAAAGAGGCACATCCAGAGATGCAATGAACCTCAGGTGGCTCAAGGGGTCAGTGAGTTTGGGTGTAGGTTGGTAGTTCAAGCCCACCCAGGGATAGATGTGGGCAAGATTCCTGCATTGCAGGGGGTGGATTAATTAACCCTCTGGGTCCCTTCCAACTTGTGATTCTATGATCTTTTTAATGCACGTGTAGCAAATGATAGTACTTGCCTTTATACTGCTTTAAAGTGAAAAGGACATTGCAATATTTATGGCATTTGCTTTCCCAGCAAGGTGGGCTATCAATGTTATCTTTTGAATTGAACTGAAGAAAGAGAGCAGGTGACTTGCCTAAGGCTGCTCAGCAAGTCAGTGGTAATAATAATGGTACTCAGCATTTATATTGGCCCAAGAGATGTTGCTGGACTCCAGCTCCCATCAGCCCTAGCTAGCGTGGTTAGTAATGATGGGAGCTGGAGTCCAGCAACATCTGGAAGGTCAGAGGTTAGTCACCCCTGATTTATATAGAATGTACTGCAAGTGCTTTCAAGCAAGTTACCCCAGCGATTGTTTCAAATGTCCTGTAAGGTGCCTTGATTGGTATAATTATTTTAGTATTTTATTATTTTGTTGGAAGCCACCCAGAGTGGCTAGGGAAGCCCAGCCAGATGGGTGGGGTATAAATAATAATAATAATAATAATAATAATAATAATAATAATAATAAATATATAACCTTTATATCCCAGCTTTCCTCCCAGGAGCTCAAGGTGGCATTCCTGGTTCTCTCTCCATTTTATACCCCACAGCAACTCTGTGAGGTAGGTTAGGCCGAGAGGCAATGACTGGCCCAGGATAACCCAGGGAGCTCCCTGGCTGAGTGGGGACTTGAACCCTGATCTCCCAGGTTCTAGCGCAACCCTCTAAATAGACTAAACACTGCACCACACCGGCTCTCAGGGAATAAACCTCCTGCAGGCCAGCCAGGTTCTCCACCACTGAGCTACTTCTTCCACCGTAGGGGGGAAATGTGCAAAGCTACTCTTGGGGAGGGGAAGAGGCAAACAGGTACCCAAGGCATTGGCTTTCCCCACGTACAGACCCACACGGCTCTGGCTACGGCCGGGCTCCTGCCGTGCTTGTGCGCCGCGGAGCGCTAGCCTGATCGAGAGGTACGCGGCCTGCGTCTGCATTGTTAGAGTGACTCAATATGACATGGAACAGCTGTTGAGTGGAAAGCAATCTCCTGCGGGTGGAAGCGGGGAAAGGGGAGGGCAATGGCGGGGGGAGTTTTTGAGCTGTTCAGTGGATAATTATATCTGTGTGGGCTAAACCCTTCGCTCACAGTTAAACCTACGGGTCGTGAGAAAAAGAGCAAAGCTGTCAGGCCCAATCAGCATTCCCAACTCTGACAATCTCCTTTTGCCACTGGGATGGGGAGTGTGTGTTTTGTGTGTGTGTGTGTGTGTGTGAAGGGAGGTGGGGGCAAGATGGGACCAAAGTGGGAGATAGGAAAGAGTGGGAGGAAGCGGGGGACGTTTTGACTAACTTTCCCATTGGTAGAATCTACGGAAAAGAGTTTGGACTGATTTCCCATTGGTAAAATCAATGGGGAATTTCTGGCCAGCCACATGCAGCCTACAAATATCAAACATAGGCCACATTCTCACCATGCCCTTAAACCTCCATGATACCGCTTTAAACAGCGATGGCTTTCTCCCCCAAAGAATTCTGGGAGCTGTAGTTTGTTAAGGGTGCTGAGAGTTGTTAGGAGATCCCTATTCCCCTCCCAGATTGACAATTCCCAGAGTGGTTTAGCAATCAGAGAACTCTGAGGGAATTCCCAGAGTACTCCCAGGAAACTTTTCAAAGCTGAGGGCAGCTGCGGAGGAAGAGAGGCAGGTTGAAATGGAGATGGGGATTATGAATCCCAGAACTTGCCCTAAAATCATACCTCCAACCCAGGCTTGGCCACGTAATTCCAGACTTGGTTGCCATTCAGTTGCTGATGGATCTCATTCAATAACCCTGATTAAAAAATAAGCACCTTTATTTTGTCATATAAAGGTAAAGGTACCCCTGACCGTTAGGTCCAATCACAGACGACTCTGGGGTTGCGCGCTCATCTCGCTCTATAGCCCAAGGGAGCCAGTGTTTGTCCGCAGACAGCTTCTGGTTCACGTGACCAGCATGACTAAGCCGCTTCTGGCGAACCAGAGCAACGCATGGAAATGCCGTTTACCTTCCCGCTGGAGCGGTATCTATTTATCTACTTGCACTTTGACGTGCTTTCGAACTGCTAGGTGGGCAGGAGCAGGGACAGAGCAACGGGAGCTCGCTCTGTCGCAGGGATTCGAACCGCCGACCTTCCTATCGGCAAGCCCTAGGATCAGTGGTTTAGACCACAGCGCCATCCTCGTCCCGTATTTTGACATATAATATGCAATAAATACAAACATTTTAGAATAAGCCACATTTCCCCCATTCACCCATCACCCCTGCCACAGTGAAACACCAAGGTTATGGAAATCTGGCGTAACAATACAAATATCAAAGGAAGAGCAAAGTTTTTGTGTCTATTGTTAGCTATTATCACCTGTTTTGGAACAGCCTCCCTAAATGGCTGTTTCGGTGCCCCCCATTGTTTTCCTTTTGGTATGTTGTGAAGACTGTTTTATTCCTTCAGGTTTTTCAATTCGTAATGCATTTTATTTCTTGGGCACATAGCATTTTCCCCTTTGCTTTTTTTTTTTTTTAAAAGGCTGGCTTTTATATTTCATTTTATGCCACTTGTGCTGATTTCATCTTGCTTTCTGCCTATTCCAAAGTGGTTTTCAGTATTATATTGATATTGCTTTACTTTTGATTGCATTTTACCAATTGCTACCGTTTTGTAAACCACCCAGAGGACTTGGTACCAAGCAGGATAGAAATGTCACAAGCAACCAAACAAATAAAAACAAGTGTAAATTAATTGTTTGGGGTAGGGGGGTTTACAGTGGGCAGAAGCGTATCCTGCACTTTCTAAATATGGATGTGTACATCACGGATTTCTATGGGAACATTATGATACGGTTCAACATTATTTTGTCTCTGCTTCCTGGCTGTCACTAACATTCTGTTTTCTGAGTGACAAGACCCAACAGAAGCAAGTGCAGTGAACTTTCTGCAATTAAGCAATATCACTCTTGAAACTGATTGCTTAGGGGCAACTTGCAAAGGCACCCATGGCATCCCATAATGCTGGAAAAGATTCACCCTTCCTGCTTATGCTCCAGGAAAAAGTGCTTATGCTCATCCATTGTCTTTTGTTCACATGACAATTAAAAAGCATCTAGCACTGCAATCCCAACCACATCTGCTCAGATGTTAAGTCCTATTTAATTCAGTGGGTTTTACTCGCAAGGTTTGGATTACACACCCTAAGACAGCAAACTCCACCATTGGCATGTGGACATAGGAACACAGAACAGGGACCGTCACTGGAACGCCCTCCAGATGATGGTGGGCTTCCATCATCTCTGACCATTGACCACACTGGCTGGGATTTATGGGAATTGTAGTTTACCAACTTCTGGAGGGCAGTGAATTGGGTATCTCTGGTTTAGGGAAGTAGATGGTCAATCTGTTTTGACAAGTCTTACACAGTTACTCATATTGATATAGTGCTGCTCAAAGAGGGTAAGCAAGAAATCGTTGCCTCTCTGTGGAGTTGTTTTCTTCTGCGGGGAACTGGTTACTGAAAAAGAAATCCAGCATTGCAAAGTCCTTTATTATGTTATTTTAAAGCTTATTTTAAATTAACATTATTTATTATTATTATTATTATTATTATTATTATTATTATAAAAAAACTGCCAACAGAAGTGGAAATGTGGAGAACTGACCTTAAGACTGGGAAAATGAGGAATAGAGACAACCAAATCGACATGTTCACCCATTGCTAAGCTCATGTAATGAAATTTGTGATCCAAGTTGGAGAAGAACTGCAAGGCTTGTCTCTTGTTTTTTGGCAGGTTTTACAAGCTCCCAAAGTAGTTCTCCAGGTCAGGCTCAGGAGAATTTCACTGACATCTCTAGTCCAATCAATAATACACATGGCAACCATACGTTCTGCACACGTCAAAGCAATTAGTAGCTTAGGGGTAGCTTGGAGTTTGCCTAGGCACGTCTTCCTTGATCAGTTGTGTATGGAGGGAACAGGAAGAGAAGGCTTCATTTCCTCCCTCATCAGAGAAGAGAGGGTGTGACCTAGCAGAGTCTAGGAATCTAGCTCTGTTGTCTTAACCCCTTCATGCACCAACTAGCACTCATGCATAGTTCAGTTTGACTGCAATTTCCCACAAACCCCTTCTCAGATAAATATAACAATTTAATGTACAATTTAATAAACCACTCAGAGTCCCATCTTGACTTGAAGGTTCTCAGAACTGTCTCTGGGTAGAGGTTTGGTGAGAATATCAGCAGTCATCTCTTTGGTTTGGCAAAACAGCAATTCAACAAGTCCGTCTTGTATCATACCATGCACATAGTGGCACTTCTCCCAATGTGTTTGGTTCTTGCGTGGAACCTCTTGCTCTGAGATAGTTTCAAACAGCTCTGGTTGTCTTCCATCAGTCAAACAGACTTCTCCCAAAACAACCCAAAGTCCATCGTTATTTGATCAATCTATTTTTTTTTTTAAATAATTTTTATTAATTTTACAATTTTATAAACATACAGTGTAACATTTCAGTCAGGATTCATCCCTCCCCACCTCTCACCATGGGGAGTTATTTAATCTTACCCTCCCTCTCACAGAGGTAAATCCATTCATTATTTCCCCTGACCTCAAACAAATCATTATCTAGCTTCGGCCTACCCTCCCGGGTAGGCCATTCTTGGTAACATAATATAATCATAGTGGCTTCCCCCGCACCTCCCTAGTGGCTGCATTATACAATATATTTCTTCCATTCAGGTGCATAGATACAATAAACATATCTTAAACTTAATTTCAAAACATACTTCTAACTCATATAAAATATCATTTCTCCTTTCACATCATTTTTTAATTTTCGCCTCAGCGTCTTCCTCCCAGATCATCTATAAGTTTCCTTCTGGCTCCCCTTAATCTTCAGGCTCCTAACTTCGAGAGGCCCTATCATAATCCAAACTCAAAGCCATGTCCGACAAAAATGTTCAAAAACCAAATATATAATCAATCCTAAGTGACCCACCTGCCCCCTTCAACCCTGCCCTCGCCTTTCCCCAGTCCACAGCCAAGTGCTTGCTTGCACTTGGACTTCATCTTCTCTTTGGCTTCTCGGCTGCTCCAATTTCCAGTAGTCAAGTAAGATCTTTTTCTTCTTTACAATCCTCTGGTCTCGAAAAGAGTAGTCCTTTGTAGATTTCACTTGATTGCTCCTCTTCTTCAATCCAGGTTTCTTGCGCCGGGAAAATATCTTCCTGTGGCGAGGCTTGCCCTTGGCCTTGGTGGGGATTTCTCCCCCTTCCTTCCTTTGTGCAGCTGGCATGACATCAGTGTTGAGTACAACTCCTCTCAGTCTTGCAGTCTCCATCTGGAACTCTAATCGCAGTTCCCAGATTTTTTCAAGGACTCTCTTCCAGCCTCCATTTTCAAGGTCATCCTCCATTTTCAAAGACATAGCTATGCAGTGTTCGTAACCGTACCAAGTCCAAATATAAAATCCAAATTTCCGCAATATAGTCCAACAGGTCCGATTCAAATCCTTTAGCTGTCAGAAGTGTTAGTTAGTTGCCCCTCCGATCAGGGGTGTCAGAAGGATCGAATCTCTGTTGCACTGTCAAACTCCGCAACATTGCAGCCGCTTCGGCAATAAAGTTCCTGATTTAGTGCCACAGTAGCAAGGGACGGACCTCCGTAAATTACATCCCTGTACTTTGCCAAATTAGTCCAAATTCTTCAGCACTTTAATAGTACTCACGTTTTATTCATCCAATCCTGTCATTTTCGGAGGAATCAGCGCGCTCAGGGGGGAAGGGCTCGCAGCTTCAACCCGATGGGCAATGGCGGTCCTGGAGCTCCGTCGCCCCGCGTCTCGCACGGCAGCCTCTACTGTGGCCGCCGCGGGAGTTGGGGCGACGTTGTGAGCTGCAGCCGGACCTTGGGTCCCGGGATCAAAACTCCCGGGAGTTTCGGGGGCTGCGCCGCTGTCGCAAGCACCCCTTTAAGCCGATCGGGTCGGGGAATGTCAGCAGCGACATGTCCCCCGACCTTCCCCTCCGGCACGCCGACCGGAAGCCCGTTATTTGATCAATCTAGAGCAGTTCTCTGCATGCCTTAGTTGCAACGATGTTCTCTGATTCTGTGGAAGACAAAACTACACATCCTTGTTTATAACTGGTTCAGGAAATAGGACCATTTCCAAACATAAAGACCATTTCCCTGTTGACTTTTGCTCCTTAGTGTCTGCGGCACAATCAGCATCCATGGAGCCCAGCAGTTTTCGATTGCTGCTAGCTGCCAGTTTAAGTTTACAGACCATTGTTCCCTTCAGGTATCTGACAACTGTTTTCACAGCAATCCAATCCTTCTCAGTTTGCGCACTCAGGATTCCCACTGCTTTGCCAATGTCAGGACTCAGGTCTGGCAGTTACTTGTACTTACTTGTACTGGTTGTTGTCAGGCAAGAGTTTAGACTCATCTTCACTCTTTAGAAAGTCACTAATCCCTGATTTTACCTTGAAGACCCAGGCGCTTCCAATTGCTTGGTGAAGGTCCAGGTCTTGTTCTGGTGCAGTGCTCCAATCTCCTCCTGTGCAGCATCCTTCCATGGATGAGCTTCAGCGGGTGGCATGAATCGTTTCCCAGGTGGAAGGTTCTAGGACAGGCATATGCAAACTCGGCCCTCCAGATGTTTTGGGACTACAACTCCCATCATCCCTGACCACCGGTCCTGTTAGCTAGGGATGATGGGAGTTGTAGTCCCAAAACATCTGGAGGGCCGAGTTTGCCTATGCCTGTTCTAGGATGTAGGACAGTTGCAGAGCTGGACTGCCTTTGCTGGGTCTTGATGTGTGTCTGACCTCTGGCTCTGGAGCCGCATCAGCTTCGTAGGCATCTCACCATCAGTCTCCTCCGCTGTGCTGCTACTTGGAATCTGCTCCCCTGCTTCTCCTCCCTGTTCATCATCTATGCTAGGTGGTGTGACAGTAGAAAGCAGATTTGGACTGTTATACATCAATTCAGGAAAGTACACAAGGGCTTGTGTTTCTTTCTCTGACTCCTCAGAAAAGTTACTCTCTTGTCAGCTTCCCCGTGCTCATCAAAATGAACCGCATGTCTTGTGCTGACCTTTCCCGTATTTAAGTTCATCACTTTGTAACCTTTGCCTCCAATACCATATCCAATCATAACTGTCTATTCCGCTCTGGAATCCGATCTGTGCCTATTCACCTTGGGTACATAGGCAAAAGCAAAACTACCATGCACAATATGGCAACAAGCAAAACACGTATGTGAAATGTGCTAGGTACTCTTCCATGCTAAAGCTCAAAAGGTGTGCATGTAGCTCCCTTGGTTGGCAGTCTGTTCTGGAGATATACTGCCATGGCTGCTGCATCTCCCCACATGGATTTGGGAAGTCCAGAGTCATTCAGCATGCACCTAGTCATCTCCATAAGAGACCTGAATTTTCTCTCAAGGATTGAGTTCTGTCGTGGGGTGAGGCTGGCACTCCTTTGAGGGTTCTCATGTGGCTTGAAGAAAACTCACCTCCATTGTTGCCGACTAGAGAAGCAGGTTTCCTCAGAAATTTCTTGCTTACCATGGCAATGTACAGTATTTCCTGAACATCTCCACTCTCCTCCCTTAGAAGACACACAATGCATCTTGGAATATCATCTAGAAAAAATAGAATGTATTTATTTTTTGCTAAAATAGGGGGGAAATGTCCAAAAAGAACAAAAACGCTAGCAAAAAATGCCAAAAATAAAAATGGATTTAAAAAAAAAAATCTCTCAAAAGGAAAATGAAAAACCTTTTGCCTTGCGCTGGAGTGGTAGAGGAAGGAGGGAAAGTTAAATCTCTCATAACAGAACAAAGGAAATAATAGAAACAAAAACTCTTCTTCTGGAGAAGCCTTGTGATTTGAATCATGTTTCAAAATGCCTTCAAAAAACATGAAAAATTCTCACATTCTGGGATCAATTCCCTCTGGGGCCATAACTTTATGTGGATCCTTGAAGGCTTTACTTCCTTTCTCATTGGAGAAGAGGGGGCGTGACCTAGCTGAGTCTAGGAATCTAACTCTGTTGTCTTAACCCCTTCATGCACTAACTAGCAGTCTTGCATAGTTATATTTGACTGCAATTTCCCACAGGGACTAGGAGAGACTCCTGTCTGAGTCGCTACCAGTCAGTGTAGACAACACCGAGCTAGATGGACCAATGGTCTGACTTGATCTAAGGCAGCTTTCTATGTCCCCATGACTGGGAGTGGCCCTGGGGCCTTCCGCATGCATAGCAGATGCTCTATCACTTCTCTGCATATTCCTATTGTGGTCTTCTATTTGCACCCTCAGTTTGCCCATGTCCTGCTTCCTTAGCTGCACATTATAGTTACTACAAGCAGCCGGCAGAATACTCACAGCCGGGTTATCGTTGGCAATGATGAACAATTGAGAGGAAGACAGCAGATAAGCAGAAATCTTAAGTGTCCATTTCTGAACCCTGCAGCCATGCAGACACCTTGTGGGCGGCATGAACGAAACAATTGGTTATTTGTGAGATTCCCTAAAACCTTGCTGCAGGCATTTTGTGCTGTCACCAGCTGTAAACACCAAGCATTTGCCCAAACGCGCAATCCCAGACCAGCACAGAATTGGACCTGGACATGACAGTGACAGCTAGGACTGTACGCAGAGGGCAAGCGGAGTTCGCCCAGGTTGCAAAGTGCAAGAGCAAGTTGGTTTCTCAAAACTTTTGGGAGGCGGCCATGATGGCCAAATCAGCTGCATATGAAAGGAGGAGAGAAGGAAGAGGAACAGATGGGTTCTTCAAAACAAAACAATTTGGGTCCCCAGTGATCACTGATCAAGTGGATGCTAATCCACAAGTGCTTATGCCATAAAAAATTGCTAGTGCCTGAGATGCTAATAATAATAATAATAATAATAATAATAATAATAATAATAATATTTATTGAAATTCTGTCCCAACTTTCCTCCAAGCAGCTCAAGGTGGCATACACAGTTCACCTTCTCCCCATTTTATCCTCACAACAACCCTGTGAGGTGGAATAAATAATAATAATAATAATAATAATAATAATAATAATACCATGCCCATCTGGATGGATTTTTCCCAGCCACTCTGGATGGCTTCCAATAGAATATTAAAAACATGATAAAACATCAAACATTAAAAACTTTCCTAAACAGGGTTGCCTTCAGATGTCTTCTAAAAGTCACATAGTTGTTTATTTCCTTGACATCTGATGGGAGGGCGCTCCACAGGGTGGGTGACACTACTGAGAAGGCCCTCTGGCTGGTTCCCTGTAACCTCACTTCTCGCAGCGAGGGAACCTCCAGAAGGCCCTTGGAGGCTGAACGATGGGGGTGGAGACGCTCCTTCAGATATACTGGGCTGAGGCCGTTTAGGGTTTTAAAGGTCAGCACCAACACTTTGAATTGTGCTCGGAAACGTACTGGAATAGGTTGAGAGGCAGTGACTGGCCCAAGGCCACCCAGTATGCTTCATGGCTTAGTAGGGGTCTGAACCCTGTTCTCCGAGGTTCTACTTCAACACTCTAACCACTACACCACAATGACTTACATTAGAGCTCTGGGGAAGCTCTGGCCCATGGGCTTAATGAAGCCTGGCTGGCTTCCCCATTGGCCAAGAGCCAAGCCATACCCACTTATCATAGGAAGAAACTGCTGGATCAGCCCAAAAGCAACCTAGTTATCACCTACTGTAGTTATCTTGTTATCACAGTGACCAACAAGAGGCTTCTGGGAAGCCAGCAAGAAGGACTTGATTGCAATGTCATTCTCCCAGCCACTGGAATTCAGAAGCATGCTGTCTCTGACAGCCGGGTAGAACATACCGGTAAATGTCATGGCTAAGTTACTACAGGTAATCCCATACATGCTATTAGGCTCCTTGCCAAAAGTGGGGTTTGCAGTTACCATTAATTGGCTGGTTTTGGGTGCCGGCACAGAGCTTTGCAAGAGATGGCAATCAAATTATTGTCAGTCCCCGCAAAGTCTGGTTCCTTTGCCCATATGCTTCACCTGTGCCCGTATGGTTTGACTTTCAACCGGGGGCCAAGAAAAATGCTCCACCTGATTTCCTTGTGATGTCAGGTGACTGACAGGTGGGCAACGAGATGGAAAGTCTAGAGGGAGTGAGGAGGCACCTTAGAATAGCTGTTGCCCACCTGGTGCCCTCCAGGTGTTTTGGACTACAACTCCCATCAGCCTTAGCCTGGGCTGATGGGAGTTGTAGTCCTAAAACACCTGGAGGGCACCAGGTTAGTGAAGCCTGTCTCGCAATGAAGTGAAGTCTTCCTTCTCAGTTTAACTCCAAGGCTGGCTTTGTCACCGAGCCTAGGCTTTGTCTGGGAGGGATGCACACCACCCCGACCCTTTACACCTCTTCCTGGCTACTCACCCACACGTTTCGGCTTTAATTGGGTGCTTTGAAGAGTGATTTCTAACTAAGTTGCCTCCGCCTTCTGTGCAGTCAACAGGGCAGTCACCGCGTCCCTAAAAACAATGCCACACTCTAATTAAGGCAGTGAAAGCTCAAGAAATCTTCTGTGACTTGTTTGTTATTTGAGAGCCTGAGGCGACTTTCTGGCCGGTAAGACCTTGACAAGCGGCCAGGGAGAACCTTCTAATGAGGAGTCCACCTAGTCAGTCATGGAGAAAAGCGGTTTGTGGGTTGTGCGTGTGTTTGTGTGGGGAGGAGGTGATGGAGGAAATAAAATGATGGAGAGAAGGACAGAACAGTAATGAGGACCAGGCCTTAGACGGCCTGTGTGGTGCCGTGAGGAACAAATGGAGACTCGTCTCCTTCTTTCCCAGTTGAGGATTTAGGAAGCCTTGGGAGATTATTTGCAAGCTGGATAGACGTTGCAAAAAACAACAACAACCCCATAATTACCATTGTGAGATGGAAGGTGGTGGTTCTGCTGCTGAATTGAGACTAGGCTGCAGTGCTCAGTTGCCCCAAGGTGGATGAAAGCTCCACACTACTTCAGAAGCCTCATGGCCTCTACTTCTGGCACCATGTGGTAAGTTTGGATTCAGCACCTAGAGACCAGAGCTAACGTGGTGGAGCTTCTCCAGCCAGCCAGACTTCAGTCCCTCACATCATCCTCCAGGGATCATCTCTAATCTCCCATCCCAATGTTTTTTGCAAGGAATTGTCTCTAAATTACTACAGTCACTATAAATAATATAAGAACATATGTAAGAACATGGCCTTTTTGTGTCACTGTTCATCTGTACAGAGTACTGGAATATCTTTCCTCCCCTGCAGCCCAGGGCAGCAATTTTGGGCTGGCACCCACAGTACTTTTATCAATATATGAGTACTGGCACCTCATTTTTATTTTTAAAAGTACACCCCCCCACCCCAAAAAAGCTCTGCATAAGAACGCAAGAGCCAGCTAGATCAGGCCAGTGGTCCACCTAGTCCAGGATCCTGTTCTCACAGTGGCAACCAAGGTACCTGTGGGAATTATGCAGGCAGGACCTGAGCCCAATAGCCCTCTCTCCTCCTTCAGTTTCCAGCAACTGCTGCTCAGAAGCATTACTTGCACTGACCGTGGAGGTAGAACACAGCCGCTGAGGCTAGTAGTCACTGATAGCCTTATCCTATATGAATTTCTCTAATCCACTTTCAAAGACATCCTGATCGTGTGGCTGAAATTACTGAGCCATCTTGTACAGACTTGGTTTCCTTTGCCACTTCTATCAGGGGGCAGCATCCAGGTGCTTTGGGTGGAAATCCAAACACTTCCATAATATTAGGGTGAGAAATGCCAGCTTCAGGTTGGCAAGAGACCTGGGCAAAGTGCACCAGTGCAAGTACTTGACGCCTCATCTCAAAAGCGAGAAACCTCCAGATGCTCCTGGACTACACCTCCCATCATCCCTGACCACCGGCTATGCTGGGCTGGGGCTGATGGGATTTGTAGTCCAGCAACAACCGGAGGGCACAAGGTTTCCTCGCTTATCTGGTGGTGACAGCAACAAGTCAAGCTTCTAGGTCTAGCTCAGCCTTCCCCAACTTGCTGCCCTCTAGCCATGCCAGCTGGGGCTGATGGGAGTTGTAGTCCAAAACAGCAGATACCCATAGGAAGCCAGCAAGGAGGACCTGAGCACGAAAGCGCTCACCCCACTGGCAATCCCCAGCAACCCATAAATACGGCCTCTGATAGTGGAGGAAGAATATGGCTATTTATAACTATATCCTCCATGAATTTGCCCAATCCTCTTTTAAAGCCATCCATATTGGTGGCCACCACTGCCTCTTGTGGGAGCGAATCCCAGAGTTCAACGACGCGCCTTGCAAATAAGTCCGTCCTTTTGTTTGTTCTGAATCTTTCACTATTCATTGGATGCCACCCCCCAAACCGCCACTCCCTCCCTCGGCCACACACTCCCATTTCCAGGCAAGCACCCAGGCCCCCAGAGAGCTAATGGGGAGGGTTCTGCCGTCAGCATTCTCACTAATAATCCCAAATACCATCCCTTGCCAGCTTGTCATTTTCATTAATGCCATTAAAGTGAGGCCTTCAACCAAGACAGGGAAGGAGGGGGCAAGGGGAGTCTGAGGGGCCAAGCAGACAGTTTTCCATTCCATTGACAGGCATTAAACTGCTTCCCAGTGACATCAAAAGGTCACCTCGGCACCAGCTGAGGACTCCATCTCCACTGTCACCACCAGCCGTGCCTCTCCTTCCCTCCCGGCATCTTGCACAGGTGGGGCGGAGGAGACGGAGGGGTGTTGCCCAGGTCCCCCTTTAGCATCCCTAGGTGGAGGATGCCTCGAAGCCGGCTAGAGCTCCATGCATCAACAAGCTGCCTCCTCCTCACTCTCCGGGATGTTGGAGAAGCAAGCCGGCCATTGCCCCGAGCGGCTGCGTTCGGGGAGGTGTGTGGGGCTGCTGTCACATCACATCAGCATCCGAGGCCCGGCGCGGTGACTCGATTAAGTCCTTAGCCGCAGAACCAGTTTAAGGAGTCAGTGATTCACTCCACTGGCTAAGCGGGACCAATCAGAGCGCAGGTCACTGACAAGACACTGGCAACGTCTCCAAGGGATGCTGCTGCAATCTGGGGGGAAGCAGCATCGTTCAGGAAGGAAACTCCCCCCCCCCACCCACCAGCTCACCACATCCCTGTTCATGTTTCAGTGTGTTGAAGTCTTATGGCGCCCTGCTGCTCTGACATCAAGCGGGGTTGGGTCAAAGCCAAGGCGGGCCAAGTGGGAAAACAAAGACTTGGGTTGCAGAATAACCTAGATGGGCTGCATTCAGATGTCACAATAAACTATATGGTTTGCAGTGCCGGATTTACATATAAGCTAAACAAGCTGTAGCTTAGGGCCCCCACTCTCTTGGGGGCCCCTAAAAATTAAAAGGGGAAAAAACTGGATGTACATTTCCAAAATATAAGGTAAAATATAAGGCCTTGGCCCAGTATACCTGAAGGAGCGTCTTCACCCCCATCGTTCTGCCCGGACACTGAGGTCCAGCGCCGAGGGCCTTCTGGCGGTTCCCTCACTGCGAGAAGCAAAGCTACAGGGAACCAGGCAGAGGGCCTTCTCGGTAGTGCCACCCACCCTGTGGAACGCTCTCCCTTCAGATGTCAAAGAGATAAACAACCACTTCACATTCAGAAGACATCTGAAGGCAGCCCTGTTTAAGGAAGCTTTTAATATGTGATATTTTAATGTATTTTTTTATTTTTGTTGGAAGCCGCCCAGCGTGGCTGGGGAGACCTAGCCAGATGGGCAGGGTACAAATAATAAATTCTTCTTCTTCTTCTTCTTCTTCTTCTTCTTATTATTATTATTATTATTATTATTATTATTATTAAAAATGGCTTTAGATAACTATTAAGGTCCATAAATTACCATATAGCATATTCAACACAAAAAGACAGTGACAGTTTGTTGTTGACAAAGGACAGCTGGGCATATAAAGGGCTCCATTACCTTCAGTAGCTTAGGGCCTCATCAAACCTAAATCCAGCCCTGATGGTGTGACCAAAAAGAGACACAGACACTTAAAATCTCATCGTAGCCATGCTGGAGGAGGGGGGGGGGGTAGTGATGAATCTAAGATTCATTCACAAGACCACAGTTTAAACAGCAGCCTCCTCTTCCTCCAGTACAGGTATGAGGAGGAGATTTGAAATATTCACATCTATTTTTGGTTACATAAACACCATACAGTTAAAGCACATGGCTTCCTGCAAAGAATCCAAGGAACTGTAGTTTGTTAAGGGTGCTGGGAACTGTCACCCTGTGAGGGATAAACTATAGTTCTTGGAATTTTTGCCAAGAAGCCATATCTATATAGATATAGATATAGATAGATATAGATATAGATATAGATATAGATATAGATATAGATATAGATATAGATATAGATATAGATATAGATATAGATGATATAGATATAGATATAGATATAGATATAGATATAGATATAGATATATTGCTTTATTGATTTTAAAAACAAAACAAAACAGTTCACAAAAATAGTCGACAATCGATACATGTTACCAGAAAAAATCTGGATTCAAACATCACTAATTCGGGTACGACTTCCAATCACCCCATTGTGGTTCCTAAATTACGTTTTCGACTATGCACTTTCCTTTGTCTCTTCTAGGTTGTTTCAGTTGTATTAATTTAGTAAAGGTCTCTTATTTCATGCAGAAGCCATGTATTTTAAACGTGTTTAAAATGTAACATGTGGATGTGACCGTCAACTAACTGTAGTTATGCTTTATGTCCAAACCCTGATAAACTCTAGTTATGCTTAACTATTGTGTATTGAAGCAAACAATTTAAAATCGTGGTTCACAAAGCTTAAGGTGGTGAAAAAAACCCCACAACTTTAAAATAAATACTATCTCAAAACATAACAACAAAACTCAAGCAGCAGTTGAAACCACCTCAGGCAAACTCCCAGCATCTATTACAATGCTCAGGAAATATTTATTAAAAGCAACTTAAAAGTTGCTTCAAATCCAATTTATCAAAGATTTATAACAGCCATAGACCAATATGACACAAATAACACAAAACTGAAAACATTAAATCAAAATTTTTTCCAACCTTATGCTCACTGCAGTTACAAAGAACTTTGCAAAAACCTCAACCTGTGATTTGGAGAAATAAAGAATCCAATTAACTCATTCAAGTATTTCCTTAAATCTATCAATAACTTGACATCAGCACCTGCCAGCCTCAGGCTCCTCTGAGCACCTAGATAGGCAAGCTGCCATTTTAAATTTCTTGCGACCTCACCAACATTGTGTTGTTCCAGGGAATTATGGGAAATTTTAAAAGGCAGCTCGGGTTTATGCTTTTCTGAGGGACCCTTCAAACTTGGAGCCATCCCTGAACACCAAGGAATTTTGTTTTAAAGCCTGGAAGCTATAGTGCCTGTACGCCAAGCATGCCATAAGTGAGATAATGAAGCTTCCTGAACTTGTATTGTATGTTCAGCCTGGATAGCTCAGTTGGTTAGAGCATGGTGCTGATTATGCCAAGGTTGCAGGTTTGATCCCCATATGGGACAGTTACATATTGCAGGAGGATGGAGTTGATGATCCTCAGGGTCCTTTCCAACTCTATAATTCCCTCTGGATCCCTCTGGGTGGGAAGTAGGAAGTTGCCTTACACTGAGCCAGACCATTGGTTCATCTTGCTCAGTATCTTCTGATACTGAGGGCCACATTCCGTCTTGAACAACCTTCTGAGGGCCACACGGCAGTGGCGGGTGGGGCCAGAGGTGAAAGTGGGTCAAATTCCACCTTTGTACAACAGGCTGATTTCTGCACCCATTAACGCACCCTTCTCTATTCGGCATGATCCCAGTGCAAGGACACATCCCAGCCAGGCAAAAATGCTCAGGGTACAAAGCAGAGCCAGTGAGGGGTGTGGCCTGGGCAGAGGGAGGTGTGGCCTAGGGAGAGTTCCAAGGGCGGCAACTGGTCCCCAGGCCTAAGGTCCCCCTCCCACCTTGTCTACAGTGATTGGCAGCTGCTCTCTGAGGCTTCAGAGAGCTCTTTTCCCAGCCCTACCTGGAGATGCCGGAAATTGAACCCGGGACCTTCTGCATGCCAAGCAGGCGCTGTACTACTTAGCCACAGCCCTTCCCCAGAGCCTGATCAGGCACAGAGGGACAAGGCAAGGGAACTGGAAGCAGAGAGGAGGAGCAGGGCCCACCCAGGCTGCTGTCCTGCCTCCCCAATAACCTAGAACCAGCAATGCTGCTGTAGCCTGGGGTCTGCTCTTTCCCCCCTTGCAGAACGGGGATGCTGCTGCTGCAGCCAGCCAGCCAGTCTGCCTGCCTGCCTGCCTGCCAATCCCAAAGCGGCCAAGTGGTTTGTAATAATGATCACAGCACACAGATGAAAGGGACCATATGGTGAGAGGAAGGAAACAAACTTGTCTTTTTCTGCACCCGCCGGGCTCAACCTCTGTGGGGCTTGTCACAGTTGATTTGCACTGCCTGAGTGGCGTGGCTGCCGCCTTCTCCGCAGAACCGCCTGCGCCGTGAATCGTGCCGTTTTCCGGAGGGTCTTCCTTTCGCTGAGCTCAAGTGAGAGCTGCGGAGCACCGGCACCTGTCCTGAAAGCGCCGCTGCAGCCGCATCCTTAGGATATTCTTACTTGGCACCTGTAAGACTTGAAGAAAGCCTCCCAGGTGTGTTCTCTCCATGTGATGCTTACGGCAGCCTTGAAAAGCAGGCCATGGGTTTCTCTCATGCTCCTGTTTCTCACACAGCAAATCGGTGCCCGAATCAGCTTCCCTCCTTATATATGCACATTACTACACGGTCCTCGAGATCCTACCCTGCCTGCTGTGTGTGTGGCATTCCTCTTCTAGAAATATCAAAAAAGTAAATAAAAGGATGGTTGTTCTTCAGTGTGTTTTAAATGAACAAATGGATAAAACAAGGCATAGCTGGCTTACAACACGCTTTCAGCAAAATATACTCCAGCACTTGGAGCGCATGAAACACTGCATGGCGCCTTACTGCCAATGTGCTTGCATTTATGCTTCCATGCACAAGAGACACCAGGCACCATGATTTCTCCCTTTCCCTATAATTTAACTTCCAAAGACTAGGGATAGACAAACCTGGCAGTTTTGGTTTCTCTCAAGTTCTCCCATCTTAAATGCAGTTCTTCACATTTCCATATAGTGTGATTTTCTTTTTGAAGGCACTGTGAAAATTCGTTTTAGCACATTTTTGTGTGCAATTTCCCCTAATGTACACATTTTTATACAAGCATTATTTGCTCATATTTTGCATTTTGCATGTAATTTTCTTGAATGTCTGCATTCTTATACACAGGTACCCCTAATATACACATTTTAATGCACTGTTTGGTCTGAGCACTGCATTGCAAAAATCCAGAAAAGTTCAAATTTTGAAGGATAGCTTTATTTCGGTTCGCGTATTGTTTCCAGAAGTACAAATTAGGTAGGTTTACATTAAAATGAGAACCAAGCTGAATTTTTCTCCCACCCTGACTAGAGACCCTGAGGACAGAGCTGAACCCCAAAGAATGTAACAGCTCTAGCAAATCATACTAACAGAATTTTAACAGGGCATCCCAAAAGCCAGAGAGAGAGAGAGAGGTGACACAGCAATTGACCAGGGCCAGTTTTACCAATCCTTCACCTCTGTCTGATCCCATGTTACATGCAACCCCTCGTGTGTATATGTATCACCACAAAGGCAGGATTCACCACAAAGGCACGGTATTTTCAAAATCCTGGACGCAGAGTTGTGACGCCTGACACGGATGTTGCCCTGTGTTTCAGCTACCAAGGGGAATTAGCCAAAGATCACAGAGTCTCAGCGTTCAGTGGTGAGGAAGTTCCCTGTGTGGCCTAACGGACCAGCCTCTGCTGAACTTCAACAATGCTGCAGAACCATTCCCAGGGCTTCTGGTCTTAACAGAGCATCGATCCCAACAAAATGCAGCCCTATACATTTGTCAAAGGAGGAGGAAAACAATATGTCTGGATCATACCTCTAAGGTAGGCAAGCAAAAAGAATAATAATAATTGAAATCTGGTTTATGTGAGCAGGCTCCATAGTGACTCTTCTAAACAAAGAGCAAACACCAAGCCAAGGTCACCCTACATGCACATGCTTTCCTGTTACTCAGAAGAAGGGCCAACCTCTGGCTAAACATCTCCCTTTTTTCTCATTCTTGGCTCCACTGGTCTCCCGATGCCTCCCCTGTAGGGAGCTTGGGAAACCCTGCAGTGCTGGATAAAAGGGAAGTGAACAAGGCAGAGAGATGGGGGGGTGCCAGATCCCAACAGCTCAGTTCTCCTCCTCCATACAGGCTGCTCTTGAAAGACGTCGACTCCCTTCTTCTTAGGATGCTTTGAAAAGTATTGGCTAAACATCACGAACCTGGCTTGCCCTAGCCTGCCTTGTGACTTGAGTTGCAGGTAAACGATGGGCATTCAGCAAAGAGAGAATGATTTGCTTGACAGACCCTGTGGAAACACTAGGAGGAGCTGTGAATTGGCTTTGGAAGAAGAACTGCCAAGGCTGGCCTCGTTCAGAGGGTTTCTTTTTGCCAGGTGCATCTCCAGATCCTATATGAAGTTATTTTGGGTGTGGGAGATATAAGACTCACCAGCAATGCACCTTGCGTAGAATGTACAAAAGAAGAGCTTGCTGGATCAGGCCAATGTCCCATCTAGGCCAGCATCTTGGACAACCAGATGCCTCAATGGGAAGCCTGTAAGCAGGACCTGCGATTCCAGCAACTGGTATTCAGAGGTTCAATGCCTCTGACGTAGCCAGTCCCTGGGTTTGATGTTCCTCACACCTGACCCAACCAATTTCTCTCTGTATCTAGTGCAGATGCTTCTCTCCTCCTTTTGTCTCAGCGATACCAGCAACTTTCTCAAAGTCTGCATTCCTGTGAGCCTGTACAAATCAATGGATGTGCAGTTGGTTGTAAGTCCAGATCCTGTTGTTTTCGGTCAATGTCCCTGAGCTGCAGATTCGCCTCCCCCTTTTCCATGGTCTAATAGCCAAAATCTGTTGACCTTCAGGGCACAAGGCAATGCCCATCTGTCCAACCAGACTTGTGCCTCAGGTCCGCATTGTGGGTTCTTATGGTTCTGATCAGAGTTTCCACCCCAGGGCTGAGTTTACTTGGTTGGACACTGGCCATTGGACTGTCACTTTTCAGATATCACAAGCATGTGCCTGAAAATGGTTCTGATGGGTGCACTCAACTAAACGACTGATTCATTATGCAAAAACAAATCAAACAAAAAGTGGCACTGGAACGATTCAATTCAGACTCATTATTTATCCAGATTGCAGCAGTGACATTTAACCAGTAAATAACATCACAGGTCTTCCTACTTATTTCCCCCATACAGTGAGGTCCTAAAGGTAGTAATCCTGAGTGGTAGATGATGCCATCCCCTTGAGATATTGCTGGACTACAACTCCCATCATACCTCAACACTGACAATGCTGGCTGATGGGACCTGTAACCCAACAACAACATTGGCTACCCTAGTTCTGAGTTAACCATACTCTTTCTTGAAACCCCTGCAGAGCCACCACCATTCAAGATAGACCATACAGAGCTAGATGGACCAATGGTCAGGCACCCTATGTTCCAGATTCTGGCCTTGCCAATAAAGCTTTCCAGACCCTTCACAAATATTGCATCTCAGAGCATTAGAACCCACATAAATGTAAACCTAGAACCCTCAGCAAATTGAAGTGGTGAGGAGGAGGTGTAGCAGCAGATGGGAGAGAAGGGTTAAGCATTCCCTCTCCACCCTGTTTCATCCCTAAAACCCACCTAAAGTTGCATTGCTCTAAAAGGATTTATGTACCTGAGCTCTTGGGTGGCATTACATGTGACCCAAATCTTTCCAAAATTGGGGGTGGAAACTAGCATAGGAAAACTAGGGGATAACCAAGCCTTATGAGGAATGGTTGAAGGAGTTGGGTCTGTTGATCCTGGAAAAGAGGAGATATGATAGCCATCTTCAAATATATGAAGGGATGCCACATGGAAAAGGGAATAAGCTTGTTTTCTCCTGCTCTGGAAGCTGCGACTCGAATCAATGGCTTCAAGTTAGAAGAAAGGCAACTCCGTCAGGAAGAACCTTCTGAGGGTAAGAGCTGTTTGACAGCGGAGCGGTCTTCTTTGGAAGGTGGCGGTCTCTCCTTCCTTGGAGGTTTCTAAGCAGAGGTTGGATGGCCATCTGTCATGGTTGCTTTAGTTGAGATTCCTGCATCGCAGGGAGTAGGACTAGATGACTCCTGGGGTCCCTTCCAACTCTACAATTCTATGAATTGGGATGGTGGCAAGTGGGCGAGTGGAGGGGAGTGGGGAACGTTTCCTTCCTGCCTCCCTTGAGTCCAGCCTGCATGAAACAGTTAAGCAGAAGTCGGCGGTATGGATGCTGAACAGTTACTTGAGGCTCCTTCTCTGTTTTTTCACTTGTGAAATATTTCTGTCAGAACCAGTTAATGTACAAATTAGCAGCGGTGGTCTCTCTTACGTCTTCTGACTCACTAATTTGACAGGGGGGTTGGTTGTGTCCATGGAGCAAACTCACGGCGGGCAAATAGCAGGTCAGGCAGCTGAGGCTTCTCCAGGAAGGACCCGCAGGTTAATCTTCCTAGAGGGACTGGAAGGAGGAGGGGGAGACATTTGTCACTGTACAGCTGTAACAATTAGGGAACCGGGCAGGATATGCTTCCGAAGGAAGGGACAGGGCCCCCTGCGGAGGATATTCCATTACGAGAGTGTGAAAGGCACAGCGGCATCTCCCTTACCTGCTCCTTGGTTAAATTCCTCTGGTGGATTCATGCCAGTAGTGGCTGAACAAGCAGAGTTAAATAGAATTGCTCTCCGGAAGTTTCACTGGACTAGTGTAGCATCGGCAGAACTAACTGGGTAGGACTTTAAGGCAGACAGCCAGAGCCCAGCTCAGGAAGTTGAGCAGGAGCACCCCAGAACGCAGCTGGGGTAGCTCACCACAAATGGAAGCAATACATGTTGCCATCTAATATAAGAAGATAGTGTGAAGTAAGCTGCTTTATAGAGACTCGGACTGAGATAATAACAATAAAATAATAGTAATAATAATAATAATAATAATAATAATAAGTAGTAGTAGTAGTAGTAGTAGTAGTAGTAGTAGTAGTAGTATTTATTTATACCCTGTCCATCTGTCTGGGTTTCTCCAGCCACTCTGGGCGGCTTCCAAGAGAACATTAAAATGCAGTAATCTATTAAACATTAAAAGCCTCCCTAAACAGGGCTGCCTTCAGATGTCTTCTAAAAGTCTGGTAGTTGTTTTTCTCTTTGACATCTGGTGGGAGGGCGTTCCACAGGGCGGGTGCCACTACCAAGAAGGCCCTCTGCCTGGTTCCCTGTAACTTGGCTTCTCGTAGCGAGGGAACCGCCAGAAGACCCTTGGCGCTGGACCTCAGTGTCCAGGTAGATCGATGGGGGTGGAGACGCTCCTTCAGGTATACTGAACCGAGGCCGTTTAGGGCTTTAAAGGTCAGCACCAACACTTTGAATTGTGCTTGGAAACGTACCATTGTTCCATCTAGCTCAGCATTTCCCGCACAGACTGGCAGCTGCTGTCCCAGATTTCAGGAAGGGGCATTCTGAGTCCTACCTGGAGATGCTGTGGGTTGAATTTGGAACCTTCTGCGTGAGTTCAGGCGGGGAGTCTCTCTCAACCCAGCCTGGAGAGACCAGGGATTGAACCGGGGACCTTTGGGTGCTCTTCCAACAAGCTACAGCCAGTCCAGAGTCAAAACTTCCTTGACCTCACCACTGGGTACCACAGCAGACAGAGGGCTTGACTGAGACCCAGGTTCAAATCTTTGGTCTACCCCATGAATCTCTCTCTCTCTCTCTCTCTCTCTCTCTCTCTCTCTCTCTCTCTCTGTTTAAACCACTTCCCAGGGTTTTCGTGAGGGTAAAACTGGTAGGGAGAAGGGCATGGGATTGTTGCTGTTGTTTAAATGTAACGAATGATTAAAATTAAAGGTGGGGTTCGCCTAACAAACCCCACCAGTGGAAGTCCTGTGATATGGGGCTTCCCCTCCCCTGTGCACCCCTGGAAATTGCAGGGATGGAAGAATAAACTTAGTGTGCTGTTGAATTCATCCCCACATGTTTTTATTGCCACATAGGAGGAGTGGGGCAGGGGGAGGAGAGCTTGGTATTCAACTATTTTTTGCTCAAGGTAGACCTATTAAAATTGATGGACCTAACAGCCGTGCTAATTAATTTTACTCTGAGTAAAACTTACCTGAACGCCACTCTATGTCACAAGGAACCTGCTAGGACTGTGAGGATAATCAGTGTAGGTGAGTTGGCCCTACATCTGACATCTTTGGGGTTTAAATGACAGCTTCCTGTTTGGGCAGCATATGAGGGGAGGCATCTTAGGGCAGCCATTGCCAACCAGGTGCCCTCCAGATGTTATGCACTGTAACTACCATCAGCCCTTGCCAGCATGGTTGTGCTGATGGGAGTCTTAGTTCAAAACATCTGGAGGTGTCTTTTGCTTCTGCCAATGAGGTTGCCAGGCCCAGAAGGGGGAGGGTGGAGGAGGAGAAACAAGGGAGGAAGACGAAAGCAAGCCCAGCAAGAGAAATAGCTGGCAGTCAAGTTTAAAAGTCTTTGCTTTCGGCATGAAAGCATGATTCACACGAGGAAAGTTACAGTATCTATGAAGAAGCCTCTGTTTACAGGAGATTCAAGTAATTACAAGATCACCCTACGCTTGGCAACGCTGGGACTGCTAAGCCCCAAGGGATGCTGGGAGCTCAGAAGGCTTACCGGGGGAATGTGGAGCAAAACAGAAGGATGCCAGAAGAGAGAATTTTCTTTTTTAGAAACAGCAAAAGGAAAACCATGCCCATCTTCCTGTTAATTCAGTGGTGGCTGTTGGCCATTGAGGCTGGTAAGGGAGAACGCTGGGAACCCGAGCCAACGTCAGGCAATCACCTAATTCTCTACTTGTCTCTATTCTTCTCCTTGCTGAGTTTTGTAACACTGAGACTAAGGTTTCTGGGCCATTTATATATGTGTGTGTGTGTATATATATATGTGTGTGTGTGTGTGTGTGTGTGTGTGTGTGTGTGTGTAGGGCTCCCAGTACGTTTCCGAGCACAATTCAAAGTGTTGGTGCTGACCTTTAAAGCCCTAAATGGCCTCGGTCCTGTATACCTGAAGGAGCGTCTCCACCCCCATCGTTCAGCCCGGACACTGAGGTCCAGCTCCGAGGGCCTTCTGGCGGTTCCCTCACTGCAAGAAGCAAAGCTACAGGGAACCAGGCAGAGGGCCTTCTCTGTAGTGGCACCCGCCCTGTGGAACGCCCTCCCAGCAGAGGTCAAAGCGATAAACAACTACCTGACATTTAGAAAATACCTGAAGGCAGCCCTGTTTAGGGAAGTTTTTAATCTGTGATATTTTAATGTATTTTGATATTTGTTGGAAGCCGCCCAGAGTGGCTGGGGAGACCCGGCCAGATGGGTAGGGTACAAATAATAAGTTATTATTATTATTATTATTATTATTATTATTATTATTATTATTAGATTTTTACTTTTTTATCTTCATCACAATCTTATCACCTCAAATATACGCATAAACCCCATTACCCCCTCACCCCTACAACTTCCCTCAACTTCCTCTTCAGGTTTGTTGTGTAATGACTCCCCTGCTTTTTGGTTGGGTTTCCGGACCATTTCAAGGGAGCTCACACAAGTGTTTAAAACCTCAAATGACTTAGTCCCCAAAATAGCTGAAAAACTCCCCTTTCCCTCCATACCCTCTAGAGTGTTACAATGGCTTATTGGCCATTGAGGCCATTGAGGACACTGGGAACCCGAACCAACGTCAGGCAATCACCTAATTCTGGTCTTGTCTCCATTCTTCTCTGAATTAACAGGAAGATGGAAATGGTTCTTCTTGGTAGTTCTTCCACCCCCTGAAGTTTGGGGGGTGGGGCCCAGGAGAGGGTATTCTATGAGTCAGGCCCTGAGCCCCTTCTGTCATGCTATGCTGTGGTTGTGCCCCTCCACACAATAATGCAGTAACACTGGGGAAACATCACAGAACAACAAATGACGCTGAGGACCCACCACTAATCATATTGCAGAATATAGTGCCCCAAAAAAACACCCACTAGTCAAGAGGACACCAGGTCTAGGATACAAGTTACTACCTTCATCTATTACCTCCACCCCACCTGAAACTGGTCAGTTCACCCTGTTCACTGGTATCAGGATATTGGCAAGCTGGAACGTGTGCAGAGGAAGGTGACCAACTGGTCTGGAAACCAAGCCTTGTGAGAAATGGTGGAGGGAATTGAATGTGATAATAATAATAATAATAATAATAATAATAATAATAATAATAATAATAATAATATATTATTTGTACCCCAGCCACTCTGGGCGGCCTCCAACGGATATTAAAATACATTAAAATATCACAAGTTAAAAGTTTATGTTGGAGAAGAGGAGACTGAGAGAAGATATGATAGCCATCTTCAAATGCTGCATCTCAAGGGTTGTCACGTGACATGGAGGATGGCGCAAGCTTGTTTTCTCCTGCTCTGGAAGGTGGGACTCAAACCAATGGCTTCAAGTTACAAGAAAGGAGATTCTAACTAAACATCAGGAAGAACTTCCTGACAGTAAGGGCTGTTCAACAGTGGAACCCTTGGGAGGCTGTGAACTCTCCTTCCTTGGAGTTTGATAAGCAGAGCTTGGATGGCCATCTGTCAGGGATGATCTAGCTGAGATTCCCACATTGCAGGGGGTTGGACCAGATGACCCCCGGGGTTCCTTCCAACTCTACAATTCTCTGACCGATCCATGAGTTTCCTCCCTGTGCATTAGACTGTTCGCCAGAGTACACCAACAGAGGTTTGCCTTCTGTTAGCTGTGGGCAGCAAAACATGGTTACAGCTTTTCTGTAAGAATTTGAATTCTTTATATATATAGTTCACACACAGAAACACACGACAGGAAGCTACTTTATACTGAGTCAAGCCATAGGCTTATCTAGCTCAGTATCACCTACACCAGAGGTGGCCAACTTCCAAGAGACTGCGATCTACTCACAGAGTTAAGAACTGGCAGTGATCTACCCCCTTTTGGGGGGTTCAGGTCAAAGTGGTTGAGCTTCTTTTAGGAAGGAGGGAGGCCCATTTTTTAGGGGTTCATGTCAAAGATGTTGAGCTTGTTTGACGGAGAAGGAAAGCCCCACTTTTTTGGGGTGCAAGGCAAAAATGTTGAGCTTCTTTGGGGGGAGCCAGTGATCTACCAGTGATCTACCACAGACGTCCAATCATCTACTGGTAGATCCCAATCTACCTGTTGGACGTGCCTGACCTACACGGACTGGCAGCAGCTCTCCAGTGGTTCAGGCCGGGCGCCTCTTTCAGCACTACCTGTAGATACTAGGGATTGAACCTGAGCGCTCTGCCACTGACCTTCTGCACCTTTCAATACTCTGTACTTCCAGGGCAGTTTCTACGCAGCTAAATATGTTGCTTTAATAACTATTTGGTTGCTAAAGGGTGTTTGGCTAAATGAGCTTTGACAGATATTGATGGCTGGTGACTTCCAGCTGCAAGACACCAGCCTGGGTGGGGATGGAAGGAAACAATTGGGACAGGCAGTAAAGGCAACAGAAGTCTGAGGTTTTACAGCTGGCAGGCAGCCAAGATCTGCTGGGGCAGATTCCGTAGACATGACTGTGGCTTTCTGCTGCATTACCAACTTGCACAATCTGCCCGGTCCCTCCTGCTCAACCTGCATATAAAATAAGAACCACGCTAAATCTCCAGTACTTTCTGCTCATTACAAAGTTGAACTTGTCAAACACGGACGGGGAACCTGCAGCTCTCCATACATTGTCGGGACGCAGTTGGCAGAGCATGAGGCTCTTAATCTCTTAACACCAGGGTTGTGGGTTTGAGCCCCACATTGGGTGAAATTTCCTGCATTGCAGGGAGTTGAACTAAATGACCCTTGGGGGTCCCTTCCAACTCTTCAGTTCTATGATTCTACCTGTTCCCAGCTAGCATGGCCAGTGTCTCAGTAGGAAGGAGAGCCCAACCACATCAAGAGGCCAGAGGTTCCCTCTTCCTGCCATAAAAGATTTCCCCTGGAACCTCCCACCACTTGAGCAACTTGAGCAACTTGACAATATGGATCAGCTCTAACTTCCTAGGCTTTAAGTACCATCAGCTTCCAACTAGGGGCACAAATGGAGCATTTCTTAGAAGGCTATGGACAGACAGAAGGGCCAAACCCACAAGCATCCAGAGCCTGCTTCTCTGTTGGCCTGGATCCCAGACAGTGGACAGCCAGAAGGCCTCTCTCCCTGTCTGGTGAGCTCCTAAGCCCAGCCTTTGCCAGGCCGCAGAACATTGTTCTGACAGACCGTTTTGGAGACCGCTTATCCAGCCGCGAAGGGGGACTTGCTGGGGAAGGCCCAGCCGTCCCTGCCAGGCAGGTGGGAGGCAGAGAGCACACCGGCTGCCTCCGGGTCCTGGGGACAGCATCCACCAGCGCGTGATGCGTTGTGGCAGTTTCCCTGCAGCCTGGAGCCTGCCTGGAGCGAGCGCTGCTGATGTCTTTAATTGCTTTCAGATTCGATAGCCCGGCTCTTGACAGCCTCGGCTGCGCAGCTGCAGCGCTGCCAACTGTCCCCACTTAGCTAGGGACGGAGCCCCACATTCATCTCCTCTCCTGGCGGCCTTTGAAAAAAAGGAGGGATCAAACAGGACGAGCTGCCCAGCTCCCTTTGCGAGCAGAGTAGCTCAGAGAGTTTCAGAGGCTTCCGGCCTTCAGAGGGACTCTCGTCCACCCGCAGCTGTTCAGGAGAGCCGCAAAGGAACCGGCGCTCCAGAGCCTCTTTGCTGTCGGTTGATACTTGTTCCCATTACAGAGGATTCTATTTGTTTATTGCATTGATATCTCTCCTTTCCTCCAATGTGCTTGGTGTGGCGAACAGGGCTCTTCCCCCGCCTTCACTGTTTTATCTTCACAACAACCCTGTGAGGTAGGTTAGGGCTGAGAGGTCATTCGGTGAGTTCCCTGGTTTGGCAGGACCTTTGTCGTTTTGTCTCTGTGGTACAGAACTCCCTTCTCTAGGGAGGCCTGTCAAGCGCCCCAGAGTGGCCAGCAATGCCTGTCTCCCACCCTTCTGCCCTTAACACAGGCTTCCTCAAACTCGGCCCTCCAGATGTTTTGAGACTACAATTCCCATCATCCCTGACTATTGCTCCTGCTAGCTAGGGATCATGGGAGTTGTAGGCCAAAAACAACTGGAAGGCCAAGTTTGAGGAAGCCTGCCTTAACAGCACCCTACCTCTGACACCCTACCTCCACATCAAAACAGGGTTGTCGTCCTCCCCCCCCCCCCCGGCGCGGCTTCCACTGCCAAAATCCATTCCTCCACTCAGCTTTGACTTGGGCCACATTCATACAATACATTTAAAAATTAATTTGCATTGGGTTAATATATTAGAAGACAATATAACTGCAGAAAATGAAAATGAAAAATTTACCCTCCCACTCTCTGTTCTGCAGTGGGATGGATTGCCTTGGACTCTCCCTCACTAGAGGTTCTTAAACAGAGGTTAGATGGCCATCTGTCAGGGATTCTTCAGCTGTGGTTCCTAGATGACCATTGGAATACCTTCCAGATCTACAGTTCTATGGTCCAGATTTGAAGTCTGGATCCCAGGGTTCGAGTCCCACATTGGTTGAAAGATTCTTGCATTGCAGGGGGTTGGACTGGATGACCCTTGTAGAGTTGACCAACTCTACAAGTCTGTATGTGATTCTATGATTTTATCATTCTAACTCCAGAAGGCAAAGCATACAACTTTGCCCCCCCCCCCAAAAAAAAGCTCAACAACTTTTGTGTGCAGATTTTCACTTTTCGACATATGGCAACCCTAATGTTGGACAATCAGTATCTGGACTTAATAAGCCAATTTGTTCCACCTTTCATGAAAACTTACAGCAAACCAGGAACTCTTGCATTTGCCCCAATGCCCCAGCTTGCCCAAACCAGGAAACCATGGTTAATCACTTCGGAGTAAGCCAGCATATTAAACTATGGTTTTAAATTTGCTTATTATTTTAATTAATAACATGTATATAACAGGACACTCTGTCCTTTTTTCATATCCGGTGGTTGTTCCATCTGTTCCCTTGTGTTCTTGCATCCGGGAAATATATAAAGAACTCCCAGCACTGTACCTGGTTGAACCCAGCACTCCAGATCCCAGCCAGGAGGGACAGATTGCCCCTCGAGCATCTTGGCAGACAGGGATCCATTAGACACACAGCCGGCAGCAGCCCTTGCAGGCTGGAAACTCCATTAGAGGGCTGTGGATACAGAGCTGGCTTTGGAAGGAGAGCGTGTTAGCAAGACAGGAAGAGGCTACCCCTCCCAGCCTGAGACTAGACCAGCTTGTTTGGCCCCTTGCATCCTTTCCTGGGCAACACCTGCCAAGATTTCCTACATGTCCAACTTGGCATAGGCCAAGCAAGTCAGGGAGCTGCAATAAAATGTTGCAGCGGGGGAGTGCTTCTTACTCAGGATTCTAGACACTCTATTTTGCCACTGACATAGAATAATAGACTTTTAAGGAAATTAGTTGATCCCAATGCATTTTACTCTATTTGGTTCCCAGCCATATATTTTGTAAACACAGCTGTGTGGAGTATTGGGGCTCCAATAGGGAAGAGTTCAGTTTGGAAAGAAATGCTTGTATTTCTATGATAATAGCAATGTGTCAATGCCCTCTTATTTGTTTTCATTAAGACCAGTAGCTCACATTGTGAAATGTTTTTCGTCTTGTCTTGTCTTGTCTTGTTCAGTTTTGTTGTTTGCTTCTTTGGAAAATAGTGTTACAGATTTTGGAGGTGGTCAGTCTACATGATACCTGTTGGTCCCTTCCAAACTCGTGATGTGTATCTGCAAGGCTAGAATCTATTAGAAGAAATCTGCTGAACTAGCCAAACCAGTTTCTTTTTTTAAGGTAATGGCCTTAGCTGGCCAATTAAGTACCACCATTTACAGGTCCAAAGAGGCTGCCCTGTTGGCATAGAGACAAATAGGTGGGCCTTTCCCCACCTTCCCTGGCTGAATGCCATATCATTCTAGGATGGAGAGCAATAGGGTGAGTGGGCCTGGGTGTGTGTTTGAGTTTTGTGTGGATGCTGGAAGCTGGAGACACAGAGGCTTGTCTTGCTCTGTGATGAACCCAAAACTATGGCATGGGGAACCCCGTAGAAACATAATTTGGAAGTAAATCTGTTGGAGCATGAGTGCTGTGAGCCCTTCCACCTTATGCTCAGGTTGTATATAAGTGTAAATAAATCCACATATCCTAAAGACACCACTGTCTCCAGTGACCTTCATTCCAAAGAAACTGAACCCCACTCAGCAATTGGGGTGCATGCAACACTACCGACCAACAAACAAAATTAAAAATAGGGGGATGTGGACCATTGGGAAACATTTAATGAGATGTCAGAAAGAAGAGGAGAAGACCCACAGTGCAGCCAGTCCCTAGAGAACATGGTGAGAAGTGTTGGCTTTGAAGCTTCAGAAAGGCAGACTTCAGAGGAAAATGTTAGGAAGGATTTCCAAACTTAACAGGAGCAGCTTGGCAGTGTTTCTCTCAGAAGCACATACCCCGAAGGCCCATTAGCCGCCATCTGCATTATTGACAAGGGCATGGTGCTGCAACCACCGAACACCGGGCGGGCCCCAGGCAAAGCACTCTGCTTACTCTCCACAAAGCCACATGACGACACCCGGGGAAAGGTGGGCTGGGGAGGCTTGCAAAACTTGCCAGGCCTTGTAATCGGGTGCAGGTCAGCTGGGTAGCCACGCGCCCTACTTTGAAGAGGAAAGTCCTCTTTGCGGAGAGGCTGCCTTTTCAGCTTCAGGAACAGGGAAACTGTGGGCCTCCAGCTGTTGCCAGACTACAGCTCCCATCATCCCTGGCTGTGGGCCGTGATAGCTGGGGCTGATGGGAGTTGGGGTCCAACAAGTCCAAGCAGTGTGAAAAGCTTTTCTCCCTTTCTCGTAGCACTAGAACTCGTGGATCAATGAAGCTGAATGTTGGATGATTCAGGACAGGCAAAAGATAAAAAGGTAAAGGGACCCCTGACCATTAGGTCCAGTCGTGTCCGATTATGGGGTTGCGGCGCTCATCTCGCTTTATTGGCCAAGAGCCGGCGTACAGCTTCCAGGTCATGTGGCCAGCATGACAAAGCCGCTTCTGGCGAAGCAGAGCAGCGCACGGAAACGCCGTTTACCTTCCCGCCGGAGCGGTTCCTATTTATCTACTTGCACTTTGACGTGCTTTCAAACTGCTAGGTTGGCAGGAGCTGGGACCAAGCAACGGGAGCTCACCCCGTCGCAGGGATTCAAACCGCTGACCTTCTGATCAGCAAGCCCTAGGCTCTGTGGTTAATCTATGGAACTCACCCCCACAGGAGGCAGTGATGGCCACCAACTTTAAAAGAGAACAACAGAGGCAGCTAGGAAGGGAGAAGAGGAGTTTAGTGATAAACAAGTTTTATAAATTGTGTGTCTTTGTTTCTCAATTTGATCCTTTTACGTGGTTTTGTATGTATTGTGGTATTTTATCCAGTGTGACTTGCCGTTATTTTTACTGATCACAGTTTAGTAATTATTTATTGTAATAGTTAAGAATGAATTTCTGTTGAATTATTATTTACTAATGTTTTGAGAGTTAATTTTACTGTGTGCCATTATATTCTAATATATTGTTGAATATTATTTTATTTGATATAAATAATTTCATTTTAAAGTTATGCTTTATTATGACTTTTTGTATTGGATCAGATTATTATAAGGTGTGTGCTCTTCGCTGTACATTTTATTCCTGCAAACTGCCTTGTGTATAGTAATATAGGAAGGCGGTATGGGAATTAAAAGCAAAAAGAAAAGTAAAATGAAAATGAAAATGAAAAGAAGATTGGACTACTAGTCATGATGGCTGTTTCTCCATAGCTGGAGGCAGTAATGCTTCTGAATACCATTTGATGGAAACCTCAGGAGGGCTCCTGTCCATGAAGCCTGCTTGCCAGTTTCCCATCTGGTTGGCCACTGTGAGAACAAGATGCTGGATCCAGCAGGCTCTTATTATTCCACTTCTTATAGTGTGTCACTGCTTAACTTATGGAGATGAACTGCAGTGACGTCCTTGTCCTAGGTGCCCTTTCTAAAGGATTCCATCTGGACTGGGGAGAACTTCAGGCCCATGGGACAGATGTCTGCAAACAGGAGCTCCGCACAACAACACTCTCCCCTTTTGCAGTTTCCAGCAACGGGCATTCAGTCATGTTACAGCCTCCACTCATGAAGGCAGAGCAAAGCCTTCATGGCTAGTAGCATAGGAGCTAACTCCTAGGGACCAAGGTCCCTTCAGCAGACCCAATAAAATATTTAAGGGGTTCCCAACTCCAAGTTGATGAGCATTGCCATTCAAATGGTGTGTGCACACTGCGTCTTGTGCAGGGCAGGCTTACTTGGGCCTCCCCAGTATTTTATTCACCCCTGGCTAGTAGCCATTGCCAGCCTTCTCCTCCATGAATTTGCCCAGCCCTCTTTTAAAGCCATCCAAGTTGGTGGCCATCAATGTCTCTTGTGGGAGGGAGTTCCATAGCTTAACTATTAAGAACTTCCTTTTATCTGTCCTGACTCTCTGAGCATTCAGCTTCATGGAATAATGGAAAGGGACTAGGTTACGGTTACCAGATGTCCCCGTTTCCCAGGGACAGTCCCCGGATTTACAAATCACTCTCCATACAAAATCCATTGAAGTTGAAAAGTGTCCCCGGATTCATTGGGGGAAAAAAATCTGGTAACCTTAGACTAGTTTTCATGCTGTCTGTGAGGGACAAATTGGTCTCATCGCAAAACCCTTCCTTCCTTCCTTCCTTCCTTCCTTCCTTCCTTCCTTCCTTCCTTCCTTCCTTCCTTCCTTCCTTCCTTCCTCCCCCCCTCTCCAACAACTCCTTCCCTGCCCACCTCCCTCAGAGAAAATGTCTGCCTGGTTCTCTCGCAGCCTCAGCGCCGTGTCTCTAGGCGGAGATTTGTGCTGTAAAATGCACAATATGTTCTATCTGCCCGTTGGGAGCCATCAAATATTCACCAGCAGCTCCCATTTTAGTCAAAGCAGATTAGGCAGGCCGAGCGAGGAAGCAAGAGAGGGCCTGCGATGCCCACCAAGCTCTCCAACACCCTCCACCCCCGGTGCTTTTCGTTAATGGGGTAAACGGTACAAGCTCCTCAGCCATGGCTACCATTCAACAGCACAGCAAAGTGGGAAGAGGGGGGCGGGCGGGGAGGTGGCGTGTTCTCAGATGACCCATCCTGCAACCGGCAGCCTCCAATGGCTGACCAGTGGTTGCTTGCCGGGGTGGGGTGAGGGGTCAGGAAGAGGGAGGGAGCAGAAAGCCATTAGGCTCATGAATTTGTAAAAAAAGAAAAGAAAAAAAGAGGATGCACATTTGAATCACAAGTTCTTAGGAGGAGCGATAAACATTTGGGAGGAAGACAGAAAGGGGAGAGACAAGCCTCAAAATGGTACTGAGGTATGTGTGTGTGTATGGAGGCTTTAAAAGAGAATTGGGCTAATTTATGAGGCTAACAGTGGCTACTAGCCACAAATACTATGCTCTGCCTCCACTGTCAGATACCAGTGGCTGGGAATCAAAGGAGGGAAGAATGTGCTTATGTGTGGGTTCTGCTTGTGGGCTTCCCTCAGGCACCTGGTTGGCCATTGTGAGAACAGGATGCTGGGCTAGATGGGCCATTGGCCTGATCCAGCAGGACTCTTGTTATGTTCTTAAAGTCAGCACCTCTCTAATGGTGCCTCCAGAGTGTCGGGATTTCACAGGAGGGATTCAAGCGTGTCTTGGAACTTTAAAGGTAAAGGGAGCCCTGACCATTAGGTCCAGTCGTGTCCGACTCTAGGGTTGTGGCGCTCATCTCGCTTTATTGGCCGAGAGCCGGCGTACAGCTTCCGGGTCATGTGGCCAACATGACTAAGCTGCTTCTGGCGAACCAGAGCAGCGCACGGAAACGCCGTTTACCTTCCCACCGGAGCGGTACCTATTTATCTACTTGCACTTTGACGTGCTTTCGAACTGCTAGGTGGGCAGTTGGAACTTTAGGTTTGCACAAATAAAGTGAATTAAAACTCTCTGTTGCAAAAAAACCCAAAACACTTTAAAGCAGAAATAAAAATGAAGAGGGTGGAGCAACGGGAGACAAGACGATGGGGTCTTAAGCTTCTGGGGAAGGGATGTTTCTAATGTATTTCTCTTTCCCCCTTGGTTTTGATGTATCTATGAGAGGGGGCAGGTTTGTTTCTTTGGTTGTAAGTCACTCCTGCCAACCTAGCAATTCGAAAGCACGTCAAAGTGCAAGTAGATAAATAGGTACTGCTCCGGCGGGAAGGTAAACGGCGTTTCCGTGCGCTGCTCTGGTTCACCAGAAGCGGCTTAGTCATGCTGGCCACATGACCTGGAAACTGTACGCCGGCTCCCTCGGCCAATAAAGCGGGATGAGCGCCGCAACCCCAGAGTTGTCCGCAACTGGACCTAATGGTCAGGGGTCCCTTTAAGTCACTCTTTGGGTTGCCTTGGGTAAGCTACAGCAACCAACAAAGAATAATAATAAACAAATAAAAATAAAAGGTGAGGGCCTTCGGTCCTCACAACTGCCTCATTGGAGCAAGACCTACTGGGAAGGGTTGCTGCGACCACTAGGTCTGAGCTGTTTCGTTTCATTGACCAAAGAGTTAACATCACTGACACCAGGTACTTTATTGTTTTATTGCTGACTCTGGCTCCTGACACTTAAGCACCAGATGAAGAAGTTGATTCTTTTAGAGCTCTCAGCTGCTTTGGGTACCACTGGTCAGGGATGGGGAACTTCAGGTCGAGGGGCCAACAGGTCCCTCTATCTGGCCCTTGGAATTCTCTCTAGGCCATACCCCTCCCTGTCCCCGCTTTGCACCTTCCTTGAGAGCTTTTGCCTGGCTGGAATGAATCCTTGAACTCAGATAATGCTCCTTTCTTGCCTAGATGGAGAGGGCGGGGTGACTGTGTGCATAAACTAGTAAACTAGTGAAAGGCAACATTTACATTAATTGCTCCTCCCACTTTTGCCTTTGGTCCCACCCACCACTGGCATGTGGCCCTTAGAAGGTTGCCCAGAAGGGAATGTGGCCCTTGGACTGAAAAAGTGTTCCCTATTCCTATTTAAAGCCTCAAATAGCTCGGGAGTTGGTTTATATGAAGGATCCCTTTTCTTCTCACCTGTAGCTGGTCCTGGAGAGCATCTTTTGAAGCTTTTATGTAGGTCCTTTACTAAAAGAAGTGCATCAAGTGGTTACCAGGGTGAGGGTCTTTTCGGTGGTGGCTCCAGTCATAGAATGCTCTCCCTAGAGAGGCTAGCCTGGTGCCCACACTGTATGATTTATGGCACCTGGTTTAAGAAGTATTTTATGGGCTTTTACAGCTCTTAAGGTTGCCGCTAGGAATGGATTACTTTGTTAATTATGGTTTTCATTTTTTCTATTTGTAAGTTCAATTCTCCTCTTTTGCCACAACATTTTTCTTTTTAAGTCTCATGAAAATTCATCAGCATTTGAATCTCTCCTAGCATGGTCATTTTTGGAATGCAATTTTGCCAAACAATGCATTTTTATGTTATTTTCACGAGCATGCATTTATAGACATACTTTACCTGAATACATGCATTTTTGTACACATTACGCGGCTGGCGAACTGCACTGCAAAATTGAGAGAAGTGCAAAATTTCAAATGATAAGCTGTGTTTTGGATCACATATTTCCCCCCCCAGAAAGTGTGCTTTTGGTTGATTTGCCTTTAAAGGCAAACTTTATCGAATTTCTCCCCCCACCTATAAGAGACATTAAGCAAAGAGGCACCTGCTAGACCACAAGAACATAGAAGCTACCAAATTTCTGGGCTCATCTCTTAGTGTGGGATATTTCACGTCTGTAACGGAACAACACATGAAACAAGGAGGAAAAGGAGAGTCGCTCCTTTTGCAGATAAAGACTCAATTTGAAGAGGGCTTCCCCCTCCCATTTCCCAAGTCCCCCCCCCCCCAAATTAACTCTCCATCTGTTCCTCTGCGGCTGAGGCTGATGGCTTCTGACAAGGCCTCCTGAACGCAAAGCTGTTTTGCCCAGAAAATCTATTACAAGTTGCTCTAAGACAGGCAGAAATCCTCTCCTTCTGTCTCGCCGAGCTGGTCTCTCTAGGTGTCCACCCCAGGCAAGGCAGGGAGACTAGGCCCAGCATGGGCGAGCGGGCTGCTGCCTCTGCTCAGCCGGAAAACTCAGCTGGGAGGGAGCTGGAGCTTTGGTAACTCCCTAGCAAATGGAGCACCCGCTCCCCAACCCTGTGGCTCAATGCTCCCAGCCATCAACAGGACACGGCGAGGGGTGCAATCTAACCAAAGTTCAGCACTTTTCCAAGCTCTCAACGGATTCTCTGGGTGGGCTCAACACATATGCTCACAGCCTTCCTCTACTGAAATGCGACAAGATTGCAAAAGGTGCTTGATTTGGGGAGGATGGTGGCTTGGTAGTTCTTTAAAGGCATCGTTGTTATTTTTCACTTGCTCATTAGTGGGATTTTTAAAAAAATAAAAAACTTTTCAATTCCCAGGGTGGCTTACAAAATTAACACATGCATGAAAACAAATGTAAAGCATTTAAAAAAAATCAAAGACACAAGAGCCAGGTTTTATGTTGCAGGGGGCAAAACCTCAGTTAGTTAAGTATTTTTATTGATTTACTTGATTTAGGTGGGGGGCGGGCATCTGCACTACATTTTGATACCATTCTGAATCAAGATGGCAGACTGAACCTTGCACTGATTCTAACTACCGATTTCAGAACGGCACTGGTTACTTTTGGTTTGCAGAATTCCCGAGCAATGCGGAGTATGAGGCATACAGACAGACACATTTACAAATAAGAACTGTAATTTAAATAGGAATACCTCTCACCCTAGAGGGGAAGACTGTGGCCAGGTGATGTGGGTGTTCCTGCTCAGTCTGCGGTCCACGTGCTGCTAATGGCAGATGGACAACTTCAAGGCCCTTGGAGGTCTCTCTTCTTCAAGTTCTTTGGCTTTAAACCAGACTTGGACTAGATAGCCCTTCAGACAAAGGAATGTGCTCTGTAAAGTAGCTCTCATCATCCCTTCCAATATTAAGATAAGGGACAGTAGCTTTGGAGGCTTGGTGGAGATAAGCAAGGGCAGCTGAGCTTCGTCTCTTCCATGCACACAACACTTAGCACCAGATGGCCTGCAAAGGTGCAACTGGGATTTGATTGACAGGCTGGCAAACGTGCTGTAGCACTGAGTCACAGGGCTGTGTTTCACTGGCCTGCTGTTGCCTCCAAACCAAGGACACCCTGGGCCATCTTGGGCTGTGTGCACCATGCAAGGGGAATCAAGACGCAGAACGGGAAGCAGCCGATTCCCCCAGCTCCCTTTACCAGCATCGCAGCGCCTCCCTGCAGAGAAAATTCACCTAGCTGATATCCGATTCTGAGAAAATGGGCTGTTGCTTGTGAAAGCTCTCGTCTCTGCAGATGTGGTGGGCTGGATCGTGCCACGTTAAAACAATTTGATGTTCCACTGATTTTTGACAAGAGGGTTAAATAAATGCTGAAGAACCCAAGAGGAGCTCTGCTGGATAAGGACCAGGGTTGCATCTTTTTTGCAGTGGTTAATCTGATGCCTCTGGGAAGCCCGCAAGCCAGGCACAAGGCGCAGGCATCCCCAAACTGTGGCCCTCCAGATGTTTTGGCCTACAACTCCCATGATCCCTAGCTAACAGGACCAGTGGTCAGGGATTATGGGAATTGTAGTCCAAAACATCTGGAGGGCTGAAGTTTGGGGATGCCTGCACATGTGTTAGCACATGCTGGACAAATACATACTTAGGGTGGTATCCAGTGCTCATCCTGCCCAAAGTAGGTCCATTGAAGTTTGTACTAACTTAGATTCAATTATTTCACTGGACACCACATTTTGTCTGCCCAGGACTGTGTGCTAATCAGTTTCATTGGAGTTCTAACGTTTTCTCCACCTTATACAGGCATAATTTAAGAATTCCACCCTTAATCGCTTTTTTCCTAGGCTGAAAAGTACCAAATGACATTGCCTTTCTACACATGGAAGGTGTTTTAAGCCTTCAGATCTTCTTAGGTTGACCTTTTCGTACCGCATTCACACACCCACACCCCATTTTTAGAGTTAAAAGTGCCCACCTTTTGTTGAATTGTTAGTATAATGTAACATAAAATAACCACCCCCTTTTTGGACTGGATAATGCCCAATGCCTTCAGACAGGGACTGAGCCCTTTGTGAAGGCAGGAGAACAAAATGTGTCAATGCCGAGCTGCTTTGAACTTGACTCCTTGAAGTGGAAACCCAACATTGCATTTCTTAATTTTTACCATATATTTGCATACTGTGGTAGTGCTGCTTTTGTGACCCACCTTAGATCAGGTCATCATGACCTGGCAGTTAGTCTTCTTCACCCACCAGCTGACCAGTAGTGTGTAATGTGTATAAACCAAAAAAAGCATTTTAAAAAAATGAAATTGGCCATCTAGTTAATCCAGATTCTGCATGAAATGGAAGTAGAGTTTGCAACCCATGTAAATTGCACAAATTAAATACATTTCCATTATACAGTCTGCAATTTTAGCTCAGTTGCATAATTATCATGGTTCTACAAGAACAAACCAGATGTATTTAAGCTTATCATTGCAGCAGTAAGGACTTTCTTTCTTCTAAGTGGAAATTCTCAGAAAACTTTATTTGGGTACAAATACCCAAATTCTGCACTTCTGTGGAAATTGTGGTGTGCACACACAGCTCCCGGCATATTTAATCAAACTAGAATTTGCTAAGCATGTAAAAGCATGGGAAATATATATTTTAAAAGGCAGACTTCAAATGACTAAATGAAAATCTAGTTTAAAAACATAAAAAGTTGACTCAGTTCAAGAGTAGCACGTTGGGTTCAAGAGAGTCAACTTCAATCACATGCAGCTGCACTCAATTTTCAAAGGGACACACAGCTACAGAAGGTTCTCCCAGCGAATCCTCAGAATAAATAGCCTTAGTGCTCACAAGCACATGAAGTAATCGGGAATCTCTGGACTAGATGGACCTTCAGTCTGATCCCAACAAAACTCTTCTAACATCCATGGAGCCTGTAAGGAGGCAGAAGATGGGAATTATAATATAGTTTACCATCTAAGCCAGCTAGAACTCAGATGGCTAATATAGCTTGTAGTGCGTTCTTCTGATCTCAAAGCTAACAGCTCCCTCTTCTGACTAGGCTTAGGAATGAATAACAGATACCTTTATTTTGGCTAATGCTGCCACCTTCCGTTGATCTATCTATTTGCATGCCCACATCTCAAAAAATAAAAAAAATGTGTTACTGTGAGCAGGTGCAGTTGTAACTCCTGGCCTCTTCAATTTTGCAAAAATCTTCAGCCTCGTGTCCCACTTTATGTATCTTTCTTCACAATAGTTGGACCTCTACACACTTTCAAGGTCTGTCTTTCTATCATGACCTTTAAGATCAACAGAATACTCAGCACCTTTGTAAATGTACCAGCCTATGTGCCAAGTTGGAAAGAGCAAGACAGGCACAAAAACACTCTTCCTGGCCCCCCCAAAGATGTTGAATTCCTGTTTCTGTATAATTCATTCAAGCACTATATGATGTTCCTCAATGGGCTGGGGTGGGATAACTGCTTTCATGCCAGCTGCTGATAGGACATGTCAGTCTCAAAGCAAATTAAGGGACACCAATCGGGTATCAGACAAGGAAATATCTAGAAGTGGGAGAACATTTTGGCCTCCAGTCCTGTTGACTAGAATGGGGGAAAATCTTCAACAAAGCAGCTTAATTCCATAACCTGTGGCTTGAATTGTGATACAGCATTAGTTTTCTTTCCCATTTAATTAACCAACCTAGCAACATTGGTGCTATTAATGTATGCTGTTGCTGATTGTCACTCTGCTTATATTGTTCAAGTAGTTATTTAACAAAATTTATACACTGCTTGATTGTAAATAGAACCTCTAAGCAGTTTACATGCACACCCTTTTCAATAAAATATGTATTTCTTTGGACTATGCTGCTATCTAAAGTAATTGTTACGCTTTATTTGATCTTTTTGCATTCCATTTCATTCTTTACATTCTCCCCCTTGACACCTGTGTGTGTATGTGTGTTTGCTTGCCAGCTATGGACTGATTACACTTCACACATCTGATGAAGTGGATTTAAATCCAGAAAAGCTTACACCATAATGGATATGGTAGTCTTTAAGTTGCCACAAGACTCTCATTTTGAGCCTCATTTTAACTGCTACTTGCCTTAGTAAAGAGTAGGGTTGAAATGGAGCAAACACGTACCTAAAAGTCAAGCAAATCAAAAGGCAGTGGGACATTTCCATTTCTTGGTCATGTCAAAAGTCCTTGGGGGAGGGCCGCAGCCAGTGGTGACAGATGCCCAGTGAGATGGGTAGGGTGGGAGACCAGGAGGCCAGGATTAGATGGAGCCAGATCTAATCAACAACAGGCAAAGCCAACTCATTCTACTTTTGTCCCCATTCTTCTATTTGTTGAGATCTACATTGACAACATTAATGCAGGAAGTCCTAGATTTAATTGCTCATAACTACTTGTAGGGCTGGGAGACCCTTGTCTGAAACTCTGGAGATCCTTGGACGGTTAAGTCCAGTCAAAGGCGACTATGAGGTTGCGGCGCTGATCTTGCTTTCAGGCCGAGGGAGCCGGCGTTTGTCCACAGACAGCTTTCCAGGTCATGTGGCCAGCATGACTAAACCGCTTCTGACGTAATGGGACACCGTGACAGAAACCAGAGTGCATGGAAACGCCGTTTACCTTCCCACCACAGCGGTACCTATTTATCTACTTGCACTGGTGTGCTTTTGAACTGCTAGGTTGGCAGGAGCTGGGACAGAGCAACGGGAGCTCATCCTGTTGCGGGGATTCGAACTGCCAACCTTCTAATTGGTAAGCCCAAGGGCTCAGTGGTTCAGCCCACAGTGCCACCCGGGTACTTGCAACAACAGGACCTATGGTTTGGTGTGATATAAAAGAGCTTCCTATATTCCTATGTTTCCATGACCTGGTGGACTGCAACAACCTTCTTTCTCCCTTCCCTGCCCAGAAAGAGTCTGGGGAACAGAATAAGGACAGCACCCAATGCCAAGTTTTCATCAATTCATGAATTATGTCCAGGGGCAGATGTGAAGGACACCACACCCTCCCCTCCAGTCTATGGTGCTGCTATCATACCAAGCAAGGCAGACAATTAAAAAACAAAATTTTTTTATTTGGTCCTTTGGAACCTGAGTTTGAAAACCACCCATGGGATAATTCGTATTATACAGGGACTGATTACAGATTTGATTTACAATTGATAAAATATCCTATGTTTTCTTAAGAGCTGGACAATATTTACATGGTTAAAAACTATTCACAGCTCGAAGAGAGTGAACAGAAAGACACACACACATACACACACACAAAAAGAACATTGAAAAAGAGGGAAAAAAGGAAAGGAGACATTTTGGACAGGGGTAAAAACAAAATACAGAGGAACTCACATGTTCAGCCACTCCCTGGCCTGAGATGACTGAGCTGGGAAAGGAGGAAGGAGACGCAGAGTGAACACTGATTGATAGTGGAGATGGTGGGGGAGACTGACTGGTCAAAGGAAAGGGGGAGAAAAATCAACTTTCTGTTCATTGCTACTTGATTAGGTGGAGAGAAAATGGAACGGGACACGGGGGAGTAGGGATGGAAAGGTAATGTACTGGCATGATAAAATGATGGCACTGCTACCCTGTCCCCCAAAGGTCCTTGCAATGCCACTTTAGCCCTCAACTTGGCCACACCCTGCCTTTCTGAGCTCCCCAACACCAGCTTGGCCATGCTCCCGGGTACAAAAAGCCCAGCTACACCTGCCTCCTGAGACAGCAAGGGTGCATCTGCGTTACCAACACATTGGCTTTATACTCGCTTAAACCCTAATGGCTTCTTTCAAAGAATCCCAAGAAAATCGCACTCCATTGTCTCTCGAGATAGACGGATGCCAACAACTGTTAAGCAATCCCTCCCCAGTGCTCCCTGGAAAGAGGAAATGGGTATTAAACCAGTTTAACTCCGTAGTGAAGATACGCCCTGCGAGAGCTGCTTCAAAAGGGTGGGGCTGCAACACAATAGCTTGCATTCATCGCTCTCTCCTCACAGCACACTGCAATGAGCTGTAGAAATCCATATATTCCGATTACGGAGAGTGCCTGAGCCCTGGAGCTTAGGAATTCAACCCTCTGCAGGAAGAGGCTTCTGGAAAGGATTCGTGTGACATTACTGACCCACCCTGCAGCCATGTCATTGTGGCTCCTATACTCCAGCAAACTATGTTCCTCAGAACTCACTGTAGGAGGAACAAAATAAAAAATAAAAAAATCCTTCCAGTGGCACCTTAGAGACCAACTAAGTTTGTTATTGGTATGAGCTTTTGTGTGCATGCACACTTCTTCAGATATCTGGTATCGGAAGAAGTGTGCATGCACACAAAAGCTCATACCAATAACAAACTTAGTTGGTCTCTAAGGTGCTACTGGAAGGAATTCTTTTATTTTTTATTTTGTTTCGACTACGGCAGACCAACACGGCTACCTACCTGTAACTAGAATGGTAGGAGGAATTAGTGCAAATCTTATAACCTCCTTGAAAGTCGGGCTTCCACCTTCTTGAGGCAGGGCTCCCCACATCTTCTGCAGCCATGAAGCAGGCAGAAATTGGTGAACTGTTTCCTGATCACTGCATCTGTGTGCTTCGATAAAGGCTCACACCTGCTGCAATTTCTGCCTGTTAGAGATCTGCCACAAGAAGGGGAGGAGGAGATGGCAACCCTTCTTGGAAGGCAAAATTAAGCATGGCTTGAGGGGGGGAGGAACACACGCTTCCTCTCACTGGTTCCATCACCACTGCACCCCTTCATCTTTGAGGGAAAGCGGGGAAGATTGGGCTCTGCAAACAAGCAAGGGTTGGGAGCTACTCTAAACCAGAGCCACAGATGCATCCAGGACAACACACTACTTAATTTCCATTTCCCAGCTGAAAGCTGCCATTTGCAGAGCAAGGGCACGGTGCAGAGGTGCATTTTTATGGTTCCCCCGAGTTATTATCACTGTGCTCTCTCTTACTTGCCTGGCATTGGTTGTGCCCCACACATGGCAATGTGCTACCTTTGAGCAGTCAATGGTGGTGGAGCATTTGTGTTTCCTACTTTTTTGCTTGAAGCTGCAACGAGCCCAAGAGCTCCCTGCAGCAGGAGAGGCCAGTGGTGTTGGGGCTGACAACAACTGGCATGTTGTCGTATTTCTCCCTGAATATGGAAGTGAAAGGAATGACTGGGAGCAGGCTCAGCCCAGAGTACATTATCCACAATGTCCCCAGGTGGGTATTTTGATGTCCCAAATCCTGTCCCAGCCTCCCACTTTCCCACTCACCCCCACAGTGCTCCACACGTCAACATGTGTAGACAGGGGTGGGCGGGAGTACAAATGAACTAGGCTCTTGACTGATTGTACCGGCAGCAAGGCCCTTTCCTAACACAGGGCTTGGACTCATTTTATAGAGCAACATAATGGGGAAGACACTGCTGGTGATGAGTCCCCACAGCTTTCCTGGATGCCCTTCTCCCACCCTGTGCCCGAACCAATGACGTTGGCAGGAAGACACCATCCCTGCTACCCTGTGCCTGAGCCCACAAGGTGGACTAGAAACCCTGTCCCTGATACCCTGTTACCGAGACCCAACTCCACAAATCTCCATCAAGCTCAGCCCCACTCTGGGTCCCCCGAAGGGCAAAAGCCATGTCCTGTCAACCTCAACTATGCATCTGTCCCAAGTGAGTGATGGTGAGCATGTGTACCACTGGCGATCCATCCAGAGTCTTCTTTAAGGGTGATGATGGAGACCAACCTCTCCCTTACGGAGGGTCCAGATGAGCTCCAGAGGCACAACATACTCTAGATTCCAGCATAAGGCTATTCTCCTTGGGTGGGGAAGGAGTGCAGAAATTTCCACTGGTGCATTTCTAAACTCACTTTTTCTGGAGGCTAAGCATCTGACTGCAAAGCAGAACTGGTGGAGACCAAAAGTGCTAAAATTGACCGAGCTGTACATGAAAGGTTTTCGGGTAGCTTTCAAATCAGCGCCAAATTGGAAGCGCCAGAAGGCACAAGGGGAGGTCAGTCGGTAAAGGGTTCCTCGTTTTCCTCCACCACAGCTGCTGACCCCTGGCTATTCTTCCTTTGGGCTGCAGACTGCCAGGAAGGGAAACTGGGAGCAACCCTGCTCCTCTGTATCATGTGAGCTGCAGGGACCACAAGTGTGAATGAACTTCCAAGCCCTTCTCAAACACCCAGGCAGCTGTGTGCCTCCCTTGCAGACTCCCAATCACTTCCTTGCAGCCTACACCCATGTCCCCAAGCCCCACTCCTCCCCACACCAAGTGTCCCCAGCAATATATATATATACACAGACAAGCCCCTGTACAGATCAAAAATGCCATGGTGCTAAACTTAAGCCCCAGGGGCAACATCTCCTGCAATACCCATGTGGGTGGGTCAAATGGCTTGAAGCCTGCTTGGGAAAATGTGCTTCTCTAGACTTTGTTACTACACTTGTTCCTCCACACAAGACTGTGGTGCCAGTCTTTCTGAGGGGCACGGGGGCAGGAGGAGAAGCAGAGAAGGCAGGCAGAGAATCTTATCCCAAACACCACATAAATTTGGCAGCAGGTTCCATGGCTCGTGCTTAAATCAATCTTGCAGAAAAATACAAAACAGTAAGAATAACATTTTCATAGCCAGCACTCCCACCATATGTGTTGCAAGATAGCTTGCACGTTGAGTCTAGCCTGCCACTCGTCCTGCAGAAAAATGGTGCTCACGCTAGGTGAGTAGTTTAACACAGATTTAGCTAGTTTGCAGTTAACAGCACAATGGCTCTGCCATTTTTTTGTACCCCTCCGGCAACCCACTCTGCAAAACAAAAAACAAAACAAAACTTCATCACCTAGCCAACCCAGTGCTGGAAGGGAGATGAAGTCCATCTTACAAGTCATCACCCCTCCATCTGCCAATGACAATTCCAGACGTGAGAGAGACAGAGACAGGATGGGCCTACATACCCCTCATCCCAGACCCCACCCGACCCCATTGCAGCAGCCAGCTGACATTTTTAACGGTGGGGTGAGGCACACACACACACAGACAGACACATTGGCCAGAGGTATATTATTGTTGCAGCAGCCTTAGGATTTTTGGCGGCTGTGGGAAAGGTCGAGTCCCAGGACCTGGCGCCTGGGAGCATCTGAGCATCGCCTGCACCTGGGGCTGGGACACGTCCCTCTCCAGGGCTGTGACATTCCCTTGCTCTCCTATCTTGACAGCAGCTCTGGATAAAGTGCATCTTCTGTGGGGAGGCAGGCGGGGAGGGGAGGGAGAGAGGATTTCAAGGGAGGGGGAACCTGAGCAGCTCCCTGCCTGACCCCAGGGGATGGGAGGAAAGGCGCTTGGCTTGAGACATCCAGTCTGTCTGTCCATCCTTCTCAATCCTGATGGCTCAGTAATGGCGGCTCGGGCAACGCCTGAGACAAGTGGGGCCAGAAAACAGGCAGAAGCAGAAGAGCGGCAGGGAAGGCGGGGCCCATTGTCATAGCGGCCGGGGCCCATGTAGCCCCGCCACCTCGGGCGTCAGCAGCGGATTGTGCGTCCCCTTGGTCGACATCCAGTCATTCAGAAAGGCCTGGGTGGCTTTGCGATGTGCCAGGCGGTGGGTGATGGAGAAACCGGCGTTGCCTTCCAGCTGCGACAGAATCACTAGAACCTGCCTGGAAGAAAACAAAACGAAAGGAGATAGACAGGTCAGTGAAAGAGAGAGGGAAATAGTGCTAACCCTCGCCCCCACGAGTCTACAGCCACAAAGGAAGGCCCAAGAGCAATGGTAGGAATACAATTCTAATTGGGCAACAGCCCTCTGGCTTTCCAAGTAGCCCTTTCATCACGCAGGAAGGTCTCAGATTTCCCAAAGGCTTCCAATACATAAACACTCTCTGGGATCAACGTTCTGGCCTGGTGCAGACTTAACATTCCAGATCTCTTAACCAGGTGAAGAGCAGAGGTGCAAAACTTCCAGCACACAGGTCAAATGTGGCCCACCAGGCCTCACCATCTGGCCTACAAAGTCATTTGGGATAATCAATGCCCATCCACCCTACAAGTGATATCATCCATCCATTGTTTTTGTTCTTATTTTTATTGTGTAATTTGTGTTTTTTGTATCTATGGATGAAGGGCAGTATACAAATTTAATAAATCATCGAAGGACCAGTCGGGAGCTTAAGGCGAGATGGACGAAGGCATGCTCCTATCGCCCATCAGATGATGGGTGGTGTGGGTGTGCCTTGCTTCAGAAAGGGGAAGAGGTTTCTATTGAAATTACTTTCCAAATCAGGATGGGGCGGAATCTCCCATTTTAGCAGTGGTTTCAGTGGGATCTACTTCTGCCTCCCAGTGCTGCTCCTTGAACTTCTCAAAACTGGAGGTTGGAAAACAGTGAAGGCACCTGGACTTGTCAGTTGAGGAGAGAGGGTGGTCCTCCTCCTTACATTCTACAAGGTGGCAAACTGCTTCATTCCCTCCACATGTGGCAATTCCACAACTTAAGCACACCAACAGGAAATTAAACCTAGTTCTCTCAGCCCCCCGCTGCCTCCCTCTCACCTGTGCAGAGGGGGCACACTGTCCTGCGTTTTGAGGCTGCCTCGTGTCGACACAACGTTGAAGCTGTCTGTGCAGTCGCACTGGACGTGTAGGTAGGATTTAGGGTGCCGGTTCTCCACCACCACAATGAGACCTGCCCAGCCATGTGTCAGGTAGTAGCAAGTCATCCCCTCGCGCCCCTGCGGAAGCAAACCAGCCAGTCAGTCTCGGCCCCAGACCGGTGAATCCTGCCTGCTTCTACCTCACCCCCACATGGCAATACAGAGTCCCAACCTCCAACACTCAGGCCCAGGCTCGCTCCAACTCTTTGGGAAGATGCGCGTTCCCAGGAGCACATGCGCAGCTGCAGGTGCTTGTCTGCTTTCCAGAGAGAATATCCACATACAAAACCCACCCATCCAACTAACAGCAGGACACCTGCCTGCAGAAAGCTGTAGGATTTTATGTAGCTTAGTAAGCTAGGAATTAAGGAACTCTAACCTCACGTCTGCTATGGACTCGGTAAAGGTAAAGGTAAAGGGACCCCTGACCATTAGGTCCAGTCGCGGACGACTCTGAGGTTGCGGCGCTCATCTCACTTTACTGGCCGAGGGAGCCGGCGTACAGCTTCCGGGTCATGTGGCCAACATGACTTAGCCGCTTCTGGCGAACCAGAGCAGCGCACGGAAACGGCGTTTACCTTCCCGCCAAAGCGGTTCCTATTTATCTACTTGCACTGCATGCTTTCGAACTGCTAGGTTGGCAGGAGCAGGGACTGAACAACGGGAGCTCACTCCGTCGCGGGGATTCGAACCGCCGACCTTCTGATCGGCAAGCCCTAGGCTCTGTGGTTTAACCCACAGCGTCACCCGTGTCCCACTATGTACTCTGTAGGTGGTCTTAAACAAGCCACGGTCACCTGAGCCTGCTTTGCATCCCAAGTGTTTTGCCTTGGACTCTGATAACACCTCTTGCTTTTCTGGAGGGAGGATAGAGAGGGGTGTGGGAGTACCGCAAGCAGTTTGCATTTGCTGCTCCACCCACTATTTGCTGTGACCCCGCCTACCAGTGGAATGTGGCCCTTGGGAGATTGCTCAGAAAGGAATGTGGCCCACAGGTTGAAAAAAGGTTCCCCAGCCCTTACATGTGCAGTACTGAGGTAGCGCGTGTGAAGCAAGTTTGAACATTTTAAAGCGCTCCATAAATGTTTAAGCATCATGGCCACCTTTTTCCCAGTAGGAAGGCTCTTAGGCAACTGGGGTGGGCAAAATATCTGCTGCAAACCCTGGAGAGCTGCTGCCTGTCAGAACAGATACCAGCCATCTCCAACCTGGTGTTCTCCCAGCCTTCTAGACGTTGCTGGAAGTTGTTGTCCAGCCCCCCCCCCCCATCCCTCACTGCCCTCTAATGGTAGCCAATATGCTGATAGTGAGAAGCAGGAAAGAACAGACTCTCTGAAGCAGCCGGGTGGGGCGGGGCTGGTGCCTGCACGTACCTCATGCCGTTCGCCCTTGTTCTCGGTGAGAAGAATGATGGCATCTGCCAGTGTGGTGGACTGAGCCTCGATCTGTTCCACCATCACCAAGCGGGAGCTGTAGATGGCCAGGATGTAGCTGGAGATGTCAGCAGCTGGGCATGCATTGCCAGTAGTAGGGCTGGAAACTAGTAGAAATAAGCAAGTGAGGCAGCATCCGGCTGCAGGGCCCCTTGTCCAGAAGGGAGTCCCCACCCCCAAGAATCCCTACCCATCCTGCAATGTGGCCTCTGCCTCACTCAAGCATTTCCAAAGGCCAGCTTAGGAACATTAACTGCCTTCCTGATTGCAATACTGGCCTGGTATTTTAGACTCCAACACAAGCCAAGACCTGCATTCTTGAAAGGAAGTACAGAACTGTGCAATAGTAAAAAGCAGAAAAGTACCTAAAAGGCCATCCGGAGAAGCCCCCGCCTTCCCAAGTGTAAAATAAACAAGTCCCCACCCCCTACACACAAAGGTATTCGGAGAACTCGGACGACAAGCTTCAAATTACTACATACATTGTTGGTATTGTCTACTCAGAAGGAAGTCCTACTGAGTTCAATGGGGCTTTCTCCAAGGTGATTGGGGTTAGGACTGCAATCTGCAAGAAGCCAATGTTTAAGCAACGAAGGCAACTTTCAACCTAGAATTAAGGCTGAGGAAGGGAACCTGTGGGGTTCCAGATGGGACTCCCAACTCTCATCAGTCCCCACCAGGATGGCCAATGGTCAAGGATGAAGGGAGTTTAGGTCCCAGCAAGTTCTGGAGGATCACAGGCTCCTTCATTGCTTGAAGCTGTTCTGAAAACACATGTGGCTTTTTCTTCTAACAGTGACCCCCTTTTTTAAACAAAAAATTCCCCTAAGCTCTCAGCAGGCAACCCTATTGCTGGAACTGGCAGGCCCACTGCCCTATGAGAGTCAGAAGTAGACCCTGCCACGCAACCCTTACCTTGGCTTGAGGAGGTGCCTGTCAGTGGGATAGTCCAGTGGTTGAAGGCACAGCACACCACCGCATACTCGCCCGGCTCCAGCATGACATCACAGTTGACAAACTTCTTGACTGCCCGCTTGCTGTGCGCCATCAGGCGGCCCAGGCTGAGCTTGCTGCCATTGATGAAGGTGGCTCGGAAGACCATGATGCAAAGGTCCAGCAAGTGGCCGTCCACTGTGTCCGAGCGCCTGCCAAGGGAAAGGAGGGAAGGGGCCATGGCTCAGTGGGAAAGCATGCAGGAAGTGCCAGGTCCAATCTTTGGCGGGGCTGGGAATCAGTCTGTGGGAAACTGCAGCCAGTTGCTGTAGACCACACTGAATTGGATGGGCCAATTGCTAGACTCCTGGTGTAAAGGAGTTCCCTACATTCCTGTGAAGTGCAGTGGAATCAGAAGTCACTGCACAAGTCGCTGTACCCACTCTCTTTCACCAAATAGGATAACACAAACAATATCGGGTGGGGGGCAAAAATATGGGTCTTGCCAGACTGCTGTCTTGGTAATAGTGGCTTGCAGCAGTGGCCTCACCACCATTTCCATCGTTTCTTTGTTTAGAGTTTCTGTCTTCAGAGAAACATAGAATTGTAGATTTGGAAGGGGCCCCAAGGGTCATCTAGTGGCAGAGAGAGAAGGATCCGAGGCAAAAGGAGGGTAGCCCTTCTGCTCCTTTAATAGCTGATGGAAGCCTAGCTTCTCCAATGACACTCAGGGCAACAAGCTGCATCTGATGCACAACTATTCAGAGGTACAGATAGAGCCCAGCCTGAAACCATGGAGGGCTGCTGCCAATCAGTGTAGACAGCACTAAGCTAGATGGATCAATGGTGTAAACTTTGTAAGAGGCAGCTTCCTATGCTCCCTAGGTACAAGGGTCCTGCTTTCTGCTACACATCTGGCCACCCTAGAGAAAAAAGCAGGCAGATGAGCATGTTATAAAAAAACCCAACATCCCATTACTGGGTCCTGTGGTGAAGTTTGCAGCAGTTAAAAGTGGGTTCTGAGTCTGAAAATCACAGAGACTAATGACTGAAAAATGCCTGTCACTATGAGGGATGGGAAGATGAGAGAAGAGGACTTGTCACAGGGGAGAGAGGCAGCACATGTCTATACATATATAAACACCACACCTTTCAATGAGAGCCAGTGTCATGGCTTGAGGACCAGATTTTCTCGGCAGTGCTTTACCTTCCTGATAAGTATTAAGTGGCAGCCTTTCACTGATATAGAAGGAAAGGGATGCTCTCAGGGCCAATCATTACGGCAGAGGCTAAACCTGTTCCATTGAGAAACAATAATGCCCCTATCTGTGTAGCCACAGTTCTCCCATCTAGACAGCTGCAACCTTAATTCTGTTCCTTAGTCATGTTAGAGCAGGATGAATGGCAGGAAATGGCTCTTATGTTGTGAGAGGATAGCAGTGCCACCACCATCATGCTATGTGTCAGCTCAATAGCACAGTTGAGCTAGAACTGGAGATGGGACTAAACAAAAGAGGGGTCAATGCACAAGTGACGATTGCCAAGACGCAATGCTAGTTCTAGAGTAACTAGGGTGATGTAAACAGTGTGCAAGAGCCTTGAATCTTTGTTCAGTGGCTGATGTGTGTGATCTGCGACCTCACCTGCTGCCTTCCTGGAAAAGGGCAAACTCCAAAGTTGCACGCTCCAGCACAGTCAGTGAGGTGACGGTAATGGGTCCATTGGCTTTGTTGGGAAAGGTGCCCTGCACACGAACCTCATGCCAGTCTGAATGGAGCTTGCAGATGTCCACTGAGTCGAAATACCTGGGCAAGGGAACAGGCAGTTGTCAACCCCGGAAGCAGCTGTAGCCAAGATCAGATGAGTCGCTTTTAGACAGCAATCAAGGCACCCCTGTAAAATCTTCATTGGTAATGGCAGAGTTTCTTGGGCGTGGCGGAAGGAGGACCACCTTTTTGTGGAAGAGACAGCTGTGCTGCTGTCCATCTTTCTCTTCCCTCTACACTAGGGTGGCAAACCTTTTCTGACCTGAGGACCACACCCAAGCTTCCAAGGGCAAAATGCAAAGGGGGTAGTGCCACTCTCATACCCTGCACAGACAAAACTCCAATCTGCTCCTCAACCAATAAGTGCCAATCAGCTGGAGGATGGAGGGAGGATTTTTCTCCCATCATAGCATGAACTGATTCTCCTCTCCTTCCAGGAATATGCAGTAACATACTTTGCAACGACCTTCTTGACACTACAAAAGTGCCTCTTTGTTCTCTTGCATGCCACCCCTGCTAACAGGTCAGAGTGCTCTGGAAAACTGGAAGGAGTGATTCTTCCTGTTCCCAGAGTACTCCCACCTGCTTGCAATGAAGCACTCAGGGGTTCCCACATTCAGTGCCATATTTGCAAATTTTGCCAGGAGCTTGAGGCCCACATTAAATGGCTTGGTGTGCCTGATTCTGGTCTCACACTTTAAAAATATTCTAGTTTTCTGTCAGCTCCATCACAGTAGAGGGAGAATGCACAGCCCGCAAAGAACTGGAAGCAAATTCAAACTAACAACTCATGAGAAGGACAGGGGATTCAGAGCAGCAATGCTATTTTACCATTAGGTGCTGTGTTGTTTTTTTAAATGGAGAAGAGCAGCAGTTCTTGTTTCTCCCTAACAAGCCATGATCAGCAAGCTAACAATAAACCATGGCTTAAAATTGGCTAGTCATCCTGACTTATTAGGGAGAAGCAAACCACAAACCCTGGTTCAGAAGGAACAGGTTGGTTTGTCCCATTCGCACCAGGGAAGGAGCAAAGCGGGAGTGAATGAGCACTCTGCTTGTACACATTGAAGCATGATAAGTCAGCAGTACATGTCTCTGTGCCTTAGATCTGCATCAGAACCAGGAGGTCTCACTCCAGCCAAATCCAAGCTTCTAAGGGCAGCAGAGCAAGGACCCAGAGACACAGGACAGTCTGTGCAATTTTGGCAGTACCTGATGAAGTCACTGTACTCCATCCAGAAGACCCCTTCACTGCTCCCGTGGGGCATCAGCTCATGCCGCAAGTGTGCCGGCCAGTGGGGCCATTCGTCAGACCAGGTACCGTTCCAGGAGAAGCGGCCCCAGGGGTTACGAAGTCGCAGGAGCCTGAAAGAAGCAGCAAGACAGAACTGAACTTAAGCTTCTTTATTTAAGTTATGAAGTTCTACTCTGCCTGCTCTTAAAAAAAGAAACCCTAAAGAGAGCTTACAACAGAGCAACATTGAGACATTTCTTCCAGAACAAGAATCAGATAAATCAGGAAGTTAAATTGCTTAAAATTATGCAGGGATATAACGGTTTTTATGAAGGCTAGAACCAGACTAAAAGATTTTAGAATGAGTTAATTATTTTAGTTCCAGTTGATGAATCAATGATCTGAACGTGTGTCAAATGGAATCTGAACGTGTGTCAAAATCTTATATCTAGTGGACTTAATAGTACATTATAGTACTGTAGTGGACTTAATTTTCAGATTATGCATACATGTGCTGTAGGAGGCATCATCCTAGAAAAGCCATTCTCGCCTTAAAAGAGGAAGAATGCCTCTTTTAAAACAAATACAAAAGCCATCTGCATTTTTAATAAGAACTTCTAATTTGTTTTTTGCCTGCCCGATTGAGAACCTGTTCAACCGATCCAGTATTTTTAAATGGGTTAATCTAACAAATCAATCAACCAAGTTTGCAGACCTAGTTAGATTACATTTCTTGAAGATAACGAAGGATGGGCTTTGACACCGTCCTTTTGGGAAGAAGAGAGATCACCCAACACAGCTTTGGGCTTCTGTTTGATTAAGAAGTACCGTGTTTCTCCAAAAATAAGACACCGTCTTATATTTATTTTTCCTCAAAAACCCCCACCATGGCTTATTTTCAGGGGGTGTCTTATTTTTATTAAGTACTGTATGGTTGCTGGTTGCTGCTGGGGGAGAGAGACCCACAGTGATGAGTTACATACAGGTAGATAGCCGTGTTGGTCTGCCATAGTCAAAACAAAATAAAAAATAAAAAAATCCTTCCAGTAGCACCTTAGAGACCAACTAAGTTTTTCCTTGGTATGAGCTTTCGTGTGCATGCACAGAGGTTTTTCCTTGGTATGTGTGCATGCACATAAGTTTTTTCTTGGTATGAGCTTTCGTGTGCATGCACAGAGGTTTTACCTTGGTATGTGTGCATGCACAGAGGTTTTTCCTTGGTATGAGCTTTCGTGTGCATGCACAGAGGTTTTTCCTTGGTATGTGTGCATGCACATAAGTTTTTTCTTGGTATGAGCTTTCGTGTGCATGCACAGAGGTTTTACCTTGGTATGTGTGCATGCACAGAGGTTTTTCCTTGGTATGAGCTTTCGTGTGCATGCACAGAGGTTTTTCCTTGGTATGTGTGCATGCACATAAGTTTTTCCTTGGTATGAGCTTTCGTGTGCATGCACAGAGGTTTTTCCTTGGTATGTGTGCATGCACAGAGGTTTTTCCTTGGTATGAGCTTTCGTGTGCATGCACAGAGGTTTTTCCTTGGTATGTGTGCATGCACAGAGGTTTTTCCTTGGTATGAGCTTTCGTGTGCATGCACAGAGGTTTTTCCTTGGTATGTGTGTATGCACAGAGGTTTTTCCTTGGTATGAGCTTTCGTGTGCATGCACACGAAAGCTCATACCAAGGAAAAATTTAGTTGGTCCCTAAGGTGCTACTGGAAGGAATTTTTTTATTTTTTATTTTGTTTTGACCACAGTGATGAGTAAAACAGCAGACTTTTACTTTTGTGCATGCAATTACAGCTTGCATAAACCACACTTAAATATTACTTTTGCACCAAGCAAAATGCATAAGGCACTGAGCTGTGAAGTGTCTGCAGCTGGGGGGTGGAGAGTTGAAAGACAGAAGCTGGGAAATCGCAACTTGGATAACAATAGGAGGCACAAGAAAGTACCATTAAGCATTTGAAACAAAAGCAAGCAAGCAAACAAAAGACCTCCAGTATTAAATCCCTGGCTGGGGGGCAGCAAATACTGTAGTCCCTTACCGTAGGATTAGAGGATTTTCTAAATGGTTCTAAACAAAAGCAAGGAAGCAACTGATCGGGCTGAGCAGGAGCTGCAGCGCCCGGCTCTTTAAGTTTAAGCAAAGCCCCGATCGGGCTGAGAGAGAGAGAGAAAGAATCACCAGAGTGTCGTGCAGAATTACCTAATGCACCCCCCATCTCTTTCCAATTTCCTTCCGTTTCACCCCTCTGCGCAACTGGGGTGACGGAAGGGGAGCGACGTTCCCCTCGCCGGATGGGACAGGGGTGTGCTGGGGCTTTGCAAGCCCTCTTTCCAACACGCTCCCTGGCTGCTGCTGCTGCTGCTCCTCCCCCCTCCCCCCTGAAAGACCTCCTGCTTTCCCTGCTGGAAGAAGAGCTGCTGTGCGCTGCGCTCTTCAAAGCAAGCCCCGATCGGGCTGAGCGGGAGTTGCGCGCTCCGGAAATGCGCCCACCTTACCACGTCTTACTTTCGGGGTACGGCTTATATTTTCTAACCTCTAGAAAACCCTGCTACGTCTTATTTTCTAGGTATGTCTTATTTTTGGAGAAACACGGTAAGATGTAAAAAAAACCTTTTAAATGACACACAAACACACAGGTCAGCAGAGGAGTGAAAAAAGAACCTGTCCCTGCTTTGAGGTCTAGTGAGTATATCAGGCATAGATGGATGGTGGTTCCTGGAGCAGAGCTTCCCCTTTGAGACAGAAGGGGGGATGAGCACATATTGGGAGAGGTGCTCATTCCCCAAGGGTTGATGGGCCCAGGGCAGTGGTCTGTTTTGAACTTTATAAACCCAGAACCAATTTAAACCCCAATCTGCAATGCTTCCTTAAATCATTTCCTGCCCATGCTCATCTCTCTTGCTCTCAGATGGTCACACACAAAGGTCCAGCAGAGCCTGCTATGTCTCATTACAGTTGCCAAGATTGAGCAAGAAAACACACTTTGCAATCTGGAAATTCTGAGGCCCTTTCACCTCTTTGCCTACCTCTCAAAATGATTTCACCCTGGGGAGGCAGACAAAGAGCTAAGTAGGAGCACCAAAGTACCAGTCTTACCCTACATTAAACTCCCAGCTCTTCTCCAGGAAATATATCTGCAATATTCTTTAGTTCTCATACCTGCATCTTTCCTTAGTGTCTCTCCATACGGCCTTACAGTGATGTAATGGGCAGATAGTTGAAGTGAACAACAATCCACGAGTCAACATTTTAAATCAGATGTGGTGAACCTTTGGTCCTCCAGATGTTGCTGAACTACAACTCCCATCATTCCTGGACACTGGCCATGCTTTCTGGGGCTGATACGAGTTTTAGTTAAGCAACATCTGGAAGAACAAAGGTTCCTGCACACCTGCTTTAAACCAAACAAGCAGCCTGCCTAATTAGCCAAGAGCCAGCAATCTTTTCTTGGCCATTTTTACCTGCACCCTTGCACATCTTGGACATCTAATATGGAATACGCATGCCGTGGACGAAGGCCCATGCTTTCGTAGGCTGCATCATCCACCTTCATGTTGCCCCCTCCACAGGATGCACCCATCAGAAAGCTGAAGGATGGGAAATAAAAGGGAGTGGGGAGGGGATAAGAGAAACACAAGATTTACACTACCTGGCTTAGCATCAGGAGTCAAAGGGAGGATAACTGGGGAGCTAAAGTTATCTTAAGGTATGTATCACCCCACATTTTGCATAAGCTGGAAAGGTTGTTAATGGCATGCAGAAATCCAAAGCTAGTCTGCCATCAGGCTAAGGAAGGTACGACCACCACCACTGCAAGATGCAGGGACTGCAGATGCAGGAATTGCTTGCGCTTTTTAGGACTGGTCTACACATACTGCAAAATGAGATGGCACAATCCTGGCATGGCAGAATGGACTGTACCAGACTGCAAGGGGAGGAGGGAAGAAGGTGCCCTTTCTTAACAATCCCTTGCTGTGGAAAAACTCCCTGCAAATAATTTATTTGGGGGGGGGCAGGCAGGAAACAGCATGCTGGGCTAAAATATTCTAATCCACTCCTTGCTGTGCTATTTTTCTACTTGTAGAAGGTTTCCTTTACACACAGAAGCAATCAGAAATATGATCCTGTACCTATAGCCTGATGTAGGGCAATCTATTTTACCACTTGATTCTCTTGCTTGCGTAGACTAGGCCTAAGTTTCTGAATAATATAATATAATATAATATAATATAATATAATATAATATAATATAATATAAATATAATAAATATGCGATTGGGCCTGAGTTTCTAGGTTAATTCATGGTTTGTTTCGTATCAGTAGTAAGGAGGGACTTTGGCAAACATGCCTTGCAGCCGATGCTTTACAGTGCTGCTAAAAGCTGGTAGCAAAAGCCTCCTTGCAGGAATGCCCAGTTCCCAACTGTGCACGTGACACCACTTTTGAGCCTCTTGCACTCAGTTGTCCAGCCCCCTGCTCCCCATGCAATGACTACATGCAACATAACCCTCACCCACCTTCCTGCCACGCTCCTCCTCTGCCTCTGCAGTAATTGCTCAGCCTTGCACTCTTGGCAGGTGGAGCAAAGCGGGGAGGTGCCCTATATTCAGCAGCTGTTGCATGCAGAAGAGTATTGCACACAGGCAGACAAAGCTGTGAATGGCAGGAGTTCTAACATTCGTATACTATTGGGTTGGGGCTTTAACGGTATGATCTTTTAACAGGGGCTCTGAATTAGGTCACATCCACACCATACATTTAAAGCACATGGCTTCCCCCCCCCCGCCCCCAATTCTGGGTACTCAACTGCTCCAACTGAGAATTCAATAGTCCATGCAGCAGAAGCATAGAACGGAACAGCTTGGGGCTTCTCTTTTCTCTTGGGCTGACGGCACAGGCTGCACCTAGCTCTGAGTGTTCATGGGCATTTTGGACCAACACAGAAAGCATCCCATGACACTAGCCTCTCCAAGGCAGCTCATCAGAGCAGTGCATTCTGAGATTTTCAGTCTATTTGCCGTTCCAGCTTACTAAGGATGAGAGTAGCCAAGGGGTGCATTTTACAGCAACAGGCCTCACTGGCCCGCCTTAGCTCTCTATCTTTGCTAGAGCCACAGCAGTAAACTCAATGAAATTCCACTTTTCCCTTGGTCTAGATGCGGCCCGACCGGCCGCAGATGCCAAATCAGTCTTTACGCTCCTCACAGCTGAAGGGGAAAGCCCTCCCTCCTGCCTCGTCTTACCCAGCCTCCTTAGAACTCAGCATTTTGGCCCAGATGAGGTCAGTGTCAATGGGCTCCTCGCGAGGGTTAGTGGAGCTGACCTGCAGCATCAGGCTCTCGCAGGGGGCGCCGGTTAGCGTAGCTAGGCCTTCAATAGCGCGCCCTGCCTGGAGGGCAAAGTACGAACCATGGAGTTTTGCCAGGGCCTTCTCAATAAGGGCCACCCATAGCTGCTTCCTCTGGGCCTGGGGGAGAACAACACAAATCAATGGCTGCAAACAAGGCTGTCGACCAACTTCAGAGTTCATAATTGATTATTTCTCTTTTAAAAGACTGTGTTAATTGCATTTAAATACATTTGCATGCTACAGATGGGCTAAGGGTGACCTTATCTGCCTACAGCACAAGCGTTAACAAAGGGTGGACACCCTTGGCTAGAGTTGTGTGTACTCTGCATGTAATTAAATGAAAACTCTGAGCCCAGGCAATCCAAGATCTATGCCAAGGAAAAGTGGATTTTGCAACTATATAAATTATGCAAACTGAGTGCAGATGTATAACTTATTCTGCTTTTTCAGTGTTATAATCATAACATAGTCTGACTTTGTTAAGTCACAGGAAGAGCAAGGAGACTTCAGCCATGTCGCTCAAACCCTTAAAATCTTATTCAGTCCTCTCTGTGGCTCCTGAAATTTCAGTGTGTATCATCCAAATATTTTTTGAGCATTCTTGTGCAGGGTAAGAACTAGAAACCTTTTTAAAAAGCAAAACAAAATAAAAGCTGAAATTCTCAGGAAGCTAAATTCTGCACCCACCAGCACATATTCACTCTTGTAAAGCCACATTATGAATTCAGCCCTCTCCTTGTTCTAGACCAGATGGTCAATCTGTGGCCCTCCAGATATTGTTGGACTACAACTCCCAACCCCAGCCATTCCCAGTTCAACAACATCTGGGGGGCTGCAGGTTTCCCATCTAAATGAACTTCTAAGCCGGAGACCCCATGTAGAGTCTTTTACAGGACACATACCACAGCATCTCTCAGTTTGCTTTAAAAGAGACACTTTCACACAACTCTGTTCCCAACCTCTGGCATATCCCCCTCTGTGGTTTCCCCTGCTGTAATGGCTAGTGCTGGCCATATCAAATCCCAGCGCCCACCTGAGAGAAGAGGAGGTAGCCACACTCATCACAGGGCAGCATGTCATCCACCAGCACAGTGGTCCAGGTGCCGTCTTTGCAAAGCCGCACCTGATAGGCTCCCTCCTGGCACATGGTCCGTGTAATCATGACCCGTTCCACCAACTCAGGCCTTTCTGCGAGCACAGCCAGAGCACTGAGGAACCTGAAAAGGAGATGCCAGATGAAGCCAGTTAATACCAGGAGGGCTGCTCACCAGCAAGTCAATGACCACATTCAGATATTATTCTAGACTATGGTTTCATGTGATGTGCCTAGTCTCCTCCTGAACTCACACACACTCCTCCTCTCCTTCTGTATGGCACTCACTCCTGCTTTCGGTTAACTGTAGCTTCCTGTGTCATCTGAAGCAAGAACTGTACTTAACATTTGTGTTATTAACAATAGATAATAACAATCTACAAGGCACAGGAGGGGCAATTAATTATGCTTCAAGCTGAGAAGCTGGCTTGCACTATCGTTCACTCGATGATTTCTGGAGGTATTTTCATCATACAAGATAAGAATTATGCTTTCTTTTCCAAGAAAAATCAAATATATTCAGTGGCGGATTATACTCTTACTTCTCCAGGTATTATTAAAGACTCTAGAGAAATAAAGGATGTTTCAATTTTGTATGCAGATCATGCACCAGTGAAATTTGAGTAGATCTATTTAAAAAATACTCAGATTGGAAGTTACACAATTTGATCTTACAAAATAAAGAAACTGCAGACAAGCTGAGACAGCAATATATATATATGAGAATGAATGAAATCAACTTTAAATGTCCCCCGAACTATGATAAGGTATTCTTCAGATGAATTTGTATTAGCAAGTTGGAGTATTTGGAAAGAAAATCAGTAAGAAAATACAGTAAAATAGAAAATCAGGTGCATGACTCTCTCTCTCTCTCTCTCTCTCTCTCTCTCTCTCTCTCTCTCTCTCTCTGTGTGTGTGTACATGGTCTGCTGAACTGATCCATCGAGTTCATATTGGAAACAGCAGTTACACTGGTGGCTGGTCTTCTTTGTTCTACAGGTAGAATTAACCAATGTGTCTTGCAAATGCTGGACTCCAGCTCCCATCAACCCCAGCAAGCATGGGCAGTGGCCAGGAATGATGGGAATTGTAGTCCAACAAAGTTTTTGAGCGCCTCAAAATGTTGATCTGTGCTGGATGTGTGAGAAACAGGGCTTCATAGATTTATGTTTGTTTATTGATTAACAGTATTTGTATATTACCTAACAACTTGATGTTCTCTAGGTGGTAAACAACTAAGACAGATAAATGAGCATACCATAGGACAGTGTTTCCCAACCTTGTGCCTCCAGATGTTTTGGGACTACAACTCCCATCATCCCTCGCTAGCAAGACCAGTGGTCAGGGATGATGGGAATTGTAGTCCCAAAACATCTGGAGGAACAAGGTTGGGAAACACTGCCCTAGGAAAGCCTTCCTCAACCTGGTGGCTCAATATATCTTTAGGACTACAACTCCCATCATTCCTAGCCACCGGCCATGCTGGTGGGGGCTGAAAGGACTTGCATTCCTCAAAATCAGGAGGGCACCTAACTGGGAAGTCTGGTCTAAGTGAACAGTGTCCATCCAACATTTATAGCGTATCTTATATGCTGACTTTCTGTGATAAATGGTATTTAAGGTGGCTTAAATACCATTTAATTGAACAAGTGGTTTTTAAAAATAAAAATAGATGCATGATTGCAAAATTTAAAAAGTCATAGGCTGCAGTGGATAATCACTCTAAAAGGCCAATTTTTCACCAATTGCGTGTGCAGACCACAAAGAATTGATTGGTTTTTTTAAAAAATCATCATAACATGGCACTACTAACTGAAAAGTTTCCATCTCTTTAAAAAGTCCTTATTGGAGTCATATTTCCCCTAACAGCTTGTTCTACTGGATTCTGAGGTTTCATCTATTGACATCCACAGCTTTCAGTGATACTGAGCTGTAGTCCTCCAGTATGGGAAAAAGTGAGGGATGGTGGGAGCTGGAGTCCACCAGGTTACCCACTTTCAGTTATACCACCCTTTGAATTTACAGTACAGTGGTGCCTCGCAAGACGAAATTAATTCGTTCTGCGAGTTCTGTCGTCTTGCGAGGTTTGTCGTCTTGCGAAGCACGGACCTACGAAGCGCGGTTCCCCATAGGAATGCATTGAAGCGCGGTTTCCCATAGGAATGCATTGGGCGCTCGCAAGACGTTTTCGTCTCGCGAAGCAAGCCCATAGGGAAAATCGTCCTGCGAAGCGACTTCAAAAACGAAAAACTCGTTTGTCTAGCGAGTTTTTCGTCTTGAGAGGCATTCGTCTAGCGGGGTACCACTGTAGTAAGCAATTTATTATTCCATATCTATGGACTGCAGCCCATCCCCAGGAATCAGTATGTATCCCTCCAACCAGAGCTCATTGCTTCTGGTATCTGGTTAGCATCATTCCACCAGGAAAGAGCAATATGACAACTTGTTAATGGGCTACAGCAATGGCTTTCAGACCTCTGGGGAATCCTGAGAAACTTATCAGAGTTCAATGAGAATCTATTTGACTGATTCATCTTCAGGTTCCCAAATCACCTTACAACAAATTACAACAGAACATTACAACAAGATGATCAGCAAACACAGACAAGATTAATCGAAAGACAGCTTGCCTGCTATGACCAACCTTGCTCAGTAATTGTGTAGCTGCAGGTGAGTGATGGGTACAATTCTGGAGCACCTATTTTCACTTGACTTGGCCAGCATTCTGCGCAAATTGAGCGTGTACCTTAATATATGGTCTAGAATCTATGTCAGGGTTTGTGGCAGGCATGCAGAGTTCCTTAGCAGACACACTGATGTGGAAAGTGTTCTCTCAAGGCTTGAAAGCTTGACAGCCTCCAACAGAGATTATTATGGTTAATATTTTACACAGAGGAAAGTGGAACTGTGATGCAGGCCATGCTATCGGCCTGCAAGAGTGACTCCATTTTTACTCCTGTCTTCCCTAGTAATGCACAGATGCAGGAAAGTACTGCAAGGCCCAACAAGCCTGACCAGCAGCCCACATGAATACTGTCCATGCTCTATAACACTGTTATTCAACCTTGCACCCCCAGGTTATGTTGAACTCCAGCTCCCAACAGCCAGCATGGTCAATGGTCAGGGATGATGGGAGTTATAGTCCAATGTGATCTGGGGAACACAGTCCTAGAATATGACCCCATAATCCTTTGGAGCGCCTCAGCAGATTGATCACTGTGAAAAAGGCTGCTTGAATTATAACACGTGAAAATCACAGGGCTCGAAAGATTTAAATGTGATCTACATGTGCACATGCTAAGTACAGTCCTGCTCATGAGAAACTTTTCCATTGAGGTCCTGGCTTTGTAGCTCATCTTTTAGCCCTAAAGTGATCTGCATGTTGTCCCAGCTGAGGGGGAAAGTGGTTGGTTTTTTCAGATCTCTCTTGCATGCCAGCAGGGGGCAGCCAACATCTGTAGTCAGCAGAAAGAACGAAAGCTCTGAAAGGAGAAATGTAAAGGCCTTGGGGTGTCCTCCCACTCTATGCTGGGAAGCCAGCTGAGCTGGCTGCAAGTGCACCTGCCAGAATCTTGTGTCAAGGTCTACCAAGTCCAGACCACACTCTCTGCTCGCGTACAATGGCCATTAGCAACGGGATTCCCACATATCTAATTCCCCTTAAAAGCCACAGTTGAATCCGATGGCCCTTAATTCTTACCAGCAATTTCCGAGGAGCCCTTGCAGGATGTCAGAGGGCCGAGGTGTCCGGAAAACAGACCACTTGACTGAATGGTCCTTGAAGATGCTGCAGTTGATTTCATGAGGCCTCAGCCACTGCTTCACTCGCTGCTGGACACTGTCCCCTTCGGGGAAGCCAACTGACTTGGGCCCTGGAGGGAAACTGTCATCCACAAAGTTGACCTTGTTCTGCAGATACAAAATTCAAGAAGCCCAAGGGCATCCTTGTTACTGATATTCAGTTCCACATGAAAGCAGGGGCTCATGGGATAGGATATGTTTAAGATGCTTTGTAATATTTTGTGTTGAAAAATAAAGTCTTTTTTAAAATTTAAAAGAAAGAAAGAAAGAAAGAAAGCAGGGGCTCCTGCAGCAACTGTTGGACACATGCTGGAAGTCTTGCTTTAGAGACACGCAGGTCCCATCTGCACCATAGACTCAGAGCAGTACTATACCACTTTAAACAGTCACAGCTTCCCCCAAAGAATTGTGGGAACTGTAGCAGAGGGTTGTTAGGAGATCCCCATTCCCCTCACAGCTACAATGCCCAGTTTCCTGAGAAGAGGGACTGACTGTCAAATCACTTTCAGAAATGAAGCTCTTTGAGAGGAAAAGGGGTTACCTAACAACTCTTAGCACTAAAACTACAGTTCCCAGGATTCCGGGGGGGGGGAGCCATGACTGTTTAAAGTGGTATGATACTGCCTTAAATGTAAAGTGCAGATGGGAATTCAGTTCATTCCAACTTTCTTTCCTGTGCATATGCTAAAACAAAAGGGGGCTAAGCAATAGCTAAAGCTGCTCCTTATCCAACAAACCCAGTACTGTTGAAGTCTGGCTCCCTCTAGGGTTACAGGTCAATGTCTTTCTCAGTTCCTGCTATCAGAGGACTAGCCTGTACACTGAAGCAGGCATGCAGTGAGTCATACCTCTGCCCACTAAAGGCAATGAAACTGCCAACATCCTTTCCTTGATCAGCACCCATGGGGGCCTCGGCTGATGAAATACGAAGGTAAACAGACAAGTGAGTTAAGCACCTGGGCATACTCAGTAACAGGGTGAGTAGCCCAGTACAGTCAACCCCTTCTCCCCCTTAAATCTGCCACAGCTCCCACTTGACATGTAAGCAAAACCAATGAACTGCTATGAAGGCAGAATGCCCTGAATATCAATTACTAGGGAGCAACAGAGGGAGAGGGCTATCACCCTCATGCCCGGTTTGTGAACTTCCCATTGGCATCTGGTTGGCCACTGCGGGGAAGAGGAATCTGGACTAGAGAGGACATTGATCTGATTCAACTGCAGGGCTCTTCTTATGTTTAACAGTGAGACTTAGACCTGGGACAGTTCCAGGCGGGTGACTGAATACTTGAATTCTCCAGTATAGCCCCGTTTTCATATTTTCAAGCTTAGCTCTGCAGTGATGCAGGCAAGACATTTTAGCTCAATATAACCCAGTTTTGTACCAAGCAATGCAGGTATGTGACTTGTGTACATTTGCTGTTATGCAAAATATTCTGCTTTGCACAAGGATGGAGAAGGTGTCCTACAGAACTATGAAATATGGCTCTTGATTATTGGGAAAGCCAAATTAGCAGCCTGTCTGGCTTCTTTGGTTTTACTAAGCATGGTTCATGCACTTGTCTCCAACAATAAGGGCTAGAAACTTGATTTATTTATTAGAAGGTGGGGGTGGGGTGGAGAATGAGATTCTTGGGATGCTGAGTTCTGTATTGCTTGTTCAGGTCACAGAATGCAAAAGTCCCTAATCGTATCCCTATTCAGAAATAGTGATTAAAAAGAATGTCTCAGAGTCGGACAACCTGATCTGTCCCACTTCAGCTGCTATGAAGAGAACTGGAGATCAACATCCATGATTCCTCGCTTTGCAGGCCTCCTGCAATACATTTCTTCCAGTTAAGAGGAAAGGTCATCATCCTACACACACTTATTTGGAAGGAAGTCATTTTGAATTCAGTGAGACTTGCCTTGAAATAAATGTGCAAAGGAGGACTGTACCTTACAGTTGCCTTCTCTCCCTTACCCTCTGTGCTGCTGTGTCCAGGCAGCAGCCACTGAAGCTCCCTCAAGCTTCAAACCTCCCAGCAAATTTCTGCCCCAACAGCCTGTTCTCAGTGCTTGCTGTGCTACCATTGCCAAGGCATGCGCTGGGGTCAGATGCTCCCTTGAGGTCCCTGAATTGCAATGTGATTAATGCTGAAGGCTCTCCCAAGAAAGCAGCAGAGATGAAGGGATGGCATTTCCCCCCAAAAAACATGGAAAAAACATTAGCAAGCTAGAGGAGAACTGAGACTAAGTCGGGGAGAAGTGTGGATGTATTGGTTGTGTGTGTGGCATGCAAATCCCTGGCAGCCAACAAACTGCCTCTCCTTTAGGGGACCAGCCTATGGGGCTTCTAGCTCCAGAGTCCAGATACTGATGCTTCAATACAAATCCGTCCTCCACAGCAGAAGACGGGCAAACTCAGGACAAAGTATGGACTTGTCTACTGCCTCAGAGTGAGCTTTCTCGTGTACATGTTTCTCAAGGCACATGTTTCTTGAACTCCTGGGTTCATGCTACAGTGATAAGCTGCAGGCACAAGATGTGCCCTCTTAAGAGCTCATACTCATATTAGGCCTGAACCAACAAAGCACTAGTGTACTTTGAGGGCAGGTGGTTAAGACTGAGCTGAGAATCAGAAGCCTCCTGTTTGAACCTCACCTCTGGCATAAACTCATTAGATGGCCTTTGGCAAAACATTCTCTTTCAGTCTCAAACCTGTCACACACACACAGCCCCAATCTGCAATATAAGGATAGCACCACAGACTTACCTGATAGAGCTGTTGTAAGGACAAGAGCTTGGAGTAGTTGCAGTAGCTTGTGTATGAAAACACCCTTCCAAAATAAGCTTATCTGGCATCCATTGTTTTGTCTATCTGGTACCACCCCAAGACATTTTTATTTGCCAAGGCCTACGTGAAATAGCTTTATCTGCTATGCTTTAAAAAAAAAATCATGCTGATATTCTCCACGCTGTTTTTCCTTTTGTGTTTATTTATTGTGATTTTATATTGGCGCATTTTTAAAAATTATTTTCTTCATTGCTGCTTTCACAATTTTACCTAAGGGTAGCCTAATAACGTTTAAATAAAATAAAATAAAAATATATAGACTGTGTTTTAGCACTGCTGCATGCGAGCAAGCAAGTGCACAGGAACTGTGCCACAACCACCCTCACCCCAATAATACACAAAATTGGAACGAATCCCTCGTCACTTCAGCACGTGAAGATCTGTTCTTCTCAGCACCTATCAAAGACCTTCCTCTTCCAACAAGTCTTTGAAGTAGGTATCTTTCGCAGCCTGCATCTGCACTGGAATTGTTTTTAGATGTTTTAATTACTGTATTGGTTGTATGTTTGCTGCCCTGAGCTCCTTTGGGAGGAAGGGTGAGATAGTAATTTAATTAAATAAATTAATAAAATCTGGGGGAAAGAGAGAGAATAGATTTTGTGCTTCAGCAAGAATTGGGAGCTGGGATGTGTGTGTGTGTGTGTGTGTGTGTGTGTGTCAGGGTTTGAGGGAATGCAATGAGTGAACATGACACACACAAACACACACACACACACACACAGAGAGAGAGAGAGAGAGAGAAGGCCTCCTCTATTCCTTGGCTGGAAATTTGGATGCCCTGCATGAAGGCCACCTGCTGTGCCTGTGCATTGCTCCCTCAGAAGTCTAACACGATTAAATTTCATTTCAGGCACCCGCTTGATGTGGCTTCAATCACCACAGGCCACTCAGAAATAAAACAGCACTTGATCATTAAAGCCACCGCACAATTAGTTATTAATGAGCGTGGCGAGTGGCCTTTTTCTGAGGCTGTCAAGCAGACCCAGAGGACACCTGCTCTTGCTAATTATACAGGGTGAAATCCCGAAGTTCTTCCTTGGGCTGAGCACCCCTTCACTGAATTCTTTAAAAGAGCACATCAGGGGTTGAATCGTTGGGTGGACTGACTCAGGGCAGAAGGAGGAATATTCCTGGTATGAACATGGATCAGTTGCTAGATAGAACTTAAATCCAATTCTCCTAAAGTGCTTTGGTATTGCTGCTTATTTCAGGGCCAGAACATCACAAAGATGACTGATCATTGAAAGCCTGCATGCCGTTGCAATGAGAGTGTCTCACTAGGGGCCCAGGTTCAAATCCCCACTCAGAATGGAGCCCATGGGATGACCTTGATGCCGCTTTGAGTTCCTTGGAGGAAAATGCAGAATATCAATGCAATAAATAAATAGCTTATAAGTAGGAGCAAGGAGACGAAGCACTTCATGTGCTTTCTTTCCCCCTCCATCCAAAAGATATTAAAAGCATGAGAAGATTTGTCAAAGACAACAAATGCAGTCTGTAAATATGAAATGTGCAACTGAAAGCTAAATAACAATAACAGATACGAATAAAAAACAATGAATGTTAGTTGATGGCGCTCAAGTATTAAAAAATGGCAAATAGAGTAGGTAGTAAGCAAGACCAGATAGGGCTGCTACAAGGATCTTCCAACACTCTCCTTGGTCTACCGGAGAACACGAAAATATGGAACACATGGAGATCACACACTGAAAATGTTTTGCCCAGTCCTCCTCTGCATCAACTTCTAAGATTTCAAAGAGCACTGCCTATATCTTTTCCTGCCTGTCTACTGAGTAACCAGGTCTGGAAACTTACTTTGTATAAATAAAAAGGACTTCTCTTTTGGATACAAACTTTTGCATGGTGTAATGACAGGCAAGAGGGCACTCAGAGAAACTCACCTCTTGACAGAAGGAGACAATGTTTTCCCAGAGGGCTTTGGCCTCCCCCTCATCTGTCTGCCGCCGCTTCTCCACGTGCATACTCTCCCGGCGCCTGAGTGGCTTGGCGCCCTTGCGCTGCAACAGGTACCCCTGGGGAGTGTGGCAGGCGACACAGTGCTTGGCCTTGAATTCATTGAGCAGCGTGCAAGCCGGGCAAGACCACTGGCTGGGCCTTTCTGGGGTCACAGGTGGCTGCGAGGGGAAGAGGCGGGCCACTTTGCGGGCTGAGGGGGCCTTAGAGCTGCAGGCTGGGCAGCTGCCTTTGTCAGAGCCACACTCAGGGCATTTAAGAGCCAACTCTCCTTGTGCGCCATGTTCCTGGAAGCCATGCAGCTTGGAGGAGCCGCAGGCCTTGCACTTCTGGGAGGCTGTGGGGTTCTTCAACGTGCACTTAGAACAGGACCAGGTGGTGAAGTCGGGGCTGGATGGACCGCAGGGAGTGAAGCGCACAGAATCGCCAGTCAAGTCAATGGTGTCACTTCCCTTCTGGGTGCTACAGACCTCACAGGTGCCAGCTCCCGAGGTGTTGAGGAGGGAGCAGGTGCTGCACTTCCAGGGCGATGGGGTCACCTCCATTTCTTCTTCCAGAATGCTCAGCCGCTTTGTTGCTATCAGCTCCTGCAGCTCCTGGAAGCGAATGGCCTTCTGCACAGGTGCTGGTGGGGAGGCCGGCTGGGAGGCCTCAGGCACCGGTGGCTGCAACTGGGGGGGCACCTCTCGGCGGCTGCGAGGAACGGGGTTGTTTTGGAGGCCAGGGGAGAAAAGGCTAAAGCTTGGCATCTTCTGGCTCTCTTGCTCAATCGTGGCTGCACCTGGGTTGGCAATGGGATGGCTCTCGGGGTTGTCCGTAGAAACGCTGGGCTGAGGGGTGGTGGGTGCTATGTGGAAGCCGGCAGGAGCAATGACTTCAGGGACGACCAGCGCCTCTGGGGGGATCTTGGGCAGCGAGAGCTTGCGGGGGCCCCCGCAGGCCGAGCACGAGTTGGCCATTGGGGTGTTGTGAAGGGTGCAGCGCTGGCAGGCCCAGCCATCCTCCAGCCCTACTTCCTCTGGGCTCTTCCCCCCAGAGTCCTCACCAGGGCTCTCGGCCTTGGGAAGTTCCTCTTTGCAGGTGCTCTTGGGCTCCACCAAGGCGGTGGGCTTTGGCAGGACTCCATTGATGATGGGCAGCGGGGAGCCCCCGGGCCCAGGCTCAGGGGTGAAGCCACACACCTCGCAGGCCTCTTTGCCCAAGAAGTTCCGGAAGGTGCAGCGGGCGCAGGTCCATTTCTGTTCTTCTACACTGAGGCGCAGGATTTGGTTGAGGTCGGGCTTCTGGCGCGGGGCCTCGCAGATGGAGCACTGGCGCTGTCCTACGGGGTTCAGGAACGTGCAGCGCGTGCAAGACCATTCCCGCACAGCAGCCATAGAACCAGAAGAGTGGGTGTGGCTGCAACAGACAAGAAAGAAAGGCAACCATTACTTGGCATCGTGAGACGGGAGCAGAGGGAAGTGTGCCTCCTGCTACTGACAGTCGCATGGGGTCACCCACAGTGTACCCATGAGGGCAAGGGTGCCCCCGAGTTCTTCTCCTAAACAATATCTCTGAAACCGCCCCTCCCCACAGCAGCCCCTTGGATCATGAGGTGGTGAGGATAGTTATGTTCTTCCCTTGGAAAAAATACCAGCACTTCCTCACTTCCTCTTTCAGTTCTATGCACTTTCCAAGGCTCTGGTTAATTATACTGAAGTGTCCAGAGGGGGTGGCGATCACAGCATTCATCCCAAAATCTGCATGTGCACACAGGCCTAGGAAAGTCGGCAACTCCCAACTTACAGAATGGGATCTAGACTAGATGTTCCTTTGAGATCAGGGGGCCCTCTGCATGCAAAGCATGTACTCTAACTACCAAGCCATGCGACAGATCCACATGCCCGCCAAGCCCTTGTTTCAGAGCAATTCCTGCACTGTTCTTTGCACTCATGGAACGCACAGGAGCATGCCAGGTCAAGGAGGAACAAACTGGAAGCATCTGCCCCTTCCTTGCCCTGCAATGAAGCAGCAGACACAATCTCCCTTACACAAATGGCAAAATCTGCCCTGGTTAAGTCTCTACTTCTGCCTTGCCAATTCAGAGGACAAAGCAAGAGAAACCACACTTTCAAGTTATCGGCTGCTCACCTTGCATGGTAAGCAGGCTGCTACCTTACCCAACAGTAGCAGTTTTTCTTGTATGCTAACTTTTACCAGTGATGCACCTCTAGGGGCATTCTTGTAGTGGGCAAGTAAACAAGTGCTGCCCTGCTTTGTTTTACCCCCATTCTGAGAAGGAAATAGGGTAGCCACAGTCGAAGAGTACTTAAAATGCCAGCATCAAATTATTAAAAGCCAGCCCAGTAGAAATCTGAGCACACACTGGTAATTCTTAGGCATCAATGTAGCAAATGTATAGAAATCTGGGCTTGTTGGATCCCAAATTCAATAGTACTTCACATTTTCTTGCTCAGTGCTAAAAAGAAGAGAGGAAGTTGCCTTGGGCAGACTATCCATTGCAAACTATTTCTATCCAAGACAAGGGCTTGGATAGTGAAAGAGTTAATCCTTGGCCCAGAACTATCCACTCACTTTACTATTTCTTTTGGGAAAGGGTGTAGTTCAGGGGTAGAGCACTTGTTCTGCATGTGGAAATAAGTTTCCAGGTTCAATTCCCAATATTTCCTGGAGGAAGTGGGAAAGATCTTCATTCGAAAACCTGAAGAGTCTCTGCCAGTCAACATAACGTAGACAATGCTAAATCGAGCCAGCTGTCTGACTCACTAGAAGGCAGCTTTCAACATTTCTATATACCACCAAGAAAATCTGCACTTAAATTTGCACAGTGTTCATGGGGGTCTGAAAGTGGCAATTTCCAGACTAGACCTGGCCCTTTAAGGCGAGCCACTTGGCCATTAACTTGCCAACCCCTTTCCTTCTATGGAAACAGCTGAAGGAGGCAAGGGAGCACAGGAAAGAGGATCTTTTTCTTCCTTGATTCTATCTCCTTGTCTCCACCCCCACCCCCACCTCCTTTAAGGGCTCTCGGCCAGCAAAAGTAAGCATAGGATGACATTTCATAGGTTTTTAGCCCTGCTTCTTCAGCGTGAGCATTAGCAGAGGGGTGATTTTGGGGAGCAGCTCTCTAGGGTTTCAAGGCCTGAGTCTTTCCCAGCCTACCAGGTGATGCTAGGAATCAACAATGGGTCCTTCTGCATACTGAGGAACTGCCTGGGGAAGGTCTATGACTCTGTAGGTCCCAGGTTCAATACCCTGTATCTCCAAGTAGGACTGGGGAAAATCCCGGTCTGAAACCCTGGAGACCTGCTGTCAGTTGGCCTAAACCACTGGTCAGGACTCCCTAAGGGGTTCACGGCCTGATCCAAGGAGGGCCACAACAGGAAAACTACCACCATGCATATATATGGTAAAAGATTAAGAAATGTGTCCCCAAATGCATGTTTGAATTAAAAGTGGGTCCTGGGTCTGAAAAGGTTGAAGATACCTGACTTAGACAATACAGAGCTAGATGAGTCAATGGTCTGACTTGGTATAAGGCAGGTTCCTATGTTCTTGTGAGAAAGCCACACTGCTGCAAGATGCATAAGGTCACCTGGAGTCTCCTACACCAACCATTACAGACTTGAACTTAAAACTTCAGTGCTTTGTCAAACTAACAGCCTCAGCAGTGGAAATTAATTGTGTTCCCAGAACAACAGTCAGTGATCTGTTTGGAGGGGGCGGTGGTGAAGGGGTAAACCAGTTGTGCGCTTGGCATCAGGTTATGCAGTCTCCCACTCTTCCATTCATTTCATCCTTCTTGTTGTCATTGCCCTTCTCCTCACTCTGCTGCTTCCACAGGACTCCTCTCCCTCCCCTCTTGTCTCCAGCTGGCCAATTATTTTTCAAGCCCTGGGTTGCTGCTGTCCTAGTTACAAGGACATCGCTGCCTGCCATGCGCACCCTGCCTGATGTCTGACTAGCTGCAAGGAAGGAATGGCATGGGGAAGTCCCGAGATGCACACTCCACTCTGCCTTGGTTATGCTAGGACACAGTCTCAGTTTGCTTTCCTCCATCAAGGCCTAAGCTGAAGTGTGGCTAAAACATCCAGCTAACTGCAGAAGACTCAAGGACCATCAGGTGGGCCCACTGAATCAGCCTCCCCCAACTTGATCCATTGCTTTGGCTGGGTTCACATGGACAGCAGCAAAACAGGATCCCCCTGCTTCTCTAGAGTTATTTTTGCTTGAGGTCAATCATAGCTGGCAGGGTACAGCAGGCATCAAATGCTCAAATGCTCCTGTGATTCAAACCTAACATTTTATGTCAACCTTCCCCAATCCGGGGCCCTTCCACCAGTCTCAACCCGTAAGGCTGAGGAAGTCTGTTTTACACCATTACAAACAGAAGTATTGGTGGCAGCTTGGGGTGTGTGTGTGTCCTCCAAGGATCAGTGCTTTGGACATGGCCCAGGAGTTATGACCCAAACAAGCTGCCCTTCCTTAGTCTTGCAAAAGTCCAGATTCTAATTCTGGCTTGCATCCAAGATTAGTCCTACTCAGAGTAAAGCCATTGAAATTAATGGGTATGCCTAACTTGTGCCCCTGTCTTTCTCGTATTAAATTCATTAACAGTTAGCTAAAATATTAGAGTGAGAAGGCCATACAGAGTGCTAGTGGTAGCAATGCGGCTAAGGGACTGAGCTATAAATCAGGAAGTCCCTGGTTTGAATCCTGGCTATGTCATACGACTCACTGGGTGGCCTGAGGCAAGCCATTCTCAAGCATTCTCAAGCCTCTCCTTCCTTCTGCAATGCAGGGAATAATAACATGGACTTACCTTACAGCAGTGGTTCTTAACCTTTTTGTGTCAAACCCTTCTGATTAAAGCTGTGGAATTCCGCCCCTGCCCCATCCACAAAGCCAATTGTCAAAGTAACAGGAAGAAAATAGTATTTGTGAACTCGGGGGGGGGGGATATTCTAAGTGAACGTGGACCTAAAGTTAAGAACCCCTGCCACACATGATCGCTGGAATAATTACAACTAGATAGCACCCGTGAAGCACCTCATACACTTAAACATAGTATGGAAACATTAAGCATTACAAAGCAATACAATAAAGTATGGTGCAGACCACATTTTCCTCCTGCTGTAGCTTCTAAAGTTTAAATTGTTGAAAGCCACCCTGAGTAAGGCATAGGCCTAGTAGGGCAGGACATATATTTTTAAACATTAAATTGAGAGGAGTTCCATACCAGGACAGACTATGCTCGTGTGCCCAAGACATTGACTCTATAAAACATATTTTGCTGCACTGTGCGAAATTCAAGCAAGCCAGGGCTGAACTGATATTACCCTTGCTAGTACCTTTCCCAGGAAAATCAGAGGCTTACTATGTCAGGTTGCTACTGGAAGACCGGACAAATGACAGAACATTAGCAGTGGCAAAGTTTCTATCGGTGGTTGCAAGAACCAATGATCCCTATTCCTAAGTCTGAACAAAATGCTTGTGTAACCTGTAGGCGGGCTGTCGAAATTGTGTACTGTTTTGTAATGAATTGTTGGGTCTCTGGACTGTAATAAAGATTGTTGTTGTTGTAAAACATTAAATAAATACTCCCCTCAAGCTCCCCAGCAAAGGACAATACTAGAAATCACAGCCATGGAAAACATTTCTGATCTATAAACAAGCCAACCTACAGGAACGTAACAGGGAAACAGGTATATTCACAGAACAAAAACAGGAACAATAAAATATGTTATCTTCTTTCTTCATACAAACAAAAAGGAACTGGATTTCAGATGAGGGGTCCAGTTTGAGGTTTTATTCCCTCCCTTCTTTCCCCACCTCAGTGCTAGGCCTGCTAGGCAACCCTCTCACGAACCAAAAATTATAGCTTGCAGTTTACAGCCATGTAGCAAGCGCAGGTGCCTTTATAATCCAGATTACCTGAATTTTTTTTTTAAGTATTCTGTTATTTTGGATTCATCCTGCAACTGTCCTACCAAAGGAATAACAAAGGTGAGCATTCAAAGTTAACACCACTACTACTTTACATATTTCCCAAATCAGCTTGTTAGCTTGGTAGGAGATTTAAAAGCAAATTAGAATTTGCAATTTCCCAGTGAAGGGAAGAGGTGTCATTATCTCACTCTCATGTTACACCGCTGCTACTAGCAGTTTATGTGTAGCTCAAGTTGGCTGATGATAGAACTGGCCCCACAGATACAACAGAGGAAGCAACAGTCAAAACAAGCAGACTAAAGTTAGGTAGAGCCAGCTACTTACAAACCCTTTTATACTTCCAGACATTTGCTAAGATTCTCAGGAAGCCAAAGATACTGAGCACTGTCCAGTTACTATGGCACAGGTCTTCCTCTTTGTGCCAGAAGCATGTGGAAAAAGGGAGAGCATCTCTGAGTATGTGCAGAAAGCTCTCGCCTCACCCTTCACAATCAGCTCACATGCATCTGGGATTAAAGCAGGTCTTTCAGATGAGATCGGATGGTCCACTCCCTGCCTCCAGCAACTTGTTTTAGAAGTAAAACTTTGCCTTCCTGTGACCACCCTGTTACACTTCCTTGCACAGGAACTCAGAAAACCAAAGCCTAAAAATATTCAACACCAAAGGGCATCCAGAGGTTCAGCTGAGAACTTCTGAAGGTAGTAATATTTCTTGGAGGAAGGGTGGCTCTTCCAAACTTTGGTCTTTTGTTCTTTCTAGCGATTATTCTGTGAAATTGAAAGCCAACCTTAGAAGACAAGAAGGAGGGTAAAGATTGTTCCCAAATTCAAACAACAGGCTAGGAAATGTACAGGAACAGAAAAAGGTAATGTAGTAAGGAAAAAAGTCTGCAGAATGTCAAGATGAGTCTTGCTTTTTGCAGTAATATATGTACCATAAGAGGACAGCAAATTAATTGCTGGGATGATTCCTAGAAATTTAGTAGGTTGGTGTTAATTTACTGTCGGTTATGTCAGAAAACATGTCACCAGGCAGCAACCACAACTAATCTGCATATTTCAGATGCATGTAATTAACGTAATTTGCATACTATCTTCAATGGCATGGCAGGCATCATAAACAATTGGTGGGTGTTACATTTATTCTATAACATTTATATTCAAGAAGGCTCGTCTGCCACCAATGTGAAAAATATGTGTCAGTCATTGACAAATGGAGACCTACTGTGAATTTCAGCTTATTTGTAATTGTTTCCTTGTGTTGTCACCATATTTTAAAAACTTGTTTCCGCAAGCATGAGAGCTAGAGACTTGTGTTTTAATCTGACTGTAAGCCAGAAAAGAAATGATTCCAAGCAGGGCACCATACAGAGATTGTTACTCACCCTAGTCTATCTGAATTAGGGTACACAGTTTATTTGGTTTTTATCTCCAATTATTTCTATCTTGCTATCTAAGAGGTAATCAAAGCAGCTAACATGAATTTATAAAAACACAAATAAAGACAAGTAAAATTAAAAAGAAAACTGGGTTGCTGCAAGGATCAAATGGGGGCAGATCATGTATAGGAAAGATGTGATAGAAATGAAATGAAATAATAAATAGTTTAAAAATCTGAAGACAATTCAGCACATTAAAATAAAAAGTTTGAAATGACTATAAAAAGGCTTTCATATCCTGCTGAAAGGGCAAGTGAACCTCCCTCAGGGGGACATTCCATAGCTTTGGTGCCACAACTGAGAAGACCCTGTCCATCATGCTCACCAGCTACACCTCTAAAAGCAGGTGGAGACAGAGTAGGCTCTCCAATGATTGTTTAATTATTCAGGTAGGTTCTGATAGAAGAAACTACTTTTTGAGATATCCTGGACCCAGAGCATTTAAGGATTTACAGATCAAAACCAGAATTTTTAACTGAGCCCAGAAACAAACTGGAAGCCAATTCCACTGTTTGATGCAGATGTGGGGGTTTCAAAACTCTCATAGTTCTCCCATTCACTTCAGTGCAAGGGCCAATTCTAGCCATAGAGCTCTTCTTTCCAATGATGTGAACGGGGTTGTGCATAGGAGCTCTGTGTAAGCACAGAATCCCAGTGTTATCAGATGTGGGAGAGGTGAAAACACTGCTCCAACATGCAGGGGATGGGGATTGAGGAATGAAATACATAACTGGGGCAAAAAAAGCTGAGAATTTCTACAAAAGCATAAGTCCTTCAAAATTAAATACATTCTGATAGATTTTGTTCTTTTGCTTCTTGTTGATTTCCAGCAATTTTCTAAATTATTATAATATTAGTATTGTATTGTATGTATTATTATTGATTTTCTAAATTATTATATTAATTATATTGTTAACTTTCTAATTTTAAAAATAAAACACAAAAAGGGATTGTTTTAGATGGTGCCAAGGTCACATGTACCAACAAGCCACCGGGGGGGGGGGGGAACCTCTTCAAAATTTGTGTGTCCAAGGGTCTTGCAGAGCTGGCTCCGACAATTTGGTGATAAAGCAAAAGCAGATAGAAAATCTGGCAAGCTGGTGACAAAGCCTGAGAACTGGAAGAAGCAAGAGAATTGTCTGAAAATGCAGTGATAACATGCTGCCAGGAGGATGGAGATAATTTTAGGATTGCAAGAGAGGCAGGCCAGAGTTATTGGGTTGATTAAAACGTGTGTGTGTGTGTGTGTGTGTGTGTGTGTGTGTGTGTGTGTGTCTTCCACCAAGCCCCCACTTCCACCCACACAATTTATTCAGGGGAAGGTGGGGGAGAACATTTATGTTTGCTTTCTCAAAAGGAAGATTTGAAAATTCCCCAAGTGCTTGAATCAGTAGGAATTCAAGAAGAGAGAAAGAAAAGAGAAATATTCCTCTAGAATATATCCCTGTCTGATCTCTGGCTCACAATATTAGTAACAACTTCTGAGTGCTGAGGGCAGGTGAGGGCAAGGACCTGAATACAAACAGAAGGATGCACTAAAATGACAGAGTGCGCCACTCTTACTAAAAAGAAAAAGCTGTCACAGAAGCTGCCCTAGAGAATGGGAGGGCCTAATATATTTTGAGTGTGTGGTCGGGGAAGTGTACTTATAGTTGCTGAGGTATTTCTGGGCAGCTCGCCAATTTGTTTAGAATGCTAGCATTCACATTTTTCCCTTGAGCTTCAACGTTTTTTATTAAATGAAATGAACAAACCAAATTATACTGACAAAATAATTACAAGTGTCAGACATATAAAATATAATACACATGGATCACCACTGTCGTATTTATGGATCCTCAAATAAAGACCAACCCCCAGTAAAATCCTCCTTGTTCCTGGAGGAATGAGCAACAAACAACAGAAACAACATAGGAACTAAGAGCTCACGTACCTCAGAAGTACGGAATTGACTTTGAAAATTTAGAATAGGGAAGAAAAAACCAGGGAGGGGGGCCAGCACATATTTATTCATTTACTTTATGATCACATGGACTGTGACTTAATGGGCTGGATCCAAATGTGCCCTTGTATGCGCAGAATTGCTTTACACCTTGTGCTAGAGAGCACTGTGAGAGACAAACGAAACTTAAATTCCAAAATGATTTTTCTTCTTGTGCAACCCTTCTTTCAGGAATCTCTCAAAGACGTTTTTATGCCAAGAGGCCTATGCAGTTGTTTAAAATTTTCTTGAATAATTTTAATGATTGATCTATATTGCTTTTTTTTTATGTTCCTGTATGCCACCCTGATTCTTTTACAAGAGGGCATATATAAATACATTTATGTACTTAAAATAAAAACACAGCCTGTTACAGGGCTGCAGGAAGAGTACTAGTGACTACTTCCCTTTGGCCATAGTTCTTCAGATCCAATGTTTTCAAAGGGCCAGTTCCTCTTTTTCACTTTCGTGGACGATATTAAAGAACAGTGAAGAATGAGGGTGCTCCTCACAAAAGAATTTCAGCTGTCTTTTTCAGATCTATTTGGGCACATGCTCACTTCAGGTGAAGATGTAGGGAGTATTAAACACATTGGGTCGGGATGAGGGTAGAGAAATTTAGGCATAAGGCTGTGAGATGCATTCATCTCCCACACAAAGTCACCTGGGCTGATTTACAGATCGCTGCTTCCCAGATCAGATCTTCTCTCTCAACAACAACAAAATCCCCCAGAGTTCAAAACACATAAAGCCCTTAAACCTCATTGTCTCACTTTGCTCTAGTGCAAAAAAATCAATTGTTCTTGTTAACAAAGTATAAAGCAGGAATTCTCTGATAGACAACACATCCCAGGCAAATCCTCTTGGCTTGGCAGAGCCTTCAAATGGAAATGTCGGCCTTGCTTTGCCTTCAACAAACAACTAAGTCCTGCAGAATTTGTATTCCTCAGGCTTCTCCCCACTTCACAACTGTAATCGGGATCCATATTACCTGGCTATATTTAGAGTCCTTGACCAAGGCGGTTGCCTGTCCTACAACCCTGCTGTTAGTTCTTTTGTCTGGATTGCCTTTTTGCTTTCCATGTAATCAGTCAACCACAATTTAACTCGCCAGTGGCAAGTGCTTCTTCCCTTTGGCAAGAAGCACTCCTACCCAAATTAGCAAACTATTGTTAGTAGAATGAGGTGGGTTTCTGATTGAAGTTTGGCGCTACACAATTTGCTGATTCAGACATTGCAGCAATCTATAGTTTATGCTAATGGGGAGGAACACAAAAGTGCAATGAAGAGAGGAGCACAAAAGGATTGCTAGTAGCTTAGGGCAGTGTTTCCCAACCTTGTGCCTCCAGATGTTTTGGGACTACAATTCCCATCATCCCTGACCACTGGTCTTGCTAGCGAGGGATGATGGGAGTTGTAGTCCCAAAACATCTGGAGGCACAAGGTTGGGAAACACTGGCTTAGGGAACAAAGCTTCTTCATCCTTACCCATGGCTACTAGGAGCAGAATTATGTAAAATAATATATGTCAATTCCTTGACCTACATAATTCACAGATTGCACAATCCAGTTTCTCCTGGTGCAGACTTTTGATATTTGTTGCTAAGCCCATTTTGCCTTCTCTCCCGCTGTGCCCACATTACCTCTCAGCTCGCTAGCTCTGGTCAGCCTGCGATGGATCACTAAGCTCTGCACATCCCCTTGACCATAGCCCTTCATAGTGTGTCTGTTAGGCAGAGGTTACAGTGCCCCAGCAGCTGTTTCTTTTGTGGTCTTGTCATTTTGAACAGTAGCTCAGCTAGGCTACCAGGAGGAGGCTACATTGTGATGTCACCAGTCTCCCTGCACTACATTTAAGCCAACACAGGCTACCTGCTCTTCTTCCTAGTTTTCTGTTTAACTTGGGAGGACACCAAGTTGAACTACCTTCAGGGATGGGATCTCACACTTGGAGGCACCAAATCTCATGAAAGAGGTAAAAAGCGAAATCTCTCAAAACTAAAGCTCTTCCTTGTCCTCATGTGTCATACTAGGGTTGCCAAGTCTCAAGAGTTTTAGCCTCCCACAGGGTCACAGGAGCAGAAGGGACAGCAAGCCAGGCAAGAACTTTAGCGACACCATCGGAGTGTCTGGCTGATGAGGCTACTTAGGGGGAAGTGCATGGAAACATGGATCAGGGCCTGATTGAGAGTCAGGAAGGGTGGAGCCTTCACTTCTACGTAAGTTCCCAGACTAAGCTGTTGTGGTCTATATGAGGGAAGAGGGTGAATGTCAACACACCACACACTTTCAATCCTCCATACCATGCTTTGGAGAATTTCTAACATGCTGCCTGAACTGATTAAACAAGTTCAGGAGACTCACATCTCTGACATGCATTTATATGCTTCTTCCAAAGCCCCTTTTCTCTTTGGCATCATACCAAATCCTGTCACTGAATTACTGTGCAGGAGAAGAACGTAGGAGATCCCTTAGCCCCAAGCTGTGGTTTAATATCTCACTCTCCCACATCCAGAAACATTTCCCATCAATTATCCAATATCAAAGAACAGATAACAAGCAGAAAAAGGAGCCCAATATAGGCCATGCCTGTAAGACAAGAAAAACACTTGGCAAGACAGATCAAGGAGCAAAAGCCACATGCTACAGTGAAGGGTGAAATAGGGCCAAGATACACCTGCTTATCTGGCCAGAGTGGAAAGGAAATGTGGCAAAGTTCAACAGAAGAATTTATAGAATCATGGAGTAGAAAAGACAAAGTCAACACTGCAACTCCAGCAAAGAAAAATCCTTTCAAATGAGCTCAAAGAAGGAATGAAATCACAAGGGTGCCCTTTACATCCTGAACCCTTGCTTAAGTGCCTTCCTGACTTTTATGACAGTAGAGGCTGAGTTATGGAGTGATCACTGGCACAGGGGGAAAGCATGTTTATGTTCAAAATTGCCCCTCTAAATGGCAGCTGTATGTGAATGAGATGGAACATGAAGATGGTATCAAAAACAGACTTCCACATGGTGGTATCAGCCTTTTGCCAAGGATGCAATATCTTTTTACCAGTAAATTAAAAGCTGTATTTTTCATGCAATTTTCAGTTGACAACCAACATTCAGATTGTTCTTTCCCAGCTTTCCAGGGCTAATTTCTTTAAAGCCTAATGCTGCAGCAAGAGCCCACCAGCTTGGTCTCTCAAGCATAGAATTATAGAGTTGGAAAGAACCCTGAGGACCATCTAATCCAACCTCTGCAATGTAGGAATATGCAGCTGACCCATATGGGGATCAAACCTGCAACCCTGGCTTTATCAGCATGGCGCTCTAACCAACTGAGTTATCTTTGATCCAAATCCCTACTTTAAAGCTTTCTCTTGTTACCATTGTCTCACCCTCATTTTCACCCATGCTTTCCTGCCCAGAAGGGTCTAATAGAAATTTCTGGGGTGCTCATCATGCCCTTAACTTTTGAGTCCCCATCTCCCCACAAAATGATAAATTTGAATAAGCTGTTTGATCTTTGCTTACCTGCCCCAAGCTTTTGGGATGGCAGGGATTGATAAAAAGAGTGTTTATCATTCACACAGTGCATTTAAAGTGTTCAAAGTGCTTCACATTTGCTATCTCACTCATCCTTACAACAAACTGCAGAGAACATGCTTGGCATGCAAAGGGGCCACTGATTCAGTCCCTGACATCTCCAGATAACATTGGGAAAGATCCCTCTGTGAGGCTATGGAAAACTGCTGCCAGCCAGTAGGCCTGGCGATATACCAATATATTCCCCAGGACTGGTATGAGGGGCAGACCGCAATGGTGCTTTCACTCAGTGGTGAGTCCCTCCAGCACCCAGCACAGCAACAGAGAAACAAGTTGCAGCCAGCCACTGGATGCAGAGGGACTCAGAGCCACAGCTGTTTCATCAGCAATATACCGCTGAGTGTAACCACCATTGCAGTCTGCCTCTCATGCCACCATAGAGTGAGAATCAAGCTGCATCGGCCAGGACAGATGCAGTTTGTTCCTCCCTCCTTTTCTTTCAACTGCTTGGCTGAGGAGCGCATGGATGCCCTCGCCTCAGCCAAGCAGTTTTACAGAGCCTCCAACTCTCCTGCTTGCCACTGCACGCGAGCAGGAGAAGGATCTGGGCTCCCTCAGCTGGGGAGCAGGAGGCTTTGCTAGGTATCCCGACAGTCTGACTTGGTATAAGACAGCTTCCTATGTATCAACATCCTCATATTGCAGATGGGAGTGTGCAAGAGAATAGTAGCTTGCCTAAGGCACTCCCATTAGTGAGTCTGTGATCACTAAGCTCTGCACAACCCCCTGACCATATGGAGGGGGTGGTGACAGAGGCTAGTTCTGAATCATGGCCTTCCAGGTTCACTACTCATACCTGCATCCACCATGCTCGAGGAGTTCTCGGCAATAAACAGAATGAATAAGTATATAAAGAAATCTGCAATGGTGCATGGTCTGCTATGCATGCGCAGTGAAGCTTCTGCTTCTCCGCAACCCTCACTGGCATCTGGCAGGGTCCAAAGTGGTCTTCAGCACATGCGCGATACACGGCTGTGATCTTTGCTGGGAGACTGCCCAGCATCATGCTGTCAGCAGCCTGCTGGGTCATCCTAACCAGAACATCTGCAGTTGTTTATACCATCAAAATTAGTAGACTGCCTACTGGTATCTGTTCATCTTTAGATCAAGTTTAGGAGGGAACTAATCCCGGTCCAAAAGCGCAGGAAGGAAACAGTTTACAAGCAGGGACCTAAAATACAAGGATTTGTCACCCACCGCATTCACGTAACATGACAAGGTTTCTGGATCACAGCACCCCGCGCTTTAGTGATGACAGAAAATCGGTGTGCTATGCTGAAAAGAGTGGGCAAGTGGTAGCCTATGCCATTAACAAACACTGTCATTTTAGAGATCACAGCATGAAAGGTGAGTTCTGAAGAGGAGCCTGATTACTGCTGCCCTGGTGCGAAGTAAAAACTGGCAAAAGACCAAACAACTGAGCAGATTTACAAAATACTTCACAAAATGCCTACTTTTAAGCAAAGACAAAGCGATTCAGAGCCAAGGATGACAGCTTTGCAGAGTTGCCATTGAAGTCCTTGCAGCATTTCAGCAAGTGCCCACCTTGGCTGATTTGCTGCCAAATTGCTGCACAAAGTGAGTCACCCTGGCTGCAGCCAGGGGCAGGGGGCGGGGCGGAGAATGAGATGGGGAGAAGCACTGCTAGAAATGCGATTCCAAGTCATAGATTGCATCCTGCATCAGTGGAAAAAGCCATTGCTCAGAAGTAAAGCTCATGCTTTGCATTCAGAAGTTCCCTGGTTCAATCCCTGGCATCTCCAATGAAAATGATCTTGGGTATCTGGGCTGGGAAAGGCCTAAGACCTGGCGGAGAGCTGCAGCCAGAAGAGTCTCATAAGTTTCATAGTAACAAGGTCCCAAGTTCAACTCAACTCTCATTTTAGGAGGAAATTTTGCTTCTGTTCTCAGTTCCCTCACTACAGCTATATGGAGAGCTTCAGCCTCTGCTGGCCCTAAAGTTGACAAATCTACACATTCCTGGCAGCTCCTGACACCAGCAGAAGCAGAATAAAATAGCAAAAATGCCAAATAAGAAATTGTGCTTATTTGGTAAATTAGCGTAATATATCAAAGTAAAAAAAAAAAAAAAAATTCTGGGTGCATAAGGTGAGCAAGGCATAGAAAAAGATGGGATGGGGAAGAATTCACACATAATGCACACATAGAACATGAAGAAAGCAAACCTAGGGGATTTCCTAGCATTAACCTCATTCCTTGCTTCAATGAAAATCAAAATACTGTCCATAATTTAAGGGCATTTTTTTTAATCTGATCAGTTCTAGAGACAGAAATTCACAGCCCCTGTCTGCCTTTGAGGCACATTAAAAAAAAGAAAGGCACATACAGTAACTGAGGGAAATAGAACAGCATCAAATGATCTTCAATAACAGAATCCTGCTGGGTGCAGCTACCCTACAGGGCATTACAAAGCTTTATCACACCCAAGGCAGAGGAAATGCTAATTAACTTCTCACTTTTTACTTGATTCTGTATGGGCTTAACTTTAAAAGGAGGGCCACCCACCTGCTTCCATTTGCCGATTTTCTATCTCTGTCTGGCACGCCAGCTCTCGACAAGTATAAGCTCTCACAAGCTCACCGGTTCAGAACAAGCAAGGTTTTTAAACAGTGGTTTAAGAACCTGGTTTGTTCCAGCCCTGGTAACCAGTTTCCTTGTTAATGCCATGGGAAACTGTGGTCAATTAATCCAGGAAGTGTTGAATTGCATCGCTCTGAGAAGGGGCGGTGTGAGGACACAGCATGTGGACACAAGGCTCGTGCCTATTTTGTCTAAGCTGAGAAATGTATGCCCAAACCAGTTTGGAGAAGTCCTCCACTTCTGGGCAGAGGAGAAGAATAGGCTCTTAACAATACAGCAGATCATGAAGTACTCCTTAGATCAGAGTTGCTTGTTACTCCAGGCAAGAGGCAGTCTCTACAGCTTTATTTGTACTGAGAGACTCCCTTTGCCTCTGCCTTGCTCTTTCCTGTACTGGGCAGGAGGCAGGATGACAGCTACCGGTATTTGAATGGTACACAGAAGACACCCCTCACTAGAGTGTGTGTGTCACCAGGCATAGATAAAAAGCCTTATTACGTAGGACTTGAGCTGCTTAGGTTTTAATAGAAACAACAGGGCGATACCATTATAAGAACCAATTAAAAGGTTGCAATGAACTTCGCAACCTTTCATATTCTTTAAAACTATTCAGTTGGGCTTGACAGTAAGCAAAAACAAGTTAAAACCTCAAGCATTGCCTAACCTAGCTAATGCAATACCTCCATCATTCCATTTAAAGATTATTACAAATTACCTTTTCAGATAGCCCACAAGATATTTTACTTTCTCCCCCATGCTTTTTGTTTCCAACATAACATCCAGCCTGATGAATTCTGTGGAACTTGAAAGTTTTCTCACTTTTGCTCAATGCAGATATTGATCTAGAGTCACTTTTGGATTTTATTTTATTTTAATGGGACAGGAGGGCTACTTGCAAAATGTTATTTTATAGTTCAGTTTTCATTATGTCTACCTGCAAGGGTTATTTTATCGGTAGTAGAAACACAGTCCCAAAAAATAAAAAATCATTGCAACCCTTTAAAAATGCCATTAACTGAATGTATCTCAAAATTTTTGAGTGCATTATTCGCACTGCCTAGGGAGGCTCTGGCATTGCATTTCTCAAACAGCTGTCCTTTGATGCAGCACAGCAAATCTCTTCTTGAAACAGGAGAAAGACTCAAGAGTGATTTTGTGATATGGCGCCCGAGTCTGCTGTTCAAAGAAAGTGAAAGTTCAGATTCCACAATAGCTGCTTAGATCCTGGCCTTAGATAGCATCCTGGCTTCTTCTCTTTGCTACAGTAAACAAAAATGTCCAATCTAATGCCACAGTACGCAATAAGATTTGGTCCCTTGTTATATCCTACACCATTTGTCAGAGGACACCACCAAAACCAGAGCACCATCAGTCTTCCAAGGACAAGCATGACTTGTGTGCCAGGGGAGAGAATAACTGAAACAGCTGTCTGGTTTTCTAGACTCTGGAAAAGCTCAGGGGAGAATTGACTGTTTGGAGTGTTCTCCATTAACCTCACAGTCTCCCCTTCCCCACCTCCTCCCTTTCCCCCTCCTGCTCCTGAAAGTATCTTAGGGCAAATGCAAGCTGTTGTAGAAAAATCTGCCCTTATTCCCTTATGGGGTACACAAGAGCCCTTGCAAGTTCCCTGCAGGTTCTCCATCGGTAGGAGTGAAAACAGAGGCCAACCAGAGAAAAATTGAGAAGCAAAGCCTTTATTTTCACTGTTGCAACAGGGTGCTTTCCTCTCACACAGGAGCAGGAAAAGGACCCAGAACAATGGTGGGCAAGCTCCTATATAGACTGTGAAATTCCCCCCCTTTCCCCTCAAGACCAACCCCCTATACGTCATACTAAAAGGGGTGTAACGCAGGACCACCCCTCAAATACATCACAGCTACATCATAGAAAAAGGCGGTCTCCAGCCCAGCAGAAATCTTGAGTTGTTTACCTCCTGTCTGCCACTTCATGTGATAATGTCTTATCTGATTGCATTTCCTGGGGAGTCCACTCTTTTGTTATGATAACCACTAATTCCTGAATCTAGGTCACAGGTCACAGGCCCACACCCTGTCCATATCTTGACACCCACACCCTGTCCATATCTTGACACCGCAAGCCATAGCCTCCAGAAGATCAAAAGTGATTATGAGGCTCTGGGCAGGAAGCTGAAGCAATTAAATGCACAAATTGTCATCTCATCTGTCCTCCCAGTTGAACGCCGTGGCCCAGGAAGAGAGGGGAAAATAGGAGAAGTGAACAACTGGCTTCGCAAATGGTGCCGGCAGGAACGGTTTGGTTTCTTAGATCATGGTCTGCAGTTTCTTGAAGATGGACTTCTGGCAAGTGATGGGCTGCACCTCACAAGGGTTGGGAGGAATGTTTTTGCCAACAATCTCAAAAACCTCATCAGGAGGGCTTTAAACTGACTTATGTGGGGGAGGGAGACAGTGGTCCTGAAGGTAGGAGTCTATCAAAGGCTGAAGATGATCATCCAAAAGTCAAGGACCAAATGGAGCAAACAGCGCACAGACCTAGTGGTGGGAGGAAAAAATCCTTAAGTAGGAGACTAGGGGGAATGATCAATGGTTTTCAATGTCTGTATACAAATGCACAGAGCATGGGAAATAAACAAGATGAACTTGAGCTCTTGGTACAGCAAACTAAATACGACATAATAGGCATCACTGAAACCTGGTGGGATGAGTCTCATGATTGGAATGTAGTAATAGAGGGATACAATCTATTTAAGAGAAATAGACCAAACAGGAAAGGAGGAGGAGTGGCGTTATATGTCAGGGATGTGTATACCTGTGAAGAGATCCATGATTTAAAACTCCAAAGCCAAATTGAGAGTATCTGGGTCAAAATTAAGGGAGAGAAAAATAACAGTGATCTCATGGTGGGAGTTTACTATAGATCCCCAAGCCAAACTGAGGACATAGATGATGCCTTCCTGGAACAGATGACCAAGCATTCAAAAGGAAATGAGATAGTAGTAATGGGGGATTTCAACTATCCTGATATTTGTTGGATGTCAAACTCAGCCAAGAGCATAAGGTCGAACAGATTCCTCACGGGCCTTGCAGACAATTTCATTGTCCAGAAAGTGGGAGAAGCAACAAGAGGATCAGCCATTTTAGATCTGGTTCTAACCAATAGTGATGACCTGGTTAGTGGGGTAGAAGTGGTAGGATCATTAGGTGGGAGTGATCATGCTCTTCTGGAGTTTATTATACATCAGAAAGGAGCAACCAAGCATACTAAGACTCAAATTCTAGACTTTAAGAAAGCCGACTTCAGAAAACTTAGGGAAATGCTGGGTGTGATCCCATGGTCAGTAATACTAAAAGGGAAGGGAGTTCATGATGGATGGGAGTTTGTTAAAAGGGAGATATTAAAAGCACAACTTCAAGCAGTACCAATGAGACGAAAACATGGAAGGTGCCTAAAGAAGCCAGGGTGGCTATCTAATGAACTTTTAACTGAGTTAAGATTTAAAAGGGATATGTACAAGAAATGGAAAAAGGGGGAAACCACCAGAGAGGAATTCAAACAAATAGCCAGCACATGTAGAGACAAAGTCAGAAAAGCTAAAGCACAGAATGAACTCAGGCTTGCTAGAGAGGTTAAAAGCAATAAAAAGAGTTTTTATGGGTATGTCCGTAGCAAAAGGAAGAACAAGGAAACAGTGGGGTCACTTAGAGGAGAAGAAGGTGAAATGCGAACAGGGGACGCAGAAAGGGCAGAACTCCTCAATACCTTCTTTGCCTCAGTCTTCTCCAAAAAAGAAAACAATGCCCGACCTGAAGAATATGGAGCAGATGATTCAGCAGGGGAAACACAGCCCAGAATAAGTAAGGAGGTAGTACAAGCACACTTGGCTAGTTTAGATGTATTCAAGTCTCCAGGGCCAGATGAACTACATCCCAGAGTATTAAAAGAACTGGCAGAGGTGATTTCAGAACCACTGGCAGTAATCTTTGAGAATTCTTGGAAAACAGGTGAAGTCCCAGCAGACTGGAGGAGGGCAAATGTTGTCCCTATTTTCAAAAAGGGGGAAAGAGAGGACCCAAACAATTACCGCCCAGTCAGCCTGACATCAATACCAGGAAAGATTCTAGAGCAGATCATTAAGCAAACGGTCTGTGAGCACCTAGAAAGGAACGCTGTGATCACTAAAAGTCAGCATGGGTTTCTGAAAAATAAGTCATGTCAGACTAATCTGATCTCATTTTTTGACAGAATTACAAGCCTGGTAGACGAAGGGAACACTGTGGATGTAGCCTATCTTGATTTCAGCAAGGCCTTTGACAAGGTGCCCCATGATATTCTTGTAAAGAAGCTGGTAAAATGCGGGCTAGACAATGCTACCATTCAGTGGATTTGTAACTGGCTGACTGACCGAACCCAAAGGGTGCTCATCAATGGCTCCTCTTCATCCTGGAGAGAAGTGACTAGTGGGGTGCCACAGGGTTCTGTCTTGGGCCCAGTCTTATTCAACATCTTTATCAATGACTTGGATGATGGGCTTGAGGGCATCCTGATCAAGTTTGCAGATGACACCAAATTGGGAGGGGTGGCTAATACCCTAGAGGACAGGATCACACTTCAAAATGACCTTAACAGATTAGAGAACTGGGCCAAGGCAAACAGGATGAATTTTAACAGGGAGAAATGTAAAGTACTACACTTGGGCAAAAAAAATGAAAGGCACAGATACAGGATGGGTGATACCTGGCTTGAGAGCAGTACAAGTGAAAAGGATCTAGGAGTCTTGGTAGACCACAAACTTGACATGAGTCAACAGTGTGATGCAGCAGCTAAAAAAGCCAATGCAATTCTGGGCTGCATCAATAGGAGTATAGCATCTAGATCAAGGGAAGTAATAGTACCACTGTATTCCGCTCTGGTCAGACCTCACCTGGAATACTGTGTCCAGTTCTGGGCACCACAGTTCAAGAAGGATATTGACAAGCTGGAACGTGTCCAGAGGAGGGCAACCAAAATGGTCAAAGGCCTGGAAACGATGCCTTATGAGGAACGGCTTAGGGAGCTGGGTATGTTTAGCCTGGAGAAGAGAAGGTTAAGGGGTGATATGATAGCCATGTTCAAATATATAAAAGGATGTCATATAGAGGAGGGAGAAAGGTTGTTTTCTGCTGCTCCAGAGAAGCGGACACGGAGCAATGGATTCAAACTACAAGAAAGAAGATTCCACCTAAACATTAGGAAGAACTTCCTGACAGTAAGAGCTGTTCGACAGTGGAATTTGCTGCCAAGGAGTGTGGTGGAGTCTCCTTCTTTGGAGGTCTTTAAGCAGAGGCTTGACAGCCACCTGTCAGGAATGCTTTGATGGTGTTTCCTGCTTGGCAGGGGGTTGGACTGGATGGCCCTTGTGGTCTCTTCCAACTCTATGATTCTATGATTCTATGATTCTATGATTCTATCTTGAGTGTGCCCTCTAGACAGGATTTGTGAGGAAAGACAATGGGGAGATTTTCCCACTCCCTTCCTCCTTGCAGAGGAACACCTGGTCAGTTTGAGTCAAAAATGGTGTCAGGAGTCAAAATGGTGTGAGGCCTGTCTTTCTGTGCTGTTTTCAGACACCCCTCTCTGTTCATGTCTCAAATAGTGTAATGGGGTGTTTTAAAAGGAAGCCCCCCCCCCGAAATTCCTACAACAAAGCACATGCAAAATTAGCTGCTTCAACAGCAGGAGTGCAGAGTGCAGCCTGTTGCCATGCTTAAAACCAGCTGACAGCCTCTGCCTTGCCTGTGGGAGGGAGGTGGGATGAAGGGACATGCAGCTGTTACAGACACTGCAGAAATGAAAGATCATTCCTCCACCCACCAGGCAGTGGGAAAGTTATTCTCTATGGCAAATGGATAAATCTGACGGCAATTGCATCCCTCTCTAGGGGGAAAAATTGCTAAGGCTAGTTTAGCACTAGCTGTAACAGGCAACTTGCAAAGGAGTGGGCCACTATTTCTCGGCAGGCAAGAAGGAAACCAAACCTCTTTTAATGATCTCTCCTTTCAGTTACTTCACAGAGCTATTTAGTAAATGTCTGCTCTCCAAAGGGACAATTTGGAAGAACAAGCCACAGTTGGCACTGGGATCTGAGACGAGAGAGAAGGCCAAATGAGGTTGTTCCTAGGAAGCATTTACTGCCCAAGGATCAACACGTACCGTAGGAAACCGGATTTTGCCATTCAAAGGTTTCAGGCCCACAATGTATAACTATATGGGGATTTTAAAACTGTCTACCCCATTTTTCTAGCACACTGGGTCCTCACCTAACTTCATATAAGGCAGGCAGTTTTGAGAAGAAGGCAAGTCCTTATGGGAGATCCACGTAGCATGTGTAGCCTTCAAAGACGTGAACAGGGAACAACGTGCAATGCAAAATGCAGTATCCTCTCTCCAGTTATTGCATTATATACTTACACTGAACATGAGATAGCATGTGAATAATCCTGAATATAAAGGCAGGGAAGAGGGCTCATATATTCCTTACCTAACTGAACTTTGATACTTTTTTTAATAAAAAAAAAGTACATTGCAGGTTTGTCAATCCAGTCCTGAAAAGGTTAAATTATATGATCACTTTGGTCTTAAGATTATCAAAAGCTCATATTTAAGATCCCAGACTCACATGCATAAATACATTAGGCCAAGATAAGAAACCTGTGGCCCTTCAAATAACAACTCCCATATCTGTGACCACTGACCATGCTGGCTGGGGCTGATGGCAGCTGTAGTCTGCAATACTCTGGGAGACTACAGGCTCCTCATTCCTGCCCTGGATTCATATTTCAGATGCCGTCAGATTCATATTTTAGACCTCAGGCTCAGATTATATTCCTGAGCCTTAGAACTAAAAAGCTGTGAAAGCTAAACAAGAACAAAGTATGGCTTGATATGGTTTGACCTTGCACACTGAGAAGCTTCAGTGCAACAACAAAGGTTGTTTGGGTTAAGGACTCTGGCACCTGCTGATAAGACAACTGAAGTACAGGACTTGGATACTAATGAGAAGGATGGCCTTGACAAAGAGTCCCATGAATGGCACCTGCATTAATAATAGGGGAGAGTAGGTCCTAATTTCACAGTGCCACATCTGAAGAACCAACAACAATGCTATGAGCCTGATGCAACTCACCTTGTGTTCTAAGAACGACAAGAAGGTGGCACAGGTGACCAGAAGTCCAAAAAAGATGTACCCATAAAGAACCTACCAAGTAAATAACGGATCCAGATGCTGGACATGCCAGAGCAGCCTCAAAGGAACAAGGTTAAACATCCCCAAAACAAAACATGAAAGTAAACAGGGGCATATGGAAATCTCACCACTGTTTAGTGAATGGTTGGTCTCACCCACCAGAGTATTATGTTTAGAGAACTCCAATTCAATTCACCCTTTAAGTGTTGTAAGGGTTTACGTGTTAAGTTCAGGCTTTTAGTTTCTGATGCCAAGGACTTTTTCTTAAAGGACATATTACTACGCTGGTTTAGCTCATATACATATTTAATAATTTAACTGCCAGATTTAACTTCCAAGAGAAGCTTCACAATGCTTTAACCTAGGTTTAAAAAACAACAACAAGCAATGTGCAGAGAAGAGTCAAGTGGATTTAGCATGTTGAGTCTTCAGCATTTAGAATCAAGAGGCATACAGAAAGGTGCTGAGGGGAAGCCAGGTCATTTAACCACCAACTACCCGGTATGTCAGCAGCACAACTAGTCACTTTGCTCACTGCTTCTGAAGTGCAAGCTTTCTTAACTGCATGTCTTTTGTTTTAGCTCAAGCTTCTTTTACATTTCATCTCACTGCTACCAAATCAAACAAGCAATGCAAAGCAATTAATACCATACTAGTTGCAGATCTGTACCATTTGTCATTAAAAGTATGAGTTCCTGTAGCCACCATGCAAACTATTGCCTTTTCTATGCCTTTTAAAATGTGATTTGTTAGACTGAGTCTGGCATGCTGTTTTTGTCCCTCTTTGGACCTGGCTTTGCTACCCTCTGGGGCATTTCAGACCCAAATGAAGTCCAGATTCTTTAAATTATAATTGGGGTTATCACAATTTTCACACCTTGAATCTAGACAAGGCAATTTATGTGCTGCTGGCTAATATGAAGGTGAACCAGGCTTCTAATACTGCCCACTGTAAATACACACACATACTTGCATCTAAATAGTTTTGAAAAATTCTGAAAAAAGGCTGAAGGCCAATTATAAGAGCATTTTAATTTCTCGTGCTAATTTTAGATGCTCATCCCAACAGAAAGTATTCAACCGAACAGTTTCTATTTCTCCAAAGTGTTTTCTTTTTCTTTTTTTAAATTAAGCTATGCAATACATATTGGTAAATAACACCTCTTCCCTATCCCCTTGCCAAGCTTCTTGTAGTTCTTTTCTCTCTGCCTTTGTACGGTATGACACAATGCTCAGAGGCAGCAGCAATGGGAAAGGGTAATATCTCCTGGGTCTAGCAGCATCTCATTGGCTCTTCTTAATGAAGTAAGAGGACAATGTTGGCCAAAACAGATTTCACTGCTGATGCCAAAATTTCATTGGCTGTGCAATGAAATTTGCACATTTTCAATGAATGACTGAGCTTCTCCAGGGCCAACTCTTCTGATACCAGGGGGGAGTCTCTTGGGAAAGAGCCATGGCTCAGCGATACAGCATCTGCCATATCCGCAGAAGGTCCAAATTTCAATCTTCCGCATCTCCAGGCAGGGCTGAGAGAAACCCCTGGGTCAGAAACTCTGGAGAGCTGCTGCCATTTTGTGTAGACAACACTGAGCTAGATGGACCAATGCTCTGACTCAGTACAGTATATGGTAGCTTCCTAAGTTCATATCCTGTGTTCCTAGCATGAACACAGAGGCACCAGAGACCTTCACAAACTTCTGAACAGCTCCAGGTGGAAGAGCAGAAGTCTGAAATCCTTAATTCACAAAGAATGCTTTAAATTTGCTCCTCCACTGCTCATCAAACTCCTCTGATAGCTCATTTTTACACAGGCAGTGAAGTTTCCTAGCCTCCTAAGCAGCCTCTCTAACTCTTATTTATTTATTTTTTAAGCAACCCTGACATATGGTTTATTAGTGCAATTAAGGGAAGAGAGTTCTCAAGGAGCAGAACACTGAACTGCTTCAGTGCCTCCATGTGTTCAATGGGCTAGAATCAGCCTCCAAGCATATTTTAGCACTGCGGACAGTGGCTTTGAGCCAAGGGGCTTTGATCTGCAAATGTCCCACTGGAAGTTTTGAATATATTCCAACCCTCCCTATGAAAACTCAAGCCACTAGTCAGCTTCTTGTAGCACCCAAAGTTTGAAAGCAATAGTAGCACAATACAGTGGTACCTTGGGTTAAGTAGGCTTCAGGTTAAGAACTCCGCTAAGAACAGAAATCATGCTCTGGTGGCGCAGCGGCAGCAGGAGGTCCCATTAGCTAAAGTGATGCTTCAGGTTAAGTACACTTCAGGTTAAGAACGGACCTCTGGAACGAATTAAGTACTTAACCAGAGGTACCACTGTACTTTTATTCCAACCAAATAAAGCAGCAAGCAAGCAAGCAAGCTGTAACTTCTCCCAAGCGCTTCCCCTGCACAGAATCAGACCATTGATCCATTTAGCTCAGTACTGTCCACACTGACTGACAAGCTGTTTGGGACCAGGGTCTTTCCTAGACATAGAAACAGTTAAGAGTGGCAGCTTGAAAGCTCATTGGAGCTTCTATACAGACACAAAGTGGAGCCATTCCAAATCTCAGCATATGTGTAGTGAAAATCCAACCTGTTTTACAGCAAAAGCTAGTGTGGAAAACCAGTTCAATTTAAAACAAGAAGTACAAATAAGGACTTGAATGGTGTGCCACTCTAGGTTTTCCAGTTTCAGACCAAATGCAATTACACTTCAGGAACTCCTATATTTCTGATTAATAAGGCAAAAGGAAGCTAATTATCTTTGCTCTGCCCCACTTCAACACCTAGGGGCAATTAGTCACTAAGGGAGGGATAGGATAGCCTGAGATAAACAGCAGATGGAGAAAAGCAATCAATGGCTCTATGGTCCCCTTTGCTTGCATCTGGGATAACACAGAATCCTCAGCTTTCAGAGCCTGGCTTACATGTGGCTACTTTCCACATGATGAGTATAACATATAAACCAGGCTCAAATGTGCATATGAAGAAGGCTTCTGGGAAAAGAGTCTAGAATTCTGGGTGAAATGGAGCTAGTTCAGGCAAGATCTTTCCCAAGTTGAAGCACCCACAAAACAGGCAGCCGGTACTGATGTCTGGTTCCCTGAAGAATCTAGTTATCCACTTGCCAAACCTAGAGGGGTAAGCCCTGGCTTGTAAAGGATGAAGGGGATTTTTTGCCAGCGACTGGCTGCCTAGATTGTTATTCAGCTGGGGTCTACGCTGCAATCTGTAGCGCTAGTAAATAAAGTCAAGAGGAAGAGCAGAGGGGGAAATGGGTCAGCAGAGCTGTCTGCTTGGATCACTCACACCTCCGCTACATACATCTCAAGAGTACAGCCAACCGCTGCACTTCAGCCTCCAAAGCTCAGCACGCACTTGTCTCTCACTTTGGAAGCTGCCTTGCCTCTGCCATGGCAAAGAGGCTGGGCATATTCATGTCTGGGTAGTGTCATGACACAGAGGAGGAGGAATCAGCAGGCCAGCAGCAGAAGCCATGGTGGTGCTGAACCCAGACTCTGGCTCCAACACCAGCCTGAGCCAGTGTCTGTCAGCCAGGAGCTACTTGAACCAGAGGCCCCTGAACTGAGATCACTCCCCCCTTCCCGGCCCATTCCAAGCCAGCACTAGGATCATCAATTTATGATCTACAGGCATCAATATCACGACAGAGTGAAAGCTGTATGTGGCAGGTAGGCCCACCCACACAAGATCACACAATTTTGCCAGTGGCTTTTAAAATGCAGAGTAACTACAACCATCACAACCTTCTGATTTTCCCTCCTATAATGAGAAATGTCCATTCAAATCCACATTACACATGGTTGTAGAATGAAAGGGGATGAGTTAAAGGAACAGGTCATTTTATCATTTATTACATTTATATCCTGCCTTTCTTCTTAAGAGCTTAAGGTAGTCTCCCGTCCCCGTCCCCCCAGGTTGCCCCCTAAGTTCCACAACTGACTGGGGATTTGAACCAAGGTCTCCCCACTGTAGTCTGACACTCCAACCACTACATTGCACTGGCTGTCTTCTACCTCATTTTAACCATTCTGACTGGGGAAGACATGTGCATATTGGATCAAGGGAGTAATTAATCCATAAAATATTCTCAAATACACAACATGTGAACAGAAAGTTGTAACACCATTTCCACCCACCATGCTACTTATGTTCAGATATGGTATGTGAACACCCATCATGAACTGTTGTCTTAATAGGTAAGTGATAGGCTTACACACTTTGATTGACTCTGGAGCAAATCAACAGCCAGGATGTTCCAGGAAAGTCCTGCAAGAGGGGCCTTTTTAGACTAGTGGGCACATTTTGAATTTTGAGAGTGCACTGGGGGCACCAGTCACAAGATGGCTGCCATGGAAGGGGCATAGCATAACACATAATGATTGTCCTGGGAAGTATAGGAGAACACAAAATTAAGAGAGGTAACCACCCCTGATAATCTTACCACGGGAAGTCACCAACATCCTGTTGGTACTGATTGTGGAGATAAGACACCACATCCCTCTCCTATACACACACAAACACAGAGAGGCTGTGGCTGCCTAATAACAGAGTATTCCTCAGTACTAGGAAAACCCCACTGATTTAAAAGAAATTGCTTAGAAATTTGTCCCATAACATTCTTTTGAAGAGGGCTAAATAATTACTTTCAAAAAAGAAAGAAAGAAAGAAAATGCTCAGAATCTAGGGCACCTGGATGGCAACCCGTACCCTACGAGGTTAGGACAATTTTATCCAGAGTGGCAGTCTTTATTGCTCTCTTCATGGGGTTGTCTTCTCTCCAGTTTGAACACTATGTAAGACAAAATTATTTTGTTTACCTTCCTCCTGCCTACCTTCATTTCTTAGAGAGGCTTATGTACAGCCTCTGAGTAGCAGCTTATGCCCTCCCCAGTGCCAGCAAAATGTCCCTTCACAGCAGCTCCAGGAATAGCACCGTTATCAGATACTTTAAGAGCCAGCACAAGAATGTAAAAAAACACTGCCTAGGTTAAGGGATGCTCAAACTGCGAGCTAAGCAAGGAGAAAAGGAAATTCAGATCAGAATTGCAAATGCTGCTCTGGCCAAGCTGTGTGGACAGCTTGAGGTGCCCAAATGATGGGCAGGTGAGTCAATTCTCCCCACTGCTCACAAATCTAAAAAAAGGTTCTCCCCAAAAATAATGCAGCATTACAGACACCAACCATCCACCTGCTGCCCATTATCCAGACAGCTGGCATTCTACACTGAGAAGTATGGTGATTCTGGCAATAGGTGAACCCCTTGATAACAGACAAGTAGGCTCCCTTTCTTATCAACTCCCTTCACACTTGATATGCCCTTCCTCAGACAGCTGCATTTCCAGCCATCAGATAGGAGAACTGTTCTGCAGCTGCTAAATGAATTCTCCAACAAATGTACTTTGGAGAATGCTTAGACCACTCACAACTTTCTCTAATTCTTCCCCCCAACCAGCCATTAAGCACATAATTAACCTTTCCCCGTGTGCAGAACACAGACAAGGTCAGCAATACAGTAGTGGTAAGGATTAAATGCAGGCCACAACTCTGGTTGCAGGCACAGCCTCTTGCAAAGAAATCTTTTGTAATCTTGGCACAAGCCAGTGCATGTGCTTGGAACGGGGGCGGGGGGCGGGGAGACCAAGTGATGAGATGCTGTAGGCCTACAGGTCACAGATGGAGAGCCAACAAAAGACTTAAAGCTTTGCTAGACAGATGGGTGCTGTCATCCAGTGACCTTGCTACCCTACCATGGAAAGTGCCAGCCTATGGGTGAACACAGCATATAGGGAAGCAGGAAGGACAGGCATCACACTATCTAGGAACTTAAAAGCCCCCCCCCCAAGATACCTTAGTCTATGCTGCTACTTTAAAATAGGCTATCCTATAGCTAAGCCATTCTTGACTTGATATTTGCCCATCCACACTTTCAAAACTTCAGCATAAACAAAATCCATAAATCCCTAAGAACAGCCTTCTCCTACATGAAGCTGTCTATCAATTAAAACCTTAATTTGAGGTCCTTTTCCAGGTACCTCCCCCAAGAGGTGGAACGAGTTGCAGGAGCAGCAGAGAGGGCCTTTTCTGCTATGGCACCCCAGTTATGGAATTTCCTCCCTAGGAAATTTCTCCTAGTACTGACATTGCCATCATTCAGACACCAGGACAGGTCCATCCAGTTTGTCCATGTTTTTAATAGCATTTGCAATTCCTGGTTGCTGGTGCTTCTCATTTGCATTTTTATTGCCTGTTTTAATTAATCCTATTTTATTTGTTTTTATTGCTCTTATAAGCCACCTTGAGGGCTTGTTAAAGCTGAAGAGTGGGAAAGAAATCCCTTCAATAACAGAATGAATAAACAGGCTGTTCTTTTTATATTTGGAAAGGCTTCCCTAACGTTTAACTTAAAATCTACATGTCTACAGTTTAAATCCAGTGTTGCTATTCTAGTAGATATGGGTAAATAATGGCTCTCTCGTGTCTTACCTTTTAAAAACAAAATGTGAAAATCAACATGTTTCCCTTCTGTATTTTTGTGTGTGCTAAAAGTAGTGTACTTTGCTTGGTATGTGTGACTTCTAGACTGTGCTACTATCTTTGTACCTCTCCTTTGCCTTCAAAGCTTCCGATATCCCTCTTCAATGCTGGTGCCCCCAAATGTGAAGGTGGTGGGAGCTGTACTCCAAATGAGATCTTACCAGCACCTGAGGAACAGTACTATTACCACTGCAGTCCCAGAAACATTATTAATGCAATCTTTTAAAATACAGATGTTACCTCTGGCAAGGTATCGTGTCATTGATTTACAGTCTTTCAAGCCTGCTCTTCTCTCTACTACAGCCCTAAAGTCCATCTGAACAGAACGATGCCTAAGAATGTCAGCAATACAAAATTTTACATTTGCACTCATATTTATTTTGTTACTATCCAATAAATCAATAGCGGCGGACCAGATTTCTGCAGTTTTTTATAATCTGCTTAAGTACTATAATATATACTACAGAGGGGGTCCTTAGTATATGTGTGTGAGAAAGAAAATGCTCTGCTTGTGCTTGGATTCCCAAATGCATTCCCAGAAACTCAAGTTTCTGGGTCGAGGGAATCATTTTGTTTCCCCCATGCAAAGGAGTCCTTGCCTCTTGACAGTCCCAAGGCAAACAGATTTCAAGGCAAGGCAGACATTTGGCTACACAAGAAATGCACCCACTCCCATGAGAAGTAAACCATGACTTCAGTATCAAAAATTATGGCCACACAATGAAAATTAAGGCTAAACTATGCAAATTCTGTGCTAGTTCTTTTGCCCACATTTTTATAAAGCCGAATAGAGTATATAAATTATGGAGAGCTTGTTATTAAAGTAAAATTGGGCCCTTGGGTATGAAGAGCAGTAAAATGAAGATTATACAAGACAGATTTGATTCACTGTTCCAAGAAGCTCTATATACAGGCCTGTATGTTTCACATGTACTTCACCAGCATACAGATGTGCTTATTCTAAACTCATGATTGGTGTTGATTTTTTTTTAATCGTTACAAGGTATGGTGAAGTGGTAGGAGCAGCACCATAGGAAGCTGCCTCATCACTGGTCCCTCTAGCTTAGTACAGTCTATACCAACTGACAGTGGCTCTCTAGTGTCTCAGACAAGAGTCTTTCCCAGCTCTACATGAAGATGCCAGGGACTGAACCTGGGATCTTCTGCATTTGCTCTACCAATGAGTTACAGCCCTTCCCCCCAGGAGAGGAAATTAGCAACAGGAGCTATGTGGGAGGGTGGAACAACTTCCATCCACACAAAACTTCCTCTCTTCCCACACCCAGCCCCCCAATCTGTTCCAGAAGTTTGTATAACCCTCAGAGGAGATGGGGTTTTTTGGGGGGGAGGCACAAAGAAAGGAGAGAGGGGGGAAGTTATGTTGAGCAAGTGGAAGTGGTTCAGCTCAGGAAATGAATTTGGGTTGCAACCGAAAAGTTCCTCACTATGAACATGGGGCCTTTGACAAGTAAATCCTGCATGTTTCACACATATCACCATAACCACTAAGCATGTGTTCATATATTTGCTTTTAATATTTGCTATTTTTATTAGAAAAGGCTGAGTGTGTCTGGGGTTCTTTGTCAGCAGTCAGATTATGCCTAGTTTTGCATACAGGGAGACCAGTAATGGCTAAACCACCACCCCTTTCACTCAATTTGGAACCAGCTCAGAATTATTTATGAGCTTTTTCAGATGACTCTTTTGAAAAAGGCCACTTTTCTCTGAGAGTTCTCTCGCAGCTCATAACGTTTGCTGCACATTATTGTATTGTCTTATCATTTTCAACCACCCGTCAAAATGTCATCAATTCTCTTTGTCAACGTCTTGGGCACTAATCGCAGCTCAGACAGACCTGTGCAAACAACCCACTTTCAATTTCTGCACAATTTGCTTAGCTGTTGAATGAAAGATTCTCTTACACTGAACACACTTTTGCACATGCACCTCCTACAAAGCAGTCTGGTCAGACCAAAAGCTGACTGGGCATTTGAAGCATCACATTTTGACATTCAAAGCTAGAGGAAAAGCTTCTTGGGAGAAAGACTTTGATCTGTAGTGCATCTAAACATTACAAGCTGAGTACATGACCATTCTGAACCAGATATTCATGGACTTTGCCAACATTATTGTCAAGGGAAACATGGAAAACTATCTTCTTTGACCATAGTTCCACTGAGTGCCAAGGCAGCTCCCTTCAGCCTTATAACAATCAAGTCTTATATGTCCCAGGGATGCTTTATACCCCTTCATATCAAAAAACATTATTTGCTTCAAATCAATGTACTTAAAAGTCCTGACTTATCACTACAGACGAATACAAAAACCAGTTATTAGTGCAGTTTTGCATCTTGCAGAGAGCTATTAACTGGGGGTGGAGTGGAGGAGCTCCACAAGTCCAACAGAAATTCCCAATCAATGCACAGTGACAAGTTGCACTGCCTATTTTGTTAGCCACAGGTTATGACTGTTTAGCCAGCAGATGGTGTGTTTGTTTGTATGGGATTATTGCACCTTGCACAATCTGGTGGCAACTAATAAGGAGGTTTAGCTAGTGGGAGCTACAGAGGTCTCAGCATGGCCAGACAGCCGCAGTGCTGCAGCTGAGAAGCTGTAACATACATCAATATAGAAGAGCAGCTGCTTCTCTGCTTGGGATCAGGCAGGTGTTTGGGATCCAGGTAAACTGTCAGCTTGTTGTCTGCTCTACAAAGAGCAAAGACTTCAATAGGGCCCTAAGCGTGGATGCAGAGGCTATCTGGATGTGAGTTATGTTCACTTGGAACACTAAAGGCCTGTGATGCAAATGAAAGAGGCTTATTTTTCCAGAGTAGTTAATAAGGACTTCTCTTTAGTTGCTTGATCCAGTGCCAGCTGAATGAGAAACATTTATTTTGCTGGCAGAGGGACTGCAGCAGCATACAAGTCAGGCACTGAAGCTGGCCTAGTTCTACCAGCTACATAAGTTACATATGGCTGTGTATAGAAAACACAGATGGGATATTGCCAATATTTTAAAAAGGGAAGTTAGCTCTTCTGGGGCACCTCTCCATAAGGCAATTTTATACTTGAAAGCCAGGGAGCGGGAATTGTAGGGTCTACGCAAAGGAGGAAAAGATGGGGAAATCCCAGACACCTACGGCCAAGAAACATGATGCTGCCCCCCCCCCCACTCACCCAGCCAAATGGGCTGCTGGCGCCTAGGAATGGAAAATACATTTTCTAGCCCACGGGAAACTGATGGAAATTGAATATAAAAGTCTAAAGAGGCTAACAGTAAGCAGCATTATAGTGTCATCATTGCCTGCATTTTCCCCTTCTCTTATTCCCTTCAGAGAGCATGAGGATTCAGAAAGCTTTTGCGAATGAGGAGCTCTCTAATTTGTCTCCACTAACCCCCAGGCCACATTGTATGGAAAGCACGCCCTCAGGCAAGACTGAAGAAGATCTCCATGGAGCCCATCAACCTCTCACTAAAAGAAGGCAGGAAGAGCATCGCTGCCTGTGGGTTTGGCTTGACAACAACTTGCTTTCTCTGTTCATCAGGAGCATATGAATTAGCACCAGGGAAGGGGGCACGAGGCTACTTGCCCATTAAAATCTAACTGTAGTTGATCAGAATTCAGATGGTGCCAAGCATCCAATGTAAAAAGGGATGGCTACTATCCCTTATTCTAAAAAAGTGTTTGCTTACACAAAGTAAAGGGGAGACGTGCCCTCAAAGCACATAGCAGACACACACTAAGAAAGTAGGGGACGGACACCAGGGGATCAAAACATTTTTGTAATCTGGCCAGTCAAATAATCGTGAAGCATTTTTAAAGCGTCACATGGAAGATCCCCTTCCCGCCTCATTTTGCAGCAACAATCCCCCATTGCTGCTTTCTCTTCCCCATCCCTATCAATCCACTTCTGTGGCCTCCCAAATCGCAGCCACTTTCTTCCTTACCTTCTCACTCTATAGTCTCAGCAGAGAGATGCTGAGCACCTGAGCCTGTCACTACCTCCCCACTTCCCAGAGCCTTTCATTGCTAGGCCATACCCAGTGTTACTAGCCACTGCTGCCTACCGCCCCGCTCTGATTAGCCCAAGCAGGAGGGGATGGGAAGATGCTGACAGAGGGCAGCTCACATGTTGAGAGCACTTCTTGGCACATATGGGTAGGGTGGGAACGGATCCTACAAGTGTGCATGTACGTATGCACATGTAGTGACCAATCATGCTTACTAGAAGGGAAGGAACCCTTGCCACAACAACTGGTATTCAGAAGCATACGGTGTCAAACAGTGGAGGCAGAACAAAGCTATTAGAGTTAGTAGCCATTGTTACCCTTATCCTACATGAATTTATGTAATCCTCTTTTAAAGCCCTCCCAAGTTGGGGGCCATCATTGCCTCTTTTGGTAGCAAAGGGTATGCATTGTGGGGAAAAGTACTTCCTTTTGACTATGCACATAAGTCCAGCTCCCCCATTCCTCCAAGTGTGTTAAGTCCATGAACCAGCCCCCAGATGCTACATACAGGAACAGTTATCCTGGAGTAACTGCTTCCTGAAGTTGGAGTTGGGGAGAATCAGACATCCTTGGCAAGAGTAAAAACTTGGAGCCTTCCTCATCCTCTCTGGACAAGGCAAGTGCAAGGAACCTTTGGCTGAAACACAACTCTTATCATCCCTGGCCATGCTTGCTGGGGCCGATGGGAGTTTCAGTTTAGCAACATCTGGGGGGGTGCAGTGGCGGAGCTTCATGCTCCGGCACCGGGGGCGGAGAGCAGGCGGGGGCAGGGCTGGCGCATGTTCTGGGGGTGGGGCACACCGCCTGCGGGGCGCCCAGCGCGCGGGGGGGGGGGGGCAGCCGCAATGGAACCCCACTGGGATCGCGCTGCCGGGGGCAGTACACTCCCACCGCCCCCTCTTCCTCCGCCAGTGGGTGGGTGTTCCCTACGCTTGGGATAAGGGGTCATGAAAACAGCAGCAGGATCATCTCTACTGGATGGGATTCAAAACTCCACAGAGAAGTTACAGCTACCTGCAGACAATTTGAGATAAGTCAGCAAGCATAGCAAGCTGAGGCATTCTGGAACCTGAGAAAACACTCTCTGAATCTCATTTGTGTATATGAGCCTGCAGCCTAACCAACAGGGTTGTTGCAAGAATAAAATTATACAAGTGAAGCTTTTGGATTAGGGTACAGAGCTGTAATTATGTAAACCAACTGGGACATTGCTTCTGCTTTAGCACACGAGGTGCAAAAGAGATAAAAGATGGAATCTTTCACTGGGCCAAATTAGGGTGCTTGCAATCCAATTAACTACCTTGGTCAGAGACCTCCTTGAGTCTCAGAGCAATCAGGCCACCCAAGCCTGTATGACTTAAGAACAGAAAATTAATTTTACTTTAATCCTGTGGTAAATGGTCATGCCCAAAGAACTTTGTGTGGTCTGAATGCTTGCAGAAACAGTTTGAACGGGCAGAGCCAGTTCTATAACAGATGCCCCTTTTACTTAGGCTTTCATTACTAAGTCAGTTATGCATCTTGCATACCATGCAGAATTTAGCAGATGCAATGCACTATATAGCTGAGGCTGCTGGTGCTGTTTAAAAAAACCAACAAAAAGAGCCCTTAGAAAAAGCTATAATGAGAATTTGGCACAGAATCCTTGACCTTCATGTATATCTTAGTCCCTTTTGGCCTTCAGCATTAAAGATGCACAAGCTCTGAGGCCTGTAAAAAGACACACAGAGCAACAATGAAACAGATATCACTACTCGCAAAGAGAAAGAAAAGGCAAAGAAAGCTAAGGTGCTTCTTCAAATACAGGACAACCTGCACTGTCTCCAAGGATGCTCAAAACAACTGCTGCCTCCTTCTAACACTACCTAAATCATATTCTAATAAAAGTACTGCTGCTGAAATTGTGAAGTCTACTGCGGCTAAAGCACTTAAATTGGAAGCCATATAGTATGCAGATATGGCAGCTTCTCATAATCCCGGCACAGTGCTGTGGAATACATAACAAGGAACATAGAAAATGTCCTAGGAAGAGGTCTTTTTTGTTGTATACCTCCCAAGAAAGTGGGTTATAGCTGCATTATGGGATATATGGGGTAGTATAGTCCCAGAGTAGTTGACCCCATTTCACCTGAAGAGCTGTCGGTGTCCTTAAAGCAGAGATGGGGAATCTGAGGCCCTCCAGACATTGCTAGACTACAACTTCCATCATCCTTGGCCATGCTAACTGGGTTTGATGGGAGCTGGAGCCCAAAATATCAGGGGCCACAGGTTCCCCATCCCTGCCTTTAAGTACTGTTGCCTTGCTCTGCACCTGTTGAGTCTTATGGCATGGGGATGAAGAGAGCTACCCCAGAGTGAATCTTCTGTATCTGAGGAGCCTGAAATAGCCATGACTTCTGATATGGGAGAACCAGGTAGGGGAATGGAGTCTCCTGGTCCAGGTCATCCTGTGTGCTTCACAGGGGATGAACCAAGAAAAAAAGAAGCTGGGGGGGGGGGGAAATCAGTTTCAGGGTTCAAAGTTTATAATGAATCTGAAGACTGATAGAAGTCAGGTGGGAGTCAGCCTACAAGCCACCCACCTACTCAGCAGTGACGAAATGAAGGAACTATAGGGAAACCAGTCAGATTAGTCACTTTTAAAATTGCAAGGTCAGTCTGGATCACTGGCCTGAGCAACAAGGGTGTCTTGCTGTCTCACTTCAGACTAGTCTTATTTTTCTCAAGACAACTCATACAACTAAAAGCTCACCCCAATCCCTAGGCAAGCACTATGATTTTGCTTCAACTCAGGAACATAGCATGCAGATGCTCTAGCTCACCCCTCTAATAAGCAGAGTGCAAAGTACTAACCTTTTCTCTTACTCAGCAGTTTGTAAACATGCATACATCAGAGAAGCAATCAAGGAAACACACAGAAATGCCTGAATTATATTAGATATGCAAAGCAGGTACAAAGCAGTACCTCTAAATAAAAGCTGTGTAAACACGCTCAGTGCCAATTGAGAAGGTATCAATTCCTACAATATTCTCCTATCAGTGGACAGAACTGCAACTTTCTGTTTTCCAAGACTATCAAGCCAACATCAGTCACTAGCACATGTTACCTCTGACTATCCCTGTGAGCCATATCATTAGCACTTTCTCTTCAGGAAATTTCCCCAGCTTTATGTTAAAAATAGCCACATTCTCAAGAACTGGGAAACTTTTAAAGCCAATGATTAAAATTAAGCAGAAGTGCATCACTCATTGGCTTCAGACACCCACATCTTGCATACTGGATGGCCATCTCTCAAATGCTGGGTTTCCACATGTGCCTGGTTCACTTTCCAGCTCTCTGAGCAACAGAGTACCCATGGCAACAAGAAACACGTTGTCAAATGTCCATTTAAGCTGAAAATTAGCCGCAGTTACCAAAGTTGACAGCAAGGAACAACGTGATAAGCTCAAATGTCAAATATAGTTATGCAATACACTTGCAAGTGATTCCAGTCCTACCAGACCTTTTTGGAGGGTCCTGTAGTTCTGGTATCTCTCTGTGGCCCTGACTCCCAGCTTGCTTTATGGTGCCACTTCCTGGATTGCTCTTTCTGGTCCTGATTGCTCATGGACTTGTACTGAGCTGCTTCATGGCCCCAGGTTCCTAGGCCACCTCAGACTGCTGCCCCAACAAAGCCTCAGGAAAGATGAAGATCATTGTATTTTTTGACCTTCTTCTAAGGAGCTCAAGACAGCATAAACAGTTCTCATCATCCCATCTCCTCTACATTATCAACATAACATAGTAACCCTGTGAGGTAGCTAAGACTAGATTTCTCCAACCCGGTGCCCTCCAGATGCTTATAGCATACAACACCCTGCCCATTTGCCATTCTGGCTGAGGTTGATGGGAGCTGTAGTCTAAAATCACCAGGAGAGCACCAAGGTATAGAAGACTGGCTTGAGACCAAGAGGTATTTACTGACCCCAGTGAGCTTCACAGCTCAGCCAGGATTTGTACCTGGAACTTTCTTGGTCATAGTGTGGCATTCCAGCCTCTACACTACACCACACTGGTTCCCACTCTTAATCTCATTTTCTACACTTTTAGATACCTATTTCAGAAGATTACTGAGAGATAAGAACAGTTTACTATGTAGGAACTCTGTGCAGTCTCAAAGTCTCAGGTTTGTTCAAGTATTGAGGGCCACCCCAAAGTTTTATCAACTTCAAAGAAACTTGACAGATTTAAAGAGTAATGGTTTGCTGATCAAGAGGCCAACCAACCATGTAATTGACACTGCTGTGATTCACAGATGAAAACAATGGTTTGTTTACTACTACTACTACTACTACTATTATTATTATTACAGTCGTACTTTGGTTTTTGAACAGCTTAGTTCTCGAACATTTTGGCTCCTGAACGCCGCAAACCTGGAGGTGAGCATTCCAGTTTGTGAACTATTTTTGGAAGCCGAACATCTGATGTGGCTTCTGTGGCTTCCGATTGGCTGTAGGAGCTTCCTGCAGCCAATCAGAAGCCGCACTTTGGTTTTCAAACGTTTTGGAAGTTGAACGGTCTTCTGGAACGGATTCCGTTCGACTTCCGAGGTACGACTGTATTATTCTACATTGCAATGAATGCTGGAATTTCTTAGAAGCTTTCCAAGATTCCTTATTGAGGAGGACAATAACAGCAGAAACACTTTCCTAACAAATAGTTTGCCTATCTTCTCCTGCAATATACAGATAAATGTTACACTGTTAGGGCGTGACAGGTTACACTACATGCTCATGGTGGGCTAAAGTGAGACCTTCTAGACCTGTCCAGTGCTCCATGTGTTCTTAGTGCTAGATCCAAAGACTTGTTTTGTTTTTGTTTTTTCATTTGGAGCATCAAAAATTGCAGGATTACTCAGCACAGCCTGGGTACATACTATGTCAAACTTGATTCAAATCACTCTCTGTCCCCTGGCTTCATCCAGTTCTTTGCAGGGAGATGTAAAGCCATTTGCCAATTACAGCATATCCCAAGGGATTTGCAAAATCCCCCTGCGCATGCTTACATCTTGGCTGGCATTGCCCATATGCAGACAGATTCACTAGAGTACTCCAAAGTTTTTAGGGGAAGGGAGGGAAACACATATTCCTGATGGGTTCCACAAGGGCCCTACCTGACTTGGAGCACGTACCCGGCTTCATGCTATTTAAAATAAACAGATTAAAAGTCAGACGAAGGTGCAAAACAATTTGCTCAGAGAGAATAAAGATATAGGCAAAGCACCTCTATAGAAGCCAGATATTTAGCCATGCATGAAGAGTACCAGAGCTAAAGTGGCTGAAATGAAAAACATGGAAATAGTCCCTCTCACCAACAGAAGAGCTTTTTAAAATAGGGCAGAGCAGAATTTGAACGACAATTTTTTAATTTTTTAAAAACAGTTTATGGCTCTTACGGTTCCAGAGGTTTTAAGACTAAGGCTACTAAAGGTTAAAAAACTGGGAGGACACAATAGGTGTCCAAGTTCACTGCATTGTTTGACTCTGGTGATGATTTATTTTACATCTATTTAATGAGATTTTTCAGTAGGCAATTCAGGTATTTCATGTGTGAACATATCAGTTTCAGAATGGGAGTACAATAAAGGCACGACTTCTGACTCAACAGGAAGACTATTCTACTTAATTTGATACCTGGAGCACAGGTGCTTGGTTCTTTCTGAATTAAAACTGGAGGCATATCTTACTCCAAAAAGAAAAAGGAAAGAAAAAAGTATTGTGGAAGCAGAGTGTCTATCTTCTTTGATCATTCTGCAGACCAATGGGCAGGCATCTTCCTTGCAATTGCAGAATAGCTTGGCTAATAATGCTTGCTCTCTTGGCATGCTGCCCTCTCTCTTTGTCCTGTCTATCAGGTTCAGCATGGCACCATGCTTTCCAGGCAACACTGATTCATCTGGGATGCTCACATGCCCATGAGCTGCAGCACAGGCTGCATCAGGGAAACCAGTGCTGCACAGAGGCTCCTCACCTTGAGGGGCCCAGTGGTGGCTGCATCCAACATGATGTCTTATTTTGTTCCATATACTCTCCAGTCTTCTCATGGCATACCAATGAACTTTGGCACACAATGTAGGAATCACTGCCCCAAACCAAGAGATGTCAGAACACTAAAGATATTACACTTCTCCAATGTTTACATTTAACATTCATAATGGTATCAAAGCAAACAGCCAAGAAAATATTTGAAGAATCTTGCACTTCTCTTTGACATGAAGACTCCACTAGCCAACAGAGACAGCCAAAAGCAACCTGGTGTCATAGAAGGATTATTACAGCTCACAGGAACCAGTGGTAAATCATCACTTAAGACCACCACAACCCCTCAGTATGGGCAGCCCCTCATTTTCATAGAATTGTAGAGTCGGAAAGGATTCCGAGGGTCATCTAGTCCAACGCCCTGCAATGCAGGAATCTCAACTAAAGCATCCATGACAGATGGCCAGCCAACCTCTGCTTAAAAATCTCCAATGAAGGAGAGTCCACAGCCTACTGAGAGTGTCTGTTCTTGAGATAGGGGGTTAAATATACACCCACATATTCCAAGACATTATTTTCTGAAAGAGACCTCTTTTTGCCTGCATGCAGAATTTCAAACAAAACCATTTTAAAGGTGGAGCTTGGGCATTTCCACCTGTCTAAAAGGGGAGAGATATAACACCACATATGCTGCTCAGAGTGCGTCAGACTAGTGACAGGAAAACACCACAATGAATAAGAGGCATCTTCTACTGTAGACTAAGTTAAATAGACAATGTTCTCTCTACAGGAAAACATCTTTTAGCAAGCACTTCTAGTCTCAGTCCATGTTTTGGATGAGCCGTATCAGCTGAGCAACACAGTGCCCCAACAGAGGGGCCAAGGATAATGCCACATCCATGCAAATGATGTAGCAATAAGTATGCAAATTAGCTATTGCCCCTTGGCTCATGATTGGCTTCCAGTGCAGTCTCTGTGCTGAAGCAAGATGCCTCCCAACTGTTTAAAGGCCGTCTGCATTATCCTAGTCTAACACAAAATGGAGAATATCTTCTCCCTTATCAAGCTCTGCCTGGAAATCATTGCACAACACTGTTCTAATGAATCCTTGGAAAAACAATGATTAGAAACGTCTTTTCTAGACTTGCAGAATAACTCCTGGGGGTGGCCTGAATCATAAGAGATTCACAGAAATAGCCAAGTATATCTCCGGCCTCAGACTGACTGCACAGTAGTAAATCAAAAGCCAGGTTAACAAAAGTTGAAAGGAAAACTGCTTCTGCTTGGTTTTTTAAAACTTGAGTCATTGCTTATAGATCTTGATCAAGACATAAAGAAGTACAGTACCCCATACCACCATCTCAGCTGCCTTGAAATGTAAACTGAACTCACCCAATTATTTATCATTTTTATTTAAAACATGAATATACACCATCAATTGAGAAATGATATTCTACCACCTGAATATAGAACTTAACTTTGGAACATGAGTACTTAACTTCCAACTACAAGCTATAATATTGCCCAAACTGACTTCTAATGACTCCGCACCTATTGCCCCCTAAAACTGATCTCCAGCTTTGCTAATATAAAGCCTATTGTCTTTCTCCTTACTTCTGTTTTCTGCCTCACAAGGAATTTGTGTATTCCAACTAGTATTGAAGACAAGGAACAAATAGATGCCATATTTTCAAACAATGAGGCGAGAAACCATTTCCCCCATGACTTATTTATTTTCTCAGCTATACTATGAAGTAGGTTCAGACATGGACTGTTCCAAATTCACCCAGTGAGCTTTATGGCAGAGTTGGGAACTAAACCTGGGTCTCCATGCTCCTAGCTTGACACTCAAGCCACACCATCATACTGGCTCTCTATGAAAACAATACTGTACGCTGTTGTCCACCATGATTCTGAACTCCTTCAAAGAAGGGCAAGATCAAATCATAATAAATGAACAAGCAAGCCACCATGAAGGCTAAGAATCAATTAAACCTCCCTGTGATAGTTGGCCTTAACTTGTGCAGGTAAGATGCATGCAAAATTCATGTTACAGCATGCAAAATTCATGTTACATCAATAGTTCTGCTTTGATACAATACTCAGACAAAGCAGCTTTTTCTCTCCCCAGCAGTTGTGCAAAACACCTCACCCACAAGTAAACTAGTCTTAGATGCATTTATAGGCAGCATTCACACTGTTGCCACTGTCAAAGCCAAGCAGGTAGCAGTTTTAAATCAAAACTACAGTTTCCCACAATGCCCTACATCAGCATACAAGTTTTTAAGCACATAAAACTCAATATTTGGAATTGCTAGCAAAAGCTACCAATGGAATCCAAAGTGGTTGTACATACAAAGGACAAAACTCCTGGATTCTTGCTAAAACGTATTGCTATTTGCTACCCTGTTGGCTATACTCTATGCTTTTCCCATTTCTGTTCTCAGTATTCAAAACTGTATTTCTGTAGGACTTGTCACTTCATCTGTGTCCTGCTTCTTCCTCTTCATCACAGGAAGTTTTAAAACCTCAGTCAAAAAGGAAAGCAATACAAAAGGCACATACAAAAGGAACTAGCAGCAGTTATACAAAACGTCCTCTTAATATTACCAACATGCTGGTCACATGATACAAAACATGCCAGAGTTGCAACCACTGAAACACTGGCAGGAAATTCAAGACCAAGCTGTAAAGTGCAAAACTGTGGGATTAATTTGCCACAGACACTCCTCCAAGCCTGTTCAAGAGAAGATGCAAGCAGCAAAATCCTTGGGAGTTTGCACCAACAGGCAAGAGGCCACAAGCAACAGGCATGAGGCATACACACACAGCACAAAGCAAATGTTTTTCAACCCAAGCAACTCAGGGACAGAAGCAAGCTGCTGTTTTTAAACAGATGGCAGTCTCCATACAGGCTAAGGAAGGCACACAGTCATTCAACAAGCAGGAAGAAAAGCTATAAAAAGCAAGCATTAATCAGAGGCTCCAATATTCTTAGCACACACAACACGGCAGCTTTCAACAGCCAAGGCTCCCCGGGCAGCACACTGTTAGATGCTTTCGACATACCTCTCAACCTAAAAAAATAGCCCCTAACCATGAAGGCAAACCTTCATTGGAGGTAGTGGTGAGGTGAAGAAGCATTTTTTAATTATTATTATCCAGCTGTTTGATTAGTAGGTTTCACAAGGGGTAAAATCTTGAGAGTTAACTCTCCACAATTCTGCCTTGTCAGGGACATTTGTCATGAAAACAACACCTCTAGATATTAGTAGTTTATGGGGACCTTCCAAGTATATCCTTTCCAATCTGAAGATAAATTCTGTTAGCCTTGGCTATGACAGGTGGCCTTATCCAAATCTAGACCTGGAGAAGGTGTTCTCCAACACAGGGTACCTCAGGTCAGTGGCTGGAGTCTGGGTTATTTGCTTGAGAAAATGGAGATCTGAAACCTAAGAGGCAAGAATTAGTTCCCTGGCCATGAACTGAAAAATTGACTTGATTGATGTGGATAAATTCCCCTTCAGGGTAGGCTTTACTGAGATTTCAGCTAATGACTACTTCAGTACTGGAGGGTAGGTGTCAAAACGCTCCACACAACTTGCAGTTTTTGTGTCTGTGAAAGCAGCAAGTTGAGGATGTGACATTATTAATTCAGTTGCCCCACTGTCTCAATGTTAAAAGGAATTATTTATTTTTGCTTTGGGGGGGAAATGATGTCATGGATATTGGTCAATGAACAAAAGATAGGTTTTGCTTCTTGTCGATACAACTATGGCAATTATTCAAAGCTAGCTAAGATGAAGTTAGTGGAAATTTTGGTATGGCTTCAAATGGACCATGGCTAGAGCCTACAAGACCCCAAGGTATACAATCCGAGGTTTCAAACCGAGCTGAGAGGTATGAGATCAAGCTCTTTCCCTTGCTTTCTTACCTTCGTGCCCGGTGATTCACGTGCTGATGCTGCCGTGTTATAAGGGCACTTTCCCATACAGGGCCACTGTGGCTACTCCTATACCAACTTGCAGCCAGGTGCCCTGGGTAGGTTGGGCCAGTGAAACCATGGTCCGACTCCGTCTCGGCGGCCAGCGATGAGGCTGAGCTGCCCATAGCTCCCCTCAACCCTGGCTGGGCCAAGATTTATAGGTTAGGTCCAAGCCAGAGGCATGAGCAGTCGGCCCGCAAGGGTGAGGAGTTGCAGCATGGACTGGCGTATAAGTTCCCAACACTGGAGAAAGGAAAGCTGGTGCTGATTGAAAAAAGAAAAAGAAGAACACAAAACAAGAGGAAAGGGAGAGGAGAGAGAGAGAGAAAGAAATAAGGTATGATTTAAACCAATGAAGTGACATTTCTAAAAGCCTGTTAATAACAGAGGTGGTACCCTAGCCTACCAACATGGCACACTTCATTCAAAGGAAGCCAGTCTATACAAACTTAAATGTGTGAGGGGTCGGAGGAAGAGAATGGAAGATGCTACTGTGGCTACATAATATAAAGAGCCTATTCCCAAGTTCTGTTGGCCAATTTAACCATTCTTCCTTCCGTTTGCATGTGGGAACAGGGTAGCCCAGTGGTTTTCAAACTGTGTTCTGGGGAAACCTGAGATTTCTTAGATGTATATGGGGGAAACTCAGTGGGAAGGTCAGTAACAGCAGACAAACCTCCCTGAAAAACAGCACAGTAGCAAGGAAATGGTGGGCAAACTCACATGGCCCTTAGCAAGCCTAGCCAGTGTGAATGGAAGACACCCTAAAAAACAACAACCCACTCCACTCCCAGAATCCTCTGAAACACTCAGGGGTAGATGTATTGTGGTTCCTCAGCAGACCAAGACAATTTGGAAAATGTTTCCTGAAAGAAGAAAGTTTGAAAACCACTGGGGTAGCCAATACAAATATAAGGAGGTCTGGTGCTCTAGTATTAAGTAATATGGGGAACCAAATGCCAATTTTCCGGTAGCATTTATATAAATATTGCAACCAGTAAAGGGCCTGCACTTAGAACTAACAAAATGTCTCACATATGATGGATAATGAGTAGATGGGTCTTTTCCATTCTTGTGAGCATGCATATGCCCTTAGGGATAGCTCAGTTGGTAGAGCATGAGACTCTTAATCTCAGAGCCGTGGGTTCAAATCCCAAGCTGAGTGAAAGATTCCTGCATTGCAGGGGGTTGGACTAGATAATCCTTGTGGACCTTCCAACTCTATTTTCTATATAGCTACAAAATGCACATGCAATCAATCTCATTAATTCATGCCTGCTACACCACTCATCCTATGCAACACATATTCCCCTAAAGGCAGGATGAGCTTGTTGCTCATGAGCAGACCCAAATGGAAGATGAAGCTTGACCACGCTGGGGGAAAAAATGGTTTGACCTGTCCTTTCGCCACCATGGATGGATGGAAAGAAGCACAACAGCATCATGGAAGAGAGTGCACTCCATCTGCTGCTTCCTTCCTTCCCTTCCAAGAGTTGTATGGACCAGCTTGGCTGGATCATGGCTAACAGGCAGGACAAAAACATCTGGATTCACTTTAACAATCTCAGATTTGCACATGTATTTAAGAGTCAGGCTGGAAGCTGAAAGGAGTTGGAAAAGTGCAGAAAACCTTCAGCAGATTCAGTGGCTTCTCAAACCTCTAGCAGCCACCACTAAAGTTCAGTGTTACTACTCCTCCATGGACGCTTGGAAATTTGGCGGCATCAGCATATACACTACTTGCTTTGCAGCAGCAGCCCAAATTCCTGTACCCAGGTTTGCCACCAACCAGTGTTAGAAACTCAAGATATACAGTATAAGCTAATCGGCAAATGGCACCTTAAACTGACGTTATGGTTGCCGCAACAGAATGTGTGGGCACCTTTTTCCAGTGAAATGTTGTTGTTGTTGTTAATTTCTATACTGCTTTATATTTTAAAGGAAAAATCTCAAAGCAGTTTACAACACATTAACTTACCAAATAAAACAATCCAGAAGAAAACAAATTCAAGCTTCAAGGAAAATATTTCAGAACCTTCTCTAAGTGCCATTTTGCTTTCCTCATATTTATTTACCTACAGTACTTAAGTTATAGAGCTGCCCCATATCAGAAGTACTCTATGAAGCCAGTGTGGTGTAGTTGTTAATGTGTCAGACTAGGACCTGGGAGATCAGGGTTCAAACACCTACCGAGTCATGAAGCTCACTGTGTGACCTTGGGTCAGTCACAGCCTCTTAACCTACCACACAGGGTTATTGTAGGGATTAACTGAGGAATGGGGTGAACCATGTACTCCTTGGAGGAAAAAGGTCAGAGATAAATGCAATAAATAAGCTCTCCTGATTATCTGCTTAAGAAAGCTGGAGAGGCCTGCCAGATGGAGATGTCAGTCGCCAACCAGGCATCCAGAGATCTCCACATGTTCACAATTGGACCTGCACCAGTAGCAAAACATGCCTGGTGCCTGTCTAACACTGCCACCAACCATTTAGCTTAGCCACATAAGTAAGCATTTCAAGCAGGCCCACATTGCTTCCATTTTCCTGACTCACACCTTAGTGAGTCAAACTTTCTGAAAATAAGGGCAGCATCAGGGATTAAATAGGTATATGAGAATAGGCAGGTGCCTTTTCTTATGTGGGAGCGGGGGATAAAACCTTTAGTGTCAAGATTTGTGTTGGAAGGGAAAAGAGCAAGCCAACAATTAGTACAGTAAAAATAAAGAAATGAGGAAGAGAAGAAAAAATGCCACTGTTGAGCTTATTCAGTTACCCACCAGGATTTGGAGAGAGAGGCAGAAATGAGCTGTGGTAAGAAATGAGCTATAAATAAGAGAAATGTTCAAGCAATAGCGGCTCTTTGCAATGAAAGGGGTTGATACAAAGCTGCTCACATGGAAGATTTTCAACGCCAAGGCTGTTCCCAAAGGGAACTTGGTATATAGTAATTCCCACTCTTCAGTCCATGTAACAAGTGCCAGTCCGATAGATGGCTGACACTACAATTGTGTGCATTAAATGGGTTTCATTTAAAAACAAGTTCTGTTTTTCTTTACTGTTCACAACAGCCTACAATACAACGATGCTGCCAGAAATCTTTACCCTCCAGGCTGCTTCCCTCCCACTATGTGCATGGCAGTATCTGCTCCTTCCACTTCTACTGCCATCAGAGGGAGCTCATGGACTAGCATGAGTTCTGGCAAATATGGGCCTGGGAAATGAGTCACATCATCTTGCCACCAGGGCGCTGGATCTGAATATGTGAGGGCTAGGATCAAACACCTGCCTACCCACAGACAAAGCTATAGCTCTCTCAACCTCTATTCTCCCAACTTTGTTGTTGTTGTTCAGTCGTTCAGTCGTGTCCAACACTTCGTGACCCCATGGACCAGAGCACGCCAGGCACGCCTATCCTTCACTGCCTCTCGCAGTTTGGCCAAACTCATGTTAGTAGCTTCGAGAACACTGTCCAACCATCTCATCCTCTGCCGTCCCCTTCTCCTTGTGCCCTCAATCTTTCCCAACATCAGGGTCTTTTCTAGGGAGTCTTCTCTTCTCATGAGGTGGCCAAAGTACTGGAGCCTCAACTTCAGGATCTGTCCTTCTAATGAGCACTCAGGGCTGATTTCTTTAAGAATGGATAGGTTTGATCTTCTTGCAGTCCATGGGACTCTCAAGAGTCTCCTCCAGCACCATAATTCAAAAGCATCAATTCTTCGGCGATCAGCCTACTTTATGGTCCAGCTCTCGCTTCCGTACATTACTACTGGGAAAACCATAGCTTTAACTATACGGACCTTTGTTGGCAAGGTGATGTCTTTGCTTTTTAAGATGCTGTCTAGGTTTGTCATTGCTTTTCTCCCAAGAAGCAGGCGTCTTCTAATTTCGTGACTGCTGTCACCATCTGCAGTGATCATGGAACCCAAGAAAGTGAAATCTCTCACTGCCTCCATTTCTTCCCCTTCTATTTGTCAGGAGGTGATGGGACCAGTGGCCATGATCTTAGTTTTTTTGATGTTGAGCTTCAGACCATATTTTGCTCTCTCCTCTTTCAACCTCATTAAAAGGTTCTTTAATTCCTCCTCACTTTCTGCCATCAAGGTTGTGTCATCAGCATATCTGAGGTTGTTGATATTTCTCCCAACTTATTTCATCACAATATTCTTTACTAGTGGCTACCACCCCTGCTCATCCACCTGCCTACCCCTTTGCGCTTCGCCCACACTTGACCAAATCTCCTCCCTACAACTCACCCACCCTCTTGACTGTCCTTCCACAGCATGCCCAAAGTCCATCCCCTGTTAAAGGAAGTGGGAGGTGCTTCACACAGCAGTTTGATAAACTGCTGTGCAAAGGGCCTTCCCTGCTACTTTAAACCTTGCCACAGGTGTGTTCAATGGAGGGAGGAGGTACTCCATACAGTGGCTTGATAAACCACTGGTGTGAAGCGCCTCCCCTCTCTCCATTAAACCTTGCTGCAAGCAAGTTTAATAGAGGAGGAGCTTCACAGCCTGCCTGCTGTTTCTGATGCTGCAGCTGGTATGGTCGCCCATAGGCAACCACACAAACTGCAGAGCATGACAACACTTCCAACATTTCCATGTGTATAGCAATATATGACTTGGGTGGGGATTGTTTTTCAAAATTAAAAGCAACTTAAAAATTTAATTAATTAGTAAATAAATCTAAAGAGAGGCTAACACTAACTAGGAGTGTTGTGAGGAAAAACAGGATAAAATGGGACAAGGGAGAAGAACTTTGAATTTCTTGGAGGAAAGGCTAAATATAAGCATAGTAAGCAAACAAGGCCACTAGTAAAGCACGAATCTCTTTTCCTTTTCCTGTTGCACAGGAAAGGACGTATTTTACACATTTCATTACAAAAAGAAAGAGAGCAATGTGCTTGGTTTTTTTGTGTTTTTTTTTTTTTTTTTTTTTTTTGTTATTCCATACACTGGATAAAAATTATTAGCCCTTTTTTGTGTGAATGAGCACTTAGAAGCTACAGCAGTCCCTTAGACTCCTGTTACCACATGGAGGAAAAGAGTTCTCCCACAAAGGCACTACTGATAATGAATTGATGTTTCAAAATTATTACTTTTTGTCCCATTGCACTAAAAGATGAACAGTGCCAACCCAAGTTATTTGCTTCCTGAAGAGATTTCCAAATGGCACCTCTAGTCATGGACTGCTGGATGCAGAGGAGAGGTGGGAGGCACCAGCTGATGATGATGAGTGGCCAGAGGAAGAAGGGGTTTAGTGAGCAGGAAGAGGCTGTGGCAGAGAGCAGTTCAGACTCTGAGGCTGAAAAGGAAGCTAGAGAGAAGGGGGCAAAGAGGCAGTTGAGACGGGCTGCTGAAGAGTCCAGGTAGTCTCTCCCTCCTGCTGCGACCAACTCCTCCCCACCCCACCCCACCAGTCTCCTAGAACAAGCAAGAAAATTGAAAAGAGCAGAGACTGGTTGTGTGCAGATGCAGTTTGCAACTGCTTGGGAAAGACTCTGGAGAGGAGGAGCCTTAGAGAGTGGTAGGAAGGTGGGGAACTTCAGTCCTCACAACCACCTCATTGGAGCAAGACCTGCGGGGAAGAATTGCTGGGATCACTAGTCCTGTTTTGTTTTGGTTTCTTTAGGGGGGGGAAGTTAACTGCACTGACAGAGTGTGCTTTTTATTGCTGACCTACGCTTGACTCTGACTCCCGACACCTCCCCTGATAGGGTCAACACTTTAAGAAGTCCTGATACACCAGTTTGCCTTCACATATGCTACCCCACCGCCACCATGGAAACCCATTAAGAAATTTATGTACCCTACTGGATGGCAGGGCAACCATGGACAAAGATCTATCAGGGACCAAAATGAGTTTTTCCTCCTGACTCTCAAAATAATAAAAAGGATATAGTGTGTGGAAACCCAACTTGCACCAACAACAAGCAAGCGGTAGTGGCTCAAACAATGGTTAAGCCTTTCTAGAATAGTGCTATACCGTACAAAAATAGTTCAAAACCAACACTTTCACAAATCCCTCAGCACTCTTGCCTGAGCTAGAAAGACCAAGAAATGCACCCATCTTACTGTACATACAAGATAAGCACCCATTGAAGCTCTGCAGATTTGGCCAACTGAGACACACACTGCCTGCCAGACCAGCAACTATGCAAGCAACAAAATGCATTGCTGCTTATTTCTCTCCCTTAAAAAGGAAGTAAGAATCCATTGCTGAGCATGCGAGTGTACTGCAGGACAGAAGGGGAACAAGAAGCCTGCTTTAACATTGCGGAGAAAAGCTCTGCAAAGAGATGAGAGATGGGTGCAGGAAGAGCAATCTATAAATAGGTACAGGATAACCCAGCTAAGCTGCAAGTCTCAAATACCGTTCAGTAATACAGGACTACTTTCCAGGCCATGTGCTCCAGGAAATCTGCTACATCTAGTCAAAAGCATAATGCACAGAAATTCCAGGTTTGAGAGTTACACTGTCCAGAGGTTTCCCAAACTTTGTTATAACAGGCCACGAAGTCTGCAAAAGTGTTGGAGATGATTAAATAAAAAATACATTCTCACTGGAGGAATCTCACTCTTGCCTCCAAGGGCATGAAACAGAGGTCAAAAGAACTGAGCTGGGATAAATTGTAACGTCTACTTTGACTCACAACATGGTTTTACAGGCCCCAGAGAGAGACTAGAGAAGAAAAAGTGGTGGTGGTGGGAGAAACCAGTTGCCTGCAGAACTGATACTGAAAAACTATGCTTTTCTGGATCATTGATTTATTCCCACATTTATATCCTGACCTTTCCCCAAGGAGCTCAGGGCGGCAAAACCACGGATTTGCCCCCATTGATCCTCACAACCACACTGCAAGGTTGGCTAGGCTGAGAGACAGGGCCAAGATTACACAGCAAGTTTAAAACTGAACAAGTAGTATCTGAGCCCAGTTCAAAACCAACAATTAACCCACTGTTTGCTCAATCAAAACATATACCCAAGGTCATTTCACACATTACGCTGGAGAAAACCAAGATTTGCCATGGAACGTGAAGTCACAGCTAACCTCATTTCCCTGAGAAGTGTAGCATAGGACATGTTTGCCATATTCACACTTTACACTTTTAGGGATGTGTGTAGACACACAAACTCATATAATTCACCAGGGAAGTAAACTTCACACTTTAAACTTTAAACATTGCTTGCCTAACCCAGGACTAGAGCAGAATATGCCAGCCTTAATAATGGTAATTTATTACTAGCTTTTCCTTCTAACAAATTATTCATAAATCTTGTTCATTAAGATGGTCACACTCCTTCCATACTTTCAAATACGTCTATACAGTGGACCCTCCGGATACAAATTAAATTCGTTCTGGGGGTCTGTCCACAACCCGAAAAGTCCGTAGGCAGAGACACCGCTTCTGCGCACGCACGACGAAACCCAGAAGTATACACTTCCGGGTTTGCCGTGTTCGTAACCCGAAAGTTACGTATCCAGAGGGTCCACTGTACCTAGAGACTGCACTGTATTGAGATTGCCCATAACTGATTCAATTGGTTAAGGCAAACAACCCTATTTACAATGTTTAGCTAGCAAAAGAAGAGTGACTGAATGCACCATTTACTACCTTTAACTAAAAATGGTCTGGGCAGAAGACCAGAACCACACTAAGTGAGCATTAGTGTGGCTCCTGTTGGGCTCAGGAAAAACCAGGTCAAGCTCAGTCACGGGCCCACAAAGGTGGCCTTTCACAAGTCACAGAGCTGGTGAAGACCCTCAGTTGAGTCTGCCCTTTACATGCTCCTTCTCATAGGAAAGATCTCACCAATCTCAACCATGGTTAAAGATTGGCAGCTTTATTACCAGCTTTATAATCAGTGCTAACTGATATTTACACTTAATCAAGATATAAAACCAGGTTTTGAAGCTGGTTAAAAATTCCAGTAACAGCAAACCACAATCAGTTCTAGGTATTACTAAAAACAAGTTTTATGTAAATTTTAACCATTGTGAAGGTTGAGGGAGGAGGCAGGGGGGAAAGGGTACATGTAATCCCACAGCCCAAGATCTTAGCCATGTATAAGCAAAAGCCACATTATGTCTACACACCAACTCATTCTTTCAGCTCCCATTCCTCATCAATAAATTGGGAACAAGTCCACTTCCTATTGAATAGAATGCACACATAGATAAGAACTATAAAGTTATTTGCACACTAATAATTTATAATAATTGGCTTCCCCCATCGTTTCTGAAGTATAAAGAACCTGTACCTGCTTGAGAACAAAAGCCTAGGGCTGTGTGTGCATCCTGGTGATGTTTTAATCGCAATCTACCCTCTGCCAAAAGAAAACCAACAGGTAAAGTAATATAGGTTCTAAGTAATTATATGCCTGTCTCACTGCAGTTTGTTTGTTGATTTATTGTTTGCACAGGGCTGTGAAGATGAAAAACACCTAGAACAGTGCTGAGCATTATTCAAAGTATTGGGTTCAGTGGCTTGCAAAATTCATGGGGACCAGAGGGGAGGCCACACAAAGACATGAAGTGGCAAAAATAAGATTTGCTAAATATTTAACAAGCTATAATGGAACTGCAGAAAACATACACATACAGACGTCTAAAGAATATATCTGCATTAGGGTGCAGGGAGGACCAACCCTCCCTATGTAACTAAATAAATCACTGCTTGAGTTAATCTAATTTGGGAGACCCAATGCTGCAACAACAATGGAAAAAGACAAATAGGGGATTTAACTAATAGAAACAAATAGTTAAGCACCTATTTTGTTTCCTTTTGTGGTTTTAACGCATAATTACTATGTTTCAAGTGTTAAAGTTAATTATGCCTGCAAGAGCGTTTCTAGAACAAATAAACTGATCTATTATGAAGCAATTTACTCCTTCCTATTCTCTGAACCATTTCCTCCCTCCTTTCCTTCCCCCACACAAGCACTTACAACAGATTAGGAGAAAGGAGACAGATAGGGAAGCTCTCCAGTCCCATCCATGCAAAGGGTTCCTCTTATTTCCTAGACCCAAAAGAGCATCCACAAGAGGAACACACTTGATTGCTGCCACTAAAGTCCCCTCTTCAGACCAAGGCGGAAGCAGCAGCCAGCCCTTTGGTCTCCGTTACCACACACTCATCACTGATTACAAATCAAAGCGGTAACAAGCAGGCAGTACGGCAGGTTTTATTCTGCTCTTCTCTACACCGGTGCTGATTAAGAGCACCTGTGAGGTAAACAGATCATAGAGTTTGCTTATCCTGTAGCCTCCAAGACGAGATGTTCCCAAGTAAAGAGAGATGAGTGTGCCTTTCACAATGCATGCCAAGGGGGTGGGGCATCCCACTGGCCTAAAGCAGCTGTGTCCAGCCCCTAAACCCAATCACCCAGCTTTGTCCGGGGCAGTTGTTAGCCAAAGCTGGGAGTCTGTATTTGCAGAGGCAAAACCAGTAGGATGAGCCAAGTAAATACTTTGCCCAATCCCTTACTGTCCAAGGGTACCCATCTTTTCTACCTTAGGCACCACAAGGACTTGCCCTGAGTGCGCACTTTCAGTACCAAAGCCAATCAAGAACATAAGAGAATAAGAAAAACGTTGCTGGATCAGACCAGTGGCCACCCCGAAGCCTATGGGAAGCCTGCAAGTAGGATCTGAGTAAAACAGCACTCTCCCCTCCTGCAATTCCCAGCATCTGGTACTCGGAAGCATACTTCCTCGACATTGGAGGTAGAACATAGCCTTATCCTCTTTTAAAGCCATCCAAGTTACTGGCCATGACTGCATCTTGTGGGAGCAAATTCAACCCTTTAATTAAGTACTTTCTTTTGTCTATCCTGAATCTTCCAACATTCTTTTTCATTGGATGTCTACAAATACTAGAGTCATGAGAGAGGGAGAAAAATTTCCCTCTATCCAAGTTCTCCATGTCATACACAATTTTATACAGCTTTATAATGTCATATTTTACTCACCATATCTCTAAAATAAAAAGCCCCAAATGCTGTAACCTTTCCTCACAGGGGAGATGCTCTACCCCCTTGATCATTTTGGCTCCCCTTTTCTGATTTTTTTCCAACTCTACAATATCCTTTACAATATATACTACACAGTGTTCCAAGTGCAGTTGCATCGCTGTTCCAATTCCTGGAACGAATGTTAATTTTCCGTTTGCATGTGCAGAATGCCTTTCCTTCACTACTGACTGAGCAACAGCAGTCAGCCTCCACATATTTCAGAGAATACAGAGAAATACCAAATCTCAGTGGTAGAGCACCTGCTTTACACGCAGAAGGTCCCAAGTTCATTCTCCCAGGCATCCCTAGTTGGAAAAATCAGGTAGCAGATGCTTTCAGTGGAGAGTCGTGTCCAGTCAAATGCAGAATTAATCTGACAGTTCCCAATATTCCCAAGGAACATGATTCCCAGAGCAAATGGCCTAGTTCCTTGGGTTTAATTTCCAGAACACACCAACAAACATTTTCACTAAGGCAGCCCATGAAAAGGCCCACTGTAATAGTCAGGTTTCAAGAAGAGGTGATGGTTGCTCTGTTCAAGCAAGCAAGAAAAGTTTGCAACATTTACCAAGGGACAGAAGTACTCTGAACTCATATGGGCACAGTCATTCATGCTCTGATAACAACCAGGTTAGGTTACTGCATTGTCCTTTATGAGGACATAATTCATAAATGCTGGTTCCAGTTTAAAAATCCCAAAACTGAAGGCCCACCTGCTCCTGGATAAGTCTGTTGTTGAAACCTTTGTGGAATGCCCCACCTTCTGAGATTAGGTGGGTGCTTACCAGGGATAGGGCCTTTTTGGTGCTGTCACCTCATCAATGGAACTCCCTCTTGACATCCATTCAACTACTGCCGACTTAATGGTTTTTATGAGCTAGGTGAAAACATTTGTGTTTGCCCAGACACCTAATGGCTTCCAACCTGATTTACTGACTATTTTAGCTGCACTGCTGTTTTTAAGTCTGTTTGTATTTACTGTTAATAATGTTCAGTTTTTACATGATAGTTTTATTTGTAATATATTGCCAATGACAACATTATTAAAGCAACATAATAATGTTGTAATCCACACAGTGATCCATGGTGAATGGTAGGGAGCATATTTTTTAGAAGATAAACAACCGCAATTGCAATAAGATTTTTTAGGTGATAGCCTGAAAGACCAGAGGAAGCTGAACTGGAGAACTTCAAAGCACACATACCCTTAGATGCCCTGCCAATTGCTAGTAGCACTTAAGGATTCTCTGAGGAACTGGATACTATATTCTCAAGGGGGGCAGGATTGTCAATACTGCTTTAACAACACTTACATTTCACAAACATTCTGGAGGAGTGGCAATCATCTTCAACACAGACAGAATCACAAAAGTGAAGTGTTTTGTATTCAAAAGTTGATCAGCACCAAGGTCAGTTGAGTTAAAACTTCTGTTTCAAACATAAAAAACAGCAAGCTCTCGAGCACAGAGGAGGTAAATAAAAGGCTCCTAAAACTTCTGCAAGCACGAACTCACCACCCACAAATTAACTAGAACTGTTACAAGTGACTGCAAAGAGACACTGCAAAAATAATTCCAGGGCAGTGTCCAAATCAGATTGGATCATGGATTTACAGCACATATGAAAATAAGAAAACACTCTCAGTTTCCTTGCTTGGAATGAGAACCACATGAATGACTGATCCTGCCTTCTCTTTAGAAAGTAGAGCAGGAGGTCTTAGCTATCGCCTTGTCATTCAACCTAGAGGTCTGATGAAGCCTTATGAATCCTGTATCCTGTACTTTGAGCTAATGCTGAGACCTTGTTCTGATTTCTTGAATAAAGCTTTCAGATTTCCTCAAGCTACAGTGAGGGGGGAAAGTATTTGATCCCCTGCTAAATTTGCCCGTTTGCCCTCTGACGAAGAAATGACCAGTCCATAATTTTAATGGTTGGTTTATTGTAGCTGTGTCTTCTGGGTTTCTGGGGGTTTTCCTGTTGTTATTCTGTCCCTCACAGCTACAATAAACCTACCATTAAAATTATGGACTGGTCATTTCTTCGTCAGCGGGCAAACAGGCAAATTTAGCAGGGGATCAAATACTTTTTTACCTCACTGTAAGAGCCTGAGGATTGCATCTGATACTAAGCAGGACTGTTTCTGCTTCTGTTGTGTTTCTGAGGAAGGACCATAGCTCAATGGTAGAGAATCTGCCTCGAGTGCAGGAAATCCCAGGTTCAGTCCATGATGACTAAGGAGAGGGTTGGGAGAAACTCCTGCTTAAAAACCCTGCTGCCAGTCAGAGTAGGTAATACTGAGCTCGGCAGACCAATGGTCTGACTCAGTATACAGCAGCTTCCTATATTTCTATTCCTATCTGAACCAATTTGCAATAAAACAAAAAAAGAAATTCTTATTAACACCTATAGAAAAACACTTTTGCTACCAATTTAGAAGCTGGAAGTTCATTCTGAGAGCTAAGCAAGCCGATTAAACAGAACCCAGTACATAATTTCAACAACAACAAAATAAATAAATACTGTAGAAGCCTGTGCTCTACTAAGCCAATTAACATTATTCCAATGAGGGGCATCAGGGCACCTCATATTTTCCAGTTTATTAGCCAACTGTGCAGAGATTTTCTTATTTTAGTGTGCTGTTAACGAAAGTGTGTGTGGGCTGGCATGGTTTGGCTCATTAGCTACCCGGCAACAATTTAAGCAGCTCCCACACATGAACACACACATGCACAAAGAGGAGGAGGAGGAAATAAAACTATCCATGGCCATGCTATTTAGCAGGGGTTCCCCACCTGCAGCTCAAGGGCTACGAAGCCTGGAGGAGAGGAGCAAGGGAGTAAAATACCGGTAGAGGGAAGAGTCAAAACGGACGGACTGATGGTGAGGAAGAAGCTCTCTGCAAGTGACCAAACCACTGGCAAGAAAGGGGGGGAATGGTGGGGAGGAAAAGCTCTCAGCAAGTGTTCAGTTCAGATCTCTGACAAGAGTGAACTGTCCCTTAAAAGTTAAAGGTAGATAGCCGTGTTGGTCTGTCATAGTCAAAACAAAATAAAATAAAAAAATTTCCTTCCAGTAGCACCTTAGAGACCAACTAAGTTTGTTCTTGGTATGAGCTTTCGTGTGCATGCACACTTCTTCAGATATCTGAAGAAGTGTGCATGCACACGAAAGCTCATACCAAGAACAAACTTAGTTGGTCTCTAAGGTGCTACTGGAAGGAAATAGGTATCTGAAGAAGTGTGCATGCACACGAAAGCTCATACGAAGAACAAACTTAGTTGGTCTCTAAGATGCTACTGGAAGGAAATTTTTTTATTTTATTTTGTTTTGTCCCTTAAAAGGGGAGGGAGAGAGAAAAGAAGGTGTTGGAAATAAAAAGTGGCAGCTTGCACACTTTTAGCTCTGGTCTGACTACCTGCCAGAATGCAGCCTGCATTAGAAAATTGGTTCCCCACCCTACACAGCCTCTACAAGCGTTTCATAAGCTAGAAATCTCAACTTCTAGAGTTTTTTGCTCCTGTACCTTATGACAGTGTTCCCCAACCTTGGGCCTCCAGCTGTTTTTGGACTCCCAAAAGTCCAATCATCCCATCATCCCTCGCTAGCAAGACCAGTGGTCAAGGATGATGGGAATTGTAGTCCGAAAACAGCTGGAGGCCCAAGGTTGGGGAACACTGCCTTATGACATACCTTCACTGTTTCACCTGGTCTGCAGAAGAAATAGCCATGGCTGCGCTCCTTCATCTCTGGTCGGGGACAGAGGGTGGCGTTAGGGAAGGAGTCATCGTCGCGTCACTCCTTGGTGTGTGGAGTGCCGCAGGGCGCAATCCTTTCCCCAATGCTTTTTAACATCTTTATGTGCCCCCTTGCCCAGGAGCTTTGGGCTGGGTTGTCACCAATATGCCGATGACACTCAGCTCTATCTGCTAATGGACGGCCACCCCGACTTGGCCCCGGACACACTGACAGGATGCTTGAAGGCTGTGGCTGGATGGCTTCGTGGGAGCCGACTGAAATTAAATCCTTCGAAGACAGAGGTCCTCTGGCTGGGTTGGGACGGTATAGGGTTGGGGGACCAACTCCCTTCTCTTGCGGGGGCTCAATTAGTGCCAGTGCCTTCCGTTAAGAGTTTGGGTGTAATCTTTGATGCCTCCCTTTCCATGGAGGCGCAGGTTGCAGCAACAGTCAAGGCAACATTTTTCCATCTTCGCCGCATCAAGCAGTTGGTCCCTTACCTTTCCCGCCCCGACCTGGCCACAGTGATCCATGCGACGGTCACCTCCAGGCTTGACTACTGTAACTCGCTCTAAGCGGGGCTGCCCTTGAAACTGTCCCAGAAACTCCAGCAGGTGCAGAATGCTGCAGCGAGGCTCCTCACGGGGTCCTTGCCATGGGAGCATATTCACCCAGTGCTTTACCAACTGCACTGGCTCCCGGTGGAGTACCGGGTCAGGTTCAAGGTGCTGGTTTTGACCTTTAAAGCCCTATACGGCCTAGGACCCTCGTACTTACAGGACTGCATCTCCTGGTATGTTCTGCAGAGGACCTTAAGGTCCATGAATAATAATAGTTTAAGGGTCCCAGGCCCAAAAGAAGCCAGACTATCCTCCACCAGGGCCAGGGCTCTTTCAGTGATGGCTCCGACCTAGTGAAATGCTCTGTCCCATGAAACTAGGGCCCTGCAGGACCTGATCTCCTTCTGCAGGGCCTGTAAGAAAGAGCTATTCCATCTGGCCTTCAAAGCCTGATTCGTCATTCCTTTTTTCCCTTCCCTTTTTCTTTGAAGAAACTTTTTCTGAGACCCTACATTTAAACCCTTCCCTGGTCTCCTTACTGGCCCTAGCAGGAATAACTTGGCCAGTTAGCCCTGGTGATGTTCATTTGTGTTGTATTTGATGCTGTTTTTAATTTTTTCTTTTTTTCTTTTTAAGTCGTTTTTAATCAATGTTTTATATTTGTTGTTAGCCGCCCTGAGCCCGGTTTTTAATCGGGAAGGGCGGGGTATAAATAAAAAATTTTTATTCTTATTATAAAATCCGCTCCATAGCCATTAATGTTTCTTAAGTTGTTGAACCAGATGCATTATATGATTGAAAGCTTTAATCTATGCAGTGGGGGTGTGCTATTAAATGCTACGAAGGCTTGACAGGAGAAGTCTTGTTAGGAGAAATCTTCACACAAAAGAAAGCAACTTGGCCCTGTGTACTATGCTATTGCAGTCTTTAAGATCCATCTCAGGCTGCAACCCTATACATACCTGCAAAGGAGATGGTCCCACTGAAATGAACAGACATATACAGGATGGCACCATCAGAGTCCTACTTTGACCATATAACTTACATAGGTTCCTGAGTTCATCAAAACCATAAATTATCTGACACCTAATGCCCAGGTGGCTTCCACTTCCACTGAACCACGATCGAGCCTTGCATTCAAATGCAGCAACGATCTGTGATCAAGCCAGAAACCCTGAACCACAAACCATGTTTGAAATAGGCTAGCAAGCCAGTATTTATGTGAGGTTGGTTGAATGTATAGTTTTATACAATATCTGGACAGAGAAAATAAAGTTATGGCAGCTACTCCACTTTGTTCATTTCTTCATATTGTTGTCAAACCGATAACCCTGACTCGGTTCCTTGATGCAGTTCAGTCTTGGTGCACTTCTCCTGCAGTAACAGCACAGCTCTCATCTGCTACAACTGGGTGCTGATTGGGTAAGCTACAGACCTCCCCATCTGAGGCTGTGCCAGTCTGTTCAGAGCAGCATTGTTGCTATTGCACATTCGCAGCCAAGAGATAAACATGACTAAGAGCCAGGCACAGTCTCCCTACAATATCTGCTGCACTGAGTTGCCCATGACTCAGCATTCAGGAACTCTGCACACTGCCAAGAGCAGCCAGGGCCAAAACACAAGTAACAAGCCAACAAACAATGAAGCCAAGTATCAGTGAATCTGACTCCAGATTTGGCCTTGCAATGTTAAGGGATATCTATGACTACTATACCTTTTTTTTTTTTTAACACAAGATACTGCAATAGCAAACCAGTTTTCCTCACTGTAGTAGATATTTTACTTCTTTTGTGTATTTTATTACTTTTTAGCACATTATTTTATTCTGGACTGTAATATAATTTGTTTGGGTTTTTTAAATAAAATAAAAAAGCAGTAAGGTACAAATGAAAGGCAAACCTTCACTTGCAGCAAATACAGCTTCTCTCTAAAGGAGGCAAGTTAGAGTTTCCACTTTTCACTGAGGTAGTAACACTGTCTCTGGGCTACACCGTTTCAGACTGCACATCCTCTGTACATAGAAAACTAGCATGCTATGGAGAAGATTTGGCAGAATCCTTCCCCATGGCATGCTGGTTTTCTATTTGCAGGAGTATTTATGAATGCTGGAGCAATCAGTCATGCGACAACACACACCCCGTCCAGTCTAAAGTGATCCAGCCCAGACACAAGGTTACTATCTCAGTGAGGACTATGCCTCAAATACAGACTAGACTAGAGAGACAGACCAGGGTCTAAATTCCAACTAGACCATGAAGCTAAGTACTGTAGCCTTGAGCTGGCCTCTGTTCCTCAAGATAGCCTATCTCAAGCAGTTGTTTGTGAGGTTAAAATGAAACTTCGGCTGCTTGAAGAAAGGGTGGGCCAAAATACGATAAATCATAAAAGTGATACTTTGGACCATGACCCCAACAGGGACAGAAAGGCGTTATTTCCTAGGACAAAGTATTGCACAAAACTGAGGGAAATATTTCATAGCTGAGGAGCTACAGATGAAACAGACTTGCAGAAATTCAAATCTGTTGTTTTTCCCCTTTCTCACTTAAATTCACGCACAAGAGTAAAGGTAAATTAAATCTAACTTGCTAAATTCAGTAATGCTATACTTTTTCCAAGTCTCCAGAATCCAATACGATCTGTAATCAGAAATGCAAAAAAATAAAAATAAAAAATCTAAGTCAATACTGTATGTGTTCCTGGTTCATCTCAGGTGCACTCGTGATCAGCATTCATAGTGCTAAAGTTTAGAGGGCAACTCATGACCATACATTAATAAGGCAGATAAGGAAAGCCAACACAGCAGTAAAAGGTGTGTCTTGTTCTAAAGCAGCACAGTGTTGCCAAAAAAGTCTGTTTATGAAGTTATGTATGAGGAAATAGCTTGGGGCACCAGCTATACAAACAGGCAGTCTGAGAAGAAATGAACAGGCTTCTCATTCGCAACGCGAGTCAGTTTATGGAAGAGTAATACACCAAATTCTCTGGGGGGGGGGGTGTGAACAAGGAACAGATACTAGTCTAGATGTAAAGCAGCAGTGGCTGCATCAACACATGGAGCAGAATGAGGTGAGACTGAGGCAGAAGAATGGGCAGCACCAATTCTGACTGAAAGTTTCTTTAATGCTGGCCTGTGTTCGTTTTCTTAAAAATCTTTGCAAGTAAGAAGCTAACGCAGCAGGGAGAAAGATTCTAACCACCCCTTTGCACACTTTACTTGTTTTCTAGGCACAGGGTGTTTGTAATGTAGCAAAACATTCAGACAAGTCATTCCCGTAATGCAGTCTTAAGTGGCGCAGCCCATCCTTCCACTTTATCCTGCTGCATGTCTACATGGGAATTTGTCATCATCTCTTTACATTTCCAACAATCACACACACACGCACACCAACTGCAATTTAAATATCACATGTGGATATTTATTACACATATGTGCTCCTCTTCTTTCAGGACAGACGTGGCACATAAAAAGGTGTTTCGTATCCCACAAGCATGGAACACTCACTCTTTAGAAATTCATTGAGCCCAATTAGCTTTCAGAACCTGCTCAAGATATATTTTGGGGAAAATGTAAATAAATGAAATACATGGGAGGCAAATATAATTTTTCCCAAATGAATCCTTCACATTCTTAGGGTTAGGCTACACATACACACATAAGATCACACCAGCCTCGCAGAGCCAAAATCCATTAACACCCTCACACAGCAGGTGATCTCATAAGATCAGGCATTATTCTTCCTCAGAATTTGTTATCAAATGGTCTTTGGAAATCTCAAAACTACAATATGACAGTAGTTTGTCTTGTGTATTTGCAAGGAAGATGCCAAGATTTATATAAGCCATGCTGCCCATCATAATTATTGCAAAACTGCTCTACATCCTTAAGGTAAAGGTAAAGGGAGCCCTGACCATTAGGTCCAGTCGTGACCGACTCTGGGGTTGCGGCACTCATCTTGCATTATTGGCTGAGGGAGCCGGCGGACAGCTTCCAGGTCATGTGGCCAGCATGACTAAGCCGTTCTGGCAAACCAGAGCAGCGCACAGAAACGCCGTTTACCTTCCAGCTGCAGCGGTACCTATTTATCTACTTGCACTTTGACATGCTTTCGAACTGCTAGGTTGGCAGGAGCAGGGACCAAGCAACGGGAGCTCACCCTGTCATGGGGATTCGAACCGCCAACCTTCTGATCGGCAAGCCCTAGGCTCTGTGGTTTAACCCACAGCGCCACCCGCGCTCTACATCCTTAAAGCACTAATGCTTTATTTTTTCTCAACATACCGTATGTATGAAGTAGGTAATGAATATCCCAATTTTACATAAATAGTAGTGAGACTGAAAATAACTAATCAGGAATTGAACCCACTTCTTTCAGGACTACTTACTGGACCACACTGGTTCACAGCTCTGTTTATGTCCATATGTTGTAATGTATACAAAGCTATACTCTGTCCGAGACAGACGGATGCCGCCAACAACAACTTGTTTTACAATACACTTTATGAGGTAGTTAATATCATAAAGAAACCACATTTCTCATCCCAGTGTTTCAATATTGCTGTCATCTCCTAACTCATTTCATTCACTGTTATAATTTCCTACTTGCTGTCCTAGATTTCAGATGGTTGATATCTCTGAGAGGGCCGGTCTCAAGCTGGCACAGAGGTAAGGTTAACTTTAGACAGAGGAAGGTGACAATTTAATTAAGAACTACCATATGCATACAAAATGGAACAGAAGGCTCCACCTACCGCAAGCACACCATCTCTCACAAAATCAAGAGAAGGCTTTTCATATTGGTAATTTCTCTTTCACATAGAGAGAGAAATCCTAAGTACTATGGGCTGAATACAACATAGAGGAGTGTTACTTCATTAAGACTCAAACAGTGTACTACAAAATTAAAGACAATAGGGCAAAAAAGCCCAAATACTGTACATCTCCCAAAACAACCAAGTGCAACTGGTTGAAATTCCGCTGGTATTCCTTTTATTACATAGAGCTCAGGGCAGCATGCATGTTTTCCCCACCCTCCACTTTATTCTCACAACAACACAGTGACGTAGATTAGCCCAAGAAAGCAAAAGTGACTGGCTTAAGGCGAGCTTCATCATTGAGTGGGAATTAGAACCCAGCTCTCTCCAATCCTTGGCTGATACTGTAAACCACACCACCTTCCAGGATAAGGGTCATATTCAAAGCAGGATCATATAAGGGCTCTAGGAAGGTAATTACAGCCCATAAGGGTCATAGATAGGGAGCCACAGGTTGTTCTTGGCAAAGCAAGTTACTTTCCAACAAGTCACAACATGAAAACAGGATTGATAGTACCTATGTAGAAGCCCAATCAGTGATAACAACAACAGAGACTGGTTAGTGAGCAAACTGTTACCACCAGCAACGAGTAGCAGTGCTAGGTGTGAGCAGTAGAGAAAGTGAACACGTCAATGACCACAAATCCTCCTGTGAGAGGGAAGATCATCACCAGGAGGGGAACCAGTTCCATGGGAATTCATTTAGCAGTAGCACAAAATGTAAACAGGCTTTGCAACCATGGGCCCAGCAACCAACTTCTTATTTTCTATACTATATTTTCACACATCTTCATCCAAGACTGGATGCCAAGTTCCTACAGAAAACCACTTCCCCACAGGCATCAAACAAATAAAACCAGTTAGTGCCCATCATACTTGATTAGTTCCTAGTTCACTTGTGAATCAGATTCAGAAAGCTCTGGAAGACTCTGCTTGCTTCTGTGACAGCCAAGATGAAAAGATTAGAGGTGGATGGTTGCAGGATGAAGGACAAAGAGCCCTAGCTTCCAACTAATGACTGGTGGCATGAAACCTCAATGCAATGGAAGACAAAGCTCATCCTAGCAAAACAACACTTGCTACTCTGGGAAGCAAAGGAAGCAGAAAATCCAAATTGTCCAGAACAGTACAAGATCAAAGTGAATGAGGTCAACTTCATCTCTACAACTCAAGCCACTGGGTTTTGTTGGGGGGTGGAGTGGGGCAAAGGGGTCAACCCATTATGCTGTGGAAGACCCAAATTTGACTCTGAGTGGCATAAACCACATCAGTCTATATCCAATTAGTCCCTCCACTACTCTTCTTTGTATCAGACCGCCCCTAAGTATTCCTCCCACAAGCTGGCAGGTAAAGCAGCAAATGGAACCTCAGATTTCTCCCTTTTATGGCCAGCCACTTAAAACTTATCCAACTCAATGATGCTTGCCTGAGCTGGTTGACCCAAGGCTCTTATATGCTCCCATAGCAACACTCTGGTTCAGACAGCAGCACAGATAAGTCACCTAACAGCAAATTGTGGTGAAAGGCAAGCAGAACACAGCACACATATGTAGATACTGGAGAAAGTGAGAAATAATTCCACAAAACCACTCATTCTTTGGACTCTCCTATGAGAAGTCCAAGTTAATATGCATGGGCTTTGAATTCTGGCTGACTTTGATATTCTTTGGGCAAATTTTAGCCTTAACTCCACTGTATCAATAATGTATGCTGTGGGCTATGGATTGAAGTCTGGTCTTAACTAGAAAGTAGTAAAGGACATCCCAGTTATATTTTGAAAAGTTTTGGCTAATGCTGCTTACAGCAGGCTTGCCTTTAGTCATCAGCATTGTCCAAACTTCTGTATCTACTATGCGGTTCCTCCCACTACATCATCTACATATTTTCAATTAACCCAAGCCAACTAAGCTTGTTTTATTATGCCATCATTTTAAAATGGTTCAATAAAAAGCACCCTCTTATCTTTTTTGCATGTCTCACTCTAGGTACACTAACAACCACAACCAAATTAAAGATCTGCTGCTTGAGATACCCTAAATGTGAACTTTTTGTATTCTTGGATCTCTTTTTTAGAAGTCATCATGTATATAAAATATGGGTGCAGAATTGTGTAACCAATGCAATTAATGGCAAACATCAGATTATATGCCATGAGACTCAGAAAGGTTCATGCAAAACACAGTTATGTCTAAACCTTGATCTAGATATTATTCATGGAGTCCAAAGAGAAAAAAGTACTAGAAATTCAAGGTGATACAAAACAGGCCTTCCTCTCATCCCAAATTTATTATTCAGATTTGTTTTTTAAAAAAATTGTGACCAACCCTTACCTAGAAGTTCTTAGTAGGTACAGCCATTTTACAAGGATCATGGTCTCAAAGTTGCCCCAAGCTAACACAACTCAGAACAATCATCCAAATAGCCAAACATATGTTTCCCTACAAGCAACTGCTGGTGTTTTTCAGAGAGGGAAAAAAAATCATTTGAAAAGTTCATTAGTAACAATGAATGGATGCCAACTGCAAAATGGGAAGTTTGACCATTTCAAAATGTTTAGTTTTGTTTACTAAATAAAACAAACATTTGCAAGCAATTTGGCCTAACATATACATGTTTGTATAATACTTTCATGAATGTGTGCACTCTTACGTACACTTTCACCTAATGTATGCAGTATCTAGCTGATATACCTGTATTGCAGGGGGTTGAACTAGATGGCCCTCAGGGGTCCCTTCCAACTCTACAATTCTATGACTCTGTGCTAAACTAGACCACTCTACAGGGTGTCACAAAAATGTTCAATGTAAATTGATTTTTTTTTTTTTGGATGCAAATTACCCAAATTTGCATAGGGGTTTTTTTCCGCTAGAAAACCCACATCCCTGGCAACTTCCTACAGAATGACAACGATGTGTGGGTGTGGGTGCATTTGTGAGAGAAAGTGCCAAGGCCAGCAGGAAGAACAGCTGGCTCCTTTATCAATGAGCCACAGGGCTGCTAGTTCTTAGAACAGCCACTATGGCAGAATGCCTCATTTCATCTGGGGCATGCCTTCTGTCCCTTCCCAAGAGTTCAGGATGACAATATATAGCAGGTGTGGGTTTTCCTTGTCACCACCACATTGTTCATTTTTTAGAAATGTCTTCTCAAAGATTGCAAAAGAACAGAACTACAGTCCTAGAATCCAGCAACTCCCAGTAGTTGAAGGCTTGATATCAAGTGAGTGAGTGAGTGGTGAATGTGTAAATCCATTTTAGAAGAAAACCACATTTGTGGCTTTTCAAAGAATAATAGAACTGTAGAGTCAGAAGGGACTCTGAGGATCATTTAGTCAAATTCCTTGCAATGCAGGAATCTTCTGCCCAACGTGGGGCTCGAACCCATGACCCCGAGATTAAGCAATAATGTCATATTTAGTCCTCAGTTTCTGGTGCACTGAGTTATAAATCAATAAATAAGAAGGGGAGTGACAATTTAGACTAGATACAAGAGTTTAATTTTAATTTCCCAAACACTGTGTACAACGTAGCCAATGCCAGCCAAGGCTACCTTGTTCTTTTGGTATGTACTGCTGTTATGAAAAAGAACTTCATTCTGTATTTCTAATCTGTTTAAAAGTACCAGTACTTCCCAGAGGAAAGCAGTAAGCATTTTAAAGTCCAGTCACATGCAGCTGTAACGAAGCTACACCCCTCCAAAATAGTAGAATTAGCTTGCCTCTGGTTGCCAGAAACAAATGCAAACAGCAAACTTCCCTCTCTTGACTCAGCAAGCTGCATCTAGATCAGCGTTTCTCAACCGGTGTTCCGCGGCACAGTACTGTGCCGCGAGACGTCGGCTGGTGTGCCGCGGGAAAACCGTTAAGGACCCACGCCGCTCTGCGGCGGGAAGATGAGGAGCGTAGAAGGAGCGTCCGCGTTCCAGTAGGCTGGCGGAGATGGCCGCTCCAAAACGTGAAGCCGCGGCGGGGCGAGAATCACCACGGCGGGAAGAGAAGCGTGGAAGGAGTGCCCACGCTGGTGCCAGCTAGCGGAGATAAGCCGCTCCCCTGCGGCAAGACTTGAAGCCGCGGCGAGGCGAGAATCCCGACCTGGTGCCCCAGCTGATGGGCGGGAGAAAGGACGCCGTGCTACAGCTGATCCCAGAGGTAACCCTGGGTCAGGAGACGCGGCGCAGCCGGGCGGGGGAGGAGCGGGGAGTTCCTGCCCGCGAATCAGCTGTAAGGCGGCCGCACTACAGCTGATCGTCGGGCGATGGGGGCGGCGTGCCGGGAGCTTCCGCTGTCGGCGCGCCGGGGGCTTCCGTTGCCGGCGCGCAGAGGGCTTCCTGGTTCGGTGCGCGGGGGCTTCTTTCGGCGGGCGCTGCAGGAGGCGGCGGGAGCTTCTCAACGGCGGCAACGGCGATCCCCGGGTTCCCCGGCCTTCAGCTTCTCCCTGCGATGGAGCTAACGTGATTTCCGTTACCATAGCGACGTTGCCGCCGCCATTTTGTGGGTGGTGTGCCGCGAGATTTTTTTCATGAAACAAGTGTGCCTTTGCCCAGAAAAGGTTGAGAAACACTGATCTAGATAGCTCTGTTCTTGCTATCTGCTAGTAGTAAAGTGTTTTTTCAACCTGCATTTGCAAGTTGCAAAAGACACAAATGGACAAGAACTCAAAAGCCAGATTCCTATCAATGTTTGTTCAACTATTGTTTTAAAGATGGGAGTGCAGAGAAACATAAGAGTGCAAGGGAACAAGTTACCGGTACTCTCCCTTCCCCATGTCCTCTCTTGTCTTCTTTCAAATGAATAATACTTAGCACACTTACATAGGGATTGATATCTTAAAAGTGCTGTACTTACAGATCAGCTAGTTAATGTGTCACTTGGCAGAGTATTTATAAAGATTTACCTTCCTTGTAAACCTTATTTAATGGGGGCGGACAGATTTTTCAGCAGCAAGAGAATAGGGTGGAGAAGCCTGTTATCTTTTGGAGAGATAAGGCCTAGGCTAGCCTGGTAATTAGATGGGAGACTACAATAAGTCTGAGGCTTTAGCTGGAATGCTGCTCTCTGGACAAGGTGAGCCTTCAGGAAATGTGTTGTCTGAAAACTAGTATGGTGTACTGTATAAGTGTTTGAATTATTAGATTATAAATTCACATTTCAAATATCAGATCAGCCCCAGGCAGTAGTCCCAGGTAAGCCACAATCTTTTAAGCTTCAGTTCTTCTGCGATACTCTATAATGTCACAGGGTTGTTGTAAAGCTTATTAGACTAAGAATAATTTGAAATATCCTGCAAACACACAAATGAAAATGCAGAAAGAACACAAAACCCTGAAAATGCCTGGCTGCCCATTGGAAGGAATCCATGAAACAGTCTGAAGGCAAATGATACAGCTACTTGATGAAACTAAGCAAGCCTGAGTCTGGTTTGTGACTGGAAATCTTGAGCTTTTTAACTTAATTGTTTTATGTTTTTATTGCTGTAAAAAAAAAGTGTGTGTGTGTGTGTGTGTGTGTGTGTGTGTGAGAGAGAGAGAGAGAGAGAGAGAGAGAGAGAGATCAACATACAGATATTCAAACAAACAAACAAACAAACAAACAAATATTCAATAAAAAGGATATTCAAACAAAATATATACGGTAAATGAACTGAATAAAACATTAATAAAGTTAGGTATCCTGGGTAAATTATTACATTTGCACCCCTTTCCCAAATAATATCAGACTACCAAACACAGGTATTTATTTATTTATTTTTATTAGATTTATATACTGTCCTTCATCAAAAGCTCTCAGGGCAGTTCACAAGAAAAAAGACACAAGAGAAAAGCACAATGATGTTCACAATGTCCAGGTTGGTTCCTATCAGGAGAGGTGGTCCTAGAGGTATTGCGGTCCTGAGCCATTTAAGGCTTTATAGGTCAAACCCAGCATTTTGAATTGGGCCCTGAAACTAATTGACAGTCAGTGCAGTCGGGCCAGGATTGATGTAATATGCTCAAACTGTCTTGCCCCAGGGAGTAACCTGGCCGCCAAATTCTGCACCAGCTGAAGATTCCGAACCATCTTCAGAAGCAGTCCTACATATAATTTACATATTTACATATAAGTTACAGTAATATTACCAAAAGGTTACCAGATCATAGATAACGAAAGTTAGGCTAACCCTGTCCAGAAAGAGGCGCAGCTGTGCCACCAGCTGAAGTTGATGAAAGGAACACCATGCTGCTGAGGCCACCTGAGCCTCAAGGAGTACGCCCAAGATACGTACCCGCTCCTTCAGAGGTAGTGTAACCCAATCAAGAGCAGGCAACCTCCCATCCATCTGATATAGGGAACCACCCACTAACAGTGTCTCAGTCTTATCTGGATTGAGCTTCAGTTTTTTGGCTCTTACTTAGATAAGACAACCGCCTGGCACATTCATTCAGGTCTGGCAGATGTTGTTTCAAAGATGGGTAACATCAGGTGTCTTCAGAATATTCCTGGGACCACAATAGTGCTTTGTTTAAATACAAATGTACTCTGAACCAAATGTGAATGAAAGAAACATGGCTTTTATTGTCAGCAGTTATTTCTGAATAACACTAAACTATGGCCTCAGATGGAGAACTGAACGCAGAAGGCTACAGGCTCAATTTCTCACATCTCAAGTTAAAGAAAAGAGCTTTGCTGCTTTGTAAGTAGAGCTGGACTAGATGGATCACTGGTGCATTTTTGTACAAAGCAGTTCCATGCAGGCAAACATCTAGAACTGGGCTAAACAGCTGCAAAAAGAACAAACAAAACTATTTCCTTGAAATGGCCTCATAGCCACTTGGATACAAAAAAGGGCAATGTAATCTGAGGGTAGAATTTTTCAGGTTTCTGTTTCCAAAAAACCATCAACTATGAACATCTTCCACACACATACCCTTCAGCAGCTTCCCAGATATAGAAAAGCCTCCTAGGCTTAAAGCCAAATACTAGCACTAAGAACCAGCTAACTGGGAAAGCCACAATCTCCCTTCTGCCAAATCAGAACAGCTTCCCAATCACCGAAGTTATGTTAGCTAGATTTAAAGCAGAAAGCATACACTGCCCCTGAGCCAGACATCAACTTGCCTGCCCTTCTAATTACCGTCTTTCCCCCTTTTTAAGACACCGTCTTATAATTTTTTTCCCTTATTTTCGGGGGGATGTCTTATTTTTATTACGTCAGTATGGTACGGTACAGCCTCCCCCTGCGCGCTGAGCAGGCAGGGCAGAACTCCGCAAGAGGCGCGTTCCCCCCCCCCCCGCGCGCCTCTCGCTGGTTCGCTGGCTCCCTGCGCACTGGGAACAGGCGGGGCAGGAAGAGGTGTCTCCCCCCTCCCGCGCCTCTCCCTGTGCGCTAAGCAGGCGGGGCAGAACTCCGCAAGAGGTGTGTTTTCCCCCCGTGCCTCTCACTGGTTCGTTGGCTCCCTGCGCACGCAGGAGGGGCTGAGGAGGCGACAGGAACAATGGCAGCACCACGGCTTACTTTTGGGGTACGTCTTACTTCTCACAAAGGTAAAAAAACCCTGCCATGGCTTACTTTATGACTACGTATTAAAAAAGGGGAAACAGGGTACATCAATATAAATGCATTATCTTTGCTGTGAAAGTTTGGCTTTCACTAAAATAGCAGCAGACTTGTGCAATGTAAAACTCAAAGGCGGGAACTGAAATCTAGAAATCCTTTCTTTAGGCCAATTGCAATCTGGATCCTACTCTGTTCCCCACAAGCCTCTTTAGTGTCACACTGATTTAGGAAGAAAAGCCTCTGTGTGTCTAACAGAATAATTGCAATAAGAGCAGCAATAATAATGCACAGCTACTCCTTTCCATTATTTTCCTGTGTCAGAAAAGAGCACTTCAGCATTTGGTATTTCCCTTCATTGAACCTTCAATGAATGGGAAACTGGAGAAAGCAAGTCTACATCCTCTCTCCTTTTGTCTCCTTAATGGTAGCCTAACCATCAAGCAAATGATAGTGAATGCAGGTAAAAACAAATATTCCTCTTAGAAGGGATTAGCTACCCAGGAACCAGCCCCACTGTGAGGCTAGCATACCAAGATATATTAGATATCTTTTTAAGCTAACCTGAAAACAGCAAGTCACAGGTCAGGGGAACACAGGAAAAGCTTATTGGGATCTCAATGAAAAGGACTGTTTAAGGGCAACCAGGAACCCCAGTCTTGCTAACTAACTACAAGCAGGTCGGGCCAATTCACAGAGAGGTTTTACTATTCATTTGTATTCCACACTTCAATGAGGCGAGGCGATCTCTCCCTTTGACGAAGGCAACCCTTAGCACTGGTACTTTATGGCAATCAGTTTTAGCTTTTAACTTTTAACTGCTGCCTCCTGCATTGTTTTTGCTGCATTAACAGCACCAAAGTGACCTATCCAGGGTGCTAGCCTGGCCGGTGTGTATGGAGGTCTTGGGCTGCACACAGGACAAGACCCCCGCTCCTTGGCCTCACTGATGTGGTCCAAAGGAAATAAAAGCAATCAGGGTGGATTTGATTTAAATCAAATTGATTTAAATCATGATTTAAATCACGATTTAAATCACTAGTCACTAAGGCTTGATTTAAATCACTAGTCAGTAAGACTTGATTTAAATATTTTTTTTACAGAAAGACTCATTCTTCCTGGTATAATCTTAATATTTACAACCATATGAAGATTTCATTTTTGGAATAATAAATTTTCAGAGTAGTTTTTACAGTTATATCAAAAATTACTGATTTGGTTATACTACTAGAAATACATAGACAGATAATTATGAAATTATGGTGAGGTTTAATAAGTTAACTGTTTATATTTGGACAACTTTTCTGCTGTACTTTATTGGAAGGAGAAAAAGAATCATTTCCTTAACAACCATTTAAACAATTTATTTAACTAAAACAATAACATGATAGCATATGTATCCATGTTTGTTAACTGATGTGGTTAAACATTTTAAAAAAAAACTTAGACTGAGTTTTAGCACACTTGATAAACTTAAAACAAATCCTTATTTCCTGATGAATAGCCTTTGGACTACAATGTAACTTAAATAGAAGACTATATTTTGAAAGATTTTTCCTCCAAAAGCATTTTATTTTAAAAATCCAATTTAAATCAAAAAAATCCGATTTAAATCAAAAAAATCCGATTTAAATAAAAAAAAATCCGATTTTTTTGATTTTTTAAAAAAAATCATTGATTTTTATCCACCCTGAAAGCAATACATTGGGCACTAGCTTGGCCAGAAGGAAGCATACCCTGGTCAATAATGCCATGGTGCACCTGCAGCAGCACAACCTTCATCTGCTCCAGAGCTGCAACAAATTCTTCCTTTCAGTGCCACAACAAGAGTTCAAGCACATTATGGCATTTCCATACATAGAATTGTAGAGTTGGAAGGGACCACAAGGGTCATCTAGTACAACCCCCTGCAATGGAGGAATCTTTTTGCCCAAGATGTGAGACTTTCTTGCATTATGTAACTGGTAGGTAGCTGTGTTGGTCTGCCGTAGTTGAAACAAACAAACAAACAAAATCCTTCCAGTAGCACCTTAGAGACCAACTAAGTTTTAGTTCGTCTCTAAGGTGCTACTGGAAGGATTTTTTGTTTGTTTGTTTGCATTATGTAAGAATCTGATAAATTGGGAGAGAACTCAAAAAGAAACAAAATGTTCAGTGCATCCAAAGTACAAATCACATTTATATAAGGAACTCATTTAACCTTAGATGTAAAAGTGCCCTTTGAAGTCCATTGCCCAGGCTCTGAATCTACCCAAATGGCACAGTTGCTTGTTGTTCAATGTAAGCAATCTTAAAAGGAAGCTGAATGGAGAAGCTGGAGCTCTTTCCATCTCTAAAAAATCCCTGACCACTTCAAGCCCAGCTTGCTTCCCTTTTTGTTACAAGTCAGTATTTTAATTTACTTCCAAATAAGCAAGCTTAGGATCAAAGCTCCACCGTGTTAATGGGGCTTATTCTGAAATTAGGCTGCATAGTTAACTAAGCTTAGTACAAATGATACTTAATGCTTAAACACAGCTTAGGCGCTAGATATGTTTCATGGGTCTATGAAATGTTTTTTTGCCAGTTCAGGATATGGTTCAGGGTTACACCTTCTGTACTCCATATTTAAAAGAAAATACCAGGGAGTGGGAGAATAATAATATAGAATGAATGAATCGCATTGAGAACAATTCTTCCTATATAATTCAACAAGAAATCAGGCTATACTGGCGATTAAACCACTAGTCCAGAATTGGAGAGAAACAGGGTGGACTTTGTCCAAAGACAAAACAACAAGACAAAAAGAGTTGAAGACCCTCATGCTCGCTTCCAACTCTACAATTCTATAGAAAAATAACTAGGTGAAACAGGTGTAACCAGGGACGCGGGTAGCGCTGTGGGTTAAACCACAGAGCCTAGGGCTTGCCGATCAGAAGGTTGGCGGTTCGAATCCCCGTGACGGGGTGAGCTCCAGTTGTTCGGTCCCAGCTCCTGCCCACCTAGCAGTTCGAAAGCATGTCAAAGTGCAAGTAGATAAATAGGTACCGCTCCGGTGGGAAGGTAAACGGCGTTTCCGTGCGCTGCTCTGGTTCACCAGAAGCGGCTTAGTCATGCTGGCCACATGACCCGGAAGCTGTATGCAGGCTCCCTCAGCCCATAAAGCGAGATGAGTGCCACAACCCCAGAGTCATCCGCGACTGGACCTAATGGTCAGGGGTCCCTTTACTATGAGTAGAAGTGCCAGAAAAGGAACTAAGACAGAATCAACAGATTTCAAGTCATTAACTATGCTGACACTATGTGAGCACCACCACAAATCAGGATGGCGCCACAACAACAGATGGGCACCGCCTCACTGCTGCAGGGCTCTTGTAATTGTTGTTTTTATTTAGAAGAGAACAGACACGTCAGACTAAGCGCTAGGTTCCATGGTATAGGTACATTCATTCATCACATTTGTATCCTGCACTTCCTCGTAAGAGCTCAGGGCAATTCACATATATTTATCCCTTTTTGCCCTAACAACAATTCTGTGAAGTAAGCAAAGCTCAGAAACAGTGATTATGCTTAAGGAGACACAGTTGAGCATCGTAAAAGAGCAGTGATATGAACTTAAGAGTTCCCGGTCAGCAGTTGAATGCTGTCCACTATGTAACTTTGGCTCAAGTTCACCAGAACTCATCTTGAACTATGTAATCACTGGTGTTTTTGGATTTCCACCCCACTACCCACCATGCGCCATTTATGGCTACCTGCATATTTTCTTCATGACATAGACATTCACTGTTCCTTCAAAATGCATTTTGAGAAAACACGCGGCTGTACAAACACAGTACCTTAGTTTACACAGCACACTAAAGCAGCTTTGTATGTAGAGGTGCATAAATATTCAGTGAAATATATTGAAGGTTTACACTGATCACAACCTTGATCCCCGCCCCCGCCCCCCCCCCCCGCAAAAAGCCTACCCAACAAACTTCTCATAATGCACCATTACCACGTATCTGAACAATATTCTGCAATACTAGCTGTAGGAACAACCAAGGTAAGCCAGAATTTGTTTAAATGCAGATTGTTGTCAGTGTTAGAAAATAGCCAGGCGTGTTTTGTGACTGGCGCGGATCCAACTGCAACTACGTGGAGATCTCTAGATACCAGGTTGGCGACTGGGGAAAGCAAAATGTCACTTAGAGAACGATCTGAAAGATTTTCCTTGAAGCTTGATTTTGTTTTATTCTGGATTGTTTTGTTAGATGTTTTAACCACTTTGAGATTCGTTCTTTAAAATACAAAGTGGTATAGAAATGAAAACAACAACAACAACAACAAAAACCCCACTAGGGCACAAACGGCGCCTAGGCACGCCATTGTGGCGACCGTAACCTAGGCTCAAGGTGCAATTTGGTGATTAGATTATATATCTGAGTTTCTAACACTGATTGTTGCACTGAGATAGCATGTGAGAATACTAAAACTGACATTAGACATCAGCATATCAGCCACCCACTAAAATTCAGGCATAAAAGAAAACAGGGCAGGGATAACCAGAAATACCAAAGCATTTCCACTGACTGTGGATTCCAAACCGGAAACCTAAACTTCATTCATTCAACCAGAGATATTGTCCCCTGTCCAGCACAAGGACAGGGGACCAAGAATCTTATATTGCACTTCTGGCTCTGCCACTGAGTCACTGTTCGACCTTAGACCAAATCACTACTTCAATCCAGTGCATCTGTTTCCCTGTCTTATTGGCGCCAGCAAAACTTCCTTGCCTCAAAGCAGGATTTCTCCTGTTTGAGAAATGCACAGTTCTTCAGAAGAAACTATGATTAACACTGTTGTGGTACAATTAATAAAATTCATTAAAGAGTAGAGCAAGGATTCAGTGCAACCCTCAGAAGTGCCTGCCTTCTAATTTATAAGATGTTTTGAAAACAAATATATACAGTCATCAACTCCAAGAGTCTTTAAAAGGATAGGCATTAAAAAAACAGATCACTGAGAATACTTTACACAAAGACATTCACAGACATCCTAGACAACCAAGTACATATTTAGATATGTTTGCATCTTACTGCTTCCAAGTGCTTTTTATTCCAAGGGTGGTTAAAACATTTTGATTTCCCAATGTTCTAGGGCAACTTCTTTTCAAAAAAAGTAAAGATTGACATTCATTCATATTTTCCTAGAAAACCACACTCTCCTCGGCATTACTCACATATATAATGCATAAGAAATTCTACAAGAACCACTTCCCCCTCTGACTTTTTGTCCATCGATCTCATGTTTTGTGCCCCTATAACAGTACAGGTACTCCAACATGGATAAGCTCAATGGGGGGAGAGAATAAAACTCATGTGACGCCACACAGCATTTTTTTTAAAAACCACCTACTATGTTTCAAATTGTTATCCAGGGGTTAGTGTTTGAGTCAAAGAGGGCAGCAAAGGGGGGAGGATCTCTCCAAGATATGACTACTGTAGTTCAAACAGGCTTTTTTATTTAAATAAAAAATACACTGCTTAATATAAAAGTCTCTAAATTGTTTACTTGAAGATTAATAATAATGCAAGAACATTCAATAACATTTCCTAAAAACTAGATACAAAGTGCAACTGTTTATCACTAATAACACTGAGTAGCTGAGGTCAGGCATGCGCCAAAGCCCATCGCTAGTTAGCGGTCCCTTCACCATGCACCTCATCAGCCTCACTTCCCATGGCTGTCTAGAAAGGTGGGCAGGAGGGCGATAATGTCTCGCACCATCTCAAAACTTCCCAGGCACTCCACAAGCAACATACAGAAGACCTGGGAAAGCACATCCCGCACTTGATGAGAAATACCCAGAAAGGTTGGAAGCAGTGGGAGATATGATGCACACTGCATTGTAGCAGAGAAGGACTGAGAACTAGGTGCACATCAGAATGGGACTAGGGAGGGGAACAGTTCCTTGAGAAGTTAATGCTTGCCCTCCAAGGCTCTGGGACAGTCTCTCAGATAAAACCCAAAAATGCTTCCTCAGGTACCCTCAACCAGTTTTAATTTGATCAGATGGTTTTTTAAGACATAACTCCCAATGTTATGTTTTTCATCTGTTGATCCTGAAATAGTTTTTACAATAATGTTTGTCTGCACTTGTTCTTGTGGTTTTCATGATGACGTTTTAACTGCAATTTGTTTGCTTTTTATTGTTAGCATTCCATTTTAAAAGAAAAAACTCTATGATACCTATTCTCCACCTCAAATTTGATTTATTAGCATTATCATCATTATTAAGAGGCAGGATATAAATATTAAAACAAGCCAAGCAAACAGAGCAGCAGCAGCAGCCTCTGGGCCAAAAGGGGTGTGTGCTCACATTCAGTCTCAACCTCAGTAGTGGTGGTGTGCCCTCTGCTGTGAGCTATTTATTTATTTTCTTCCATTTATATCCTGTCTTTCTTCCATCATGAAACCCAAGGCGGCATACATGTGGCTTCCCAGGCAGTCTCCAATCCAGGAACTAAACAGACCCAGAACATTGGTTACATTATTTTTGTTTTGTATTTGAAATTCATATAGTGTTCTGCAACGTTAGGGCTCATTTAAGCACCTTCGGCTTCTAAACTGGTGTTTTAACTTTGGGGGGTGTGACAGGCTTTATCTTTGCTGTTACCCATGTTGCTTTTCATTTCACGGTGCATGCCTGACATTTATTTTTGTTTATAATTACTGCATGCCAATTATGACAAAACATGTTACATGATGGGGTGGTCCACAAACACTGTTCAGCCAGTGCGGCGAAGCAGTTAATAGCATTATACAGACTATGACATGGGAGAACAGGGTTCAAATGCCGCCCCCCGCCCCCCCCAACTCTGTCATGAAGCTCGCTGCATGACCTTGAGCCAGTCACCACCTCTGCCTTAGCCTACCTCACAGGGTTGTTGTGAAGACAAAATTGAGGGGGTGGGTGGGTTAGAACCATGCAGGCCACCTTCAGCTCCTTGACAAAAAGGTGGGGATATCAATGTAATAATAAAAATGAACAAAACCAACAGATACAGCTTACAACAAAATAAATAAATGAACCAAGAACTGAAGTGGGGCTGAGGGGGGGAAAGCGGATATCCCTCTTAGGGAGATTATTATGGAGAAGGAATGAGGAAGCTTTTATTTTTATTTGTGTGTGTGTGTGTGTGTGTGTTTGACTATCTCTCGCCTCATTAAAAAAAAAAAAATAGGGGAAGGGGCGCCTCACCTAGCCCACCACCACACGCCCCCCCTCCAGTGCGCGCACGCGCGCCTCCCCCTCACCGGGGGCGCGCCTTCCTTCCCCCACATTCTCTGCCCCCCCCCAACTCACTCTCTCTCGCGCGCTCTTTGGCGTTCTCCCCCCCCCCGCGAGGGTCGCGCGCTCAGACTGACCGTTGCTGAGGGACGTCCTGGCAGCGGCGGCGGCGGCTTCAACGACTGTTGGCTGGCTGGGCGGCAGGCTGACCGGTTTCCTTTCTCTCCCGTTCTCCTCAGCCCCGTCTCCGCACTACTCACCGCCACTACTACCACCTACCCCGCCTTGGGCAGCCGAGTAACTTTGACCCCCACCCTCCCGCCTCCCACCCCGCCCGGCTCTCTCCGCCTCCTCAGGAAACCGTTTCCTTTTTCTCTTTCCTTTTTTTTTTTTAACCCCCCTCAGCCCCAAAGCGGAGGCAGCCAGCTATAACAACCCCCCCCCCGCTCCTCCTCCCAGAGTCCAGAAGCCGGCCCCTTACGCCGCTTCCGTAGCGTAGCGACTCACCGAGAAGCGAAGAGCCCGCCCTGCGGAAACAGCGCCGAAAGCCGTCGTGAATACGAAGGTGAGGGACTACAAGCCCCAGAGGGCCTGGCGGGAGGCGGGAAAACGGATGTGGTAGCCCTCGGTGGTGAGGGAGGCTCGCTTCGGGAGTTGTGGTCCTGCAAAGGAGGGAGGTTTTTATTTTTACCTCAGTCCGTCAGGAAGGGGTTGAGAAAGAGCGCGTAGATGCTGATTAAAGGCGAAAGGGAGGCGAGCTGTTTTTGCGGTCGCGATGTTATAACTGGAGAGTTACCCAGGCCTGGAAAGGAAACATGGGGTTTTGACTACAACTCCCAGGATCCTCTGCGCCTCCCACCCAGGCTGGCAGCTGTGCGGCAGCGGCGGCTCACCTGGGGCTCAGCTGGTGGGCGGGGCTAAGCGTGATGCAAAGCTATGCGCTGCCCCAGGCAGCTCTCCCGTACCTTTTACGTGCGCTTTATGCGGTCTTCGGTAGCTGCAGCCGCCCACCGCCATCGGAAAATAAAAAGCACCCAAAAAGCTCATTGGAAAAAGCAGTCCCGGAACGACGACGCGTCAGTTGAAGACGCTACTCGCACAGGCACGGGCAACTTGTAAAAGCAGAACAATGGCAATAGGAATTTAGAACTAGAAACTGATTTTCCCCCACCCCAGCAATACCTTTTTACATCCAAAGCTACGCACATCTAAGCAATAAATAATCAAGAGCCCACCGACGGTCAGAGGTGCAGTTTTTTATTTATTTATTTATTTATGTATTTATTTAAAAGTACTTCTAAAGCACTTAACATTTTTTTAAAAAATAATTTTTAAAAAGGCTTCAACAGAGTCACCCTTGTTTCAATGACACTTTAACATACTGAAGCCAAGAACTTGAGGATTCAGCCCTGAGCAAAAGTACTCCAGACTACAAGATTTTGATGCAGGACCCAGTTGAAAAGTACATTTTGAAAATACATTGACCTTGAAATCAAAGGAGTGCTCTCAGCTTCAATTACCTGAACTTTTCAATATCAAATGGAAAACACATACGGTAGTTTCCTTTTCAGAAGTAAGTTAGCTGCCAACTTTAAATGCAACCCCCCCCCAAATATATAGTGTCAATTTGTGTGTTAGTGGACAGTATGCTGTAAGGAAGCTAGCTGTTATCTACTGGCCATTTTAAGTTTACCCATTAGCAATTTGGCTCTTAAAAGCTTTTCTCTGCCTATGGCAGTTCCAAGCAAGAACCTGGGTCTGCACAACTGAGGAAGTCAGCATAGATGTATGTGAGGCATCTTCATTAGAGATGGGCTTACCCTCATTACCTATGGAGGTGTAAGGACTCTAGATATGTGCAAATGGCTTACTCTTTTGTACACAATCACAAGTATGCTTGTTTGTTTGTTTGTTTGGTCAGTCAGTCAGTCAGTCAGTCAGTCATTCTGAGAATAAAGCACTGGACCCAGAAAGCAATAGTCAATGTTAAGACCTCACATTCAGGATCTGCATATGAAACTTATGACAATGCAGTTCTAGAGTCTGTTCACCTCTGCTTATAGAAGCAATCTCTATATTTCCATGTAGTCCCAAATACCTTTTGGCAGGAAATCAAAAGTATCCTGGTTGCTCTTCTATGCCTTCATTCCCCTACAAAACAGAACATTTAGGAGTTCTCCCTTCCTCCAGAACCTTAACATGCACTCCTCGAGTTTTCCTTGGAACTCACTGGATTGTTTTCAACCTCAGTCAACCTCTTTTCCCTATCTCTCCTGCCCTTTATCTTTGCCTCCTCTCCATGTTCTTTATTTTCTCTGGTTTAAGGGAACATAAGCCTTATGTTCCCCCTTCAAGACAAGTTCTCACACCCAGCACTTAAGCAAATAATAGATTACTTGTGTTTACCAGTATATGTCAGAACAACGCATAGGAGACATACCCCCCCCCCATTTCTGTACGTTCTAGGGATTATACTAGCATAAAACATGAATTCCAAGTCTCAATAAATACAGTCTTTTTAAAACCCTACTTTTATTTTTTTAACCACGACAAAGGTATATTGCATGAAAGCATAGTATACAATTATATAATCACATAACCTGATGGTTTCCTAAAGAGACAGTCAGAGCAAAATACAGAGAATAAAAAGAGCTTAGAAGAACTATCAGGATATGCTTGGATGCTTACAAATGTTCTCTATCAGCCAGGGAGTTCTGTGAAAAAACCTGCTTGCTACCTAAATTTCTCCTATATATTACGTAGTTTGTGGTAGGTTTGTATGTGATATCTTGCACAAAGCTTCTAGCTGCTCACAGTTGTATCACAAAGCCTCAATCTTGATCTGGGAATTTTATGTTTCCATTACCATTCTTGTTTTAATATCCAAAGTAAGATTGTCAAGGTGGCAAAAGTTTAATCTTGTTTACAGTGACAGACCAACAATCAGGTAAAAGACCGTGAAAGGTTAAAAGAGGACAAAGGCATCTACTGGAATGATGTCCTGAAGCTGCATTCCAGAGAAGAACAGGGACAGGTTGAGTGCTCCAGCATCACCCAATCATTCATAGCCTTGAGCATTTGCTCCTGTCTCAAGGTCAGAGGAGGAGCTGGTGGCACTGGTACCTAATAGTTGGAGACATAAGCTAGTCCTGTTTCCAGCTAGGGAGGTAGTGGAAAGGGCAATATCTGTAATCTTCCTCTCTCCCTCCCTCTCCCCCTGCATTCTGCCTGACTTTCTGCCCTACCCCTTGTGGCCCAAACTCGGCCACTGGCATTTTAGGTTTGTTCCATTGTGTCTAGGCCTGCCAGATCCCTAGCACCCTCTCCTCTTCTTATTTAGCAACAGCAGTTTCTCCTGCCTCTTGTGTTTCTTTCTTCTGCCTCTTTACAACTAATCGGTGCATGTGGCACCTTGTCTGTATACGTATCAGCTGCTTATTTGTGATAAATATAAACTTCTTCTTTTCACTCCAACTGTGGTCTACAGTTGATTTCCTGTGTCTAAAGCAACATTCCCTGTAGTGCACAGTAACTTCGATTGGAATCACACTTCCAGTGGTGGCACATGTATACCTCTGAATGTGTGATTAGGGCCAAATGTTAACATGCAGCATTGATGCAACCTGTGAAGTGGTGGGAGTCATCAAAATTGGGAAAAGCAGGATTTGCCTCATCAGTAACATTGCGGACCCCCTTCCTAGAATATTCAGCTTATGTTTGCAAGAAAAATGTTTTAATTGTTTTACTTCAGGAGGGGTGTATGCCGGGGGGGAGGGGAGAGATTGTTGGCAGCAGTGCTCCTACTTGTTTCCATTTTCCAAATCAATAAATGAAAAGGGAATGTGGATGATTGGCAGGCACTTGGCATATTTTTAAATGATGTTAAAATGTTATTGAATGTCATTACAATGAATTCAACATCTATTTTAAACATATTAGATGCCTTGTATTAATTTTTTTTACTGGCTTGCTTTAACTTACAAGTCTTCCCACCCTGCTGATGAATCCTTAGCCCTCACCACTTCCCAACATTATTATCTCTGCTGGTTAGCAACCTCAAACAATGAACTGGAAAGACTAAAGCTAAGGCTTTAGATTGTTAATCACATTGATCAACCAGCTAAGCTAGCTCCAGCAGTTACCAAAGAGGCTGAGTTCACAGGTCTGTTGGAACAGGAAGAAGAAAAAGAAAAGCTATTAGCTTATTTCCTCTTTCCTGTTCATCTATTACAGCAGTAGCATAAGAAAAGAAATATTGCAGGTACTGTCAGTTTTTGACTTGTAGCCCCATCCTTCCTCCTGGCCACACTCATTTGGCACCATTGCCATTTCCTGGTTATGCCTCTCATTTAAATAAACAAGATACATTGTCATCATAAATAGCAAGGCCAGGCCTGTGGCCCTCTAGAGGTTGTTCATTTCCCATCAGCTCTAACCACCGTAGCCAATGATCTGGGATGATGGATGTTGTAGCCATTCAACATCTGGAGGGCCAGAGGTCCCCCATACCTATGATAAAGTACACACCTCAGAGGATGTACACTAGCCTTCACCAACCTGGGAGCATCTCTGTCCAAGAGCAGCCACAGCTGGGGTACAGCTGTAACTAGTAAAAGGCACTCCTAACAAGTGAATCCATCTGAGCCTCAAGTGGAAAAGATAGATCCAAGAGATGGAATTGGGTTAGGAAAGGATGCAGTGTAAAGTTAGAAGTTGGGTCTAAGTTCAAAAAGTCAGGCATTTGAGAAGTGTTTCCATCCAGGACAGATAGCACGTCTCTCCTGCAAACCTAAATTCTCTCTCTCTCTCTCTCTCTCTCTCTCTGTGTGTGTGTGTGTGTTTATATATATAAACACACACATATATATAAATTGATTTTTTACATATATTTTCCAAACAACACATAACATCTCCTCTTATCTTATACAATATTTTGGCTATAAGCCTAGGACTTCCATCAACTATGTCTAATGATTTTCAGTCTTCATCACTTAATCTTGCATTTTGTTATTTTCACTATTACTTTTAATAATGTGTGTGTGTGTTTAAATTAAGCAGTAATTCAAACGCTCATCACAACATGCTGAGAAAAGCAGCCAAGGCCTTTTTGACATCTTCATTTCATAGCTTATGGTGCTGGTACTTTCCCTACCTGACTGTTGCACAACTTTGTGCTTGCACTCTGTACCTTGCCGCCTTCGCTCACCGTCACTAGTGGTGGTTTCACAATGCAGCACTGGTTTCTTCATCTAGCCCAGGGCAATCTTTCAGTGCTCTTTGACCCAGAGGTAATTAGATAATTATGACAATTAAACATTTGCACTGTGAATGTGGTTTAGGTGACAAATGCAGTTAGAGGGTGGAAAAAAATGTGACCTTTAACCCAAGGTGTGCAGCACTTCTCCCCAATCCTTTTTTCCAAGCTGGAGGGTGCTGTTGGTCTTAGCATCAAGCTTCTACATCAAAAGCCCACCTAAGGAAATGGTCACCTCAGCTTCAGAGTAACTGGAGTCCTGCAGTCTGAGCCAATTTTAATCAATAAGTGTGGTTTTTTTTTAATGCTAACCTTTCTATTTAATAAGGAAGAGAGTTTCCCCTGTGAATTTCATATAATATGATTTAGGGGCTGTATCCACTGCTAGTCCTACCCAGAGTAGATTCATTAAAAATAAACAAGCCACTTTGATATTCATAGACGCTGAGAAGGCATTTGATTACGTCTCTTGGTACTTTATGAAAAATAATTTGGAAATGATGGGTCTGGGGGAGAATTTTATGAAAGGAATTGACGCAATATATAAAGAGCAGAATGCAAAACTCATTGTAAATAATGCATTATCAAGAGTTTTCTAATATCAAAAGGCACCAGACAAGGGTGCCCATTGTCACCCTTCTGTTCATATCTGTGCTTGAGGTATTATTACAAAAATTAAGACATACAAGAGCTGTTACGGGAATAAAATTAGGAATAAAAGAATACAAGCTGAAGGCTTTCGCCGACGACCTAGTGTTAACATTACAAGAACCCCAAATGAGCGGGATAGTAGTGCTGCAAATAATTGAAAAAATTGGATCTCTAGCAGGATTTAAAATTATTAAAGCTAAAACAAAAATGATTGTTAAAAATATGAATGAGGAATTAACAGACCAACTACAGAAGGAAATGGAAATCAAGGTGGTAAAGAAAGTTAAATATCTAGGTATATGGTTATCTCCAAAGAATATAAATCTATGTAAAGACAATTATGTAATAATATGGAAATAAATCAAAAGAAATTTAGACATATAGAATAGACTGAAAGTGTCATTCTGGGGAAGAATAGCCGTGGTTAAAATGAAGGTGCTACCCAAACTATTACACTTGTTTCAAACCATCCCAGTAATTACAGGATTAGGACAGTTTAAGGAATGGCAGAAAACAATCTCAAGGTTTGTGTGGCAAGGGAAGAAGCCCAGGATAAAATTTAAGTTGTTAACTGATAGAAGAGAAATAGGCGGATTCTCCATACCTAACCTCAAACTCTATTATGAAGCTGCCTGTATAACATGGTTGAGGGAATGGATGAAACTTGATAACACCGATGTTCTAGACCTGGAAGGGTTCGCAAACAGGTTTGGGTGACACGTATACCTATGTTATGGAAAGGTTAAAGTACATCGAGATTTCTTAAATCATATTATAAAAGACCATTATATTAAGTATGGATGAGATATAAAGACTTGTTTGAAAGGAAAACACTGTGGTGGTTGTCACCCCAGGAAGCCTTTTCAGTTAAAAAATTAAATATGAAAGGAGATTGGATAACCTATAGAGATTTGTTGAAAGAAGACAGTAATACAGTGGTACCTCGGGTTAAGTACTTAATTCGTTCCGGAGGTCCGTTCTTAACCTGAAGCGTACTTAACCTGAAGCACCACTTTAGCTAATGGGACCTCCTGCTGCCACTGCGCCGCCAGAGCACGATTTCTGTTCTTAGCGGAGTTCTTAACCTGAAGCGTACTTAACCTGAAGCGTACTTAACCCGAGGTACCACTGTATAATCAAAATCAGACCTTATGAAGAATTAAAACCTAGATTGTCAGGATGGATGGAATATCACAAAATGAATGATATATTCCTTAAAGATTAAAAAATGGATTTAATAATGATAGATCAATATTGGAGATTGTGGTATTACAAGGCCGTACAAAGATGTTGTCTAAAGTATATGGATTTTTGCTGGCATGGCATACAAAAGATGAAGAAATTAAGGAGGTCATGACTAAGTGGGCAATGGACCTAGGATATAATATCTAATATGAGAAATGGACAAGACTATGGAATTTAGGAATAAAATTTACTGCATCCATGACCTTAAAAGAGAATTTGTTTAAAATGATGTATACGGTAGGTAGTACTTAACACCCACCAAACTAGCAAAGATGTACAAAATGAAAAATAAGAACTGTTGGAAATGCACTGTAAAAGAGGGCAATTTTTCCCACATGTGGTGGTTGTGTGACAAGGTGAAGACTTTTTGGGATAGTGTGTATAATGAGTTTAAAAAAAGATATTTAGGTACACCTTTTATAAAAAGCTGGAGGCATTTTTGCTAGGAATGGTTGGAGAGGACATTAAAAAGGAAGATCAGAAATTCTTCCTGTATGCCACAACAGCAGGAAGACTACTCCTCGCACAGAGATGGAAACAACAGGATATTCTGACAATTGAAGAATGGCAACAGAAGGTATTGGAGTATGCGGAAATAGGAAGGCTAACTGGAAGAATCTGACAGCAGGACAATGAGAAATTCCAAAAAGAATGGTCCAAATTTATGGTACAGTATACTTAGAGAAAACTGTACATAAATAAAGACACCCACAGGACTGAAATAACGTTACATCTTATTATCTAACCAAATGTTTACAATAACGTTTATTGTAAACATTTGGTTAGATAATAAGATGTAATGCTGTAATATAATAAGGAATGTATGTTTAAAGTATAATACAAAAATATATTAAGGAATTATAGACATTTATAGAATGTATATATAGTAAACACGCTTAAGTAAGAGTAATGTAGAGAAGCCAGAAGAGGGGTGGAGGGAAGTTAATTCGGATAATATATAGATTTATAGGAGAATAATACTGTTAAGTTGTATTGTGTTTAAGATACTTGGAAAAATTAATAAAAAATATTGGAGTAAATAATAATAATAATAATGGTGATGGCTAACTTAGGTTATTAATTTCAACAGGTAGAACCTCCTTGGATACAACTCTCATTATTTATATAGTGCAATCCATGTGTATAGTACAGGAAAAAAGGTCTCTGCCTGGAGGAGTGTGCAATCTAGAATTTCTTACTCAAACATATTTTGCTGCTCATTGGGGAAGAAACAGCAGTAGTTATGGTCAGAAAGCCACAGACACTTTTGAAGCAGCCAGTGTGAAAAATTTGGTCACATAAATTTCCAAATGCTGCAATAGCCAAAATATCTGCTTCAGGAGGTGGCACACTGGTTAGGCAGCTTTACAACAAACACTGTTACGTAAATATGATTCATGTGAACATTTTATTTTGACCACAGCACTGGAGTTTCCTTGACACACGCAGTACAAGGAAGCCTGATCTCTTTCCTTGAACTCTCAGTCATCAAGTCACAGAAACTCATTCATCATTGCCCTTCCTTAGTCATCCACATCCTCCTCCATTTGTACCTCCTGCTCTCAACCTAGAGAAGAACAGGAATGTGCAGCGATAAGGCATGACGGTGCCAGCATCCTCTCTCCCCACAATTCCTGGCTCAGTCATGCATTGATTCTATTTACTGTGTTTCATGCTTCCCACCTGGCCACTTCCCCAAAGAAACAAAACTTCAGGGGGCAGTTCTTACTGGGTCAGCTTCCTTCTTCAGAAGAAGTACCAAAACCTTGTAATATTTTTAAAGAACATCCTACCGTTTCTGTTCATTTAACTAAGCTGAGCACTAAGAAAAATAGCCAAGCAAAGCTAGTCTTTAAAGTGGAGAGCAGGGAAGAAGAGGTGATATAAGGATAGTGGAGAAGGCATGATTGGTGAAGCTAACAGGTTTTGATTATATACAGGAGAATGAGGAGATGACTTTGCGATCAAATTGTGATTTCAAGGCCATCAGACTTTTTTGTCTCATGCTGGGTTTGCAGCGCTGCTTTTGGCATGCATGGTACCAGTGTTCAAGTTGGGAATGTATCCGAACAGCCATGACTCAGCAGCTTACCTCGGGATAGGAGAGAAGTTCAATTCACTTTACATTTAAAGCAGAATCTGTCAAATTCACACTTTCCAAAGCACAGCCATCCCTTAAAATTCATACATCTCTGAATTTTGTGATGCAGTTCTCCAACCAAAGGAGGTTTACAAAAATCCATACCTTAGAGGAAAGTGTGCAGGCTCTTCTTATGTTCTCATTATAATGGAGCCTTTCTGATAATATGGAAGAAAGTGTACAACTTGGAATTATTAAAGAGAAGCTACCACTGATTGTTAGAAATAACATTCATCTTTCATGCTTTCTTTTCAATTCTGTTACAGTTAAACATAACAGAATCAAAATAGTCTATATAAGATGAACAAGTGTGCCCTTAATTCTGAGCATTTTTAATACCAATAAAAACAAATTAAAATGTGGAGTTCAACCCCTTCCCCCATCCCATTTAGAAAAGAGTACTGGCCTCAGGTAGGATGCATTCAGGAAAAAAGGATACGGTGTGAAAACTCTTTGGTATAGCATTAGTTGGATTTCTACCCAGTCTTTGAATCCAAAACGATCCTCAAGGGCCCCTTACAAAGAATAATAACAGCTCTTCTGAATCAGGCAAAAGGCCTATCAAGTCCAACACCTTGTTTCTTGAAGGAGCAAACCAAATGCTATTCAATTATTGGAAACTCACAAGCAGGACATCCTCCACAAATTCTTCTAATCTTTTAAAGCTGTACAAGTTCATGGCTACCACTGTTTCTTTGACCACAGAGTTTAGTGATGGGATTTGTAGCTGCATCTACGACTCCTCCATTTCAGGGTGTGTGTGTGTGGGGGGGGGACTTTTATCTATTTTATCCACACCATGCATAATTTAATATGTCTCTCCTTACTTTTCCCTCCCCAAGCTTAAAAAAGCCTCAAACATAGTAGCTTTTTCTTGTGGGGATGTTGCTCCAGCCCATTTATTTTTTGGGTAGTTCTTTTTTGCATCTTTTCCAGCCCTGCAATATCCTTTTTTGAGGTGAGGCAGCCAAGCATTCCACAGTGTGGTCACACCCCAGATTTGTATGAAGGTATTATGCTATTAGCAGCTTTATCTGAGATTCCTTTCCTAACTATCCTCTACAAGGAATACATCAGTTTTGCAGGAGCTGCATATTGGGTCAAAGTTTCCATAAATCTTCCGTATTTTAAGTGTTCTGTTTAGTTGCCACAACAAAAACCTAAAAAAACAAATTTCCCATAAATCTATCTACAACAGTCTCAATATCTCATTCCTGTTTAGTCACTGCCAGCTCAGACTCTGTGTGTGTGTGTGTGTGTGTGTGTGTGTGTTGTATCCAGTGTGTCTCCAGTATGCATCACCTTAGTGAGATAAAATGGAATTTGGGGCTTCTTCCATCTACTCAGGCACATAGGCACTGCTTTGTGATCAATTTCCTCATTTCCCCCAAAACCAGTCAATTCTCTTTAGCTTATTGTGGCCATTCTTACCCCATTCATCCCATTTCACTCTGGCAACTGAGTTAATTGTCTCTGTTTGCATGTGCCTTAGCTCCCACCCAGGTCTGTACCCCTAAGTACAGTATACATCCTGTTATACATGACTGTTATAAATACATGACTGTTATACATACATGACTTCTTATTAAATGCATGCATTTACAATATAGATTCAATTATTCCATGCTGTTTACAGGCTCAGAATAACTCCCATTGAGGTAGAGGTTAGCCTGAGCTTCTGTTCTGTGCCAAAATAAGTATTTAAAATGGGTGTGTGCCACTGCCCCAGCATTGCTGCTGCTGTCAGTTAAGCTCCCCTGCACTTAATAACACATTCTATAACAGAACACTCTTTAGTTTGCTTAAGCAAAAAATAGCAGGTGGTGTTGAAAACAGGTCTCCTTTCACGCCACATTGCTGGACGTTATCATTGTCCAGAATGTTTAACCATCTAATTTGAAACATGCTACAGTATAGTAACAACGTTAACAGGTTGTGGAAGTACCCTTATGAAAAAGCTGCAGTAAAGAGTGAAAAATCAGATTAGAAATTCAGCTTTATAGGGTCTCGAATGCTGCTCACATTCTTTAGACATCTCCAAATCCAAACACCAACAAACATATACATTCAAACTTGTGAATTCTGTAAGTTTAGATTTGTACGTGAAATACAAGACTTGCTATATTTTTAAGTCATAAATTACTCCAGAAGGATATACAATATGTAAAGCTTTTCCCCAAACCGGTATCACTTCATATATTCTGCAATAAAATATGTCAATTGTTTTATAGTGTTTCAACACATTTCAGCTTTTCAAAAATAAAAAAGGGGTTCAAGAGTACAAAATGGAGTAGCTTTACCTGCAGTATAGGAGTTTGTAGTCCAAATATCACAGAATATGACTTTATGGTAAAAGGCATATTTCCTGTAAATGTACAGAGTATCTTATTTCTAACCTTTGGGACAAACCATATATTTGCTGGACATTTGTTGCTTATGGTTTTGCATACTTTGGATACAAATGCCCAGCAAACAATTTCATGGAGTGCTCGTATCAGTTGCACTGGGGGCACAAGCACTTAAATGAGCTTAAGCCTTTCCAATCCCTCACTTATTTTAAATGAATAATTTACTGAGGGGAGAAGAGGGAGACATGATTACTTCCAAAGACCAGAATTAAAAAGGCAGCCTCGCAGCTCACCACCTTGTCATAGATTCACCCTCCTGTCAACCCTCATTCTCAAGGCAGCTTCTTACATCTCATTTTCTCATAAACACCAGGTTTGCAAGTCACAGGGGAAATGCAAGCCCTAATGAAGAGCTGTGGACAGCGCCAGAGCAACCTGGAAAACAGACAGGACTTGGGGGCGGGGACCAATGGAAGCCAAGAAATCCAGGCTGGGAAAGAAAAGTCAGCCAGGCGATCCTTGCAGAATCAGCCGTCTGACCAAATTAATATCATGGAAGTTTGCCAAAGGCCGCAGGGGAGACGAGAGGCCTAACCACTGCCTCCAGTGAGCAAGCAGCAAAGACTCCTGGTGTTCCACAAAGGAGGTTTGCCATACAAACAGGTGGGTTAGTGTTTTCATGCTGCTGACATAGCTAAAGCTTCTAAGCTGATCCCCAAACTTTTGAAAATCAAGATAGGAATGGCCTTCTGGCACCCATCTGTCTCGGGAGGCAATAGAAGAGTGTGCCTTCAGGGATAAAGCTGAACCTTTGGAGAGTTACAGTGCCTGCTGTGGCCTAGCGACCACTATGGGAGAGACCTGTTTTGTGGCAGCTGGGGCAGATGAAGGCCTCTTGTTTTTCTGATGCACGTGTACCATGGAGTTTCTTCTTTCTGTGCTCCTCCCAGCTGTCATCCCTCCCCTAGTCATGGTCTTGCTGTGTATATTAGACATAGGTGAACATAGACAGTGCCAAGCATGGTAAACAAGTATGCTTAACACAAAAGTTGAGGCAGAAGCTCATTCGAGAAGTGATCAGGGTAGACAAGAACAGGACCTTGGACAGCTCCAAGGGGCCCTGCTAAGGCAGCTCTAGGCAATGTTGCCTCATTTATTTTTAAAAACAAACAAACACATTTGTTTTCACCACATGGGTCTCAAAGCAGCTCACACCAATAAAATATACAATATGCAGAATTTAAAACAAACCTGCAAAATTTAAAAAGTCAGTAATTTAAAATCTCTCTTTTTTAAAGTAAAACACCTGAGAAGGACTCAAGAGGGCAAAGGACTCCTGAAATGTAAGTTTTGACCAGACATCTGAAACTCAGTAGGGCCGGTGCCTGTCTTCTTGTAGGAGGGAATTCCATAGGCCCACAACACTGAATGTGTGACTTTACTTGGGTATGAGTCATGCTTCTGGCCCATAAGCAACCACTAATGGTGCTCAGGGATCGACCTGGGGTATACAGAGTAAGACAGTCCTTAAATGACCCTAGCCCTAAGTTGTGCAGGGCTTTGCACACTAGTACCTTGAAACTGGCCCACTTGCAGACAGGAAGTCAGTTCAGTTCTTTTAACATCAGCCTTATGCAGACTGTCCAGACCTGGAGTGTGGTGGGCTCCCTGGAGAAGCTTGTCTGTGTGTCTGAGTCAGAGGAAGGTAATAGGCTTGGTCTCAGCTGGAAGGAGCCCAAATACGGTACCCCCAAGGAAATAGCCTGGACCTCATCTTATTCCTCTGCTCTACACATTGCAAGGAGCCAGTGTCATTGGTCATCTATCTCTTGTCCCATTCTGCAAGCGATGTTTAAGTAAATTCTTTTCCCTTCACTGTGAGAGCTTAAGAACATAAGCAGAGCCCTACTGGATCAGGCCAGTGGCCCATCAAGTCCAGCATCCTGTTCTCACAGTGGCTAAGCAGATGCCCATGGCAGGCCCACAACCAGGACCCAACTACCACACCACTCTCCGCCCCTGTGGTTTCTGGTATTAAGATTAAAATGTATTTATCTGCATAGGCCTTTGCAAGCTAGCATGAGGGAACTGCTGTTTCGTTGCTGCTATGAACTAAGCATTTTGTTTATATGTTTGTGAGATTTTACTGTAGATCATTTCGGGTGATAGTAAGTTGCCTCGAGGGTCTGTCTTGGCAGACAGGCAGAGTAGAAATGCTTTAAATAAATAAGAACAAAAATAGGGATAGGACAATGTTTCAAGGGCAACCATGACAGAGGTTTCTTTATTTAAAAGTGAAGTAGTTTGCTCCACAGAGTCCAAGGACACAGAAGTATAAGTCATTTTGGGAATTTGGAGAACCAACATGATGTAGTGCTTAGTGTGTCAGAATAGGACCTGGGAAATCAGAATTCAAATCTCCACACAGACATTAAGCTCACTGTGTTACCTTGAGCCAGTCACTGCCTCTCAGCCTAACCTACCTCGCAGGATTGCTGTGGGGATTAATTGAGAAGGGGGAGAACCATGTTGACCACCTTGAGCTCCTTGGATAAAGTGGGATATAAACAAACAAACAAATAATAAGAGCTTCACAGTCAATCTATATAAAATGCTCAGTTCTTAAAACTGTCACAACCAAATAAGGCCCAGGAAGAGGCTATGCAAATACGAGTAGTCTCAGTTTTCAGATGTCCAAGGTGATTATAGTTAGGTGAGCATGTGTTCTACTTTACAGAGGCTGTCCAGTTAAAGATGAAGAACCAAAAAAGGGGAGAAACAGGGAGGAGGAGGAGGATTGAAGTTGCCCATCAGCAACCTGGATAGCAGGTAAGGAGGCACACAGGTCACCTGCTGTTTGTCTTCTCCAGTATGGTAAGAAGTAGTCTCTTTCTGGATAATTAAATATAGTGATTATTTCTAAATGTGCATCTGTAACATAAAATAGGACATGTTATGTTTGGCAATGCACAAGTGGCCACTCTCCATCAAGGGCAGGGGGCAGATGAAGCCCAGTAGTGCCACTAAATGCACCACTTTGCTTTCTCCCATACAAGAGAATGGATGCCACACTTTGATAGGGAAAATGAAAGGCTGTACTTGGAGACACTGGTAAGGTGCACGCAAAATTTACCTCCACCACCAACTCTTGCTGGCCCAGCACTCACTGTCAGCAACTCAACTGAGGAGTCCCCCCCCCCACGCTTTCTCCCAGACATTCTGCAGTGAGCGAGCACCCAAATTCCAGCAGCTCTTTGATGCCATCTAGTGCCAGAACAAGAGAAGTGTCATCAGCCTTGCATGTCAAGAGAGCATTGACTATGAGGTTAGTATCTTTTTTAACATGAGTTTTCAAATCACTTCTCAGAACTTATGTTAGGCCTCTGTTAATACCTTAGGGAAGTGTGCCTGTTGTGTGAATATGCTCAGTACTGGAGAAACCATCAAATATCCCCACCAAATGTACAAAATTCTCTACATGAAGAACTTGCTCATGTGTGTCTATATATACAGTGGACCCTCGACTTACGAAGTTAATCCGTTCCGACGGATTCCTCGTAAGTCAAAATCATCATAACTCGAGTCCCCATAGGAATGCGTTGGAGAACGCATTCATAGGTCGAAAAAACCTCCGGAACTCGAGGAAACCGCATTTAAAACAGCCGCGACTTCCGATTGGAAGTCGAAAAAATTCGGAAGCGGCCGCTTTGATCCCTCGCAACTCGAAAAACTCGTAAGTCGGGTCATTCGTAAGTCGAGGGATCACTGTATCTCAACATCCTGGCTTGAATGCAGATGAATGCATCAGAATGAATCACCCCGTGTGGTGATGTGTTTTATTATAATCACATACAAATGCACATGTGGCACTTCCAGGGGCATGTTTGACTAACAATGGCAGATAACCTCTGGTTAATATCCTGGGTGCAGCTTCCTGGGGCCAAATTCTGCAAAGCCCACATGAAGACTCACCAACATAGCCTGATGCTCCCAGGCAACTCCCATTCCCATTACAGGTAGGGCTGTGGCTCCTGCCTCTGCACCAGGAGTCGTTGTTGTTGTCCCCCTTATTATTTACATATTTCCCTGGTGCATTGCAACACAAAAAAGAACAAAAACTGAGACAGAGAGAGACTGGTCTCCAGCAAAGAGACGGTAACAGCTTTTAATCAGACAAGAGTCAGTACACCCGTTAAGACAAATACTGTTCGCCTCTTTCTAGAAGTTCCTTCACATACCAGCAGGGAAGAACATGTTTCCTCAGGAAATTAAAGCAGTGTGCAAGCCAGTGCTTCACTTTTGTTGGTTTATTATTATAATTTTCCCCCTCCTGTGACTATTTACATTACAGTACCTCTTTGTGATCAACCGGGAGGGCTGGGAGAGGAGTGTGTGTGTGTTATCATGGGCATAGATGCCCAAGTCAAGAAAGGCAGATCTGCTTATTTATAGATTTGTACATTATACATATATATATATGTGCGTGTGTGTGAGTGTGTGTGTATACACAGATACATTGCTCTCTTTTTTTGAAGTATTAAAAAATTGATCAGCCATCAATCTATAAAAAATACCTAACTCTACAAGGTAGAAAAAGAAAAAGAAAAGCCTTCCTTCTCCAAGTATACACTGATTTACACCCAAGAGTCCACTGGAAATGTACAATACGTGGATTCTTTCTCCAGATTTCAGGGGTGGTTGAGTGGGCACAGCAAGGGGATAAATGTGAAGGTGGGTGTTTGAGCTCAAAGAATCGCTGTCCAGGTGGAGAAGCAAACACTTCCGCATTTTTTGTCCCTGTGTTCCTCACCCCCACACTTGATCTAGCTAGAAATTATAGAGCATGAACCCACTGATTATAATAATAATACAAAAAAATAATTCCACATAATCTGGCCATGGTGCCGCAATTCATCCTGGGAACCTGGTAAATGCAATTGAACTCAATGGGAGCAAAACCCAGTGACCTTGGATTGGGGTGCTCACTTTGGTGCATTTTTTAATTAAAAAAAAACAGAATAGGATTGTTGCTTTCCCTGTACATCAGGGGTTGAGAACTCAAGCACTTTATGCTTTCCAGGAGGAAGGAGATATGTCAGCTGTCACTGCCTACTTCTGCTCTCCATGAGAGCCAGATGCTTAGATGGCTTGGGCAAGTATGTGGGGTACCGCTACATACCTTGTGCCTAAATGTGTGTGCTTTAAGAGAGAGGGCAGGGAGATCTAAAAGAGAGGGAGAGGGAGAGAGAAGGCACCCAGAAAAAGCTCAGAACTCTCAGCTCCATCCCAGAACCAAACCTTCACTGGGAGTACCAGGCACTGGCGAATCAGTGCCCCTTCTTAGGCGGTCCTGAATGTTTTCTATGTGCAAAGCAGCAGGATCCATCAACAATAGATTTACGCTCCACCTTCCCTGTTCCCTAGTTGTGCCATTAAAAAGAGAAACCCCCAAGCAAAACATGATTTAAAACCAACCCCCAGGGCCAGATTTTAAAATATATATATAGAAGAACACCGTAACCTTCCGGTTCTGTGGAGACAGCATACCTTTTAGGTATGGGAAAAACCAACCTTTTCCTATAAAATTTGGGATGGGGAGGTGGGCAACATACGTTTTTTCTTCCAATTGGGCTTAGAGAGAAGGGAAGAAGGGAGGATTAAGCTGCAACACATCCATCTCTCTCATCCTGTCCCAAAAGGTATGCAAAATGAAGCAAACAACCCAAAATCCTGCCAGCTTTAACCATTTTAGATTTGACTCTTGTTATGGATATGATGGCATAAGCTTCATTCCTGGTTAATGGAACATTCTGTGCAGCAAGACATGGTTATGTCAGCAGCTGAACAGCTTGCTTCTCTGTCTGAAGTATCTTAAATCTCTCTCTCCCCCCCTGCAAAAAAAAGTTTCTTATGGGATAGAACAGTCACTATTCCTGTCTTAAAGTGACCAAACTGCTGCAAAAATAAAAGGATAAGATAAAGGTGTGCAGTGAAGGTAAAGGGATGTGGCTGCTGCTGCTGCACATGAGGGGAAGAATAGCTCTGCTTCCAGTGCTGAAGTATCATCAGCTGAGCATCCCCCCCCCCCGGTGCCTCCAGCAGACCAACATCACCTGGTGGGCAGCTGGCCTGCAGAATAGCCATCAGCTGCGACTAGGTCTTCAAGTAGAGGGTGTCAGTAGGCAATTTTTTAAAACTATGCCAGAAAGCCCCTCTCCTATTTCCCCACCAGCCAGAACCTGTTCATCTCCCTGCAATCTCTGATGAGAAACAAGCCAGCCATGTTTTTTTTAAGGCAGCTTGCCAAAGGAAAGGGGTCAGGGATCAGGGATCCCTCAAATATTTTGCTGGGTGCAACAGGGGGATGCTTCTGCAAGCTAAAGAGACTAAAACTTTCAGACCAGGTAAGGGCCCTTTTCTCCCCCTTCCACTGGTTCAATGATAAAAGTCATCCACGTGTCTTGTGGCCTTGACCCCTCTTGGAGGGGGCCCACAGCTTCAAGAAGGGAGATACTGCAGAGTGCAATTGATATGTCTCCCAGTGAGTTTTCAGGAAGGATTGGGTGGGCAAGGCAAGGGAGGGAGGCAGGCAGTGGAGAACTTCTCTTCTTCATCTCCCCTGTGATGGCTGCTGCGGGGCAAGAGAGATTCGGACCTCTTTTCTCTCCCCTTTGTGTGTGCAGGGCAGGGCTGTAAGCTTACAGGAAGAGGGTTTCAAGTTGCAGCCCAGCACAGCAGGCTGCTGGTGTGCGTTCCCATTCCCCTACCCCCTTTTTCCACTGTGTTCAGCGTCTTGCATTTTTTCCCTCTGGGTTTCCTTTTGCCCACCCCCACCCAACCCTCGTGAGTCACAAGGGCGCAAAAACCCACTGGAGTCAGCGCGGCCAGGCTCAATAGCCATCTCTCTCTCCCACAAGTCCACCAGGTTCCACCACCTAACCAACTTCATGATGTGAGGCTTCCCGCGCCTTCTTTGCAGAAGAGCCAAGACTTGCCAGCATCTCCTCAAGAGCAGCAAATGCACTGCACCCAAGTGTCACTCAGGACTGCAGTTCTCAGCCTCCTACTTGACCTCCAGGATGGATGGGTTGGTTTCCATGATGGCCACAATGATCCGGTCAATGTAGTCCTGGAGCCGGAAATTGATCTCTTCTTGTTTCTGAATCGCCTCCATTAGCTGCAGGCGGGAGGGAGAAAAGGGAAACTTGTTACATGAAGGCTATTATTCTGAGTCGGTCAACTCTGGGCTGGAACAGCTTGTCCAAAGGCACAGTACAATGATGAACTGCTGCACAGAGGGCCATAGCACAGTGGTAGGGCATCTGCTTTGCATGCAGAAGTCCCAATCCCCAGCATCTCCAGACAGGGCTGGGAGAGAATCCCGCTTGAAACCCTGGAGAGCCGCTGCCAGTCAACGTAGACACTACTTGTAGACAACTTCCTATGTTTCTGTGCAGAAAAAAGCTCCCAAATACAAGAGCAGCAAACCATTACCAATAGTCATTCCTAACGGAATCTCAGTGGAATCAATCCAGAGCTTGTTCTTGCACCTTCGATGGAACATACCAACCACAAAGTAGCAGCTGCCCTGTTCCATCTCCCTTCATGCTTCTCACTGTTTCCTTCAGTGGATTTTAAAGGTGGTTGACAGCTGTAGTTGTGTGTTGTCTTAACTGACATCCCTTACAACTAAATATACAGAGTGAGGCTCACCTGCACCCCAATTTTACATGGTTATTAGGGAAAGATTTTGAAATGAATCCCAGGGTAACTGCTTTATATACCACTCTAACACTGCCTCTTCTAAAGAGAACTTACATGACTATTTACTGAATTGTTTTTTACTGATCAGCTTTCACTAACAAAATACAGCTTTTATATTTTCTGATTTAAGACCCCTAGGGGAAGCTTACAACTCTTAAATGCACCAATAAAACCATATTCAGAGAGAGAAATAATAATAAAAGCACAAAAATGGCACAATCCCCACCCCATATACCTATTTTATCATTACAATGGGTTGTAAGTGACAAGGAGAGTACTGCAGAAGGGTGGACCACAAATTAAAATTTAAAGATTCTGGTCTAACTTCCATTTTCTCACTGGAATAAATACTTTTCAACTTCCTAAAGGCCAGAAACTTTTGTTTGTTTTTGAGGGGGGAAGAAATACGGTTTCTGTCTCATCAGGATTCATACCTGCCAAGTTCCATGTAGGCACAGCACTTCAGTGCAGTATCAAGAGCGAAAACTCAGCATTATGAAGAACACTGTTGCATTTGATTATTTGTTCCGAGTTAAAACAGGAGTGGGGGGCTTGCATCTGCCAAACTGATAATTTATAATGTATTAACACTTGGATACCAGAAAATGATTTAAGTCCTTAGTCTTCCTTAAAAACCCAAAGTTTTGAAAGGTTTGAGTTCTGACTGCAAAATTTTACCACCAAACTTTTGATTTCCATTTCATATGAATTTAATTTCACCTTTACTGCTGACAGGAAAGTGGTACCCAGAGTTTCCCGCAGACCCTCCCACAGTACCTCATCTCTGGAGACGGAGCTGATTTCTGCAGCCAGAGATTCAGAGAAGGAAGCAGAGAAGAGGTTCTTGGCGCCTTGAATACTGAGGTTTATGATCTGCCCATTCAGCTCGTCATTCTGTTCCTTCAAGTTTCGGTTATCCTGTTGGCAAAAAGAAACCCAAAATGTTAAGACTGTTATCACTACCAGCTCCTTCCACTATGAACAAATGTGTGAAGCTGCCTTACTGCAGATGCCCACCATCTAGTTCAGAATTCTGACTGACAGTGTATGTGATACACTTTCATGTAGCCTTTGCAACCTCACATCCATTCATGCCACAGATTGACAGCACACATAAATATCTTTCAAAACTAAAACATATGTGCCATGAGTTCTATCTAATGCTCCCTGTGCATTGCTTTGCTGGTGCGATGGGACTCTTTCTCTCCTCCCCTCGTGCGCTCCCAAATTCTGCTCTGGAGAGTCCCCCAACCCCCCAGAGCAGATTTTGAGGACACATGTGGTGCTGTAGAAGAGAGGACAGGAAGAGAACGCTGCACTGAGCGCATGCAAGTCTGTTGCCCTAGTGGATTGGATACGACCTCATAAACCTCGGCTGAATTAAAAATGATTATAAAATTAATTCAGATGCATGGTCATAATTTCCTGGCAGCTGTGACAAATAATGCCACCATATAAGTAATATAAAACTGGTTCTCCAACAACAACCGTGCCCAAAACATCCTGACGTGTTTCATCCAGGTAATATAAAATGATGCTTGACAAAAAATATTCCCTTGTGTCTGCAGAATAAATAGAAAGCTATATCTTTAATGTAAATGCATTTAAAAATGCATTTTTGATCCTGCAGTGGGATGCCTTATAAAGAAGCTGACCATCTAGATATGCTCTGCAGATATGTGGATGACATTACTTGGCACCTACAATCTGTAAAAGACCCGTAAATGGCAGAAGATCTAAGTTTAAGAATAATGTGCCATGGAATGATCATTTTAGCATACTACTGGGAGAAGTGCATATGATTAATGAGTGCACAATTGTTCTGCTTAGCCAACATACCAAATCCTAAGGGCACAATAATGGTTTAAGGACCAAAGATTCAACAGTTTAGTTATAAACTTGCTCATTTATTTTGACCTCTCTCCACCCAGCATCTGACCTTTAGTTGTTCCACATTTTTTTAGCATCCTCTTGCATTTAATTTGAACCAGTCCTCAAATGCAGGGCCAGTAGAGCTATACTGAGACCCACAATGTTCTCTCCTCCCAGTGCCCAATCCAGCTATAGCAAAAAGCAGGTCATGACTTTGCTATCAGTTGGAAGACCCCCAACCTCACCTCCACTGGGCCAGTGAACACACAATCACAAGGAAGTCTGTAAGGGAAGCTCAAGTACCTGCTTGAGCCGCCTGATCTCTTGCTCCAGTTCTGTCTCCCGCGTCCGGCTGTTGTATTCCTGGAGGCCTATGCTGCTGCTCCTGCCCCTTCGCTGTTCTGCTTCCAGCTTGAAGAGCTGCAGGTGCTCCAGTTGTTTCCTGAGGTCCTCAATCAACTGCAAGGCAAGGGAGGCAAGTTAAATTAGTGGAGGACTATAGCCCAAGAGCGACTCTTTACTGCAAGGAGGTAAATGGGCTGGTGCACTAGGTGTGTAATGCAAAAGGCACAAATGCCTCTGTACTGATAATGTAATATTTATTCAAAAAGGGGGGGGGGAGAGAGAGAGAGAGAGAGAGAGAGAGAGAGAGAGAGGGAGGAGGCCTTTAAACTCTGATAACCTTACACCCACCCTGAAATGAAGTCTTAAACAGAATCCTATGATCTACAACTAGTTCCACCCGAAACTGGAGATCAACAACCAAGGGCAGGACTGATAAGGGCCAAGACTTTACAGCAGGGATGGGGAACCTGTGGCCCTCACTATGCTGCTGGGACTCTTAACTCCTATCAGCCCCAGCCAACACATGCTGATGGGAGTTGTAGCCCAAAACATCTAGAGGGCACCAGGTTGGCAAAGGTTGGTTTAAGCAATGCATTTTGCTAAACAGAAGAGTGAAAAAAGACAAGGAAAAAGCCTGCTCTGGAGGGGATGGGATGGGTTTTTGTTTCTTTGATCTTGTTCTTATGTATTTTGTGCTTTAATATTGTATTTTTATGTCGTGAACCGCCTCAAGATCTGTGAAGGACGGTATACAAATTTAATAAATAATACAAATAATCTAGTCAGAAGAAGAGTGAGATATCTGGGGGTGGGGATGAGGCAGGATATCAGGGAGTGCCCCCTGGTGCAGTCCCCCTCTGGAAACCAGCAGACTCTGCTCACCTCCTGGGTAGATTCCTTGTCCTTTTGGAACTGGTGCCTCTCGTGGGTCAGCTTGTCTCCCAACTTCCTCTTGTTCTCCTGCTCCTCATTGAGCTGCATTGTGAGGTCTTCTATCTCGTCTAGCAACTTCTGCTTCTCCTGAAAGAAAGCCAGGGAAATGAAACTGTGACCCTCCCAACACTCTCGCCTCTTCCAAGCACCTCTGAAGTCCAGCAAGACCCCATGCCTTCCTTCACTTGGAAAAGGGACACTGCAGAACTGATTGCTACCAAGCTCAGTTACTATCCCTGTATCCCAAAATACACAACACTGGCATCCAATTCAGGGCTGTTTGAGCTGACACACTGTCCACAAGCAGTTCATGATGCTGAGAGCAGGCTTGAGGAGGAGCCCACAACCAGCCATGTCAGAATTTGTGTTGACAACTTAAAAACATTGGCCTGCCGCTAGAGGGCAGAATGACAACAAGCAAGGAACATAAGAAACCTGCTTTAAACAAGGAAAAGGGGTTAGAAAGGCACAAGTGATCCAGATAAGGTAACACGTGTGATTGGTTGGGTTCTATTATTATGGATGCTGCTTGAATCTCTCCCCTCATAGGGTCAGCAAAAGTGGGAGACCCCTTGGCCAAACATGAATGTAATAGAGGGCCTTAGGCATACCTTCTTCTCAGCTTCATCACCCCACCCGCATCTGTAACATGAAGGTAACACTGGCCTACTTTATATGATTGTTGTACACTCTTGGTCTTCATAACCCTCATTAAAGATGTCTTATTAAGTGGAATAAAGTGACTACGCATGTTGCAAAAAAGCAATTAAAAAGTTCTTCAATTAAATTTCTAGCAGCAAAGAAGTTGCTGAGATGAGTTCTTACCACAACTATCAGCTTGTCTTTTTCAGCACTCTCTAAAATGTTGACTAGATATGCTTTACATGATGGAATAGCCACCAGTTTTCAATATCTAACCAAAACAATTATTTGCTACCAGTAACAATTAGTAACTAGAAGCCTAACTGAAGGTTGCAACTCAATACCCTAAGTATTCAACAATGCAGCAAAAATAGCCAAATTAAGCTTCCAAAAAGCAGGACAAAAGTAGCCTCTTGGATTGAAAATCACAGAACAAACAAAAGTGTAGATTTTAAGACAAGGAACCTTTCTTTTAAAAATGTATCTTCCAGAAACCATTACTCTCAAGTTAAAAGGACAAAAACTGAAAGTACATACTATTAGCTAACATTTGAAACAAGGTGTCAGAATGTCTGGTTTTGATACCACATATTGCCCATTTTGTATAAAATGACAGAATTCATATACAATAGTAATTTCCCAGTTATATACTTGGATACAAGCTTTATTTGTGAAGTTCTTGAAGAACTTTGGAAAATCAATTACCCGCTGCAAAATTCCCCTCTCCCCTTTCCTTCTCATATCTGAAAAGAGCTGAATACTTGTAGCCTGCACCCCAAAATAAAAGTCTCACTCACTTGCACTGTTTTGTATCTTGGATTACAGGTGACCCACCCCCTGCCGCCGCAAAAATTAAGTCAAAATCACAACCCCTCCAACCTAGCATTCCACTTGATCATATAAGAGAAAGTTGATGCAGTATCATCTTAGGATAACCGCTATAGCAAACCACAGGAGATACATCGTACATTTCTATGCATATTTACTCCAAATAAATCCCTGTTATATTCAGTGGGGTTTACTACAAGGTAAGTGAACATAGGGATTGGAGTCTGAAAGTGACAGGTTTGAAGTTACAAGGCAGCCTAGGCTCGCATTCAGAGAAAGGCTAGTATCTGACCTCAGGGGGAGACAATCAGAGATTTGCATCAGTGCATGACCTAAAGCAGGTGCGAAGCACCTCTGGCAAGAGCAAACTGAGCACAGCTTGCTCTGAAGGCAAGGATGCTGAGTCACCGTGGGATAATTAATGCTGTGTCACTGAAACATAGAGCCATATGCATTTTTCTTTACCGCTGAGTTCTGGTCCAGAGGACCTTTCCTTTTATTTTTAAGGCACACAGATCTCTGCTTGGCAGAGACACCTCACCTCCTCTAGCCTCTCAATATTGGCTCTCAGGCAAGGGACACAGGATCGAAGTTCGCCGTTCTCATCATCCAGCTGTTGTATCCTGCAGTTCACAGAAACAAGCATAAGCTTGGAAATGTATTGCCATCCCTGCAAACAGGAGGCCTCTCTGCCTGGCCCTTGTGACTCTCCCCAAGCCACACCCCTCACTGGCCTTGGCTGGCCTCATGTGCCCTTGAACCCTGATCTTGCTTCTCACTTGCCTGGATGGAGAATAGAGAAGTGTGTGTGAGTGTAAATAACTGTACAAAGCCAAAAATTTATATCTGTTGCTCCGCCCACTTTTAGCTCTGGTCCCAACCACCCCTGGCATGTGAACCCCTGGAAGGCAAAGGGGAATGTAGCCCCCCCACCACCAACACGTGTTAACTATGTGTTGTATGAATAAGGGCTTCCTTTTTTACGTGCTGAACCTTCCGCCAGTGAATGTAACTGGATAACCCCGAGTAAGGATGTGCCTAAGCGGAGTCTCCATGCATTTGCCAACCGTACCGGGCTTGGAGGTTCTCGATCTCAATGCTCTTCTCCCGCTCCATCTTGCTCAGCAGCTCCCGCTGTTTCCGGATTTCATCCATGAGGACCTCATCCGATTTCAGCTCCTGCTCTTTCAGCTGCTCCTCCAGGGCGTTCGCTCTGTGGAGACATAGAACGGTTGTGGAATTCAGTGGCTGACACTCCACAGGGCAACTCCCCCTGGAGCACAACTGTTTAGGTGAAAAAAGCATTTTGCACACAAATGAAGGAAAATAACATTTGGTATAGGGGTCATTTCACCATGCCGATTCGAACAGGTAATTTTCTTATTATGTATACTTGTTTTAAAGTTGCTGGTTTTATTTATATTTAGACAAAATACTACTGTACATTAAATTTGTTTTTAATGTTCGCTCTTATAAACATTATTTGCTTACTATTTCAGGTAGTTCTTTGTAAATGCTTAGAAACATAGAAATTGTGCTTAAATAAATAAGAAGTATTCTATTTGAAATGGCACACATGCACACCACACCCAAATTACTGGGGCATGTAGGGGAAGCATGAGGCCCATAATGAAATCCACGAACTGCACACCCTATCCTCACAATATTAGCTGAATCATGTCCCCAACCCAATGATTTGAGCATTGGCCTAATTTCTTTGTTTAAACCAGGGGTCCCCTGCTTTATAAGTTGATCAACTTATATAGCTGTCATGGACCCTAACAGACCTTACCAAAATAGTGAACCACAATAACTAAATAAAAGAGAAAAATTATATTGAGTATAGAGGAAAATAGAACACTGAGTTGACCTTGATGCTTTTATACACCCCAAACCAGAACCAGTTCTCCTCTTTCTCATTGTCTCCACCAGCTAAATAACAGAGCATGGTAAAGTAAATTCTACTAACAATTGATAGGGCTGTGTCATGTCTCAAGCCCTTTCATTCCACACAACTGTGTCGCATGCCATTTCTGAACACACAGACAGGCTCATCTCAAAGCTGACACCTGTCGTGCAAGCCAACCTCCCACCCACCCGCTTTTTACCTGTGCACCAGTTGTAGGTTTTCCTGCTTTAAGCGGCTGTGCTGCTCCCCATTTGCCACCGTGTCCTTTTCCAGCTCTGTCACTCTTTTCTCTAGGAAGATCACCTGCAGAAGGAGCAGTGAGAGTCAGGCATTAAAAGGCCTGTCCTTCCTGCTTCACCCATAGGGCATGAAAGCCAGTCTGGGGCCAAAGGTTTTGGTCCAATTCAAGAGCAAGCAGCTCTAACCAGCTGTACACTTTGTTTCCTCCATACTTCATGGTCCTTTGCTTAACGTCATATTATCATCCTTGGCTCCTTAGTCTGTAATACCCAAAGCCTCACCTTTTGGGAGAGATTTAAAAATAGAATGCTCCTTCTTGGTAATCCATTTGAGTCAATGCTCAGGGCTGCTGTTTCAAAACCCTTAAGATGCTGGAAGCTCGCATATCCTAAGCCAGTGCTCCACAGCAGCAACAGCAGCAGCAGCAGCAGCAGCAGCAGGGAAAGTGGGGGGTGACCTTCTTGTAATCATGGATAGGGAACCTGTGGCCTTTAATAAAGGATGGGTTAGAAATTTTTCTAAACACATAAAAAGTAAAGCATCCCAGTGGCCATGCAGGCCGGGGCTGGTGGGAGTTGGGAGCCTGAAATTGTCTGGAGCAGTACTGCAACAGCATTACACCCTTATGGGAGGAGGGTGTCTGCTGCCTCTCTGTATGAGCCACTGGTCTGTGTTAGTCTCCTCTTGATCAGGAGACACATACCCAGATCTTTAACAGAGAGACAGATAGCGAGAGAAGAAAGCATTTGCTTCCACACACTCTAACAGTAATGCTTTCCAGCTGTAAAGCACACCCACCTTATCAGTGATGTCCTCTTCCAGGCATTCATTGTTGTTCCGGAAGGGTTCTTCCATTACATCCAGAGGGAGAGTTCCTGTCTGGTGAAGGTGCCTGTAACGAAGACAGACCAGGCCGATCCAAAGCAAGAAGACCATTAGAAGGACCATCATCACAGAGGAGAACACCAAACTAGCACAGTTGTGCATGGGTTAACATTTCCACCTTGCTCCTTTCCCTTCCTGCAGGGGATTCCATCATCAAGTGCAGTTCAGAAGCCCTGCCTGACTACCAGAGTTGGATTTCTCAATTTAAAAAACCCAAACACTTCTGTTTCACAGGCTACTGTCTGCCCACCCACAGCATCCCTCGATAGTCCTCTAAGCTGAGCAAGGTTGTCTGGCACCTTTGTGGGGTGGCAGAGAGAACAATAGCGTATTACCAGCTCCCCACACTTACACACCTTTTCCCTTTTGCTCTTTGGAATATGGGATGATTAAGATCTGACTTTCTCCCACTTAATTTCTTTCTGATCTTCATGGCAGCGAGATAAAACAGGTGCTCAAGAGCAATAAAGAACATGAAAGAGGCAGGACCATGGCTCAACGCTGCAGCATATATACTTAGCAGGCTGGACGTCCCAGGATAAATTGCTGGAGTGGCCTGTTTGCATCTGGGAATCCTACATTCAAATCCTCACCCACACTAAAGCCTATTAGACAGCCTTGGGCAAGCAGCAGTCTAATCTACTTCGCGGAAAGGGCTGTAGCTCAGGAGCACAGCACCTGCCTTGCATTCACAAGTTTCCAGGTTGAATCCCCACATTTTCAGGTAGGGGCAGGAAATTTCTCTGCCTTAAACCCTGGGGAGCCACTGCCAGTCAGTGTAGACCATACTTAGCTAGGTGGAAAGCATAAGGCAGCTTTCTATGTTCCATAAGAGGCAGGCTGGGAGGCAGAGAGCAAATTGGTAAAACAGGTCCTCCCATCACATTGTGACTCCTGCATTGCAGGGGGCTGGACTAGATGACACTCATGGTCCCTTCCAACTCTACAATGCTACGATTCTATGCCCCCACACCCATGGAAGCTGCTTACATTTTAACACTTCTCCCTGTGTGCCTCTGTTGTGGTCCAAAGGCCATCATTTTATGACACGACACCCAGGCCAGACATTTATCAGCTGTTAACTAGTAATGCACTTTATCACTGAAAGAGTGTTCAATATTCCACCCAAAGGACAAGGGGGAGGCAGGCTTCGGGTGTCCTCTTCCTTCCCCTCCCACCATGCAAAGCCTTAATACAGAAATTCATGCACCGAGACTGTGAATGGATTGTGGTGTTTGAAGGGTGGCTAATAATAGGTGGTTAATGATAGGTTACAGGTGGTTAATAAAAGTTACACTGCTGATGAACCAAAGGAAAGCATGAAAAATATACAGGCAGCTTGGAAGCTATGGACCTCATTCCATATCTCCCTCCACAGCAGCAAAACCTGTCTCTTGCAAACAAGGCAGAGCCAGGAATACCATCAGGTTTGGTAAAGAAATGCCACCCCCATATGGCAGGGATAGCCAACCTAACCCAGAGGTTACTGGACTACAACTCCCATCATCCCTAACCACTGGTCCATGCTAGGTGGGGCTGATGGAAGTTGGGGCCCAGCAGCATTTATTTGGAGGATGCCATGTTAGTTACTGTGGCGTGGTGGCAGGAGGAGGACACAGCGGTGACTGGGCAATCAATATTGTCCCAACCAGTGTGCATGTCAGAAAGAAACTGGTCCCACTGGCCAGCTAATGCAAGAGGGTTGGTGAGCTGCATCCTGCCCCCCCCCCAATAAACAAGGAAAGTGAAGAAAAAGCTCCAATCTCATTGGCACCTCTCATGGGTGTCACCTGGGGCAGGGGTGTGTGAGTAGTCCCTCCCATGCAGTTTTTAAATGCTCCCTCTCTCTCTTCACTTCAGAGGTTCAGGTTGGGTATAAATGTAATAAATAGAATAGAATTTAAAAACAGATGGAGGACTCTCTCTCTCTCTCTCTCTCTCTCTGTGTGTGTGTGTGTGTGTGTGTGTGTGTGTCACCTACTTTGGGGGAGGCAGTTGCTGGTGTTTTAGCTGCTTAGATGTATCCACCTAAGTTTTAGTCAGAGTAGACCTATTGAAAATAAAGGAACTAAGTCCATCATGTCCATTCATTTCAGTGAGTTACTCTGATTAAAGCTAACCCCTTTTCCCAGACCCAAAATGGCAGCAAAAGCAACACCTAATCCAGTGAAGGACACCCACCCCTTGTGCAACTTTCATAGTTTAATCATGAGTCCTGAAGGGCGGACCAACAGATGGGTATCCACATGCTCTGGGTGAATTTTGGCAAATCAGCAGCAGGGTGCTATTCCATAATGGCGGTTGGGGGAAGAGAGCGAGCGAGAGCAGGAAGAAGGCCTAAGAATCCCTTTTCTCACACTTTGTTCTTTTTGCAACCGATGTGTAGAGGGTAGTTATTAAGACAAAGTGCGTTCTGGTGGATGTCTGAGATGCAGGAGATCCCCATGTGGAGATTAACAGGAGATCCCCATGTGGAGAAAGCAGTCTCCCAAGGTACGCTGGGCAGAAGCCTTACATCTTTTACCCCCGAGACAAGGTAGCCTTCCAAATCTAAGTGCTAGACTTGGTATCAAGAGCAGCATGTCAGTTAGTGAGTAGGGTGGATGGAGGACAGGTCATGCAATCTGGCCCTCCTGTGCACCCAGCATAGAAACCAAACAGGCTACCGGGAGGAGAGAAGCCCCCTCCCTCTGTACCCAGCAGGTTTCGCTGTGTGCCCCTTCTCCACCAGCCCCCAGCAGACTAGTAAAAAAATGACAACCCCCAAACTGCAAGACTCCTCAAATCCAAGCAAAATATAAATAGAGCCTCCAGGAGGACTTCATCCATTCCCTCTGGGACAAGGAGAAAACATACCAAACAAAGACCACATGCACTTCTAGCATGCAAACGGCAAAAGATGTAACTGTTTATGAGATGTTCTTTTTAAAAAAACAAGGAAAGAAACTGCCCTCATGCAGTCACTGAAAAGAGAAGGTGGAAGGAGAAAGAGTGATCCCCACCACACGAGGGGGGGGGGACTCATGCAAGGAAGCCGTCGAGTGGGCTTTGAGAGCAAGCGCAGGGAGAGTAAAAGGAACATCAGAGCGTACCTGGCTACCTTCTTGCTTGAGAGCCTCTTATTTGGACTGTGGAATGAACAACAGGAAAACTAAGTCAGGAAAACTGACACCCAAGAGCAACAAGCGAAACAGGAAGCAAGCGAAGACAGAGCGGCAGGGGCATATCCTTTACAATTCACGGCACAAATGCACAACACAGCACACCCAGGCCATGCACTGCATGTCCCACCCCCATCCCGCCCCAAATCTAAGCCCAGCCAGAGGCAACATCTTTTCTGCACACGTTTTTAGCAGCACTGCAACATCGCAACGGAACGGGCCCTCTGCGGTGCCTGCAGGAGCGTCCACCGCTCCTCTCCCCCCCCCCCCCGCGTCCGTTCGCTGGCCAGTCCTGAAAACAGATCCCGAGGCTAAGAATAGAACTTGAGCGTGGTGGGACTTTTGGCTTCTGCTGGATTTAAACCCACCCGTCAGCCAAGCGGACATCTGAACCCCCGATAGCAAGGTGCAGGGAGTGCCAAGCAATGTACCTCAAACAGGCGCACCACAGAAAAGGTCTGTGGCACACAGTAAGGTAAAGGTAAAGGGACCCCTGACCATTAGGTCCAGTCGTGTCCGACTCTGGGGTTGCGGCGCTCATCTCGCTTTATTGGCAGAGAGCCGGCATACAGCTTCCGGGTCATGTGGCCAGCATGACAAAGCCGCTTTTGGCGAACCAGAGCAGCGCACAGAAACGCCGTTTACCTTCCCGCCAGAGCGGTTCCTATTTATCTACTTGCACTTTGACGTGCTTTCGAACTGCTAGGAGGGCAGGAGCTGGGACCGAGGAACGGGAGCTCACCCTGTCGCAGGGATTCGAACCGCCGATCTTTTGATCGGCAAGCCCTAGGCTCTGTGGTTTAACCCACAGCGCCATCTGGGTCCCACAGAGGTGAAGCCAAATGCACACAGCTGAAAAAGCCCCACTGTGAGCCAAGCCTGGACGTGCCTTGGCCATCTTTCTAAGCAGGAGCTTCTGTCAGAGAAAGAGGAGAAGGGGCTGGAAGGATGACTGGAAACAGGACAAGAAGGTGGTAGAGGAGAACCCAAACCCAATAAGTAGGGGGGGCTGAGAGAACTCTTAAAGGTCACCCCTAGGGAAAAGGTTTCTAGCCCAAATCGTGGCATCACCTTTTCTGACCTCTAAAAGGTAAAGGTACCCCTGACCATTAGGTCCAGTCGCAGATGACTCTGGGGTCGCAGCGCTCATCTCACTCTATAGGCCGAGGGAGCCGGCATTTGTCTGCAGACAGCTTCCAGGTCATGTGGCCAGCATGACTAAGCCACTTCTGGCGAACCAGAGCAGTGCACGGAAACGCCGTTTACCTTCCCGCCAGAGCGGTACCTATTTATCTACTTGCACTTTGACGTGCTTTCGAACTGCTAGGTGGGCAGGAGCTGGGACCAAACAACGGGAGCTCACCCTGTCGCGGGGATTCGAACCGCCAACCTTCTGATCGGCAAGCCCTAGGCTCTGTGGTTTAGACCACAGCGCCACCCGCTTCCCTCTAGAGGTGTGTATATCTGTTTCAGGGGATACGTTTTAACTGTTAAGATATATAACACTTAGGAGCAACATCTTGCCCAAAATATTTTTACTTACTTAGGCAAAGGACAAGAGGGCACCTGTCCCCCATCTCCCACAATTCCAAGAGCAGAATCTGACCAGAGTCACATCTGCACCATAGATTTAAAGCCCTTGGTGCCACATTAACAGCCAGGGCTTCTCTCAGAGTTCAATGGGAAAGGTGAATTGACTGTTAAAGCACTTGGGGAACTGTAGCTCTGTGAGAGGAAGAGCGGGTCTCCTAACAACTCTCAGAACCCATAACAAATGACAATTCCCAGAATGCTTTGGGATAAGCCATGACTGTTAACGTGGCAGCATAGTGCTTTAAATGTTTGGCGCAGGTGTGGCCTGGACTGGGACTTTAATCTTGCTTCAACACTGGGAAAGGGATTGTGTCCTCCACCACACATGAAGGCAGCAGGCTAGTTTAGGGGGTGCATAACAAGTCTCTAGCACACACAGCTCTGACCTCCACCAGAGGAGAATGCCCAGGAGGCTCAGCAGGAATGGCTGAAGGTGCTGCTGCTGCCGCCGCCCACCTGCCAGCATCCACCACCTGAGGCAACTGCTTCACTTTGGCTAATGGTAGGGCTGGTCCTTAAGAGCAGAACATAATATATGCAAACACACAGAGAGCAATGGATTGACCTTTGTGATAAGTTTTTAAGCAGAAGCCGGGTAGCCGCCTATCAGAGAAGCTGTAGGAGTGGGTTTTTTGCACCAACAGAGAGTTACTAAAAGGTATTGGAGGTTCTTTTCAATGCTGAGAGCACCCTTAATGCGTGCAGTGCTGTACAGAGAAACATGCAAACAAAGGTCATCCTCTTCTTGGCATTTACAATCTAAGTTCCAGTGGAGAGAAAGGGGAGGCATCTGCGTGTAAAAATGGCAACATGGATTTGAACACACCACTTTAGCAGTAGGCATGTCATACAGGCACATGCAGCCAGCAGTGGCCACAGGTCCCTGTTGACAGCAGCACATGGCACCAAGACATCCTTGCCATGTTCAGAGGTGGCTGGTACCCACTTGAACTGGTAAGGCGGAAGACAGGGGGAGGGACCAACAGTAGGTGGAGCCAGAGCCAATGGCAGGCACAGCCAGAACTAGAGACAAAGCCAACTTTTGTCGCCCTCCTCCTCCCTGCTGAGTGCTACAAGGGGCAACCCAGAGCCTAAGGAGAAGGTAGCTGATTGGTTGTGCCATTCCTTGGACTGGCAATGTGTCAGAGAGTGGGCAGGTGGGGGCTGGCTGAGGGTAGGCTGAGGTTAGAGGGGCAGTGCTCCACTTGCCCTGATATACCAGCCTCCACTGTCACACCGTCTCTTCCCCACCTCCATGCCTTCCGATCGTGTGAATTCCCCTTGTGAACATCCACCAGACCAGGTTAGGGGGGTTGGACATTCAGCATAATATAATTGCTGGAAATCTATGAAGCAGCAAGAAAAGGGGGTTCTCGGAATACATGACATCTCCATTCACAATGTTTGCAATGCTGTCACAAGCCTTTGATCTCACCACACCAATCTAATGCAGTCATTTCCTTCAGGCTGGAAGGGGCTGTATCTGAGTGGCAGGACACCTGCTTTGCATGCAGAAGGTCACAGGTTCAAATGTAATGTGCACCTTTTTTGGCCAAATTATGTCGTGAAAATTAGGGTGCGCATTAGATTCGATGGCACTTTAGATTCGTGCAAATGCAGTAGATCAATTGGCAAGACTACAAACCTGCACACTTACTCAATTAAGCTTACTTATTGAATAGACCTGCATAGGATTGCACTGCTGCAAGGCCTCTCATGTTCCTCTCTTATTTGCCTCATCTCCTCCTTCCATCTGCCATACCCAACTCCATGCCGTCTGCCATGGCTTATCCCTACATTTGCCAACATCTGTGCTGACTGAGGCTGATGAGAGTTGCTATCCAAAGCAGGTGGAGGGGGCTAGATTGGCGACAGCTGCCTCATGGCTTGCAGCGATCGCGATGGTCTCCATTTACCAAGCCAGCCCGACATATTCATCTACAATTCTCAACCTGCTTTCTAAAACCACCATCGCCTCGTCTTGCTTGAAGCCCCCCACCTCTTTCGCTAGCTGCTGCCATCCCCCCTACGCCCCGTTCTCCTTAGGCCAGCGTAGATCACAAAGGCACCAAGGAGGAATCCAGAAACGCCACATTTGCTTCAGACACACAGGATTAGTTCATGCAAATGAGATTAATTGCAGAGCAGAGAAAATGCAAAAAGGAGGATTCCCACTGGCAGTGCTCTTCCTGGTTTCGAAGGGCTAGAGATAGGGCGTTTTCAAATGCAGCGCTAACATACACCTCCGTCTCCCAACATTTTTTTTAAGGGCAGTCAACTGAGTGCAAGTTGTGCAGACACTGATGTGCATTTTCAGCAGCCAGTGATCAAGGCTGCTATTGAGAAACAGCCTTCCTCCCTGAACATATACATACAGGCAGTGAGGAGGGTTATGGGGAAGGGCTGTGGCTCAGTGACAGAGAACCTGCTTTGCATGCAGAAGGTCCCGGGTTCAATCTCTGGCATCTCCTGATAGGGCTGGGAGGGGCCGCTGCCTGAAATCCTGGACAGACCCAGACCATAACTGAGATAAAGGGGTCAACGGCCTGACTCAGTATAAGGCAACTTCCTATGGCTTGTCTCCAATGCCAAGTTCTACTTAAGAGTCGATCCACTGAAATTAATGGACAAAACTAACTTGGATCTATTGCAACGGGTCCACTCTTAGGGGGCCACAACCCTATGTTCCTATCTTATGCAAGAAAATGGTGGACTTGATATTACTAAGAGGATGGGGGTGAGGGTGGGGGAAACCACAACCGAATAATACACTTTGGCAGACAAGCTGCTCCATCATCACACTTAGCTGTTTTAAATTTGTTCTTTTTGTAAATAAGCTCTGGGGTTTTATTTTATTACAATCGAGTGGTGTATAAATAAATCTTGTAAAATAAACTAGCCAACCAATTTGGCAAACCTCTAATGAAATAGGCCCACCCTGCAGCGTAAGCGCCCCAAATATCAAATGGTTTCAATAACAGAGGCCAAATATCACTTAAAGCTGCCTGGTAGGCAGACGGGCAGAGGCTAAATTCGAACTGCGGACTTCCTGATTCACGGTTCAGCCTTCGCCAATAGACAACAGCAGTTCAGGGCCCTTCCTCTGTACGTACTACAGACGTGATTTGTTAAAAAAAGACAGAAGGAAGGAAAAAAGCGAGCACCCATGCTTAGCAAACCATGCGAGTCCTACTTTCCCAATAACATATAAATCATGCAACTTTAAAAAGAAGAGTGTCTCATGCCCCAAACGAGTTACCTATTCATTTCAAGATCATTTAGGCGAGCAGACAGGTCCTCGAGGCGGTTGATTTGTTTGTGGCACTGGGTACAGTAAAACTCAAACGCCTCATCAGTGATAATGCTGTGCAGTTTCGCCGCAAGTGGGTTGGTGCTAGAAAAATCACAAGTGTGTCATTCTTGTAAAAAGGGAGAACATTCAGGCAGAGCCCCCTCGATTCCACCTGTGGCTTCCAAAAGTTGAAAGAGAAGACGGATGCTCTCAAGCAGCCAATTTTGGAGGCAGGTGGTGTTTTCTAAAAGAAAGGTGTGGGCTAGTTAATGCCATTTCAAGGAGATAATGATTTGCTGCCTCTTTCCAACAAACTGCTACTTCACCCCACAAATCACTTGAAGATTTGCTGAGAGTCTTAGAAGACCACTTCATGATTTTTCAGCCTGTAGCAGAAATTGTAATGCGCTGTGCATGATTTTTTATTGTATTATTACTGCTTCTTTTATTTCTTTTAATTTGAATTTCATTGTATTATAATTTGAATTCCATGAACTGGTGGCCACTCATCCAGCACACAAAGACCCTACAGGACAAACTGCAGCATTCCCTAATATATGGCTGGGTCCACATTTTCACTATATAGGATACTGGATGGGAACGTCAAACCCAGGAGCCAAATACAGCCCTCCAGGCTATTCTGTGTAACCCTTGGAACTCTCCCCAAGCCAACGTAGTTGCATGTGATCTGTGCCAACATTTACACATGTAGTGATCTGTGGCAGCCATTTTTGGTACTGTGACAGCAAAAAAAAATTGCAATAAGGATTTAAAGTATGTTTGAGAGAGACAGGTGGTTATACCTCGCCACCACTGAAATAAACTTCTGGAAGCCACAAGGTTTAAATCGGAGATAAGGTTAATGGTGAAAACCACAAAGGAGAGGCTTAATTTAAACATACACACACACGCAAACACAAACATAGACACAGAGAGGTGTGAGTTGGTAGAAAGAAGGTTAAATTTACAAACACCTAGAAAGACAGTCAACGACTTGGCTCAGTTCCTACTGTTTTGCTGAGCAACTTACATCTCAAGAGGAGGCTGCAAGCATCTATTCGGGTGGAAAGTAGCAACAAGCCAAGCAGTTTGGAGGGCCCTGGGGAAAGACCCCCTCTTTGTGCCCCCTCAGTGAATGTGCATCCTTTACTGCAGCTGATCCAGGGGGGCTCTTGTCAGAGGGACCCCTGCAGGAATATGTGGGTCTGTGGCAGATGCCCAAACACGCTGACCTATGGTGCCAGAACTGAGGCCATTGCAAACTACAGGAGCTTCACACTTCTTGGTGTGCAGTCAAAAAGCTTTGGCACTGTATGCATCACAGCATTCTTATACCAAGCTACTGATTTCAGATGAAGTTGTTCTAAAATGTGCAACTAACTCCCACAATTGATCCCCTTCCTACCCCCAAAGAAGTCATTCACTTAAAAAATAATAACAATTTTTGAACACTGCGACCTAGCAGGAGCTAAAGTTTGCAAAGAGGAGGAAAAAAGCACAACGAAGAATCAAACCTAGAGAAGAACAAGCTCTGGTGCTGATTGATACAACACTTTTCATTTAGCTCCACATGTTTTGGATGCAATGCTCCTTCCTTGAGAGCAGAAAAAACTTGAAACTTGTTAAATGCAGAAACACTCTGCTCTGGAAATCTGGACTCGACAGCCACCTCTGCACAAGTTGCAAAGCAAATAGTTCCTCTCTCTGTAAATGCTACAGCTGTTGCTTTTGCTTAAATAAGGGCAGCACTGTGGGGAGGACTGGGAGAAGAGAGCAAAACCAAACCGCAAATAGAAGAAGCACTCTGTTCAGCATAGAGAGATGCTCAAGTCATTCTCAAGCTACACCTCCATTGTGTTGCCGCATGGAGTGTGGCTGTTCAGGAGTCCACCTCTCCATTCCCTCCTCTCCCCCATCCCACAATAAACAAACGTTCTGTGGTCACTGAGCATGGGGCGTTTTGCCACCCCTCCTGCTTTTCCTGATTTTTTTTTTGTATTTCCACTTGGGATTTAAATGAAGGGTTGTTGTTTTTTTAAAAAAAATTAAAATACAAATTGCTGCAGAAATGAAGAGAACGGAATTCAAGGTTGGAAAAAATGAGAAGCAGAGAGACGTCAACTGACAGATCCACCCATCCTTAAGTATAACAAGCTCAGGAGGGCACCAGGAGGGCAGAGAGTAGACATATTTGTATGCAGTCGACTTGCTTGCTGGGACAAGATGGCAGCTTTTGAGCTAGGAGAGGAGCAAGATGCATCTTCCTGTTCACATCTCCATAGGAAATCCCTGCTCCTGCTGGACCACTGACAACAGGAAGACCTTCAACCCATTTGTGCAACTCTCCCTATTTTCTCCTGCTCACTCAGCAGGACTAGCCAGCGCCCAGCATCCTGTCAACAACCACACAAGCTGTTAGCAGCCAGTAGCCAGAGCTCAGCTCAGCATCTTTCAGGGGCATCCCCTTTGGCAAACAGCCTTAGGACCAGACAGCCCCAGGTTCAATTCCAGGTATCTGCAAGCTAGAGACTAGGAGAGACGCTTGCTTGAAATCCAGGAGAGCTGCTGCCAACCGGTGGTCTGATAAGGCAGCTTCCTCTGTTCCTATGACAAACTGGCTCCTCCCTCTTGCCTCGTTTCCCAGCAGGTTCATTTGGCACCAATGTATGGTCAATCTGCACGTGGCCTTACTTAGATCCCATCAAAGTCCTCGTTTCCTTGCATGGAGTGAAGATGTGTTTGCACTAAGCTATTGGGGTGATTTGTTAGCACACCTGGAAGCCTGGACCCATTGCATGCCAAGGGCACAGGCCATGATGACCTGTGTGCCGCAGGCACAAGTAATCCAGGTAGAGAAACATCTGCACAGATATGGGAGAAATGCCCTAAAATGAAGGCCTCTCTATGGACTGCATGGGAAAGGCAGGAGAAAGGTGCTTTATTCTGCTCAGAAGGCATCAGAGAAGGTATGTGACACCCATCATCTTCCATAGCTATTTCGTGCAGCCAAAGAAAGTATCGCTCTCTCACACAAATCATTTTCTCCCTGCTGCTTAGGACACATTTATATGGATCTGTAGAGGTGAGAGAAGCAGGATTTGTGGTGCACAGGGCTTTTTGTCATAGCTCAGTGGTAGAGCATCTGCTTTCCATGCGTAAGGTCAGGCTGGGAAGGACCCTTCTCTGAAACTCTGGAAATCCGCAGCCAGTCAGTGTAGACAATACCAAGCAAGATGGATCAATGGTCTGACTCAGTGCAAGGCACCTGCCTATGTTTGCAAAGCCTCTGCTTTTCGTGTGGATGCTGTCAGGTTAAATCTCCAGGTAGAACGGGGAAAGAGCTCTCTCCAACATCCTGCAGAGCCAGATGGACCAACGATCTAACTTGGGATGGTGCAGCTTGCTATGTAGCACAGTCATTTTCTTCATGCTGCCTGTGTGTTGTTGGCTCACAGCTATTCCCCTGCACATTCAGCACACAGAGGGGAGAAAACGGTGGCAAGGTGTGCCCTGGCAGCTTCAGAGTATCAGGCTGGTAAACAAGCCAACTCGATACCAGCAAAAACCTGTTTGGTGGAAGTACCCAATAGCCAAGCTAACCCCAACTGGGCGGTGAGTGCTGAGAATGTGGAGACAGAGTGCGGCCAGGCAGTGCTGGGAACGTGCTGAAACAACCAGACCTTCCCATCCGCCACTTGACCCACGTTTGATATGCTAGTGTGCCGCTGCTGAAAGTACTCCCAAGTGCTTGTGGAGCTGTGATCAGGATGTGTGTGCTGGAGCAATTTTTTTTTATTAGTCTTCAATTACAGTCTAATAATAGCCCCATTATAACAATACCAATTTATAATACAATTATTAATACCAATTGTTCAAATACCAAATTATATAATTTAGATGAACTAGCCCCCTGCATGCTAGATTTGATGGATTGATTCTTTGCATTATTTCTGCATTCCAAAATCTTATTAATTTCAATTACATTCCGGTCATAATAACAATCCCTTATACAACAACTGCAGTATTAATAACTTCTATTCGTGTTGACACATTAAATGATTTATAAAACTACAAGTGAGGAACTCAAGCTATATCCTTGTTCTTCCTGTGTGTGGCAATTATTCTGTCTGTTGTGTTTCTTCCTGTCCTCGTAAGATCTTATGACTTTCTTTCCCCCGGTTGTTGTTGTTATCCATCATGCCTTGGACGGAGCTGATATCCCATTGTTGTTCCAGAAATTTCTCCCTCACTCTGCCCCGTGCTTCGTTGTTTTGCAACTTTAACAACAGCCGCAAAAGTCACTCTGTCCCAATAAATAACCTGTCGTCACCATTTTTCCTCTCAGCCTGGGAAGAAGAGTGATCTGTCAAGCTGTAGATGACTCAATAAAAACCTTATCAGTTCCTTGGCAGTTCAGACTCCTTTCATCCTTCCTTTCAACTGAAGATATATGAGCAATTATACTTCCAATTAAATTAAATTCCAAGTCCTCTTAGCATTATTCAGTTCACTTCGTAAACAATAAAGAATGGGGAAGAATCAGCTCTAAGTTTCCATCATAAACCTTTTGCAAAATAGAGCTTCCCTCCCTTTTTGCTTTTTTTACACACACAGTTTCGTTTGATGTTATATTCCATATTTATAATCCAATTTCTTCCATCCTCGCTTGTACAAATGTAATTTGAACTAACATTCAGAGGAGGGTCGCCGAATCATAAATGTAGAGAAGAAAACTTTAAATAAAACTGCAGGCTCCCCATCCCCCGTCTTTTGCACCGAATGAAGTCTTATCTCAAGTTCAAACCTTAAAGTCCTTGCAGTTGGGTTTGCTCCGGAATTTGTAATCTCATCTCTTCTAGCACGCGCCTGTACTTTAGTCCAATTAAACTCCAACAGGAGAACCTCTGCTTCTTAATGGTAGCGTTGGGAGGGTTTTCGACAGGTGAAGTGTTTTCCATGCCGGAGTGAGAGCCAGGTACCGAGACGAACTGTGAGTGAAGCCCATTCCCCCCGTCTCTGGGGGGAATTTGCAAGGATAATTACCCTCAATCATCCTTGTTTTTCCTTCACCAACGATCTCCTGCTGTCGTGGAGCCTGCCTCCATTAAAGCAGAACAGAACTGGAAGCCGTGTGCTGGAGCAATCTCATGACTGTTCACCAATACTGCTAACCGCAAGGCTCTAATAGATTTTCCCTCCGACCAATGTTTACTGCAGCCTTTGCCAACCTGTGCCCACCAGATGCTGCTGGACTACAACTCCCATCAGCTTCAACTAGCATAGCATGTTGGCTAGGGCTGATGGGAGTTGTAGTCCAACTTTACTAAGGGCACCATATTGGGAAAGGTTGCTTTAGCAGCTGGCTCAAAGACATATAACCAGAGTTATATGCAACAGTTACTTTCGACACAGCAACCAGTGGTGGTGGTACTGAAGACAGGCTACGGAAGAAGCTTAGAGACAGGCACCAGCCAGTTGAGAAACGTTCAAAATGCAGCAACATGAGACACAGGGTCTGGCCATTTTACCTGGGAGAGAGGAAGGATGAACTGCTGAAGCCACTTTCTCCGTTGCACAAGCTGTCTGAGAAGAGATCCACCTCATTCCCTTCCCCGTAGTCCTCAAAGTGCTCCTCCCCGCTAATTACGGTGACGATGGAGTGATTGTTAATGTCCGAGGTCAAAGGCAGGTCATGAGGGTGAGATCTGTTGGTGGAAAGGGAAGTCAGTATCTCAAGAGAAGGAACCAAGACGTTCACCACACCCACCGCTTCCAACAAATGATGACCACACCCCTGCAGAGAGCGGCATTGATGGAGTCATGCTCAAGACTGCTGCCTGCATTTTTCTGCTGCCACAGATCCACAATATTATTATTTATGACATTTATCAGTCATTATGTAATCATTTATGTATTATTACATTTATCATGTGGCTTCACCACAATGGCATTCGGGATCCAAATTTACAGTTATCTACTATATACAGTCAGACCTCGGGTTACGGCCGCTTCAGGTTTACGCGATTTCGGGTTGTGTACCGTGCCGAACCCGGAAGTACGGTAATGGAATGGGTTACTTCCGGGTTTCGGCAATTGCACATGCGCAGAAGCGCTAAATCACGCTTTGTGCATGCACAGAAGTGCCAAATTGCATCACATGCGTGCGCAGACGCAGCGGCGCGGGTTGCAAATGCGCCTCCCGCATGGATCGCGTTTGCAACCCGAGCGTCCACTGTATTTTGGAAAGTTGTTAGTTCATTCGTTCACTACGCATTTTGGCACCTCTTAAGATATCATAATCAAATTTTGCATGATGATCCCCGAGATCAAAGAACAGGTTTCTGTCAGTGTTTGGATATGGTTGCACATCATTTTGAATCAAGATGGCAGACTGAACTGATCAAAGCAACTGTGTTGACTTTATGTTTTCTTAGCAATGCCTGAGCAATGCCACGTACGGGGCTGCTAGTAGATAAATATTTTGGGCTGACTTTGTTAACAGGAGCAGCGGTGATTGCTGCAAGCTGCAAGGGAGCTTTTATGAACTTGGTGCCTTCCAGCTGCATTGCAATCATAGTCCCATCAGCCTCAGCCAGCAGAGTGCGAATTGGGAGAGCCAAGAGCCTGCATGGCACTCTTCTGCAGATGGCAGAATGGCATCTGGCTGGCTATTGTGGGAACAAGATGCTGGATTCAATGGACCTTTGGCCTGATGCAGCAGGGCTCTTACATTGGATGCTATCCTCTCCTCTTCCTTGTTTTAGTTTGGTGACCAAACCAATCCCTGCTCTGTCCTGGAGAACACCACTCAAGCTGTGCATTCGCACAAGGCCAAGGCATGTGACACACGGCAGAGCTTGCATGCACACTCAAGGCTGCAAATCTGCACAGAGCCAGCGTTGCAGAAGGTGCTGTGAATGCCCAAGCACAATGCAGATATAGCTGGGCCAAGCAAAACTTATGTCCTTTGTAGAAAGTGCATACAATAAGGCAGTGGCTGTATGGCAGGCAACCAATCTAAGAGGTGGTTGAATCAACGGTAAAATATTTTCAGCTGCACAGCCAACCCACACATTAAAGTGTTGCGGCATTTAGGACTGCATAATCCTATTAAGGGCCCAGGAACACACTTTTAAGCAGTGTAACTTGTCAAAGGCACAGACGCCAGGCTTATTTCACAGATACCAGCATTCCGTAACAAAAAGCACGCCATTTGTACATGGGTGCACAGCCTAGCGGACAGAGCCACAGATGCAAGTCCTCATTTGCCATTTTAACCTAGCTGAGTAGTCACTGGACAGGTCTTGGGATGTGGTCCTGCAGCCTCACTTCGCTGACTGGAAAATGGGCCTAAGAGCCACTCACTTTGCAAGGTAAATGAGGTTGAATCTTTAGGTGAGCTGCAGGTCTTTCAGCACTGAAGAACTTTAAAGGCTTGGAAAGGCTCTTCAAATATAATTTCTAAGTCAGAGTAGGAAGTGGCTTAAAACAAAAGCACCAAACCCCTGCACCTCTATGTGGATGAGAATTCGTGACACTGGTCCTTCCTTAATTCAAAAACAGGAAACCCACAGTTATCAGCAATTCTAGGGATGCAAAAGTGTGTGCGCGTTTTGTGTTAACAGACGGAACAGTCGTGCTATCATTCAGGAAACAGGAGGAGGAGTGAGGCTGTGTTCCTCACTGCTGATGAAAAATTCCCAACAAGCAAAGGCAATACAGAGATTCAGGTTGTAGTACTCCAAAACACAGTACAGATGATGAAAAAGCTACAAGCATTGCCCAAGTATAATATACAATTATGTTACTTTCGGGATTTGCTCCATTGTGTTTTAAGGTGTGTGTGTATCTGTGGGGTCTGTGTGTGTAATTGCATGCTAGTGTTATGAAAAGATTACAAAATTCTGGTATGCAATCGTCAAAAGAAATCAGTAAAATCGGTCATCTAAACTGGGCTCACAACTTGGGTTTAATTTTGATATTTGAGGAAGAGAGTAAAAATAAATACACTACACAAGGAACTAGTGACCTCTCCTCTGGCACCAGAGGTACCACTCTGTTGGTGGTGTCACTGCCAGATGCTGTCCAGATGCTGTTCAACTGTGACAGGGCCCTTTCAGTGGTGGTTCCCCATCTGTGGAGTGCCCTCCCTCATTACTGACTTTCAGAAGAAATTTTTAAAACATTCTGGTTTAGCTAGGCATTTTTAAAGGCTCAAAAATACTGGCCATGGAAAGGGAGAGGAATGTTTCCCCATTTTGGTAAAGATCCCTCATTCATTAAAAACAAGGAAAGGGTAGGAGCAGAAGGCGGCAAGATGGGAGTCAAATCTCTGGACATCAACAAGGAGAAGATCTTCTGACCACCAGCAAAACAGAAATAAGGAAGAGGAGATCAAGGCCCCGGTGCAGGAAGGAAATATTGGAGGAAAGTAGATATTAAAATCTAGTAAGCCCAGTGAGGGAGGCAGGGAGAGGAAGAACGAGCGAGAAGTGGTCAAGCCAATCTTATGGGAGGCAAATCCCTGTCAAGGTCAAGGCAAGGCCAGTTATGCAAAAGGCCCAATTTCTGCTTCTGTTCATATGTCGTATCAGTCAAACAGCTCAAATATTCAGGGAACACATTCTAGGAGAGTTCAAATTTGGACCATATATATTTACTATATCCAATGTCATATTTCAGATCCTTGTCAACAACATCTGGATTGAACTATAGTTTGTAACATAGGAACGGGAGCATTTTTATCAACAGGTATAGCCATACTCTAGGAATGACCACTAGCATATTAGAAATAGATGGCACAGAGTGTCCATCAAGTTTTGGGTTGAGCTCTAAAGAATTAAGACACACTATTATAAAAAAATGTCTATTATTATTGAATGCTGCACTGACAATTGCCCTGGGCTCTCGTGAGAAGCCATCATAATAATCATTCCTGCCATTTTGACTGAGAGCAACATTCCCATAGATCTGTTAGGATCATGTGGATGGCAGCAAAAATAAGTGTGGGCTGGAAAATGGAAATGTCAACCAATTTCAGCTGAATGGGAATGGTTATTAAAATGTCTGGAGCTGGCAGAGATGGATAAACTGTGCCGCTTCATCCAAGGGAGAGAAGGCAAACTGTGGAATAGCCATGGGGTCGGGAGATGGACTTGCTTTGTTAAGCACTGGAATGCAAAATATGGAAATGAGAAAGGCTTGAAAGGAATCTTTTCCTGTAGTGATTGATGATGGCAATGATAATAATGAATGAAAAATCACCACCCATTCTTTTTCCTTCTAGTCCTCATACCACTGGCCTCTTGCAGCAAATGGAGGGTGTGTATGTATGTATGTATGTATGTATGTCAGGGATTTAAAAAAAACCCTCTTCCTAGGACATACCATTGCTGGCTGGGCAATACAATGCCTACCCAGGAGCATATAGTGCTCTCTCTCTCTCTCTCTCTCTGCACTCAAGTTTTAGCTTCAACTTCTTTTCCACCCTAGCACATCTATTAATCCCACACATAACTCTTTATAAGACTTGCAGGAATGGCATTTTCCACCTTGCTTTGCAACGGTGATATTAATTTGCTGGCTGCCTGACCTTGCGTCTCCAGCGCTTGTGAAGAAGCCACTCAAAAGCTACACACACAGAACTGCCACTATCCTGGTCAAACACAGCAACTCCACTTCTAAAAAGACAAATATCATCCCACCCACCCGCCTCCAAAGAAAGGCATTTGTACCTACAGGCAGGAGAGTCCAATGCACTGAGCCATACTCCCAGGAGGCCGGGCAGGGCGAACGCAAGCTGGCATGCTTGCTAATTCTCTCCAGGAAAAAAAAAGGCCCTTGGTGGCCTCGCAGCTCAGAAGCTGATTACGGACTGAGGGTTAGCAACCACTGAGCCCAGCTCATTTCAGCAAAGAAAGCGGCAGGAGGCTAATCCCAGTTCCCCCTCTTAATCTGCAGGGCCTCCAGCAGCAAAAACACTCTTTCAGCCCCGGATCACAATCAGAACCTTCTCCAGCTCCTTCTGGGCATATGGGAAGTCCTTCTTCAGATGCTCCAAGTAGAAAGTGAACAGGGATTTTTTGGGGGTGGGGTGGGGAAAAGAACCTTTGCACAACCCTAAACTAGTGCAAAGGCACAGCTTAAGTCCCCAAGTCAACTTAAAAAACAACAACACCCTGATACCCAAAATGGAAAACCTGAGAAATCCCTTCTCATGGATACATATGGTGGCTTATGCCCAACAGGGAACTAGTCGGACAGGGCTATAGTTAAACCAGCCTCAGTCAGCTCCTGCCAGAGAACCTGGAGAATTACTGCCAGCCAAAGCTCCACCCGGCCAAACTGCGAGAGGCAGTGAAGAATAGGCGTGCCTGGCGTGCTCTGGTCCATGGGGTCACGAAGAGTCGGACACGACTGAATGACTGAACAACAACAAAAGCTCCACCCAGGACTTGTAGCTTGGTGGGAGAGCCCTGACTTTGTAGGAAATCATCGGTACAATTCCTGACAGTGTAGACATTCCTGGCCCAAGTAGACCAGTGGTCTGCCTTCACCAAGAAGGTTCCCCCTCTACAAGCCTTACCAGGCGAATGGTTGCTATGATCAGGTTGGATCTCACTCTGGACACTTTTTTAGAGAAGGTGGCAGGTGGATGTATGAATGCACTTTTTTCTTTTATTGAACAGGTCAAGTTTTTTTTTTTAAAGGTATCAGCATAACTATCCGATTGCTTTTTCAAAAACACACAAAATACCCCCATCCTCAGGGGTGGAAATTAGCATGCACTTCCCCAAAACTTTGACTTTGCTCTGCACAAGACGAACCTTGCAGGTCAACACAGCAGGGGTGCCAACTTGAATAAAATACTGGGGGGGGGGGGTAAGCTCCGCCCCTCATAATCAATCACAGGACATGGTGCACACACACCATTTGAATGGCAATGCCCATCTACTTTGGGGGGCCCTGCTTCCTTAAATATTTTACTGGGGGGCCCAAAGACCCCTCAGCCCCTAGGAGCTGGCTCCTATGCAACACAGCCAGTTGCCAGTTTGATCCCCCATTCACCATTCTAGTCCTTTAGTCCTAACACCACTGTCTTCCTTCCCCAGGAAAGAAGGGCAATTTCTTCCAGAAACCCACAGGCTGTCGTTTCCAGGCCTTGTTTCTGCCTATGCTTTAAAACCAGTGCCTGAGGCCATGCGCAGTTGGCCTGCCCTTAAAATTTACTTACTTATTGCATCTATATGCCACCTTTATCTCCCAAGGATCTTGGGACAGTGTACATGTTTCTCCTCCTCCTCATTTCATCCTCACAGCAACTCTGTAAGGTCAGTTAGTCTCAAAGATGGTGACTGGCCCAAGGTCACCAAATGAGCTTCATAGCTGAGTGGAGATTTGAACCCTGCTCTCCCAGGTCCTAGTAGTTATATTGGTGGGGACACGAGGCAAGGCCTGCTCAAGGACAGCCTCTACCAGACAGAACTCCCTTAGTTGCCATATTTAAGAAAGTGTTATAATTGTTCACGCTATGTCTCTGTTGTGGCTCTTAAATCTGTTTTTATACTGCCTGAACTGTATATCAACATAGTGCCTTTTTATTTTTACTTTAAAGTGCTATTATTAGATTACTGTATTTTTATGGTCTGTTTTCTGTTTGCCACCTTGGGCGGAGCTGATCTAGAAAAGACACCTGATACAAATGTTTAAATGAAATAAATGCAAATTCCATAAACCAGGGACGAGAAGCCTATCAGCCTGCAGCCACCTGTGGGTCCACGACCAAAGGCAAAAACAGACAGAATAATGGAAGTACTTCTTCACGCAGCATATATAAATGCATGGGAACTGGTTGCCACGAAGATGTGACGATGGCAAGTGACTTAGATAGCTTTAGAAAGGGGATTAGGCGCACCCAGGGAGGATAAGGCTATTAATGGCTACCAACAAGTTACAATGGCTGTGCTGCCTCCAGAATTGGGTGTGCCCTGAATATCAGGTGCTAAGAAGCAACGCCAGGAGACAACGGCCGGCTTCTGGTTAGCCACTGAGGGAAACAGATTGCTAAGCTAGATGGGCTGCTGGTCAGATCCAGCAAGGCTCCCCTTGGCCCAGTTCACATGCCATGGTAAAACATTGTCCTGGCTCTCCGTGCCAGATGCGGAACTCACACACATCACCGTGGCTGGAAGTTTTAAAAGGTTTTCATGATCATTTAGCCAAGAACAAACATAGGTTTCAGCACTGCGGCTGGTTTGGAGCAAACCCAACCACAATCAGTGCAACAGACGCAACCGCAAAGCCAGGGATAGCAGGTTGTTTCTTCCTAGCATTGGTATAGAGAGAAGAGAAACAGGTGTGATTGGCTCTCACACAGTAAACCGTGGTTTTATGGCTTACTGTGATGCATGAATGCAGCCCTTACATTTTGGGGAGGGGAGAAATGGCCACTTACCCCTTTGTTTTGTGCTCCCTAAGGCTGGTCTGCCAAGAAACTAAGCTTCCAAATCTCTGCTTTAAGTTCAAGTCCCTGCTGTCCTACCCCATCACCAAGACAAAGCACCTACCCGTTCTCAGGCTCCTCGATGGGGTCCGTGAACTCCGAGTGCACAGCGGAATCGATCGCGCTATCCGTTTCTACTTCATCATGCATCTCGTGATGCACCAGGGTGCTGGTGTCTTCGTCCGTGAAAGTCTCACACTCACTATAGGTGCTCTCTGAGCCCATGTACGCACTGTCTGTCACTTCATTTGCCTGTTGCAGAGAAGAGGAGAAAACGCAATGTAAGAACAGAGAGAGAGAGAGAGAGATCTCATGACAACTCCAAATCACAACTATGTTTTCTTTCAACAGAAAGCCTTTTCTGGAAGAAGGGCTATCTCTCTGTGGTAGAACAACTGCTTTGTATGCAGAAGGCTTCAGGTTCAATCCCTGGCATCTCCATGTAGGGTCGGAAGAGGCTCCTGCTGAAGCTCTAGAGAACCGCTGCCAGTCAGTGTTGTCAATACTGAGCTAGACAGACCAATGGACTGGCTCAGTATTGGGCAGCTTCCTATGTTCCTGGAGCAGGAACGAAAAGAGAGGGGTGGAGTACTGAATGGAGTAGGCCATTTTGAGAAGGAGGGTCTTAACATACCTCCTTCACTGAAGGTACACATGCACTCTTTCTGTTGTATACTTCTTCATGAAGTCTCCTGTTACAATGGCCTCTTCTGCACACAACACAAAGCCAAACTATGGCTTAGCATGAATGATGAAGTGCATTGGTGCACAGGGAGAAAAATTTGGCCACTGCGCTCCTCCCCAACTACCAGGAGCGAAGCCATTGTTTGGCTTAACGTAAGTGATGGATGTCACCTTTTGGGACTGGTAGGGTGGAAGGCAGGGAGCCCAACAGTAGGGGGAGCCAGAGTCACTGATAGGCAGAGCCAACTAGTTCTAGTTTTGTTCCCATCCTCTTCTTCCTTGCTGAGTTCTACAAGGGCAACCCTCGGACTGAGGAGGAAGGTGACAAGCAGGTTGTATATAAGACTACAGGCAGGTGGGGGCCAGCTGAGAATCAGGCCTTCCTTTCCCTCTAACTCCTCAACTGTCTTTCTCCCAACTGACAGTTAAATCCCAACTGACAAGAACCTCCAGCCAATCAGAGTATGCCATCACCCAGACCAATCAGAATGCATTGACCTGATCCAGGCCCCACCTAACATTCTCAAAGCAATCACCTATCTCCCTCTCCTCTCAGAACTTGGTCACTAAGCACCACTGCCAACCAGGCTTGTAACATCATTAACAGTACAAGGCCTTGGGTTTTCAGAGTCACAGAATATCCCCCCCCCATTTAAAACACAAACATAAACAGACATATCTATAGCCAGCCAGCCAGCCCTACCATTTGTCTACTATGAACAAACCACGAGGTGTGACCAAGGTTTGTTGTTAGCTTACCACACATGGTTTGTTTGGATCAAAACAAACCACGAGGCTGGATTCAGACGTTAGAGCGTTAAACCAGATAAATGAAGCAGGTAACTGAAATATTTGCGATCTGTGTCCTGCTATCAGGAATGGTCCCAGGGCAGGGTCCAGAGAACATGTGATGCGGCTAATCTACTCAGGCTAAGTAGATCTGATCTGGTCAGTGCCTGGGAGACACAGCCTGGGAACCCCCAATGTAACAGTGCCTTGAGTTCCACAGCAGAAGGACAGGTGGACAGACATGTACTAAATCTACTATATATTTTGGAAAGTTGTTTGCTCACTGCGTAGCTGGACACCTCTTAAGACATCTTATCCAAATTTTTGCACAATGGGTCCTGAGATCAAGGAGCAGGTTTTTATCTATGTTTGGATACAACTAGATGCCCATTTTAATCAAGGTCACCAATGGAACATTCCAAAACTGCCCTGCTTTTATTGTTTCTTAGAATTCCTGAGCAACGTTGGGTACAACGCTCTAGTAAATAAAAACAAAAGCCTTCAGAGTGTATTGTTTTTCGAGCCATTAAGGACAGACCCTTTCAACAAGCAACCAACAAATCCAGGTTACACATATCCATTTGTGTTACAACACCTTTTTTTTAAAAGGCACTTATTTCTGCCAAACACACGTCAGAATAATCTCTGGGAGAATACCGCTTTTCCCCTTCTACTCCAAAGAGAATGCAAAAGCAGGCAAATTACTCCTGAAGGTCATCTTGACTCTTGACTATTAAATTTGCACACCAGGGGAAAACAAATAAATACACGCCCATATCAAGTTCAGAGGAGCTTTTTCAAAAACACTGCAAAGTTCTGTATCAAGAAAGGTTAGTAAAGGAGACACCATGTACTTAGCAGCAAGATTTTGCAAGCTTTCATGCCACTCGCTTAAATGCCAAAGGCACACCTGAGACAGGTAAACAGAGGATCACTCCAGAATTGTATTTCTCTCTAGATTTTCAGCATATGATCCTGAAGCCTTGAGCTGGTGTGAAAACTGATCACAGTTCCCTTAACAGAGTAACATTAAACTATTTTTTTAAAGAACTGAAACCCTCTGCCAGCTTGCTTAACCATAGCCCCCTTCCCCCCATCTCCACCAAAACCCAGTTCAAAACCGATAGCTCTTGTCAATGCTCCTGTTTTTTTTAGAATTGTTACTCTTATATCATACCTTTCTTTCACAGAACTTATGGTAAAGGTTCTTCCCGTTTTTTCCTCATGACCACCCTGAGGGATAGGACAGGTTAGGCCAGGCTTCCTCAACCTCAGCCCTCCAGATGTTTTTGGCCTACAGCTCCCATGATCCCTAGCTAGCAGGACCAGTGGTCAGGGATGATGGGAATTGTAGTCTCAAGACATCTGGGGGGCCGAAGGTTGGGGATGCCTGGGTTAGGCTGAGATACTAGCCCAAAGTCAGAAGGCTGAGGTAGGTTTCCCCAGTTCCAGTTCAATGCTCTAATCCAGGCACCCCCAACCTGCGGCCCTCCAGATGTTTTGGCCTACAACTCCCATGATCCCTAGCTAGCAGGACCAGTGGTCAGAGATGATGGGAATTGTAGTCCAAAACATCTGGGGGGCCAAAGGTTGGGGATACCTGCTCTAATCCAGCGTTCTTCAACCGGTGTGCCGCAGCACAGTAGTGTGCCGCAAGACACCGGCTGCTGTGCCGCCCTGGGCCGCTTCCGGGTTGGTCCGGGCTGGCGTCGCCTCGGCTCCGCTTCCCGCTCGCCGACCACCGCCTTCGCCGGGGCTGCCGGGCGCTTCGCCCGCTGCCTCTGCCGCCCCGGTCGCGGTCGGGGACGGGCGGGAGGTGCCGGTGCCACCGGGCTCGCTCGGGGCCGGGTGGAGGTGCTGCCGGGGGGCTGGGCGCGGGAGGCGGGGGGGGCGGGAGCCTGGCCCGCCGCGGTCGCCGATCTCCCGCTCTGTTTTCGCCCGCCTGGGTCCTTCCCCTCCCTCCCGCCAGGGCACGCGGACACCCCGCCCCCCGGGGCGGGGGGGTCGGGGTGCATGTGGTGGTGGTGTGCCGCAAGATTTTTTCCATGGGGCAGGTGTGCCGTTGCCCCGAGGAGGTTGAGAAACACTGCTCTAATCAATACATTCATCCGTTTGCAACCCCACAGAGGGAGGAACGCAGTAGCTCAGCTTTCATTTGATGAAGGCATGGGTGACTGTTTCTTGGTCCCCTCCATTGGGCAGAAAAAGGGGAACTAAGTGGCAGGCTGAGGTTGGTGGGAGTTGTAGTCCAAATATCTGGAGGGCACCAGGTTGGCAAAAGCTGGTTTAAAGTCGCAGGTATACACCAGTGTTTGTGTGCATTGGCACCACTGAGCGGCTTCCACTCCTCAATAGGCAAAGTAGAGAGCCCATCTCCGAAGGAGTTCTAAGTTTCAGCCACCTGACAAACAGCACTGCTTTGGAGCAACAGCAGATAAAGCCTTGCCTGGTCATTTCTGTTTCCTTCCCTCCAATTAAATATTAAACCCTCAGCCAAGATGCCAGGGAGACAGGCTCACATTCCTAACCTAGATATCCATTTACCAAAAAGCAAAGCCTCTAAAAAACTGCTGCTAAAGCGAGAGAGAGAAAAAAAAGTTAAACTGTCACCTCTGCGGGGGGGGGGGGGAGAATCCATCTCCCTGCCTGCACCTCGCCCCCATTTTACAGCCTCAGGAAGGGCAGCTGGTTTCCAGGGCAGCTGTTGAAAGACCTTTGCAGATTCCTCGGCTAAGGAAGTGTGTTTTTTTGTGTTACCAGCAGGGCTGACCTCAGCACATTCTACAGATAAATCTTTTCTATGAATTGCCCATGCAACGTTGAACAAATACTCAATTTAAAAGGGGGGTGGGGGAGAGAAAGAAGTGGCAAACGGAGTATTGAAAACAAAAACACATATAAACAGTAAAAAATAAAATAAAGGCTCAGTCCGAGTCTTTACATTTTGCGTTCAAGGTAATATCAAATACTCTTGCATTCTCTGCAAAAACAACCTGCCAACATTATAGCAGAGGTTGAGGGTTTCTCGCCCCTTCTGTCAGCCAGTCTTTAATGTTTTCACCATAGGTTGAAATAAATAAAAAAATTCCTTCCAGTAGCACCTTAGAGACCAACTAAGTTTGTTCTGGGTATAAATAAGCTTTCGTGTGCATGTACACTTTGTCAGATACCTGTAACCTGTGCAAGCTTCTTTGTGAGGTTGATAAGGAAAGGTATCTGAAGAAGTGTGCATGCACAACGGAAGCTTATACCCAGAACAAACGTAGTTGGTCTCTAAGGTGCTACTGGACAATTTTCTTATCTTTTTATTTATTTCGAATGCATCAGACCAACACGGCTACCTACCTGAATCTTCACCATAGGTTGCGAGGGAACAAACAACAACACACTGCAGTTACAAGAAGTTATATTCACAATCACTTAACATATTTTTCATTGCATTGTGGACAAGCTTAAGAGCAGCTATCAAGGATGCCTGCCTCAGTTGCACCACAGGTTCCATTCAATGCAATAGCTCAGGTCCAGTACCATGGCCTGTTATGTTTGCTCACACATGTTAAAAAAGAAGAAGTACAGTAACGCAGAGCCCCATCTTAGTCTAAGACCACCTGCTCTTCATGCAGAAGGTCCCAGGTTCAATCTCTGGCATCTCTAGGTGGGGCTAAGAGAGATCCATGCCTGAAACCTTAAACAGCTGCAGGTCTGTGTGTAGACCAGGGGTGGCTATCCTGCAAGCCACATACAGATGCTTAAACATGTGTTTGTAGCTCAGTGCTAGAGCAGAAGGCTCCAGGTTCGATCCCCACCATCTCCAGGTAGGGCTGGGAATGCCCCCCGCCTGAAACCTCATGGAGCCACTGCTGGCCAGTGTTGGCAATACTGAGCTAGATGAACCAGTGGTTTGGCTCAGTATAAGGCAGCTTCCTATGTTCCCTATAAGCCTGTTCTTTCCATACACATCCCAACCTTAACAGCACGTGGAATTGCCTTCAGGGAACATCATTACCACTAGCTCTGATAAGATCTCCAGCCTCCCCTAATGGAAAAGGAACCCAGAGTCTCTGGGAAGAACAGCCAAAGGATTGGTGGTAGCAAGGGAAAGTGTGGGGGGACACATACGGTATATAAAAAAGCAACTTTCTTATGGATACTGGAAACATCTGCACTTAATGTTTGCAGAGTAATCAAATGAAGGAGATTTCATATGCACACCTTCACCATGAGTTTCCGGTGTGGGGTACACCAATTAAAAAATTACAGTATTAAAAGCAGTGAAAACAAATCTACAGTCCAGAGAATACAGTGGGTCCTATATAGGTAAAGAGAGAGATCAGATGTCATAGGTAAGAGGTACAGAATGAAAACAACATAATGAAGGTGCCAGAAGCGAGGAGGAGATCCCTCAGCTTAGGGGAGGCCACAGAGAATGCCCTCTCCCTGGCCGCTGCCACCTCAAACTTCTGAGGACTGTAGCGCTGTAAGGTGCAAACGACTGCTGACCAAAACTTCAATAAAGAATGGGGGGAAATTTTAATTTACTTGAGAGACCACTGTAAGCAGATGAAAACATTAGCAGGATTGCAATAACACTTGTAATGTAGAAGATTCTAGGGATAAACTGGAGAGACATAAAATTTGGATGATGAAATAATACGCAGTTGAAAAGGTTTATAATAGGACTCATGGAGGGGAAGGTGGAAAGTCTAGAGCAGGCATCCCCAAACTCGGCCCTCCAGATGTTTTGGGACTACAACTCCCATCATCCCTAGCTAACAGGAGAAATGGTCAGGGGTGATGTCCCAAAACATCTGAAGAGCTGAGTTTGGGGATGCCTGGTCTAGAGATTCAGAGCAATCTCTAAATAAGCATATGTATTTTGCATTGTTATAACTCTACACCTGTAAAATCAAATAAAAATTATTTTTAAAAACCCCTGTTGATTGCTGAACAGAATATTTTACGCAAGCACCTTCCTCTACTTCCCAAACTCCGCAGGATCCACAGTGCGTTAATTCTGCAACCATTTGAAGAAATGATTTACATCAATTGCTTGTGCTGACCTCGCTGCTCCCCAGCCTCCCCACGGAACCGGTTTCTCTGTTGCTCAATAGATCCAAACCCTTTTCCTTCCTGGATGAGCTCAACAATACTGGGAGAGCACAAACCACCACAGAAGTACACCCTCCTTTGAAAACATGCACGCACACACATATACAAACTCACAGGTGGAGAACGCCACGTCTTAGGCTCAGGGAAAACGCTGACTAGGTATGGCTCCCTACCGTTGCCGAAGTGTTATGGGCGGACAGATGGACAGGGAAGTACCCCTCCCGACACAGGCTTAACTGCCTCGAAACCCACCTGAGGGGCTGTGCTAGAGCATTCCAGAGAGGAGCGGAATCCGGACCATGTTAGCACCTCGGATTGGCACCGTTTTCCTTTTAAAGCCGGGGGATAATCTTTTACCTGAAGGCAGGCAAAGTTCCTACTCTGAAAAGCGAAAGTCCAGCTCTGGGATACGCTGACTTAGAAACACACACACCTCCTGGCTTTCTGCTGGGGGTGGGGAGGAGGCAAGGAGCGATCAGGAAGTACAAACTGGGCTGGTTTGAACAAACTGGCCTCAGCTCTCTCAACAGAGTTCCTTTTGTTCTTGAACTCCCCAGATAACAGCCTACAGGCTAATCTTCCCCCACCACCACCCCAGCCCACCCCCATTTCCCTGCCGGTGTTTCACTGGGAAGGCTCAATTCTTGCAACTATGGTATATGCAGACCTCAGCCACCTTTGGACAAAGACAGCTAAGTTTTAAAACTTGTGTCAAAGGAACACACCCCTTTCTAGCTCAGGAACATTTTTCTCTCCCTATATGAAAAGGGAGGGAGGTGTCACCCAAAAGAAACCGATGGCCAAGGGATTAGGGATAGAAAAATGGAAGGATTTCTATGCCATCTGGTGTAGCTGTGGGATTCACTGCTGCAGGAAGTGATGGGGATGGCCATGTACAGACTTTGGTGGCTTTAAATAATGGGAAGCCAATTTGTAGATAATACAGGTCAAGAATAGGGAACCTCAGGCTTGGGGGCTTCTCCATCTGTCCCCCACCAGTTCTCTCACCAGCCTCATTTCACACCCTCCTTGAGTATTTTTGCCTGACTAGACTTTATCATTGAATTCCGATAATGCTTCTTGCTTGCCTGGATCATAGAATTGTAGAGTTGGAAGGGACCCCAGGAGTCATCTAGTCCAACCCTCTGCAATGCAGGAATCTCAACTCAAGCATGCATGGCAGATGGTCATCCAACCCCTGCTTTATCATCTTGCTTGCCCTTATCTGCACAGCTTCCAGCTTGTCAATATCCTCCTTAAATTGCGGCGCCCAGAATGGAGGATACAGGGATCCATTCAATAGGAGTATAGGAGTATAGCATCTAGATCAAGGGAAGTAATAGTACCACTGTATTCCGCTCTGGTCAGACCTCACCTGGAATACTGTGTCCAGTTCTGGGCACCACAGTTCAAGAAGGATATTGACAAGCTGGAACGTGTCCAGAGGAGGGCAACCAAAATGGTCAAAGGCCTGGAAACGATGCCTTATGAGGAACGGCTTAGGGAGCTGGGTATGTTTAGCCTGGAGAAGAGAAGGTTAAGGGGTGATATGATAGCCATGTTCAAATATATAAAAGGATGTCATATAGAGGAGGGAGAAAGGTTGTTTTCTGCTGCTCCAGAGAAGCGGACACGGAGCAATGGATTCAAACTACAAGAAAGAAGATTCCACCTAAACATTAGGAAGAATTTCTTGACAGTAAGAGCTGTTCGACAGTGGAATTTGCTGCCAAGGAGTGTGGTGGAGTCTCCTTCTTTGGAGGTCTTTAAGCAGAGGCTTGACAGCCACCTGTCAGGAATGCTTTGATGGTGTTTCCTGCTTGGCAGGGGGTTGGACTGGATGGCCCTTGTGGTCTCTTCCAACTCTATGATTCTATGATTCTATGATTCTATGTGGGTGGGTGCAGAAACAAGCCTACTGTACAATGGTAAAATTAGCATCCATGCCGCCACCCACTTTTGCCTCTGGCCCCACCCACCACTGCCATGTGGCCCTCAGAAGGTTACTTTGAGGGAAATGCAGCCCTCTTGCTGAAAAAAAGCTTTGCCACTCCTCTTATAGGTCTATCTCCCGAAGCTAGACATGGTTGCTAAGCTGAGCCACCATATCTAGAGGCACTCTACCTCAAGAGTAACAGGTGCTGGGGATACAGAAGAGCTCTGAGAGATATCTGGTTGGCCATTACTGCCATATGTGATGGGGTTAATCGAGGACAGCCCCACCCAGATATCGATTCTAGGGCGTAACCTTGTTTATCTAGAAGTAATTGGTGATGCTACAGTAGGTCCAAGATTTATGGGGCGTTGTGCAACTGCAGATTTCACACGTGATTCGAAAAAAAGCACATGACGAATGTAATTGCATGGTTGAGCTAGCGCTCTCTCTCTCCCCCCCTCCCCCCACAAAAAAATGTTTTCACAGAAGTACGCTGTGCCCCAGAGGAAGCAATGTCCAAGCTTAAGGAGATAAAGGGATTCAGTCAACTTCAGCCACCTGATATTCCTCACATCACTGAGCACACAGGAACATAGTCCTTAAGTAATCATTGGCAAAAAGCAACAAAAGACAAGTTGCGATTAGAAGGCTGCTCTCCTTCAGACCCAGAATGAGCAGAGCTTCTCTAAATCAAGACGACAGGCAGACGAGCGAGGACTCCATATATCCAATGCAGTGGATGGACTAGTTCATGAGAGACAAAAGCACTATGGTTGTTGGAAAGTGTTGACAATGGTAGTGTCCACTATGGTAGCGGAAAGGGTCTGGTTCTGCCCAGGCATTTGAAGAAACTAAAAAAATAATGTGGTTTTTAAATTGATAATGTGACTTATGGGTTTTGAGGCTAGATACACACACACACACACACACACACACACACACACACAATGATGCAGGACTCAGAGCATCTGATGAGAGCCATACACTGGCAAAAGTCTCCTCCTGCACCTCAGGAAACCTTGTTTGTAACTGCCATGAAAAACTGGGTGAAGTCAAGCCAAAGTCCTGCCAAATGGGGAGACAGTATCTTCACATCAGCAGTGAGGACCTGCCGTGGCAAAAATCAGGCAAGGTCATGTTTCGGCCTGCCATCTTGATTCAAAATGGTGCCCAGCACCCCAACATCGACAAAGACTGCCACCTCAGGTACCCGTGTAGGTGCTAATACGGTATCTCAAGATGTGTCCAAACCCACAGTGGACAGACAAATGGACAGACAGACAAACCACTTTCCAAACTTTTTGTTTTGTTTTTGTGACTGTGTGGAACCCACTTCAGCTACTGATTGATTGATTGTGTGACTGCAGTACATTGTTTATTGCTTTCATTTTATGGATCAAGGGTCTTGTCAGATAGTAAAACTCATGTTAAATTGCTGTTTTAGGGGTTGTTTTTAAAAGTATGGAATGGATTAATGCATTTGTATTTTTTAATTTTGTTGGAAGCCACCCAGAGTGGCTGGGGAGACCCAGCCAGATGGGCAGGGTACAAATAATAAATTATTATTATTTATTATTTATTATTATTATTTATTATTATTATTACTGAAGCATATCCACTATGGCTGGCCACGGTTCTGCTTTTATGGTGAAGAGTTCTGCATCAGATGCCCCACTGCTTTACACACCGTTCGATTCACAGGCTGTCTGAATGTGTGGCAAATTCCTCTCTGAGAGCCTGCGCTTGCACTAGTGGATAGCTGGACTTTGCTGTTTTCTTCTGGAACACTTTAATCCTGTTCCACGTACTTTTAATATATAAGGTGGATAATAAGTGTTGGAAATGCAAAGAGAAAGAAGGTACCTTTTTCCATATGTGGTGGGAATGTAAAAGGGTGAAATGCTTCTGGGATATGATATATGGTGAGATTAAGAAAATGTTGAAATATACATTTGCTAAAAAAACAGAAGCTTTTCTGTTGGGAATTATAGGTACAGATATTAAAAAGCAGGACATTAAGCTTTTTCAATATGCAGTGACTGCGGCAAGAATGTTAATAGCACAAAAATGGAAACAAGAACAAACACCGACAGTAGAGGAATGGAAAATGAAACTATTGGACTATGCAGAAATGGACAAAATGACGGGGAGAATCCGAGAACAGTGGGACCAGAAGTTCGTCAAAGACTGGACTAAATTTACAGATTATTTAAAAGAAAGTACTGAATTGAATACGTTAGTAGGACTACAAGAGGTTTTGTAGAACAAAGAAGAAATGCTGTTGTTAGTATGAACTTATAGTAATTAAGGTAGCGAGAGACATAATAAAACAACGGAAGAAATAAGAAATATAAAATTAAGGTATAGATATTAGAAGGTCATAAGGAAGGTCTGAAGGAAGTCAAGGCTATAATAAGCCAAAAAGCTAGAAGAAGTGTAAAATTATGTGATTGTTATTATTGTAAAAAATTATTTTTAAAACCAATAAAAACGATATTAAATAATAATAATAATCCTGTTCCACGTACTTTTAACTGCTTCTTTTTTAATGGCTGACTTTCTAAGCATTTCCCTACCCTGTAGAATCTGGGGATTGAACCTGGAACCCTCCTGCATACAAAAGCAGGCGTTCTGCCACTGTGCTATGGATCTTCTTCACTTTAATTCATAAGCAAGATTGTCTTACTAGACCGCAGGTCTAGTAACCAGCACTATCACTGTCATTAGTATTAATTTATATACTGCTTAACAGCCAGCGAGGCTTCTAAGCACTTTACAAGTATAAAGCATACTTGTGCACAAGCATAAACGACAGGTTGGATGAAGGGTGTTCATAGTTAATGGAACAAAAGCAAGCTATACAGGACTCCGGTGCTTTCCACTCATTATACACACATCCTTCACTTTCAATGATCTAATACAAGTTCTCAATAATACAATACAGCCTCTTTCAGTCTCTCCCAAGTCACTCCAGCACAATTACGCCACTTCTCATATTTCCACCACCACTCATTTCGTCCGATCTTGGTTCAAGTTGTGTTTTTGACCACACCTCGAATGCCTGTCTTACAACTGTGTTCCACAAATAAAGGGATTTTTGTTGCTGCTGCTATTCCGTTTTTGAATGCATTTTAAGATTATCACCCAAGTGTATTATACTGGTCGGTCAGCAGAGGGCAGCGTTGCCAACTCAGAGAGAGAGAGAGAGAGAGAGAGAGAGAGAGAGAGAGGAGAGAGAGAGAGAGACCAGGAAGAGGTTTGTTTATTTATTTTCATTTATTCTTTAATATAAGAAATGCATGCTCTCTTATGCTTTTGGCAACTCGCTTTGGTGGGAGGGGGAGAAATAACAAATGATCTACGCCTGCCTAAAGGAACAAAATATAAAGACTCTTTTGTGGCTCATTGGCACTGTTTATTGTTTGGAGATTAAATACAAAAGCATCTCCTGTAAGCATTCTGGCTGCTATGAATATTGTGGACCTGAATTTGGATACTTTCGGAAAGACTGCACCATCAGATTGATGTTTTTGATTTCTTTTCTTTTTTCCACTTTACACTCTCCTTGTCCCGTCAACAAAATGAAAAGGGGATTGTTCTGTACTATTAAACAGTTATTAATAAAAATGTATTTTTTAAAAAATTAAAGGGTTGGGGGAGAGAATAAAAAGAAAGGGCCTCATCTCCTGTGGCAACCGCCGACTCCCAAGGAGCAATAGCCACACTAAAGTTGCATCACTGCCGCTAGGCCTCACTTCAACGTCGCCTTTGGGCAGAAGCAGCTTCCAACCGAGCTCTGATCTTGTAACTGGAGAGTCTGAGGGACAGGAGAGAACCTCTGTTTGAACCTTCTCAAGTGTCATTAGGAGAAAACAAAGCCAGATGGATTTAGCTGCCACTCACTCTGCCTGACCGTGGGATGTATTTGCAGAGGCGGCAAGATCTGAGTGGGGATGAAAGGGGGGCGGAGTGGAGCCGTATGACCTGCATGCAGTTTTTAAATGCCTAAGGGCACGACCTCAGGGAAATAAATTGGGCTTGAAAAAAATGTAGTTGTCACGCTGCCCGCGGGGCCCCCCCCATTTGCTGGTTGCACTGTTCTTTTGAATGAAGTGGAAAGCTCACAACCGACTACAGTGGTACCTCGGGTTACAGACGCTTCGGGTTACAGACGCTTCAGGTTACAGACTCCGCTAACCCAGAAATATTACCTCGGGTTAGGAACTTTGCTTCAGGATGAGAACAGAAATCGTGCTGCGGCGGCAGTGGGAGGCCCCATTAGCTAAAGTGGCACCTCAGGTTAAGAACAGTTTCAGGTTAAGAACGGACCTCCAGAACGAATTAAATTCTTAACCCGAGGTACCACTATATACCTTTGCAGAAACCCAGTGGCCACAGGCTTCAACATTCCTGCACCATGATTTGCCCCAGGCAAATGACTAGCATGAAACGGAGCACTCATGTCATCAAGACAGGCCGACAGCCATATATTTCAATCCTCCCGCAAAGCTTTCTTAATGCATAACCAAAGGAAGAGGTGGGGGAAATCCATGTTGGAGACAAGGCCTGGCACTGGGTAAGGTGAGGCAAGCTTGCATAAAGATTTGTACTTCCCCAGTCTTTCATGCTTGCAAGACTCACCCCTGAGCATACAGACTAGAGGAAGGAGAACTAAACAAATGCTACACCAAGAAATCAAGGCCACCAATTCCTGCCCATTTATCAAGGGAAGCAAAATGGGCCATGCTAACTAATTTCAAGCAGTGGGTATATAATTCTGGTCTCCATCCAGTCCTGCACACAGATGGATGCTCCTTTGCAAAATCAAGCGTCCTTAAGAAAATAAATGTGGCAGGAGTGGAGGGCGGTGGGTGTGAGAGATCCCGTAAACGGTGGCGCATGGCACTGCCACCTTGCAAGGCTGCCAAGAAAGCCCTCACAGATTAAGAATACCACATTTCCTCATCAGTTGGTGAATTCTTATTTAAAGTCCTCACAACAATCCATCAGCATTTTAGGGCATTTCATTTTTGCAAAGCAATTTTCTGTAATATAATGCATTTTTAAAAAAACAACACATTATTTTCACAAACATATGCACACTTTAGTATATGCATTGTTGCACAGATAACTTGGCTGGAGACATTGCAAAATTTGGAAAGGAGCAAATTTTGAAGAATAAAAGTATGAATTAGGCAAGTTTGCCTTTAAACTGAATGGCATAACTCCCCCATCCCTAGCTGAGACCCATGACCAAGCGGTGTGGCCTGGTTTAAGGTGGGTCGCCACAGCAGCACTCCCACTAGGTAACAAACTGACAAATTAAGCAATGGGGTCCCCAAATACATGTTTGGATTTAGGGCCAGCCTTCTGGGCCTGAAAAGGCTGGAGACGGCTGCTGTAAAGACTCAAACCTTGTACGTGCCTTAGTCCCTAGGGGCAAGCAAAAGGCTTTGTGTTCAGACACTTACCTCAAATGTGACAAAGTCATCAAACTCATCGGGACAGGCGGATGGTGGTTCATCATGGGCATATCCCATAGTGCAGAGCTGGCTGTCAGGAACTGCTGAAAGGGGGCGAGAACACACACACACACACACACACACAAATGTTATTACAGAAGAGAAAGGCGTTTTTTAAACAAAAACAACAACATTCAGGGGTTGGAATGCTCCTCCAGTGAAGTCTCAAGCAGCAGAAGCGTCAGATGATGAATGCAAAGGACATTCTGTAAGCCCAAAGCTTTCACCCAAAGAGGAGAGTGCCCGCCAGGGGTGCCAGCTTGAATAAAATATTGGGGGGTCCAGGTAAGCCCTACCCTGCATAATCGATCACATGACATGGCACACACAAACCATTTGAATGGGAATTCCCTTCAACTCAGGGAGGCGGCCCCCTCAATTATTTTAGGGGGGGACAAAGGGACCTTGGCCCCTAGGCTTCTCTGGTGCCCGCTGTGCCTCTCTCCTTGACTTTATCTCCGCTTCCAGTGGGGAAAACCATGTTGCATCTCTAATGTGAGGTGAGGTGCAATGTTCAATCCCTGCTGATACAGAGATGGAGCAGAATCGCCTCCCTCTGAGAGGCAGCATACCCGCTATTATGAGATAATTGCTTGAAAATAGTGTTTGCTTCTCGGAGTAAAATAAATTTTATTTAACTGAAAATACGTAAAGGGTTGTATTAAGAAACACTAGGCATACTCAGGATTAGAAATTTGTTGGAGCCAATGCAAAAATAATATTCCAGCAAGAGCTATAAACTGACTCAAATATTAAAAGAAAAAGACACACGTATAGAATCTTGGCACATCTGAAGCGGAAAAGGGGCTTTGCTTCTTGAACAAATGTTGCTTTAACACAGCATTCCACAACTTAGTCGTGAAAAACACCTGAAAGGCACCCCGACACCTTCAACTCTCAAGATACCAAAATCCAAGAGATATTGATTAGGCACACAAATACAGAATTTACAATGCATGTTCCAAGAGGAGGTCAAAAAGGCCATTTAAGATTTTGGTCAGATTCCAAAAGCTGAGCTCAGGAAAATCTCTACAATTCCTTTTTCTTTTTTTAATGATTTGCAGATAAGTTTAAAGAAACAAACTTTAAGTCTTAAAGTGTTAAAAGCAACAAGTCACCGGTCAAATCTAAGATGCCCATACCCAGAAATCTAACACAGTTGGAAGTGTGGTGTGGTGATGTTTTGGGGATGCAAATTCAAATTAGACTATAGAAAATTATAATTTTACGTCAAAAATAAGAAAATGGCAAAATTTCACAGTGTGGTCAAAGGAAACTGAAAATGCATTTGTTAAATATAATTAACTTTGAAAAGGTAAGAAAATAGTTATAACGGTGGATAGAAAATATTAATAATCTACTATTAGAGGGACGCGGGTGGCGCTGTGGGTTAAACCACAGAGCCTAGGGCTTGCCAATCAGAAGGTCACTGGTTCGAATCCCCGCAACGAGGTGAGCTCCCATTGTTCGGTCCCTGCTCCTGCCAACCTAGCAGTTCGAAAGCACATCAGTGTAAGTAGATAAATAGGTACCACTGCAGCGGGAAGGTAAATGGCGTTTCCGTGCGCTGCTCTGGTTTGCCAGAAGCGGCTTTGTCATGCTGGCCACATGACCTGGAAGCTGTACGCCGGCTCCCTCGGCCAATAATGCGAGATGAGCACGCAACCCCAGAGTCGGTCATGACTGGACCTAATGGTCAGGGGTCCCTTTACCTTACTATTAGAGTGGGCATAGAGAATGTTATCAGTTTGCTGCTACCACACTGACCCTGGCAGATAAAAACATCGGCATTTCCATGCGCTCTGGCCGTTCCGTTGCTCCAGAAGCGGTTTAGTCATGCTGGCTACATGACCCGGAAAGCTGTCAGCAGTATTTTGCTTGAGAATCTTCCCTTCCTCCCCAACCCCATGAAAACATTTATCTACCTATACTTGGCGCTTCCCTACCCTGGGATTACAAATTTGTTCATGCAATAGTTTTCATCCGCAAAAGCAACACAAGTGACAAAGTTCCTAGAGGAAAAACCATTTTTACATTACTAGGTTACTCTTCGCCATGTTAGAAACATAGGAGGCTGTCTTGCACCTTGTCAGACCCAATCTCAGTATTGCCTATGCCAGGCTTCCTCAACCTCGGCCCTCCAGATGTTTTGAGACTACAATTCTCATCATCCCTGACCGCTGGGTCCTGCTAGCTAGGGATCATGGGTTGTAGGCCAAAAACATTTGGAGGACTGAGGTTGAGGAAGCCTGGCCTACGCTGACTGGCAGCGGTTCTCCAGGGTTTCAGGCAGGGGGACATTCTCAGCCCTACCCTGAAGATGTCAAGGAGTGAAACTGAGTTCCCCCATCTCTGAGCTACAGTCCTTCCGCTCTTGCTCTACTGCAACACTGTCCCCTATAATATGAAAGCGGAAAAGGCTATTCTATCAGGATCAGTCCACTACAGCTGAAGTCTAGCACATGGCAGCCTGATAAATTAGATCTCTTAAACCAGGGTCTGCGGCTGCCAAGGGCAATACCGTAATTCATGCTGAGAAACGAGCTTGGGTGCCGTCTTCAGCCAGCAGCGCAGCCTGAGCAGCAAGGAGTATAGCTGGCTCATCGTTTCAACACACAAGCCGTGCTTCTCAAGCGGCGGTTTTACGGCTGCTGATTCTGCACATTGCAGCCGGTCTGGATTGCAACAATTCCCCTTTCGAGGCTTTGTACATTTCTGCTGCTCTGAAATCACATCCAGGAGGACGCCATTACATCCTGGGAAACCCATCTTAAATACTTTTTATTAAAGATTTCCATCAACTACAGAAGAACATGCAATGTCTCTCCCTTTTTTTGTTCAGATTATAAAGTCTTTTGGTTATGTTCAGTGCAAGTCAATATGGTGTCCAGAGGTAAGGGGAGAGAGTAGAGGGGAGAGGGCGGGTGATGAACTTGCACATTATTTTTTCATTTCCCCAAATTGGTATATGGGTGAGGTTTTTTTGTCGGCGTTATTTGGGTAGGTTCTTTTTCTATACATTTGTTGGTTTACGTGGGCAGTGAGAGAAGGTTGAGGGGGGCCCGGGGCGTGGTTGCTTGCCTTTGAATGACTGCCATGAGATTCGTTTGCATGTGTGGAAGGGCGGGTGAAGTTAGCCTTATTGATCTGTATGCTGCTGGTAGATCCCTGCTATCATTATTGTCATTTTGAGCTGTGTATGCAATAAAGGGAAGCCATACCAGGGTGAAGGTGTCCCCATGTCAGCTTCCCTGGTTTTTTTCTCCCCGTGTCAGTTTCAATCTATCGGTTAGCTTTTCAAGTAAAACTGTTTCCCTATACAATTTGGTACCCAAGGTCCACGTTTACTCCTGAAAGGACTCTCCAGTGTCCAGCTATGATGTTTCTGGCTTCTGAGAGTAGGTGGGTTATAAGCTCTTTCTACTGTGAGTGAGCATTACTGTCTGGGAAAATATTCAATAGGGTCAGTTCTGGGCTGGGTTCCAATACCTGCTTAGTTATTTTACATATTTCTTGTAGGACTGCTGTCCAAAAGGGTTGGATTCGGGGACAATCCCACCACATGTGGAGGTACGTGCCTGTAGAGGTGCAGCCTTTCCAGAATTTTGGTAAGGTTCCTGGATGTATTAGCACCAATTTCCTTGGTGTAAGATACCATCTATAGATAAGTTTCAATGTGAGTTCCCTTCTTTTGGCTGGATTTAAAGGGAGGTTTGGACCACATTCTAGTCCATTGGATAGAGTTTATCTCGTAACATATGTCGTGCTCCCATTCTTTTTTAATTGTGTTGAGGGGGTCTGCAGAGTTGTGGAGCAGCATTTTGTATACTGCAGATGGAAAAGTGATTTTAAATAGAGCGAGTTGCAGTTCCTCAACCCCTTTTTGAAATGGGTTGGGCATTTTAAAAATGAAATAATAATTTTGGTCTTCTGCTCTGGTTGTTAGGAACAGCATATTCCCAGCGTATGCTACAGTTTGGAATATTACTCTGGTGCGAGATCCTAATTAGTAACTCTCCTCTGGCATAGCCAAGAGATACGTGTCAGGATGTCTGCTCATTTAAAGGCAGGAGAAGACTTTGAGATCAGAAGGTTCTTTTACACAATCAGGTCTCTTGTTACCACAACTCTTTCTCTCACTTGACCACATAATGAAGTTTACAACTTTACATGCTTAGGAACTGAATGAACCAAATCTACCAACCACAACACAGCTTGCAAACTATTATTTTTTGTCCTGGGGTAAATTAACTGCCAAGTTCTCATTTATTGCAGAAAATCCAATAAAATAATGATGCCGTGCAGTGTTGAGTTTGCTGCAGTAAAAAAAACTCCCTAGACTTACTGCAGCAGATTTATATTGCGTCAGATGGTACACTGGGTTAGAGAGGCAGTGTGGCGTAGTGGTTGGAGTTTGTGCAAAGCACCTGATCTCCCTCATTCCATAAAGGTAGGTACAGAATTGGAGAATGACAATAACTTCTTAAAGGATGTTGTGAACACTCTCACAAAAGGTTTTAAAACAAACAAACAAAAAACACACGTTATGATCATCCCAAATTGATGATGCACCTATTACAAAAAGGCACATAAAGTTCAGTTCAGTGCTTTGCATGGAGAAGAATTCAGGCTCAAGCTCAGGTATCTCCTGTTCAAAGGCTCAGGTAGCACAGGTGTGGGCTACCTATGGCTCTGGAAGCTGCAGTTTGTTAAAGGTCCTGAAAACTTGTAAGTGACCCCCATGCTCCCCTCACAGAGCCATAGTTCCCAGACTTCCTTGGGAACAGGGACTGATTGTTAAACCACTCTGAGATCTGTTCCTTTGCTCCACCAAAGGGCAAACATTTCCATCCTGAGGGCCGTATTCCCTTCTGGGTGACCTCCTGAGGGCCACATGCCAATGACAGGTGGGGCCAGAGGCAAAAGTGGGTGGAGCAATTCATGCAAATTACACCTTTGTCCAATGGGCTGGTTTCTTCACACAGTCCTCCATCCAGAAAAGCAAGAGACATCGTCAGTATTTATGGACACATTCCACCCAGGCAAAAACACCCGGAAATAAAAAGAAGGGCCAATGCAGGTTATGGCCTAGAGTGTGGCCTGGGAAAAGTTCCAAGAAACAGACAGAGAGACCTCTGGAGCCTGAAGTTCCTCAACCCTGCATTTATACTATAGATCAGAGGTTTTCAACCTTTTTGACTCCAAGGCTCCCTTGCCTGCAGAGTTGGCAGCCTCTCACCCTTTTTCAAACACCATCCCCTTGTGGAGTGTTCCCTCAGCTTCCTCTCCTCTCCCCTCTCCTTGGGAGTCCTCTGAGCAGCCACAGGTGCCGCCCCTGGTCCCCTGAGCTGTCCTCCCGCCCCAAAGGGAACTGCCCCCTCACAATACCCCCACAGGGGCAGGGGAAGCACTCCCTGGCCAGCCCCGGAGGCACCATTCGCCTGGGGAGCACGTAGCCAGGGCTACTGATGCAGCAAACAGCCGTGCAAGCCTTTAGGAGGCAGAGACGGGAGAGGGCATCAGATGAGGGAGGGAAAGAAAGAAAGAAAGAAGAAGAGGCCAGAATTGCCCGTGGCGCCCCTGGCCATCATTAAAGGCACCCCAGGGTGTGTTGGGATTATTCTGGACTGGAGTGTTGGCACACCACGCTGCACATATTAAAGGAAAATATTGCGTTGGCATGCCACGATAGTTTAGCCCAAGTCAAAAGTGTTGCGCTGGCAAACCACACGGCGCTGAATGTCAGGATGGCAGACACGGGTCAGAAACACAATAGAACAATGGAGGGTGGTTGGAAAAGTACTGGGATACACGAGGTGAGCACGGGGAGGGTGCATGGGGAGAGCATGTGCTTGGTGCATGCAGGACAGTCACGTACGCAATGGAGAAGGCATGGGGGGAGTTTGGGGGTGTCACATTTTGGAAAACAACTCCTTACATGGTGCCATGTGCTGCTGCTGGGGCAGATGTTTCCTTATTTGGGATCTCAAGATGTACCTATGTGGTTAACTATTAACGAGGTGTAAGATTGTCAATAAAAGGGACCCTCACAAGAGAGTTGGGGCGCTTTCCCGTACATACATCCTGTCTCCCGCAAGGGTGCCAAGGCACACTGGTTGAAAACCACTGCTAAATAGATCTAAACTGGTTCCAATGTATTATCTTCTCCCTATTTAACTTAGGGTGATGTTGGGGATTTGGGAGTTGGGGGGGGGGGAGAGAAAGAAGCAGATTGTAGCTAGGGATATCTTGCAGAATGCGCTCTCAGCAAATACTACAATTCCCAAAATTCTCTGGGGTAAGCCTGGGCAGTACAAATGCTTTACTTTAAAGGCACGCTACCCAGCTTTTCCCAGATTAGCGTCTTTTTGAAATCCAACATCCCTCCTGTATATTCATTAGCATCTCTAGGGTTAGGGTCCCAGAAAGGCTGCCAGGCCACCCCTCAAGCCCACCCACCCACGCAATCAAAGTGTTGTTCTGCAGTTGCAACAGAGAGACAGCAGGGAGCCTGGCTGCCCGCCAACCTCTTCCCAGGTCCAGGATCAACGGCACAGAAAGGACAAGCTCGACATGGCTTGGAGTCGTCTACCCAACTCATTATTGCATCTCTCTTGGTGCAGGTCTTCCTCCTTCTCTCTCTCCCCCCCCCCAAGCATATGGCACATTGTATACAGTTGATGTTGCTATGGTGACCTCACCCAACGGTCCCCGCCGACACAATAGGCTACAATCATGAAAGCTTTTGAATCCCTGTTCAAATGAGCATTAAAAAAACCCACAAACACTCGCTGCTCATTAGCAACACAAACCCACAAAGGACTCCCCGTCTGCACATTACAAGCACATGTGCTGTCGAGCATGGTCAACGGGGACCTTGCAGCGCTGGTGCGCCCAGAAACACAATACAGTGGAACCTCGACTTACGAAGTTAATGCGTTCCGAAAGCACACTCGTAAGTCGAAAATTTCGTAAGTTGAAAAACGGCATTCCCATAGGAATGCATTGGAAACGTAAGTCGAAAAATTCGGAAGAAAACCCTATGTAAACCTTCGTAAGTCGAGTAAACCCCATCTAAAACTTCGTAAGTCGAGTAAACCGCATCTAAAATCCAAGCGGATTTCCTTTCGGAAGTCGAAAAATTCGTAGGCGCGTGGCCGCTTTTTCCCTTTCGGAAGTCGAAAAACACGTAAGTCGAGTCATTCGTAAGTCGAGGTTCCACTGTAGCTAAAAAGAGAGCGCGCATTGGTACAGCAACGGAGAACTTGGGATTTGCCATCCTGACTGCCGTGTCCCAAGAAGATCCCCCCCCCAAAGCCACGTGGGCACAGTTGGCAGCCCCAGATGCTTGCCTTCTTGCTGACAACCAGTCCAGGCCCTGGCTGCCCTCCTGCTCCTGAGTCTCAGCTGAGCGCAGCCCTAATGGTCAGTTCCCTCCTCTTTGGCCTCGGTTCTGCCCTTTCGGAACTGAGCAGGAGTGTGGGGGACAAAACTAGAACTAGTTGGCTCTGCTTGTTGTTGCCTCTGGCTCCCCCTACTGTTGGGCTCCCTGCCTTCCACCCTACCAGTCCCTATGGGCACACGCAGTCATCAGATCCCTCAGCTTTTAACCAGACACAAGTCTCTCATTCGGCTTTGCTCATTGCAATACAATGGAGCCAATATCCATTTTCCTCTAAGAGTTGCTGGAGTGAGACGGGTGCTTGCGCATGGGATATGACAACATTTGTGAAATGAGCAAGGGCAGCAAAAAAGCAACGTGCCGGTCAGGACCGGAGCCATGTTTGCTTTTCCCCTGCTTCGCACAGGCCCAACCTACAACAATAGAAGCTTTCAGGAGCATTAAGTCAGCTGGGAGAGCATTATGGCCTCGTGGCGCCTGGGAGACACGCCGCCGAGACCAGGGTGGCTGGAGCAGAATAGTTTCGAGAGCCGAGGCAGGAAGATAGGCTATTGTGCCAACCGATTGTGGAGACAGGACCAGACTGGGGAAGCAAAGCCCTGGGAATGTCACAGCATTGCACCAACTCTGCATCAATTGCTGCCATTCCATAAGATCCAGCAACCAGAGTTGATTCCATGGGCTCTGCTGTGACAGGCCAGCTCCGTCAGGCCTCCTCCTCTCCCCTCAACGGTCACCTGGGGCCAGCCATTCCACCAGACTGCCTCTGTGGGAGAGACAGGAAGCAGGGCTCATTTCATCAGCTTTGCTGGCACCTCCACCCCCTCCGCTGTGCCAGCTGGGCATTAGAGGAACAACTGTTTGATTTTCGTGTTCTCCTCCTTATCCCTCGTGTACTGTGTTCTTTTTTAGATGGTGAAGCCTACGGGTAGGGACTGTCTCGTTTTGATTGTATGTAAACCGCTCTGGGAGTTTCTTTCACCGAGGAGCGGGGTACAAGTACTCTAAATAAATAACAAGGAAGGAAGGAAGGAAGGAAGGAAGGAAGGAAGGAAGGAAGGAAGGAAGGAAGGAAGGAAGGAAGGAAGAAGAAAGAAAGAAAGAAAGAAAGAAAGAAAGAAAGAAAGAAAGAAAGAAAGAAAGAAAGAAAAGATAAAATGTCACCTGGCTGCTTCTAGTTTTTTGGAGGAAAATTAAATAAAAAGCACTCAAAGCAACATGCTCCATACTGCCATTCTTTAGATCAGGGGTGGGAAGCCTCAGGCCTGGGGGCCAAATGCAACCCCCATCTCTCTATCTGGCCCTCAGAACTCTCCCCAGGGCACACAGCCCTCACTGACCCTGCTTGGTCACCTGAGTTTTTGTGCCCGACAAAAGCGTGTCCTTGAACTGATAATGCCTTTTGTAGATCTCTGGATGTCAGGTTGGTGACTGACATCTCCATCTGGCTAGCTCCTCCAGCTTTCTTAAGCATATAAGCAGAACAACTTATTTATTGCATACCCCTCTGCATCAGTTAAACCTCCACCATGACCCTGTGAGGTAGGTTAAGAGACTGTGACTGGTCCAAGGTCACCCAATGAGCTTCATGACTAAGTGGGGATTTGAACCCTGATCTCCCAGGTCCTAGGTCCAACACGCTAACCACTACACCACACTAGCTTCCTAGAATAATTCTGCTATGGGGCAGCACTATAAATTAAGTAGGTAAATAAACAAGGTGAAAGCAAAATGTCCCTTAGAGAAGAATCTGAAATATTTCCCTTGAAGCCTGAATTTGTTTTATTCTGGGTTGTTCTATTGTGGCGATTGTAACCTAGGTTTAAGGTGCCATTAGGCAATTACATTATATATCTGAGTTTCTAACGCTGCATGTTAGATATTCTGATAAATCGTTATCAAGCCATGTCACAGTGGATAACTGAGTCTAGTATTCTTCCTGTGCTGATGACTTGGTGCTAGAACTGCCCAGTGAATACAGCAGAAGAGCAGAGTGAAAAAGAAGACAGACAGAAGCTTCGAGAAGGCCAGAGATTTCCCTGCAAATCCTTCATTCGGTTGGAGCCTTAAGGCTGTGATGTCAACGCAACGACCTCAACGCTGCACATGTGGGTAGCTTTCTGCCATCCCCATTTTGAGTTTGCAGTAGCAAAGGCAAACCGACATCACCGTTACAAACTTCCTTGCCGCTTCCCCTCTCGGAAAAAGTAGGTCAATGCATTGGATCATCTGCTCAAATGCTGCTAAGCTAGTAGAGAAAGTGGAGGCTATGAAGACCGCCAGATCACTGGTGAAAATGAGGGAGGAGTCCATGTGAGTATATGCACAGGAGAGTCTGCTTTCATAGCCAATTTAAGGAGAAATTGCACATACGCACACAGGTTTGTTGCTTGAAGATTGCCATGTCCAAATAGGGCACTGTCACCCCAGTCTCTGCCTGCCCACTTTCTTGCTTCCAACCAGTCCAAGGGGTGGCACAACCTGCAAGCTTCTTCTTCCTTATGGACTTCACCAGAGACTCCTGAGTAAGTTTAGCGGTCAAGAAATAACAGGAGAGGTCCTCTTGTGGATCAGGAATTGGTTAGATTGCAGGAAGCAAAGAGTGAGAATAAATGGACAGTTCTCTGAATGGAGAGAAGTACAATTAGATAAACAGGTATCACTGCGGCGGGACGGTAAACGGCGTTTCTGTGTGCTCTGGCTTCCATCATGGTGTTCTGTTGTGCCAGAAGCAGTTTAGTCATGCTGGCCACATGACCAGGAAAGCTGTCTGCAGACAAACGCCGGCTCCCTCGGCCTGAAAGCGAGATGAGCGCCGCAACCCCATAGTCGCTTTTGATTGGACTTAACCGTCCAGGGGTCCTTTACCTTTTACCTTTACACTAGCTTTCCACTTACGAAGAATTTCTTTTCTTTTCTTGGGTGGGGGGACAAAGGAGCTCGCTCATCAGCAATCTGATGTGGTACAGCCCAACTATCATTTCTGGGCTCTACCACCACTGGATTTTGCCCTAGCATGTTCACAGAAGCAGCATTTGAACCAAGGACAACTTTTGCTTATAGTTTAGAGTCTTAAACAATCTGGATCTGATGCTATTGTAAACAAAACAAAACTAATTCCAGGTAGGGAGTTTCCCCGCACCCTACCCATCCATGTGACTGAACAACTTCCAATTTCCCTTCAGCTGAGAAAAAGTGAACTGCAATGCAGATATATCACAAGGGGGGAAGAAAGTTAGCATTTGTGTCAGCAGACTAAGCAAGAAAGGCTAGGTATAAAAAAAGATATTTTGTTTGTTGCCAACTACATCGTGTACTTTTTTGGGTGTGACATTAGTCAGCAAAACCTGCTTGCTTCACCAGTGGAAGCTTTAAGAATTGCTGTCAGGAGGAAGCCAACAACAGCTTTGTGTGGGGCAGGAAACACACCATGCCTCAAGGCTGCCAAATTGCCAGGAACTGTGCTTCTCCCCTGTTTCAGTTTCATGGTTATGCCCAGCTGCCACAATGGAAGGCAAATGCTTCTGAATACCAGTTGCTGGAAACCACAGAAGGGGACGATGCTGTTGTGCTTGAATCCTCAGTCCTAGAGCATCTATCTGTCTTGCATGCAGAAGGGTCCACGTTCAATCACTGGCGTCTGTAGGTAGGGCTGGGAGAAGACCCTGTCTGATACCCTGGAGAGCCACTGCCACACTGTGGACAATTTTGAGCTAGATAGACCAATACTCTGAGAATCAGTATAAGGCATATTCCTATGTTCAGTACAGTCATACCTCGGGTTGCGATCACTGCGGGCTGCGCATTTTCAGGTTACGGACGCTCCGAACCCGGAAGTACCGGAACGGGTTACTTCCGGGTTTCGGCACTTGCACATGCGCAGAAGCGCTAAATCGCACTTTGCACATGCGCTGAACTGCCGAACTGCACAGCGCGCATGCGCAGACGCAGCGTTGTGGGTTGCGAACGTGCCTCCCGCACGGATCATGTTCGCAACCCGAGCGTCCACTGTACATGACTTCTGTACATTACACCTTAACCTGCTGTCCCAACACTTCGGGATAAACTACCACTATTCTCAAACCAAGAGGCTCTGGAATCTCTTAATGTCTCTAGATGCCGACAGGAAGGAAGGAAGAACAGGGTTTGATGGATACTTCAAATTCAGTCACTATAAGAAAGCCCAAAATTATTCAGCTCCAAAGACTTATAGTTAAGGAAGCCCTGAATTAAAAGGGCTTTGTTAGCTGCTACTTCTATCTAATTAGCGCAACACCATGATACTGCAAGCAATGAATTATGGAAAGAAACCTGAAGCCATGTCTTCGAGAAAGCTGTTCTAGAGAGCATCGCACAAACACTCTTAAGACTTCCATTGCCCCCTCCCAAGCTATATCTTTTAAAGATACATTTGTAGTGACAGCTTTATCCTGGGACAATTGCCCCTTAAGCGTTTGCAACTGAGCAGAGGTTGTTCCGATGTCAATTTTGGAAGATTCCAAAGTTAGTGTTTCCTCTCACGTGCCCATGGTTCCGTAGCACAGAACAGAATTTTCAGTCCTCCCGGCCACAGATACAAAGAGGACAGAGTGGCGCTTTCCAAAGCGGCAACCTTCGGACGCTCTACGCATTGCAAGGGAATATTAATCTTTTATTACTTTATAGAAAGCATTTATACACTGCCAACTCAAATATCAAGGCCATGTAAGACACTTAAGTTTGACAGAATTTAAGAATGCAGCTGAAAACAATGCAAAATAGTCATTAGAATGGATTAATCAAAGAAGTTTAAGCATCTGCACAGGCCTCGCAGCGCGGAAAGGTCTTCAAGTAATGTCTGAAAGTCAACAGCAAAAAAGAGTATTCACCTCAAAAAGGATATTGTATAGTTGGGAAAAGGTTCAGAACAGGCCTACCAAAATGATCAAGGGGTTGGAGAGATTCCCTTGTGAGGGAAGGTTGCAACATTTGGGACTTTCTAGCTTGGAGTAGAAAAAGTAAGCAAGAGGCACGTGCTAGAAGCTTATGAAATTATACATGGGGAAGAATGGATTGTGAAACTAACGGAGTATGCAGAATTGGACAAGATGACGGGGAGAATCCGCGAACAGCGGGACCAGAAGTTCATCAAAGACTGGACTAAATTTGCAGACTATTTAAAGGAAAGTAGTACTCAATTGAATACATTGGTAGGATTGCGAGAAGCTTTGTAGAGTAAAGAAGAAATATTGTTGTTAATACGAAAATACAGTGATTAACTTTTAGAAAGTATTAAGGTAAAACAATGATTGATTTAGGAAATATAGACATAAGGAATAGATATTAGAATATCATAAGGAAGGGTTTGACAGAAGTCACGGCCGTAAAAAGCCAAAACGGTATAAGATGTGAAGACGAATATGTGAATGTATTATTGTATTTTTACAAAACTAATAAAAAATGATTAATAAAAAAAAATGAAATTATACATGGCATGAAAGAAGGGAGTGGATAGAGAAAAGATTTTATCCCTCTCTCATAACAGTAGAACTCGTGGAAATTCAGCGAAGCCGAATGTTGGATAATTCAGGACAGATAAAAGTACTTGATGGTGTTTCCTGCTTGGCAGGGGGTTGGACTGGATGGCCCTTGTGGTCTCTTCCAACTCTATGATTCTATGATTCTATGATACTTCATAATTAAAACTCTGGCCCTTGTTCCCATGGGAGGCAGTGATGACCACCAACTCGGATGGCTTTAAAAGAGGATTGGACAGATTCGTGCAGGATAAGGCTATGAATGGCTACTAGTCAGGGGCGTACCCAGGATCAAAACTGGGGGGGGGGGCAAGCCATGGTCGTTCAGGTTTGCTTTGAACTAGGGGGGGGGCAAGCCATGGTCGTTCAGGTTTGCTTTGAATGGACACTGATCATTTTTGCTTCTAGGGCTGCCTTCTAGGGGGGGCAGCTGCCCCCCTCTGCCCCCCTGGGTACGCCCATGCTACTAGTCATAATGGAGGCTGTGCTCTGTGCCTTCACAGTCAGAGGCAGGATACCTCTGAATCCCAGTTGCTCGAAACCGCTGGAAGGGAGAGCACCCTTGTTCTCAGGCACTGCTTGCGGGTTTCCTGCACAGGCATCTGGTTAGCCACTGTGAGAACAGGATGCTGGTCTAGATGGGTCACTGGCCTGATCCAGCAGGCTCCTTTTACATTCTTAAAGCATGAGAGCAGCAACACGAAATGTCCAATTTCTCGTTGAGGCCAGTCAGGCTTCTGAGAACCAGGGGAGCTGCTAACAGTGCTTGAGAGTTTTGTATATTAATGCAAGAGCCATGAACCTGGAATTACCTTGAGACAAAAAGTAGTCAAGTCAACACTCAGAAACAGACTGGAAGTTGGCGCAGGTGACACAGCACTGGCCAGAGTCAGTTCATCTAGTCCTTTACTGTCTGCTCTGACTGGCAGCAGTCCTTCAGTGACAGATACAGTCAGTGTGATGTAGTGGTTAAGAGTGGTAGACTTGGTAATCTGGTGAACCGGGTTCGCATCTCCGCTCCTCCACATGCAGCTGCTGGGTGACCTTGGGCTAGTCACACTTCTTTGAAGTCTCTCAGCCCCACTCACCTCACAGAGTGTTTGTTGTGGGGGAGGAAGGGAAAGGAGAATGTGAGCCGCTTTGAGACTCCTTCGGGTAGTGATAAAGCGGGATATCAAATCCAAACTCTTCTTCTTTCTCAGTACTGCTGTCCAAACCCTTCTTTTAACCAGAGATGATTAGCCATCCAAATTGGTGACCACCACTGCTTCTTGTGGGAGCGGATTCCATAATTTAGTGATGCACAGTGCCTTCGCTCCCTACTCCCGGTGTTACTCCCTAGTAAGCAATCAGAATGGTAACAACCTACACAAACACACCTTTATCTCCCATTTCTTTCAAAGGAGGACACTGACATTTCAAGGAAGAGGCATGAAATACCCTGAGGGAGGGGAGGGGGTTACATCAACAATGTCAGGAAATGCCTCAATGCAGGGAAGGTTCAGGAAGTGCTTGGGATGCCTTCCTCCCAATCTCGGGGCGAAAGAATAAAAACCAACCTCCGTTCCTGATAGCTGAGATTCCTCGATAGAAGTCTTCAAAGCTGATCACTCCAAGCCCGGCGGGGTCCAAGAACTTGGTCAGGTCTTTCACCTGCAGGCGGAAGAGGGGGGGGGGAAACCGAAAGCAAATCAATGATCCAGGTTTACACAGCTAGACTAGACCCTAAGCTTGGGCTTTAGACCAGGCATAGGCAAACTCGGGCCCTCCAGATGTTTGGGACTACAATTCCCATCATCCCTAGCTAACAGGACCAGTGGTCAGGGGTGATGGGAACTGTAGCCCCAAACATCTGGATGGCCGGAATTTGCCTATGCCTGCTTTAGGCAATACTTTCCTGGAGGGCTGTCAAGAGAGAGCAGAACAGAATCTAACAGGGTTAAGGTGCATTTCGGTCGAACACTGAGGCCGCATCTGCACTATGCAGCATCGTACCACTTTAAGCTGTAAGCATCCCCGAAATAATTCATGCAAGGTGTTTTGAACATTCACCTGCTAGAAATTTTGAAACGAGGGGACTTATTTTTAGTAAGCTGTTGCAATAATCATGTCCCTTTAAAAGGCCTTTTATATTTGGTACCAGCTGTGTTTTTTGGGGACAATACGCGGCCTGACATGGTGTCCCAATTAAGAGGATTCTACATTTAGAAGCTCGACAAAACAACGCCTGTAATAGAAAATTTTTATAACCACGTAGCAATTAGTGGGAAGTGGCGGAAATCAGGTTAGCAGGCGCCGGGGTTCTGGCAGCGTAACTGGGAGGCAGAAAGGGGGGTATTCAGAATTAAGCAATATCAGAGGGAGAGATGAGGCAGCAGGGATTCTCCACTGGCTCAGCTGAGAGACCAGCAACTTTGAGCTCCTCGTGCCTTTCAATAGTTTGCATTCTGGGAATTCTGCAACTAGGAACAAGCGCCAGTGTTTGCTTTTGCTTCCCCCCCCTTCTCCCTCCCAATCACTTTTCCTTGTGTGCTGTGGTCCTTGGGTTGTGTCCAACATTACCCATACCTAGTGTAGACTCAATGAAATTAATGGGTGAGACTAACCTAGGTCTTTTCATTTCAATGGGTTTACTCCAAGTAGAACTTATCTGGATGCAACCCTTTTATCTAAGGTCAGGAGCTATCTTTATTACTGATACAAGCTGCTCTGAGAATCCCCCCCCAATATAAAAATACTTTGAATAAATGAGTTTAGAAATAATCTAATCTAGTGCAGAAGGCTTATATTAGTCAGGTTCATTAACTTCAGTTGGTCTGCTCTGACTAGGGCTTGTGTTGGATTATGTGGCTTTTACTAAAAAAAAAAATCTTGGAGGTGGCCTTTATCAGGGATGGGGACTCTTTTCCAGACAGAGGGCCACATAATATTTTCTGGGCATCACCCCAGGGCCACATGCCAGTGCAGGAGCAGAAGCCAACTTGGGCAGAGCATCTTCCATCCAAGCAACCAGAGAATGTCTAAATTCAAGGGCCCATTTCCACCAGGCAAAAACACTGAAGGAAGATGTGAAGCAAGACCAGTGAGAGCTGTAGCCTGGGAAGAGTCCTGAGAAGCAGACAGAGATCTGGAGGGCCACATTTGAAGTTCCCCACCTCTAGCCTAGATTAACAGCATCAGCTCCCACCCCCCCTGCTGCCGCCGCCACCCCCAAATGTTTTTTAGTTGTTTGGGGAGTGAAAGTCTCCCACCAATGCACTCACACACAGTGACTCATTTAAACCCTCACAAAAGCCATCATTCGCCACTTCCTTTCTGTACCGCTCAGGGCATGTGGAAATTACAGCATCTACAGGTAACATCAACCCTTGAGCCCATCAGCAGCGTGACTTCTGCCATTCTTGCATTCCTCTGCGGAAAGTTTTGCTTTCAGCACACAACAAACAGGAAGCCGATCAGAAGTTTCGAGAAAAGGACACTGCAGAACAACACACTGCCACGTTAATTTAGAACTGATTTTTTTTTAGGAAAGGGAGAAGTTGCTTACGGTGGTGTTCACCTCTTCATCTCATGAAGTTCTGAAGTTGCCTTATGAACTGGGCCCTCAAACTTAGCCAGGTGTCCGATTTACTCTCCCCAAATATCAGAAGGAAAGGACAAGAGACAGGAAACACACATCCCTTTGTCTGCCCCATCAAATGCATGTTCTACCTAATGAAAACCATGTGCAGAGAAGCAAGGAAAAACCCCGATTCAAGTCATTCTGTGCCAGATTTTAAACGAGATTTTATTGATATAATGCACTTAGGCACTCAAAGAGCAGGCCAACTAAAAAGCTTAATATCTTGCAGGTACACTAAATGGCACCCATATGGCACAGCGCAACCCATAATCGGATATCGTGAAGCTTATACGGGCTTCATACTAAACAGCCATTTTCCCTTAGGAGGATAATTCTCTTCCCTGGCATCGATGGCCTAAGACAGCAAGCACCACAGGGAGGCAAAAAGGCACACTATAAGCAGCAGGCAGGCAAGAGCACCCTCAGAAGTCCCTTATCAGGCAGGTGGGGCCAGCTCTACCATTAGGTAGACATGATGCTGAAGCCCCCTCTTCCTTAATTTCCCAAGCTGCCAGCTGTCCAAGTCAGGAAGCAAGGCAGGTGGCTCCCTAAGCCAGTATCGCCTCTCTCACGAACCTATAAAGAGCCCTGCCAGATCAGGCCAAAGGAGGCCCATCTAGTCCTGCATCCCATTCTCACTGTGGACAACCAGGTGCCCTTGGGAAGCCTGAATGCAGGACTTGAGCGCAACAGCAACGGGCGTATTCCAATACTGGCATTCAGAGGCGTACTGCCTCCAACAGTGGAGGAAGCCATCGTGGTCAATTGTAGGTGTAGCCTGTGGGGTGCCCTTTGGGTGCAGCTGGACCACAGCTCCCATTCACCCCTGACCACTGGCCATGCTGACTGGGGCTGATGGGAACGGGAGGTAACTGGGGTGCAGCAACACCCCGAGAGCACCACACTGGCTCTCTCTGTACTGGAGCAACGGCATGGGGGGGGGGGAGCCACAGAAGTATTGCACGCAGGGAACCCTGAGCCCCAGCCAGGCTGCTGTTTTATTGCAGGTGTGTGTGGGTTAAACCACAGAGCCTAGGGCTTGCTGATCAGAAGGTCGGCGGTTCGAATCCCTGCGACAGGGTGAGCTCCCGTTCCTCAGTCCCAGCTCCTGCCCACCTAGCAGTTCGAAAGCACATCAAAGTGCAAGCAGATAAATAGGAACCGCTCTGGTGGGAAGGTAAACGGCGTTTCCGTGCACTGCTCTGGTCTGCCAGAAGCGACTTAGTCATGCTGGCCACATGACCCGGAAGCTGTATGCCGGCTCTCGGCCAATAAAGCGAGATGAGCGCCGCAATCCCAGAGTCGGACACGACTGGACCTAATGGTCAGGGGTCCCTTTACCTTACAGCAACATGCTGCTGACACAAAGCACGTTTGAAGTGGATTTACGGTACCATCGACACATCAGTTGCTCTGCATTAGCCCCATTCAACATTTTCCAAGACATCAAGGTGGATTCTCACCAATTTGCATCCATAGCAGATGGTCTAAGCACTAAGCTATGGCCCTTCCCCAAAACTAATCTCCACAATGCTAATAATGCAAAACGTTACAGTTCCCGGAGGTGTTCCTTGGAAGGAGCCACAACCCACAGGTGAGGTGCCAAATCACCAACAGCTCAGGTTGTCAGGTTTGCTAACCCAGCTCAGAAGCCCGATTTGCTTTCCCGTTGTTAACCAGGCTAACTGGGGGATTAAACGTCTGTTAATATGTAACCCTGCATTCCGCCAGGAGCACGTTTCCGTTCTATTGCAATTATAGCCAATCAATCAATCATTAAAAAATCCCCTCCAGAGACCCTATCCAATCACAGCAATAAAAGGAGCAAAGGCAGGTTCTCTATCCAAGTTAAAACAAAGCTTAGACAATTATCTGTTGTGTCAGATTGAGTGCTATGGATTCTTTAAAAAAAAAAATCTTTTAGATAGCAATCAATCTGTTTGTTTCATTGAAGCTTTGCCTTGGTGTTTAATCCAGTGTGGTGTAGTGGTTTGAGTGCTAGACTATGGCCTGGGAAGCCAGGATTCAATCCCCCACTCAGTCAGGAAGCTAATTGGGTGACTTTAGGCTAGTCCAAAAGGGACCCAGGTGGCGCTGTGGGTTAAACCACAGAGCCTAGGGCTTGCTGATCAGAAGGTCGGCGGTTCAAATCCTCGCGATGGGGTGAGCTCCCGTTGCTCGGTCCCAGCTCCTGCCCACCTAGCAGTTCGAAAGCACGTCAAAGTGCAAGTAGATAAATAGGTACCGCTTCGGCGGGAAGGTAAACGGCGTTTCCGTGCGCTGCTCTGGTTTGCCAGAAGTGGCTTAGTTATGCTGGCCACATGACCTGGAAGCTGTACGCCGGCTCCCTCAGCCAATAAAGCGAGATGAGCGCCGCAACCCCAGAGTCGGACACGACTGGACCAAATGGTCAGGGGTCCCTTTACCTTTACTAGGCTAGTCCAGGCTGTCTCTCAGCCTAACCTACTTCCCAAGGCTGTTTAAGAGGATAAAATGGGGAAGGGGGGAAGCATGGATTCCACCCTGGAAGTCCTTGGAGGAAGTTTCTTTCCAGGGAAGTGGCTATGCAGGTAAAGTTTATTGTGTCGTTCAAAAGGGTTGTTTTAACTTCTATCAAACTTGGGAGTGAGCTATAACATTAACGCTACAATCCCATGTATGCTTATGATGGAGTTAAGTCTCATAAACCCAGCCGCGCATACCTCCGAGCCATCCCGCTTTGGAGGGGGCAACGAGTTATCCCTTCCGGAATAAAATCATCAGCTGACATCGCCTTAAGCTCTTCATAGCGTAAGCAAGGCTTCCTAAGGGCTAGGATGGGGACCAGTTTGCAAAGCCATGGGTCAGCTCCGGGAGATGCAAAGCACAGAATAGTGCACCTAAGCACACAGAGCTATAAGCTTAGCATGGAGTTGGAGAACCTGTGGCCCTCCAGATGTGGCTGGACTATGACCTCCATCATCCCTGACCATTGGTCATGACTGCTGAAAATGGGAGTCCAGCAGCATCTGGAGCGAATTCATTAGCTTAGCACAGGGGGTCAGCAACCTTTTTCAGCCGTGGGCCGGTCCACCGTCCCTCAGACCATGTGGTGGGCTGGATTATATTTGGGGGGGGGGAAATGAACGAATTCCTACGCCCCACAAATAACCCAGAGATGCATTTTAAATAAAAGGACACATTCTACTCATGTAAAAACACACTTATTCCTGGACCGTCCGCGGGTCGGATTGAGAAGGTGATTGGGCCGCATCCGGCCCACGGGCATTAGGTTGCCTACCCCTGGCTTAGCATTTATAAACTGTAATACAGAGATTCTCTCTCTCTCTCTCTCTCTCTCTCTCTCTCTCTCTCTCTCTCTCTGTTAGGCAGCCTGGGACACACATACACACGCATTCCTTAGACAGAAGGTTATGCATAGGGTGCCAGGAAGCACATTCCTTGCCTCTAGGTGAAATGTTTCCATTGATATTGTTCTGTACTGAAGCAACGAAGAAGGGATTCCAGATCCCCGCACGGGCGTCAGTTAAAATGAACTGAGAAAAGTGTGCATCGCAGAGAGGAAGTTGGCAGAAGAAACCCAAACCAGAAAGGAAAACAAGAGGTGCAATTGAGAACAGGAGCCCTGTATGTAATAGCACGTATTGCCCCTCCTAAATCAAGGGTTTCACCATATGGATTTGGCTGGGCACAAGGAGGGGGGGGGGAAGCAAGGATAATGTTTCTGTCAAGAGCCCAAGCTTTTCAAACAGGAAGGAATGGGTGGGATCTGAGCCAAAGCACACACACAAGTCTGTATAGAACGGGGCCGACACCCTCCAGCAAGACAGTAGACCTACTGTATACAAGCCTTTGCCAACCTGGTGCCCTCCATATGTTTTGCGCTGCATCAGCCCAAGCCTGCACATTGGGCCAAGGCTGGTGTCTCCCTTCTTTTAGCCATCATGCCACCCATCCTCAAAGAGCTTCAAGCAAGGTTGGGTGAAAGGCCAGGCCAGCAAAAAAAAAAAAAAAGACATACAGAGCTGTCTCCCCATTATTGTCAGGGTCCTCAACAATGAAAGGCTGAAAGACTTAGCGAGACCCCCACACACACCAAAGCAGCATGGGTTTGTTTCCTTTTCCTGTATTCCACATAGGTCTTTTGAGATCACTTGTAGGGATGAACACACCTCCTGTCACAGTTGAGAAAAGTTCTCTAAAGCTCGTGCTTGCAATCATAAGGACTAGAAGCTTGGTTTTCGATTATTCTGAAAGATCATCAGGATCCTGTTGCCAACACCAAATCCTTTGGCTTTTTCTGTGCTTCTTTTTTTCAGAACCAGAGAAGACACAAAGTGCTATAGATTGGCATTATGTGCCAAGCAGGCCACTGTTTTGATTCAGTACTGGTTGAAGTTACAGCACATAAGCAGAGACAAGGCTTCCCCCCCCCCAAAAAAAATGCCATTTGAAGCAAATTTCTAACTCTTCATCTAACATATGTGATGCCTTTATAATAAAGCGTGAACTAATTTCTGGTGTTCTTACTGCTACTACTCTTGTATCTGCAAAATGCTGCATTCCAAAGTGAAAAACATACCTTTAAATTATTTTTGTTCCCATCCTGTCTTAACCATGGTATGTTCAGCGCTCACGTGATGCTTAACCATGTTTAAACAGACTTGTCCACAAAGTGTGATTTCACATGCTGGTTTGCCATCCTAACCATGGTTTAAGCATTCATAAATGGGAGACTTGCTCTTGCTCAACCGAGGGGACAGGGAAGACAACCATGGTTAAAATGTTTCATCTTCATAGGTGCATCATACCAAAATAAGCAACCTTTGATGTACAAGGTATTGTTCAAATTTTACTCTATTTATAATTGCTTGCAGAAGAACTCAGGACAAAGGAGATCTCCTCTGAATAATTTGTAACAGGACCACAGAAGAGGAAACCAGTTCTTGCTTCTTGATAAGGATTGGCTTTCAGGCACACCAAGTGTTTGCCCTACACAGGAATATTTACTTCTGGCAAAACCAACGGCGCTGAAGTCTGATACAATCTACAGAGAACAATTCCTGCACTGTGGCTCCTGTTACAGGGGCAGTCCAGAAAGGATCTCATTCTCACTGAGAATTCCTTTATCAAGCTTCCTTTACAGAAACCACCAAAATATTTCACCCTGGCCAGGCAGATGGAGAGGAAGGGCGGGGGAAGCCCATCAAAAGATTTATTGAAGTTCGGGTCTTAAAAATTACACCAAGAGAGGAAATAGTAAGCCTACGAAGTAAAAAAAAGAAAAGAAAATATTCCCGATTCCTTAACCGCAAAGCTGCAATGCCAAAACAAGGAGCTCCGAATGAATGGGTGTGTCCAAACAGTAAATGCATTAATCTTCCTGTGTTCAGAAAATTGAACATGGTTTAACCTTGAATCAAAGCACTCTCTTTCTATATATAGAAATATATGTTTTATATAAAGGAGATAAATTAGACAAAAAAACAAACCACCTACAATGGGACATTCTCAACAGCACTTTCAGGCAGGAAGATATGCACCCCTTAGCTCTTTATGCACTTGAATACTCACTAGAGATGGGTGTCTGTCAATTCAGTTTCTTCAAGTTGCAGATTTTTCCGAACTTAAGATCAGTTTGCCACATTTCCATATCAGTCTACGATTCTCCCCCCACCGCAAATCCTCACGGAAATAAATAAGAATTTTAGTGCTAATTTCTCCAACATACACTTTTTTTGTCTGCAATTTTCCCCAGTATAATGCATTTTTCTATGTTATTGTGCATTTTAATGCACACCTTTCTGCAGTTTGTGTAGTTTTGTACAGAATACATGGCTGGAGAACCACATTGCGAAATTCGGAGAAATGCGAATCTCAAAGGACGGCTGAGCTTCCGTTCACATATTGTTTTGGAAAGTGCGAATAAGGTAGATCCGCCTTTCAGTGCGAACTGAATCCAATTTCTCTTCCACCCGCTATTACTCATGCATGAATATATGAACTGGTGGTGCCTTTAAAAGAAACTGTGTTTGAGAAGATGGAAGACCACCGTGTGATGCCACAGGAGTGTTTGCCATATGTTGCAGACTTCAGTTCCTAACAGCCCCGAGCCAGAGTGGTCCATAGTCAGGGAGAATGGGAGCTGAAGTCCAGCAACATCTGGAAGGCACCACGTTGGCTACCCCTATGGAGCAATGGGAGAGATCTCTTGCCTACCTCACAGGGTTGTTGAGAGGATATTATGGGAAGAGGGATAAAATCACATATGGCACCGCGAGCCCCTTGAAATGAAAAAGTGAGATATAAATACAGTATCAGCTGTGGTTCCTGACCTGCCAATTGAAGATCAACAGGGGAGTGAGTTGCCCTTGACAGTAATGGGGAAGGGCTTTAACTTAGCGGTCGAGCCTCTCCCTTGCTTGCAGAATGTCCCAAGTTCAATCCCCAGGCAAGTCTGGAAAAGACCCACAGCCTGAAACCCTGGAATGCTGCTGCTGGTCAGTATAGACCAGCGTTCCCCAAACTTGGGTCTCCGGCTGTTGTTGGGCTACAACTCCCATCATCTCTGACAGCTGGTCCTGCTAGCTAGGGATGATGGGAGTTGTAGTCCAACAACAGTTGGAGACCCAAGTTTGGGAAACTCTTGTGTGGACAATGCTGTGCTAGACGGACCCATGGTCTAGCTTTTTATAACTCAGCTTACTTGTCGCTAACTGTTCTTGAACATTTTGGGACATTGCTGAAAGCTCTCAGTTTTCCCCCTCCATTCCTATTCCCTTGGAAGTCTCGGCTTTTTTAAAGTTTGCAAGCCCAAGGCAGAGACTGCGTATTCTCATGTAGTGCCTACAAATTGTAAGCAATTTAACCGTGTTAAGCTTGCTACGTGAACAGCATTCTGGTGCATAAAATCCTTTCACGTACTCAAAAATAATGATAATCCCAACTCCTCTGGGCATAAGGAGAAAAGGAGAAGTTGTTAACTTGTTCCACACTGTGGGTTAACATTGCAGATCTGTATTAGCTGGCACTGCTCTCCACCCAAGGCCCATATACCGTAAATTGCCGCACAACACTATACTGTATACCCCTGGAGATCTGCACTGCTATGCAAAGCCAATGGAGAAATACAGTTCTCAGCTTCCTATTCATCTTTTTCCACTCTCATGTTATGACCGTGGGGGCAGGCATAGTGACTATGACGAAGCTATGAATCAGTAAGTCCCAGGTTCAAATCTCGCCTCTGCCACAAACTCACCAGCCATTGGCTCTCAACCTCAGCCTGTCCCCATCTGCAATAAGGGAGATGCTTTAATTGGCTTATCTTATTGCACATTTTAGTATTTTGACACAATTGTTTATTTATTTTGCAACAGGCTTTATACTTGTAAACCACTTTGGCAATTAAGCGGTATATGATAACTCTCTCTCTCTCATATATATATATATATGTGTGTGTGTGTGTGTGTGTGTGTGTGTAAGAAAATGTATTTTTATTGCTTGATTTTAATTACCTGCAGGTGTCTTTTTAAATACCCATTTGTTGGAAAACTGCCCAGGGAATACTTATTGAAGGGCGGCCATATACATTTAATTTAAAATTTCCCAGATACCAGAGGGTGGTGAAGGAAGGAGATCTAGTCTTTATAGCTAAAGGGGCAGAATAAGGGAAGAGAATTCTCTGTGTTCCCAGCCCTTCAGGAATCTTTCGTTACAGTCTGACTCAATGGGAGAAAGTGCGTGAAGAGGCAGAAGTCACAACTGCACCATACATTTCACTGTCATGGAGGCCCCCAAAGAATCATGGGAACTGTTGTTTGAAGGGTACTGAGATTTCTTCTCAGACCCCTCCTCTTCTCCCAAACCTACAGTTCAAGTGTTTTAACTATCAATCCCTCTTCTCAGAGAACTCTGGGAACCATAGCTCTATGAGGGGAATCAGGGGTCTCCTAATAGCTCTCAGCGCCCTTAGCAAGCTATAGTTCCCATGATTCTTCGGGGGGAGTCATGGCTGTTTGGAGTGGTATGTTACACCTTTAAATGTCTGGTGTGGGCAGCACATAGGAAGGGATATGGTCCGTTCTCTTCAGCAGCCATTTGCTCCTTTTGTGGTAAAAAGTAAACCTTACCAGCACTCACTCACTCTCTCTCTCTCTCTCTCTCTCTCTCTCTCTCTCTCTCACACACACACACACACACACACACACACGAGACTTCAATGTTTACTACATTCTGTCCCACCTTGTCCTCCAAGGGTGGAGCCTGACAGCCACCCTATGAGGTGGTTTAAGCCAGGGGATACCAACATGGTGCCCTCCAAATGCCATAGAATAGACTATAACTCCCATCAGTCCCACCCAGGCAGCATAGCCAAGGGTCAGGCATGGTGGGAGCTGAAATTCACAACACCTGAAGGACAACACGTCAGCTACTTCCTGGTTTAGGCCAGGCAGCGGCCTAGCAAACATGGCGGCATCATATGGAGTCTGGCCCCAACAGAAAATCCAAGTTGCTCATACCATCAACACAGACAGATTCACATAGGGTACAATTCTCCACTGCTCCCTCAACACAGTTCCAGTTAACATCCATGGGGCTTGTGCAGACAAATCTCCTGTGGTGTGGGTCATAAGATCTCCCCTTGGCACAGCTTTTCCCTAGATGCTGTCAGACTACAACTCCCTTAATCCTCAGTCAGGATGGTCAATGGCCACAGATGATGGGATCTGTAGTCCAGCCTCATTCAAAGACTCAAGATATTCCAAAGCCATTCCCCAAGGAAGACATTTCACGGAGGGGCCAGCCATTCAGAAAACGAATTGGAAAGGCTTGCGGCTTTCTTTCAAGCAAACTGTTTCAAGACCACCAACACCATTAAGAAAATTTATTTTTTTTGTTCTGCGTAGCACTGATCTGCGAATAAAGAACAGCAGGCAGGCAGACACACTTTGGCATAGTTGACGGAAGTATATATTTATATTTTAAAAGACGCCATTCTCCAGGACTGTATTTTGAAGCTGTGCGAACAAGTCTTTCTAGTGTAACATATACACTAGCAAGCTACCAAATTGTTCCAGGCCCACAAAGGGCAGCCAGGGGGGGGTGGTATGCACCCTTTTCACATCCTATATTATGACTATGCGGTATTACAACACACTTGGCAAGAGATCTCCAATGAGTCAGAAGCTGGTCACAGCACATTTGCCCTCCTCTCATGATCAATCTTTGCCTCATTACTACAGCATTACAGAAGTTTACCAAATTTAAATCATCATCAAGAAAAGGGCATTTCAAAAAAAAAAATCTCCAAAGCAATGGAAACCAGGTCAACAAGTTCTCTTCTTCACCCCAGGCAATATCCCCCTGCTCTCCCCAAACTGCAGCTACCCAAACTGCTGCACCTGTCATAAAAACTGTGAAGAGAAAGGAATTATAGGGGCAGAAAATACACGGGAGAACTGGCCAAACCAGCTCCTATTTCAGATCCTGGCAGCAATGCCTGCTTGTGCCCTGAAGGATTCCCAACTGAGATCTTTGCCCAAACTCAGTCACCCTCACAGAGGAAATGCTCAGCATGCATGGGCCCTAATGGGAGTCAGGGTGGGAATGTTCCATTCATCTCCAACAAGGCTGGACACGTCCTCACCTGCTGTCTGAAACTATTGCCAGATTATTATTTTTTATTATTTTATGAGTCACCAGCTTGAGCCTGTAGCTATCGCCAGGTTAAGAAGCGACTCGTACCGGGAGCAGCAAGGCGTGAGCACCTTCTCTATGCATTCAGCATATTCACACCAAGCGTTTAAATCACTATGATACCATTTTTAGAGGTCATGGCATCCCCCAAAAGAATTCTGGGAGCTGTAGTTTGTTAAGAGTGCCGAGAGTTGTTCGGAGACCCTCTATTCCCCTTTAAGAGCTTCAATTTATGGAGTTCCCTGTGGACTGATTGTTAACATTGCTCTGGGAACGGTAGCTCTGGAAGGGATCAGGGGTGTCCTAATGCTTCTCAGCACCCTCAAACTACAGCTCCCAGAATTCTTCAGGGGGAAGTGGACTGTTTAAAGGGGAATGGGTGCTTTAAATCTATGGTGTTGGTGTATCCCAATTGGCCCCAGTCAAGAGTTGGTATCACCTGTGGTGGAAGGACCTCATTAGTTATTTGCATTTCAGCATGCACTGCCAAAACAAAACTTGCAGCGCCCTCTTGCAGCACCCGATCTTTGAGGCATCCCTTTGGGAGAGGAAGTTGAGGACAAGACTTCCAAACACTTCTCCTTCCCCTTCTGCCTACACACTTGACTGATCCTGACCCAGGAAATTCTGCTTACAAGACATTTGTAAGAGAGCCAGTGTGGTGTAGTGGTTAAGAGCGGTAGACTCGTAATCTGGTGAACCGGGTTCGCGTCTCCGCTCCTCCACATGCAGCTGCTGGGTGACCTTGGGCTAGTCACACTTCTCTGAAGTCTCTCAGCCCCACTCACCTCACAGAGTGTTTGTTATAGGGGAGGAAGGGAAAGGAGAATGTTAGCCGCTTTGAGACTCCTTCAGGTAGTGATAAAGCGGGATATCAAATCCAAACTCCTCTTCTTCTTCTTTTCAAAATGCTTGAAGATGGTGCTACAAGACAACTGCTCTTGGAACAGAATCTCTATTTTAATTTGTCAGATTTCTTACCCACCCTTCATCGTGTTATAAGAATTTCGGGGGGGGGGGAGCCTCCTTTCAAAACACCCCAGTACACTATTTGAGACATGAACAGAGAGGGATGACTGAACCCAGAATGTCTGAAAACAGCACAGAAAGACAGGCCTCGCACCATTTTGACTCCTAGCTGGCCAAGTACCAGATGGCCCATTTCCCTCACAAAGGACAGTCGTTAGCCCTGCATTTGCCCTGCCCTGCCAGGACAGGAAATCAGGAAACCTTTTGTTTTCCAGAAATGTGTGTCTGGGAGGGGTCGAGGAGGGATGACCAGGTGTGGAAAATTCTCAAGTTACCTCCTCTGACCCTCCCAAGTTGTGATGTAGTTCTGATGTATCTGTGATGTAGGATGATGTATCTGGGGTTGGGCTGGACTCCAAGGGGGGGAATTTCAAAAGTCTATATAGGAGCTGGCACACCATTGTTCTGGGTCTTTTTCCTGCTCATGTGTGTGTGAGGAAAGCACCCTGTTGCAACAGTGAAAATAAAGGCTTTGCTTCTCAATTTTTCTCTAGTTGACCTCTGTTTTTTTTACTCCTACCGATGGAGAACCTGCAGAGGACTTTGCAAGGGCTCTTGTGTACCCCATAAGGGAATAAGGGCATATTTTCTTAAAACAATCGCAAGGTGCCAGGCCGGGGAGGGGGGGTGATCACAGCAACAAGATATACGATCATATAACAAATAAAACAGTTGCAAACATAGAAGTGTAACAACAACAACAACAACAACAACAACAACAAAAGCAGACCCTTCCCCCATATAAAAGGAAGGGGGGACATTCCATTTATAAAAACAATACAAATGTTTAAAAGCATTTTTTAAAAAATCATTCCAATACAGATGCAGACCGAGATAAAGATCTCCACTTAAAAGACTTGTGGAAGAGGGAAGTCTGCAGCAGACGCCCAAAAGATAACAGAGACAGTGCCTGCCTAATATTTAACAGAAGGGAATTCCAGAGGGTAGGTGCCACAAGTTAAATACCTAAACATACAAGTCCACCTTTTTCTTCTTAGGCTCTGGAAGAGGAGAGGCATTTCTGTCACTGGGGGATGGAGAGCGAAATTCTTCAAAGATAATACCGTAATTGAGCCCACTGAGCTTGAAAGCAGCCCAATATTTATATAAAGAAAAGAAGGAACAAAATTCTCCCTCCCACCACCCCAGATATATTTTCCCAGCCCCACCACTTCCTGCCTTTTGCACATCAATTGCTCACTTTTTTTTCAAGGGGGGTAGTGGAGAAACATGTCCCGACATAATTGGGCTGAGCTTTAGTAAACACTGCTTGCAGAATTTAAATTTTCAAAGAAGGGGCCAAAAACGGAATGTGGGGTAGGGGTGGGGATCCACCACCAAATGAGCTAGGAGCACAGCAAAATCTGCAAGAATCACTGTGCAAAGGCAGCCAATAGGTCTGGTTAGGTAAGTCTCAGGGCCTCGCCAGAAAAACCAACCACCTTTGATTGCTGAGCTTCTTGTCAGCCATAGAGCACCTTTTCCCTCCCCTCCGAAACTGCTGAACACACACACACACAAATGCACACACACCCCAGCAAAGCCAAACAAGCAGAACTGAACATAAAAATCAGAGATAAGAGCGGAGTCAACATATGCGGAATGTGGTTTGACATTAACAAAACAAAGCAGCCTGGATTTCAGAGGGGCAAACCTGCAATTTTTCTGCACTGCAACCATTTCAAAAGTCATCCTCGTCACCTCAATACACGACACCAGCATTTCTCAATGCTGTTTAAACATAAATAAGCCATGCACCCCTCGTGAACCTATATATTGTCAGCTGCTGCACTGTGTGTACAGCAGGGATGAGGTGCTGATGGCTCTGTAGACGCTCCTGGACTCCAACTCCCATAAGTCCCAACCAGCACAGCTGACAGCCAATAGTCAGGGGTGATGGGAGGCCTCTGAGTCCAGCAAGGGCTGGAGGGCCACAAGTTCCCCACCCTTGGCTTCTGGGTGAAAGCCTGGTTTGTGCCACTGGCAAACCTCAGCGACGGCACAGGCATACATTAAAGCACCAAAATATCACTTTAAACCAGGCATCCCCAAACTGCGACCCTCCAGATGTTTTGGCCTACAACTCCCATGATCCCTACAGGACCAGTGGTCAGGGATGATGGGAACTGTAGTCCAAAACATCTGGAGGGCCGAAGTTTGGGGATGCCTGCTTTAAACAGTCATGGCTTCCCCCAAAGAATTCTGGGAGCTGTAGTTTGTTTTTAGGAGACTTCCCTTTCCCCTCACAGAGCTACAATTTCCAGAGTGGTGTAATTCCTCTTTGAAGGGAACTCTGGAAATTGTAGCTCTGGAAGGAAATAGGAGGTTGGCACCCATAAGAAACTACGGCTCCCAGAATTCTTTGTGGAGGCTGTTTGAAGTGGTAGCATAGTGCTTCAAATGTATGGTGCAAACATGACCACAGAGTAGCAGCATAACATTGTGCACCGATGAAAGAGGGTCACCATGAACTAGTATACTGTATTTTTATTCTTAAAGAATGGGTTGTTCCCCATGTGCTGTCCAAAAGGTGGAGGCAGAGTTTAATTTCCCCTCTCAAGAGAGCTCCCAACATCCTTTGCAAAGTTGTCCCACCATGTGTGTTCTGCAATGCACCTCACTGGTGATTGGTGCCCCTCCAAAAAAAACAGCAACACTGTGGCTGCCCTGTTGAAGCTGGCCATGGAAACAGGCCATCTTTGTTAAAGAATAGAGCACAAAACTGAACTGGCAAGTTTTTAGTTATTTGCTGCCCTTTCAAGAAAAGGCTTTCATTGCCTGGAACCAATAGCTGGGATAATACAATGCTGCTGTTGACTTTACCAGAGGGGGGCGGGTGGCACACAATGGGGGAAGGGCAGGAAATCATTTCGTGCTTCTATATACACATGCCCTGGACCAAAAGTCTGGACAGACTACTGTTCTGGCTGAAACGACAACCGCAAATATGAACAGCCTCAAATCCATTTTTCCTCTTCCTGGAACTATGCAGCAAGCTCTGTTTTCAACAAGATATTTCCTCCACCACCTACTTTGTTCCAAAATGAGACATTCCTCCGAGTTCTCACTTGTACCTTGAGATAGGCGTGTATCACAAGTGAAATGCCTTTCCTCGGATGGTTAAGTGTCCGGAAGAGATTGATGGGCATTGCAAAGGTCTGATTCTTTTTCCGTTTTCTGCCAAATAAGCAGGAAGCTGTGAGCTCTACTCCCTTTCCCCTCTCCCCCAAACAGAACCTAATAGTCAAAAGTTAAGAAAACTCAGGTTTCTGCAAAAGGGGTACACATTTTCAGAGGGCTGCTTTGATTTATTCTGCTACCCCTTGGCAAAGGACGAAAGGATGGGGTGCTGTCTATATCAGGCATCCCCAAACACGGCCCTCCAGATGTTTTGGGACTACAACTCCCATCATCCCTAGCTAACAGGACCAGTGGTCAGGGATGATGGGAACTGTAGTCCCAAAACATCTGGAGGGCCAGGTTTGGGGGTGCCTGGTCTATATGGAGTAGCTGATTAGGACTGGGGAGACCCAGGCACAAATCCTCACTCGGTTCACTGTGTGCCTTGGGCTTCTCACTCAAGGCAAAAAATATAGGATTGTTGTGAGGGTAACAGCAGAAGGTGCAGAACTCTATATAGCCACCAGGAGCTCCTTGGAAGCAGAAGGGATAGGGAAAGAGGTGTTGCAGGATGAGGCAGGGCAATCTTTCTGACCGCCCACAACCACATGTGCCAGTGGGTGGTGACCAGGGGCCACATGCCAATGAGCAATGGGAATTGCCTGGGCTCATTCATTCACCCTCATGGGGAAGAGTGACCCCTCTCAAGGCACCAATCTCCCCATCGCAATAATACTCCTCCCAGCCCAGGGACTGAATACACACCTAACATTTAAAGCACATTGAAAGAACATGCCCCTCCAAACAAAGAATACTGGAAACTGCTAACTTGCCCCCACTGAGCTACAATTCCCAGCACCCTTAAACTACAGTTCCCGGGATTCTTTGGGGGAGACCGTGATTTACATCTACAGTGTGTAGGCAGTCCTAGTGACCTTCCCTGTGCACCTTCCTCCTCATTGCAATGGTGCTCCCAACACTGTGAAAAGCATGGGAGCAGAAAAATTTGGGCAAGACACATGGTGGCTTGGGTGTCCCCCTATGGACCACACTGATTTTTATATGTGTGTGCGTGCGTGCCAGTTATAATGCAATTTATAATTTACAAATAGCAACCACAGAAAAGAATCAGGAGCTGGTGCAGACTATGGGAGACCTGTCCTCTTCAAGACATCCCTTCCCCATAAAGTGTTTCCGGGTTTTCAAAGAACTTGTGTCCCAACAGTGGAACATACATACAAATCAGGTGCTCTTTTTTTCTCATGTGGTGCCTTCAAACCTCCTTCCAAAGCCATGGGTGCTGCAAGGCTTTTCATTGTCATTTAAAACGATTAAACCCCAAGGATGAATGTCATGTGTCCGTTCCAGAGCGCAAGCCATGGGTAGCATGGGCAGCAGCATGCTGGAAATCTGCCGGAAGAATGACTTACTGCACTCCAGAGAAGAGAGGCATAAAGGTAACTAACCCACAGCTCCTGCCACAGTAGGAGTGAGATTGTTGGCCCTCCAAGTGGCTGGACCACCCCCTGGCAGCCTCAGATCAGAGGGTACAGAGTTCTGCAACGGCAGCTTCCATGGCCAGGCCTGATGCTGGCTCTCAGCCCCATAAATCCTTTCAGCCAAATTAGAGTCTGGGAGGATCCTGCTCTTCTCTCTTGCACCACAGAAGAAAAACCGCAATATTCAGAAGAAAAGGGAGGGGGGTGGAATCTACATCCTTGTTAGGCCTGCCAGATTCTTTCCCCCTAGATTATTATAACCACGGCAGAATTCTTGGCAGAAGCTACCTGGAGCAAAGAGAGCTCAGAGAGTTGCTCGGAAGCCAAAAGGGCTTTGGTCAAACAGCTCACTTAGAGCAAGACAGGGAACTCCTGGGCCTTCCTTTTTCGCCAGCCGCTGAAGGAGGAGCCCGTTACATTCCAAAAATCTCTCCAGACATGTTATGAGCAGAAGGAGCTGCCTTCTACTAAGTCAGACCATTGGTCCATCTAGCTCAAGATTGGCTTCACTGACCGGAAACAGCTCTCCGGGGTGTCAGGACAATAGTTTTTCCAATTCCTATCTGCAGATGACAGGGATTGAACCTGGGTGCAAAGCAGATGCTCTACCACTGAGCTATGGCCCTTCTACAAGAGCAGAAAACCTTTTTCAGCTCAAGGGCCACATTCCCTTCTGGGAACCTTTTGGAGGCCACATGCCAAAGATGCAGAAAAAGTGGGCAGAGCAACAAATATGAATACCATAGGCTACTTTCTACGCATGCTCCTTCTGTCCTCCAGCCAGGCAAGCAAGAGGCATTATGGGAGTTTAAGGATACATGGCAGGCAAGCAGGAACATTCAAGGAGGGTTCAAAGCAGCCCCGGTGAGGGGTGTGGCTTGGGGAAGATTTCCAAGGGCCACATAGGGAGATTGGAGGGGCCTACATACTCTAGACCAGGGGTGTCCAACAGGTCGATTGTGATCTACCAGTCGATCAACAACTTTGGCTGATCCTTCCCCCAAAAAGCTCAACAACTTAAGGTCAATCCAATGGGTAGATCACTGCCAGTTTATTTATAGTGGGAGTAGATCGCAGTCACTTGGAAGTTGGACAGCCCTGGTCTAGAGAAACAAAATCACAGCTAATGAAGAGTGTGGCCCGGGGAGAACGGGGTGACCAGGGAGCCTCCCGAGAGCCAAATAGAGAGACATGGAGAGGCCAAAGTTCCCCACCCCTACTCAGATGGGCAGCAGCGAGAACATTCAGCAAAAACTAAACGGAGTAAGAAAACAGTCCAGTGAAGATTGAACATGCTCAGCAGCCACAGCACACAGACAAATATATTTGGGGTGTGTGTGTGAAATGAAATGGAGTTCCCTGAAAGAAGGCTCGCCAGCTGGCAACATGAGCAGAAGGATTTCGTGTTTCCACATTACTTCCAATTGTATTCCATATTTTAGGTTATCTTTAAAATGAAAATCTAGCGCACTCTTAAGGATGCATCTGTTCAGTTCAATACAGCTTTTTGATGTGCAGCCCTAATTCATGCACATCCAGGCAACCACTATTCCGAGATAAAAGGCAAACTGAAATTATTAATTTTATTTTTATTTATTTGTTTGTTTATTATTAATATGCCGTCCATCTGACTGGGTTACCCCAGGCACTCTGGGTATTAAATTACAAATTAAAACACAGTAAGACATCCAGACAAAAAGCTGAAGGATGTAATATTTTTAAAAGGCATTCCTGGGATATTTCAATACCAGGTATGTACCCCACCCCACCCCCCCACAACCTGCTGGGCCTTGGGTTTGTATATTTCACACTGCTGCCTTGTTTTATTGTATTGGCCCTTCGATTTTGGGAACTGCCTTGTCATCATCTCTATGAGTGGTGGAATAGAAAGGGTTTTAAATACATGCAAGATAGCTGAATTAAACTCGGGGTGAAGGAACAGGTCAGAGATAATAGCTTTGCAAGTGACCAGGGCAAAGCAGCGACTGATTGGAAGCTGATGGTTTGGTACATGAATATTTGAACGATCTCTTCTTCAAGGCAGAACAGAAAGCCCCCATGGAAAACGATATACAGTGGGGAAGAACAGGATGAAATTTTAGGAGAGAGATTGAAGAGGAGCATCAATATATAATTTTTTAAAAAAACACTAAGTAGGATTTAAAGTTAGGATTAAAACCTGAGACTGCAGAGAACGATTCTTTCCTGTCTATTTGCAAGCTAATAAATTGCTGTCTGTCGCAGAGGATCATAATAGAGGAGAGAAAAACATTTTTCCAGATGTAAGAACATAGGAAGAGCTCTGCTGGATCAGGCCAATGGGACATTTAGTCTCAGGCTAACCTACCTCACAGGGTTGTTCTGCGATGATTGAAAGAGGATTCCAGACTACTGAAAGCTGATCTGGAAGGGTTGGTGGAGGGAGAAAAAGCTCTGGCTTGATGAGCCAAAAGTGTTCCCTACCCACTGCTCTAAGGCAACTGCTTATACTCCTATCCAGCTGGAGAAAGTGGAGGGTAGGAGAACAGAAATGTGCTTCAATCCTTCCAACCATACTCAGATATCTGAAGTGAAGGCAGGCAATGCTTCAAGCTGGATGGTGGTTCTGGGCTCCAAAAGAACAAAGTTTGGAACAAGCTTGGAGCTAAATGCTCTGCCCCCCTCCCCCCCACACACTGTTTTTGACATGAAAATCCATTATTCACACAGGTGCCTTAACCAGTAAACTCTAGCTTGGTTTAAGCCCGGTTCAGATGGAACAAGGAACTCTGGCTTAATAGAAAACCAGGATTTTTGGGACGGAGCCAGCATTCAATGAGAGGAGGTGATGAGAGAGTGATCTTAGCTAGGAAAACTGGAAGTGGCCTTATACAGAGTCAGACCACTGGTCTGTTTAGTCTAGTATTGTCTACACTAACTGGCAGAAACTCTCCAGGTTTTTAGCCCTACCTGGAGATGCCAAGGGTTGAACCTGCAGCCTTCTGCATGCATAGCATATGCTCTGCCACTAAGCTATGTCCCATCCCAAACCAGGCCAAAAGCAGAAGCAACCTTCTAGAGATGATGGAGGAGACCTTTCCATTGACTGGAGTGGTTTGACAATACTACTGGGTCAACCCAGTAGTTCATGCCCAATATCGTTTTGGAGGTTCAACTAGGGGGACTAACATTTCCAAAACAAAACAAAAAAAGTAACCGCTTCAGGTGTTAACACTACCTAGACAATGCCTTTCTTGTCAGGATTCCTCCAAGGCTCCCTCCAGTGTGTAGGTGCTGCTGTTTTGGCTACAGAAAGCAATGGCAGTCACAGCCCATCCAAGCATCAGAATTACACAATTGTTGCAATGACGTCCAAGATCACGTTGGCACACTTCTTTGAAGAGCCTCAAATGCACACTATGGGAGCCCCAAGGGTGATTAATTGCAATTAAGGTAACTTCGAAGAAGGTTTTTTTTAAAAAAAAATGCAAACCTGTGAGATAAGCACGACGACCTGTAATGAGAATTAAATCCACGTGAAGGAATGCCATCTCAGCCAACTGTTTAGGCTGAATAGCTCCCATATGGTGTGTGTAATAGAGCTATATATACACCCACACAAGCCTTGATGTAGAACGCCTTTGACATCTTGCCTTCGAGACACCGCTGGATTACTCTCATTTTTATTATGCCACATTACTCCACTCAGACATCCTCTCTTAGAACTCCCATTTCCAACATCTTCTAAGAAAACGGATAAGTAAGGTGTCTAATTTGGATTTTTTTGATTTTTTTTTTAAAAAGAGACCAATTACAGCATCTTCACGGAGAATAAAGTAGGCTACCTGCAACTGCACATCTCAGAGTTACACCCAGGCACACACCCTACAGAATAATGATTTGTAGCACAGTTTTAGGCTAGCATTATGCAAACACGTGCCAGAACTCCTCCTGCTCTTTGGAATCACTGTTTACCCTTCACTATTCACACCCCCACACCCAATTTTTGATTGCATCACATAGAAAATCGCAGCAGGTTTCACCTGCAGCAAAGTGATAGTCTGAAAGCAAAAGTCATGCCAGTATCAATGCAAACAGATAGCAAATTCCCCAAACCTAGTAACATTTGTTTTAATGGGCATCTAGGAGGGAGATGCGGAATGGGGGGGGGGGACGGGACACCAGGCATGTAATTCATGTTTCCCAGGTGTCTACAGGTGTGCACAATTTGGCATCGCAAAGCTGATGCTCTGCTTAACATTTTTGCTCCCATCTACAGTGGAGGCTGGTCCACTAGGGGGATTGGGGCATTGCCCCCCCCCAATTTCAGGCAGCCCCACCTGCCTGCCTTCTTACTTACAGCCAGTCAAGGGGGTTGCTCCTGCCTGTCATTGGCTCTGGCGCCACCTGCTGTTGGTCTCCCTGCCTCCTGCCCTACCAGCCCCAGCCCCACCAGTCGCCACTGCCCACCTGTAATTTATGCAGGCACAGTTTGTCCCTGAAGAACAAGGAGTCAGGCATACAGTCAGAAATGTTATCACGGCATGACTTTTTACTCCCACCTGTCCTACAAGGAGGTCAAGGTGGCATAGGCAGTTCTGGCCTCACCTTACAAAAACGTATTTTATTTTCATAATAACCCTGTGAGGTAGGACAGGCAAAGAGGCTAACCTGAGGACACTCGAGTGAGATTCTTTGGTAAGGAGGCATCTGAAACTAGATCTCTCCTCAGCCCGACCCTCAAACCACTGCACAACACTGCCCCGCTATATCTATGAGGTGGAATCCTTGGTCAGTGGAGCAGCAGAAACCGAACTAGAAGCAGCCACAAATTCATGGAGACGCAAGCAGCTTATTTCTTTTCTCATTCCATTCCCCCCCCCTCATTTTTTAAAAAGCACATAGGTTTGAGAAATTGCTTGCATTTCCTCAAGGGTGAGAAACCTCCAGAAGACAGCTGAAAATTCAAAGGAAAGGCTTTGGTACGCACAAACCAGTCCTATTTCTGATGCAGGCATTTAAAAATGAAAGGTAGAGAGAGGCCCTAGACCAGGAGTGGGGGAAATCTCCAGATATTGCTGGACTACAACTCCCATCATCAGCTCCAGCCAGCATGGCCAAAGATCAGCAGCGATGGGAGTTGTAGTCCAACAACATCTGGCCTACATCCCCCAATGTTGTTTTTCCAGCAGCTGGGCTCCCTTTCCAGTTTGTTAGAGAAGGCCAAGATGGTATCTTCCATGTTTTGGACTTCAACTCCAATAAGCTCTTGCAAGCACTGACAAGGGTCAGGGAGGATGGCAGTTGTAGTCCATCAGTTGAAGGGTACCATGTAGGCTAGCCCTATGTTAAGAGTATGGGAAGGAAACTGAGGGAGGGGGTTGCAAGGGGCAGCTGGGTAGGTGGGTAAAACAGGAAGCACATCTTCCAACCTGCAAAGTCTCCTTACAAGTGTCCCCCTCTTAATGGCGGGATTTGTTCTACCTCCGCTGTTAGAGTCATTTTGCCTCTGGATACCAGTTGCCAGGAATCTCAGGAGGGCAGAGTGCTCTTGCGCTCACATCCAGCTTGCAGGCTTCATGAAGGCATCCTGTTGGCCGCTATGAGAACAAGATGCTGGACTAGATGGGCCATTGGCCTGATCCAGCAGGCTTGTCTTATGTCCATACTGTTGAGGTAAAAATAGGGCGAGACGCCCAGTGTTGCTTTTATTGCATCAGGCTTGGGTTAGAAACCAGGTGCACTGCAGGTGTGCACAGGCCTGGTTCTCATGATATACTAAGCCAACCTTTGGCGACAGCTCAGCATGGCGCAACAGGCAGAATGGACTGGGAACAAGCCCAAAGGCTGCAAGCCATGATTTAGGGTGTCATGCAAGCCAGGCCACAGGAGGAGATATTGCAGAGCAAATATATATACTGGGTGCTCATGTGAAAGAGCCAGGCCACACTCTTCAATGGCATGTAGCAGGGCACAGTAATCAAGTACGTTCAGTAGCCAATAGGACTTGGAAAGAAACTCGAGGCACAGTCACAATATTTTGCAAGCAGCAACAAGGCACTTCCAGACCATCACTGTTTTCGGGTGGCACTCAATACCGGTAGCATACTGACAAATTCAGGTAGCCAATTTACAATTGATCTTTGTGGAAGCAGGTCTTGCACAACAAACCTGCTTCCACAAAGGACTGGACATTTTTTTGCAACAAGCAAAGCAACAACAACAAAAAAATGCACTGGGAAGTGTCAGATAACACTCGCTTTCATGCAACGCTATCTAACCTCCCGGAAAAGAGATCAGAATGAATGCTCATTGAATAGCCCTGCAAACCAATAAGGAGGAATGCTCAAAAACCTGGTCTTCTGCAGGTGTCCTCAGAAGCATTCAAATATGATGGGCAGTTGGGAGCAACAAAAAGACATTTGGTACGCCACCGTCCTATCTCCTACAAACGATCATTCCAAAACCGCAATGGAAGTGCAAATCAATGTCGCTGCAAGATCGTAAGAAGGTAATCCCTCCCCTTAACACATACAGGATGGGGGAAGTGGAGAAGTCTTTAACACAGCAACAAAACATGACCAAGCATTGCCAGCAAAGTTGCTTATTGCAGCCAGCGAGTCGTCCAGATTTATCATCACTACCAGGCAGCACCATGCTCAAACATGCACAAAAGCCATGGAGAATCCATATTTGTCACAACTGCACTTTGAAAGGGCAAAATTAAAGTCCCAATTTTAAAAGAAGTGTGTGCGCTTTCGAGCAGTCTTCAATAAGCATCGCCTAGTAGTATGTCCCTTAAGAATAGGTGGCACTCAGACAACCAACATTTCACCCCAGGTTAAGCCTAGTAGGTAAAAACAGCAGACCCTCCCACCAATTAAAGAAAGTTACCGGTAAGTTGGCACACCTGTGGCAGATCTGAACTAGGCGAGAAGCAGGCTAGCTAGATGCAACGTAATTTGCCCCTCACATCACCTCTAGTCCTTTTACTGTTTCATCATTTCTCTACAGCCAACTGGAAGACTGACAGCACAAACCAAACCACAGCTACTCAGAAGTAACTCCTACTGAATTCAATGGGGCTTACTCCCACATAAACAGGGTTAGGATTGCAGACTTATGTAAAGAAGGCTACAAAGGCACATTTTTCCCAATCCCCTCCTTTCGTGGTTCTCTCTATTGTTCAAGATGAGAGCTCCTATGGAAGCAGACACACACCAAACACAAAAGTGGGTATCAAATTCGATCAGATTCCATCATACCACTTAAAAGTAGGTGGGATCACAGTTACACACACAGGTGATAGTCACAACAGATGAAGAAATTAAAAGCTTTCAGAGGCTTTGGCCTCATTTCTATATACAAAAAATAAAAATCAAGCCACAGTTGGTTGTTTATTTTTTTCATGGCCTATGTCATTTCTTCCTACAGGTCAAAACAGCCATGTGTGAACGCTTTCCCCATCCAAACACACAGAGGAAAATGTCTTGTATATACTGTATGGTAGAGGAGGCATAGACAAACTTGGCCCTCCAGATGTTTTGGGACTACAACTCCCATGATCCCTAGCTAACAGGACCAGTGGTCAGGGATGGTGGGAATTGTAGTCCCAAAACATCTGGAGGGCTGGGTTTGCCTATGCCTGAGGTAGAGAGCTGACTAGGCCTCACCTTCTCAGTGGCCTAAAACAGACAAGCTCAGAAGATAGCCTTGTTACTGGTATAAACTGGGCCTAAGGCTGCACTCTTCTTACCCGTACTAAGTCAGGGCTGGTCCTGCCATTAGGCATCATGAGACAGCCTCCCCATGCAACCAATTTAGGACACCATGAAAGGCTAAGTCATTAGTTATTTGTTTTTGTTATCATAAGTCAATTATCATTGTATATTTACTCCCAGGGAGAGGCACTTGTGAGACTTTCTGTCTCAGGTGTCAATGTAACTTGGCTGCACTTGAGTACTAAGTTCCACTTGACGTAAGGTGGTTGTGCAGTAGAATATCTTACCAGACTTGACTTGAATGTAAGCCTCACTGGCCTCTCTGGGGCTTACTTCTGAGTAACCATGAATAGGCCTGGGCTGTGAAATGAGAGTGCCATTAAGAGCATAAGCATTGGCTGCTCAATACAACTGCTCTTCCTCAATTCAACACTGGAAGCATCCACAAAAACCTCCCTCATAGAACCAAAGTTATGTGTTGGCTTGGCTACAGAATAGAATAAGATTTATATCAGATACACATATTAAAAAGCACAGGGTAATTCACTATACACAAGAGAAGCCATCAACCCTCAAGAAAATTAGCCTTAAAAAAGAAAAAGAAAACCCTATTACCTGCTCTGCTCCATAAACCGTAGCAAACTGGACAAACTCCTCTATCCGGACAAATCCATCACCATCACGGTCCAGGGCATCAAAGACAGGTCGGAGCCGGGGAGCATCATCTGGAGAACTTGGAGATTCATCCTCTATGTGTTCAGTGTGCCCAAATTCAAGGTGTGGGCTGAGATTATTGGGAGAATGGAAAGCAGGAAAGAGGTCCACTCCCGTGCCAATTTGGGGAGCAAGAGCCAAATCCAAAGGCCGCAGCAAAGGGCTCTGCGGGCACTTTTGAGAGTCACAGCTATCCATATCTTTAGTCCAAGGGGGGCTTGGAAGGCCTCTGTCTAAGGGGCCTTCCTCCTCCTCCTCCTCCTCTTGAGAAGGCTCACCAGCCAAGATCAAGGGTTCCCCACCTTCCACAGGCTCCTGGGGTTGTGGAAAGGGTTCTCCTTCACTCCACTCCTCTACAACCGGTTGTAAATCCTGAGGAACTGGAGACTCAGCCTGGCTGAAGGAGCAGGAGACCAACTGCTCCTCTTCCCTCAACGCTGTGCTTTCCTCCAAGGCCAACCCATCCCGGACAGGGGCAAGCCTCAAATCCAAACCCTCCCCAGGGCTATTCGGATTACTGTTATCGCCCACACCTGAACCGGTTTCCCCGTCGCTGATTGGCTCCTGGGCCTCCCGGTCCACCTCCTCCGGCTCCTTCTCCACGCGGTACAAAAATTCAAGGGGGCCGTCGGGGAACAAGGCTTGGCGGCGCTCCATCTCACCGAGCTTCATCCCGTTCAGGACCCGCTCCAGGGCCAAAGGCTTTTTTATGTCCCCTGTTCCGGGCAAGATCAAGGCGGTGTTTCCCGCGGTTGTTTCCCGGGAAAGCAGCACGAGTTCGGGGCTGGGCAAAGCCGGTCCTCTCTTTTGCTCCAGGAGGAGGTATTTCCCATTCTGGAGGGGCCCCAGCGTCAGCAGCGGCTCTCGATCCGGTTTGGTCCCTGGATCGGAAAGAGTCATTAGCAAATCCGGATCCATTTTCATCAGAGAGAAACTGAAGGGGGGGGAGGGGAGGGGAGAGCGGGTTGCTTTTTCTTGTTTCCTTTTAAATAGAAAAAAAGGGAATGCGAGGAGGAGGGGTGGGGAGAGAAATGCAATAAAGGCCGCTCCGCTTCTCCTTAGCAACCGCCGCCCCGCTACTGGGGGGAAAAAACCCCGATCTCCGGTTATGGTGCCGTTTTGGACGCCTCGGAGGAATCGCTACTGCCGCCGCCTCTCCTGCAAACCGGAGCCGCGCTCCTATGCCATCGCCTCGCGTCCATCACCTCCACACCCTTCGCATCTCTCCCCTTCCAGAAGGAAAAAGCAGCCCGCAAGCAAGCACACCTCTACTCCGGAGGAAAAGAGAAGAGTTGATCTATTAAATCGCGTGAAAAAAATAATCGATTTCAAGGAAGAGTAAGATGAGGTGGTTGCAATCCAGGCAACAGCAGCGCGCGCACTCGCAGAACAACCCCCTCCCCCAAAAAAGATTCAATGGAAGGAGCAAAGGGAGGGGGAGGAAAATCAGCAGCGCCCCCACAAGAAGAGGAGAGAGAAAAAACAAGCCAGGCAGCGTTTTGCAAAAGGAGGCCCCGGTTCAAGCCGGCATCCAGAAGGACGCAGAGAAAGCGCGACTCACTCCGGGGGGACAGGAGGAGAAATCAGGTGTCCCCCTCCCCTCTCTGTCGCCTCCTCCTCACTCGCCTACCCGACGGGTCTGTATCCTGGCAGCGCTGCTCTCCCCTTGCGGCAAGAGGTGCATGGCAGGCGGCGACCGTCTCGCTCCTCCTCTCTGCAAGCAAAGCCGGCTGGTGGCGAAGGAGGGCGGGCGGCTTGGCTTTTCGTCTGCCCCGGCGCCTCTGAATCAGGCTCCTCCCGGCCGGGTTGGGGAGGAGGAGGAGGAGGAGGCCGGCTTTGTGTGCGTCTCTCTCCGGATCAGGCTCCGCCCGTTGCTTGCCTGGCCGGAGGGGAGAGGGGAAGAGGAGAGCAAGGAGACAAGGTGTTGTTGTTTTTTTAAAAAAAAACCGGGCCCAATCTGGGGGTTACTCAGAGAGTGGGGAGCACTAGCCTTCCAGCTGTGCGTGAATGAATGAATGAATCTATTGTATTTATAGACCGCGTTTACAATATCTTCCCAAACAGCCTTCGGCGTTCGCATTCGCCACTTAAAACAGCTTTTAACCTTCTGCTTGACTTGTTTGTTAATTCTGTTCCCGTAATTCTGTTCTGTAAGCTTCCTTAGCACAAGTGTAGAAAACCTTTAAAGCGAAACGGGCCAAAGATGGCACGGTATACAGGAGCCCACCTTCCTAACTTTCTACCAACTGCTAAAGACTCCCTTTTTTCCCCAGGCAGGTTGTCAGGACTCCTAGGGGAATCTTAGCCACGTCTGCTCATAAGTAAGCCTCATTGAAGTCCGTTAGGTTTACTCCCAGCAGGTAAGTGTAAAAAGGAGGGCTGCTCTGCTAGCCCCAGGGGATGGTGCACCTCACTACCAAGTGGGCCAGAACATGTTGGCATGTGATTACGGGGGGGGGGGGCACAAAGCTGCCACCAGCACTTGGCAGTCTAGGGCAACTATGGGCATAACCAAGGGGGGGTCAGGGAGGGGCATCTGCTCCCCTAATCAATATAAATCCATAGCAAACTGAAGTTCTGCCCCCCCTCGACAAAAATCCTCGCTATGCCCATGGCTCCAGTGCCCTATCTATCAATCTATCTAAAATGGCTCCATCTGGGGGTTACTCAAGTGTGTGGACAGCACTACCCTCCAGCTGTGGGGGGTTGGGGTGTTAACCCACCTCATTTCTAAAAATAAACAAACCCCAAAACAAATTGGCTCCTGGACTCTGAGCTGCGTCAAGCCAGTTGATCTAGCCGCCATTTTAATTTCCCACACTGCTCTCACTGTAGAGGTGTTCCAGGGCACTGGGAAATTTCAAATGGTGGCAACAAGCCTTGCTTGAAGCACACATGCTGACTGCTACTCCCACCGTTGCAGTTAGGTTAGCTCATGGCAGAAGTAAAAAAAAAAGTGGGGGTCACTAGACAAGTTCTTTCCCAGGGACTGCCCCCCAAAAAACTTCATACCCAGATGAGTCCTTTGTCTTCACCATCCAAATGTTGCCAGATTCAGACTGACACCTGTCACCTTGGCCGGCTGCAGAGGTCAGAGGTGACACCAATATGGACTACAGAAATAAATGAACGAATGTTTAGTATGGCCAAACAGCCAGCATACATGGATTACAGAAATAGCATAACCAGTTTTTTCTCCCTTCATGAAGATGGCGGCGGTCACCGTCGGCGAGGCAGTTTGCGGCGACGGACCAACGGGCGGGAAACGGGCGCACCTGGGTATCCCCGAGGCCATCTTCGTAGAAGATGTAGATTCCTTTATGAAACAGCCAGGAAATGAGACGGCAGACACCGTACTCAAGAAATTGGATGAACAGTATCAGAAATATAAATTCATGGAGCTTAACCTTGCCCAGGAGAAAAGAAGGTTAAAAAATCAAATTCCTGAAATTAAGCAGACATTAGAAATCTTAAAACACATGCAGAAGAAAAAGGAATCCACAAAACTGATGGAAACCAGATTTTTATTGGCAGATAACCTGTACTGTAAAGCTTCTGTTCCTCCTACAGATAAAGTTTGTCTTTGGTTGGGGGCCAACGTAATGCTGGAATATGACATTGATGAAGCCCAGGCATTGCTAGAAAAGAATCTCTTTACAGCCACAAGAAACCTTGAGTCTCTCGAGGAAGATCTGGGTTTTCTTAGGGATCAGTTCACTACTACAGAAGTCAATATGGCTAGAGTTTATAATTGGGATGTAAAGCGAAGAAACAAGGATGACCCTTCCAAAAGCAAAGCATAGTTTTTAATAGTATTCATTAGTTCTGTTATATTAAATGTGTTCTTAATTTTAATCTTAGTTAGTAGACATCATTTAAAAAATTGGTTTGCAAGCCCTGTTTGGTTCTGTGCATGTTCTATTATTGCTGCTTTGGAAAATGAGCCATATAGGATTTTGGCTCTTCCAACATAATCTGTCATAGGAAAATGCTGGCTACAAGACTTGACTGAAAATCTGAAGTGCATTATAGGAATTGTCTTTTGCAAAGGGTTGTTTGTATATATGAGTATTGAGATATATCAAAATTTGGTGTGGGAAGGTATGGCAGCAATATGGGGAACACAGTCCATTGTAATCCTGCCTCTAGCTGCTTTAGCTATCCTCTAAACACTTCACACACACGAGCTCGTGTTTAGCCCTTGAGGAAACAAATAATTTAATACACAATGCAATCTGTATGTGATCTCACTCAGTTCTATATTCACATATATATCTCCAAGTCTGTAAAACTGGAGGGATCCAGGAGCAAATGGCCTGCTATACACAATCAGTGCATTTGCCATCTGTTCTAATTCAGATGCTTTCAAAGATACTTGGTGGAACCTGCATTTAAACATGGATGGTGTATTTGAGCCCAGCTTCAGTTGGTTAACAGGCTTATAGTTATTCCCTTTTTACTTCATATGAAGCTTTGCTAAAGTGTTGCCTTGACATCTTCCTTTTTATTTGAAACCATGAGGCACATTTTAAGGTCAAATAAGTGCTGTATTTACACTGTCGAATAGGTGACAGTGCAGGTTTTATTTTCAAATGAAAAGCAAATGTTAACTGTGTTTTCATTTCTTCTAATAAACAACAATTTAAAAGTTAAAAAAAAATAGCATAACCAGAATGTTTGGGGCACTGGTTTCCAAACTCTTCTCCCCACCACTGGGGGAAATGGCTGAGGGTCTTGGCAGATCACTTAATGATTTTTCTACCTGTTGTTGCCATTGTAGTGTACTGTGTCAGATGCTGTATGGTTTTTCATTGTAAGGTTGCATTTTATTGTATTACAATTTGAGTTCCATAAAATACAATAGAAATCACAACAGAAAATAGAATGCAAGAAATAAAAAGTAGTAATAAAATCCAGTTACAAATATATTTGATGTGCTGTGCCTGCCATTAACAACCACTGCTCCTGCTTTTCTTCAGACACACCACAGATACCATATCAGGTGGAAGCTGAATTCAACACATATAGACCAGAAAATATTTTTGTGGCGCACCAATTATTATATTTATTTCACTTGTATCCCACCCTTTTCTCCAAGGAGCTCTAGGTGGTGTACATGGTTTTCCCCCTACCCATTTTATCCTCATAACAACCCTAAGCTTCCTAGCTGAGTGAGCACTTGAACCCTGTTCTCCCACATCCTAGTCCAACACTCTAACCCCTAAGCCACACTGGCCCTAATCACTTTTCTCTGATGTATCATAGCTGGATAGTTATACAAACTTGGATAGCCCCCAAGAGCCCCCAAATGAAAACCCAAACCCCCTGCAAGGTATTTTATTTGTGACCTGCACCTTCTGTACTTATTTTTAATTGTGTTAGTATATAATTTTATTTTCATTCATACATTCAGCCTTGGGGGAAGATAAGCATTTTCGATATGAATCTGTGTATTTGTATCTGCAGTTGTTTTTACTTAATAGATGGTTGTTTGAATCTGTTTTGTTGTATCTGCCAGTTTTAATTAGTGTGTTTTGTTACTCAGAAGAAATGCTTTGTGTTTCCCATTATCTGCAACCTGTCTTTTATTTGCTTTGATTATGCAATATTATTTAATGTAGTTATCTTTTATTGCACAAAGTATGCCCCAAATGGCCCATGTGTGGGGTCTCCTCCAGGTTTGAGGAGTCTCTGCGCAAAGCATCGTGTCATGAGCCCCTCCCCGCATGTCCATTGGTAGGTCCTGGTGGGTTTACCTAATGGTGGAAGCAACAGCACTCAAGGCAGCAGCAGACAGCTGACTCTAGCCATCCTTTTAATTTCCCACAATGCCTGTGACATAGTGTTGCTCTAGGGCATTATGGGAAATTTAACTTAGTTAGGCAGCTTTCAGACAACCTGTTCATTGAATGTTCATTTGGACTTGTGTGTGGGGAAGTTAGATGACGTTGCTTCAAGCAAGTGTTTATCCCACATTTTCCAGTGCCTTTCCTCACCGCTTAACTTTATCACAAAAAGTCCAACCTTTGTTGCAGAAAACCTCTCAATCAACTAAATGTGCAACCTGAATTTGCTGGCACGTGATTGAATCCCACACAAAAATAGTGTCTCTTTGGAGCACCAGGCCATAATTTTTTTAAAGGGTGGTTCACAGGCAGGTGTCAGCAATGGGCTTCAGCAGCCAGCTGGGGATCTGGCGACTGCCCAAGGATGCCAGGCACTGATGCTTCTCTAGTCGTCTCTGCATTGCCACTCTTTAATATGCAACACTGTTCAGGAGGTTACCCCTAAGGCAGCAGCCAGGCTGGCTTAACATATGTTGAAAGAAGTGGTGTCAATAAACATTGCTTTTCCCCTGTTCAGAGCTGGGATGGGAACCTTCGGCTCACAGGCCAGATTTGGCCCACGAGTCCTCCCCATTTGGCCTGCCAGACCTTTTTACAAAACAAAACAAAACACCCACTTGCCCCACATCTGATGTCATAAGTGTCATCAGGCATTGGGCTATTAAAATTGTGCAGCTGATTCCTACAGAAAGCAGGCTTGATCTTCCTTGGTCACTCTCCCCACCCCCACGGGCCAACTTTTGACAGCGGGCACTTGTCAATCACCTGGTGCAACTATTGTCAAAGTTGGCCGACAGGGTAGGGTGATATAAAGACATGGCCCACTGGGTTCCCCACCGCTAATGTAGAGTCTAAAATGACTCCTAACTGCACCACAGTCTGAAGCACACTCCTCAAGTGATCCTTAAATGAGAGTCCTTCCCATTTCTCCAAAGAGCTCAGAACGACTTATATGGGGAATGTTCCCATTTTATCTTCACAACAGCCCTGGGTTAGATCAGGGATGGCCAATTTGGTGCCCTTGAGATATATTGAGCTCCAACTCCTGTTATCCCTGACCATTGGCTATGCTAGCTTGGACTGATGGGAATTGTAGTGCAAGAGGTACCATTGCGGGTTACCAATGAGTTGGACCAGGCATAGGCAACCTTGGCTCTCCAGCTGTTTTTGGGACTACAGTTACCATCATCCCTGACCACTGGCCCTGTTAGCTAGGCATCATGGGAGTTGTAGTTCCAAAACATCTGGAGAGCCAAGGTTGCCTATGCCTGAGTTGGACTGAGGGTGGTGGCTGGCCCACATGCTTTACAAAAATAGCAGCCATTTCCTGAAATATATCAGATGGTTGCTTATTGACACTAAGTTTATTGACACTAAGGCTGCTTCCAGACAGGTGTTTATCATCGAATGGGGCCTGTTTACACCCATGCAGGCTTTTTTGCAAAGTCCACAAAACAGCAGCATCAATACCAGCTCCTACTTCTGCCCCATTTTTTGGGAAAATCTGATTTAAAAACAACTCCTCTTGTTGCCAATAGCCCATTTGCAATATTAAGCCCCAACTGCCACTACCACCTAGGTAACTCTTTGTGGTTATCCAGTGTTGAGGGGCAGCACTCTGTACATGCTTAGATATGCTCTTCTGTCTTTATTTCACCACCTGGGGAAACTGGTTCCATCAGGACCTGAAGTAGACCTGAGAATATTTTGTACCATTTGTTTAGGCTAAGATTTTAAATTGTAGATGTTGGCTGACCTCTGCTGTCAACGGCAAGCTCAGATTAGGCACCGGGTTTCGCTATATTCACATGCCATTCCATTCATTCGGCAAGCAGGCATAAATGAAAAACTCCTAAAGCGAGGTGGGTTGCCTAAAACAAGTGCCCGCGCCGCTTTTTGTCTGGAAATGCTATCTATGAACCACAACATTTATTGCCTTTCTGGCTCCGGCCGCCGCTGCTGCAGCACTTTCGGCGATGATGTCACACCCGCAAGCGGGGAGGCGGCTTAAGTCACTTTCCCAACCCCCGCCAATGCCGCTTGTCGCGCATGCGTACAGAGAAGGGTGCTTTAAAGGGCCAGCAGCTCATTTTAAACCCATGAAGTTTGCATCCCGGTGTCACCATCGTGGAAAACTGGTTTTGCACGCAGCTCAGGGTAAAAGTTAACTCGTGCAATCCTAGACAGCCTTTGCTCAGCCTTTTCGACCCGAGTTTGAAGACGATGCGAAGGGCGACCTTTTTTCTGTGGAAATTGCAGGTGCTGAACTGGCTGCAAGATGAATTCGCATCATCACCCTAAGATTCCTTCAGATGCTTTATGGCAGGCGTGGAGAACCCCAGGCCTTGGGGGCAAAGATTTGCCCAGTGAACTGTGCTGCCTCGTGCATTAATAGCGGAAGCTGCGCTCCATTGGAAGTTATGCTCCGCAGCCTGTAAATGTCACTGCTTTGTGTATTTTCCCACCGCCGCAACTATTCACTGCACAGCTCAACACGTCCCGTCCCGTCCCGTCCCCGCCACTTCACCAGCTTCAAAGGGAAGAAATCAAAGAACAAACAGCAAAGAAAGCCAAGCATCTTATCACTTTGCCCCTTTTCAGCCTGCACTGCCTTCCTCCACTTTGTGCAGCCATGCCAGCTCCCTAGTCCTTAATGTTGAGTGCAGGGTCTCACTCTTGTTCGGAACAGAGCCTAAGAGTCCTGTGGGCTCAGACCAAAACTTCAGAACAACCAGAGCTCAGTGGCTGACCTGACTGGCATGCAGAAGGTTCCAGGTTCAATCCCTGGCATTTCTAGGTAGGGCTGAGGGAAGACCCTGTCTAGACACCTGGAGAGTCATTGCCCATCAGTGTAGGCCATACTGAACTAGAATCATAAAGGTAAAGGGACCCCTGACCATTAGGGCCAGTCGTGTCCAACTCTGGGGCTGCGGCGCTCATCTCGCTTTAATGGCCGAGAGCCGGTGTACAGCTTCCAGGTCATGTGGCCAGCATGACAAAGCCGCTTCTGGCGAACCAGAGCAGCGCGCGGAAACACCGTTTACCTTCCCGCCGGAGCGGTACCTATTTATCTACTTGCACTTTGACGTGCTTTCGAACTGCTAGGTGGGCAGGAGCTGGGACTGAGCAACGGGAGCTCACCCCGTCGCAGGGATTTGAACCGCCGACCTTCTGATCAGCAAGCCCTAGGCTCTGTGGTTTAACCCACAGCACCACCTGGGTCCCTGAACTAGAATCATAGTATCATAGAATTGTAAAGTTGGAATGGACCGCAAGGATCATCTAGCCCAACCCCCTGCAACGCAGGAATATGCCCGTACGGGGATCAAAACCGCAACCCTGGTGGTGTCAGCACCATGCTCTAACCAACTGAGCTGAGTCATTAAATACCTTCTTTTTGGCCGGAACCATCTCTTCTTCGTGTTCAGGCAGGTAACGCTTCATCGCAGCCCTGTAAATACTCTTCAAGTACTCCTGTTTTTGCAACTGTTTGTTACTGAACCGAGGCAGATTCCTTTAAATTAGGCATAGGCAACCTCGGCCCTCCAGATGTTTTGGTACTACAGCTCCCATGATCCCTAGCTAACAGGACCAGTGGTCAGGGATGATGGGAATTGTAGTCCCAAAACATCTGGAGGGCCGAGGTTGCCTATGCCTGCTTTAAATAAATCCACTGTATCATGGATGAGAACGGCTGGCTCCTATGCAGAAACCATGACTGATACAGGGTGTTTGCAAGCAGCAGATGACACTTGGCATGTATTCAACTTTTTTCTTTTTTAGTGTGGGGTATCTGACAGATAGTTTGTACTGCTGGAAAATCTGCATTAATAAAATCCTGGGCTCTTAAATTACCTATCTTCACCACTATTTCAGAGAAAAATGCTTCTGTGTTTTCCAAAAGAAGACAGGCTTCCCAGTTGCTGAGGGCATACTACTGTTTTCTCCCGAGAAGGCTGCTATTCCCCCCCCCTCCCTATTTTAGAAATTCAGCAATGTTAAAATAAGCTTGCCATGCCAAATTAAGACGAAATGAAGAAAGCTGTTCCTATCACTGAATCACACAGCATTTCTGGGCTGTAATACACCACCACAGAAGGTGTCATTATTGCACACTGGGGCTATTTATCATGCCTTTATTTAGCCTGCAGCAGAAACTCACTCAGGTCCAAATATGGGAAGCGAAATCTGTCACTTGAAGTAAATAGAAAGGGATGAATTTAATTACATAACACCGAGGATCGGGAGGAGAGCATATGCAAGCTTGTGTCGGTTGCTGATGAGATCTTACAGCCAGCAAGAAGAGGGTCAAACTATGCATTATGGGCAGGCATGGTTTTCTCCAAAGGTTCTTTAAAAAAACAAAAACCCAGCAGTTTCTGATGCTTTGATCTGATTTTGGGTGGAGGAATGCTGGTAGAAAGGGCTCCTCTACACTTTTGTTACCATATTCCCTTTAAAATAATCCCCAGATGCTTTGCAACCCATAGAGAGGAAATGATCCAGGTGCCTGGATTTGCCCCCAGGAGGCAAAAAGCAGCTGGGTGGGTTGTTTTGAATGGAAACAGAGCTGGAAGTGAAAGGGTTGAGCCACCTCTTCCCAGCTGCTGCTGCTGCTGCTGCTTCTTTGTGAAATTTGCCATTTCAGAGCAGGCCTGGTGTCAGCTCCCCAGTAGAGCACAATGCACTGTTTCAAATCTCCCATAATGCCCTCGAGTGCCCAACATAAGGCAGGCGAGCCTCAGGTCTGGGAGCCAAACACCGGCCTCCAGAGCTCACTGGCTGGTGGTTGGAGTTCTTCTCAGGCTCCGCTCACCCTCCTGGGCTGCACCCCTTACGAGCTCAGATTCCCCAACCCCCCCCCCCAGTGTTTTGGCCTGGTCTGAATACCCCCTTGAACTTTGATAATGTCTGTTGCTGGCCTGGATGGAGAGCAGAGAGAGGTTCGTGAGAGTGTGTAGAAACAAGGTTGGGAGGGCTGGGTGCGCACCTAGCAAATGCTGCCGATTCTTCCCTTGAAGTTTGACACTGGACCTCGTATGGTGCCTGGTGATTGACAGGTGGCCCGCCCTGTCAACCTGTCAAAAGTGACCTGTGAAGTGTGGGCCAGATCCAGTTCCCCATCTCTGATCTACATCCTGTCTTTCTGCCTGCCAACAGACCTGGGAACAAAACGTTGCATCATGGAGCATTCTGGTTCAGGGTTGCAACTGGTGAGACACACCCTGTTTCAGAATATGCAATTCCGTTCCCGTCTCCCCTCCCTTCCCATTTTTAAGGACTGGGAGTTTGTGACAGGAGGGAGTTAATGGACCCAATATTATTTCTGGAGCCTTCCTCAAAGACCCTGGCAAAATGACCAAGTAGTACCTATTTTGTTAGGGAAGCTATAGGCATTGTGTTTCCATGGGCACTAATTGTTACAACAATCTTTTATGCTATGCTTTCTACATTAGTTGGAAGCCACCCTGTGATTACTAACGCAATGGACAGTTTATCAAGTTGGTTAGTAAATAAATTTGGTTGCTGAAACATGTTTCTGAAGTATCTGCATAGCTAGGGCGTACCTGAAAGAGGGTGTGCCCCCCTCTCTCTCTTGCCACTCCCATGACTGGGGATGTTATAACCTAGGTATCTGAGATTGCAAAGAACCATAGACTACACAGCAAGCTCAATTTTGGGAAGCTAACGGCACTGGAGATGCAGGGATACCCTCTCTGAAAATCCGATGTACAGAAGTGGATTTGGCTATCTGTCGTTGGGTTTTAGCTGTGCTCCCACCTGCATTTAACCAGCACACCTGAAAATACACCGAAGCATTGTAAAATAATACAAACTCCCAGTGACACCCCCCCTTTCCAAGGGAAGTGAAACCCAAGTAAGCTTCTCACCTCTTGAGCTCCTCACTGAACAGAGAAATGGGATGAGCATATCAATATAGCTGTTATTCAGGAATTCATACTGCTTAAAGTTCAACTAGGGTCCCTCTTTAACCAGCAAAGTGGTACTGTATTTGCACAGCAAACAGCGATGAACAAAATCATTGTCATTTATAAGAAGGTCTTCAAAGTAAAATACGTGGGTCATTCCTCTCTGCTTCCCTGAAGAAGCAAACTGCAGAGGCATGGAAGCAGACTTGGCATTGCCTTGAAAGCCCACCTTCCCCATGGGGGCGGGTTACGTGGGGGGGGGGGAGCGGATGAGTTCTTCTGTTGAGGGGCAGCAGCTGCAGTGAGTCAGCTCCAGCAGATGGAATCTCCAGAGTACTCCAGGCAAAGTTCGCCTTCAATTTGCACAAGTGGGACCTGTAGCAAGTTGTTGCATTATTATTATTATTATTATTATTATTATTATTATTATTAGAATTAGAATTTATATACCGCCCTATACCCAGCCAGCCAGCCATGCTCTTTTCCTGGACTCTCCATTCCATCCCCACTCCTCCAACACACACTCATATTCTGTGACTAGGGATGAAGGACAAATTTGGTTCAGTTTGCATTTAAAGGAGAACCTGCTGGCTGAAACAATATGCAAACGGAAGCAAAGCCCCCCCACTTCAAAGTTCACACATCTTTGGATTTTGATATGCAGTCCTCCAAGTATGCAAAATTTTTTTTAAAAAAATTAAAAATATGCATATGCTAAAATGCTTTTTAAAAATGCATTTTCACTTATAGGTGCATATAAAAATGCACGTATTAGTGAAAATGACATAAAATATGCTATAGTAGAGGAAATTGTCTGGCCAAAATGTGTTTATTAGGGAAAATTGCATATGACAATGTGTTTATTAGGAGAAAGTCACACTAAAATGCTGGTAAATCTCCATGAGGATTGCAAATTGCTGCAGAACTGAACTTGTGACTGGAAAAATGATAAAATGAGAGAATCAAAATTGATAGATCTATCTGTCATGCTAAGTCCTCATTAGCTTGTTTTTAAATACTCTCTCCTGGGAGCATCTTTCCAGCAGAGCTTTCTTGCCATGCTACCTGATCTTTCTCATTGGAGATGCTGAAGTCCTAATCTGTGTGCAAAACATTTGCCCTACTACATGTGCCTTGGCTGTTTAAATTATTACTTTTAATGAAAACCATTGACAAGCAAAGGTTTCCAGGATTGTGCAGAAACCACCTGAACTCATATTGCATGTTCTGAGGATTGAGTGTGGCCGTGTGGGCTCCTGCACCTGCATTGCCAGAGACTTTAGGTGCCACCCAAAAGCATGCTTTGAAAATCTGCCACCCAAGCCTTGTCAGCCTGAAAGCACTGATGGGGATGATGCTATCATATCACCTGCTGGTTGCTATAGCTACAAGGGCCTCTATACAGTAGTAGGAAGTGCTGCAGGATGCCAGCTTGAGAAATCCCATTGGCCACAGAGGGGAGGATGGATTAATTGCCTAGCAACGGTTCACTAGACAACCTTCCATGCGAAGGAAGGAAGAATGACAGGCAGAAACCTGCCCACTCACTACGCAGTCCTAAGCAGCAACTGCATGGCTTGCCTACCACAAGAATGGCTTAAGTCGGGGGTGGGGAGGGAGGAAGCATTTTTCAGTCTGAGGGCCACATTCCCTGCTGGGGGCCGCAGGCCAATGGTGTGTGGGTCTAGAGGCAAAAGTGGGCGGAAAACAAATGCAAATTTTACCTTTGTAGAGTAGGCCGTTTTCTGCACCCACTTGCCCACTCGTCCATCTGGGCAAGCGAGGGGGATTATCTCAGTTCAAGGGCACTTTCTGGCCAGGTAAAAACACTCAAAGAGGATGCAAGGCAGAGCAGGTGAGGGGTGGGGGGCTGCAGAAGGGGTGTTCCAAGGTCCAGCTGTCAGGAGCTGGAGTCAGGCATAGGTCAGCAAAAAAAGCACCCGGCGTCAGTGAAGTTAACTCTTTTTATTATTATTATTAAAGATTTTCTTGGTTTACAAAGGTATGTGTAATGTCTCTTTCGTATTTTTCCATGTAACATTTTTACAAATCAGTTTTGTTTGTTGAGACATTAGGAAGAAAAGGGGGAAGAGGTGGGCGGGGTGGGGAGATATTCAAAGAAAACAAAACAGCTCAGGCCTCGTGATCCCAGCAACCCTTTCCAGCATGTCTTGCCCTAATGAGGCAGTTGTGAGGACTGAGGTCTCCACTTTCCCACTGCTCCCTAAGGCTCTACCCCTGGTTCCTTCCCCAGTAGTCTAAGCTATGTCACCTTGTCTTTCGTTGCTCCGCCCTCTTCATTTCTTTGCATATTCTGGGAGACCAGGGGGATGGGAGCTGGTTGAAGCAGGATGGGGAGACTCCCTGGGTTCTTCAGCAGCTTAGCTTATCTCTGTCTTCTGGCCCCAGTCCTCTCCTGCCTCTCCAGTCTGGACTGCCCTCTGCCCCAGCCTCTTCCTGCTCACTAAACCCTGTTGCCTCTTCAGCTTCTGACACCTCCTGCTCCCAGTTCTGCCCCTCGTCCCACCACCTGGCTCTGAGCCTTCTTCCCTTGGAGGTTCCCCAGCTGGTTCCTCCCACCGTTCCTCTGCATCCAGCCAGTCCTGGAGGGCCATATCTCCCCATCCTTCCAGCAGTGTCAGGAGAGAAGAAAGCACCCTGAGCAAAACCCAGAAAGCCATGCCAACAGCAGCCTCTGCCCTCTCATGAGACACGTAAGAGCAGCTCTCTTGCACCAGGGTGTTATCATTTCTTCATCGCTTTCTACAAAATGTCTCAAGGTGACGAACAAAATATTAAAAGACAAGAGTTCACCGTTTAAAATCCACAACACAGAATAAAACGCCTCCATCGTCATCAAGTTTCCATCCATCAGCAAGAATAAAAAGGGAAATTTCCTAAAAAGGTGAGCCCCAAGTCAGGCCAGAATCATTCTGCATTATGGTTAAATGAAGACCCAAATGCCTGGATGAACAGGAATGATTAAAGGCCAATGCCCTTGGCGCCAGGCAAATCCTGATTGTTGACGTCATTTAGTCCTAAGAATAAATGTGAATATTAAAAACCAAAAGTAAATAGAAGACAACACAGAGAACAAGGAAGAAAGCAGGTCTCTTTACTGAGGGCAAGAAGATTAAACATTCACTGATGGATGTGTGAAAGCCGCAAGAAAAGAGGAGGCAGGAATTCAACAATACAGGAGGTTACAGGACAAAAACTATTTTTAAGCCTCATTCTCCTTCCCTCGGGAGTTATATGAGGGTGACGAAGAGAGTTGGGGGGGAGGGGCAGGCTCAAGTATGGCTCTTAATGTAAATCAGCTCTTGCCTCATTAACATGACTATCTGCATGCCCTAATTCTTCAGGAGCAGTGCTGGAGAGAGAATTCAGATACAAAAAGGGAAAAAAAAAGCTCATCTATAATTTAAGAAGAACACATTAAGTTCCTGGTCCTCATGGAGGTAAAGGTATGTGTGAAAGGGTGTGGGCAACAACTGCTGAAGGTTAACCGACATTCCCACTGGTTGTGGGCAGGACCGCAGGACCACACATAGCTTCTGGTCATTGTGCCAACTAGCAAAACATTCATTAGTGTCAGATTTGTTTCTGTTTGTGTACATACCAGAGGGGATGGGGGTGTCTTCACCCTATGTACCTTGGCTAGATATGGATTAGGGATGGCTTAAGGACTCCAGTTGGTATGAAACAGATTTAGAATAATAGAATCGGAGAATTGTAGGGTTGGAAGGGACCACGAGGGTCATCTAGTCCAACCCCCTGCAATGTGGGAATCTTTTGCCCAATGTGGGGTTCGAAACCATGACCCTGAGATTAAGAGTCTCAGGCTCTGCTGACTGAGCTATCCAGGTGTGAGAAACAATGCGGCGAACACCAGTATTTCTAAAATGAAGTAGAGGATAAATGTGCATTTGGGATAAATGTAATGTGAACAGGGATTAAAAACCCAGCCCTGGAAATGAAGCGAGTGCCTAGTAAACAGGTGCATTAAAAAAGCTATAAAAGGGCTGCTTATCTGTGTGGATTAACTTGTTCCCCCCCCCCCCTCTGTACATTTACTTTGCTTAGATTCCAAACTATGTCCATACAATACCTGAGGAGTAAATTATTTAATAGGCCTTTGTGTACACAGATCAGGCCAGATCAAATACATTGTGCACTATATCTTGTTTGGCCTTTTACACAACTCACCCAGGGATAGAATTTCTTAACTCATTTCATAATTTCCCAGGTAAATTTGATGATTTCAAAATTAGATGGTTGCTGAACAATAATAGACAAGTTTTCAACCGGAGTGCCGTGGCACCCTGGGGTGCCTTGAATGATGATCAGGGATGCCGCACGCAACACTGGCCTCTGTCCTTCTTTCCTTCCCTCACTCCTCTGATGCCCTCTTGTGTCTCTGCCTCCCAATGGCTTCCACAGCTGTTTGTTGCAGTAGCCCTGGCTACTGGCCCCTCAGGCCCCCTCTCTTTGGGGTGGGGGGAGGCAGCTCAGAGACCAGGAGACCACGGGCAGCAGCAGTGGCTGCCCAGAGGACTCCATGGAGAGGGGAGAGGAGGCTGAGGGAACACTCCACAAGGGAGGGTGAGAGTCTGCTGGCAAGGGGTGACATAACTGGGCTCCTGAGCCCTACAGAGGTGCCATAGAAAGAGTGTAGTTGGTCAAGGGAGCCGTGGGCTCAAGGTTGAAAACCTCTGACCTATACAATAGGTTTGAACACAGTAGCAGTGACAAAAGCTATTGCTGCTGTTTTGATTCAAATCAAGTCAAGCGTCAAGGAAATCTCTTTTTAATCTCAACAATTTGGGTTCATTTTGTATTGTTTTTAATCATTTTATTAGTTGCTCTTTTGGTACTGTTTTCAGAACTGTTTTCATGGTATGTTTGTGAATCACAGCATTGTAGAGCAGGAACGCTTCGCCCAACATGGGGCTTGAACCCATGACCCTGAAATTAATGGTCTACCAGCAGAGCCATTGCAGTTCCATGGCCCCATGACAATAATTAAGTTACGATATTTTGCAGTTCCAAAAATTGATAGGTTTTAACTTACTTTTGGATTGGTTTTTTTTTTGTTATCAATATTCATAGAATCCTAGAACTGTAGAGCTGAAAGGTACACCCAAGGGCCATGCAGTCCACCTCCAGCAATGCAGGAGTCACAGCTGAAGAACCCCTGACAGATGGCCATCCAACCTCTGCATAAAAACCTCCAGCGAAGGGGAGTTCACCACCTTCCCACGTAGTCCGAAAGTTGCCATCTTTCTTGTAATTTGAATCCATTGGTTTGGGTTCTACCTTCTGGAGCAGCAGAAAACCAGCTTAAGAACAAAGGAAGAGCCTGCTGGATCAAGCCAATGGCTCATCTAGTCCAGCATCCTGTTCTCAAACCAGAGCCTTCCCCCTTCCTGTGGTTTCTAGCACCTGGCATTCAGAAGCACTGCTGTCTCCAACCGTGGAGGCAGAGAATAGCCATCATGATTAAAGGTAAAGGTAAAGGGACCCCTGACCATTAGGTCCAGTCATGACTGACTCTGGGGTTGCGGCGCTCATCTCGCATTATTGGCCGAGGGAGCCGGCATACAGCTTCCAGGTCATGTGGCCAGCATGACAAAGCCGCTTCTGGCGAATCAGAGCAGCGCACGGAAACGCCGTTTACCTTCCCGCCGCAGCGGTACCTATTTATCTACTTGCACTTTTACATGCTTTCGAACTGCTATGTGGGCAGGAGCAGGGACCAAGCAACGGGAGCTCACACCGTCGCGGGGATTCGAACCGCCAATCTTCTGATCGGCAAGCCCTAGGCTCTGTGGTTTAACCCACAGCGCCACCCGCGTCCCTACTAACCCATCATGGTTAGTAGCCATCAACTGCCCTCTTCATGGATTTGCCCAATCCTCTTTTGAAGCCATCCAAGTCGGTGGCCGTTGCTGCTTCCTGGGTTTTCCGTAGTTCTTGCTCCATCTTCTACGTGACAGCCCATATCGTAATGACTATTGGCTACAAGCAATAAAAATAAGACTGCCTGACAAGGTAGCTGGGGGCCTTTTAAGTTATTAAGTAGTGCTTTCTTGGTGTGTGTGGTGTAGCGTTAGTAGGAATCAGTTTTTAACCAGCAGGTTTCCACCCCACCCCCCGGGCTTATTGAGGAAACTGCCGTTAGAGGACACTTAAGGGAGCTTAAGATCCGTGTGCATTTCCCTCTCTCTACCACTTTGCTCAGCAATCTCAGAAATCAATAGCAGTTGCATAATTTCCTCACTTGCCTGCGGGTGGTGGGCAGGAGCAGAAATGCTGGTGAGAATCAGCATCACAGCAAAGAAACAAACAGTGCAAGCATCCTGTCCCTCTCCATGGTAGGAGGGCATGCAGGAGAAAAAGGACCAGGGTTTTTTGAGTTCATTCAGTGGCAAGCAAGGGAGACCCCCGTGTGATTAGCAACTTTCTGCTCCCACCCACCATTCACGTGTGACAGCTCCTTGGAAGGCTGTGCATGAGATAATGTGGCCCCTGAGCTCAGATAGCTTTTACTCCAGGGATGGGGGATTTACGGCTGACTCCAAAGGAAGCAAAGCTGCCTTCATGGAATTTTTGGAGGCAATATATCCGCTATACCAGGAACAGAGCCTGTTCCGCTTATTTTTTATGATCTGCAGTTCCTGTGTGTGTGTGTTGTTTTTATAAGAAATGTACTAAGTTTAAAACACAAATACCTGTAATATTACTTTCTAAGTATGTAAAATGGACTTAATTCGCTGTTCATATGTCTTGAGACATGTGCGGAAGGTGATTAATAAATGCTAATAAGTTCCTGTAGCACATTTATCCAACACAGGCCATATTCCAATGATCAAATTTCAGCTTGATACAATGAGATACAAATGAACTTCATGCACCCATATACAGCCCCTTTGATCCCATTTTACTCCCCCTTTTTATGAGTGAACAAGACAGGAAGCTGAAGGTAACCACAGCTTCCTGTTACACCCAAACAAGGAGACTGTGGTTGATGGCTTCCAAAAAAGCCAGGATCTAGAAGGCAACTTTATACCATAGTTTTGTATTCCAGCTTGTTTGAGAGTCACTAACCTGGTTCGGATGTAACCGGAAACCATGGTTAGCTGAAGCCTTCTCCCCTCTCATGCGAAGGGCACAGTGGAGCGGGAGCAAAGGGTTTGCATGTGGGTTCATGAAGCTTGTGAATGTCTCAGCTTATTAAGCCAAGATGTGATCACCCAAATGCAGCTCATGTTTGAGTGCTGACTGCAACTCATAGAGTGCCATTTTAGGGAGCCCAGCATAATGCAGTACAGTATCGTCGAGGGGAATAATGAATTCTTCCTTCAAGGAGCAGAGACTCTCATAGGAAAAGCATGCTGCTTTAGGAACCGGACCAATACTGAAACTACAAGCTTAGCAAGAAGCAAAGATTCCATATGGAATTTATTAGATAAAAAAGAAGAGTGTTGGGGTTTTTTGGCGGGGAGAGAGGTATTTCCCTTAACAGAAAAATAAAGAGCATTAGCAAAAAAAAAGTGCAGAATCACCCTGTTTGGTCCAGAATCATGAAGATTAGAGGTGGAGAAGATTCAGGCTGGAGGGGCAGATACACAACACAGACGGATGGACACACTCACCCCTTTCCTTGACAAAAAGGCTCAGGTGGCGAACAGCACAGACAAAGCAAAGGACGTCAAGATTTAAATGTAAATCAAGCCAAATCTCTGTTCTTCCAGGCCGCCACTCCAGACAACGGTTTTGTGCCACACAAGGCATTCATGGGCATTCAAGAGAAAGCTTTCAGGTGACAATATAATAGGCTGCAACCTCCTAGCCTCTGCGCCCAGCATCATTCTCAAACAGCACCATTGCCACTGTTGTCTAAAAGTTATCTTGCTGCTAGAGGTGAGCGGCTGACTCCTTTGGCTCTGCGGAGAGTAGCGTCGAAGTTGCAGTGTCCCATCCGTCAGGTTCCCAGGGTCATGTTTCATTTCTCTTTCTTTAATTCTGTAGCCCAGACGCCTGTAAGAGAGAGAGGAGGTTGGGGGGAAACCTGAAATGAAATCCAAAGCAAGCGGCTGAAATTATTGCAAATGTTAAATAACGTGAGAATCAGAATACCTTGCGGATCTACTGTCATTCCTCCAATTTATCTTCTGCTTCCCCCTGCGCTGGAGGGGCACATGACAAAAATTCTCACCTGAAGACTGTGGCTTTCTTGACACAAGTACCTTTACAGCAGGTGTGGGGGACCTCTGGCTCTCCAGATGTTGCTGCACTACAACTCCCATCATCCCTGGCCATTGGCCATGCTTGCTGAGGCTGATGGGAGTAGTGGTCTGACAACATCTCGAGGGCCAAAGGTTCCCCAAACCTGCTTTATAACTATCTAATCAGGGACGTTGCTAGGGGGTAGCCAGGCCCCAGGTATTCTGTGCTGGGCTCTCTGGATAAGCCTGCTCCTCCCTCCCCTTTTATTAAAGGACTATTTCTTTTCTTTTCTCTCCAATTCTTAATGGGCTGTTGAGCATGCTGCAAAGTGTGTTTGCCTCCATACATACACATGAGCATATACTAATTCAGTGCAAATGTGTGCACTGCAGCACATGCACACCCCCGCCCTGCCATGGCCCTGCAGCCTTTTTATTATTATTTGTTTTGTTTTGTTTTATTTGAGTACCTAGCAACGCCCCTGCTTCCAGTCCCGCAGAGGGGGAAAGAAACGTCACCTAGAGCTTAGCAGAGTGTGAGGCAGTACCCAACAGTGAGGGGAAGTTGTTCTCGGAGGTCATCCAGGCCCCGCCGTCCACCACCAGGGTTGTGCCGCTCACATACGAGGCGAGGGGGCTGGCCAGGTACAGGACGCTGTGGGCAATCTCCGTCTTGTTCCCCACCCGCTGGAGGGGGATATTCCGAAAGAGGTTTTGTGCTTCCGGGTGAGGCTGAACTAAAAACAAGAACAAGGAAAGCAATGTCTTTGCTTCAGAGTGATCACAAGCTTAAATACCGGTATCTATATATATCTATTACAGTCATACCTCTAGTTATGATCGCTGCGGGTTGCGAATGGCGCAGGTTATGAACGCACCGAACCCGGAAGTACTGGAACGGGTTACTTCCGGGTATAGCAGTTTGCGCATGCACAGATGCGACAAATGACGTCACGCACATGCGCGCCGAACCCGTAAGTACTGGAACAGGTTACCGGTACTTCCGGGTTCAGCAGTTCGCGCATGCACAGATGCGACAAATGACGCCACGCGCATGCGCGCCGAACCCGTAAGTACTGGAACAGGTTACCGGTACTTCCGGGTTCAGCAGTTCGCGCATGCGCAGACGTGTCAAATGACGCCACGTGCATGCGCAGAATCACGCAACGAGCATGCACAGACGCGCCGCTCGGGATGCAGACTGCTCAGGATGCGAACGGGGCTCTGGAACGGATCCTGTTCGCATCCAGAGGTACCACTGTATTGATTATTTTTATTTATTGCATTTGTAGTGCACCTCTCCTCCAAGAAGCTCAAAGTGGCCTATGTAGTTCTCCTCCCCCCCTCCCCATTTTATCCTCACAACACCCCTGTGAGGCAGGTTATTAGGCTGAGAGTGAGCGAATGGCCCAAGATCACCCAGGGAGCTTCAAGGCCAAGTGGGGATTTGAACCCTGGACTGCCAGGCCTTAGTCCAGCACTCCAACCACTGCGCCACACTGTCTAAGTGGTGTACATCATAAACAGTATCGTTAAAACAAAAAAATGCAACGTGAAAGCCAGCAGAGAAGAATACAAATTGAAACCTGGTCCCAAGTTGTTCAGAGCTTTAAACGTTAACAACAAGGCCTTGTTGCTGCAGGTCCCTCAGCACAGATGTGCCATCTAAACCAGGATTCTGTTTTCACAGTGGCAAACCAGGTTACTCTGGGAAGCCCACAAAAAAGAACAAAGCCCAACATCTCCTGAAGAACTCCTTCACGTTTCCTAAGCACTAAGACCTTATTCCAATGGTGGTGCCTCAGAGGGAGGACAGGCTCCCTTTTTTTTTTAAAAAAAATGCCTTTCTTTTCTCTCCCTCCCTTTTGTACCCCATTGCTTAGCTGCAAAGGGGGAGAACCCCCATTCTCCTTAGCTGATCAGCTTACAAGCAGAGAGGGGGCAGTCCGAATGTATGCATGTGGTCTGCACCCCTGTTAGCCGCCCCTGTTGTAAAAGCAACTCCGAATGCTCCGTGATGTTTGAGTATAAATAACATATTGTCCGATTCCCTGCTTGGCACAGAAGATTGTTGGGAGTGTTTCACTGCAAGTTCATTGAGTCTCAATCTAACAAGTCTCGATTCAAGTCATCTATTGAATTTTATTAATTCTTATGAACCATCCACCCTGGAAAGTCTAATGGATAGTATAGGCATGCCTATTTACTTTAATTTATTTACGCTGTGCTCTTCCCCCAAAGCGGTAAAGATGGCCTTTACTCCTACAACAACCTTGTGAGAGAGGTGACTGGTCCAAGGTTGCCCAGTGACCTTCATGGCTGAGTGGTCTCCCCAGTTGTTTCTTTTCCAGGTAAATCACACAGACAGCACTTCAAATTATATTTAATGCTTTACCTAAGCGGCGGTGACCCTCTGTACCCGAAATAGGACCTGGCGCCAGGCTATTCACTCTGATTCCATTAGGACCCCATTCCACAGCCAGGTGTTTCGTCATTGAATCTGTAAGGGAGAAGACAGACAGAGAGTGTAAGGGCTCGGGGTTGTCTCCTCGAGAGTAAAGAGCCAGAAACATCTGTTCTTCTACAGCTAATACTTTATTTACAAACTATGTACATCGGAGTGTTTAAGATTCATGTCCGCTTGAGTCGGTTCCAGAATCCGGGAGTGGCTTTTGCCAGTTCCTCCCCCAACATAGAAGCTTTGGAATTCCAAAGCGTCGCCTCCTTTCCTTACGCTTTCCCCCCTAGCTTTCCTTGCTATCCCCGCTGGACTCCGAGCTGCTTCCCAAGAGAGGCTGCACTTCCCTCCACCCCTCCTTCCCCATCTCAAAAGCCTTGCGTGAGGTCAGATCCCTGACAGAGAGGTTCAAGAACAAATCTTGAAAAGCAAAGAATTACAGCGCTAGAAGGGACTGGAAAGTCATCAAATCTAAATCTGGTTCTTGCCCATTCACAAGGCACAATCCTCCCCGCATCAACTCTGCCCCTGCAAAAGCACCGTCTCTTGGTGATTGAAAGAGGCCCTATCCACAACAAGCTGGGATGGAATTCTCCTTTTGCACAGGGAAGAATTGCATTGCATGCATGTGTGTTAAATATATATATATTATAAGGACAATAAACAGAAGCAAAACAAACAGAATTTCTCAAGCCATTCAGCACTTCACAACAAGAAAAAAAATAGTGAAACCCACCACACAGAAAGCAATAGGATGAATGAAAGCCAGCTGAATTTGCAAAACCCTTGACAAGACATTGGGCTGATTCAGATGTCAATGGTTTAGTGCTAGGACAGGCATGTCCAACCAGTCTTCCTCCCCCCCAAAAGCTCAACAACTTTAGTCAATCCAATGGGTGGATCACTGCCAGGTTTTTTTATAGTGGGAGTAGATCGCAGTCTCTTGGGAGTTGGATATGCCTGTGCTAGGAGAATGAGCCAAGCACTCATACACTTCCCCTTCCTCCTCTAGCACAGCTACAAGTTTTACTTTGGAAGCATTTGCTTCTGTTTTTGATTAACCATTTTGCTTGAACCTGGACAAACTGTTGAAATGAGCTAATGTCAAACCATAATTGATGAAGCTGGCTTAACTGACGTTAAGGTGAACCAATGTTTGGAGTTCAGACGACATGCTGAACTGCAATTAATCTGAAGAAGGTGCATGCACACAAAAGCTCATACCAAGAACAAACTTAGTTGGTCTCTAAGGTGCTACTGGAAGCAATTTCTTTATTTTTTATTTTGCAATTAATCTAGAGCAGAAGCTTCCCATAACTTCATTGCTGCCATGCCAGGGAGGGGAATCACTGCTGTAGGCTCACAATAATAATAATAATAATAATAATAATAATAATAATAATAATAATACTTTCATTACTTATACCCTGCCCATCTAACTGGGTTGCCCCAGCCACTCCGAGTGGCTTCCAACATAATAAAAACACAGCAAACCATGGCTTAGCATTACATCCAGACACAGTCAATATGATAATGCGTTTGCAGATGGCAACTCTTCTTTTAAAAATTCAGACAGGGAGGGCACCCATGTCCTAGAAGTGGTCTTCCCAGGACAAATTATCACTGTGGGCCAGAAGGCTTCTCTGTTGCTCCATATGGAAGCTGCAACATCTCTTCCAGACGGTAGGTGGTGCCAGAACACCATAACTTGCACTTGGGTGGGAGGGACAGGGAGAGGAATAAAACTCGATTAAGGGTGTAGATGAGAAGGGGAGGCAAATTGCTTACGGTACCTATGGCTGCCTTAGCTGTCCCTGCATGCATCTGGAGAGCCTGACCTTTGTAGCTTAGGGTTGCCGAAATATTGACGATGACTCCGCCATGGTCCTAGATCAACAAAATAAAGTCAGCTCTGGGGACAACGACAGAAAGGATTAACAGCAAGTGCAGGAGACACAACCCGAAATGAACATTGCTGGCATACATATAAACCTTCCCCCGCCTTCTTTTCTTGAAGGGAATGTGTCCCTCGGGTGTTAAAAAAAGCTCCCCTAGCCCTGCCCAGGGCAATTGATCCTAGAATGCAGGAGCCGAGGAACGTCTCTGTCCGCAGGGAGAGAAGCCTCTTATGGAGGAGAGAAACTTACACGGAGACACTTCTCATACAGCACTTTGGAGACGTTGAATGTTCCCAAGGTGTCAATCTCAATCACGGTTTTGTAGGCATTGAAGGACAGAGCACTGGCTGGGCACAGGAAGTTTCCAGCAGCATCTGGGGACGAGAGAGAGAGAGAGAGGTTGAGACTGAATCAGCATGGCAAGGCAGGCGTGGCTGGTACAAGGGCATGCCATGGGTCTGCTGTGGCATCAGAAACCACTCCATTTCACTGCTTACTGCAGGGGTGGGGAACGCCCAGTCTAGGCTCCTGATGCAACCCTCCAGGACCCTTTATCTGGTCCCAAGCCACACCCCTCAATGGCCCTGCTTTTGCCTGGCTGGGATGTTTCCTTAAACTTTGAGGATGCCTCTTGCTTGCCTGGACAAGCAAGAGAGGGGTATGTGCATCGGTGTAGCCAGGATTTGGGGGGGGGGCAGTGAAGGGGAAGGACAACGACCTGTCCTGTTCCGGAACTGAGCTATCTGCGACGCGATTGGCCAGTTTGCGGAAGCCACGCCTATTGCTCAGTCAGGTTTCCAGTTGCATTGCTAGAATGCGCCACATCATCATTCAAGTGACCTCAGCGAGCCAATTTCAAATGTTCTGCCTTTTTTCTACTTTTAGTTAAGTATTTTTTATTCATTTTACTCATTTACTTGATTTACCGGGGGGGGGGGAGAGACACACACAGCTGGGGAGAGTGTATGTTTGCAGAGTAACTAGTTTACGTTCATTGCTCTGCCCACTTTTGTCCCTGCCCCCCTGCCAAACACCCCTGGAATATGGCCCTCAGAAGGTTTCTCAGAAGGGCATGTGGCCCTTGGGCTGAAAAACATTTCCTATCCCTGGCCTACTACTAAAACAGCCCTGCCAGCACCCTCAAAGATCACCCTCCTAGAGCATGAAACAGTGAGCATTTTTTCCAGCTTGCAGACAGGTGGCCAGCAGTACGCCCTATGAATGTCCTTTGCTGACGCAAATAACTTACTGTTGACAAGGATATCAATCCTCTCAAATTCCTTGAGGGCCTCATCCACGGCTGCCATGATCATCTGTGGCTGCCTGACATCCAGCGTGAGGGGCAGGCATCGCTGGCCAGTGGCCACTGACAGTTTCTTGGCAGCCTATAAAAAAAGGAAAAGAATATTCGGTAATAAATGACCAACTTCTTCTGTCTTCCTGCTGCAGCATGGCGAACTGGATGCATAACAGACAGGGAAAGGGGATTTGTGTCAAGAATTAGGGCAACATTTCCATGTTAAGCATCTACTGCGCTGTTGGATGGGGAAGCCCTTCCTGGTTCCAGCAACATATTGCATTGTTTAGGAAGGATCTCAAAAGGCTTCTGTGAAACGTTTCAGATACCTCTTACGTGGAAACAGAGGCTCACCTCTGAGAATCTATGATGTGGCATGTTAAGGGCTGTGCACCCAGGAGCATTTAAGATGACAACAAATATTCATGGGAGGGACCACATCTCAGTTGTAGGTAGACAAGAATGGATCTTTCAGTTTTTGGTTCCCTACATTTCTCATCTTCCCCAATCTCAGTTCTCCGCATTTCTGCAATGATTTGGGTGGAAGATGGGGAGACCAACAGTAGGTGGAGTCACAGTCAGTGACAGAACCAACTAGTTTTAGTTTTGTCCTTCTCCCCCTTGGTCAGTTCTACCAGGCCAACCCTGAGACTAAGGAGAAGGAAGCCGATTGGCTGTTCCATCCCCAGACTGAATGTAAGAAGGCAGGTAAGAGCGGCTGGCTGGTGGCAGACTGAGGTTAGTGGGGCAGTTTGTCCTAAGAGAGAAGCACAGTTTAGGATGCTCTTCCCTCCATCCTCAGCTTCCAAGTTTTCTTCAGGCCTCACTCACGAGTTCTCCTGTCTACCACCTTTTTCTTAACTTAAAGAAGGAAGCCATTGTCTTGTGAAACCTTGTATTCCTTCGAACAGATCTTGCACAAGAGTGCCCACAGATCAGATTCATCTGTCTTCTGTTTATGTTAGTGGTTGTCAAGTGTGAGGCCACACTGGAGTGTCAGGAGAGGGTGGCAAGTGTGGCAGGAAGATTCAAGGGCAATCAAAGAAACATTTAAACATTTCAGTGAGGTGTGTTTAAACATGCCAGTGTTGTTTTCCAATGTATTTCTCATCAATAAGAAATTTGGTGTGGAACGAGCAAATTTTTATTCTGAAAGTGTGGCCCAGAGAAACAAGTTTGAGAACTGCTGGTCTATACCATCCTCAACACCTCCCCAATCTGTTGTTTGAGACAGGTGACTCCAGCAGAACTGCCTCTGCCAAGGCCTTGCTTTGCATCTGAAAGGGATGACAATCTCCTGTCCACTCACCTCTGTTAGCCTCTGAAGGTTCCTGCTGGCAATGATAGTGTGACAGCCATGCCTGCAAGCAAAACCTTAGATGGTGAGGGTGACACAGAACACCATGTGCTCATCACTCGCTTGTCTACTCAGACACACCTCTGCTACCAGCCGTGGGGATTCAGTATGCTGACTGAGCTAATCAACTAGTCTCCATGTGTGTCTGCAATCTGCCATCAGATTGGATAACCCAGAAACCATAAAGCTCAGGTATTAGCACTGGCCAATACTGTGCAGTTTGGATAGGTTTTAGATATAGTCATTTATAGGTTATTTAGATATAGTCATGAGACCCTACCTGCCCGCGGACTGTCTCGCCAGAGTGGTGCATGCTCTAGTTATCTCTCGCTTGGATTACTGCAATGCGCTCTACGTGGGGCTACCTTTGAAGGTGACCCGGAAACTACAACTAATCCAGAATGCGGCAGCTAGACTGGTGACTGGGAGCGGCCGCCGAGACCACATAACACCGGTCTTGAAAGACCTACACTGGCTCCCAGTACGTTTCCGAGCACAATTCAAAGTGTTGGTGCTGACCTTTAAAGCCCTAAATGGCTTCGGTCCAGTATACCTGAAGGAGCGTCTCCACCCCCATCATTCAGCCCGGACACTGAGGTCCAGTGCCGAGGGCCTTCTGGCGGTTCCCTCACTACGAGAAGCCAAGTTACAGGGAACCAGGCAGAGGGCCTTCTCGGTAGTGGCGCCCGCCCTGTGGAACGCCCTCCCTTCAGATGTCAAAGAGAACAACAACTATCAGACCTTTAGAAGACATCTGAAGGCAGCCCTGTTTAGGGAGGCTTTTAATGTTTAATAGATTACTGTATTTTAATGTTCTGTTGAAAGCCGCCCAGAGTGGCTGGGGAAACCCAGCCAGATGGGTGGGGTATAAATAATAAATTATTATTATTATTATTATTATTATTATTATTATTATTATTATTATCATTATTATTTGTATATTTAATTTGGTTATGCTTAGTGGGGCTTGTGTTCTTCTCCCAGGATGTGGAGCTGTGCATTCAGATTTTTCACAAGTGTGTGTGTGGTTGTTTTTTTGGGGTGGGGGGCAACTCTCCTTGATAACATCCTGCCACCTTTCCTTCCAACCAGGCTGCTACATGGCATCTGGGCGTTCCTGCAGTGATCATGTAAAGTGCAGAGATACGTCCCGATGATATATGGAGAACCCCAAACGGCTGCAGTTCCATGGCACATCTCACCACATGTTGTAGGACACACATCTGCAGAAAAGCTGCAGAAAACACAAATGGCATGAAGCACGATGCAGCTGCAAAGGGAAGGAAGGACTTGCTTCCTAGGAACAGGTTGGCGGCTGCTGCAGGAGAATACAGCAGAAACCAAAAGCATCGCAAGCTAAGTAAGGCCAAGCTGCTCCCGCACCAGAGTGTCCATACCTCATCAGAATCTCAGCTGTGCGGAATCCAATGCCGGAGCCGCCGCCAGTGATGAATGCAACTTTGCCCCTAGAAAGAAAGAAAGAGGACGTCTGAAACCACGGCAAGTGGGATCTATATAGACTTTTCATAATGCACGTTCAGAAAGAGCAGCATCAGTGAAGATCGTGGCACACACAAAAAGGAGGGATGAGGGACATTAAGCCAGGTCAGATGATCACATCAATCCCAGGCAGACCAGAGGTTTCCTACATCCTCCACTTAGCAGATGCCACTTGTACTATGAAATGGGTGTACGTGTGTGTATGTGTGGCTTTCTTTGGTCTGTGTGTGTTTTGTGCTGCTTTTTGTTTTGTTTTTTCTTTCTTTCTGTTTTTACGGTGGGCATGCAATTTCGTTGCACTTGTATAGCGTTGTGCTTGTACTTGTGCAATGACAATAAATTATCTTATGTTATCTTATCTAAATGCATGTCTGAAGTAGGAAGACAGTTTACTAATATGCTAAAAGTCCATCTTTATTTGTCACGCTTGTACTGAAAGTAATTGAGGCCTCACAGGAGTCTTGTGAAGTAGATTAGGCAAAAAGATCACCATTTTGCCCAATTCAACTGCATGAGCCCTCAAAAGGCAAAACCATCCAACATTTCCAGCTGCTACAGAATAACTGTTTTGCTACAAGTAGTGGCATAAACACATACCTAATAAGGAATTCTGTTTGAGTGGGAAAATGTGAACTCTCAGAAGTAAATAAAAAGCACACTGGATCTGCTGCTGGTAAAGAGGCTGTGACTAGAAATTGCACCTTTAGAAATCTTTAGAGATGAGAGCAATGTGCTTCCAAGCAGACCTAAGACATGGACATATTTCTACAAAGCAAACAGTCATTCCAAGCTTGAAGGAGGCTTATAGTAGCAGGGAATGAAGAGGATAGTTATAAAAAGATAAATTGAAACTGCATGAAATTCTTCTTACGATGCATCAGTTTTGCCTCTGGGAGAGATAATTGAGCCCTTCATCTCTTATGCCACACGTACCTAATTCTAGTTTAAATGTGTCTCTCACAGTATTTTTAAAATGTTACATTTCCCTGTCTTTGACAACATGTAAACTGTCGGTACAAAATCTGAAAGGAGGGCTCAGTAAAGAGCTCTGAGCTCTGAAGCTTCAGAGCCCTGAGCTCTGAAGATGCATCTCACATCTTCCTTTTTCGTTTATTCTAATATTTTATTTTACAAAAAAAACCTCTTTTGTGGCTACTCCCAACACACTTTTTTTTAAAGAACACAAGTTAAAATAAGCAACACATCACTATTAATATACCAACACCAAGTATAAATTGACTAACACCAAAGATCAAGAGGAGCAGGTGAGGAGGTAGACATAGCAGAGGTGAGGAATGAAAATCACACAGGGTAAATTAATCTAGATAAAAGTTTCAAAGCAGTGTTTGAGTACTTGGTAGTACTCACTTGAGAATGTCTGGACTGAAGAGGTAGGAGTATTCCTGAAGACAGTCATCAGTGTCAACATCCGGAGGAGGCAGGCAAGCAAAGCCTAGCTGGGACATGACTTCCAAGACAGTTCTGCAGAAAACAAGACACAGCCATCACAAGTCCTGAGAGGGAGAAAGAACCAGCAATATTTCCATACAGCCCCAAATTACGTAATGATCACTATGCCCAGCACATGCTGCCAGCTGACCTGATCCACGAAGAAACAGCTGGGAGGCAAAGAGGCCTACTTCATATCCAAGATTACCCATGGCCAGGCAGCTTCATTCTTGACTGATAGAATTGAAGGCAACTTCAAATTATCATTTGTAGTCTAACACGCACATATACCCTCCAAATAATTAGGGGGAAATGTGAGTTCGTTAATAAAAAGATTGGAACTTAATGGCTACTCAAGAAAAAAATAAACAATTGTATAGGCCCCTTGGTGTAAAAAATATTCCTCCAAGATTTTTGGAAGTCAAAACTACACCTACCAGCCCATGAGAAAATCCTGTTCTACAAATTACATAAGAAGACTAACTTCCAAGAGATTTGCAGTGCATTTCTGGAACTCTCCACCAAGTAATAATCACATCTAGAAGTTGAAGGCACAACAGAGGTGGAAACTTCTCCAATATAGTGATTTTTAATCTGGGACTAAAGCAGGGCATTGACACTTATTTATCCTAACTATTATCTGAGCATGTGAGCCTGAACCCTGTACTACTCGCCAAACAACTGAACATCAGAAAGGAAAATGCTATAACCAGGAGAAAGTGGGGGAGAGAATATGAAGCTGTACTATTTTACCACAATAATGTGAAAATATCTAATAAACTATAGATTAAAAAAACAAAAGCAAGGATACCTGCCAAATATTTACTGGAAGAATGTACTACAGCATGGGACCAGCAGCCCAACTTCTAGCGGAGGCCAGTTAGGCCTCTGTCACACAAGGGTCAACCCATAGTTTTACTCCAGGTAATCCAAGCCACTGGTCTTCTACTGGGTCACGGCCTGATCCAAGGTGGGTCACAGCAGGAGCACTACCACCATGCAAATATATGGTAAGATATTAAGAAAGGAGTTCCCAAATGCATGCTTGGGTTAAAAGTGGATCTCGGGTCTGAAAAGGTTGAAGACTACTGATCTAAGCAATCCAGCTGGGTTAGAAGGACTCAGGCAACCCTTAGGGATGGTGTTGCTTAACTAAGAGTAGATAGTTAATGAATTATCTTGCTTAACCTTTCTATCACATCTGAAGCACTTCGCAGGCTTCATCTAGTTGTGCAATCCTTACACAACAATCCAGTAAGGGCAAGTCAGTATTCTTCCCCCACATACTGCAAATGGGCTGCCTACATAGTAGCCAATTCATAGCACAGAAGAAATTCAAACTCATAGATTCATTGCTCAGTCTCTCAGCTTCTATGCTACTCCAGCAGATGAAACCAGGTTTTAAGAATGGGTAACTCTCCCATTAGTCTTTCCCCTTCAATGTCAATCTATAGGCTCTTTGAGGACAGGGCTCTAGGTATTCTACCTGCTTTATAAACTTCGTAAGGCACCCATGTGCAGCAACGCTGCCTACGCAAACACATCATACCCTTTCTTCCTTTAAGAGTGCTTTAAAAACAGTTCTTTCAGTAAGGCTATTTATTATTACCTTAATTTTCAATTTTTAAAAAAGATGAACGCTTGCTGGCTTCTATAATAAACCCTTTTCTACTGTGCACATTTTATTGTTGTTTTATCTAGATCCCTGGGTAAAGAATTTGTGAATCACTTTCTGAGAAGGCTTTCTGAAAGGCTGGGGTATCTAGGTCCATAAAATAAAAATAAAAATATTAATAGTTTGGCTTTTCTAATAAATCTTTTTTTTTTTACTGTATTGCTTTTAGTATGCTACTGTTTTTCTGTACATATTAAACAATGCAAATTTTGGGAAGTCTTTTTAAGGGTGTGGTGGGGGGAGTCTATAAAACAAACAGTGACAATGCCTTTAAGTGTTACTGCTTTAGGATTAATGCTCCAGGATTACAGAGCATTGAAGCTGGAGCCCCACATGCTGTTGGGGGGTGGGGAGCTGAAGGGCTTTCTCAAATTTGGGAATCCCCCCCACCCGTCCCCCGCTGCAGGGGCGGCCTCTTCGCCCTCCTTTACTTATCTTCTTCTTTCTCTCTCTATTTTCGGGGGCTCAGGGCTTTCCTAACGCCGCCGCTACCGAATCCCCTCAGGCGGCTCGGCTCTCACTTACCTGTGCAGCCGCGGACTTCGTACGAACAACAGAATACCTGCGCGCACGGCTCAACCGCAAAGCATGCTGGGAATTGTAGTTCCCGGCCAGGAGGCGCTCGGCCACCCAGGGGCATTGTGGGATACGTAGTTCCCTTACCCAGCGCCGTCCCCATCCTGGTAAAACTTTCCTGCCTTGGCGTGGTCCTTCCACACAGCTGTGGCAGGACTTCTAGGCCTTGGGCATTTCCCCCCTTTGTTTAAAAAACCCCCAACCCTGCATAAAGCCCTCTGTAAAAGGAGAAGCACATTTCCCGCGGCCGCCCCCTCAAAGAATTCTGGGCAATGTAGTTTATCCTTCTCAGAGGTACAATTCTGAGCAACTCTTAAGAAACTGCAGTGCCCAGAATTCTTTGAGGGGGCAAATGGTGCTTTAAAGGTATAGTGTGAACCATTGGCTCAACTAGTTAATGTTGTCTACATTGGCAACGGCTCAGCCATGTGAAGAAACGTATTGGGTGCTCAGGAATTAAGGAATCATTTTAGAAGGAAACAGTGGGGTGCTTGTGGCTGATAGAGGGTAGCCCCTTTACTTTTATGAATTCTAGCAATTCTAGAAGTATGTTTTCTGCCTTGGTCAGACCCCGACTGGAGTCCTGCATCCAGTTCTGAGCATTACAATTTAAGCAGGATGTTGACAAACTGGAACGTGTGCAGAGGAAGGCGGCCAACATAATAAAAGAATTAATAAAGGACTTCCTTATGAGGAATGGTTGAGGGAGCTGAGTATGTTTAGCCAGGATAAGAGGAGATGGAGAGGAGATATGATTGCCATCTTCAAATATCTGAAGGGAGGGAGCATCCTTGTTTTCTTCTGCTCCAGAAGCATAGCTGTCAACTTTCGGATTTGAAAATAAGGGATGCCGCGAGAGCGGTGCAATGGCACCAAGTAGCCTCGCCACCCTGTGCTCCAGAGGCTGCACGTGAACGGGTGAGCGAAAGAGCGAGCGCGTAGACGGCAGGCAGGCAGGCTGTCTGTCTGGTTGGGCGTGAGGGTCTGGCTGCACAAGGCATGCAAGCTCCGTCCCCAGTCAGTCTTAGACTCCTTATTGGCAGCCGAGCAACGCAACTGAGGAGCCTCCCTGGCCGGCAGGGAGGGAGAGGAGCTGGGAAATTTAAGGGATATCAACAATCCGGGATAGCAGCGGGAAACGGCATTGGAATAAGGGAGTTTCCCGCCCAAAAAAGGGAGGGTTGACAGCTATGTCCGGAAGGTAGGACCAAAACCAATGCCTTCAAGTTACAAGAAAGGAGATTCTCACTCAACATCAGGGAGAACTTTCTGACAGTAAGAGCTGTTGGACAGTGGAACGGACTCCCTCAGGACTCAGAAGGTTGTGGACTCTCCTTGGAGGTTCTTAAGCAGATGTTGGATGACCATCTGTCATGGATGTTTGAGTTGAGATTCCTGCATTGCATGGGGTTGGACAACATGACTCTTGGGATCCCTTCGAACTCTACAATTCTACGATTCTATGAATTCTAGACTAGAATGCCTCTGAGTATGTGAAGAGTGCCTCTCTCACGCATGCTTTTAAAAAGGTAATCAAAATGACAAGTCTGCCTAAGGATGCACACATGTATACACAAAACGTATTTGAAATCCAAAACCACTCCTGCCTGGCTACATACACAGTAGGTTAGCTGTAAATAAGGCTGCAAACACACAATGCATTTAAAGAATCATGTGAACTGTAGTTTGTTAAAGGTGCTGGGAATTGTAGCTTTGTGAGGGGTAAACTAGAGTTCCTAGGATTCTTTGTGGGGTGACCTTTAGATATATTCTGCGTACACAGCCTGAGAAATTAGAGGTTTTGTTCTGTGAAAGCCATCACTGTTTAAAGTGGTATCATAAGCATACAGACGTGAAAACACAGTGACGCACGCAGAAAGACCACTGCCCAATGAATTAAAAACCTACATGTTGACAGTGGATTGGAGAAAAGAGGATGAGGACAACAAGAATGAAAGTAATCTGTCTGTAATCACCTAGTCTCAAAATGTATTAAAATTGGACTTATCCAAGCTGCTACAGAAGCCTCAATTTTTGCCCATTAAGTAACTTTCAAGTGGCACTTGATATTTTGTCATCTGTAGATCAATCCTCAATTCTACCTGTGTCTTTATTATGGCTGAAAATGGTTCCCAATTATTTCACTTGAGTAAAAGACATTCAAGTTAGGTACAAAACCTCTTCAGGTAAAGCAGTACTGTACATTCATACTAGGAAATAATGAATCCCCTTCCCTTTTAATTATGGTCTGCAACGATGAGCTTATATGTGTGTCAAGGTCTATAAACCAGAGAAGGAAAAATAGCTGCATTTATGTAAGCTGATTTTGTTCCATTAACAAGTGCAGAATCTTCTTAATTTCAAGGAGTTACTGACTTGGCAATTTGCGGATCAAGAATGACAGATTATTGTTTTCTCAAATCCTCACTCAGCCATGATGCTCACTGGATGGCCTTGGGCCAGACACTGCCTCTCCACCTAGCCTACCTCACAGGGCTGCTGTGGGGATTAAATGAAGCCGGGGGGGGGCGGCAGACCATGTACTCCACCCTTGAGCTCCTTTGAGAAAAAGGTGGGGTGTCAATAAATAATTACATTGTTTCCCCACTTATTTATAATTTAGACTACAATCTTAAACAGGCATATTCTATTTAATGGCATTTCATTTCTGATACATGTTAGATTGGAAACAGTCTAGAAATGGCAACACTGCTTTCATTTCAAACATCAAGGCAAATTATTTCACACTAGTAAATTAAGCCCGTTAAGATAACGGGCGCTAGATTATATGTGATATGGCAGACGTCTCCCCCCCCCACCTCGCATCCCCACGTGCAAAAACGTTGCATCCCCCTATCTCCCCCCCTACTTCCCACATTTCCACACATAGTTCGCCTCTCTCTCTCTACACCCACTTCTCTCTCACACCCTGCCACCTTTCCTGTCATCCCCTCCTAATTCACACCCCCACACACTCTCCTGCCCCATACTTCCATTTTCCTTTTTCTCGCTCAATAGCCCCTCACTCCTCTAGCCCTATACCCCTGCTACACTCACCAACCCCTCCTGCCCCATATCCCACTACATTCACCAGCCCCTCCTGCCCCATACTCCCCACATCCGACCCCCTCCTGCCCCATACCCCCAACACCCCACTCATCCTGCCCCATACTCCCACACTCACCAGCCCCTCCTGCCTCATAACGCCCCCAACCCTCCTGCCCCATATCCTCATACGATCACCAGTGCCCTGTTCAGGCCCGCCTCGCCTCTCGCCCTGGCTTTTCCCATCGTCCCTTGCGGGGCGGGGCAGCCAAAGGATATCACCAGCAGCTTTCCGAATGGTTATATGTACCTTGTGATAAATTAGAGCTTGGCAAATGGAAATCTGATATGTTTATCCAGGAAGGGACCTGGAATATATCAAGAGTGCACCGCTCTTAAGATCTCTTCCCAGTAAACCACCGGCGCAATTCCCCAATATCTCCAGGGCGAGGTGTCCCTCATGTCCCCACCCCCAGAAATCTGCGCATGCTTCCATTTCTGTGGAGCCACAGTCCTTATGGCATACATAAACAGTTCCTGAAGAAATTATTTCATCCCTTATGCCCATGTGTGTGTGTGTAGCTATATATGTTGCTACATCATATTCAAGGTAAATAATCTGAGAATAAGTGATCTGGAGCACGGATCTTTAGCAGGAGGGGAAACGTTAATTTGGATAAAAGTCCTCTGAGCAACTTTGCAAAGTAACTTTGGCTTGGGAGGCACTTGAAACGTTATTGTGTTTTTTTATGGCAGAAGTGGGGGAACTGAAATGGATAGCCCCCTTCCGTAGTTCCCCACCAAACCCTGACCCCCAAATGTTGTCCCCAAGCAGGTCCTGTTTGCGGTCCTCCTCAACGTAAATCCCCGAGTATTTTGGGTTGCCATGGAAATGCGGCCAGCTCTCCAGCCAGCTGCAGATTAGCTCACTGGGAAAGAGTCAGGATGGGTCAGGCTAGGGAAGGGTGGGAAGAAAGACACAGGAGGAGGAGGAGGAGGAGGAGGAGGAGGAGGAGAAAAGAAAAGAGGGGGAGGGAAGAAAAGAAAGGGGCTGGTATTAGGCTTAGGAGGGGGAAGGAAAGAGCGCGCGCCATAAAGTCAGGAAAAGAAGCGGTGGGGATGGGGGGCGGGGAGAAAAGCAGCTGATGTGTGTGTGTTTATTGCGGGGGTGGGTGGGGGAAGAATTGCAGTAGCGGGCAGGGGGGGTGCCGGTGTCCGTCCGCCGGCCGGCTCATCCTCCCTCCGGCGCTGCCGTTGAGGGCGGGGCGACAGAGCTGCCGAGCGGGTCTCTCTCCCTGCTTGGCTGCCGGGCGAAGCGGGATCGCTACGGTGCAAGCGAAGCCCCCGCGCTAACGATCACCGCGGCGGGCGGGAAGAGTCTGGGGCGCGCAGAACAGCGGCGAGCTGCCTCGAAAAAAGGAATAAGGGCGGCACAATGAGGCGCGCTCGCCGAAAGCCTCCCCGCCCGCCTGCCTCGCCTCACCTCTCCTCCCTGGTGCATGTCTAGCAGCAGAAAAACAGCGGCGGCAGCGCCACCTCCGTGCCCGCTGCGGCTGCCCTGCTGCTGCTGCTGCTGCCGCCGCCGCCGCCGCCTCCTCCTTGGCCTGGAGGGGCCTGGCGTGGGGGGGGCTGGGCGTGCGGAGGCCGTGCATCCCAGCAGGTCATGAGGGGAGAAGGGAAGAGGGCAACCGCCGCTGGGCAGCGGCGTGAGGAGGCGGAGGCAGCGCGCGCGAGGGAGAGAGCGGCCACCCCGGGACTCCCTGGCGGGCGAGAGGCGGAGGAAGCGCCGCTCGCTCGCTCGCTCCGCCCGCCCCTCCCACGCAACTCTCCTGTGCGCTCCAGGCCCCGCGGCGGCCCCCTTCCCCCCGCTCTTCGGGCCGGGGCTGCACGTGTGAGGGAGAAGGAGCGGCCAGCTCTGTGCGAGGCGGCGGCACTGACCCAACTGACGCTGTGCCTGCGCATGGCCGCCCTCTCGGACACGCCCCCCTCCCCCGTCGTCCAATCCCTGCGTCCGTCTCCGACATGCGCAGTGGAAAATTTCCACTGACACACACCCGGACGTGGGGACATTAGGGAATTATTATATAGGATTCAAAGTGCAAAGTCAGCCTTTAAATTTAGCATTCAAAATTTGCAGGTACAAGTTTGGAATGCTGCCAGGTTTTGAAATATTTGCAAAAGTTTCAGCTCTATCGGAGTCAGTTGGGGCTCCCCTCTCCCCGGTACTTCATATTGATTGATGCTCGATCTATAACCCATTCACCTTCAGAGGAGGAAACAGCTGCTTCTGGAGGGTCTCATGAAAAACACATGTTAATTTGTTTTCTGTCAATTGATCCTTTTATAGCAAGTGGTAAACAGAGAGTCCTCCCACCCAACCTCCCGGCAAATATGTGGTTCTTGACATCCTGCCTGGAGGTTGGTTTGGTATAACGTTCTGTCATGCCATAGCCTGTGCAGTGCGACAATGCCTTAGAAAAAATGATGACCTAGAATTCTTGGTCCAGACAATGTGATGGAGAGGCCAGGCTGTGTGTGCTCCACAATTTTATGTTTGTATGAATTTTGCAAATGCAAAATCAGGCATTGTTTGCAAAATTCAGTTCCGCTCAGCTTAAAACAGTAGGTTGTTTTTAAAGTTCAGTCATTACTAGAAATGGGCAAGTCCGTCTCATTTTTTCCAGTCTTATGTTTAGTAGTCCACATCTCAAAATCTGTTTGTGATAGTATATTTTTTAAACTCCTTATGCAACTTCACCTACATTTTAGTGTGCGTTTATCCTATTACACACATTTTTGTATACAATCTTGCCTAATATACACATTTTTGCAAAACATTCCCTCCTAATAGAATGCATTCCCCCAATATAATGAAACCGATCATTATGATGAGGATTGTGCAGGAGATCTCCCTAATGTACTGTGTCTCAAGTCCCTACCATTAGGCAGAGTGGGGCAGCAGATCTTAGGTGCCAGGAAAAGACAGCAAATTGTTAGTTATGTAGCATCCGCTTTGCATGTCAGAGGTCCCAGGTTCCACCCCCAGAATCCCCAGGTAAGGCTGGGAAAGACTCACTGTCTGAAACCTGGAGAGCTGCTGCCAGTCAGTGTTGATGCCCTTCAAATGATGTTGAACAACAACTCCCATCAGCCTCTGCTAGCCAGGCCTCTGGTTGAAGATGACGGGAATTGTAGTCCCAACAACATTGAGAGGGGACCATGTTGGCTACCCCTGATGCATATAATACTACATCCCTATATTTCTGTACCAGGTACAGAGAGAGTTGTTTGTGATATTTATGTATTTATTTTGGTCTGCTATTGATATATTGCATCTTTGGGGATAGGGAGGACCTCAGACAGCAAAATGTCTTGTACCAGCCCTGCGCCATGTGAATTAATCATAGGGTGAGGGCGGTCTGGATTTTCTCCTTTGGGTACCAAAATGCCCTGTTGAGCAAGCATGGGAGATTGTTTTCTCTGTGCCTGGGAGCACAATGCCAGACACTCATAACTTTGCTAGTTCCTGGCAAGTGTGGGCTACGTTTTCCCCCCTGTAGTGGTCACCCTTCTGCACTGGGTTGTCTTGCAGCTTTTGAAATGAACAGGAAGGAAGATCAAATGAAACCCACAGCACAGGAAGAGGTGAGTAGCATTTTTTAATTTATTTAAAAAAGAATGAGACAGAAAGAAAGCAACTCAACTGAAACAGCAGCAGCAACAGCAATACAGAGACAAGGAAATCCGTAGTTATCTGTGTGGCTCAGTCTTCTTTATAATTCTACTTTCCTTGAACCGAGGGCGTTCAAAAGAAGCTAAAATTCATCTTTGCCTTATGCAACATGTTTGGAAGGAATCCTAATAGATAGAGGGTCTTGCTGCTCTTTTGATTCAGGCCATCAAGACAAGTGCATTCAAGTTACCCAGGAAGTATCCTGGTTCTGACAAGGTAACTCTGAAGCAGGTTGCAGCGGTCTTTGCTGGCAGGCTCAAATTATGTGACATCTGTCTTAACAGAAAACCCCAGGGAGTCTGCAAGAAACGGAGGCATTAAAATATATATATTTATGAATTTATAAGAGTACAAAATACAGAACTGAAGAATAAAAAGGAAAAAATTGAAAGAAAACGAAGGGGGAAAAGGAAAACATTACATCAATCCATAATTCTATTCCACCGACTTCCCTTCCATCCTTCCATGGCTCCCTAAAGTTTCCCATTCTTGCTGCATTTGTGGAGAAGGTAAGGGTGTGTGTGTGTGTGATTAATTTTCATAGGGTTGGGATGGGTTCTTGCCAATTTATTAAGGGGAAGAGAAAGAAAAATCCTTCTCAGGTCCTTGGTTGGGGTTCATTCTTACATTTCCCTGAAAATTGCAGTTAAGAGATGCAGTCTCCAGCATCTCATGCAGGGATTATAAATGTTGAAACTTGTTCTATAAACAGCAGACCTAAGAATGCACTTAGGTATTGTTGCATTTTTTCATTTACATGTTGCTTGCTTTGGGGTGTTTTTTTACACTGACCTTTTCTTCCATCCCTCCTCCACCTCTTCCCCCGTAGCTGTCTATTTATACCCGGGTTTCCCCACAGTGGTTGATGCAGCGCCAAATTTAGGGCAGTGCTGGCGCTTCCCTGGCACAGAGTGCTGAGCTGAGGGGGCGCAAAATCTAGGAGATCCATAATTGAGAAGATCCGTTTGGGTCACCAAATTTTGGTCTTGCGCGGGGTGCCATATTACGAAAGATTACCAAAGCCTGCCCCTGGGTTGATGGATCTGTGCAGGGGTTGAATAAATACAATGGGGTCAAAAGGGAAGTTGGTTACAGCCTGGGGTGGAAAAGAATTTTATAAGGTACGGTAGGAATTTTTTTTATGAGCTTCAGGTTGTTTTAAATGTTATTTAAATGTTGTAGCCCTCCCTGGGGCCTTATGGTGAAGGTCAGGTAATAAGACAGACAGACCATATTGATGCACTTCCCTTGCCAATGAGGAACCTCTGAATTCCATCTCATTAGAAAAGATAAAATGCATGGTTATCATTATTGGTGGAATACTTGTTTTACTTCCTTCTTTTTTTACATTTTATGATTCACAGTAATCACAGTGATGGATGATTAACAAATGTTGATTATATATTGATATCACTTTATTTCAATTGCACGCCTAAGAATTTGGGTTGGGGGGGATACTCAAGCTTTATTAGCTTAATAAGCTGATCAAGGGGTCAGTAAATTCCAGGGGTCATCTACTCCAACCCTGTGTAATGCAGGAATCTGTGTTGTTTTAATTTGTGTAAGCCACATTGGTTCCCAGTCTGCGGCGTATATAAATAAATATAATAATAACAGCAGCCACTACTACCACTGGCAAACTACCACTGAAAAGGCCCTGTCACAGTTGGTATTGGGGAAGGCACTCTTTATTTTTATTTTTTATTTTATTTATGATTTTCAGATTTATACATTTCAATAATTTTACAGTCATTTTAGCATTTCAAAACTTGACTTCCTTCCCCCTCTTTCTGCGGTTCCTTAAATTTATTTTTAATATCTTCTGCATGTCCAAATTAACTTAATTTGTTCACTCTTCTAGGTACTTAGATTGCAAGCCGTTCACAAAGAGTCGGACATGACTAAACGACTGAACAAAAACAAATGCTAGTACTAACACCTTGAATTTGTCCTAGTAGTTCACTGGCATCCACAATGCTCCTCACCCTTTGTGAGAAGCGATTCCTCACACAGCTCCTGCTCTGTTGAACTCCTCTGCATAAACTGTGTAAAGAAAACAGGGAACATGTCAGGGTCATTGCCAAAGGAGCATAGCTGTCAACCCTCCCTTTTTTTGGTGGGAAACTCCCTTATTCCAATGCCGTTTCCCGCTGCTATCCCGGATTGTTGATATCCCTTAAATTTCCCGGATTTCAAAGGAAGCAGCTCCTCTCCCTCCCTGCCGGCCAGGGAGGCTCCTCAGCTGCGTTGCTCGGCTGCCAATAAGGAGTCTAAGACCGACTGGGGGCGGAGCTTGCATGCCTTGTGCAGCCAGACCCTCACGCCCAACCAGACAGACAGCCTGCCTGCTGTCTACGCGCTCGCTCTTTCGCTCACCCGTTCATGCGTAGCCTCTGGAGTGCAGGGTGGCGAGGCTACTTGGTGCCATTGCACCGCCCTCGCAGCATCCCTTATTTTCAAATCCGAAAGTTTGGAAAAATCCCTTATTTTCAAATCTGAAAGTTGACAGCTATGCAAAGGAGCCACTTTCCAAATGGAGCCTGCCACATTGGAGCCACCTGTTCTTAGCCACGTTTTGCAGAGCCATCCACGCAGCCAGTTGCAATTATGAATTGAGTCTGAGATATGTAAAAACAAAGTTAAACTGTAGTTTCCCTGAATGAGTAATAGGAACAAATTATATACTGTATATAGAACCTATATAAAGACACACACATTTCTGTGTTTTAGGAATAGGTCTGGATGAGTATGTCAAAATTTTGCTCTCTTGCTGCTGCTGCTGCACTTGGGGCCTTCTTCATTCAAAGCAGATGCTATTCTGTAGGGGGCAGGCGCTCCCCTGAGCTAGATAGTCGGGAGCACATAATGAGGCAGAATGGGGCTCAAAGCCTGGACAGCTCAGTCGGTTAGAGCATGGTGCTGATAACGCCAAGGTTGCAGGTTTGATCCCCGTATGGGGCAGCTGCAGATTCCTGCATTGCAGGGGGTTGGACTAGATGATCCTCAGGGTCCCTTCCAACTCTACAATTTTTTTTTTATCCCCAACCCCCTCTGATGATTATTTTTTTTGAGGGGGGGGGGGTAAGGTGGTCTGGCATTTAAAGGGAAAAATCTGTTGGTGAGAGAGATTGCCCAACAACCACTTTCCCCCTCAACCCATTTTCTCATCACTGGGCTGGATGCAGGGTGGGGTTGATAATGTGAACTGCTGGACTTAGATGGGACCTTCTCCAAAGGGGGCAGCCTCAATGCAAATAGGGTGCAGGGGATGTAATAAGGCAAGTTAATCACATGCCAACAAAACCCGCAACTTCAAACTACTTTGCAGGAAAGTTCAGTTGTGTTTCCAAGCCAGTGATATTTATAAGAAAGTGTTAAGGGTGTCTGATTATTTAGTTAGGCGATGCCTTGAACTGCATAATCTATTCTCATTTCACAGGCCAATCACACGAACACTTGAAGGAATTATTTATAAGCAGTGGGGCAGCGTCCGTAGCAGGTAATTCAGCTGAGTCAAGTGTGATAAAGTTCCTGAGTCATAAGCTGGGAGGGATGCCAGCCCTGTGCATCCATAGCAGACTCCCTGCAGGTTAGGAAAGCATATATATTATTTAAGCTATGTATATCTGAACGACTCAGCTATGCAACTTGTAACATGCCATTATGATCTGAAGCTGAATTACTCTGTATTTATTTAAAATGATTTTCTTTTTAACCCTGCCTTTCCCTCCATCTGAAACAGAAGACAGTTTAAAAAGAAAAAGGAAAAAAAAGATAATATCAGATTTTTTTTAAAAAAATAAAATGCTAATGCTACTCAGAGCAGACTCCATCCACCTAACTACTACCCGGTATTGCCAAATCCCCCATTTAATACAGATTTAGCCTTTCTGAGGGAAATCTGATAAGTGGGAAAAACCCAGTTGCAACGATCCGCTTGTGATACTTCCGTGATCCAATTGCAATATCAAACCATTGTCTGAAGTTACCCAGTCCACTTCTGCTTTCTGTCTCTCTATCCATCACTTGCAAACTATGGCCTCCCTTTCTTCTCCATCAGAACCATGGAAAAAGGCTAGCCCAGGGAATCTCCCCAGGCAGCATGGACAGAGCAGGGTGAAGTAGAATCTCTGACCTGCATCCCCTATGTGCAGATGCTCATTCAGGTGCTCCAGGTGATGGTCAGAGCAAACCCCCGATGGATGGTAAGTGGGCAGTCGGTCCTGCTAGGATAAGTAAGGTATTGTACATATGAACTTTGATTGGCTTACTCCTATAATTTGAATGACATCATTATTCTATTATATATTTTCTACTAACTATTAGCCTACGTGTTGTGTTTGTACTGGTGTGGTTGGTTCTTATTGCAACACAGGGGTTTGTTTTTGGTTCAGGATACCGGTAAGTAAGGTAGAGGACCCAGGTGGCGCTGTGGGTTAAACCACAGAGCCTAGGGCTTGCTGATCAGAAGGTCGGCAGTTCGAATCCCCGTGATGGGGTGAGCTCCTGTTGCTTGGTACCTGCTCCTGCCAACCTAGCAGTTCGAAAGCACATCAAAGTGCAAATAGATAAATAGGTACCGCTCTGGCGGGAAGGTAAACGGCGTTTCCGTGTGCTGCTCTGGTTTGCCAGAAGCGGCTTAGTCATGCTGGCCACATGACCTGGAAGCTGTACGCCGGCTCTCGGCCAATAAAGCGAGATGAGCGCTGCAACCCCAGAGTTGGACACGACTGGACCTAATGGTCAGGGGTCCCTTTACCTGTAGGTAAGGTAGGCAGAAACCCCTTTCTCCCAAATTTGGAGGAATTTATTCCCCCTCCTCCTGCTCATTATTTTTGAGGAGGGTTTCGCTCACCAACTCACCAACTCACCACCAGGGAGGATTCCCCTGCCCAGCGCCTGAGGGCCCCAGTCCTGCCACTCACCATCTGGCCTAGGGGGGCCTGACAGGCCTACAAGAACTGCTGAGGCTGCTACCACCGCTTGGCAGAGAGGCCTGTTTTGTTTTGTTTTTGATTTTTGTTTAAATTTCTGTTATTTCTAATAAGAGTTCTAAGATGGCGGCGCGCATAGACGCAGCGGCTGCTCAGTGCTCTCCCTTATTTTTAAGTGTTTTGTATGGCTTTTACTGCTGTTAAATGAACTTTTTTAAAAATTATTTAATTATTATTATTATTATTGTTATTATTATTATTATTATTTTAAATCCAATTTCGTTGTACTTGTACAATGACAATAAAGATATATACATATACAACTCAATGATAGAAAAAGACTTGATTTCTTTACCTCCAACATCCTGGGGATCCATGCCTGTGTGAACAATGACATGGATTCAGGTTCCTCCTTTGAAATTTGGTCCCCCTAATTAGGTCAACAAATCTGTAACAAAAATCTGCATTTCCCCACAAAAGCCTGTGCTGACACCACTGATTTGCCCTTTGGGATTTCTGATGAGTTTCTGCCCAGTTGTGGTGCTAGTGGAGGGTACTAGCCTGCCCAGTGTGGTATAGTGGTTAGTGAGTTGCACCAGGGAGACCAGGGCTCAGATCCCCACTCAGCCTAACCTACCTCACAGGGTTGTTGTGGAGATTAAATGAGGAGGGGAACCTTGAGCTCCTTGGGTGGGGAAAAGGTAGGATGTGAACACAATAAATCTATAAATGATTTAAGGCAGTGTTCCCCAACCTTGGGCCTCCAGCTGTTTTTGGACTACAACTCCCATCATCCCTCGCTAGCAAGACCAGTGGTCAGGGATGATGGGAATTGTAGTCCGAAAACAGCTGGAGGCCCAAGGTTGGGGAACACTGATTTAAGGTGTTTGCGTCCCGTTCTACCGGTAACTCCTCTTCCGACTTCTTCCTCCGCAGAGCTGATGGTGCAAAAACATATGGAGACTCTGCAGAGCTGGTGTGGCACAAGCACAGGAGGTGCCTCCTTGGAGAGACTGACGGATCTCCTCCTGGTGGAAGGGCTGACCGATCTCCAGCAGAAGCAACATGATTTTGTACAGATCGAAACGATCAAAGGAGCGAGGAACGTCTCCAAGAAGATCCCCTTGGAGAAACTCTTCCTGCCTTTGTCCAGATTCACCATCCCCCCACGAATTTCGGTGACCATTGGAGTTGCCGGCATTGGCAAGAGCACTTTGGTCAAGCTGTTTGTCCACACCTGGGCAAAGGGAGAGATTGGCAAGGATTTTACGTTTGTCTTGCCTCTCACCTTCCGGGAACTGAATGCTTACGACAAACTCTCTGCAGAGAAGCTGATCCGGCTGGCAACCCCCCAGTTAGCTGAGCCGAGCTTTCTCTCCATCGACACGGCCAAGACTCTCCTCATCCTGGATGGTCTGGATGAGTTTAAAACTCTGCTGGATTTCTCCAATGCCGTCGTTTGCACAGACCTCCGAAAGGAGGTCCAGGTGGATAACTTGATCACCAACATCATCCGAGGCAATCTGTTGCAAGAGGTTTCTGTCTGGATCACCTCGCGGCCGACGGCAACCACGCAGATCCCGGGCGGTCTAGTGGACCGGATGACCGAAGTGCAGGGTTTTGGAGATGCAGAGATCAAAGACCATTTAGATCACATGTTTGCTGAGAACCAGGGCTTATCCGATGGTGTGTTGCGGCATCTCAAGGCCAGCAGGTCTTTGTACATCCTGTGTACAGTGCCAGCTTTCTGCCAGACCTGCGGGTCCTCCATGGGGTACTTTCTAAGGAGCGCCGATCAATCTGCAGAAGCATTGACTGCTCCTAAAACATTGTCGGAAATCTATGCCTGTTACTTTAAAATGGTGCTGTGTAGCGACTGGCCAGGGAAACAGAAGGAAGCCCTCAAAATAGACCAGCTGCTGAACAATGGCAAGAAAATGATGAACTGTCTAGGCCGCTTGGCGTTTTACAGCCTAATCAAGAGGAAATACATGTTCCACGAGCAGGACATGAAAGCCTATGGCGTAGACCTCTCTTCTCTCCAAGTTAGCTTGTGCAATAGGCTCTTGCTTAAGGAAGAGACTCCATTTTCCACCATTTACTACTTCCCCCACTTAACATTTCAAGAATTCCTGGCAGCCACCTATTATTACACTGCCGCAAAGCGGGCTCTTTTTGACCTCTTTGTGGAGAGCGGCATGTCCTGGCCAAAGTTTGGCTTCCTCAACCACTTTAAAAACGCCCTCCAAAGATCTCTGCAGTCTGAGGACGGGCACCTGGACATCTTTGTGCGCTTCCTCTCAGGCCTCCTCGCCCCACAGGTGAACAAAGTCCTGTCCGATTGGTTCTTGGCGAGGGACGAGCACCACGGTTACCGGAGTCACGTGGTTGGCCTCCTGCAGAACCTCCTGGGAGCAGACCAAGCCATCTCCTGTGGGTCCGTCAACCTCATGCGGTGTTTACATGAGATTCAGCACGTGGAAGTTGTCGCGAACCTTGAGGAGGCAATGAAGAGCGAGGCCCTGGCTGGGATGTTGACGCCGGTCAACTGCTCTGCCTTGGCTTATCTCCTGCAGACCTCAGAGGTTTGTATGGAAGAGGCAAACCTCTCCAATTGCCTCACCTACCATGCTTTCCAGAGCCTTCTCTCTCAGCTCCTCTACTGCAGTAATCTCAGGTAGGTCACGTTTGGTGCTTGATGGGAGCCAGGACTCACCAGGACAGGGAGGAGAGGGTGGAGGTGGGGAGAACCTATGGTCATCTACGTAGGTGTTGCTGGACTGTAGCTGATAGCCATGCTGGTTGAAGGATGAAGTTCAGTGGCAGTACGCCTCTCTGAATAACAGTTACGGAGGGGAAGGGCCATAGCGAACAAATCAGGATGGCGGTTCAAAAAACAGCTTGACTAGGAATGTGAGAGAATTCAGATGGAAATGGAAGGATAACAGAAATCACTGGGTTAAAGAAGAAGAAGAGGAGGAGGAAGAAGAAGAGTTTGGATTTGATATCCCGCTTTATCACTACCCGAAGGAGTCTCAAAGCGGCTAACATTCTCCTTTCCCTTCCTCCCCCACAACAAACACTCTGTGAGGTGAGTGGGGCTGAGAGACTTCAAATAAGTGTGACTAGCCCAAGGTCACCCAGCAGCTGCATGTGGAGGAGCGGAGACACGAACCCGGTTCACCAGATTACGAGTCTACCGCTCTTAACCACTACACCACACCAAAAGTCCAGAGGTAGCGCTATTATCACTTTACGATGAGGTGGAAGGTTCATTGGCTATGAAGGACTTGCTCACAAATTTATTGACAGCTGCACGAAGTATTATAGCTAGGAAGTGGAAGGGGCAAGCAGAATATAAAATGGAAGAATGGTATAAAGAAGTGTGGGATATAGCTATTAAGGATAAATTAACATGTGCCATTAAGGTAAGACGGGGAATATGCAGGAGAAATGATTCTGAGGAGATATTGAGGGTGTTTGTAGAATTTGTACTATTAAAATGGAATGGGGTCAAACCATCGCAAGAGGTGTTGAAATTTTGGGAGGTTGGATAGTTACAATGGAATGGTCTCAGTCGTGGGGTGCACATTTTTATTCTTAATTATTTATGATTATTACTTTGTCAAAAAAATGTATAAAATGTAAATAAATGTATAAAATATAAATAAAACAATGAATTTAAAAGGGGGAAAAAAGAAATGGAAAAAGGAGTGGAAGTTGCAGGTGTTTGCTTATTTGTCCAGAATGGGAAGTGGATCTAGAGAATGTGATTGCTATTCACAGTTGTTGCTGCTTTCAGGCTGCAAAGATTACTTGATGGATTATGGGGTTCCTCCGTTTCCCATTCCCATTGTGTTGGGAATGAAACGAACTGGGTGGAATAGCATAATGACAATGTAATTTACACAGTTAATTAATTAGCTAATTGCGTAAATTCGCCATAGCAGACAGTGCGACAAATAACATTGGCTTTGGGAGGAAGACAAATTGCAGTGGAACGGAAACAGTGCTGCGGGTGAGGAATACAGGGCGGAATGGAAAACTGTTCCCTCTTACACCCCTAGAAATGGTCTCTTTCTCAGCCACACTCACATGACTCACCCACCTTTTCTCTCTCCTCTGGTTGTATGTACTAAGAATATGCTTTGTTCTCTCTCCTCCTGCCCCTCCCCACCACCACCCCGGCCATAATTTGGCCCAGGCTAGACTACAACCAGTTTAAAGACAGTGCTATGGACCTGCTGGGCAGCGTGCTGAGTGGAAAGGACTGCCAGATTCAGAAAATCAGGTGATGCAGAATAGCTAAGTGTGCAGTACTTATTTTCTGCACAACGTGTACAGACTTATGGCTTGTTGTGGGACAACTGTGGTTGCCTCTGCCTAGGTTGGCAGTTACATTCATACTTGATTTGCTTGGGAACTACCACAAAAAAGGCTGAAGGGCACACAACTGTAGCAAGCATATGGGCATAGCCAAGGGGTGCGGGGGGGAGCTGCCCCCCCAATAATCAATAAAAATCAATACGAATCTGAGGTTCTTCCCCCTCCAACAAAAATCCTGGCTACGCCCATGAGCAAGCATATATTGATAAGAAGTTACAATAGAAAGACAAAATATTATTACATCTGCAAAGTGTGCAATTTCAGCAAAGCTTACAGAAACAGCAGCAAAAGTTATTGTTATTGTATGGGAGAAAGCTCTAAGGATAAAGCCCTGCTTCAGAAAATCTTCAGTTGATAATTGCAAAAAAACATTCCCCTTAGGGGTTACCAAACATTCATAAGCTACCATTATAATTACCAATCCACATGTGAATAAGACACTCATCACCTCAAAAAACATGGTGGTGGACTCTCCTTCATGGAAGGTTCTTCAGCAGAAGTTGAATGGTTATCTGTCATTGATTTTTTAAAGTTGTGATTCCTGCATTGCAGAGGGCATATGGTCTTTACAGTCATGTGCCCTTCTGCACTTTTGTGGTTGCTATATACTAGTATTGTGCCCTTGTATGTCATTTTCATTTGCTTGGGTACCAGATCTAGCAGGGTACCTCCAAGCCATCAGTTTCTTGTGGGAGGGATCCAAGTGCTTACTGGGAAATTGAGGTTTGCAAAAGTAAAGTGTATTAATTCGCTCTGCCCCACAAATCCACTTAAAAAAACAAGAAGACAAAACTGACTTTTTGTGCTTGAGAAAGAGAAGTGTGCGATGAAAAGTGTGCGATGGATGAATGATTAATGGGCAGGTGTGAAAACACCTGCAAACAAATCAGGATGGATACTCAGTAAAGACTTGACAAAGTCTGACCTCTGTGTGAGCTTTGTGCTAGCAAATCAGGATAAATAAACAGCTCATCTGGAGGTGTTCGCAGTCTGATTAGGAATAAAAGGAGCTACAGTTGCAAAGGAAATGCTGTGCACACGCCCCTTTGCAAGGCAGTGAGAGGTCCCCAAGGGTAGTGCTTGCAAGGGTTTTGCTTCCTGTGGTAAGAGAGATCACCAGAATCTTGTGGCATTTTGCTGCATTCGAATTAATCGCCAATATAAAAGTAGAGCACAGTGGAGGAAAGCAGCTTAAGTACTTCTACAAGGAGCAAATCTGCTGCTCTCATCAGATTCCCCAGAGAGAGAGAGATGTATAGGTGCCCTCAAAATTGAGGAAGGCCATATAGATCAGTGGCAGAATATTTGCTTTGCATACAGAGGGTCTCAGGTGCATTATAACCAAAAACCTTTGCTCATTTTATCCTGCATTCTTTAACCTTTTCTTCTTCAGATTCAAATTTCAGCAAGAGTCTATATGTTTTTGCAATATCTATCAGGACACACCAGATGTAGAGGAGAGCGCTATTAAATTACTGCTAATGCAACTTCCAAAAGAGCTACAGGTCCAGTAAATAAGGAGTGGGTTATATTACTTAGAAAATGCATTTAACCATTTTTTTTACATCCCTGAACAGCTTGGTGGAAAACAAGATTGGTGACAAAGGTGCTAAAGCTCTTGCCCGGTCCTTGATGGTCAACAGGAGCCTGATGGCTCTGGAGTAAGTATCTCAGAAGTTCTGCTTTAAAGGGTTAGGCGTTTGCCATGCACTGCGATAGGGATCAGCGACCAGCCGCCAGTGGGATGAACCTGCCCCTGATGGAACTGTGGAACTCACTGCCACTGGAAAGACTGGTGGCCACCAACTTGGATGGCTTGAAAAGGGGATTAGGCAAATTTATGGAGGGGAAGACTCAACTACTGTGTTTCCACACTCAGAGGCAGCAATGCTTCTGAATACCAGTTGCTGGAAGCCACAGAAGGGGAGAGGGCTCTTGTGCTTGGGTCCTGTTTGCAGGCTTCCCACAGATGCAGGCAGCCACTGTGAGAACAGGATGCTGGACTAGGTGGGCCATTGGCCTGATCTCGCAAGGCTTTTCATGTTCTTATCCCACGCACAGCAGATGACAGCCCAGGGGCAAGAGATGTGCACAGAGAGAGACCTGTTGCCTGTGCCCAAGGGGGAATCATGTATGACTGCCCTGATACTGTCATCGTGAATAACATGATGAAAGGGACACTGTATAAAGGAGGTCTTGGTGAACAATCTATAGGTAACCCCAGCAGCGTAGCTAGCTGCTCAGGTGCCTGGTGCAGGGCCGTGTCCTGCAGCCGGGGCAGGGCGATCTGCAGCTATGGGGGCGGGGCGAGCCTCTCCGAAGCTTGGATCCTCTCCGCCTCCCCCTCAGCTATAGGGCAGCTGAGTGAGAGGCAGTAGGCAGATGCAAGTCCCACACTGCCGTTTCAGGCGGAACCTGCAGGTGCCTAAACCACCACGTCATTCCTAAAAAGTTTTGTGAGCCCAATTATTATTATTATTATTTAAAAAAAACCTCATTTTGTCACCCCCTCCTCAGTGATGAAACCTGGGCGGGTCACACCCCCTGCACCCCCTTCCTTCCTCCACCACTAGGTAACCCTGGTCTTCCCTCCTTTCTTTACTTTTTTCGGATTCAGTCTTCGGAGTAATTCCATAGGACCCAAAGGAGCGAAGGCCCTTGCTGACTCGCTGAAAATCAACCAATACTTGCTTTCTCTCAAGTAAGTGCTTGCTTTTCTTGGTCTCTAACCAATAGGAGAAGGCAAATGTGCACAACAATAAATATAGCATGATGCCACTGCCTGGTAGTTTGCTACTTCTTAGCCTGTACAAAGGCTCCCTCTAATACCACATAACACCGGTCTTGAGAGATCTACATTGGCTCCCAGTATGTTTCCAAGCACAATTCAAAGTGTTGGTGCTGACCTTTAAAGCCCTAAACAGCCTCGGTCCTGTATACCTGAAGGAGTGTCTCCACCCCCATCATTCAGCCCGGATACTGAGATCCAGTGCCAAGGGCCTTCTGGCGGTTCCCTCACTGCAAGAAGCAAAGCTACAGGGAACCAAGCAGAGGGCCTTCTCGGTAGTGGCACCCGCTCTGTGGAACGCCCTCCCATCAGAGGTTAAAAGGATCAACAACTACACGACATTTAGAAAACACCTGAAGGCAGCCCTGTTCAGGGAAGTTTTTAATCTGTGATGTGTTAATGTATTTTAAAGTTTGCTGGAAGCCGCCCAGAGTGGCTGGGGAGACCCAGGCAGATGGGCAGGGTACAAATAATAAATTATTATTATTATTATTATTATTATTATTATTATTATTATTATTATTATTATACGGAACTTGAGTGGGCTGTGCCAATCATGAAGCATGCCAGATGGGCCTCATCCACACACACAAAAAGAAAGGTCTCTGAATGATTAGGGAAACCCCGAGATTTTCAGCACTCGACAACATGGCACACTGCCAAATCAAAGCAGAAGTGAAAGCTTTCAGTCTCCTTACTAAGGTTGTGTTTAGCTCATGCAGACTAAGCCTGGTACCCTCCAGATGTTTTTGAGACCCGTCAGCCCCCACCAGCATGGCCAATGAACAGAGAGGAGGATGAGGATGGGAGTTGTAGTCCTGCAGCACCTGGAGAGCCACACTAAACTATAGCAAAACACTCAAGCCCAGGCCATTATGAGCTGTTGGCGAGAGATATGAGAATTGTGGAAGGGCGTAAATTTACCAAAGGCCTTGTCAGTGGCAAGGTCGGAACAGCAGAGAGCATTGTTGGCTGCTCGCTCTCCACCTTAGAGCAGATTTATGCCATGAGGTGCCACAGAAAGGCACTGGACAGAGTAAAAGATCCATCGCAACCTGGTCACCGTCTCTTTGAGCTCTTGCCGTCGGGACGGAGATACAGGACGATGACAACAAGAACAAGCCATCTTAGGAACAGCTTCTTCTCCAGAGCGATCTCGGCCTTGAATGGGAAGCCTGGACTTTGAAAGTCATCTAATCTTACCTGTTATGCTGTATCATACTGTATCGTTTTAATCAGTGTTTTTGTAGTTGTTTTGTTTTTGCGTGGAGTGCCCTATCTGGGTGGATGGAGCAGCCAAGTAATTTCGTTGTCCCCAAAGGGGACAATGACAATAAAATATATTCTATTCTATTCTATTCTTGCCCCTCAACTGCTGCCTGGAAAAGTAATGGAGTTTATTTTCCTCTTTCAGCCTCCAGAACAACACCATCAAGGAAGAAGGTGCCAAATGCCTGGCCGAGGCTCTCACCAGCAACCACAGCCTGAGGACTCTGCAGTGCGTCTCTCTGGTCTTTGCTAAGCAGCATCATGGTTTACACACCTGTTCCTTCCTGGGCGCCTGTTCTTCCAGTCTGTGCAGTTGGCTGCTAATACTGTGTTTGGGTTGACATCTCAACTTGAGCTAGATAAGGGCCTGTGTATGCAATTAGCAGTTAATCAAACAAGAAAAACTTTTCTCTGGTTGTTACACTGCAGGCTGAAGGTATTGGGGTGGGTGGTTTGGCATGGTTGAAGGCTTCCCTGCTGTTGTGAAGCAACAAACCCTGCATGTAGAAAAGTGGAGTGTCAATGACATGGCTCGATTAAAAGCCTTCTCTTTGATGTGCTAGGTTTCTGTCTGTAGAGGGTTTCCCTCCCCTAACATCCAACCCATCAGACCTGCAGTACAATCAAAGAAAAACTATGCCATTTTATTTTTCTTTGATGTTCTAAAGCCTGTTTGATTGTGTTTCTGGGAAGAACAGGTATAACACCAAACGTGCAATTAGCAATGGTGTGATTGGCTTATTTAGTTATTTATAAAAGTATTTATATACTGCTATTTAAATAGATATAAATATAGGTATACTGTAGATATAGATATCTCAAAGAAGTTTAGAACAAACATAATATATGCAATAAAAGCCAGGCAAAAGTTAGAACCAGAGATCAACTAACAGATAGATATCTTCTTTATTGCCTGCACAAACCTGGTGGGATAGAAATGTTTCCAGCAGGCATTCAAAGGTTAAAACAGAAGGCACCTGCTTAATCTCTGTTGGCAGAGCATTCCATAGGACTGAGCTGATGACACTAAAGACTTGGTTTCTTGTTGCTGTCAGATGAGCTTTGCCCACTCTGGCGATGCTTAACAGTGTTCCTGAATATGATATCAGTGATCGAGCTGGGATCTAATAATCAAAGACCAGTATTCAAAGAAAGAGCTTTGTACAAATATGTAAAATAATACCAATCAAAACAAACAAAACAAAACAAAACAAAACAGAGAGCCATAACAATGAAAGTAATAGTAACTGTATCATAGAGAACCAGCATAGAGAACAAAATTATAATTTTGCTAAAATTATTCCTTGGCGAGTTTTACATCTTTTCTTCTTCCTCCTCCTTGGAAGAGATAGGTCCATTTGGGTCTGAAAGGAATAAATAAAACATAAAATGCATCTTTTTCCTGGGAATCTCCATGAAAGCAGTCAATTAAAATCCTACATCTATAATGATAAAAGGAGCAGTTCATAAGAACATGAGTTATCGATTCCACATCTCCAGATTCACAGGGATATTTGCGATGACGATAAGGGATTATATTTGTTCGCTTAAAGCGGCAGCGCTGCCGCTGCTGATCAAAGGGCCGGGGGCTGACCTCCCTCTGCTCACTGCTCATTAAGGATGTCGTCTTCTTTGCAGCCTCCAGAAGAACTCAGTTGGACCCCAAGGTTCAAAGAAAATAGCAGAAGCACTGAAGACGAACTGGGGCCTCAAGGAGCTGATGTAAGAGTCGACAGAATTGACTCACAGATTTGCATGGATCGTGGGGCAGTGGCATTGTCCTCACAGTGGGGTCTGCACCTCTTTAGAGAGTGCCCAGTAGCATGGAGGCAAAGGCTGCTCATCAGACGTCTGCCCATGGTAAAGCAGAGGGTTGACTCCCCATCCTGCCTCTGCAGTAGGAAGTGGGGGAGACTTCAGAATCCGTTTGCATTTAAAGGCGAACCTACCTAATTCACACTTTCTGGCACAGTGCAGGAACACAGTTCCATCAAAATTCACACGTCTCCCAAACTTGCAGTGCAGTTCTCCACCCGAGTAATGAGTCAGAAAATGAATATGCATGCCTTAAAGCCGCATGCAAAAATGCATTCTGTTGGGGGAAATTGCTTGGTCAAAATGTGACTAATAGCCAACACGCCACTCATACCTAGTATTAAAGTTTTTAAAGCCCTGGGCATGGTTGCTAATCCTGCCGTTAAAGTAATGTCTAGTGAATGGGCAGCTGCTGGTATGCATTACGTTTCTCTTTGTTCCTATCCTAGATTGTCCAGTAACTGTGCTGGAGACACTGGTGCTGCAGCCCTGGCAGAAGGACTGAAGGTGAACCACACCCTTTTAACCCTGGAGTAAGTGACTTCCACCTCCATTGCCCACATGTGTTTATTTTGCTGCTCCCCCTTTTCCTTGAAAATGACTATTGAGAGAGTTCTCTAAAAGTGATTCTGGAGAGTAGAGTTCCCCCCTTCCCTTCCTCAATCTCTGTTGCCCTGATAGCCTGTGCTGGTGCACAAAGTCTGAGGAACCCTGGGAGGATGCCGCAGCTCTCGAGGGAACTGCAACTTCCCCTAGTCCCACAGCCTTTGTCCTTCTGGGGCTTACAAAGCTCTCCTTCGAGGTGGGCCTTTTTTTATGAGCCCCTGAAGCTTGTTTCCAAGACTCTGCTTGGAGGACTGTGCCAGCATCCTTTCTTTCAACAGGTACAGCCCACACACTTTTAGGTTTTCCTCTCAACAAGAATGTTGTCCATTCTGCCCTGTATTTGCTGCATGCGGTGCTGTTTCTGTGCTGCTGCAGTTCATCTTCTGCCCAAGCCTACATCATTTGTTTCACTGTCTGCTGGGATAAAAATACATCAATTACACAAGTTACTTTGACGTTGGCTTTATGCTGCTCCATTCCTTTCAATACAAATGAAACACAGTCAAAGACTGTAAGATAAATGATGACAATTCTATAACTGATGTACTAAGGTATGTAAAACGCATAAGTAAAATAAATAAAAAATAGGAAGGAAGGAAGGAAGGAAGACAGAAAGACAGAAAGACAGACGAAAGAAAGAAAGAAAGAAAGAAAGAAAGAAAGAAAATGCAAATGGCAAGTCATGTGTTGTTTGTTGAAAACAACAGCAATACCAATACCAATCATATTCGCAAGATTGATTTCTGTTCCAGACAATGGAACAAATCAATGAATGTCAGCAAATTCTGCTCCCACTTGTTTTATTTGGAGTTCTCTGGCATCCCTCCTCCAAGGGGAAGATACCTGAGGGTGTTTGTTTGGGTTAACTGAAAGCCAAGCCCGGATTGCGTGTAAGAGTAGAATTAAGAAGAAACCCAGCGTGCATCCCTCCCTCACCCATTTCCACTTTTCCGTGTTTGCCTCTCCAGCCTCCAGAGCAATTCAATCAGCGACACAGGAGTGACTGCGCTCACTCGAGCCCTCTGCTCTAACCAAGGTCTCACCAGCCTCAAGTAAGTCCTAGCCTATGCTTTGCCACCTCCAAATCCCATCGCCTGCCAGCGTTCTTTGAGTAGACTCAGGGAAAGAGAGCATGGTGGCTGCACTGCTATAAAGAGCACAAGAAGAACCCCAGGGCACTCCTAGACTGGATATTTTGGGGTGGGATTGATTGAATCACATACCAGCAAACAGAGGCGGAGCAAGCTGCTCCAGCACCCGGAGGTGCGCACATGCTGTGCACCCGGGGGCAGGGTGAGCCAACCGCAGGGGTGGGCGAGCGTCCCAGGGGGGCAGGGCAGTGATCCCCCCCTCAGGGATGACACCCAGGGCGAACCGCACCCACTGCACCCCCCTTCCTCCGCCAGTGCCAGCAAATTCAGACTATGCAGTTAAACCTGATTCGGAGCTCTTGTGAAACTTCCCCAGAAGATCTGATTGATTTATTTTTGCGGTGAGGCAGGTGCACTAGTTTGTTTGGGCTAACACTTGCTTGACACAGGGATTGATCTGGGATTTCACACTTGCTTGATCTGGGATTTCATTAAAACAGGTTTTGCTTGTTTTGGGTGCCTGCTGATATTTCCCTCTTTCACATATGTGCTTAGGGTAAAGTCCTCTGGCAAGTAAACAGACCTATGAAAGTCTGCCCCCCCCACTATTTTCCTACTACTTGAGGAAGAGCAGTGTGTGAAAAACGATGAAGGCATTAATAAGAATGCAATAATGACTTTTCTCCATATGCCTGTAGCCTGCGGGAGAACTCCATAAGCAAAGACGGAGCTCAAGAGATTGCCAGCGCCCTTCGAGCTAACAGCACCCTGAGGAATTTGGAGTGAGTCATTTGGCCTTTGGAAAACAGGGTCTCTGAGAAATATTTTGCACGCCCTAAAAAGCTTTATGGCCTGGCAACATGTCCTTAATTTGGTGCTTTGGGACTCAGGGTAGTATAGAATCATAGAATTATGGAGTGGAGAACTTTATCAAATGCTTCTTCTCCTTCTCCTTCTCCTTCTCCTTCTCCTTCTCCTCCTCCTCCTCCTCCTCCTCCTCCTCCTCCTCCTTCAATTCATCTTATGATTACCCTGTTCCCCCTGTTTTAAGACGTAGTCAGAAAATAAGCCATAGCAGGATTTTTTTCGCATTTGCGAAATATAAGCCGTACCCTGAAAATAAGCCATAGTGATAGGCACAGTTCTGGAGGGCACCAAGGAAAAGGCGGGGCTGGGCGTCCAGTCCCGCCACCAAAACCAGTCAGCCCCAGAAGCAGCGCTCAGGAACTCTGCAGAGCAGGGCGCACAGGAAGGGGCAGCGGGCGCGACAAAGGCACTCCGAAGGTCTCTTTGCCCACGTGCTCGCCCAACTCCACTCAGCATGGAGCGCATGGGGCAGCCGCCATGGCGGAGAGGGAAGCCGGCATGGGCTTTCCCTGCTCGCCGCCACGACGAAATCCCCCGAGCCGCCCCGCGTGTTGCCCAAGAGGCCCCTTAGAAAACAAGGCTTCTGTCGAGTTTCGAGGAGGGAAGGTGGTGGAGGAGGAGCAGGAGAGAGCGTCCAGCAAAAGCGGGTCTCTCTGGTGCCCGTTTCCTCAAAGCTCAGCTTGGATTCTCCCCCCGCTGCCAGCAAGCAAACAAAGAGCTCCGCGCCCGTCCCGTCCTTCGCAGCCCCAGAACTCGAGTGTGGCCTTGCCAAGGCGTGCTTACATAATAAAAATAAGACATCCCCTCAAAATAACCCATAGTGCATTTTCTTGAGGAAAAAAAATATAAGACGGTGTCTTAAAATAGGGGAAACATGGTACTGTTAGCAGAAGCCCTATGCAAAGACCTCCACCTGCACAACAGGACTTTCCCTCCTCTCCTCTCTCCACATGCCTCCCATGTCTCCTGGAATTGACTTGTGGGGGGAAACCCCCAAAGAAAAGTGTGCAAGGGGAGGAGGGGACACGGTGCCCCACCTAGCCAGCTTGAAATGTTTGCGTTGATGGAACATTCGGCAGAGCGATGTCAAATTCCTCCCAGAATGGTGGCTATTGTTTTCCAGGCTCACGTGCTGCAACATTCTCAGGGAGGTGTGTGAGTGCAGGAGGAATGAGGGAAGAAAAGGAGAAAACTCATGAAGGGTCTAGGCAGGGGCAGAGAACATTTCCCAGACTGAGAGCCACGTTCCCAGCCTTCCTGGAGCCACATTCCAGATTATTTATTAGATTTATATACTGCCCTCCATCAAAAGACCTCAGGGCACTTCACAGATTAAAAACATGAGATGAAAGCACAAATAAAGAGTTAAAACACAAAACAACAAAACAATAACCCCTCCTCCCACAAACACATTTTAAAAAGCTGTAGAGTATTAATCAGTAAATGTGACTTTTTGTACTGTAAGCTAGCTTGTCCAATAATAATAATAATAATAATAATAATAATAATAATAATAATAAAATTATTTATACCCCGCCCTTCCCAGCCAAGACTGGGCTCAGAACGGCTAACACTAATAAAATCACAACAAAACACACATCCCCTGATCTCTCTCCAACCTTCAGGCAACCTAGAAACATGGTGAGAGTCCAAGGACACATTCCAGCCTGGCAAAAACACCGAAGGAGGGTGCATGGCAGGACCAGTTGTGGGCGTGGCCTGGTCAGAGTCCCAAGGGCCAGATAGAGAGGTCTGGAGGGCCACCTCAAAGCTGAGGTTCCCTACCCCTGCCCTAGAAGCAAGACAGGGTATATGTTGTGGTCAGGCAGAAGGCCTTTGGGGACTGATGGGGTCGAGGCCTGGATTCCATGTATTAATTGGAACCAACCAACCAGCTCTTGCACTGAGTGCTGCATTGCTTTAACTCTCATTTTCCCTGGGCTTTTTTTTTCTAGCTTGGCTGCCAACCTGCTGCATGACGAAGGCGTCCAGGCCATTGCGTTGGCACTGAAGGAGAACCGAGCGCTCACTTCCCTGCAGTGAGTTTCAGCGGATTAGTCTGCATTGCTCAAGCATAAATGCATCCAAAGAGTTGAAACGGGATTGTTCAGGCTTTTGCAAAGTGGTGTCTCAAAGATTTGGAACCGGCTGCTATAATCTGAGATTGCTGCCTAGATGTTGGCATTATTTTTCAGAACGAGTATTATGTGGCTGGCACCTGTAACAGCACCAGTTCCACCAATCAAATCAGTCAGATGGGGGTATATTAGGCAAGGTGATCTTGTAGGTAAACTGGTTCCAAGTTGGCCCCACCCTGCTTTATATTCTGAAGTGGTACAGTCTAGGAAGGGCTGTACCATGCGGGAATGTGTGGTTGGGTCCTCATTCCTTTTCTCCTTCTCTCTCCTTCTAGCTTGCAGTGGAATTTCATCCAGTCCAAAGCAGCCAAGGCTCTGAGCCAAGCCCTGCAGGTCAATGAGAGTCTCTCTATCTTGGAGTAAGTCCCTGACTTTTGCCTCCCACTCAGCCTCAATAGTGTGAGCAGTTTTTGCGTTAAAGGAAACAAATCACTTTTGAAATCACCTTTGGCTTATTTAAGCAGCAGGATGAGAATCTGGAGGTGGGTGGGACAGTCAGTACCGCTTTAGACCATGTAGGGTGACCAGAATTGCATGTTCACCCATATAAACATTTATTTTATTTAGTCTGAGGATCACAGGTAACTTTATCATGCGATGGAAAAGGAAGGCTCCTGCTGCTTATGTGGTGTGTGTGTGTGTGTGTGTGTTGTGTGTGTGTGTGTGTGTGTGTGTGTAACCTTTTGCACATAAGCGTAACATTCCTCCGGCTTGTAAAAAGAAATAAATAAGTGTTTATTTCAAGCTACTGGAGACAAAACTACTGAAGAGAGTAACATTGTTAGGGATAATACAATGTTCTGATCAGTTCCTTCTAAGAAGTGTCACATTTGTTACATTCATCCTGCAACTCTAAACTCGTTTCAAACCTGTTTAGCTGCTATAGCTTTTAACCTGGATCTCTGGGAATTACAGATCTGTGAAACAGTTCCCTGGGAATTTGCCATAAATAATAGTTAGTTCCTGTCATAACGAACCAAGATTCGGGGCGGGGAAGTTATAGAAAGGGTTCATTGGAGTCGAGCTCTGTAAGCATTTTCAGGGGGGTGTCCACAAAAATTTAGCTCTCTTGGGGCTTCTTAGAGCTGCCCCTTATATGGAATGAGGACTATGCCACTTCAGAATGCTGATAGGGTGTGTTTGTCATATTTTTTAATCTTCCGCCTACACACCCCTGAGCAAATAATCAAAAACTCCCAACATGGAGCTCTTGCTAAACTCCTGCTTCTTCTCAAAGTGTAGGGGAGGTTTTTTAATGTTAAAAATGTGGAAGAGTATTTTTTAAAAAACCAAAAACCTTGCCTCTGCTGTGTTTCAGTTTACAGGAAAATGCAATTGGGGACGAAGGAACAGCTGCCCTGGCTTCTGCTCTGAGGGTGAACTCAACACTCACTGCTCTCTAGTAAGTTTCCATGTTATACACAAGGATGGAATACCTGTTAGGGGATTTATCAAGATGCAAGACTCGTGGAGGGGGTCAGCAACTGCTGGCCTCTTCAGCTATATCTGGCCCAGTGTTGTGTGCATGACTGCTTGGGCCACATGCCCTTAGTGAATGTTGGGATTGACTAGGAGGGCTGCAGAGGGCACAAGGGACTTCCTGAAAAGCACATACAGTGGGTGATGCCACCATGGAATCCAGAATGACCATGCAGAGAGGAAGGAATGATGCGGAAAGGCTCAATAACCAAGCTATTGGTTAAACAAATCCAGAAAGTAAACTGTGAATGTAAGAGATGGGGAAGCTGTAGCCCTCTGTATGTTGTTGGACTACAACTTTCATAACCTGTGACCATTGGCCATGGTGGCTGGAGCTGATGGGAGCTGGAGTTCAGCAACATCCAGAGGGTCTCAGCCCTGCCTTCCTGCTTGCCTTTTGCTTGGGTGGCTGAATGGTGCAGGACACCTTCAAAAATGTGAATATACCAGTTACAGGGGAGGAAAGTCCTCTTGTGTACAGGTCCTGCTTTTGGACTTCCCATAGGCATCTAGTTGGCCACTGTGAGAACAGGATGCTGGACTAGATGGGCCATTGGCCTGATCCAGAAGGCTCTTCTGATGATCTTAAGATGGGAGCTGAGTCCAAGGCCTGTTCCTTGCCATAACTTCCTAAAATTAAAAGCCAAGCGAAGCCCACCTTCATTTCTCCGACTCTCAGAAGCACTTATACCAGCCATCTCAGGCGAAAGGAACACAAGGCAAGGTGGGGGGAGGCCTTTCGGCACCCTAGGCTGGCCCAAGCTATTTTGCTGCCCGAGGCAGAGAAGCAAAAAGCAACAACAACAGCACTTGGTCAAGGTACAGCAGGGAGAGCCAACATGATGCCATCCAGTTATTGTTGGATTACAACTCCAGTCATTGCTGGCCGGGACTGATGGGAGCCAACAACATCTGGAGGACACGGCACTGGCTATGCCCCTGAAGCACACAACACCCACAGCCGGTCAGAGTTACTTTGACATCTAAGGCAAACAATCCCATTGGCATCTGCCCCCTTTCCTGGCTGTAAAAACGCAACAATAATAAATTGAATAACTATGTGCTGCCCTTTCAGAACAGCCGAAATCAGCTGCCTGAAGTGGTCGCCTCCCTTTGCCTAATGGTAGGGCTGATCCTTCCAGCACTGCTTGAGTGTCCTTGGCACAACTTGGTGGTGCTACCTTGAGTTTGTTCTAAATGTGCCCTGTTTTGTTGCAGTCTCCAGGTGGCGCTGATAGGCGAGAGTGGGGCCAAAGCTCTAGGAGACGCCCTGGTTCTTAACAAGAGTCTCACGACACTAGAGTAAGTACTCCCCAATCCCTATGTTCATCCAGGAAGGGGGGGGGGAATTATATGTTTAATGGTGCCATCACACAACTTGGCCAGTTGGTGCAGCCAATGGCCCACCTGGAATTCAGCAAGACTCTTCTGGCTTTGTGGAATTGTGGCTTCATTTCAGCATCAAACTGAATAAAGGTAAAGGGACCCCTGACCATTAGGTCCAGTCACAGACGACTCTGGGGTTGCGGCGCTCATCTCGCTTTATTGGCCGAGGGAGCCAGAGTACAGCTTCTGGGTCATGTGGCCAGCATGACTAAGCCACTTCTGGTGAACCAGAGCAGCGCACGGAAACGCCGTTTACCTTCCCGCTGCAGCGGTACCTATTTATCTACTCGCACTTTGACGTGCTTTCGAACTGCTAGGTTGGCAGGAGCAGGGACCGAGCAACGGGAGCTCACCCCGTCGTGGGGATTCGAACCACCAACCTTCTGATCGGCAAGCCCTAGGCTCTGTGGTTTAACCCACAGCGCCACCCACATCAAACTGAATACCTGGCCTTAATTTATCTTCCTTGTTTCTTTGACAGCTTGCGAGGAAACGCCATCGGTTTGGCAGGGGCCAAGGCAATGGCCAATGCCTTGAAAGTTAACGGTGCCCTCCACAGGCTGAAGTAAGTAAAATGATGGACAGGATACAGATGGGGGTCATTCAAGAGTGTCAAGAGATGGCCTTTGGGTTCGCATAATGGCTGAAAGTGCTTGTTTAATGGCCTTGTGTGGCTGGTGGCTAATTCTGAACCAATAAAATGTGTGCGACATGTATCCTGCTTGGGTTAGGGCTAAAAGAAATAAGAGTTTTGCAGTGGAATTCCAGGCAGAGCACATCACCCCCTCCCCCAAAGCCTGGGTTTTGCACCCAGGTGGCAAAAATCACCTTGAAAAGCTGCAAAGGTCTGTTGTTGCTATTGGAGTGACTGTTGCAAGGCTAGAACCACCTGTCTAGGTGCCAGGCTGCTCATGTAGTACATTTATAAATAGATACAGCATTGTGAAACCATCACAGATCTCCAGGCATTTCTCCCCATAAGACAGCTGACCCTGTGAAAAGCTCTCCTGAACCTTTCTAATGCTTGGGGAAGCTAGCAATACAAAACAGTATTTTGGGGGACAAATAGTCTTTTAAGCACTGCTTTTGAGTGGGGAACCTTTTTCAGCTTGACGGCTATAATCTCTTGTGGCTGACCCTCTGGGGGTCAGTGCAAAAGTGGGTGGGCATGACATCTCCCCCAATCTACCCATATGCATTCATGTACACGTAGCACATTCATTCATTCATTCTTTCCCACACAGAAGCAGTTAGGCTTGGCTGGGGCAGGGAGGAGTGGCACTTTTTGTCAAGTTTAATTGTGAGGGCTGAGGAATGTGTTGGTGGAAGTGTCGCAGCATACAGTCAGGGGAGGGCGAGCCCTTCCAGCGGCACCCGTGATCTCCAAACGATTAGCCTAGAAAATGGTCTCCCTTTGAAGCCAATAAGAGATATTTTTCCAAGGCCGACTGCTACATTTTGACAGGGGGAATCAGAGCTCACGGGGAGGTTTGACCCAGCTATAAACCCCACCAAAAATACCATGTGGCAATTAGTGTTTTCTTTTTTAAAAAACTAATTTGCACCAATGGAAGTTATTGTCTAAAAAAAATCAAAAAATCAAGCCTGCATGTTGGGAGGATGGGGTGGGATGCAGAGGAAATGGCTTTGTGGGCTTCATCTGGGCTACAATACCCTACCTGTATTGTAGATACTCAATGGCCAGGCAGATGTTACTTTACACTTTTCTGGGGGAAGCGAAACGAAGCTGGAGCAGACACTGTGTATGTGCCTGTGCATAATGGATTCCATATGCCCATGTTCTCTCACCCACAGCCTCCAAGAGAACTCCCTGGGCATGGATGGAGCGATCTGCATTGCCACAGCTCTGACTGGAAGCCACAGCCTCACCTACATCAAGTAACTTACTTTTCAATGCTCTTGGGTCTAGAAAATGTGTGTCCAAGCCATTTCATATCCAGACCCCACAGGATTTGGTAGGGATGGGTGGCCTGGGCGGAGCAGAACTTGCTACTTAATCACAAACATTGCATTCCATATATTAATGGATGTACCATGGAAGCAGAACTCTTCTTCCTGAGATCCTAAACTTTTTTGAAAAGAAGTTTCCAGCCCATTTGATTATGGCAGAGAAGCTTGAAAACATATGGGTCAGTGTCTGGTTTAATCTCAGAAGCCAGGGTGGAGATGTGCAGGAAGCACAGTGAGGAGAGGGTGCCCTGCCCTAGTTCCTTTTCTTTTAGAGCTACCACTCCTTGGCCCTTCTCCTGCAGGAGCCAACCTGCCTCTGCCCTCTTTTCCTACTGAAAGAAAAACCCAAAGGACTTATAAAGCTGGATGTTGGAGCCAGGGCAGATTCCAGGAGGGACAGGCATCCTAGGTTGACAGCTGTATGATGGACCCAAGCAGTTAATTTCACTTCTTTGTTGTAATAGTTATTAGTTCCTGAATGTTCAGCAAAGGACTTTAGAGTTAGCTGCTGTTTCGTGGGCCTGGAGGACAATCCCAACCTAAAAACTTTTCCTGTGGGGTGGAGGCTGGCTAACTATTGACCATGGCTTGGCAACCAAAATGTGTTAGCTGTCTTCCCTAGCCCCACTGCTTCCCTGTATCCAGCTTTTAGATATTAATTGGTTGGAAAGCACTCTGGTCCAAATCTGTCACAAATCAGGAGTACCCACCCTCCGCAGCTTCCACTGTCCAGACCTTTAGGGCACAAGCACAGCAGGCAGCCCTGTTTAGGGAAGTTTTTAATCTGTAATATTTCAATGTATTTTAGTGTTTTTTGGAGGCCGCCCAGAGTGGCTGGGGGGACCCGGTCAGATGGGCGGGGTACAAATAATAAATTATTATTATTATTATTATAGTCACCACTTGATTAAGTTGCCCATTGAGCAAAAGCTCCGACTGGTTCAAGGAACCTAACAAAGTCATGTGCAACAGGGAAAGCCATTCAAACTCCCCCCCCCCCCCCCGCTCTCTCTGCCCAGAGCTTTTTTTGTGATTCTGACATGGGAGAAAATTGCAATTACCAGTCAGACTGTGAGCAGTGCCCACACAGTGATGCCGCATTAGGAGTCAACCCTTTTGTCTTCCCTCCACAGCTTACAGGGAAACAAAATAGGTGAATCGGGAGCCAAGGTGATTGCTGATGCCATCCGTACAAATGCCCCCAGCTGCGTTGTGGAGATGTGAAAGAGAAACTTCCCTGGAGGAGGTGCTCTGTGATTCCAGACATCCTGCGCCCTGGAGACATGCCCCTTCCTCACAAATGGCTCACTGACAAGGATGTGGTGCAAAGGCAGATCACCAGGGAGGGACAGGATGCTGCAATGGATGGTACTAAGTGGGGACGTGGCCTGAGCTGAAGGCAGTTGTGGAAGAGGACGACAAACCTTGTCATTTTCATTCTGGACATTTGTTCCTGCTGGTCTGGTGAAGGTGGTTCGGTGCTTCAGACATTTTGTGGGGGATCTGCAGCAGTGGTTTGTGGCTTCCTGATAAACTGAAAGCAGTTGACACCACAAAAAGAAACAAGATTGTAAAGTCGTTTATTTTGTGAAACGAGTGAATGAATGTAAAAGTCAAAGAGGTTCAGAGTGAGTCTGGAAAATACATACAACTTGCAAGGCATAAGGAACTGAGGAATCCTCAACACAGAACTAGCTCAACAGGTGATACCTGCCACTGTTGGGGGATTGAATCTATAAAATATTTTTCATTTATCCTCTGAAAATAAAATTATACACAGAGACATTCAGAGACTGGTAACACTGTGTGGCTTGCGACAAGAGGAAAGTATTCAGTCAAGCCTGTTCAGTGCCTAGAAACTTGTTGGCCCAGAAAAAGGGGAGAAAAACAAAATAAAACTTGTATTTCTACTAAATGAGGGTTTAAAAAAATGAAAAATTGCTTAGGAAAACCAAGCTGATACCTGGTTTTACATTAGCATGGACATGTGTGGCAAGGACTTGGTATTAAATAATGAGGTTGGAGATATCATTCCTAGAGCTTCTTTTATCCCAATATGACAGTGCTTTATATGTGCTCATATAGCAAAGGGGTAAATTAGAGATGAAGCAGAGCTCCAGACTAATTGTGGGCTCCTTTCCTGCCTTGTCAGTTTTGGTAAAAGTGATGGAAAAATTTGCTGGGGCTCCAACATTCCTTTGTTCTTGGCAAAAGACAGAACTCATTTTCTTCTGCCAAGGGTAGTGAGGCACTTGGGATGATAGTTCAGAATTCAGTCTGAAGCCCAGCTGTTAATTTATCCTGACTTGTCCTTTGAAACAATTCCAGATTCATGTTTGTATCAAAAAGATACCAGGAATCTTGTAGGAGTCTAAACTGCTTTGTGTTGCTGGATTTTGTGTGTGTGTGTGTGTGTGTGTGTGTGTGTGTGTTGCTGGGTCTCTTAAAGCTTTGGCACCATGGAGCGTGACATGACAGCTCCTCGAATGTAAGTGTTCTTTCCATGCTCATGAACTGACAACAGCAAAAGAGCTAAGCTACTTTGAGTTCCAAGATATATTACTACTTTGGTACTCTTTTCACTGGTGTCAAGGTTGCCTTACTCTATAGAGTACATCCTGTCAGAGTCATGTGGGTCAACATTTTAGCTTCTCTGTGCTCCTCAAGGTTTGTCTCTGGAGATAACCTGGCTGCTCAAAAGTCATTATCACTCTCCTCCAGGGGCTCGGGCTTCCTCACCCTCCGACTTGCCTTGGTGGGAGAGAGATCCATGCTGTCGTCTTCCAGGTCGTCGTCGTCATCATCATCATCGTCATCCAGATCAATTTCACTATCCTCAGTGTCCTCCTGTAAAAATATTTTATTTATTATTTGGGTTGTTTTTTTAAAAAAAACCACACATCTGCCCTGTCTTGAAGGCTCAATGTAAGAAACCATTAGACTCAAAGCACTAAAAGAGCGTATCATTATTAATAACAAGGCTGTTACTCAATTTAAAATATTTGTTAATTAATCAGCTAAAATTGATATGGTTAAGATCACAAGAAGAGCCCTGCTGGGTCAGGCCAAAGGCCCATCTAGTCCGTCCTCCTGCTCTCGCAGTAGCCAATCAAATGCCCCAGTGGGAAGTCCTCAAGCAGGACCTGGGGACAACAGCAACCAGTATTCAGAGACATGCTGCCTCCAACACGGCAGGTGGAACATCCAGCTACCAGGGCTAATAGCCAAGGATGGACTTCACAACATCTTGTTGGATCAAATGCCATGAGGTGCTGTGGGAGGAAGGACTAATCAATTATTGCGTTCCACCGCACAAGCCTCTTCCATGTTCCATGGGGGGGAGCTGTGGTGGGAAAAAGGGGTTTGGAGAAAATCACGTGGCAGCAGCTTGCATGAGTTGCCTTTCCATTTTGACCATGCCCCTCCTTTAAAGTAACAGATAGGAATATTGTGCAATAAAGTATATATCTGAGCACGCGCAGAGTGTTTTGCTTTCCCTGAAACACTTGTAAATAGCTCTGCTTAATTCTGGCATGGCTTGCAACCAAGATCTGTCTTTTTAAATACTGCCCTTGCCTCTCCCTTGGTAACAATCTGAGAACACAGGCCAAAACATTTTTGAGGCTTCTCCTGTTTGTGTAAACTACATATGCCACTATACATCTCACCATTATCCACTCTTTTCACTGAGTGCTACCGATGGCTGAAATTTGCTAAAGAAGCTGGAGGGAAGGAGGGCTGTGCACCACCAGAGCTGTGTGTGCATGGGCCCTGGCATGTGGAGGGGAAAGCATTGCAGACGGGAGTCACACCCACCTTAGCCTTGGCTCTGGAGACTTTGCGCTTACTGGCTCGGGCTTGGGCTGCCCCGACCTTGGAAGAGGGAGCAGCAGTGCGCAGAGGCAACGCGAGATGGAAGCAGAAAGGGGAAAAATTAGGAGAGAGAGAGAAATGAAACCAGCGAATACTGCAAAAATGAATGGGACTGAAAGAGGCACTGTGGAGAGGGGGCAGAGTCTCCAAAGGAGGGAGGAGGAGAAGACAGGTGAGCGGCACAACAGGGTGGGGTGGGACAGCTGCCTGCCTGCGGAGAATTCAAGCAAGGCAGGTTGACAGGGTACAGCCCCCTCTCAGTGGCACCAAAGAGACCACACCCACACCATACATTTAAAGCACTTATTCCACTTCGACAGCCACGGCGTTCCTCAAAGAATCCCGGGAACGGTAGTCTGTGCTGAGAGTAGTTAGGTGTCAGGAGCAGGTCAGCAATAAAAAACCCAGTGTCAGTGAAGTTAACTCTTTGTTCAAAGAAACCCAAACAGCTCAGGTCTAGTAATCACAGCACCTCTTTCCAGTAGGTCTTGCCCCAATGAGGCAGTTGCGAGGACTGAAGGTCCCCCCACTTCCCCCCACTCTCTAAGTCTCTTGGCTCCTTCCCCAGCCACCTGAGGCTCCATCTCTCTTTGCTCCACCCGCTTCATTCATCTTCGTGTTCTGGGAAACCAGGCCTCCACTCTGCCTCTTGACCTCCCCCACCCCTGCTCTCCAGCTTCCGCTTCTGCCTCTGATTCTGGACTGCTCTCTGCCCCAGCTTCTTCCTGCTCACTATACCCTGTTGCCTCTAGTTTCCGACACCTCCTCTTCCCTGTCTGCTCCCTCTTCTCCCTCTGACTGACACCCCACCAACACTCCCCTGGCTCTGAGCATTCGTCCCCTGGGGTACCCTTGGGGGGTACCCAGCTGGTGCCTCCCACCACTCCTCTTCATCCAGCCAGTCCATCACATTAGGAAAACCTTCACAGTTCCAAATATTTTTTGGGAGGAAATTGTGTTTAAGTGGTAAGAGAGTGCTTTAAATGTTTGGTGTGGATGTGACCCAAGTTTCCTTAGAGGTGCCAGGGATCTGCTTGACCGCAATACAGGCTGGGAAAAGGGGCTGATCGCTTGTTTAGAATCATTGTAGGATTGGAAGGGACCCCAAGGGTCATCTAGTCAAGCCCCCAGCAATGCAGGAATCACAGCTAAAAAATCTCTGGCAGATGACCATCCAATCTCTGCTTAAAAACCTCCAAGGAAGGAGAGTTCACCACTTTTTGAGGGAATCTGCTCCAAATTATAGCCCAAGCTCTGTGTGGCTGTTATCCTGCCATAAACTGTTTAAGGGCAGCTGCTTACTCTGAGGCTAGGGCAGAAATGTCAAACAGGGTTGGGGGAGCATTAGTGTGCCACGGGAGAACTGCTGGAGTTCTGAGAAAAATCACTTCCCTATGTGGGGCATGCCACTGTCCACTGCTGGCCTTGGCGCATGCAAGACCAATTTCTTCTCTGCCTTCTCTGCCACCGAGATGCAGTCATAATTAAAACAACAACAACAACAATAACAACAACAACAACAGAACAAACCAAGTTGCAACAACACTTTAAACTTAACACCACAATTTAAAACAGCTATCCAAACAAATACAGCCTTTGTCTACTTCAAGTGAGCAGCCGCCACCCTGAGCCATTCAAAGGAGGCCTTCATGTGGCAGCTCCAGTTCAGTAAACTTGGTTTTCATACAGGAAATGCAAATGCTTTAGTAGTTCCTGCATCCTTGCAATGACTTCAGGCTGACCTGAACAATGCATATTTAAAACGCAAGCAGCAGTTTTTAGCCAGGGAGGTAGTCTGTCCCAAGGGGAAGAGCCCAGGAGCTTGGCTCCTACAGGTACATGAAGAAAAATGACAGACTTAAGAGAAGCCCAAGCTTTAGTGGCAAATTGCTTTAGAGACAAAAGGTTTTCTTAGTCAGAAAGTACTTAAAAACATTCTGCTGGGAAGAAACACCCTGATTTTAAGTACACAGAGTGAAATCTTGCAGAGTTTAGTGTGGCCAAATCCCACTGAAAGCAGTGGGACATAAAAGAGAGTTAAATTGCAGTTAGATATTTATTTCAATGGGACTCAGGCCTAAGCTACAAATTATTTAATTTTTAGCCCCCCCCACCCCAGGCCAAAGACTCTCATAAGGCAGTTCATAACTAAAATAAAAACAATTTTCTAGCCCAAAACAATTAATTTTAAGTTATAAAAGGAGCAGCAGTTTACATGATATAGGCAAACAACCAAATTCTTTTAAAAGCAGTTTAAAGCACATTTGAAAATAACTAGAGGGAGATCCTGTACAAAGAGGGTGAGCAATTCAGCAGGGATAGGGCCACCACTGAAAAAGCCCTGTTTCTTGTGCCTGCCATCCTGATGGGGCTTAATGGTGGGCCATGATATCACCACAATAATGCCTAGGTATGAATGACATGGAACCTATCAGCAAGACAGCTAGGCCTTCCTTGTCCTCTGCAAGTTGCACCAATGACATGGCATGTGAGGCGGGCGGGGAGAAGCAGAAAAGCATTGCGCATGGTGTGGTCATGTCTTTTCTTGGATGTCAATTTTCTTTAGCAAAATGTTACTAGGAGGACAGACAGAAAAAACAAAGCTGCCGGCGGCCACATGCTCCTCGTCACTTTCATCTGTCCCACTGGGGTAGTAGCAGCACAGCTTCCGCAAAGACCAATTAGCATCCCCGTCAATCGAGATCTGTCTTTATCTATTGTAAAGTGCTTAATACTTTTAGTAACAGTAAAATTACCAGGCGCCGTATGATAAATTTTGAAGGCAAAAGAAATGATAGCGATGACATGATCACAAAAGGAGTCTCTGTCCCCAGAGAGGGAGAGGGGGAGGGAGGGGGAGAGCCAGACAAACAGACCTCTGAGAAGCATCGCTTGCCCGTCTGCTGCTTTGCTTTCCTAACTTAATCGCAAGAGCAGCAGGAAAAGGCAAATAAGTGGCTGCACTGGGAATGAGAGAAGGAGACCTACAGTGAAGAGAAGAGATGGGGAGATGCAGGAGCTTTTGAGGAAAGGGGGGGAGACAGAAACAGAAAGTGAAAAAAGGCAGGGAAAACTGAAGAGACAGGCTACCTGTTGCGGAATGAGAAGGTATGCCATGGAAAAAGCACCTTTTTGCCATTAGCATCTTTAGCGACTACTTACATCGTCCTCTGTGTCTCCACCTTGCATCGTTCCTATAATCCGCTTGTTTGGTCTCCCTGGAGCAGAGAAGGAGACAGAATCAATGAGAATGTGGCTGAACACACAACAATGCTGGGCATCTTTCTTTCTAGGGAGCCAAAGGTGGTATAAGAGGCACTTGACGCTCAGACTCATCCTGCCAGTATCCCTGTTCTCAGATTTGCGACAACCTTGCCAATTAAAGGTAGATAGCCGTGTTGGTCTGTCATAGTCAAAACAAAATAAAATAAAAAAAATTCCTTCCAGTAGCACCTTAGAGACCAACTAAGTTTGTTCTTGGTATGAACACGAAAGCTCATACCAAGAACAAACTTAGTTGGTCTCTAAGGTGCTACTGGAAGGAATTTTTTTTATTTTATTTTGTTTTAACCTTGCCAATTGTATTGGAAGATGCTTTGAAAGGCAATGTTGGATTTAGAGAAATAATAAATAATAATAAATCAAATGAAGTGCTAGAGAGTCCTAAATATGTGATCTGTTTTCTGCCTGAGAGGCAAACATTCGCTGCCTGTCAGAACGGGCCCCTTCTTGATGGAGTTCCTGTCATTCCAAAAGCTGAAGGACAATCCACATGCCATCTAAGGGGAACAGCATTTCACTTACCCCTGCCTTTGATTGGATGACACAAACTTAAATCAAAGCACATTAGCTTAAGCTATGTCAATTTTGCTCTAATGACTGCTTTCTGTGTTCTAGTAAAGCTAACAGTTCTTTTGCAAGGAGGAGCCAAGAGCGCTTGACCAAAGCAGGAGACAGCTGACATTCGGAGACAGATGCAAAGAGCTCCCGAAGTCATTTTGTGCATTAACGCTTCCAGCTTAACACTGTTGGTGAGGCTCCACAAAGCGCTGCCATCCTTGTGGTATCATAATATGAGAAGTTGGGGAAGGAGTGGGAGAGCAACTGCATCTCTTGCTCTTGGTTGAACTAGAGGAGCCGTTCTGAGGATGGAGCTGTGCACATGCACAGGATTCAGTTATAGCAAAGATGGGGAATCCTTGGCCCTCCAGGCATTCCTGAATCATCTATGGCTATTGGCCATGCTTGCTGGAACTGATGGGAGTTGTAGTTCAGCAGCAGTTCAGCTATGTAGTTCAGAAGGGACAAATGTTCCCCACCTGTGAGCGAAACCATTTTTTAAATGAGTCCAGAGCTCCACTTACTGTAAGGGCCATGCTAGAAGTGACAGGACAATTCTGTGTATTTAAACATAAAAAGGCCCCAATTATGTGGAAAATGTGACAGGGGGAGGAGGATTTGATTCAAAAAACAAACAAACAAGCTGCCCACCTGCAGCTTACCTCCTTGCAATGGGGAGATGCTTTTCCAATTCTGAAAGTGAACCAACATGGAGAGAAGTTCTTCAGGAGAGGAACTGCGGGATAGTAAGTATGCAGCTCTCCCGTCGGCCATAAAAAAGATCACCTCATAGCTCCTAACTTCTAAATGCCTGAGGCAGTATCATATTGAGTAAACACATAATTGTTCCTATAAATGTGCAGCTCAGCCAGAATTGCAACTCCAGAAAGCGGCTTGGGAAAGAATATATTTTAGACTCCCAACCTCATTTTGTTGGCCAGCCGTTCCTAGAGCTGAGCAAGTATTTCAAAATTGTAGGCGGTACCATCAAGTTTCTAGCCACTTGCTGTTTCCCGCCACCCTGCAAGACAAACCATTCAGCCCCTTGGGTCCCTTTCATCTGCAATGGAGTGTCCACCAGGTGTATAGGTACAGATACCTTGCATCAGCATCTCCATGGCCGTATGCTGCTTCATTAGCTGCCTGTCTTCCATGTCACTGTCAGATCCCTCATCCTCATGGATCTCTATGTCTGAGTCGTCATTGCCTAAACAAAAACAAGAATGCCCACCAATGACGGTTATTAGGACATCAGCTCTCTTTCTGTTCTTTGCTTCAGCTTGAAGGAATGATTGTGGGCTGACAGGCAGACCACAGCTCAGCAACAGAGTAATTGCTCTGTGTCCAAAAGAGATCTCCGGTTAAAAGGACCTCGGGTAAAAGTCTCGTGAAAGAACTTTGCTTCAGGCATGGCACAGGGGAATCCACAGTCAAGAGTACACAACTTTAAATAATAATAACAATAAAAAAACAGTCGAGGGGAGGAATGACCTTTTAATTGAGATGGCAGAGAAGAGGTGCTTCATGCTTCCCTTCAGTGCTGCTGCTTCTGTCAAAATTATTCCCTTCTGGGACTACTATTAGCATCGTTTGATGGGAGTGGAGGGGATAGGGGGATAGGCTCTTGGTTGCCATCTCCCTCACACTGTAGGTGTTTAAATCTTACTGCCGTTTAAGCAGTCTGAACTATGTGCAGGATTGCAGTGCAAGAAGACAGCAGGCTCCATGACACAATTCACATTATTCAGAAAAGTCACATATTGATATGAATGGAACAGAAGAAGACTGTCCACTAAAGGAGACCCTCCCTTTATTGATTTCAGATCTTTTACTCTCAGAGATCTAATTCTACAGTGTGTGAAGGTCAGGAGTAGCTACGTGGTCACAGCCATTAGATTTTTCATGTGGTCTCTGCAATGATCACACTTAAGAGAATCAGCTTGGAAATTTGATAACACTGCTCATTCCTTCTTATCATGCTGGCCAGCTATTCCCAACAGAACACAAGATGAGTGGTGATAAATACAGGGTGCATTTGCTGTCAAGCTGTGTGAGCCTGCTCACAGATAACTGTTTACCCCTGTTCATAACACAGGAACCTGCAACTCAGTTCAATGGAGCTAGCCGGATTTTGAAATATGCCAGAAACAAATCCCCAAGCTGCCTTCCATCTCATCTCCCGCAGATAAATGACGCAATTGATTTCCATGCCCTTCTCAAACACAGTTAAAGGATCCAGAGAAATCAGACGCCTGTCAGAACACACACAGACACAAATACCCATAGGCTTGCATGGGGAAGACAGTGGCTAATCAGAGCGTTTCAGAAGTTACAAATGTAGGAGTGGAGAACACTATGAAATTTGATTGTAGCGGATACTGCCTACACATTCATCACAAACAAGGTTTTGGAAGTTTCTCTCTCTTTTCTTTTTACTGTGATCTTTTCTAAAGAGAATCAGCATCATCCAAAACCACCAGGAAGCAGGGAGATGCCTCACTTAGGGGAAAGAAAGATCAATATGTTCTCAATGCAAGAAGATTTGTAGAAAATTAAGGATCTCTCAGCCAAGTGAAATTAACAAACTGATGTAATAATACTTATTGTAACAACAACAACAACAACAACAACAGGGACAAAATGGGCTGCAGATTAATTACAAAATGTTCTTCTCTACATTCCAAACTTCTATTCGTTTTTGGTCCTGGTTCAACGGTTATGGCTTCCCCCAGAGAATTTTGGGGATTGTAGTTCAGGAACTTCTAACAGAAGATTCTCAGCACCCTCACCCAAGTTTCCTGCGGAGAGGACAGACTATTTCATCAGTTTAGAACTGAACGTTAATGGGGTGGAGGAAATTGTGCTGCACACCATCAGCCGCGGCATCTCATCTGTCCTTGCTACAACAATGCAAAGTGGGAACAGAAAGGATGCAGTTCTAAGGGGGAAGGCTTCCTGTCAGAGGCGCTGGAGTGATGGTTGCCTGCCTGATATACTGCCGCCGCCGCCTTCTTTCTTCCAGGCAGGGAGTGGGGGACGTCCAACCCACAGGCCAATCCTGGCCCACCAGGGGATCCAATTGGCCACTGGGCCATTTCCCCCAAAACCACACCCACCCTCTCATCAGCTGAGGTCACAGGTGATGTCAGCTGATGGCTGGGAGGGTAGAGCTTAATCTTACATGGGCGTAGCCAATGGAGGTGGGGCAGGAAGGGGCAGCGGCCTCCCAAATCAATAAAAATCAATAAAAATATATAGCTAACTGAGGTTCTGCCCCCCCAACAAAAAATCCTGGCTACGCCCATGATTGGCTGCACCACCCCATTCCCAGCAGGGAACAGGATAATGCAGCCTAGGTAGCAGGATTTAATCTCAACTCACCAGCTGCCTTCTCCTATAACGGGGCAGGGATGGTGGCTGGGAGATGGAGGACTCCCTCACGCCACTGCTGCCACCCATCCACTTTAAAAAGAAGCAAAGTACCATTTGAAATTGCCTCTCTCCACCATTTTAAAAGGACCCATGCTGTGGTTCCACAAAGCAGTTATTACCGGTAACTAAAAATACAAATGACTTCCCTAAAAGATCCTAACATGCAGATGGAATCAGATGAGAAGGTAGTACAAAAGTGTGTCTTTGTATGCCACTAATTTCAGATGAAAACCAAAATTGAAGAAGGAAAGAAAGACCCACACCAAACCCCAAATGTGTTTACTAAATCTCTCACTGATCATACTTTGTTTCCACCTTAGCTGCAGGCAGAACCCACCAATAGATGTGTCACTTTCTCAATAAAGCTTTGTTCAAGCCAAGAACAATATGTGCTTCATATGTGCTTTGGGAACTCAGATTTCCCCACGGATCAAAGCTGTTCTTGTTTGCCCCAGTTGCTTCAAATCTTTCTAAACAAAAGCAAATATGTGATATACTCCATTTGAGTGGCTGAGCCCCAGGAGCTCATCCACTGCTTCCCCAAACAGAATTTTGCCGATAACAACAAACAACAGAGTTTGTAAAACAGAGGCAGTTTTATGATTGAGAAGGAATTATGCTCCAGAGGAAAGCTCTGTCATTGAAAGTCCAGTCCTGTGTACTTCAGCAGACAAGACTCTGGGATGAGGATCCTGGTTCAAATCTCATCTTACCTATACACTCACTGAGATGGCCTTAGGCAAATCTCAAAGCCTCAGTCCGCCATCTGCATATGGTAATCACTGAGAGAATGTCCATGAACTGCTCTGAATGTTCTAAGAATTACGTATCTGAGCAAGTGTATTTATTCTCCTTCAGACTCCTCTAAATTCATTTTTTAAAGTCCTTCGGCTTCATGTTCAAGTCCGATTATGCTCAACTTTGCTCATAGCCATCCTTTCAGAGAGCCATCTAATTGTAGAGTTGGAAGGGGCCTTGGAGATCATCTGGTTCAACCTCCTGCTCAATGCAGAAACAAGTTCCAGGGGGAAAATCAGCTGGGGGAAGGCCCTTTCAAGTCTCCTTCTAGAAAACAGCTGCAAGATGAAAAAAAAAATTCCGGATCTACAACAGGCATGGGGAAACTTTGGGCCTCCAGATGCTGCTAACTACAACTCCCATCAGCCCCACCAAGCATGGCCAATGAGCAGGGATTATGGGAGTTGTAGTTCAGCAACTTCTGGAGCACCAAAGTTTCCTCATGCCTGATCTACAAAGACCCAGCAAGCCAGAACACTAGTCCTCAGCAGAACCAACAGTGCTCTGCTACTTAAAGCCTGCTGCCACATACAAAAGGACAAAGACAAGGAAGGTTAAGATAAAACTATTAACAAGCTGGAACTATCAAATGCGACTTGAAAAGCTCAGCCACTCAGCCAAAAGCAAAAATTCCCTTAACTGATCCACAAGAGAAAACCTTCTGCGTTTCTCCCTCACATGCCCCCTGCCTCCCAATAAATGTTCAAGGCAAACAAAGCAATATTAAAATCACTGGGATGATTCACCTAAGGGTCTCTGCTGACGTCTTAGTTAAGAATAACTGAAATAACAATATCAGGATAAAATTGCTCCTTCCAATCTGTCACTGATCCAATTTTTCTGTCAAAAGTTAGCATGTGGGCAACCTTACTAATTACAGTTCCCTTGGTATTAAAAGCAGGCCTAAATACTCCCTCCCACTGGGGAGATTTGACCTAGAGTAAAAAGAGAGGAAAATTGATTGGAATTGCTTATCAGATGAAGAGCAGCATCTTTGGCTTATTAAATAGACTTACTTATTTTCATATGGCTTAAACAGGACCCAAAACTGTAACACCCGGTTTTAGTTCAATGTAATCCGCAAATCTGAAGCTGAGGCTCCAATACTTTGGCCACCTCATGAGAAGAGAAGAGTCCCTGGAAAAGACCCTGATGTTGGGAAAGATTGAGGGCACAAGGAGAAGGGGACGACAGAGGACGAGATAGTTGGACAGTGTTCTCGAAGCTACCAACATGAGTCTGACCAAACTGTGGGAGGCAGTGGAAGACAGGAGTGCCTGGCGTGCTCTGGTCCATGGGGTCACGAAGAGTTGGACACGACTAAACGACTAAACAACAACAACAATCCGCAAATTGGTGAATTAATCCAGTTTTGCATATTCATCTGCAAAAGTTACTAGCTCATGGAAAGTTTTCTGTTTGCCTCTTGCATGCCTGTGACTTACATTAGCCATTTATACCCTAAAGGAGAAATATGTTGTTGCTCCTTGCCTGGTTGTAGGTTTTCTTAGCCAGCACAAGTGCCCAGGTGAGTTGCAATTTACAGCTTTGAATTAATAGTTAGGTGGATAATAAGAAAAAACCCTGTTTTTTGTTGGATAGGCCATCCATCAATTTCTTTCACTCTATTGGTGTCTATTCATTCCCCATAGTTGCATGAGCTGAGAGGTGAGGCCCCTTACATCAGACCAGTTACCATTTGGCTCTTCCACTCCACTAACAGGCAATGCACCGGCCATGTGAGAGTGTGAGAGTGTAAGGCCCCCTTCTATGGGACCAACTACTGTTTGATTCCTCCAAGATGATGTGCGCCAGGCGCATTCCACCCAAATCATTATGCAACCTTATTACAGATGAACTGGTATCTGAATTTACTCTTTAGCCAACGGATTGGTGGCCATTATTTTACACAGTAAAGTGTCTTGAGCAAATGGGCGGGGGTGGGGGGAGTGGCATATAAATGCGGTCAATACAGAATACAACAAATCCCCTATTATTAGTACACAGCAAGGCAAAACTGCTTCATAGAGTTGTAGAGTTGGAAGGGACCGTGAGGGTCCTCTAGTCCAACCCCCCTGCAGCTAATGGGTTTGATACTACATTGTTAAAGTGAAAGTGACTCACCTCTATTCCTAACAATAATAGGGCTTACCCACCATGCTACCCATAATGCAGCTGATTTGGGGCTCAGAGACAGATATTTATAGACAGTAAGCAGCCATGACCTACCCAATGCTCCCATCATTAAACTGGGGTGGGTGGGGGGCAGCAGACAACATACTGCCTTGACTTCCCATTCTGCCTTGAAAATAGTAAATTGAGTGACAGGACAATCAAGCAGAAAGAGAAAACCGTTGTAGCTCCATATGCCTCTCTGCCTCCCTGGTGTTTAGTTTCCACCTCAAATGACCATGGTAACATGCAAATGGAAAGAGTCAAACTGCATGGGGCCCTGGGTCTGCAGACACCCGAAAAAGTTAACAAACAGAGCTCACTTCCACTCTTCAGCAAGCGCTTCTCTTCCTCCTTCAGCTTGTTCTGCATCAAACGCAAAGTGTTCTCTGCTTCCTGCAGGGAAGGGAAAACATCAAAATCAGAAAGGCAGCTGCACCATGCTTCCGCTCAGGAGGGTAACAAGACATAAGCTGCTGCTAAAAAAAAGTGAATACAAGTTTCTCTCTAAATTAGATCAACTCTAGCTGTTCAAAAGTGCTGCAAACCTTTGAATCTGGGCACACTCCTGTTTGATTCGTGCCAGAAGACTATTCCATGAGGTTCAGTAGACTAAAACGCTTTTTATGTAACTTGTTGGTTCAATAAAAGAACATCTACAAATGTTAATCAACTGTCTATGAGAATCCATACAATTTTTGTGTGTGCTAGCCATGAGGGAAGTAAAGCCACTTTCCCCTCAACCAGTTTGAAAGTTAACTGGGCTAAATCAGAGCACTTTGGTCCTTATACCTAGCCTGCTTAGAAGAAGCACCTCCCGAGCTTGTTCCAGTCATGTCTGCCAACTTCATTTGCAGATGGAGCCAGCTCAGAGGTGCTGCCTTGTGGTGCATGGTAGCACAATGGTAAATGTTAAAGGGAAGGGTAAGGACCCCCTTTTAGTGCTGTCACCCACTAAAGGGAGTGGGGGAGAAGAGCAGAATGACAAGGGCAGAGGAGAAAGTGCTTCTAGCCTCCATTCTTTTTACTAGTCTGCTTTTTTAAAGGCAGCAAGTAAAAATTCAGATATGCACTGCTAGTTGTGTTGGTTTTATGCTTCTTTGCGCAGTTGCTGTGGCAGAACAAAACAAAGAACTACAGTGGTCCCTCAATTTACGAAGTACTCGACTTTCGTTGTTTTCGAGTTACGAGGGATCAAAGCGGCCGTGCGCTTCCGATTTTTTTCGACTTCCTTAAGGAAATCGTGGCCGTTTTAGATGCAGTTTCCTCGACTTATGAAGTTTAGATGCGGTTTTTTTCGACCTACGAATTTTTTCTCCCCAATGCATTCCTATGGGGACTCGACTTACGATGTTTTCGACCTACGAAGGTCCCGTCGGAACGTATTAACTTCGTAAGTCGAGGGACCACTGTATATCATAAAGCCATGGACAACACTTGAAAATGTATTCCAAGTGCTTCTGTGACTACTTGTACACTCAAAGCACCTGCAAATGGGTTTATGCAATTAATCTAGGAAGGGAAAGATCCTTCAAAGGTCAAAAACTTAAAGCAATTTCATCACTATTACGCTGACAACAATATGGCAAAGCAGCCAGTTCTATGAACTTTCCTGCTTTCTCTGCCTAAGGTAGAATACATGCTCCAGAGTGATGCACATAGGCTCATGTTTCTTACCATAACACATTTTCTTACATTGCTTACACCTTGATTCCAACTATGGTCGAGAGAAGCAAACTTACGTGAGCTCTAGCCCACAAACACTGTTCAGGACCTTGAGTGTAGTTCAGGCATCCCCAAACTTCGGCCCTCCAGATGTTTTGGACTACAATTCCCATCATCCCTGACCACTGGTCCTGTTAGCTAGGGATCATGGGAGTTGTAGGCCAAAACATCTGGAGGGCCGCAGTTTGGGGAAGCCTGGTGTAGTTCATCGGCATACAGAGGGAGTGTGGTGGTGGGGGAGACGTGCAATTAACGAATGAGAACAGGAATGCAAGATCTGCCACCCTCCTGCTTCCTGTGTGCCCGCCACCTCTTCTCTCTCACTGGGTGACAAACAGGACGGAGGCCGAGACCCAACAGGATGAGACCCTTCTCCTGCCAGCTTGTGTAGAATCCCACCAGGGCTCAATTTACTTGTTAGTTGATTTACAAACCTTATAAACCGCCACTCATCAAAACAGATTGGATGGATTTCATCCAATGGATGTTTGTTTTCGTAAATAGTTTTTTTTAGAAAGAAGTTTCCTTTTAGAATTGCACAATAGAATTAAAGCAACAAACGAAAAATAAAAACAAAGGGAAGGAGGACACAAAGGCTTCCTATGGGCATCTAGTTGGCCACTGTGGGAACAGAATGCTATATACCAAATGGGTCTTTGTCCTGATCCTGCAGGCCTCTTCTTATGCCTACCCTTCCTGTCCACTGGGCCAGCTTGGACAGAAAGGGCTATCAAAAGATACTCTTTGGGACCAGGACCTTGCCTGAGCTACACAATCTTCCTGGCTTTGGGACATTTCTCGGCATCTCCCTTGGCTCATCTCAACTTGGACAACTACCAACGGCTGAACCCTGCCACAGAGGGAGAGAGGAAAGGGAAGAGGAATGTTCTGCATTATCAGGGGGTGGGACTAGATGACCCTCGACGTCCCTTCCAACTCTGCAAGTCTATAATCTGCATCTAATGGGTATTGCCTCTGCAAGCAATCCTGGAATAACAACATAAGAAGGGCTTGCTGGATCAAGCCAGCAGCACATTGATTCCAGCCACCTGTTCTCACAGTGGCCAACTAGATGCCCCCCTCTTATAGGAAGCCCACAGACAGGACCCGAGTGCAACAACACTCTCCCCACTTGTGAGTCCCAGCAACTGGTATCCAGATGCATAATGCCTCTGACAGTGGAGGCAGAGAATAGCCATCATGGTTAGTAGCCTCTGTGAATTTGTCTAATCCTCTTTTAAAGCCACCAAAAGAAATCCATCTAGCTACACTAGCCTACTAGCTACAGTTGCTCTCCCTTGCTGAGAAAAAGGGGTAGGGCCTCCCCATACCGAATTAAACTGACTGCAAATCTTAAAATGATTTCCTTGTATCTCACTCCTGCTCCAATAGGCACAACAGATTGCCCAATATCATGACAGAGAGAGTCTTCAGTGAAAACGTGTTAGACATAGCATTTGGGAGCCCTGTCTACCACAATGGTAAATGCATCCATTTATTTCCCATTGTCACAGATACTAATTAATGGTTTTCCAAATGTCACCCCTGGGGGCAGGGTGGGGAGAGTACAGGACCCAGAGGCAATCAATCATTTTGCAAAAAGCTATAAAAGGGGAGTATTGATCTTAGAAGCAGAACGGAACTGAGCTTCTGCAAAGCTATTTCCATAAAGTCTAATAGCAGCTGCTATGGGAGGTTTCTGTGAAAAACATGCCACCGGTTAGCAGGAGGCTGATGATCTATTGCTAAACAAGCCCTGAAAGGCACAGCATTGTTTAACCAATGATATTCCCAGTGAAGCATCTGCAGCCTTGGACATCTACAACCTGCTCAGGTCCACATTGAAAACATTATGCTTACCACAACGCAATCTGACTTCTATAGGCAGAATGAAAATACAATTAAAATGTAAACTATTTACTGCCTGTATTCCAAATTCTATCTTGTCAGCAGGACTTTGGATGCCAGTTTTCTACCCTTCCCTGCATCTTCTCTATCATTGGATGTAAAATCTGCTGTAGAATCTATATGGCATGTTTCTTTTGACTGATTTAGCAAAAACCTAACAAACAAAAAAACCTATTTTGGGTACACTGGACTCCACAGCAGCTCTACATGTAGGGGTTGTCTAAGTTAAATGCATTTTGGCGGTGTAATGCTAGAAATGTCTCATTGATGCATATGATGTGGGCTTTCCCATGAAATGCCCTTTTTAGTTTGAAGTTGCTGTTTGTATAAATTGTGTACAGTACTGGCAAAATATCTGCAGATGTTTGTGTACTTTAAGTTATATTCCTGCAAAATAAGGACTAACAACTGGACAACAAAAATGGAATTTATGAGCCCTTGCAGTTGCTAAGAGACATATAACTTGAGCGTGGAAGGATTAATATTCACCATCTATTATGCAACGGTTTGAAGTCCTTAATGCCCTTGCTACAGTTGAATGCACTTTCTTGAAACACCAACTTCCTTTTGGATATCTGTTTGGACATTTGGAGGGCATTTATGAATCTGTATGTGTATCTTAAGATGGGTGTATTGATGTTTATTTTATTGTGAATGTGAGATGACAACTGCGCTTTTGCTTTCTTGAATAAATCTGCAGTAAAAAAGAAATGTAAATTTCTTGGAGCAAGAAATGTAAATCTTATCTTTTCTCAGTAGGCTATTTTCTACACATCCTTTCCTAGCTTCCATCCAGGCTTGTGTTTGTGGAAGGATTTTTATGGTTTTTTGTTTGTTTGTTTTACTATGCATTTGGTATGCTTTATTTTGTATTTTTCTGTTGTGAACCACTCTGGAATCTTTGAAGAAAGGACAGTATACAAATGTAATAAATAAATAATAAATAAATAATAATACTTCAAACTCAATATTCACAAGTCAGAGAAAGCTACCCTTTCAGAAGGCATCAGAGAAGCTATGTGACCCCCCCCCCCAAAATACCTGGCTATATGTACCAACAGTTTGGCTTAGTAAAAGGTAGCTTCTGAGGAGCTAGGCTTTCTCAAATCATTCATGACACATGGCTAAGTTGCCAAGAAAACCTCCCTGGACCTTTTTTGCTGGCTATAATTAAATTTATTATTATTATTATTATTATTATTATTATTATTATTATTATTATTATTATTTATACCCTACCCATTTGACTGGGTTTCCCCAGCCACTCTGGGCGACTTACAGCACATAAAAATTGCAAAACATTAAGACATTAAAATTTTCCCAATACAGGGAAATGTATGACTGATGGGGAGTTGCAGTCCAAAATATCTGGAGGGCACCAGGTTGGGCAATGCTGTTTTAGCTGGAGAAGCCAGAAACTGACCCTGGGTCCTCCTCCTCTGTGCAAAGCAGTTGTTCCGTCACCAAACTCCAATCCCCGGCCAGCAAAGGGGCTCTTAGAAAGACAACTGGCTCAACACCTGCACAGCATCATGTCCTCTGACTGATCACGACTTACGTAATAGAAAAATCATTACAAATCAGTCTTTAATTTTAAAATATTTCCTAGCCTGTAGTTGAACTTTCTCTCCCCTCCCCTGTGTTCTTGGAGGAATTAATGAGCTCCATGACTGATTGCTTCATCTGGTAGTCAACAACCCTGTCATCTTTTTAAAACATATAACTAAATGCATTTTGACAAGCAGCTGGCAGAAAAAAAGTGAAACTTCTGTCACATATTGGAGAAATTCCCAACACAGGTGCACAACCATTTTCAAGCTCTCTTCACCATTAACCAAGGTAAGGCAGCCTACCTCAGGCAGCAGATTTGAGAGCACATTAAAACCCCCCCAGCAAATTCTCATTTAATTCTTATATTTTCCAACGTCTGGGACCTATTTGCATCATCTGCCTCAGGCATCAGGCCATATCCACCAGAGAGAAAAACCTTGCCGCAATTATTCGTGCTCTGGTAATATTGCTGTTGGTTATTGCAATATGTCATTACAGCCATCCCATCAGGCCATAGCAGAGGGAGAGAGATGGGATTGTGGGGCATTTTCTTGCCCTCTGCTGAAAGGCCAGCAACATTTGCCTCCTCATCTCATTGAAATCTCTTCATTTCAGTGATCATTACAAGATTAAGAGTTTGTGTCTATGTTTCTTTTTCTCCTTTTCCTTCCCTAATGTCTTCTCCTATTGTATCATATTTTTCTTAGATTGTATGTGTGAAGGACTCGGTTAGTTCTCTGGGAGCCTTTCTCAGCTGAAGAGCAAAATAAAAATGTTTTCAATAAATATAAAGACTAAATGTTACCTTAAAAATGAGTTCTGAACCTGACAGCGACATTTTAAAAGCCTTTCTCCACCCGCACCCTCCAGTATTTTATTTTTAAGCAAAGAAGAACTTGAGGCAAATCTGATACATCTATCCAAGCTTAGTGGCCAGTTCCTTAGCATTTGCTTTTTCAAGTTTAGCAATGTGAGCCACTGACTTTGATCCTAGAACATTGCCACCCCAGTGACGACAAATCTCACCGTATCTCTCATGGTAGTTTCTGTGAGGCGGTAGATAAGAGGGAAAGATGGGAAGCAAATCCCACTTCTCCAGCTTTGCACTGAATTTTCAGTTTCATTATGAAAATGCTGACCCAGTGAGCATCAGATACCAATTGCCCTGTTTTCAAGCTTCCCATAGGCATCTGGCTGGCCACTTTGAGAATAGGATGCTGACCTAGGTGGTCCTTTTGGTCTGATCCAGCAGGGGTTCTTCTTATGTTCTTAAATAAAGCATTACCCTTTTTCATCTAAACTGCGTCTATATTCCTCATTCTTAATAATCTTTGTCAATGTTGTACACTGGATCCCCCACCCTTTCATGTTACGTAAGCCACAATGTCTGCCCATTCTAAGGAAGGGGTACACACTCCAAAATATTGTGTTAAAAACTGTTATCAATGCTGAGATCCTGAGCTAGGTGGAGCACAGTAACCGAAAAGAAGGGATGGGCAAAAGCTTCTTGAATCCCAGCAACAAAGATGTGTGCCTTTGGTATCTTCACAAGGCTATATTCAGAAAGACAGGTGAGCCAGAAGCTCTGTGACCCTTCAAGTATTGTTGGACTCCAATGCCTGCCAACCCCAGCCAGCATGTTATCCCAGCAGGGATGCTGGGAGTTTTATTACAGCAACTTCTGGAGGACCACAGGTTCCCCATCTCAGCTCTAAACTTATGTGTTTCTTGCAGCCTTTCATTCTTGCAGCCAGTGTGGTGTAGTGGTTAAGAGCGGTAGACTCATAATCTGGTGAACCAGGTTCATGTCTCCGCTCCTCCACATGCAGCTGCTGGGTGACCTTGGGCTAGTCACACTTCTCTGAAGTCTCTCAGCCCCACTCACCTCACAGAGTGTTTGTTGTGGGGGAGGAAGTGAAAGTTAGCCGCTTTGAGACTCCTTCGGGTAGTGATAAAGCGAGATATCAAATCCAAACTCTTCTTCTTCTTCTTCCCCCCTAAGGTCCTGGGCACAATGGCGCAAGAAGAGTCCTTGACCGTGCTGCATCCTTATAATGCTATCAACAGGAACTTCAAGTTTCAACAGTCTCTTCTCTATGTCAGCAGTTCCAGAGCAGGAGACATTAATCCTGCCTGGTATCTTGTCCTAACAGCTTCCAGATAAGCACAGTGTCCAGGGGAACATGCCAATTTCCTACTAACAGGAGCTCAAAATCTTCACACTTGAGCACAATGCACATTCAATAGCAAAGAGACTGAAATTCAAAATTATGGCTGGGAGGGAGATTAAGGAAGGAAGAAACAAAGTGACAACATTGGGCAAAAGAAAAGAAAGGCCCATCAAGAGACCACTGTGTATTAACAGAGTACTCTTCAAACAATGAGTACCCCCTTTTCAATGGCCAAAAAGCAAAGCCACCAATTTGGGACCTCTCCAATTAAGTCAACCGTGCTTTCATCGTAATAGAAATTGCCTCAACTGCTCTCATTTTTATTTGCTTACTTCTCTCTCTGGACCTTGGGAAAGTACAAATTGTAATAATTCAATAAAAGCACATTTGCTGCTCTCCTGGCATATTACAGTTCTATTGTATTAGTTTATTTGGTGTGTTGGTTTCCATGCATGGTCTTTATGTAAATATGTGGATGAGTCCGTGGTGTAAATGCCATGATCAGTGTACATCGTTTATCAAATTATGTCAGATGAAGAAATTACTAGAGCAGCTGGGGCCTCTCGGAGCCTTATAAATAAACATTTTACCATATTTTACTCTTGTATATTCCACTATTGTTTAAGGCGCACCTGCACAATCGGAAGCGGTGCCTTGGTTTCCGAACTTTTCGGAAGTCAAACGGATTTTGTTTGACTTCCGAGGTCTGTAGTTTATACTGAAAGCAGAGGTTTGGAGGGGATCCCAAATTTCAGGGTTTGTAGTTAATGAAGCTCTTCACATGGTGTTAAGGGGACAGCGCTGGTGGCTGCTCACATGTACAGCATCAGTTGGCCTTAAAAAGGACTGAAAGAGGCCACCTTTATAAAAGCACTCAAAAATCAAGCAAAATAAAACATAATTGCGAGTGTAGCATGGCTTAACAAGTTTTTGTTTCCCCTCCTCTGTCTTGGCTAACTTGACCTTAGGCCAGCTGGTGCTTCAATATCAAATGCTTCACTAGCAGACCATAATGACAAGCTGGGATTTAAACTCTTCTTAGCAGTTAAGATATGTCACGATTGCATAATGAATGGTAACTCAGATACCAATAGGCAGCACACGCAAGCTGCTTCCCAAGCCAAGCTTCTGCAGGAACAGTTTGTACACAAGAATTTAATTGTAATGAATTCTTCTCAATAGAAGCGTCACAAAGGAGAGTTAATCATTTCAGGATTGATTGCATGACATGGAAATTTAAATTACAGCTCCTGCTGCCTCCTTGGAGGAGAATGGCAGCGCTCGGCGTGCATCGCAGATGGTCAGGGGCCTTCAGGGAAATGCGGGAGATGATTGGCATTTCTGGGCCTCTGTTGTCCCCAGGAGCATAAGAAGAGTCCTGCTGGACCAGAGCACAAGGTCTTCTGGCCCAGCAGCCTGTTTCCAAAAGTGGCCAGCCAGATGCTTATGGGAAACCCACAGAAAGGCACAGAGCCTCCCCCTTGCCAACCCTGTGTCCTGCCCCCACCTCACCACCAGAAATAGAGATTTAGAGAACCAAGTGGGATCTTGGGGGGGGGGGGAGAGAATGTCGCAGTGTATTCCCCATCCTAGCGGGAGTGCGCCTAATCAGGTTTCCAGCCACTTACTCCCTCCAAAGCAGGGTATTCCTTATTATTCCGATTTTCTTTTACAGTTGATGTTCAACATCCTGAAGCTACTGGGCATCCTCAGTCTCCCTTAGACTGCTTTTTTTGAGGTTCCATGAGATATTTTCTTTTTGTACTTCTACCTACTTCTTGCTTCACCCAAGCATGCAGATACTACCCTCTTGTTTTCATTGCCTCCGTTTTGGCTCCATGGCCCAAGTTAGCTATTACAGAGAGGCTTACCACTATTGGGCAAGCTAGGTTGCCACTTCCTCTCAAGGGATAAGGTAGCACAGCACTACCCTGTGTTCTTCAGCTGACGCCCTTCTCTGTGTGTCCTCTCCAAGAGAGGTGAGGAGGGCAGCGAAAAGAGAATGGGACGTCAGAGTAGTGGCTCCCCAGTTGTGAAATGCTCTCCCCAGGGAGGCATGCCAGGCTCCTTCACTATCTGCTTTTATTCAGCCAGGCCTCTGGAGTTTAATTCTCTGCATATTTTTAGTGGAGTGGCACTGAGTTGGATTTGCACTTTAATGCAAATTGTTGTATTTTAAAGGTAAAAAGGTAAAGGACCCCTGACAGTTAAGTCCAGTCGCAGACGACTCTGGGGTTGCGGTGCTCATCTCGCTTTACAGGCCGAGGGAGCCGGCGTTTGTCCGCAGACAAGTCTTCCGGGTCATGTGGCCAGCATGACTAAGCCGCTTTTGGCGAACCAGAGCAGTGCACGGAAACCCCATTTACCTTCCCGCTGGAGCGGTACCTATTTATCTACTTGCACTTTTTGGTGTGCTTTCGAACTGCTAGGTTGGCAGGAGCTGGGACTGAGCAACAGGAGCTGACCCCGTTGCGGGGATTCGAACCGCCAACCTTCTGATTGGCAAGCCCAAGAGGCTCAGTGGTTTAGACCACAGCGCCACCTGCGTCCTTTGTTGTATTTTAGATTGTTTTTATTCTTGTTTTTCTTAACAACAACAACAACAACATGGTTAGATATGCCTATTTCCCTCCCTATGCTAGTGCTTGTATAAGAGCAGGAGTCTTGAGGACAAAGATCTGCTATATTACATAGACTTGTAGGCCTTCCGTCTTTTGGGGATGTGGGGAAGGGGGGGGGAGTTTTAAGAGACTGCTGCATGGAATCCACAGTGCTGCATTAATTAAAAGGTGAAAACCTTTCTTCAGTCTTTAAATCACTTTTCCAATTATGAAACGCAACCTACCCGATGTCATTAGTTGTGAAACAACAGCAGAGAACACAAGCCACTGCATCTGCCAAGTGTTCCAGAGATTACAGGCCCATTACTCAATGATGCTCTTTAGGCTGGAACAGTTTCACTTGATAAATATTCATTTGTCCACCAGCTCATTCCTCAATACCCAAAGAACCCAGGGAAGCAGATTAACCTAACCACACAGCCATTGCCATTGTCTTAGCATGCTGTTGAGTGAAATTCTGAAAAAGGGGGCACAAAGCATACCATTTCCTCTGCACAATAATTGCAAAAGACTTATTAATTGGAACAAAGGCAAGTCAGTATACAAAACTCAATCAAAGAGCCATCTGATTGTTTAGGTGAGTGGGTGTTGCAAAGACTGGAATTCAATTATTTATGATTTCAAGTCATATTTTTCTTTGACTCCCAGCAAGCGGCACATATTCTAAAGTGGCAGGGTTAATCTGACACCAAATTGTCCTTCTGTATATGCAGTAAACCAACCAGAGTTTTAGTTTGCTGGCAAACGTGATGAAAGGACAGTCAGGAAGAAGAGGAAAGGAAGAGAGAAACAGCCCTTTTAGAACTGTGCCTTGATCTCCCATTGGGTACAGCACTAAATCATAAATCTGCAGTGGTTCAGAAAGCAGGGTGAGACAGGGCGAGGATTTTTGAAGTCCATGGTTCTTCTTCTGTTATGACACACTTCTTAAAAACAACACCTGTCAATGGGCAGGTTTTCAATGTAGCAGGACCTTGAATGGGGAAGATCTACCTGTGAACAGTGCCTATTGGCTCATGCATACAAAGTCATTAACCCATTATAACCACACACACACACACTTGTGTCCCCCGAGCATTTCTGACATTTTAAAACCAATGTTTGAAGTTATTATTAAAATAAAATAAATAAATGACAGACAAGTCAATCAAAATGCATGTGGCAGACCATACTGGGGCAGACTCAAGCAAGGAAGCAAGATGACTCAACCAGTATTCAAGGCACTGCCATGTATACCTTTCATGCAAATTACAAAGGCAGGAGGAAACTGTGCTCAGCACATGACTGAACAACCCACGTCACTTTTTTAAAATTACATCTGTCTTCACCCAGAGTTTTAAATTTATTTATTTATAATTATGTTTTATTTTTCTTGGTCTTTGTATACCTCCTTTCAAAAAGAGCAACCCTGGGCAGATGGGTAACGGCAGTCGGATTCTACCATAAGCGAATGGCTCAAGCCCCCCAAATAGTGACAGAAAACAAGAAAGCAAGCCTCAAAGATTAGGAAAATTCTGTATTGGAACCTGGGTTGGTGCACACTTGAGGAAAAATACAGACAAAACTGCAGAAATGCATACAGAAGCATGTGTGGTAGAAATAAAGACTAAACGAGTTCATGTAATATTTGAGAACCCTCACCTCAAATCTCTCCTGCTCCATTCGGTGCTGGTCATCCAGTTGCTGTTCCAGATATGTAAGGTTACGGAATTTTTCCAGGTAACAGCTATATTGTTTCTGCAGTTCCTCCTCAATCTTCTCATATTCATCCATAAAAGCTGGGCTGATGGGGAGGACACAAGAAAAAAGGAACATGGGGGAATCTGTGAGTTTTGGTTTCTTAGCTGTGTGATGAACTGAGGGATTTCAAGCACTACCTTACCTCCCACCCAGCTCCCAAATATTTTCTGGGAACACTTAAAACATTCTATCAGGTTAAACCAATTCTAGAATATGCTCAACTACTCTTTTTCCAATATCTTCCAAGTCAGAAATACAGTTAATCCATTATTATGGATTCATGGTTCATTAAGAGAGCCAACAAAATTTGAGGTCCTAATTACATCTGAAAACTATGTCAAGGGAGTCCTAAATAAGAATATTAAAAAATCTTAATTGATTTTGAACCACCTGGACATAAATATCTAGTTAACTGGCAACAAAGCATGTTAATAATAATTCTAGAAGATAAATGAGTATGGATTTGGAAAAAAAGATTTCTTGCTTCACTTTAAAGAATTTTTAATATATTATAAATTCATTGATATATGACTCCAGTGAGATTGAACAAACTATACCCAGAGACTACAGATGATTATTGGATATGTGAAACGCTTGAGGCAAATATATTCCACATTATGTGGTGATATACAAAAATCCATATATTTTTTAATCTAGTATTATCGGAAATAAAAAATTCTAGGTTATGATGTCCCAAGAGATCCAAAGGTAATATTTCCTTATCTAAAGGGAAGCATACCAGAAGATTTAGAAATGGTAGCTTATTTGTTAACTGCATCCAGAATGATAATCTGGCAGAATTGGAACTGTATCACCCTTCCTTCTGTAGATTCTTGGCTAGCTAACATCTGGGATGTGGCATGTATGGTAAAGCTAATAAATCTGGTCAAACAGGAGAGGGCAGACAGTGAAAGAATCTGAGTACAACCACTAAATAGGCCTGCTCTCTTGTCTCACCCAACTGTGATTCCATCCTAAGTGGGCCAAGGAGAAGGTTCTCTCCTTCTGTTCTTTGGAAGTAGGCAGGATGGTATGAGAGGAGGCAATCTTCAAGGTATTCTAACATGCATAAAACTTTTAAAGGAGAAACTGGCTCACTTGTCCTTTAATGATCCATAGTTCAAAGAAGTCTGATAGGAAGGGCTTATTGGCCTGCATAAAGTTCCACAGATCCTTGACTACGACACATTAGAAACCAGCTTTCATTTTGTGATTTAAATATCTAGCCCTTGTGTCTGCAGCTGCATTTGATGAGGTCACAGTCCAAAAAACAAAAACACCCAAATACTCAAAGGCCCAGAAAAAAGGCAGCAAGCAAAAAAAAACCCCAAACCCTCCCCCATTCTTTATGATTTTTCACTCATATATGCATCTGGGATATGCCATGCAGGATCACGATTTTTTAAAAACTAAAATCAGCTATATGGTCACCACAGACTGACCTCTCCAACATGACCCATTTCTTTTAAAAACAAAGAGTCAAATGTCACAGATTCAATTTCATTTTAACAACTTTGTTTTTGTGCATTTTTAAAACAAACCATTTTAAATCATTTTTTAAAACTCAATGCTCAGAGTAGAAAAATATTAAGCCATTTTCAAAAGGTCAAATGACTGGGGAAATGGATAATTACATAATTGCAAGTACAGAGTGTGCATTAGCAGGTAGCAAGTATTCTACTGTCGAGAGTGCTGTTGGGAATGACCTTGGATTGGCAGGCTCCAATGGAGGAGCAGCAGGAGGAAACAGAGGAGAGGACTGAATGGGGGAAAACTGGGCCGGAGTAGATCTCCCCTTTCTGCCCAAACATCAGCCACTTGGGATGCGGGAGCAGGGATGCTGGCTTTCCCCCCTGACCTTCCCTTAGAGCAGAGAGCCTCAGTGGAAGATGGAAAAAGCTCTGATCAGCCAAGGGAAGGAAGCAAAACAGGAGGCAGCAGTGACTGAACAAGAGCCTGAACAGCAGGGTGCAGTCTTGGTGCCTAGAACCACATGGGAGCAGAACCCACCGACTTCGACGGAATGTACATTTGCAAGGCCAACATTCCCACAAGGCAAGAGAGCCTTGAGAGTGAGTGCACCACGCCTCATCTTTAAAAACTTTGTGGGAAGGACATGGAAACTTGCCGAGACATCTTTGACGCTTTTGAACTTCTTGCCCTGCTCCTGAATCGTGACTCTGTACCCTGTGTCTGCTGCTGACCCTGTTCCACTGCTTGCCTGAATAAATACCTGTTTCTTACTTACAAGTAAGAGCCTCTGCTTGTGTGTTTGGGGCCTCAATACTTAGAGCACTTCTTGGACAAGAGAGTTTCTTAGGCTCATTGCAGGCTCTCTTCACTCTCCACTGCACGAGGCATTAAGCATGCACATTAACACTCTGCATATTCATTTCTCATGGGACAAAAAGTACGCCAGTAGTTACCGAACGCTCTGAAGGGTCTGTAGCCGCTTGCGGTTTCTTTCCAGCTCCAATTTCCTCTTTTCAATCTTGGCCTCCAAACTGGTTTCATCTGATGCCACGTTGCTCTGCATGTCTTTGGTTTTCTGGACCTGCTCCTAAAAGAGATACTGCAAAGATGAGTGACAGTTGCTGGCGGAATCACCAGATGACATTTTTAGTTCCTAGCTCTGTTCTGGCCACATTTTCTGATGGTTATATTTATGGCTGTGTGTGCTAAAGAGCCATTGGACTAAGACCAGGGAGATCTGTGTTCAAATCTCCACTCAGCCAATAAGCTCACTGGGTAAGTCACAGCTAGTCTCCCTCTCTTCACCTACCTCATAGAATTGTTGTGAACATGAACTACAGCAGTGAGGTAGGGGTGGGGGTGGAAAAACATGCATATCACCCAGGAAGCTACCTTATACTGAGTCAGACCATTGGTCATTCTGGCCCAATAATGTCTACACTGATTGGCAGTGGCTCTCCAGGTTTTCAGGCAGGGGACATTCCCAGTCCTACTTGGGATCTTCTGCATGAAAAACAGATGCTTGAAGGATAGGTGGGATTAAAACATAAAATAATTATAAATAAAAATTATACACCAAAGCAGCACACGTTCTGCACCAATATAAGGGCATATAAACAATGAGAACAGGAACAGTTTGCGCAGTTTATTCTGCATTTGTTCTCATTTTTCTTGTCATGAGGAGGGGGAGCTTTGCAGGATGCAGATGCTCTATTCCAAGCTACTGGAAATGTTATGCATCTGCTCTTCTGACTTTTTCCAAGGCATGCTGGTTTTTTTTGGGGGGGGGGTTGTGTGTGTGTGAGTGAGTGAGTGAGAGAGAGCGTGCTACAACCTAAAAACAGGACAAGAACTTACTAGGATAAGGATAAGTAATTTTGAGAAAAGTTTGGGCTAGCGCACAAATGCCTTAAAAATCTAGAAGTGACAGTCAGGATGATTCAAAGAACCATGCCAGACTTAGATGTGGAATATTTCAGAGCAGGACCAGTCCCATTTTGGAGGAAGGCAGAGTCCACTTCTGCTTGCTTCGAACTGCACACAAATAAACTTTCCACAGCTCTTTGGTTCTGAGCATATTAGCAATGATAGCAAAACAGAACCTTCATATGTTCAGAGGCAGTATACTGGAGGCAATTAATAGGGAGGGTTGTAACCTTCATCCCTTCCTTGTGAGCTTCCCAGAATCATCTGGCTATCCAACCATGCACCTGTTTCGTACTGGGTCCTTGTCTGCTTGCAACTCTCTTGATGCCTGTTTCCACGTGCAGGCTGACACCTGGTTTGGAGTCTTTGCACCAGGGATGGGGGACTTGTGGCCCTCCTGATGTTTTTGGACGACAACCCCATCATTCCTGCACACTTGCTATGCTGGCTGGGGTTAGTGGGAGTTGGAGGCCAGCAAGATCTGGGAGGTTCCTCACCCCTGCTCCATCCCTAAAAGCTGGCCAACTTTTAGGGATTAGCTGGCCAAGATTCAGAAACCTGCTGTGCAGCCAGGACTTCTATAATCAAAGAGAATACCCAGACCCAAGTTCTTTCTGTTATCTATACTAATTCATGCTTTATGTACTGTATATTCCTGCGTATAAGACTACCGTATATTCCGGCGTATAAGACTGGGCGTATAAGATGACCCCCAACTTTTCCAGTTAAAATATAGAGTTTGGGATATACTCGCCATATAAGAAATACGACCCGGTGTATAAGACGACCCCCGACTTTTGAGAAGATTTTCCTGAGTTAAAAAGTAGTCTTATATGCAGGAATATACAGTACTTTTTAACCCAGGAAAATCTTGTCAAAAGTCGGGGGTCGTCTTATACGCCGGGTCGTATTTCTTATACGGCGAGTATATCCCAAACTCTATATTTTAACTGGAAAAGTTGGGGGTCGTCTTATACGCCCAGTCGTCTTATACGCTGGAACATACGGTACCGTAAACAGGCTTGACGGTTCTGTCTCAAACTCCAGATTCTCTGCATGCATTTTTAATCTGAAGTGGAGGCCACTAGGATCAATTAGACCCTCATTAAAGTGAACATGGCAAATTGTTGATGATACACATCCAAGGTATTTGGGTCCTAAATGATCCCAACATGGAAAAATGCACTAGCTTTTAACAATGCACTAGCTACTTTATACTGATGCAGCAGCTAAAATACAGCAGTACTAATCATTCAGCTTTATTTTTTGTTTAACCAAGGACCTGTAGGGAACCTGATCTCACCTCTGCATAGTTGTACCCCAGTACTATCAACAAAAATGCTTAAGGCAATTTTATAATTACTTTTACATTAAATTGGCATCATTGTCCAAGTGATCTCTTTCTGTGAGGGTTTGTGCAACCCTGTTATCAGATTAATAAAGTGCTTTCTACCAAACATACAAAGAAGCAAGAGCTCCCTGGTGGATACCTGAGAAGGAAAATAGGAAAGATCAGCTCTGGGGAGTGCTGTGTGCAAGTACAAAAGCAGAGGAACAATTGCTTGCAGGTTTTAAGCCTCTGCCAATGTTTACAGCTGCTTAGGATAAATCTTCCTTCAGAAGTGCTGCTTGTAATAGAACATGCAGACTACTTGGGCCTTTAAAAAAGCCTCACTTATAGCCATTTCTCTCCCCCACAAACCCAAATGTAATCAAAAGGATGAAAGGAAATCAAGAAAACAGGGAGGGAAGGGGAGAAAGGACATACAAAAATGTGCTGCACAGAATCAAAGTACTGATGACCTTGAAAACCTTGCTCTTTCAGAATTATTAATTGGCAAAGAAGGAATATTTTGACATTTAAGCACCAATTGGGATTGCTCTAGCAGATGGCTACTGTTGATTGGACTCACTAGTTCAGGTAGCTATGAAAGCAGGGCCTCATCTGCACTATACATTTGAAGCAGTATCATACCACTTTAAGCAGTTATGGCTTCCCCTAAAGAATCCTGAGGTCTGTAGTTGTTAAGAGTGCTGAGAGTTGTTTGGAGACCCCATTATCCGCACAGAGCTATAATTAAACCAGAGTGGTTTAACAGCCAATCCCACTTCCCAGGGAACTCTGAAATATGGGGCCACAGTGATTTCTTGAAACTGTGCTTTATGGCAAGGTGGGTATGGGGCAGGAGAACAGAGAAAGAGAGAGAGAGACCAGTGTTGTTCTGCTCAGGTCCAGTTTGCAGGTTTCCCACAGGCACCTGGTGGACCTGTGAGAGCTGGATGCTGGACTAGGTGGGTCACTGGCCTGATCCAGCAGGGCTCTTCTGATGTACATATCAAATTTTAATTACAATATATTTCAAGTACCGGTATATATGAAATAGGGCCTCTCTTCCTAGTTATACATGCATAGTCCACTAGGTGGCTTTAGGCAAGCTATTGTCATTCAGCCAAAGGTCAACACCTGTAAAATATAGGCATAAGAATATGCTGGCTTTGCAACAGGGATATTGCAAAGATTACTGGGGGCTAACCACACGTTACATACAAACTCATGTAACAGACTCTAGCAGATTTAAAAACATTTTAAAGGGGAAGCTGCGGGAAGGGAGGATGAACTGGAAGAAGCAGGTATGGAAAGGCTGAAGCACTCCTTCCCTGCTCCAAAACACCCTCCAAGCCACACATTTGCCATAGGTTCTGATCTGTGGCACACAGAATCTTAAAAAGTTTCAGGAAGAATAATAAAAACAACTTGAAAACAGAGTAAGATAGTATTGAATAAGATAACCGATTCATAATAAAGCCACAGAAAAAGACCACCATCCTTACCAAAATGTCTTTGATGGCAACTCTCATCACCTTTTCAGTCTCATTTATCTCCAGAGGTCTGGCAATTGCTTCTGTTCTTATTTCCTGAAAGACAAAAACCCACAAGAAATAGTCCCAAGTTTGAGCCTCTCATTAACATTCATTGAATGGCAGGCAGCTGAGCCGCTTTGGCAAAGTGATTTGCATAACAAATGGAGTGTAGTCTAATATTTATGCACCAACAGCTTAAAGGCCTTCACAGAACTGGAGCCCATTACGAAGGTTAACAAAGGTCCAGTGTTAAAATGTTTTCTGACTTGGCAGCCATTGAAGCTGCCAACTAAGCAGCAAGTTTCATTAAAATTAATGGGGGATTTACGACAAAATGCTGACTGGATGCTGAGAGCTCCTCTTAGCTCCTTTCCCGCCCCAGACAACAGCCCTTAGGTCAGTAGTCTTCTTATCATTAGCTCCTTTTTAATAGTTAATAATAGTATTAGCAATGTCCTATACAATATAAACAATCAATTTGTATGGCTGTTTATAAAAAGACAGGATCTTGCTCTCAGGGAAGCTACAATCTAAATTCTGACAAAAGGGTAATGGTGGAGGAATGTAAGAAGCAAGGCAAAGATGGAGATGGAGGATTCTTAGGCTAGGTCCAAACTGGGAAATGATAGTTACCAGCTTTGGAACAAGCCACAATCTTAAATCGCAGTCTGAAGTTGGGTTTCAGGTCCTGGCCTGTTCTGCAGCTGGCAATCATTTCACAGCTTGGATGAACTATGGTGCCATAACTATTATTATTATTATTATTATTATTATTATTATTATTATTATTATATTTGTATACTGCCCTATACCTGTAGATCTCAGGGCAGTTCACAACATAAAAAACACAAAATACATAATAGAAACAAAAATAACTCAATAACCCCCCCTTACACAGCACATTTTAAAAGGGCATTAGATGTCAATCAGTCAAAGACCTGGTTAGAGAGACACATTTTCACCTGGCGCCTAAAGGTGCATAATGAAGGCGCCAGCTGAACCTCCCTGGGGACAGCATTCCACAAATGAGGAGCCACCGCAGAAAAGGCCTATTCTCCTGTTGCCACCCTCTCTCATGGAGGAGGCACACAAAGAAGGGCCTCAGAGGATGATCTCAGGAGTTCAGCAGTGAATACTGTGCTTCTGGCTAAGGAGCCAGACTGAGTTCCAGGCTCTGAGCCTGATGTCGGCGATCAGACTACCGATCAGGTAGAATATGAGACCCCACAGCTCCAGGATCCATATAGAACTGGAGCCAGGACTCCTACAGATACCCCTTGAGTGCCTCCCTGCACAGCACCTCACCAGCCCAACAGCATGGGGAGCACACCAGATGGGATGCCATGGAATACAGGAGAAGCGCCTGGCTTTAGGCCAAAGGGCCTTTAAGAGCCTACTTCTCCAAAATGGGGGAGGAGTCTAGGAGACATGAACTGGAGACAGTTCAGCTCCAACTCAGTTCAGCTCCAACTCAGTAGGCCAATGCTGTGACCACCTTTCCGCCTTGTCCCATGGGCTCCTTCTTGTGGCCAGAACAGAACAGGACAAGGACTTCCTGTTATGATTGCTGTGCACTGCAAAGGGGCTGCAAGTGTTGAGGCGTCATCATCTGAATGCTGCCTTATACAAGCTTGCTTGGAAAAGTGATTAGACAAATCATGGAGGAGAGAGGCCTATTTTGGCCAGGATAGCTAAAACAGAACTTCACAATCCAGGGGCAATTCACCTTTGAATGCCAACAGATAAGAGGCAACAGCAGGGAAGGAATGTTGCCTTCATTCCCTGCTTGAGAGTTCCTAGAGGCTTCTGATTAATCACTGTGGAAAAGGGGATCTGATTAGTCACTGTGGAAAAGGGGATGCTAGACTAGATGCTAGACCTTTATTGGTCCAGCAGGGCTTTCCTTATATATTCTTTAATATGGCTACAATCTGATTAAATAATTGAATTGATGAATCATATGAGTTCTAGCTGACTAATCCTTCAACTAAATTTTGATAGGTGTAAAAGCAAGACTACTGAAGCCTAACGTGTACTCCCCCCCCCCCCGAGGATGCTACACTGGCCTGAGCAAGCAGCATCTTAGAAGAGAGTGGGTGGTGGTACAGTGGTTGGAGTGTCAGATGGGGACATAGAAGACCAACTATGAAGCTCACTACGTGACCTCAGGCCAGTCACAGTCTCTCATCCCCTTCTGTGTATGAGAAGGGAGAACGACTGCATTCTGCAATTTATAAGTATTTGTATTAAAAAAATTATATATATTAAAAAAATGCTTCCAATTAAATCAGGTGCATCTTTAAGCTATTAAAGTTGCAACCTCTAGCTGCTAGATCTTGAATGTACTCAAGTCTAGACCTTGTGTCCTGAGGAGCAGCTCTCCTCCAACTCCGGCAAGTCTAAACTTCAAAGCCAACTTTTCTTTGCTATTTGTCAAAGCAATGACCACAGCCCATTACTCATCGCAAGCGGTCAAACCGGGTTGCACATATGGCATCCAAAAGCCTCGGTGCCTCATTCAATTTCAGCAAGTGATTTGGCCAAGGAAGAAATGTAGACTGCAATGACAGGAAATGCAGGACTCCCCCCCCCCCACAACCACCGCTCGGAGTCTGCTCTAATGTACTCAATCATTTCACGTAAAATACCCAAGGATTCTTAGAAAGCACTACCAGCACATAAGAAGGAAATGTGCTGAACGCAGGGAGAGAAATCTGTTTTGTGGCCAGCAGGGAGAACGAAGAAGCAGATACCAGCTCTGCATTTACAAACAACAGGACTTTTCCTACATCAGGTTGTCTTGCAAAACTCCTTGAAGCAACACAAAAGTATTTATAAGTGCAGTTCATATTACATTGCGAAGAGGTGGCAAGTTTCAGACAAACTGGCATTTCAAGCAGCCACAGAAACGATTATTAAATAATGCATATTGCACTTTTAATACACAACATGGAGTGCAATTTTAAAACTTTTTTCCAGATGCACAAAACAACAGATAGCCACTGTGGTAGGGTGGCTTAAGCTCAGGGATAAGATCACATGCTTTGCATACAAAAGGTCCCAGGTTCAATCCCTATCATTTCCAGATAGGGCATGGGAAGAATCAATTGTGGAGTTGGAAGGGACCACAAGGGTCATCTAGTCCAACCTCCTGCAATGCAGGAATCTTTTGCCAAATGTGGGGTTCGAACCCACAACTCTGAAATTAAGGGTCTCATGCTCTACCAACTGAGCTAATTCCACCTGCTGTCTGAAACTCTGGAGACCCACTGACAGTCTGTTTGGGTAGTACTGAGCTAGATGTGCCAATGTGTCTGACAATATAATTTCCTATGTTTCTTGAATGACTCTCAAGGAACCATAGTGTTTTTTGGGATGTGTCCACAGCTCAGTGGCAGAACACAGGCTTTCCATGCAAAAAGTCCCCGGTTCCATTATCTGGTACCTCTGCATAAGGCTGAGAAAGACTCCTGCCTGAAACCTTGGAGAACCATGGCCAGACAATGTGGACAATACCGCACAAAGTGAAACAGTGATTTGGTTTGTGAATGCACACGAAAGCTCATACCAAGAAAAAACTTAGTTGGTCTCTAAGGTGCTACTGGAAGGATTTTTTTTATTTTGGTTTGGGATAAGGCAGCTTCCTGCATAAGTGTTGTGCTCATCAGAATTTTTATGTGAATTTCTCTCAATAGACACCTTTTTGTATGCATTTCCCCCTAATATACATGTTTTTCAAAAGCAATTTCCCCTAATATAGTGCACTTTTGTATGTTATTTTCACAAATATATACATAGACACATGCACACTTTACTCTGAGTATATGTGTTTTGTACACATTACTTGGCTGGAGAACTGCATTGCAATATTTGGAGAAGTGCAAAGAATGACTATGTTTCGGTTCTTGTATTGTTTTGGGAAGTGTACATTTAAATACGTTCACCTTTAGATGCAAACTGAATTGAATTTAACCTCAAGCCACCTAGGAGGCGACTGAGAAGTGACAGCATAAACAAATCTGTTTTCCCTTGGCAAGTGTTTATAGTTTCGCAGAGAAAAATAAAATGGCATGTGAATGGACACATTTAGTCCAAGACAGCAAGAGATGAAATGCTTCATTGCTACAGCCAGGATATGCTATTCCAGTATAACTAGCCTGAGATTACAGTCTCTGCATTTTGATTGGGCTAAGCCGCCCAAAAGTGGACAGAATGCCCTTTTAAAATATGGAATGTTCTATATCCCTTGAGCATTACTAAGGGAGCACAGGACAATGAGAACATCTTTCTCAGCATGAAATGCACACAGGCAATCACATCAAGGGGGGAAATAGTAGTGATCCAGTCTTGATGGAACCCTCTGTGGAGATTACAGAAACGACAGTACAATGAAGCTACCCTAGAAATATGATCGTAAATCAAAAGCTGACGAGTTTAAGACATAAGTGAATAACATTTAAGAAAATATGTTTAAAACTCAGCCTCCTTTCATGCGGCAGTTGTGGATACTAGTAGTACCATTACTAATTATTGGAAGGAACAACTGAAGTAAAGACATGGCGACATCAGTCTGCTAGAGAAAAGGCCATGTTAAAGGCAAGCTACTAATCACATTCAGTTTTCTCTGCTAAACAGTTTGAGGTTATGTAATCCTAAAGCTGCAGTCTCAAAACACATTTACTAGGAAGTAAACTCTAATGAACAAAGTGAGAACTAAGCTAAGTTGGATGGCCAACTGCCAGGGATGCTTGAGTGGAGATTTCTTCCTTTCGGGGGTTGGACTACGGAGCCCTTGGGACCCCTTCCAACTCTACAATTCTATTATTCATCTTTCGAATTGTGCTGTCAGAATCTAAGGCTGCGATGCTATATATACAAACTTAAAAGTAAGTGGCACCAAACTGGATAGGATTTACTGTACTGTTGAGTAAGCCTGCAAAGGAACGGGCTGTAAAGCTGTTGTCCTATGCACAAACCTACCTGGGAATAACCTCTGCTGAATGCAAGTTTACTTCTGCAAAAATGTGCATTGGATTTGTCTTACAGTACACCATAGCTTTCTTTTTGTAGTTTAACATCATAAAGAAGAAAGTTGGTGTGGGAAGTTTAAGAACATATGGTCTTGCAAGATCACAAGGGAGAATGACAACTGGAGAACAGCTACGAGATGGGAACAATTATGAATATTATAATTAAAAGATATATATTATGAATATTAAATTGATTAACAGGAAGGAAGCACTTGCAAAAATTGTTGCTTACTGTTTACTAGGACCATGATGTTGTGAAACAACTGCTAATTAGAAATCAGGGGAGCAGAGGGTAAAATTAACATTGATGAGTGAAGGAGGAAAATCATTTTAAAACAATTAACATGTACACAATCCCACAGAGATGCTATTAGCAGGTGTTATTAATACTGCCAGTGTTGAATCACACTGCAAGGAAAGGAAGGATACAACAGCGAAGAAGTCCCCTAAAAGTTGAAGGGAAAAGATTCAAAAATTAAGCCAATTTATCTCTTTATACATCTTGGCCAAGGAGAACAGTGGAGGTCTGTGATTAGAAACGGCAGTCTCAAGCAAGCTTTCTCCTTGCTTTTCACCCTGTTTCAGTGGTGGTTTCTGCATAGGAGCAAGCAGCTATTATCTACTATATAAATAATGATTTATGAAACTCTCTCAGTTCAGAAAGTATCAGGTGCCAAGAAGAAGAAGAAGAAGAAGAAGAAGAAGAAGAAGAAGAAGAAGGGGGGGGGTAGGAGGAAGAAGAGAAAGAAAAAGGAGCATTTTAAGAGTATAGTAAACCTGCAACATAAAGCACAAATGTTGCAGGGTTGCTGTATTTACAAGGATGCGATGAAGCATTACCTGCCTAGAGATTAGGAAGATGAGGTCCTGGTCTTAAAAGGAGTATAATGTTTTAGTATGGTTGGGGCAGTTTGTCTTAAGTGTGCAAACTGAAATCATTCTACCCTTGTATAATTTATGTACATCAGGGGTCGGCAAACTATGGCCCCTGGGCCGGATCAGGCGCACCTGGGTCCTAAATCTGGCCCGCGCCACGAAGCTGGAACCTGCCGCGAAGCTGAGTCCCGACGATGGTGACGGGAGGAAGAGGCCAAGCAGCGGCGGCTCTGCCACTCAAACACCACACCTGGTTTACCTCAGCGGCGTTTGATTGGCAGAGACGTCCCTGCGCTGTGCTGAGGTAAACCAGGAGTGGCCTTTGACTGGTAGAGCCACAACTGCTCGGCCTCTTCCTCCCGTTGCTGGCAGAGCCGCTGCCGCTTGGCCTCTTCCTCCTGTCACCGGTAGAGCCGCCACCGCTCGGCCTCTTCTTCCGTCGCCACTCGGCCTCTTCCTCCCGCCGCCGCCCTGGTGCTCCTGTGAGCCAGAGAGTGGAGCAGACGAGCTCGCTCTGCCTACCCATGAGAAGCAGCAGCAGCAGCAGCAGCGGTGCTGCTGCTGTGGCAGCCCCCAGGAAGGTAAGCGCGGCAGCTGGGGCTGGGGAGGAGGACTACTTGCCCCCTCGCCTCTTCTTCTAGCTCCCCCCCCCCCGGTGCCGCTTTTCCGGTCCGCCACAAGGTCTGAGGGACAGTGGACCGGCCCGCTGCTAAAAAAATTTGCTGACCCCTGGTGTACATGCTATCCCTGACATTGCCTGTCATTTACGCGCTTAATAAACACATACACTTAACGTGTCTAATTTCACCCCACTGTTCAGAATGCATGTTATTAGATTTCCAACTGCAAACCATGTTTTTCCACTCCACATTTTTTGTCCACTGCATACAAAACAAAACACCCCTAACCCGTCTTCAAAGCAGAAAGGAAGAAGGTTTTCCACCATCTTCCCCTCCTTTTCTTTTTTCCTTTTCATTTTTGCCGCCCATAAAACTAATGTGAAAACCACCCATTTCAAAAAAGACCTGAGAGAAACTTGACAGAAACATGCCATGAACTCCATCCACCCCCTGGCACCCTGCAGAAGGCAAAGGCCACATCTTGCATAAAGCACTAATTTGGGGCTTTCCGATTTGGAAAACAGACCCAAGACCATCTTGCGGATTTGGACAAAGATAAAGAAACAGCAGCACAGAGCAGCTCAGTTTGGGAGCATCTGTGCTGTTGCAGAAATAATGGACATACAGCAAGAGAATGAATAACTACAGACGTCCTTTGTAAGTGAAGCACAGGGGTCATTTCACATCTTTTATTTTCTATAACCAAAAAAAGGTGGGGAGAAAGCTCAAATCGAGAGTACAATAGGATGTTGCATAAGACATCCAGTTTCTCTGCTCCTTGATAAAATTGCTAGAGATGCAGATATATTTGCTTTCAACAGCGGTCATCTTCCATTTTTTGGTCACTCAGTGATGAGTGGAGATGAGGAAGAAATTCATTTCAGTTTGAATTTAAAGGCAAAATCTAATTTGCACTTTCCAAAACAATATGAGAACCAAAACAGTTTTCCTTCAAAAATTGCACTTCTCTATATATTGCAATGCAGCTTTCCAGCCAAGTAAAATGCATATACTGGGGGTGTCTGTGTATGTGCTGTAAAATGCATGTGTTAGAGAAAATAACATACCAAAATGTGTTTGCTTATCCCATATAACAGAAATGCAACTTGGAGCCTCTTCATGTAAGTGAGGTATTCTCAGGCATGGGGATAAGCCAAATTTAAGCCAAATTTTCCTATCTTGGTGTCAGGCCATCTTGGCGCAACACTTCCTGGCTCCCCTCGACAGCTGTCTATAGCTCCACCCTAACACTGTACGGGTGGCGCTGTGGTCTAAACCACAGAGCCTAGGGCTTGCCGATTGGGAGGTCAGCGGTTCGAATCCCTGCGATGGGGTGAGCTCCCGTTGCTCGGTCCCAGCTCCTGCCCACCTAGCAGTTCGAAAGCACGTCCCGCTCTGGTGGGAAGGTAAACGGCGTTTCCATGGGCTGCTCTGGTTCGCCAGAAGCAGCTTAGTCATGCTGGCCACATGACCCGGAAGCTGTCTGCAGACAAACACCAGCTCCCTCGGCCTATAGAGCGAGATGAGCGCCGCAACCCCAGAGTCGTCCGCGACTGGACCTAATGGTCAGGGGTACCTTTACCTTTAACACTGTACAACATCCAAGATGGGACCACATCCCCACTTTACATGTATGTACCTACAATCTTGTAAGGATACTCTGATGAACGCAATGTGTGAAGTGGTCCATGCGCTTGTGAGATTGTTTCAGGAAAAAAAGCAGCTTTCCCAATACCTTTTCTGATATATTGTAAAATTCAGTCTCATTAATTAAGATGTTCAAAAAAGATGTAGTCAAGCATGTTTTTCATGTTTTTTTAAAAGGTCATTCCACTATAGAAGATGTTTTGGGAATTTTCTTTCTATGCCTGCTGAGCCTAAGATCTTACCATGTCTAAAGCAAGGCCATTTCTTGACAGGCTCCCATCTATTTCTTGACAGATGGGAGAGCGCCAAGAAGAGCTGTGGAAGACAACCAGCTGAGCTGGAGACATTCAAACACACACTTCCAAATCAGGGAGGGCGAGCTATAGGGCACTGAGCCCCAAAGGACCTGAGTCTTTGCTCAACGCTTCAATCAATTAGTTCAGAACAAATCCTACAGGTGTACAGGTCTGACCACCTCACTTCAAAAAGGATATCACAGAGATGGAAGCAGTTCAAAACCGGGCAACAAAAATGATCAAGGGGTTGGCACAACTTCCCCATGAGGAAATGTTACAACATTTGGAGCTCTTTAGTTTAGAACAAAAGATGTGTAAGGGACATGATGGAGGTGTATAAGATTATGCATACTGTAGAAAAAGTGGGTGGAAAGTTTTTCTACTTCTTTCATAATACTAGATGGAAGCCATCCAGTCAAGCTGAATGTTTGAAAATTCAGGACAGGCAAAAGTGCACTGTTAAAACTATGGAATTTGCTCCCCCAAAATTTAGAGATAGCTAGCAACTTGGATGGCTTTAAAAAGGATCAGATAATGATAAGACTGCCAATGGCTATGTACTTCGTTCTCTGCTGGAGGCAGCATACCTTTGAATGCCAGTTTCTGGGAATCACAAGTGGGAAAAGCACTGTTGCTCTTTGGTCCCGCCTGCTGGCTTCCCACAGGTATTTGGTTGGCCATTGTAAGAACAGGATGCTGGACTAGATGGAACTTTGGCCTGAGCAAGCAAGTCTCTTCTTAGTGAAGTAGGAAAGTACTGGGTTTTTTTTACATTTTGTGCAAATCAAGTGTTCATGAAATCTCAGCACTTTTAACATGGGAAAAAATGTAGCAATGTACTTATTCTAAATGACTTGGATCCTTTCCCTCGATCCATCCTCTGGCAGATCCAATGCATACCATAGGAACTGCAATGCACTGACGGCACCCACAAATGAAGGTAAGTACTGGAGCTTGTCTCCAGCCTGCTAGGTTGGGTATTATAAGATGCTCTTCCAGTGGTCTATAATTGGCATCTTTCCACCACTTCAAAATTGCTCAAACGGAAAGAAGTGTTTTTTCTTTATAACAGCTATTTCGCCCCCTAACTGAAAGGGCTCATTTACACCCACCTTGCGATGATGGGAAAAGAAATTTCATTTCAGCTCTCAACTAATATAGCAAGCCTAAAGTATGCAATCTATAATCCTCAAGAAGAAAAAAGAACACCTTCAACCTGTACAATGGAAAAATAATGGAAAAGAGACAGCCAGATTTCAAATTCAAAGCAGCATCTCATAATAACAAACTCAAGTGCCTTTTGTTATAATCAGGTCAGAGAGCTACCAGGTTGAGTTTTTAAGAGAGCAATACTTACGGCTATCTTTCTTTAGCAAAAGTAGACAAATATGTTATATGAGAAATTTCAATATATGTTCCCCACCCTTGCCTGCCAAAATTCCTATCAGTAATAAGTTAATGGTACAGACCTACCTTACAGGGTTGGTTGTAAGAATTACTGAGGCAACATATGAAACACACTTTGACAGCTCAAAACAGGGCAATCTATGTGATGTTGGCAAAAGGTTTGTATCTGAATGGGGAAATCTGGATTCAAATCCCTATTCTACCATGAATTTTTTTGGGTGACCTCAGGCCTGACACACACTCATCTGCTTCACAGGGCTACCATGCTGATAAAATAGGAAAATGCCACATAAACAATCCTTTGAGGAAGGGAAGGAAGCAACTGTGATAAAGTATTTACTATCAGCAATTTCTAATTATTGGTTACAGGGTTTCCTGGCATCAGTTTTAAAAACAGCACATATATACAAAACCAACCATAGATAAAACACAAAATTCCCCACCTCAATCTTTATTGTTGTATACTGACCTGGAATCTGTTTTGATGAAATATTTCAAATATATAAATGTAATTTATTGCCCATAAAACCTAGTTATTAAGATTTAGCAAACATATAAAAGTTGACCCCCCAACATTTCCTTACACTATGGTGTGAGTGGCATATAAACAAAGCACGGTCAAACTACATGTCACCTTGAGTTCACTAGATGAGGAAGGGCAGGATTAAAATCAGATATAGGAAATAAAGGAAAGACAAAGATTCTGGGGAGGGAGGGTGCACTGCAGAAGCCCTTGATATTTATATTAAGGGAGGATTTGTAAATATTAAGTTCACCCATAATTAATGGATTGAATTTTGCCAGTATAATTACCATAAAGTTCAGCTTCCCAGCAGCAAAAATGGATATCAATACACTGTTGCAATAACAGACTAAGGTTAATGTATTTCAGAACATGCCACGGGCCCAGATCCCAGAGAGAGCAGAGAGAGTTCAGCTTAACTATCCAGCCTTGGGCTGGAATTGCATTTCACAGTTTTAATTAATTGTTCAGAACAAAAAAACCAGACCCATATCATTAGGAACGATGCAGGAAAGCGCTGCTTGTTACTTTCTTGAAGGTTTTTCACACAACTGGTCTTTTGCAAAGGCTTTGTACCTTACACTAACAATGTCATGCCGATTCTAATGAGGCAGTCATTTCTCCTGAGACAGGATATGGCAAGTTCAATCTGATAACTATTTTTGGCTTAACATTATGTTTGCATTATGTATGCATTTGAGCACTGCCTTTGAGGGACTGCTCAATACAGCACTGACCAAGCCTGCTAAATCTCTAAAAAACAGGGATGGGGAACCCCCAACCTGCAGGCCAAATTTGGACCACCAGGCCTCCCCGTGTGGCCCACAAGGATGTTTTCACCAAACTATACCCACCTGCCTCACACCTCATACACGACTTCAGGTGCAGGGCAAGTAAAGACGCAGCTGGATCCCACGGATGGAAAGTAGGATTGAACCATGCAACAGCTGTTCAATCCTGCTTAGTTTGGGTGTATGAGCAGTGACCTCGCTGGTGTACCTGAACCCCGCAGCAAGCAAGACGGAACTGCTTGCGCATCATTATAATGTCAGATGATTGGCAGGTGGGTGGAGATAAAGATCTGCCCTGCTTGGCCGAAAACTTTCTCCCCTCTTGCCTGAAAGATCAAAATTATTTAATCAGAATACTGCAAAATGGAAGCTTTTACAAGGCTGGATAGGGAAACAAGCAGTACGTTTCCGAGCACAATTCAGTGTTGGTGCTGACCTCTAAAGCCCCAAATGGTCTCGACCCAGTATACCTGAAGGAGCATCTCCACCCCCATCGTTCAGCTTGGACACTGAGGTCCAGCTCCGAGGGCCTTCTAGCAGTTCCCTCACTGCGAGAAGTGAAGCTACAGGGAACCAGGCAGAGGGCCTTCTCGGTAGTGGCGCCCACCCTGTGGAACGCCCTCCCATCAAATGTCAAGGAAATAAACAACTATCTGACTTTTAGAAGACATCTGAAGGCAACCCTGTTTAGGGAAGTTTTTAATGTTTGATGTTTTGTCCCTTTTTTATATATTCTGCTGGGAGCCGCCCAGAGTGGCTGGGGAAACCCAGCCAGATGGGTGGGGTATAAATAATAAATTATTATTACTATTATTATAGCTGGCACCCGTCACAAAGACACCAGCCTACTGCCTTCTAAACTATCTCAAGTGTTAAAAATAATTAAATTGCTGCAATCCCAAAGCTCTACACATAGAGCCTTGCACATCCCAGGGCTGCCTTGTGCCTTGCCATATGTCAAAGAATATTCTGTGTGCACAACGAGGAAACTGCTACTCACAGAGAACACTCTGACACAGAAAACAGGAGAGTATTCCCTATGTGTGCAGTTGCTGGCTAAGCTGTCCTAAGGTTGCAGTGGGTCTAGCCAGGCAGACAAGCCTCTAGATACCAAAGACTAAATTGCTCCGTCTGCTCCATCTTCTCTAAGAGTTGCATCAAATTAACTTTTACTCAGAGTAGACCCACTGAAATTAACAGCTCTAAGTTACTCATGAATGTCAATGGGTCTATGCTAAGTAGGACTAACGCTACACAGAATCTTAAGCTTAGAGCACCTCCTTCAATGGCACCCGCCTTTATGTGTGGATCAGACGGGTCCAGGGAAAGAAGAGACAATTGGCCAAAGGAAAAGAGCGAAGGTGGATGAAAAGGACTGGAAGAAGCAATTTCTGAGATGAAGTGGAAAGCAGGGGGGAGAATAGGAAGAAATCTGAGAGGGGATAGAAAACTGAGTGAGAAAATAAGCAGAGGAGAACTGTTATGACCAGGAACTGACAACTAACGGAGAGCTGAAATTCACAACTGGCTGATTTGAAATAACCCAATTTTGGGTTTCAGGTTTCTAGAAATGTTACAGCACAAAGATGGATGACTTCAAGTATGATAGCTGAAGAATTCTATTGTTTTTTCCAGAGCCTGCAAGTTCTTTTTACCAACTCACCCTCAGCTCTACTTCTTTGCCCAGTAAATCAAAGAGAGATGCTCCTTTGGAAGTGATTTCTGAAGCAAGCTGCCTGGCCGTCTTCAAATCGCCGATCTAGATGAACATGAGAAAAAGAAGAGCTTTACCTTCATGATAATTCCAGGGGTGGGATGGGGGGAGATAAGGATATTTCTAGTGAAACCACCATATCTGGTCAGTTCTGCAACTGGAAGGGCATGTCTCAAAACACATAAAAAGAAGAGATCATATCTATACCAATTATGGTGGAAACAAATCATGCTTTAAAAGGACAAGCTGCATATAATGTTATTTAGACCTGAGGGTAGAGGGTGGTATACAATTATTAATTATTATTATTATTATTATTATTATTATTATTATTAAGTTGTCTACTTTTATTGTGAAAAAAGAGCAGCCATGTGAGACCCCAATCCAGATTGGAGATCTGACTGCTCCCCATCAACAATCCTCCAATTTTCTCTCTGCTGTTTGCTGTGAACAACATCTCTGTGAACAAGTAGCACCCGGGGGGGGGGGTGATCTTCAGCTACAAACTGACGTGGAACTGAAATCTGCATTGGGAGCACATTTTGGATTAGGACCTCCCATGGATACCTTTCCTTTAAAAAAGAAGCAGTTAGTTTAAGCACACTTTTAAATAAGTGTGAACAATATGAAATGTGTATTCCAGCCTAAAGATACTTTTAAACAAGTAAATGAAATCATACCCGTAAATGAATTTTTTACATTGCCAAAAAAAGAACATTTCCTGAGTAGGAGGAGGTCATCTTAAATTAATGAGCTGCAGCTTCCATTCAAGAGAGTCATTTTCTCAAGACACTTATAGTTAGTATATTTTCACACAAAAGTTGGGAAAGGATGAGAGAGAGAGATTAAATGAGTTAAGCAGATTGGCACAACCTTAAAATCTGCAGTTCTTCTGGTCTCCAATGGCAACTACCAATTATCGTACAAAGACTACATATGCCATGTTGGGGTGTACACACAACCTACTCTAGTCTCTTTGTTGCCTTGGGGCTCCTGGCCCTTCATAGGAGAGAGCCAGCCTGAGATGGTGGAGACCCACAAGGTTTTCACATCAAAGGAAATTAGCCTTCCCGCTGTGGGGGAACAAAACACACAGGTGTCTGTCACCTTGGATGAAGATCAGCACATCCAAAGCATCAGGATGGTGGCCCATCTTGTCCAGCATCCTGTTCACACAGTGGTCGACTAGATGCCTCTTCTGGGAAGGATGCAAGTAGGCCCTGAGCACAACAGCACTCTCCCCTCCAGTTTCCAGCAACTGGTATTCAAAAGCATACTCCCTCTTTCAGTGTCATCCTGGCTAGTAGCTACTGACAGCCTTATCCTACATGAATCTGTCTAGTCCTCTCTTAAAGCAATCAAAACTGGTGGCAATCACTACCACTTGTGGGAGCAAATTCCATAGTTCAGCTATGTGCTGTGTGAAGAAGTTACTTCTTTTTATCTGTTGTGAATCTTCTGGCATCCAGCTTCATTGGATTTTTATTCATCTGAGAGAAATGACGGCTGTGGAAGAAGGCGAAGCAAGAGAAGAGACAGTGGGGGTGGGAACCTCCCCGCTCCATCAAGGTTGGCGTAACCCATTTACAGATTCATAATTACTAATACTCTTACAAAATGTTTTTTTTTTTAATGCAATGTGCAGACTCATTGACAGGCCAGGAAGAAAAGCCAGACACACTAAGTAATGGGAGGGCAGAAAAGCATAAAAACAGCTGGAAGCCAGAATGTGAACATATTCTTGGTAATAGTGATACTATTTCTGAAAACCTGGGAGATGGAAGACTAATGGGTTGGGAATTGGGGCAATCTCACAGGAAATTTGGGCCGTAATCCTCAGGTCACATCCTCCAGACAAGACCATGGATGATAGATGCAAAGAATGTAGGGAACAAAGCAGTCAGCTTATTATTTATATGCATACTTTGCATTTTTGCCAAATCTTTTCTGAAGAGAATGGCAGTGACCAAAGAAGCCATAGTTAACACATACAATAGAAACAAAATTAATAAAAATGAATATATAAATAAATATATATAGTACAGTAACCTAAAAAAAAAAACTAGCAAAAAAGAATTTGCAACCATTCTGTGAAATGTAGGTGTTTGAGATACACTTGAAAACCTCACTGGAGAGAAAGTCCCGTAACACCAGAATCACTGCTAAATTGGTCTTGGAGCCAACACTCAAAGTATATTCATTTGTGATTCTCCTATGAGTACTGGCTCCCAGTCTCAAATATAGGAACAAACTTTAAAAAAATAGTGAATAGTGTGAGAAATACTGCTATTGTCTTCACTAACACATCCCAGACCTAAAGCTTTATCTGGACTGTACCACTTCAGACTGTAAGGGGAGCTTCAAAGGAATGACTGTTCCTCTGTGCCATTATTAAAAAATAAATAAATCATTGCATATGGAAAAATAGCATGTCAGGAAGAAGGCTAGTTTATTATATACAAGAATATATTATATGCTGTACAGAGGAACATCCCATTATATGATCCCCCATCAGTGGTACAAGCTAGAGACAAGCAGAGCACCTCCATAAGGACTAGCTCCAAACCACTGCTGATCAAATCAAACTTTGCATCAAATCGGGGATCAATCCCCAGAATTCCCCATGCCAACTGTTTTAATCTGCTGGGGTTGAATGTGTAGCTCAACACATCTCTAGATTGTATACATTACTTCACAACAGCACAGTGCTTCTACAACTAGTGTGAATTGGCCAGGTGGCCCTTTGTCTCAACTTAATCTGGTTCACAGAGAAGTTGTGAGGCTAAAATAATACTCTAGCAGGGGTGGCCAACTCCCAAAAGACTGCAATCTACTCACAGGGTTAAAAACTGGCAGTGATCTACCCCATTTTGGGGGGTTCAGGTCAAAGTTGTTGAGCTTCTTTTTGGGAGAAGGCCCATTTTTAGGGGTTCAGGTCACAGTTGCTGAGCTTTTTTTAGGGGAGCCAGAGTTGTTGAGCTTCTTGGGGGGGGGGAGCCAGTGATCTACCAGTGATCTACCGGTAGATCACGATCTACCTGTTGGACGTGCCTGCTCTAGAGTTCCTGAAAAGAACAGGGCGCAAATGTAATAAATCTTGAAAAGAAAATGAAAGAGGAAGAAGCACAAAGTTCCTTACTTTTGAGCCAAGGTCAAATTTGAATTTGCTCGTGTCTTCTTCACCCACTGCAGTGGCTTCCATTCCTTTGGTCTTCATAGCATTGTAAAGAACAGATGTGATCTTTAAGAGCTCCTTCACTGCATAGCCATCTGCTTGGTAGAGCTTCTTGGTGTTGAGCTTGATGTGAGCTTTTGTCGCCTGTTAGAAAGCCAAAAATAAATGCTGATTTGTTTTACTGGATCTGCTTTGGCTTTCATAAAGCTGCTTCATCGCGTATTTAGGCCATGCTCTGGGATCGCCAGACTCTGAAGAGGCAGATCTCAAACACCTCCTCGAAGAACACAACTTATACATCTTAGCAAGTGTTTCTATTTTTAAAAGACGCTTTTGGCCATGCAATAGTTGTAACACAGTAATTCGGACTGCAAAAAGACAGCTCAAGCCGTTCCCTGATGCTGTCAGGATAAAAATGACCCTTATACAGCAAACACCTTTGGCATCAAGTGGTTCCCTAATTAGCCCGAAGAGAAAACTCAGCACAGCAGGCTTTGTTGATCTACTTCACCAAGGGTGGAACTGCAGCTGATCAGACCTTGACTTAATTGGCACTTAAGTGCTGCCTGCCCGTGCCCACACACAGGTCAGTGGCTTCCCCACCCCACTGTGAATTGCCGTAATGAGATCACTTACCTTAATGAATTCTTCCCTTTCAATGATTCTTGTGGACAGGCAATTCAACATTTATCTATTAAATTACTCTGTTTTGCTCTCTCTCCCTGGTATGTGCCATGAAATCAATCCAACACCTCTCCGTGAACACACATAAACATTTACCATCTGGAAACTAAAAGGAAGGGTGCTGAGGAGAGGAGGGAGTTCCACAGTGGGGATCAGCAGGAGAATGGAAGGTGCTGGCAGGGAACTGTATGTAGTAGTTCAGAGCATGGGGGAAAAAGCCAGAGGGGTGGGTGGGGTTCCTCCATATATAATTTCAAAATGGAAAATATTTATAAGTAACGAAAGAATGAAGGCATAGAAAAACAAGTAATAATAAAGTAGCAGGTTTGCATTTCAATATATTTAACCCTTGCCAAAGAACTGAAGACTCTTCACTTTTGGATCACACTTCTTGGAGTAACAACCCTCTAGCCAAGAGGGTTGTTACTCAAATGCCTGGGTGCATGTAGCAGAATCACAGTTTACAGGAATAGCATATTAATGAAAGGAAGAAAATATGGGGGAGGAATATTGGGGCTGCCATCCATGGTTAATTCTCCAATTTGTTTCTGAACAAGTATGACGTGAGATACAATCCTGAGATCTTGTCTATCTTCATCTATTTTATTTCCACAACTTTGTTGCTGTTTATACAGTGGTCACAGCTTGGGTAACTTGCATTTTGTATTGTGTACACATATATTTGCATATGCTGACATGTTTATGTTTCAACCATCACTTCTGTTTTGTTACTTGGGTTCCTGTGATTTTGTATTTTAGCTACTCATAGTTCACTCCATGACATGAGTGGATACTCAAAGAGCTAAATGCATAGATGGGGATGGTGTGGGCCAGGGTGGTAGAAGAAAGGTTTGCCTTGAGAGGCTCTTGGCAGAAAGGTGACATATTCCCCTGCTAAGCAAGATGGAAATATTTTCACCCCCCAAACATCAGTGCCTGCAGACAACACAATTTGCTTTGGACAAACCATTAGGAAGAAAAAGCAGGGAAAGTGCACAGCAGGAGGGGAGACCTGCAAGGAGGAGGTTTCAACAGCCCATGTGAAGTTTAGCCTAGACACTGATAAAAGCTTCAGCAGGGAGGTACAACAAGGAATGGCTACCTTAGAAATGCTGAAACCGAATAAGAGGAAAGATCAAGTGATTGCTTGATGTGAGCATTACATGAAACAACCTCAGCAAGAATAGAGAAAATGTAATTGCTAGACCAAAAATGGCATTTCTTTATAGACACTGAAAAGACCTAAGCAATTTTTGAGCAGCCCAGAAAAGGAAGAAGTGGTATAGAAAAAGTATAATGGGCAATTGTTTAAAAACAACAACAAGCCAAGTGTTTTTCCTTCTATTTCTTTCAGCCAGAAGATTGTGAAGAGTTGCTTCATGACAGCATTGAGTGCAAAGTTTTGAAAGAAATTGTAATTTCTATACTGGTAGCACCTACAATGTCAGTTTCACTGGGAGGCTGGTGGAAAGCATTCTGAAGGTTATCGTTAAAAACTGAAGTGCTACAGATCCATTTAAAAAACGAAGACGAAAAATCAATGATTGTTATGGAAACAGAGACCAAAGTTAGTAATGTGAAAAATAATGTACTTTCCGTATTTCTCAAAATAGCAATAAAAGTGCCAGTCCTATAGGTTTAGAAATAAAACACTTGAGTGATATTCACATCTGCTACCAGCAAAACATTTGCAAAGGTCAACAGTTCTTCCTAGTCTATCACTTTAAGATTGACTCAATTACACCAGCAACATTTCAGAACTACCTTCATCTTATTCTGGTACCCACTCTTGTTCATTTAATTTCTACTGGATGTGTTCCACAGAACAACAGGAAAATAAAACTATCCAATATGGACAGCAGAAGCAGTGTGTAAGACTCAATTCCAAGGAAGTTTATTTTCAATAGTATGGTAGTAAATCAGTGCCTTGACCTTGCTTGAGATATTGTATTATAAGTTATTTGTCACTTTTCTTGTCTCATACACTTGAAGACAAAGGTGATTGTAAGTTGGTGTTCAAACTTGAAATGAAAAGTCATGTCACATAGAAAGCTGTCTTACATCAAATAGACCATTAATCCACTTGGCTCAATGCTGTCAACTCTTTGATGGCAACAGCTCTCTGGGGATTCAGACACAATTCCCCCCCCCCCCCAGCTCTATCTGGAGATGTTGGGGATCCCACCGGGAAGCTACTACATATAAAGCATGTGCCCTACCACTGAGTAGCATCTATATCAGGGATGAAGAACCTGTGGTCCTCCAGAAGTACTTGGACTCCAGCTCTCATCAGCCCTAGTCAACATGGCCTATGGTCAGGCATGATAGGAGTTCTAGTCCAACAACATATGGAGGGTTACAAATTCCTCGTTCCTGGCCTACACCAAGTTTCACTGTTATCTATCAATGCTCAGAGGAGATTTCATATTATTGTGTGCTTCTCATCTTTTCTGGCTGTCAAAGATCATGGAAACACTGCTGTCGGAACTAATCTTCATGAGATATTCCATGTGGTTTGTGACCCCCCCCCCCGCCCCACTATTGCAGATGCTGCCATCACCAGAAGAATTGGGGGTGTGTGTGTGTTGTTTAAAGCTTGGGGGGGAAGCTTGGGAGGTGGATTTGGCCCATGAGCAGACAGTCCACCACCTTCCATATACATCTCCCCCACCATTCTGCTGTAGGAACGAAAGATATGGGTAATTTAATATCCCCTAAGAAGTTCTCATACATCCAATAATCTTACTGTATGTAGAAATTGAGATAAGTGACAAAAGTGATGGTTAGGATTGCAATGATCCAATCCACCCATACAAAAGCCAATTGGAGAGTGAGACTAAGAAAGTGAAGCCACTGTAAGTCTAAGCAAAAAAGAGTCAGGCTTGGTTCTCAATGGTTCCTGAACTATACAGTCTGAAATCTGGAGCACAGCTGAGAGGGGTGGATAGCAAAGCCCACCTGCTTCCCAGGTAAATGCCAAGGACAGGATAACATGTAACTGCATTCTTTTATTGTTTTTTAAACCAGAGTATTCACCATTTCGGGCTCTCTTTTAAAAAGAAAATCTGAATTTCTATTGGCATTACAAGCCTCCACTAAATACAATCTATCTTTATTTTTTTCATATTTCCTCTGTAGTGCAACTGAGCCCTCTTACAATCTCTCTTGTCTAAGTTACCTTCCCAAGCCAATAGTCTTAAGAACATGAGAGCCCTATGGAAAGAAGCCAAAGGCTCACAAAATCCGGCATCCTGCTTTTCACAGTAGCCCGGGATAAATGTTCAAGAAGTGCACAAACAGGACATCTAAGGCAACAGAGCACTGCTGGTCCTGCTGCCCATCAACTGCCTCTTAATTGGAATGTTTCATTTAGCTAATGACCAGTGACAGGCACATCCTTCTCTTAATGTTACCTCAGCCAGAGGCCATCACCCCATCTTGCAGCAGATCATTCCATTAATTTAATTATGCTAGATGTATGGATGTACTTTTTGTGATCTGTCCTGACCCTACGATAACCAATTTCATTGGATGACCCAATTCTAGTGTTACAAAAGACAGAGAAATTTCTATCTATGCATGATATGGAGAAAGTGGATAATTTGACAACTTTTTATTATGTTGCCCTTAGTCATCTTTTTCTAACATAAAAAGCTCCAAATGCCTCACACCTTTCCTTGCAGGAAAAATGCTCCATTAACCTGATCATGTTGCTGCCTTTTTCAGTACCTCTGTATCTCTACAGTTCCCTTTTTTGAGATGAAGTGACTGGAACTGGGTTCAGTACAATATTGGGATTTTTAAATTTTCTGTCCCTTTCCTAATAATCCCCAGTATGGAATATGCCTTTTTCACAGTTGATACTCACAGAGTTGACATTATTATTGAGCCCCAAGATCTCTTTCCTGGTTAGTCATCATCAGTTCAGAGGATGGCTGAACATGTCACCGTATATGTGAAGTTATGGTGGTTTGTGCATATCTTTACACTTAATCATACTGAATCTCATTTGCCATTTTGCTGCCTATTCACCCAGTTGGAGAAATCCTTTAGGAGCTCTTCACAGTCTACCTGAGTTATCACCATCACCATCTACTATATATTTTAGAATATGGTTCTCTATGCATTCGTTTGTCTCTTGAAATATCATCACCAAGCTCAGCATGAGGGTTCCCAAGGTGGGGGTGGCAGTTTTTGTCAACATTGGGATGCCAAACATCATTGTGAATTAAGATGGCAGTCCAAAATGTTACTTTAGTGTGCCTTCACCTGGTTTTTGGCTGATTTCAAACTTGGCACGAGGGTTCGTGTAGTGGGGCAGTAGTTTTATTTGGGGGGGGAGGGTTGTATTTATTGAAGATTTTCTTAGGTTACAAAAGTACATACATTGTCTCCGTTTTCAGATCATAAAGTCCTTTTTTCAGATCATTTATTGTCGATGTGAGACTTTAATATTGTATACAGTATAAGGTGGGGAGGGAGACAGAAGGGGGGTTGAAAGAAGGGGGTGGCAGTAGTTTTTGTTGACAATGGGCCACTGGCCACCATTCTGAATCAAGATGATGGACCAAAACATGACTATGGTGTGACTGCCTGATTTTTGGCAGCCATTTTGGGTGCTGCTGAAGAAATAGTTGTCCTGCTTTTTCAACATTGTACCTAGTTACTTATTTTTTCTTCTTCCAGGACCACAGCTACATTTCCCCAATGCCAATGGCGCTGATGTGTACCACAGGTCCAACCTTATCAACCAGACATGCATTGACTGCAACCTTCACACCTGGCTGGTATGTCAAGTCAACGCATCCATCACAAACCCATCTATTCCAGAGCCAAAGCCATAGTTCTATGTTAAGAGTGAGTCATCACATTACACCAATAGAAGGATATTTATAATGACCAAATCATCCACTGTCAATAAAGTCTTTAATATTTTCAGTCTCAGGATCTATATTTAGCCTCCACTTGCAACACAAGACCAATTCTCCTTAGTGTATTCCTGGGCAGTTATTTTAAACCTATATGAATCTAATTTTACATTGTTTGCATTTGGAATTAAAGTCACAGTGGAAAGGATGTGTCAATCAATAAAACGCTAGCAAGACTCGGCAAGGCAAGAGGAGACCTGCTGGTCTCTCCCCCTCACTTCATGGTGAAGCGTAAAATAAATAGACTCACCATAAATTGAGCAACCGCTTTAATGAAAAAGACCCGATCCTGCTCCGTATCAACATCTGAAGGAATATCAGTCTGAGGCTCATACCTGCAAAATGAAACAGCTCTAGCAGTTTAAAAGGTATGCTGTTAGAACATATTATTTTAGCAAAATGTTTCAAACCCGGTGCTTGTGACAAAGAACTTTTAAAAAGAAAAACACACATACTGAATACATAAAAATCAACACAGGCAGTCAAAAAAAGGCAATATTTAGAGCCCCAATACATCAAGAAGCAAGAAACAGATCCCAGGACAGTGCAACCACTCACTGGGAAGTACAAATGCCCTCTGAAACAAAACAGACCTAGCTTGACCCTAGAAAACCAGCAGCAAAGGGGCAAAAATCATCTCTCCCAGAAGGGATTTGTAGAGCCAGGTTTTTGCAGTCTTGGAGGACCACTACAATAAGGTCCCACATGAAGACTGACTTTGTATTTGTCGTCAACCTCAGGTGGAAGACATTTTGAAACCTTCATTCACAAAAGCAAGCATGTACACCCTAGCAGAAATGGTCATGTTTCTTTTGAGTGACAACAATAGTTTTGTAACACAGAAGTGGTCTTCTATGTACTAGCTACAAAAAGAAAAATCAGGAAAAGGGATTTAGATGAAATCGTTATAAATTGTTGTGATTTGGAGGTTAATTTGAAATCAAGCTGGATATGAGTTTGTTAGTGTCTCTGGTAACCTCTCTCTTACATCATAGATCTTGGCTCATATTATGGATGTATTATTTTTATTATTTATTAAATTTGTATACCATCCTATACCTGTAGCTCACCTGTAGTGTGTCACTAGGGTGGATGTATGATCTGTACTGTTTTAGTGGTACTGTTGCTGCAAGTTTGTCATGGCCTTTGGCTAGAACAATAAACTTACATTGTGTTTGATTTGAGAAAACAGTGTGAGGCGATTTTAATCTCAATAACATGTATGGCTTTGAACTGAGGAAGAGCCAATGGTTTAGTTGCTCAAATATCAGTATGAAAGAAAGCTTCAAAGATGTTCTAGAAAGCAGAACCTAAAGTTCATCTGTAAGCCTGTTCTTTTCCAAAAATCCAAGTATTCCTCTGGTGATTATCACATTTTATCTGATATTTGCTTTCAAATGAGGATAAAGTACCAACCTTTTCACCAGCCAAATGAGTATCTCTGAAACCAGCATGAAGTTTGGAGTGCGAAAGTTCTCCATCGAGATGAGCCGGGGATAGCCTAGAGACCTCATCATCTCAGTAAAATCTTGAGAAACAAATATGCAATTTTTAAATGTATACAGCATCATGATCTCCTGTCCTTACATCTCAATCTCAAAGCTAAAACAGTTTTTTTCCAATTATACATGGGAAAGGTATATTGTAGATCATACATATATTCTCTAACTCACTAGTTATCAACTAATGGATTATGACCTAATACTAGGCCTATGGTGGGTAGCAGCAACAACAAAACTTTCTTTCTAATAAGAGAAAAGCAGCAGACTGTGATAAAGAAAATGGCTTCTGTGCTGCATTTAAAGGTTGATCCAGTGTCTGTGAAGTCTGCTCTAAAGCTCTTCTAATGTGAACTATTCTTCTCAAATAGTTGTACCCTGCAATGGTCAACCCTTCATTGACCTTCTCTCACGGCTGTGCTACGAGAACTGCCAGTGTGAGCAAAGCCAGGGCAGCAATTTCAGAAACAGGATTAATTCCAGTTGAGTTTATGGGCATTGGACATGCATAATGGCAAAGGACAGGAGTTTTCGAGGGTGCTGCTGAATCTGTGCACCACATTTCAGAGCAGGAAGTGCCAGCAAATGAAAACGAATTGGCTGTCATCCTGTTGCTTTCCATAGTTCATTAACTAGAAGGATAGTGTTTATTTTCTGGCAAACTGGGGAAATTTGACAGGAGATTAGTCACTAACTGATGTTAACAAGTCAGTCACAAGTCTGAGAAGAACAAACTGAATTCAGTTGTGCATAGATATCAATTAAAAAAACCCCAAAGAGAACTACAGCACAATTTCTGATGTGCTTTTTAAGACATGAGCCATAAATTATTATGTGTACCTATGATGATGATGCTTGGAACTGCTTCTCTTCAGAGCTCAAATTACCAAAGGGCCCCTGTAATTTTTGTGTGCCAGCTTGTTCAGCAAATGCAGGGATAGCCAATGCTGAGCATTTCAGATGTGCTGGACTGCAGCTCCCTTAATCCTTCACCACTGACAATGCTGGTCAATGAGTTGTAGTCCAAAACATCTGCAAAGCACCATACTGGTTATCAGTGACCTACTGTGTTTAGAAGACTAAGGGAAAAGGACATGACATTGGAGGTAATCCAGAGTTGAGGTTTGTGGGTTTCATAGGCCCCACTTTTCCTCATATAACTCAAACAATACCTTCCTGCCCACCTGCCATCTTCAAAATATCACCTCCCTCTCTTCCTTAAAATCTCTCCTCAGAACCTACCTTTTACATGCAGTCTTTCCTTGCAGCCTCAAATCAGAAGTGGGAGACCTATGGGTCCTCCATATTTTGCTAAACTAAAAGCTGCCACCATCATTGACCATCAGCCATGCCAGATTGGAGTGATGGGAGCTGGGGTCCAATAACAACTGAATAGCCACAGGTTCTTAATCCCTGCCTTTGATCTCTGCACCTGAAACCAAGACTAAAATACTACGGATTTTAAAACTATCATTTTAACTATTGTTTTTGGATATGGTCTTATTGGATTTTATGTTGCAAGCAGCCAGCCTACAGGGAGGAAGGGCAAGATAGAAGTAAACCCTACCGTTATGCTCTCCTGTTTACTTCCCTGCTCCAGTCAATCTTCCTTCCCTCCATATTTTGCAACTGTTGTGCTTAAATTTGTAAGCTCCTTGGGGCAAAGACATCATCCTCTTCTTATTACATAGGGAATTCCATGCACATTATTAATATATCAAAAATAACAATTATTTACACATCACCCTCAATATACATGGCATTTTGCAGAGATTATTGTGCCAATGTGAGATCTGCACACAAGGCTTTTGCAATTTAAACTTTGACAGCCAGAAACGTTAAATGTAGGTTGTGGCCAGGTTTTTCAAAGGAAGGGTAGAAAATGCAATTACATGTTTTAATGCTTGCATAGATTTGAAGATGAGTACTGGTGGATTGGGACGCGGGTGGCGCTGTGGGTTAAATAAACCACAGAGCCGGCCCTAGGGCTTGCCGATCAGAAGGTTGGCGGTTCGAATCCCTGCAACGGGGTGAGCTCCCGTTGCTTGGTCCCTGCTCCTGCCAACCTAGCAGTTCGAAAGCACGTCAAAAGTGCAAGTAGATAAATAGGTACCGCTCCGTCGGGAAGGTAAACGGCGTTTCCGTGCGCTGCTCTGGTTCGCCAGAAGCGGCTTTGTCATGCTGGCCACATGACCTGGAAGCTGTACGCCGGCTCCCTCGGCCAATAAAGCGAGATGAGTGCCACAACCCCAGAGTCGGTCACGACTGGACCTAATGGTCAGGGGTCCCTTTACCTTTATCAGTGGAATACGCCAGAGGTTTTCAAACCTTTTTGAATCCACGGCTCCTTTGACCGAATACATTGTTTCTGTGGCACCCTTGTGGGGCTCAGGAGCCCAGTTATGTCAACCTGTGCTTGCAGAGTTGGCAGCCTCTCACTTTTTTTCAAACACCCTCCCTTGTGGAGTGTTCCTTCAGCTTCCTCTCCTCTCCCCTCACTTTGGGAGTCCTCCAGGCAGCCACTACCGGTACCACCGCCCTCCGGTTACTGAGCTGCTTCCCCCCCCCCCCCGGCTGGCAGACTGGCTGGCTGGGCTCCCTCACCCACTGGCTTGCTGACTCCGAGGTCGCCTCAGCTCCTGGCAACCAGCACACCCTGGCCATCCCCAGAGGCACCATTCGCCTGCAGAGCTTGAAGCCAGGGCTGCTGCAACAAACAGCTGTGCAAGTCTTTGGGAGGCAGAAACATGAGAAAGCATCAGAGGCAGGAGGGAAGGAAAGAGGGACAGAGGCCAGTGTTGCCCACGGCACCCCTGACCATCCTTCAAGGCACCCCAGGGTGCCACGGCACACTGGTTGAAAACCATCGGGTTAAGCAATAGGCTTCATGGCAAAGGTGAATTTTGAAGTGTCTGGTAAAAGTAGGATTTAATATAGATCCTCTTGAACTACCACAAAAGCTGGGGTTTGTTAGCATCCTATGGAACTTAAGTTAAGAAGACCCCCATAAGAGCCACATTTCTGCGAAGATGTGGTTTTTAGCATGCTGTCTATAGACACGAACATAAGCTTTGAATTCGGGGTGGGGTGGATCAGGTGTAAAAATTATGCAGATCTGAGAGGATTACAGACATGGTCAACAACAGGTTCGGTGCCTGAGGCCTGATCAACTTTGGGAGCCAACGTGAGCAAGCGCGTGCTGGACTACGGTCAAGAAACCCAGATTCAAATCCCCCTTTAGCTATGAAGCTCACTAGGTGACCCTGGCTAGTCAAGAGTCTCTCAGCCTAACTAGCCTGCCTCACAGGGGTTGTTGTAATGATAAAACGATAGCGCGGGATGGGGGCATGTACGCTGCCCTGAGCTCCTTAGGAAAGGTGGAATCGTAACAGTGATTAATAATTAACCCCCACATTGGTGGTACGATCAGCGATGCCCGGGAACAGATCGGATGTTGGACACTGCATCTCTGTGGAGCTATATAGCGGGCAACCGTTCCTTCAAGCACATCGGGAAGATGGAGGGCGGGGAGGCGGGTGGGACTCTAAACGAATTAAGGCAACTCGACTCACTCCGGAGGTCGCGAAAGGACATGGTGGCTCCAGGAAACTCTGCGGAATATCCTCTGCTGTTTTGACTCACTCGGCTAACGCTACACTCGCCGAGGCTTCCCCGCGCAGCTTTTCGAGACCAGGCCGCGGCGCTTTGGTCGCTATGACAACAAGGCTACGGCGCGCCGCCGGGCTCAAACCACGCAGGAAGACAAAGAAACGCCTTTGAAAGAAACGGGAGATAAATCGAATGCGAAGCTCAGACGCGGGAATGGGCGGGGCTAGCCTGGAATCACAGCTGCTTCTGAGGCCCTGTGACAAGAGAGGGGCGTGGCTTAGCTGGTCGTCGGAGACATTTAAACACTCAGAGTTTTTTATTTGCATCATGGGTGTAGCTGGGGGGGGGGGGGAGGGAGGGGAAGCTCCCCAACCCTAAATCAATAAATATATATAGCAAACTGAGGTTCTGCCTTCACTAACAAAAGGCCTTCCCCCCTAACAAAAATCCTGGCTACGCCCATGGCGTACGTTATATTTTATCTGCATTCATTCATTCATTTATTTTCTCTACCAGATTTGCAATATTTACTTCATGTGCAATATTTCTAGGCTGCCTTTCAAAAAAAATTTTTTATAAAAACTTTACCAGTCAATCCCTCTTCCTACAGAACTCTGGGAATTGTAGCCATGTGAGGGGACCTGTAACAAACTACAATTCCCAACATTGTTTGACAGCAGCTATGAAGCTATAAAGTAGTATGATACTACTTTAAATGCATGGGGGCCTTATTCTGAGCCCCAGCTGCTGACACATTCACTATAAAGGTACAAATTGACACCTACATGCAACATAGAATGAATCACATTCATTTTGTGCCAGAGTAGCCTTAATGGTAATCTTTGCAAAGGAACAAGTGTGTGTTTGCACTACAGTGGTACCTTGGGTTACAGACGCTTCAGGTTACAGACTCCGCTAACCCAGAAATAGTACCTCGGGTTAAGAACTTTGCTTCAGGATGAGAACAGAAATTGTGTGGTGGCGGCACGGCAGCAGTGGGAGGCCCCATTAGCTAAAGTGGTACCTCAGGTTAAGAACAGTTTCAGGCTAAGAACAGACCTCCAGAACGAATTAAGTTCTTAACCCGAGGTACCACTGTACTGTATAGTTTCAGCATCAGAAGCATTTATGTACTTAAGCACCGGAAATTATGTTCCTAGCCCCCTGCGTCTCTGCACACCATTCCTCCTTATCTTCAGTCATCTAATGAAAGTGACAGTTCACATCATCACAGTTTCATAACAGATGCCTTTGACTAACCTCTTCTGAGAGTCTTTTGTTGGAGTGATGGAGGGAAGCTGCTAATCTGAAAGATGACAGGATACTTTCTGAATATTATTTCTTCAATGATTTCCCCCCCTAGTTTCTCTAGCTATATCTTCTACCTTCTTTCTTTAGACTTTGGTAACATAGTCTACTAGTTGAACTCAAAGAGGGTCTGTGGAAAAATATGCTACTTGTTCTAGCTCAGGTGTGGGGAACCTTTGGCCTTCCAGATGTTGCTGACCTACAACTCCATCACACCCAGCAAGCATGGCCAATGGTCAGGGATGATGGAAGCTGCAGTTCAGCAAGCAGGAGCAGGCAGGTGGCTTGCAATGGAACCAGCTCTTAGGATTCTGCCGCCAAAGGCGGCTACTTCAGTCTGCCTCATGGGTGGGTTGGCACTGCCCTAGGGATCTGATGTGAGAGTAGTGGACTTTGGCTGTCTAATGAAGCATGTACACCAGAGCTTTCCAAACTGTGTGCCACGACACATTAGTGTGTCGGCTGCAGTGTGTAGGTGTGTCGTGTGAACGCTCCCTGCACTCCTCCTGGGGCTGGAAAGGGGTTGGTTTAACCTCTGGTTGGCTAGTAAAACTGAATTACCGTGTCATGAAATGATGCATGTCTAAAAAGTGTGTCACCAACATGAAAAGTTTGGAAAGCTCTGATGTACACAATTCCTCCACATATGCTCAGTTGGGATATTTTAAAAGATGGAAGTGAGGGGGGCGGCAGCAAGGGAGTCTACCTACTTATTTTAAAGGAGGGTTGTCTAACTAGTTATTATCTTGGGCTTCCATACTGATCTTTTACTTACTGAATTATTTATAAAATGCTGGATATCTTAATTGGGATGTTAAAAAGCCAGCAAGCTTTGTATGACTTTTCTTAAGGCTATATATTGTGTTAAACAGCAACAGGAGCAGAAAACACCCAGCGAGCAATTTCACAAATGCAGAAAATGCAATTTCAGAATAAAAATACTGTAGGCACCCCCCCCCCAATGACTTATGAGATGATATGTATGGGATGGGATCACAGTAGGTATGAGTACAAAAGCTTCCGTAACCCCTCAGATTTATCTTATTTTATTTTATTTTGCTATTAGGTCCACCTCTTAGCCTGGGTGCTTAACACTGAATATTAGCCTGTGAGGAGACACAGTTTGACATAATCTGTGAGGGGGCTGTGAATGGAAATAAATGCAAATATTAAAAAACACCAATAGACCTCCGGTGACCATTCTTCCCATGGAAGTCTAATCTGGGTAAATGTGGCACTTCAGAGACAAATCACCACTCAGAAAAACCGGGAGGGCTATTATTATAATTAATATAATTATACTAATTTATTTAATTATACTGTTGTTGTTTAGTTGTTTAGTCATGTCTGACTCTTCGTGACCCCATGGACCCGAGCACGCCAGGCACTCCTGTCTTCCACTGCCTCCCGCAGTTTGGTCAGATTCATGTTGGTAGCTTCGAGAACACTGTCCAACCATCTCGTCCTCTGTCTTCCCCTTCTCCTTGTGCCCTCACTCTTTCCCAACATCAGGGTTTTTTCCAGGGAGTCTTCTCTTCTCATGAGGTGGCCAAAGTATTGGAGCCTCAGCTTCAGGATCTGTCCTTCCAGTGAGCACTCAGGGCTGATTTCCTTCAGAATGGATAGGTTTGATCTTCTTGCAGTCCATGGGACTCTCAAGAGTCTCCTCCAGCACCATAATTCAAAAGCACCAATTCTTTGGCGATCAGCCTTCTTTATGGTCCAGCTCTCACATTATGCAATTGTCCAATTTCTCCCCCCCCCCAAAGCTTTTCCCAGAAGAAAGAAGTGAAGGGATCCTTTTACATCCTGGCCTCAAACCCATGCACCCACCCCTCCAGGACTAAAATAATTATCAACACCTGCCCAGCATTTACATCTTTCTTGACACTAAAGGAGAGAAGAGCTCGTTGTGAGGCGCCGCCACAGCCTCTGCTCATAAATGAAACATTTCCCTCCTCATGTCAGCAGTCGCTCTAACTAGATATAACGAAGGCACTGATTTGCCAAGTCTTCCTCCGCAGCACTTCGACTGTCAACCTTAAACCTGTCTGCAATTCCATCATGGAAACCTTGCAAAATTCTGGCATTAGAGGGGCAATCAGTGGCTGGTTTTTCGGTTATGAGTCAAACTGAGGGGCCATTTTAGTCATCAAAGGTTGGGATAATCAGGCACCTGGCCCACAGTTCCTCCTGTCTGTCCACTTGCTTTGCAGCCTTCACTTGTCTCTCCTCCTCCTCTCTGGGCAATGGTGTGGATAGAGCCCAGAGGGGAACCCTCTCCTCACCCTGGCTCTCTGCCGATTTGTCCCAAGTCCTGTCTATATAAAGGAAGAGCCTGGAGTGCACAAATGAACAACTGGGAAATGGGGGCAATATGCACCCCTTACCCATTTCTTAACCTTATTCAGATTGCCTGTTGGACCCCAAAGGAACTGAGGCTGGAGAAACAGCATAGGCAATTTACATGAGTGGTTCCTTGGAGGGAGGAGGAGAGGACTTCTAGGAGCTGTCTGGGCGGGGTCTTGTGCCACTGGAAAACAACAAATAAATCTCCTTCCTTGGAATCTCTTTCCCTGAATTCTTTTGCTTGGAGGAGAGATTTGTTAGGTGGGGTGATCTGATGCAAAGATAGTGTACTCTTAAAATTAATAATTATGTAGGGGAAAGAATTTCAGTAGATGCAGCTTTTCATACAAGAAAACCAGCTAAAATTCTACACAACAGTTAGAGACACAGGAGTCGTGCCTTCCTTTATATTTGGCCACAAATGGGTAGTCTCGTGGCCCTCCAGGGCTCCCTGTCTGGCCCTTGGGACCCTCCCTAGGTCACACAACCTCCCAAGCCACACCCCTCACCAACCCTGCTTTGCAGCCTAATTGAGGGGTTTTGCAAGGCTGGAGTGTATCTTTAAACTCTGGTGATGCCTCTTGCTTGTCTGGATGGAAAACACAGGGGTGTGTGGGTGTGGGTGTGTAGAAGCTAGTCTACTGTACAAATAGGGATGTGGGTGGCGCTGTGGTCTAAACCACTGAGCCTCTTGGGCTTGCCGATCGGAAGATCGGCAGTATGAATCCCTGCGATGGGGTGAGCTCCTGCTGCTCTGTCCCAGCTTCTGCCAACCTAGCAGTTTGAAAGCACACCAGTGCAAGTAGATAAATAGGTACTGCTGCGGCAGGAAGGTACCGATAAATGGCGTTTCCGTGCGCTCTGGCTTCCGTCATGGTCCTTCATGCGCCAGAGGTGGTTTAGTCATGCTGGCCACGTGACCCAGAAAGCTGTCTGTGGACAAACGCCGGCTCCCTCGACCTGAAAAGCGAGATGAGCGCCGCCACCCCATAGTTGCCATTTTGACTGGACTTAACCATCCAGGGGTCCTTTACCTTTTACCTTTACTGTACAAATATAAAATACACACCTGTTGCTCCACCCACTTTTGCCCCTAGCTCCACCCACCATTGGCATGTGGTCCCCAGAAGGCTGCCATAAATGGAACGCGGCCCTCGGGCTGACAAATGGTTCCCACTCCTGCATTTGGTCATCACCACCACCATCATCATTCCTGCATCGCAGGGGGTTGGATTGGATGGCCTTTGGGATCCCTTCCAACTCTACTAATTCTGTGATTCTAAGGGAAAGCATCATGGCAAGGAGTGTGTTGAGACTAACCCTGACTTACAGCCCTTGCCCAAAGAACGAGCAGCAGCAGGGATCTTTCTTCCCCTTTCCCTGCATGAAACAACATTACAAGAACTTTATAGCAGGAGCAAGTGCTTGAGTTTGCTTTGGTTCCCTCCAGCCTGCTCCCAGTCGCTTTTGTGCTGTGCCTTTTAGATTGGAAGCCTGAGGGCAAGGAGTTTATTATTGATTGTTGTGAGCCTCTCTGGGAGACTTTTGTGGCTGAAGTTCCTTCTCAAAGTGCTTTTAAGAAATAAATGTTCCAGTTCCGGGCAGACCAATGGACGACTAGGGCTGTGTACACATTTAAAGCCCTCCCTCCTCCCCGAATCCAGGGAACTGTAGTTTACCCATCTCAGAGCTACAGTTCCCAACACCCTTAACAAACTGCAGTTCCCAGTATTCTTGAAAGGTGGTGGTGGAATAAACTTTAAATGTGCGTTAAATGTATGGCTTGTATGCAGCCCTATGTGCCCTGAACACCCAATTTCTAAAAGCATTTTGAGTGTGCTTTGAATGTGTTTTAAATATATGGTGTATATGAAGCCTGGGTGGTGCAATGAATGTGTTGCATTGGTCAAGTGTTCTCTTTTACTATATGTTTAATTCTACCATAGGGCCCTTTCAGACGACCCACCGTCCCGATGTATTTTGGGGGATGTTAGATGATGTTGGCCGCTTAATGAGCATTCATCCTGATTTGTTTGCAGTGAGAGTAGATGATGTGGCAACAAAGCAAGTGCTATGTCATACTTTCCAGTGCATTTCCCCTGTCCACTTTCCTTATCACAAAATGGTCAGATATTTTGGGGAAGCGGGTTTGTTGTGCAAGAGGAAAGACAAGCAGGGTGGAGTGCTCCTGTTTTGGATTCTAGCCAACCAGCCATGACCTTCTCCAGGTTACTCCATTCCATTCTACCTCCCTCCTTGGTTGCCCCCCTCCAACCTTCATTCAGCATTCTCCATTCTCATTGCAGTGTTTCCAGAGTACCCTCTCCCCTTCATTCACCCGCAACAATGATCTTTTGCACTTTATAAACCTCGTGGTTCCTCTCAACCTTGCTAATATCTCCCTCTCATGCATGCGTGCATTGCTAAATAAGGTACCACGCTCATAGAACGAGTTTGCTATTAGCATATAGAATAGCCAGGAATTTGCAGAGCTTTACGTGGAAGCAGCTAAGCCTAGAGAACACAGAATCTCCCTGCCCACAGACAGTGCATCTCTGAGTATCAAATACTAGGCAGACAACAGTGGAAGGCGTGTGGGTTTCCCAGAAGCATCTGGCTGGCCATGATTGGAAACAGGATACTGGTCCAAGGGTGAAAAACACATGTTTCATCAGCAAACACAAGTTCCGAAGCCTGTGGTTGCCAAATAATATCAGCATGGGAAGGTGGCATTTTTCAGCAGGGAAGCAGCAGTGGGGGAGGGGAGGTGTTTAACCTACTTGTCAAAGTGGCCTGTCAGGATTGGGTGAACCCAGGATCCAGCCCACCAACAGAAACAGCAGCAGAAATTGCCAGTGTTTATCTCCGGAGTGGAAATCAATCCAGAGAATTCAATCCATATTTACTGTTGTTGTTGCTTTCAGTCCACAAATGATACATAACTGTTTAAATCAACACCCCCATTTGCACAGTTTCGATCTGGGATGCTATGTATGAGTTAATATGTATATTGTTGTCTGGTTGTAACAGAAAAGTGATGCTGCAACTTCAACCTTGTAATCATGTGATGATTGATTCTATACACCTGTATTGTATTTAACTGCTTGTTGCGGGCGCAGGGCACCAGTCATTTCACCCAATAGATTCACACCGGAGACATTAATTTTGGTTTGGGTTTTTGGCTCTATTTTGGCCACAACTTTATTTAATTACAAATCAAGTGAGTGGTTGCGTAGGCATTGGTTCAACTGTCCAATGGGACAGAGCTGACCCTAGTCAGCACACCAACTGTCCAATCGGGACAGAGCTGACCCTAGTCAGCAGCAAGACTAGCTGTCGCAGCGGGACAGAGCTGACCACTTGTCAGCGATGGGAGACCATTAACTGAAGAGAGTTAGCAGGACCGGATTTGACGTGTCCCCCCTCCCCAGGGGTCCACAGGGACTCCTGCATGGCCCTGCACCCGCCAGGGTTTGGACAGCAAAGTTGAGTCCCCGGATTCCTTTGCGGAATTCCCATAACTCACACCAGTTTGGTGGGAAACGCCCACCCAATCACGGAACCAATGCCTAACCGCCAACCTTACAAGTTGTGACTATTTGCTGTATGGTAGGCAAAAACCACGTGGCTCGGCCAATCTGCCAAATGGACAAAATTCCTACCAGGCCCCTCTCAAGGGGAGGCGACCCCTACCCGGCACAGCAAGGCCAACGTCCACCTATACCAGGGAAGGGGGGGTGGGAGATCCGTAGCTCTAAACGAGTGACAGGAGATCCGCATGGGGATCTAATATAAGGACGCTGGGCTGTCCTTAAATTGCAACATAAAATTCTGCCCTACGACAGGCAGGTCCTGGAAGCTGCGTAGACCCAAGCGTCAAAACCCAAACAAGAAATGCCTTCATGCCCGCCCCGCAACGGGATCTCTCTGCGAGAAATCACTTTGCGGGCGCAGGGCACCAGTCATTTCACCCAATAGATTCACACCGGAGACATTAATTTTGGTTTGGGTTTTTGGCTCTATTTTGGCCACAACTTTATTTAATTACAAATCAAGTGAGTGGTTGCGTAGGCATTGGTTCAACTGTCCAATGGGACAGAGCTGACCCTAGTCAGCACACCAACTGTCCAATCGGGACAGAGCTGACCCTAGTCAGCAGCAAGACTAGCTGTCGCAGCGGGACAGAGCTGACCACTTGTCAGCGATGGGAGACCATTAACTGAAGAGAGTTAGCAGGACCGGATTTGACGTGTCCCCCCTCCCCAGGGGTCCACAGGGACTCCTGCATGGCCCTGCACCCGCCAGGGTTTGGACAGCAAAGTTGAGTCCCCGGATTCCTTTGCGGAATTCCCATAACTCACACCAGTTTGGTGGGAAACGCCCACCCAATCACGGAACCAATGCCTAACCGCCACGAGCCAACGGCTCACCGCCAAAACCACTCACGAACCCAGCCAGGCCCTCAGGGCTCCCTCAATGTCCCCCAACCACAAATCATTCCCCAAAGGAGAGAGATGCACCCCATCTGGGCAAAAAAGGGAAACATCCTTGTAAGAAATCCCAGGGTGAGGGACCCCAAAGCCTCCCAAAGTGAGAACCACCCCCAAAGCCGCACTGTTGGTGCGACTGCGTGCTTTTTCAACAGCAACTGGGGAATGCGCACCCCTCCAAAAACGCCGCTGAAGGAGGTACGACCAAAATAAACGAACCTGAGGAAATAAAATAGCAATTTCCTGCAAATCGTGCCGCATTCTGTCACGAAGCAAATGAGATTCCGTGGCAGGCAAATCATTTTCGCCCAGTTGCAGGACAAAAGCATCAGGTGAACCTGCCCTTGCAGCACGATTTTGCAAAAAAGGGATCAACTCCTCCCACAACATTCCCCTCTTGCCCCACCAAGAAACATGAACATGAGGTGGAAGTCCAAAATTAGGCGTTAGTCCTGCCTCCCGAGCTCTGGCGCCGGCCCAGTACACAATGCTGTGCCCAACGATCCAAATTCGCACGGGTGCAGGACCTACAACAAGAACAAAACAAAACACACATTAACGCCTGACGTAACGTTTATAGGCATCAGACCTCCACCGCCCCAATTCCTTGATTCTATCAACAGAAAGCCCCCCAACGGGCAGCCGCCGTGGCCGCACCAATCCTAAAGGAATGTGGAGCATAACCAGAGGCAGAGTGGCCACAAGCCGCGATGGCCTTACGCATGATTTTTGAAAACTGCTGCCTGGTCAGGGGCGAGCCATCCTCATGCACCAAAAACAGGGAAAATCCTGTGGGGCGCACTGCTAAATACCGGGCAGTATCCTTCACTGGGCAGGGACCCTTTTTTCCCGTGGCCGGGAGCCGCATCACCACCCCCCGACCCAATTGGTCAGTTTTTGAATTGCGCACAGTGATGACCAACTCAGATGACATCAGGTCAACATCACTGAGCAACAATTCCCGGGAACCCACGGTCCTGGAAGCTTCAAGGACCACTTCCCCGACCCGCAGGGCCCCAAAGAAAGCCAAAGAAAATGCAGCCGAGAAAAGGCGCGCCTCAAAATGCGACCAGCAAACGTGACGAAGCCTGGTCCTCATGTCAGTTAACAGAGACAATGTGATAGGATGCCGCGCCGGAACCCGAGACGGAGCCATCCTGGCCCATCCCTTGATAGCCTGGCGAATAAAAAACTCATCACAGGGGTCCTTCTTAAAGAAAAGCTTGCAAAAGAATGAAATGGCAGCCGCCTGGATCCGAATTGTCCTAGGCGCACGACCGAGGGCAAAAAGATGCGTAAGATATTCAAGAGCCATGTCAGAAGACGGGGGCCTGGCAAACTGGCCAACCCTTGACAGGCCAAAAACAAACTAAAATCGGACCAGGCTTTTTTTTTTTTTTTTTTTTTTTTTTATATGAAGAAAAAGTGGACGGGGCAACAGAAGAGGCTACTCCCTTCAAAGCTAACTGTCTCCAAGGCTCCAAAGGTGAGTCGGAAAGCGCTCCTGATGCTCTCGCGCTTCCGGAGCCAAAGATCTGAACCGGGCCATCTGAAATCGGGATAAAGCATCAGCAATATCATTAGACAGGCCCGGTACAAAGCGTGCAGAAAAACAATGTTAGCACGCAAACATTGGAGAACAAAAGCCCAGAGCAGGGAAGATACCCTGGGGGAACATGATGACTGCTTAGCCAGCACGCTCACCACCGCCTAATTGTCAATCCAGAAGCATACGCGACGGTCCCTGAATTCCTCGGCCACTGCAATGGGAAAAAACTCGAGAAATGTCAAGTCCCGTGTAATCGCCTCCCCCTGCCAGGCCGCCGGCCAAGGCATGGCACACCAGCGACCCTGCCAATACAGCCCCACCTAAGGAACCTGCAGCGTCAGAGTAAACCTGGAAGCATTGCGGAGGTTCAAAGTGTCCTGCCACAGTGAGACCCCATTGAATTCCCGAAGGAATATCAACCAGTTCCGAAGGTCCTCCTTCACATCTTGGGGCAAACGCGTGCGGTGGTGAGGTGCCCGCAATCCAGAAGTGAGTCTTGCCAGGCGGGAGCAAAAGGGGGCCTCCCTGGTGCCCCCCACCCTACAAGCGAAATTCAAGTGTCCCAACAGCGATTGAAGCTGACGCAAGGTTGCCCTAGAGAGGGGAAGCACCTCCTCGATAACCTTCCTCAATGTGATTATTTATTTATTTATTTATTTATTTACTTATTTTATACGGCAGACTTGAAGTCTGCGCGACAGTGTCCAGCAAAATGCCTAAATAAACCAACTGGGTGGCCGGGCCCACCGTCTTGTCCGATGCCAAAGGGATGCCCAGCTCCTCAGTGAGTGCAGTAAAAGCCTGCATGAGCACTGGGCAGTCGCCTGTGTCACTGCCATTGGCCAGAAAAATCACACTTGCTAATAGAGCATCCGGGCCAAATTTCCTAATCATTTTGACCGCATCGTCCAATGAGGCATGGTGCACTGAACAAAGCTCGGGGGGGAGGTCACGTCATCCACTGACGTGCCCCTGGGGTGTGATAAATTGTGAATCAGGCGAAATTCCCCTGGTGCCTTTTTAGGCACCACTCTGAGGGGGGGGGGGCAGGCTACTGCCCTCCTCCCTTTCCCCCTCGAAAGGGCCTTCCTTAATTATAGCTCTAACAGCAAACCGCTGATTCGCCTTAGGAAGCGGCGACCGGATAGCCCGCTGCTTAGGAGCCCTTTTCTGTGAGGACCAATAAATCATGGATCAGACAGCAGTCTCATGGGGCTCACTTAGGGACAAATCCCCAATGGCATGGGAATCCAAATATCTGGGGAGGGACCCTTCCCACAAGTGCAAAACAGCTGACCAATCTGTATAACCTTCCAGCCAGGCATTGATTGAGATAATCTCACGGGAGAATGGGCGAGAGGTATAGGATCGTTGCTTGCCAGCCCCAGCCCTGCTTGGACAGGGGGCATTCTGGGTTGCTATCGTTGGCCCCCTTCCCCCCAAAAGGGGGGAGTGCCTGCCTAGACAGCAAGCAGCGAAAGGTATGTGCACCTATTTACCAGAGGAGTCACGAATCAAGGAACAGACAAGTTGGAAGGGATCCTGAGGGTCACATTGACCAACTCCCATGCATTGCAACAAGTGGTTCCCATCCAATTTGAACCGCACCAGAGCCTGCTTAGCTTTGCAAGCATGCCAGCATTTTTTACTGCTGCACCACCAAGAAGTGCTCCCGTCATGGCAAATCGCCCCTTGGACCAAAGTACCTTGGCGAGGCCGTTGAAGAAGAAGAGTTTCCCAGGCTCATTTTGGCCCGCTTTCAGGAACGTCTCTTGTGTCAACACTTTCCGCCTGAAGACGTTCTTGCTGGCACTGGTAGCCTGACCTCCGCAAAGGACTCAGGTGCAGGATCCTGCAGCAAAATACCTGGGAGAGGCTGAGGAAAGGAAACAGGTGAGATACCAACCCTAGAAGAAGGCCCGGGTAAGGATTGAGAAGACCTCCCGAACCGGGAGGGGGCCTTTTGCTGCCCCCTCCTCCTAGCTGCCCGCTGAGCTAATGCTCCCATCACCCACACCAGGGCCCGCGGAGAGGAAGGAACTGAACTCTGTGAAATTTGGGAAACAGAAATTAAAACCCCTGCTACTGGGAGCTCCTCTCCCTCCACGCTGGATGCTGATGTTGCAGGAGATGAAGCCCCCACTGGAGGCGGTGGCCCTGCTTGAGCACTGGTTTGACGGGCAGAGCATTGAAGGAGACCATCCATTCCAGATGCAAAGTGGGACAACGCTTAATACGGCCCACAGTACAACAAGGATTGGGCGAATGAAGTGACTGGGATGGCCCCTAATAGCCCTCTTTGCTGGGATAGAGAAATAAGTCTGCGCAGAAGCCTTCTTTTGGAGCCATTCTAGCTGCGTGCACATAAAAGGAATCAAGCAGTTCAATCACAGACCAAGCTGCTGAACTATTAAACCCTTGGCATATAAGATCCTGTCCGAATAGCCTTGTTTATTCGAATTTATTTATAGAACAATAAGCCCATCCTATCAGTAAGGCTGTAATGGCTAAACAGCCCAGTCGTTTGCAGTATTCCATGAACCAATTCATGGTTAAGGCAAAGCCCTATTCCAGTGAAATAACAGACTCGAGGTGGCCCGCCACCTGTCCAGGTGCCCCTGCTTGCCCTTTTAGAGGGAAGCACCCCCTCAAGAAACCCACAGTTCTTTGGGGGGAGGGTAAATAAATCACAAATGGGCTGCCCTCGAGCAGGAGATATAGAAACATGACAAGCCATACCAACAGGTTAAAGAACATTTCTACCCATGGGCCGAGAGGCTGCTGAATGAAAGACAAACATTGCAGCTGACGTTAGGGAATTGGTGGTAGAACAACAGCACACAGAGTGTGCAATGACTGAGAGATTGGGGGGGAGCAGGACTCTTATCAGTCTCACTGTAAACATGTGGTACAGTGACAAAAAAGTATTTCCATTTCTATACTACCTACCCAGCAATAGAATAGTCCCAGTAAAGAATACTAAGTAAAATATACATCTAAAATTGCGACTGTCACTATCAGGACAAAACATACTTGAAGAAATTAAATTTGTTCAGAAACAGGATAGCTAAAGAGCATAGACAGAGTGCTCATAGTCCTATGAGGTGCAGAAAGTCAGCGGCTCCACTCTGTGTGCCTCAAGAGATACATTTGCAACAGCAGCACAGACGTTCAGGCACATGCACACACTGAGCTACTGAGCCTGCAAACAAACGGATACATTTTCATAGAGCTAACAGTAGAAGGCTTTAGGCTTGAATAATATGTGCAGGCCGAGCAGGCCTCACTGACTCTGCTCTTAAGAATCTTAGTCTCATGATGGAGCCCACACAAAATGAGACAGAAACAGCCCACAACAGTAATCACGTCAAAATGCTCGGAGGCACACTCGAAATAGCAACAGGTACAGTGACAATAAATTATTTCTATTTCTTATTTACTATTCTACTATTCTATTCCGTGGCGAAGAGCCACAGAAGCCGCTGACAAGGCAAGCGGCTCGCCCGGAACAAGGAGCTAAAGGGGGCAACACAAACGGCCCCGCCAGCGAAAGGCACTGCGAGGGCCAGGAAATTAGCGCCGCAGCTAATCAGGGGACGGCAGCCGGCTCCAAGGCACGGGAGACCGATGCTCCCGAAGACCGGCTGCAACAGGCCCAACGCAAAAGAGGTAAGGGGCCTCCCTAACGACGGCAGGCCCTGGTTTTGGCTGCACCCTAACTACCTGTCCCCACAAAACAGGGGGGGAAGGGGGAAGGGTGTGGGGGGGGGTAATCGGGGGTGTGGGGGGGAATCGGGGGTGTGGAAGGTAATAAGGGGCGTGGGGGGGTAATCGGAAGCAGGAAATTAGGATAACAGAATGACAGGAATAACAGGATAAAATGCAAATAATGCAAGAAAACCCAACAATCAATTAAGGACAAGCAATAAGCTGGAGTAATTAGAAGTAGAATAAAAGCCTCGGCAATGCCGGAGCAATACAACTGTTCAGATCCGTAGCTCTAAACGAGTGACAGGAGATCCGCATGGGGATCTAATATAAGGACGCTGGGCTGTCCTTAAATTGCAACATAAAATTCTGCCCTACGACAGGCAGGTCCTGGAAGCTGCGTAGACCCAAGCGTCAAAACCCAAACAAGAAATGCCTTCATGCCCGCCCCGCAACGGGATCTCTCTGCGAGAAATCACTTTATGAGTTTGAACACTAGCTGTGCCTGTGAATACCTTATTTATCCTGAGCAAACCGTTCTGTATAATTGGGTAAGATATAGTATATGATTGACATTTTATAATTTTTATGGTTTGCCACATATTGTAATTGGAGTGCTATTTTGTATCATGCAGCTTTTTGGACTGATGAAGTGTGTAGCGAAACCTGTAATACATCCGGAGAACAGGTTTCCTTTTGCCTACTTGTGTTATTTTCACCAGGGGGGTGGCATTGATTTGCCGTCCCGTGATTGATCCATGTACACGGCTTTGTGTTTCCAACCCAAGACTCAATGAAGAACATCTTATCCAGTTCAGCTTTGATAAACAGCTTTGAAAAACTTTTCCATATTCTTCAGTGTGCTACCCTTACCGTTGTGGAGGCACGGGGTTGCTGTTCTGTGATTGGACTTACGCTACGTGTTGAACGGTTCATTAATCCAGTCTGTATAACGTTGATTGTATATGTAACTTGCTAAGATAGAGTTGTACATTTATCCAATCCATGTTTACAGTATCTCCAGGCTTTGCCTTGCACATGGCACCTTAGCATGTTTGTTGTTTGAATGGTTACAAGCCTATCTCCATTCTAGCTATTATTCTAGTAAAATTGGTTTTTGTACTTACAAGCCAGTTTGTGGTGTCTTCGTTTTGTTGTACTCTAAGCACTACGTCACACTGACAGAAGACAAACTGCAGTAGAATAGAAACACAGCTGCATGTGACAGGGTGGAATGGAAAATGAGGGTTGTTTTTTTTACATCCATATCTATAAGGACTTTTCAACTCTGTGATTCATTTTCACCCCAGTGAACAAACCCCAGTTGTTTTCCTGCAATGGTGGAAACAACAGTTGTGTTCTTCTTCCCTGTTCAAGCCGGTTGTGAGGGGCTCTGCCTGCTTCCTTGCTCAGAGTTCAGAAGCCGTAGAAACTTCAGTTCAATATGGAAGTCTTATCACGTTGCTCTGACTCCCAAGAGCAGCAAAGGTTACCCACATCCCCCGTGCGTTCCTAGCCTATAGCTCATTGCTAAGACTTCTTGGTGTTAGAATAGAATAAGATTTTCAAGAGCATTCGAATCTCCACGGTGTCATCTTTTTTGAAGAGTTTATCTTCAGTTGAAAATTGCCACTTGAGCTGGGAAAGAGGCACAGGGAGGGCAGCTTTTTATGCGGATGTGAAGCGCAAGCTTGTTGAATGAGGGCCTCCTCTGTTTAGGCTAACTTACTGAAGACGAAACATTGATGAAGAGCTTTGCATATAATGGAAGCCCTAACCTTTTGTCTTCATTTAGGGAAATTACAGTCCAAACAACCTGGCCGCCTTTGAATTATCTGCATACAGGGAAGCTTGCGTACAATTACTCGTCCCCATGTTAGCTGCATTCTGAAGATTATGGTACTGTATTTAGGTTGCTGAATAAGAGCCTATTGTTATGCTCGCTCAAATTGGCCACGAATTGAAAACTACAGGAGCACAGGATGCATTAGCTCAGTTACTGAGGCTTTATACCTACAACATTTTATTCTAGAATCAATGGAGACTTGTCCCCCCCCCCCATAGTCCACTCTCCTATAATTTCCAGCACCTGGTGTTCAGAAGCATTACTGACTCCGACCAGGCAAGATTCCAAAATGTCTGGGTTCAGATGTAAGGGGTATTATAGTTAAAGATCAGTAAGCCAACAATAAGCCATGGCTGTGATTTTCACTAGCAAATCAAAGTTAGGGTGCCAGTTTGGGTTCCCCCATAAAGCTATACCGTGGTTCCTTAACTGTTGTTGTTGTTGCTTAGTAGTTTAGTCGTGTTCGATTCTTCGTGACCCCATGGACCAGAGTATGCCAGGCACTCCTGTCTTCCACTGCCTCCCGCAGTCTGGTCAAACTCATGTTAGTAGCTTCAAGAACACTGTCCAACCATCTCGTCCTCTGTCGTCCCCTTCTCCTTGTGCCCTCCATCTTTCCCAACATCAGGGTCTTTTCCAGGGAGTCTTCTCTTCTCATGAGGTGGCCAAAGTATTGGAGCCTCAGCTTCAGGATCTGTCCTTCCAGTGAGCACTCAGGGCTGATTTCCTTAAGAAGGTTTCTTAACTAAGGTTTCTTAACTAAGGTTTCTTAACTAAGGTTTGTTTAAACCATGGTTCAACATGGGTAAACCAAGCTACTGTTTTTATTATACCCAATGCATGTTTCCAGGTTGTCCCTAACAAATGAATTCCTTAATTCTGAAACGGCTCAGTTTATTTCCCATTTTTTCAAAATGCCAATATCTACATTTCTCTTCCCTACTCTGTGGACTCCTAGCCTTATTCAGTCTTATTAAGGTGACATGGCAAGTACAATGATACATATACAGAGGGGAGTCGGGACCAGATCTACTTTTTTGCCCCTACTTCCTAATGCAGCATTTTCATCCAAAATGGCCCTGTTTCTACTTTTATAGGGTTTCAGTACTGACACACACACACACACACACACACACACACACACACACACACGTTATCTTTGCATTATGCAGGAGAGCTTAAGTGAACCCAATATATAGGATCCCCCCCCCTTCTGTGTCTGCTGAGCTTCTCAGACATTTCTGGGCTTTTCCCACATTTCTTTCAGAAGTGCCTGTGGCTACATGGATTGGAGTGTCAACTTTTCTGCACTCAATGGTCTTGTCAGCCTATCCACAGGAACAAGAACAACTGAGTCTCCAAACTGCCTGGCTAACTTTTGAGCTGAACAATGCATCAAGTTGCCAGGCCAGGATCTTAAAATGCGGGTTGCCAGGAGGGATGGAAAAAATTGTCCATTTCAGTTTCTTACTTTTCTAATCTTAAGTTCAGTTCTCCACTTTTCCATAGCAATGTGCAATTAAAAACAAAAACAAAACCTAGTCCTCATGAATATTTAACTTATATGCAGAATTCATCATGCGAAAGGCTGGACTGGATGAATCCCAAACCGGAATTAAGATTGCCGGAAGAAATATCAACAACCTCAGATATGCTGATGATACAACCTTGATGGCAGAAATTGAGGAGGAATTAAAGAACCTTTTAATGAGGGTGAAAGAGGAGAGCGCAAAATATGGTCTGAAGCTCAACATCAAAAAAAACTAAGATCATGGCCACTGGTCCCATCACCTCCTGGCAAATAGAAGGGGAAGAAATGGAGGCAGTGAGAGATTTCACTTTCTTGGGTTCCATGATCACTGCAGATGGTGACAGCAGTCACGAAATTAGAAGACGCCTGCTTCTTGGGAGAAAAGCAATGACAAACCTAGACAGCATCTTAAAAAGCAAAGACATCACCTTGCCAACAAAGGTCCGTATAGTTAAAGCTATGGTTTTCCCAGTAGTAATGTACGGAAGTGAGAGCTGGACCATAAAGAAGGCTGATCGCCGAAGAATTGATGCTTTTGAATTATGGTGCTGGAGGAGACTCTTGAGAGTCCCATGGACTGCAAGAAGATCAAACCTATCCATTCTTAAAGAAATCAGCCCTGAGTGCTCACTAGAAGGACAGATCCTGAGGTTAAGGCTCCAGTACTTTGGCCACCTCATGAGAAGAGAAGACTCCCTAGAAAAGACCCTGATGTTGGGAAAGATTGAGGGCACAAGGAGAAGGGGACGGCAGAGGATGAGATGGTTGGACAGTGTTCTCGAAGCTACTAACATGAGTTTGGCCAAACTGCGAGAGGCAGTGAAGGATAGGCGTGCCTGGCGTGCTCTGGTCCATGGGGTCACGAAGAGTCGGACACGACTGAACGACTGAACAACAACAACAAAAGTCCTCATGAAAATTCATCAGCATTTTAGCGTACATTTCTCCTAATATATACAAGTACTTCCCCCAAATTTAATGCATTCTTGTATGTTATTTTCACTAATATGCATTTTATGCACACATTATTCTAGTATATGCATTTTTGTACACATTACATTACTGAAGAACTGCATTGCAAAATTCAGAGACATGCAGAATTCAGAGGACGGTTGTGTTTGGGTTCACATATTGTTTCAGAAAGTGAAATTTGGTAGGTTCACCTGTAAATGTGAGCTGAACCAAATCCCTGCCCCCCAATTCCTGGCTGCCATCAAATGTGTAAAAAGCAAGGGATAGGTGACTTCAAGTAGCAATGCTATGGGCACAAAGGGGCTGCTGAATCCTTTCTCTGACCATTGGTTTTGCCCCCCGCCTCAGCCTTCTCTACAAGGGTTAACTTCAAGCTTTGAGTGATGGAGGAAGATCGTGATCAGGAAAGCAGCACAGGATGGAAAGAGTTAAGCTCCCCTCCTAAAGCACCAGCAGTCCCATTCTAGATAGCACCCCCAGCTGCTACTTACCAAAATGTAAAGCAATCTAGCCACAGTTCCCGGTTGCCTATTTGCCTAAAAAGTTTTATTAGTGCCCTACTATTGCTCCAGAATTCACAGGGTTCTATGTTCATTATTTTGGTGATTCTCCATGTGAGCTTTTTGAACCTTTGAAATGTTTCAGCTTTGATTTTCTCCTAATTTGCTTCCACCGCCTGATTTCCCTCCACCACCCGCCACCAGCATTCATTTTGGCATCTTATGAAAGGTGTTCTGAATAAATGAGAGCAGGGAGAGCAGAGAGCAGGAAACTTTGCAAGCAGCAGAAAGAAAATGTTCAAAGCATCCAGAAGAGCTGGGGATTGCATCCTTGGAGACGTCATTTTCTGCTCAATGCACTTGAAGGATGCAGTATTATCACACGCATTAGAGCATTAACTTACACATCATGATTAAGGCTGTGATAAACTTTTAAAGCTCCGAGTTCATTTACACATTTGATTATTCTTGGGGGGTGGGGTGGGGGTGCTAATCCTGTACACGAAAATGGTATGAGATAAAAGGGCAGGTAAAGCATCAGCTGGAGAGGAGTTTTGAGCCCTGAAGGGCAATGCAAATGGAAATTTGAACAAAGGAAGCAAAACCCTTTAAAGGACCAGCTAATGTAGAAGAATGGGATGCAGGTGGCGCTGTGGGTTAAACCACAGAGCCTAGGGCTTGCTGATCAGAAGGTCGGTGGTTCAAATCCCCACGATGGGGTGAGCTCCCGTTGCTCGGTCCCTGATCCTGCCAACCTAGCAGTTTGAAAGCATGTCAAATGCAAGTAGATAAATAGGCACCGCACCGGTACCTATTTCACCAGAAGCGGCTTAGTCATGCTGGCCACATGACCCGGAAGCTGTATGCCGGCTTCCTCGGCCAATAAAGCAAGATGAGGGCCGCAACCCCAGAGTCGTCTGTGACTGGACCTAATGGTCAGGGGTCCCTTTACCCTTTACCTAATGTAGAAGAAGGACACTTTCAAAGGATGTATTCTTCATCGACCCAAGACTCAGGAGTGAGGCAGTGAGGTGTAATGGTGAGAGTGCCAGACTATGGCCAGGGAGACCCAGGTTCAAATCCTCAGTCAGCCTCAAAGCTCATTAGGTATCCTTGAACTAGTCAACATACTCGCAACTGAAACAACCTCACAGGGTTATTGTGAAGATAAAATGGAGGGTGCCCGGGGGTGGGGGGCAGCCATGTTGGTTGTCCTGAGTTCCCTGGGGACTCCTTGGAAGAAAGGTAGGATATAAATGTTGCAAATAATTGAGGTCTGCTTAAACATTGGTATGGGTTTCCTATGAGATTTCAAGATGGATTATCATGAGGCAACACCCAGACTTGACAAAGTCATGTTAATAGCCTGGCAATGGGAACTAATTGTTAGGCCGTTTTTTCTGAAGAGCTAAGAAATAACCAAAAGAGGGCCGAATGCAAACCCTGACCCCTCCCAGATAAGGATGCTGTATAGTGGTACCTTGGTTCTCGAATTTAATCTGTTCCGGCAGTCTGTTCGACTCCTGAAACCGTTCGAAAACCAAGGTGCGGCTTCCGATTGGCTGCAGGAGCTTCGGCTTCCGAAAATCATTTGCAAACCAGAACACTTCCGGGTTTGTGGCGTTCGGGAGTCGATTTGATCAGGAGCCAAGCTGTTCGAGTACCAAGGTACCACTGTATTCCAGATGTCACTCTATAAGGAGGTTGTGCTGGTCCCGTGGGGTATCCAGGAAGCGAGGTCGAAGTCCGGTCCGAGGTCAGAGGTACGTGAAGGCAGTCCGAATAAACAGGAGCAGGGTCAGGGCAAGGAGTCCGGCAAGGTCAGGGATGGAAGGATAAACAGGAAACCAAGGCAGGTCAAGAGTTCAGGCAGAACAACCGGGCAGGGAGCAAGCAGAACTCTCCAGCAACGATGTTGCTCCTGCGACTTGGGACTGGGACTGGCCGGCTTTATCTGTCCCGAGGCGAAGGGCGGCTACGATCCCCAGGTGACTCGCCTCTCCTGGCTTGGAGGCGAGCACTCCTCCTGCGAGAACTTAGTTCCCTTCGCCTCTCTGCCCTGAGCCTTTGCAGCTCAGGAGAAGCTGGAGGGTTACCGGACCCAGAGGCAACCTCAGCTTCCCCTGACTGGGTGGGGAGTGGAGCACCTGTAGGCAGTAAGTCCTCCATCCCATTAGGAGCCAGATCAACCTCAGCCGAAGCCTGCACCTGAGGATCCAGCACAGGTGAGTCCCCTTGAGACCCAGGCCCCAGCCCTGGCTCTGCTGTTTCTGAGGGCAGTGAATCCTGTGCAGGCTGGGATCCCTCAGGTTCAGCGTCTGAGTCTGACTCCCAGGCCATCACACCATCCCCCCTCCCAGGCCCCCCCCTCAACCGAGGGGCCGGACCAGGCTTGCTGGGGTAAGACGCATGGAAATCACGGAGGCATGCAGGTGCGTGGACGTTCTCCGCTGGTTCCCACGAACGATCCTCGGGCCCATACCCCTTCCAGTCAATGAGGTATTGGAGCTTCCCCCTGCGGTATCGTGAGTCAAGAATGTGCTCCACCTCGTACTCGGGCTCCCCCTGAACCAAAACTGGCTGCGGTCGTGGATGGTCTGGGTGGAACTCGTCGGGCGGGGCGACCGGACTGAGGAGGGATCGGTGGAATACCGGGTGGACCTTCAGGGTCGAGGGTAACCGGAGACGGAATGCCACTGGCGAGACCTGGTCCACGATTGGAAATGGGCCGGTGAAGCGAGCATCCAGCTTCCGCGAAGGCCGAGAGGGGTGCAGGTGGCGAGTGGAGAGCCATACCAGGTCGCCGACACGGAGTTCTGGTCCCACCTGGCGGTGGCGGTCGGCCTGGGCCTTGTAAGCGTCCTTGGCCTGGCGCAGCTGCTCCATCAATAGTTGTTGCTGAGACTGGAGCTCCTGGAGCCAGTCGGTCACTGCGGGGACAGCGGATGCTGGCAGCACGTCCGGGAACAAACGTGGATGGTAACCGTAAGTGGCCTGGAACGGGGTCTGTTGGGTGGAGGCGTTCACCGCATTGTTGTACGCGAACTCCGCCAACGGCAAGTGGTCGACCCAGTCGTCCTGCTGGAAGCTGCAATAACACCGGAGGTACTGCTCCAGAACTGCATTTGCTCGTTCTGTCTGGCCGTCAGTCTGCGGGTGGTGGGCCGACGATAGACAGACCTCCGTCCCGAGGGCCTGGTGTAAGGCTCGCCAGAAGCGGGATGTGAACTGGACGCCCCGGTCGGATACCAGACGCTCGGGTAGGCCATGCAGGCGGAAGACATGCTGAAGGTACAGTTGAGCCGTTTCCTTAGCTGTGGGTACAGATGGGCAGGGGGCACAGTGCACCATCTTAGTGAAATGGTCTGTGAAAACCAGGAGGCAGGTACAGTTACGAGACGAGGGTAAGTCCACCACAAAGTCCAGCGAGACTGTGTGCCAGGGACGTGGTGGGACTGGCAACGGCTGGAGCAGGCCAGGGGGTCGCCCAGTAGGACCCTTGGCCCGCCGGCAGACGTCACAACCAGCAACGTAGCGTGCCACGTCAGCTTTCAGGCGGGGCCACCAAAACTCACGGCTTACCAGATGGGTGGTCCTGTACCGCCCGAAGTGACCCGCTGCCGGGGCATCATGGGACATCCGGAGAACCTCGGCTCGCAAAGGTCCTGGCGGGATGTACAGACGACCCTGGTGCAACAGTAGGCCCTGGTGCAGGGCCAGCCCTGGATATCGAGGGCATGACCCATCGGACAGTTCCTGGAGCCGTTCTTGCGCCCACTCTCGAACCGCAGACACCTTCCCAGGGTCCATCTGCACGCCGTCCGGGGAGAGTCGGTGTCCAAGGAAGTCCACTGACCGCTGGTGGAACTCGCACTTGCTGAGTTTAGCATACAGGCGGTGCTCCCGCAAGCGCTGCAACACGGACCGGACATGACTCTCGTGGCGAGCCGGGTCACGGGAATAAATCAAAATGTCATCTAGGTACACCACCACGTACTTGTCTAACAAGTCCTGGAACACGTGGTTGATGTACCGTTGGAACACGGCGGGCGCGTTGCATAATCCGAATGGCATGACCAGGTATTCGAACTGCCCATAACGGGTCCCGAATGCTGTCTTCCACTCGTCCCCGGCACGGATTCGAATCAAGTTGTAGGCCCCCCGGAGGTCTAGTTTGGTGAACATCTGCGCCCCCTGCACCCGCTCCAGCAGCTCCGCAATAAGGGGCAAGGGATACCGGTCTGGGATGGTGATCTTATTCAGGGCTCGGTAATCATGGCAAAGGCGAAGCTCCCCACACTTCTTCTTAACGAAGAGTACTGGAGCGGCCGTGGGAGAGGTAGAGGGCCTAATGAACCCGCGCTCCAGGTTCTTGTGAAGGAAGTCCTGCAGGGCTTCACGCTCTGGCTCTGAAAGAGAGTATAGGCGACTCACAGGCAGGGGCGCCCCGGGCTGGAGGTCTATGCCGCAGTCGAAGGATCGATGAGGAGGCAGCCGGTCTGCTCCCTGTTCCTCGAACACGTCTACGTAGTCCCGGTACACGGCGGGGAGCGTTGACGCAGCCTCCCCCATGGAAGCGGCCGATAGCATCTCGGACTGAGCATTCGAACCCGAGTCTGGGAAGCGTACAGTTCGATTGACCCAATCGATCTGAACATTGTGAGACTCCAGCCAGTCCATCCCAAGCACCAGCGGAAACCGGGGCATGGTGGCAATGTCCAGGGTATGTACCTCCCGGTGCTGCTGGTGGCACAGGACCAAGGGCTGGGTCTCCCGAGTAACGGCGCCCGACCGCAGGAGCCGTCCGTCAATTGCCTCCACCTGTACCGGTTCTAGCTTGTTCTGGAGCGGCACCCGATGCTGAGCCGCGAAGGCAGAGTCCATATAGGAGCGGGTTGCCCCCGAATCCACTAGAGCGTGGGTGAGAATCCAGGGCCCGCCGGGGGGGTACAGACGCACCGGGATCATGAGGTGTTGCAATTCCACCGGTGAGGGTCCATCATGTGACGTTTGGGACCCCAGGTAGCCTGGGCCATTGGCTACTGGGGTTGGCGTGGTTCCCTGCGGCTGGCATTTCTCGGGGCAGGTTCGGGCGTAGTGTCCACCCCCACCGCAGTAGAGACACAGGTTCCCCTCCCGACGCCGAGTCTTCTCCGAGGGGGAGAGGCAAGGTCGTGCTGCCCCGAGCTGCATCGGCTGCTCCGGTGACTCGGCCCTGGCCGTGGAACTGCTGGGAAGCACCGGAGCCGGGAGCCCAGAGTGCCGGCGGGCCCGGGCCTGGCGACGGTCCTCCAACCGATCATCTATCTGCAGACTCCGATGGACGAGGGCATCCAGCGTGGCGGGGCGATCCAACGTGGCCAGCTGGTCCAGTATCTCGTCCGAGAGCCCCTCGAGATACTGGTCCCGAAGTGCGGAGTCGTTCCAGGTCAAGTCCTGCGCCAACAGCCGAAATTCCGTGGCGTAGGCGGCCACTGTGGACTTGCCCTGTTTCAACCGCCGAATCGCCCGATTGGCTTGACTCCCCTTCTGGGGGTTGGCGAACGCGGTTTCCAAATGGTTGCAAAACCCCCTATAGTCTGTCAGCAAGGGGGAGTCTTGCTGGAGCAGCGGCAACGCCCACTTGGCCGCCTGGTCCTTCAGCAAGCTGATCAGGAAGTGCACCTTGGTGCGGTCGTCGGGGAAATCCCGGGCTCGCCCCTGAATATACAGCTTGGCCTGGGCGAGAAACATGGGAAAGCTGGTCGGGGACCCATCGAATTTCTCTGGCAGGGCCACTGGGTACTTGCCTGGAGCTGGGGCGTCGGCACCAGGAGCCAGTAAGGCGTCCAAACGCTGCTGAAGCGCCGTAACCGCACTGCTTAGCTGCTGCACTGTGTGGGCCAAGACCTGGTTCTCCTGGGCCAATGCTACCAGCGCCGCCGCTTGGTCAGTCATGACGACAGGTTCCTCCCGAACGCACCCCAACGAAGGGGGAGTGCGGGTGTGGCAGGAGCAAACTGTGCTGGTCCCGTGGGGTATCCAGGAAGCGAGGTCGAAGTCCGGTCAGAGGTACGTGAAGGCAGTCCGAATAAACAGGAGCAGGGTCAGGGCAAGGAGTCCGGCAAGGTCAGGGACGGAAGGATAAACAGGAAACCAAGGCAGGTCAAGAGTTCAGGCAGAACAACCGGGCAGGGAGCAAGCAGAACTCTCCAGCAACGATGTTGCTCCTGCGACTTGGGACTGGGACTGGCCGGCTTTATCTGTCCCGAGGCGAAGGGCGGCTACGATCCCCAGGTGACTCGCCTCTCCTGGCTTGGAGGCGAGCACTCCTCCTGCGAGAACTTAGTTCCCTTCGCCTCTCTGCCCTGAGCCTTTGCAGCTCAGGAGAAGCTGGAGGGTTACCGGACCCAGAGGCAACCTCAGCTTCCCCTGACTGGGTGGGGAGTGGAGCACCTGTAGGCAGTAAGTCCTCCATCCCATTAGGAGCCAGATCAACCTCAGCCGAAGCCTGCACCTGAGGATCCAGCACAGGTGAGTCCCCTTGAGACCCAGGCCCCAGCCCTGGCTCTGCTGTTTCTGAGGGCAGTGAATCCTGTGCAGGCTGGGATCCCTCAGGTTCAGCGTCTGAGTCTGACTCCCAGGCCATCACAGAGGTGCTGCAATGGAAACAAGAGAGGTAGGCTGTCTGTCTCCCTAGTACAGTGATGGCTAACCTTGACACTCCAGATGTTTTGGGACTACAGCTCCCATCATCCCTGACCACTGGTCCTGCTAGCTAGGGATGATGGGAGTTGTAGTTCCAAAACATCTGGAGTGTCAAGGTTAGCCATCACTGCCCTAGTAGCTTGTTGATGGAGCAGTGGACTTTAGCTGTCTGGTGGGGAAATTTCTGCTGTTTGCTCTTTATCACCTCTTCTCAGACTGTATATTTGCAACCCAAGTTTTACAAAATGCCTGTAAGCCTCCAGTGACCTCCTTCCAAAGGAAATCAACCCCTGGAACATCTCACTGTTTGGAGAAGTGGGGAGAATTGAAAAGCGTGAAGCCGATCAAAGGCTCATTTCCCATTACAGTACTTTCTCGTCTGGCTGAAAGCAGCTTCCCAAGGTCTCCAGATCATGTATTCTGCAGCCCTTTCTGTGAGACCGTTGTTAGCTGGAGACGCTGAGGAGTGAATCCAGGACCTCTTGCTCCAGCTCATAGTAGTTCTCCAACGTGACGGGCAAAAGTTCTTTCCTAGCCACGCGGTTGGAGAGTTTTTAACCAGAGAGGTGCCAGGGATCAAGCCTTCTGCATGTGTGGCACACACTTTCCCAAGTAAGCACAACAAGGCAAAACATGGCTAAGTTGGGGCCAGGGGGCCATTTGTGGTGTGATGCCCCATGCAGCAACACCATGTGAAACCTCACAGGAATCAAGCAATGGGTGAAGGAGAACCTGCAATGCAACCACTGGTGCCTGATGCCAATTGGAACTGGTGGAAGACAGGAAGGCCAAGGGTAAGGTAAAGGTAAAGGGACCCCTGACCATTAGGTCCAGTCGTGACCAACTCTGGGGTTGAGGCACTCATCTTGCTTTATTGGCCGAGGGAGCCAGCGTACAGCTTCCAGGTCATGTGGCCAGCATGACAAAGCCACTTCTGGCGAACCAGAGCAGCGCACGGAAACGCCGTTTACCTTCCCTCCGGAGCGGTACCTATTTATCTACTTGCACTTTGACGTGCTTTCAAACTGCTAGGTTGGTAGGAGCAGGGACCAAGCAACGGGAGCTCACCCCGTCGCAGGGATTCGAACCGCCGACCTTCTGATCGGCAAGCCCTCCTAGGCTCTGTGGTTTAACCCGTGTCCCTTTTCAGGCCAAGGGTAGGCGGAGCCAGAGCCAATGACAGGGGGAGCCAACTCAGTCTAGTTCTGTCCCCACCCCCTACCCCACTGAGTTCTCTTTTTAAAAACCATTTTTATTTGATTTTACCAATACAAAGTTATAAAAATCCAAATATATATCCATATACAGAGATTTCTTCAAATCTCAGGACTTCCCCCCAGCCCCTCCACAGAGTCCCACTTTAAGCATTTAAAACTGCATCTTCTTCCAAACTCTAAATTTTGTATCAATCCATATTGTTCATGGTAATTGTTACGCTACAAGTGAAATCAAAATCCTGCCAATGTTTCCATCTGCTTACAGTGGTCTCTTAGATAACTTAGAATTTCCCCCATTCTTTGGTAAAGCTTTTGTCCTCTTGGTTCCTGAGTTTTCCAGTCAGCTTTGCCATTTTGGCACAGTCCATCAGCTTGGTTTGCCATTCCTCTCTGGTAGGGACCTTGTCTTCTTTCCATCTCTGGGCTAATAGCATCCGGGCAGCTGTTGTTCCATACACAAAGAGTCCTTCCTGGTCCTTTGGAATGTTGGTACCTGTAATTCCTAATAAAAATGCTTCTGGTTTTTTAAACAAAAGTTATTTTAAACATTTTTTTCATTTCGTTATATATCATATTCCAGAAAGCTTTTATCACCTTACAGTTCCACCACATATGATGAAAGGTACCTTCTGAGTTCTACAAGGGCAGCCAAGGCTGAGGAAGGTGACAGCCAGGGCCACTCCTGGACTGCTTGTAAGGATGAGGGCAGGCAGGTGGGTGTCTGGTTCTGGGCAGACAGAGATCGATGGGGCAGTGCCTCACTCATCCTAATGGAGCAACCTCCACTGTGCTTCCCCACACCACCAGTCTGGCTCTCAGTTCAGACATTCAGCTTCTACCAGTGACCAAGAATTGACGATGTTCACAATCAAGTCATGCGAAAAGGTACGTGCGAGCCCTGCAAGGAAGCTGTCTTGTTTTGTAACCACTGGGAAACAGGACATGAAATTCACAAACTGATACCATTTTCTGAACTTTTATTTTTCAGTACAGAAAACCCGTATAATCTCTCTCTGGTCCTGTAGACCAAACAACATGATTCTTATCACCCCTCATCATATCCTTGTGCAACCCATGTCTCTTCTTAATAGCATTACGCTTAAACCGCCCCCCCCCAACTGTTCTCTGATCACATTATCAGAAAGGTATACCTGGAGCACAGCAATTTTTCCTGCTGTCATTTATAATGTTCAGAGTTCAAGGAGTTTTCTAACGTGCGCTACGTGAGCCACTCGCGCCCAAGCTGGCTGCTCCCAGATTTGATGTACACATCTTCTCGACACCAATACCAGCACCGGGATTTGTAGAGGAAATCAAAGATCTCATTCACAATTTTGTCCATTTGTTCATTAGAACACATGGGATGCATTGCCGGATCAGCCTGTCTTAGTGGATCAGCCTGTGGCCTGGATCCATTGGGTGGGTTTAATCCAGCCAGGGCCAGCTCCAAGTCTGGGTGGGTCCTGAGTACAACACCCTCCAGTGTGTGTTTGGGAGTGGGGGCTCCTCCATTGGATGGTCCTGTCCTGCTCTGTGGTGCACTGCAGCAAGGCAAAGCTCAGCTGGGTTGTATGACAAGGCAAGGTTCAGGCTAGACACAAGGCAAGGTGGGTTGAGTTTCAAGAAGGATACAAGACAGGGTTGAGATTGCTCCAAGAAGGAACATACTAAAACCAAGCCATAATAATAATAATAATAATAATAATAATAATTTATTACTTGTACCCCGCCCATCTGGCTGGGTCCCCCCAGCCACTCTGGGCGGCCTCCAACATATATTAAAATACATTAAAATATCACAGGTTAAAAACTTCCCTAAACAGGGCTGCCTTCAGATGTCTTCTAAAGGTCTGGTAGTTGTTCTCTTTGACATCTGAAGGGAGGGCGTTCCACAGGGCGGGCGCCACTACCGAGAAGGCCCTCTGCCTGGTTCCCTGTAGCTTTGCTTCTCGCAGTGAGGGAACCGTCAGAAGGCCCTCAGCGCTGGATCTCAGGCTGAACGATGGGGGTGGAGACGCTCCTTCAGGTATACAGGACCGAGGTCATTTAGGGCATTAAAGGTCAGCACCAACACTTTGAATTGTGCTCGGAAACGTACTGGGAGCCAATGTAGATCTCTCAGGACCGGTGTTACGTGGTCCCGGCGGCCACTCCCAGTCACCAGTCTAGCTGCTGCATCATGGATTAATTGCAGTTTCTGGGTCACCTTCAAAGGTAGCCCCACGTAGAGCGCATTGCAGTAGTCCAAGCGGGAGATAACTAGAGCATGCACCACTCTGGTGAGACAGTCTGTGGGCAGGTAGGGTCTCAGCCTGCGTACCAGATGGAGCTGGTAGACAGCCGCCCTGGACACAGAATTAACCTGCGCCTCCATGGACAGCTGTGAGTCCAAAATGACTCCTGGTCCTTCAGGAGCACAGTTACCCCATTCAGGACCAGGGAGTACCCCACACCCGCTCGCACCCTGTCCCCCCAAAATAGTACTTCTATCTTGTCAGGATTCAACCTCAATCTGTTAGCCGCCATCCATCCTCCAACCGCCTCCAGGCACTCACACAGGACCTTCACTGCCTTCACTGGTTCTGATTTGAATGTCATGACTCCTGAATCTAGCAACAATCCCGACATAGTTAGAGGCTGCAGAGGCACCAGCTAAAGTTCAGGGCTCTGAGCCAGCTGCCAGAGGTCAGGAGATCAGGAGAACACTGCAACTAGAACTGTCAGGCGGAGCACCTCCTGGACCACCAAGGCCAGAGTCCAGACCTGCAAGGGCACCTGCCCCTGAAGCTGTGGAACCAGATGCCTCACCTCACACATTATCAGTCTGGCAGCACAGGCAGCGCACTAAGAAGGAGGCTATGCAACAAAGAAGGTTTGTCCATCTTCTGGCCAAAGGGTTGGGCCATTAAAGATTTTTTTTTTCTTTAAGGGGGTGAAGCCTAGGAGAGGTGGTCTGGAGGCGGAAGCTTAAAAGGCATCAGCCTGCTCCCAACATTGAGCAAGTGGTTCTCTTGGAGCTGTCCATGGTCCTGCAACCTCTAGCCAGCCCTGCTGCTTTGTGGGATCTGTTACTGGACCATATACCGGTAATAACAGCACCAGGTGCAGCCCAATTCTTACTGTGCTGCATAAGGCTGTTCTACTTAAAGGGACCCAGTCTTCTCTAGTAAGCTGCTTCTGCAAGAGAGAAGGGGAGGCTCTGGTTTTCCAGGATCTTCTCAAGCAGAGTCCTCTGGGACTGAGGACGGCTGTGCTATATCCTCAGGCCAGGGGTTGGGGCATTGGCCCTGCAGGTCCATCTAACAGCAGCACTAATGTGCCCCTATGTGCCCTTCAGATTTTCACCTCCATCGCCCAATAAAGAGGGCTCATTGACAGTAGGTAGCATAAGACACACTATTCAGACCAAAGAACAAGTGCTGAGTTGAGGCTTTTATAAGGCCTGGTGGAGCTGGATTGGTCCTTGGTGGGACATGTCAGCTGACTTGAGTTTTGTCAGGTGGCAAGGCTGGTATTGCAGCCTAGATGGTGCCACTTAGGAGCGCAATTCAGCCTGTGCATACCTCTGGTGGTACACTGTTAGAATGTGCTGCAGCTCAACTGGTGGGAGCCCTAGCTTGAAATTCTGCAAGTCCTTATAGCAGAAATCTAACCCAGTAGTGTAAGGGTTGACTGGTGGGACTCTGAATGGCTTGTCGTCTTCTGGCCTTGTGGGAAAGTCCTCATTTGCAAGTCTGCATATAAAATTTGCATGACGCCTCGGTGACAGCTTTAGTTGGAACATTATTCCTCCCCCAGCCTTGCGTAGGATGGCCAACAGTCAGCGGCTGTTTCTCCAAGTGATGCTTAAGATGTTTCTGGTGCTTCCTGTATATGAAACTGAAATATTGAAAAATAAAAAAGCCCTTGCAGACTTGAAAACAGATGTCCTCTATTTCCACACATATGAGCATCACTCTTCCACTACTTTTTTCCCTTTCGATGCAGACAGGGACACAAAAATGGAAATCTCAGATTACATGTTTGCAAAAACAGAGCGGTGGGGTATAATTACACAGTTCAGGGGAGTGATTTATGCCTGATCTTGTCCTTCGTTGCAAAGATTTGCACTTCAATCGAGCTCTGCCTGTTAAGTCACTCAACCGGGAGCATTTGTTTTAAGTGCTATGGGACATTACCAGTCCTGCCTGAAGGGTCCACGGACTGAATACAGGACCTTCGGCATACCAAGCAGATGCCTTCAAACTGAGCAATGACACCTGCTACAATCATCCTACCCGCTTCTCCTGTAGTTTGTGTGGGATGTATAACACTGGTGCAGTCAATCACAACATTCCTAGAGTGTACACAAAGGGGACTTGGTCCTCCAGGTAGAGTTTCCTGTGCCAAGACTGAAATCACTTCCTTTGTGTGACCAGAAGTGGGAGTGGCCTTACCTGTAGCTATTCAAAGATACAGGTGAGCTGCTACTCTCCCTCTCTTCCCACCAGGACTCCGAGGATGCAACATCTCAGGAGATGCTCTCTTGGCTTCCAGCCAAGAGAGGCCCACATGGAGCCTTTCTCCCTTAAGGAGAATCTCCACATGTAAATACATTTAATCTAAGCTAGCCTGCCTTTCTGAGACTGTAGAAGCTTGAAATGACTGTGAGTAAAACCTTTATACTTTTATAAGCTTATGTGTCGTGTATTTTCTTTTAAGAGGGAACCAGGGGAAATATGTGCCAGGATCTGCCTTGTTCTAGAAGTTCATAGGAACTTAAACGCCACGTTTTGCTGCGCTTTATTGGGGATGAGAAACTCTGCTAGTTTGGAGCTTGTTAGCACAAGCTGGGATAAGAAATATTAATCAATATTCCCTCATCCACATTCCCTCTCATCTCCCACAAAGGGTTATGGGCCCAGAACTGCGTATTTTGTGTATTTTTAAAGGATTGCTTTGGATTGTGATTTTTGGCAGAGTAGTATTTTTCTGTTTGTACTTCCTGGTAAGCACATGGTCCTTTGTTCTCCATTGTGCTGTGAAAAGGGGGATTAGCGACCCCTCCCCTCCCTCAGAGCTCACAGACCTCAGAGGCAGTGAAGATTTGTTTGCATTTTGAAATTTTTGAGTTTTGATTTTTGAATTTTAGCCATTTTTTGGGAATTTTTGAAATTTTGAAAATTTTTAAATTTTTGAGGATTAAGATGGCAAGCTCAGGATTTGATAGTGAAGCAAGATCAAACTTTATGCTGCTGAATGATAGTAATTTTGTGCAATGGAAGCAGCGTGTTTTAGTGCATCTTGGTGCAAAACAAGTGCTTAAAGCGGTGAAAGATCCCAAACCTGATTTTGCTGATTTAACCAAGAAAGCAGATTGGGAAAGGCAAGATGCAGAAGCTAAACACATAATTTTGAGCAGTTTGAAAGATGAGCATTTATCTCTGATTGACTATGAAAGTGATGCATCTCAGATTCTAAAGGATATTGAGAGGGTTTATGCACAATCATCAGAGAACTCTTATAGACATTTGTTGGATAAACTGCTGAAGTTAAAGATGAATTCCAGAGAACAATTTACAGGGCATTTTAAGGACTTTAATGAAATTGTTCAAAGGATTGCCCTAACTCCCAGAGCTTTTGATGATGCAACCAAAGTGACTTTTATGCTGGCATCATTAGGAAAAGAATTTACTTCATTTAAGAGTATAATGGATCACACAAGAGATTTGACTTTTAATGAACTAGCAAATCACTTAAGAGAGGAATGCAGAGATTACCTTGATTCTCCACAAAGGAATCCAATGAAAATGGACACAAGTTATGTTTCTAAGCAATTTCCCAGGTCCAGGGAGGTGTCCAAAGATATAATATGCCATAACTGCAATTTAAAAGGGCACATAGCAAGGAGTTGCCAGAAGCCCAAGAATAAGTCCCGCCCCTTTCAACCAAAAGGTGAAAAGAAGGGGGGTCACGAGCGTACATTTCTACTGCAAGAAAAGAGTTTAAATGTGCAAAGAAATGAAAGGAAAAGTGACCAATTTATTTTAGATTCGGGAGCTACAAGCCATTTTGCGCATAAAAGAGAATATTTCAGAGAAATTAATGATAGTGAATGGACTGAAATCCAGATTGCTGATGGAAATGTTCTAAAATCACAAGGTGCAGGTTCAATGCGTTTGAAATTCAAGGTGAACAATGAATCTCTTGAAACAACTGTGCCTAATGTTCAATATGTCCCAGAATTGAATTGTAACTTGCTTAGTGTGTCTGCTTTAGACAAGAAAGGTTTCAAGGTTACATTTGCCAATGGAGAATGCAATGTAACGAAAAATGATGAGGTTTATGCTCAAGGGAAACTAATCAATGGTGTTTATGAGATTAACGTTTCAGAAAACCAATCAGCACAAGTCGCCCAATCCAAGCAGAAGCATGAAGCAGATCTGGAGCTCTGGCATCGAAGACTGGGTCACAGGGATATCAGAGTCATCCAGGAACTGCAGAATGGAGATCTTGTGAGAGGTCTACAGGTAAACAAAAGTAACACACCCACACCAAAATGTATAACTTGTGTAAGTGAAAAAGGAGTCAAACCTTCTTTCCCACGTTGTGCAGAAAAGAGAAGCACAAAAGTTCTGGACATTGTGTACACTGATTTAGCTGGACCTATGAATATACCTTCTTTAGGAGGAAATAGGTATATTCTTATCTTTTTGGATGATTATTCAAAGTTTTGTGTGGGATACCTTCTCAAAGAGAAGAGTGAAACAGTGGAATTGTTCAAGCAATACGTAAGCATGGTCAAGAACAAATTCCATCGAGCACCCACCACCCTAATGTCCGATAATGGTGGGGAGTTTTGCTCACGTGAAATGGAAGCCTTCATGGCTCAGGAAGGCATAGCACATGTGACCACAGTAAGCTACACACCTCAACAAAACTCTATTGCTGAGAGGAAATTTAGGTCCATCCTAGAGATGACAAGGTGTATGCTAAAAGGATCCAACTTGTCGAAGAAACTTTGGGGTGAGGCAGCAAATACTGCGATTTATATACAGAATAGGCTGCCAACAAAAGGCACAGAGCGCACGCCATTTGAACTTTGGCATGGAAGAGTCCCAAATTTGTCACACATACGTGTATTTGGAAGTTTGTGCTATTACCACGTGCCCAAGGAGCACAGACACAAACTTGACACCAGAGCAAAGCCTGGTATCCTAGTTGGATACGCTTCTGGAGGAAAAGGCTACAGAGTTGTGGACTTACAAACAGGGAAAACAAGTTCACATCACGTGATTCATTTTGAGGAGTATGAAAAGGCTGACACAAGGAACACAGCAATTGACTGTTCCAATGAGCCACCAACAGAGGAGTTTGTAAGTTTTCCTTTTGAAGCCATACCAGAAACTAATCCACCTCCTAGTATTGTACCTCCTAGTGTTGTAGCACCCCCTACAGATGACACCCCAGAAGACGCGGAGGACCAGATGTCAGAAGGCTCCAGAGACGAAGAGGACCCGTATGCAGGGATGCCGCCATTGGAAGGAGATGAGGAAGCTGATGCGGTTCAACAAGAGCCAGAGGTCAGACGTTCCTCCAGGTCCAACAGAGGCGTTCCACCACTACGACTGTCCTACTTTGCAGGGTCGGCGCCACCACAGGAACCTTCCACGTGGGAACAGGTTCAACGGTTGCCAGCTGCTGAGGCCAGTCTCTGGAAGCAAGCCGCGCAGGAAGAGATGGATGCACTGCATCGCAACAAGACCTGGACCCTGACAGAGCTACCTCCTGGTAAGAAGGCAATTGGGTCCAAGTGGGTGTTCAAGCTTAAGAAGGGGTCAGAAGGGGAGGTGCAACGCTACAAAGCTAGGCTTGTAGCACAAGGATTTTCACAACAGTATGGCGAAGACTATGATCAAGTATTTGCGCCTACAGTGCGATACAGCAGTGTTAGATTACTTCTAAGTATTGCAGCATCTAAAGGCCTATCAGTCCGTCATGTCGACATAGCAACAGCTTTTCTTCATGGGACGATTTCTGAACAGATTTATATGAAGCAGCCCAAAGGCTTTATCAAGCAAAATGAGGCACATCTTGTATGTAAACTTCAGAAAGGAATTTACGGTTTGAAACAAGCTGCGAGAGCATGGAACCAGAAATTACATGAAATGCTGGTTCAGCTTGGGTACAAGCAGTCAACAGCTGACAAGTGCCTGTACACTAAGAACAGAAATGGACAATTCTCTTACATTCTGGCTTTTGTCGATGATTTATTAATATCAACGTCCAATGACAGAGACTATAAAGACATAGTCAGACATCTCAACAAAGAGGTGGAAGTAAAGGAATTGGGACTTGTCCAGTATTACTTGGGAATTCAAATTGAGAGAGAAGAAGACGGCTCATTTCTTCTCAGCCAGAAGCAGAAGATAATAGAACTGATAGAAAGCATGCAGATGCAAGGTGCACACCCTGTCGCGACACCCATGGCCACAGATTTTCTAAAGAATCAGCAAGATTCGAAGCTGCTGCCAGACAACAGCGAATACAGGTCAGCGATTGGTAAACTTTTGTATTTGGTTACTACCAGCAGACCTGACATAGCAAGTGCAGTGGGGATCCTAAGCAGAAAAGTGAGTTCTCCCACTGAACATGACTTGGGTGGGGTCAAGAGGGTGGTGCGTTACCTCAAGGGTACAATGAATTGTAAATTAAGATTGCCAGCTGTAAGGGACCCTAAGTTGGTTGGGTACAGTGATGCAGATTGGGCTGGGGATAAGGCGGATTACAAATCCACAAGTGGTTATGTTTTTATGTTTGGAAATGCACCTATCATTTGGGGCAGTTATAAACAGAAATGTGTAGCCTTATCGTCCACAGAGAGTGAATATATTTCAGCTTCGGAAGCATGCAGAGAGATCATCTGGCTGGATCAACTCCTGACAGACTTTGGTTTGCCGAGAAAAGGACCTGTCAGCTTGATGGAGGACAATCAAGGCTGCCTGCAGCTAGCGCAAACCGAAAAGTTCCTTGCACGTTCAAAACACATTGGGGTCAGGTATCACTTCATTCGCCAGATGATCCAAGATGGACTAGTAGAAATGTCCTACTGTAATACTCAGGAGATGACTGCGGACATTCTCACGAAACCCTTGCCACGAGAGAGTTTCCAGAACCTGCGTGTCAAGCTGGGACTCTGGGTGGTTGAATAAAGTTGTTTTATGTTTGTTAAATGTTGTTCAGACTGAGAAGGGGTTTGTGGGATGTATAACACTGGTGCAGTCAATCACAACATTCCTAGAGTGTACACAAAGGGGACTTGGTCCTCCAGGTAGAGTTTCCTGTGCCAAGACTGAAATCACTTCCTTTGTGTGACCAGAAGTGGGAGTGGCCTTACCTGTAGCTATTCAAAGATACAGGTGAGCTGCTACTCTCCCTCTCTTCCCACCAGGACTCCGAGGATGCAACATCTCAGGAGATGCTCTCTTGGCTTCCAGCCAAGAGAGGCCCACATGGAGCCTTTCTCCCTTAAGGAGAATCTCCACATGTAAATACATTTAATCTAAGCTAGCCTGCCTTTCTGAGACTGTAGAAGCTTGAAATGACTGTGAGTAAAACCTTTATACTTTTATAAGCTTATGTGTCGTGTATTTTCTTTTAAGAGGGAACCAGGGGAAATATGTGCCAGGATCTGCCTTGTTCTAGAAGTTCATAGGAACTTAAACGCCACGTTTTGCTGCGCTTTATTGGGGATGAGAAACTCTGCTAGTTTGGAGCTTGTTAGCACAAGCTGGGATAAGAAATATTAATCAATATTCCCTCATCCACATTCCCTCTCATCTCCCACAGTTTGCTCTTTCTTTTACTGCTATATTGTAGTGATATTGTACTGCTCATTGTTATTCGTTGCTGTTAATATACTAATATGTAGACTATTTTTATGTGAACTACTTTGAGCACAGATTTAATAGTGGGAAATATGGTATATCAATAAATTGACTGTGAGTGGGATGCGGGTGGCGCTGTGGTCTAAACCACTGAGCCTCTTGGGCTTGCCGATCAGAAGGTCAGCGGTTCGAATCCCTGCGACGGGGTGAGTTCTTGCTGCTCAGTCCCTGCTCCTGCCAACCTAGCAGTTCGAAAGCACGCCAAAAAAGTGCAAGTAGATAAATAGGTATCGCTTGTTGTTGTTGTTTAGTCATTCAGTCGTGTCCGACTCTTCATGACCCCATGGACCAGAGCATGCCAGGCACTCCTGTCTTCCACTGCCTCCCGCAGTTTGGTCAGACTCATGTTGGTAGCTTCAAGAACACTGTCCAACCATCTCCTCACTTGGGCGGGAAGGTAAACGGCATTTCCATGCGCTGCTCTGGTTTCGCCAGAAGCGGCTTAGTCATGCTGGCCACATGACCCGGAAAAACTGTCTGCAGACAAACGCCAGCTCCCTCGGCCTGTAAAGCGAGATGAGCGCCGCAACCACAGAGTCATCTGCGACTGGACTTAACTGTCAGGGGTCCTTTACCTTTACCTTTTTATCAACTCTCAGTCTGACTTCCCTCACAGGGTTGTTGTGAAGATAAAGTGTGTGTGAGTGTGTGTGCGCACACACTCCATCTTTATTGCCTTCAGCTCCTTGGAGGAAGGTTGAAATACATAAATGGCATAGTTACCATGATCCCATTGACTACTTTTATCAAAGTCAGAGAGGACAGACAGTCTTATGGCTATTTTCGTGGGAAAGTGGAGTGTCTTTAGAATGTACAGCAAAGTGTAGAAAAATGTAGATCCATATGCTTTATATAGGTATAATGTAATCTATGTATTGTCTTCGAACAAATTACATAGAGATTTAGTTATTTACCTGTTTGATCTTTATCCCACCTTTCCTCCAAGAAGCTTAAGGTGGCAAACAGAATTTGGCCTGTCCCTATTTTATTCTCACCACAACCCTGTGAGGTAGGTTAGACTATGAGGCAGCAACTGGCCCAATGAGCTGAGTAAGAATTTAGTACAGAATGACAAAAGGAAAATATGCAATACAATTATATATGTGTTTTCTTTTAAATGATTACTCTTTCTTTCTTTCTTTCTTTCTTTCTTTCTTTCTTTCTTTCTTTCACTTTTTATTTTCCTTTCTCTTTAATGTTGCATACTGTGTATTTGTATATCATATGAAAGAATAATATTGAAGAAAGATAACTAAATGGGCAGCAGTGAAAATAGTGATGAGTGCCGGGGGGGCTTTTTCAGGGAGGGGGCTCGCAGAGTACATTTGGGCTGAAAGCCACCCCCCCTCCTTCTTGAGTGGACACACCTCATCTTTTTAACTCCGAGGTGGTCAGCTGCCATTCAGAGCTGGGGGGGCTTTGCTAGAAAGCAGCCAGTGATTCCTATCTGAAGAAACAGCCGCAGTGCAGTGTTAGCAGACGGGGCCAAAACACAGAAGGTTAAACCCCATGCGGACTTTAATTTTCCACTGCTGCCTCTGCCATTAACGAACCCTGTTGGACACATCGCCAGAGACCTTGCTTAATCTCCCCTTATCTTGAAAATCACTTCTAAGTAGCACAACCTCACCCAAGGGCTGAGCTTTGCTAAATCGAACTCATGCATGCTGAGCGAGCGGCAATTGGAAATGCAAAACGTACCACAAAGGCAGATGACTGTGTGTGTGTGTGTGTGTGTGTGTGTGTGTGTGCACGCGACCTGTTCCAAAGTGCAGTTACCTCAGCTAAGGTCATATGCACAGATTAAAGTACAGGGAGGGAGCAAAAATTACCCCCCCCCATTGTTAGCATTCTGTCAAGTTAATTAAATGAAAGAAAATCAAATAGCAAGGTTGCAAGGACTCAGGCCAGGACGGCAATAAACACACTCGGTACACTTTGACTATGAAACTAAGAAACTAGAGCTGATGAAGAATAAATGAAACAGGGCCTTGTCCTGGAGTTAAAAATCATTGCAACTGGAATTTGTGTCATACTTGAAACAACAAAAATAGAAGAAATTATTGTTTATTGCCATCCTGGCCTGAGTCCTTGCAACCTTGCTATATAAGTTAATTAAATGTGCAGGGAAAGGGGGTGGGAGACTGCAAAAATCCTTGTCCAAGGCATCTCACATACAGTACTACAAAGGAATATTCACATAAGGTCAATTTGCCTCTCCATTTCAGTGTTTACCTTAAGCCATCTAAATTATAATATAAAATAGGAAAGCTCCCTTTTATAAAATCAGACCCTTTTTTTGCAATATATTTTTATTCCTTTTTTTTCCATATACACCAACATTTTTTTTTTTTACAAAAACGCCTTTAACAATACATGACTACATATTTCCTAATGCTCCGCCAAGCATTTTGACTTCCTTCCTTTACACCCTCGTTTTCTTACTTCACTTCCTTCTTACGCTTTACTTTATGAAAGATTGTTTAATATTTGTTACATATTTTTTAATTAATTTTAATTTTTACATTGTAAGTATTGTGTCATAACCTGTGAATGTATTCCTTTCCTTGCAATATTTGTTCAAATATTCAATAAACTTACTCCACTCCAATTGAAGCTCTTGGTCTTTTTGTTCTCTGATTCTGCTTGTTAATTTGGCTAATTCCATATATTCTGTCAGTTTTAATCTCCAATCCTCTAATGTTGGTACTTCAGTAGATTTCCATTTTTGGGCCCATAATCCTCTATAATAAAGTTGCTGTGTCCCTGCGTCCGTTCCGTGTGTCACGGAATTGCGCTACTGCGCATGTCCGTGTCCCACACGGACGCAGGGATTGGAGCGGGCGGAGAGGGGGGCGTGTCCGCGAGGCAGCGGCGGCGCATGCGCGGTGTCAGTTGCGCCAGCGCCGCTGCCTCGCACGGACGCAGAGGGCCGCCCCATCCTCGCCGCCGCTACCGCCGCCGCTACAGCCGCCCCCGGGGGAAACGAAGAAGGGGGAGGGAGCCCCTCTCCACCCCCCAGCGGCCGCTGTTCTGCCTCCTCCTGCCTCCTCCTCCTCTAGCGCCCGTTATTGAACGGGCTAAATTCAACTAGTATTCTATAAAATCAGACCCTTAGTCCATCTAGCTCAGTATTCTCTACACTGACTGGCAGAGGCACCCCGTGGATTCTGGCATGGCATCTTTCCTGGCGCCACATGGAGATGCCAGCAACTGAAATGGGAACCTTCTGCCTGCATAACAGATCCTCTACCACTGAGCTATGGCCCTTCTCTTAATTATGATTGGAGGCTGGGGGAAGAGGCCTTGATACAAAGAGCTGGTTACAGCATCTCTAGATTGCCAGGATTTTGTGGCAGGGATTTAAGCCCATATTGGGAAATGTAGGTTTGTGCAATTAAAGTGCTCTGGTCACAACTGCACCATAGATGTAATGCACTATTGCCTCACTTTGAGAGAGCCAGCTTGGTGTAGTGGTTAAGAGTGGTGGACTCGTAATCTGGTGAACCTGGTTTGCTTCCCTGCTCCTCCACATGCAGCTGCTGGGTGACCTTGGGCTAGTCACACTTCTCTGAAGTCTCTCAGCCCCACTCACCTCACAGAGTGTTTGTTGTGGGGGAGGAAGAGAAAGGAGAATGTTAGCCGCTTTGAGACTCCTTAAGGGGAGTGAAAGGTGGGATATCAAGTCCAAACTCCTCCTCCTCCTCCTCCTCCTCCTCGTCGTCTTCTTCTTCTTCTGTAACTGTCAGGACTTGCCCTAAAGCATGCAGGGACCTGTAGTTCGTTTAAAGGGCTGTGAGACCATCTATTCCCTTCACAGAGCTACAATTCTCAAGAGTTCCCTGAGAAATGGGATTGATTGTTAAACCACTCTGACATTGCAGCTCTATGAGAATAGGAGTCGCCTAACAACTCTCAGCACCCGTAACAAACTACAGGGCACTGTCAGCTCTGATCAGCTGCAGTTTTTTTTTATGTGCCTCCCCAAGCGTACATCGAGACAGAGCGATGAGCTCACATGCCACACAAGACGCTGTCGCTTCAAGCCTTTGAAAAGGCTACTCCCTGTTGCGATCAATTCCCCGGCATCTGGCCTTTCCCTCTGTCCTCTCTCGACACAGCGCAATGCATTGATTTAGACCTAAAAAGCCCTAATTGGCAACACTGCACGTACGTCTGAGGGTTTGAATAAGTGGCAATTTGGGGGAACTAGAATCAGTTTTGCCCACAACACTGTGCAGATAACGCACATGAAGTTGCTCTCTGTAGCTCAGCCAGCCAGCCTTGTCTACTCTGGATGTCAATAGCTCTCCAGGGTTTAGGGGTGGGGGTCTTTCTTAGCCCTGCTACCAAAGGAAGAAGAGAAGAAGAAGAGTTTGGATTTGATATCCCGCTTTATCACTACCTGAAGGAGTCTCAAAGCAGCTAACATTCTCCTTTCCCTTCCTCCCCCACAACAAACACTCTGTGAGGTGAGTGGGGCTGAGAGACTTCAGAAAAGTGTGACTAGCTCAAGGTCACCCAGCATGTGGAGGAGCAGAGAAGCGAACCCGGTTCACCAGATTACGAGTCTACCACTCTTAACCACTACACCACACTTGGCGTAGTAGTTTGGAGTTGCAGGGGCTTGGAGTGGTTTAAAGACCTTTCACTATTTCTGCAGCAGTGTCGCAGCTGGGTCTCTGTCTGCAATGTCTTAGAGCCCCCCAAGAAACAGCAAAGCGGAGCTTTTTAAGCACTGAGAAGTCTTCTCACCCTTCGTGCTGACTGGAGCCAACCAGAGCGAAAGGAGGTGAGTCAGCTACTGAGAAGTGGCTCCCAGAGTGACTCTGGAGAGGGTGCTCAGGAAGAACACAGAGGAGGAGTTGCTCTGCGTGCTCCAGAGCTCAGCATTTAGGAACACTGAAAACACAAGGGGCTTCAGTTTCGAGAGAACGGTGTGCAAGTTCTGTTCCATACAATCAGCCTTCAAGGAAAGAAAAACCTTAGGTCTCTCTGAAAGAAGATGTCGGAACACTCCAAATCATTTGCCCGCATACATGCACAGAAAACCGTAGATGTAGCTGAAAGGCAACACACAGAGATCTGCACTGATCATTGTGATTGTTGTAGGAATTTGCGGAGGTATCCATGTAGAAAGGGTACGATTCCGGGTGGAATCCCGTAGCCCCAGCAGGACGCGGTTTGAGACGCCCCGCTGTTGAAGAAACAGAGACCGGACCAGAGTTCTAAGGTAAAGCAAGGCGGCTAGTAAGCCTGACCAGTTTATTTACTGTTGCAACAGGGTTCCACTCACGCAGCAGACGTCGGAGATAAGAACCCCGAACAAAAGGACGGTTGGACATATATACATTCTTGGCACAATACATGACAAAGGAAGACACAGGATTATACAGGTGCAGTAAGAAAGATTTCAGGGTTGAATGAACTTCAGGAAGGGTGGGGATGCTTTTGGGTGGGTCAGGATGCTTTGGGTGGGTTATATGTGGGCGGCGGGAGTTCCTCCAGGTGGCCGTTATCTTTGCTAATGTTTTTCCCTTTATTTGCAGGTACCCTGGAGCCATGCGGAGGTCACCCGGTGGGCGGAAGGGCGTGTGTTCCTCTCCCTGACCTGATCCCTTTTAATAAAGCTTTATTATAGATCGGGCGTCTGTGTGCTTATGTAAAAATACAGTGTTGCAGAAGACAATTGGTAACACTTAGTTTGGGAGGCATACAATTCAGGGACGGATACATTTCAGGGTGGAGACATTTACATTTCAGGGTTCACAATGTATGAGGGATACATACAATATACAATACATGAAGAGGAGTGCCAGAACTTTATTAACTTTATTTGCTTCACCTTTATTTCCGGGTGGGGTGAAATGTATCTGGTACTGATCGATACTCCTGTTCGTGCGTAGTCAGCAAAAGGTTATGACGATCATGTTAATTTATTAAGAGTAACGTGGTGTTATTAAAATAAGCAAGGGGTCACGGGAGAGTGGCGATCCTTGTCTGCACCCCCCTTTGACCCCCCCAACAGTGATGCACCCCTAATTATTATTACTGTATAATCTTAGAAGAGAGGTGTGGCTTTGAGTGGACGTGCCTGTGGCTATCAAATGAAGGGACCTTGCACTTCTGAAATTGCCACTGTGACACTGCTGCTGCCCCTGAGATGCTTTAAAATGGAGATGGCAAGGAATGAAGCTGGTGTTATAAGAATTTCGGGGGGGGGGGAGCTTCCTTTCAAAGCACTCCAGTACACTATTTGAGACATGAACAGGGAGGGGTGACTGAAATGACATGACCATTTTCTACCACCCAGAATGTCTGAAAACAGCACAGAAAGACAGGCCTCGCACCATTTTGACTCCTAGCTGGCCAGGTACCAGATGGCCCATTTCCCTCACAAAGGACAGTCGTTAGCCCTGCATCTGCCCTGCCCTGCCAGGGCAGAAAATCAGGAAACCTTTTGTTTTCCAGAAATGTGTGTCTGGGAGGGGTCAAGGAGGGATGACCAGGTGTGGAAAATTCTCAAGTTACCTCCTCTGACCCTCCCAAGTTGTGATGTAGTTCTGATGGATCTGTGATGTAGGATGATGTATCTGGGGGTGGGCTGGACTCCAAGGGGGGGGGGATTTCAAAAGTCTATATAGGAGCTGGCACACCATTGTTCTGGATCGTTTTCCTGCTCGTGTGTGTGTGAGGAAAGCACCCTGTTGCAACAGTGAAAATAAAGGCTTTGCTTCTCAATTTTTCTCTGGTTGGCTTCTGTTTTTTTACTCCTACCAATGGAGAACCTGCAGAGGACTTGCAAGGGCTCTTGTGTACCCTATAAGGGAATAAGGGCAGATTTTTCTTATAACACTGGAAACTTAAGGCTGCAAAGCAGGTGTGCTGCTGCTGAGCTACGACCTCTGTGCCCGACTCTCTCTAGCCTTTGTTCTGCATTCTTAACAGGAGTTCAGCTGGTTTAAGCAGGATTAAAGGGGAGGTTTGTGCTTCAGGGGGAACTCTATTGCTCCTTCCCCCCCTCCAGTTAAAACAAAGGGCTCCTCCAGACCTAATTATTAAGCAAGCATCCTTGCTTGCACAAAGCTTATGCAGAGGTTGGACTAAAGGGGCGTATTCTGCAGCATAATAGTGTATCAGTGGTGCATTTATTCTGCTTCATTAGTTGTTCTCTGCCATGCTTCCCAAATGCTACCCGCCTCCTCCCTGGACATTTGTGATATAAAAAGTTACAGCATACTCTCCATTCATTTTCTCTCCGCTTAAAACCACCCCATGGAACTACTGTGAAGATTAGCATGGCAAGCTTGGTGTGTACCCGCTATGAAAGTTGCTGAGGTCTTTGGGTTTGTGTGAGCCACTGAACCTTTTGCTGAACCATAACAGGAAGGTTACTAATAACTATATCATACTATAGAACATAGAAAACAAAATTTTAAAGTCCTCATGAAAATTATTAAGCATTTTAGTCCAAATTTCTCCTAATAAATACATTTTTGTATGGAGTTTTGACCAAAGCACACATTTTTGCAAGCAATTTCTCCTAATATAATGCATTTTTCCTATGTTATTTTCTTCGGTTTTGTAATTTATTTTTATTAGTTTTCCAGTATACCCCCCAATAACAGCCAAATTATAACAATAACAATTATATTTTCCTATGTTATTTCCACTAGTATGGTAATTTTTAGGCACATTCCCCCCCCCCCCCCTTATACCGTTGGTTGGAAATATGCATCTCAAGATTCAGAGAAGTGTGAATTTCGAAGGATAGCTGTGTTTTGGTTTTCATATTTTCTTTGGAAAGTGTGGATTTGACAGATTCACCTGTAAATGTGAACTGAATCCAATCTAGCCCCTATCCCTAGTTCCAGCTTACATTTGCACTGGCTTTCAGTCCTGACTCACCTCAGAATGTTGCCCATGGCCCAGATCTCCTAACCACTCTGAACTCCTTGGAGAAAATGACATTTTTTAAATTTATTTTTTTAAAGAGGATTAAACAAAACGGCCTGGCAAATTTTTACATATGGGCAGCAATGGGCCATAAATCCTTCAGTGGAGGAAGGGAGATATGGCCAAAGTGGAAGAACAAGCAGTTCATTTAAATTGCTTCCTGACAAATGTAACTGTTAAATGCTTCAGTGTACCATTAACCTGTTTTATGGGGCCAAGATGGGGAGGAACGTCCCTGAAACGAGGGGGAGACGGGACCTGGTCCGCAGGTGGCTAGGGATACTGTCCAAGCTCATGAATTCAGGAACGTTCAGACACGAAAGGCACGCAATATAGGTTTTGCTGATTAAATGTTTCAATTCAATAATTGCCTAATAAGCCAAGAACATTAATTTATCAAAGGGCATGGTGGTTAGCGGCAGGACAGGTAACGGATTGAATATGACCTTTGGTGCAGAATATTAAGTGGAGCCAAATGCCATGGCTACAGTGGCAGAAGGAACAGGAGGGTGTATGCATAGACAAAAGAAATCAGTTTGTACCTCCTACTAGAATTAGAGTCTTCTTCTTTGGTCATCACTTGTAGCCGAGTAAGATTGTCTTCCATAAACACGGTTTTAACAGTGAGTCCGTAAGTGACTGATGAGGCCAATTCTGGATCCACACATCCTTCCACAGTGGGGACATAGGTTTTCGCGCGGGATTTGATCACTGTGTGGATTTGCCAAACATGCCTTCCTCTTAGCGTGTTTCTTGCCCTTTCATTCTGAGTTCGAGTGTCTTCAAAACCCACGACACCTTTGGTAAAGGCTGTTCTCCAATTGGAGCGTTCGCAGGCCAGTGTTTCCCAGTTGTCGGTGTTCATACTACATTTTTTTTTAGATTTGCCTTGAGAGAGTCTTTAAACCTCTTTTGTTGACCACCAGCATTACACTTTCCATTTTTCAGAACTAGAGTACTGCGTTGCATAGTATACTCTGGCTCTGAGGTGGCATGCAAAGAGCTTTCACCCAACACCAGAGACCATACAGCTAGTAGAATGAAAATAACGGCAGCTGCTGATCATCTGATGATACCTTCGCGTTAACCCACCATTTCAGACGGTGCTGTAATGAAAGAGCGTGGATGTATCGTTGTTTGTTGCAGTTTATAGTTATGTTCATGTTGGGGTTGGACCAAATGACCCTTCCAATTCTATGATCCAAATAATAATAATAATAATAATAATAATAATAATAATAATAATAATAATAATAATTTATTTATACCCTGCCCATCTGGCTGGGTTTCCCCAGCCACTCTGGGCGGCTTCCAACAGAACATTAAAATACAATAATCTATTAAACAGTAAAAGCCTCCCTAAACAGGGCTGCCTTCAGATGTCTTCTAAAGGTCTGATAGTTGTTGTTCTCGTATGGTCTGTATACTTATTTTAGGTATACACATGGGCACGTGAACCAAATAATGAAAAAAGACAAGGCAATGAAAGACAAGCCTGGCCCATGAACTTACAGTTTAATGGCTCATTTGGGTTAACATTACATAGGGTTGTCAAATTCCTGACACCTGCAAAGTAGAAGGAAGACCCCAAAATTGTTAAGCTCCCCCCCCCCCCAGAACAAACACAAATTGTTGAGCTCTGTTTGGGAAACCTGAACCTTTTGAGCTGTTTCTGCTGCTTTTTCCAGCGCGTTGCGATACATCTGGGTTTTCCCTCCTGACACCATTTTTACACCTGAAAACCAGGACGTCTCAGGAATTCTCCTGGCGTATGGCAGACCTACATTACAAGATGTTGTCTTTACAATGTTATAATGTCGGAGGCAGTTTGCCTCTGGCTGCCAATTTCTGGGAATCAGAAGTAGGGAGAGACTGTTGTTGAGCTCAGGTCCTGCTTACAGGCTTTTCACAGGCATTTGGTTGATCACTGTGAGAACAGGATGCCTTTGGCCTGATCCGGCAGGGCTTTTATTACATCTCTATATTGCAGATGTAATATATTGCACATTCTGCAAAGTGACCTTTATTTTGCAGTATACTTTAGGCAGAACTGGACAGACCCCCAGTTTTGACGATTCTTCCTGGTGCCCGGTTTAATAGATATTTCATCAAAAAATTGAAGCATTGGACACCTCCGTGTGATGGCCTGGGAGTCGGACTCAGACGCTGAACCTGAGCGATCCCAGCCTGCACAGGATTCACTGCCCTCAGAAACAGCAGAGCCAGGGCTGGGGCCTGGGTCGCAAGGGGACTCACCTGTGCTGGATCCTCAGGTGCAGGCGTCGGCTGAGGTTGATCTGGCTCCTAATGGGATGGAGGACTTACTGCCTACAGGTGCTCCACTCCCCACCCAGTCAGGGGAAGCTGAGGTTGCCTCTGGGTCCGGTAACCCTCCAGCTTCTCCTGAGCTGCAAAGGCTAAGGGCAGAGAGGCGAAGGGAACTAAGTTCTCGCAGGAGGAGTGCTCGCCTCCAAGCCAGGAGAGGCGAGTCACCTGGGGATCGGAGCCGCCCTTCGCCTCGGGACAGATAAAGCCGGCCAGTCCCAGTCCCAAGTCGCAGGAGCAACATCGGTGCTGCCTAGTTCCTGTTCCTGGTTCCTGCGTTCCTGACCTCAGCTTGGTTACTTCGGCTTCCTGACCTCGGCTTCCTGACCTCAGCTTTGTTACTTCGGCTTCCTGACCTCGGCTTCGTGACTTCGGCTTTGTGACTTCTGGCTTGGACTGACCTTGGACTGGACTAGACCTCGCCTATCGGATATCCCTTGGGACCAGCACAGTTTGCTCCTGCCACACCCGCACTCCCCCTTCGTTGGGGTGCGTTCGGGAGGAACCTGTTGTCATGACTGACCAGGCGGCTGCGCTGGTGGCATTGGCCCAGGAGAACCAGGTCTTGACCCACACAGTGCAGCAGCTAAGCAATGCGGTTACGGCGCTTCAGCAGCGTTTGGACGCCTTACCGGCTCCTGGTGCCGGCGCCCCAGCTCCAGGCAAGTACCCAGTGGCCCTGCCAGAAAAGTTCGATGGGTCCCCGGGCAGCTTTCCCATGTTTCTCGCCCAGGCCAAACTGTATATTCAGGGGCGAGCCCGGGATTTCCCTGACGACCGCACCAAGGTGCACTTCCTGATCAGCTTGCTGAAGGACCAGGCGGCCAAGTGGGCGTTGCCGCTGCTCCAGCAAGACTCCCCCTTGCTGACAGACTATACGGGGTTTTGCAACCATTTGGAAACCGCGTTCGCCAACCCCCAGAAGGGGAGTCAAGCCAATCGGGCGATTCGGCGGTTGAAACAGGGCAAGTCCACAGTGGCCGCCTACGCCACGGAATTTCGTCTGTTGGCGCAGGACTTGACCTGGAACGACTCCGCACTTCGGGACCAGTATCTCGAGGGGCTCTCGGACGAGATACTGGACCAGCTGGCCACGTTGGATCGCCCTGCCACGCTGGATGCCCTCGTCCATCGGAGTCTGCAGATAGACGATCGGTTGGAGGACCGTCGCCAGGCCCGGACCCGCCGGCACTCTGGGCTCCCGGCTCCGGTGCTTCCCAGCAGTTCCACAGCCAGGGCCGAGTCACCGGAGCAGCCGATGCAGCTCGGGGCAGCGCGACCTTGCCTCTCCCCCTCGGAGAAGACTCGGCGTCGGGAGGGGAACCTGTGTCTCTACTGCGGTGGGAGTGGACACTACGCCCGAACCTGCCCCGAGAAATGCCAGCCGCAGGGAACCATGCCAACCCCAGTAGCCAATGGCCCAGGCTACCTGGGGTCCCAAGCGTCACATGATGGGCCCTCACCGGTGGAATTGCAACACCTCATGATCCCGGTGCGTCTGTACCCCCCCGGCGGGCCCTGGATTCTCACCCACGCTCTAGTGGATTCGGGGGCAACCCGCTCCTATATGGACTCTGCCTTCGCGGCTCAGCATCGGGTGCCGCTCCAGAACAAGCTAGAACCGGTACAGGTGGAGGCAATTGACGGACGTCTCCTGCGGTCGGGCGCTGTTACTCGGGAGACCCAGCCCTTGGTCCTGTGCCACCAGCAGCACCGGGAGGTGCGTACCCTGGACATTGCCACCATGCCCCGGTTTCCGCTGGTGCTTGGAATGGACTGGCTGGAGTCTCACAATGTTCAGATCGATTGGGTCAATCGAACTGTACGCTTCCCAGACTCGGGTTCGAATGCTCAGTCCGAGATGCTTTCGGCCGCCTCCATGGGGGAGGCTGCGTCAACGCTCCCCGCCGTGTACCGGGACTACGTAGACGTGTTCGAGGAACAGGGAGCAGACCAGCTGCCTCCTCATCGGTCCTTCGACTGCGGCATAGACCTTCAGCCCGGGGCGCCCCTGCCTGTGAGTCGCCTATACTCTCTTTCAGAGCCAGAGCGTGAAGCCCTGCAGGACTTCCTTCACAAGAACCTGGAGCGCGGGTTCATTAGGCCCTCTACCTCTCCCACAGCCGCTCCAGTACTCTTCGTTAAGAAGAAGTGTGGGGAGCTTCGCCTCTGCCATGATTACCGAGCCCTGAATAAGATCACCATCCCAGACCGGTATCCCTTGCCCCTTATTGCGGAGCTGCTGGAGCGGGTGCAGGGGGCGCAGATGTTGACCAAACTAGACCTCCGGGGGGCCTACAACTTGATTCGAATCCGTGCCGGGGACGAGTGGAAGACAGCATTCGGGACCCGTTATGGGCAGTTCGAATACCTGGTCATGCCATTCGGATTATGCAACGCGCCCGCCGTGTTCCAAAGGTACATCAACCACGTGTTCCAGGACTTGTTAGACAAGTACGTGGTGGTGTACCTAGATGACATTTTGATTTATTCCCGTGACCCGGCTCGCCACGAGAGTCATGTCCGGTCCGTGTTGCAGCGCTTGCGGGAGCACCGCCTGTATGCTAAACTCAGCAAGTGCGAGTTCCACCAGCGGTCAGTGGACTTCCTTGGACACCGACTCTCCCCGGACGGCGTGCAGATGGACCCCGGGAAGGTGTCTGCGGTTCGAGAGTGGGCGGCGCCGCGGAACCGCAAGGACCTACAGCGGTTTTTGGGGTTCGCCAACTATTACCGGACATTCATTGCGGACTATGCTCATCGCACCACCCCGTTGACCCGACTGCTGCGCCCCAAGACGCCCTTCGCCTGGGATGAGGAGGCTGAGGTGGCATTCCAGGGATTGAAAGCCTGTTTCCAGAAGGCGCCAATTTTGCAGCATCCTGATCCCTCTCGTCCCTTCGTGGTGGAGACTGACGCCTCCAGTACGGCTCTCGGTGCCGTCTTGTCCCAGCAACATGGACCTGATGAGCCACTGTTACCCTGCGCCTACTACTCCCGGCAGCTCCTTCCGGCGGAGCGTAACTATACCGTGTGGGAGCGGGAACTACTGGCCATCAAGGTGGCCTTTGAGGTCTGGCGCCATCATCTTGAGGGGGCACGACACCCAGTGGAAGTGAGAACTGACCACCGGAATCTGGAGTACCTCCAGACCACCCGCAAGTTGAACCAAAGGCAGATCCGGTGGGCGCTGTTCTTTTCCCGGTTCCAGTTCCGGATCCGCTACATCCCTAGCTCCCAGAACCGGAAGGCGGACGCCTTGTCCCGGAAACCCGAGGACGTCGCAGACACGGTACAGCAGGCAGTACCAACGACGATCTTACCACCAGCCGCATTCCTGGCCACTCGGGAGGCTGAGCCACTGCGGGCTCAGGTGCGGGAACAGCAACGGGTCGATGCTTGGGCGCAAGAACGGCTCCAGGAACTGTCCGATGGGTCATGCCCTCGATATCCAGGGCTGGCCCTGCACCAGGGCCTACTGTTGCACCAGGGTCGTCTGTACATCCCGCCAGGACCATTGCGAGCTGAGGTTCTCCGGATGTCCCACGATGCCCCGGCAGCGGGGCACTTCGGGCGGTACCGGACCACCCATCTGGTAAGCCGCGAGTTTTGGTGGCCCCGCCTGAAGGCTGACGTGGCACGCTACGTTGCTGGTTGTGACATCTGCCGGCGGGCCAAGGGTCCTACTGGGCGACCCCCTGGCCTGCTCCAGCCATTGCCAGTCCCACCACGTCCCTGGCACACGGTCTCGCTGGACTTTGTGGTGGACTTACCCTCGTCTCGTAACTGTACCTGCCTCCTGGTTTTCACAGACCATTTCACTAAGATGGTGCACTGTGCCCCCTGCCCATCTGTACCCACAGCTAAGGAAACGGCTCGACTGTACCTTCAGCATGTCTTCCGCCTGCATGGCCTACCCGAGCGTCTGGTATCCGACCGGGGCGTCCAGTTCACATCCCGCTTCTGGCGAGCCTTACACCAGGCCCTCGGGACGGAGGTCTGTCTATCGTCGGCCCACCACCCGCAGACTGACGGCCAGACAGAACGAGCAAATGCAGTTCTGGAGCAGTACCTCCGGTGTTATTGCAGCTTCCAGCAGGACGACTGGGTCGACCACTTGGCGTTGGCAGAGTTCGCGTACAACAATGCTGTGAACGCCTCCACCCAACAGACCCCGTTCCAGGCCACTTACGGTTACCATCCACGTTTGTTCCCGGACGTGCTGCCAGCATCCACTGTCCCCGCAGTGACCGACTGGCTCCAGGAGCTCCAGTCTCAGCAACAACTATTGATGGAGCAGCTGCGCCAGGCCAAGGACGCTTACAAGGCCCAGGCTGACCGCCACCGCCAGGTGGGACCGGAACTCCGTGTTGGCGACCTGGTATGGCTCTCCACTCGCCACCTGCACCCCTCTCGGCCTTCGCGGAAGCTGGATGCTCGCTTCACCGGCCCATTTCCGATCGTGGACCAGGTCTCGCCAGTGGCATTCCGTCTCCGGTTGCCCTCGACCCTGAAGGTCCACCCGGTATTCCACCGGTCCCTCCTCAGTCCGGTCGCTCCGCCCGACGAGTTCCACCCAGACCATCCACGACCGCAGCCAGTTTTGGTTCAGGGGGAGCCCGAGTACGAGGTGGAGCGCATTCTTGACTCACGATACCGCAGGGGGAAGCTCCAATACCTCATTGACTGGAAGGGGTATGGGCCCGAGGATCGTTCGTGGGAACCAGCGGAGAACGTCCACGCGCCTGCATGCCTCCGTGATTTCCATGCGACTTACCCCAGCAAGCCTGGTCCGGCCCCTCAGTTGAGGGGGGGGCCTGGGAGGGGGGATGGTGTGATGGCCTGGGAGTCGGACTCAGACGCTGAACCTGAGCGATCCCAGCCTGCACAGGATTCACTGCCCTCAGAAACAGCAGAGCCAGGGCTGGGGCCTGGGTCGCAAGGGGACTCACCTGTGCTGGATCCTCAGGTGCAGGCGTCGGCTGAGGTTGATCTGGCTCCTAATGGGATGGAGGACTTACTGCCTACAGGTGCTCCACTCCCCACCCAGTCAGGGGAAGCTGAGGTTGCCTCTGGGTCCGGTAACCCTCCAGCTTCTCCTGAGCTGCAAAGGCTAAGGGCAGAGAGGCGAAGGGAACTAAGTTCTCGCAGGAGGAGTGCTCGCCTCCAAGCCAGGAGAGGCGAGTCACCTGGGGATCGGAGCCGCCCTTCGCCTCGGGACAGATAAAGCCGGCCAGTCCCAGTCCCAAGTCGCAGGAGCAACATCGGTGCTGCCTAGTTCCTGTTCCTGGTTCCTGCGTTCCTGACCTCAGCTTGGTTACTTCGGCTTCCTGACCTTGGCTTCCTGACCTCAGCTTTGTTACTTCGGCTTCCTGACCTCGGCTTCGTGACTTCGGCTTTGTGACTTCTGGCTTGGACTGACCTTGGACTGGACTAGACCTCGCCTATCGGATATCCCTTGGGACCAGCACACTCCGCTTTTTATGTGACTTTCTGCAAGCCAATAAGCTGTGATGGATTGAAGCAATTTCAGTTTCTGTCGGTTCTGTTAATATATAATATAGATCACCACTGTTTCCTTAGCGGGAGCCCCTTCCTCTGACTCCCTTTTCTGTTCAATTACCTTGAATTTTGTGGTCTCAAGCTGGTTCCAAGGCAATGCCATCATCAGATTATAATTAATGTGGTGGTGGTGGTGTGTCCTTACACCATATAAAACAACAACAACAACAACAACAACAACACAGAACAAAAGGTAGGTGTCAGGGATCTGCCCGCCCCTGCCAGTCCAGCTCTGAGTGTTTATAGAGAGCTGCAACCTGTGTTAACAACAGATTCATCTTCGAGTGAATCTGGCAGTCCCGTCTCGGGGGAGGAGCAGTTAGTGGCTGGGAGCCAGGGAGTGCCAGGTGTCCAGGGAGTTACTGGGAGACCTGGCACCACCCAGCAGACTCACGCGGAGGGGGAAACGTCAGTTCCGGCGCAGATATCACACAGGAGGAGAAAGTGGCAATTTCGGATGCCGAAACTTTGGTGTTGGCGCCAAAACAGGAGGGAGGCACTTCCAGATTCTGCTAGTGACTGAGCAGACATGATAAGACTGAGCTCTGCACTGTAAATAGCTTGGCACTGAATAAAAAGACTTAAAGACAAATGGCTTTGGCATTTCTACTGAACAACCGATAAGAGAACTTGACAGTAGGTGAGGTAGACGGGCAATGATATGCTAAGGTAAACTCTCTCAGGGGTCGTATACACTTTAGGTAGTCACATCCCTAGAAAGTATGGGGCCAAGAGGTTTTATGCTTGTCTCACGTTTTCTAGGCACAGGTCTGAGTGGTTTTTCATTTGCCCCACCACTTCCCCCAGGAAAACTTGCTGTTTACTGCCACTCTACAGAAAAACCAGTTGATGCTCGTTTTGCATCAGTTGTAAACAGTGGGGTTTCCCGGGGGGAAATGCAGGACAAGTGAGAGCATTGACAAGTCCTTGCTCTAGCAAACAGGACTTTACTGGATCTCAGGAGTCATATTCCTTTGCATGAAGGTGGGGACCAGGGATGAAACTATATGCTTTATTTCACTCGGGTCCAAGACCCAGTAAGCCTCAAAAACAAAAATGCAAAATAAATAGCAAAAACAAAAGCACCAAACTTAATCTGTTCTGAAAGTCGGTTTGACTTGTTAAATGTTCGAAAACCAAGGCACAGCTTCTGATTGGTGCAGGCGCCTTGGAAACAATAGCTGACAGCCGCATCAGACGTTCGGCTTCCAAAAAATGTTTGAAAACCGGAACACTTACCGGTACTTCCAGGTTTTTGGCGTTGGAGAAAGCAGCTCCTCTTCACAGAGGGACAGGGTTGCGGGCAGGACTCGCACTTTCCCCTCTCTTGGCGGGGGGCGTGTCAAGACCCCCGTGTCATAGGGGAGTCGTGGCCCGCGTCACGACCTCAGCCAGCCAATCCGGCTGGCTGGGGGGCGTGGTTTGCTGCATAGGACCCTCGTACCTACGGGACCGCCTCTCCTGGTATGCCCCGCAGAGGACCTTAAGGTCCACAAATAACAACATTTTGGAGGTCCCGAGCCACAAGTTTGTTAGACTGGTCTCAACTAGGGCCAGGGCCTTTTCAGTACTGGCCCCAACTTGGTGGAACGCTCTGTCACAAGAGACCAGGGCCCTGAGGGATTTGACATCTTTCCGCAGGGCCTGCAAGACAAAGCTGTTCCGCCTTGCCTTTGGGTTGGACTCAGTCTGATGTTTCCTCCCCTTATGGTTTTGATTATGGGATAAATGAAACTGCATTTAAATTTCAAATTGTATTTTAACCTGTATTTTAATTAACAGTTTTTCTTTCTTTTATATTTTATTGTAATTTTATTGGTGTTAGCTGCTCTGAGCCCGGTTTCGGCTGGGAAGGGTGGGGTATAAATAAAATTTATTATTATTATTATTATTATTATTATTATTATTATTATTATTATTAAAGTGGCCGCACGGCCTGGAGCTCTTCTTTCTGCTTCCTGCTTCCACAGATCTTTTTTCTCTTTTTTTGCACCCCACTTGGGCTTTGCCATGCTGCCCAACAATGCAGGATAGTCATGTGGCCATTTCTATTTCCCCCCAGGGAAGGGTCATCTGTATTCATCCATAGTCAGATATTCCCTCTTATTAATTTGGGAGCTGGCGTCAAATTGCAGCTGGAGAGCCACAGGTTCCCCAGCCCTGATCTAGGGGGTCAAATAATGCTGTGGAACTCCGAAGCTTGTACACAATTATGCGACATCTTAGTTGGTCAAATAAAGGCTTTGCCCCAATGGGAAGTTTTGAGTTTTTATTGTGGGCTAGCATGGCTGCCTTTGCTTCTTAGCCTAAATTGTAAAACTGATATTATCAGCAATTTCCCACACCAATTATTATCTTTAATCACCGTATCATTTTCAAAACCTTTGAAATACCTCCCTATTCCTTGAGGAAATTAATGCATCCGAGCTGCTCCTTTCTAAATTTTATGCAATATGCCATTTTTAATAATTACAGTACATCTCAGACACTCTTGAGTGGTTAAAAATTACACTATCTCCCCCACCTCTCAAGTTCTGAGCCATTAACATCCTAGCAGAGATTTAACAAGTCAAATGTTAAAAGCCCTTGAGTTTCTCCACCAATTTCCTGCAAGTACCCAACAATATTTCACTGGGGTCCACTGAAGTTGTCAAGACAATCATTGTCACAACACTTAACATTTCCTCCCAAATTACGTAGGTTGGATACACACAATAAGTTTAGGTAAAGGCTTTCTTCTTCTTCTTCTTCTTCTTCTTCTTCTTCTTCTTCTTCTTCTTCTTCTTCTTCTTCTTCTTCTTCTTCTTCTTCTTCTTCTTCTTCCTCCTCCTCCTCCTCCTCCTCCTCCTCCTCCACAGAGTTGAAGGTAGTTTGAAGGAGGGATCACTATTCATGAACCTTTGGCCTTTCAGACATTGCTGGACTCCAATTCCCATCAGCCCGAGCCAGCACAGCCAATGGGCAGGGATGATGGGAGTTGTAGTCCTGCAGCACCCATCACAGTGTTTTGGAAAGCACATATTAGATAAGCTTGAATTTAAATGTATTTGATGTTTTTAAGTATTTAACAGTTTTGAATATCATGTGTAAATCGCCTTGAGACGGTTTAGAAGGTGATTAATAAACCAATTGTGATGATAATCATCATAATGAAAAACTTCAACTGAATTGAATTTCTCCTTCACTCCTGCCTGGTGCCAACTTTAAATGTCATTTTGGGATCAAGCAAATAGGTTTTTTTTAGAACCTCCCAGTGCTTTTTAAATATATGTAACTCTTTGTTTCCTTCTTCATAAAACAAAGCAGAACAACAAAGACGAAAAAAGGTCCAAACAGCAAAGCTGAGCTGGCAAGCTTCGTGTCTTCCATCCCAAAGACCCTTTCCATAAATGACCATGTGTTCTTGGGGAATGAAACCCATATACCTTTGTGGCCACATAAGTAGTAAAACTAGACCAAGTAGCATAAAAACTGTCAGTACAGAGGTACCTTGGTTCTCAAACACCTTGGTACTCAAACAACTTGGAACCCAAACACTGCAAATCCGGAAGGAAGTGTTCCGGTTTGTGAACTTTTTTCGGAAGCCGAACGTGCTCCGTTTTAAGTGCCACGCTTCCAATTTGAGTGCCACACTTCCGTTTTGAGGGTTACACTGAGGTCTGCCTGTTTTTTGCTATTTATTTTGCATTTTTGTGGCTCTTTTTTGTTTTCTTTTTGTGACTGTGTGGAACCCAGTTCAGCTACTGATTGATTGATTGATTGATTGTGTGACTGCAGTACATTGTTTATTGCTTTCATTTTTTGGATCAATGGTCTCATTAGATAGTAAAATTCATGTTTAATTGCTGTTTTAGGGGTTGTTTTTAAAAGTCTGGAACGGATTAATCCATTTTGCATTACTTTCTATGGGAAAGCGTGCCTTGGTTTTGGAACGCTTCGGTTGTGGAACGGACTTCCGGAACGGATTAAGTTTGAGAACCAAGGTACCACAGTAGTTTGATTTCTCCGAGGTGCACAAAGCTATCTGAATCAGTTTCTTCGTAAGGCCCAAATTCCACCACTTCTGAGTACCAGTTGCTGGAAACTGCAGATGGGCAGAGTGCTCTTGTGCTTGGATTCTGCTTGAGGGTTTTTCCACAGGCATCTGTCAAGCCACTCTGATAACAGGATGCTGGACCGGATGAGCCATTGGCCTGATCAAACATGCTCTTCTTATGTTCTTACATTTCCTAAGCCACTGAAGGTACAATGCTTCCCCCGCACTCATTTCTGTGCAGACAATAAGTATTGACCAAGGGCACTGATAGGTCTCTGAACAATATAAACCTTCCTTCCCACTCAACAGCAGAGTACTACTCCCCAAGCTGTACCATCTTCCCCTTTCTCCTTTCACCAGCTGCCTACGAAGTTATCATTTCCCACATCCAGGGGGAACCTTTGAGAAAAACTACAGGAGGGCAAATGGAACCTTTGAGATGAGAAATTAGCTATCGTTGATATGTGGGAGTGAAGAATATTCACTCAGCAGGAGAGGCGATTGTTTACAGCACTCTTCCCTACGCAGGTTGGAAGCAGACAATCAGCTTTTGCCATGTTTTCGATAATCCGGCGAAATGGATTCTATTTCTGTATAATACATTTGCACCGCTACATATAAAGCAGTATGCACAATTTTTATGAAAATCTGTGTCTTTTTCCCCCTTTGGGGGGTGATGGTCATACATGAGAGGCATAGGAGGCACAGAAGCTGCTGGGGACCTTAAAAATCCACATCAGAGCAGGTCCCACAGTCCTGGCTCCCATTTAACCCATGATGACAGAGGCTCTTACTTGAGAGTAAGGTAGAAATCATTACTCAGGCAGAAAAGTGATACAACAGGTAGTCCAAGATCAAGGCAAGGGGTTTGGAACTGCATGGAAGCAACAGAGCTGTCCCAATGGGTTGGCATATCCACCTGCCAAGATTCTACAGGGACTGTTCTGCCTCGTGAGAATGTTCAGCAGGCAAATGCATGCTGCATCAAGATGCATCTGTTCTGAGCCCCATTTACCCAGGAACTCTCCTTCTAGCCAGCTCTAAGAAAAAGAGGCAGCAACATTTCTAGCATACCACTAACCCACATAACCAAGGGCATCAAAGCTTCCATAAAAGAAGGCTGGTCTGATAGGGCAAATGGCATGCTGCCTCCACCAACCTCAGCCTTGATTCCTTCAAGCCCAATAGCTTTCTTACTACAGCCCTTCAAGAGGGTGGCTCTGGTTGTCAGCTTCCTCCACCTCAGCCTGTTGCCCTTGCGGAAGACAGCAGGGAAGAAGATGGGGATGTGACTGGAATTAGTTGGACTCTGCTCGCTGTTGGCTCTCACTCCCCCCTGCAGATGGTCTCCTTGCTTCTCTCCAACCAGAAAGGGGTTATTGGGTTGTTGTTGTTGTTATTTTGATTGTGTACTTTGTGGTTTTATATTCTGATTTTATCCTGCGAACCGTCCTGAGACCTGCGGGTATAGGGCGGTATATAAATTCAATAAATAATAATAATAACCAGCCTCCCTGGGCACCAGCTGTCCCTGGGAACAACTGCTTAGAAAGCAACAAGGGGTGCTCAACCCCACTTTAAGTTGCTCATGTGTACAGAGAGACATACCTAGGCTCCCTTGTGCCCTTGGCCATGGACCAGAAAACACAAAAACTGGCTTTTCTTCACCTTTCGTGCTCAGCCAGTGACTTACTCTGCAGCAATGGGGGTCTGCCCTGCTTCTCCTCCCCTCCTCTTCCTCCTCCTCCTCTTCCTCCTCCTTGGTCAGTTCATCTGCCTGCCTCTCTCCACTCCTTGCTTTCCATTCTGTCTCCTTCCTCCCTCCCTCCCTTCCTTTTTCCTCCTCCTGCAACTCTCCCCTGCTCTCTCCATCTTTCTTCCCTCCAAGCCCCTGCTCTGCTCACACCTTGAATAGCTCTGCCAGCCAAATGCCCCATGCCAGCAACCAGATTTTTCCACCCAGGTGGCCTTGCCCTGCTGCTCAGAGCATGCCCAGCCACCGCTACCTTCTTGGCTGGATGCAAGCAAGGAGCAGGCACATGGGCGTAGCTAGAATTTTTTTTGGGGGGGGGCAGGCCTTTTGTTAAGTGGGCAGGCCTTTTGTTAGGGGGAACAGAATCTCAGTTTCCTATGGTTTTTACTGGATTTTATTAATTGGGGGGGCAGCTGCCCCTCCCTGCCCTCCCCAACTACAGGTAGGGGCTGGCTGAGGGCAGCCTGTGGTTGGTGGGGGCAGTGCTCCATTCACCCCCAATAGACCGATCTCCACTGGTCTGGTGCAAGGGATAGCCATGGCGCTAGTCTGCCCCCTCCTTGGCGCGTCGTCTCCACCATTCTGGCAGCGTGAAAGAGGCGTGGGTGGGAGTTAAGGGCTTTACAGAAATACTCCTCCCTCTCCATTCCATTGACACTTTTCTCTCCACTTCGTCCGGGGAGCCACGAGCGGCGGAGAGGGAGGAGGAGTCTGGCTGGGAGAGAAGAGGCGAGGCTCCTCCGTCGAGGGGACGGGACGCAGAAGCGCGCCGGAGAGGAGCAGGCGGCGTCCAGAGCAGCAGCAGCAGCAGCAGCTACCCCTCCGTCGGGGCGAGGAAGCCAAATCAAGTCCAGCCTCTCCCTCGGGCTGCGGGAGCCTGGAGGGAGCGCCCGCCTGCCTGGATCCAGCGACGGCGAAGGAGGAAGAGGCTCCGAGCAAACGAGGAGAAGTCTAGCCGAGGAGAAGTCGCCCGGCAAGGTGAGGCGCGCATCCGACGGAGGGGTGTGCCTGCTTCGCAAGCCGGGAGAGAGAAAGAGGCGGCGGATTGCGAAGGATTTCTCTGTCTTCCTCGGTGGATGAGTTCTCTCTCCCCGCTTGCGCCCCAGGAGCTCAAGGGGGCTCGCAAGGTTTGACCCCCGTCCCCGTTTCCTGCCCACAACAACCCTGAGAGGTAGGCTCGGCGTTATAAAGAACAGAGAGGGCATTGCGCGTTTTGTTTAAAGAGGAGAGGTTTTGTTCCATTGATGAGATTTCTAAGAGAAAAAGATAAGATATTGAGGTAAGAGACTTGTCGTGGGGGTTGTGGAGAAGGCATGCAAGCTCCCATTATTAGTTATCTCTCTGTGTGTGTCCCCTGCCCTGCCGCCTGTAGATCCTAAAAGATAGGAGGAAGACCACCTCTCGGGTGCTCAGGAGTTAATTTTGAGCGAGAGGAGGGCTCCCCAGCCTCGAAACGTGGTCGTCTTCACAGGATCGTGGCTGGAAGGAAGGACTGTGAAAGGGGACCGGAGGCTGTGTGTGTGTGTGTGTGTGTGTGTGTGTGTGTGTGTGTGTGTGTGTGTTGAACGTACATCTCCTTGCACCAGGAGTCAATGTCACCCGACTCCCCAGTTGTACTGATTATCAATTTCGGGGGCGGGGAGGGTGCTCCTATCGCTCAAGCCTACGTGTTTACTCAGAAGCAAGCCCTATTCTGCTCAATAGGGCTTGCATCCACGTGAGCAGAGTACTGCAGCCTCCTCCGTAAGTTGCGAGTGGCACCTCGACCATCGTGGATCAGAGTTTGCTGCGGATGAAGCAGACAGGGAAAGCTCGACGTTGGTTTGAGGAATCTAGGAAGCTGCCTTTTAGACTGAGCCGCATCCTTGGTCCATTTAGCTCAGTGGTGCCTACACTGACTGGCAGCAGCAGCTCTCCAGAGTTTCAGGACTCCCAAGCCCTAACTGGGAGATGCCGGGGATCCGAACCCAGGACCTACTGCATGCAAAGCAGATGCTCGACCGCGGAGCTACAGTCAAAAAAGATTTTGGAAATTTATCACACCATCTATTCCAGGCAGAATTATGTTAGTTTTGTGAGAGAGTCTGTATGTGCAGGTTCGTTGTGGTTGTGCTACCCAATGGCACACAGAGTTGCATACTTAATAATATTGATTGCAGCAGCATTAATTTAATTGCTATTCAGCACATTCCCTGACTTGGGTGGCAGTCCTAGGCATATCTACCAAGGTGTAAGTCCTGGGGAAATTAATTCTGTGTAAACGTGCCTAGATATGCACTGCAAATCCTGCTGAAAGCAATGGTAGAGGATGTAGGCTGTGATCCTGTAGACCAGAGATGAGGAACTCTCCAGATGTTGTTGGCCAGGACCTGTGGGAGTTTGAGTCCAGCAGCATCTGCAAGGCCACAGGTTCTACACCCCTGCTGTAAACAACTAAATCTCATTAAACTTTGTGATGTTTCCTTCTGAGTAAGCCTGCATAGGATCAATATGTTTGTCATGGGTTTTACAGCATGATCCTCTTCGTTGAGGGATAGCTCAGTCTGTAGAGCACAAGACTCTTAATCTCAGGATTGTGGGTTTGAGCCTCATGTTGGGTGAAAGATTCCTGCATTGCAGGGGGTTGGACTAGATGGCCCATGTGGTCCCTTCCATCTCTACCATTCTATGATTCTATGTTTATTCAGAACCAAGCCCCACCAGGTTCATTCAGACTTAACTCTCAAGCAAATAGGATTGCAGTTTAGCCATGATAACTTTTGCTGGATCTCTTTTGCCCATCTCTTTTGGAAGCAAGCAGCCTTCATTATTATTATTATTATTATTATTATTATTATTATTATTATTATTATTCCTATATCTCATCTTTCCTCCAAGGAGCTCAAGATGGCATACATTCTTCTCTTCCCATTTTATCTTCACAACAACCCTGCGGGGTAGTTTAGGCTGAAAGATAGTGGCTGGCCCAAGATCATCCCGTGAGCTTCATGGCTGAGTGGAGATTTGAACCCTGGTCTCCTAGATCCTAGCCCAACCCTCTAACCACTACACAGTACTGTGTTTGGCAGGCACACTTAACACATATGGCTATTTCACTATTTTGTTACAGGTAGGTAGCCGTGTTGGTCTGCCATAGTCAAAACAAAATAAAAAATAAGTGTGCATGCACACGAAAGCTCATACCAAGAACAAACTTAGTTGGTCTCTAAGGTGCTACTGGAAGGAATTTTTTTTTTATTTTGTTTTCACTATTTTGTGTCAGGGATGGGGAAGCTGGTACCTTCCAGAGGTTGCAGGGATCAGGGATGGTGGGAGTTGTACTCCAACATCTGTAGGACCATAGGTTCCACTAGCTCAGGTCTACATCAACAGATGCCCTGTTCCTAAGAACTGTTGAGTTGTCAGATCCTGAGAAAGTGTGGTCAGAAAGGAGTGAATGGGGAGCACTGCCCATGCCCCTCCCAAAATACTATGCCTCTGGTGCATGGCAACCACACACTCCTATCTCTCTTTCTCTCTACCCATAGTTGTGGGGAAGAACCTCCACTTCTTAAGGAAGAGAGAAGAAACCGGTCCCCCCCCCTTCCTTGTTGATGCTTTGTTTAACTCTAACAGAGGTACATTTCTATTACGCTTGCAGCCTCATTAAACGTTTCCGACATGCAGATCAGCCCCTGGCAATTTCTTCGCGGAATGCCACTGCAGTGGAGTTCCATTTCCAGGAACCTGGAACAAGTGTGGCTTTGTGCTGATGCTCTTTCAGTTTGTTCTTAGATCACCCATCAAGTCTGGGGCCGGCTTTGCTGGCAGGGCAGATGCCAGGTGCATGAAGAACCCCACATTTGCCATGCAAAAGGCTCAAACGCCAGCATTTTGACAATGGCATCCTTGGGGGTGCTTTGACTTCAAGGCTTGTGCATGCATTACCGGTTATGCTGGCCCCAGCATGCTCCCAGTTGGGAGCCAAGGATGCATGCTGTTAGCCACAATCCATCGGTACCTCTCAGCTTCTTGAGAAATGCTCCTGTTCTCATGCTGAGCTTCCCAGGTAGACTATGGGGTGTGTGGGGACAATAGGCTTGATTGCCTATTTCCTCCCAAGGTAGGAGAAGTGACATAGCTAAGCCTGGCAGGACAGCTTACTCTATGGTATTAACCCCTTCGTGCATTAATTAGACTTAAGTATGTTGGTTATATGAGACTGGTTATCCCACAGGAAGGGACCAGGTGGCGCTGTGGGTTAAACCACAGGCTTGCCGATTGGGAGGTCAGCGGTTCGAATCCCTGCGATGGGGTGAGCTCCCGTTGTTCGGTCCCAGCTCCTGCCCACCTAGCAGTTCGAAAGCACGTTAAAGTGCAAGTAGATAAATAGGGACCGCTCCAGCGGGAAGGTAAACGGCATTTCCGTGCGCTGCTCTGGTTCGCCAGAAGCAGCCTTGTCATGCTGGCCACATGACCCGGAGGCTGTCTTCGGACAAACGCCGGCTCCCTCGGCCTATAGAGCGAGATGAGCACGCAACCCCAGAGTCGGACACGACTGGACCTGATGGTCAGGGGTCCCTTTACCTTTACCTTTATCCCACAGGAACCTTCTTATTAATGATAACTGAAGCTGTCGCTGTGGGAGCCTTTCTTTAGCCAAAGAGCAGGATAAAAATGCTTTAAAAAGAAATAAATAAGAAACTGAACAGGAAGGAGGAAGGATATTAAACTGGCAGCCCCCTAGACCCCCAAATGGCCTACTGCTGGGAACTGTAGTTAACTCCTCACATAGCTACAATTCCCAGTACCCTTAACAAAATTTCTCGTTGTTATTTTTATTATTTAAGAATTAGCCATGTGCTTTAAATGTGTCGTGCAGATGTGCCCATAGTCTAATAATACAGTGGTACCTCGGGTTACATTCACTTCAGGTTACAGACTCTGCTAACCCAGAAATACTACCTCGGGTTAAGAACTTTGCTTCAGGATGAGAACAGAAATCGGGCAGCGGCGGTGCAGCAGCAGCGGGAGGCCCCATTAGCTAAAGTGGTGCTTCAGGTTAAGAATGTTTTCAGGTTAAGAACGGACCTCCGGAACGAATTACGTATGTAACCAGAGGTACCACTGTACTGCAGTACTGCAGGCTCCCATCTCCTGCTCTGCAGTATTTTCTCCCTGTTATTTTCCTTATGATCTGGAGGGGGAACCAGCCATGAATGAATTGGGGACCACTGCTTGTTTCTGGAGAACTGGCCTCCATTCACATGGTTCATTCACTGTTTAGAACTTGAGATTTCTTTGTTTTTTTCCTGCAAGGAGCAGTTGTAGCAGCAGGACAAGTGTGGTCCCAATAAGAGGGAAACTTGGCTGGGAGAAAATGCAGGGCACTGTGCTTACTGCATCTGCTCTGCCTCCAGAAGGTCCCAGGTTCGATCCCTACTGGAGCCGAAAGAGACCCCAAGTCTAAAACCCTGGAACAATGCTGCCAGTCACTGTAACTGATACTAATCTAGATGGAGCAGTAGTCTGACTTGGCAGAAGGCAGACGTCTTTTGTACCTGTCTAGCCTTCTTGGTACACATGGCAGCATGTCCTGCAGCTGTGGCCGGTGCAGTTTCTGCTATTTCTACCATATGAGTAGACAGATGGAGGCCGGTCCTGACTGGGATCATCTGAGCACATGCTTGAAATGCCACTCAGAGCATCCTCCAGCTCAGGCTGCTCTCGCTGCGTGTGAACTACTGACATTCTCCTATTAGGTCAGTATCTGTTGAGCTGCAGATTCAAATCAGCCTATGTGGTGCTGTTACGCGATTACGCCTCTCCCGAGGGATTAGTTTTTATATAATGCTTCATGAGATTCCAGCAGGCGATAACTTCAGTTTGTGCTGCGCAAGTGACACTGGAGTCAGAGATAAGATACCCACCAAGGCAAGATCTCTGCTTCTGTGCTTTTTCGCTCCTTTCCTTTACTCCAGCAATTTCTGATTTCAGGAGGTTTGTTTTGATGTTACCTTTTAGGCATTTCTGTGCCGGTTTGCATTGTAAGTAGCTGTTTTGTACCACGTTTAATTTTCATATTTAAATCCTATTTCTAATGCGTTTGCAAACCACCTGGACGACTTGGGGCTGTGTGCACATGAACGGCTTAAAATGCAGCGAGGTCATTGCTTCCCTTCAATTCAGATTAAAGATGGTTTCAGGGGAAACACATCAAGGTGCGTTTTCCCTCCCTAAGAAATGGCAGGATAGATATGGATTATACAGTAGCTAACTCGGTGTGCACACTGCTTTCCGATCTGGTGGTGAGATCCTGGCACAGGATACTGAGCAAACAAGAGCGTGTGCACAGCCTTAGTCGACAGGTCATAAGAGCAAGTTATTATTTATTGCATCTATTTGCATAAAATGTCTCCAAGTGACTTATGATTATAAAGGTAAACACAATATGCAATTTAAAATACAGTACATCGAAAAGTTAAAAGAGTGTTCTTGGCTGAAAGTGCTCATCCTGCAACAGCATAAAAAGGACAGATCCTACCCTATATCTAGAAAGAAGAACACCAATACAGGCTAGGGTAGCATCATTAAATAAATTGGAGTTCTTGTTATTAGTTATACTGAAAGGAAATACACACCAAGAGCTCTGGCCAGAATTTTCAATACTAGGAATAAAACGATCCTTTTGAACACTTTTGAATACTTTTGAATACAGACTGATATACATTTATTGCTACTTGAAATTTCTCATGTTCTTATACTGTAACGAATTATTATTTACACATACTACTGTGAATTTGAAGTTGTATTGGTGCCTGCTGTTTGCTGTGGTCAAAACTTCTTGTTTTTCTGTCTGGATCTATTTCCCCCTTCATGTTCAGTTATATTAATAATGTTGTGGTTACATAAAATGAAAGCAGTTTCACTCAGCAGGGAAATAGTAATGGGAAGAGGCAAGTATTTCTGTAGCATTCTTTGAGACAGGATAGTCCATCCATCTTTGCTGACTGTCTTGAACATCCCAGAGACTAGACAAAAGTTCTCCAAAAGTGTCTCTAAACCTGTTTTCCTGCCACGTTCTTCTCTCTCTCAGGGGCTTTGAAGGGACCATATTTTGGCTGTGATCCCCGTGCCAGGAAGCAAAGCTAACTATGAGGGATGCATCTTCCCCTTGGTCTGTGACTAAATGGATTTGCCTCCCTTGGATGAGCCTGATCTTTCTGGAGGTAAGAGCTTCAAGCCAGCCAGCGCATCGTCTTTACTCATGCAGGCTTTGATGTTGGAGGGCGGGGGGGTACCTTTTGTCTCACAGACCAAAGCCAGGTGCTGTGGGCTAGGTTTGCCAGGTCTCTTAACATCATAGAGTCACAGAATTGTAGAGTTGGAAGGGACCCTAAGGATCATCTAGCCCAGTGATGGCTAACCTTGACACCCCAGATGTTTTGGAACTACAACTCCCATCATCCCTAGCTAACAGGATCAGTGGTCAGAGATGATGGGAGTTGTAGTCCCAAAACATCTGGAGTGTCAAGGTTAGCCATCACTGATCTAGCCCAACCCCACTGCAATGCAGGAATATGCAGCCGTCCCATACGGAGATCAAACCTGCAACCTTGGCGTTATCAGCATCACGCTCTAACCAACTGAGCTATCTAGGCTGATAAGCATGGAGACTGGGTGTTGAAGGGTGTTGCCTGGTAGATCAGGAGATGGAGGTCACATCCACACAATACTTTTAAAGCACATTTAATGTTCAGTGCTTTCTTGCAAAGAACCTGGGAACTTTGGAAAGAGAGAGAGAGAGAGAGAGAGAGAGAGAGAGAGAGAGAGAGAGAGAGACTTTTCTCTGGCTGCTCCCAGATGGTGGAATTCCCTCCCAAGAGAGGTTAGACGGGCTCCCACCTTGTTATGTTTCCACCTGCATGCTAAGTCCTTCCTATATAAACAAGCCTTTGAAATCTAGGTGTAGACGAGCTGATCTGATCTCAGGGCAATCAGTACTATAATGCTGGTTCTCAATGTGTTTTATTGCATTTTAACTATTGTTCTTAGTCTGTTTTCATTACTTTGTCTTTTAATCTCATGTTTTTAAAATGTTGTAAGTTGCCTTGAATCCCAACTTGGGAGGATTCTAATACATTAACTAATAATAAAAAAATTACATATACTGATATAAATACATTAACCAATAAAAATATTAAATGTTTTACCTCCTGTAGAGCTGCAGTTCCCAGCACCCTTAACAAATTACCGTTCTTAGGATTCTTTTTAGGGGGGTACTTTATATGTATGCTGTGGATATGACCCAAGGTTCATAGTGGCAGAGGATGGCACCTAGTAGGTACAGGTAGATCTTGGCTTTGCTTGTGGTCCTTGGAGGTTGTGGTAAAAGAGCCAAGTTTCTAGTCCTCATTATTGCTAAAATATGAATGAAGACTGTGGACAGTTTGTTGAGCTTCAGCATCAGGAGGAACATTGGCAGTCATCTCATCCAACCTCCTGCTCAGTGCAGGAATCTGCAAACACAGCAGCCTGAACAGATGGCCAGCCAGCTTCTCAATACTCCAGCCAAGGAGAGCTCACAGCCGTCCCAAGGAACTCTGCTCCACTGCTGAGCAGCTCTTGCCGTTAGCAAGCTTCTTTTCATACTTAGCCAAAATCTCATTTCGTGCCATTCCCACCCACTGTCTCTAGTCCTGCTCTATATCGAGCAACAGAGAACAAGCTGGTCACATTTGCACCATACATATAAAGCACTTTCATACTTTGTTCAGTCATTCAGTCGTGTCCGACTCTTCGTGACCCCATGGACCAGAGCACGCCAGGCACGCCTATCCTTCACTGCCTCTCGCAGTTTGGCCAAACTCATGTTAGTCGCTTCGAGAACACTGTCCAACCATCTCATCCTCTGTCGTCCCCTTCTCCTTGTGCCCTCCATCTTTCCCAACATCAGGGTCTTTTCTAGGGACTTTCATACTACTTTCATACTACTGTAATAGTCATAGTGTCCCCTTCCCTCCCAATGAATCTTGGGAGCTAAGTTTCTTAAGGAGTCTCCTAACAACTCTCAGCATCCTTAACAAACTACAGCTTCCCAGATTCTTTCGGCGGGGAAGGCATGTGCTTCAAAAATGCTTTATCCACCTAAAGAAAATGAATGGATTGTTTTTGTGGCAAGCAAATTCATTCAAAATTATGGGGTGGACAAAAGACTGACAGGAAAACGTGTAATAAGCACATAAGCGGGGATGAATACTCAGTGGCATGTATCCTCCCCAGAAAAGAAATCAGAAAGAATGCTCAACGAAGACAAATGCCTTTTAACCTCTGTGTTAGCAAATTAGGATGGATGCTCAGCAAACAGGTGGTCTCAAGGGGCCCTTAGGTTGTCCCCATAATTCTGTCCCCTTGCCCTGAGATTTTACCTCTTTCCCTAGAGATCCAAAGAGGCAAAGGTCTTGCAATTCCAGACTAAGTAGAATAGAATAGAATATATTTTATTGTCATTGTCCCCTTCGGGTACAACGAAATTACTTGGCTGCTCCATCCACCCAGATAGGGCACTCCACGCAAAAACAAAACAACTACAAAAACACTGATTAAAACCATACACACTGATTAAAATCATACAATGATAAAACATAACAGGTAAGATTATATGACTTCAAAGTCCAGGCTTCCCATTCAAGGCCGAGATCGCTCTGGAGAAGAAGCTGTTTCTAAGACGGCTTGTTCTTGTTGTCATCATCCTGTATCTCCGTCCCGATGGCAAAAGTTCAAAGACTGGCAACCCTGGCAACAAAGTACTGGCAACCCTGCTGAGTACCTACCAGAAAACATAGTAGCATCTCTTTCTTGGGAGATGCTTCCAGTTGCAGGGTGGGAACATGCCTCCCTTCCCCTGGATAGAAGGCGTAGATAAGAGGGAAATGGTGCATTGTTCAGGACCACCAAAAAAACAACAGTGCAAGAGGTCCAGTGAATGGATTTTGGACTCCTGACCCTCCCTTGCAATGCTGTGAGTCCACCCACGCCAGTAAAGAGCACAGTGTGGTACTGAGTGCATGGTGCAGCTTTCTGAGACTTTTGTCTAATGCAAAACTGCAAGTTTCTAGTCCTCACTGTGTTCAATCAGCAGATGCAGATGGACCATGGTGGCCCCATGGAGAAGGCGCCGTGCTGTCCTGGGCCATTCTCATACTATCCGCCTAGGAGTAAAGGTGGCCTTTAGCAGTGCCCTTGCCCTGAGTCTCAGTAGAGTGTTTTATTTCTGCAGGGCTGCAGCCCAAAAGTTCTGGAGAAGACATTTGAACAATGGATGAGGTATAAAGATGAGTGCTTGAAGAAGATAGCAAGTGATCCTTACCCTTCAGGTAAGGAGCTGTTTTCTTTTTGGCTGATTATAAAGTGGCAAGCGCGCAAGGCAAATCTGCGCCTCTTTATTTATTTTAGATATTTATATATTGCTTCTCAGGCAAACCTAACAAAGCAGTTTGCATAAAAATATTAGAGCAATATTTCTTCTTAGGTACTCCACCTTCCTCCTACAGAAGCCCAGGGCCTGTGGATAGCTCAGTTGGTAAAGCATGAGACTCTTAATTTCACGGTCATGGGTTTGAGCCCCATGTTGGGCAAAAGATTCCTACATTGCTAAGGGATTGGGCTAGAAGGATGGTGGAGAAGAGGAAATCCTGAAAAGTGATAGGCTTCTACTATTCCTGCACATGGTCTGAAGGCAGGTGACCCAGCCACCTTGCTGAAGGGAGGTCAATGAGACTGCATTAAACCCCCTTTGAGCCTTCAAAGGGGCCTCTAAGGATCACAGGGCATCATCAGCTTGTATGAAGTCAGCCACACTGGTCCATCTAGTTCAGTATTTGTCTACAGCTCTCCAGGTCTTCAGATAAGAGGACATTCCCAGGGAACCAGGCAGAGGGCCTTCTCGGTAGTGGCGCCCGCCCTGTGGAATGCCCTCCCATCAGAGGTCAAAGCGATAAACAACTACCTGACATTTAGAAAATACTTGAAGGCAGCCCTGTTTAGGGAAGTTTTTAATCTGTGATATTTTAATGTATTTTGATATTTGTTGGAAGCCACCCAGAGTGGCTGGGGAGACCCGGCCAGATGGGCGGGGTACAAATAAATTATTATTAAATTTATTATTATTATTATTATTATTATTAATTTATTTATTTATTTATTTATCTGGAGTTGTTGGGGATTGAACCTGGGACCATCTGCATGCAAGTCAAATGCTCTACCACTAAGCTATGGCCTTTCTCCCTTCATTCCATGATGGAAGAAATGCACTAGAAAATGCAGCAAATGATGCTGAATAAATCAGGGACCCTGAGTGGGCTTTACCTGACCACCTCTGGGTGAAAAATGATATTCAAGTTCACAGTTTCTTTGGGGACACCTATTATTTATACCTTATGCATCAGTTCATTAGCCAGTTCTCGGTACAAATATTTTCATATCATTTTATTTATTTATTTATTTTGCTAAATATGACATTGGTTCATGTCAGGTATACCTTGAGATGCATTTCCCCTGCACTGATTGGTTGGGGCCACCTACTTTCTCCCCCTCTCTTTCTTTCCTCCAATCACAGGCAGGCCTGCCAAAGAGGCTAACACTACAGCCCTATGCATGCCTACTCAGAAGTAAGTCCCTTGGAGTTCAATGGGACTTAATCCCAGGTAAGTGTATAGGATTGCAGCTTAACGTCTGCATTACGATGGGTGCCATTGAACATAGCAAGTCTTACTTCTGAGTAAACATGCATGGAATTGCATAGCCTAGCTGCAATTCTATACACACCCTTGCCTAGCAGTGAGGCCCATTGAAATGGGTGGGACTGACTTCTGAGTAGATGTGCATCAGATTGCACTGCAAATTATTTTAACTGGGCACCTGCTATAAAGGTGGCACATCAGCTGTTTCCTGCCCTTGTTGTTTAGTCATTTAGTCATGTCCGACTCTTCATGACCCCATGGACCAGAGCACGCCAGGCACTCCTGTCTTCCACTGCCTCCTGCAGTTTGGCCAAACTCATGTTGGTAGCTTCGAGAACACAGTCCAACCATCTCGTCCTCTGTCTTCCCCTTCTCCTTGTGCCCTCAATCTTTCCCAACATCAGGGTCTTTTCCAGGGAGTCTTCTATTCTCTTTCCTGCCCTAGCAAGGCTTATATTTCTCCCCTACGTTCCTCTCTCTCTCTCTCTCTCTCTCTCTCTCTCTCTCTCTCTCTCTCTCTCTCTCTCTCTCTCTCTCTCTCTCTCTCCATCCCCCCCCCCCACCAGTCAGTCAGTTATAACTCCAACCTAATACTCTAGTCTGCAATGGACAAAAGAGTCTCCAAACATCCCATAGGAATTCCTGGGATGTCAATCCCAGAAGTGGTGCCCATTTTCACTCAAAGCAATGTTTGATGGATGGACAGGATATTTTTATTCTAGCAAAAGAAAGGGATTCACCTAAGTGCAGTGCTCAGGGTGGATTCTTGTTCTCTCAATATAAGGAATCCAGTGAACCCCCCCCCCATCCCAGTTCCCAGCAGGCACCTTCCTTGCAATGCTAAATGCAAAGTCAAAAGCCCACTGAAGAACAGGTGCATCCTTTAAGCACCCTGATTTTGATTACAGCAAGAGTAAGGGAGTGTGTGTAGGGAAGAGGTCTGGAGAGTCTATTAAACTGCTTTTATGGATGTTGCTCCTGCTGGGAAGCGGATTTTTGCAGAGTGAACCAATTTCTATTAAGGCTCTCATTCAAAAGGAGTGGAAAGTGCTTTCTGAGTTGCCTTCCTGTGAAGAGGGGGGTGACTTTACAGAATGGAACCATTCAAACCACCAGCTAAGTATTGTTTAAGAATGGGGAGAGGGGAGTAAATGTAGCACATCTTTTACTTCAACCCCCCCCCATTTTTTTTAAAGGGGCAGCAATATATAGAATTAAAATGTGCTGATTTCATGTAACGTTAAGAAAGCTACCTCGAGGGAGTGGCACTTGCCTCTCTCCTCCCCTTTACATTTTGCAGGGCTATGTGCTTATGAACTGATTTCTGAAAAATGGGTGTGCAAATGCTTTTGCTGAGTTGCGTTAACACTTAATTTATGGAACTTAAATGCTGTGACAGGTGGTAACTGCCATGCTGAAATGGCTTTTAAAGAGGGTTAGACAAATCTGCAAACTGGAATAGGTCTATCAGTTGCTGTAAGTTTGGAGGCAGTGTGCTGTATACGAACTTCAAACTCGTTCTCCGAATGAGGATTCTTACATAGCCAGAATGGCCCTATCCACACAAGAAAAGGAGGTACCAGGAGGCTCAGGCAGTAAGACAAAAAATATTTATGGGGGAAAGAATCCTGAATGCTGATGGCCCAGTGAATATTGTAGATGTTGGAGACAGAGGTGTAGCGGCCATGGGCTGTGGGCAAGGAAGGCGAGGGTCAAAGACCGGTTACTATCTCTGCAGCGAAGGCGAGGGTCAAAGACCGGATACTATCTCTGCAGCAGGGTCACTGTCTTTAGAGTCCCAGAGCCACACTAACAGCATGAAAGGGGAGCTTTTTAGCCAATGAGAAGATGTCTTCTGACACTTTGTGCTGATTGCAGCCAATCTGATTTAAAGAAGATGAGTCAGTGACTGAGGATTGGCTCCCAGGGTCACTGTGCAGAAGGCACCAAGGAAGAACACCAAGGAATCGCTCTGCATGCTCCAAATTTAGGCATTTATAAATTTATTATTTAGGAACACTGGAAAAACACAAGGGGTGCTTTAGCTTCAGGAGAATGATGTACAAGTTGTGTTATGTACAATGGAACTCCATGTTGTCAGTGGAGATTGTGGCTGGGAACTGGTCTAGAAAAGCCTAAGGAGGGTCTGACTTGGACAAGGGTCAAACTGGGGTTGTCCCAGGACCAGTTCCCTTTGCTGAGCTAACTCTCACCCTCAGAAGTGACAGCCACAGATATACTGAGGATGCGGAAGGCATTTGACACTGTGTTCTGGGATGCTGTGCTGTATATATTGGATCCCCTTCTATGTTTTGCCCTTCCCAACCAAACTTGCTTTTGTCTCTTTCAGGGCTGTTTTGCAATCGGACGTTTGACATGTATGCATGCTGGCCAGATGGGAGCCCCGGGACCATTGTCAATGTCTCCTGCCCTTTTTATTTGCCCTGGTATGAGAAAGGTAAGGCTGTTTCTTGGTGGGTTCTTTTGGAGAGTATCCGCAAGGCATTCCAGGGAGCTTGAGACTTAGATTCACTGAAATTCTTTTACACTCCATCTACCACTTTCTCTGCCATCTCCCCCAAAATGTGTGCAGGTCTCTGTGCTGGGATTTCTCAGCTTGTCCTGCAAATCCCTATTTTCTCTTTCTTCTATCCAACGTCTCAAATCCTGTTGAATAAGTCAACTTTACCTTGTTGACTAGGCCATATTCTTGACTCCTGTTGACTAAGTTTGCACTGCCTTTTACCTCCAAAGGACACCAACCAATAAATCAGGGGCCCTCAAGATGTTCTGGTCTATAGCTTTAATCAGTCCAATGTTCACAGTCAGAGGTTATAGGAGTTGTGTTCCAGAACGTTTGGATGGCGCAAGGTTGCCTCTTTGTTCCATAAATCAAAGCAGGCATCATTTTGCATCAACTATAAACCAAGCGGGAAATTGGGAGGAGTCGCTGTCCTTGGTGCTGATGTTTCAGATAAACCCATTTTGTAGCATCTTGCTGCTGTTCAAAACATACATTGCTGTGGTTCTCATTTTCACCTTTGTAATGGCTAGTTCAACTTGTCCTGTGTCCTGACATCACTATAATCTGAAGGCAGCCCTGTTTAGGGAAGCTTTTAATATTTGATGAATTATTGTATTTTAATATTTTGCTGGAAGCCGCCTAGAGTGGCTGGAATAAATAAATATTATTAGGGTTTTTTCTCCACCCACACCAACAACTGCTAGTGATAATGGAGTAGGGAAACAGCCACACTGTCAGGACCAGATAAATTGAACTAGATGTTACAAAATGCACAAGGGGAGCTCTAACACTGGGCTGTCCTTTTTGACAGTAGCCCTGTGACCTCTGAATATATAAATGATAGTGCCCGACTCACTGTGCTGGGGTGGTTGGGAGCCCAGCTCTCTCTCTGGGTCCTACTGCTTGGCCTTATTGTTATGATCCCTCAGAGGATTGGACTCTCCCTCCCTGCAGCTTAGCTCATGCCAGTGAGTCTTGCTTTCAGTGGATGTATGTTCTACACAGTGATGGTAAGTGTTGACATTTCCAAGCATGTCAGCCTGTCAATGTCTGGCTTTTTTTTTTTTGCTCACAGTTAAACATGGTATGGTGAGCCGCAAGTGTGGGCCTGATGGCCACTGGGCGATGCTGAATGGTACAGAGCTCTGGAGGGACCATTCCCAGTGCAAGGAAGAGGTGGAAGGCAACACTGGAGAGGTGAGAAGGGGAGCCCTCCGTGAAGCTCACAATGACATGTCATTTGCTTCTAAACATGGCAAGCCTGGCTGGCTGTGTTTGAGGGCCTTCCTGCTCATTCTGATGAATGGGGCCCGGACCTCTGCCCCAAAGGCCTACCCTGATGGCGCCACTATCCCTGGCCTCCGATGCTCCCAGTTGCATCTTCCCCAGTGGGCTGGATGCATCCGGAGAAGAGTGGAAATGGGCTGCCATGGCTTGTCTGATGGGGCCTCCTCTCCTGTACAGGAACCATCCTACCGCCTGATGGTCAGCTTCAAGGTCCTCTACACCGTGGGCTACTCCCTCTCTCTGCTGGCCCTGGTCTTGGCTCTCCTCATCCTGACGGTCTTCAGGTACTGCATCCTGGCTCAGAGCGAAAGAACCTGTGGGATGGTGATGGACAACTTCGCCTCTCACTTTCTCTCTCAAGTGTGCAGTCTGTTCTGTACATGTTCAGGAGGTGTGCAAGGAAGAGAGAGATAAGAGAAATCCACAGCATTTGGCTGCTGTAATTTTGGATAGGCACATGGCAACTCCTTCAACATACACAGGAATGTGTCCAGCAATGTCTGTGACCACAGGAAGCTGCTTTTCTACTGGGTCCATCTAGCCTATGACTAAGATACATAGGAAGCATTTTGCATTGAGACAGACCACTGGCCCATGCAGCTTGATATTGTCAACACCAAGGCATGGGGGAACCTCTGGCCCATGAGCCATATTAGGTTCAACAGGGACCTGCTGGGATTGGATACGCCAGAGAGTTTCTGATCAGGAGCTTACAAGTCTTGCTTTGGGCAGGGATCTTCTTTGGCAGCCTGGCTTGAGTTGAACCCCTGCATGAAGATCTCCAGCGAGGGAGGGCCCACCACCCCTCTAGGCAATCGGTTCCACTCCTGAGCTGCTCTGACCGTCAATAGGTTTTACACCAGCTTCGTTGGAAGGCTTGTGTTTTTAAAGCATTTATAGAGTGCTGCAGAGCTATTGGGTCAGTGGCGAGTAGACAGTATCCCACCTTGCCCACATTGGGTACCCAGTTCAATGTCCTTTTCATCCCCCCAGGAAGCTTCGCTGCACCCGGAACTACATCCACGCAAACCTCTTCGCCTCCTTCGGGCTACGGGCCATCTCTGTGATCGTGAAGGATGCATTGCTGGAGCAGATGTGGAGAAGGGAGACCTTCCAAGTGTCCGACTGGGAGGCCTTGCTGAGCCACGAGGCAAGTATGATTCCTGCAGACTGTCGCATGAACCTAAGGAAACCCGCACCATTGCACTCAAATCCAATGGCAGATTTTGCGTCTCCTGGGCAATTTGCTCATTTGGGCTTAATGTTTGATTTGATTATTTGATTTCTTTTATCTTTTTTTCCTATCTTTTTAATTAACATTTCTGTTTTACATTTTAGAATATTCATTTAAACAACCTTAAAATACCCAGGTGGCGCTGTGGGTTAAACCACAGAGCCTAGGGCTTGCTGATCAGAAGGTCGGCGGTTCGAATCCCTGCAACGGGGTGAGCTCCCGTTGCTCGGTCCCAGCTCCTGCCCACCTAGCAGTTCGAAAGCACGTCAAAGTGCAAGTAGATAAATAGGAACCACTCTGGCAGGAAGGTAAACGGCGTTTCCGTGCGCTGCTCTGGTTCACCAGAAGCGGCTTTGTCATGCTGGCCACATGACCCGGAAGCTATACGCTGGCTCTCGGCCAATAAAGCGAGATGAGCGCCGCAACCCCAGAGTCAGACACGACTGGACCTAATGGTCAGGGCTCCCTTTACCTTTACCTAAAATACCAATAACTTCCTTTCTTCTCTTTCCATGGTTTATTTTGCATAACATAAATCCCTGCATATTTTATATAAACTAAACAATTCAGTATTCCATTACTACATCCATCAAAACTTATTTACACTGTTGAATTTATCTTAACGCTGCGTTTTCAAATATACACAATTTCCCTCCACATATTCAATAAACATTTTCCAATCTTCTTTAAACATATGTTCTTCTTGTTCTCTTATTCTATATGTTAGGTCCGCAAGCTGTGCATATTCCATCAGTTTAAGTTGCCACTTTTCTTCAGTTGGGACTTCACTCGTTTTCCATTTTTGGGGTAACAAAACACGAGCCGCAGTAGTGGCATACATAAATAACCTTTCTTGACACCTGGGAATTTCCATCTGAATTATCACCAACCAAAAGGACTCTGGTTTCCCCCCCTCTAATTCATTTATTAAAAATATCCCTGAGCAGTGTACAAAAAAACTGTAGCAACAACAGACAACTTAAACAAAATATTACAAAAAATGCAGTTACATATGAAAATGTTACATTAATTCAAAGTTGTTAATATATAAAAATAAAAATCAATTCATTTTCCTTCTGACACACCCTCCTGCTCAGCTTCCGGGTTCCCACGCAGGGTCCAAACAAACTCTCAGCTCACCTACAAAAGTCTCCCAATGAGAAGACTTCATGCAAACAGCAGGCATCACCCTAGTCTCTCATTCTAGACTTGCCTTTTATGGGTTGGCCCAAGGTAGGTGGTGCTTCTACAGGCTACCCAAAGCTGTGTCCCATTCAGCTGTAGCCTCCACACCCAGTTCCAGGTACAGCAGGTTTGTTGAGTTTCCCAGGAGGTCCAAAGGATGGGAAGAAGGTCCCCACCTCCACTCACAGCTCTTTCTTCACCCTCTGTTCCCTCCTCTTCCTCCAGTCAGGGAAGACAGCATAGAGCTCAGCATCTTGGTAACCTTCGCTGAAAACCTCTTCATGTAAAGTGCTTGATTGGGGTGCTGGAGGGGAAAAAACGAAGCCCCATCTTTTTTAACCCTGCCCCACTCAAGATAGTAGCTGGGCAGTGAGGCTGAAACTCCTACCAGCCCCTGACTGCAGGGCCAGTGGGCAAGGATGATGGATATTCTAGTCCAACAACATAGGAAGCCATGTGATACTGAGTCAGACTATTGGTCCATCTAGCTCAGTATTGTCTACACTGACAGGCAGCACTTCTCCAGCACTTTCAGCTAGGGGACCCTCTAGCCCAGGCATCCCCAAACTTCGGCCCTCCAGATGTTTTGGACTACAATTCCCATCATCCCTGACCACTGGTCCTGTTAGCTAGGGATCATGGGAGTTGTAGGCCAAAACATCTAGAGGGCCGCAGTTTGGGGGTGTCTGCTCTAGCCCTTCCTGGAGATGTCAGAGATTGAACCTGGGACCTTCTGCATGCAAGGCACATGTTCTGCTGCTGAGTTAAGGCCCCTTCCTTGTTGGCTTTTTAGTAACATTTTGAAGTAGGTGCTTTAAATGGTTCTAATTTTTATTGATGTGTCTTTTGAAAACTTAAGATTATTTTAAAAAAACAAACAAAAACAACCAAGCTGTAAACGTGTATAATAATCATTGAAACAAGAACAGCAATAATTGAAATGACAAAAATAACTGGAATAACAATGATGATGATTGAAATGACAACAACATGTGTATTACTGTATTATTTCAAATGTTCTGCATAAGTGCTGGAAAGTGTTCTTATTAGACACTGATTGGCTCTCTTATTCTAGGCTGCGATTGGTTGTCGAGTGGCTCAAGTCGTGATGCAGTACTGTATTCTGGCCAATCACTATTGGTTTCTTGCGGAGGCGGTCTACCTGTACAAGCTTCTGATTGGAGCTGTGTTTTCAGAGAAGAATTACTACACCCTGTACCTGTACTTGGGCTGGGGTAAGGAAGAATTGGGCTGGGAAGCACTCGCTTGCTAATACTGGGGCCAGTGCATGCAATACATTGTTAAGCAAACTTCGTTTTATTTTAAGGAAAAGCCGCCCAGGACCTATAATCTTGCTCAAAGCCAGCATTAGTTGGCGCTCCCTACCATGGGATCTGGCTCCCCCTACTGTTGGGCTCCCTGCCTTTTGCCCTACCAGTCCCACAGGGAACAGCCTACAGCTCTTATCCCCAGCTTCAATCTACAATCTTCTTTTCACCCATGGTGGGTTTTTTTTGGGGGGGGGAGGGAGGGGGCAATTCCGAATCTTGAGAATGGAACTTATGCAAAATACACAATTTTATACGCAGTGCTAATTTTGGAACTCCAGCTGCAGCAATTGCATTACCTGGGCAATTTGCCCATTTGGGCTCAACAGCTGAGTCCAGGTAGGGAATAGGAAGCTCAGCATCTTGGCTATTGATGAACCTTTGCTGGGCTGAAGACCCCCTCATGTACGGTGCTTGATTTGGGGCGCTGAAGAAAAGGGGGGGGGAAATCAAACCCAAGCCTTTCTAACCCAGTAATGCAGTGGGGTGGACCTAGCTTGCTTCTCAACTTCCAGCGAGTGTTTGGTTTTTTGCAGAGGTTTTGCTGTGTGACTTGCAGGAACCCCCGTGGCTTTTGTGGTGCCGTGGATGGCTGTCAAGTACCTGAAGGAGAATGCAGAGTGAGTGGGGTGGGGTGGGGTGGGGAATTTGGGATGATTGGCACAGGGAGGAATTTTATGTTATACAGTCAAACAGAGAAAAAAAAGATGCAGGTCAGCGACCGAACAAGGTGACATCTCTTCCAGTGTCTGCTGTGGCCTCTCAGTGGAGCTGATGGAGTGGCCCTGCTTGCCCACAGAGCTGTTTTCCTGCCTGTTCCATTAACCCCTCTGGAATGATGCCAATCTTCTCCCCGTTTGTGCTGCAGGTGCTGGGCATTGAACGAGAACATGAGTTACTGGTGGATTATTCGCATCCCTATTTTGCTAGCATCTGTGGTAAGTGCCTCCCCCTTGTTCCTCTTGCCTAGCTTGGGATGTGGCGAGAGGGGGAGGACGGTGGCTTTCTGGTGGTGGTGGTAGGGAGTCTGGCTGGCTTTTGGTACTCGGGAAGAGCAACACCTTTGCCAGCCGTGTCAAAGCAGTGTAGCTTGGCATTATGTTGTGTCTCTCACCCCCCATTCAAATGCTACACAGGAAGCTGCCTTATACCAAGTCAGACTAGCTCAGTATTGTCTACTCTGACGGGCAGCAACTCTCCCAAGGTTTCAGGCAGGCGTCTCTCCTAGTAGACCTACTTGAAGATGCCAGGGATTGAACCTAGACCTTCTGCATGCAAAGCAGATGCTCTACCCCCTGAGCTATGGCTCTTTCCCAAAATCTACAGGGGGAAGAAAGAACATGGTACAGTCTTCCCAGCTGCAACGTCTTATCTTTTCGTTAGCATATTTTTGTGAGCAAGGGGCTTGTTGCTTCCAAGCTTTGATTAACTCACCACTGTGTCTTCCCAGATCAACCTGCTGATCTTCATGCAGATCCTCAAAGTGATCCTGGCCAAGCTGCGAGCCAATCAGAAGGGCTATGCAGACTACAAACTGCGGTGAGTTTGTCCTCCAGGTAAACCCCAAAGAAAACTTGCTGGCTCAGGCTTCCCAAAGAGAAGCCCGAGTCCTGAACTCAGGAACTGAGTTCCATCTCCTGTTTGGTGTTGTCCCTTCCAGGTTGGCCAAAGCCACCCTCACCCTCGTCCCTCTCTTTGGGATCCATGAAGTGGTCTTCATTTTTGTCACGGATGAGCAAACGACGGGAGTGCTGCGCTACATCAAAGTCTTCTTCACTCTCTTCCTCAACTCCTTTCAGGTGAGTTTGGGAACACCTGGCTTGGATCACCTGCTTTCTGACATGGTTGCTTAACTTGTTTCCTGACTCTCACCCCCATTTCCTACTTCCACCCCAAAGGGGAAAGTTTGCTGGAGAATGTATGTGGCAGCAGTGTGCAGAAATAAATTGTCTGGCAAAAGCCATCAGGCTTTGGCCCTGTTTTCCAACAGGTTCCTGTTTGCTATTGCAAGCTCATGCTTCCTTCTCTCTCTCATCTACTGCAGGGATTCCTGGTTGCTGTCTTGTATTGCTTTGCAAATAAGGAGGTAAGCAATGCCCCCACCGCCCACCCTGGCTGAGGTGATCCAGTCATTCTTGGGCATGCAGTCTTATACAGCTCATACTAATCCCTGATCAGCCTTACCTATTGAAGCCTCTGATTGGCAGATGAGGACTTGGTGGTGCTGACATCACCAAGGGATGTCTGGTTGGTGCTGACTGGGCCTTTTTGGTGGTGGTTTCCCAGTTCTGAAATGCGCCCCCTGGTGAGGTGTGCTTGTCTCCCATCATTATTAGCTTTCCAGAAGGAATTTGAAAACAGTTTACCCAAGCATACTTGGTGGCTGAAGAATACTGATTCTGGCAACCCCAAGATCACTGGATGGAAGGATGTTTTGAATCGCAGTTGCTTTTAGAATGCTTTTAACTGAAACAGCTTTTAGATGTTTTCAATTGTTACTGTTTTGGGAATATTTTATTCTGTTTTAGAAGGCTTTTGCTTAGTTTCTCAGTAGTATATATGGCCTGATTCAGGAGGCTGTTCTTATGCTTCCTTTTCATCCAGGTGAAATCCGAAATGAAGAAGAAGTGGCAGCTTTGGAAACTGGACCACCCTGCCCTCTGCTGCACCCAGTAAGAGAGGAAATCGGGGACGCCAAGATGGCACAGGCAAAAGCTGCCTAAGAGCTCCTTAAGACAGCGATTGATGCTCTGTTCCATGATGCTGCGCCTGGCATTCTCAGATGGCCACAGAGTGCTTGGGGCAATGGTGGTGGTGATGGTCACAGCTTTGTTGGAGGACCACAGGCAATGTTCTGAAAAAGGGGGCAGAGGTTATTTCTACCAGTTGGGCAAAACATAGAAATCGACATTGCTGGCTTACAGCACCCGGATGATGATATACCAGCCATGAAAGGGCATTAGGAAGTGCCAAAGAGCCTGATGGAGAGTTTGCATAATGCTGCAGAAGGAATCTTGAAGCTCCAGGAATTAGAGAGGGATGTGTGCATGTCTAGCTCTGTGGTACAGCATCTGCTTTGGATGGAGAAGGTCCAGGTTCAATCCCCAGGATCTCCAGATAGGGCAGGATGAGGCCCCATTGGAAATCTTGGGAGAGTCACTGCCCAGCCAGAGTAGGCAATATCAGATGAAGCAATGGTTTGACTTGGGATAAGGGAGCTTCCTGTGTTCCACGTCTCAAAACTAACTCAGGATTCAGCTTTGGAAGGATGGCAGTCCATCCTAGGAGATCACCAAGGGCCTTAATACTGTCCCTCTACCACCTGTTCCCATTGTTCAGCAGCTGCTATCTACCTTCAAGCTTTTCATAGAGGTATATTCTGTACCAGAGAAACGAAGACCTCCTCTCTCAACTATGAAGGCTACAGGCTTCTAGGCCAAGATCAAGGTAGCCTTGCAGACACAGGCACTGAGATCCCTCTTCGGTTTTGTTTCTGAAGATGCCAGAGCAAGAAACCCATTGAGGACGCCTTCAGGTGACATCATGGCTCTGTAGTCCAGGCATTGGCCAGCCTGACTCAGTGTGGGAACTCTGCAACGCTATGGCTGAGCCCAGTGGTTTGGCTCCAAAGAGGACATTTCTGGGGAGTCGAGGACTGTGCTTCTCTCAGCTTCTGCATGAGGTCCCTGTGCTCATTGAAAAGCACAAGCTTCTGATGCATCACTTTACAAGGCGTACTGTTAACATTGGGAGAACTCTTGAGTACTTTCCCTGCACACCCTGACCTTCTCGGGCTTCACGCAACCAGCGGTGGACGCACTTTGCATCTCAAACAACTCCTCCTGCCTCTTTTCCCCTTTGGGCAGCTCCAAAGGTTTTCTTTGGCTGCCCAGTGCGTGTGGGACGATGATCATTCTTCATATACCACCATCTATCCATATATGTCACTTTGCAAAGAACAGGTCCATGGCTCCAGGGGGCTGATGTGCAACGAAGATGCAAGGGAACAACACGGGAACGGGAGAATTTAGAGGCATGGGAAGAATATGCAATTATTTCAAGTTGGCTTTGTTACAGGGCAGAGCGACTGGCGGTGGGAGGAGGAGGAGGAGATAACTCTCCTAAGGGAGGTTGCCTGGAAATGCCTCTCTCTCACCAAAGGGAAAAGGCCGAGTCATTTTGGGGAGAGAGGCAAGGCTGAGGTCAAAGGTCACAGGAAGGAATGTGCCAAGAAATAAAGCACATAGAGGGAAGCATAAGGCCATGGAGGCTTTTGAAGGAAAAAACTTTCGAGGGCATAGGAACATGCTCTGAGAGGAGGGGCTGAATTGTGCCTTATTGAATTGAAGCTACTGCCCCCTCCCTCTGCAACACTGGCCTTTCTCTCTGGCTGCAAAGAACTTTGAGGGGTGCAGGCGCTACAGTAACCCCTCCTTCTCCAGGGAAGAATGAGGATTGCTCCACACAGCCAATTTACAATGCTGAGCAACTTGCAGAAGTCATTACTATTGGGAAAAACAGCCTGGAAGAAAGCAGGAAGGGGATGTCGGGAGGCTGTATGAACTGAGCTACCTTGAGATGCCTATTTTGGAATGGCCAGTGCTACGAAACATTTAAGTCAAGTGTCCCTTTAGTTTTATTGCAGGGGGTGGGGGAATGCAGGAGGTGACCCAGCTCTTGGCATTTTGGAGAATGCTTGCTCTGCAGCAGGAGTAGCAAACCTTTGAGCCTCCAGGTGCTACTAAACTACAACTCCCATCAGCTCCAGTAAGCAGGACCCCGTGGGCAGGGGTGATGGGATTTATTTGGTCCTCCAGAAGTTGCTGAACTACAACACCCATCTGTTCTGCGCCTGCTAAGACTAAGTAGGCCACTTCTTTTAAATGCAACACTCAAGGGGAAGGATAGTTTCACACAGACAACTGTTCTGCTCATGTTTCAAAAAAGTGCCAATTATTTCCAGCAAAAGGGATGCCCCTTGGGGGCAGGGGGGAGGAGAAGGAAGCACAGTGGAGAGCTTGGTGACTTGGACGTCAGGGTTGCGTCAAAGAAGACACAGGCAGGTTCATCTTGCTGTGACCTAATCCCTGCACAGCTGCAGAGGAAGATTTGAAGGATTACAGGTCTGCAGGCTCAAAGGGATTCTAAAGCAGAGCTATTCCCCACCACAAGTTTAGCATCTTCTAGAACTTGTTGTAGAACTTCCATTTTCTCTGCAGGTTCTTCCTTTCTTGGAAGTAATACACGATGCACAGCAACTGTAAGTAAAATGGAATAGAGGACTCCCATCCAATACTAGTCCCTTCATTGCAGGCTTCTGTAAACACTCCCAAGAGTTTTTCAAGCTAATAAAACTTTGAACGCCTTCTTCATTACTGAGGTACATTCATGCTGGTTGCCATTCTGTGTGACCACCTCCAAAAGCAGTTGTGTCATAGGATTATTATTTTTTGGGGGGGATTCTCTAATTCTTGCACAACACCAGAGCAAGCCATTTCACCAGGAAACAGCCAATATAGAGTGTAATCTGTATCTGTTACAAGCAGCAGCACAGCTATTCCTACTCTGCTCAGGTAATGCTTGGAGGGGATCATGAGGGATGGATCTGCTTCCTGTGAATTTTACCGTGAGGGTCGGGATGGGCTATAATCCTCTTGCTGCTGCCATTATATGGTGCAGGATTGTAGCTCTTATGAAGCACAATGGAAGAAGGAAGAGAACACGCCTGTAAAGATCTGAATCATATAATTACATACTATGCACAACCACCAAGCAGCAACTCAGACAGTAAGAGTAAAATTTATTCACAGATCAGTCACTGCCTGTTAAATGCTGGTCATCAAATATAACTTTTTTCTGAGATCTCCCTCTCCACCCCATTGTTATGACCACAGATGTACCTAGATGCTGAAACTAAGCCCAGATTCATAAAACACCCCAGAATAGAGAATGGCATCCTCAACAGCCATCAACTTGCAACAACCATCTTGCTAAACCAGGTCCAATCCTATTCTAGTTAGACACAGACCACATTGGGTTTTTAAAAGCTCCAGATTTTCTGTTTAAAAAAATGATTTTGCTCCACCGTCACTCAAAATCAGCAGATCAAAAGGAAATTGCCACCACCTCTAGTTCTCACAAGCAGTAAACACAGTGGTGGAGGTATGGTCTGAGCTGTACCACTTTAGCCTGCCTAGGAATGAATACCCCACCATACAATACAGTTTCCTGCACCTTATAAAGCATGGCAGGAAAAAAGACTGGGTTAGAAGAACCATCATCTCCCAACATCTGGTGCACGGAGGAGGAATCCTTTCAGCCCCTCGGTGAAGTCTGAAGTTGTACAGCCCAGCCATAGGCTTATTTATTTTTATATAATACCCCCAATACATAATTTCAAGGCAACTTCACAATTTCAGCAACGCAACATTAAAAGAAATAAAACATGCAACATTTAAAATCTTTTACTATCTGTGAGAATTAGGCTTCAGAAAAGAAGGTTGTGAAGCAAAGAGGGGTTTATACCAAAGCAGCCTCTCTTCGTTGAGCCTATCAGCAGCCGCTTAAAGACACCCCCCCCCCCGTGCATTAATGGGAAGGCCCCATTTTGCACAACAGAGGCAGAACAGCATCCACCAACCTGCTAAAATGTGAACTTTTTTGGGTAACTCTTTTGCATGTTTCAGGAGCGGAAAAAATGGGATGGCTTTGCTACTGGGTGCAGCCATGCCTGACTTTGGGATAACGTTTTATCCTGTAGGTTAAACACACGGCTGTGTGATTCATCTGCTAGCTGCTTCAGATTTATGCTCCTGCTGTCCACGCACAAGCCTTGGTTCACCTTATACCTGCATCATGTGAAGACCTAACAATGCTAACACAAGAATTTAATGAAACAATTGTGTGCTTTGTGCCTAGGTCTCCACACAATACAGGTGTGCAGCAAACCAAGGCTTATGCATGAACTCTATGTGATGACGTACATATAAATCAGAAGCAAGTCAGATAAATGAAAAGGCTTCACCTCTCATTCTCCCCCCCCCCTTCTCCAAAAATCAGACAAGGTCTAGCAAGACACAGTACGTGTTGTTCAATAACTCCAGGACTGCCTGCATATGTTGCTAGCTGGGATTGGGGAACCCTCTTGCTCTGACTCCCAGAGCCACTTCACACCATCAGTTAGCCTGGGATAAACATTCCCAAGGTCACATCAAACGCTGGATTCCCATTCTCCAAAGTGGGCATGAGTTCTTGTGCATCCCAGGATAAGCAATCCCTGTAAGTTGTGGTCTTTGGTTGCTGGAACTCACAGATTTTCCTGACCAAGCCATGAGCACCCCAAGTCAAGACAGCAAGAAGTTTTATAACTTCACGCCTGTGCTGAGAGATGGTATCTCATTGTAAGTTGTGAATAAAGCCACAAGTTCCCTGCTGGAAGAATAAAGGGCTAGGAGAGGCCCAGTGGTTGCTACTACAGGTGGCACTTACATTGAAAAAGTGTGTGTGTGTGTTGGGGTTGCTTTGTTTCTTAAACAATGGGATTTGATAACGGAACCCCCTCCCCACCATTGCAGTGCCAGCTCAGGTATACATCAGGCCTCCGTGCAGCTGGGCAGGACACAGAGGTCCTTGCATTCCCCAAACAGGCAACCTCCCAAGGATAAAACCCTCTAAGCGCAGGGTCTCCTGGCCACCTTCCCGCCTCATCTTTCCTCCCGTGTGGGCACAGGGAAGGGGACCAATGGAGAGGAACCTGGTTGCCAAAACAGACAGAATATTCAGCAAGAGACGCAGACACAAAATGCCCGCCTTGGAACTTCCAAGCTTGCAAAGAACCCTTCCAGCTCTTCCAGCAGGATTTAGGTGCCACGTTGCTCCTTCAGCACAGCAGATCTGGCCTCCCTTCTCTGCAACAGCGCACCTGCTTTCCCAGGACAGCAGCTGGTGGCTCTCGCTGCAGATGACCTGTGCCGTCGAGCCATCTCTCTCAATCTCTCGCACTCACTCACGCTTCCTCCTCAGGTAAAACACAGCTTCTGGGTGGAACGTTCACCCGACGTCAGAACCTCTGCAAAAACCATCGCACCCAGGAAACAAAAAAGAGGCAGCGGCATGAGCACTTGTGCTGCATGGACTTTGGCCAGTTGCTCAAAGTGGTGGTGGCGGGGGCGATTTAATTCAAAAGTTGCTCTAGCTGCAGACTGTCTCGCCAGAGTGGTGCATGCTCTAGTTATCTCCCGCTTGGACTACTGCAATGCGCTCTATGTGGGGCTACCTTTGAAGGTGACCCGGAAACTGCAATTAATCCAGAATGCAGCAGCTAGACTGGTGACTGGGAGTGGCCGCCATGACCACATAACACCGGTCCTGAGAGATCTACATTGGCTCCCAGTACGTTTCCGAGCACAATTCAAAGTGTTGGTGCTGACCTTTAAAGCCCTAAACGGCCTCGGTCCTGTATACCTGAAGGAGGGTCTCCACTCCCATCGTTCAGCCCGGACTCTGAGATCCAGCACCGAGGGCCTTCTGGCGGTTCCCTTACTGCGAGAAGCAAAGCTACAGGGAACCAGGCAGAGGGCCTTCTCGGTAGTGGCGCCCGCCCTGTGGAACACCCTCCCATCCCATGTCAAAGAGATAAATAACTACCTGACATTTAGAAAACACCTGAAGGCAGCCCTGTTTAGGGAAGTTTTTAATGTGTGATATTTTAATGTATTTTAGTGTTTGTTGGAAGCCGCCCAGAGTGGCTGGGGAGACCCGGCCAGATGGGCGGGGTACAAATAATAAATTATTATTATTATTATTATTATTATTAAACGTTTGCATCCAGAAAACTCAAGAGCCCTGCTGGATTGGAGCAAAGTTCCATCAGGTTCGGCATCCCCTTTCTCCATAATACAAATTATAAACTGGTTCTGTCATGATTTTCCACCTTGTTAGGGCTACTGCACTGCCCCATCATCCTCAGTCTGCTCCCACTTGCTTAACTCTTTACTGAAAACCAGCCCAGAGGGTGGTATTGCCTGGATGGGGACACAGGTAGGAATATCTCACTCTGTTCCTCATTGTTGGCTATCTGCTCTCCGCCTTCCACCCAACCAGCCCCAATGGGTGCCAGCCACCACTGCCCGAGTAACCATCATTTTACAAGGGTGATGACACTGCTTTTGCTGGGGCTCGTGTCTGCTACAATTTTAAAGCAGGATCAGAAACTTGGTTTTTTATACTGTGATGGCTCTCAATCAGGCATGAGTTGTGTGGACAGAGAGCTTGAAAGCAGAATGCCACTTTGCTACCAAGTGCGCTCTCTTCTCAGACAGACATGCATCTCGTTCAACAGCGCTCCACTACGTACCTTCCTCCACTCCTAGGGGCTATTTCTGGGGCGGCTTGCCCTTCTCTAGACTCTGCAGGCTCTCGAGATTAAGGTTGACAGAACTAAGAGCCTTCCCTGGGGACACAGAAAAGCTATAATAAGCACAGGTGCCAAGGGATGGAGATGTTCTTCAATGCAGGGCAGGGGAGAAGGGAAACGGCAAGCCCGTTATTGGACTTGGACTTCACACCCACCAACCGGTGCCAAACAAGGGGAACATGAGCATCTGATGATCTTCAAAACTTACCCATTTCCCCCCAGCACTCCTCCAGAAGGGCGGAGAGCTCAGGCAGACTGAGGACCTTCAAGGAGGACGGCCATCCTTCTGTGCCTAGGGTAAAGAGGCAGAATGGGCACAAAGCAGCAGCATATTGTGGGTCAGCACCCATTGGCCAAACATGGAGTGCAGAGGGAAGCAAACACTGGGGGGGAGGGGTCAGGAGAATGAACTGAACCAGGGACTGCCAACTTGAAGTGGTGGATTTGGCACTGAACAGTCTTCCAAATTGTTATGTCATGGTATGGTTGAATACACACACACACACACACACACACACACACACACACACACACAGATTTTTTACTTGTAAGGAAAAGCACCAGTCAGTCTTCATGCATTTTTCATATGAAATAGCTGAGACCTGGGGAAGGTGAAAGGGTGATGAAGGAAGACTGGGTGTCAGGGAACCCTCGGAGGGCAGCGGAAAGCCCGGAGAGGTGGTGCTAGGGCTCTCCGAGGGTGAAAGTTCCTAACACCGCAGAAGCGATGGGAAGACTTCCTGTGGGAGGGACGAAGGGAAAAGGAGCTCCAGGGTGGAGGGGCTGTGGGATGTTTCAGGTCCTGAACACCTACATAGGGGAACAGGAACGGAGGAAACCACCGCAGTTCCGTCGCCTCAATTGCATAGAGGGATGAAACGCAAAGAGGGGAGAAGGAGACTTGGGGTGCTGAAGTTCTTTTGCTGGGGGCGCTCCAGAAGAGCGCCACTTCCGGGATCTGAGAGTGACTGAGACGGTCACTGTTTTTGAGCTCTGCACTAATAAACCATTGTATATATACAGCATTGGGCTTGAGACTCTTACTCTTGAGAAGCCACTACAGAACCCTTACACTGGGGCTCAAAAATAAGCCTGTCCTCTGAAGCCACTTTCCTTTCTCTCTCTTGCACACAGACACGACACAGGGCTGGGGAACCTGCAGCCCTACAGATGTTGCTGGGTTGCAATGCTCATCATCCTTGACCGTTGGCATTGCTGGATGGGACTGATGAAAGTCCAGTGACACATGGAGGGCTACCTGTTTCACATCCTGCACTAGAACTGCCCACTTACTGGGTCCCAGCTGTGCTTTCACTTCCAACAACCGGCCAGCCGGATGCTCTCGGTTCATTCGGGAAGACAGTTCTGCCTGACAGGCCCTACCAGAGAAACCAAAATACTGTCAGCAGGATTCTGTGAAAAGAAATAAAAACCGCACAAAGTAGAGCACAAGAAGGCAGGATAGTGCCGTAGTCCCAAGTGCCACACAAATATCCTAGAGCAGTGGGGTAAACCTTGGTATGCCACCGCCACAAAAATGAGGCATCAGCACTGAGCACCTAAGACAGAACTAAAGAGGAGAGGAGAGTTAGGACAAAGGGAATTTATCCCCAGACCACCTTCCTAACTCCAGGGTTGTGTGCACGCCACAAATTCTACTACCTGAAAAGGTGAATTCTGCTGCTTATAGAGGTTGTGTAAAAAAAGCATACATTTCGGTAAATTCTGCCATTTATTGTTCCACCCAATTCATTTGGGTCTTCTTAGCTGCCAGTGAGATGACAGGCAAGACAAAAAAACCTGTTTATCTGTTTATTTCTTACAGTTATTATAAGCTGAAGAAGTTACAAACGAAACAGTGGCAATACCGGAACACTGTCCGTTGCCTGTCTGTATTTCACAAGAAGAAAATATATATATATTACTTTCAAACCATCATTGGCCGTTGTGTTGCTTATTTTTGGTTCTCTATTTACAGTGAGATGACAGGAGCAGGAAGGGGATGAAGCCCCTCAGTAAGTGGGTATCCTATTTAGTCAGCTCTGCTGTGGCAAATGTCCCACTCACTTTCTCTTTAGGCTTTTGACGGGATCCTTCTTTACTCTTTAGATCAAGGTGTGCATACTCTGAGTTGCTGCCTGCTTGTAGTGTAATTTTGCTGCTTGAAGCAGCATCCCTATACTGTCCTTTTCATTTCATGTAATAAACCAACCATGCTTTATTCCTCAGGTGAGCACTTCTTGGGGCATAATACTACATTCATAACAAACACATGTTATAACCCTATCAAAAGCTCCTAAGCCTCTGGGTGGTGTGTATAGGGATACGTGTGAGTGCTGGAAACACATGTGGGTTTGGGCACACAACTTGCAACAATGTGACTCCTACGACTGCACCAGGCATTGCACCCATGCACTTTGATGTAATCACAAACCCCAGGGGCTGGAAACTTGCGTTTATGTTGTAATGTTTTTAAAAAATGAAAAACATGATTCTTAACAAGCTGCACTGAAATCATATCCAGTGCTTTTCCCTGGCACTTTTTCAGAATCATGGATGCAACTCCCACATTAGGCAGCTAAGGCTGAGAACAAGAGGGAAGGATGAATTTCCAGACACAAAGCCACAAGCCTTTGGCAGTCATTGTCACCGAGTGCCTGGACTTTTCCCCAATTCAGAATCCTGCAGGTGGCATGCTCCTCGCCTTGAGGAGATGAAGGAGCTTACAGAGAAGGGAGTGTAACGAAATGGCGAGAAAGTTTGACCTTTGTTGGAGGCACTCACTGCATCTGTTCTAGGAGGATTCCAGCATTCCTGGCGATGGTCTGCACCTCTCGGAGTTTGGCCTGAGCACTGCTCCAGACCACATCCCGCTCCATCAAGCAGCTCTCCACCACGGCACGCAGCTCCTGCTCCTGGGACACCTGACCCTTCAGCCCTTCCACCTCCTCGCACCTCTGCAAGGAAACACGGGGAAAGTTGCTAAGAGAGAAGGGTCCACATTTGTGAATTCCAAAGGGTTTAAAGAACTCCCACAAAACTCTGGCCAACAACTGTTCCTCTACTTCACTTTACTATCAAACTGAGTTTGGGTTTGGGGGGTAGTACTAGCTTGCCAAAGGCTTTCCAATGCCATCAGGTTTCAGATCTCTCTCAATATATAATTTTTTATTGAGTTTTCGTTTTTCTATATTTCAAATTAAACGTTTTACAAACTTTAAAATATCCAATGACTTCCTTCCATGGTTCACAATGCATATCATGCTTTCCTGTATATTTTACTATAACCATTCAAATCAATTTTCCACTCTTACATCAGTCAAATATTGTTTACTCTGTTGAATTTATCTTAATGCTGCCAGCGTTTTCAGCTGTGTACAATTATTTTCCATATATTCAATAAATATTTTCCACTCTTCTTTAAATATATACGTTCTTCTTGCTCTCTTATTTTCTGTGTTAAACCCGCACGTTCTGCATATGCTAACATCTTAAGCTGTCAAACCTCTTTCCAAGGGACCTTGCTTACTTTCCGTTTTTGGGCTAACAGAACACGGGCTGCTGTTGTTGCATACATAAATAAACTTTTCTGGCACCTGGGAATTTCTGCCTGGGTTATTCCCAATGAAAGGGAATCTGTTTTTTGGGGGAAGGTAAATTTAAATATTTTTTCAACTCATTATAAATCATTTCTCAATATTCCTTTACCCTTTTACTTGTCCACCGCATAAAAAAAAAAATTCCTCCCATCAAGTTTCAGATCTCTTAGCTGTCTGTTTAATGTTGTATCTTTCTCAAGCAACCTCAGATGAACAAGGACAGCCTTCATGACTAGGAAGGACAAGTGCATTCCCCATGCAGAAGCAGGTGCGCTTGGCCAGAAGCAGAAGCTTTTCAATGGGCTTAAGAAGCCAGCTTCCTTACCTTATGGAGCTGAATGGCCAGTTCCTGCATTTCTGCTTCCAGGCGATCAGCATAGGCCAACTCCAGGGCATCACTGGGAGGCCGGGCGCTGCTATGCCATCGAGCAATGGCAGAGGTCATCTTCCTCTTTGGTCCAAAGAGGCTACAGGGGAGAAAAAGCAGCTAAGGTTTAGCAGCAAAGGTACTCTCTCCCTTTTGCTACTCCTTTCCTTCACTGGGGAAGTCTGCAGGCAAAATAGAACCACCCTGATTTCCTAGACATGTTGAGACCCAAAGAGAGATCAATGTGAACAATAAATATTCACACATAATGGGAGCTTCAATTAGATCAGTGTTTATAATGATTTCAAAAAACGCAAAGAAAACCATTCTGAAAACATACATATATTATGCCCAATTTATTCTGCTTGACTCAAGGCTGGAGATGGGCTATGCTACATTGGGTACTGTAGCCTTTCCCCCAGAAACAATAGGAAACATGCTCATTGGGCTATACTTTTGAAGCAATAGGGACTAGAAACATAAAAATAAGAAAACTGCAATTCTCAGGAAGCTAGCTTCTGTGCTTGTACAGTATTGCCACACAATTGTGAACATTCTGCAAAAATATTGCGGATTATACACAATGGACAAGGGCAGCTGTCCAGGTTATGAGGTCTGCACAACATAGAGCAGGAAAAACAATTCTAAGAGAGAGCATTAAAAATTATTTGGGAGCTATTCCTATATTGAACTGAGAATAAATAATTGCACAGCAGCCTTGCCAGGTGGGACCCGGGATTCTGCTAACAATGACAGCAGAGTTCTCAGTATCTCTGGTTGGAAGGTACGCGTCGTTCCTGGGGTCATTTCCTATGTTCCTTATTATATGACAGCACTTCAAATGGAGAGCATGTAAAAGGTCCTATTTAGATACAAAACTCGCTGGTTATAGCTGCGGAGTATTCAGGGCTGAAACTTCCTGTAGTGGAAGGACTTGGAGAAAGGGTACTCAGCAGCTAAGCCTTCAGCCAGCCAGCAAAGAAAGGGACTCACGTGATGCCAATCTCCTTCAAGTCACTCTCTGTCAAGGTCAGGAAGATGCGAAGGTCAACGTCTTGCTCCTCAAACACTTGCAGGTACTTCAGGCAGCCAATCTGCTCAAGGAAGGTGGCCAGATCCTGCAGCCCCAGCAGCGCACAAAAAAGAGGGAGACGTTCAGGACTCTTGAACGCTGAGAGGCTCTAGCTGCATCACAGCATGTTGTAAGCCGGGTTTCCAGTTTCATCAGGATCTCTGCCCCACTAGGCCTTTGGCACCACCTTGCCCCCTGCAATTTGACACAGCTCCTAATACACAAGGACTGTCTCTGACACCGGCTCCTCTGTCCACCCCTCTGTCCCTCGCCCTGTCCAGCCCCAGAAGGTTTTCTGACCACCATGCCATGGTTACCTGGGGCCCCGTGGAAGATGGTGCCTCTGCGTGAGAGGGGCTGCAGTGATGGCTGGGCACCCGGGATCGGTAAGACCAGTGGCTGTCGCTGTTGCTGCAGCGATTCTTTGCCTTCATGTAGCTCTTGGGGTGCTTTCGTATGGAGAGCTTCGTTGCATGGTCTGAATCCTGGAAAAATATAAAGTAGCGGCATGTTTTGAGAGGAAGGAACACGACGCAGCTCCAAGTCTCAAAGGGATGCAAGGACATCATTATCCTTTTGTTCATGGTGTGAAGCATCTGTACTCTTACATTCTTATGAAGTAGGAAGAAAGGAAGTGAGAGAGGCTCCTCTTACCAAAGCAGAGAAAGCAGAGGCAATGGGAGGAGAAATCCAACACCACTGAAGGACAAATGAATCCTTACTCCAGCTTCCCAAGACGCTTGAACAAAAGCCCCTTACCAGCCACCCACAGGCAAGGCAGGGGTAGGGAATCTTTCTGAACCCAAGAGCCACATTTCCAAATGGGCAACCTCTTGGGGGCCACATGCCAGTGGTAGGCAGTGCTAGAGGCAAGAAACAGATGTGAATTTAACCTTTGTACAGTAGGCTACAAACTCTTGTACAAACAAAGGAAGAGACATTATCCTAGTTCAGGGGTGGCCAACTCTCAAGAGACTGTGATCTACTTTCAGAATTAAAAACTGGCAGTGATCTACCCCGTTGTTGAGCTTTTTTTAGGGAGGAGAAAAGGGGTGGGGAGTTCCGTTTTTTTGGGGGGGGGTTAAAGGCAAGGGACAAAGGGGTAAAGTCACTCACAAAAAGATCGCTATGGATCAAAACAGCAGCACAGAGAAAGCTCCGTCTTCCCTTCCAGAGATCATACAACAATGGTGGGCGGGGCGAGGGGCGGGGCAGGAGTCAGTTTTAGCAACGCTAAGGAAAGGGAGCCAGAGATCGACCGCGATATACCAAGACCTCCCTGGGATCTACCATTGGATCAAGACCTGTTGGACATCCCTGTCCTAGTTCAATGACACATTCCAGCCGGGCAAAAACAGAACAAAACTTGAAGATGCGAAGCAAACATGGTGAGGGGTGTGGTCTGGGAGAGACGCCAGAAAGCCAGAGAGGTTCCCTAATTTGAGGAGTCAAGGTTTCTTTCTATACACCAGGAGTGGAGAAACTTTGGTCCTCCAGACTCTTCTAACTTGAGTGATAGCAAAAGACCTACCTCATTGCTTTCCAGAGAACCCTCGCTGCTGACCCCCACGGCTTTGGCAAGACTTTCGCTGCTGCTGCTGGTCCTGATGGTGGCTAAGTTATTGGTGAAGAGGGAATTCTCTTCTGAAAAGGCAGAAGTGATGAAACAGTAAGTTTCCCATTCAGGCCTCATAGATGCTTACTGATGGCAACTTCCTGGATTACCTATTCTAATGCAAAACATACACCACAGCAATAGAAAGTGATTATGTCAGGAAGTCCCCAAGGTTGGCCAGGCTCATCTAACAGCAACAAGAAACCGAGCTTCTGGTGTCATCGGCCCAGTCCTGTGAAATACTCTGCCAATATTCAGCAGGTGCCTTCTTTTTCAACCTTTAAAGGCCTGCTGAAAACTTGTTTTATTCCCTCAAGTTTATGCTGGCGATTAAGAATACATCTTTCCATAATAGCTGATTTCTTATTCATTTATTTACACGGTTTTATTGTATGATTTTATTTAAATCAGTTTAAAAAAAAATGAACAGCAGTATAAATTAAAAAATCATGTTTATGAAAGGTACCCCGGCTGCTGCTGCTTTCCACATCATGCTCATTGATGGGAGACGTGACATCTCTGAAGCGGAGATCTCCTCCTTCAAAGGCACTCCCATCGTCATTAAAGGTAACGTAGCCTTCTGGAGGGACCTGCTCTGTGTGCAAAAGGGGAGCAGAGGGAGAGAGAGGTGAACAAATGAAAAAAGGAAAGGAAGAGATTTTATGTGTTGATAGGTTAAATGAAGAGGCTTATCTTTTCCCCCACCAACCAAGAGGTTCAGTACTGCCACTTGCTTTTTCTTCTGCTGGAGCTCATCAAGTGACTGCTCTACGGAGGTTTAGAGGCTTGCTTGGAGGTTTTATTTAAAATTAAGCGCTATACAAATTATGTCAAACAAACAAACAAACAAACAAACAAACAAACAAACAAACAAACAAATAAATATAGAATCCAGAGAGCAAGCAGCTGTGTTCCAAGTTCATAAGTATAGGAACATAGGAAGGTGCCTAATACTGAGTCACATCACGTGTTCAGGGAAGGAGGGTGATGAAGCAATCAGCCAAGGGACAAGAGGAAGCTACCCGTTGAGAGGGAGAGAGAGGAAGCGAGCCTGAACTCACCATAACGAGATGGGCTTTTCGCTCCAATTCTGACCGCCGTGATCTTGGCCAAAGCGTGGGGTCCTTCGTGAATACTGGGGCCTTTGGACTTGCGAGCAGGCCTCTGCCTCTGAGGGGCAGAGTAGGATTCGTCCGACGAGCTGAGATCTTCATACTTCCCTAAGTGTCAAAATGCATCAAGTCAGTGGATGCAGAGTGCATACAGATATTAAAACTCCAAGGGCAGCATCCAACTAATTAGTTCTGCAGTGCCAAGGAATGTCCACTCCTTCTCTTTCTCCTTTTCCCCTGCCCCTTGCTCACTAAAACTGTCATGGGATTTCCCCACTGCTTTGCCACAACCATCAGCCTTGGTCCATTGGTCCATGGGGGGGGGGGGGATTGGGAAGCACTGGTCTAGTGAAAAGATGGGAGTCAGTGACTAGAAATGCAAGCAGCAAGGAAGGTTTCTGCCTAAGCAAGCTGAAAGGTCCTTTCCATGAAACTATAAGGAGACGTGAGAGTCACCTGGGCCCCTGCAGAAGACCTTGGGCACAGGGGCTGTGTGTAGGTCTAACAGCCCCACAATCTTCATGTGTCCATACTTCATGGCCAACATCCGTGCCGTTGCCCCGGTGCTATCGCGTACATCCACTCTCACACCCTGTTGGGAGGAAGCAGACATTATTAAATTTTGCCGACAGGAAAGGGGAGGGAGGCTTAAACAGATCCAAGGGGCTGTGTGGTCGAACCCATGAGTGCATTTTCACATGTCGTGCCCCCGAAGAATCGACCAAAGGATTTGCACCACCAGCAAGGCTCTGCATACCCACCATCACCATTGCATCTGTGCACTAGCCAACAGGGACTCCTTGGGGAGAAAGGGCAGGGCATAAATTCAATAAATAATATAGCTTTGAGGATTAAACAGTTTTCAGGGCACGGAGTTAGAAATCTTTGCTTGCGTTTGTGCTATAAAAATGGCACCACTATGTGGTCAATGTATGAATTTCAGGCTTCAAGAGCTCCAGCTACTCTTTTGACAAGATACGGCTATGAGAAGCACCAGGCAACATGCCAGCGAGTTGGGCTCCTGATCCCTTTTGAAGCACAAGAACAGAGGCAAGTGCGACAAAATATCGCGGTGCATTCTCACTACTAAATCCAGGCTGTCTGGTGTGTTTTGAAAGATGGACACACAAGCTCATCCTAATGATGGAAAGTCAATGAACTATCTTCAATCCTGCTTGAAGTTTACTTGCAGGCAGTTACAGAATGCGGAGTGTCCACTTTTGGACGGAAGTAACAGGCTATAGCAGAGTGGCTGGGGAAACCCGGCCAGATGGGCGGGGTAGAAATAATAAATTATTATTATTATTATTCCCTCTTCCCTGGATGTCTCTAGTGTAGCATTCCATCAACTATTAAAGGAGAAGGTCTGGGGCAAATGAGGAAGGTGTGTGGGGGGGGGGGGAGGGTATGACTTCCTGTATACCTGAAGGAGCATCTCCATCCCCACCGTTCAGCCCGGACACTGAGATCCAGCGTCGAGGGCCTTCTGGCGGTTCCCTCACTGCGAGAAGCAAAGCTACAGGGAACCAGGCAGAAGGCCTTCTCGGTAGTGGCGCCCGCCCTGTGGAACGCCCTCCCAGCAGAGGTTAAGGAGATGAACAACTATCTGACATTCAGAAGATACCTCAAGGCAGCCCTATTTAGGGAAGTTTTTAACCTGTGATTTTAATGTATTTTTATATTTGTTGGAGGCCACCCAGAGTGGCTGGGGAGACCCGGCCAGATGGGTGGGGTACAAATAAAAGAATTATTATTATTATTATTATTCCTAACCCAACACTGAACAAATGAACCCAGCCTATTAAAAACTAGTTTGATAGGCTTAGAAATCAAACACTTGAAAAAGCCTTCATGGCAATTAAAAATATTATTTTTTAAAAATATGGGTAGACAAGTGTGTAGGCATGAGAACCACATAAAAATCCAAAGGTCTACACATGCTCCATATAAAGAAGCTTTTGCTGAAAAGACTTTTGTGTGCTGCAGCTGTTGGGGAGATATGTACAAAAAAGGCTTTATTCTGTACGTTTCATAGCTTTCAAATCCCTTCGGGGGAAGGAAAGAAATGTGATAGATGCAACCCTTCCCTTTCAACCATCTTCACCCCACTTTTATCAACAGAAGAAAGGCCTACATGAACACCCTTGTTTGATTGACCCGACATATTCCCTCCCTCTAATAAGACATGTACAGGATGACTATGAAGAAGGTCTAGATGTGATGCTGAAGGAAAGAGCTGGCATTTCAAGAGGCTGCTACAGAAAGTGCTATTCATGCTGAATGTGAATTAACTGCACAGAGTGATTCAGAGACTGGTTTCAAAAGCATGGTATCTCTCAAGAGGAGGAAAGAAGCGGACAATGTTTCTAATTAAGGCCTCCTAAAAGAAATGTTATGCATGAAGGCAGATCAACGGGAGCATCCAGTACGGATCTAGGCGTGGGAACATGCTGAAGAAGTTGTATGGATGTGAAGCTTCTCTGATTTCCCCTCCTGTGGCAATAATCAAGAGCAATCATGGAAAGAAATAGCCTCGAATCAAGATCTAGCTTTCTTAATATAGTGGCTTTTCAAATTGGCAGTATTTCTGCATGCTGGGAAGCACAATTGGTTGCGGGGAAGGGAAACCAAAGGTGCCTTGGACCACCTGAGAAATGAACACTCACTTACATGATTGAGAAGATACTGGACAATGATCTCATGGCCAGATGCAGCTGCTTCCATCAGAGGAGTATATCCACAAAGGGGCTCCCTGGACAACAGAAATATATAGCCATGAAAGGCTCAAGTCAAAAAACGGGGCAGTCATCAATGCAACGGGGGCATGCTAGTCTTCCACAGCTAGAGGAAGCAGGGAGAAAAGCACCAAGAGCAGGCAACCCTAGAGGCATAGATCTTGGGACTCTTTGGTTTTCACACCACATTCCAGGTTGAATAAATAAAGCGACCTTACACAGAATCGGACCACCAGTCCACCGAGCCTAGTAATGCTGACCCTGTGCTCTTCAAGGGTGTGGGAGTTATAGTTTCAGTAAAATGGCGCTGGCAATCCACGCCTATAGAGTTAGTGGAAAATTACAGTAATGGCAAGCCATGCTGACCTAGGGGACCCAGGTCAGGCACACTGGTTGGGGGTGACCAGAACCAGAAGGATCAGGATTTACTGGATCTAACAGGATCAGCCAAGGCATAGCTAGGGAGAACAATGGGAGGTGTTGAAAAACAACCCCAGAGGTCGGAAGGTGAGCAGGGAGGGGGTGCATACATGAGGAGCAGCACATCCACAATGGCGGAGGTTTTAGGGTGTCTTCTCCTTCCTGTACATACCAGCAGCACCTTATATGGTTCTATGTTAATGATCACCACCTTATTTGGTACTAAGAGATGCCCTGTGAGGCTAATCATTAACTGTCAAGTGAGCTGTCAATAAATATGGGACTCTCGCTCAGCTCGAGGTCGCCTTCCCGCACAACCATCCTGTCATCGCGTCCCGTTATTCAGTGTGTTGCTTCATCAATGCAACACAAGGGGTCGGGGTTGGCCTTTGCCAATGGCTCTGCTGGCCTCCAGCTAAGGGGCTGAACCTGGGATCTTCCACCTGCAGAGCAGGTTCCATACTACTGAGCCACGGCTCCACCTGTTGACTGTGTCAGGCTTGCCCTTGAATTGTGCTCTACACATTTTAAGCTCTATCTCAGGGATGGCGAGCCTGTGGCCCTCCAGCTGATGTTGGACTGCAAATCCCATCAACTCTGAACGCTAACCTTGGTGGCTGGCACTGATGGGAGTTTGAATGGCCACAGGTTCCCCATCTCTGTTGCAAGTTACGGGTTACCAACTGAAGCCCCTGGCCCAATCCAATACCTTGAACAGCCTTGCCACCCCTCATTCTCTTCTCAAATTGATAGGAAACTTAGGCTGAGTTAATGGTGAGTGGCAAATCTGCCCCTAAGTTGTACCACCTCAAGTTGCAGGTGGGGTCTCACATGCTTGAATACATTTCCATTCAAGAAAATGTCTTCCACATAAAATACTAGTGTGTTAGGGAGATGAGTTCTAGCTTGGTTTTCTCTCCAATATGCTAGGCCAGGAGCGCCATGGCTAACATTAAAAACAAAAAACAATCCTTTTGTAGATGGAATGCCCACTATAGTGCTCTCTTAAAACATCAGCTGAAGAGAAAAACTGGGAACGATGCCAATAAAGTCTGATGGTTTGTCTTCAAAACTAAAATACCAGTTACTGTGTCAAAAGTATGAACTTTTCCTGCTGGAGTTTCCACCCAATATGCTCCATGGAAGGAAATAGTTCTTTCTAGCAAAATAAACAAGCTGATGGCACTCTGGATTCTGAGACAGTTCCAGGAATATGGATCAAACCCACCTCAGAAAACACATTTTTGGTTATTGAGAGGGAAGGAATACTGTAGAGAAAAGAACGTGAGATTCATGTCCTAAGAGGAGAAGAAAGAGTCCACTGAGAGCTTTTTTTAATAGCCAGGGGGTGGCATTAAAGCCAAAAGAGAAGGTTTGAAAATGAGCCATCAAGGCAATAGGCAAGATAAAGAAGAGAAGAATCTCAGAAGAATGAATTGAGAGGTAAGATTTGATAAGGAAAGAGCAAAGAGAACCAAGTACTATTTTTTTGTAGAAGTGAAAAGGAAAGAATGGAACCCCAGCAAAAGCATAGCATGCACAGATTCAGTCTTGCCACCAGGTCATCTCACTAGTCCTTGTGCAAGTTTGTGAAAATCTGCCCCTTGCAATATGTTCCCCACTTCTGCTCATCCCCACAACTAAAAGTTGTTTGTACTTTTACCCTCTTCCAGAAGAAATAGCTATCACAAGCAAAACTGGTGGGATGTAAGATTTTAGATAAATATGTTTACTCGTTACTAATTATTTTTAAGGGAGCAGTCAGAAAGAGTCTCTCCTCAATGCTCCATTTCTCTTACATCAAAAAGAATGGAAAATTAATCATCTGCCTAGAAAGTCTGAAGGCAAGCAGACCCGACTTGTCACAGTTAGACAGCCTGTGCCAAAATCCGAGCAAGATTTTATCTGAAGCACTTTGTAACCAATGTATTGCTTTAGGTGTAACTCCTCCTACCAATACATTTACCTCCTTCAATTCATGCACTGTGCTGGTTTTTTGCCCTACATTCAAAGCAGGCAAAGCTTAGTTCAATTTAGTTGTCAACCTTTTTGACAAATGCTCTGCTGATCAACCCCAAAGTACTGTTTTAGTGCCCACCTACAATGCAGCTTCTGTACCAGGGATGATTGGGTGGGTGTTGCCTCTAGTCTACTGAGCCAGGGAGGTGACAGGAATGTGGAAGAGGAAGGCACGCCAAACCTAATTTGTGTGCCATATCCAGACCCAGAGGCCTTCCAGCTCCTGTCCAATAGTATTATAAACATTGGTGATCTGTATTATTTTATTGTGTTTTTAATATTCTGTTGGGAGCCTCCCAGAGTGGCTGGGGAAACCCAGCCAGATGGGCGGGGTATGTATGTATGCATGTATGTATGTATAAATAAATAATTTTTAAAAAAAATCATATGAACATAAGAATAGGCTGCTGGATCAGGCCAGTGGCCCATCTCATTCAGCATCATGTTCTCACAGTGGCCAACCAGATGCCTATGGGAAGCTCACGAGCAGGAGATGAACACAACAAGTTTCCCCTCTTGAGGTTTCCAGTGACTGATACTCAGAAGCATACTGGAGATATCCGTCACAGACGGCACTCATGGCTTAACTTAACCACTCACAATCTAGATGCAAGAGTACAGCAGTGTGACTTCCAATGTTTTCCCCTCTTTTGCATCTGTCATGAAAGCATTTTTTTCAATGAAAGCTAAGCTACTTCTTCCCCTTAAAATACTGCCAGATATTTGGGGGGGGGGGGGAGAGAAAAAGCAGGCCTTTCACGGGCTGATTCTCTCTCTTACCTGCAGTTCGCATTTGCTCCATTATCCAATAAGAACTTGACCATTTGCTGATGGCCAGCACTGGTGCAGTGGAAGAGGGCAGTCCAGCCATGAATGTCCTTCATCTCCAACTCGGCACCTTGCTTCAAAGAAATACAGAGGGGCTGTTAAGGCAGGGCACCTACTGCCTGTGACACTGAAGCCAGGATGCATTTCTGTACAAACGAGAGCTCGCAATAATGAACAGAGGGGGTGATCGCTTATTTCAGGCAGAAATTTACAACCATGTTACTTTTAGTTTCTTCTTTCTACACCACTTTTCTATTATGCCAACAGCATAACCGGGGGGGGGGGGGGATTTAATAGCAAACCACTTACAGTCGCAGAGTGTTCCCATTTTATTTTGGGTTATTGCACCGATTTTATTCACTGGCTGATTGAATGCATTCAGAAAATGCATTCGAACAGAATCCTGCCCTTGCCCAATTCAGTGTGTGGGGTGAGTGGCAGGAGTTACTGGAAACAGCCCCAACTCTCACACTCCACCAGATCTGACACGGTTGTGCCAGGGAGGGTGAGACTCGGCTGCCAGAGTCTCCTGAAGATGCTGACTCAGCTCTGCTCCTGCATATTTGAAGAAAGCTGGGATGGGAAAGAGACGAGAACAGCAGTGGCAATAGTAGCATAGGCAGCAGCACCACCAAAAGTGGCTTTTAAATTAACACCACCACAACCTCAGAGGGAGCAGAGAAAACCTAGATAGGGTAGACTTAATGTGCATCTTGATAAAATAGAGGACTATTTGTGAAGTAAGGGCACAGCCCTGGACACTGGACATACCCTGGGGTGGAGAGGATGGGTATATAAAACATATTACAGTAATTAAAACTTTACAAATGAACCTCGCAGGAGCCTTAATGAGAAGGCACTCTAATCGCCGCTAACTATGAATTAACAGTCTGTAAATTTGAGTAGACTTGAGACTTTGAAGGATCCTATCATGCTGCTGTACCCTACAGGGGTTATGAAAGAGGACAGCAGGCTTTATCTCACAGCAACTCATGGTGCCTGAGATTGCCACCCTTCTCCTTAGTCCCATAGAACTTAATGGCAGCCACTGACAACCACCCCTGAACAGCCCTGTTTCCACCTTTGGTTCCACTTCTTAGTCATGCGCGATATCTTTAGACTGCACAGTTGGTGCCTTTCACAGCCATTGCCAAGTACACCCACCTGAAGGAGGAAGGTAGCAACGCTCTCATTTCCACAGCTAGAAGCCAGCATCAGCGGAGTCTGCCCTTCTGGTGTTGGTACATTCACATTCACGCCAGCCTCTAGCAGTATGCGCACAATGGTGTCATGACCGATGTAAGAGGCATACATTAGCGGGGTCCAGCCACCGCAATTCCGCTGATTCAGGTCTACCTCCCCACTGAAAGGCATGAATCAGATTAGTGCTCCATGGGCAGCTTATCACAGGCAAGTTACATAGTTTTTGAAGGTTTTTCCTAACCTGGCTTTAGAAGTCTTGCCGATATTCCTGGTAGCAATGTTTGCCCCCACTTTGCCAGTAGCAAGTGAAAAGGTTGACAGCAGCATTCTTCTAAGCATTTTGGTCGCACCACTTGCAGGTGGCACATTTGCACCACTTTTAACAGCCATGGCTTCCCCCAAAGAATCCTGGGAACTTTGCTTTAAGTGATGGGAATTATAGCTTTGTGAGGGGGGCTGAACTACAGTTCCCAGGATTCTTGGGGGAAGCTGTGGCAGTTAAAATTGAACAAATCTGCTTTAACTGTAGGGTGTGTATGTGATCAACAAAGGGATTTTGGAATAATCCCCCATGGATAAAAATCACATGGTGAACAAAAAAGTAGCTCATTGCGGGGGAAAGGTTATAATTCAGACTGCTCCCTGCTGTGCTCATTTTCTGCAGAGAAGGGCTGCAGCAGAATGGCTCAGGTCCCAACACGGAAAAGCTCTACTGGATGACATAATGAGGCTGCAATGGAGGCAGCAAAGTACGCCTTCTTTGCTGCCTTCACTGCCACTAGGTAGCCTTACCAGTGTTCAGTTGCATTCATTCGGATCTTTCCTCCACTTGTGTTCAAGCAGTCTCCCAGCTTGTTTCCTCAACCTAACCTCTGGAGTATACTAGGGGGACAAACGGGCACCACAAAGTGGGAGAGGGCACTCAGGGGCGATTGTGTCAATAGCCCAAGCCATTTGGGTGTTCCAGAGGTCAGCCAGGGGTTCGACAGGGGCGCCAGTCATATCAGCCGGAAAACCCCGCAGAGCCATTTGGAATCCCACTGGATTCATCAGCCTCCAAGGGCGGACCTTCTTAACAGGTCCCCCACCTCTGCAGAGGGGAAAAGCTGCTGACAGTTTAAATCTCAACAGGAAGTGATCTGACTATGGCAAGGGACTGATGTCAATGTCCCCCACCTTCAAATCACTCTCTTCCTGCCCAGTCGAGAAAACAAGGTGCAGAGTGTTGCCTGCCATGTGCTTTGAGCCAGTGACATGTTGGGACAGCCCCATGGTTGTCATTGCGACCCTGAAGTCCTGAGCCGCCCCAGAGCCAGCTGCCTTGGCATGGATGTTGAAGTCTCCCAGAACCAGCAGTCTGGGAGTCCTCAACACTGTCTTCGAGACCAGCTCTGTCAGCTCAGGCAGGGAGACTGCTGGGCAGCGAGGCGGGCGGTAAAGTAGCAGAATCCCTAATCTGTCCTGATTGCCCAACGCCAGGAACACAGTATTATTCCCTCCCCAAACCTCTCCTCCTTACCGTTGAATACTCTCCTTTACCACCTCATACTGGCCAATCGAGGCTGCTGTGTGAAGGTCCAGTGGAACATCTAACTCTTGGCGACAGACCATCTGACCTGCGCCATGCCACATGGATAGGCTGAGATTCAGAAGATCCGACTCGCTGGCTTCATCACTCAGCTCCGACATTGTGTCTTGGTGGGCTGAAAGACAAGCACCATCAGTTCTTCACTTTCACTACCTTGCTAAAAGGGCTTCCAATTGTCTTGGGGTATGATCTGAAAGCTCCTGAAGTTGGGACCCTGGTGTACCCTACCTTAAGTTCAATGGGGGGAAAGGCAGTATACAAATAAACAAAATAAGGAAATCTGAGAAGAAAAGAGAATGATCTTCTCCTGTCTTTGTGCATTCTTCACAGGACTAGAGAACTATCTTCACTTACTAATGTCTAAAGACCAACATGCTGTTAAAGGCACAAAAGCAGAACAGATCCAACCACAAGACTCAAGGAAAACACATACAACCATGCACTGCAATTACTGGGAAACCTAGTCTGTTTGAAATGTCCATGATAGGTTGACTGTTTTGCAGGTGAGACCTATTCACAGTGAAGGGAACCCAGAAGGTGACAAATGACCGCTCTGATACTTGGTTCAAGTTACTTTTTCGTTCTTGAATGACAAGGAACTATACAGACCATGAAACCTCATGCCTTAAACACTGGAAATCCCACACAAACACACGAAAGGGTCCTTGATAACGTACCAGCTATCACCCACACTTTCAACTTTATCCTCAAATCTGTAAGATTCTCATTTTAATTCCACAATTTTCACAAACACATCAATTTTATACCCATTATGTGGTACATGTTATGTTATTAAAACAGTAAAATAAGTTGCCTTGATGTGGTTTAGTTGTTGTATTAAGCACTTTGTAATCCACTCCAGGGACAACATAGCAAAGAACTGTAAATGCATATAAATAAATATTTCAGTCCTCTACCCCTCAAAGAGCTCTATTTTATTTTTTTTGGAAATGTTACATCTCTGAGCTGGGAACCCTCTAACAAGCTGATTTTCTATGCGCAAGGAGTTCTTGTGTACAGAGCAGCATACAGCAAGAACGAGAGGAGCAGGAACAAAACAATTCCCTGCACCCAAAAGATGAGCAAGAAGACCAGGCTATAACTGCTCTCTCTAGCAGAGTAATTCCTGAGCCAGAATTTCTATGGCTGTTGTTCTGTACGGGGGGGGGCCAAACAGTGAAAACTAGAGCCAAAACCTACCCAACTCCCTGCAAGCGGAAAGCAAACATGTTGAGTGCAAGAAAGATAGGGTCCAAACCTCCCTCCCGGGACACTAGCTCTATTTGTGCAGTAATCTTTGCTTTGCTCTGGTTGCTGTTCTTTTGTGTGGAGGAGCCCTCAGTCATGAGGCACCTCTGCCCTTGCAGTCTGAAGTGATGCAGCCCAGGCATAAGGCGCGAAGGGCATTCTTCGCTGAGGGTGATGCCTCCAGGGCACAGCTGGGGGAATCTGTGTGCCCCCCCAACCGCTGGACTCCAACTCCCATCAGCCCCAGCCAGCAGGGCCAAAGGCCAAGGTTGATGGGAGTTGGAGTCCTGAAGTACCTGGGACGCTCACAGGGTCCCGCCCTACACAGGAGGCAACAGCCCGCAGCTCAGAGGCGCCCCTCACGCCTATGCCTCCAGGGTGCCCAGAGAACCAAGGCCCGGACAGTGTACTGGGCTCCACCTAGTGAGGCCACGAGCACGCCGAAGGCCTTCTGCATCCACAACCGCCTACGAGGCTCCGCTTCCAGCCCGCCTAACACAACTTCCGCCTCCTCTGCTGCCGTACAAGCCTCACCTGCTTCACCTCAGGTCGCCTCAGCCGCTCTCCCGGAAATGCCCGGCAATGACGTCGCGGGCAGAGCGTCAGGACTGCCGGAAGGCCCCGCTCTCGCTCTTTTTTTTTTTGCACCACGTGATCATCACCCGCCTCCTGCTGGAAGCTGGGATGTTGCTCAGCCAGCCAATGAAATTTAAGACTGTCGCGTTCACCGCCCGCAATACTCCTTCGCCGCGCCTTTCGAGCGGATCAAACAATACAGGAATAGGTCCTGGCAGAGCAAAGAAAACGGAAAAAGCAGCGAGCGAAACGGAAAGGAATGATAGGAATGGGCTTGACACCGCTGTTTGTGTTTTCTTCATATTCTTATTGCATATTTTTTGTTGCGATAAGTTTCTAAGAGAAGCAGTATTGGCTAAGCCCCAAAAATGTTAGTTTATATTAGCTTGACAGGACTCCAGAAATAGGCGGGGAATCAGGGGCGGGGCCAACAACCGGGAAGCGCACGCCGTTTGAATAGAGACGTGTGGTGACGGCGGGCAGAAGGGAGGTTCATGACAGCTATCGGGTAGGTCGCTTGCGAGGGACTGAGATACAATGAAAGGCGGTGGGGAAACGTCTTGGTGGTTTGTCCGCAACCGGGATGCGGGGCAGGGAAGTCGCCCGGTAGGTCGCGAGCGAAGATCGGCGTCCGGTTGCTATGGAAACGGAAAAAGCGGTACCCGCCGCACTGCGGGGCGTGGCCAAGCAATGCAACGTCGCCATGGTTACCAGCCTCCATCTTGCCTCTCCACCAATCCCATGCTTAGTTTTCCTGCTGTCAGTTTCATCGCGCGCTCGTCAAACTTTTCATTTTTAAATTGAAAATATAAAATTATACAAATATTAAGGAAAGAAATCCACCGTCCTGTTAAGAAGAAATCCTCCTCGATTTCAGTGGGACTTACTCCCAGGTAAGGCTGCAGTCCTAAACCCACCTCCTTGGGAGTAAGCCCCACAGAATTCACATTGACTTACTTCTGTGTAGACATGGTTAGGACTGCAAATATGTGCAAATATTTTTCAGGAGGTAAAAAATAGAAAAGGAAAATATATGTCACTCTGACAGTAGTAACACAAACATTTAAATAAATATTATGTACAGCATCATCCATGCTTACCAAAAATATATATTCCTGGCCTAAATATTTAGCAATGCTATATGCAAGATTTCCCCCCTCAGCTTAATTCTGTTCCATAAACATAAAAAAGGCATCAAATGTGGTGCCACAAATGTTTAGTGGGCATTCCTTTTGCCATCCAAGAAATGTCAATTTATAATGTATGTATCTATTTATTTAATATACATCATATCTTGCCTTTTTTCAGGCAACATATCTCCAAGGCACCTCAAGATAATAATAATAATAATAATAATAATAATAATAATAATAATAATAATAAATTATTGTGTGTTTTATTTTAAGTATAAATATATTAGTAGGTGGAGCTGCAACAACTGCTTTTTCAAGGTTCCATAAAGACCATATAGGGCAGCCATGCTGGCTGATGCAAGTTGTAGTTCAAAACATTTGGAATGCAGCACCAGGTCAGTAAAGGTTAACACAAGGAGATAGCCTCATGATTTCGTCCCTGGGACTGGATCACCTCCTGTTCTGTAATTAATGGCTGTTTAGGTGGTACAGTCCAAACAACAGACTACATCACTATCCTGTGGTGCTAGACCAGAATAACAGTATTTCATCATTCCTAACAATTGTTCATGCTTGCTGGGGCCGATGGGAGCTGTAGTTTAGAAACATCTGGAGGGTCAAAGGTTCCCCACACCTGTTGTAGACCAAGGTGGGAAACCTCTGGCCCTCTAGATGTTTTCCCCCATCAACCTCAGCCAGTGTGAATGATTGTTAGGGATGATGGAAGTTGTAGTTCAATAACATCTGGAGGGCCACACATTCTCCATCCTTGATGTAGACATTCCTACCCTGTGTTTATTCTACTCTGTTCTTTCTTTAGCATCAGCATCTGAAATTCAGCTGAGTAGGTCACATAGGATCACTTCAAATGGCATCAGAGGATCAAAACAAGGAAAAAGAGGGGGGTCCTAACCTTCCAACAGCTCCTTTCCAATGGGGAGCCATTCTGTCTGCAGTGAAAGATCAGATTCCTTCAATGGATTCTGACACATTAGTGGTAAGTGCCATTCTCCATTTTCTGTTCTTTCAATCTCAAACCATCTGTATTATACATCCAAGACACAAATACTAGCAAAATTCACAGGAAGACAGTTTTCAGCTCAAAATGTCTTCCTACGTAGAGTCAAAATTTAAGGAGTTGATTTTATAAACCCTGAAAAAAACCAGTTTTTTTGCCCATGACATGTTGTGGTAATTTAAATTGTATCTTGATAATTGTGGGATTATTATTTTTTACGTACACATAATTAATCTCATTGTTAATCCTATGGAGCAGCACTGCAGTATTTACCATGAACTCTGTTCAGTTCCATTATAGTGTTTCATATTTTCAGTTGCATAAATTTTGACATTATTTACTTCCAAGAAAGTGTGCTTGAAGTTCACAACTTTATGTACTTCAGCTAGTGTGAGATGCCCAGCAATGAGTGCAGTTTAGTATCCACACTTACTTCCTTTCCCAGCTTTTCTGCCTTGGAATAAATGTCACCCAGTTTCTTTTTCTCTTTTTGATAGTCTGATTGCAATGAAGATGATGAGGAGCTTTTCATCTTCCAGCGTGATCAACCCAACCTGGTTCCTGACTTCTCAGAGGAACTTGAAGACCTTTCTCCAGAAGAAGCACACTTGCAGGTGATTGTTCCTACCTAACAGCACTGGGTTCAGCCCCAGTAGGATAATGCCTGTATTAAGACCAACAATATTTATTTGTTTATTTCATTTATGAATTACTCCCCATGAGACATCCTGAAGCAATTTACGGTATAAGAACATATATAAAACAGTTGCATATATAGTTACAGATGAAACAATTGCATAAATAAAACCTTTTTTTTTTTTACAAAAAACATATAAATATGAAAACAACAGCAGCACATACATAAAATCAATTCAAATCCAAAAGAGACACCTTCTGGGATAAAGAAGGCACAAAGGCACCAGTTACAAAGCTCTTATATAATGACAAGCATGAAAGGAGGTGGACCTGGTCTCAGCAAAGCTGATGAAGTGGAACCTGCTTCGCACCTCTTCCTCTGCTGTAGCCATCTGAAATGGCAGCTAAAAATGACAGTGTGTGTGTATGTGTGTTTGTGTGCATGCACACAGGAAGCTGGTCTCTCAGCAGTCCCCACCACAATGACAAACAGGACCATAGAAAGCTACCTTATACAGAGACAGATCATTGGTTTATCTAACTGAGTATTACCAGTAGGGAAGTGTTGCCCAATATTTCTCTCCTAGCCTTACTTGGAGATACCTGGGGATTGAGGCTGGACCTTCTGCATGCAAGGCAGATGCTCTACCACTGAGCTACATTTTTCTGGTTTTTAATGGTTATCATTGGTGGGACCCAACAAGTAATTCTCACAAGCCACCATGTTTGAATTCACAAGTTGCTCATTCGGTCTTTATAATTTTGAATACCTGTTCTTCACATACTTAGTATTGTTTACCAAGATGTAACTGGTATCTTTCTTGCACTTTTAGAATACATTTGGGTTTATGACACATCCAAGAGAGACCTGGAATGAAGATGAAGAAGGTTCAGCTTTTCATAAAGACAAGAGTCCTAGGGGACATATGTTACTAGACAAGGACAGATTTGGTCTTGTGACTGAAGAAAAGTCAAACCAACAGGCCATTGCTCCTTCAGTGTCCTCTACAAATGAGCATAAACCTGGAGAGGGAATCTCAGGGGTCCCCAGAGACCAAGAACGAGATGTCAGGGAAAATAAGGGGAGACTGAGCTCTTCACCTGATACATTATCATCTGTGGAAGTGTCACCTTTTTTGATGCTAAACACCAGTGAAAAAGAACGAAGGAAACTAATAGAAACTAAAATTCTCTCCAAGGCGACATTGGGACCCCCTTCTGGAGAACTAGGTCATCCCCGACCAAAAAACAATAACAACAATTTAGAAATTGCAGAACAGGAGCCAGGAGCTATTTCAGCTGAACACCCCCGAGAGCTGATGCTGTTTGCCTTCAAGGTACACATAATAATATGGGTCTCTATTCTTCTTCAGAACAGCCTCTCTGTATTCTCTCTTCTTTGTTGTCTGTGGAAGTTGAAGGTCTAAGCATGCAGAATATTTATCTGATCTTGTTAGGCTGAATGTTAATTTTACTGTAGATAAAGGGTGGGAATTTGCATTTATTTTTAAGAGAGCTCAAGGTGGTATGAGAGAGTCATTGTTGTGAGCACACTCATCACATTATTGTTTTTCTATTAAAGGGGTCCTTCAAGTCTTTCTAGTGTGTCTAATGCAGTGTTTCCCAACCTAATCTAGGGAACGACACACTTGTTTCATTAAAAAAATCTCGCGGCACACCGCTCCTCCCCGACCCGGCTGCGCCGGGTCTCCTGACCCAGAGTTACCTCTGGGATCAGCTGTAGCGCGGCGTCCTTTCTCCCGCCCATCAGCTGGGGCACCAGGTCGGGATTCTCCCGCGAGGCTTCTGTTGCTGCTGCTGCAGCAGCCAAGGGAGCAGCGCCGCCCTGGCTTCCGCTTCGCCGCCGGGCTCCAGCATTGCCGCCGCCATGGTCCTGTGCAGCGTGGGGCTGCAGGGCACCCTGGGCTCTGATTCTCGTGCGAGGCTTCCGGTCGGGATTCTCGCGCGAGGCTGCTGTTGCTGCTGCTGCAGCAGCAGCCAAGGGAGCAGCGCCGCCCTGGCTTCCGCTTCGCCGCCGGGCTCCAGCAGCGCCGCCGCCACGGTCCTGTGCAGCCCTGGGCTGCAGGTCCCTTTTCCCGCGGCACATCAGCCGGTGTCTCGCGGCACACTAGTGTGCCGCGGCACACCGGTTGGGAAACGCTGGTCTAATGAGACAGAAAAAAATGCTCAGTACAGGTGACAATGACTGTCATGTTGGCTGTTTTGCTAAGGATGTCAGAGAATCCCAATGGAACCAGACATGGGAGTGGAAATTGTCATTGTTTGCTTAGTTGTCCCATGTCCAGTACAGTGGTACCTCTGGTTATGGACGGGATCTGTTCCGGAGGCCCGGCCATATCCCAAAAAGTCCGTAACTGGAGGCGCCCTTCTGCGCATGTGCGCGGCGTGATTGAGCGCTTCTGCCCCGCGCCACTAACCTCTATGGGTAAGACGGGCCTGCTTCTGAGTAAACATACAGGATTGCACTAGCTGTATTTGTTCATCTCCTCTGACAAAGTTCTGGGATCCAATGCAGTTTCAGTTGTCCTACTTTCTCCATCTCCTACTCTCTCCCAGGAGAGACACTGCTTGTTTCAGCCAGTAAATCTCTCTCGTCTTTGCCAAACCACGGTTAGTTAGCTCCAGTCTTACATTACAAATTAAATCGAAGGATCTGGCTACTGCCAAAAGCAAAATCTGCCCTGTTAGAGAAGCACTAATCAGAGCTCCTTCACTCCTTTGAGGTTTATCATCCAGGAAACAGTGAAGAGCCTCTTTTGAGATGGCATGACAGACAAAGGAGATTATTACAATGGAAACTGCATTAGCTTTCAGCACTGAGACTGTTTGGATCAGAATGAAAGGATTGAATTTACATGTTTGTTGTAACTGTGATGCTAGTGAGTTGTAATTGGCAGTCTTGTGTCGTCTTCAGAATGATATAGCAAATGCTATTATGGTCTGCCCTGAAACTGTCAGTTTATAACAGAGATCCACAGCTTTAGTGTGGAAAAAATAACAGCAACAACATCACACTCATAAGAGTTCATATTATGAAAAACATGCTGTTCCTATTACCCTTTTCCACATGTGAGTGGAGAACAAATATACAGAAACATCGCTGACGCTCCTTTGTGCAGCCTGGCAGCCTAGTTCAGATGAATAGGGCTTTATCTTTTCTGCAGGAAAATCAGAAAGTGCCTTTTCCTTCTGTTTCGAAAGTTACAATACAAAAACGCAATTGAATCAGCCATAACACTGCTCATTGCTTTAGAGAAGATCTGAAACCATGTTTAGATTCCTGCTTCAGATTGTCTATTACCAAAGAGCCATGATTAGCTCCCAGCCGCCATAAATGGCACTTTCAATTTAACAGTTAAGCCTGGCAGGGGAATCAGCCATCTAAAGGGAGCAGGTAGGCAGGTTTCAGATCCTGGGTTATGTGGGAACCTGGGTTACTTAGTCCTAAGTACGATTAACACCACTACCAATGTAACAATTAAATGCAGTTGAATCCTCTAGGGACAATTTGTCCTCCAAAGTAGGGGATGGGAGAAAGAGTGTGTAGTCCACCAGTCCATTCCCTCTTTACTTAACTATGATTCAACAATTGGCAATGCTGTTGTTGGTAGGGATGGGGGGAGAAATTCAATTCATTCATGTTCAGAGGTGAACTTGTGAAATTCATGTTGGTTCTAGGAAAAAAATACACATAGAAAGGAGAATTCCTGGATGCCAAGATCCAAGTTTGGGGCAAGTACTCTTTGGTGAAGGAACCCCAGCAGAGATTTAAAACCTGCAACAAATTCAGGATTGGAAATATAGGCTATTAGACCTTATAATATGCCCTTCCAAGTGATTTGCAAAATAGTCCCCTCTTCTCCCAGCATAGGGAAAGACCACACCTTTAGTAAGTGAAAAATTATTTACTCGGAAGGACAGATTCATATGCTTTTCCATAGAGCATTCAGAAAAAGTTGCACAGGCAGTAAAATGTAGCTTAGTTACAGAGTGGTGAAAGTTTCTAAATTATTGGTATTGGAACTCAAGAGTGGTTTGTGAGAGCCATGCAGTCTGAGCTGGAGCATCTATACATCAAGTAGGCTGGGGGAGAACAATAGGTCTGAATACCTACCGGTAGTTCCTCCCAAAGTGAGGGGAAGTGAACATAACTAAGCCTGGCAGTACAGCATACTCGATGGTTTTAAGCCATTCATGTGTTAATTAGACCTAAGCATGTTAGTTATACGGTAGACAGCTGATTATCTCACAATTCACACCTTCCCAAATAATACACAAATGGAACCACAGCCATCCTTTGAAATAATAACTTTTCCAAATTTTGCAGTGCAATTCTCCAGCCAATCAAAGTGTATAAAAATGAATATACTAGTATAAAGTGTGCATTGAACTGCATCAGTGAAAATAACAACAAAAATGTATTATATTAAAAGAAATTGCTTGCAAAGATGTGTGTATTCATCAGAATTGCACACAAGAATGTATTATTAAAAGAAATTAGGATAAAGCTAACAGCCTTTCAAACTTGATGGTAGCCCCATTCAACTGCAAACTGTTCTCCTTTCAGGACATTGAGAAGTGGAATCTAGACAAGGTACTACAGGACCTGGAGAAGCAAAGTGGCGATAGAATTTGTACAGTGGAGGCTGCTTTTCCTTCAGTGAACCATGGTGAATGTGCATCCATGAGGGCTGAAGTCAGATTGCAGAATTGAGTTCAAAAGTCATGCCCGATTTGAGTACCATCCTCTGCAGTTTATGGCCAGTGGGCCAGATCCTTATTTCTTGACTCTGCCGGGCCAAATCTGTAGATGGGCAGTGGGAGTGTGCCTTGTTCCAGCAAAGGAACAACCAGGAGGTCACTGATTGTTCCTTTGAAGCCTTGCCCTTAGCTGACCCACAGTTGGGCAAGGTTTTCCCCAAGATGTCTTGCTGGGCCAAGTTTGGTGAGCAGGACAGAGGCTTTTTACCCCGTTGTCAGATTTACTCAGTAACAAGTCCCATTGTTTTAATGAAATCACTTCCAGGGAACTATACCAGGGATTGCAGCCCGTCTACAGCAGGGCTAGAGAACCTCTGTTCTGTCCATAGCCACGTTCCCTGGTGGTGTAATTTCCACCAGTGGTGGGTGGAGTCACCATTTTGCGTGTGCGCTCTCTCTTTCTCTGACACGCCCTTTCTTTCCTCCATCTCTTCCTCCTCGTCCAATGGGCTGCTGAGGAAGGGTCAGATTTTGCTAGAGATCTGACCGGATCAATTTTATAGGGCTTTGGAAGTCAGGCCATTGAGCACGACAAATTTCCATTATTTAGAATGGATGTGTAGAACTTAATTGGGTACAGCCCATCATTGGAAAGTTGTTCATTGCGCCTGCATTTGGACACCTCTTAAGATACTATAGTCAAATTTGGAATGGTGATTCCCAAGATCAAGGAGCAGGTTTTTTTTTTCTATGTTTGGATACAGTTGGAAGCAAATTGGAATCAAGATGGCAGACGGAACCTTTCAAAACTGCACTGATATTTTGGTTTCTTAGAATTCTCCATCAATGCTAGGAAAGTTATGGGAGTCCAAAGGGCAGGAGCAGGGGAACAAAATCCTAAAAGACAGATTGTAGTTAAGTGAGGAGCAGGCAAGGATGCAAAAGAACTGGGCCTGAGGAAGAATAGCCTGACAGAGAGCAGTGGAGTGGTGTTGGCTACCTGGCCTGGCAGCATCATATTGAAGACTGGGGTTTGACCTGTCTAATAATAATAATAATAATAAAAATTTATTATTTCTACCCCACCCAGCTGGCTGGGTTTCCCCAGCCACTTTGGGTGGCTTTCAACAAAAGATTAAAATACATTAAAACATCAGTCATTAAAAACTTCCCTTCAGGGCTGCCTTCAGATGTCTTCTAAATGTCATATAGTAGTTTATTTTTTTGACATCTGATGGGAGGGCGTTCCATTACCTGATGGGAGGGCGCCACTACCAAGAAAGCCCTCTGCCTGGTTCCCTGTAACTTCGCGTCTTGCAGTGAGGGAACCGCTAGAAGGCCCTTGCCGCTGGACCTCAGTGTCCAGGTTGAACGATGGGGGTGGAGACACTCCTTCAGGTATACTTGTATACCTTTAGGACCTTGCATAGCTCCTAGAAAATCCGGGAAGCAGGCACATGCCCCAGAGGGCTTGGAGTGCCCTGAAAAACCTCAGAAAAAAAGTGGCCCACCAACTGACAAAGGCCTTTTCCTCTGCCTCCAAAATGCCCCAGGCCATAGGGCTACCATCTGTCAGATTACAGCCTTCCCTTCATCCCCAAAGCCCCTCCAACTTGGGTAATGGATTAATACTGCTTCTGCACACTTGTATCTCCCCCATCGACATCTTGCATTGCTCTTCCCGGCCTTTTGCATTCAGCCAGACCTGAGGTTCTGCCAGAGAACCAACTGTTTGCAATAGATTCCAACCTCCCTGTGCATTGTCCCCCACCCCTCGCCCCCTGGCCAGGCTTCCTGCACCTCTCTTGGTGGTCTGGCACTTCACTTTTGGGAAGCCTGATTTAATTTCTAGTTTCCTTGAATAATGACATCGCTCACTTTACCATCCCTCCCATTCGTGTCCTTTGGGGAAATCATAACGATGCTAACATTGAGATTCTTTCCGGCAGCTGGACTGAGTGTTTCTCTTCTTTATTTCACCTTCAGAAGCTGTCAGGGCTCAGTCACAAACAAGGCTCATGGGAAAGCTGGAAGAGCTATGCCTCAAGCAGTCAAGGGCATTTTTCTCAAACCGCAGGAGGTGCCTTGCCAAGTTCCCCAACTTCAATGAGTGCCAGGGAGATGGGAGGTAGGTCCTCAAGCCTTTAAGAATTCATTTTTATACACACCTGACATCAGTGCTTATGATAAAGACTTCCAACAAAAGAAAGGGTAGTTTCCAGGACTGGGCCAAGCGTGTACGGCTGGTTTAATTGTCATAGCATCTCCTGCCCCCAATAGGACCCCTGAAAATTAAGCATTTTCTTCTTTTTAGCCTCTGCACAGTACTACAGTTCCTGGCACTCCTTGTGTAGAAGCAATGTCAACTAAACCATTTTGAAATTGGTTTAAATTTGTAGCACAGACATGCCTGTCGTGGACAAAATGCAATAGGAGATGCTTTCTTTTCTAGAACATTATACACCAGACTTCTTGTTATGTTTAGAAATTCTTTTAACAAAATTTATTTTGTGCCTTACTTTGTGATGGTGGATAACCCACTGACACAATGATTTGTATTCCCAAGAGATGTACCCATCCTGGCACCATGGACGAACGGCCAAAGCCTTCCTCCAATTGAACTGCAACGTTTTCCAGAGCCGCCAACGGTATATATTGATCTAAGGGACACAACATCTCAGAAGTCTGAGTCATTGGCTGATGAACAGCAAAGGTAATTGCCAGCATGTGACATCTGTGGGATCAGAGGCAGCGAAGAAGCAAACAACACCCTTGTACCCTTTAAGATGTGAGAACTAACATCATCGTATGTGATGTTTTAATCCATCCTAGGGCTTAGCAACAACTGAAGGTGGAGGAGCTGCAGTAGCCACCTCATGAGACCAGTACTGTATTCCGGGAGCACGTAGCTCAATGGCAGGACACATGCTTAGGTGGTTGAACTGGTCTGGAGAACCTCTGGCTCTCTCAGATTTTGCTAAACTACAGCTCCATTATCCTGGCCCTTGACCATGCTTGCTGGCACTGAATGGAGCAGTAGTTCAGCAATATATGGAGGGTCAGAGGTTCCCCCATGCCTGCTGAAGAAGGTCTCAAGTGCAATGGAATCGCTATTGAAAAGGATGAAGTAGAGATGATGGGAATGACACATTCCTGAGTCCTCTGTGGCATCTGGAGTAGATAGGGATGGGCAAATCTCAGTTTTTGTTTCTCTCTGCTTTTCCTTTTCCTAGTCTTAGGTTTAGTTCTCCATGTTTCCACATTGGTTTGTGATTGATTGATTGATTGATTGATTGATTTCTTTCAAAGTCCTCATGAAAACTCACCAGCATTTTAGTGCAAATTTTGTCCTAGTAGACATGTGTTTGTATGCAATTTTGCCTAAAAAGCACATATTTGTAGAGCAATTTTCTCTAATATAAGGCATTTTTGTATGTTTTCCCCTCATTAATGTGTGCATCTTTGTGCTTTATGCCTTTTTGTGCGCACTGCTTGGCTGGAGAACAGCACTGCGAAATTTTGAAAAGTTTGAATTTTGAAGGGTGGTTGCGTTTTGGTTTGCATGATGTTTCACAAAGTGCAAATTAGGTAGGTTCACATTTGAATGTGAACCAAATCAGATCTCTCCTCATGTTCCTCTATTGGTCTGACTTGGCACAAGGCACCTTCTTAGGTCCTTTTCCAGCTTGGCAGGGCCTCTTTTCCTTCTCATTAGACACATGTCCGATGGAGCCAGGCCTTTGATTTCCAGTGGAAGAATTGTGTGGGAAATACCAGGACTGTCAGCAGTAATCAGTATAAATTGTAGGTTAATGAATTAGAGCTATTGTTGGTCAGCTAGCAGGGGCTCATTTTGATCAGCGGGGTTGCAAGTCAAGGGGATATTGAGTTGGTTCTGGCATTTTGCTGGAATGAAAAAGCGAGAGAGAGAGTAAAGATGGCCTTTTCTTCTGGAGATGAGGAGTAGCTTGTGCATGTTATTGTACACTTTCTTCAGTTTTTGCAGAAAGCTACCTATATTGTGAGAGTCTGACACCATGAAAATGCATTTAAACTGAACTGACTTTATCAAGTAACGTTATTTTAACTGGTTGGTAGTCCCAGAAAACACCCTTCACAAATCTGGGCTGGTCCCAGCAAGCATGGCCAATGGCCAGGGATGATGGCAGTTGTAGTTCCACAACATCTGATCTTCAGGCAGGGTTGGGAAAGACTCCTGCCTGAAACTCTAGGAAGCTGCTGCCAGTCAGTGTAGGCAGTACTGACCTAGATGGACCAGTCATCTGTGACTTGGTATATGGCAGCTTGCTGTAAATATATTCTCCCTTTCTGTGAGAGGCCCATGTCATACAAAGGCTATGTTCTGCTCATAAAGTTGTATCTACCATAACTCAACCTTAACTGAGAAATGGTGGATATTTCCCCCCCTTTAGACAGCCAGTTTTATTGAATCATCTTGTGCCAGGGCTGGGGAATCTATGACCCTCTAGATGTTGTTGGACTCCAACTCTCAGCATTCCCTGATAATTGGCCTTGCTTAGTGGTTTTGATAGGAGTTCGTACCCATCAACATCTGGAAGGCCACAGCTTCCCCATCCCTGTCTTATGTCCACATCCTGCAGTTCTGTTGACCTTTGTATTTAATATGGCAATATGAATTCAATTCATATTTAGCTGTCACACTCCATCTCATGACCAAGGCTGATTTTAAGAAAACGCAAACTGGGAAACCAGTTTTTATTGTCTCTGAAATAGCAGGATTGGTTCTTAAATGCACTGGTGCTGGATGATGCCTCTCTGTGAATTCTGGGAACACAGCACCGAACCATTCTGACAAAGGATCTCAAGGGAGCTGCTGATTTGTTTTCTCCTTGAGATTGAAGGATTCCCAGCACCAGAATAGTAAAGGGAGTTAAAATCGGCCCAAGTGCAATATTAATCAAGAGTTAGGAGGAGATTACTGTAGACTATGGGCAAAGTGGCTTAATTACATTGCCTGTTATCATAGGCCATAAATATAAAGTAGTCATTGATGCAATTGCCTGTAATACTCTGTGGCTAAAAATAAAATAAAATTGCAAGGCAGCTCTTCTAACTATTAAAAAACTGAGTTCTGAGCATGAAAGGGCACACAATATTCCTTTGTAGTTCTGACTACATCAGATTGTGTGGAAGAACCCTTTTAGTGGTATGCGGAAGCAATGCTGTTCAATTCATTATGTGTGCAGTTTTCAGAAGTGAGTTTCAAGTACATCATGTCCAAAAGTGGCCCTCCAGACTTCTCTGTCCAGCCCTCAGGACACATTCCAGGCCACAACCCCTTGCCCCCAGGCCACTTCTGAAACTGGACATACTCCACCCTTCCTCGAGTGCTTCTGCCTTCCTGGAATGTGTCCTTGAGCTGCAATACTGCTTCTTGCATATCTAGATGGATGATCAAGAGGGGGGGGTGTTGTGTGGCTGGAATGCAACCTTCCACATAAAGGCAAGGGTTACAAGGATTGTTGTTCTCCTCACTTTTGCCTCTGGCTTCATCCATCATTGACATGTGGCCCCCAGGAGTTTGCACACAAGGGACTGTGGCCCTTAGACTAAAGAAAGCTTCTCCACCGGTGACCAGTGGCCTATGCTAAATAGCAGCAGCTCTTCAGAATCTCAGGCAGGAGCCTTCCCCAGTCTTCCCACTGAGCAACACCTCCCCCCCCCAATGTCTCCTGGATATCTGCTGCAGAAACGCCTCTTCAGCTCCCAAGTTTGCATTGAACTTGTTACCAACAGTAACTGGTGGCATGAACGCTCTGATCCAGTCTTTGGGTACTGTGATAGAGAATGGGAGCAATCAGTAATGAAGCATTAATGGGATTTCTCATTCACTTTGTAGCTGTAGCAGCAGCTCCTCAGATGAGGAGGAGGAGGAGGAAATGGAAGTGACAGACCGCGAGAAAGTGGAAGAGGGGATGAAAGGGTTTCCTCAGCCATCACGGTACAGAATAAAGACATCCCACATTTCCATGAACTGCTAACGTGACAAGAATTAGATGCCTTTCCAGAGCCAGGCCTCTTCTGCAGTCACAAGGAAGACCAACTGACACAGAGCTTTACAAGCGCTGCTAAATTGGCTTTTAAAAACTGAACACTAAGGGCCTTTTCACAGATTATCTGGCACCAAACTCAGGTTTGCCAACGAGCACTGCAGCTGATCTGGGCTCTTTTGTGAGTGTTCCTGTATGAAACAGGTTTCCTATCCTGCCCTTCCTCCTGAAGAAGCCCAGGGTGGCAAACACATCAATAATGGAAAATATTTTTAAAAGCATTCTAAAAATGGTGAAAAACATTCTCTCAAGCAGTGATCTCAGGGTTGCCAGGAACAGTGTGTTTCAGAGGAGTGCCTTGAGTGAACTGTGTCTTTCAGCCATCAGAGCCCTGGGTAAATAGGAGTGTTTTTAAATTCCTCCTTGAAGTCACTAGTGAGGGAGACAGATGCACTTCACTAGGGAAGGCATTCCACAAATGAGGAACTGCCACAGGTCAACAGCAACTGGGCAGAGTCTCTTAAGGTATGCTTCTAAAAGTGTTGCTGGCCCCGAGAAGCTCATGAATCTGAATTCTGTGCTCGCTATCTCTCTCTCTCTCTCGATCATAGCAGACGCACAGCCCTTCAGCTGTATTACAGTGGGATTGCTTCCTTTCATAATGAACTTGTGTGATTACGGCGGAGAGAAATAGAGCCAAAACATACTCACAAAACTGCCCTACGATGATTGAGCATGCTCAGTAGCTACAGAATGTGGGCATCTCTTGGAAAAGAAGGCTGGGGGTGGATGAGAGCAGAATATCTTCTTTCAGCCCCTTACAGCTTATAATATCCTAGGGGAGGGCATGGTTGTCAGCTGGAAACTTGAACAGCAGCATTCCTGTTAGACGGTGAGGATGGACTGCAACATTTTGTTTCAGCTCCCAGGTCTTCATTACCCTGCTTGCACTGATTTGCATAATAATAATAATAATAATAATAATAATAATAATAATAATACTGTACTCCACTTACATACCCAAATGGCTTCTAAGTGGTTTGCAAGTATTATTATTATTATTATTATTATTATTATTTCAATGTATATACCACTCTTTATCAAAAGAACCCAGGGAAGCATACAGCATTAGGAACACATTTTATTCTGGCATTGCAGGGGGTTGAACTAGAATAGAATAGAATATATTTATTGTCATTGTCCCCTTCGGGAACAACGAAATTACTTGGCTGCTCCATCCACCCAGATAGGGCACTCCACGCAAAGACAAAACAACTACAAAAACACTGATTAAAAACTAGGTGGTAGTCCCTTCCAACTCTACAATTCTATGATTCTACAGTGCATAATGATCAAACCATAATACGAAGCATAATGATAGACAGCATAATGATAAAATAATCATAATAACAGTCCCCTCACTTTTAACTGGCCATAGATTATTTAATGGCCAAATGTCTGGGTAAAGAGAAATGTTTTTGCCTGGCACCTAAAGGCATGCAATAATGGTGCCTTTCTGGGAAGAGCATTCCACAGAAAGGGAGCTACCACAGAAAAGACTCATTCTTGTGTTGCCACCCTCCGAACTCTCAGGGAGGGGGGACATAAAGAAGGACCTCAGATGACAAGTGCAGGGTCCAGATCAGTTTGTGTGGGGAGAGGCAGTCCTTAAGGTATTGAGGTCCTGAGCCATATAAGGCTTTATAGGTCAACACCAGCACTTTGAATTGGGCCTGGAAACTAATTGCCAGCCAGTGCAGTCAGGCCAGGATTGCTGTTACATGCTCAAAACATCTTGTTTTGGTGAGCAAGAAGTCAATTTCAAAACCCAGACATAATTTAAATACAAAATAAAGCTATTCCATGAGAACATTAAAAACATCCAGAATTAAATTTTTATTTGTACAAAAGCCTGTTTAAAATCATGACAATTAAAGCAATTCAAAGAACAATTGGGTCAGGAAGTTCAGGTTCAGAAAGTTGCCTGAACAAGTGTGTCTTCAAAAGCTGGTGGGATGCCAATACGGAGAGTATTTCAACAGAGAGGGCATTCTATAATGCTCCTGCTACCAGTGATAGAGCCCTCCTCTGTGTTTCCACAAGCTAATAATGACCAGGCTGTGTAATTGGGTTCAATTTGCTGATCTTAATGCCCTTACCAGGCAGTGAGGCAGAAAACGGTTCAAACCAACTCCCATGGAGTTAGGATCTTTTAGGTAAGGCTTGACTGAGCAGCTCTTTCGCTTTAATTCACAGCAAGAATTGCACTGCGAAAAGCTTTCTGCTGCAGCAGCTCCGTTACTTTCGCAAGACATCTCAGTCTTCATCTGTTGCTCAGGACAAGGAAAAGTGCCAGAATCTCAAGAGCTCGGAAGAAAATGACCAGCTGGGAGTCAGGAGAAGACTGAGCCTAAAACTGAGGAGACTGACCTCCATGGGGCCAGGGAATTCAGAATCTAGTGCAAGAGGCTTCCCCGCTCTGGATCTTAACAGTGTGGCGAGGAGCTCAAGAGAACTCAAGGAAGAAACCAAGAAAGGGTCAAACAGAGAGACACCTCGAGACTCTGCAGACAAAGACACAGGATACCCAAGGTAGCCTGGAATATTCTTTAGATATTAACTGTATTTATATTTCGCCTTCCCTTCAAGGAAATTAGGTTGGCCTACATGACTCCTTAATCCTCACAACGACCCTGAAAGAGAGTGACTGCCTAAGGTCACCCAGAAAGCTTCATGACCGAGTGGAGGTTTGAACCTGGGCCTTTTCACCCTGGACTTGCTCCTTTTATTATAAAAATAAAAATTGTATAAACACAAAAACCATGTTGACATCATAACACAACTGACAACCCCCCCCCCAAAGTTAACCACTGTTTTATCATACACTAAAAATCTTCAACAAAATAGCCTCACTTTTAGTCAACAAAAAAGAATACAAAATTATATATTGTTTTAATCTTTTAAAGGTTTTTTACAATTATAAATTCAATCTGGCTTCAAAGCACTCCCAACAACCGCCTTGTGATCTTAGGATGGGTAGTATATAAATTTAATAAATAAACAACAACAACAAGTCTGGGTTTATATTTCCCTGTATCTTATTCCCCTAGTAGAGAATAAAACTGATCAATTTTTCAGCAAAACGGTCATAATCCTGCCTGCCTTGTCTCAATTCTGATGATATTGGTTTGTTTGACCATGCAAGTTGCGTCCCATGCTTTATTTAGCCAGTTGTCCAGTATGGGGATTCTGGGAATTCTTCCAATTATAAGCAATTTTCATACAAGCAGCATTCAGCAGATCAAGGACCATCTCTCCGTACTTCGGGCCTGATGCTTTAACAATCAAATAACACCAGCTCAGAACAGTGGATGATGGTCGTTTAGTCTAATGTGTAATAATAAGTGTACCCTAGTCAGTGGTATATGGGACACAGGGATTGGGGGCAGTTAAGGAAAGCCTAGCTTGGGAAATAAGAAAAAGGAGATGGCTTGAATGAAAGTGAAATTAGGATTGTTTCTGTGTTCAATAAATCAAGGTCAAAATCCAAAACATGATCCAGAGACTAGGAGGTCCCTTCAAGGAGCTTTTCAGCCTTGGTTCCAAGAGATGCTGCCTGTTCCTCGAGGCCCTCAAGTGGCAGAGTATCTGGCTTGCCCTTTGAGGACACAGTGCATGGCACCAGGTCAGGGCTAGGTATGACACTGGAAGAACGTAGGATGAGCCAGCTGGATTAGACCAAAGGCCCATGTAGTCCAACATCTTGGTTTTCACAGTGGTCAGCCGTGAAAAGCACAGGACCTGAGTTCAGCGGCTCTCTCTTCACTTGTGAGTCCCAGCAACTGGCATTCAGTGGCACACGGCCTCTAATAGTGGAGGTAAAACATAGTCATCATGGCTAGTAGCCATTGATAGCTTTGTTTTCTATGAATTTGTTTCATCTTCTTTTGAAGCCAACCAAGTGGTTGTGGGAGGTGGCAAGGTCACCATGTAACTGGAATAAAAATGCAACATGATGTCCCTCTCCTTGCATTTTGTAGGACAGAAGAAAGCCAAAAAGAAAAGCAGGCAGAAGAGAAGTGCAGGAAACAGAGGCTCAAGGAGCAACTGGAAAACTTAAAACCTCAGCACTCCACCACTGGAAAGCAGCCCGTGGCAGAACAGACCCCTGTCTTATTCCATACGGTCAGTAGCACAGAATAGCCAGAGAGCAGCCTTCTTCTCAAAGGGATCTTGTGCTTCCTTCCAACCCTGGTTGTCTTCTGGCTGGGTTTATTTAAAGCCAAAGCTTTGGGCATGCTACTGCCAGTCTGAGGAGAGTTTTCCCAATGTGGGTTGTGTCAGACTCTGTCAGCACAGTGGCAGGAAGTGTTGTGCTAGAGTTTACTTAGGGAAGAGATTTATCAAACCGCCTTTTGACCACAGAAATTGGTCTCCTTGAGGGTATATGAAACAGTATTTGAAGAAAGCAACGTGTGGCCCTTCGGATGTGCTTGGCCAGGAGCAAGTTGATCAAGAAGTATCCAATAGACAAGACTGTGGTCTAGTTCTCACTGAGGCAGTAAACTATAGTTTGGTCTATACCACTTCAGACAGAAGGTGGGGGCTCTCTTAACTGAATGCTCCTCTGTACAAACAATTCCATGCTCATAATAAAATCAGTACATCAGGGAACAGGGTTCTAAGCCTAAACTTCTTCACAGCATGGTCATTTTCCAGGTTTGTTTGTTTTCTGGAGGAGCATTTAGTTATGTGACACACATGCACACTACTGTCAGAAGTTGTCCCCTGGTTTACCACTAGGCCAAAGTCATGATCTTCAGGACTACGGACAGCTCCCAAATGGTAACCAGTTGCTTCAATAAAGTACAAAGCTAAAATTGTGAGATCTCAATTGGCTGCTCAAATATTCTGCCCTGGGGCTCTCTATATGTTGGGTTGCATCCAATGTACTGAGAGTAGACCCACTCTACTAACTTGGGTTCATTAATTTCAGTGGGCCTGTCCCCAGCAGTAGCCTTACAATATCCCTTCCAGCTCTGAAGAGCAGGTTTCTGGAGCGGAATAAGACACCTTGGGCAGTTAGCAGGACAACTCATCAAATGGTTTAGGCTAGTAGTCACCCATCTTTTCAAACTAAGGACCAACCTTTAATGTAAACACACATTTAGGGATCCCTTTCTTTTTTTTTTTAAACCAAATACTCGCATGGTGGTAATGCTGCTGTCATGATCCACCTTGGACCAGGCTGTGACTTACGTAGTACAGGGTCCCTAGCCACTGGTTGAAGGCTATCCACTCACTGACTTCTAGATCTGCCATTCACTCCTCTTTGTCAGCCAGGGCTTCATCTGAATCTTGGAACATGCCATTGCTTTGGGTCAGCTTTCACCTTTAGGTCTCCGAGTTGTTCTTTAGACCAGGGTCATGTCAGCTGTAACCAAGCAGGAGCACTGCATGTTCAGCCTGAAAAGTGCCTGTTCTCTTGTTGACCCAAAGAGAAGAAAAGAACGAGCTGTTGAGTCTACATTCTCACACTCTCTAATATTTTACATCTGTCTTCATTCAGTTTCCCTTTCTCTGCAGTTCTGTCATTTATCAAGATCATTTCAAATTCAACTGTATCCTACAGAGTCTTATTTTTTATTTTAGCAGCCCTCCACAGGTTTGTGTCATCTGCAAATCTGATCAGTAGATTCTATTCTTCTGTCTAAATCAATAATAAAGAGAGAACTCTTTCACTTACAGCTCACTTCACAATACACCGTTAGCACAGTGGCAGGTTCTGAAGAGCTCCACACAGCTTGCAATCCACGCATGCCTCTTCTGTTTGACAGCTCCTTATTCTTCATAAACATCTGCTAATAAAACATTTAGAAAGAGAAGAGGCAGTGGCATCACTGGTCCACATGCAGCTGTCCTTTTCAAGACAGGTCTGACAGCCGTGCTTTCTACGTCTCAGATTGGAATATTCTTCCCTTCCTCTTTTTGATTCCTGCACAGATTGAAGAATTAAATTGTTTTGACATGTGAAACCAAAGCAGTTATAATTTGGCAGCTGTGTCCTTAGAGATTTTGAAAGGAGCATGACTAAGAGAAATATAAATAAATTTTGAGGCACCACATTTCAACAGTGCTACTTTTTTCAAGTTGATTATCGGATGTGCCGTTTTGGGCAGTCCTAACCAAATGTTCACCTCACCTCATCCATGACTGGGTCTTCTGTTTCTTGCCCTCCCAATCTATCCTTATCTGCCTGATTTGGTTTCTGAAATACAGTCCATTCTCAGCCCCATCTTTTACCTTTTGCCTGCTGGCAACTTGTCTGTCTACATAAGAAACCAACCACAGGGCTGTTTGCATTAATCCAAAGACTAAGTCTTAAGGGATGGAGCTGTGGCTCAGTGGTAGAGCATCTGCTTTGCATACAGAAGTTCCTATGGTACATCTGGGAGATAATCCTGCCTAAAATCCTGGAGAGCCACTGCCAGTCAGTGCAGACAGTACTAAGCTAGATAGACTAATGGTCTGACTTAGTATAAGGCAGCTTCCTATGATTCCTGGGCTGAAGTGTTAAGGTGGCCATGTGGCTTCCTTTACAGATGACAGTCCTCTTATTTGAAGGGCTGCCTGGTCCTAGTTTGATTTAAAGATAAAGAACCATCAGAAGGGACAGCAGGAGAGGCCTTGAAGTTGCTTAAATTCTTTCCTTTATTTCTCAAGGTTGCCTCGTGGTTCTTTTACGTCATTCTGGTGTGGCCCAGCATGTAGAGTAGGAGTGACTCCCCTAGACCTGGAATACTGTAATCTTGCAGGTCGTTCATAATACATCTCAGTAATTGAGTTGAATGGTAATTACACTGGAGGAGCTTAGAAGCCCTTCACTGCCTAATGAAGGTGCTTAGAAAGTAACATTCTTCTTCTTGTTCAAAAAAAATAAAATAAAAATAAAAAGTACATTAGCAATTACATTAATGGTCTCGGCTCATTTAGTGCCAGGAGGGAAATCTAGACATAGTGCGCTCTCTCTATCCTTAGCTCACCCCTCTGCGCTGCCTATAGGGCCCTCTCTGTTCTTTTGTGGAATCCCTTCTCTGCTTCTGTTCCTTTTGACGTTGCGAAAATGTTAACTGTGAATTAAATTTGGTTTGGTCGAGCTAAATTGGGAGCTAATCTGTGTGCAGATTCAGTTCTGTGGCTGCGTGTATAAAAATGGAATTTGACAGCGAGGTAATCAGAGCTCCAACACTCATTCTGGTTGAGGGTACCTCGCACAGAGTTGGTTTTTAATAAATAAATTAACAGATGAATTAAATCAGGCGTGTAAACACACAGTTGCATGGTCACCAGTTTTTGGGGAGCGTGACGGGAAAGCCTTTCAAAACATCCATTTTTCTGCTAGGCCACAAAATGACACAGGCACAATTTTTTAGGGGTAGTCACTTCCTTGAGCTAACTTGTAAGCCTGCTTTAAGAGTAAATCATTGGTGTTGTGGTATCCCGGAATATTTGGATTTAAACTCCCTTCCTTTCCCCTTCAGGTTTGTAGTCCTTTCAGCTTTTTTTCTTTCTCAGAAATAAGTTTCTGTGTCTGCACATGTTGGGTGGGAGCCAGGATGGCTTTATTACTGGATTTGGGACCTAAGAATCAACATGGTGCATTTTTTTTTTTTAACGGCCAGGGCGATGTGAGGTTAGTCATGCTAGGAAGGAGCTCAGCTTACCGGTAACCTCTTTTGTCATAGATGAGCCCTTGCCAGTTTTCCCAATTATGAGAATGAAATACACGAAGCCCCTGAGGCTCTCCCCAGTTCAACCTCCTTTTGGTTCTGTTTCTCTAATTAGAATTTTTTAAAATGACCTTATAAAGATATGAAGAATTAAGTCTCTTCTAAGCCTCGCTTCATCTCAGTTGATTTAAATGACCTTTTAGCTTTCTTATGGAAGCTATTCCTGATAGAGTTTGACAGCCCAAACTACTTGTTGCTTTGACTTAAGGGGAAAGCTGCCGTGAGCTTTATTTTTTTTAAAAAAACAAACGACTATACTCTACAATTTTGTCCATATTGATTGGGTGGCCAGCAGAGGTCCCCATGTGCTGATCCAACTGCGTCGCTGGAATCTTTCAGAAGAGGCTGACAAAGGAGAGGCACTGAGTAAAGCAAGTCTCCCCACAGCGAAACCCCAGGCACCGCTTTGCAAGGGAATTTCATGCACCCTTATCACCAAGCAGAGCAGGAACTGTTGCACAGATGAATTCGTTAGCAGGCTGAGTTCAAGATGCTGGTTCTGATATATAAAGCCCCCTACAGCTTAGGATAGGATGCCGGAAAGATCGTCTCACCCCTTATATACCCCATCGATCACTGTACTGAGCGGATGAGGCCCGTCTGTAGGTAACACCTTATCAGAAGGTCTGCTACGCATGATATAGGAATTGAGTCTTTAGTGTTGTGGCACCTAATCCTTTGGAATTCCCTCCCCCTGAATATTATTTATTTCTGTATGTATTTATTACCTGCCCTTCACTTCAAGGTCCCAGGGCAGGTCCCAACATTGAAACACAATATTTTAAACAGTTTAAAACAATGCTGTCTCTGTTGTCTTTTTGGCACCTACCTGAAGGTCTTCCTTTTCCAACAAGGCTTTTAAACGTGGTTGGTTGGGTTTTTTTGTCACCCAGGTCTCCTTAGTAACAACAACAACAACAACAACAACAACAACAACAACAACAACAACAGATTAGCCTCTCTTTGAGAGTTTACCATACAAATGTGCATGTATTTGTATATTCCTGGGTAGTGTGCTACAGTAGATAAGAGAATTTGGATGGGAGAGTAGCATACAAAGGTTTCAATCATAGGCAGCCATGTTTGTGGGTGCCTGAGGAGGAACAACTCCATGTCTATCTGTGCAAGTTCATATTTTGCATAAATTAGTATGCTTTTTTTAATTAAAAAAAACCAATTTGGCTTATTTTTTTCTGTTTCTGGTGGTCATGGCACATGGAGGAAGCAGATATACAAGGCATTGTAGCCACCCCTTCCTATTCCTAGAGTTCTTACTCAGCAACTTTCGAGATTTCACCTGGTGTTGCCTATATTCCTAAGTATATTGTTGCAACCATAAGGACTAGAAAGTGGAAGATTGAGCAGAAATTTGAACCCAACAGCGGATCTGGGTCGTCCCCCCCGCTCTGTTATGAGATCACAGTATACCCACAGCCACAAAAGTATAAGGAAAGAAGCTACAGAGTTCCGCAAATTAAGCACTCGTTTTGGCATTTTAAATATCTGAAGCCATATTTTGCCTACATTTTTCAATTACTTCCCTTTGAGGTCCATTGCCCATTTGAAAACAAAATGCAGCACAGATGAGATCCAGAAATCTCAATGCTGTCCTAACGGAGTCGTATGTTACAGATCAGTGACCCCACCATGCTTAATATGGAGGCAACTGCTAGTTTTACGGAATACAAAATTCCATAGTAAAGTGCATTAACTGAAAGACCGTTTAGACCATTACTGTCAGTATTGCCCACTTCTTTACGGCCAGTTTTTTCTCTAATTACAGTGTGTCCGGCCAGTTGAATGCAGGAATATTATTATTATTACTCTTTTTGCCGTGACAAAGCAATTGTCACCGAGGTTCCAGGATTTATTTTACAACTTAATGTGGAACTTTGGATCTGTGAACAGATGGCATTGTCATTATTTTAGCCTTCCCCAAAGAATGGAAAGAAACACACAGTTGACATTTCCAAAATGTTTTTATTCAGTAATAAAAATTAGCTGCATCTCATTGGAGAGACTGACTTAACTCCCGAGTTCATGGGCATAAGGAACGCAGAGGAAGCGGGGTCGTGTTGGTGGTGCTTCCAGGCCAATTTGCGCAACGGACAGACAGGGCAGCACACTGCTTTGTGTCCCATCCTGAACACTAGCAATTTAGAACTAGGGGCTCCTCCTAACAACCTACTTATTGACCATTCATCCTGATTTGCTTGCACAAAGTGCAGGCACAGGTTAAAGTAGAACTGCTCTTTTATACAGCATTCATTTTTATTTGTTTGTAGGGAGATCATACAGCAATAATTCACCCTGCTTGCATGGTGTTTGTCTATCTTTCTGTTAATCATTCATTCCCTCCATGTTTTGCATTTTCCCTGTCACTTTCCTAACTGCAAAAAGCCTGTTACTTTTTAAAAAGATGATCTGTTGCCAACAGAGCGCTTGAACCCCCTCTTTAATTGCACACATCTAAATTTCCCAGAAGGCACTTGACCCCCACAAAATACTGACAGTCTGGAGCCTTCCTGCTGGATGTTCCTCTAACCGCTGTACCACGTGACCAGAAGTGGGCTGGTGTTAAATTACCGCTGCAAGATCCAGCCACTGGCTGATTGCCAGATCAGGCAATATCACATAACACACACACACTGAAATAACTTGTTATTAATGCTGGTATGCCAATATTACAGACAAAAACACTGGCGCAAACAAATCTTTCTCTTCCTCAAGTGTCACCTGGCAGCAGCCATTCCACCAGGCTCCCTCAGTGGGAGAGATGAGAAGCAGGGCTCATTGCCAAAAGACTTCGCCAACAGACCGGTTCCTTCCGGCACCTCCTTCCCTGAGCTGTTTCTATGCCAGCTGATGATTATAAGAACTACTACCGGTACATAAGAATCGGTGCCCCCCTCCCTTGTCCCTTTCCCCTTGTGTGGCGCTTTTTTAGATTGTAAGCCTGTAGGCAGGAACTGTCTTGTTTTAATTGATTGTGTGTAAGCTGCTCTGGGACCCTTTTTGGCAGAAGAGTGGGGAACAAATGCTCTAAATAAATCAGTGTTGATGACTGGGTTGTAAGGTTTGTCTCTTCTTCTGGAGCAAGGAAGGCAGACTTCAGGCTTCTGGGATCTGCTTTGTGTTTTACTAGAACCACAAAATCCACCAACACCTCATGGATAAAAGCCCACTCCTGGTTACCCCAAGCTGTCAGCAGTCTCTAAGCAGTCTAAATTTGCTAGCGGCTGGGTGTCAGAATCCTTGGCAATCTACTGCAGATCTCCCAGAGATCTCCCTTCAATCTGATTTCAGTAGGCGACTGAGACGCCTCCGCCAGACCTCAGCCAACTGCTATTGTGGGATCCGTGGGCCAGAATATCCAGAGCACCACAGGCAGATGGCATGGCCAAAGATGGGCCTGTGGTCAAGTTCTGCAGAGGGAAGATATTTTCAGCAGCTTCCGTCAGTGGTGAGTGGCTCAAACTGAGGAGCCAAGCCTGGAACAGCAGTTATGTAAAAAAAGCTAGCTAGGCCTGAATTGGTTCCTCAGGTCATCTGATCGTGATGGGCTGAAGAACATCTGTAACATCTCTGGCCATTACCAAGGCAATGCTGCTCTGTCTTAGAACTGCCCTCAGTATTCCAGGGTGAGAGTGTGGCCTTGCTGCCAGAGTCTCCAGTTCACTTGGTGGCCTTGCACCCACTTAGCTGTGAAGCTCCCTAGGCAGCCTTGGGCAAGTTGACTTGCCTTTCTGACTAACCTGCTCCACAGGGTTGTTGTAAGGATAAAATGACGGAAGCCTCACATAAACTGCTGTTGTATGACCCTCGGAAGGACACATACGGAAGGATGCCTCTGTGGGTAACATTTCTGAACGTGTGTATGTTATATAGCTGCTTAGTATGTATTCATTATGTTTATTATGTATTATGTACTGTTAGAAATTCTGTAGCAGGTCTGTGTACTGGCCCTGAATCGTGAATTGAATTGGGTCAATTTGGGTTGATTCAGCTGAAGTGGGGTGAGGCAACCCCAGGTTGGATTAGGTCCATCTGGAGTGATGGGGGGGGGGAACAGTCCAGTGGAGAGGAGAGGAGGAGTGGAGATGCTTACAGGCCATCTAATCACATATTTAATTTGCGTCCCCCATTGTAATTCAAGACTTCCATTTCCGATTGCAGTGTTCTATGGTGATATTTGGAGCTTATATTTGGTGCTTTTGTTTTTGCTATTTATTTTGCATTTTTTGTTTTGAGGTTTTTCCAGTTAATTTCTTTTTGTGACTGTGTGGATCCCAGTTCAGCTACTGATTGATTGATTGATTGATTGATTGAGTGACTGCAGAAATGGATAAAAGCCCCCCATCCAAACAGTGACTATCATCAGTGCAGCTAAGAAGAAGAAAAAATCAATTTTTATCATCTACAATACTGTTTTATTTATTTTATAGTACAGTACATTGATTATTGCTTTCATTTTATGGATCAATGGTCTCATTAGATAGTAAAATTCATGTTAAATTGCTGTTTTAGGGGTTGTTTTTAAAAGTCTGGAACGGATTAATCCGTTTTGCATTACTTTCTATGGGAAAGCGTGTCTTGGTTTTGGAACGCTTTGATTTTGGAACAGACTTCTGGAATGGATTAAGTGTGAGAGCCATGGTACCACTGTAATGTGCAAGGCCTCTGAATTTATTTGGGTCCCGGAATCACACTGGATTGAATCAGGGCCACTCTGAAGTGCTGGATTGTACTATTGTGTATTATCTATTAAGATGTATTGCTTATTTTTATGACTTGTATTTATATAATAGCTTTCATTTTTTGGTATGAATATAAAGTTATGTATTGATATATATTGTTTATTATCTTCTATGTTCTAGATTGCCCTGTGGACTTTTGACAAAGTGTGGCACATACATTTTAATAATAACAGTGCTGCTACTGCTGCTACTACTATACTCAATCAAATAAGTGCTTTGAGACTTGAGACTTGCATTAAGTTTCAGCAGTTTCTGTTTCCAGCCCAAAACTCAGTCACCCAATGTGTTTTCTGTGCCCTCTTGTTTTCACACATGACTCCCATGGAGTGTGCAAAGGTGGAGACATCTCCCCAGAAAGGCAAAGGGAGCCGCTGGCTGCCGGAGGATTTCTCCGGAACTACTAAACTGCCGAGAGAAGTCAGTTGCCATTTAGAAGTGTGCAGCAGATGTATCATTTGGCAGATGTCTGCAGTCAGTAATTTGCCACTCGTCAGTGATTGCCTGCTAAGTTGCCATGACCAAAGCTGGAGTGAAAATAACAGCAAAGGATACGCTTAGACCTGTCCATAAGCAATTTTCTAGAAACCTTTCCAGATCTTAACTGTTCTGTATCCCAAGGCCAAAATGACAGTCCTTTAAGTCCACCTTTCGTCTTCTTCCACCAGAAAGTTTGATTTATTTCCTCACATTTTCTACAGAGAGCTTGATGGATTAGGCCAATGACCCATCTAGTCCTTGAAGAATTCCCCTCCCAAAGCAACACTTCCAAGAGGGGTTTAACGGTCACTCCCTCTTCAGACCCAGGTGGTGCTGTGGGGTAAACCACAGAGCCTAGGGCTTGCCGATCAGAAGGTCGGCGGTTCGAATCCCTGCGACTGGGTGAGCTCCCGTTGCTCGGTCCCAGCTCCTGCCCACCTTGCAGTTCGAAAGCACGTCAAAGTGCAAGTAGATAAATAGGAACCGCTCTGGCAGAAAGGTAAACGGCGTTTCCGTGCACTGCTCTAGTTCGCCAGAAGCGGCTTTGTCATGCTGGCCACATGACCTGGAAGCTGTACGCCGGCTCTCGGCCAATAAAGCAAGATGAGCGCCGCAACCCCAGAGTCGTCTGGGACTGGACCTAATGGTCAGGGGTACCTTTACCTTTACCTTTACCTTTACCCTCTTCACAGGAAATTTTGGGAATTGTAGCTTTGGGAGGGAAGCTAGGGATCTCCTATCAACTCTTAGCGTTTTTAACAGACTACAGCTCTCATAATTCTTTGTGGGAAGCCGACTGTCTAAAGTAGTTAGAGTGCTTTACAGGTATGGTGCAATTGTTGTTTGAGTTTGATATCCCCGCTTTCTTTTAACAGGAGGCCTCCTACCTTGCCCCTGTCAACACACTGCCCACCCCAAAAGGTGCCAAAAGAGAGATGCTGCTCATGACCATTTGGTTATCTAGCTGCGGACAAGTTGCCCCTTGCTGCCAGCAGACCAGCTTCTTTCCCGGAACCACCTTGGCAGCAGCTAGCATCTACCCTGCAGTTGTGACCTGGCTCCTGTCTCTGGTGAGTGGAACAAATAGCTTCTAGGAAGTGTTGCAAGCTGGAGGCAGGCATCTTTGCAGGACAATCTCTTAGCCAGATGAAAAGGGAGATATAAAGCTGCAGTGCAGATATGTGAGATTTCTAATAAATCAGAAAGTCGCTACTAGCCATAATGGATCTTGCAGGAACTTTGAAGGGCCTAAGGACAGCAGGATAGCTCAGCTAGTAAGAGCACAAGGACCTTAATGCCATGGGTCCGAGCCCCACAGTAGGCAAAAGATTCCAGCATTGCGGGGGGTTGGGCTAGATGACTCGCGGGGTCCCTTCCAACTCTATAATTCTATGATTCCAGAAGCCTTGTGTGCCCTTCCCAGATTCTGGTAAGCAAGGCTTAAAATGTTCCTTCCATGCCTGGAAAACATGACACGGAAAGCACTTTTTAAGTGGGGGGATCCTGTGAAATCTTGGGCGGCCCTTCTATGGGGTTTTTCCTGCTGTCCTGCCCCCTTTTATAGTGGAACCTCGGGTTACAGACACTTCAGGTTACAGACGCTTCAGGTTACAGACTCCGCTAACCCAGAAATAGTACCTCGGGTTAAGAACTTTGCTTTAGGATGAGAACAGGAAATTGCGCAGCGGCGGCAGCGGGAGGCTCCATTAGCTAAAGTGGTACCTCAGGTTAAGAACAGTTTCAGGTTAAGAACGGACCTCCAGAACGAATTAAGTTCTTAACCCGAGGTACCACTGTATTTGGTTTCTAAGTTTTGTCGCTACGTGTAAAGCGGCGATCATCTTTGTAAAAGCTGCGTAAGATAAGATCAACCTGTGCAGCTTTTGGCAAATGCTAAAGACGCATCTCATTACCCTGGGCTTTGACATGAGGTAATAAAATCATAGAATTGTAGACTTAGAAGAGACTCAGAGGGTCATCTAATCCAACCCCCTGCAATGCAGGAATTTCAACTAAAATAAAAGGTAAAAGTAAAGGATCCCTCGATGGTTAAGTCCAATCAAAGGCGGCTATGGGGTGCCCCATTACAGATGGCCATCCAATCAGATGGGGGCAGCATCTGCCTGCCTCCAGTCTTCAGGGACCTCACTTGTTCTCCAAAAATTCTCAATGATTATAGACAGGCTCTGAGATTACATCCACAAGCTCCTTTAGTACCCTTGGCTGCAGGTCATCAGGCCCTGGAGATTTGAATTCATTTAAAGTAGCCACCTCTTTCCCTATCTTGGGCTGCAGCTCCCACTTTGCATCATTTGTTCTGTTATCACCAGGTTCCTTTTGGATGAAGACAGAGGCAAGTAGGTGTTGAGCAGTTCTGCCTTCTCTCTGTCACCCAATAGCATTTCTCCGTCTTCCCTACGCAAAGGACCTACTACTTGCTTGTTCTTCCTCTTGCTTCAAACATAGCCGAAGATACCTTTTACAATTATTTTTAGCTTCTCGTGCAAGCCTGAGCTCATTCTGAACTTTGTCCTGCCCGACTTTCTCTCTGCAACTATTGGCTACTTGTGTATACTCCTCCTTTGTGATTTCCTTTTTCTTCCATTTCTTATACATGCCCTTCTTAAAACTCAGCTTATCCGTAAGCTCTTTATGCAGCCACACAGTTTCTTTAGATGTCTCCCACTTTTCTGGTATAGTCTGCTTTTGTGCCTTCAGTATTTCACCTTTAAGAAACTCCCACCCATCTTGGACTCCCTTCTCTTTGAGTATTCCTGATGTGTGTTTTCAAGACCCGCCTTGTTCATGTGATTATAATATGTTTTAACTGTTTTTAATTTTAAATGTTTTAACCTGCCCTCAATCTGCTGGTGAAGGGCAGGTAATGAATTTAATTTAATTTATTAATAAATAATATTTGAACTCTTCCCTGAATTTTCAGCTTCTTTTTCTTTTTCTAAAGAATGAAAGCCTCTAACCCTTTTACCTGTAAGGGGAATCATGCAGGCAATATTCTATCCTATTTCTCAAAATTAAGCAAAATGCTTACTCCTACTTTCAGTGTTCTGGTCAGCGGTCTAAAAGGCACCAGAATAATTGACCAAAGCTTGGCTGTGTTTATTTTTTAAAAATTTCATTTGAAAAAAAATCAATGTTTAAAATGATTTAATAATTTAAATGCATTTGACTGCTCAAGCATGATCCAGCCAAAGTTAAGCACTTTTTATGCTCAGTCAGTTTCAGTGGGAAACTTAACCTGGAAATCTTATACATGTCTACTGAGAAGACAGTCCCCACTGATTTCAGTGGGACTTACTTCCAGCAGGTAGGCATGCATAGAAATTTGCTGCATTAAGCCTGGGTGCTTGAAGGCTGCAATTCTAAATCTATTGGGATAACTGGCTCGATTATTTTTTGAAGCCCTTTATTATACAAAATCTGCAGTGTTTGGCTTCTGAATCTGGTTAGAAAAAAAAGACTTTACCAGTTGCAGTCACACACAAAAGATGCTCGTAGGTAAGGAAATAATTATTGTAAGAAATATGGGAAAGGGTTCTAGTCTAACTAGTCTAGAGAAGAACAAAGCAGTTGTGCTTGCTCTTTTGTTCTCTCAGAGGATAGTTCAGAGATGTCCACTCATCTTGAGGTCTGAACGAGGATGCAGCCTAAGATGTATCAGTCTAAACAACAAAGAGATAGATAGAGAAGTCAGCATGGTGATAAAGGTACAGGGATAGTTTGGGAATCTGAATGCTACTCACTTTGTCTGTCTTAACTTCATGCAAACTCCTCTTCATGCAAGTTGAGTTGCTCCCAAACTGCCAACAGAACCCCTTTACTAGGGCTTTAGTCCCATTGAATGCAGTGACATTTTCTTCTGAGTAGGCATAGACTTTATTTATTGATTACACCAGTGTATATACTGCTTAATATAAACAACATCAAAGTGGTGCATTGTTGTTGTTGTTGTTCAGTCGTTCAGTCGTGTCCGACTCTTCGTGACCCCATGGACCAGAGCACGCCAGGCACGCCTATCCTTCACTGCCTCTCGCAGTTTGGCCAAACTCATGTTAGTAGCTTCGAGAACACTGTCCAACCATCTCATCTTCTGTCGTCCCCTTCTCCTTGTGCCCTCAATCCTTCCCAACATCAGGGTCTTTTCTAGGGAGTCTTCTCTTCTCATGAGGTGGCCAAAGTACTGGAGCCTCAACTTCAGGATCTGTCCTTCTAATGAGCACTCAGGGTTGATTTCTTTAAGAATGGATAGGTTTCATGGAATGGAAAGTGGTGCATTACATAAGAACAAAAAGCTGCATACACATTTTGTATAGAAATTAATTCACGTTCATCAACGGTGCACACAACTGGGTCCCACTTCAGAAAGCACCGGGACTGAACAGGAAAGACTTATGCAAGGCGCTGCACATCTCTTCTGTCCATATTGATGCGACAGAAAAGTGCTTAGCTTTATCTGGATGGTGCCCCTTGTGTTAGCATAGAAAACTGTATTATGCCAAGTCAGACCGCTGGCCCACTGAGTTCAGTATTGTCCACACTGACTGGCAGCAGCTCCCCAGTGTTTCAGAGGAGGAGCATTTCTAGCCCTACTTGCAGATGCTGGGGACTGAACCAGGGACCTTCTGCATGCAAGGCAGCTGATCTCCCACTGAGCTATGACCGTTCCCTAAAGTTGCTGGAGTGTGTTCCTCCTCATATACCTCACTGCCGCAGGCCCAGCTGTTCAGGTCACCTTTTGAGCAGGCAACGAAAGGTACACTGGCATGCTGGGTTGTCTGATTACCCCTTCTTTCCTGTCCTCCTGATGCAGCTTTCCAGCAGTGCTTGCAGTTGATCAGGACAGAGGCAAGGCTCCTTTCCCCTCGCAGCCTGCATTTCTCAAGGAAATATATCATCCTCCAAATCTGCCTTTCTTCCATCTTCCACCCATGACAGCAATGGCTCAGCTTATGCAAAGCAGGGCTTCCAATCCTCTCTGGCTGCTTCCAAAGTCAATAGGCTGAATCTGGTTCTTAGTTTCCAAGTCACGTAGAAGAAAGGGGGGGGGGAGGAAATCAAGGGGAAGAAACAGCCAAAGATAATTAAATGTGATGGGTTAGAATGGAGTGGAGTTTTTCCTCTTCTGTTCTTTTTTGCCTAGTGTCAAGATTTGGTTTCTATTAAAATATGTAGTCAGAGCGAAGAAGGTCATTCAATCTGTGTTTTTAATTAGGCTTTGCGTGAAATTGCTTGTAAAGGGTTAATCAGCGAACTGTCAGTGCTATAGCTGTCAGGTCCAGAGTTTCCTGGGGAAAGGAATTGATTGCTAAACCACTTGTAGCCTTGGGAGAGGAATAGGGTGTGTGTGTGTGTGTGTGTGTGTGTGTGTGTGTGTGTCTCCCAACAAACTCTCGCTCATCACCCTTAAAAAACCACAGTTCCCAAGATTCTTTTGGGAAAACTATTGTTCTCGGAAAGAAAGGCCAGCTTCCTTGTCCTGTCTGTTGAAGTGGCATCATAGGGCTTTAAATGTGTGTGGATGTGGCATAAGTGGAATATCCTCCTTCTGTTGCCCAAGACAGCATCCCCTGAAAAACTATTTTCTCATTCAAAGTGGAAGGTGACTGACAAGCTTACAACTATTAATACACATTACTGGGGGAATAGGAAGGCTCCCTGGGAAAAGAAAAAGCCACGCACCAGCTCTTCATAATAACGTAATCACTTAGCATTGATTTTCAACGGAGGTTATTGACCCTATTATCATCAATAAGGGCAATGTACTGTGTTGCTGCAGGAGAGAACATGCCAGTCGATAAGGACTCTCTGTTCTCATCTCTTCCTAGGAAACTTAAGAGTGAGTTACAAGCTTGCTCTCTGTTGCAGAGCTACCCAAAATGCAAACATTGGAAGCAATGATAGAGCACATAGCCGTGACAGAACCCTGTAATTTTTAGCTGTCAAATGTGCTCCTCATATAGTTATTTAACTTGTTTATCTATTTGGTAAGATGTCTATGCCACCCTTCTGCACTGCATTTGCAGCGCTCAGGGTTGTTGTTGTTGTTCAGTCGTTCAGTCATGTCCAACTCTTCGTGACCCCATGGACCAGAGCACGCCAGGCACGCCTATCCTTCACTGCCTCTCGCAGTTTGGCCAAACTCATGACAGTAGCTTCGAGAACACTGTCCAACCATCTCATCCTCTGCCGTCCCCTTCTCCTTGTGCCCTCAACCTTTCCCAACATCAGGGTCTTTTCTAGGGAGTCTTCTCTTCTCATGAGGTGGCCAAAGTACTGGAGCCTCAACTTCAGGATCTGTCCTTCTACAATTTAAAAGGGCAAAACAAGTCGGGCAGATTTAACACTAATTAAAAAGGAGTGAGTTGTATTCAGCTAACCCAAGTTAGTCACCGCCATTCATTTAAATGGGTCTACTCTGAGTAAAAGTTAGAAGAAGAGGAGGAGGAGGAGGAGTTTGGATTTGATATCCCGCTTTATCACTACCCTAAGGAGTCCGAAAGCGGCTAACATTCTCCTTTCCCTTCCTCCCCCACAACAAACACTCTGTGAGGTGAGTGGGGCTGAGAGACTTCAGAGAAGTGTGACTAGCCCAAGGCCACCCAGCAGTTGCATGTGGAGGAGCGGAGACGCGAACCTGGTTCACCAGATTACAAGTCTACCGCTCTTAACCACTACACCACACTGGCTCTCCAGTGAATACAATCCAACACTGTTGGGCTGTATTCAGCTGACTTTTGCTCAGAGTACACCCTTTGAAACTAATGGTGCTGAGTTCATCGTGTCCGTTAATTTCAGTGGTTCTGCTTGAAGTAACCCCCAGTTATTTAACAATAAAAGGAATAAAAAGGGTGGTCAGTACAGCAGGTAAAAGAGGTTAAGAAGAGGTTGGCATTAAAACTGCTGAGGCCAAGTGTCTGCTGTAATATTATTATACCGGGTATTATTCATTTAAAATGTATAAATGCCCCCCAAGCTTTAATGCAGCTTACGGGGGGGGGGGCACAATGAAATCATCAGTAAAAACAGTTAAAAAAACAAATTTCAAACATTCAAAAAAGGAAAACTGAATCAGTGCCTCTAAATGGAGGCCTGGATTAATGGTGACTGGGACAGAGCTCTCTTGGATCATGTTACGCAGAGAGGGCTATTAGGGGTCTCCCAAGCCACTGTGTGGAGCGGCCAAAAGTGAGCTTGCTGAAAGTGGGGTAATGCATGAGGTTCAAGATCCTTGCAATAAGATGAATGTGCACAGGCATGAGAGCGGAGTGATTAGACTATTACCTTCCCCTGCTTCTGTTCTGTGTTTTGCTTTGTACAGTGTAGAGCAGAGGTGTTGTGGTCCAGGGTCATAGTGGGGGTGTTGAAGACCCATTACTATTTCTGCCGCAGAGTCACTGTCTCCAGCATTCTGGAGCTGCCCAAACAGCATGAAAGGGGAGCTTTTCAACCACTGAGAAGCCTTCTCACCTTTTGTGCTGATGGAAGCCAATCAGAGTGAAAGATAGATGAGTCAGCCACCGAGGATTGGCTCCCAGGGTCACTCTGGAGAGGGTGTGTGGGAAGAGCACTGAGGGGGAGTTGTTCTGCATGCTCCAAAGCTAAGCGTTTAGGAACACTGGGAACTCAAGGAGCTTTAGTTCGAAGAGATTGGTGTGCAATTTCTGTTACACACAATTGAACTTCAAGGAAAACACAACTTAAGTCACTCCGAAAGAAGATATAGGAGTACCTCAAATGATTTCTGCATGCACGTACACAGAAAACAATAGACCTAGCTGGAAGGCAACACATGGAGATCTGCATTGATCATTGCAATGCATCCCTGATTATTCTTATTGTGTAAGATTATTGCATAATCTTAGAAGGGGACCTGGTTGTGGGTGGGTTTGGTTGTGAGAAGGGTCATGACTGTGGCTATCATGAAGGGACGCTGTGCTTCTGAATTTGCCACTACAGTACTGCTGCAGAGTATAATGATTATAATAATAATTTTATTATTTATACCCTGCCCATCCAGCTGGGTTGCCCTAGCCATGTATGGCAGAACATGGCTTTTACAGGGAGGAAGATGACTGGCCAGACCCCAGCTGGAGCAAAAGACTCCCAGGCCATTCTGCAGAGTTTCTGCTCTAGGTAAATGTAAAGGGACCCCTGACCATTAGGTCCAGTCGTGACCGGCTGTAAGGGCTCTGTAATGTCTCCTCGAGAGTAATCAGCCAGACCATGTTGTCTGCTAAACTAATTGCTTTTATTTACAAAAGTACACATCAGAGCTCCTAAGGTTCATGACCGCTTGAGTCAGTTCCAGATTCAGGGAGTGGCATTTCGCGGCTCCGCCCCCAGCATAGGAGTTTTGGGAACCCGAAACGCTTCCTCTTTTCTTTCCGCTTTGTACCCCTGCACAGCTGTGGACTGGCGCTGTGCTGCTCCGTCAGACACTCGGCCCCTCCAGTAGGTGTTCCTGGGTCTCTGCTAGCATCTTCAAGCCCCTGCAACCCCCTGGCTGTCTGCAGTTCCTCTTCCCCACCACTGTTGCTTTCCTGGCTCTCCTGAGAACTGCTCTCCGACATGACTTCTCCCCCTCTCCAACCGCCTTCCCCCGTTAGCTTGGCTCTGGGCGAGGGCAGGTCCCTGACACCGACTCTGGGGTTGCAGCGCTCATCTCGCATTATTGGCCAAGGGAGCCGGTGTACAGCTTCCAGGTCATGTGGCCAGCATGACTAAGCCGCTTCTGGCGAACCAGAGCAGCACACGGAAACGCCGTTTACCTTCCCGCCGGAGCGGTTCCTATTTATCTACTTGCACTTTGACATGCTTTCGAACTGCTAGGTTGGCAGGAGCAGGGACCAAGCAACGGGAGCTCACCCCGTCGCGGAGATTCGAACCGCCGACCTTCTGATCAGCAAGCCCTAGGCTCTGTGGTTTAACCCACAGCGCCACCCGCATTTCTGCTCTACTTTGACCCAACTCAAGTTAGGCTCATGATCAGTTAATCCAAGTCATCTTTTCAAATGCAATGACAGGTACCCTGCCTGGGAGCAAGAGGAGAGAGCAAAGCACCATTCCAGGTCTTGGGGCTGCAGCAGATCTGGTATAAAGATGCCCTGGCACTCCACACTTGTTTAACACCAGTCAACGAGTCGGAAGTCCACAGCAGTCGGAAGCGTGAAGTAAGCAGCAGCAGCACTGCAACTGTCTTTCTGTTCCACTGTTGAGTAAGAGCCGCTGTTCTTTGTTCAATGCCATAAATGTGCCTCCCTAAATTTAGAGAGGAGGCCCTCTAAAGCGCCAGTGGGGTCTTGAATCAGGGAGCCTGGCGACCAGGCCCATGACTGCTGGCATCAAGAGGGAGCTGCTGGCCCTGTGGTGTCTCTGGTCTGGTACCTCTAAGAATGTTGTTCATGTCCACAGGCTGCAGAAACTGAAAAGATCTGTACTGTGTTTCTCCTAAAATAAGACACCGTCTTATATTTTCCCCCCTCAAAAAAACACAGTATGGCTTATTTTCGGGGGATGTCTTATTTTAACCGCTCCGCGTTGGTATGCTGTATAGCTACGTCTATCCAGGCCGTCTTAAGGGAGAGGCACCGCGTCACTATGTCTTATTTTCGGGGTATGGCTTATTTTCCGGTGTATGACTTATATTTCACAAATGCGTAGAGATCCTGCTACGGCTTATTTTATGGCTACGACTTATTTTAGGAGAAACAGGGTAGCAATAGGACAAACAAAAACTGATAACAGGATGAGCAATAGGGCACCTCCACAGATTCTTCAGCCAAGGGTCTTAAGTCAGAATGATTACAAACGACTTTGTAAAAGCCTTTTTGCAGACCGGTCACAGCAGAACACCAAGGCATCTCACCATCAGCACAAGGGCTAAAAATATAATTGGGGTTTCACCAAACTGGCAAAAGTAGCAGGAGTGGGATATTTAACCCTTCTCTGTCTGCAAGTTTCCTCATGCTAAGCTGCTGCCTGCAGCTGTTTTTCCCCACAAGGCAAACATGCATCCAGAATGTCAGCTTTAGGTGGCTGGTGAGGCTGAGATGGGGGTTTAAAGTAGGGCTGTCAGGGAAGAAACGGGGGTGATAACACCCTCCCCCAAAGATTGTAATGATCTTTGGGAGGGGCACTTGCATGAATTTAAACATTTTCACTTTCCCTTTGTATACGAGATGGATGAGGGTTGTTATTTTTATTTTTTTAATGTCCAAGAAATGTGCAATGTCTGGGAGCAGCTTATTTGTTTAGTTCTTACTGTTCTGGTTTTGTTTGGATTTCCCTCCCTTGTTTTTATAATTGTAAAAACCTTGTGGTGAAGGGCCTTGTGGTGAAGGGCAGGTAAGAAATCTTATCAATAAATCATTTGAAGCGTTGGCAAGGATTTTTGTTCTTGTTGTTTGAAAAGAAAGAAAAGGAAAAACAACAACAAACCCCGAGCACCTCCTATTTAGAGGTAATATAAAAATTATTTAAATTCACTTGCCTACCAAAGACTAATGCGGTTTTTGGGAGGGGTGTTTTCACTCTGCCCCTTCCCAAGAATTTATGAAATTTAGCTGAACTGAATACTTCAGCCTATCACTATTTGAAACCCTTTCATTTTAGCCTATTTCCTCCCAGCTGAGCTTCTGGATTCTTGGATTCATGGATCCATGAAAGAGGATAGGGAGTAGTTAAGTGGAGAAGTGACTGGTGGGGGGAGGGATAAGCACCTCTCCTCCCAATTGCTGCTTCTCTTCTACAAATCACACCGTCCTTCTTGACAGTTTCCAGCTGTTTGGCAGCCCAGGTGCCAAGACACAGGTCTGTTGTCACCATGGGCCTAGTTTAGTTGGGAATATTTTACAATACTTTTGGTGTTCTAGGATGCTTGCAGAGATGCTATAAGCTTTCTCAGTTACAATCACATGGATGCTGAAAGCTGAACTCATCCACAAGTTAAGAGTGTGCAGGACTTGATAACTGGGAGTATATAACAATAAAGTAAAAAAAAAGCCAGACAAAAGGATTATCTAAAAGAGCATTGCCTCAAAGCTGCAGGTCACCATGGCTATTGGCGAATTCAAAATCCTGCACTCCCTTTCTCCCTTTACCTTCTAATTGCTGGGATTTTTAAAAAAAGAAGTGCAGGAGACAGAGAGCAAAGAGGGTAATGATTAAGGCTTCAGTGTGTATTGATCATCTGAGAATCACCGGAAGCTACTAATATTTTGACACTTCTGACTTAAGCAGTTTAGTCCAATCTGGTGCTTAATATTTCAGTGGCGTTTAAATCCCTTCACCCCCTCCCTACCCTGGCTGCAGCAAGCATTTATCATCTGCAGCTGAGGACCTGGCTGCCAGAGAGCAGTAAAGGCCACATTTCCTGCAGTGTGTCATAAAACCCGTAATGTGACAGCTGTGGCTGCCGTGCTCTCCGCTCCCCCTCCTCTTTTGCCTGGAGGGAAGTGATTGATGTTGATTAAAAACTGCAATAAACAAATAAAGGCAACTTTCAGAGAGAAGGGAATTTGGGGGTCCTTAGAGCAGCTGGGCCCAGAAGCACCCACCAAACAGCAGCAGCTTTCAGATGATAAGGGTGCAGATCCACACCATATGTTTCAAGCACATCCAATGTGCATGGCTTTCCCCAATGAATTCTGGGAACTGTGTTTTTTGTCAATGATGCTGAGAATTGTAGCTCTGTATGGGGAAACTATGGTTCCCAGGATTCTAGGCAGGGAAGAAGTAAGGGACTGCTCAGGCTAAGAAAGCAGGGAACGGGGGGGGGGGTAAGGGAGTTACTAAGTGGGAACATGAAAGAGGTGTGTAAAATTATCCAGTGGTGTGGAGAATGCAGCTAGAGGGAGGCTTTTCTCCTGCTTCCATAGTCCTAGAATAGGAGCCATCAAATAAAGCTGAATGTTGGAAGATTCAGAGCAAGCAAAAGGAAGGACATCTTTGCACAGTGCATAGGTAAACTGTAGAATTTGCTCTCACAAGAGGCAGGGACTGTCATCCACTTGAATGGCTTGGATTAGACAACTTATTGGAGGAAGAGGCTTATCAGTGGCAACTAGCCATGATGGCTGTGTTTTGCTTCTAGCTTCAGAGGCAAGATGTATCAGAATATCAGTTGTTGGGATTCACAAGTGGGGTGGGTGCTGCTGCACCCAGGTTCTGCTTATAAACTTCCTTCAGGCATCTGATTAGTGACCTTGGGAACAGGAAGCTGGACTAGATGGGTCTTTGGCCTGATCTGGCCAGGCTGTTCTTGTCAACAGTTATAGCAGTATAATAATAATAATAATAATAATAATAATAATAATAATAATAATAATAATAATAATTTATTATTTGTACCCCGCCCATCTGGCTGGGTCTCCCCAGCCACTCTGGGCGGCCTCCAACAGATATTAAAATACATTATAACGGAGGACTCTGCTGGTTCCTTGGGGCACCTGGATCCAGCTGTGCTGAAGAACAGTAGTACCACCTTGGAATGAGGAGCAAAAGGGCCGGAAGCATCAGACATGGTAAAAAGCAGGCTGGTGCTCTGATGGCATGGCAGTCTTCATGCCTAATGAGTGGGACACATTGCTGGAGGAACAGTACTATAGTGGCAGCCCAACCCCGGCTGGTTCCTCAGGTCACTTACTCAGGACCACAGTTCCATCTCTGGTTGTTCTGGGGGTGGCAATCAGTGGTGACTGGTGCCCATTGTGCCTGGTAGGGTGGAAGGCAGGGAGCCCAACAGGAGGGGGAGCCAGAGCCAATGACAAACAGAGCCAACTCATTTTAGTTTTGTCCCCATCCTCCGTCTCCCTGCTGAGTTCTCTAAGGGTCAACACTGAAACTGAGGAGGAGAAGCTGACAGCCAGGGGCACCCCTTAAACTGGTTGTAAGCAGTTAAGTATATAACAATAAAGTAAAAAAAAAAGCCAGACACAAGGATTATCTAAAAAGCATTGCCTCTGATAAGCCATTGCAGGCAATGGCTGGCGGAGGGCAGCCTGAGCTTGGTCAAATTGTGTCCAATTTGCCCTAACCAACCAACCTCCACTGGTGGCACTGCAGCATAGGAAATACCATGCCCAGTAGCTCTATCAGCCTGCAAACTGCCTCAGTGCCACAAAAAACAAGCCTCCTGAGCCCCCAGTTGCTGCCTGAGTCCCCCGTTGCTTTACAATGAGCATTGTATCTGGTGTTTTCCTTCTGTTACAAAGGTGCATTCAAAATTCTGTCTGCCAGCAATGGATGCTGCTGCTCCTGTTCTTATTTGAGGCATTTGTACAGCTGACATTCATACCAGTCGAGAGGGAAAACCTGGTGGGAAACACATAAACCAAATCTTTCCGAAATGTCAGTTGCAGCAGCGAGAGAAAGCAAATAAACACCCGGGCGCTGCTTTCTCCTTCGGCAGCCTCCCTGGGGGGTTCTTTTGTTGCTTGGATTTAACTCTCCAGCCTTTCTTGGCAGTGGCGACATGCAGCATCTCTGTGACCTCCTTTAAAAACACTTTAATAGACACCTTGTGAAAAAAAACCTGACATGTTTATCTCTGCAAGTTATCTCCTTGGGGACCATTGCCTCAAGGATCTCTTCATGTGGCAGAGAGCTTTTTTTGTTTAAGAGTTGGAGGAAAGAGTTGTTTAACAATGCTTCATCTGCTGATGAGTTCAAGGTCCTTGCAGCACAGCCTTGAAGAGTATTCAAATAATATATACCTGCTTCTCTCTCAGATGAGGAGAAGGATGTGAGGGAGAAAGTCTTATTCATTTGATCTCTGTGTGGGCGTGCAGTTGGGGGTCCTGTGCCCTTGCAGAACAACACCTCAGAACCTTCTAGAACTAACAAGCATGAGCAAGCACTCATGCCCCTGTCTTGAGGAACATATGAAGCTGCCTTATCCTGAATTAGATCATTGGTCCATCTAGTGCAGCCTTGTTTTCACTGACTAGAAGCAGCTCTGAAGAGTTTCAGATGGGGGAGGGACATTCCCAGACCAACCCGGAGATGCCAAGAATTGAATCTAGACCTTTTCTGTGTAAAGCAGATGTTCAGCCACCAAGCTATTGGCCTTCCCCTAAAAAAAGATTCTAGTCCTCATGGTTCCAAATAAATGGCTGATAAAACTAGAAATGGCTGATATAAATAAGGAGACGCATTATACTGGGTCAAGCCATTGGTCCATGTAGCTCTGTATTGTCTTCACCAGGGATGGGGAACCTGTGGCCCTCCAAATGTTGTTGGACTACAACTCCCATCATCCCTTTCCATTGGCCATACTGACTGGGGCTGATGGCAGATGGGTCACAGCTTCCGCATCCTTGATATACACTGTCTGGCACTAGCTTTTCAGATTTCCTTGAGATTTATTTTCTGTCCATGCCCATGATAATCCACTGGAATGCCCTTTCCTGTTGGTGGGGGGCGGAGACCAAAAATTCTGCTGCTAACATCTAAGGAAGGATGTGTTTCACAGTCTGTTTATGAACTATGCATTATCTTTTTGATATAGGCAATTATAAATGTTTGTGATTCCTATACAACCCACTGCAAACAAGTCTGCTACGTACTAATGCACAAAATATGGGAAGCAGTGCTGAGCTGTATTAAGATGCTAATAAAATCCCCTCTACTTTTATGTCCCAGAATACTATTTCCACTTTGCTTCTCATTCTAGGTATTTCGTTTGTTACCAGAGGACCAGGCCATTAATCTTGTGTTCCTTTTTTTGCAGCCCAAGAACTCCCTTCAGGGAATGTCTCTGTTCCATCAGCAGATCTCCATGTTTCTCTCTCAAACGTCTCTCTTGGATGTTATCTGGTGGAAAGCACAACTGGACAGTCACATGCAGAATCAGTCATACCCCTTCCTTCCTGAGATTCCTCCCATCCACTTCAGCCACTTTGCTACCCTTAACTCAGACTCCATGGTAACGTATCCACGCTTTGCCTTTGCCCCTCTTTACTGATGCTGACAGGGGATGGGCAAATTTGTCAATTTCCGTTTCTCATTTTTCCAATTTTAAGTTAGTCTTCTACATTTGCACATCAATTTGCATTTTTTTTTAAAAGTCCTCATGAAAATTCACCTGGATTTTAGTGCAATTTCCCCCCTAATACGTTTTAATGCAATTTTGTCTAATACACACATTTTTGCCAAGCAATTTTCCCTGTCGAGATGCATTGGATTTTTAGGCGCACCATCTCCTAGTATATGCATTTTTGTACATATTACTTGGCTGGAGAACTGCATTGCAAAATCTGGAATAGTGTGAATTTCAAAGGCTGGCTGTGTTTCAGTTCTCGTACTGTTTCAGAAATTAAGAATTTGGAAGATTTGGCATCAAATGTGAACTGATTCAAACTTCTTCCCCATCCCTACCGATGGCAGCACTGCCAATAGTTTTAATCATGGTTAAACAAAGAGGGAGTGGACTGACAGATTGCTCAAGCTTTCTCCCACCCGCTGCAGCTCAGAAGCCCAGGTCCAGCTAGGGCAGGCTTCCTCAAACTTTGCCTTCCAGATGTTTTAGACTACAATTCCCATCATCCCTGACCACTGGTCCTGCTAGCTAGGGATCATGGGAGTTGTAGGCCAAAAACATCTGGAGAGCCAAGTTTGAGGAAGCCTGAGCTGGGGGCTGGCATAACCATCTCCAAGAGCCTTTCATTCCACAGAGCTGGCATGCTAATGTAAGCAGTGTGTCCGGCATGAAAGCCTGGAAGGATGGTGGAGTGCTAGGCTAGGCTCCAGGCCAAAGGGCTGCCCCTTTAAGCCTCCGTGCTCCTCAGTGAGAGGGCCCAAGAAGTGTAGTCAGGGAAGAAACATAAAAGGACTGAGTTGAGAAAGAGAAGCTATTGGAACAGGTTGTCTGCTCCCTGAGCTCTGTCCAGGGTGCTGAAAGACCTGCTTTTCTTAGCCTCCTTATTCTACAGCAGGGGGTCAGCAAACTTTTTCAGCAGGGGGCTGGTCCACTGTCCCTCAGACCTTGTGGGGGCCAGGCTGGACTATATTTTGAAGGGGGGGAAGAACGAATTCCTATGCCCCACAAATAATGCAGAGATTCATTTTAAATAAAAGCACACATTCTACTCATGTAAAAACACCAGACATACCCCACAAAGAACCCAGAGATGCATTTTAAATAAAAGGACACATTCTACTCATGTAAAAACACGCTGATTCCTGGACCGTCCGTGGGCCGTATTTAGAAGGCGATTGGGCCGGATCAGGCCCCCAGGCCTTAGTTTGCCTACCCATGTTCTACACAGGAATCCTATCCTCGATGAAAACTTTTATCTGTTTCTGACTTCTCTTCTTTTACACTTGAGGCTGCTTGCAGGATTAGTACCCATCTGACTATACCATGAGTTATGCCTCATACAACAACAATAAAAAGGAGGGGGAACTGTCCACTGGGCACAATCCCGTGAGAACAGCCATAGCTCAGTGGTAGAGTATTTGCTTTGCATGCAGAAGGTCTCTGATCCAGTCCATAGAAACCCCAGAGAACTGCTGCCAGTCAGTGCACACAGAACTCAGCTAGATGGTTTGGCCTGCTATAAGGCAGCTTCCCCTGTCCCTACATTCTCATGTGTGAATGCCACTGGAATTAATAGAGCTGCATAAGAATATAGTTTCCATTTCAATGGAATTTATTTATTTATTTATTTATATTCCACCTTTTCATATCAAGGTGGTACACACACATCTCCCCTTCTCTGAGTGGACCCACTAAAATAATTGAAGACTGAAATCCATTTATTTCCGTAGGAATACTCTGAATATGACTTAGATACAGCTCAATCTTATTTACCAAGGTGGATGAGTTTACAAAGCAGTTTGGATGAGCCATTGTGGCCATTAGTTTAACAGCAAACGGCCTTTTAATCCCCAATGCATAGTGCTGGTTTATCTCCCTTTGAGTGTAGTCACAAATCTGTAGAGATTCTGGGTGCAACTTGCTGGAATTTCTTCCTGCTGTTGTTTATTTGCCCCAAAGTGTCAATTAGGGCAAATGGTGCCACTGGATTTAGCTCGGTCTCCCTAGCATCGGACTGGCTGGCACAGAAACAGCAGAGGAAATGATGTGTCAGTGACTAATGCCTCTGCTGCGCCATCTCTTCTGATTTCAATCCTTGGCATTCACTGTACTGTCTTTATTTTCAGTCCCTGCCTTTGAAGAATCAAGATAATTCACAAACAACAGCTCTCCCTTTGTGCATTTCAGGCGCTGGAGAAGGCCTTTGCGGTGCCAGCTGGGTTTTACTGGCAGACCGTAGAGACGGATGAAAAATACTTCCCCAGCAGCAGTGATATCAGGGAGAGCAGCGACACAGAGAGTGAGGTACGAAAGAACCAACACCCACCCCCAAAATATCTGCCTCCTTGCTTCTCCAGAAAGCCCAGGTAATTCATACTGTGCAGGCCTACTTCCTGCCAGTGTTAGGTCATTCAAAGGTCATGACAATTCTGTATGGAAATGAGAACTTCCTAAAGCAGGTGGCCCTCAGAAGACTGCCTGTGAGAAAGGTTGCCCACCCCTGCCCTAAAGAAATAACCAGGAATATATTATTTCACATTATTCCTTCCTGTATACCATGATCATTTCTTCAGAGGCCCAAGTGAAGTGAAGTGAAGCAGCTGACGACCAGGGAGTTGGGGGCCTTCTTTGTGGTGGCACCACTGTTGTGGAATGCCCTCCCCAGAGAGACTCTCCTGAAAGTTTCTTTATGGTCATTTCCGTGCCAGGTGAAAACTTCTTTTATTCTACCAGTCTAGGGTCCTGACCTGACCTTAGTTTCCAGTCTATTCAGGAGCCCTGGGTCAACCGGTCTCCATCTTGCTTGGGCCATCATTTGATCTCAGTGGTGGATGTCACAGTGGTTCAGGACAGGTGGACCAGATAGATCCATACCTTCTTATAACCCCAAGTGTCCAGATGATTTCTACAGTTTGAACTGGTTGCAACTGTGAGATGATCTCTAGATAATGTAAACCAGGGAAAGGGAACCTATGGCCCTCTAGATGTTAGTGGACTACAACATCCATCATCACTGTCCATAGGCTATGTTGGCTGAGGGGGATGGGAGTTGGAGTCCAGAAACATCTGGAGTGCCACAGATTCTCCATTACTGATGCAGGCAGACCTAGGGCTGAAGAGAGTTTCAGAGGTTGCTGGCTGGGGATAAGGCATCATGTAAACAAGTTTTGATAGAATAACCTGTGGGTTGCAGAAGCAGGTGCTAAGGTCAAGTATGTCCTTGCAAATGATTTGCAGATTCCAGCTTTATTTTTTATTATTAAAAAATAGGATCAGCATCCTTTATGCGATGGGGAATTAACTGCAGGATAGTTTCTTATCAGTCAGTTGAAGGCAAAGATCAATATATGGGGAGCTGTAATTAGTTTGATAGAGCAGAGTGGGTTTTATTCTTCTAGCTAGAGAAGGCTTTTTATTACTTTAGTAGATTTATAACTGTGTTTATTATAATGGAGTAAACCTCAAGATGCCTTTACAGAGAAGGAGCATTTGGTAACACTCCATTTCAAGTGCCCGATAATGATGAATTCATTGGGCGTTTATTGGCATAAGAACAAAGCTAGTTCTTGGAGGTAATTCAAAATAAAGTGTTATAGGAAGAATGCAGATCCTCTAGTCCAGTGTTTCTCAACCAGTGTGCCTCCAGATGTTTTGGGACTACAACTCCCATCATCCCTCGCTAGCAATACCAGTGGTCAGGGATGATGGGAATTGTAGTCCCAAAACATCTGGAGGCACACTGGTTGAGAAACACTGCTCTAGTCAACCCAACCACTAGAAAACAGCTATTCTTTCAGGAGCTAAACCCGCACACTTCTATAGAAAATGTTTTGCCTTTTTCCAATTTCTAAGTCTGAAATCAGATCAAACACAATTCCAAGTGAATCACATTCCTAACGGTGTCTTTAGCCAATGAAACCTGCAATTCATTTCAGCTGGGGGTGGAAGAGTGAATACTTTGGGACCAGCAATGTAGGTGCAAGGGATTTAGGATGACCCTAATCTCTTGCAAGGCTGGGCTTAGAAAAGCAACTAAAGCCAAAGGGTTAATGCCATTACTGCATAGGCCCAGTGGGAGTTGGTAGCCCAAAACATCTGGAGAGAAAAAGTTGGGGGAGAGGTGGATCTGTACTGACTGCCAATGGCTCCCCAAGGTTTCAGAGAGGGATCTTGTTTTTTGGCTTCATCCCTTTCAAAAAGGTTGTGTTAAATCTGTGAGAATTCTCTCTCTCTGAAATCTGGAAAATAACCCTTAATTGTAAAATTTAAAATGCCCCCTCCTCCTAAGTGCATGAATGTCTGGAGCCCTATCTGTTTTCTTCCTGCTTTCTGTTCTCTGCTCAGGTTGCCATGGCGCTGCTGTTTGAGACCCTGCTCAGAAGCCCCCTGGCTGTCCATCACACACTCCAGCTGATTCTTGCCTCTGGTTTGGATATCTGTGGATTCCGCCTGCTCTACCCGCAGCCGAACATGTTCCTCTCTAGCACAGGTGAGAGGCATGGAGTGTCTGGGCAACTTGGACTGCAGCACAACAACGGTAGGCAGTTATTGAGCCACCGTCGGTAAACTTCAGGTACATTCTCCCTGCCGTAAAAAAGTAAATGGCAGACAGTTATTAAAATATGGTAAACATATTGGACTGCAGCAGGGAGGGAAGAGAGGTAGAGCATCTGTTTTACATATAGATGGTGCCCGGTTCAATCCCCAGCATCTTCAAGTGGGAAAGACTCCTTCCTGAAACCCTGGAGAACCACTGCCAGCCATTGTAGGCAGTACTGAGCTAGATGGATGGAGTCTGACTCACAGGTTCTTATGTTCCATTTTGTGTCTTCACCTCTCTCTTATTTCTCTTCCCCAGTAGCACCACCTTCTTGTTATACCCAAGAGAAAGGGCCCTCTGTGCTAGCACTGAGCCTGAGAGGGCCAAGAGCCCGTGGCATCCTGCAAGATATCATGGGCCCCTCTGATGCACAGCTGGCCAGAGTTACGGACTGCCGCTCGATCAGCGCAATCTATGGTTCAAGCCGAGCCGAGCCCCTTGCCTACCTCCCTCACATGGACAGCCGAGTACACAGGGAGCTGTGCTTCTGGTTTGGAGGGAGGGTGAGCTGCGACGGGACGCTTCATGGTGGAGTTCCAAATCCTGTTGGCAAACGCAGCAGACCAAGGTGACAATCCCAGATGGGTGTGAGGTGCTGGAATTCTGCAAGAGTAGCTTGTGGGTAGTACTGAGCTGAAAGATCTCCATGGAAGGAAGTTTTTAGTGAATAATCGGTGGAAGGGAATGTTAGCAAAGTCACTTAAATAACACAGATGGAATCTGGGGAGAAAAGTCCTGATAATACTTCACTGAGGATACTGAGCTAAAAAGCAGTGTCCAGTTTAAGGAGAAAGGAACAGAGAGGTTTTGTCTTTTTTTGTTCAGTCCTTGTACATAGCAGGGAGGCATTCAACCAAACGTACAGAGGAAAACTCCCTCAGAATTACACAGCCAATCAGAGCTCATGTGACCTCACTGTTGAAGGATAGCCATGTTTCAGTTCATGCATTGGCTTAGGAGGTGTGGAATTAAGTAGGTTCTCTTTGAAATGCAAACCAAATCTGATTTCTCCCCCATCTGTAACTGCATCATCATGTAATGTCTTTCCAAGAGGGTTACTGAGGAGGGAAATTGGGATGACAAGCTATCAATAGGATCACAGCTGCTTCTTACTTTGGGAGCAGCAAAACTAATTTGGATTTATTTAATTTTTAAGGCAGACAATCTATTGCTGACCCCACTTTCCCCAGGAAGCCAGTCTCAGCCCCTGAACATTTGTAGAAACGCCCCACCCCCCACTTTAAAAAAAAAGTTGTGGGAATTTATTCTAGGGAATGTAGGCTCCAAATCACACCATGAACTTGAACCGACTGTAAAGATTTCAGCCCTGACCATTGGATTTTGCTTGTACTTTTGAACACCCATGCCCAGAGAATTTTCTTTGAGAATTTTGAGCTGCTGGGTTGGACAATAAAGAGAGAGAGAGAGAGAGAGAGAGAGAGAGAGAGAGAGAGAGAGAATTTTTCTATTCCATATGTTTTGAGATGGAAGACCAAGACACAAACAGTGTGTTTGGTTTCTAAATGGGTTTCTATTACCAGCTCTGATGTTCTGTACATTTCACCTTGCTGCTTCCCTCCTCAGCTGGCCAAAAAATGTGTGAATCTGAAAGATGGTTGTGAAGGCTTTTTATCAAGGCTATAGAGGCTGAGGGGTGGTGAGAATAGATATCGCTTGCCAAAAAAAATGCTGCTTGCTCTGGTCTTTTGATGTGATGTTGGCAGGTGTAAAAAGGACTAGGCTGTGTTTGAAACTTTGCAGTTCTATCCTTGTTGCTCTGCCATAAGATTTTAACTACATCCTGTGATAAACTTCATCCAACAAGCCACTTCATCCCAATTAGGGATGGATGACTTTGTCAACTTTGGTTGCTCACAGTTTCTCATTTTTCCAAGCTTAAATTCGGTCCTCCCCATTTCTGCAGCAATTTATCAATAGTTGTGGTTTTTTTGTTTTTTTTAATACTTGTGAAAATTCATCAGTATTTTAGTGTGAGTATTTCATAACATACACATTTTCATATGCACTTTTGACCAACATACACATTTTTGCAAGCACATTTCCCTAAAATAATGCATATTTGTATGTTTTTTAATGAATGTGTGCATTTTTAAGCTCACTGTACGCATTGTTTGGCTGGAAAAATGCATTGCAAAAATTCACAGAAGGGTGAATTTCGAAAAATAATGGCCTCTTGATTTAGGTATTATTGCTCTCTGCAAACCTCAGCCCAAGTAGTTGTTTGAAGGGAATATTTGTATAAGTGTTGGCTCAATCCAAAATGCAATTCCCAGAAGTTGCTGGGGCACAACTGCGTGGGGTGATCCTAATTCTAGACTGCAACTGTTCAATATGTCTGTCTTTCTCAATTATACCACCTCCACCCCAGACTTCCTAGGCCTTCACCCCACAAGGCAGATGCTGACCAAGAACCAAGCAACTTGCAGGACGCTACAGCCTTATGGCCTCCGGCGGCTCTTGTCTCCACCACCAAAGGTTGTTCTTGCAAAGCAAATATTGCACAAGAAATTGAATCTCCTTTCCTTACAGAACGCTTCTTTCATGCTGCCACCACTTCTTTGCAGTAGGTCACATTAACTATGTCACATTAAGCTCAGTCCTTAGCAAGCTGATTTGGTAACGTAACCCTGTGATCACCATCAGATGCCCTGCTTTGTGTGCCTCCTCCATGAGAGGTCCAAAGGGTGGCAACATGGAGTGGCTCCCTGTTTGTGGAATGTTCTCCCTAGGGAGGCTCGCCTGGTGCCTTCATTATTCATGTTTAGGCACCAGGCAAAAACGTTGCTCCTCAACCAGGTCTTTGGCTGATTATCATTCTATGTCCTTTTAAATGTGTTTTTGGGGAGGGTAATTGGTTTGTTTCGTTCTTGTTTTCATTATGCATGTTGTGTTTTTATGTTGTATTTATATGCTGTGAACTGCCCTAAGATCAGGTGAAGGGTAGTCAAATAACAAATAATAAAATGGTGGAATAATAATAATAATAATAATAATAATAATAATAATAATAATATAACCCTCTGGCCTCCCTGACTGATGTTGCCTGCAGAGAAGATTCAGAGCAAATGGGCCCTCATGCCTCCTCCTTTGCTTCCAATTTGTCTCTGATTCCATAATTACGCAACAGTGATCAGAACGAAGGACGAGGATGATATTCTAGTACCAGCCTTCTTCTTGGGATTAGTCACTTATAAAAAGGTCCCTGCAGTGGTACAAAGAGCCCCTCAGAGCCAGCCTGATAACCTCCTTCTGCTTCCCTGCCCCGCACTGCATTTCCCAGGAGACATTATTTTGGTGGCATCGCCTGCTGTGCCTCCTCACATCTATGGCCTTGTGATTTCAACCTGCACCCAGAGAGGATTTGCACTCCAGGGGACCAAACAGCTGCAGCTGTCGCCCAAGCAAGCTCACATGCTTGGTGTGCCAGCAAGCCAGGTAAGACTGTGATTTTTGGGCTCGTGTCCTTGAGCCCTAAGGGATGCGGGTGACGCTGTGGGTTAAACCACAGAGCCTAGGGCTTGCCAACCAGAAGGTTGGCGGTTCGAATCCCTGCGACGGGGTGAGCTCCCGTTGCTTGGTCCCTGCTCCTGCCTACCTAGCAATTGTGGGAAGAAAGGTGGGCTGGGAAGGAATCATGTACGTCATCTTGAACTCCTTGGAAGAAAGGTGAAATATAAAGAAGATGATAATTCAGCCATTTAACCATGCACCTCCATGCATCCTTTTTTCTGTGGTAATAGCACAGAATATAATATAATACGTTCCTAGGAAATTGTTCCATAGCGAGCGTTTGCATAATGAGCGGACGATTTCCATTATTTCCTATGGGAATATTTCTAATCTGTGATTTGTTCAATCTCCCACCTCCCCCCATGGTATCTTCCTGAAATGGCTGCAGCCAAGCACCAAGAGAGAGACAAAGGAGGGGAATGATTTGTCTGATCTCTCACCTTCCCTCCCTCCATGGTTTCTGCCTGAAAATGGCAGCTGCTACCAGCAGAGCACAAACAAGCGAGGAAGTAGCTGCTTGCACATCTGAATCAGCCATTCATGTAGCGATAGCGGGACCTGTGTATTGAGCATTGTGATCGCAGGATCTGCATGTACATCCAATTTCCACTTTCCTAACATAGTTGCAAAAAGTTGGTCATTCCCTCTAAGGCAAGAATGAGGAACCTGTGGCAGCCCAGATCTTGGGGACTCCAAATCCCATCAGCCCCAGTCAGCATGGTCAGTGGTCAGGGATGATGGGAACTGGAATCCAACAACATCCAGAGGGCCACGGGTTCCCCATCCCTGCTTTTAAGGTATGGGAAATAGTTTTCTTCCAGTTTTTTATTCTGTCCTTATTACAAAGCTCCCACAATATATGCACTCTGTTGCACATGCAGGGTGTGGAAACACTGGCCATGTAGCAATACATGCGCTTCATGCATTGATGAATGAAAAGATAGGAACATGCTGCCTTATACAAAGCCCATTTCGCTCAGTGCTGTCTACATTAACTGGTAGCAGCTTTCCAGGGTTTCAGGCCAGGATCTCTCTCAGCCCTACCTGGAGATGCCGGGAATCAAACCTGAAACCAGTTAAAGCCATTGCCTTAACAAAGGAACTGGTTTGGAAGGTTCTGCAGCCTCTTCTGCTAGATCCCAACCCTTAATGGATACAGGATCATAGGGTCACAACTTTTAAGGCAGAGTTGGGGGACCTGTGGCTCTCCTGACATTGCCAAACTTCAGCTCCCATCAGCACCACCGAGCATGGGCTGCAGTCAAGGATGATGGGAATTCTAGTTCCAACAGCTGGAGGGCCGCAGACTCTGCTTAAAAATCCACTTGGGATAGCAAGACGTCTTCTCAAACTGAAATCAGCCCCTGAAATTGGCACAAAAAGGACGTTGCTTTTCCAAGGAGAACCCATATTGTTGATGACAAGCTTGCAGACATTTAAAGTTTCCCGTGGGATGAAAAGGCAACAAGACGAACACTTGGGCACATAATACAACCTTGCATCATCAAGCGGCAGCTTCCTGACACACCGACGTAAATGCGATGATGAATCATCGCGCTGAATCATTGCCTGAACCACAAGAAATGTTTGAGGAGCTGTCTGGATGAAAATTCAAGGCTAATAAATGTCCTCAAGCCCATTGGCCTGGGAGACACAGGCCAATGGTGGAGCATCCTGCAAGCACTGAAAAGCCATAGATGGTGGTGGTGGTGGGGAACTTGGTTGTCAGGGGCCCAGTGATTCATGGATTTCCTATTTGGGGAAAAGGGCAGCATATTTAAGGGCATGAGAAGATCCCTGCTAGATCCGGCCCATGTTCCATCTAGTCCAGCATCCTGTTCTCACAATGGCCAACCAGATGCTCGTGGGTGTTGAGGCTGGCTTTTGGGGGCATGTAATTATCTGATGCTTTTTAAAATCTCCTGCGCCCATCTCTGTTTTTATTACACTGTAGAGGCTCGATTTTTCATAATGTTATTTTTAGAACATTACTGTATTTTATAATGGATTTCAAATCTTGTTAGCTGTTCTGAGTGATGTGTAAGAACTAGAAGAGTATATATAATCATATAAAGAAAGAAATACATCTTCTGGCGAAGAGCCATAGCTCAGTGATAGAGCATCTGCACACAGAAAATTTAACGTATCGGGGAAAGGTTTCTAGTTCTGGTGTGCAAGGCGGTCTTTTTTCTATGTGAAGAGATCTTGAGGGAATGTGGGGTGGGTTGTGGAAAACCAGCCACGCAGTCAGCTGCTTGAAGTCTGAAGTGGTACAACCCAAGAACAGCTTTTACCCGTTTTTGCGGACTAGGCCTAATATCGTTGTGAAACCAGCACAGAGTCATGAGCATATTGTGGTATCACGATGGCAGAGTCACCTCAACCTCTGCAATTGTCAGGGACATGCAGCAATGATTGACTAATGTAGCAAGCCCTAAAATTAGCCCATTAATGATCAGTGTTCAATTTAAGTTTTCCGAAGATAATACATTAGTGGTACATTTTTAGTCCGTTTCCAGGAGGCTGCAGATCTGCTGAAATTTTTGTGTGTGGGAGGATTTTGCTCAGATGGCAAGTGCCCAGTGGAACATTCTGACACTCAGCACTTTTTCGTAAATTGGTTGCCTTGCCATTTAGATCAAAAATTGCTGGCTTGTGTCATTTCAGGTAACTGTATTTTGCCCTAGCATGGCTTCATGTATACCAGAGAGGAGTCTCTTGGAGGATAAACACCCCAGCCAAACACGTGTGCACTGCCTGGCTTTGTTGTTGAGAAAGGAAAATGCCAGCCATCATGTCCCTGCGTTGCTCAAAGGTAAAGAAAGGCATGAGCATAAGAGGTGGGAAAGTGTGCTCCCTCCAGTTGTCCTGCAGGCTTAGTGTACACACTAAGGATGCCTGATAATTGCAAGGAAAACAGAGACAGGAGTGGAAATTGCCAATGCTCGCTTATTCATCCCATGTCCACAATGGAAATCAATCCAGTGAATACGATCAGTATCTGCTGCTGTTGTTGCTTTCAGTCCACAAATGATACATAATTGATTACGTCACACACACACACACTCAGTTTGCGTTACCTTTCCTTTGGATTGAAATGAATGGGGTGGAGTAACATAGTCGTACCTTGGTTTTCAAACTGTTTAGTTCTCGAACGTTTTGGCTCCCGAACGCCGCAAACCTGGAAGTGACTGTTCCAGTTTGCGAACTATTTTTGGAAGCCGGACATCCGACGGGGCTTCCAGTAGGCTGCAGGAGCTCCCTGCAGCCAATCAGAAGCTGTGCTTTGGTTTCCGAACGTTTTGGAAGTCGAACGGACTTCTGGAACGGATTCCATTCGACTTCCAGGGTACGACTGTAGTGACAAGTGGGTTAACAGTCAATCCTTCTTCATAGGGAACTCTGGGAATTGTAGTTCTGCGAGGGGTGTCTCCTTGTTGAGACCCTTTACAAACTACAATTCCTAGATACTTTGGGGGAAGCAATGACTCTTTAAAGTAGTATGATACTGCTTTAAATGCACAGTGCAAATGGGACCTAGATTAGATCTGATCCAGCAGGTTTCTTATTTGCCTTGCAGAAGGCAGTATTTATCCATTAGTGTATGTATGCACACATATGTATAATTTAATTTTTTGAAGAATCGTGTATACAAACTCAGTAGTAACTCATAGGGCTCATCCTTGGCCAAAAAGACATCAAATTCGAACCAGCACTCTGATTGGCAGGTTGCTGAAACCCTGCCTCATCTTTTCCATCAGCCTCTCTGGTGTGCCACCAGCAGAAAATTGCTGTGGCTTCCAAATGTTTGTATGGCACAGTTAATACGACATCGACCGCAGATACCATGCACTTACTGCACTTATGAGGTTTCTGGAATGGGCAACTGGAAATATGAGCCAGGAATATCATACATAATGACATTGCTATTAGATTGTACCATAAGCGGACTCAACCATCTCTTTCTTTATAATTTGTTTCTGTTTCATTTGTTTGTTTTAACCTAGGGCTTATGAGTGCACTGGCAGAGAAAGGTTTCTTGGAGGACATTCAAAGCAGTTTGCACTCCCATGCTGAACCAGAACCCAGTCTGTGTTTTCATGCGGTTCCTTATACCAACGGTTTGCTGCAGGAACTGGGTGCGTCACAGCACATACATAATCTGTTAAGTATTAGGAATCTGAAGATGGAGCTAGTGGCAAAGAATCCATGGCTTCGCATTATGTTTGAACCCAACCAATGACCATGTTCACACATAACAGCCAGCCATAAACCAGGTTTTGTTGTTGGTTTAGCAATCTTAGTTGGTTTGGGCAAAATAAGCCTCACTCCAAGCTTTAGACATGTGGTCTCCTTAGTGGTTAGTCCACCTGATCACAAAAAGAAAGAAGGCTGTGTGCACATTCACTTATAATCTCGGTTTGCTTTCAGGCTATGAATGTCAAGAGAAATTGCATTGTAATAAAAGCTAGCACTACTGTCAGCCAACAAGGCTTTAGTAGATAGAAGTGGGTTTCCCCTGCCCCCTAAAATAATTCAGAGTAGATGCTGAGTATATATGAGGAAGGGTATTCCATAGTTCAGATCAGGGGCATAGGAAGGGGGCTGCGGGGGGTGCAGTTCACCCCAGGTGTCATCCCTGAGGGGGTGACAAAATGGCACACTGCGGTGGGCGGCACTTACCACGGGGCCTGGCCTGCAGCGCGCCCGAGCCACATGTCTCCTGGGAGTGATGCGGTGGCTCGGGGCCCTGCACTGCCAGAAATGGCAGCTTGGGGCTTGCGTCCGCCAGGCAGACTCCGTGGGCAGCTCGCCATGGTGATAGCCTAACCTTCAAAGATGGGAGCGCCTGGAGCAGACTCTCAGATGGAAACTGAAGCATATTTCTATAGTGACTTCTTTCTACAGCAGGTGTAGAAAGCATGGCCAGGGATGATGGGAGTTGTACTGCAGCAACATCTGGGGGGCCAAAGGTTCCCCCACACCTGTCCTGCAGCAATGGAGCTGAAGGTTTCCTCTGCAGTAAAAAAAAGTTTCCTCCTCCCCCACTTTTCTTTTGCAGGTGGCAGTTTTAGTGTTGTGCCAGATCCCTCGAACATTCCCCTGGAGGTTTTGCACAGTCGGATGTTTGCCTCTGAGCCTGAAATGGAACAAGTGGTCCTGTTGACCTTCACTGGAAAGGAAGCCATGAAAAGCGCAGGCAGCGTCCTTCACCAAATCCTTGCACTAGGCTACAGGAAGCAGCATGCTCAGACTCCAGGTCATTCCCAGCTTAGAGCCTGTATGATAGAGAACATAGCCTTGATGCAGAAACCCTATATGCACTGTGATTAGGAACAGGGCAGAAATTCATTTCAGTTCATTTTAAAGGTGAACCTATCTAATTTGCACTTTCCAAAAACAATACATGAACCAAAACGCGGCCCTCCTTTAGAAGTCACACTTCTTTGAATTTTGCAATGTAGTTCTCCGGCCAAGTACCAGTAATGTGTACAAAAATGCACTGTATTCGGGGGAAATTGCTTTGCAAAGGTGTATATTCTGCCAAATTGCATGGGGTAAAGGTGTGCATTAGGAGAAATTCACAATACAGTGCTGGTGAATTTTCATGAGGAATTAAATAATAGTAATAATAATAATAAGCAAAAAATGTGGAGTCACTGAAATTGATATATTTCCCCACCCTAATATTGATGTGTGCATTGTGATATGCACATAATTAGGGTAAACATCAAAATAGCCTTGCTGGACCAAACCAAAGACCTATCTAGCACAGCATCCTGTTTCAGCCAATGGCAAGCCAGGTGTCTATAGAAATCCAGGGCATGAGCACAATAGCCCTCCTTTACTGTTCCCCAGTTGACTTGGCTCTCATTGGATGAAGGACTCAAACTCAGATTGCAGATACTGTATATATTATGCATAAAAGTTGGTAAAGGTAACATTAAAATGCATTCTATTTAGAGAAATTGCTTTGCAAAAATGTGTATATTTGGCAAAACTGCACACATGCGAATTTTAGGAGAAATTTGCACAGAAATCCTGATGAAGTTTCACGAACACATTTTTTTAAAAAATTGTAAACTGATGTGCAAGGGTTGAGAACTGAAGTTAAGATTGGAAAGTCATACTGTGATTGGATACCAGGAGAGGGACTATTCCGCAAGGGGGCAAAATAGTAATTCATGCTGGCCATGTCTCTCTCGGCAGTGCTGGAAGACTTGGACCTGCCATTTGAGCTTCTCACTCTTAAGTGGTTGCCCCGCCTCACTCGGATACAGGCTAAGGAAACCACACCCTTCGAAGTGGGAGACAAACGCTGGCAGACAAGTATTGATGCGCTTATGAGCAGCCCTGCCCTCGTCTGTGTGCTGCGGAGGATTGGTGCCTTTGCGGTCCTGGCCGAAATCCTGAAAACACTAACTCCGCACAACAGCAAAGTAAGCTCTGGCTCCGGCTCTCTTCCGAGAGTAATGTCATCAACCCCAGAGACGGCCTTCAGGCAGGCAGCGCTCTTCTTCACCGAGAAGGATTTTGTAGGCGGTGGGTAGCATTTGAAAAACCAAGAGTCCTTTCCCACGGGCTTCATGGCAGGGAGAAGGATGTAGGAACGTTTATATATAATATAGCAGGGTTAAACGTTTCCTTATAATTTACACAGCAGCAAGCGGATTGCTGACTCGTTTGAGTCCTTTTAATAATTATGTATTCTACCTTCGTGCCTTCTTGGTTGTTAATCCCTTTTGTCCCTCTTAAAAGAAAAATACACATGAATCTGAATGATAACAAAATGAACTAGTTTACTGTCAGATAACAAAATGAACTAGTTTACTGTCAGATTCATTGAGTACATACTTAGGTTACAAAAGATATGAACTAGATACAGTGATCCCTCGACTTCCGAATGACCCGACTTCCGAGTTTTTCGAGTTGCGAGGGATCAAAGCGGCTGCCGCTTCTGAATTTTTTTGACTTCTGATTGGAAGCCGCGGCCACTTTAGATGCGGTTTCCTCGAGTCCCGAAGGTTTTTTCGACCTACGAATGCGTTCTACCAACGCATTCCTATGGGGACTCGAGTTACGGTGATTTCGACTTACGAGGATTCCATCGGAACGGATTATCTTCGTAAGTCGAGGGTCCACTGTATTAGATATTAGTGAGTCCTAAAAAGACTCCATCAGAGCATTTACTACTTAACACTTCTACCAGCAGCAGCCTAACCGACCAACAGACCAAACTGACTGACACATAGAGGCAGTCAGTCCTCTCTTAGAATGTTGGATTTGACTGGCATATCCCACAAAGGATAGGGGCAAAAGTAGAATGAGTTGGCTCCACCTGCTGGTGGCCTCCTGCTTTACATCCTCCCTGTTCCAATTGGCACTTCAACAACCATTGTACCAAATTCTTTTTTTGCCGTCCTGCAGAAGACCTTTCTTTAGAAGAACAAGCATCTCTCAGAGGTCTTTGTTGTTTGGATAGGCCTTTGTCTACTGTTCTCTTTGCCAAAAAACCACTGTGGGTGTTTTGTCTTTTTCTTCTTCCTCACAAAATGCCCATCTCCATCCTTTTCCAGATCCCAAACGTCGACCTGCCCTGAAGTACTTGCCACCTCCCCCACAGCACCCCCAGTCTGAAGGTAAGACTTGACCTTGCATCCACTTCTTCAACACATCACATAAATTAATTTTTGGAAGTTGCTACTAGGAAGCCATGGGTTACAAGATCGCTGACCTCCCTGCCCCCCCTTGCCCCCACCTGGAAACAAGGTGGTCAGGCAGCAGGCAGTTTTATGAAACCCTTTGCTCATCCCTGGAATCCCCGCTTTCAAGCCAAAAAAAGTTCCGACCAGAGATTCGCCTCAACTCTGTCGGCAATGTCTGCCACTGTACAACTCCATGACGAGAACCCTTCCTGTTGTTGGTCTTGTGCACTAAAGTCCTTTCACTTTTCTTATTCAGCAGGAGAGACTCACGCAAGCCATGCAGAGTTGCTCTTCCGCTCCATGCAAGTTGGTAAGGAAGCCAAGGCTTAGCAGGCCCTGCTGCTTTCTTGGGGAAAGGTGGATCTGTCAAATTCTGCGTAAAAAGGGCTCCAGCATTAAAAAAAAACCCTAGACTTAAGTGGACTTAAATAAGGCCAGAGGAGAGGCACCATGCTTGCTGTCTTGGAATTTCTTCCTTTGCCTGAATTTATTTCTTTGGAGAAGAGAATATACACCACACTTGCCATCCTGGAATTTCCTTCTTTGGCTGCTCTGCTTATTTTTAGCCAAGCATATGTCTCTAGTGGAGGCTGGTCCATTAGGGTAAATAGGGCACTTTCTCACCAACCTCAGTCTGCCCTAAGCCAACCACCATCTGCCTGCCTTCTTACTTGCAACCATCCCAGGCCCTGGCCCTGGCATTAATGCCCTCCTCCTTAGTTGTCATAAAACTCAGCAGAGGAGGAGGAGGAGTTGATTCTCAGACCCTCCAAGTGTCCCTATTTTCCAGGGACGTCCCTGATTTAGAGAAGCTGTTTCTGATTTGCTCCCAGAATGTCCCGCTTTTCCTTTGGATGTCCCTATTTTCATTGGAGAAATGTTGGAGTGTATGGAATTATTTAACTCCCAAGCTGTCTGAAGGCAATCCTGTACAGGGAAGTTTTTGTAATGTTTAATGTTTTATAATGTGTTTATATATGTTGGAAACTGCCCAGTGTGGCTGGGGCAACCCAGTAAGATGTGTGGGGTATAAATAGTAAAATTAGCATTATGGAATGGGATGTCCCTATTTTCATTGGATAAATGTTGGAGGGTATGGATTTTGCCTGTCATTGACTCTGGCTCCCCCTACAGTTGGCCTCCTGGCCTACTGTCCCACCAGCCCAAATGGGCGCCAGCCACCACTGCATGTCTCAGAATTAAAAATGGGTTTCTTATATGGGACAGCTACAAACAGCCTATTGATCAATAAAGATAAAGCATTGATCATTGTGGGGTTTTGTTTTGTTTTTAAGCCCTAAAATGCTAGTCAATATATTAATGGAGAAAAAGACAGAACTGGAGATTTGTCTCCAGAATTAGTCACGATGCAGCAAATTCAGGATTTCCAACCCTGTGTTTGAAACCTAAGATTAGTTTATTATGCTATGTTATATGGTTTCATTTATGACTCTATTCTTGCAAAGCAGCTGGAAGCGATTTCACAGTATCATAAAAACGTGTCTAAAACAATTGCATCTAGGAGAAGAGTTAAAACAATTACATCTATAAAAACAGTTTCAAATACAATGCAGATACTGACCAGGGGTGATTTTCAGAGGAGAAGCAGCAGGAGGCTGCTCCTTGCCCAGTTTCCTCCAGCTGGGCTCTGGGACTGGTAGGAAGCCTGGCTGAAGGAAAAACAATATGGGTAAGGGGTTGCAGGAAAGAAATGACTGGCACGGGGGGGGGGGACACAGTTATACATCCCATTTCTGTTGCAAATGCCCACCTGCTTTCATGCATTCATATTAGGAAGCAGAGTTTCAGTTCCTATAGAATAACATAGCATAACATTGAGCAAAGAAACTTAGAGAAAAGCTTTTAAAAATAGTCGACTAGGAATGAGCAATCCCTCCACCCTGCAATAAATAAATATATCACTGTCCTTTTTGAAAGCTATGAACAGGAACCCCATATCGGTGATTTGCTGCAGAATTGTAAACAAGAGCAAAGTGTTTGACCACATAACCATAGCAGTGATCACACTTCTGCTGCTGCCTTTTTAAAAACCTAGATTTTTTACCCATGAGATGCCACAGTGAGAGGAAAAAGCATTGCTCTCTTTGTGATTTTACTTTTTTTACACACTGGCTGTGTTGAGTAATCATGAAGCCAATGCAGAGTGAGGGCATGCTTTCCTCACTGCATTGATCAGAAGCCAAGCAGAGCTTAATGATCTCTGTTGCCAAACTATGGACAGGTGGCAAAACGTGATGAAAACGAGGGTGGGAGCTTTTGTGGAAAAACTCCTTCCGAAAAGCCCCCTTGTGAGCTGGCAAAGTGTGCTGGCAAACTGCTACTTTAGCTCTAAATAAATCTTGTAAAGAACTGAGAAGATTGCTAAAAGCAATCCAAGACACTCAAGGGAAGGAAGTTACAAACCTCGAGGAGCAAGTTTAGAAGAGACACTGACAAATGACATCATTTTCCAGCATGGAGTATTCTCACTAGTCTGAATGAATGTTATGACTAGATCATATGCTGCCTACAAGAAATCTAAAAAATATATAAGTTTTTGAAGGGAATCGTGAAATATTAAATTCCACGTCTATCGAGGCATATGACTCACATTTGCTAGAAAGACTGTAAAGGCTTCCCCCCAAAAACATAGCAGGTTTTATTTTTAAAAAATCAAGGTTGTGAATCAGTGTGAAGAGCCAGATTTGGAAAGAACTAAACCAGGGACGAGGAACACCCCCCCCTCCCATGCCTGTTGGAGGCTGCATTCCCTGGGGGTAATCTTTGGAGAGGCACATGGTGTGGTGGGGGCAAAGTTTTCTATGGTGGAAATTTCCATTCTGTGACCTGCTGCCACCCGCAGTCAGCACACAACTTGTTAGAATCAACACACTGGTTTACTGCCTCTCTCTCCCCCATCCACCGCCCCTGGGAGAGCTAGGCCATTGTTCTGCTGGTACAATGCTCCATAGTGCAATACCTTTACACCCTCCTTTTGTTGATCTTTTGTACAGGAGCCCAAATCCTCTGCACTGTGCTGCTGCTCAAACCAGGCACATGGACCCGTAACCTAGCAAGGATCCTCCGGAAACTGGATCTAGAGAAATTCAGCCTGGTTGGAATGAAACACATAGACCTCACCCCAAAAGATGTCAAGGCACTCCTCTCGTCTGAAGCTAAGCAGGTTTGTTGGAATAAAAAACCAAAGGGCATCAACATAAGAGCAATACATCTGGCTGGGCACTGTGAGAAAAGGGTGCTGGGCTAGATGAGTCATTGTCATAAGAAGAGCATAAGAAGAGCCTGGTAGGTCGGGCCAGTGCCCCATCTAGTCCAGCATCCGGTTCTCAAAGTGACCAACCAGGTGCCCATAGTTTAAGTAGGACCTGGCTGCAGCAATGTTCTCCCCTCCTGCAGTTTCTAGCAACTGGCATTCAGAGGCATAATGCCTCAAGCAGCAGGGTGGATTTGATTTAAATCAAATTGATTTAAATCACGATTTAATCACTAGTCAGTAAGACTTGATTTAAATATTTTTTTTACAGAAAGACTTGTTCTTGCTGGTATAATCTTAATATTTACAACCATATGAAGGTTTCATTTTTGGAATAATAAATTTTCAGAGTAGTTTTTACAGTTATATCAAAAATTACTGATTTGGTTATACTACTAGAAATACATAGACAGATAATTATGAAATTATGGTGAGGTTTAATAAGTTAACTGTTTATATTTGGACAACTTTTCTGCTGTACTTTATTGGAAGGAGAAAAATAATCATTTCCTTAATAACCATTTAAACAATTTATTTAACTAAAACAATAACATGATAGCATATGTATCCATGTTTGTTAACTGATGTGGTTAAACATTTTTTTTAAAAAAACTTAGACTGAGTTTTAGCACACTTGATAAACTTAAAACAAATCCTTATTTCCTGATGAATAGCCTTTGGACTACAATGTAACTTAAGTAGACTATATTTTAGAAAGATTTTTCCTCCAAAAGCATTTTATTTTAAAAATCCAATTTAAATAAAAAAAATCCGATTTAAATCAAAAAAATCTGATTTTTTAAAAATTTTTTTAAAAAAATCATTGATTTTTATCCACCCTGTCGAGCAGTGTAGGTGGACTGCAACCGTCAGGAGCCTTCTCCTCCATGAATTTGTCAAGAGTAGAGAGACTACAGAACATGAGAGGTGGATGAACTGGGCATAACAGAGTTCTGTATGTCATTTACAATGCTAGTCTTTTCAGGTCTCAGACCTAGCTTTTAATATCAACCTACAGCATGGAACCTACTTTTCATTTTCATTTTATCTTTATTGCATTTTCCCTTCTCTCTCTCTTTCCCTCCACCTTCCTTTTGTGTTTGATTGTCTGCTTCCTTCTTCTTCCCATTTTCTTTGGGCGCTTCCAGACCTCTGCTGTTTTTGGGATGCGTTTTGAGCTCAAAGGCAGCGAATTCAGGTCGTGCAATTAAAGCGAGCTCAGTGTCCTTGAGGAACAAATTCGCTTCCCAAAAAGTCCGGACTTTGCAAAGGCCTACATCATAAGTGTATGAAGCTGCCTAACCCTGCTTCAGATCCTATTTTATTTCTTCATACATAGCAGCTCTTTCTCCCTTCTGCCTCTTAATATGTTGCGATTTCCTGAATTAACTCTGGGAAAGAAATAACATGGATAAAATATCAGTAAGGCACCTTACTCCAAAAATACAACAGGTTATTTCCAACTAAATCCTACTCAGAGCAGACCCACTGAAATTAATGGGCAAAGCCCCTTAACTTCAATGGGTCTACTCTGAGTAAGACTAGCATGAGATACTACCCATTGCTGATATCTAGTAAGTTTTTTTTTAAGTTTATGATAGAACTGGATGCTAAAAATATATATGATGATACTGGTGCCTAGGATTCTTAAATATAATTTTAAAATTATACCATAAGGTGAGTAAGATGGGACATAATAGAGGTGTATTAATTATGCAAGGCGTGGAGAAAATGGGAAGAGAAAAGCTTTTCTCCTCTCTTAATGCTAGAATTCAGGGACATCCAAGGAAACTGAATGTTGGAAGATTTCGGAGAGACAAAAGGAAGTACTTCTTCACATAATGCATATTTAAACTATGGAACTTGCTCCCACAAGAGGCAGTGGAGGACATCAACTTGATGGCTTTAAAAGAGGATATTTAACAAATTCAAGGAGGATAAATCTAACCAATGACCATCAGCCACAATGGCTAAATGTGCTACCTCCACTCTTGAAGGCAGTATGCCTCAGTAGAGAGCTGCTGTACCTAGGTCCTGCTTTTGGGCTTCCCACAGACATCTGGTTGGAGACCTCATGTTCTAATACAAAGATTATTTTCAGGTTTACTGTTAGGCGACTTTGAGTACTTATGTAACATATTGTGAAAAAGTGACTCATGCAAGCTATCAATAAGTAGAATTTTTTTAATGGTTCGGTTTTCTTTACCATCAGCAATCGGCTATGAATCATGAGGAAGCAGGTTATCACAGTCATCCGACAGAGATCTTTTATATTCTTCATATAGCTCAGTGGTAGAGTATCTGCTTTGATCCCTAACATCTCCAGTTAGGGCTGGGAATGTCCCCTGCCTGAAACCTTAGAGACCTACTGCCCATCACTGCAAACAATAATGATCCAAACAGGCCAATGGTATGACTCAATACAGTGAAGGGCTGTATCCCAGTGGTAAAGCACCTGCCTAGCAAGCTGAAAAACCCAGGTTGGATCACCAGCTGCTTCAGGTAGAACTGGGAGAGTCTGCCAGGCATTGTAGACCCTGTTGAGCTAGAGAGACCAACAGTCTGATTCAGTATAAGGCAACTTCGTAGGTTCCCTAGGTTGAGAACGAAATTTTCCAATGGGGAAAGACTGTGGTTGTAGATAGAAGGTCCCAGGTTCAATCCCTCCCATCTCAAGGTAGGGCTGAGATCGTCCCCTTTCTGAAATCCTGGAGAGCCAGTGGCAGTCAAAGCAGACAGTACTGAGCTAGGTGTGTCAATAGTCTGACTCGATAGAAGGCAGCTTCCTATGTTTTGGGGAAAGGGCCACAGCTCAGCGGTAGAGCATCTGACTCAATATAAGGCACCTTTGTATGTTCCTAGGCTATGAGATAAAGTCCTGAGCTATACAAATCTTATTGTAATGTAATGCAATAAGCTGTGGGCTTCAGATTAGTTCAGCCTCCCAAGAATTGCAGCATCTCTTCCTCAGTTTCTTTTTCGATATCGTCACACCACCTAAAACATTTATGTAAACTTTATGGCGTCGTTCACATTGGAGTATCTCCCCTCTCAAGCCAAGGAAGGCGCTTGCATCTTCTTAGGGAGTCTTTAATCTTTATGTATCTTTAATCTTTATGTACGACTCTCTGTAAGTCCCAAACCACTAAATTAGAGATCTAGTATTACAAGAATGTATGATGCTGATGCTGAATCATTTATGAAGCATTTAAGTTTCTCAAACTGATTGAAATCTTAAGATTCATATTCTATAGAGGAAAAGCACTGCTTGCCAATGGGGCTGACTTGCTAAGAGTTGGGGACACTGGTGGGTCAGAAATGAGAGTTGAGCATTGGTTTCATCACAGGGGAAGAAATGCCTGTGGGCAGAGTCAAGGGATAGAGAAAGGTGAGCAGAGTCAGGGTGTGTGGCTTGTCTAGATCTCAGAATTTGGGGACATCAGCTGTCATTGACATGATAGCACTGTTCAATCCTGGTCAAGCCAAGAGTCAGAACAGGCCAGGGGTGTGGAAGGCTTATTGTTGCCTAAGTAGAGGTTACATCATACATTTAAAGTACTCTTACACCACTTCAACAGTCATGTTGTTGTTTAGTCGTTCAGTCGTGTCCGACTCTTCGTGACCCCATGGACCAGAGCACACTTTAAAAATCATAGCTTATCCCAAATAAATAGTTTGCTGAGTGTGTTGGTAATCGTAACTCTGTGAGGAGTCTTCTAACAAGTCTCAGCACCCTTAACTACAATTCCCAGGGTTTTTTGGAGGGAAGCCATGACTGTTGAAGTGGTATAAGAGTGGGTGGTGTGGATGTGGTCAGAATCCCTATCTGAATAGAGCCTCTTCCTGTTGGAAAGAGCCACTCCTTTACCTTCACAGCTCTCCCCTGCATCCCTGGTGGTTCATTACAGATTCACCTACTACCTGGGCCTTTTCCCACTGAAGGTGCCAGAGACAGAACCTGGGACCTTCTTCATGCAATGCATGTGCTCTACCATTGAGCTATGGTCCTTCCCATGAAACGTCTCCCAGGCCGCTAGACACAAGTGGTGAGGAGCACCCTTAAACACAACAAGCCACATATTATGCAGGAACAGGCAGAGAGCTAGAGGCTCCACACCCTGATCCTAGCCCTGGCAGCCCCTTGTTCTGGAGCCCCAGAATTGGCAGTGCAGAGGGCTACATGAGATCATAAGAGACTGTAGCCATCATTTAACTATGCACCGTGTGAAGGACAACTCTATTTTGTCTGCCCTGTGCTCATTGCAGCTGAGCAGGTAGACTGACCAGGTGGGAACTGACTCTAGGATGTAGAGGCAGCTCCCTTGTTAGCTTTTGACAAAGCAGGAAATTGCCAAAGCACATTGGTTCAAGCTTCTTGGCAGGCAGAGTATGACACTGGCTTGTGGGACTTGCCATTGGCTGGCTGCGCATGGAAGATGTGGCACCAGAAAGAAAGGGCACACATTATTAAATTTGCCTGCTTTGCATGTTATGGCCAGGTTGCTGTGTGGGTCAGCAGCCCTGAGACAATGCAAGCTGAGGAGAATGTGCCAGTATGGAAACAGAGTTTGCATCCTGCTATTATCAGTAAAGTTGCATACACAGATATTAGGAGAAATTTGCACAAAATTCTGAAGAAGTTTCATGAGAAGCCTTGTTTTTTCAAAAAAAAAATGCAAACAGATGTGGAAATTGCAGAGAACCGAAGCTGAGATTGGGAAAAGGAAGATGTGAGAGAAACTGAAATTGACAGATTTGCCTATCCCATGACTTTATTGACTCAACAGCCCCCCTCCTTATGTCTAACTGGGTATAAAATATTCTCCTTTTTCTAAACCTCCTTTCTTTCCTTTCACTTGCTGCCATGGAACTGTGTGCTAGGCTTTAGCTAGCTGTTGCATGTTTGCTTAGCTTAGCAGTCCCTATTTCTGTCCAGGATGCAAAGCTTCTATAAGCCTCTCTTTTATTTTCTGTCCAGGACCCTGCTGCCTTGGAGGCTCACTCCAGCTACCTAACTTCAGGTTCCTCCTTGGTCCTCTGCCTTCAGCGACAAAATGCAGTGAAGAAGCTCCTGGACTTGCTAGGCCCTGAAGACCCCAAGGAGGCTCAAGCAGCTAATCAGTTCTTTTGGAGAGCTCAGTATGGCCACAGCTTAATCCATAATGGGTTTTATGGTGAGCTTGCCTGTTTAGGATCACTCAGAAAGCTCCCACTTGAAATAAGTAGTTTTTTTATGGAAAGATTCTAGATATTTAAATGTTAGAAGGAATTGCTTTCTGTTCCGACCTGTGCTTATCACATGCAGCGCTGTTTCCCTTCTGCTGCAGTTCAGCTTCTGACAAAAACCACATAATTTGTCTCACTGTCTGCTGTGGCAGAATTTTATACAATTAATTGTGTTATTATTATGTTATTTCACAAACTTATAGTTTGAGTGCAAAGGAAATGTAATGCAAATGGGAACAAGTAATCAACTGTGCATCATTTGTGGACTAAAACAAACAGCAAATACCCATCGTATTCGCTAGATTCATTTCTATTCCAGATGTGGGATACTTAAACAAACTTTCTGGTCCCATTTTGGTCCCATTTTGGTGGGAATTCTCTGACATCCCTACTCCGAAGTAAGTCTCATTGAATTCATTGGGGCTTATTCCAGAGTACAAAGTATGCATAGGGTTTAGAAGCAAGTGCTGTCCAAAATGGCTCCTTGACATTGTGGGTGTCAGAGTGACGTGGTCTCATATTATAGGAACAGCTTAGAATCATCTCCCTTAGGTAAACAGCATCTCCACCCCCCAAAAAGTAAGGTGGAAGCCTATTTCCATGGAACAATTCTCCAGGCAGAGATGGCAAGGCTCCTCCTCACCCAGATCTGTTGCTAAGGGACACACGGCCTCTGCGGAGTCCTGCTACTAAGGGTGACAGCTCCCATTTTCAGCTCCACAGAGCTTTCATTCAGGCACACCATTTCCGCCTAGATCTGTGCTCTACGGAGACAGAAGCTTGTGCATTGTCAGCAGTGGAAGTGGGTCAGATTAAAGGGTGGTTTTTCCTGCTCAGTCTCCATGTTCACAGAGAAGACGTTCCCCCCATGATGATGGTGGTGATTATACTATCCCTGCACATGGAAAGCTAGTACATCAGGGAGAAAATTAGGCTACTTTCTCCCTGACATGCTAGCTTTCCGCAGGTAGGGAAATTCCCATGTGGAACAGTCCTCAAGTAAGCCATCTTCCCACCTGCATTTCAAAGTGCTGTTGTGCCAGCAGGTGTAAACTACCACATATACTTTCCCTGAATGTGTAGGGAAGCCTTCAGACCCTGGGGATATATAAAGAGGGTGTTGTTTGCCTTATCCCTACTGAGTTTAATTCCACTGTTGCTGGCATGAAAAAAATATATATCCAGGCCTTCCTATTTACACGTGGAGAAAAGAACTAAAGATAGTGTTATTATGTTGGACCGAGGCGCCAAAATGATTTCATTTCCTGATAACTCCGCTGCATTCAGCAGGCACAACCCCCCGCCAGGTATCTGCCGCAGCTTCGCTCGATGCCCTGCTCTGAGTTTTCCAACACTTTATTTCTTGGCTGCAAAGAGGAAGAAAATGGTGACATTGTGTTGGTGTGGAGAACAAGCCGAGTCACAATAGAGTGAAGTCAAAATAGCAAGGAGACAATGAAACTGTTCTCGGCGTAATAGGTTTAAATGTTTGCTGTTACAGTGTATAACAGCTGCCCTTTAAAGCAATTTCTCCAGGAATCTGTGTGCCATCAATCATCCCGAGAGAGGAGCAGGAACAGAGACAATGTTTAATTCATGGGCTGATAGAATCATCTCTTTGTATTTATCTCTCTTAGGCTCTACATCGTATTGGGTTGCTGTGCGGGATGTGGAGCTGTTCTTTCCAGAAGGGCTGTGTGGGGCTGGGCACCCATCTCTGGAGGGAAAGGAGGTAGGACCCTCCTCATTCCTGATGTTCATCCTCGATAGCTGGAGCTCTCACCAATCTGATTTCTCTCTTTTACCATTACCTCCTTTTGCATCTGTTATCTTTTCCATTCCCACGGCCTCATCCAAACACGCCTTCCAAACTCAGCTAACCAAAGGCTACCATCCACTCCAACCTTTGCCAACCTGGTGCTCTCCAGATGTTATGGTCCACAACATCTGGATTGCACTAGGTTGGCAAAGCCTGACTTATTCCCACTGATTCTGCAGGCAGGGAGTTTTCAGACAAACCCTCTCGGGCATTGAAAGTGTGTGGATGTTTGTGTGTGTGTCGTAGGGCCGTGCCAACCTTCTCTGCCCCCGATATTGAGGTGCATTCTGGGTGGCATGCAGCAACTGCGTGAAGCGGCCCTCTGTGTGTATAGATGTACACACAAAAGTGAGGGCCATATATCAGTGGCAGAGTGTCGGCATTTCACGCAGGTTTGGGATTGATCCCAGGTTCAATATCTAGCATCTCTAGGTAGGGGTGACAATGAATCCCGTCTGGAATCCTGGAGACCCACTGCCATTCAGTGCAGATGACACTGCGCTCGATGGACCAATGGTCTTCCTTAGCACGAGGCAGCTCTGTACCCTTCCAGTCATGATGGCGGGACCCTGACTGGCCCAGGATCCCCCAGGATGTGGAGAAGCTCTTACGTGTTTACAGCTCTAGACACATGGCAGCCAAAATACCCAGTAATGCAGGCATGGCGAGGGCACGGCCAGGCAGCACGAACCCGCAACCCGCTTGTGTCTGTTCCACATCTTTCAACACAAGAGGGTGTTTGTGTGGACCTCCCTTAGAGGCTTTCAGCAATGTGGCAAAGACCCAGGAATCTACACTCTTAATGAAATTCACTGGCCAAGTATGTGCCGTGTAGATTTCTTGGTTCTTTGCTGAAAGCCAACAGATTTCATAGCATGCGCACGCACAGATAATGGAGTATGAAATTTAGGTTGTGTACCAAGACAACTGCTCAGACACCAGGAGGTATGGTGTAAAATTATCATTGCCCATGGTTTACACATTCATTATTCTCTCCCTCCACAGTCCCTGATCAAACAGTTTTTCAGGCTTCTCTAGTGCTTTGATCTGTATCTATACTTGAAAAAAAACCAAAGTTAGTCCCAGAAGCATGGCCATTGGCCAGGGTTGATGTGTGGGTGCCTTTTGGGTTGACTGTCATGAGTGCCTATTATCCCATGTTTGTATTGGGTCACATAGTTCTTCCTTTCAACGCCTGGATTGGTTTTGCTGTCCCCCAGCCCCCCAGTTGTCTCTTAAAAATGTGAAAAATAGATGCATGTTATTCAGCGTGTGCTCCTGTAGCCTTAAAAAGGCAAACGGTGCAAGGTTGGCATTAAAGAGTGAAATCAACTTTTTATTATGTACTGCAGTAACAAAGAATATGGAATCCCAATATATATTGACAGGCGAACTTTATGGAGTGCTGGGCAGGTGCTTTGCCAGGCAGTGCAGGATCAAACCCCAAGGAAATCAGGGACAACAAACCCTCTCATCACTCCTGTGGCTTTTGCAGGACGGCAGATGATGCATGGATTCCTAGCAGAGTTGTGGGCAAGCCCTTTTGACTCCTTCTACCAGCGTTGATCTGTCTCCCGGCAATAGTGGCTCATGTGATGTGTGTTGCTATCTCTCTCTCCCTCTCCCATCTCCCCTGCAGATCTGCACTGTTGCGTCTGACCCCACAGCCTGCCTTGAGATCGACAAACAGCACAGGCTTGTGAAAAGGGAAGCGAGAAGGCAGCTCAATTTACTGGGCCCTGAGCAGCCACAGACTCTAGGTAAGGAAATGTACAATTCCCTCCTCATTATATGAGCCTAAAATGATTATTGATTAATTGGGTAGCAAGACAAAAAAAAACCAAAAAAAAAAAAACCAGAGGCAGCCTTGGTATTGACATCTAGAGAATGAGAATTGCTGCTTAGAATGGGGGAGGGGGTGTAGTTCAGCCTTTAACTCATTGAATGCTGAACCCATCAAGTACCAGGAGTTGGGAGTCTGTTAAAAAGTGTGGGGTCCCTCCACCCCTCTTTACTCAAAAATACATGGATGCTTGATGGCTTCCTGATCACAGCATTCAGATTGTTAAAAAAAAAAAAGTCCAAACTCCCCAGAGCAGCTCCTTGCATTTGGGTCTTACAATTGGTCACTTTTGGGTGATCTTGCAAAGTGCCCATTTCCCCCAACTCTGTGTTTTGTAGCTCACAGGTTAGATCTGTCTGTCTCACTCTGCCCACCCACCCACCCCATCAATTATTTCCAGTTCAGAAATGTACAGTAGTATGGAGGTCACCCACTTTTTAAAGTCCATGGATCTGAGTGAGTCCTCACCCCCCATGAGCCCCCACAGAGAGTCCGAAGTGAAGAGACTGACTAGACAGACAGACAGACAGAGACAGAGAGAATGCACACCACTTGGTGTAAAAGTCATACCCAGCAGAATAAACATGAACCTTGAACAGCACATAGAGCTATAGTGAGAGTGTGGGAGAGAGGTTCACTCTTCCAACTTCCTCCTTCGACTCTATGTACTTTTTGAGTCAGGAAGTTAATAACCACCCTCACTACCTCATGATCAAGGTGGCATGGAGTGGGTGTGCAGGTGCTGAGAGGCTTAGTGCATGGCAGGGAAGACTGGCTCAATGGCACCATGGTGCCCATGTTATGGCGCCAACAGGATGGTGTGCCGAAGCCAGCCGCCGGATGCAGCCGGAGCCTAGGTTTAACGGACTGCGTCAGGAACAGCCAAAGTCAGGTATCAGTACCGGGGTCAAGAGAAGCCGAAGTCAGGAGCAGTCTGCGTTAGGAACCAACCGAGGTCAGGTACACAGGATCAGGAGCAGGATGAGCAGGCACAACCACATGCTTCAGCACAGCAGTTGCAGGTGCTGGTGAGGGAAGCAGCCGGCCTTCCTTAAGTAGCCAGCTCATCACCACGCCTTTTACAAGCTGCAACTGCCTCCAATTGCTCCCTCCGTTTCTCAGCTCTACGCTCTACAGCTGAGATGGGAGGAGGGGAGGGGGCCCTCCGGCTCCTCTCTTCACAAGGGCCTGATTCTGGCTAAACTTCTTCCTCCTCCTTTTTCTGGCCTTCCCTCTTCCCTATCTGCTTCTTCCTCTTCTGAGGAGTGTCACTACCAGTCTTCTTCAGGTAAGAATCCCTCCATTTCTCTGGACTCTTCTGTGGTTGCCGCTTCGCCTAGGTGGGCTTGCCACCACTCCTGCTCATCTGGTGCAACCCTGACAGCCCATGGGTGCTACTTTGAGAACCCCTGCTGTAGCAGAACTGAGTGGCAGAGCTGTTCCTGGATTCACATTGGGCAGCAGGCAGAGGGGGCTGCACACCTGAATGCTTATCCATGAGAAATGGATGCCCCCCATCACCCGCCTCATATCTGCCATTTAGTTCTGCTGAACATGTAATGAAATCTTTGCTCTCCCATTTGAGTGCCTCACATAAATGATCCCTACTTTGCCCCGGTACTGCCTCTTTTCAGGCTCTTGAGTAGTAATGCAGTAAATGGAATGGCAGTGGCATAGCAGCTGTCAGATCCTTTCCAGAACAGGATTCTTCAGGGGAAACTGGTGCTGTTTGCTGGTAAACAGGGCGCATTTTCCTGCTCTGAATCAGGCTTGGCCACTAGAGGGAGAGATTGCACACCCAAGAGCTTGATGTCCTTTGGATTTGGTTCAATCCCCTCTCCTGCAGATATATGAGCAGATGTAGCATTTAATGGAAATGTGGAACATTCCAAATTGAAAATTGAGTTAACTGAGTATTTGATTTTGGGAATATATATATATGCATACAGCTGGATAGATATCGGTCTTTCTCGGATACAATGGTAAATTGGACAAGAAAAATAGTATGTGATAGGGTTCGAACGGCTGGAGCTCACCAAGAGATCAGTTAGATATTTGATAGTTCCCCTCCATTCGCTTCCAGAGTGCTCTCAGCTTTCTGTGCTCTGCCAAGCCACCTGCCTGATCCTTCCAGAGACATCCCTGTGGAAGGCGAGCCCCCCGCCCTACCTGGTTCTGCTGGAGCGACTGATTGGCCAAGGCTTCCTGGTGACGGGGGCACGGCTCACCACCATGGACGAACCGCGGGCCTGCTTCATCTCTGCAGTCCTGAGTGCGACCGACAGGGAGGCGCCCGTCATGGTAGGCCAACTCATAGGAAGGGCCCTGATACTGAGTCCGATCATCGCTCCAGTCTTCAGTATTATCCACACAGACTGACAGCAAAACCCTGCCATTAGTGTTGGACCACAGCTTCCATCATCTGTGACCATTGGCCTTGCTGGCTGGGGCTAGTGGGAACTGGAGATCAGCAGAATCCATGGGGATGCAGATCCCTTATAGCATGGGTCAGCAAACTACGGTCTGTGGGCCGGATCAGCCCAATTGCCTTTTAAATCCGACCCGCGGATGGTCTAGGAATTGCTGCGTGGATCACCAGCACGCATGTTCTTTCACTCTCCCTCCCTCTCCCTCACACGGCAGTGGCGGCACCTCCTCCCTCCCTCCCTCCTGGCTTCTCCCCACCCTGCCTAGAGGAGGAATGGGGCTGGGCTTTGTTGGTGCCAGCCCCTCTCCAGAGCCCTTTCGTGCGCCACTCATCATACCGCCACCGCCAGCCCCTGCCACTCACAGGACACAGGAGCCGCGGTTGGCTAAGCGCCTCTCGAGCGACCGCCATTTAAAGCAGCCCCTCTCCGGAGCGTGCCGCTCATCGTCCCTCATTCATTTTTTCCCTCCAAAATATAGTCTGGCCCCCCACAAGGTCTGAGGGACAGTGGACCGGCCCCCTGCTGAAAAAGTTTGATGACCCCTGCCTTATAGCCAGTGTCCATCAGGGCAACTGGGGCTCTGCCCCACCAGCCTCTCTTACAACTGGTCCAGGAGGGTGACTTTGCCTGTCAGCTTCCTCCTCCTTGGCCTCTGTGTTGTCCTTGCAGATCTCAGCAGGGAGGATTGGGGCAAACATAGAATGAGTGGACTCTGCCTGCCATTGGCTCCGGTGCCACCTACTGCTAGGCTCCCTGCCTTCTGCCATGCCACTTTCAGTGGATGCCAACCACCACGGCTCATACATTCTCTAGACTAGGGTCAGGCAGGAGTCTTTTCCAGATATACCTGGAACTTGGGACCTTTCGGATGCAGTCTATGTGCTCTAACACCGAGCTGCAGCTCCTCCCACAAAGCTCCCCTCTTCCATCTAAGCAGCACTGCTTAGTTATTTACAGCTTATTATACTGATGGGCCCATTTGGTTTCTTCAGGCAATAGTTAGCTGGAGCCTCGATGGTCAGACGAAATGTACCACTGAATATTAGTTACTGCCAAGGAGCAGAAATGGAAGAGGGCTCCTGCCCCGCTTGTGGGCCTCACAAATGAGTTCTCCACTTTGCCACAGCAATTTGCAATCTTTTAAAACAATCCTCATGAAAATGTGCCAGCATTTTGTGTGCGAATTTCTCCCCAAAAACACAGTTTTGTATGTGGTTTTGACTGATATACACATTTTTGCATGTGTTTCCCTTTTTGTGCACTCTTTCATAATATACCTGTAAACTTTTTTTTGTACATACTGGTACTGGTTGGAGAATTGCATTGCAAAATGCACAGATTTTGAAAGATAGCTGTGTTTTGTTGTTGTTGTTTTTATTTTGGAACATATGCTATTAATTCCCCAGGAATCCATCCCTGTATCTAGCGTTATTATAGGTATTTAAGAAGTGCTAATAGCAAAGTGTCCTAAAATGCATTGCTAACTGAAGGCTGCTGAACATTAAGAGACCACAATATATTTTTGCGGGGTGTGTGTGTGTGTGAGTGATTCCTCCAGTTAATACAGCCTCAAATGTTCCCTTCAGCCTTAGCATGGAAGTTATTTTTAAGAGCGGAATGTTTAATCAGCAGCAGCTGTTTTAAGGTACATCTGTGCAGGAGAGCAATTACATCGTTCACTGAGCAATTAGATTTGGTTTTGTAACCTGGGGACACTAGTAAGGCCTCCACCACAAAGGTGGAAACCCAAAGGTGTGGGGAGGCAGGGGGAAGTCTTGCATTAACTTGTCCACCGAAGGGAAGGACCTGTCATGCTTCCAGCCACAGCGATCGTATCTGAGCCAAAGGGAATCTTTCTCCTCTCCTCTCCTCTTGCCAAACAGATCCTTGTAGGGGGTCATCAGTGGTACAAGTTTCCCTGGCATTGTGAAGTGTGGCAACTGCAGATTCGCCATGCAGCAGGCTGGTCTTCTCGCACCGCTTCCCCCTTGATTTTTATGGAGGCTGGCGAGTACCAATCCATCAAAAGGCAACGCCTTTTCCACCCCTCCTAGTTAGAGATGGGGGAAGGAATTCTACTCAGTTTGCACTTAAAAGCCAACCTACCAAATTCACGCTTTCTGGAGCAATGTGCAGGAAAAAACGGCAAATTGCTGCAGAAATCAGAGAAGTGAATTGAAGATTGGAAAAATAAGAAATGCCGAGAACCCACATGAACCAATCCTTCCATCCGTACCTCTGGTGCACCACTGGGTGTTTGGGTGAGAAAAACAGGAAGCCCACTGGAAAACTGTGTGTAAATAATGGGTGCCTTTTGGATGGAGTAGACTACATTACTGCCACCCAGCACAACATGTGACATCAGATGCTCATTGGACTCCTGGCAAAGTGCTTTCACTGGATGCCTGTAGAAGGCAGCTCACATTCTCTTTTCTCTTTCAGTGCTCTCGGTTACTGAAGGGCACCTGCCTGATCATTGCAGCCCAGCGAGACAATGCAGTGGTTTGCTTTGATGCCCTGCTGAGCAGGTAAGCAAGAACATCACTGTCCTGTTAACTCACTCACCTCATCACTTGTTTTTGGGACTACCAGGCCAGAGGAAAGATCCAGCTAGTCAGCCCAGTATGCTGACTCCAACAGGGAGCAGACAAATGCCCGGCAGAACTTCACAGGCAAACAGCATTGCCAGTTTTTTTTAAACCAGACTCTGTAGCTGTGCCTTATAAGAGTGCCTTGTGTGATGTCCCTGCTTGACGTGGCTAGGGCCATTTTCAAAGTGCCCAAACACCATTCTGGGAGGCAGGTGGTGAAAGCAGCTAGTCTCCACTAGGGAGGGAAAGAAATTCAATTCGCTTTGCATTTTAATGTGAATCTGCTTCTGTTGCACTTTCCCAAACATTTGCACACCAAAACACAGCTAACCTTTAGAATTCACACTTCTTTGAGTTTTGTGATACAGTTTTCCAACCCCAAAATGTGCAAATGAGGGGAGAGTGTGCATAAAGATGCATAATTAGGGGAAATAACTTACAAAAATTCATTGCAGCCAGGAAAATTACATGCAAACATTGGGGGGAAATGCTGGCTAAGTTTTGTGAGGATTTTTGTCTTGGTAAACAAATTGCAGTTTGCTGCAGAAATATAACAAGCTGAACCTAATAATGGAAAAGTGAGTAATGGAGAAACACCATTCCGTCCATCGCTACTCCCAACTAGTATCCCTGCTTCATTTTCTTTGGCTGAGCGCCCCCTCCAGGAGCCCATCCTGCCCATTGCCCTGACCCTGCGGCAAATTCAGAAGTGCAGGGTCACTGCATGACAGTTTCAGCCCCACTCCCTGACAGCCACGTCCCCTTCTAAGATTATGCAATAACCTTATAATTGTACAGTTATACAATAATAGTAATTAGGGATGCATTGCAATGATTAATGCAGATCTCCATGCGTTTCCTTTTGGTTAGACCTATTTTTTTCTGTGCAAATTATTTGGACTGCTTGAGTTGAGTTTTCCCTGAGGTCCCATTGTACGCAACAAAACGTACACACCGTTCTCCTTGTGTTTTCTGTGCCCCTAAATGCTTAGGCTTTGGAGCATACAGTGGCTAAAAAGCTGTACTTACTGAGTGACTCTTAGGATGCTAGAGACAGGGACTCTGCAGGGACCCTGCTGCAGAAATAGTCTTCAACCCTGAGCTGCCCAGTGTCATCCTTGCCAGGCTCTCAGGAGCCCCCAAGGAAGAAGAAGCCCTAAATCCATTCCTCTCTCCCTCCCTGCCCCTCCCACTTCCTCTTTGCCACTAAAGCAGAGGTGGGGAACTCTTTTCAGCCTGAGGACCACATTGCCTCATGGGCAACCTTCACACCCCAATCTCCAAATGGTGTGAGATTCCAGGCGTGCTTACCAGGGTCTGTGTTTCCTTTTGGACAGGGAGGCCCAGCAGAGACTGTAGTGTCTTTATGATATATGGTTTATTTATACATAGATACAACCTGAGCCTACATGGAGAGAGTGCAGAGCCTTCACATCCCAAAAGGGGCCTGTTCCTTCCATTGCAGCATCCTCAAATTCCAAGGGTCCCCAAACATCTTGTTTAACCCATTCTGCAGCATAAAACAAACAGCCCACCTTGAGCTCTGCACCCACCCCATCTCAAGCTTGCAAAACTGACACTTTCCCCTTGTTCGCCTACTGGAGTCCTAAACTGAAACTTTCGTCTTACTAATGGTCCCCCATTTGCGGCTGGCACAGCCTTTGCTTTGCTGATGGCCAATCTTGATGGGTCATGACTCTGAATTCAATTCTTAATGGCTTATCTCCAGGTGATTCTCTGGTCGGGGTGCGGGCGACACCACGTTTAGCCTGTATTTTTACACTGCTAAATTCAATGTCTGGCACGTTCTCTTAATACTCCAAGTATTGGCTAAAGGTAAAGGTAAAGGGACCCCTGACCATTAGGTCCAGTCGTGTCCGACTCTGGGGTTGCGGCACTCATCTCGCTTTATTGGCCGAGAGCCGGCTTACAGCTTCCGGGTCATGTGGCCAGCATGACAAAGCCGCTTCTGGCAAACCAGAGCAGCACACGGAAACGCCATTTACCTTCCCGCCGGAGCGGTACCTATTTATCTACTTGCACTTTGACGTGCTTTCGAACTGCTAGGTGGGCAGGAGCAGGGACCGAGCAACGGGAGCTCACCCCGTCACGGGGATTCGAACCACCGACCTTCTGATCGGCAAGCCCTAGGCTCTGTGGTTTAACCCACAGCACCACCTGGGTCCATGTATTGGCTAAATCCTAACAATTACTAAATCTAGGAAAAACAAAAACAAAAAATTAAAAAAATCCTTCCAGTAGCACCTTAGAGACCAACTAAGTAGTACAGGTGCCTTGCACCCACAAATTCTGGTACCCAAAACCTATAACAATTGGCTGCATCCCAGCCATGCAAAACCCAGAGGTTTCTGCGCACACCACTTGCCATCCAGGCAAGCGAGCAGCATGATCACAATTCAAGGGCACATTCCAGTCACTCAGGGAGGGTGTGGAGCAGGACTGGTGAGGGGAGAAGCCTGGGAAGAAGGGCTGGGCTGCAGAGAGGGGCTGGGATGCTCCTCCCCAGCCCTTCTTTGCATCCTCTTGGCGTGTGGCCCCCAGAAGGTTGACAAGATGGGAATGTGGGCCCCAAGCTGAAAAACATCCTCCACCCACCACTCCTGGCCTAACAGATTCTCAGGTGAAGCACAGGCAACCTCAAGGCTTTATTTTCTGATGGGGACTTGGAGGGTCCAGCCCACCACCACCACCACCACCTTTGACACAGTGGAAGACCCTAAGCACAGAAAACATGAGTTGCCCTTTCCATGCCACTTCTCTTATTCATAGAATCATAGAATTGCAGAGTTGGAAGGGACCCTGAGGATCATCTAGTCCATCCCCCTGCAATGCAGGACTATGCAGATTTATCTTAAGCTCTCCCCTCCCCCCTCTCCCCCCAATCTTTTTAACTGCAATGCCAAGGAAGGTACACCCCCCCATTATTTAAACATATTGGGCCACTTGGTGAGTCCATGCTATCAAAAGGCTCTTGGTTTTGGAGGCTGGACATTGAGAGAGGAGGCAGAGCCCAGTGGCTATGGGAAAGCTCTTCTCAAGGTCAGAGAAAGAGAGATAGAGAAAGAAGCGCATCAGGAGGCTTCCAGTGCTGGTCGCATAGCTACAGGGAGCTCAGCGAAAGGGAAGTCTCTCTTTGAGAGTCAGCCGGCTGAATCAATAAGCTTCCCTGGAGAAAATCACCACATTCAGCGTTTGCGGGGGGGGGGGGAGGAGGAGAACAACCCAAGTCTACATCAAAAGGCAGACTGCAGTGTGCAAGAAGAGCTGTGCTGCAGGAGATCTGTGATCGATCAGATCTCCTGGATTTCTTTTTGTCTACTCAAAATCAAATCGGTGTGTGTGCGTGTGTGTCTGAATTTGATCAAAGCAAAGGTGCTGGCAGCAGGAGAGAGGTGCTCAGTTCTCTCACATACATTTTTCCTGACCTACATCTCCCCCCCCCCCCGAAGCTGGCATTCTCCCCATTGGGAACAAATATAGTCACAATATTAGCAGGGGCTAATAGTAGCTGAGGAGGAGATCTGCATTAACTACATTTATATCCTGTCTTTCCTCCAAAGAAGCTCAAGACTCTCCCTCTCCCCTCCATTTTATCCCCTGTGAGGTGATATTGGCTGATAGTGACTAACCCAAGGAGGTCTGTGGTCCAGAGATTTGAACCTGGGTCTGCCTTGCCTTAGTCCTACAGTCTAGCTATGTTATGAAAGAGAGATCCTCCTGATCCACACAAATTTAGGGTCTCTCTACATGTTCTTTTTTATTGTGCATTCATGTTGTTGATTTGTGCTCATGATGCTCTTGGGGCAGTTAGTCATTCTATCCTGCCAGGATATATAGCATGTTAAAAGAGACTCTGTTGCTTTTGCTAAAAAGGAAGAGAGAGAGAATAAATATAACTAACTCTCTGGAATAGGCTAATGTTCACTAACACAACAATGTATGGGGAGACAGACAGGTTACTGGGTTGTTGTCCCTCCAACCCCATGGGGCTAATAACCTTTTTCTGGACTTTATTTGTGAGATTGGTTTGGCAGGGATGTGCAGATACAGTAGACGCCTCTTTGTCCTGGACCGGTCAGAGTCATTTAACACATGCAGACTTTTGACAGGAACCAGGATCCTTCCTCAAGCGCTGCTGCTGGACACAAACGCACACTGTTTATAATTAATTTGCGAGCCTCCCAAATTGACTCTGCTTTTCATGTTGTGGTTGTTTATGTATTCATTAACAATATTTACATGCTGCCCAACAGCAAAGATCTCTGGAGAGCTTACAAAAGCAATAAAAGACCTCTCCAAACACTCATCCCTCTTCGTGTGTGTGTGTGTGTGTGTGTGTGTGTGTGTGTGTGTGTGTTGTCATTTGCAAATCCCCTTCACCCAACTCATGGAGAGCCGATGTGAGTGCTTTTTCAGAGTTCTGGGACTCCAGCACCTGTGATCATTGGCAGTTTTGGCTGGGGCTGATGGGAAGAGTTCACAAGGTTGGCTGATCTAAGTCACTGATGGCAAAGAGTACTGGGCCCAGGGCAGAAGCCTGTGACACCCCCTTAACTCCTCCTTCTGGTTTGATGAGGAGACATTGAGGAGCAAAAACAGTTGAATGCACCTTTGTTCCATTGCATGTAAGTAGTCTTAGACAGACGTACATGGAGATGTGGGAGAAATCTGACTCAGTTCACATTTAAAGGCAAACTTGTCCAGTTCCCCCATATTCGGTATGCCCACTCAACCACTCCAGTCTGCGGAACTGGCATTGCTACAGGTGCATTTGTAAGAAATTGATATTTTAGCATGGCACCACCTGCACTTTGGAACTCCCTGCCTATTGACATCAGGCAGGTGCCTTCACTGTATTCTTTTTGGCACCAGCTGAAATCCTGTTTAGCTTCATCCTGGTGGCTGCAACCTCTGCTTCCAGGCTGGGGTTTCCAGAGCTATTAAATGGCCATAAGCACCTCTTCCCCCCCCCCCTCTTCTACATTTCTAGAGAGCGTCTTACATAACAGGTCATTACTGTGTATATTGAAGGATTATATTTTTAAATTCTCAAATCCATTTAGGCAAAGCTTTGTTGAACCCTGGATTTAAAGGGCTTACGTGGTTCAGCAGCAGACACAGGCAGGCCGACCCATAAAGCCTCCTCCCCTGAACTAGGCAGTTTCCAGGCGTTGACAGATTCTGCTGCAATGTGTTAACAGTTGTTTCCCCCCCCCCCCGGTCTTCCTTCTCTTCTCAATGCCCCCTCTCCCCCATCCCCTCCTCCCAGTGATCACTGTCAGAAACAAGCTGTGTCAGATTGCATGAAACAACTTCTGTATCCAAAGACTGAAAAACAGGCAAGTGCAACTCTCCTCTTGCTTATCTGTTCCCCCTGATTTGACACCCCACTCCTTTTTCTCCTCTTCCTGTTACCATTACGTGCACCCCAATCTCTGAGCAGCGAGAGACTCCAGCGATGCCTGTGCCTACCCGGGGTTCAGTTCCCTTGGAATGAAGGTCAATGGAGACTGTGGTGTCCCTAGGATATAGGGTTTTATTTAGACATATAGGCAACATGTACATAAGACAGGGGCGGGGATCTTGCCTCGCCAAGAGATTCCCAGGGACATCCTGTAGCTGCAGCTTTGAGTCCAGTGCAGAGCAAAACAAGCCTCTGCGTCTGCAACCTCCAACATCAGCCAAAACTCTCTCTCTCTCTCTCTCTCTCTCTCTCTCTCTCTCTCTCTCTCTCTCACACACACACACACACACACAAAGCCCCCCTTGGCTTCTTGTTCTCCCTTCTAGGTTGATGTGGCATCCAGCCAGATGAGGTGGGAAAAGGACTACCCTTTTGTCTCTATGGCAACAGGGAAACCTCTTTGGATATGTAAATGGAAGTACTTAACTGGCCAGCTCAGGCCATTATCTTACAAAGAAACTGGTCTGACTGGCTCAGCAGATAGGTTTGGAAGGGGCTCATAGGTATCATCCAGACGGACACACACAGCCCCTGGTTCCATAACAGCTACTGCTGCTAATACTACTACTACTACTTCGAATGGGGTTGCCAACTTCTTTTTACTTTTCTGGCTCTTGTGTCTTGGACTGCAGCTTAGCGCACAGAAATTATGCACCCTGAGGCTTTTCCCTTTGCTCATCTCCCTGCAAAGAAAAGCCTCACCTACTATATCTTCATGTGTCAGGCTGCTTTTAAGGGCAGAGGAGTAGAGTTGGTTTAAGAAAAAGAAAAAGGTTGGCAACCCTACAATCACTACCATTGTTAGAATTGCTACTACCGTGTTTCTCCTAAAATAAGACACTGTCTTATATATATTTTTTCCTCAAAAAAACACAGTATGGCTTATTTTCGGGGGATGTCTTATTTTAACTGCTCCGCGTCGGTACGCAGCTTAAGCAGGCACCCGCAAACTTCGGCCCTCCAGATGTTTTGGACTAAAATTCCCATCATCCCTGACCACTGGTCCTGTTAGCTAGGGATCATGGGAGTTGTAGTCCCCAAACATCTACAATTTGGGGCTACAATTCCCATCATCCCTGACCACTGGTCCAGTTAGCTAGGGATCGTGGGAGTTGCAGTCCCCAAACACCTACAATTTGGGACTACAATTCCCATCACCCCTGACCACTGGTCCTGTTAGCTAGGGATGATGGGAGTTGTAGTCCCCAAACATCTACAATTTGGGACTAAAATTCCCATCATCCCTGAACACTGGTCCTGTTAGCTAGGGATCATGGGAGTTGTAGGCCAAAACATCTGGAGGGCGGCAGTTTGGGGATGCCTGGTCTTAAGGGAGAGGCGCCACATCCCTATGTCTTATTTTCAGGGGATGGCTTATATTTCTCAAATGTGTAGAAATCCTGCTACGGCTTATTTTATGGCTACGTCTTATTTTAGGAGAAACAGGGTAGATATTTACCCCAGACCAGCATTCTGAGAAGGCTTAAACACAGAACTGCTCAGAAACTCACTGAAGCCACACCCACATTACATATTTAAAGCAGATAGCTTCCTCTAAAGAACCTTGGGAACTGTAGTGTGCTAAGGGTGCTGGGAATTGTAGCTCTGATGGGGATGAGCTACAGTTCCGAGCTGCCTTTGGGGGAGTCAGTGTGCTTTAAATATATGGTGTAGCTGTGACCACGCACAACGCAAAGCCTGAAGTGCTCCTATGCTCACTGCTTTGGCAGCAGTGTGATGCGCAGCTATTAGCAGAGGATAATGTGAGGATGGCTCCAGCCGTGTCCTTTAGCGTCCCCCATCACTCCCCCATTATATCTATATACGTAGGAACTTATAAATACACATTGTTTGGCCATTAAAAGGACCGAAGTCTGTCCCTCTTCCCATCCTACCTGCTTCCCGGTGGATGGCTGCGTCTCCTTAAATCACAGCACACTTTCCCTGGGAACAAACTGGCAGAGGAACCTGCTTCCGAAAATTGTCCCTAGAAAGAAAGCCCACTGGATCATCTTCTGGCCGCATCAGAATGAATTTGTGAAATGCCAGCCAAGACCCTTGAGTCGGGGCTTAGTGCAATATATTAGGCATATCAACAGGGTTAAATAGCAGGATTTGAGATCTTAAATCCTTGTAGATAGAAATGGCTCCTGGGGGCTCAGCTGCAGTGCTCTGCAGAGGATGGAGATCAATCCCAGGAAGCTTTTCATATTTTTAAAAAGTGCTGCACATTTTGCTTTCAGTGGACCACAGCCTGACTCGCCGGTTGCTTCCAGTGGTCAGCTAGTTGTAAATCAGGTTGCACCTCCCAGCCAAGAGGCAGCTTCGGGCTGCATACACACCATGTATCTAAAGCGCATGATTTCCCCCTGGGAACTGCAGTTTGCCCCTCACCAAAGTCCTATTCCCATAACAAACGGCAGTTCCCATGTTCTTTGGGAGGGGTGCTTCAAATGTATGGCCTGTAAAGGGAGCCACTGTGTCATTAAGCTGCCCCAATACTCTGAGACTGAGAGGAACAAAGAAACAGATGAGGGCAGCCCTCGCCATAACAGGATTGTTCTAAAAAAGAAAATAACCAGAAATGTGACAGGAGGACAGGAAGAGCGCATAGCATTTGGCTCCCTTGTTCAGAACAGCAGGTTGATGGTTCCACCTGGAAGGATCCCAGCCAGTTAGAAGTCCTGCCGTGACCCCCACACTTACATAAGCTTTCCCTTGGATACAATCTCACGCTGTCCCCATCAATTCTGGATATCCAGCCCATGCAGTTTCTTGGTAACTGTACATGTGCATCTTTATATGCAGCCTCGGCTGGCCAATCAACATGAAGCATTTTCTAGAATCTCAGAACAGGGTTTTATTTTATTTTATGTTGGGGGTTGGGCAGATGCCTCACTCACAATTGCACCCAGACCTGAATATTCCGATTGCTAATCTCTTCTTTTCTAAGCCCTCAATTTATTAGACAGTTCAGGGTGCGTGTTAGCTTCACACTTGATGGGAAGCAAACCCTTGTTTTCAAAGGTGCGTACATCTAGCAGAGAGCCTCAACTGCTCCAGTCTTGAGCTGCTGTTTTCTGTTTGTGTCACACACAGAGTGAATTATTATTATTATTCACTTTTTCCAGCAACAACAGAAGGAACTCAGAGTGACTTACAAAAACAAGCGTATGTTCAACTGTTGTAAACCACTCTGATATTTTTTTATGACTAAAGGTAAAGGTAAAGGGACCCCTGACCATTAGGTCCAGTCGTGTCCGACTCTGGGGTTGTGGCGCTCATCTCGCTTTATTGGCCAAGAGCCGGCGTACAGCTTCCAGGTCATGTGGCCAGCATGACTAAGCTGCTTCTGGCGAACCAGAGCAGCACACGGAAACGCCGTTTACCTTCCCGCTGCAGCGGTACCTATTGATCTACTTGCATTTTGAAGTGCTTTCAAACTGCTAGGTTGGCAGGAGCAGGGACCGAGCAACGGGAGCTCACCCCGTCGCAGGGATTCGAACCGCCGACCTTCTGATCAACAAGCCCTAGGCTCTGTGGTTTAACCCACAGCGCCACCTGGGTCCCTTTTTATGACTAGTGGTACATAAATATTTTTCTATATGATTTAATTAAAAAAAACAGGGGTGGGGAAACAACCTAATGTTCACCAAAATGTGCATAAAAGAGCAACTCAACCCCACCCCACTACAAAATATGCAGAAAATTAAGATCCAAAGGTTTGGGTGGATTAAAATGTTTTTCCTGGCACCTAAAAACAGATAGGGATGGTGCCAGGTATGTCTCCTTGGGGAAAGCATTCCACACATGGGGAGCCACCACGGAGAAGTGCCATTCCCTGTTGCTGCCCTTTGCACCTTCCTCAAGGAGACCATACAGAGAAGGGCCCTAGATTGAATAAGTGAGCATTGCCTCTTGGGCTGCCTTTCCAAACAGCAGGCAAGGATGTATGGGGATTTCATGGCTGAGTGTTGGTTTCGAACCTTGGCTGTATCATAGTCAGAGTCCAACAGTCTAATGGCTATTTGCTTTCCTTCCCAGGCTGAGGAGCTTCTCTGTGTCCTCTTTGACTCTCTGACTTCTGATAGCAGCTACCAGATTGAAATCCAGGATCCCTAGCCAAGGGCCCCCTGGACATCTGCTTGGATCCTGCTCATTCGTTATTTTTATCTTGGGGGAACAAGGCAAAGCCAAACCCCTGAAAGAAGTACATATGAGTACAAGGCACACCCACAGTTTCAATAATAAAGTATATCCTTTGTCACATGTCTCATGTCTGGGGAATTGATATTGGTCCGTGCACCCCACTTTCCAAGCAGTGAGAGGCTTCAGGGATGCCAGTGCTTACGCTACGTCTGGTTTTCTTGGAATGGAGGTCACTGGAGACCACTGTGTCTTTGAGATGCATGGCTTTATTTACATAGATATACAAGCTGAGTGTAAGATGGAAGAACTCGCTGTGTTAACCCCCACCATCATTTTGGCTTCAGCACACAGAGTTAGTCAAGTCTCTGTGTCTTCCCAGCTCCAAATGTGATTACCCTGGACCTAGTGTTCTCCTACCCCCTAGGATAAAGTGGTGTCCAGAGAGGTGAGAAAAAGAAGCCTACAACTTCCTCCTAGAGCAGTTATGGCTAACCTTGACACCCCAGATGTTTTGGAACTACAACTCCCATCATCCCTAGCTAACAGGATCAGTGGTCAGGGATGATGGGAGTTGTAGTCCCAAAACATCTGGAGTGTCAAGGTTAGCCATTACTGTCCTAGAGGCATCACTATCTGGTTGTTCCTATGGCAACACATGCACACTGGACCAACTCTTTAGACATGTAAAAAGAGTCCTTAACTAGCTTGGCTAGAGCCATTAATTTCGCAAAGGAGGTAGTTTGACCTCTTCAGCAGTTCCTTAAACTAGGGACCCTCATCTTGCAGATACACAAGCTTGGAGGGGACCTGAATACATCATCCAAACCAGCCCCCCCAGTTCTGCAACACTATATTCGTTTGCTTGTTTGTTTAATATTTTACTAGCCTGCCTTTTAGAGCCCTCACAAGGCAGCTGGAATTGAAAGTGGTAAAAACAAAGGAATTTACAAATCACAAATGGCTTCAGATAAAATACGGGTGGGGTGGGGTGGAGGAGAACAAGAAAGTCATTGTATGTCCGCAATTTACATGCTGATTCATTCACATTATAATTGCATATGCCACTTGTTAGCTTGATATTGAGACACTGCTATCATCAGCCGTCACTGCCTTCCATTCAGCTCAAGCAAATACTCGGATGGAATTTGGGATGGGATACCTGCTGATTAGAAAAGCAGGCCCAGCCTACTGCTATGCCTTTAGTAGCCACTAAACCTGCAGAAATCAGCAGGTGGAGCTCATCACAGCATGGAGGCAGGCATTATTACCAGCGAATGTCTACAGAACGAACTGCGGTTAAAGGCACAGGAGCAGAAGCCTGTTATAAATCCGGCCACCTTCAGTCTACTGGGGCCAGTAAGAATGCAGAGATGAGGCAGAGAGAGGAATGCCAGGGAACGACACAGATACTGGTGCCATCGTGGTTAATTGGAAGGAGTCACAGGCTTGACCGCTTTGTACTGTTGGTGAGCTTATCATTGGAGGGGGTGGGAAAGAATAGCCTAACTTGCTCCTTTTCCTGCAACGAAGGTGTGGCCTCTACGTATAACTTTGCCATGGAAAACAAAACATTCCCACCAGCAAAGCAAGATCTTGTTACAGAGGCAGACCAAGGTGGAGAAAGCTTGCTGGGCTTTGAAAAGGTGTCCTCCTTGGCTGCGCAATGAGTGCAGGTGAACCGGTTGCACTGTCCTAAAACCGCCTCTGCTTGTTAAAGGGGCAGAGCGACAGAGGCCAGTTCAAAAGTTGGCAGTCCTACCCTGTTGGGCCAGGTGTGGGGAACCTTTGGCCCTCCACATTTTATTTGTTTATTTAACAAAATTTCAATATCGCTTGGTTGTAATAAAACCTCTACCCTGTGTACAGGAAGTAGTTCAGCAACATTTTTTTTTAAATTAAAACTCCCATCACCTGTGGCCATTAGCAATGCAACTGCCCAGCCACATGGTAGAGTTGCCAACACCACCTAGCTGCCTTCTACCACATCAGACCATTGGTGTACCTGTGGCAGTATTGTCTGCACTGACTGGCAGCAGCTCTCCAGGGTTTTAGACACAGGTCTTTCTAAACCAGGGTTTCCCAAGAAGAAGAAGAAGAGTTTATCCCGCTTTATCACTACCCAAAGGAGTCTCAAAGCGGCTAACATTCTCCTTTCCCTTCCTCCCCCAAAACAAACACTCTGTGAGGTGAGTGAGGCTGAGAGACTTCAAAGAAGTGTGACTAGCCCAAGGTCACCCAGCAGCTGCATGTGGAGGAGCGGAGACGCGAACCCGGTTCACCAGATTACGAGACTACCGCTCTTAACCACTACACCACACTGGCTCCCAACCTTTGGTCTCCAGCTATTTTTGGACTACAAATCCCATCATCCCTGACCACTGGCCCTGCTAGCTAGGGATGATGGGAGTTGTAGTCCCAAAACAGCTGGAGACCCGAGGTTGGAAACACTGTATCTAAACCCTCTGTGGAGATGCTGGCAATTGAACCTGAGCCCTGCCACTGAGCTACAGCCCTTCCTTGGCCTCTCTTGAATTGCCTTTCACAGCAGCTACAGGTAGAGAGACATTAGCAGGTGATCATGTTTATCTCCCTGCAATCAAAACCCTCCTGTGGCTGATTCTCTTGAAGGCACAGCTACAATAACTGCTTGGAAAGTTGGCAGCCCTGCTGCTGTATGGACCTGCAGTGATCTAGTAGGCATTGGTTTGCACTGGTGTTAAAAGCCCAGAACCGTTCCTGGGGAAAACAAATTCTTGGGAGTGGTGGAAAATAGTTATGTGTGCTTTTGTCCTCAAGATGCATTTCTAAATGTTATGTGCCTTTGGAGCCGAGGGAGAAATGTAAATGTTGAGTCTTGGCTAAGAGAGTTTTTTTCCAAATCTTTGTTTTTCTTTAAAAGCAAAAAAAGAAAAGAGGGGGCACCTGGATTTGAACCAGGGACCTCTTGATCTGCAGTCAAATGCTCTACCACTGAGCTATACCCCCACTGGCTAGAAAAGCATCCTCTATAATAGCACTTAGAGATCTTGCTTCTGCTGTTTGCTTCTATCCCTCTGACAGGTTTACTCCGTGCTGCACTCCTTGCTCAGAGTACCTATAATTATATTTCATTATCCTTAATTGTTTAATGGATGTGTTTTCAGGACCAGTTCCATCTCTGTGCCATTACCCCCCTTGCCCAAAGCCTGCTAGCAGCTGCCTCCCAGGACGGGCTTAGCACAATGCACACACAGTTCCTGCAGCAGCCTGGAGCTGTTGTCACTCGAGAGGCCGGTGTCTGAGGACACAGCCCTGTTGATTAAGAGGGCAGAGCTCAGCTCACGTGGCCCAGCTATCGTTGCAAGGCCAAAGTGCAGCCCTGACAGCAATCCACAGTGACGCTGAAGGTTGGCCCAGAAAGCCCCACAAATGAAACAAGGCAACGTGCACTTCCCTAACATGCCTGGCAGAGGTGGCTGGTGGCTACAGGAGCCTATAGGATGGAAGGCAGGGAGCCCAACATTAGGATGAGCCAGAGCCAATGACAGCTGCAGCCACCTAATGCTAGGTTTGTCCCCATTCTGCCTCCTCCCTGCTGAGCTCTACAAGAGGAAGCTGGGAGCCAGGGCCGCCACCTCCTGGGCTGGTTGTAAGTCAGGAGGCAGGCAGGTGGGGGCTGCCTGAGTCTGGTGGGGCAGTGTCCCATGAGCCTTAATGGACTAGCCTCCACTGATTCCAGGCCAATGAAGCACAACACAGTTTCCAGAAACTGTTCTGCCCTGGGCACATGGGACCTGGGAAGTAGGGCAGATGCCTCCAGGTAGAACCAGCCCCCAGGTTCAATCCCCAGCATCTCCAGGCAGGGCTGCCCTAGAGCTGCTGCCAACCAATGCTGAACTACATGGGCCAATGGTCCTTCCTCCCATGGGTGGAGGGGCAGCCAAAATTGTTGAGCTTTTTCTAGCAGATACACCAAGGTTCTTGAGCTTTTTAAAGGCGATCACCCCCTAAAGTTGAGCTTTTCTGGGGAGCAGGGCTGGCTCCAGCAAGGCTGAGCATTTGCTAGGTTACCTAAAACATAGCTGTCAACCTTCCCTTTGGGGGGGGGGGAATTCCCTTATTCCAGCACCGTTTTGCGCTGTTTCCCTTTTTTGGTAGGAAATTCCCTTATTCTAGCGCCGTTTCCCGCTGCTATCCCGGATTGTTAGATATCCCGTAAATTTCCCTGATTTCAAAGGAAACAGTTCCTCTCCCTCCCTGCCGGTCAGGGAGGCTCCTCAGCTGCGTTGCTTGGCTGCGTTGCTCACCAATAGTTACAGAGAATAGGATGTCATTAGACAACAGCACTGTTTGTGCTTTGCTTGCATGTAAAATCAACCACTCTGGCCCAGCCCACAAATACACTCCTTCCAAAAGAGTATTAAAGGATGCAAAGTCTGCAACACGTTTGTATAATAAGTCATTAATGGATGCCATAGAGCCAAAAGAGTGAACCTGATCAATCCCCCCATGAAGAATTGACGCTTTTGAATTGTGGTGCTGGAGTCCTGTGGACTGCAAGAAGATCAAACCAATCCATTCTGAAGGACATCGGCCCTGGCTGCTCACTGGAAGGACAGATCCTGAAGCATTGCATGAGAAGAGAAGACTCCCTGGGAAAGAGACCCTGAGCTGGGGAAAGATGATGTTGTGTAGCCTGGTGTAAATTAATTTGTAGCCTGGGGGGATTACCGCGGCATGGACTGTCCCCGAGAACCGTAGACTGTCGCCGGGACAGGTGAGGCTGCTGATCCCTTATTTTCAAATCCAAAAGTTGACAGCTATGCCTAAAAAGCTGAGAGCCCACGGCCCTAACATGGTGCCATTTGCACAATGCACAAGCCCTGATGTTTGCATGTCCTGGAAGGGGTCCTGGCTCCCCCAAGTCCTGGAACTGATAGCATTCCTACAGGTATGTGCTTTTCAGCAACCCTCTCTCCTCCTCCTCTGTCATTGTAAGAAAGTAAGAATAGCTCTGATTGATCAGGCCAATGGCCCACCTAGTCCAGCATCCTGCCAGGGGAACCCACAAGCAGGACCCAAACACAAAGGCACTCTGCCCTCCTGCAACTCCCAGTGGAGCATAGCCATCGTGCCTAGTAGCCATCAATAACCTTACCCTCTGCGAATGTGTCCAATCCTCTTTTAAAGCCATCCAAGATAGTGGCCATCACTGCCTCCTCTGGAGGGACTTTTTTATTTTTCCCGACTCTTCCCACATGCAGCTTCGTTTGATGTCCACAAGTTCTAGTGTTTAGAAAAAAAACTTCTCTATCCACTTTCTCCGTGCTGTATATAATTTCATAAACGTCTGCCATGTCACTTCGTACTCACCTTTTCTCTAAATGAAAGATGTCTCAAATGCTGCCCGCCATTCCTCATAGGGGAGTCGCTCCCTTCTCTTGGTCAGCTTGGCTGCCAGTGTGTGTAGTGGTTAGAATGTTGGACTAGGACCTGGAAGACCAGAGTTCAAATCTCCATGTGACCACGAAGCTTACTGGGTGACCGGGGGTCCGTCACTCACAGCCTAATCTACCTCGCAGGGTGGTCCTTCATTGGGTCCACCAGGGCACCTGTCATGTTCTTGAGTCTAAAGAGTCCTTCAGGGCCACATGGGCAGTGTTCAAAATTCACCAGGCACGTGAAGTTGCTACTGACTCAGGTCCAATTGCAACTGTGGAGATTATTGGGCACCAGGCAGGTGACCACAGTTTGAAAGCCTCTGCCTTAGTCCATAGTTAATTCCATTTCCATTTCCACTCCGTGTAATTCTCCTTCTTGCATATTGGGACAAGTGAATTGTGGCAAGAGCAAGCTACAGTCAAGCAATATAGTTGAGATCATAGAATTGTAGCCATTGGAAGGGACCCCAGGACAGGGGCGTAGCTAGCTGCTCCGGCACCTGGAGTGGTGGGGGTGGGGTGATCCGTGCATGGGGGTGCCGTGGCAATCCGCCCAGGGGGGCAATCGGCACCCATTGGGGGCAATTGGTGCAGCGATCGGCAACCAGGGCGGCGGTGCAGCGATCTGCCCAGGGGTGATTTTGTCACCCCCCTGATGGATGATACCTGGGGTGTGCCACCCCTCCCCCAGGATTCATCTAGTCCAACCCCCTGGTGAATAGACATTCCCTTGTGGTAACCATAACCTTTAAGGTGCCATTGGGTGCCCAGCTTATATATCTGAGTTTCTAACATCATGAGAGATGATGCCTCGCTCTGAGCTGCCTTAACTACAGACGGCGGCTTCTACTGGAAGGCTGGTGGTGAGCTCTTTGATGGGTCAGACTGAGCTCCCAGCGGCTTATCCTAACTCGTATCCCAAATGTCGGTCACTTCTCCTACCTGGGCAGTTATCTTTCCACAAGGGCGGACCAACATGGATGCCAAAATTCAGCATCGCCTGAGCTGTGCGAGTGCAGCTTTCTCCCGAGTGAAGTGCAGAGTGTTTGAGGACCGGGACATTCGCAGGGAAACCAAAATGCTTGTTTACAAAGCTATTGTACTACCAACCTAGAATAGAATAGAATAGAATAGAATATATTTTATTGTCATAACCTTACTTTATTGTCATAACCTTACTGTATGCTTGTGAAACATGGACCACTTATAAACGCCATCTCCAGCTCCTCGAAAGATTCCATCAACGGTATCTCCGAAAAATTTGACACATCACTTGGGAAGACAGGCGAACTAATGCCAGTGTACTGGAAGAAGCAAAGATCGCCAGTGTCAAAGCAATGATTCTTCAACATCAACTTTGTTGGACTGGTCATGTTGTGCGGATGCCTGATTATCACCTTCCAAAGCGATACTTAACCTAAAAATGGAAAGCGTAACGCTGGTGGCCAACGAAAGACGTTTAAAGACTCTCTCAAGGCAAATCTTTAAAAATGTACTGTAGTATAAACACCAACAACTGGGAAACACTGGCCTGCGAGTGCTCCAGTTGGAGAACAGCCTTTACCAAAGGTGTCGTAGACTTTGAAGACGCTCGAACTCAGGACGAAAGGGAGAAACGTGCTAAGAGGAAGGCATGCTTGACAAACCCTCACCATAACTCCTACCCGGAAACCTATGTTCCCACTGTTGGAAGGATGTGTGGATCCAGAATTGGCCACCACAGCCACTTACGGACTCACTGTTAAGACCGTGTTCATGGAAGACAATCTTACTCAGCTACGAGTGATCGCCAAAGAAAAGAACATCCCAGCTTGTATAGCAATTACAGCCCTGCTTGATCAAGTTGCAGGCTAACAACCCTTTTTTAAGTGCTGTTGAATGTCCAGACGTCCCTGGAGAATGAATTACAGCCACCTTGGTGCCATCTGTTAAGGCTATTTTGTCTGTTTCCCCCACAAAGGGATGTTATTGATGCGTTCCTATCCAGGCAGCGACACGTCCTCGGCGGTCATATTTCTCCCCCGTGGCCAGTGCCCCAAAGGCTGTCTCCAAAAATGCGTTGCCAGGGGGCAAAGGGCATTTCCTGGTGTTTGCACACTTGTGACCTGCTCTCACCTTACCTCAGCAAGATGCAGAGCCAGGCGCCTGGAGGTCTCCAGCGGGGGAAGGTGGGCCTCACTCACCTGGCGAAGGCTATCTTCTAGGATAGCCTGCATAGCCAGCCTCCCACCAATAAGTTTAGCCACTAATAAGTTCATATAATCTATAGCTTATCAGAGCAGCTGTGGTGTGGAAAACTGAGGTGGCTAAAAGGTACATTGCTGGATGGCTTGTAGTGGGTTGACAAGGATTACTGATTCCCGATGTTTTATACTAGCAACAACAAATGGGCTCTCCCTGCTTTTGCTCTTTTTCCTTTCCTAAATTAGACTGTTAGAATATCCGGCCTGTAGTAACTCAGATGTAGATTTCAGTTTGCTTGTTTTCCTCTACCCTGCCCATCCTTTTTACCTTTTGTGTCATCTCTTTTTCAACTGTGAGCCAGACAACTGCAGTTTTTCACTTTTTGAATCTTATTGGAATATGCACAGCTTGCAGATTTAACATATAGAATAAGAGAACAAGAAGGCACATTTAAAGAAGACTGGAAAACGTTTACTATGAGTGAAAATTGTGTTCATTCAATGTGTTCATCTTAATGCTGGTAGCATTAAGATAAATTCAACAGTGTAAATAAGATTTGATGGATGTAACATTGGATTACTGAACGGTTATTTCATGTAAAATATGCAGGGATGTATGGTATGCAAAATGGACCATGGAAGGAGAAGAAAGGAAGTCATTGATTTGAGGTTGTTTAAATGAATATTTTGAAATGTAATTTAGAAAATTTAAAAGTATATATATATATATATATATATATATATATATATATATATATATATATATATATATATGAATCTTAGGTCCAATTTTTCCACATTTTGCATCAGTTCACTTTTTTTATAGTCTTCACAAAAATTCACCAGCATTTTATTGAATTTGTCCTAATACACACCATTTTGCATGTCATTTCCCCCAATAAACACATTTTTGCAAAGCAATTTCCCTAATACAGTACTGTATAACACATTTCTGCAAGCTATTTCCACTAATACATGCATTTTTACCCACATTTTACCCAGGTATGTGCCTTTCTGTATGCTTTACGTGGCTGGAGATATACACTGTGAAATTTGGAGATGCGTGAAATTTAAAGTGTGGCTGTGAATTGGGTGGGTTTGCATTCAAATGTGGACCGAATCTTATTTCTTTCCCCCAAGGACTTGAGAGCAGCTTGCATGTGGAGGAGAACAAAATGAAGAAGCTGCAGCAGATAGCCTCAAGGTCACATTCCTTTGTCTTGGAAGACAAAGGAGAGGCGATTATTAGTGACAAGGAGCTGTGGGTGATTTCCTGCTACCGGTACTTGTTCAGGAACATAGGAAGCTGCCTTGGACTGAGCCAGACCCTTCAGCCATCTGGCTCAGTATTGCCTGCACTGACTGGCAGCAGCTCCCCAGCAGTTCAGACCAAGAGTCTCTCCCAGCCCTACCTGGAGATGCTGAGGATTGAAACCTGCACGCAAAGGGGATGCTCTGCTCCTGAACTACCACCCTTCCCTAAAACTAAGTCAGAACATAGGAAGCTGCCTTAAACGGAGTCAGAACATTGGTCCATCTAGTTCAGCATGGTCTTCACTGACTGGCAGCAACACCCCAGGGATTTAATCAGCGTAAATTTGCAGCCCTGCCTGGGGGTGCCATGATTTGAACCTGGTGCCTTCTGCACGCAGAGCATATGCCCAGTCATTGAGCTATAGATGCACCCAGTGTGCATAGGAAGCTGCATGATACTGAGTCAGACTACTGGTCCATCCACCTCTGTCTACACAGAGGTTCAGGAGGGGAATCATTCTAAGTTCTACCTGGGAATTGAACCGGAAACCATAGAATCATAGAGTTGGAAGGGAACCTGTGGATCATCTAATCCAACCGACTACAATGCAGGACTATGCAGCTGTCGCATACGGGGATCAAACCTGCAACCTTGGTGTTATCAGCACCACGCTCTAACCAGCTGAGCTATCCAGGCTCAAACTTCCTGCATGCAGAATATGTGCTCTAGTGCTGCACTATGGCCTGCCTGCAAAAAATAGAGTAAGCTCCCAGTCCTCATGCTTCTGAAGATAAGGCTGAATTAAATAGAAGCATGGAACTCTGCCTTATACTGAGTTGGGCCATTGGTCCATCTGGCTTAGCTTTGCGCACATTGCCTGGCCACAACTTTCCAGGAGTCTTTCCCTCCAGCCTTACCTGGAGACGCCAGGCATTGAACCTGGCATTTGCCACCCGCCAAGCAGTTGCTCTAACGCTAAGCTACAGCCTTTCCTTCGCGACACCAGTCAGACAACCCACTCGGAGAAAGTGCTTTACATCTTCCTGAGCTCCCCATGATCAAGGGTCTGGAAACCAAGCCTTATGAGGAATGGTTGAGGGAATTGGGTACATTTTCAAATATCTAAAGGGCTGTCAAGAGGGAACAAGCTTGTTTTCTCCTGCTCCAGAGGGTAGGTCCCAAATCAATAGATTCAAGCTACAAGAAAGGAGATTCTGACTAGACATCAATAAGAACTTTCTGGCAGTAAGAGATGTTCGACAGTGGAATGGACTTCACTGGAAGGTGGTGGGCTCATGACAGCTTTCGAGTGATCTTAGAGGACATAGAAGTTGGACTCAAGCAGTAAGGGTGCAGGAAGACAAAAGAATGTATTAGAAATGAAGTTAAGAGAGGAATAATAACAAGGAAGACATTTGCTTTTAGTTCTTGAATATGCTTTTGGGTTGGACAGGAAATCTATGTGGGTGTGGGTGTGGGTCTGAGTTTATTTAAATGTGTATGTATTTATTTAGTTTATTTATTTACTTAGTTATTGTTTCCTTTTTATGTTTCTGCTTTGTTTTATTTGGTTTTGTTATGTTTTTTCTTTGTCTTGTTCGTTTTCCTCTTTCCCTCTCTCAGATATTTGATACGATGTATTAGTGAAAAAAGGAGAGACACAATAAGGGATATGAAAACATTTTATTGTAACAAAGTTTAATATTGTCAATTACTGTTCACTACTGTAAAATATGAATTTATTTAATAAAATTAAAAAAAAAGGGAAGGTGGTGGGTTCTCCTTCCTTGGAGGTTTATAAGCAGAGGTTGGATGGCCATCATTCATGGATGATCTAGTTGAGGTTCCTGCATTTCAGGCAGTTGGGCTAGATGGCCCTTGGGGGGTCCCTTCCAGCTCTGTGACTCTATGATTCTTGCCTTCCTCTCCTTGCATTCCAAGCATGAGGGATTAGCCAGCCTGAGCTGAGTAAAATTAATAAATGTTGAGAGAGGGAAAGAGCACAAAGAGGGAAGTTGCGTTGATGGGGAGGGATTCTCAGCTTTCCGCAGCTGGCCTTTACTTGCAAACAATTCATTTAGATTATGAAAGCAAAAAAATTGAGGACAAAACAAGCGAGATTGTTTGCTTCTCAAAGAAAGAAAAGAAAAGAAATGGCATTTAGAAGGGAAATTATGTAGGATATCGTCTGCTCCCCTCCCTTCTTTGCCCAGAGTCCTTGGGAGGGGATTCCTGGGACTCAGCAGAAGGAAACATAATTGGACATTAAAGTTAGACCAAGTTAGAGCGGGGCAGGGGGTGGATCTGCAAGGAATTTTGCTTTCTGAATCCGCTATCAGGGACACAAGGGCAAACAAAAGCATTTCCCCACTCTGTCTTAGGTTAAGCGACCATTTATGACCTGAGTTCTGCTTCTGAACCTGCTCCAAAGTGCTGGTCTCTGCCAATGCTGTTGCTCCTGCCCCCAAATCAATGGGATCCATGCTGTGTGGGCAGCATTTTTATATAGCATGGTCACTGGTGACACTGGCTGCTTCAGGGTGGAGCTAGGAGTTTCCTGTTGCCATTCTGTTCTTTTTTTAAAGAAGTTACACATGTAATTTCACCGCAGTGAACAGCGAGGCAAATAACGTCATTCATGGCAGAAGATTAACTGCAGAGGAATGGAAACAGCGTTGCCTGTGAGGAATACAAAGTGGAACAGGAAGCAATGCCTTCTTACAACCCCAGCGCTAATTCCTGTCTCCTTCCGTAAAACATGATGGGGATGGGGTTATGGCCATCTCTGTAAAGTTGGATCCTTGCTTCATGATGTAATTGCTCTCGGAATGGCTCCCCATGTGGCCAGTCTCACCCCCTGGGCTGTATTATCTATGTGCATGCCCCCTGCAGTGCAGACACCCATGTGTATGACAGGAGCTGAAGCCAATAATTGATTATGGCAATTGTAAGTGACTTAGGGAAGGTTAGGGGAGGGCAGGAGGTCGCTGTGCTACCACCTTTAAGGCCACGGCACTTTGCTTCCACCAGACATCCTCAGTCACCTTGAACTCCCAGATGCTTTGGGCGCGAGTTCTGTGAATAGAGTCTGTTAAGGTTTCTTGTTATTGCAGTTCCCGCCCTCAATTTGGGTCCGAGTGCTCTGTGTGCCCGTTCAAAGATTCTGAGGTCTGGAAGCAGTGATTTAAGCCACGAGGCAACAAATTGTGCAGGATCACTCTCTTTCACTCCATCTTCAAATGAACGCAAATGTCCTATTTTGATTTTCTGCATCTTCAAACTTGCTGCATATATCTATATTTTCTTTTTCTAATCCCTGATCTTTTTGTCATGGATCGGGCTTATTTCTTTTGTTGCTGCAGTTGTTTCTCTTAAAGAGTAGAGCCTCGTGTTACGTCCTGTCAGTTTCGTTTCCATTGGAAGCATTAGTTATTTCCAAGTTGTTGTTGTTTTACTAAATTCCTTTATGGCTTCTTCTTACACTGCAAATTCTTCTTTTAAGATGTTGTCACCATTTTCTTCCTCCAGCGAGGAAGAGGCCTCTTCTGAGGGCGGCGCCATCTTGGCTGCAGCCTCCATTAGTTGAAGTGAGCCTTCCCTCTTTTATGTTCAGCTGTTCTGAATCCCTTTGCATTCCCCTTTCCTTTCTTTGAGGTTTTGGGGTGTTTTTTTTAGACAGCAGAGGATTTTTTCCTCCAAGCTGTTTTCCTAGGCCTTGGAGCAGAGCTTAGAGTTTAACTTTTGGCGTGAGTTGATGGTTCTGTGACAATCTGAATTGACAGCAGCGAGCATAAAATGACAAATGTGTCAGTCTTCTTCCTCTGGGCTCCTTTTGGAAACCAGCTGAGTCAAGGCACAAATAGCTGCAGCAGAAGAGGGGAGCGGCAGGGCAGAGTTTCGACACCTTCTGGAACTCCTCGCATTGCAGAATGCCAGGCTTGGTATGCCAGGCCAGCAGAAACAAGCCAAATCTGTTATTGGTGCTGACACCTGAATTTGAACGGTGAGGTGAGGCAAGGCTGGACACAAAAAATCATGATTATCATCCGTGAAAGGGTCAGATATTTCAATAGATGAAGCTTTGATGACCCTGAAGAACAACATGAGAGACCAGATCCCCCAGCCTGACCTGAAGGAGCTGAAGTGAATATTTGCCAGCCGTTGAACAATTGACTGGACTGTTTAGTTTTGTTGAATGTGACATTTCAAATTCAGTTTCCCATTTTGAATGTGAAACGTGTATCTCAAAATTAGAAAACTGTGTGTTTGGAACTTGTTGGCATATTTGGCTTTCTTTGATTTTTTGCAATTGACAAAAGAAAATATCGCCAAGGCAACTATCTGTAAACAACAATAAACATCCATAAAAATGGCAAAAGTAGTTTCTTTCCCAAATAGGTTTTATCTTAAACAATTGCAAACGCAGTAAATAAAGAGTTCCATTGTAATATATCAGTGGTTCAGTGCTCAATTCTTCTCTTTCCAAAATTGATTTTATCTTGAACAATTGAAAACACAGTAATAAAGAGTCCATTTGTGATATACCAGCGGTTCAGTGCTCAGACGTAATTCGTCTGAGACGTTTAGAGACGTTTCGTCGCTAAAGAGCTTAGACATCGAGCTGTCAAAATCAATTGTAACAGAATTGCACTGAATTAACAAGTAGAATAAGGAAAATTAAAATTAAAAATATGTTGCGAATGCATAATTAAGACATACCTTTGTAGTGAATAATATACAAGAGAAGACAGCATGTAAACGACTTAAAGCAGGGGTATATCTACAAGAATAAAGGTGAGACAATAACTAGTCTATTAGCACATACATAGTTAATACGCCCAGTCCCACTAATACAAAAAAAAGTCTGTATAGAAACTTACGTGTCCCCATCTGCATGTTTCCATTGGGAGGAGCATAGAATGAGGACAATGTCCTTCAGTTTGTTAAACCACCTTAGGGAACATGGGTAGGGCTCACAAATTTAAAGACATAGTGGCAGAAAGTCCACAAACACAGCTGCATGTAATTGCATGAATCCTGCGAACTCTAATGTTGAATTTAATCCATGTGGAACTAGTGTATTGAGTTTATAAATATACTTGGATTCCATCTGGGAAAGTAATCTGGACACATTAACACCAGTTAATGAGTCAGTTGAAGATATGTGCTTTACAACAAAGAAGTGAAAGTCATCACAAGTGTGGTTTTGTTCAATGAAGTTTTCAACCAGTGGAGCCTCTCTGATTTTGCTTCTAATGCGGGATCAGTTTTCTAAAATAAGAGTCTTAACAGGGCAGGTGGCGCCGCCAACATATATCAACCAACAAGTGCATTCGATTAAATAAATCACCTTTCTGGTGCCACAGTAAATGGACCCATTCGATTTCAGAATCGTGGAGCTGTTAGGGACATGATAAGAGGCAGTTTCAATAGCTTGGTTGCAGGCTAAACAGCCTCCACACTTTGTCCCAGTGGCAGATGAGAAGTTTTCTGTGGTCTTTTAAAATCAATGTGAAACAGAAAATCTTTTAAATTGCGGGGTCTGCAGAACCCTAGCAAGGGAGGGAGATCACAACCCGCAATGTGAGATACAATGCCCCAGAATCTGTTTATGATTTGTCTTGCCTCCATCATCCTAAAAGAGAACTTTATATTCCCACTGGTTTCGAAAAGGAGAGTTTTAAACAGGCTCGGCGCTGCTTTTAAAAGCAATGGGGCAAGACTGTGGCAGGATTCTCCCCATTGTGTTCTTGGCGCAATGGAAGCAGCTCCCACAATTCTGACTGCAAGGGCTGCCGGACAGTGGAACGAATTCCCTTGGAAAGTGACAGACTCTCCTGCTTTGGAGACTTTTAAAAAGAGGTTGGGTGGCCATCTGCCAGAGATTCTTTAGCTGCAACTCCTGCATTATATTCCTGCGTTGGACTGTGTGATCCTTGGAGTCCCTTCCAACTCTACAATTCTGTGATTCTAAGACACAGCAAAGGGTGTTGAGCTAGCAGGCGGGCGAGTGTTAATAATAATGTGCATCCAAGGAATAAAATGCAACAGTTGCACAACAGCGCAATCCATTGTGCAACAATGCAAGCAGCTGGTGTATTCTTTTGTGCAACAGCACCCCACTGTCACAAAATATTTCCTCAGCACAACAAGTAGACTGCTAAGTGACTTTAACTATCTGGGATGCAACCCAAGATGCGCAGGAAGGATGGTGAGGGAAAGGTCTTCTGGGCATGGCATTGTTTTCTTGACTGACCTAAGCCGTGTCCCCGAGCCAGGTCATGGCAAAGCAAAACAAAATCCTTGCTATTGCACCCTGCCGCAAATTATGGGCTGCAGGTGATCTCAGCCTCCCTCCCCTTTCTGTTAGGAAAAAAGGCTCTTCGGTGGTGAATCTTTCATAGCCTTAGCAAGCCCCAGCAGCTGCAGTTGCCATGGCAACTGGCAGAGGCCTGCAGGGTGCCAGCGAGCCTTGTTGCACAGAATCAGTGGCAGACAGCTTCAACTCTGGATCTGGGAGGGGGGGGGATGAGATGGGGAGGCAAGGAAGTACAGGAACTCTACTACTACAGCAAGATAATACATCTCAGTTCTCCTCTCACGTTGCAAGGCTGAAATGTGCCAGCCTCAGAACCCTTCCTTGACTCAAATGCTCCCAAACTTTTCATGTCCAAACCACGGACTGGTTCGTAAGGGCAAATGGGGCAATACCCCACCCGTCTCAGTTTGCCCTCAGCCAGCGGACACCTGCCTGCCTTCTAGCAGTACAACCAGCCCAGGACCTATGGCTGTCATTTTCCACTGGCCACATTCACATCATAGTACCTTTATTCCAACGGAGACTCTGCTATAGGCCCCAGCTCCCAGGGGCTCCAACTCTTTCCTCCTCCCCCCAATATTTTTTGGGGTGGGACCCCCCCCCATGCTCAAAAGAATCAAGGGGCAGAGCACGCCAAGTGCACAGCCAAGCATGGCTTGGCTAGGGTGGCCGGCTCCTCCTCCTCCTCCTCCTGCCACGTAAGGGAAAGACAGGGAAGAATCATAGAATCATAGAGTTGGAAGAGACCACAAGGGCCATCCAGTCCAACCCCCTGCCAAGCAGGAAACACCATCAAAGCAGTCCTGACAGGTGGCTGTCAAGTATAGTTTCTTATCTCCTTGATTTGGGGGTCACATAACTCCATACCTCCCAACATTTCTCTGATGAAAATAGGGACATCCTAAGGAAAAGTGGGACATTCTGGGATCAAATAAGAAACTGGGATGGCTTCTGTTAATCCGGGACTGTTCTTGGAAAATAGGGACACAGAGGGTCTGTAAACCCAGTAATGTCTGTGCTATCTGGCTGTGGCTTCCCAGGGTCTTTTATTCCGCTTGCTACCTGATCCATTTAACTAGAGATGCCAATGGTTCGACTCCATATAAGACAGGTCCTTGTATTCTCATGTTCCTATCCCATTGGTCTACTTCCGGAAATCTACTCCCAACAGCTGTTCCCAATCTGGATAGAATCTTTCTTCTGTCTTTCTTTCTCGAAGGGAAGCAAGTGCAAGACATCTTGGTGCTCGAAGCAGAATATCAGAACGCTTCCTTTGCTCCACCCACCCACCCACTGCCCCACAGCCTAATTAACTTTCTCCATCTGTCTCCAGAGGGGCTGCCTCTTTGGTCAGGCTTCTAAATAATTGACTGTTCATCGGTGAAGCAAGGACGCAGTCAAGATCAGCAGCTGGCTTCATGTTATCTGCCTCAGCCAAAAGTCACCATAAAGTCATTTTCGACATTTGTGCTCCAGACTACAGGTCGGGTGTGCATTCATTTTCTGCTGCCATTGTATTAATGACTTTGCATTTATTTGGGCATTGCTCCTGCTGGTGTGTGTGTGTGTGTGTGTGTGTGTGTGTGTGTGTGATAATACTGGTATATAACTTATATATTCTGCACACAGTTGTATTTTATAGCTCAGTTGGTTAGAGCATGGTGATGATAATGCCAAGGTTGCAGGTTCAATCCCCTGTAAGGGACAGCTGCATATTCCTGCATTGCAGGGGGTTGGACTAGATGATCCTCAGGGTCCCTTCCAACACTATGATTGTCATAGAATGGTTGGAAGTGTCCCAAAGGGCCAATTAATCTAAGCCCCTGCAATGCAGGAATCACAGCTAAAGAACCTCTGACCAAATGACCACTAAGGTCCTTTCCAGCTGTACAAGTCTATGACTCTGTGATCCAGTGCAATATGTTACTCATGGAATTCTTATTAACTGTACAGCTTTAAGTGAGGTTATCATAAGACCTCGATGACAATATCTTGATATTTATAACTAAAACAAATCTTTTTAGAAATGTTACTACCCTCCAAAATGAAAACAACATTTTTTTCTCCCAGGGAATCTGAATGAAACAACCCAAATTTGTACTTGGCGTGTGTATGTCTAATTTTAGTTGACATTTAGTTCCGTTGTTTTTCTGAGGTTGCTGTTCCCATGTGTTGTCGAAGTGTATGTTCTTGCTTTCATAAATACTTTTTAAAAAAAAATCAGGTGTATGACAGGTGGGCAGCGCCAGCCTCAAGTAATAGGGGGAGATAAGGATCCGTCCTGGACAGATTAGGTGCTCTCCCAGCAGAGCAAATCCAAAACTGAGTTTCTGATTCCAACAAAAGTTGCCTCCCTTTGAGCAGAGCAAATCCCCGCAGTGGCTCCTGCATGGTTTGGAGAGAAGCTGATGGATGTCAGAGATGATGAAATGACCAGCAGGCCGTGGCAAAAGGTTGCCTCTCTGCAGATGCGACCGTGACCGGAAGACAGAGACCCATTGATTCTGCCGCATGAAAGCGGTGCTGTTATCGCTCCCAGCCAGAGCTGCGCAGGGCGAGAGGAAGGGAAGAGCAGCAAGATGGGATCAGAGACTCGGAGCCCCGAAATAGATGAGGTCAGAGGAATAAATGAAGAGCGGCGGGTGTGTGGCGGGTGTTCGAGAGAGAACAAAGGCCACCTGAAAGGGGCGAGAGGCAAAAGAGGCACATCTAAGGCTCTCATCTGAAGCCAGCCTCGCACATTGCCTGCTGCCTTGGTGAAGAGATTTCCTCTACCTCTGTGGATTTAAAGTGGAGCTCTAATTGGACTCTGTGCAAGAGGCTGCACCTGCTGCCTGCCAGCCTCCTTCCTGGGCTGAGCAGCGCCCCTCGCTCTTTCTCGCCTTCTCCTTGAGCTCCTCCGGCCTCCCAATAAGGCTTTAATGAAATCTGCCCTTAATTAAATCCAGGCTCATTTGCATAATTACTAGGAAATTGAAATTAGGCTGGTGACGTGGCTGGAATGCATTCTGTGTCCATCTCTTGACCCTGGTGTGTGTGTGTGTGTGTGTGTGTGTGTGTGTGAGAGAGAGAGAGAGAGAGAGAGAGAGAGAGAGAGAGAGAGAGAGAGAGACTGTCATATAAAAGGATGACAATGGGATGAGATTTTACCACAACACACCTAGGAATTCCTGCTCTTATGAGAGAAACCTCAGAGGGGAACTAATGTAGCAGTGGCTAAAAGACTGAATTGTGATCAAGGGATACCCTGGTAAGGGTTGGGAACTCCTTCTGCCAAGTGCTGGTTAGTGAGCTGTTCACCTGGTGCCATCCTACCTGGATGGACGGTTCCAGAGGATGATGCTTGGGGAATGCTCTTCAGCCCCATGGTGCCTTCGGCGTGGGCTCCTCAGGGTCTGATTTTATCCCCTATGCTGCTTAACATGAAAGCACTGAGTGGGGTTATGTGGAGTTTTGGAGTCCATTGTCAGCAATATGCTGGTAGCACACAGCTCTACTTCTCCTTTACATCTGCAGGTGAGGCAATGGAAGTGCTGGACCAGTGTCTTGCCTCGGCAACAGACTGGATGAGAGCCAAAAAACTGAAGCTCAATCCAGATAAGACTGAGACACTGTTAGTGGGTGGTTCCCTAAATCAGGTGGATGGGAGGTTGCCTGCTCTTGACGGGGTTACACTCCCTCTGAAGGAGCAGGTACGCAGCTTGGGGGGACTTCTGCATCCTTTGTTGTCAACTGAGGCTCAGGTGGCCTCGGTGGCGCAGAGTGCCTTCCATCAGGTTTGGCTGGTGACCCAGCTGCACTCCTATTTGGACAAGGATAGCTTAACTTCTGTCATCTATGCTCTGGTAACCTCTAGGTTTAATTACTGCAATGCGTTTCTGAAGAGGTCCAGAAACTTCAGCTGCTGTAGAATTTGGTGGCTAGGTTGCTCACTGGGGCAAGACACTTTGAGCTTATTACACCAATCCAAAGCTGCCAGTCAGTTTCTGGGCCCAATTCAAAGTGCTGGTTTTGACCTGTAAAGATCCAATTTGCTCCCTAAATGCAGGGGAGCTGAGCTGCCCCTTCCACAGCTCTTTTCCGATTCAGATTGATCCTAAGCTGTTCTCTCCTTTCTCTCTCGCCTCGCTCTCCATCTTCTTGACCGGAGTCCCAAAGAGGGCACCCAGTATTATTACCTGCCATTCATTAAGACCCCTTGGGCCTAATCCCTGACTCAAATGGGCATCACGGAGAGCTTGCTTCTCCCTTGCCCTTTCTGCAGGGCTTGCGTAACATTCGAACCAGGATGAGATCGTAGTGTATGGAACGAGATTTGGAAATGTGAGAGGAGGCCAATGTTCAGGGGTGTAGGAAGTGGAGGGCGGGGGGGGGGCGTCCCAGGTTCCATCATGGAGGGGGGTGACAAATTATCAAGGAACAATTACTGCCCTACTAGTGTGGTTCATAAAAAAACTTTTTTTTTTAAATGCCTACTCCAAAGGTCTTATCTTACTACACTAGGGATTATATAGCTATATATGAAATTTCATGCATATCAGTAAATATCTTGACCCTCCTCCACGAAAATAGCTGTTTACTTGGCCATTTTCCTATGTCGTGAAGGCTGAAATTTCAATTCAGTGGAGTACTTACTGTTCCCAACCCTAACCCTGCGGAAAGCCATCTAATTAGACTTTAATTTGATTTTGACATTTTTTTAGGAGGTAATTTAATTATTATTTGATTTTATATGAATGTTATGTATCTGATGTTAGCCGCCCTGAGCCCGACTTCAGCCGGGAAGGGCAGGATATAAATAAAAGTTTATTATTACTTATTATTATTCCTTTGTAAGAAAACAGGAAATAACGTAAAACCATTTTTGCAGGCCAAAAAATAAAAAAAATAAAAAATAAATGTGTGTGTGTGGGGGGGTGACAAGAAATTTTCCGCACCGGGTACCACCTGACCTTCCTATGCCTCTGCCAATGTTGCAAGTTTGTACTGCCCCTCCCATCATGCTTGGGCCCTGAATTCCTGCAGTCTCTCCCCTTAACACGGATCCACAATTGCTCCAGCGAGCCCAGCTCCCGGTCTCCCGTGTTGGTTCAGGCTGGCGGTCTTGCTGTGTCTCCGCTCTGTGTTCGCCTGCAGTGTCGCCCGAGGCCTCTGGCAGCTCTCCGGTGCTCCCGGCAGAATTGGCTCAGCTGTCGCAGGGCCAGGCATGGATCAAGGAAAACACGGCATGCATATTCATGAGGAGCCGTGTCGGGAGCCGCCACACACCCTCCCCTGCTGGGTCTGTGTTGCTAAGTCTCCTGGGATCCAGCCTTTACAGAGTGCACATCAAAGCCATCTCTCTGTGCAGGCTGTGGGCAGCCCTTCACGCTGGAATGCAGTCCCCCCCCCCACCACACCCCCCAGGCATGCTCAAAGCTCCTTGGAAGCCAATATCCTTTGACCTGGAAAACAGCCTTCTCCTTCCAGCTGTGTAAAGGGTCAGGCTGAAACCGGTAGACAGGGACTTGCTTCAGACCTGGGCCACATTCACACCATACATACCTGTGATACCACTTTTAACAGTCACAGTGTCCCCCTGCCAAAAGGATTCTGGGAGCTGTAGTTTGTGAAGGTTGCTGAGAGTTTATAGGAGACTCTTATTCCCCTCCCAGAATCCCCTAGGAAGAGGGATTGATTGTTAAGCCAGAGGCGGATTTAGGGCAGCGCAACTGGTTCTGCCGCACTGGGCGCCTAGGGGACACCGCAGGGAGTCACAACTATGACCTAGTGCAGTGATGGCTAACCTTGACACTCCAGATGTTTTGGGACTACAACTCCCATCATCCCTGACCACTGATCCTGTTAGCTAGGGATGATGGGAGTTGTAGTTCCAAAACATCTGGGGTGTCAAGGTTAGCCATCACTGACCTAGTGAATTGAGCAGAATGTGTCAAAAAGTGGAAATCCAGACACTTTTGCCCAAAGATGTTGAGCTTTCTTTGCAAAATCTGAAAAGAATAATTGCTGTTTTTGAGCTATATTTGAGGAAATGCGGCAAAATCTAGACTTCCAATATGGCTGGACATTTGGCAACCCCATTTAAAGTGCAGTCAAACCAACAATTCATATTTTGCTAGATAGGAGCCGAAGCTCAGAGTTTTCCTGCAAAGTTGCTAGAGAGCGCTATGTGTGAGAGACACTCCCACTGTGCCCTGACAGGAGGAGGGCAGGTATTCTCCTACCTGACTGGGCACACCCTCTTCCTCTTTCTACTGTTTCCACTCTGCCAGCAATGTGAGAACATCTGGATATCCGAGCTCCAAGCTCAGACTACCTTTTAAGTTAGACCTAAGTACCGGTATGTGCTTGCAACTGAATTACCGTGTTAAGCCTGCCTGATCAAAGCTGTTGCATCTGTTACTTTTCAACAGGTGTTCTGGGTGAGTAAAGAGGACATTCCCAACATAGGGAGCCAGACCATAGATCCATCTAACTCAGTATTGTCTACACTGACCGGCAGCAGCAATTCTGGGTTTCAGAGGAGGCTCTTTCCCAGCCCTACCTAGAGATGCCGGGGATTGAACTTGGGACCCTGTATGCAGGGCAGATGCTCTGTCACTGAACTAGATGCTCTGGCAATTCACATTGGCATTAGTGCTGGGGAACAGAACAGCCCAATTCTCCCCCCCCCCCCCATGCCACCATATTTCCCCACTCTTGCATGCACGAGGATAGACAGGTCAATGTTTTTACCCCCTTTTTTATTTTATAGCAATTGTCCGCAATATAGAATTAATTAAATAACATTTAAAAACCTCCTTTTCACAAGTCAAGAGAATTCCAGAATATTTACAAACATTTGTTCCGCGCTGTTGCGTGTGTGTGTGATGGTGAATGTTTCTTTGCTCCATTTTTAAATCTTTTCTCTTTCTCCTCGGGGAAGGAGGGGAAGAAGTTGCCTATCTGGGGTTTGTGTGTGAGAGAGAAAGAATATGTACGCCCCACGTTGGCACATAACCTTGATGGCGGCTTGGCAACACCCCTTCCCTCTCCTTAGCAGGAGTACACTATAAGAACGGCGCTTACACATCCGACCAGTTCACAATGCTAAGTCACAAACACAACCACGTAAGGCAGTGAAGCTTCCCCAAAGGTGTGGTTTTTCCAAACAACAGAATAGTCCTTGAGAAGGGCTACCCCATCCCAGAGGAGGGCTGGCCATGAGGCAAGGTGAAGGGGTGGAGTCTGGGCATGGTTAAGAGTGGCATTGTGGGAAGCAGATGGGACACAGTCCACCAATGAAATTCTTAAATTCCATTAAAGAGGCTGGGCCGGCCCTACCATTAGCTCCTGCCGTCTTGGCTGGACCTAAGCCATGGTTTTTGCTTAGTGTTATGTCTGAACCTTGGGCCTTTGTACAAAAAAGCCATGAACTGTAACCAAAGTTTGCTCTTGGCTTACCCCTCATGGTGTGACTGAGCAAAACAAACCATGATCCTGGGTTCAGATGTACGGTTAAGCCAAACCGTGGCTTAGCTCTGTGGTGGGTGGCAGCAGATAGGGATGGGGGAAATCAGTCAGTTTTGGTTTCTCTTTTGGCATCTCCTTTTCCCAGTCTTAAGTTCAGTTTCCCACACCCGTTTGCAATTTATTAATTTATTTTTCAAGCCTCTGTGAAAATTCATTGGCACTTTAGTGCGGATTTTTTCTCACATACATTTTTTTGTGTGCTATTCTGCCTAACCTGAGACCCAGGTGGCGCTGTGGGTTAAACCACAGAGCCTAGGGCTTGCTGATCAGAAGGTTGGCGGTTCGAATCCCTGCGATGGGGTGAGCTCCCGTTGCTCGGTCCCTGCTCCTGCCCACCTAGCAGTTCGAAAGCACGTCAAAGTGCAAGTAGATAAATAGGAACCGCTCTGGTGGGAAGGTAAATGGCATTTCCATGTGCTGCTCTGGTTCGCCAGATGCGGCTTTGTCATGCTGGCCACATGACCTGGAAGCTGTACGCTGGCTCTCGGCCAATAAAGCGAGATGAGCGCCGCAACCCTAGAGTCGGACACAACTGGACCTAATGGTCAGGGGTCCCTTTACCTTTATTCTGCCTAACATATGCATTTCATTTTATTTTATTGCAAATCAATTTTGCTTACTATACGGTACAATTGCATCTTACTAGCATCTAACCCATGTGCGATTTCAACCCTATGTGGTTGATTCCTGCATTACAGGAGGTTGGACTAAATGACCCTCGGGGTCCCTTCCAACTGTACAGTTCTATGAAGGCAGGCTGGTTGAAATTGCACGAGTTAAATCCAAGCAATGGGGATGACTTAAAAGCTCTTTTTGCGTGGAGTCCGCTTGGGGTTGCTATGCATGGGAAGAGCTTTAAAGCTCTCCTCCTTGCTTGGGGGGGCAGCTCAGCACACCAACTCTGGGATGCTCTGTTGAGGCAATCCCAGCTCTTGCGAGATCTTGCAAAAGCACCTATAGCCAATGTGCCGAGCGGCTCCTGCCTCTCTAACAAGGCAGAGAGCTTAAAACCTTTTGGGAGGTCAGGTCTGCTTGGGGTTTCTTGGCACAAAAAGAGCTTCTAAGCTTTCTGCCTGATAACTTGGTTATCTCTCTCTCCCACCAGCTATGGGGGAGGCTCCGAGGGTTGGTTGTACCCTGGCATAAATCGCCATCGTACTGTAATGCATTTTTGCATGCTCTTCACACTAGTACATGCATTTATATGCACACATTGGCCTGCTATATGCATTTTCCACACACATTACTTGGCTGGAGAACAACAGTGCACAATTGGGAGAGGTGTGAATTTTGAAGAACGGCTGTGTTCCAGTTTACATATTATTTCAGAAACCGAATTAAGCAAGTTCACGTCTAAATGAAAACTGATCAAATTTCTCCCCTTTCCCAGCAGCAGCAAGAAGTGGCTGTACATTTGCCTTTCAACCATAGCAAAGCTTGACTATACGTAGTTTAAAGCAATGTAGGAACCAATCCAATAGCTCTCTGGAATATGGTCCCTTTTCTTATGAAGAGCAACAACCAAATGCTAAATACCGCTCCCCCATATGATTTTGGTATCTTCCTTTTGGGGAAAAAGCCTTTTCTCCAGAGCTGAAGGAGCCTCATCAGAATCACACATTTGGGGAAGTTTCACTGCCTCAATGCTACAACAGGAAATTACCATTATCTTAAATGTGTTTTCTTCTTTTAAAAAATAAAAAAAACATAGTAGTTTCCATAACACACCCATCATCCACATGAGGGTTTTTTTTTGTTTGCTTTCCAAAAAAATTATTACCATTGTTTTTGTTTTTGTTTTAAATTAAAAGAAAGCTTTCCTTCTCAACTGTGACAAAAACTGAGGTAATGCATGTTTGACATGGGGAGGGGAAAACCTCTTATATGGTGAGGGGAACAAGTCCAAAACTGGACGGGCAACAGAAGGGAAAAGAAAGACCAAGAACAAGGATAATGGAAAACATGTCACACTCTCGCGCGCCCAACGGACCCCATCCCCAACCTTCCCCCTCAATTCCCCCCCTCAAAACAATTCGAAAAATAAAAATAAACCAAAACAAGGTCTATATGGTGTTCTTAATCCTTATCTACATTATTGCACAAAAGATCAAGGACAGTTGGAACCTAAGGCAAAAAGGAGACGTTGCGGCTAATATCTAAAAATTCTGTGCAATGCCTATTTCTAAAAAAAGTCTAGCCTCGGCTGCCACCCCACACAGAGACAAGATGGTGGCAGTGACGCCAAGGAGAAAGGGAGGGGAAACAGCTGCGCCCACTCGGGAAGTCAAGACATACGGATTAACAAGCGGGGACTACGAATTGGCGAAGAGAGGGGTGGCGGGGTGCGCCAGGCCACACCGAAGGAGGTCAGGAATCGCTTGGTTCACCCCCAACACGGAGAGCTTGCCTGAAAGGAGGCAGCGGTAAAGGCAGTTAAAGTGGTGTCTCTCACATACACTCTCTTCCACCCTCCCACAACCCTGGTCAGGGTCTGGGCTAAGAGGAGGGAGCCATTTTAAGGTTGCGCTTGGTCACCTCAGGCTGCTGTGTTATCCGGAGCTTACAGACAACTGGGGTTGTGGGACGAACGGGAGTCGCCAGCCGGCACTGATGACACAGAAAGTGCACCCTTGCCTTTTTCACACACAAATGCACACACACACACACACACACACACACACACACACACACACACACAAAATCTGGTTAAATACCAGCTGCTGGGCAGTGCCCCCTCGAGTTGGGAAGGGGTTGGGGAAGTGGTGGCGGGCAGCCACTTTTTGAGATTTTGTAAACTGCTTGTTGCTTCGGAAACAGCGTTTTAGCCCTTTGTGTGGAAAGGATGGGACCCCCGGGGAGGTTGAGACACACACAAGACACACCCAGCAGGCCTGCAGTCTGGCTCGGAGGAGAGATGAGTGTGTACGACCCCACAGGAAGCGACGGGCTGAGCTGAGCTGCTCTGCCCAGGGCCATTCTCACCTAGGTTGGGGAATGGGAGGGGAAGGAGACGAAACAACAGACTTGGCTTCAACAGAGAGACACTGCAAAAGGCCTGCCTTCCTCTACAGAGTTGACCCTCCCCAAAGGAACAGCACCAAGGGGTGACTACCGTGACTCCCGGGAGCAAGGCCTCCCCACAGCTCAAGGGGTTCAAGTCGAAAGCAAAGGGAGGTCAGTGTTGGTCTAAGCCCTTGGTGAAAGGAGGGCGTCTCGTCGCTAGGAGCCCCATTGTGGAAATTCCTCGCTGTCTGCCTCCTAAGCCCTAGTTGAATTGAAAGCAGATCCATTGCCCTGTGACTTGCCACAACTCACAGGCACGGCCTTTGGTCTTCATTCTCAACTGATTTCCCCACCCAACTGCGGCCAATGGGTTATCAGGACATTTTGCCATGGGCAATGTCATTTTAGCACGGTCTACACTTCGGTCATACTGCGATGACCCCACCCCCCAAAAAACCCTCCCTACCTTTCTTCCCCACACCCTACCCTGTCCCAAAGAATATATCTGTACCAGAATCATGATTATAAAGTCAGCCCAGACAGATGGGCAGTATGAACTGGCAGCCCTTGGTGTCATCTGAGGGTCTCCATTAGGGCATTGCTCCCTCTCGGATGGACTCTAGTCCTGGCTCCTGTAATGTTTAGATGCCCATGTTTTCCAGCATACTAGAATCCTAAGCCGTTGCTCCAACTCAGGCTTTATATAGGATTCTTCTCTTTATATAAAAGCCAGGCCAGTTAGAAAACCATAAAAGAGTTCAGCAGGCCTCAGTTCAAGAGCTTCTTTGATGCTCCATACCTTCTAATGAAGCCACCCAGTCTTACAGTTCCCTAGGGGTATACCCTACATACCCTGAAACTTTCTGCCCAATTGCTCCTTATTGGACTGGTGTTCAACAAGACCAGGGGTGGGCAAGTTGTGGCCTTAGGGCCACATGGGAATCTTGGCCTAATTTCACATGGGTGGAGGTGTAAGATGATGATGGAAAGAGAGAGGAAGTGAGAGAGCAAAGGGGGGAGAAGAAACAGATGAAGAGGGTGGTAAAAAGGGAGAAAGAAAGGGTGGCAGAGAGAGAGAGAGAGAGAGAGAAAAGGGGGTGACTGAAAAAAGAAAGACAGGGAGCAACAGAGAGAATAGAGGATGGTAGAAAGAAAGGTGGGGTAGCCATATTCACCTTTGGCCCTGGCCCTGCCTGATTTTGACTCCTGTTCTACCCATTTTCAAGGTGTGCCCCCCACATCAATAGAAGGAATGCAGTTCTTGACAAGGAAAAAGATTGCCCACCCCTGAACTAGAGAGCCCTTTCTGATCTGTGAACTCCCAGTGCACTGCAGGAAGACACTTGCGCTCCCACACAAAGTGCCCTTTCCCTCACACGACACCCTCTTGCAGTGCGCATGCCTGGTTGCGATCACAGGCGGGTGGGTGGTGGCCTCACACAAAATGGCTTCCCCTTTGTCCTCCCCATCATTCGGCCCAAGCACCCAAGCCTTTTCCTCAGGCAAGCCTTTTCCTCAGGGGTGATGGCCACGTGGCCAACAGCGAACGACTGACCCGGACAGCCAGACTGTAGAGACACATTTACATACAGCCACACGCACACGTTGACACAGGAAACACTTGCTACATCAGTGGCACCATTGGCATCACTGTGATATCTCTGTGGTCCCCGGATTGCCCTGACTCTGCACTTTGCTCACACCTGGGGGGGCTAGCGCCAGTCAGAAATAAAAACGACTCTCCCCACCATTTCCTCAGGAAGTGATATATTAGCTGTGCTACGTGTCGGTCTCCAAAGTGAATGCCGCAGCTCAGCCAGCTGGGATCCCTGTTCCCCCCTTGCCATTGGAATGGGAAGCTGGATCCAGTACAAGTGCCAATTCAACAGACAGCCCCCCCCCCAGCACACTGAGCTCACCAGCCTCTTTTTCTGGGAGTCTGTTCTGACTTCACCCCCTGGCAACCAGGCATAGGGGTGCTGTAAGCCAGTTGATGCCCATCAAAGAGGCTCCAGATTACTTAAATAACCGGCCCCAGCCTCTTTGCCTACCACCAACTCTATCCCAGCAGGCCCAGAAAGAAGCTGCTTGCCAGACCAATGGGGCTCTTCTGCCCCCATTTCTGCCCCTCCATCCCAACCCCCAACCCAATCCATTATTATTATTATTATTTTCATCGCAAGGACCCCCGCTCGGAAACCATCTCAAAGCTAGTCCTGATGGGCAAAAAGAGAAAGCCACCGGTCAACTGGGTTTCCCTCCCCTCCCTTCAGAGACAAAGTCCCGATTCCCTCAGGTGTTCATCCTTGAGGCGCTATGGGCTCCGTCTTCTCCTGCCACTGACTCAGCAGTCCCTTAATCCAGCCCTCAGCTCCCAGTCTTCAAGTGAATGAGGAGAGAAGGCCTTTCTTCTCCTGTGGCCTCAGACCACCATGGACATCCTTAGGATTACTGAGGAGAACGGAAAGCCACATTTTCTATCCTCTTCCCCCACCACCCCCGTTTTCGTTGTTGTTATTGTTGTTGTTTTTGCTTCAAAAGACATGGATCCCGGTCCCCAAAATGGATTCCATTCGCACGCAGCCTGTCCCAGAGCAGGAGAGGGCATCGCAGTGCTGATATCTTAACTGCAGGCCGTGAGGCACCGAGGGGCCTGCCGCTCCCTCGTCAGACGCAGATCTCGATGGCTGTGGCCAGGACCATCTGGCCTTTGCCTTTGTCCTGCCGCCCGTCAGTCCTGCTTCCCGCCCCGGGGGAAGGGAGGCCAGACTCTGAGGCAGATAGCCGGGAGATGCTGCCTTCTGTCAGGATGGTCCTCTTGAGGGGGGTCGGGGTGCAAGTGCTGGGCGTCTCGTGGCGGTGAGGCCCGGCGGAGAGCTTGTCTCCGGTGTGCTTGCGGGAGCGGTAGGAGGGCCGGCGCCGCACCTCCGACATCAGGTCGTACTTGATGAAGAAGAAGACCTCCTTCACGGGGCAGCGCTTCTCCGGGTCCAGGGCCAGCAAGCGCTGGAACATCCGCAGCGCGTTGTCCGTGAAGCGGCGCCACTGGGAGGGCAGCCCCGCCAGGCGCCCCTTTTGCCACCTCACAAACTCCTCGAAGAAGGTGTCTGAGGCTGAGGCCGCCTCCCAGGGAAAGTTGCCTGTCAGCACGCAGAAGATGAGCACCCCGAAAGCCCACACGTCAATGCTGGTGTCCACGGTGAAGCCCTCGGCCCGGCCGGCCTGGCACACCTCAGGTGCCGTGTACGGGATGGTCCCGCTGATGCGCTTCACCCGGCACCCCACTTTACGCGTCATGCCGAAGTCGGCCAGCTTGACACGCCGGCAGTCGCGGTCGAAGAGGAGGACGTTTTCCGGCTTGATGTCCCGGTGGACCAAGTTTTTGCTGTGCATGTAATCTAAGGCCAGGCCAAGCTGCTGCACACAGCGCTTCACCATGTCCTCAGGAAGCCCCACCTGCAGGTAGAGAGAGAGACCATCAGCTAGGAAAGGGCAGCTGGAAACGCCCGGAATAAACATGGCCTCCCAAGAACACTCAACGACTCTAAAGGCTCCATTTCCTGTTGTTATCAAAGTGAGCCTTGCCAACTTGATCTCAGTGCCCAAGTCGGGATATAAGGGTTCTGGCAATTCCTGGGATCGATTGTTAAACCCAGTGATGGCTAACCTTGACACCCCAGATGTTTTGGAACTACAACTCCCATCTTCCCTAGCTAACAGGATCAGTGGTCAGGGATGATGGGAGTTGTAGTCCCAAAACATCTGGAGTGTCAAGGTTAGCCATCACTGGTTAAACCGCTCTGAGAATTGCAGCTCTGGGAGCGGAATAGAGCTCACTTAACTCTCAACTCCTTTAACAAACTACAGCTCCCAGAATTCTTAGAGGGAAGCCATGCCTGTTTAATGAGGCACCATAGCGCTTTAGATGTATGGGTTGAATGTGGCCTGAGGGACCCAAACAGCCAAAAGGCCAGTGGAACTGAGGCCTAGTTACCTGTGGCGGAATGATGTCAAAGAGGTCTCCGCCAGGTGCATATTCCTGGGCGAACACATAACAGTCCTCCGTCTCGAAGACCACATCAAAGACCTTGATGATAAAGGGGCTCGAGGAGAGTGTATTGGTAATGCTGAACTCCCTCAGGAAGTTCTTCAGCTTCGTCTTGTTCTTGTTGACAAACTTCAGTGCCATCTTGGTGCCTGTAAATGGGGAGGGAGAAGTGGGAGGAAGGACAGAGAATGCCCAGACTGTCACTTACTTTGACTTATGAAAGCAGAACAAAATGATTTCAGAGTTTACCGCCTTGATGGAGCAATTGTGATAACTGAAAATGAACTTTTGATGGGGCTGAAGGTTCCCCACAGGTTGTGGGATAATAATAATAATAATTTATTATTTGTACCCCGCCCATCTGGCCGGGTCTCCCCAGCCACTCTGGGCGGCTTCCAGCAAATATTAAAAAACAAAACATTAACATGTTACAGATTAAAAACTTCCTTAAACAGGGCTGCCTTCAGGTATTTCCTAAATGTTATATAGTTGTTAATCGCTTTGACCTCTGATGGGAGGGCGTTCCACAGGGCGGGCGCACTACCGAGAAGGCCTCTGCCTGGTTCCCTGTAGCTTTGCTTCTCGCAGTGAGGGAACCGCCAGAAGGCCCTCGGCGCTGGATCTCAGTGTCCGGGCTGAACGGTGGGGGTGGAGACCCTCCTTCAGGTATACAGGACCGAGGCCGTTTAGGGCTTTAAAGGTCAACACCAACACTTTGAATTGTGCTCGGAAACGTACTGGGAGCCAGTGTAGATCTCTCAGGACCGGTGTTATGTGGTCCCAGCGGCCACTCCCAGTCACCAGTCTAGCTGCCGCATTCTGGATTAATTGCAGTTTCCGGGTCACCTTCAAAGGTAGCCCCACGTAGAGCGCATTGCAGTAGTCCAAGCGGGAGATAACTAGAGCATGAACCACTCTGGCAAGACAGCCTGCGGGCAGGTAGAGTCTCAGCCTGCGTACCAGATGGAGCTGGTAGACAGCCGCCCTGGACACAGAATTAACCTGTGCCTCCATGGACAGCTGTGAGTCCAAAATGACTCCCAGGCTGCGCACCTGGTCCTTCAGGGGCACAGTTACCCCATTCAGGACCAGGGAGTCCCCCACACCCGCTCGCACCCTGTCCCCCCAAAACAGTACTTCTGTCTTGTCAGGATTCAACCTCAATCTGTTAGCCGCCATCCATCCTCCAACCGCCTCCAGGCACTCACACAGGACCTTCACTGCCTTCACTGGTTCTGATTTGAAAGAGAGGTAGAGCTGGGTATCATCCGCATACTGATGAACACCCAGCCCAAACCCCCTGATGATCTCTCCCAGCGGCTGCATATAGATGTTAAAAAGCATGGGGGAGAGGACGGAACCCTGAGGTACTCCACAAGTGAGAGCCCAGGGGTCTGAACACTCATCCCCCACCACCACTTTCTGAACACGGCCTAGGAGGAAGGAGCGGAACCACTGTATAACAGTGCCCCCAGCTCCCAACCCCTCTAGACGGTCCAGAAGGATGTTATGGTCGATGGTGTCAAAAGCCGCTGAGAGATCCAGCAGAACTAGGAAACAGCTCTCACCTTTGTCCCTAGCCCGCCGGAGATCATCAACCAGTGCGACCAAGGTTATGGTCAATCCCTGAGAGAGCACAGGGTGAATTGGATTGAGGGTGCAAAGAATCTAGACCAGGCACCCCCAAACTCGGCCCTCTAGATGTTTTGGGACTACAATTCCCATCAACCCTGACCACTGGTCCTGTTAGCTAGGGATCATGGGAGTTGTAGTCCCAAAACATCTGGAGGGCTAAGTTTGGGGATGCCTGATCTAGACAGCTGTACAAAGGTAATGTTTAGATTCACTGCTCCGCTCACATTTGATTCTGGCCCCACCACTGGAATGTGGCCCCTGGAATATTGCCCAGAAGGGAATGTGGCCCTCAGGCTGCTTTAAATGAAACATACAGGTGGAAGAGGTAATTGCTTCAGGAGCCAGGTATCTCAGAAGTACATAAGGCAGGTATGGGGAATGTGTGGTCCTGCAGATGTTGCTACAAACCCCATCATCCCTGGTCAATGACCAACCTGATGGGAGCTGCAGAACAGCAAGACCTGGAGGGATAATGTTTCCTCACACCTGACCTAAAAGGCATGGGTATTCTCTTGCTTGGCCTCTACCAGCAGAGGGCACTGATGAGCTCACCTGTGCTCTTGTGGGAAACAAGGTCCACCTTGCCGTAGGTCCCTTTTCCCAGCTCTCGGATGAGGTCATAGTGTTTGTTGATGTCCGTGCCGGACAGCGTGCGGATGGCCAGTGACTGCATGTCCTCCGTGATGAGGGGGACCCCACAGCAGGCCAGCTTGCGTGTCGGTTCCTGCTCAATAGAGCCCGCACTCATGGTCACACTGGAAGACAGAAAAGGAAAGGCATTGGTCAACCATCACACCTTCCTAATAGCCCAAGCCTTCTGGGATGCAGGAGTCGAGTCTGTTGCAGCCATCCAAAACCCAGGCTGCTGTTCTCCTTTCCCTCCCAACTTTCACTCAGAAACCATGAACTCTGAAATATCACAATTCTGCAAATGCCAATGTTAACATGCACGTTAATGAAATAACATTTGGGGAATCGGAGTTCAGAACCACGGCAGTTCAGATGCTCATGTAGGTTCTGCACATCCGTGCCTGGTTCAAGCTGAAAGGTGAGTGAGGACATAGAAAACTGGTCCCAGCTGTTGTTATAGAAACTACTGAATGGGGTTTCAGATATGTATACCAAAGGCACAGCTACTTAAATATACAAGTGTGGGTGTCAGACTAGCATTGCTGTAATTATTATGAAGTACAAATACAGAATATACACGGCAAATACTATTAAAATAGTTTATCACCTTCCCTCCCTCCTGATTTTTTTTAAAAAAATCTGCTGCACGTATATCAGATGTGGGGGATTTTTGGCCCTCCAGATGTTGCTGAACTCAACCAAATTGTGGCCATTGGTACATATTGCGGGAGCGAGTTTCATAGTTTTTAATTATGCGCTGCATGGAGAAGTACTTTCTTTTCTCCTGAATCTTTCAACATTCAGCTGCATTAGATGTCCATGAGTTCTAGAGTTATTAGAGAAGGAGGAAAACTTGTCTCTATCATTCTCCCCCACCCCATCTTGCATAATTGCATACTCTTTGTGCTGGATTCATGCAGAGAGCAGCATAAGAGGGAGGTATATGGATGGTCTGGAAGTAAAGGTAAAGGTAAAGGGACCCCTGACTGTTAGGTCCAGTCGTGTCTGACTCTGGGGTTGCGGCGCTCATCTCGCATTATTGGCCGAGGGAGCAGGCGTACAGCTTCCAGGTCATGTGGCCAGCATGACTAAGCCGCTTCTGGCGAACCAGAGCAGCGCACAGAAACGCCGTTTACCTTCCCGCCGCAGCGGTTCCTATTTATCTACTTCCACTTTGACGTGCTTTCGAACTGCTAGGTTGGCAGGAGCAGGGACCGAGCAACGGGAGCTCACCCCGTCACGGGGATTCGAACCGCTGACCTTCTGATCGGCAAGCCCTAGGCTCTGTGGTTTAACCCACAGCGCCACCCGCGTCCCTGTCTGGATTGGGGCACCGGAATGTCATTGTCATTGTCTGGATTGGGGCACAATGACAATTACAGTCCGGCGTCCTCCCCAAGCCCACTTCATCCCATACTGTGAATTGGGATAAATAGGGTGGCGAGCCCAGGACTCTGCTGCATAATTCATTCCGTTGATTCATTATTATTACTTTCTTCCTCCAGCTCAGACTAAAATTGCTGTGTTTAACTGCTTCTCATTGACTAAACGATCATCCGCGCCCCCCCTTCCTCGCTCTGTTGTCTGTGGCAGGTATTTATAGGCAGTCGCTATGTCTCCCTCTGGTAACAGCCGCTTCTCTGCTTCTCTCCTCAAAAGACCGCACACTGCTCAAACCTCGCATCCTTCTTAGGGGACGGGGCGGTGACCCAAGGCTAGAGAATGTGTGCTCTGCCTGCCCAAAGTCCTGGGTTCAATCCCGGGTATTGGCACCTGAGAAAAAGGCACAGTTAGCAGATAAAGGAATGGCTAAGACCCTAGTCAGAGGAGATGATATGGGATTGATGGACAGAGTACCAGAACACAGGGACCTGACTTTTTCTGAGCCAGACCAAATGACCACCTACCTAAGTACTGCCCTGCACCAGAGGAGAGGGACCTTTCTTTGATTCCACAAGTAGGTTAGGCTGAGAGGCAGCGACTGGCCCAAGGTCACTCAGTGAGCGTCATGGCTGAGTGGAAATTTGAACCCGGGTCTCCTGAGCCCTGGATCCAAACTTTGAACCATGAAACCTGTCCCAATTCACCGGGGAAAGATCTGCATTTCTGGTACCCACCCCTGCTGAAACAGTGCCCCCTTGAGGACATATTTAAAAGGCGGACAGAAAATCCACATGTGCTAATTTATAGGTATAGATGCAAATGACGGCCAACTTCCAGAAATAGCTGCCGTGTAACTACTTTGGGTGGAATTCTGATGGAAGCGGGATGGGAAATTGCCAGTGTTTGTTTATTCATCCCATGTCTGGAAACAAAGTCAATACCACACATTTGGTCAGTATGAGCTGCTGTTATTGCTTTCTGTCCTCAAACGGTAAGTGATTGATTATGGGTCTTCTCCCCCACCCCCCCACCCACTCCCCCACCCCCACCCCGCATGGTGTTCAGGGAGGTTTTTAATCTGTGATATTTTAATGTATCTTTATATTTGTTGGAAGCCGCCCAGAGTGGCTGGGGAGACCCGGCCAGATGGGCGGGGTACAAATAATAAATTATTATTATATTATTATTATTTGCTTTGCATTGAAACAAACAGGATGGAATTACATAACGACAATGCAATTTTACATGATTTAGGTGGTTAATTATGTAAGGGATATAATTTTGCCACTGCAGACAGCAAGACGGAAAACATATTTGGGGGCGGAAGATGAACTGCCGCGGAACAGAGACACCGCTGCGTGTGATGAATACAGGGAAGGAGACGAAACAATGCTTTCTTACATTCCTACCTGTAAACAATGTTTAAAAGGGGGGCAGGAAGTTTGTGGCCTGGGGCAGAAGACACCCCTTAGTAACACCCGTGCTTTTAGGGGATGCCTTAAAAAAAAAAAAACTATTGGGTGTAAGTTTCTACAATTGTTATTCTTCAAGTTTCAAAGCCACATTAGCAATGGGAAGCTCACTTTTCTTTTTCCAGCAAACCTCTGGCAAACACCTGTCCATGTATCTTAAAGTAACTAAGCCTAGGTACATGCAACTGCAGCAATCACATCTTGTTCCCCTGTTTATCCCACCTCCACTTCCATCTCCTTCCTCTGCTGTCTCCTTTATGTCTATTTCTAGATTGTAAACCCCTTGGGGGAAGGGTGTGGCTTTCTCATTCTTTGCCAAGCATCATGCGCATGGACACTGCTGAACAAATTAATCAGCACTACCCTCTCGATTCTTGCATACATGAATGTCAGCGCAGAATTGTGAACGCCAAGGCTTTGTCCGTGCGTAACCTCCTATACACATGACCCTGCGAGTGAGGTTCATTTTGAATTCTTAAGCATGGTTTGTGTCCAACTGGGTTCTACTCGGCGTAAGCCCATTAGAATCAATGGGCCTCTATGCATTTGGCGGTATTCAGCTAAATACTGGTGCTCGGGCAAAGATGGATGCCAGCACCACAGGAATTCCCCCCTCTCTTCTCCCTGAAAGGGTCGCACACCACCCACAAATCTGCTCTGGAGGATTGGGAGAACCCCCAGGGGGGGCAGATTCATAGAATCAGAGAATTGTAGAGTTGGAAGGGACCCCAAGATTCTCATGCTCTACTTACTGAGCTATCCATTTATAGTTGTCCCTCGACTTACGAAATACTCGACATCCGAATTTTTCGACTTACGAATTAAAAAAGTGGCTGCACGCCTACGAATTTTTCGACATCCGAAATCATTGCCGGTTTTAGATGCAGTTTCCTCGACTTACGAATTTTAGATGCGGTTTCCTTGACTTACGAATTTTTCCGAATATTTTTTCTCCCAATGCATTCCGATAGGAAATCGCTTTTTCGACTTTTTGAATTTTTTGACCTACGAATGTCCATTCGGAACGGATTAAATTCGTAAGTCGAGGGACCACTGTATATTAGGAAGAATGTTCCATTGCACAAGGAGAAATTGTTGTACTGATGGAACATACCTCTTAGAGCTACGCTGAACACAACCCACTGGGCACAATCATGCTTTTCTTGCATTTCTTTTCCAAAATGACAAACTTGTCCTTTTGCTTTAGATCACCGCAGGATTTTTGCAAAAGAAATCAGGAACGCAACACTTTGCAGGAGGACTGGTGTTAACAGCTCGCGTGTTGTTTTGTGCAGCTTTAAGGAAGAAATCAATGGTGCAGGAATCTGAATGTTACATGTGCACACAATCGTCCTTATTTCTATCGCTGAAATATTGGACGGTATGTCACTTTTGATGGCTGCCCCATGTTTCCAATGGTGAGATGTCCTGCCCTCCGGCAATGTCTACCCCAGCCAATTTTCACTTGATTGCTTCGACACGGCGGTGTTCAATCTTGTTGGCAAGTCTGTGCTTCAAGGCGAGTTCAACTTATTGAGGCAATGCACCACTCCCGCAAGAACTACAGGTCACAGGCAGACACATCCCACTGGGGAGTAATGTGCACAGCTGCGCAATTAAGCCCCTGCCATTTTTTGCATAATACGTTTTTGAGGACAGATTTGATTCCGACGGTTCTACCCTACCGGTTCTCTGGCTGCACATAGAGAACAGCGGCTTCTGTCGGTTATCAGAGAGCATCAAGATTCTGCCAAAAGGAACGCAATCCCCATTGGAAGCTGAAGTTCATAAAGCAGCAACATGGGTGGGAGAGCATAAAAACATGAGACAAACCCTGCTGCTGGGTCAGACCAAGGGCCCATCTAGTCCAGCATCCTGTTCTCACAGTGGCCAGCCAGATGGTGGTGGGAAGTCGGGAAACAGGACCCGAGTGCAACAGCACTCTGCCTGCCTGTAATTCGCAGAAAGAGGTCTTCAGAGGCCTACAGCCTCCAACAGTGGAGGTGGGTCACAGCCATTGTGGTTAGTAGCCATTGACAGCCTTATCCTCCATGAATTAGTCTGATCTTCTTTCGAAGTCATCCAAGTTGGCGGCGATCCCTGCCTACTGTGGGACTTAGTGCCACAGTTTAACCGTGCACTGTGTGAAGGAGGACTTCCTTTGCTCTGTGCCGAATCGTTCCACATTCAGCTTCATTTAATGTCCACGAGTTCCAGTGTTATGGGAGACAAGCAGTGTTCAAGATTAGCCATTTTGCACCTGGCTATCAGCCACTTGGACCAAGTGAAGATGCCTGGGCACCAGGATGGTGCCTGACATCTCCACCATCTGGAGGTGCGTGCCTGGGGATCACTGGATCTTGACTGTTTTCACACGCTAATGCCACACCCTGTAGAATTCTATCGGCTATATTTTATTTGCAGAATCAGAATGAATTTCAGGAACCAAAATGCTTTTTTTGTGTGCAGCCTGAGTAGGAGCATTATAAAATAAAAAAATTCCTTCCAGTAGCACCTTAGAGACCAACTACCGTAAGTTTGTTTTGTACCAAAAACAAACTTAGTTGGTCTCTAAGGTGCTACTGGAAGGAATTTTTTTATTTTTTATTTTGTTTTGACTATGGCAGACCAACACGGCTACCTACCTGTAATAGGAGCATTATAGTTAATGGTTGTAGCTGCTCAAGGTTACCATCTGAACTAGCCAGATGTTTAACTGATAATCAATCTCGTCAGTCCATCATTTGAAAAATAAGATTTTAGATCCATCTGGTCCAAAAATGACAAGACATTATATTTTGGCAACTGTAACCTTGGTTTAAGGAGCCATTTGGCGCCTAGCTTATATACTGTATCTGGGTTTCTAACAGTGGAGACAAGCTCTTCTCTAGACAGTTTCCCCATACCACACATTGTTTAATACGCCACTATCAACCAACAGCACCCTCCCCGTCATTCTACAGCACCCTTGGCATGATAAAATGTGTGCAGGAAGCAGCTCTTACTCTCCATGCAAGCTGTAAAACCAGATGATTTATTTCCTTAGCATGGGGATGCTACACACTTCAGCTCTGCAGTTGCCCCAAGCCCTGGGTGCATCCACTCTGCCAGTAAGTAATTGGCAGCTCATTAGCAGCTCACTGCAAATGCTGGAGGCCACGTGATCAGGCTTTGTGCCCTCAGGGCAGGGAGGGCCAGAGAGTTTGCACATCGTATGCTAAGTCCAGCCGGCCTCTTGAAAGAAACAGGGGGGAAATTACAGTGCAGGGAACAACCACCCCATTATTATGTGGCAGAACATAGAATAGAATCATAGCTGGTGTTAACACAGAAATCAATACCATTAGCCCACAAGAGGGTAGACAAGGGAAAAGGTTTGTTTATGGGAGCAGGGGCTCCAGGATTTGTTAGAAGGCATGCCTCTCTCTCCACATCAAAGCTCTCAGGTGAAAATGTGCAGAAACATCACCTAGTACGACCCTTCTGGGTGCGCAGCGGGGTTGTGTGTTTGATAGGGGCTGCATAGGTGGCGATGGTGAAACGTGATCAATTGCCCAGTCAAATGATAGTCAAGCGTTTAAAACCATTAACTGATTAGAACAGCAACAAGGAAAATGAAGCTACTTTAAAAACAGCGGTGGACACAGCTCAGTGATAGAGATTGTGTTTTGCATGCACAAAAAGACCCAGGTTCTGTCCCCAGCATCTCCAGGTAAGGGCTGGGAAACTAGTCTCTGCCCCAAAGCCTAGAGAGCCACTGCCAGCCAGAGCAGGCAACAGAGACCTAGATGTACCAATCATCTGATTCAGGATAAGGAAACTTCCTCCATTCCTAAAGGGAAGGACCACAACTCGGTGGCAAAGCATCTGCTTTGCTGCAGAAGGTCCCAGGTTCAATCCCTGGCATCTCCAGGTTTGACTGGGAATAGAATAGAATAGAATAGAATATTTTATTGTCATTGTCCCCTTCGGGGACAACGAAATTACTTGGCTGCTCCATCCACCCAGATAGGGCATGTCCATTCCATCCATTCCAGATAGGGAATGTCCCCCAGCTGAACCTTGGAGTTGCTTCCGGTTAGTGTGGTTTGAGCTGGATGGGCCACTGGTCTGACTCAGGATAAGGCAGCTTCCTATATTGCTAAAGGGAGGGGGGTCATAGCTCAGTGATAGAGCACCTGTTTTGAATTCAGAAGATCCCAAGTTCAATCTCCAGCATCTTTAGGTAGAGCTAGGAGAGACCCCTGCTTGAGATCCTGGAGTGTCGCTACCCATCAGTGTAGATGGACCTGATTCTGTATAGGCAGCTTGCATTTCCCTTCTGCCATGGAACCCAAGGCAGTGCACTTGAAGGTCTCAGGGAGTCAGTCGCCCAACCAGACATGGGCAAGACCCATACCTGCATGGCTTCAGCTAAGTGGGTGGCCTCTTGTGTCTTCATACAATTCCTAAAACCAGGTACCTAATCCCAAAGTCCAATCTTAACAAAGCACAGGATGAAAACCCCTCCCCACCACAATAAATCCGACAGATATGGGTTCAGCCCTGACTCATTGGCACTCATCCAGGCATAGCTCCTTCCTTTTTCCTTGCCAGGGCTCTGTCCCAGAATACACAAAAGAAGAGAGTGCCCCTTGGTATATGCAGAGTATCTTTCACCAGCGAGTAATCTCAGCCATCCCTCCCAAGTTTAGTTTGTGCAAGAGACATGGCTTTCCTAGATCCTTCCCTGGAAAACACAAGCTTTCAGTGACCCACTGGGCAAAGTTCCCATAGATCCTGCAGATATTCCACTCCAGGTGCACAAGCTGCTCTCTGCTGGCTCTCAGCGCTGGGAGAATTTCCCCCAGCCAGCTCTGGGACTTAGCAGAGCACCTGCCCATTTGGAAAAGCCAACTGTCCAAGGTGCTGCTTCATTAACAGGCTTCAGGCAAGAGCATCCTACATCATTACCTTGACTGGACTTGCTTGGGTTTAAAGGTTATAACAGCACCAGGGAATGTGGATGTTGCTCTCTGAAGGCACCATCAAAGCGGGTCTACTACTGTTCTGCCTGAGCTGTGAAACAGAGGGTGCCAGGTTCAGATCTGACCTCTGCTACGCTCTTACGCAAGCCTCTCTCTCTTAACCAGGGATGGGGAAGTCTACGGCCATACTGCCCTGAACACGCCCGATCTCGCCTTATCTCGGAAGCTAAGCAGGGTCAGGCCTGGTTAGTACTTGGATGGGAGACCGTCTGGGAACACCGGGTGCTGTAGGCATTAAAAAAAACCAAAAAACAAAAAACCAGGGATGGGGAACCAATGACCCTCCAGATGTTGTTGGCAAGGGGTGATGGGAGTTGTAGTCCAGCAATATCCGGGAGGCTGCCTTCTATGGCTTTCTTATATCCATTGTTTGACGTGCTGTTTTATGGGTATATTTTAAATCTTTGCTTTATTTCCTTTTGGTAGTAATCTTTGTACATTGCTGTCCAGTCCCTGAGGCTGAAGTGGAGGCTGGAGAGGAGGAGACCAGCAGACAGAAATTTGGCCTACTGGCAAAGCATCCAGGGAGTCTCCCCATTCTGCTGCAACCAGCTCCCTTCCCCTCTGGTCTCCCAGAATATGCAGAGAAAGGAAAAGAGCAGAGGAGAGGTTAGTTGCACACAGATGGGGGGGGGAACCCCCTAGAGAGGAGGGGACTTAGGCAGCTGTGGGAAGGCAGGGACCTTCAGGGACAACTGTCTCATTGGGGAAAGACCTACTGGGAAGAGTTGCAGGGATCAATAGCCCTGCACTGTTTTGGTTTCTTTGAATAAAGAGTTAACTTCACAGACACCGGTGTTTTCATTGCTGATCTACACCACACACACACACACACACACACACACACACACACACACACACACACAAATGCAAATGAACCCCCACAAAATAGCAATCTTAATGACCACATCACGTCCTGCAAAATCAAGGCTCTGGCTTGCAGCAATCGAAGAGAGGGATCCCTGCTGAAACCAGGCAAGAGAGGGTGATGTGGCCAATTAACTGATTAGAAATGGAGGAGGATAAAAACTCATCCACTCATAATTACAGGAGCATAGCAACTCGGTCACTCTGACAGAGTGCAGGCAGCCGGCTCCCACTTCAATCAATGTACAACACTGCCTTTGCTTGAATCCAGGGTTCCAGAATACCTCTCACCGCAGGGAGGCTGTCACTGCTCCATGCAAAGAACTGGCTCTCTAGTGCAGGCATCCCCAAACTTCGGCCCTCCAGATGTTTTGGACTACAATTCCCATCATCCCTGACCACTGATCCTGTTAGCTAGGGATCATGGGAGTTGTAGGCCAAAACATCTGGAGGGCCGCAGTTTGGGGATGCCTGCACTAGAGAGGCAGTTCTTTGCCTGCTCTAGTGGAATGCTTCTGACTTGTAGAGGCTCTCTGGGGTCTCAGGTAAAGGCAGTTTCCCATCACTGCTGCCTGCAGTTTATTGCCTGGAGATGATGGGGATTGAATCAGAAGCATGGAAACCAACACTGACACACAAACAGAGCACTGTGCATTTTGGAAAGTTCTTTGTCTGTTTCCCATGCATTTGGGTACCTCTTAAGAGACCATCACCAAATTTTGCACAACGGTTCCAGAGATCAAGCAGCAGGTTTTCATCTATGTTTAGCTGCAACCGGGCGCCATTTAGAATCAAGATGGCGGTCTGAACCTTTCAAAGTGGCACTTACCTGAATGGCTGGTTTCAAAAAGACACTGGTTTTTTGTTTTTGTTTTGTTTCTTCAACTGTCGGGGCACTTTCCACTAGCAGAACATAGAAAAAAACAGGATCCAACAGCAAATAGAATATTTTAGTCATATCCTGCTTCTACGGCTATCTCTAGAGCCGGCCCAAGACATTTCATGAGGCAAAGGCCAGGATGGCAACCCTGCCTCCTCCAATTCTATGTGCAGAAGCTGGCCAACTGGGCAGTTGAAATCTTACATCTACACTGGCAACAGGACTGCATCCTCCAAGCACCTGAGGGGAGAAACCCTGCCCAGGATTTGCTGCCTGAGGCAGCTGCCTCACTCCATCTAATGGTAGGGCCAGTCATTTGTATTCTGTAGGTCACATTGAGCTTGTTCTGGTGTAAAGTGACTCTTAAACACAAGCAAGCTGAAAATAGGTGTCCCCTTTTGGGGTGATGTGTAGGCAACCACCATACTTGATACACACCCAGGGTATATTGTTTTAGACAGACAGCTACATTCTACTCCGAGTCAACCCATTGAAATTGAACCTAGTCATATCCATTAATTTCAGTGGGTTTACTTTGAGTAGGACTACAACCATGTGACCTCTTTTTCTGCACTGTGCTAGTGGCTACCCTATTCGACACATACTGAGGGAATATTGCTTCACATGTAACTGATTTTATGTTGCTTATTGCATTTTTATCTCGCCACCTCTCCGTGGAACTTCAGTGGCATGCATTCAAAGCAAAAGTGACAACCGGGAAAGGACAGGAGATAAGCCCCCTCCCTTGCAATTAATTTGAAGGGAAATGCCACAGTTTATTACACCCGTCACATCTGGTGTGTTAACGCATTCAATTTGCACGCCGGCTATCTGTACCCAGGATAGCAGGGATCTCGTGGAGCGCAGCAGCCTTTGCTTATAGACGGCCAAGCATTCTGCATACCAATTTCCCAGGGTGCATTGCTGCCTCTGCTCATCCCAAACCATGGCAACCCTGCACCTTTTGCCCAGTTGTTACCAGGGTTACCAGTTATCCAGTCTCCTTTGAACGGACTTCATTGAAAGGCATCTCCTCAAAGGCAAAGAGGACAACGTGTCTTATCGTCCCTTTCCCCTCAACCCTGCCCTCTTTCTCTGCAAATCTCTAAAAGCAAGCCCACCCTATTACACACATTCTCTGCTCCTTTTCCCTTGTCTGGGATTCCAGAATTCCCAGTGTTTGCACAGCAACTTCTTAAAAAACAACAACACCCAATGTGTTTCTGGCTGCCTTCCAGACTTCACTTTTCTCCAGCGCTGCTTAATGATAATTTATGTTGCTTTGTTGGTAGCTCACTCACTTCATTCTTGAGCCCCTTCAGGATTCTCCCTGCCAAACACCGGCTGGCGCTGATGATTTATTACAGTTTATTTATATTAATCGCTGCACCACATTTTTTTTATTGCTGTTCTGTTTATGTATATTCATATATGGCTCCACCCCTTCTCTGACACAGTTCCTCTTTGGTGATCATCTATACGTTATTATTTATTTATTTAATTATATTATTAATATTATTGCCCTCATGATCATCACTGCTACCGATATGTTGTTATATACCATCTAATATGTACAGCACTTCAACAGAGTCATTGCTCTCTTCTACATGACAGTCCTCTGGGGATATGAAGTGTGCTACCACGTCAGTCTTCTCCAGCCCAAATATTCCCACTTCTTCTGACCATTCCTCGTATTCCTGACCATATTTGCGGTTCTCCTTTGAACCTGTTCCAGAGAACATCATATGCCTGCAGATCATGCCCTGGGACCTATATATCCCCTTGCAGTAAAGAAAAAATACCCAAACACAGGAAAATATGAAATATCTGGAGCAAAGACTCTCCATTATTACTGGTGGTCTACCTCGGATAGCAAGGGACCCAGGTGGCGCTGTGGGTTAAACCACAGAGCCTAGGGCTTGCTGATCAGAAGGTCGGCGGTTCGAATCCCCGTGATGGGGTGAGCTCCTGTTGCTTGGTACCTGCTCCTGCCAACCTAGCAGTTCAAAAGCACGTCAAAGTGCAAGTAGATAAATAGGAACCGCTCCGGCGGGAAGGTAAACGGCGTTTCCGTGCGCGGCTCTGGTTCGCCAGAAGCGGCTTTGTCATACTGGCCACATGACCTGGAAGCTGTACGCCGGCTCTCGGCCAATAAAACGAGATGAGCGCCGCAACCCCAGAGTCGGACACGACTGGACCAAATGGTCAGGGGTCCCTTTACTACCTCGGATAGCAACCTTACTGTGCATTTTGAAAAACTGTGGCCCTACCTGGGCTTAAGTCTCCCTGGATAAATCACTAAAGAATTGTCCAGTAGCACCTCAGAGACCAACTACAGTTTGTTCTGGGTATAAGCTTTCATGTGCATGCACACTTCTTCAGATACACTGAAACATGGATAAATCACTGTCCATTCTGGGAATCCTGCCAGTGAATCAGGAGATGCATAGAGGGTCACTTGCAATTAGGTAAAATCATAGAATTGGAGGGGACCCAAGGGGTAATCTAGTTCAACCCACCCACCCCCTGCAATTGTAGGCAGATGTGCTCTGCATGGGCAATGGTGGCTCGTCAACCAGGGCAAGTGGGGAGCGGCCCCACCAAGCTCAGCCTGCTCTCAGCCAGACCCCTCCTGCCTGCCTCCTTAAACACAACCAGTCCAGGGGGAATCAATGGCTGTCAGCTACCTCCTCCTCCATCTCCATGTTGCCTTTGCAGAACTCAGCGATTTAATTCATAATTTTGCCACCTGAGATGCAGAATCCAAATGCTGCCTTGGTCCCAAAACTAATTAAAGACTTTGTGCCCCCCCCCCAAGCAACATGGCACAGCTCTCTTCCATTCCAGTGGGGCTTGTTGCAATGCAGGAAAACTCCCCAGGGATCAGACACCTTAACCACACTGCTGCGGCCCTACAGCCCGTTGCCGGAAGCGCCCGCCTCCCTCTGTCTCGCGGATGGGTCGCCTCTGGGACTCCAGCCTCAGCTCAAGGCATGGCCAGATGGAATTACATCTCCCCTCTGCTTGCTTTTCCACAAACACACTGATGGCCAACAGAACAGTACATCCCACCTGAAAGTAAATCCCCTCTGTTTGGCTGTACAGTATTGATGGCTTCAGCTAAACCCAGCTCTGCCACACAGCTGGGAACAATGGCCAATTAACTCTTCCATCCCTCACAGCATCTCTTCCCTTTTGCCTTCCGGCCGCCTCTGTGGGTGGCCGATATCATGTCCATCTAGCTCAATGCTATCCACACTGAATGGCAGTGGCTTTGCATGGTTTCAAATGAGGAACATTCCCAACCCAACTTGGAGATGCCAGGAATTGAGCCCAGGACTTTCTGCACGCAATGAGGATGTCCTATCACAGAGCTAAAGCCCCAAAACATAGGAACATAGGAAGCTGCCTTGTGTTGATCTAGTCCAGGCATGGCCAACAGGTAGATCGTGATTTGGGCTCTCCCCAAAGAAGCTCAAGAACTTTGGCTACCCTAAAAAAACTGGGGTAGATCACTGCCAGTTTTTAACTCTGTGAGTAGATTGCAGTCTCTTGGGAGTTGGCCACCCCTGATCTAGTCCATTGAGCTCAGTATTGCCTACATGACCCGGCAGTAGCTTTCCTCAATTTCAAACAGGGAGCCTTTCTCAGTCACGCTGGAAGTTGGACCAGGGGCTTTCTGTCGCAAAATGGATGCTATAACACTGAGCTACCACCCTTCTTTCAAAACCTAGAATCAACATAGAAAGTTCCTGCATACTGAGTCAGGCCATTGGCCCATCTAGCTCAGTACTGCCCAACACTGGCTGGCAGCAGCTCTCCAGTTTCACACAGGAGGACATTCTCAGCCCGACTTGGAGGTACCGCAAAGCAGACACTCTATCACTGAGCTATGGCTCTTCATTCCAAGCTTTGCCACCAACTCGTCTTCCTCCTCCCACCCTCCCTTTGCTGCCACAGACTGTGTTTGTTTTCCTTCCTGACCTTTCCTTTCCCCCATCAATCACCTTCCCCCTTCCCTACAATCAATCTAAGCAATCAGTCTAAGCAAGTCAAGAGTCACCTCCATTCGTAGCCTCCAATCCTTCATGGCAGAGCAAATCATCGCCATAAGCTGCCCTCCCAGGTCCCCCGGCGCTACGCAGAGACCAGAGATATCTGAGAATTCCAGCAAAAATGGAAACAGGAGTGGAAATCGCCAAAGGACATTGGCAGCAGGTATAGTGGAGGTGAGGGCTGGAAGCCATGTCCCTGCAAAAGCCAACTTCCAAGCTTTACTCCCACCAATTTCCCCTTCTCACCAGGGGTCCTGTCTGTGGAGCATTGTTCTGATCTGTTTGCAGTGAGATCAGACGAGATAGGCTATTTAAAGTGCATTCATTCTGAGACATTTGCAGTGTCAAGGAGATGTCGAGAGAGCCAGGTCATCCACAGGGCAGGCACACACACACACGAGAGGCACGAAACACAATTAGCTTTTTCTCAACAGAAAATAACAACACAGTAGAGTCCTCTGGTTCGTCTTAATCCAGCTGAGATGAGACGCTGCTGAAACTGAACACCGGAAGTAGTACCTCAGGTTAAGAACTTTAGCTTAGGATGAGAACAGAAATTGCACAGTGGCGGCAGCAGGAGGCCCCATTAGCTAAAATGGTACCTCAGGTTAAGAACGGTTTCAGGTTAAGAACGGACCTCCTGAACAAATTAAGTTTGTAACCAGAGGCACCACTGTACACAGTGCACTAAAAATTTAGCATTTGAAATGTGCTTGAAAACAGACCAGAATCCAGGGAAAAGCCACCCAAATGCCCGGGCATTACACACAACTGGTGCAGCTCAAAAATTGCCAATTTCCAGGGTTTGATGGGTTGGTGTTTTTTCTTTTGCTAGATGCTTGTCAACCCTGGCTGGAAACAGCTTGACCTATAGAAATTAAAACCACTTCATTAAAATCATGGGTCATCCAGGCCCTAAATTGGAAATGCCTCCTCCCCCCCACCCCACCCCGCCCCGCGCTTTGTTTTGCTTCTGAAAGAGACCTTCAATCTGTGCCTCCCACCCACTTTCCCCAAGATAAGTGTTGTATCTCCCACTGGATAGATATATGTGTAATTCGTATATGTTCTGCAATAGATTGCTTTAAAGCAGAACAGAACAGCTGGTGGATCTTTTTCACCTGCAGACAGTGATGTGATCCAGGGACCCAGATTCCCTAACCACTGGCAAATACCTGATACCTCAGTTTCCAAGCTACCCCCTCCTTCTGTTTCCAAACCTTGGGGAGGAGGATTGCTAAAACTACCCACTTTTAAAAAATAAAAAAATCGCTGGCCCACAATTCAAGCAGTGTTGCACAGCTGGGCCTAATCAAATTTCCCCCACAATCCTCTAGGGCAACAAAGGAAACTAAAATGGTGACTGGGCTCAATTGTTCAGTGCTTCCTGACACCACTAGGTAGGCCCATGGATGAAGGAGGAAGCCTATCACTGGGCAGTTTTGCCAAGGGCACCCTCAAACCTGAAGCCAGCTCTGCTGACTCCAATCAAGAGAAATTAACCAACAAACTCTGTAAGCTTCAGCAGTTCCCATCTCTCCTATCAAAACTGCAGGGCGGTGGTCTGCCCGGGGGCTGGAAGCTGATCCCACCTCCGTCAAATATAGACTTTTCCCAGTTCTCATGCACACAAACCCATTTGTACTTGCTGTTTTGCAGGTATATTGTTTAGCACTGAGAGACTGAGGGAAACCCAATTAAGTCAGTCATGAAACTGCGACAAGAAGAAAATAGGACTGGGTTGCGCAGTGATGGGGGGGTGGGGGATTATCCGAGCAATAAAGGTCTGGAAAGTGCATTATGTCTAGAGAAGCGCAGCATTTGGGCAATTCTGAAAATGAGCATGCAAATGAGCCCTTAAACTCTGCCTCCTCAGTCTCTCAACAGCTTCAGGCCTAAAACACACACCAGGAGTAAACTTCTTTCAATGCAGCGGGGATTATTACTCTTGAATAAAGACATGGAAGATTAGAACACATGGGCCCATCTGTGCCACACATTTACAGTGTGCGTGATCCTATGCATCTATCTCTCTGTTGTTTCTCCAATGCAGGCTGCTAAAGACGGTCCTCTTTCAACAAGCCTAAATGGAGATCTTTATCCCAGCTGGGAACTGTATTGGATTTGAATTGATTTTCTGTATGTGCTGTTGTTGTTTTAAACTGTTTTTATATATGCAATTGTTCTGTTTTCATATAGGTTTCTATTATATTGCAAGCTGAGCTTGAACCCCGGGAAGAACAAATCTCTGTGGGAAGATGATTCCTGTGTCCAGAGGGTAGGTCAGTTGCCTGCCCTGGGTGAAGCTGGTGCAGCAGGTACACAACACTTTGAGATACTGCTGGGTCTATCTTTGGGATTAGAGCTCTAAGAAGAAGAAGAAGAGTTTGGATTTGATATCCCGCTTTATCACTACCCGAAGGAGTCTCAAAGCGGCTAACATTCTCCTTTCCTTCCTCCCCCACAACAAACACTCTGTGAGGTGAGTGGGGCTGAGAGACTTCAGAGAAGTGTGACTAGCCCAAGGTCACCCAGCAGCTGCATGTGGAGGAGTGGAGACGCGAACCCGGTTCCCCAGATTACGAGTCTACCGCTCTTAACCACTACACCACACTGGCTCTAAGTCAGTGGTGTCCAAACTTTTTTCAAAGAGGGCCAGATCTGATGAAGCGAAGGGCCGTGGGGGCCGACCAAAGGGCCAACCGAAGTTGTTGACCTTTTTTTAGGATTGAAGTTGTTGACCTTTTTTTTAAAAATGATTTTTACCCCAAAGTTGTTGAGCTTTTTATAGGATTAAGGTTTTTTTTAGGATTTTACCCCAGTACATAAACAGATTAGGCCCCCAAAACTTTGGACATGCCTGTTTTAAGTGTTCTCAGTGGCTAGGAGCACCTTTTACCAGCTTTGTCTAATACTCCAGCCATAGCGAAATCTGAACCGGAATCACTTGGTCATCATAAGCTGCTGGATCAGGCCAATGGCCCATCTAGTCCAACGTCCTGTTCCCAGAGTGGCCAACCAGATGCCCGTGGGAAACTGGCAAGCAGGGCCCAAGCACAAGAGCATTCTCCCTTCCTGGGGCTTCCAGCAGCTAGTAATTGGAAGCATTACTGCCTCCAATTATGGAGGCAGAACATAGTCATCACGGCTATTACCATGGATAGCCTTATCCTCCATGAATTTGTCCATCCTCTTCTAAAGCCATCTCAAGTTAGTGGCCACCACTGCTTCCTCCAGGAGTGAGTTCCATAGCTGAACTACGTGCTGCATGAAGAAATACTTTATTTTATCTGTCCTGAATCTTCCAACTTTCACCATCGCTGGACAACAAGTTCCAGTGTCACGAGAGGAGAAAAGCTTTTCTTCATCCACTTCCTCAATGCCACACATAATTTTATTAACTTCTATCATGTCACCTCTTATTTAACGTTTCTCTATGCTAAAAAGTCCCAAACACTGCAGCCTTTCTTCATTGGAGAGTTGCTCTTCATCCTTGTGGGTGTTGGGACCTGTGCTTTTTAACTTGTTCATAAACAATCTAGCAAGGGCTGAGCTGGCCGGTTTACTGATTATACTAAATGGTACATTACTAAATTCTAATGAACATGGCCATTAAAGGGTAAAGGGACCCCTGACCATTAGGTCCAGTCGTGACCGACTCTGGGGTTGCAGCGCTCATTTCGCATTATTGGCCGAGGGAGCCGGCATACAACTTCCAGGTCATATGGCCAGCATGACTAAGCTGCTTCTGGCGAACCAGAGCAGCGCACGGAAACGCCGTTTACCTTCCCGCTGCAGCGGTACCTATTTATCTACTTCCACTTTGACGTGCTTTCGAACTGCTAGGTTGGCAGGAGCAGGGACTGAGCAATGGGAGCTCACCCCGTCGCGGGGATTTGAACTGCCGACCTTCTGATCGGCAAGCCCTAGGCTCTGTGGTTTAACCCACAGCGCCACCCGCGTCCCTGAACATGGCCATTAAGGGCCATTAATTTCAATGGGTTTACTTTGAGTAAAACTTAGTTGAATGCTGCTGAGTTGCATTTATCTTGGAGTAAACATGCATAGGGCTGGGCTATAATTCAGTGAATCTGCAAACACCAAACTTCGATAGAGATGTCCTTGTTGAGATAAGACAAGGAAGCTTATAAAAGGTAATAATTTAATAAGCTTCCACTCACATCATTGGGAAGGGGGGGGGAGAGAAAAACAGCTTCGGTATTTTCTGCCTTATCCCCCTTTACAGGATAACACACCAGAGCAGGAGAGCTTCAAGTAAAAAGCTCCCCTGGGAGTTGTAGTTCAAAACATCTGGAATGTACCAGGTTGGCAAAAGCTGATCCAAAGCTTTGGGGGACTGATTCACTAATTAATGGAATGGTTGCTTACTAACTGTAAAAAAAAAAGCGGATGAAAGCAGGCAGAGATGTGCATGAAATTTAGAAAGAATGACCATAATTTAAACAGAAAATGCAATTGACCTTGCTATATTAAGTCCCGTCAGGAAAAAAGGCAGGGTATAAATAAATACATGATGATGATGATTAGGAAAGTCTGCAACCCGATGATCAATGTGCCTGCGCTTCCTCCTGTCCCACTCAGATGCTGCTAACTGCAGACGGGAATCTTATTTTTTCAATTAATTCTTATTCATATTTAACAAGGATACAAAAAGACAAACGAAATGGAAGAAAACACCAAATACCAGTCTAATTAAAAATGAGTTTCTGGCAGTGCGATAAAACCAAATATATTACTCAAGTATATGAGGTGAGGGGCATGATTCACTTCCATACATCAACACAGCCTCTCTGAATAAGATTTATAATATACCTAAGAACCTAAGAGGCAGCAGCTGGATCAGGCCAATGGCTGTCCAGCACCCTGTTCTCACAAGGGTCACCCAGATGTCTGCAGGAAGCCTTCAAGCAGGACCCAAGCACAGGAGCCCTCTAGCCTCCCTGTGGCTTCCAGCCATTGAGGTAGAACATAGCCATTCCAGCTGGTAGCCAATCACAGCCTTATCCTCCAAGAATCTGTCCAATTCTCTTTCAAAGTTATCCAAGTTGGTGAATGACTGACCTATGTTTCATCAGCCCAGAACATTGATAGACATCTTCAAAGCCCCTCCTGCTTTCCCTTCTGATGGTTCTATATCTCTAAACCAAACTTGGGCTGGACCCGCCCATGTTCACCCAACTAATGCAACATTACAGACCTAATTTTTAAGTTGTTCTGTGTTGGAAGTATCAGGGTGCAACTCGGCTTGCACCGTGGGCTGATGCATCTACACATCTTCTCATGTAAAGGGTAGAGAGAGGAACCTCCAAGCTTCCTAGACTGTCCTTCTCATGTTGACCTGCTGATCTTCCTTCAGTGTTAGATTGATACTCCTAGGATTGCTGACCTCACTTCCTACTTGCCTTCCTCCTCTATGCCTCCCTTGTGAAATCACAGACATACTTGGAGCTCTCGTCTCTTGAGATGCAAGAAGAGCAAGCATGGCTTATTGCATCTCCCCCTTAGCCATATAGATTTACAGATCTTTCCTATTAAATATGTATTTCCAATAATTAATATCAGCTTTCTTATTTTCCTAAACCCAGAGCCTCGGTGTCAGGGGCGTACCCAGGATCAAAACTGGGGGGGGGGGCGCAAGCCATCTTGGGGGGGGGCAAGCCACGGTCATTCAGGTTTGCTTTGAATGGACGCAGATCATTTTTGCTTCTAGGGCTGCCTTCTGGGGGGGGGCAGCTGCCCCCCTCTGCCCCCCCCGGGTACGCCCATGCTCGGTGTGATTGCACCCAAGGTCAAGTCTGCTCCACCAACAGGGATTCTGTATTCAGTTCAGGCTGCATCCACACAGCAGTTTATTCCTCAACTTTTCTCTAACTGTTGATTTCCACATTATATTCAAGCTTTTACAAAACAAAAGCCACTTCTGGAAAGCTAATATATGAATATAGTTCATGGGAGCAAAGTGACAAACTTTGGGGCAATATATCAGCGTACAGTTCTTTCCTGCTGTTTTCATGGGGGGGGGGTGTCATGGGGGAACAGAAGAAGGCATGTGCAGAAAGCGTGTGCTGGTATCTGTGCAGAAAGCATCAGTGTTGTCCAATGACATTCATTGTTGTGTCACACCATGCCCACTGGTGTGAATGAAGTATGGCACAACATGCCACTATATCGGTCAAAAGGCCACTGTAGTGTGAAAGGAGCATTAGGAAATGGGGCAGAAGCGGAAGCATTATAACCAGCAAAACTAAGGCAATTTCTCCCGCATCCAAATGCAGGCTCAGCTTCTGGAGTGAATTTTGCTCTTTCCTTCTCAAACCACCCTGAGCTCTTGGTACAGGCTAGGTTCCAGATGGAAATAAATGTATATCCCCATCTTCACCATGACTCCATAGCTGAGATCATTTTGGAGAGAACTGAGCTGAAAGAAGCAATGACAGGTAATGGCAGAAATCAGGGCCCTGAAGTCCCCAGAGCCCTGGAGGGCAATTAACTTTTCTAATGGAGACTGCAAAACCAAAGCACAGCTGCTTCTTTTGCCCAGGAAATGATACTATTGTGCCTTATAGGTGTGTGCATGATCACTCTTGCTCAGAACTCTTGCACAACAGCTGACAGTGAGGGAAAGGAGACAAAGGACTCCTAGAATTAGCATCGGTTTCCCTTCGAGAAAATGCAACTTTGCCCGGTTCTGTGATCTGTGTTGTAACTTAGTCTGCTGATCTTTTTTGTGTTTCTGGATTTTATGCTGGGTTGGGTTTTGTTTTAAGATTTATTGTGTTAAGATTTATTGCATTCTTCTTAGAACCTGATTTCGCACAACACCTAGAGAACTTGTTTTATGACGCGTCAGACAAATAAAGAGAACAAACAGTCCTGAAAGGCCACCAGGAGCCGCCTGGACTGGAGCAAAGGGCTCCCAGGTGTGTGCAGAGCTGCCCACAAAGTGAGACACCAGGGCTCCAGGTTGGGGCATCTCCAAGGAAATGGGTTTCCAGGGCACTGAAGTGACTCTGCCTCCCCAGGCTGGCTATCTCAAAGACAAGAAGGGCTATATAAAGACTTCCTGTTCAGAATGGGACCTTTTTTTTAATTCTAACTCCTTTGGTTGGCTTCTGCTTGATGACCGCCTACAGCTGAACTCCCATCATCCCTGAGGATAGGCCTTGCAGGCTGGTACTCCTGCAATTTGGAGTCCAATAACACCTAAAAGGTCACAGGTTCCCCAAGCTTGGCCAAGACGGAACTTTGTTCTGATCCGGAACGTAAGACCTCTTCTTACATTCAATCCACTTAGTGTGCTTTACAAACACAATTAAGGTTTTGAAAAGCCAATACAATATTGTAAGTCGCTTTGAGTGGCTTCGTTAATAAAGCAACTATGTTTAATAAATACTAAACTCATACAGTACACACAATACACACTTATCGGGGGATAAATCCCCTTGAACTCAAAGGCGTCTAGTAGGCGTGCATAAAATTGTGTGGCAAATTGCTTTTTGAATTCCTCGTTTCTCTACAATAGCATCATCCCAACGCAGATCGCACATGTATTAAACACTCCAAGTTTTCACGCTCATAGAAAATGGTACATTTTCTTTATTTATTTTAGTGCAGAAGATGTTGTTTCTCTGGCAGAAAGCGTGGATGCTCTAATTTCCTGTGACCACACACACCCAAAAGTGATTGGCAACAGCTAATGCCTATCTTTAAGAGACCAGCTGATAACCGGAAGCCAGGCTTCCAACCAGATCTTTCAAATTAACTAGTCACATTTCTAGGGAATAGAATTTGAGTTAAAAATAGCTGCTTCCTGATTTACAAACCACATCAACAACATTCACACATTTTGCATTGTGTGTGGTTTTGTGTGTGTTTAATGAAACTGGGCTAGGTACAAAAAAGTGGTCACTACTTCTGCAGACATTCATACACCAACGTTGCCAGGGTGGGGAAATCTCAGGTCTGCAGGTCAAATGTGGCCCCCAGACTCTTTATCTGGCCCTTGGGATTCTCCCCAGGCTACACCCTTCACTGGCCCTGCTTCACATTCTCCTTGGGAGTTTTTTTCCTGGCTGGAGGGTGTATTAACATGCCTCTTGTTTGCCTGGATGCAAGATGGGGTGGGTTTAAACACCAGCCTACTGTACACAGCTAAAATTCACATCCGTTGCTCCACCCACTTTTGCCTCTGGCCCTGCCCTCCCCTGGCATATGGCCCCTGGAAGTTTGCCCAGAAGGGAATGTGGCCCTCTGGCTGATAAAGGTCCCCCACCCCTGACTGACATGGCTGGTTTAGCAAAGTAGGTAAGAGCATTATCTAAGAACGTAGAACCCCCTGGATCAAATTTCAACTCAGCTGTGAACACCCATCATCCCTTGACCATTAGCGATGCTGGCTAGGGTTAATGGGATTTGGAGTCCAGCAATATCTGGACTATCTCTGGTCTATCAGCACAAGAGGTAATAATTCTGCTGAAGTTACCCAGGTCTGAGTCCATGGGAGACCACCATTGAACCAGAACCTTGAGTTCTGCCTTGAATGAAAGGCAGACAATAAATTAAAGAAATATAACGTGTAAATGGGAGATTGTGCTAGACTACCTTAAAAGAGCATTGTAAAGGTTACTAAGATCCGATAAGTGAAACCTCTTTATGGATGCTATATATCTGAAGTACCAATGGTTCCACCCATCATTAATCCTGGCAAAGCAAATTAATTTACCCAGGTGTCTTCCGGGCATGTAAAAATTAAATTGGGCCTTGTGGATTAATTATGGATGACAGACATAGCACAGACAAAAGGATGGACTTCACCATGCAATGCACAATTAAAAGCATGCCTTTGCTCCCACTAGATGTAGACTAGTGATGACTACCAACTTGGATGGCTTTAAAAGAGGATCAGATAAAATTTATTCAGGATAATGGCTACTAGCCATGAAAACGATGTTCTCTTTCCACGATTAGAGGCAGCATCCGTCTGGATGCCAGTTGCTGCGAATCACAGGAGAGGAGAGCGCTGTTGCAACCAGGTTCTGCTGGTTGGCTTCCCATTGAGGCTTCTGGTTGACCACTGTTGAGAACATGGTAGTGGACAAGGTGGGCCTTCGGCCAGATCTAGCAGCCAGGGTCTTCTTAGGTTTATAGCTTTGCCAGCATCAAAGTAGGAAGGCACCAGGCTCAATCCCCACTATCTCCAGTTGCAAAGGCAGTCAACTGGTGATGGGATGGAGCTCAGTCTGAGAATTTGGAGAGGCTGCCAGCCTTCATAGACACCACATGGCTGGATGGACAAAGTCTAAGAAAGAGAGCTTAATTTAGTAAACAGTGAGGCTATAAAAACCCACTTCTCTTAACCAACATCAATATAATCAATGATGGAACTTACAATAGGCCAAGACGTTATGCTATTTATATATTTATTTTACTGATTGCATTTATATTCCACCAAGGAGCTCAAGGTGGTGTACATGGCTGTTTCCCCACCCTTTTCGTTTAATCCCCACAACAGTCCTGTGAGGTAAATTAAGCTGAGATTGTGAAATTATCACCTGGTGAGTTTCATGGCTGGGTGGGGATTTGAACCCTGGTCTCCCTGGTGCTAGCCCAACCCTCTAACAACAACAACAACAACACTGATCACAGAGGGAAAAAATAGATAAATGGTGCTTCTGACCATTGCTATTTTGGGGTGAGATGCAATCACATTCCGGGAAATGTGGAATTCAAGTCGATTTGGTGCTCCTGCACAACAAACTGCCCTTCCCCATCCCCCATGCACGCAACTGGTCTTTTTGCAATAAGGAAGGTGGTAGGGACATATGCTGGAAATTGTGGGATAACACTTGCTTGATGCAACACTGTGTAACCTCCCTGCAAACAAATCAAAATAAAGACGCTGTAAATAGCTGACATCACCCCGAAAACTTTATATGCAAACCAATAAGGAGGAATGCTCAACCAAAAAGGTTGTCTGGAAGCGACCAAATGATACAACATACAGTTAATATATACAGATCCCAGCATTTCTGGGAATTCACCTCTCTCTTTGGAACCAGAAAACAGTCGACAGCCATTTATCACACAGAGAAAACAGTGGAAGAGAAGTCAAATCCAAGATGCTGGCAGCTCCAAGAAATGGGGAGGTGGGCCCTGGAGCTTTGCTATTGTGTTAAGGTAAAGGGGTCCCTGACCATTAGGTCCAGTCGCAGACGACTTTGGGGTTGCGGCGCTCATCTCACTTTATTGGCCGAGGGAGCCGGCGTACAACTTCCAGGTCATGTGGCCAGCATGACTAAGCCGCTTCTGGCGAACCAGAGCAGCGCACAGAAATGCTGTTTACCTTCCCGCCGGAGCGGTACCTATTTATCTACTTGCACTTTGACGTGCTTTCGAACTGCTAGGTTGGCAGCACCTTGCGACCCCTGTCACGTGACAGAGACAGGAGAGCAAAGAACTCTGGGAGGCAGGCACAGTCCCCTTCATTTTTTTCGGATTCGCCAAGCAGCATCAGATGTTGAAAATATTTGGCAAGAAAAACATGGAATTGAAGTAGAGAAGGAGCTGCAGACCCCAGTACTAGGGACGGGCCCCATTTGTGTCCTCAGAACCTATCAAATCTACGTTTGATGTCCTCAGAACCTATCAAACCCATTTGTGTCCTCAGAACCTATCAAACCAATTTGATACGGTCACTGAGGACCCAAATGGGTTGGGTTATGACCCTCATCACGTGACGGAGGCAGATTTTATTACGGCATAACATTTTGAGGAGTGCAGTCCACATTGTGAGAGGCAACTGGATGGTGGAGTCTAGTCTGCAGAAGCTTGTGCCAATGTGCCATATTGTCCTTAAGGTACCACAAGGTACCCTCTTGGTTTTGCTCCCTCAAAGGAACAGAGCTACCCTTCTCAACTGTATTATTATTATCATTTATTTGCAAAAAAATTCTATACCGCCAACATTTTAAAAAATGGATCACGGTGGTGAACAGCAGAAGATCAACAATAAAATGACACTAATAAAAGAAATGCAAAATGCACCACAAGTTTATACAAAACTGGATCACTCCTCAGGGAAAGCCTGGGTGAACAGATGAGTTTTAAGCAGGCACCTACATGCCAATACTTTAGTGCCTGCCTGCTGTCAATCAGGAGCACATTCCAAAGGGCAGGGGCCACCACGCTAAAGGCCCTGGTCTTAGTGGACATAAGATGAACAAACAGCACCGCTAAGAGTGTCTCTCCCCTCCCAGGAACTGAGAAAGAGATGGCTCTGCCTGACACCATGCTGTGTTCCAAGCCGTCAGGAATAGGTTGAAAATATGGGAAGTGGGTCTGGGGACCCCCCCAGATCTTACCCCTCCACCAGATCTAAGCTAAACCTGTCCATGCAGACAAGAACCAGAAGAAAAACTGCAGGACAGGATTGCATCTTATCAGCCTGGTCATCACCAGCAGCACCACTGGAGCTGCTGCTGCCCTTTTGGTCACCGGCAAATGAATCTTTCCGATAAAGCAACATGTTGGGCTTTGCCCCCCCCCCCAAAAAAACTTTCTACCTTGAGAGATCTACAGTCTTTTCTCCCGGACCTGTCTGCGAAGGAATGCTGTTGTGTTGCAGAGGATTCTGGGATATGTTTGAGGATGCACACTAAGTTCATGGAGGGCAACCTTCAGCAGCCAGGGACCCTCCTGAGGTTTTGGACTACAACTCCCATCAAGCCCCAGCCAGTGCATGTTGGGAGTTGTAGTCCAAAATATCTGGAGGGTGCCCGGTTGCTGGAGGCCAATGTAGGGTTCTGAGCCGGCCTCCCTGGCCTCATCATTTCCCCATTGAAAACCCAGGACACATCCAATACTCCTCTGTGCATTGCAGAAGGCTGGACACGATGGACAGACTACCTTCCAGAGCTATTTCCCAGGAAAGGGTTAGAAAGCCATTGCAATAAAGCAGTGGTTTGGGGTGGGGGGGTGCAGACCAGCAGAATAGAGCATCTTCTTTCCCTGCAATGGTCCCAGGTTCAGTCCTCAGCACCTCCAGGTTGAGCTGGGAGGAGAGTCCCTTGTCTGAAATTCTGGACATACTGAGCCAAGTAGACCAGTGGTCTGACTCTGTGTATGGCACCTTCCTATGAACAAACACTCCACATCAGAGGCAATGAGTAACCAAGGGGAATGTTTTACATCTTAAATTAGTACCACTTCTCCTCACAGGCCCTTCTGCATATTCAGAGAGAAAAGAGATCTGGTGAAAAGGATGCTACAGAACCAAAATCTCTCTCTCTCTCACACACACACAGTACATCCATCCAACAACACACTGGCCACTCCCTGTCTGCTTCAGCAATGACCCCAAACAGGTGGGATTGGAATGGGCAGAACACAGCAGGGAGGCTTCTCAAGAGCCCATTGAGAAAAAGAAAGCCTTGGTTCCCTCCCCACCACCCACATTGCCTTGCCATCTCCCCTCCCCCCACCCCACGGAAGAAGGTGCACGCCAGACAAAGCCATGTGCATGAATGCATGCGTGTGTGCTGGTGCGCGCGCACGGGGAAATGCTGGTTACGGGGCTTACCTTCTGCAGATCCCCGAGCTGGGGTGTGTGTGTGTGTGAGAGAGAGAGAGAGAGCGAGAGAGAGCAAATGAGGAGGGGGTTGTCGTCGTTGTCCTGCATTACAGACGCTTAATATTGTGTGTAGAGACGGGAGGGAGGGAAGGGGGTGTTTTCCAAGCAACGCAGACTATATAAGCTGAGCCCCTCCTTAAAAGAGCCCCAGCCCCATATTAAGATAGGGGTGTGTGTGCTTTCCGGAGAGATCCAACCTCTCCCCATACATACATGCACACGCGCACACTTTTGCACTTAAATAGCGAGTGTGCGGTGGTGCTGGTGGGGTGTTCACGAAGTACATGCTGACCTTGCGCTAGAAGAATCCCCACCTCCCCACACCCGCACCTTGCCCGCCTGCTCTCGCCATCCCTGCCTGGGTTGCAGCGGGGATGATCCTGGCATCGCCTTTCCTGCCGCTGCAGGTGGAAAGTAGCAATGGGAGGAGGGGCGGCGCACGGGATGGAGGGGGGGACTTCATTGTTCTCAGCGGCGCTTTGTGTTAAAGGCGCCCAGGCGAAACCTCGTCTGGCTGGCGCTCTCCCCTCCCCTCCCCTCCCCACCGCGCCCCCTCCCCCACTCTAGCACCCGAGTCACCTCTCCCAACCCGAGGGGGGCGGGGGAGATAGACCGAGAGACGTCTTCCTCCTCGCGCACGCTCCTGACCCCCCACCCCAATCGTACGCGCGCCCCCCAAACTACTCCCCTCCTCTTGCATCTATGCAAGAGGGAGACCCACCCCACTCCAGAGGAACCCAGTTCTCCCCCAACAACAAACCCCCTTTCCATCTCACCTGTCTTGATCCCCACACACACATGCAACCCCCCCCCAAAAAACCAAGACCCCTCCACAGTCGCTTCCAAGCGTGGGGGGAGGGGTCCAGAGCTTCGGACCCCCCTCCCATTCACCTTTCCTTTCCCGCGATGCCCCAATCCTGCTTCTTGCCCACACAATAATCTAGAGCCGGACCCACCTGCCTGGGCGCGGGCTCTTGCCCTCATGTCCTCGGAGACGCGGCGGCTGTGTTGCGGGCTGCCGCTCGCTCGCTCCTCCCTCCGGATCGCGCCGGGCCCAGGGAGAGCGGCGCGCTCAAGGCAGGCGCCCGAGGGGGCTCGCCGCCCGCCGCGGTCGCCTTACTGCTGCGCCGCAGCCCGTTGCTGCTGCTGCTGGGGCGAGATGGGAGCGGCTCTGCAGCACGGGCGGCGAGCACCGGCGGAGACGGCGGCTGCAGCAGCGACAGCCCGCTGCCTTCAGCTGCAGCCCCATGGTCGCCAGCGCCGCTTGCAGCTCGCGGAGCAGGCAGGCATCGTGGCGAGGAAGAAGCAGCGCCTTCCACCCAGCCCAGCCGCGCGCTCCTTCCCCGCCGTGTGGCTGCTCCCTTTTGTTCTGCGCCTCTCTGTAATGAATGTCTGTGTGTGGATCTTCTCCTTGCCTGCCTGGAGAGCGGGCAGGGTCTCCCCGGCGCTTCCGCGCTTCGCTCTGTGTGTGCAGCCTGCCTGCCTGCCTGCTCTGCCTGCTTTGGCGAAGCCGCCGCGGCTCCGCCGGGTCCTAAAGCGCCTCGGGTTCCGCCGCTCTTCCTTTCACCCATTTCTGTCATGTTTTCTAGGTCACGCCCGAGCTGCTGCGACCGCTTTGAGCGGCTGCCAAAAGGTTCAAAGGAAGAAGCGTCGGGGTTTAAGGATCAGGGTTAATCTGGTTGCTTTTATTTATATATATATATATAAGACTGGATGCTGTTGTTGGTTAAGTCCTTCTTTCTCTCCGCTTCTAGGGACGGGTGTTCCTGAAGCCCGCAAGGGATTTCTTCTACACGTTTGCGTCTCACTTGTGAATGCGGCGGACGCGCGCGGGGGGGGGGGGTGAAGAAAAAAGCCTTTTAAAAATACCGGACATGCTGCTTTGACATTTGGGGAACTGAAGTGGATTATGGGTGCAGGAAATTGGGGCGCGGGTGAAATGGGTCGTGACACTTCTCATAGAGGATCTTCTGGAATTTGTGGAGTGGGGGAGGTTTCAGACATATCAGCACAGACGCCAACTGCCCTCTGCTGGATTTGGGAAAATGTGCCTCTGAAAGGGTCGTCCAAAGTTGCTAGTCCTCATGGCTAAAGAGAAAACCTAGGGACCAACCGAGCTGGACTTCCTTTATATCTGAATTCCAGCAGCTGTTAAAGACAAGTCAATGCCAGCAACATCCCCCTTCATTTTGACAATCCTACTTCGCGATTGACCTGTGTGTGTTTGTGTTGAATTGGTATTTATTTTTCTTGGCTGCAGTTGGGAAGGGGGAGGCAGACCTTGGTTCTGCTGATGTGGAATATATTCTCCTTAAGTGTTACCGCATCCACTCTCTTGCCTCTTCCATATACTCTCTTTCTTCCCCCTCAGGCTTCATTTGTACACTTGTTAAATGATGCATCCAGTCATTCCCACCTTCTCCAGCCTCCCCACTTGTGATTCCCAGCAACTTGGCACTGTTGCTCCCACGGTGGAGGTAGAAGTAGCCATGGACAACCTTTCCCTGCATGAATTTGGATAATCCTCTTTTAAAGCCAACCAACAGTAGTGCTATATCTGCAGGGCTTAGCTGTCATGGCCAATAGCCTCTGATGCTAACATCACCTGAAAGGTGAGCTCCCGGAAAACTCGTTTGGAAAGGATATTGCGATCTGGAGAAGGTGAAGAAAAGGGCAACCCAGATGACCAGGGGGCTGGAGCGACTCCCCTACGAACACAGGTTACAGTATTTATAGCCAAATGTTGGAAGAGTCAGGACAGACAAAAGGAAGGACTTCTTCATATAGTAAAACGAAGGAATTTGCTACCCTAAGGCCACACATGAACCAACCTGGACCCAGCATTCAGCATCTGTATATAATTTTATTAAGTTTTCTGTTTTACAATTTAAAATACTCATTTTACATCCTTAAGATATTAATGACTTCCCTCCTTCTCTTTCTATGGTTCATTTTTACATATCATAAATCCCTGCATATTTTACAAAAACTATACCATTCAGTATTCCATTACTGCACCCATCAAAACTTGTTTACACTGTTGAATTTATCTTAACGCTGCCAGCGTTTTCAGCTGTACACAATTATTTCCCATATATTCAATAAACGTTTTCCAATCTTTTTTAAACATATGTTCTTCTTGTTCTTATTCTATATGTTAAGTCTGCGAGTTGTGCATAGGCACAACCAGCATTCATCATCTGAGGTCCTTCTTGCGCCTTCTCCAAGAGAGGTGTGAAAGTTGGCAACATGAGAACGGGCCTTCTCAGTGGTGGCTCCCCATTTATGGAATGGTCTCTCCAGGGAGGCACTCCTGGCACCATCACTGCCTACTTTTAGGTGACAGGCAGGCTCTCGGCCCTTAAGCTTGGAGAGATTTAGATATTGCGCCCTCCTTCAGTGGGTGGGATTCGTTACGCTGCTTTTTAAGTATGTCAGTTTTTAAAGCTTCTATTTTAGTTGTATACTGGTTTGATTTTTCTATTATATTACTTTGAGTTTACTTTTTGTAAAAAAAAGTGTCTAATAAGTGCAATAAATAAAAAAGATGTGATTATGGTCTTTGGAGGAAGGACCGTGGCTCAGTGGGTAGAGCACTCAACTTTGCATGCAGGGGCTCCCCATTTCAATCCCCAGTCAGCGAGATCCCTGCCTGAAATCCCAGACAGCTGCTGCCGGTCAGTGTAGGGCAATACTGAGTTAGATGGACCAATGGTCAGACTCAATATAAGGAAGCTTCCTAAATTCCACCAATCTGAATTCTGCAGATTCCTGGAGGATCAGGCCATCCATGGCTACAAGGCTCTACCCTCACTTTTGACACCTGAATTTTTTACCATGCTATTTTTTTGCATTGTGAATCATTTAAATATTTTAGTCTTGTGTTATATATATCGATGCAACCAGCCCTGGGACCTTATGGTAAAGGGCGGGTAATACATCTAGATGATGACGATTAACCACAAGCTGCCTCTAGGATGAGAAACACGATACCTGTGAATATCAGTCTGGGGCTCATGAGCAGGAGAGGGCTATTCCAGACTGGAACATTGCAATGTGCTGTACATGGGGCCGTGCTTGAAGACAACTCAGAAACTTCAGCTGGTCCAAAATACAGTAGCCAGATTACTGGCAGGGGTTTTGTTTAGATCTCACATAAACCTTAGCCGATGCATTTCTGGGCCCAATTCAAGGTGCTCACATTAGTGTTCCAAAGCCCTAACCAAAGCTCAGTCGGTAGAACAGGAGACTTAATCTCAGAGTCATGGGAACCGAAAGTTCTTGCATTGCAGGGAGTTGGGCTAGAGGACGGTAGTGGTCACTTCCAATTCTATAATTCCATGAGTCTATGGGCAACCTAGGTCCCCATCCCCAATACCTGAACAATTGCCCTCCTTCCCTCCTTGGGTGCTAAGAATGGCAGGAGGGGGTGCTTTGTGTAGTTCTTCCACCATCAGAAGTTCAAGTTCAAGGGTGTTTGGCCTGCGCGAGGGCATCCTCTGTGGCAGACCCTAAGCTGTGGAACTCCACAGTCTGGCATCTTCATTATACAGCTTTCAGGAAATGCTGAAGACACACCTCTTTCCCCCGGGTTTTGACATCTGTGGTGTGTATATTTTTAGGACCCACCTTATTGTAAGTTGTTTTCAACTGTGTTTAACATTGTGTTTTAATTGTTGTAAAAACCAGCCCTGCGACCTTAAGGGCGAAGGGCCAGTAAACAACTTGATAGATAGATAGATAGATAGATAGATAGATAGATAGATAGATAGATAGACAGAACTCGTGTTCTGCTTGTGGGCTTCTGCCTATAGGCATCTAATTGGCCAGAATGCTGGACAAGAGAGTCCTTTGGACTCAGCAGGGATCTTCTTATGTTCAACTGAGGGGGAGGGAACAAATTTGCTCAAGAGATTACAAGTAAATAAATGCAGGATGCAATCCAGCTCCATTTAAAATCAATTGGAGTATTAACTCCTGACTTCATGGTAAAGTGGCTTAAATCTAGATTAAAAACCTATTAAAAGACCATTTAAAAACTATCTGCTCATCATCCACCCCCACAAAATTCTTTCCGGAATAGAAAAACCTTGCATCGCTTGACAAAGGCATACACTGTCCTACACACACACACACACTCTCCGCCGCCACCCCCTCCTCTTTTGTGGGTTTCTTTAGCTCTCTTTCAAGCAGCTGGAATGCAGCCAAAAGGCTCTTAAAGAGACAGGAGCCCTCATACACTGGGCTGGGCTTTTGGGGGTGCACAGCGAACGTATGTATGTTTGTAGCACTCCAAAAGTCGAAAATCTGTTCTCTTTTAGCGGCGATACGGGGAAGCTTCAGGATTGTGGAATCTGCTTTGTTTTTTGCGAGGATCCTGAGCTCCACCAATTAAACAGAGGCTGGGTTTAGGGAACACAGTCAAGAGCAAATGATGGCTCAGAGACAGAGCAAGTTACCTACCGAAACTGTCTTCTACTCTCGCCCTGCGGAACGCCCTCCCATCAGATGTCTAGGAAATAAACAACTACCTGGCTTTTAGAAGGCATCTGAAGGCAGCCCTGTTTAGGGAAGTTCTTAATGTTTAATGTTTTATTGTGTTTTTATTGTTCTTTTGGAAGCCATCCAAAGTGGCTGGGGAAACCCAGTCAGATGGGCGGGGTATAAATAATAAATTATTATTATTATTATTATTATTATTATTATTATTAACATTATTGATAGAAACCAATTGAAAACGGTATTTAAAAACATTCAAAAGGTGATTAGAACCAACAGTAGCTAAAAAGAATTTTAAACTCATGTCCACATCCTACGTAGCTGGATAGGCTTGCCTGAACCAAAATGTTTTAAGCAGCAAAAAGAGTACAGTGAAGGCAGCTGCCTGGTGTCAACAGAGATACCACACTAACGTATTGCTTCTTTCTTTGTTCATGTGTTCATATGATTTTAATAAACTCATTTCAGCAATATTGAACATGGCACCCTGTCATATTACCCACCAAGAAACATGTACCTTGCCTAAAGGTAAAGCAGCATTCATCATGCCCTGACTAATTTGAGCCACCCTCCCACCCTAGCTCAGTGTTGTGGGCACTGACTGCCAGTGTCTCTCCGGGGTTTTCCCCAAGCCTGCCTGGAAATGCCAAGGATTCGACCCGGAGCCTTCTGCATGCAAGGCATGTGCTCTACTACCAACCTGACCTTCACTTAAGACAGGAAAAATCGGAAACCGAAATTGACAGATTCGCTCATCTCTAATCACAGGGAAGTCTCACGGAAACCATGGATGCCACTGATTTCAAGGAGACTTTGTAGCTAGATCGGATTCAGTCTCTGGAATTGAATTTGAATTTGCTCCCAGAATTCTCCTCTGCAAATATTGATGTTGAATTTTCTCCAGGTAGTCTCTGAATACAACTTTTGGCAAAAGTCTGGAATCTCTGTTTTGCATCCAGTGATATCTGATCTCACTCTTTCTAAAACTTGACATTTCATTTCAATGTTTTCCATCAGCAGCATTTTTAATCACAGGCCCATTTAGTATTTGCCAGCTGATACTTTATGATATTTATGATGCTTGCCCAAATCAGAGGACTGAGAGATACTGGGAAGAGTGAATCGGCTTGGGATTTTGAAGCTAAAATTTCACAAAGTACAGATTCAACTATTGAATTCAGAATATGAAGGGCAAAGTCATTTGGCAGATTGCAAATGCTTGTGAATACCCACTCCAGCTCTTAGGCCCCCTCCAGATGTCCTTTTCATTGTGCACTCATGATGATTTGCGTTCGTGTTGGTATCAGGGGTGGGACCCAGGTGGCGCTGTGGGTTAAACCACAGAGCCTAGGGCTTGCCGATCAGAAGGTCGGCGGTTCGAATCCCTGCGACGGGGTGAGCTCTCATTGCTCAGTCCCACCTCCTGCCCACCTAGCAGTTCAAAAGCACGTCAAAGTGCAAGTAGATAAATAGGAACCGTTCTGGCAGGAAGGTAAACGGTGTTTCCGTGCGCTGCTCTGGTTCGCCAGATGCGGCTTTGTCATGCTGGCCACATGACCCGGAAGCTGTACACCAGCTCTCGGCCAATAAAGCGAGATGAGCGCCGCAACCCCAGAGTCGGACACAACTGGACCTAATGGTCAGGGGTCCCTTTACCTTTACCTTGGTATCAGGGTGGTCACATCTGATCCTGCTTTCAATATCGTTTGTGTCTGCAAAGGTTTTGCAGTAGTAATACTGCTTTATTCCTAGTCAGTGCAGATCCTGTAACTTCCTGCTGAAATCCCAGAACATTTTATACCACAGAGGTTCTGGTATCTTTGTGCCCTGCTTTTGCTGAGCTATAACACCCCATCCACAGGACAGCACTAATATGGTGGTAAGGAGGAGGAGGCATCTCAAAAACAAGCTCAAGCAGAAGACGTCCACTACTAATGCTTTATTATTCTGTCAAGGAGCCACCCGCAATAAAACACCTATCCAGAGGAAGGGCCCTTAGACAAGCAATCGTTGGGCAGTTCAGACGTTCCTGCCTCACTCCCAGCAGGGAGGGGTGGCAGGGAGAGAGGGACAGATGGGGTCAGTTAACAGCCATTCCCATTCAAAGAGTATTGTGGTTGACTTGGTCATGAGGTTTGCACATGTTATGGGAATGCAAGATAGGGAATGCTCAGGACTTACTCAAATAACAGGACTGGTGCAGAGAGCCAGATGGAGGAGGAGAAGCAAACTGCCTTATACCCAGCCAATCTATTGCCTGCTCTGTCTGTCACATACCCTCCAACATTTCTCTGATGAAAACAAGGACAGCCTATTCCAGTGATGGCTAACCTTGACACTCCAGATGTTTTGGGACTGCAACTCCCATCATCCCTGACCACTGATCCTGTTAGCTAGGGATGATGGGAGTTGTAGTTCCAAAACATCTGGGGTGTCAAGGTTAGCCATCACTGGCCTATTCCATAACGATGACAACAACAATTTTATTATTTATACCCTGCCTATCTGACTGAGTTGCCCCAGCCACTCTGGGCAGCTTCTAACATATGTAAAAACATAATAAAACATTAAACTTTTTTTTTTAAAAAAAAAAACTTCCATATACAGGGCTGCCTTCAGATGTCTTCTAAAGGTTGTATAGTTACTTATCTCCTTGGCTCAGGGGGTCACATAACTCCATACCCTCCAACATTTCTCCAATGAAAATAGGGACATCCTAAGGAAAAGTGGGACACTCCGGGATCAAATCAGAAACTGGGATGGCTTCTGAAAATCTGGGACTATCCCTGGAAAATAGGGACACTTGGAGGGTCTGCTGTCAGAGGCTTTTCGGGGTTTCCACTAATGCCATCACCCTGCTTTCTGGTTTTTGTTTTTTTTTAAACTGGAGATGCCGGGGATTGAACCAGAGACCTTTAGTTTGCAAAGCAGATGAGCTACATCCCTTCCCAGAGCACTTCAAAGCACAAGGTACAAGATAAGCCTTGTTATAATATAATCATTCTCTTCTCCAAGCTGCCTATGATTCAAACTATTCAAACTCCCTGTCTCCCCTTCCCTTCACATCTCTCTATTTAAAGCTCTCCTCTTGTTTCTTTTTAGGTCAGGTAGGATGAGTAACGGTAAGGAAGGCTGCTGGAGGTAAAGGTGGTTTCATGATTCAAGCACGTGCACCTGGCATGCTCATTCCATCGAAGGATATGCCTGGCACCCAAGTGAGAACAGCTGCCCCTTGGGCTCACAATGGTCTTTCACAGGAACAGAAGAGGCTGTCTTTCAGAGTCAAGCCATCTAGCTCAGACGTGGGGAACCTTTGGCCTGCCAGATGTGGCTGAACTACAACTCCTATCCGCCCAGCAAATAGCCAGGGTTAATGGGAGCTGTAGCTCAGCAACACCTGGAGGACCAAAGGTTCCCCACACCTGGCCAACAGCAATATTGTCTGCAGGACCGGTGCTGGCAATTTTGGCGCCCTAGGCGAGGGGGCGGGCCACGTGACGTCATTGCGTATGACGCACGTTGAGGAGCGGTGCCCCGCCCCCTGGCCGGCCGGGCGCCCCCCCCCCGCCGCCACGGTTTGCTTGCTCCGCCGCTGGTTGGGGCGGCGGCGGGGGGGGCAGGCTGGCCAGCGCCCCCTCCATTTTGGTGCCCTCGCCGCCACGGTTTTCGCCCCAACCTGCTTGCTCCGCCGCTGGTTGGGGCGGCACCGGGCGGCGGCGGGGGGTGGCGGGGGGCAGGCTGGCCAGCGCCCCCTCCATTTTGGCACCCTAGGCAATTGCCTAGTTCGCCTAAATGGACGCGCCGGCCCTGATTGTTTGCAATAGGCAGCAGCTGCTTTCCACACTTTCAGGCAGGAGTATCTCCCAGCATGACCTGGAGTTGTCAGGGATTGAACCTGGGACTTTTTGCCTGCCAAAAAAGAGGTTCTGTAGTCTGTAAAAAAATAAGCTTCCACTCCTCGTGGTTGTGAATGGAGACATAGGAAGCTGCCTTATACAGAGTCAGACCATTGGTCCATCTAGCTCAGTCTCATCTACACTGACCAGCAGTAGTTCTCCAGGGTTTTTGAGTTTTCTCAGCTCTCCCAGCCCTCCCAGAGCTACAATTTACAGAGCGGTTTAATAATCAACCCCTCATTCCCAGGGAACTCTGGGAATTGTAAATGGGTGAGGGGGAATAGAGGAGTCTTCTGACAACTCTGGGTACTCTTAACAAACTACAGTTCCCAGGATTCTTTGGGGGAAGCCATGGCCGTTAAAAGTGGCATAGGAGTGAGGATGAATTAAGTTCACATATTTTGCAGTTTCCAAAACTATACAGGAACCAAAAGACAGCCGTCCTTTGAAATCCACACACCTCCAAATTTGGCAATGCACTTCTCCAGCGAAGTAACGTGTGCCAAAATGAATATGCTAGGGTAAATTGCGTGTGCAAATGCATATGTTCCTGAAAAGGATGTACAAAGATGTGATACTGACATTCATGACGGTATTACATTACAGTGTAGAGGCCAGCATGGAGAAGTGGTCAGAGTGTCAGACCAGGACCGGGGAGACCAGGGTTCAAATTCCCACTCAGCCTTGAAGCTCACTGGGTGGCTTTGGATCAGTCACTGCCACTCAGGCTAACCTACCTCACAGGGTTGTTGTGGGGATTAAATGGGGAGGGGGAGAACCACATGTGCAACTTTGAGTTCCTTGGAGAAAAAGGTGGGATATAGATGCAATGGGTGGGTGGGCAAGCATTCGGAAACTAGCCTGTTGTATAAAATCATAGAATTGTAGAGATGGAAGAGCCCATGAGAGGGTCATCTAGTCCAGGCATAGGCAAACTTGGCCCTCCAGATGTTTTTGGGACTACACTTCCCATCACCCCTGACCACTGGTCCTGTTAGCTAGGGATGATGGGAGTTGTAGTCCCAAAACATCTGGAGGGCCGAGTTTCCCTGTGCCTGATCTAGTCCAACCCCCTGCAATGCAATGTGGGGCTCAAACCCACAACATTAATTGCTCTGCCTGCTTTTGCCTCTGGTCCCCAGGAGGTTGCCCAGAAGGGAATGTGGTTAGGCTGAAAAAGATTCCCCCTTAGGATGAAAGAGATCCCCCGTTCCCATTAAATATGAATTGGAGCAAATTTGAGTCCTTGTTGGCTAGCCAAAGTAGCAGGGTGGAACGAGTGGAATTCCCTCTTCCCCACAGCAGCTTCCCAAAGCCAGTTTGCTCCTTCTCCAGTGGGCTACTTTTACACTTCTTCTTTTCCTTTTCTTTACAACATTGGGAGGTCTGATCATGAATCTCCCACATCCTGTAAAGCTTGGGTCTCTGCGTATATTCTGAAGGGGTGAACACCAATAAGAGCCTTTCTGTGACCAAAAACAGTCTCCTTCAACCATCGCTCTGCTAGGAAGCTTAGATTTCTCTCTCTCTCTCTCTCCTTTCCTAAATCAGCCTCACAATAATGCATCTGACAGCGTGCACCTTCCACGTGCAACAACACGTCTCACTGCTTGTTTCATGGCTTTGGATTATTTTTAGCACTAATAATAGCCACATTCAGAAATTTATGTTACTCAGAACTGCTAAAGGGGTTCACAGCTTTGGAAGATGGAAAATATTTATAGAGCATGTTTTCTTGGCACATGGAAGGTGGGTTTGGTGTGTGTGTTTTGAGAAAAGGGGAAAACTTAGGGAATCGAGTAACTTGGTCCAGAGAGCACATCTGATACATTTGAAGTGTTCAGAACCGTTTTTCAGCCTGAAGACTGCATTCCCTTCTGGGCAGCCTTCTCAGGGTGACATTCCAGTTTGGGGTGGGGCCCAAGGCAAAAGTGGAAAGAGCAAGGCACATATTGCCTTAGTGCCCCGGCCCTGGTCTAAAATGCCATGTTTAACAGCAGAATCCTAGACATGCCTACCCAGAAGCCCAATGGAAATGGAGCTTCTACACCATACACTTAAAGCTTCCTTCGGTCACATCCACACCATACATTTAAAGCATGCTTCCTCCAAAGCATTGTGGGGACTGTCACGCATTAAGGGTGCTGACCTCACAGACCTACACTTCCCAGAAATCTTATCAAGCCACAGTTCCTAGGAATTCCCCTTGGCTGTTAAAGTGGTATAAGAGTTCTAGAAATGTATGGTATGGCTGCTGTCTTGTGCTGGACGGTGTTAAGATTCCAGAATCCTTAAACCAAGGAAGAATGTGCCAACAAGCTCCTCCTCACTGGGGAGCTGTCCATGGTACCAATCTTATTTTTTAAAATACATGTATATCAGGGACCCATTTTCTTTTCCTGACATAGAAGATCAAACCTATCCATTCTGAAGGAAATCAGCCCTGAATGGTCACTGGAAGGACAGATCCTGAAGCTGAGGCTCCAATACTTTGGCCACCTCATGAGAAGAGAAGACTCCCTGGAAAAGACCCTGATGCTGGGAAAGAGTGAGGGCACAAGGAGAAAAGGACGACAGAGGATGAGATGGTTGGACAGTGTTCTTGAAGCCACCAACATGAGTCTGACCAAACTGCGGGAGGCAGTGGAAGACAGGACTGCCTGGCGTGCTCTGGTCCATGGGGTCACGAAGAGTCAGACATGACTTAACGACTAAACAACAACAACAAAAGGAAACATGTATCTTTCTCTTTCTCTATGATGGGAAGCCTCCCAATGTTGTTGGACCCACTCTTGGTTGGCTCATGATTCTACAGAAAGAAACGCACAGAGGTTTGGTTTTGTGCTTGTGCTTCCTGGTGTGGACTACCGGTGACTTCTTGTTACTACTTACAACAATGCAAGCCTGGGACATGCATAATTCACTCCTAACACACATTACCTGATATTATAATCAGCACCAGCACCCATGATTTGGACAGCTTATGATGGGAAAAGCACATCCCTCCCCTCCCCACCACCACCTCAGAAAATCAGAGCCACCAGTCATTCTTATACCCTACCAGGTTTACTTTCAGGGTATGTAAGAATATCTCGCTCTTAATGGGCACCTTTCTCCAATCTAAAATTGTTGCCGCTTATTTGTATGGCCTTAACACTGGCCTAGATCTCACGGAGGAATGCCTGACTTATACTGCTTCAAACAGCAGAAAGGGTGCTCAGATAACTGAATACTCATCTGCACAAATAATTCCTGTCCCTAGAAAGCTAGCATGCCAGGGAGATTTTTTATGCAAGCTTTGCATTCGTATGTACATTTTTTGTATGCATTACAAGGCTGGGGACTCGCCTTGTACTTTTTGGTGCCAGACAAAAACATTCCTCTCCTCCCAGGCCATATGCTAAGTCAACAATCTGTGGCCTTTAAAACTGTGTGTTGGGTGTGTGTGTGTGTGTGTGTGTGTGTGTTATTAGTTAGTTTGTTATTATGTTATGTATTTTTGTGTTTTTATATTGTAAATCGCCCTGTGATCCTTGGACGAAGGGCAGTATATAAATTTAATAGATAAAAAATAAAATAAAATAAAAATGCCTTATATCCCTGCCTGATTACTGAGATCTTGGGGAGAGTCTCTTTTAGTGTTTCCCCATAGTTCAGATACATTGCTCACATCTCCCAGAAGCTGTGCATTCGCTGTTTCTCTGGGAGTCCCTCCCAGCTGAGATGAGACAGGGCCCCTCCCTGCTAAACTTGAGGTTTATGAGAAAAACCTTTCCATTTCAGCAGGCATTTTAAGGAAGTTTTCTGTTTCTGTGATTAATTTTAATTGCTCTTATCCATTGTATGCTTTTTCATTTTTATGCACCCCGCTTAGAAACTTCCGTAATTGAGCAGTATATAAATAGCTTAAATAAAACAGTCTCACATCTATCACCCAAGGAATCTTCGTTGGGAGAAACACCTTCACAAAGGATGGTCACCCTGTTGCAGAATCTGAGGCTGAAGTGCCCTCTAGTGGCTATTTTGCATTATTGTAGGAAAGCAATAAATAATAAAGGAAAGCTTGGAGCCTTCTGTCCAAACATCACAGAGGCCATGGACCACATCCACTGCAAACGTTTAAAGTGCTTGTGTACTGCCATAGCTTCCCCCAAATCCTGGGAACTGCAGTGCTGAGAGTTGTTAGGAGACCTTTTTTTCGGTTCACAGAGCTACAATTTGAAAAGATCCTTGAGAAGAAGAGGGATTGATGGTTAAACCACTCTGGGAAGTGCACACTATAATCTCAGGGCAAATCTGCATCACAGCTGAAAATACGTATTTTCCAAGTCCATGTGTCTGCTGAACCACTCTGTGGTTCCACACCTCTCCAATTTTTTTCACCGTTTCCACATATTGATGTACAAGAGTGTTCTACCTGTTTGTATTTCAGATCTGAAGTCCTGTTGTTGCTCATTTTTTAAAAAATAAAACCCACTCAATGGCCCTTCATAAGCAGCCCAAAAGCATGGGCTGTGCTTGCTTCTCTTAGGCCTTTGCCATGTATCTTGGGGTCATTATTAGATTGCTACTACACTCCAACTTAATTTATTGTTTATTTCATTTATTTATTAGATTTCTATACCGCCCTTCATTGTAAGATCTCAGGGCGGTTTGCGGAATAAAATAAAAAAACTTCATTTCCTCATCTAGCTAACAATCAGCATCACAAGCAAACAGTAAAGTAATTTCCCTTAGAACTACTAGTAATGTTACAAACGAATAAAGGAAAATGCAGCCTGCGTTCCTTGGTCTCAGGCACTGCTACTCAGAAGTAAGCTCCACTACGTGCAAAGGGACATCTATGCCTTGCCTATGGCAGGCAGGTGCTTGGGCAGAGGCCTCGGTCTGAAGCCCTGGGGAGCTGCTGCCAGCCAGTGTAGACAATACTGAGCTAGATGGACCACTTGGAATAGTGAAGGATTGCAAATCGGTGGCAGGGCACCTGCTTTGCATACAGCGGTTCCCAAGTTTAATCTCCTGGTAGGACCCAGGTGGCGCTGTGGGTTAAACCACAGAGCCTAGGGCTTGCTGATCAGAAGGTCGGCGGTTCGAATCCCTGCGACGGGGTGAGCTCCTGTTGCTCGGTCCCAGCTCCTGCCCACCTAGCAGTTCGAAAGCACATCAAAGTGCAAGTAGATAAATAGGAACCGCTCTGGCGGGAAGGTAAACGGCGTTTCCGTGCGCTGCTCTGGTTTGCCAGAAGCGGCTTTGTCATGCTGGCCACATGACCTGGAAGCTGTATGCCGGCTCCCCCAGCCAATAAAGCGAGATGAGTGCCGCAACCCCAGAGTCGGTCACGACTGGACCTAATGGTCAGGGGTCCCTTTACCTTTACCTTTACCTAGGGCTAAGAGAGGCTTCACTTGAAACCCTGGGGTGCTGCTGCCAGTCAGCGCGGACAATACTGAGCTAGATGGACCCAAGGTCTGACTCTGCATATTCCTAGGGTTCCTACATAAGGTAACCAGGTCAACCTCTGGAGTCTCTAGTTGAAAAGACCCTAGGGATGCCAAGTGGGCATGGAAGCTGCATTACACCAGGAAAGGCTCTTTGTCCATCTGCCCCAATAATGCCAATGCCAATTGGCAGCAGTTCTCTGGCAGAGGTCCTTGCTTCCATCGTCTATGTGTGTGTGATTTCAGCCACGGCTTGATAAGGAGGCAAACGGAGACAAGAGGATTTGGGGATTGCTTTGAGAGTAGCAGCCTGGCCAAGGTCCCATCAGTGTGTCCCAAAATGGAAACAGTTCAATGTGCCAATGTGTGGTGTGTCTCTCCCCCCACCCCCACCCCACCAACCTGACTTCTGCAGGAAGGGAGGTATTAGCACTCCCTAACTATTTCTGGACTCTGAAGTGATACTTGCCGTCCCCGGCTTCCTCCCGCACCCTGCTTGCTAATGTGTTTCAGAGCTAATAAGCAAAGCGGGAGCCAAGGAAACAGCTGCCGCTGCTGCCATGTGCCTTGCGAGGGTGGCAGGAGAGGAGCACATTCCCCGCTGGGGTCAGATCGCAGGCCAGCACCCCCTCCTTTGCCCGGCCCACTATGTCCGCTCTGGCTAGTCCTTCTAGACCAGCTGGCATTTTCTAAGTGGGATGGCCGGCCGAACATCGGAAGCTGCCTTATACTGAGTCAGATGATTGGTCTGCTAGTTCAGTATTGTCTGCACTAATGGCAGTGGCTGTCAAGGCTTTCAGGCAGGGAGCAGGGAATATCACAAGAACATAAGAAAAGCCTACTGGATCAGGCCAGCGGCCCATCTGGTCCAGCATCCTGTTCTCACATTGGCAAACCAGATGCCTGTGGGAAACTCTCAGTGGCACAGCATGGGGTGGGGTGGGGGCACAAGGGATTGTTACCCTGGGCAGAAAATTGTTAGGGATGCAAAATTTCAACACCCGGTGCTGCCTCAATACGGCCGCATGCTTCTATGACTAGGCTCCATTGAAAATGGCTTCCCCATGCGAACCAGGAAGTGGCTTCTCCAGACAATGGAGCAGCTCTTCTTTTCTTATCTCTGCGACTGCGATCTTCTGGGTGACACGGTTGCCATTAGGCAGTAGAATGTGCATGTGTACTCTGTCTGTTTCCCTCTCTCTCATGACCCCGGGCCCCGGCAACCCATGCTACGCCACTGGAAACTCTCAAGGAGGAGTCAAGCACAAGAGCCCTCTCCCCTCCTGTGGTTTCCAGCAACTGGTTTTAAGAAGCATTACTGTCTCCGACCATGGAGGCAGAGCATAGCCATCATGGCTAGTAGCCACTGATAGCCTTATCCTCCATGAATTAGTCCAATCCTCTTTTAGAAACCATCCAAATTGGTGGCCATCAATGTCTCTCTGGTTGCAAAGCTCCACAGTTTAACTCTGCATGAAGAAGTCATTTATTTTGTCCGTACAGAATCATTCAACATGCAGCTTCCCTGGGTGGCCACAAGTTCTAGTTTGTAAGAAAAACTTTTCTCTTTTATGCTGTGCATAATCTTATAAATGTTTGTCATATCCACTCTTATTTAGTTTTTCTCTAAAGTAGAAAGCCCCAAATGCTGCAGCTTTTCCTCATAGGGGAGGTTCTTTGCGGTCGATGAACAGGGAAGGGTTAAAATGATAGAGTTGGTTCTGTTCCACAAATGAGGCCAGGTAATTAATTTGGAGCTTGTTAGGGAGGGGCATGACAGCTGCTTATTAATCTTGAGAGTTTGAGGTGGGGGGGGGTTGGATGGAAGGAAGGAAGGAAGAAATGAAAAGCAGGCACAACTGGACAGGATAGAGTTGCCGCATCCGTCCCATCCCTCAGATTTCCACTTGGAATACTTAATAGAAGGAATTTTGTCTGGTGGGTTGGCATGCTAGGAGGAGTTCTAAAAGGTCAGTTGGCTACCAAGTCTGAGTTTTCTTGCTGCATTTGTTTTGTCCTGCGAGTATAGGGTTTCTCCACCACCGCTCCTTGTAAGAGCGAACTCAGTAGGTGAGTGCCAACGGAAGTGAAGTCAAAGCAGGGGCATGAAAAAAAACAAGAGAGAGGTCTCAGCAGGCTCAGGGGAACCCAGAAGTTTGCAGAAGGAACCAAAAACCCACTTCTTTTAAGAAGCCTAAGAGGGAATGGTACTCCCCTCCCAAAATAACAAAAACAAAACCCAAAGCAGTCGGATGACCACTGAGCATGCTCAGTAGCAATGGAATATTGATTGGGAATTGGAAAAGAAAAATAGAAAACCAGGGGGTGGGGGATAGAGATGGGCAGTTTCAGTGTCTTTCAATTTCTCCAAACTTAAATTTAGTTCTCCACATTTCCACATCAGTTTACAGAAAACCATCAAAATTCATTAAAATAGTGCGGATTTTTCCTGATAAATGCATTTTTGTATGCTGTTTGGCCTGGCATGCATGTTCTTGCAAAACAGTTTCTCCTAAAATAATGCATTTTTGGTAAGTTCTTTTCACCAATGCATGCATTTTTTAATGTATGCCTTAGTTTGGTACATGCATTTCTTGGTACACATCTTTTCACTACCTTGCATTTCCACAGCAAGTGCAAACCTCATGATAAAACCAACCACAATATTCTCCAAGCCACAGCAAACCCATCTGGGCTCCTTAACAAAGGCTTAGTCCTGCTCCTCCATTATGAATTGGGGGGGGGGGATAGATTCAGTTCACATTTAAAGGAGAACAGACCTACCGTAATTCTCACTTTCCAAACTGATATGCAAACATACTCACTTCTCCAAAGTTTGCAGTGCAGCTCTCTAGCCAAAGTAACTGTGTATAGAAATGCATAGACTGGGGGAAAGTGCCCATAAAATCCAGATATTTGTGAAAATAATGCACACGTGCACATATTTGGGAGGAACGGCTTTGCAAAAAATGCACATGAGGCAAAATTGTACATATGAATGAATGTGTATACAGTGGTAACTTGGTTCTCAAACGCCTTGGTACTCAAACAACTTGGAACCCAAACACTGCAAACCCGGAAGTAAGTGTTCCTGTTTGCAAACTTTTTTCAGAAGCCGAACGTGCTCCATTTTGAGAGTTATGCTTCCGATTTGAGTGTCACACTGAGGACTGTCTGTTTTTGCTATTTATTTTGCGTTTTTGTTTTTGCGGCTTTTTTGTTTTGTTTTTGTCACTGTGTGGAACCCAGTTCAGCTACTGATTGTGTGACTGCAGTACATTGTTTATTGCTTTCATTTTATGGATCAATGGTCTCGTTAGATAGTAAAATTCATGTTAAATTGCTGTTTTAGGGGGTTGTTTTTAAAAGTCTGGAATGGATTGATTCATTTTGCATTACCTTCTATGGGAAAGCGCGCCTTGGTTTTAGAACACTTTGGTTTTGGAATGGACTTCCAGAACGGATTAAGTTTGAGAACCAAGGTACCACTGTATATCTGGAGAAAGGCACATTAAAATGTTGGTGAGTGGCCTGTTTCTAATGAAAAAAAAGTTTGCAAACTGATGTGGAAATGTGAAGAGCTGAGTTTAAGATTGGGAAAATGAGAAAGTAGAATGGGCAGCAATTCACCCATGCAAATTGCACCCATGTCCTTTTGATACATTCAGTGGAGACCTGGGGTTGTGTAAGCTCCACTCAAATCCAAACTCTTCTTCACTCACAGAAGACCCACTGAAATCAGCATGCCTAAGTTAAAGGTAAAGGGACCCCTGACCATTAGGTCCAGTCATGACCAACTCTGGGGTTGCAGCGCTCATCTCGCATTATTGGCCGAGGGAGCCGGCGTACAGCTTCCAGGTCATGTGGCCAGCATGACTAAGCCGCTTCTGGCGAACCAGAGCAGCGCACGGAAACGCCGTTTACCTTCCCGCCACAGCGGTACCTATTTATCTACTTGCACTTTGACATGCTTTCGAACTGCTAGGTTGGCAGGAGCAGGGACCGAGCAACGGGAGCTCACTCCATCGTGGGGATTTGAACCGCCGACCTTCTGATCGGCATGCCCTAGGCTCTGTGGTTTAACCCACAGCGCCACCTGCGTCCCATGCCTAAGTTAGTCGTGCCTATTAGCCTGAAGGACTTTGCTCTGAGCATTGGAAACAGCCCCTGGCTCCTAAATATGAACCTGCCCCCCATTGTGGAGTCTGGCTCTTGCCCAGATCATTCCCCTTGACCTCCACCACCCCCTTGACATCCATCTGCAGCATTTATGTCAGTGAATAATGTATGGCTAAGAGATGCTTTAATTACCCTGTGGAGCTGCAGGATGGGACAGAGGAATAAGGAGGGAGACCGCAGAGCCAGGATGCTCTGGGACAGCTATCTATAGCCCATGCAGTTCAGCTCCTTTATATGTGTTGGGAGCGCAGCAAGGAAGGCAATAAATAACACAAATGGATAACTGCCCCTTTGCCCACTGCAGGTTGGACTCCGGCCCGGAGGAGAGGAACCAGCACAGCCGAGCTCTGCCAGTGCTTGTCCCCTGGTGAGAAGGACAAACTGCAAAGCTGCAGCTTTTGCAGAAGAGTCCCGACTCAGAGGGGGAGATCTGCATTGCACCTAGAAAGTCGCTGGTTCGATCCCCAGTAGGGAAGGGGGGCAGTTCACATTTAAAGACGAACTGTGCATTTTTTGCACTTTCCTGAAGAATGCACAAACGGAAGCAAAATTCAGACGTCTCTGGATTTTGCAAGGCAGCCAAGCCACATGTGTATGCATGCATATACTAGGGTAAAGCGTGCATGGAAAGTGTATATATTGGTAGCAATGACCTACAACATGCCTGATATTAGGAGGAAATGCTTTGCAGAACTGTCTATATTAGGCCAAGTAGCATACAGATGTGTGTCTATTAAGGGAAATTTGCACTAAGCTGCTGATCAATTTTCAGGCGTACTTTTTATTTACCTATTGCAAACTGATCTGGAAATGTGGAGAACTGAAGACTGGGAAAACAGGTAACTGGGAGAAACTGGAACTGCCATATTCACCCATCCCTAATCCCTGGAATCTTCAGGAAGGGCTGGGAAACATCCCCTCTTGGAAACCTAGAGAGCTGCTGCCAGCCAGTGTGGTCAATACTGATCTAGATGGATCAATGGTCTGGCTTAGCATGAGACAGCTTCCTGTATTCCTTTGACTAGTGGTGGGAAAATCTCCAGAGCTTGTCCCCCGGGGGAAGAGAAGAACCAGTCTTCTCACCTCTGCATCCCATCAGTGATAGATTTTAAATATATATATATATAAATATGCTAAGATGCAAACTAACCTGACAGAGGTTCAGAGCTGTCGGCTATTATTATTATTATTATTATTATTATTATTATTATTTCATTAAAGGTATATACAATTTCACTGTAAAAACAACAACCCTAAAAGTGGTTTACAAAAAGAATAAAACAATGAAACGATCAATAAAATAGAGTTTGAAACAGTCATTTGAAACATTTTAAAAATAATGAAATCAACAATAAACTAAAACCCAGATTTAACACATGCCAGCATTCTACATGTCTGGATAGGCTTGCCTTTTTAAAAAAATGTTTTCAGTGGGAAAGAGTGCAGGGAAGGAACCTGCCTGGTGTCAATCAGCAGGGAGTTCCAAAGGGTGCAGCCATATTGAAAGATCAGTTTTTTACAAATGCAGAATGAGTGTTATGTGGTATCTGTAACAGGGCCACTTCCACAGACTGAAGAGGTCAAGGAGGCATATGTGGGGTAATGCCTAGTGGCAGCTGTGCCTTCTATGTTTCTTTACCTCCCTTAAATCTCCGCCATTGTCTCTCTCTTTCCAACTAGAAAGCTAACTGCAAAGACTAAGCAAGGATTTTTAAAAGGAACAACAAGGAGATAGCTCAGAGACACCTGCTGGCAGATTTTCAAACAGCTGGTTTACTTCTCCTTAGAAGGTACATTTGAATCAAGCACCTCTTCTCATCCAAATCATTTAAAAAGCAATACATCTCCAGGGTCTCAGGTCATAACTCAGGGTGAACAGCAGACATGAGAAAGCAGAAAGCTAGCAGCTAGGGGGGCAGCAGTGCACCAAGATAATTTTAGACACTGGATTTAATAGCCTTAAACCACAGAGCCTAGGTTAAACCACAGAGCCTAGGGCTTGCCGATCAGAAGGTCGGCGGTTCGAATCCCTGCGACAGGTGAGCTCCCGTTGCTCAGTCCCAGCTCCTGCCCACCTAGCAGTTTGAAAGCACGTCAAAGTGCAAGTAGATAAATAGGAACCGCTCTGGCGGGAAGGTAAACGCCGTTTCCGTGCGCCGCTCTGGTTCGCCAGAAGCGGCTTAGTCATGCTGGCCACATGACCCGGAAGCTGTACGTCGGCTCTCGGCCAATAAAGCGAGATGAGCGCCGCAACCCGAGTTGGACACGACTGGACCTAATGGTCAGGGGTCCCTTTACCTTACCTTTTACAGCTAGGGAGGGAAGGATCTGTCATATTCAGTGTGTCTCGGCTTCTCATTTCCCCAATCTGCAATTCAGTTTATCACGATTCCACATCAATTTGAAATGTGTTGGGGTTTTTTTTAAAGTCCACATGAAAATTTATCAGCATTTTAGCACGAATTTCTCCTACTATACACACTTTTGTATGACACTTTGCCTAATACAAAGCACCATTCCCTAATACAATTCATCTTGTGTTCTATTTTAAGTGACGCAATATTTTTAATACACACTTTCCCCTAAACTTTGCATTTTTGTACACGTTACTTAGCTGGAGAACTGTACGGCAAATTCTGAAAAGCATGAATTTCAAAGGCTGGCTGAGTTTCGGTTTCAGTACTGCCTCAGAAATGTGAAGCGAATTGAACGTCTTCCCCAGCCCTACGACAGCAGGCTCACAGCCCAAAAGATACAGCACACAAGGAAAAAGGGACAGGGTAGGAAGTGGGGGGGGGGGGGTGATTCGTCAGTGATATGCACCAGAGCACAACTAGATTTGGACTTGTGCCACAATCTTTTTTCCACATGTTTTATTACCTCCCTTCCTCTGGGAATTGGCTTCAAAGTGAAATTTAAGACTATTTAAAGTAGTTATCAAGTAGCTTTCCCCACTCTGTTCTTTATCTATGGTCTGATGGACATCATTGTCATTAGGAAGGAGAGAATTTATCCAAAGATTAAAACTTGAAGCAACGCTGAATGTGCATGATGGCTGTGTGAATACAATATGCTGGAATGATACAGGAGAATATATTTTATCTGGATCTGATGATACTAATCTTGTAATGACTAATCCATATAGTAGAAAGGTTTTAACAACCATTCGCTCAGGACACAGGGCAAATATTTTTAGTGCAAAATTTTTGCCATGTACCAGTGATAAACAGATCGTGTCCTGTTCAGGAGATGGAGTCATTTTTTTTACCAATGTTGAGCAAGATGCTGAAACCAACAGACAGTGCCAATTCACATGCCATTATGGAACTACTTATGAGATCATGACAGTCCCCAATGATCCCTATACTTTTCTATCTTGTGGAGAAGATGGCACTGTGAGATGGAAGTGGGGGGGAAACAATACTAAAAGTTAAATAGCTCTTATCATGATCTTATGAAGTAAGTATTGTCCTGGAATTTGTGGTATGGGGTGAAATGTTTGAGGAAGTACTGTGTGGTACAGAGCATAGGCTTTGCATGAGGGAAGTTCCAGGTCCAATTGCTGGCAGCTTCAGGTACTAGGGGTGGGAAAAACCATATCTGCAACCCAGGAGTGCTGCTGCCCGTCAGTGTGAACCTAGCCCAGAAGTGGCCAACCTGGTGCCCTCTAGGTTCTGGTAGACTACAACATCCCTGGGGCTGATGGAAGCTAGAGTCTAGCAACACCTGGAGGAGTGGCACATTGGTTACTCCGATCTAGGCTATTCCCTGAGGTGTTACTTTTCTATGTGCAGGGAGTTTCCCTCCTTTAGATGGGTGACATGGATAAACATTCCATCACATAAGCTTTCACTTGCTGTCTGATGTGATGGAGCACCCCACAGATCCTGATAATGATGCCATAATAACGATAGTCATTCTGCAAGTAAACATATCCGCTTGTGACCAGGCGGTTCCTTGATTTCCCCTCCCCGTAAAAGGATGGCGTTGGTGGGGAACCAACATCATTAGGCCTTGAGACATAATGATGTTTTGATCAATAACTGGCGTATGCCAAGAAAGGGACAATTAATTATTAATTTATATGGCACTTTCAATTTCAGTAGTACTTTGCAATCTTTAGCTTGCCCGTTCTCTGAAATAATACAACGAGACAGGTGGCTGCTATTTCGAGGCAAGTTCCTCAGGCTGTGGCTCATTCCAGGACAAATACTCTTCTTAGCTCTGGCCCTGAAATAATCCAGCAGTTTGGGATTGCTTCTTAGGGCGATATCAGATGCTTGCTCATTCTGATTTTTTTATACAGCACATAAACTGCCTTCTTGGACCCATTATTGGTTTCGCCCGCACAATCTGCCAGAGCCTGTCTTTGCATGCAGGGGAAGTCCCTAACTCACTAAGGGTTTAAGACCCATCGGCTACCCTCACCTGGTTTAGCAGGCCAGTCAAAGCCATTCCTGGGGTGCCAGGGGCGTAGCAACGGGGGGGGCGGGCCGCCCCGGGTTCCACCCCAGAGGGGTGTGACACTTTTTGAAAAAAAAGAATTAAAAAAAAAATTTTTAACATTTTTTTTACATTTTTTTAAATTTTAACTTCATTGAAAAAAGAGATAATAGACACACACACAACCCCCCACACCTCACAAAGTGGCACCATCAGAGGGGGGGGTGACACTTTTTATTTTTTTTTATTTTTTTACATTTTTATTATTATTTTTTATTATTATTTTATTTTAACTTTCTTGGGGAAAAAGAGATAATAGACACACGCACACAAAACCCCCACACCTCACAAAGTGACACCATCAGAGGGGGGTGACACTTTTTTTTTTACATTATTATTATTATTATTATTATTATTATTAATTTTTTTATTTTAACTTTATTGAAAAAAAAGAGATAATAGACACACACACACAAAACCCCCACACCTCGCAAAGTGGCACCATCAGAGGGGGGTGACACTTTTTAATTTTTTTAATTTTTTTTTTAAATTAAAGTGGTGGTGGTGGGGGGTGACAAAAAAAATTCCGCCCCGGGTACCACCTGGGCTTGCTACGCCTCTGTGGGGTGCGGCTGCTGTTGCAAGCTGACAGCTGCTGGGAGCCACAGGTGAGAGCTGAGTGCAAGGTGGACAAACTGTGGGATGTATTCCACTGGGAGCAGTCAAGTACAACATTCTTGTAATGCTAGAGAAGACTTGCAAGGGAATGTTTGGCCCAGCCAGACGAAACTTCCTGTTCCTCCCGGCTGGAGCATCCTTCCTTTGCATGTGACTAAAGGTAGGTGTGACCTTACCTGTCCAGGTAACAAAAGGACGAGTCACGCAGCACATCTCTCTCTTTTTCACTTCCTTCTACGTTTGACCAGCTTTTAGCTAGGACTGCTCTGCTAACTCTCACTGGGATCGGCCGCCCCCCTATGGGGTAGATCCACATGTACATATTTGTAACTAAGTCTGCCTTCAGGGATCCAACTGTGGACTGATGTAAGTAAACTTCTTTTATTGACTTTGAATAAGATTGTGGCATCTTTATTCTTTTAAGAGGGATTCAAGGGAATTTACCAGGAACGTACAATTCAATCTCAGACAGATTGAATTGTATAATAGTGAGAGGCTTACACAAGCCTGCAACCAGCTATCTGCTGTGCATGTAAAAAGGGGAATAATAATAATAATGATGATTTTTTTATTTCTACCCCGCCCATCTGGCCGGGTCCCCCCAGCCACTCTGGGTGGCCTCCAACAGACACCCAAAATACATTAAAATATCACAAATTAAAAACTTCCCTAAATAGGGCTGCCTTGAGGTATTTTCTGAATGTCAGATAGTTGTTTATTGCTCTGACCTCTGATGGGAGGGCGTTCCACAGGACGGGCGCCACTACCGAGAAGGAATGTAAACTCTGCTAAGTAAAGGAACTTGCTAGCACAAGTTAGGAAGGATATTAATAAACAATATATCCTCTCCTGCCACCCTGAACATTCCCACACAAACTACCCCAGAAGGAGCACAATGTGTCCCCCAACAGAGGTCCTCATACACATCAAGGTGACTTTTTGCCTCAATATGCAGCAACACCCTGGAATGATTTGGGGTTTTTTCCAGGAATTACAGTTGTAGGATTCCAACCTGGAGAGAACCATCTCCAAATCTGGATGGTACTCGGGGTCTTTCTCTGAAGACGGAATGCACTGTTATTGCGGGGGGGGGGCGGCTCCAAATAATGCAAGGGAGAGGGGAGTAAGCCTCAAATGCAGGGATCTCGATAAAGTGGCAGCCAGAGAAGCAGTTAATGGGCAATGAAAAGGGGTAGCCCTGCCACGGGGTATGGTGGAGAGCTTCCTTGCCCCCCCCCTTTCCTGCGGCAATCTCCGGCAGCCTGGGAAGAGCAGACTCGACCAGCGACAGCCTGCTCAGACATATGCTTCTGATCACACTTTTCCGTCATTGCCTGCTGGCGTGCTGGGTCAGGCACAAGTCCCAGGTCCCGGCAGGGAGGGCCTGCGACGAGAGAGGCAGGCACGATGGCAGGCTCTCCGAAATGCAGAGGAAAGGTAGAGAACACCTTTCAACTGCAGGGGCACCCCCCAGAATGCAGCACTTGTCCTAGTATCTGACTGGCGTGGGAGGGTCGGGGGGTCAGGTCAGCAGGCAGTTCTCTGTTTCAAGGACTGTCTGGTCCAAGTCCAGCTTAAAATATAAGGTTTTTAGAGAAGACGAGAGGTCTTGAGGTTGCCTGCCCACACCTGGGCAACAGACTGAGCATGCTGCTCACAGCTTACCTAATCACAGCAGGGATAAAATTATAGCATGTGCAAGGCATATGCAAGCTTTATGGAAATCTATGTCTTCCTTTTGCCCATTGTTGGTGAGGCCTTTCCTCTTTTTGGGAAAAGGGGCAGGTTCCGCAGCATTTTAATTAGAATTTCCCCTAATATACACATCCGTGTGTGCTATTTTGCCCAATATACATATTTCTGCAAAGCGATTTCCTTCAATGTGTCTCTGTGTTATTTTCCCTAGGATATGCATTTTAATGCATATCTTCACCTTTTACGCTAATTTTCCTATATATGCCTTGGCTCGCATGGCCACGTTGGGCAAAAGATTCCTGCATAGCAGGGGGTTGGACTAGATGACCCTCATAGTCCCTCCCAACTCTACAGTGCTCTTGTTCTGGAATGTTTGCAGGGAGGCTAGACAACACTGCGTCAAAGCGAGTGTCACCCCACACTCAAAAGCATTTACTGTCTTTTGAGGAAGTGGGTTTGTTGTGAAAGAGTGCCGGACAAACTGTAAATTCCACAACCTGAGTTTGCCGGTGTGTGATGGACTCCCACCCTTAAAATAGTGGCCTTCTGGAACCACCCACAGTGCCAGTCTCCTCCAGCTCTTTGCGCTTTGCGGATTCAGTCAGCCGGAGCCTCTGTCGTAGCACACAGAGTGGGACACACACAAACATTAATCGCTGGAATGGATCAGGAGAGCTTTGCCTAGTTGCTGGCCATGAACTGCTGCCCTGGGATTAGGAATTAGTTCAATACGTGCTGGGATCCAGGCCCTACAGTGAGAAAAGAGGTCTTTAGCCTATCAAAGGCAGTCCCGTCAGGTCAGAGGCTACCGTCTGGTTGTATCAGTTCAAGATCCCTGGCAGGTCCTCCTTGCATTGCCTCTAGGATAATTTTGCATGGGAATTTGTGTGGAGGCTTCCAGATGACGGTTCCTTGCTAGCAGCTCCACCCCTCCCAGTGGCTGCCAGCAGGACTCGGGCTAGGTTGTCAACTGACCAGAAACTGGTCTGCTCCTGTGCCTTTAATAGCAGCTTCATGGGCAGAAATCCGTAAAGGAAGCTTTCCCGCAGCCTGGAGCAGAGCGTTATCAACTACTAATGCCTATCAGCTGCTATTATTAAAGGAACAGGAAGAGCAGAACCCAGAAGGTATGCAGGGAGAAGAAGTCTGGCTGGCCATTGGCAACCCAGAGATTTTGCCCTTTCATCTCTGCTGCTGAGTTGGTCCTTCTCAGTCTTGTGATCTCCCCCTTCTTTGCAGTGCTTCCATTACTTATGGGGGGGAAATAGGGGGCCCTTAATCCATACCCAGGGATGCGGGTGGCGCTGTGGTCTAAACCACAGAGCCTAGGGCTTGCCGATCGGAAGGTTGGCAGTTCGAATCCCCGCGACGGGGTGAGCTCCCGTTGTTCAGTCCCAGCTCCTGCCCATCTAGCAGTTCGAAAGCACGTCAAAGTGCAAGTAGATAAATAGGTACCCTTCCGGCAGGAAGGTAAACGGCGTTTCCGTGCGCTGCTCTGGTTTCACCAGAAGCGGCTTAGTCATGCTGGCCACATGACCCGGAAAAATTGTCTGCGGACAAACGTCGGCTCCCTCAGCCAGTAAAGCGAGATGAGCGCCGCAACCCCAGAGTCATTCGCGACTGGACTTAACTGTCAGGGGTCCTTTACCTTTTTAATCCACACCCACCCACAATGCTATCACACACACACACCCTGCAATTTTAAGGAAATCGTGTCTCTCCGATGTAGCCTTCCAAAAATGGTTGCTAGAGAGTCTGGCACAAAAAGGTAATTCCCAGGAAACTCAAGCACTCCTCCATAGATTTGAAGGTAAAATCTATGAAGGCATTTTAGACTCCTGAAACAAGGACTGCAAAACAAAAACAAACAACCAAACAAAAAACAGCTGGGAAGGGCTTGTGGGGAAGGGATAAGACCCTGGCTCTGTTGCAGAGCATCTGCACTGTGGGTGGTTCCAGAAGGCCACTATTTTAAGGGTGGGAGTGAGCCGGGATGAGACCCTGGCTCTTGCAGAGCATCTGCTTTGCATGCAGAAAGTCCTAAAATCAATTCATGGCATCTCCTGTCAGGGCTGGGAGAGACCTCTGTCTGGAGGCCTGGAGAGCTGCTTCTTGTCAGTGTAGAGAGTGCAGAGTTGGATGGACCAAGGACCCCAATATGAGACTGTTGCTCCAACTCAGTACAAGGCAGCTTTCTGCAGGAAGGAGCTGTAGCTCAGTGGGAAAGAATCTGCGTCACATGCAGAAGGTCCCAGGTTCAATCCTGGCTATTAGGAGCTGTGGCATTGGGAGTTGAAACCCTGGAAAGCTGCTGCCAGTCAGTGTAGACAACACTGAGCTAGAGGGGCCAATGGTCTGACTCAGCCTAAGTCCAGCTTCCTACGTTTCAGATTCCGCCATGTTTCTAAAGCAAGGGTGTTTTACAAATTGACACGTCTCTGAAATGAATTTCAAGGCTGGTTTGCACAACTATTTTTAGACGGAGAGGCGTCTGCGACACAGATATTGTTTGCCTGTTTTCCTTCTGTTGGGGGCACAGGTAGGGGTTGCCATCATTTCTTTCCTCTTCGAGTGGCCTTGCTCCTGTGTTTCTTCAGTACGGCTGACACCCAGAAATGTTGCAAGAGATGCTCCCAGGGGCCCCAACCACCCTGTGTCTTGCCTCCGTGTTGGGAAATCCTCTCCTTATTCAACACACAGGAGCAGAGAGCAAGTAAAGAGTAAAAGTAAAGACGGCACTCCTACTCTTGTGTCAATACAAACTGAGCATTGTTTAACCACGTCCATGAAAGCTGAGTTGTGCCATGATGAATGGGCATCTGGACGAGCAGTATAGTTTCCAGGGGTTGAAAAATGCCACAAAGTCCACAATGTGTTTTTTTTTTCATGCTTTACAGCTCAGCTGAGTTCAAGAGCCACATGGGCTTGTATGATTCCACGCTTTTCCTACTCAGAGTAGACCTATTGGAATCACTTGGCAAGCCTAACTTGAGGTTTTTTTCCATTTCCGTGGGTCTACTCTGAATTGGATACAACCCGATATTACCTTTGGCATTGAGTGAGCTTACTTGGAGACAAAATGGGGAGGAAGAGAAGCAGGGGTGTCACCATCTTGAACTCCTTGGGGGGAAGATGGAATTATAACTGCAGTATATATGGAAATAACCAGTGCTCTTTTACTAGAAAAAGAGGTGCCGGAACTCACCATGAATGCCTCCCTTGTTCTTTTATACTGGCAGTGGTGCCCACCTGAGAGGAACTGCGTTCTGGTGAGTTGCGGCTGAAGCAAAGCCATGGAAATAACCTTTGAGGGTTAATTTGCTGGGTTTGCAACCTGTCAACCTTGGGAGAGATCTATAAGCACAGCATGCAAAGTGGAGAGTCCACACAGTGCTTCTCTGGGAAGGGCCGTGGTACAGTAGGTAGAGCACTGGCCTTGCATGCAGAAGGTGCTGGGTTCAATCCCCGGTATCGGCAGTTTGAGGGCCAGGCAGGTGGTGCTGGGAAAGAACTCTACCCAAGACCCTGGAGGGCCGCCGCTGGCCAAAAGCAGGCAATTCTGAGCATCATGGACCCATAGGGCTGTATCCAATGTTAGTCCTGCTCAGAGCAGCCCCATTGAAATTAATGGGCATGACATTGCCTGGATCTATTAATTTCCATGGGTGTGCCTCTTGAGTAAAAGTTGGCTTGAGGTGACCCATAGGCTAACCTACTATAAAACAACTTCCTCTGTGTAATCTTCCTAGTGTGGACGAGGATCTGAGAGATTCCTGCATTGCAGGGGGTTGGACTAGATGACCCCTGGGTCCCTTCCAACTCTACGGTCCTATGATTCTAGGATCCCCACCTGGCCATGAAGTTCACTGAGTGACCTTGGGCCAGTCACTGCCTCTCAGCCTAGCCTACCTCACAGGGTTGTTGCCGGGATTACCTCTTGGAGAAAAAGGCGTGATATAAATGCAATAGATACCTAACTAATGAAATGCTATGCATGCTGATGTTTTTGCTCATGCCAGAAACAAGTCTGGTTTCAGCGTCAGAACTCAGTCCTAAGAAAGCAGAGTAGCAACAGTGTGCCCAGGCATGTACAAAGGGCCTCTTCTTGACCGGTGGGATCACCAGAACTATCCCGCAAACATCAGGGTCCCATGTCGGAACGCATGCTTTCCAGTTAGGGTTGAGCCCCCTGGGACCTATATAAATACGCAGCCTTGACTACTGCGGGACACAGGACATCCCTAGACGGCTTCGCCTCCCGCCGACACCTACCCATCGTGCAGGGAAGTCTCCTCTGACCCACCTGTTCACTTGCAAGGGCTGCAGCTCCTCCTTCTGAAAGCAGGCGAAGCAGAAGGAATCCATCTCCCCGAGGATGCAAGGAAGGGGGCGAACCAACTCCAGTCCAGCGCTAGCATCTCTCTTTGCATGGGGTGGGGCTGCCCTCTGCTGTCCTGCCCCCGTTGCTGAGAGGAAGCATCTCAGCCCTTGGTCTCTCTCATGACCTGCCTCTCCTTCCAGCGTGCAAAGCCGTCACAGCTCCCCACAGCTGTCACAGGCTGGGAGCTGGACCAGGAGCCTCCAGGGCCACAAAGAGGTGGGCGGTGGTGTTTTGCGGCCAATCTCAGGCCGCCTGACAGGCAGTAAGAGCAAAGCAGTCTTCCACACCTTCTTTCTCAAAAGGTTTACCATCTCCTGCCATGCTTGGTTCTCCCCGTCTCACCATGGGGAGCCCACAGCCCTGCCTTTCAGCCTACCTTGTAGCTTCTATAGACCCCAAGTCGGCTCAACAGGAGTGTAGGCCTCAGTATATTCCCCTCCACTCAGGACCCTCTTTGTCAAACCTCTCTTTGGCTGTGGACCACCAGACCTCAGAGCAGGCCCACCCTGGCATGGGCGCAGAAGGCAGAGAAGTTCTCAGGCTTCGAGTGAGGAGCTTTGCAAGACAGGAGGTGTTCCCTTCAGGCGAGGACCATCACCAGGCATCCTCTCCCAGGAGCAGGTGCAAGGTAGTCTTGACTGCACGTCCCAGTTGTTGGTGGCGGCGATGCTCCTCTGAAAGTGTGCCGTCTCTCTTCTGGAAGGGACAGGAGGTCAGTCCTGGGCTGGCCAGATTGCCGTGACGGACCGTGCAACCTGGCATTCAAAGCATCCCAGCGCAACGAGAGAAGCTCTCTCTTCCGGGGACCATCTGCGTGGACGTCGCCAGTTGCAGCAGTCCGGATCTGTGGGACAGGAGAAGGAGTTGGTGGCAGCAAGTTGTATGGAAAGATATGCGTGTGCATGAGAGAGAGAGAAAGAGAGAGAGAGCGAGGGAGGGAGAGAAGTGTTCCTCCTTGACAGTTCATTCAGGCTGCGCAGCCAAGGAGACCGGGAGAGCAGCCCAGGCTGGCCAAGCGCACACAGCCTCTCTCGCCCCGGGAATAAAAACTTATGGGTCCGCCAAAGAGACCCAGTTCCGCAGGGCTTGTCTCGTTGACAGAGCAGCCGGCTCCCTCTGACAGATAAAGCAGCGTGGGTATTAATAGCTCAAGATTCACGCGGAGAGGCTGGCGGGTTAACTCTTGTGCTGCCAGCAACCCAGCCTCCTCCGTCTACAGGTTCCCCAGGACCGAACGGCTACTGGAGCTCATGTGCTCAAGGACAGGCTCTCATCAGTCTCCAGGAGGTGTGGGGTGGAAGGTTGCCACTGTCTCATTTGGATTGCGGTTTCTTTTTTTTTGCTTTTCCAACTGCCCATGCTCCTGCACCTTCCACAACAGCCCACTGTAAGCGGGGGAAGCTCTCTTTTCAAAAGCAAAAGAAGCTGTGGCAAAAAAAAACCTAATTCCTGTACTCTGGGCTATGCTTCAAACTGCAGAAGAGCAGGAGCAGTTTTGAAAGTTGGCAACCCAAGGGGGAGGTAGAAGACCCTTGAGGAGGGCCAGCAGCTCCCTGCCAAAGCTTGCACTGATTTTCAAAGGTGGGGAAGCCGTTCCTCTCTCCCTACCTTTCCCCTTAACTATTGTGCATTAAAGTAGGTTAAATCAATACCGCATCTCGTTTATTCTCTGTTTTGTATTATTTTGCTGCTAGGTCGGCTGGCAGTAGAAGCCAGGCTTGGATCCCCAGTGTGGATCAGATCTCCTGAGCCCCAGTGCAGTCCTTTTATTTAGGGGCACAGCTACCAAGATGGGTGTACCCCACTAAGTCTTTGAAGACACACACAGCCAGACGATCCCTTAATAGTAGGGAATGTCAGAATATGGGCATGTAGAACAGACCTGTATGTCTGTTTAATCTTGGAGCCCAGGGAAAGTGACAGGCAGAAACCTGCAGATGCATAAGTTGAGTCGTGCTAGGAATGGAGGAGAAATTGGATTTGGGTCTCACTTGAAGCTGAATCTATCAAATCTGCACCTTCCGAAATAATATGCAAACTGAAACACTGTTACCCATAAAAAAAAAATCGCACTTACCCAAATTTCACTATGCAAGTTCGCCAACCAGCCAATGTTCACAAAAACAGGAAAACATGAATAAAAACGAATGTACCGGTGAAAATCATGCACAACCATGCATTATATTAGGGGGAATGGCTTGCAAAGTGCACATTAGGCAAAACCGCATATAGAAATGTGCACATTTTGTGTGCAGAAATTTGCACAAAAGTGCTGATGAATATTTGTTAGGTTCTTTGTAATAAATAAATAAATTGCAAATGTCAGCAAAAGGTGGGGAACGGGATTTAAGATTGGAAAAAATTAGAAGTTGAGAGAACTGAAATGGACAGATCCTTCTGTCCCTAAGTAGTACCTCTGTCCTGTTCTTGACAGCCTCGGGCTTTGGCCCCTTCTCATTCTCCAGTGTTGCAGTACAGCCCTCTTGTGTCTGTAATATATTCTGCAACATCACGCAAATCCTTGCCTGTGCCTTCGTCATGTGAAGAAGCTGCTCTGTGTATTACTGGGTGCACTTTTTAATTCAGCAGAGCACAGGAGGAGCTTACCTCCCCTGGCCCACCCTATTGCTCACTAGTTGTTGGACCAAGAAGTGTGTGGAAAGAGGTTTTATAAAGGATTTCACGCGTCCTTCATAGCAAGTTTGCTCTCCTACAGTGCAGGAATCTCCACTGACAGATGACCATCCAACCTCTGCTTAAAAAACCTTCAGTGAAGGAGACCGCACCACCTTCAGAGGAAATCTGCTCCACCCTTGAACAGCTCTTACCGTCAGAAAGTTTTCCCTGACTTTTAGTTGGATTCACCTTTCTTGTAATTTGAATCCATTGCTTCTGATGTTTCTCATGCAGACCCCGATCATCACAGCAGACCATTGGTCCACTGGGCTTATTCTGGTCTCCTCTGACTAGAAGTAGCATACCAGGGTCTTGGAGAAGGGGGCTTTCTTTCCCCAGGGTTGCTACTTGAGATGCTTCAGGTGGAGAAGGCTAGAACTGAACGTGGGAACCTTCTGCGTGAGAAAAATGCATCCCACCACTAAGTTATAGCCCATCCCCAAGTGCTTCTCAGTGGAGTCAGTCCATATATTCAGTTGCTGTTCTCCAAATGTGCACAGTCAACAGAGCACTGTTCATTCTGCATATATGCAAACTAGTCATTACAATAATTAAATTCAGTGCCTAAGCTGCATTGTCACACAAGTCATCTTTCATACACCTGGAATTCACACCTGCTTGCAACGGAAGGATGCCAAAAATATTTATGTGGTCTGGCTCAAGCGATGCTAAGAAACATTTGATTTTGCATTCCTCCATCCAACAAACTCAGGCCATCTTTTTTTTACCTTCGCGACAACCCTGTGAGGTGGGCTAGGCCAGAGAGAGAGGAAGCAGATCGAGGCCACCATAGTGGAGCAAGGATTTGAATCGAGGTCTCACTGATTAAAATCCACCACACACTAACCAATACATGAGACATTCCCTTCCTACCATTTAAGAGAAAAGGCTACAATTTTGTGGGACTCAAGGAGGATTCAGATTAGGGTTGGTTGGGTGGTCTGTACTCACGCTGCTGTTCTATGATGAAGCCTGGAGCAAATGAAGTTGGCTCAGACATCTTTTTCATTTATTTGCTCAGTCTCTGTGTGCCTATGATGTCCTCAGAAAGCCTTTCCTAACCTCTAGATGGAGAGCTATTGCCTTGTGCCTGGGGGAGGGCACAGAATTTAGGAGCCAGCCTGAAAGAATTGGAGACTGTGTCAACAATAGAGAAGAGATCCTGCTATGATGCTGTGGTCTGCTAAAAACAAACTGGGAGAAACTTCCAAATGTTTGGTTTTTTTTAACCATTTGTTGAATGGGTGATAGAGGGAAAACCAACCAACCTTCTTCATTAGGCAAATTGCAGCGGGGGGGGGGGGATTTAGATCAGAAAAAATGGCACATGGGACGGGTTAACTAGAGGGCCCAAAAAGTGCATTTGGCTCTTTTAAAAAACCTCTCAGCCAGTGGTGACTTGTGCCCACTGGGACTGGTAAGTCAGAAGGCAGGGAGCCCAACAGTAGGGGGAGCCACAACTAATGGCAGGCAAAGCCAACTAGTTCCCCATAGTCTTCCCTGCTGACTTCTACTGGGGCAAAACAGAGACTGAGGGGGGGGGGGGCTGACAGCCAGAGCCATCTCCTGGGCTGGTTGTAAGCAAGAAGGCAGGAGGGTAGGGGTTGACTGAGGACAGACTGAGGTGGGTGGGGCAGCGCCCCATTGCCCCTACAGACCAGCCTCTGCTGCTCTCAGCAGATCAATCCCAGATTTCCATCTGCTCTGTCTTCTGTGTTCCTTAGTAAGCAGTGGGCCCTCGATGGCTCCCAAAGGATGGAAGCTGCACATCTGAGTCTTCTTCTTTTTTTAATGGACTCATTTAGATTGGCATAGGAACGTGCACACTGGCATAGGAATGTGTACACAGAACTACTAGTGCAGACTTTAGGGGAGTTGCACGGAATTCTTCTGTGTGGAAAAAGCTGGTGCGGCCTCCTGGTCAGCAGCCTGCGTTGCCCATAGAGGAAGCCTCAACTTGACAGTTTTGACGTCCTTAGCTGTAGGTAGGCTGAGAGTGTCGTGGCCATGACCTTGCGTTCTGGGGCACGGAAAGCAGGGGGTGGTGGGCACAGGTTCCTGGCTTTCCCCCCAGCATGGGGCTTTGTCATTTCTCCTTCTGAATTATTTAGTGTTCCTCAGTTTGAAATGCATCTCCCCGGCCTAGCCCTGGCCCCGCTAATGGGAAAAATCAATCGCTTATTAATTTATGGGGGCCAGGAGGTTTTCAAATGGAGCTCATAAAGAGCAGTTGGCCGGACGGCGCGATCTGCTGGGACAGTGATGGGATGTCGCTGCTGTTCTGGAGGGAACCTGAGCAGGCCAGAAGGGAAGTAACCCAAGGTGATGCGCACTGGGTACATTCCCCCTTCCCCCAGCCAGCATTGTGTCCTACAAAAGGTCCAGGGGTAAACATGTACAATCTGCACATCATTCTGGGTCCTGTCCCTGGTAGGAGTCCTACCTCTGCTACCTAAGACATAAGAAGTGCCCTGCTGGATTACCATCCTGTTCTCACAGTGGCCAACCAATGCTGATGGGAAGCTTAAGACCTGGACACAACAGCACTCTCTCCCAATTTTGATTCCCAGCCACTGGTATTCAGAGGCATCCTGCCTCCAACAGTGGTGGTAGAACATAGATCCAGCAGTGGTGGTCACCTGATATCATGGACAAGCAGCTAGGGTCCAGCACCATAAGATGCTTACAGTGTCCAAACTCTGAGTCTGACCCAAATGGCAGTTTCTCTTCAGAGGAGGATGTTTAGATCACATCATCCTTAGCTGGGGGGGGGAGGGGAGATAGCCCTCCTTCTCAGGTATTTCTTACTCATTCAGAGGACTCATTCTTGTCACCATTCAGCCAATATCCCTGACAAAAGGGAGGTCGTACAGTCACTTTGCTAGAACTATCAAGGCCATCTCTGTCTCCATCATCCCATATAATAAAAATGTAAGGCTGTTGTCATGCTGCAGTTCATATTGCTGCCAATAGGCGGCCACACCAAGTCCAGCATGACACGGGGGGGGGGGCAGCAGGGGCCCCAGACAAGCTGTTTAAAGGAAGGGGGAAAGCACTTCACTCTGTGATCCATACACTTACCCCACCCACTCCCTGTTAAACATGGCTGCATGGGGGGAGGCATTTTTTAAAAAAAATAGAAATGCTTTCTGAAATGCGTACCCCCTTCTTTAAAAGGGGTTGAGGTGAGCTGTAATGGGAAGGGCTCAGGGCAAGCTATAAAGGAATGGGTGAGGTATAAAGGAAGAGGAGTCTGAGCAGGTGTAGAGGTGAGGGGAAGGAGGGTTGGCAAAGGGGTTGACAGGTTGGTGTGTGGAGGAGCAGGGGCAGTAGCCCCTAACCTTGCAATATAAATATACATGGTGGCCTTAGGCAAGTCACTCTCAGTCTCCCTGTCTGCAAAATGGGGATAATCAGACCTACTTTACAGGAGTATTGTAAAGATGACTAAGTTAATGGGATGTGCAGCACTCTGAAGATGGAAACGTGTGATATAAATCCATAAAAAGAGGACCTGTTTCCATTCAGTGGAACCCAACTTTTAAAAGTTTTCTTTAGGGGGTTGGGTAAGACGTTTAAGCACGCTCAGAATAGCATTACTTTTGGCCCCAGCATTTGCATTCAACCACTTAGATCGGTTTTCTCTGCAGACGCCTCCCAGGGCCCTCCTAGACGGTAAGATCATCCCCATTAGTGCAAGGCCTTTCAAGGCCTTGATGTTCTCAGATGATATTGAAATTCTCCGGAGCGTATAGAACAAAACAACAAACTCTCAGAATGGAACAATTGTTCCCCCCGCAGCTTGGAACAGGTTCCAAAAGAACAAACCTCTGGGCAGCCTTGGGGCTGTGTGATAGGCAGAGATAATGGTATTATCTGGACAAATGGGATCAGGATGGACTCTCTTTGGCCTCTGATGCTGGTGAAATTTAAGGCCAGTATCTCAGTAGTTCTGCTTCTTTGTAAGCATCAGGCTTAGAGGGGAATCAAAGCGTCCCCTGCAAATTCAGAACCATGAATTTGCACCCAGATGTGTGCAGTGAGTACAATTGCTGTTAGGGTTGCCAGCTGACTAGATACAAACCTGTCCTGATCTGCTCCTGTGCTTGTTGCAGCAGATTGACCTGTGGAGATCAGCCAAGGAAGTTTTTCATAGTGTCTCATTCTGTACAAAGCCACTTGGAGTCTCTTTGGAGAAATGGGTAGAATGAAAAAATTTAAAATATAATATAATAAATTATACTCTCTCAAGATCAAGCTGCTGATTAGAGGGTTTTTTTTAAAAAAAAAATGGCAGACTTTGTGTGACATCTGTGTGGTGTGTTGAGCAGAAAGCTATGAACTGTCCCAGCAAGGCCTGTTTTCACATCCCCGTTGTCAGGTGCGAGCTATCATTAAATCACAACATGGCAAGTTGGAGTTGGACTAGCCAGCCTTTCGAAATGGAGGGTAACCTCAAAAAGAGGACTGTCCTCTATAAAATACAACACTTAGGGTTGTACTTCTTTCCAAAACAACATACCAACTGAACCACAGCCGTCCTTTGAAATTTGCCCTTCTCTGGATTTTGTGATGCAGCTCTCAAGCCAGATAATGAGTACAAAAATGCATATTCAAAGGTGTGCATTAAAATGCATATGTTAGTGAAAATAACATGCAAAAAATGCACTTTATTAGGGAAGGCTGCTTTGCAAAAGAACAACAAAAAACCCTGTACATTATGCAAAATTGCACATAGGATGTGTGCATATCAGGAGAAATCTGCAGTAAAACACTGATTAAACTTCACAAAAACTTTCCTAACAAACAAAAAACACATTGAAAACGGATGTGCAAATGTGAGGGACTGAATTTAAGACTGGAAAAACGAAAAACGGAGAGAAACCAAGACTTGACGGATCAGCTCATCCCTATCAGTCCTGAAACTTCTCCTACTTGATGGATGCAGCCTTAGCACCAATGCAAGGGGCTTCATCTCCAGGACCGGGCCCAGGCTGCTGCAGGCGGTACAAACACACATCCACAAAAAGAAATGTTAAAAATTTAATGTGTCAGCTAATGGGGTGCAGAGAGAGAGAGAGAGAGAGACTCCAGGTGGTAAGAGGGGGAATGAGAGAATCTACTGACAAACATCAGGGCTCCTGGGATTCCCCTAATGAGTTCCAGGAAGCAATAGATGGCTAACCCAAAAGGCACCGTATAGTTGCTGGTAGCAAGGAACTTGGAAGCAGCGCCTTGTTCTCTGGGGACATCAGGCCCGCCATGCATCGATGATATTTCATAAACATAGCCTGAGTCACTCCTCAAACCACAGCAGTTCTGGGAAAACCGAGAGTCCTGGAAGAATCACACTGCCGGGTGTCCAGATCTGAGACCTTTCTTTGGCTTCGCCCATGCTTAATTTCTCCCCCTCCCTGTCCCTTTCCTCCAATGTAAATACAATACAGAACTCAATAACAACCCATTAGCTTGATCACAGTCTCAGAGAAATTGCAAGGTTTTAATAGTCGGGTGGCTGGTTTTGCCTGGTTGTTGGCTTTGAGCCAGCATATTTCATGCACTGTCACTTAAATAATTTGGGATATTTTTTCCCCCCAAGTGCTAAGTTTCTAGGCCATTTTGCAGACACAGAGCACTGCTGGGGGGGCACCACTTTGGGCAGGAATGTCAGCAGGGATGGTAGGCTTGGTTTAATGTGGCTGGGGCTACGTGTAATTTAAGAAGAGGGTGGCAGAGGGGATGACCGTGGATAAGAACAGAAGACCTCTTCTGAATCAGACCAAGGTTTTATTTAGTCTAGAAGAGAAGAAACTGTGGTCTTCTGGATGTTAGAATCATAGAATCATGGAGTTGGAAGTGTTCCCAAGGGTCATGTAGTCTAACCCCCTGCCATGCAGGAATCTTTTGCCCAATGTGGGGTTTGAACCTGTGACCCTAAGTCTAAGAGTCCCATGCTCTACCAACTGAGCTAGGGACTCCAACTCCCATCAGACCCAGGAAGTATGGACCGTGGTCAGGGATGATGGGAATTATAATCCAGCAATATTTGGAGTAAGGGCATAGGTTTCCCATCCCTGATTTAGTCCTGGATTTTCTAACAGCGGCTTACAAACAGAGTGTAAAGGCAACAATCTAGGGTAGTCCTGGGTCCTAAGTGTACAGGACTGAAAGCAACAACAACAGTGAATACTGCCTGTGAGTTTGCTGGATTCTACTGCATTCTGGAAATAGGAAGAATAAGCAAACATGGGCAATTTCTGCTCCCACTTCTGCTATCGTCAGAATTATCTGACATCCCTAACTTGAAAGTTGCATACATAAATGAGAAATTTAATTTATAAAAAATGAGCGAGCAAGCTTTTGAGTTCCACAGAACTCTTTTATCAGGCAGCAAGTTAAACCAAGCAGGTAGAGGGGAAGCTAGGAGTGATGTGGTTGTTCCTCATTCCCTCAGTTTCTAACAATCCAGAGATGGAATGCAGGATGAGTTATGCAGACATATTTGGACCATACCTTCAAGTTTTAAGAGACAGGTCTAAGATGCATCCAGACTGCTGGGAGAGAGAGAGAGAGAGAGAGAGAGAGAGAGAGAGAGAGAGAAGGAAGGAAGGAAGGAAGGAAGGAAGGAAGGAAGGAAGGAAGGAAGGAAGATAAGATAAGATGAGCCTACTGGATCAGGCCAATGGCTTGATTTAGCCCAATATCCTGTTCTCACTGTGGCCAAGCAGCTGCCTCAATGGGAAGCAAGCAGGAAGGACGTGAAGGCAACAGCACTGTGCCCATTTGAGATTCCCAGCAAGTGGTATTACTACGTCCAGCCATGGAGGCAAAGCATAGCCATTGTGTCTAGAAGCCATTGATAGCCTTGTCCTCCATGAATTTGTCCAATCCTTTTTGAAAGCCATCCAAGTTGGTTGCCACCACCACTGCCTCCTGTGAGAGTGGGAAAGAGTCCCACAGTTTAAAAAATTGATGGCTCCTTGAAACACTCATGTCCCAGTACCAAGATCCCATCAAATCAGAAGAAATTGTTCATGTACGCTACAACAGCTGCTCGGATGTTGTTAGCCCAGAGGTGGAAGGAAGAGACAACCCCGACTAAAGGAGAATGGCAAATCAAGCTGACGGACTATGCAGAAATGGCAAAACTATCTGGGATGCTCAGGAATCAAGAAGACAAGAAATTCAAAAAAAGGAGGGGTGTTTATTATGTATATACAAAATCATTGTAAACAGGTCAAAACATTAACAGGATTTTAATTCACTTGTATGGTAACAGAAAGTACAGATAATCTAGAAATATGAAAAATTTGAGACGTATTGATATGCAGTTGAAAACAGAATTAATAGGACCCATGGCCATGGATGGGATGGAGGGAAGTCAAGAGATTCATAGTAATCTCGATATGTGGAATGTTTATGATATTATGATGTAACTTTATTTTCTCTCTCCTTTGTTCATTTTCTTTAATTCTTTATTTTTGAAAATCAATAAAAATCATATTAAAAGAAAAAAGAAACACACAAGTCCCTAGGGAGATGAAAATAAAGAGTAACTTGTAGTCTTTATATTACCAAAGCTAGGGGATAATGCTTACGTGGTGTTGTTAGAATGATGTTAGAAGTCAAGAGGTGCAAGGAGTGTTCTGTAGGCTAGAGTCTACATATGCACACCCATAGGCCACCTTCTATGTTCCATTCATCCAGATAGGCAAGAGGCATGGTGGGAGGTCAAGGACGCATTCCAGCCAGGCAAGAATACTCAAGGAGGATACAAGGTAGGGTTGAGGAGAGTCCAGGGGGGGACAGACAGAGAGGACTAGAGGGCCGCATTAGACTTCTCGGCCTGCGGTTTCCCATCTCTGGGTTACGCAGTTGATTCTGCAATCTCTGCATCTTTACTCGGTGGTGCAGGAGAGTCCTGGCGCCTTGCAGCAGATGAGAGGGAGGTCAGGGATCAAGGAGAAGCAGTTCACCACCCCAAATGGGGAAGCTCAGTGCTTGGATCTAATACCACTTTGATTAAAAATAGCAAGGAAGTGATGTTCCCAGGCTCCATTTGAATCGCTTGCCAATCAAAGGTTGCTCTACATCTGACAGCCACATTTAACCAGTTTCCAAAACAGGACAGAGCTCTTTGATTTAATGGCGTGTTCCTCCAAGCAAAACCATAAGTGCCTTTGATGACGGGACTTCTTATAATTCAATGTGTGCGTGTATGTGTATAATCCCTCTTCAATTCAATAAGATCTTTAATTGGCAAGTCAGAAATTATCTACTTTGATCCCCCCGGCTGCTCTTTGTTAACCCTATTCTTAGCTCCTTGATGCATTCAAGATTGAATCAAATGGCTCCGCTTAAGTTTTCTTTATGAGATTTGGATAGAAGGGGGAGGGGTTAAGCGTTACGACGAATTTGTTGATAAATTGTGTGCATTCATAATGTAAAGAGATACAAGAAAATCTAAATCTAGTACACACATATCATTAGGAATATTGCGAAGCAACTAACTGCATACGTATGTTAGAGGTGTAAGAGCGCATTGTTTTCCATTCCCCCAGAACTCATGGACACCCAGCAAAGCCGAACGTGGAAGATTCAGGATGGACAAAAGAAATTGCTTCTTCATGCAGCGCAGTTTTCCCACCTGCAATTTATCTGCACAACAACCCTGCGAGGAAGGTTAGGCTGAGACAATGAGTGACCCAGTGAGATTCATGGCTGAGTGGCTCCTAGCCATGATGGCTATGTCCTATGTACCTCCACCGTCAGAGGCACCACACCGCTGAAGACCATTTGCTGGGAATTGCAGGTGGGCAGAGTGCGGTTGCAGGCTTACTACTGCAAGCATCCAGTCTGCCATTGTGAGAATGGGATGCTGGTCTAGATGCTCCACTGGCCTGATCCAGCAGACTTTTCTTATGTTTAAAGGCCTATATAGACCATCGCCTTGTGCTCACAGTGGCCAACCAGATGCCCACAGGAAACCTGCAAGCAGCACATGAGCGCAACAGCACTGCCCCCACATATTTTCTCTGACTGCGGAGGTGGAGCCGAGCCATTGTGGCTAATATCTTACATTGGCCCAGAGTGCCTGCTCTTAGAGGGCTCTCAGGGGCCATTGTGGGAACATGATGGGTGGTTTCCCAGAACAGGTCTCTACCACCAGATAAGCCTATGGCCAGGGAAATTGGAGTGGGGAGGGCAAACAGATGTCAGTATCAACACTATTCTGCCCAGAGACACAGAGGGGATCCTGCCCCTTTCCCAAAAGCTGATCAGATCAAAGCTAAAGACAGCTTCACACTCCTGCAAGTTTTATACTCCATTTGCATATTAATCCATTTAACTAAATTTGAGCTGCTGGAGAGCTCAGAAACAGATTTGGAAAGACTTTATAGATTTATAATTCTAGCTGCTTAGGGGATTAGAAAAAGTTAACTCTTCATGGGACCTGCAGAAGACACATTGGATGTTTTTCCATCCTAGATGTGGGCATCATTGGCATAGGAAGCCCCTATGTGCAAACTATGCAGCAGTGCATACAGTGAAGGGCTATGGGTTAAGGTGGATGAATTTAAATTAAGGCAATGCAAATCATTTATTTAAATCATCAAGGGGGGGGGAAAGAGGGATTTCATCAATGGCCTGCATCAAACCAAGTTCGACTCAGAGTAGACCCATTGAGATTTGTGAACCTAAGATAGCCATGCCCATCCATTCCAATGGGCAAACTCGAAATATGATTAACCCAGAATACAGCCTGTTGAGTTCAATCAAGTTTCCTTTTCTAAAATTCTTGTATTTCCTAAGCAAGCATGCACACTAACTGGTTGCTCTAACCATTTTAATACATTGGTTTTCAACTTAAATAAAGCCTTTACATAATTTAGAATGGGGGTAGCCAACCTTTGGGGGCCAGTGGGCACATTTGGAATGTTGAGAAAATGCTGTGCGTGCATCAGCCATACAATGGCAGTTGTGGGGCATGCGGCCTAACAAAATGGCTGTCATGGGGATATGGCACAACACAAAATGACTGCCACATCTAGAAGTAAAGAAAAAGTGTCCGGAACACAAATTGGTCTCTTCCCACTGGCGTGGCTGTTTCTCTCATCATCCCTGGAGGGGTTGGGTTGTATTCAAATAAGTCCTACTCAGAGTAGACCTATTAAAATCAATGTACCTAAGTTAGTCATCTCCATTAACTTCAGGGGTCTACCCCCCTGATCAATACCCCAGCCCTATTACGAGCAGTACCAGCCCTACCCAAAAAACATACCCCTAGCAAGAAGAGTCTTAGGCATTCCCTCTGTTTTTACAACTTGTTTTGTTGTTGTTTTTCCAGTTGCATTTGTTACCTATGACTTGGTGTACAATTTGCACACATGATTTATTCCATTCAAATAACATGAAAAAATAAGCACACTTTATTCTGATCAGTCACTCACATGCAGGCTGTTCGTTGAATGGGCGTTGATGATGTCATTTTTGTGTGAAGATTAACATAAGACTGCCTGCACAGCTCAGCACTGTCAGGTTTTAGAAGATGAGCCTAAAACGGTTTTCCTGCAGACTCTGCTGTAGTATTTTCAGTGCCTGCCAAAAACATTGTTTTACCCAGGCTTGTTGTAATTTTAGTTCAGAATTTTCATGCCATTTTATTACTGTGTTTGCTCACTGCCCTGAAATCTTCCTCCTAATGGAGAATTCAGGTGTTGAGTGGCCACAGGGCTGTCATCAAAATTAAGCAACTAAGAAACAAGAAGGGGATATCAGTGTGAATGTTCCCCATAGCTTTTAGTAATGTATTATTTGAAATATTTTGAGGTTTTTGTTGTGTTTTATGGTTATAATTTGTATTTTATTGTACATTTGGTGTGTGCCTTTCAAACCACATTTTCTTGAAATATGGTACATACATTTATTAAATAATGAATGTATAGCATAACAAGGGATGAATTCAGTGTTGCACTGCTACAAACATTCCACCAGCAGAAGCATTTTTGCTTGCCTGACAGAACAACCTCCCTGTTCCTCCTCCATGTGCTGTTTTGGGGTTTCTCCTGACCCCTCCCAGGTCATTTTGGGGGCACAAGAGGAGGGGGGAGTCCTGTTGCACTAGCAGAGGTCCTTGCACAGGCTTCCACAACTGGCACTAGTTAGTTGAATTTCACTGTAAATTTATTAAATAAGCATTCTCAGGGGAACCTCAATATTTGCAGCATAGCAGTCTTAAAAATTTTTTGGAGGGGGGAATCCAACAGCCCAGTGAGAACTGAGCATGCTCACTAGCCATGGAATGTCGAATGGGAAAGAAAACTGGAATAATGGGGATAGGCTGAAATGCCCTGCTTGGAGGGAATGGCTGGCTGCACAAATGTCTGCTGTGTATGTGAAATTCTGCCATACATGCTTAAGAACAATGATGGGGCAATGATGCATTCAAGACTGCGGGGAAATGCCCATTTCTAGGCCATTTCTCTTAATATTCTGCAAAGGTAAGGCTGAAAGCTACTAGTGGTTCCCCACACATCCAATAAAGACCAAACTCTAAGGCATGGATGACAGCGGTACGGAGGCACCGATGACGGTGATATGGCATTTTTATTCCAGCAGAGGGTACTGTTTGCATACGACATAAGAATATAAGAGGAGCTCTACAGTGCATGAGGCTAAAGACGCAGGAAGTCCAGCATCCTGTCCTCGCAGTGGCCGACCAGATAACCATAGGAAGCCCCCAAACAAACAGGACCTGGGTGCAACAGCACTCTGCCCATCTGTGATTCCCAGCAATTGGTATTCAGAGGCATAGTCTCTGCCAGTGGTGGCGAAGCATAGGCATTGTGGTTTGTAGCTAGGATAACCTTATCCTCCGTGAATTTAGAGAATAGTCTTTTAAAGGCACCCACGTTGGTGGCCATCACTACACTGTGTGGTAGCAAATGCCATAGTTTTAACTATGCACTGCGTGCAGGAATACATTATTTCGTCTGCTCTGAGTCTTCCAGGGTTCACCTTCTTACAAGGGAAAGCGGGGATTTCTCTCTCTCTCTGTATACCAGGCACAGTAAAGGTGAAGTCAGGAGTAAAAAAGTAAAAATCTAACATGTATTTGTTTTGGGGTGGTTGGGGTTTTTTTTTTTTGTAAGGACGGACATTTAATCTTGTCAGCTCCCAGGGCAGTATAGGTCACATACTATCTCAGGGTCAAAATAGATATGATTAGAAAGACCTTTGGCTGCATACACACCATGCCTCTAAAGTACATGGCTCCTCCCAAAGAATATTGGGATCTGTAGTTTAAGAGTACTGGGAATTGTAGCTCAGTGAAAGGTAAACTAGAGTTCCCACCAGGATTCTTTGGGGGACGTTCATTAGCAGGGAGTTCAGTGGTCTACTCGTGAGTAGGACTAGCATTGGCTACTGCCACAGACCTGTTTTATTTCTTCACACGCAAACACTTAAGAAAATTAAATCTGTCAGAGCAGAGGCATCTCATTTGGGTTGTTGGGTGGGCAGTAAGAAGCGAGGCAGGCAGACTGGTGGTTGGCTGGAAGAAGATATTTCTCCGCCTTTATTGTTTCTGAGGAAGACCCTCTTGCTGTGCCCTCAAGGCAGCAGGTTAAAAGGGTTAATTTTTTGGTAGGAGGAGGGGACAAACCACTTTCGCCTCTCCCTCCGCGCACGCGCGTATGCGGCGCCTTGGCTTCTTTGGGGGGTTTTGCCGAGCGCGCGCGCCGTGGCGTCACCACTCTGCCCTTCCGGGATTGGTCGGTGGCGCGGGCCCGCCCCGCCTCGCGCGCCTGTCGGGATCCGCCTCGCGGGTCGCTTCCTGTTACGTCACAGAAGGAAGGCCGAGGTCGGCGCGGGCTGGGTGGGGAGAGAGAGGGAGAGAGTTTGTGGTCGCGGGGCCGTGCGCGAGGTGGGCGGGGCCGTGGGCGGGGCGTCAGCAGCAGCGACAGCAGCGTTGGTTGGCGGTGGTGGTTCCCCTCCCCCAACCCCGGAGGCTGAGAGGAAGGAGGGAGGAGGAGGAGGAGGAAAACCCACCCGGAGATAAAGGAGGGCGAGCGCTCTGAGGAAGGCTCGGCGGTGACTTGCACAGGGGCTGTGTGAGCTGAAGGGAGGAGGGGGCTAAGAAAGGGGGCGAAGGTGGGTTCCTAGGGACAGGCAGGCCCCACCAGGCAGGAAGGCCCCACTTCCTTCCCAAGAGGCACCCAACGCCCCCCCCCAACAAGAGATAGGCAGCACCAAGCACAGGCCCTCAGATCTCCCCCCCTTGTTCCCCCTCTGAAAGGATCCTCCTTTTCATCCCCACCCAGAAAATACACGGTGTGTATCTCCCACCCTCCCACCCCCCACCCAGGATAGGCCTTTGCTTGCACTGGAGTGTCTGGGAGATCTCTCGTTTTTAAACCCATTGCATAAATACCCTGCTCTGAAGACCTTCTTTTTAGAAAACGGGGAAGTTAGGGGTGTTTTTTTTTTAAATATATATATATATTTCTGCTAGTTACTGCTCTCCGATGGGTTTCTGAAGCCAAAGGCAGGGAGTGAAAAGATAGGGTAGGGTGGGTGATTTCTCCCCACTCTCCCATTTTTAATTTTTTTTACCCTAATGGAGGAAGACGGTCCTCCTAGGAAGCTACCTCTTGGACCATGACATGAGGTAGGGGAGGGGAAGAAGCCAAGCTCTCAAGAGCCCAAATCACCCCAGACGCCTCCCCAGGCACAATGGTAAGTTTTAAATTTAGTATATTGGGTTGTTTCTGATAGTGTGATCATGTGTGATATCTTGTTATGTGTGATACACTGCCATATGTGTCACATGTGCTATACCGCCATATGTGTATCTTGGAATTATAATAATGCTTAGCATATATTGTGCATTTCAAGTGTTCAGAACATTTTGTCTCAATTCTTTTTTTAAAGAAAGTTGTGTTATCCTCATTGTAAAGATTTGGAGGGTGTGGTGCTTACAAGTAGGCCTAGAGATAGATTTTCCTAAGGTTGCAATGTTATCTCATGGGTTACTATCTTAGCCATCAGTATTCGTAACAATTCTGAGTGGATGCTTTGCTGATGGATGTCTTTCCAAGTATGTTAAAGGAATTTAAAAGCATTCCAATAAGATGCTGTTGTACCTGGGTACCTGGTTACCTGCAGTTGAGTCGTGTTTCAAAGGACTGGCTTCAGAGCCTAATGGACACTGGTGAACTTTGCAACTTAGGATTCTGATATTATTCCCTGTCAGCTGTCATAGGTAAGCTGGTTGTCATCAAGGAAGAGTGTTTCTTCATGCAGAGCCCAGGACCTTAAGGAGGAATATCAGTTCATGCATCTGCATCTGCAGAGCTGCAGAAACCCTTCTGGAAATGAAATAAAGGGTTGACATGTTGAAATGGACTCACTATCTAAACTGCAGTCTTAAGACCTCTAATCTTGAGTTGTATTGACTTGTTTGGAGACAAGTCTGTTGAGGGCTTGGGAAGTTTTATATGTTGCAGACTGAAAATCCATGTTTTGATTTTCATGGTTTTCAATTTAGCATCTGACTGGAATCTGTCCTAGGTACATTGCCTCATATACTCAAGAATACAGCTTTCAAGCATCTTGCCAATGAAGCTGGCATGTAGGTGGTTTGACTAACTAAGACAGGCATAGGCAAACTTGGCCCTCCAGATGTTTTGGGACTGCAACTCCTATCATCCCTAGCTAACAGGACCAGTGGTCAGGGATGATGGGAGTTGTAGTCCCAAAACATCTGGAGGGCTGAGTTTGCCTGTGCCTGAACTAAGCTTTCCATGCTGCCTTTGTGTGTCTCTAGAGCAGGCATCCCCAAACTTTGGCCCTCCAGATGTTTTGGACTACAATTCCCATCATCTCTGACCACTGGTCCTGTTAGCTAGGGATCATGGGAGTTGTAGGCCAAAACATCTGGAGGGCCGCAGTTTGGGGATGCCTGCTCTAGAGATACTTGCACAAAGAATAGTAAATGTTGAGTTTGTGAGGTCTATACATTTGCATTGCTGTGGTGTGTTCTACCTTGGCCACCACATGGTTGTACAATCAGTTGGGTATGGGTAAATTGAAATGCTCATTTGTTCATTAAAAGTATCTTCTGCCCATTCAAAGGAGCCCAGGGCAGCAAACATGTCAATACTAAAGCAATACAGTTAAAACCTCAAAAAATGTGGAACAACCACCAAGAATGCCATTACATGGGTCAGCACCAATGTGGCCTCCTCTGGTTAAGGTGGTTGATACTGGAAAATACATTATTTTTGGTACTTGGGTCCTGAGCCATTTAGGGCTTTGTTTGCTAGTACAGTGGTACCTCGGGTTACAGACACTTCAGGTTACAGACTCCGCTAACCCAGAAATAGTACCTCGGGTTAAGAACTTTGCTTCAGGATGAGAACAGAAATCGTGGCGTGGCAGCAGCGGGAGGCCCCATTAGCTAAAGTGATACCTCAGGTTAAGAACAGTCTCAGGTTAAGAACGGACCTCCAGAACGAATTAGTACTTAACACAAAGTAAAGGTACCCCTGACCATTAGGTCCAGTCGCGGACGACTCTGGGGTTGTGGCGCTCATCTCGCTCTATAGGCCGAGGGAGCCAGCATTTGTCCACAGACAGCTTCCGGGTCATGTGGCCAGCATGACTAAGCCGCTTCTAGCGAACCAGAGCAGTGCACAGAAACGCCGTTTACCTTCCCGCCGGAGCGGTACCTATTTATCTACTTGCACTGGCGTGTTTTCGAACTGCTAGGTGGGCAGGAGCCAAGGTACCACTGCACTAATATGTTGAATTATGCCCAGTCGTTCACTGATGGAGAGTGCAGTGCTCTAAGGATCAATGGTCCCACTGGTCTACCCCACTTAACGGTATAGCAGCCACATTCTTCACTAGCTACTGTAGTCTCCGGACTGCGAAGATAGTAAAGCAAACCTCCAGGTGGGAGGTCACCAGAGCATGAACAGTTGAGGCCAGGCCATCCCAATCTGTTAAGCGGATGAGAGGAATTTGCTTCAAAAGCATTTTAAAAATGCAAGCAAGTAACCAACCCTTCATATAAGCTAGTAGAGGCATGGATGTAGTAATAAGATTTGGAGAGGCTCTGCAGCAAATGATGCTATTGTGTGTCATTTGAAAAATGGATGACACATTTTTCAATGACTTCTTCAGACCTGGCCTCAGATGTTTAGGTGCCTTTGAACTACTGGGTGCCTTGAATGTTTACAGTCATATAATTCTCCCTCTTATTTAAGCATTCTATCCAAGAGAAAAGTCCATGTATACACGAACATTCCTCCACCAAACACACCCCACTCTTATATAAATTGGATGGCTTAATCATTGCACTTCTATGCATGAGACTCAAAGCTAGAATTGTTCATTGCCATTTTATTTCCTGTTCTCTTTGAGCAATTTGAGTCATACTGGCTTGATCTATTGAATTCTTTTCTCCAAGTTGTAAGTGAGAGGAGGAGCATGCTCTGTCTTTAGTATAATTTTGCAGCAGAGTGCTGTTTTGATCATTGACCAAAGAGCTTTTTGCTGCTAAAAAAAGGCCACTGGTTAGAACCATCTTCCATAGTAAAGAAGCACTTGCTGGCACAGGTAGTGTTTTGATTATGGTGGTGACAATTGGGGGTCCACAAACTTTGACTGGTTTTGGTAGCCAACCAAAAGTTTTTGGTCTTCAGGACTCTCAAGTTAGGGGTATGGTCTTGTCGCTGACCTCACAAGGTGCATCTGAATGCACCATGAAGAGGATGGTATGCCTTCGAAGGTGCAGTACCAAAACCCAAGTGCCAGGTATACTATCAACTTTGGGGAGGGAGATGGAGTGAGAATTATCACTAGAAGGTGAGCACAACTGTGGGAATGTTTCCATGGGGGCTCATCAGAGGGCAGCAGAGCACTTGCCATGGCAAGCGGAATTGTGAAATCCTGATATTGTTGATGGCAACAATAGCATTTGCAGAGCACTGAGCAGGGTATTTAGAGTGCTTACATTATTGTAGAAGCCTAGGGTGGTGTACAAAAGGATTATCGCAGTTTACAACAGCCCTCTCAGGTTAGGATGTGAGATAAAGACTCCCCAAGTTCCCCACTGAGTTTCATGACAGAGAGGAATTTTTAACCTGTGCCCCATTGCACCATGTTATCTCAATAATCCTTATATAGAGGTCAATATTCTTATCCTCACATTGCAGTGGTGGAGAGGAAGCAGGGATAAAAGGTTGATAGGTTGCCTAAAGACACCCATAAGGTTCATAGCAGAGATGAGACTAGAATTGATGACTTCTATGTGTATAGTTCATTGTATTGTTAGCACCTGTGGTACCCTAGCTCTAAAAGTTTTAATTAAAGTTATTTATTTATAATGAAATGTCTCACCTTTATAAGCATGTGCCACTCAAAAGCGGCTTACAGTACAACAACTTTAAAGTTAAAACACTATGAATAAGCAATATGAAATACAGTCGAACAATGCTGGTAGAACGAGAAAAAAAGCCAAAGCAGCAAAATAAACCAAGCAAGGCCTGAGCTTAAAAAATGCTGCTGGAGTAGTGCAGGTTTCAAAGCCTCTTTAAAAGGGGCAACAAGTGGGGCAGAAATGCCTCTCTTAGGAGATCATTCCACAGTTTGGGCAGTATGAAGGGAAAGGCAAACCAAGTTTCTGTTGAATGCAGGGGACGAAAAATTATTGGGTGTGGGATAAGTTATTGAACAGACTCATGCACAGGAGAGCATTCACTTTTCCCCATAAGTTATGTCATACCCAAGTTATTTCCTGCTTCTCATGCCACTTTCCCCTCTAACGACTGTTAACATCGAAGGTCCACAAACGCATTCACCTATTAGAGGAGCAGAGTTCAAAATTAGCAGGCGCATTTCGTGCTTAAAGATTCTCCATTTGCGAGCACCTCAAAAGGTCTGGGTGCCATTTTTTGCAGCTGGCTGACACTCAAGGATTACTGAAATGTATGTACTTTGAAGCCTTGAAGTGTATGTTAAGGATAGACAGTATGTTAAACAATAAAGAGTAGAGTGTTTTGAAAACTGAAGTATGATGATACCAATATTTTTATTGTAAACACCAAATTAAACATGTATTAACAATTTACAATTTCTGTAAATAAATAAAAAGAAGGTGTTACTGACACCCCCCCCCCCAATGGCAACTAAATATTCTGTTTTGGCACCCACAACCCAAGTCCCATGAGCCATTTGGCTCCTAGCTTTTCTATCCCAGTTTCTAACACTGTAGTCAAGGTAACCTGGTGAGGGCAAAATCAAGAAGAATTCCTATACTGTACTACTACTGAACCAAGAAAAGGATGGAGAATCTCCCTGGCGGTTTCCTAAGCCTTGCAAATACTTTGAGAGCAGCGAGACTTTTCTCTGATTGCTGGAATGTCTATACTCAGCACAACAGGCATGAACTGTCACCTCTTTGCAGTTCAGCATTGTGGAAGAGCGATGAACTCCCTCCTTCCCTCCCCACAACTTGCAATGGACCTTGAGCCTTTCCTTCTTCAGGGGGAGCAGGATCTGGGCAAGCAGAAATGTGGCCAACTACCAAGGCCAGTCAAAATTGATGGGCCCCTATTTAAAATGTGTGTGCAAACCCAGATTTGAAGTTTTCATCTCAGACAGGTGCTCAGCGTTTTTCTTCAGGCTTTTTCTCACTGAACATGTCTGACTACAGTATTGAAGTGACGGATGTGTATCTTCCACCCACTTCCTCAAATGTAGCTTAAGAATCTACATAGGGAGAAATAGTGGAACAAGCAGACTGAACTGAGGAAACATATTGGGTGTATTTTGTGTACTGCAGGGTGGATAAAAATCGATGATTTTTTAAAAAAAAATAAAAAAAAATGGATTTTTTTGATTTAAATCGGATTTTTTTGATTTAAATCGGATTTTTTTGATTTAAATTGGATTTTTAAAATAAAATGCTTTTGGAGGAAAAATCTTTCTAAATATAGTCTTCTATTTAAGTTACATTGTAGTCCAAAGGCTATTCATAACGAAATAAGGATTTGTTTTAAGTTTATCAAGTGTGCTAAAACTCAGTCTAAGTTTTTTTTTAAATGTTTAACCACATCAGTTAACAAACATGGATACATATGCTATCATGTTATTGTTTTAGTTAAATAAATTGTTTAAATGGTTATTAAAGAAATGATTATTTTTCTCCTTCCAATAAAGTACAGCAGAAAAGTTGTCCAAATATAAACAGTTAACTTATTAAACCTCACCATAATTTCATAATTATCTGTCTATGTATTTCTAGTAGTATAACCAAATCAGTAATTTTTGATATAACTGTAAAAACTACTCTGAACATTTATTATTCCAAAAATGAAACCTTCATATGGTTGTAAATATTAAGATTATACCAGCAAGAATGAGTCTTTCTGTAAAAACAATATTTAAATCAAGTCTTACTGACTAGTGATTTAAATCAAGCCTTACTGACTAGTGATTTAAATCGTGATTTAAATCGTGATTTAAATCAATTTGATTTAAATCAAATCCACCCTGGTGTACTGTGTGTAATGAGAGGGCACTGCTCTTCTCCATTACAGCTTCACTATGACATACATCTAAAACCACTGGAGTCTGTTATTTCAGTATTTCTCCTCTCTGCTATCAAAGACAGCATTCCTGTTTGTCCAAGTAATTTAATACGAACTCCATGCAATTCTTTGTTTTCGGTCCCCACTTTGTCATGGATCTTTCTGGTAAGAAGTGTATTGTGTCTTTCTTTTTCAAGTTCTATGTTGTTTCCCACTGATTTAGAAAGGTAGTTGGGCTCTGGCATGTGTCAACTGGGGAAATATGCCTAAGTGGAGGTGGTGAAGGATCCCTTTAATGCCAGTTAATATTTGTTTTCTGTTAGCTGGCTGGATAACCTTTTGAGTGTGCTGTATTTACCAGGAGCAGTGTGAAGAATGCTGTTCTAGCTATCCTGAGAAACCCCAGAAGAGAGCTGGGTTCAGTTTACGTCCCCTGGTGTGATTGTCAATTAAGAACTTGACCCAGAACATTTGAGTACTTGTCAAAGCACTGCCTGTGCTGTGATATGCTCCTATGCCTGCATAAGAAACCTGATCCCTCAATCTTCTCAAATCTGGCCAGACTGACTTTAGCACCTTTCTTTAGTGGAGGGCACTCCACTAAAGCTGGACGCACTCTTGATTTATTTTGACCTGGTCTGGCTACTTGAATATCCCGGGGTGGCGGGGTGGCCAAAAGGCACATTCTGTGGCTACCTTGCTAAAGCTAAGCATATGTGAGTCTGGTTTGTGCCTGGTTGGGAGACCGCCTGAAACCCTTGAGTTCATCACGGGAGCAAAAGAAGAATGTGATAAGCAGGTATCTTCAGTCTTTTCAGACCCACTTTTAACTCCAACATTCATTTGGGGACCTTTTAAAAAATATTTTATCATATATTTGCATGATGATAGTGTTCTTGTTGTGACCTACCTTGGATCAGACCGTGATCCTCCAGTTGAAGATTAGTGTACGTTCCCCCCCGCCCCACCCCGCTTCCATGTCACTTCTAACTAAACTTGGGTCTCTCCTTTAAAAAAAAGCAACCTTTGCTCCATTGCTTAAAAGGAAGATATTACGTGTTTGTGAAAACACAGTGCATCAGGCCTACCCTTTCTCTTGCCTCCAATCCTTGTTTGCTTCACATTTTGAATACCATTACTTTTATCAGAATAAATAATGCCAATTTATGCAGACTTGTTCAGAGAAGGCTGGCTGATTCAAGAGCACCTAAATCTATATTTCAAGCTATGTTAAGAAACCTCACACTGGCAGGCAGTCTAAGCTTGTGGAATTGTTTGCTACCTATCAGAATGACTCAAGGTGAGAACCTAACAAGTACAGGGGCTTAGAATGTCAGATTTGGATAAATTCTCATCTAGCTGCAAAGCATGCTGAGCTGGCCCTACTAAAACAGAGTGTGACTTCCTTATAGTTTAGGCTTCATCTGAAAATAAGCAAGAGTTGTGAACCACTCTGCTGAAAAGTGCTGTAAAATTTATTTCAGGATCTGTGAGAGATTATAGCATGAGGCGGAAAATGTGGTTAGATTAGGCTGTAAATGATTGCCATGCACACATCAAATATGTTAGATCAGTGGTTCTTAAAGGGTGTGACAGCAACCACACTGGTGTGGCAGGCAGGAGAGGATGGCGGTAAGATTCAAGAGCAATCAAAGAAACATTTAAACATTTCATTGTAATATAGTATAGTACAGTGTCAAAATAATTTTTTATATATATTTAACCAGAAGCAGTACCCACGCCTCACTTCAAGAGCATTAGCTATTCTTCTGCAGTTCTCCACAACATATTCTTGTGAACAAGAATTTTCAAGTTTGACAACTATGGAAGACCAGAAAAGAGAAAGGCTTATTTGTGTTGATGAGGAGGTGAAAGTTTGTTTGTCTTAAATTAGACCTAATATAAATGAGATTACCCAGCATAAAGCAAGCTCACAGCTTTGTATATAGGTAAAAAGGTAAAGGACCCCTCGACGGTTAAATCCAATCAAAGGTGACTATGGGGGGCAGCGCTCATCTAGCTTCAGGCTGAGGGAGCCAGCTTTCTGGGTCATGTGGCCAGCATGACTAAACTGCTTCTGGCGCAATAGGACACCGTGACGAGTGCCAGAGCGCACAGAAACGCCATTTACCTTCCTGCCATAGCGGTACCTATTTATCTACTTGCACGGGCGTGTTTTCAAACTGCTAGGTTGGCAGGAGCTGGGACAGAGCAACGGGAGCTCACCCCGCTGCAGGGATTCGAACTGCCGACCCTTCCGATTGGCAAGCCCAAGAGGCTCAGTGGTTTAGACTGCTACCCATAGTTGCCTTTGACTGGACTTAACCTAGGCTTGCCATGTTTCAAAAAGTAAAACACCCCCAAAATTATTGAGCTTTGTGGTGTATATGATGCCGTGCGAAAATAGGTTTATTGAGGTTGAAGGTGGCGTGAGGAGAAAATGACAGTTGGGCTGAAGGGAGAGGAAGGGGGGGCAACTAACAGGTGTGTGCGCACACAGAGAGACTGGCCCCGCATGCTGCCCACCATCCATCCTCAATACATACTCTCTTCTCCTGGGCCCACCCCCCTTTTGCCATTGGTGCCCTTCGAGGCAGCCTTTGCGACAGAGAGAGACTAGTACCGGTAGTTCGGGGCTGTGCGGTACATTAGAGCTTCAACGAAAATGCTTGTTTCCCCTGGCCTAAAGTGTTTCATGTGGTTAAGCATTTGGTCAGGATTCGCCATATTTACCTCACATATATTGTCGCAATCAATATTCTGTTTTGAGCTGCCGATTGAAGACAAATGAGGTTAACAGCTTGTGCTCATAATGTTACAGCTTTTAAAAATATCCCGTTTCCAAGCACATGCTCCAACAGAACCAAGGTTGAATTCATTAGTCCCAGTGTTTGGGGGTGCAGGGAGTATTTCACTACAGTGTTCACAACTCCCATTGCTCTAGGCACATTTTGTGACGGAATTTGATTAGCGCGAGCAGTTTCTGAGCTCTGGGCGCTGAACTGCGCCTAAGATTTCAGATTAAAACTGCAGAGTGGAAGGAAAGGAGGACCTTTTCCTGCCTCCCCACTTCCAGCTACTTTCTGAAGACTGGAGAAGAGATCCTCTTAAGAATATTAGGGGGCGTGGGCAGGGGAATCACTAGACCATGTGAAAAGTGAACATAATATTTTAGCTGCAGTTCATTCATTTTCAGTTTTGTATTCTTGTTATAAAAAGCGTGCCCAGGCATTCCGTTGTTGCGCCCATAATCTAGGTTGAAGCATTTAGCTCCTAGCTTTCATATCTCAGTTTTTAACACTGCTTCACTGCTCTTTAGACATAGCAGCTGAAATCTAAAAAAAAATGAGTTTCTTTTGTATTCTAAAGAGCTGACTGGGAACCCAGCCCAGTGGAGTATAGGAATTATAAAAAATTTCCCAAATCTTCTTGCTTCCTTTTCCAGAGAGCCTTTTATTTTGAATTACCAGTATGCACTGATGGAATTAAAACACATCCTTTTTGTAAATGTCTGGCAGTGCACATGGGATTCAGAGTTGAGTACATCTGGAATTGCTGGTGGAATTGCAGCATGGCTGAGATTCCCATTTTACAGATAAGAAAAGTGGATAAGAAGGAACAGTTTGAGCCATGGCAAGCTAGGAAAGACCCCAGTTTCCCAGAATTGCTCAGCATTGTGTCTACGAAGGCCAGAATAGGGTTCGGAAGATAACCTTGGAAGGTGTACCTGGTCCTTGTCTGCTGCTACAGGGGGACACAGTACTTGGCAATAGGTTATCTTTTGTTGTTGTTAACCTCTTTTCTTATCCTGAGTTAGACAATTAGTCAATTAATTCAGTATTGTCTACAGTGAATGGCAGCAGTTTCAGACAGGGGTCCCTCCCAACCCTACTTAGAGATGCTGGAGGTGGAACCTGGGACCTTCCCCTTCTGGTGTTGGATTTTGAATCCCAGTACAAGGCAAAGTACAGAATAGCTGTTCTGAGCATTCTGGCCAAGCATGAAACCGGGAAAGATTTTTAAACAAAAACCTTTTTGGAAATATTTGTATGTAATAGCATACAAAGTACTGCTAGCTTAGAGAACTGAACAAAAAGTATGGTAGAAAATCTTGTGTACAGTTCTGCTTTTGCATCTGCTGTCAAAAATGTGATTAGAGAATAACTTAGAGTCCTTAGAGCATATAAACGCAGGATTGGTTTTGACAACCGTCCATTCTTTATCGTTATTAGAATAACCTTGTCTCAACAAACATTCTTAAGGGATACGTTTCTATTTTAAGCTTATGAAGAGAATATGAAAATGCGGTATTCTGTTGCTAAGATACAAACTGCAGTGTGTAAGCCTGTCTAAATGTAGCTTTTGTAAAGGTGTTTCTGAGTTCAGAACTGGTTAAGTATATTTTGCCTTACCACTACTTTCCATTGGAAATTAAGGAAATCCAGTTGTAACGGGGTGGACACTCTAGAAATGCAGTTTTGTATGTTAAAAGCTAAAAATGTTTAGCTTTTAACATTTTTAGCTTTTAACATACAAAACTGCATTTCTAAAACACTTTGTATTGAACTTTAAGGAAATTTGAAAAATCGGATGTTAAGTTAAATTTGGGAATGATGGGAAGAAGAAAGTAGTGACTAAGAGGAAGGTATAAGAACCCGAGAACAAGGCAAGGGGAAGTCAAAGGGGAGGGGAGGGGGGATAAAAGAGCAAGATAATGAATAATGGAAAAGACTGAAGCAGAGGACTATCCAAGGAAAGAGTTAAGAAAAGGAGGAATGAGACATACAGAAGAAATTGTTATTGAAATGTTAACTTTTAGATTTTGAATTTTTTGTTGCTTTTTGCTTTTGTATGTTTGTTTTAAATTTGTATGACTAAAATATTCAATAAAGTTTAAAAAAAAATGTTTTTCAGGCATAGTCTTGGAAAGCTCCCTAGAACAGTTGCAATGCTGGATTCCTTGAGCTCTGGCTGCCTGCTTTTGTCATTTAATACTGAATATGTAACAATAGTTAGGCTTCATTCTCCGTGTAACATTTTAAAAAGCAAATTCTTACCTGTTCTAACAATACTTCAGCTATCTTGTTCATCCATAACTATTAGTAAGATGACTAGGCTGTGTACATACTGTAACTTAGAGCACATTCAAAGCACATTTCTCCCCTCAAAGAATTCTGGGCAATGTGGTTTGTTAAGAGTTGCTGAGAATTGTAGCTCTTTGATGAGTAAACTACAGTGCCCACAATTCTTTTTAGGGGAGACATTATTGCACTCAGTGGAAGCCGTGTCACACTTTTGGGTTTCGAAAAACGTTTGAAAATGGAAGCATTTACTTCCGGGTTTTCGGCGTTTGGCTTCCGAAACATTTGACAACGGGGGCGTTCGGGAACTGAGGTACCACTGTACTTTAAAGGTGTATGTTGTGCATGCAGCCTTAGGCCCTGTTAGAGGAGCTTGTGTGCAAATTCCCCTGCCCTCTTCTTCCTAGGTATGCTCAATCTTGATCTGTAAACCCTGGCTTTGGTCCTTAAACAGAGCTTTTGTTCCATTAAGGGCTCTGTGTACTCTGCCTCCAGACTTCCAAATTCTGTAAAAAGAATGCCCAAATGTGCTTGTAAACACAAAACCTAAATGGATCTACGCTGCATAATTTTGCTCACAAGACAGGAGGGTTTTGGGTTTTTTATTTTTTGGGAGGAGAATGTTTGGGGTGGGAGAACATGAGAAGAAAGGTAGAAGGAGTGTTTAGGTCCAACATAGGTAGCTTGATAGATTAATTAAAGAAGAAAACCCCAAAGCAATATTAGGTTGAACTAGGGGAACCTAATGTTAACACTGTTCTTGAAATGTCATTGTCAGGCATCAGAAGAGGCCTCGCTGCGAGCTTTGGAGAGTCTGATGACAGAGTTTTTCCACAATTGCACTACTAATGAAAGGAAGCGTGAGATTGGTAAGCTCAGTATCATTCCCACATCCTCCAACCTCAGTACCAAATGGCTTTGGCTAGGCATGACACTTGAAAGGATGGCAACAGGTTTCATAGTTAAAACCTGTGGGTTTTATCCAGCTAAGATATTCTCTGAGTAGTTCTACCATTGGATGCAACCCAGTGTATATTTTTTATATGTCCACTTCATTTCATATTTACCGCATGCGTAAAGCTCCTTGAATGCAACCGGAGCTTTCAGAAACACATAGGCCTTCCTTGACTGGAGGGCAGATGTCATTTGGATGATCAAAGTACTAATATCTGTGCTTACCTACATGAATGAATAGATGTGTTACAATGCCTCTTGAGCTGTGAATTAGTGAACCACTCAGAAGGAATTGTTACTACTTCAGGCAAGTAGATAATGGCATTTCCTACATGATGTGCTGTCATAGAGATGGGGGTCTCCAACATGGAACCCATGGGCATCACTGTGCCCTCAGATACCCTCTCTCTGACACTGCCAAGACCCCCCTCTCGCTCCCAATCTTTAATTTTGTTTTGTATTATCTTTTGGAGAAAATGACTCTTGAGGAGACTGGCTTGTTTGGGGGGTTTACTCTTCTGAGTATTCCCAGTTATTCTTCTGTGAAATTAGGATTTTATGGTGCTAACAACAACTCTTTAGATCTCTAGATGTGTCCCTGGGCCCCAAAAGGCCAGGTACCCCTGCCATATAGACTCTGTGCCTTGTTTTACTTAATAGATGCACAAGTAGAAATGCACAAATGGAATTCAGAAAGTATGTGTGAGTTATTTAGCTTCTTGTGGAACTGCAAACGTCTTTGTTAAGTTCTTACTTTCTCCCACTTGCTGCCGCCTCCTGCATCCATTTCAGCATGGGAATAGTCTGCATACCACAATATGCCCCCAGAGGACTCTTTCAAAAGAAATTTTCTCTGCGGGGAGGCATGAGCTAGGTTCAGAGCCATTATCTTTAGGTATCCAGTCATTGGGAGGGTGATTCAAGTCTGACATGAACCATAATGAGAACCTATTATCCTTCCCTTTACTCCCTTTGGATAAGTTGTTTTGAGTCAAATTTAGATGCAGAGGTTGACCCACCTCTTTAAATGTGCAGTTGGCTCAATCATGTGTAAAGCAGGAGTTCTAATTTTAAGAATGAAAGGGGTACACGAGGAGGAGGGGTTGTTGAAATTGCTCCCCCTCCCTCCACAGGTTACCTCACCCCCACAATCTTGTCTTCCAGAAGTACCAGAAATGAACCCGGCATAAGCAGTGGACATGGAGAGAAACTAATACCCCTTACCTATGTCTTCCTTTGTTCTCAAAACAGAATGCACACAGGACACACACCCTTTCCTTGCTTGACATGTGATCAGGTCAGGGCTGCAATTAAAGAGACCGGTCTTACAGCACCATCATGTCTAGTGTGATCCTTGGACCTGCCAGACTCCCGTGTCTGTTACCTAAATTCAGAAGCCCATTGTTTCCTTTAGAAAGCTGCTTGGCCTTCCCTGCTTTCCACCATTGGATGATAAACGCAGACAGCTAGCAGTCCTGAGCTTCCTTACTTTTATGTTCAAGAAGGTAGTAAACTACATTTTGTACCCCAGGTTGCCCCAATGTCCAATTGCATAATAACCTGTGAGCCCTTCCCTGCCCCCTGTGTAAGGTGCAGTTTATTTGGAACAGGTTATTGAATTGCCAAATGACTTGAAATTCTATGAATTTTAACACAGTTTTTTTGGGTTTTTTTTAACCAGAGGAGCTCCTGAACAACTTTGCCCAGCAGATTGGCGCCTGGAGATTCTGCCTCTATTTCCTGTCGAGCACAAGAAACGACTATGTAATGATGTACAGTTTGACAGTGTTTGAGGTAAGGCACTAGGCAAGAGTAAACTTGCTCAAAACATGCCTCTTACGAGTTCTGTTTCACTCAGTTAACTCTGTTGTGGTGATAATTCGAACTGGTCCAGGGCTATGGATAGCCTTGGGTCCCCAGATGGTATTGGACTATAACTCCAATGAGTCCCAGCCAGCATGGTTGCGGGTGATAGGTACTATAGTCCAGTAACATCTGGGGACCTTAGGTTGGGAAAGGCTGCCTTAGTTTATCCTTCCGTTATACCATCAGATTGTTTGCTCTGTGTTTAATGACAACTTTTTGCACTATGGGTATTTCCCATTCCATACAGAGCAGCAGAGATGATGAGTTTAAATTGATTTTTGGAACCCCGATTTAAAGATAGCAAATGTTGGTCACCTGTTATTCTTACAGATGGGTTTTCCTTTTGGCAGACAGATTTCCATTATCTTGTTTATTGCATTTTATGAGATAATTCCCAAGAATTTCAGTCTAGCCTTAGTATTAATGATCACCATTAAATATATCCCTTGTTTTTTGTTAGCTGCCTTGAAAGGTTAAATATTTTCTGCTCTGGCCATGAACAGGGACATGCTTTAGGAGCTAATTAGTAGGGTTGCGATTTCCCCTCTTTACTAGTTGGGAATACATTGTTCAATTGTAAGCAAATATTTTACTGTTTAATTCCATTACTAAGTAAATATTCTGAAGCAGATTTCCAGATAGTCAGCATTTTCCTAGATTTGGTATTATGGCCTCTAGGTTTAATATCATGACTGTCAGCTCTTAACAGTAGCCGTAAGCAAGATATTTCAAAGATCCCAAGTTTAATACAAAATGACACCTCTCTTTCTTTTGTTCTTCCCACAGAACCTGATTAACAAGATGTGGCTTGGGGTCCCATCACAAGATAAAATGGAGATTCGCAGCTGCCTGCCCAAGCTTCTTTTGACTCACCACAAAACTCTGCCTTACTTCATTAGGAACAAACTTTGCAAAGTCATTGTGGATATTGGCCGGCAAGACTGGCCAATGTTCTACCATGACTTCTTTACAAACATCTTACAGGTAAGGCAGTCCTTAGAAAATCCTTGACTGAATTCGGCTTTCGTGAGTATGTCCAAATGAAAAAATTGAGAGAGGGAATGATGGCCTAATATGTTACTACATTTTCGGTTTTCTTGTTGAAGGGAAACCAAAGGATAGAATTGTGATGTGTTTCCTAAAAATCCTTTCATTTTGTTAAAGCCTAGCTTGTCTTACATAAATATATCATCTTCAGTAACACAGCTGTCTCAAACCTGCTAACTTTTAGTTCTAGTATAAGCTGGTTAAGAGAGCATGCTATGAACCCAAGTGCCATAGCTAAAATTTTCGTTTAGCCATGCTCTTATTTGAATAATCTCACCATCTCTCTACCTCAGCGTCCCATCTGTAATATGCATATAATCAACTAGTCTACCTTTCAAAGTTACTGTTAGAATTATGTGATATATACTGCCCTCAGAAAACAGCATTTTATAAATGCACATTGTATTATTAGAATTGCCATATCACAGGGAGAATAATTAAAGATCTGTACTATTGCTTAGACTGGCTTCACACATTGCTTATTCTGGTGTGGCAGTCCATCTCCATGCCAGGAAAAGCAGGTATTGTGTTATGTGTGAACAGTCTTGTCAGTGTCTGTCAACTTTGCGTAGCCATTACACCTAATGGATGTCCCCCAAGCAAAAAAGTCTCATTATTGGTGCCACTTACATGTTAACAACAGAGTGCATCTCTGGAGGACCAATTCCTGTATCATGCTGGTACCATTCCCCCCCCCCCATTCAATATTGCAGGTAATTTTTGCCCTTCTGTTTACTACAACGAATATATAGCTCTGCCTTTTCCACTTCGTCTTTCCACTGATGTCTTTGGGACTAGAAGATGTTCAAAAACACTGTAGAGATAAGATGTCTGCATTCTAAGGCTAAATTTATTGCCCCCCCCCCTTTAGAACCCTGTAGTTCATCTACCAAATTCAAAGAAGCTGTTGTCTGCTAATACTTAAACATGACTTTCCTAACAGTTGATCCAATCCCGTGCGACAACTCCACTTGGGCTGATCATGCTGAAGACAACATCGGAAGAGTTGGCATGCCCACGGGAGGACCTCAGCATAGCAAGGAAGGAAGAGTTGCGCAAACTTCTCCTGGAGCAGGTTCAGACTGTCCTTGGGCTTCTCACAGGTTAGTGGAAATGACAGACGTGTAGTGGTGGAGGGGGCAGCACCCTTGTATTAAAGCAGTCCAAAATACGAGATCCTGATGGGACAAAGGTCATAACTTCCTCTGACGTAAGATTACAGCAGGACTATTAATTCTCATGACGCCTAAGCAAACAATATGGAGCTCTCTGCTGCAAGGCATGTACTGAGTTCCTCCATCAGGTTTGGAACAATGCTTTCCCTGGGTGCAGGAGCAGCCTTAGTTTACATGAAACTTACTTTATGTGGTATAATGGGAACTCATATGCAATTGCTGGGGATTTTGCTCTTCTTTTCTGATAGGTATTTTGGAAAGCATCTGGGATAAGTACAGTGTCACTGCTGCCACTCCACCACCATCTCCAACTTCGGGAGAAAGTGGTAAGGTTTGAACTAATCATTAATGATTTTTAAACTGTGGATTAAGACCTAGCTACATGGGAAGAACTATGAGGTGTTGTCCATTAAAGAAAAGAAATTCATTTCTCAAGCTGTAGGGGAGCTGCTGCAGTACAACACCTTTTTATACTGTGGATCATATTGAGAAGTGTCCATGGTGTGCAATCTTTGCCCTAGTTCCTGGCTGGAAAGGAACCTTATTGTAAATTCCTTTCTTATGATCCAGGGCTTCTGACACTTACCCAACAGCACGCTGTTGGGCAAGGAGCCATGCTGCAGTGGCACTCTGGCTGCTTGGGCAGTGTTGTAATAAACCCCTCTGATGACATGTATTCATTCATCTCATTCTTGGCAGATGTGCCATTCATAATGCTTATGAGTGTGTGCCAGAGTATGGAAATTTATACTTGCTCACTTCAAAAAAAAATGAGAGGAGTTGTACAACTTACAGTAGTTGATGTAACTAAAAAAACCTAATCTTGCTGAATAAATTCAGTCCAGACTAATGCATGATTTACGGTAAATGGGGAGAAGCTCGGTAGGCTTCCCTTCGTACTTAGTTAAACCTCAGCATAACTTTCAAACAGAAAAAGGGAATGGATGCTCAGAATATATGCACCTGGAAAAAGATTCTTCATCAAGGGACTTCTGTGTGCAGCTGTGGACTGCCAAATGTCATGAAGATTGAAAAACATTGGGAAATTTGGGAACCTCAGTCTGATCCTCGGCACATACATGCTTGTGAGCAGCTTGCTGTAAGCTACAGCTGAGACTACAGTCTGTGAAATAGTGGGTGGAAAGTCAGAAATGATAACATATAGTGTCTAAAAATGTGAGCGGGGAGTTGAGATGTCCCTGATTCAAATTTTGCCTCAACTAGAACCTTGACTAGCTGGATGTTACACAACCCCACCACCACCCACACGTATTCTGAAATTTAGGAATGCTAATACTGGTTTAGTTTAGTGTTGTTAGGATCACCAAGAGAAAATATGTGAACTGCTTTGAACAGTCAAGTGTGCTATATGAATGTTAAGAGACTGGCTTGCTATGATCAGTGAAGCTTATTGTGTGATCTTGGACCAGCTACTATCCCTTTGTTTCACCTACCCCACTGGGATGGGGCTGGAGGCAAAAGCAAGTCTGTTAGAATAAAGGACAGGGTTGCCCTATAAGAATTTCAAGTGACAGAAGTATGAATGATAATGCTGATGTTTCCATTTATCATTTCTCTACACTAGCTTGTTGTTGAAGAATACTTTTCCAAATTTATACATGTGTGATTGGTGTGTGTGTGTGTGTGTGTGTGTGTGTGTGTGAGTCAAACATATATATTTGTAAAATGTCACCATGAGCTTCATGGAGGAAAGATGGGATAAAAATATAGTAGGTGGTGGTAGATCCTGACCACAGTTTACCAGATCTGTATTTCCTGGTTTGTGTGCCAAAATGGCCAAAAGCTCTGCACCAAAAAGAGCTTGGTTCTGATCCATGTGAATTTTGCAAAGTAGACTTGGTTTCGATCTTCCCTTCCCCAGGTGACCTTTTAAGTAGATTGTTGCAGAGTCCCAGCACAGCCAAACTATTGAACCAGCCAATCCCCGTCCTTGACACAGAGAGCGAGTACATTTGTTCCCTGGCATTGGAGTGCCTAGCCCACCTCTTCAGCTGGATCCCTCTATCTACGAGCATCACCCCTTCCCTCCTCACCACCATATTCCATTTTGCCCGCTTTGGCTGCGACACCCGGGCCAGGAAGATGTCCTCCCTCAATGGCAGCAGCCAGAACTCTGTCTTGAATCAAGAACGTGGCCGGCTTGGGGTGCTTGCTATGTCTTGCATCAATGAACTGATGTCAAAGAACTGTGTGCCTGTGGAGTTTGAGGAGTACTTGCTGCGGATGTTCCAGCAGACGTTTTACCTCTTGCAGAAGATCACCAAGGAGAACAATGCCCATACAGTGAAGAGTCGGCTGGAGGAACTGGACGAGAGGTAAGGGAGAGCCAGCCCAGACAAATCGATATTGTTGATCTTTTCTGTTTACTGCAAGGCGGTCTTTACTGACTTCTTGTCATGCATGGTGTGTCTAATCACCTTTTTTCAGAGTCCCGTGATGAAGAAGGAAGGGTGGGCAGGTAGGTGTGACCAGGTACGTTGGCTGTGGGAGGCTGACGTTGCAAAGCGACTGCGGTGTTTGTATTCCTTCTTCCTCCTCCCCCCCCCCCCGTTCATTACAGTTTGGTTGCAGGTCTGAGGTTGTACAAGATCTGAATTTGCCTTCATTCGGTTGTTGCTGAAAGCAGCCAAAGAGACATAGTGAGGTAAAAGGGTCTTCCTTTTCTATCTGGCCTCTTCTGTCAAATTCCAAACAGATGGGGATGCTAATTGTAGGCATGAAATCACGCAGAACCATTAGATGTTTTAAAGTAACTTAGAGCTGCAGTGGCTTGGTCTATTGAACCAGCTATGCAAAAGAAGTCTGTTTATTTTTCTGTTCCTTTAAATACATATAGATTTACTTGTACTCTTTTTAAAGAAGAGACTAGTAACCTTGGGTCACATCCGCCCTATACATTTAAAGCACATTCAAAGCACTTGACTCTCCCCAAAGAATTCTGGGAACTAGTTTTCTCCTTGGAGAGCTGCACTTCCCAGTACCCTTAACAAACTGCAGTTCCCAGGATCCTTTGGGTAAAGCCATGCGTTTTAGATGAGTGCTGAATGTGTATTAAATGTATGCCTTAGGCAAGTCAGGTTTGTTTTTTAAACAGAAATGTACTGAGGAAACTTTGGGCTGCTTTTGTCAATGACTTTTGACAATCAAGCAAAAATACCTTGGCTTTCTAGAGGAGCTGTTGAAGTGGATACTGGCAGAGATGGTTATAGGATTCAGCACTCCTTGTGCTTCAAATTGCTGCCAGAGAGGGATTAAAGGGATCTGTTGGTGCAACTGACAATATCAGTTGTTTCTACAAATGAATGTTCCTGGAAGGCTAATGTCAAAAACAAGAAGTAGTGGTGTTATAAGTCAGCACTAGCCTATGTTTGTGCTTGAGAGGGTTGACTTTTCTTAGACTTTGAGCACCTGGAGGGCATCCAGCCTAGTCATACCTTATCCAATTCCCAGTTTTTTCTACACCCACTCATCTCAATCTTTTACCTAATATACGATCTTCCTTCTTTCCTAGTAGACACGTCTGCTGCAAAGGAGAGGGCACATTATGTAAAACATCTGCTAGGTCCTGCATGTCACTTGTAACCATGCTGTGCTGTTCTTTTTTTTTAAATGAGGATTAGCTGAACTGAGTATTAAATTTGTGAGCAGCAAATCAAATGTGAGCAGGCATCTCAAAATTCCTTCATATTTGGGAGGAAAGTCTTCCTATTGTGATTTTCTGGCCTACTCTTTCCTCATATAGTACATAAAATCTACCTGCCCATTTCTTCTTAACACTACCACCACTCAGCGCTCTATGTTTCAGGAGCAGGTTGGACTTTGCCAGATCCTGGTATAGAGAGCTGGTATGAATTGGCCTTTCTGAGTTAGAATGACGATTCTAAGTTTTAATTCTCTTGGTGGCCTCAAGGAACCCATTTTCCCCACACCTGATACTTGGAGGGTCACAATACCTATCTATATTTCGGGACCGATCTAAGGACCTCCGGGATAATAGACATGAAGCAAGTTGAGCGTGTGAAAGAAATGTTCGGCAAATAACAATTATTATAATTTTGTCTCTCTTTCAGAGGCACTTAAGGTACAAAACGGAAGATGTTAAGACAACCAGTAAAGTTGTCCAGGGTCTCTGTGTGTGCTATGCACCAAGGAACTATTTTTAAGTTCTGTGGCTAGGAAAAAAGACAGCTTGAGGAATTTGAGTGTGTATCTCTGTTTTGCAATGTTCTTTTAATAAGCTTCCCCCAAGAACTGGAGGGTTTTGCAGCTGTGTGGTTGTTCTGCCTTCAGGTGGGGACTCGACTTGAACAGTGATGGGGCACCAGCAGCCCTCTGAATGTTGTTGGGCTCCAACTCCCATCAACCCCAGCTACCAGGGCCAATGGGAGCGGGAATCCCTGGACTATATAAAGTTTTTGGGGAAGAGAACAGCTTTGTTCTTCACTGCCAAAGCCGCGTGTTCTTTCATAATTCAGTACCTTAATAGTAGAAGATATTAGTTGTGCTATAGATGGATCCACTGGGATCATTTGGTTTTCAGAAGCACCACCCCTTTCCCCCATCCATCATTCCCTATCAAGGCCAGCTCTGAAAGTCCTTCTGGTTTGAAAACTGGCATGCTATGTGGCATAGCGGGCTGTGGCTTGAGATGCACAACTATGTTTGTTTCAGCTGACAGTGAAATACATAATGGGATTTCTTAGCAGAAGGTTTGAGTTGGTATTTTGACAAAAGCCAAAGTTGCCGTTGACGAGAGAATCTCTTTCTTGCTATGTTTCAGGTAATAATGGAATGAAGGGTTTCCCGCCGTGTAGGTAATTTCTGTAGGGATTTAATTTAATTGTTTTTAAAATGGCTGCAAAATGTGTTACTTAATGAAAGAGGGTATGAAGTAAATTAAAATGTTTCAGTGCTGCTGCTGTTGCTTCTGTCAGTATTCAGGTTGACTTGATCAGGTTTTCTCTCGTCTTTCCCTTGTAGTTACATAGAGAAGTTTACTGACTTTCTGCGCCTCTTTGTGAGTGTCCACTTGAGGAGGATCGAGTCCTACTCCCAGTTTCCCGTGGTTGAATTCCTTGCATTGCTGTTCAAGTACACGTTTCATCAGGTACAGCACTGGCATGTCTCTTCTCCTTAATCCAGCTTTGATTATCCTATAAGGTTTCACGTGAAAACACTCTGTCAGGTTTTTACTGCATTCGAATTAAAATGTTACTCTTGCATTGCAAAATAGCAGCAATCCTGGTCTCCAGATTGACCGCTGGAAGCCCTGGGTGCATATTTCAGTGATTTCCTGGCATGCCTGGAAATATTATATTGGGTACCACACAACACAGAGGTCTTGACCAAGATCAAATCTCAGTAGCTGCTTTGGTTTCCAGGAAAACAAAAATATGGAGCCAATGAGCAAATGAGACAGTATTTAATTTTGATAAAATGTGTACCGTACCTTTTATTTGGACCAGCTTTTCTTTCAAGTGCAGGATGCAAGCATTTGAATCTCTCGGGCTTGTTCAAAGATGAGTGGGGAATGAGACGCTTTTGTGCCAAGATAAGGTGTTTACATATCTTGTTTTGTCTTTGCATTGTTGGTTTGTTTTTTCCCATCTCCAGGGTACAGTAAGAAAACCTAAATAAAAAAAAGAACATATGCATTACTCCCTCTTCAAACCCCAAGGGGTTCTCAGAGCAACTGGTCATGAAAATAAGAATGAAAAGACCTAACAAAATTGGGACCTAAAAACTTATCGGAGTGGTTTAACAAGCAATTCCTCTTCCAGGGAACTCTGGGAATTGTAGCTCTGGCAAGGGAATAGGAGTCTCCAAACAATTTCCAGCACCCTTAACAAACTGGTTCACAGAATTCTTTGGGGAAGCCACGACCGTTTAAAGTGGTTTGATTCTGCTTTAAATGTATGGTGTGAATGTGGTCTAAGGTGACATTAGGAGGGAGGCAAGGAAGAGAAGCTCTGTTGTCTATCAAGTGGCTATTACAGTTCTCTCTCTCTCGATATCCAGTTTGTGTTAATGTTAAAAATTGTCTGTTGACTTCCATGTTTCAGCCTACCCATGAAGGTTACTTCTCCTGCTTAGACATCTGGACTCTCTTCTTGGACTACTTAACCAGTAAGATAAAGAGTCGTCTGGCAGATAAAGAAGCAGTTCTCAACAGGTAAGCTAGATTGGCAGTGCAGTGGAAGGTCACTTGCTCACTTGTATCACAGCTTTTCCTGCTGTTTCCTTCCTTCACTGGGCATCATTTTGAAGGCTACAAAGGATGGTTTGCTTTTTTAAAGGCTTTTCCTTTTTCTAGCAACTTGGGATATAATCCTCTGGCTGCCCTTGCTCTGCGCAGAGGCATTCAGGATTGCCGCAGAAAAGGCCAGCTTTATTTTTACTTGCTGTTGTTCTCACAGAGTCCATTTGGGTGCACTGCACTGGGCACAGTGGAGAGAAGCTTGCCTTCAGATATGTTTCTAAGCTAGAAATGAAAGCCTGATCTACCAAACTTTCAGCAGAATGATGTGCCAGAATGGACTGTACCATGTCACATCACTGTTGGTTGGGGGCGTATTTTGAATACAGTGGTACCTCAGGTTACATACGCTTCAGGTTAAGAACTCCGCTAACCCAGAAATAATGCTTCAGGTTAAGAACTTAACTTCAGGATAAGAACAGAAATTGTGCTCTGGCGGCGCAGCGGCAGACCCCATTAGCTAAAGTGGTGCTTCAGGTTAAGAACAGTTTCAGGTTAAGAACGGACCTCCGGAACGAATTAAGTACTTAACCAGAGGTACCACTGTACTCTCCCACATATATAAGTTGTTGTTGTTTTAAAGCACCATAAAGTTAAAAATCAAACTGGCATTCAAAGGAATATTACCGTAGTTCTATCTCAAACCAGCTTTCTAGTTTTAGACCTTTCCCCCCACAAAGGAGCATTCAGAAAAAGTGACATCCTTCCTCACGTCCCATTCTAAATGAAAAGGGATAATGCATTTTAAAATTGGAATTTTACATTGTATTTTAATTCTGTGTTTTTAATTGATTGTTTGTGGTTTGTTGAGGTTTTTATTATTGTTAGCCTCCCTGAGCCCGGTTCCTGACTGGGAAGGGCGGGGTATAAATAAAAGTTTATTATTATTATTATTATTATTATTATTATTATTATTTTGCTGCTTTGTACAGCTGCTCATGCAGACTTAATATAGTGGGAAATGAAACACTCCTTAACAGTTTCAGCCCAAGTCTCACTGGCTTGGATTAAGGAGATTGGCAGCCAGAAAGGATTAGTTGCTCATAGAGGGAGTTCCAAACCTTGATTTGCTACTTGTAAGAATGCAAGAAGAGGGAAGTTGCATCATTATTTCTGTGCATGTTTCTTTTTAATGCAACTCTTACAGCTGTCATAGGGACAGGAAGTTGTAGAGCTGTCATAGGGACAGGAAGTGTTTACCTATAAGCGTAAGTGTGCTTACACCACAGGAATAGCATTGAGGCTTCCTGTCCATTGTAGTTTAAGCGTCTTCCAAGCAGAGCCTCATGTACAAATCACCTCGTCTGGGTGCTCCTGCGAGCCTCCCAGTTCAATTGACATCCTGGCCTCACCCTATTCCTTGCTCAGATTCTCCGCGTGCTTAAGATAGAGAGCTCATTCAATGTAGTTGTTTGTCCCTTGAAATGGTCTGCAGGAAGGGATTTGGGAGCACACCTTGGGTTTGCATGCTCAGTCCCCTCAGTGGAGGAGGAAACAAATGACCCAAAAGGGAAATGTTTGTTCGAATACAGGATCTTGGGGTTTAAATCTCCCCAGACTGCATGTTCAAATAACCACAGGATCTCTCCTTCAGTAGTTCATTTCTCACCACGCTGAGAAGAGCATGAGAGCGTGTAAGATAAGCTGTCCGCAGACTCCCTCAAAGCTTGGGGGGGGGGGAGAGAAATACATTTTTAGCTTGTTCACTTGTGTTTTGCATATGCTGGAGGGAGCTTTTTCTCAATGCATTTTTCTGATGAAAGAATAGTGGGACAGCAAGAACTTCCTGCAACTTGCCATGTCACTGCTGGGGCTGATGTCACTCAGTGGCGTGTTGCTTTTTTCTTTTCTTTTTGTTTTGCAATTGGGGAGCTTCGTGAGAAAATAGGCTGAGTTCTGCATTTGTTCGGGCAGTAAATACCACATTTCTCAGAAGGGCAGTCTTAAAAATGAAGCCATACCTGGAAATGTTGTAACGGTATTTGTGGTTTTGTAGGAAAAGGCATCAGTTCCTTGTGCATGATTGGGGTTCTGGGCATTTAAAAATACAGAATGTATATCTGTATTTGGGTCCTGCACTAGGAAAAGCAGACTTCTGCAACCTGTATAAGTTAGGCAAGTCAAACCAATTTTCATAGTATTTATTTGCATAACATATTCTGGCCGTGGGGAAGAGTGGAGAGCATTGTTAGGAAACTAATAATCCAATTCAACTTCTGCCTCTTGAGATTTCATTGACGCACTTTCCAAGCATATCTTTGAAGCCCTCAAGGACTAAAGTTCTGCTTGTTTTTAACAAGAAAATCAAAACATCTCAAGGTGATAAATATCTGATGTGATTATGGTGTATCAGTACTGTAGATAAATCTCAAGTTACAGGGAACACTATTATTTTGAAATTCAAACCAGCAGCATTGCACACTCGCAACTGGAGTTTGACCTTAAAACATAGATTCCCCCCCCCCCCGGAATATACAAGCAAACTTTCACCCATATTACTCCTTTCTTAAAGTGGGGGTGGGGTGCATGTGTGTGTGCTTTCTCTCACCCTCTTAAAAGTGCCCAGGCCTGTGACTGTGCAGGTTGAACTAGCCTTGTGGAAAACAGGTGTGGAAGTGTAGCCTGGATTTGAAATGGAACTTAGAATAACAAATAAAAGAGAGAAACAATTAATATGGACAGAGCACAGTGAATCTTAGACTTTAAGATGGTGTCAGAAGCATGAAGAGTGTGCAGAAGAATAAAGACAGAGAAGATGAACAGATGATGTATTAGGGCAGCTTCCCCACCCTAGTACGACCCAGATGCTGATGGACTAAAACTCCCATAATCTCTGACTATTGGCCATTGTGGCTGGTCCGTAAACATCTGGAGCACAGCTGGTTAGGGGAGGCAGCACCAGGGTATGTACACCCTTAGCAATCAGATTTGATTATGCATAGCGGAATTCCTTTCTGAGTAGCTCAATTGTCCTCATATTTAAATGAAATGTTGCTTTCTGCCAAGGCCTTAGTGAGAACTTCCTCTCTCATACTTCCTTTAGCAATGACTTATCTTGAATAAAGATGTGGTGTCAGACCAAGGCATGATAAAACTCATTTTTCCAGATATTACCTAGGAATTTAAACAGAATTAAACATTCTTCGTGTTCTTGATTCCAGTGTCAATGAACACTGGGGGTGATATTCAACCAGGTCTGATTCAAAGTAGACTCATTGGAATTAATGGTTATGACTAAATTAGTTCCATTAATTTTACTAGGTCTACTCTGAGTAAAACTTAGTTGACCATCACCCCATAATTGCCATTTTGCAAACCTTTTTTAAAACAACAACACCCATTTGTTCAGATGTCTCATGTCAGATGCATGCCATGCCTTTTTCTCTTTTATTGTCTATAAAGTATAAGCCCTGCCCTTTATCCAAAAGTAATCTCAAGAGGTGCTTACAAGTCTACTGTCCTTGGGCTCACCATCCAAAAAGGCATGGCACACAAGGAAAAAGGAATGGGAGGGAGAAGAGAAAAGCAAGCTTGAGCGCACCTACTTAAAGTTGCAGTTCTTTTAGCACAGTGATAGGGTTCTCTCTGTGGATATTCTGAATATCTAGAATAGAATCAACTCCTTGCTGGTGGCATTAGCAGTTCTGCTCTCTTGACCTTTATAAAGAGCAGTCCCTCCCTCAAAAGCACCCTCTTACTTATTTAGAGCATTTGTACCCGGCTCTTCAGCCAAAAGACTCCCAGAATGGCTTACGTACAATCAAGTAAAATAAGGCAATCCCTGCCCTACAGGCTTCCAGTCGGGGGGGGGGGGACATGACACACACAAGGTAAAAGGGGCAGAAAACGAAGAGAAGGGAATTACCAGCTTATGCATAGTGCAGGGGTAGGAGGTGCCTGATGGAGCTGGGCTTTCAGCAAAGCTGGTGGCATGAGCCCTGCTTCCTATCTCTCCCCACTGAGTCAATCTGATAGATTGGCTGCTACAGATGGAACCTGTAAACAACAACAACAACCACATCTGCATATCAGCTGGTGCCTATTATATTTCAGTGGTGGCAGTTCACACGTTCAGTTGCTAGCTACGCTGATAATCTAGATTCTGGTGTGAACTTGCCCATTGTTCCTAGCATGTCTCTGATATTCCACTAGGCCAGTAGTATAGAGCAGCAGTCTTCAGTCTTTCCAGACACACCTTTAACCCAAATGTGCATCTGGGGACCCATTTCTTTTTTTGCCATGTATTTGTATGGTGGCAGTGCTGCTGTTGCAACCCACCTTAGACCAGGCTGTGACCTAGTGATGGGTTCCAGCCCACCAGTTGAAGACCAACAGTATAGAGGAAACATTATGGTCAGCATTGAGGCCCCAGAACCTAATACAAACAGTGGGATATGAGAGTCTAGTTCCTTCCAGAGCTGCAGCAGATCAGACTGTGGGTTAGCCATCTCTCCAGTTTAAGTAACATTGGTATAACTTCCCATGGACTATCATTTCCTTCCATAATAGTGGTTCCAAATTTGATTGGGGTTTTCCTTTTGCTCTTTCCCAGGTACGAAGATGCCCTGGTTCTGCTGCTGACAGAAGTATTAAATCGGATACAGTTCAGGTACAACCAGGCCCAGTTGGAAGAGCTGGATGACGAGGCGCTGGATGATGATGTAAGAAGCAGAGGACTGTAGACTTGAGAATCGTAATAACTGTGAAAGTAGAAAGTAGAAAACATTATGCTTCCATTGCACATTATGGAATCTGAAGGCATGTGCAGAATAGCATAGCTGAAATCTTTAAGGCTAACAGGGCTTTGCACCACCTCCAATGTCTTGTGCCTTAGGATTGCAAGCCTGGGAAGTGTGGTGTGGGGGTTATGAACCTTTCTTGCAGGTGTGCCAGGTTTTTTTAATTTTTTACTTGCAGATTTGTTTTTGAGTTGTCAGAGTGCTCCAAAATGGCATTTCTTCACCCATAGCATGAACTGGAATTGCCCACTCTACCACTTCAGCATTCTGTCGCCTCATTTTTCTACTTGCGGAAAATCCGTTCGAACAGCCCTGGTGCAAAGGCAAATAAAACAGCTGATCATGGTTTTTCTTTCTCATAGCAACAGACAGAGTGGCAGCGGTACCTACGCCAGAGCTTGGAAGTAGTGGCCAAAGTAATGGAGCTCCTGCCAACGCATGCCTTTTCGACCCTGGTAAGTGGGAGTGTGAGCTTTACTCTCACTGTCTTTCAGAGTTTCAGATCCGTGCCATTGTTACTTCAAAGACCTGTTTTTTGATGTGAGGTGTTGCAGGAATTCCAGGTGGTTAGAAGAATTGCCTGTTTGCGTTCACTGCAAGCCCAAGCCCAAGGTTTTGTTGTCCTGATATAAACAAGTAAATGGTGGTGGGAAAAGATGTTTGAGTTTGAAGATTGTGGTCCTTCTGACCTAGAATGGAGGCTCAAATAATAATAGTAATATTAACGTTTTAAATAATAATAATACCCGGTACGCATGACTCACTTGCAAAGTTTCTTTCATACACGAAAGGCATTAGCTCAACTTCAAGCAGTGCTTTAGTCATTCACCTTTTCAAGGAATCTTAAAATCATTTGGCAAGCGTAAAGTGAAAGTATTTGGTGGAAATTGTGTTCCTGTGTGCTACTTTTGTATAGAGCAGGAGTGGCTTAACCTTTTTCTGACTAGGGTCCGCTTGGAGGGTTGGCCACTCCTTCCACAGCTACATGCTGGCATGCGCATGTCACGAGATCATGCACGCTCACATGGGCACACCTCCACCTTGGGTTCCAGTTTGAGACTGGATATCTGTTTTCTTACCTCCTTGGCAGAAATCACATCTTGTACATCCTCTCTGCTTGTGGTTATTGCCACAAGGAGCATGCCAAGTTAGAAGTTAGATGGCTCTGCTAAACCTTTGCCCACCAGGAGGTAGACTTTGAGTTCATAGACCTAGCTGGAACAACTATGCGGTTTAAATCCTGCCACATGACATTGACTCCTGGGATGGCAGCCAAGGCATCTGATCATTTCCCTGTGTCTCCCATCTTGCTTCCCTGTTGCAAAGCTGTGACATACCTGCCGGCTAGTAACACAGCATGCCATCTCCTTGTCCGGCGGTGCTAGATTAGCACTTAGGATTCCTTGGTGTGAGATTGACACTTCTGGCAGGGATTCCCTCCCCTGCTCATCTCTTGGTGCTTTCCAGTTTGGGGGACACTCGGTGCTGCAGTTTGCCAACAGATGGTGCATTTTTAAACTTATATTGCAAATGAATATCTAGCAGCATTAAAGGATTGCAGTCGGGGGGCGGGGGGGGGGGCTGTGTGGCTTTTCACATTTTGTGAGCTGGTGTTGCTGCTTCTTTCAGCACTTCATCCTTTGACCCTTGATCTGTACACTAGCAGAACAGTAGCTATAAATGATCAATGTGACAAACCACATGTAGTGCTACACGCATTGTTGGGGGAAGTTTGCAAGAGACTGGAGACAGGTTAAACCCCTCCCTTGCTGGCCAATATTAGCATGTGACATTGTATGCCTTGTTTGCCATTACATCTGGGTTTTAAAAAAATACTAAGCTGGGGGAGGCAGATTTCAGTGGAACTGGATCATACCACTATCCTGCTACACACACACCCCGGCACCATTGCAATATTTAACCTGAGGGTGTGGGAATCACATTAGTACCTACCGTCTTTCCCCCTTTTAAAGACACTGTCTTATAATTTTTTTCCCTCAAAAAAACACAGGGTGGCTTATTTTCGGGGGATGTCTTATTTTTATTACGTCAGTATGGTACGGTACAGCCTCCCCCTGCGCGCTGAGCAAGCAGAGCAGAACTCCACAAGAGGCGCGTCCCGCGTCCCCCCCGTGCCTCTCGCTGGTTCGCTGGCTCCCTGCACACGCAGGAGGGGCTGAGGAGGCGATGGGAACAATGGCGGTACCATGGCTTACTTTTGGGGTACGTCTTACTTCTCACAATGGTAAAAAAACCCTGCCATGGCTTACTTTATGACTACGTATTAAAAAAGGGGAAACAGGGTATAGGAACACTTTCTAAGAGTAATTGCAGAGCAGTGTACGGCAGTTTATGGCAGAAGTGTGACTGGAGAAGGAAGGGTTTAACCTCCCTTTCTCATGGACAGTTTTTCCAGCGAAAAACGGAAGGTGCGGGGAGTGACATCTTAATACTGTCTTTAAAAACACAGGCATTGTTGCTAATGATATATTTAGTGCCACGTAGTTTTGACCATAGGATACCGTGCTATAAATCTGATCCAGCTCTCCCTTCACCATAAATTGCCTAGGGAACCTTAAAAGCAAGCTGCACTCTCAGCATAAGTCCTCCTATTATGATGGTGGTGATTATAGGCGGGTTATCATTATGGAATTGTTCATGGTTATTCCCCCCCCCCCCGTTGCTTAAAGCTGACACTGTTTATGTTAATCTGCTTTATTTTGTGTATGCCACTTTATTTTGTGTATGCCACTATTCTTGCATGCCACTGTTGCATATATGCTACGTTGGCGGCCACTGCGTAAAGGTGGGACAAAAAATGGGAACAGTGACTTACCTTTACCGGTGCCTTGCCTATCTTCATAGACATCCCCAGAAACGTATGTGAAGCCCTTGGGGCTCTTGAATGCCGGGTAAAGGCAATGGAGAATGTTACTGTTGACCACTGGGACCCATGCAGTTCTGCAAACATGTATTTAAGAGCATTCTGGATCCTGCTGCAGAACGTTAGTAAGCAACTCCTGTTTTGGAAAAGCTTCTTCCCCAGGGGAATCGTTTTCCTGCAGTGTCCCATTGACATCATTTTTCATTGTAAGGCTATGATACTGAACCAATCCTAAACTCCCAAACTTTTATTTTCCCTGCCCATGAAGGTTTAGGTGACAGATGAATTGTGCTTAGGTCCAGGTTCTAAACAGCAGGGAACCATACATGGTTACTATAGCTGAGGACCTTGTAGTTATGCTTGTTTTCTTCTCCTCAGTTTCCAGTTCTCCAGGAAAATCTAGATGTATATCTGGGACTCCAACAATTCATAGTCAATTCAGGAACAGGTAAGGCAAACTACCAGTGTTTGAAATCTCATGTGTGTGTGCTGTTTGTGTTGCTATAATATGGGGCTTATCACTGAGCTGGCATTCTTTAACTTGGGAAAACTGCTTTAAGTATGTGCATGTTCATACTGACATAAACAGCAATTTATACTGGCAAAAACATCCCAGTAGCTAAAATTTGCTTACTCTGTATGGTGTCTAACTATATTATTCTGCATTATATAGAGGTTAATAGATTTCTACCTGTTGTAAATTCCTTTTTGGCTTACAGAAATATAACTTTTATATGCACTTTTTAAAAAAAAGGTGTTTTAACTTGTGCATTATATAACTTTTCTCAAGTGAGGTTTTTCGGGGGGGGGCAATGTAATTTATATCATGCCCTTTAATAAAATTCCATTTAATTGTACAGTTTGGCTAAACACCTTGCATGACACCTAAGTAGTTTTATTTCTGAAGTGTCTCAATCGAAGTAAACTTTTAAATACAGGTATAACCGATAAGGCAGTAAAACTGAAGCAGCATAAAACAGTTAACAGACTGTAAAACATTAAAAAAAAAGATTACAAAGACTTATGAAAATAATAAAAAGGACCTTTTCCTGGAACCAAAATTACAAAAATGATGCCAGGTAAGCCTCTTTAGGGTGAGGCTGTTCCATAGTTGGGGTGCCACCACTGGGAAAGCCCTCTGCCTGCCAACCAACCACCTCTCCTCAGATGGTGAGGGCATTCTGTGGAAGGCCTTCTGCTGAACATGTTAAGGTACAGAAAGGTATATTTGGAGATGGGCTGTTTTTGGGACCCCTAGATGTTCAAGGTCAAACTGACAGTTTGAATTTGGGCCAGCAACAGACCAAGAACCTCTGCAACTAATGCAGGAGAGGCCTGAGAGAAGATCAGAACACCCAGACAAGTTAGGAACCTGGCTGCCACATTCTGCACAGACTGCAAGGCAGCCCCATGTAGAGCATTTTACAGTAGTCTAGGCATGTTCAAGGTCAAAATGGCTGGTAACCACCCACAACAGGCGCGCCAACTCCTAGGGGCTGGGGCAGTTTCGACTCCTTCCCCACCAAAGTATATCCGCTGCTGAAGAGCACCCCCACAAGAAAACACACTGGGATTTAGTACTGCCAATTAAATAGCAGGAGTCAAATCAATCTTAATTTTTGTGGCCAGCAGTGCCACCTTCTTAAGCAACACCGGCACCCTCAATCCTCTTAAGAAGATAGCACCTCTGGCCACAAATTTAAGATTTCTTTGACTATTTAATTGGAGGTACTAAATCTCTGTGTGTTTTCTTGTGGGGGTGCTCTTCAGCAGCGGATATTAGAAACACGCAGCTTCTCTATGTTGCAGTTGTATAGAGCCCACCCCCTTGAACCAATCAGGATTTTCCATCTCCGATTAAACTACTTTGACTTCTGCTGTTTGGGTTCCTGTTGTTGCTTGTGTGGTAAAGCGGCGCCACCCTGTTCTGAAAAATATTTTAGCCTTTTGGGAGGAAAAGAGCTGCAAATAATTAGTAAAGATTAAAACCCCAATCTCCTCTTTAACAATGCCCCTTTGAAAGCGGCCTAATTTAGCAATCTTGCTTGCATTCGGTGCTTGAACTGTGACCTGCAAGACAGCTAATGCAGAGCAAATGCATGTAATGTAATTACGGTAAATGTTTCATTTCCTGGCAAGCTATCTGCATAATTAGATTTCTCATATGAGTGCCTTGTGTGTTACAAGGTTATGGCTTCGGACAATCTTTGTATTTGAATTCTATGAAGAGTTTGTGCAGGAGACAGCCATTTCTTTAAATCACCTTAATGGGCAGTAATTTGTCCCTATTAGCAGAAGCACTTGCATTCCGGTTTCTCCTTGCATTTTTATTCCCACTGGCTCATGCTGTCCTTTCAGGTCACAGGCTGAACATCACTGCAGAGAACGACTGCCGGCGCTTACACTGCTCCTTGCGCGACCTCAGCTCCTTGCTCCAAGCGGTTGGTCGGTTAGCCGAGTACTTCACGGGGGACATGTTTGCCGCGAGGTTCAGCGATGCTCACACTGTAGTGGAGAGGTAGGCAGCGTGACCCTCTTGTAGGGTTGGATTCTGGGACAGGCCTGCTAATAGCTGCTGGCATTTCAGCTCCAGCCGCTGTCTGTCTTTTATGATATGCCTCCTGTAGGTCTTTACGTGCGGTCCTAAGAGAATCCTGCTGTTTTTTATGCTGCCAGATGCCAAGGTGACTCCTGAGCAGTTTACACACACTGCTTAGAAATGCTAATGATTAAGCAGCATATAAATGCATTTAAATAGATAAAAGAAATAAATAAAACATAGAAATCAATAGCACAGCATTGTTAAAATGCTGAAGAAATTTTAAAATACACCATAATTCAAATACACTACAAAGCAATCCCATTATAGCACCAAAATATAAACCCTAGTGATTATAATATGCAGCCATGATTATGGGTGTTGTGCTTCCAATGGAGAAAATAGAAAGATGCTTTATACCAAATCAGGCCACTGGTCTGTCTTGCTCAGTATTTCCTTCACTGACTGGCAGTGACAGCGGAAGTGGTAGGGCAGGCATCCAAGCCTCTTACCTGTGGGCCAAAGCAGGCAAGGATCCTGATTTGACCCAGGAAGCCCTATTTCCTCATCTGCCCCACACTGATGTGATATGACCTCAGGTAAAGCCATGACTGCAAAGGACTAATGAAAGTGCACTTCTGGTTGTTTATCTGCAACTGGGATTTGCATCTGGCACCTTTGTAAATTTGCTGTGAAATGCAACCCAAGGTAGATCTGTTCCCGCAGCAAGGGAGATTTACATTCAGTGCTGAATGCAGGTATGCTGGGTTTGGTCCTGCCCAACTGTCACAGTCATCAGCGGCAGGTGGGGATGCCATGATCTTCCCCACCTGTCAGATCCAGTTCCCCACCCCTGCAGTAGAACGTACTACCTGTAAGGTTTGGCAGGCTGGATGAGGGTTTGGAACTTTCCAAATCAGATGTCATCAGACTCCTTATTTGTTATGAAGCCCTGTATCCAAAAAGGACGTCCTAATTTTCCTTTGAATAGCTCAAAGTAGCTAACAACAAGAAGTTAAAAACAAATAAAATCCAAAATTGCTGAAAGCAATTGCTAAAATAACGTTTGTAAAAAAACAAAAAAAACCGAAGCTTTTCTTTTGGGAATTATAGGGACAGAACTACCTAAACTGTATAGAAACTTATTCATGTATGCTACTACAGCGGCAAGAATGTTATTTGCCCCAAAATGGAAAGAAGCAGAAGTTCCAGCAAAGAAAGAATGGATACAAAAATTTATGGAATATGCAGAAATGGTGAAACTTACCAGAAGAATAAGAAATCAAGATAGCAAACTTTTTTATAAAAGAATGGAATTGGTTTATGGAATATTTACAGATAAATTGTAAACATATAAGAACATTGGCAGGATTATTGTAATAATCTGTAGTTTCATAAGAGTATATCATTAAAGTAGACGAATAAATTAGCAAATTAAGTTAATTTGGATATGCAGAAGATATTAAAAATAAATTTAAGGAACCGCAGAAAGAGGGGGAAGGAAGTCATTATGAAATGTTAAAATGATTGTAAAATTAGTGAAATGTATAAACCTGAAAATCATTTTTTTAAAATTTAATTGCTAAAAGCAATTGATCACAACATCAGGACCCAAAATGTCTTCTGCCAGCATTACTTACAAATGGGCCAAACTGAGCACATGTTCCCTTCCTTTCCCTTCTGTGCATAGATTCTGTGCATCCAACTTAAAGCAGGGTTTATGTTCAAGATAGGAGAGGATCCTGTATATTACTGAGTTCCACTTTTCCTCATTTCCTTGCCTCTTATCTCCTTCCCCCACAGACTGGTCAAGGTAACTCTCTATGGGTCCCAGATTAAACTCTACAATATTGAAACTGCTGTGCCATCTGTCCTGAAACCTGACCTAATTGATGTGTGAGTATGAAATAAAAACAAAATGCAGTGTTAGAAAGTGTTTTGGAAATGCTCACTTGAAGTCTGGTTCCTTACTGAAACCAGAAGACATGTTTTGTTCCTATGCAAGGGCACTCTCTAGAGTTCTTCATCCTGCAGTCCTTGATAGTGATGGGGGTTGCGAAAGATCTTTCCTGCACGGGGAATCAGAGGGGCCCAGCAGAGTCTGAATGACCACAGCCCAGGCCCCACCAGACTTCCCTTCCCAGCTGGCAATCCTCCTCATCCCAAGGCTAAACAATGTGCCCAAAGTTTTGCTTCTCCATGTCCTGTGGGAGGGAGTTGCACGGTCAGAGTGCCACTATGGTCTGTGCAGCTTCTGTAGCAGCTTGTCAACAGTCTTTTAATAGATTATGGCATTGCTAGGAATGTCAGATGTTTTCACTCCTTGACTCCATAGGCCCAGCTCATGTGTCTCATATCCTTTCCTCAGTGTTGCTCACTCCCTCATGATGCAACTGCCCTAGCCAAATGATGTCATGGACTGCTATGACCTGAGCCCAGCCAACCAGTCTCCCAGACTGGTTATATCCCATGATATAATAGTGGTTAAAGCAGCCTCTCTCAACCTTGGGTCCCCATATATTGTTGGACTACAACCCCCATCATCCCTAGCTAGCCAGACCAGTCATCAGCAATGATGGGAGTTGTAGTCCCAACAACATATGGGGACCCAAGGTTGAGAAAGGCTGGATTAGCACGTTAGACCTAGGAAGCCTGGTTTCAAATCAGATACACAACTGGAAATGAGTAGACCTGAAGCTTATTGGTCTCATGTACTTCTATTCCCTTCAGCTTACATTTGAGATTCTGTCTCTCTCTGTTTCTCTAGGCATGCACAATCCCTTGCAGCCCTGCAGGCTTTCTGTCACTGGCTAGCACAGTTCTACGGTGAAGTTCATCGGCAAAACCCTTCACAATTTGTCTCCCTTGTCTCTACTGCCCTGGAAGCAATCACTCCACTAATCAGTTCTAAGGTACCATGCATGTCCCAGAGGCATCAGCCATTGTGTACAAAACCAAGCCTGGAAACTATCCCTCTTTTGCCAGGCAAGGTGGCCATTCTTGTGCAGGGGACATAAATTAGCTTTTGAGGTCTTATTGGTCAGTATGTATAATGGGAAGCTGCCTCATTTGAACTGTCAATGAACTGCTGCTGGGTTGAGCTACCATTTTTCAGCAGTATGAGCTTCCCTTTCTTGGGTGGGAGGTGACCTTTCAAAGCGAGTGCTCAGGAGAACAAAAGATTAGAGACCACCATTCAAAAAAAAAAAAAACAGAACCGGAGCACGAGAACTTTGCCTCCAACCTGGTTCTCCTCTGTCCATCCTGTGCTGTTTAGAGTGGTGGTTGAGCTGCAGTCCTCTCCAAAACTTTTCAGCTTGGGTTTGGGCTGCTCCTGTCTTTTGTCTTCCTTGTCGCCAGTTGGGAAGGCTGGCTTAGCTTTTTGATAAATGGCTCTCCCTCAGAACTCCTGAGAGGTCTTAAATTTCTTGCTGCTTCTTGTTAGCATGAGCTGTTGTTGCTGGGTGGCTCCCCATTCAGAAGCTATTGAAGAGGTTCTAGAAGACCAGTGCATGTCCTTCAGCTGCCCCTCCGTGGAGCAGCAGTCACAACAAACCTGTTCACTCTTATGTACTGTTTCTGAATCGTCTGGATCAAACCCTTCTGTTGATTCAGTTACAAAAGAGGCTGAACATCTCTGTCCTCCTGCTCCCCCCCCCCCCCCGCCCTGCTCAGGTACAAGAGAAGTTACTGTTGTCGTCCTGCCACCTGCTCGTCTCCTTGGCCACCACAGTACGGCCCGTGTTTCTTATCAGCATCCCAGCTGTCCAGAAAATGTTCAACAGGATCACAGATACTTCTGCTCAGCGCCTCCCTGATAAGGTACAGTGGGACTTAGTGAGCGAGCTGCCATTGTATTGGCTTGGATAGCGGAGCAACACCACTGCACGTCCGTTAGCTGTAGATGGTTCAGACACAAGATAGATAGATCTTTATTTCGGCTATAAGCCCACAGAAATAGAAATAGCTCAAAACATAAAAACACGGATACGCATTTCTGGTACATAAATACATATAGCTATAAAATGCCACCACAATTGGGGGGCACAATCTTTAAATATATCACTTTTACAATTTCAAAGAATAATTAAAAATAATATGTTAAAATATCAATAATCATGTAACATTCCAGCTCGTCTCTTATACAAGAGAACTGAAATCAGAAATCTTGCTACCTGCAGTGTTGTGTGCGGGTCATTGTCTTGCAGCACACATGCTAAATGGGATTCAGATGGTTTATTAGCAATCTCCAAGATTATTGGATTCAGAATGCTGGTCCGAGCTGCAATGTACAGGGGGCAATTAAACAATATATGGTAAAGGGATTCTATTGATTTATTATCGCAAGCACATAAAACGGAAACTTGGCCTTTAGAGAACCTGTGACTCAGTACATTGGATGGAAACACATTGAACCTTACAGACACAAGTAGTAATTCTGGGTAGCTTAGAAGTGGCCTGCTTCCGGTCTCACAGCTGCTTCCAATAAAGAGAGGGGAGAGGAGGAGCATGCATCTGAACCATGCATTTGTGTTTTGCTTAGTGCTCAATAAGCCTGTTGACTCTAAGCTCTTTGGCTCTGCTGTTGGCATGTCTGTGCAGTGTAGTGTCAAGGCAATCCCACCTTAATGGTTGGACACCAGCATCATTTTCCCTTTTGGAGCTGTTGGTTGTGTTTCCTCAGCTCCTCCTCTCTCTCTCTCCCTCCTCACCTCTTTTCTTTTTGTTTGATCTGTCTTATTCTCCACAGGCTCAGATACTCGTGTGCCGAGCGCTCTCAAATATCCTGCTGCTGCCATGGCCAAACCTCCCAGAAAGTGAACAGCAGTGGGCCATTCGCTCGACTAACCATGCCAGCCTAATCTCCGCCCTCACCAGGGATTACCGCAGCCTGAAATCCAGTGCCATCTTGCCCCAGAGGAAAATACAGCAGGATGATAGTAAGTTTCCCCAATACAGGCCTTGTTAGCAACGGCAGAGAAAATGGCTACGTTTTCCATGGGAAATTACAAAATGTGGACCCAAGACACCCATCCCAGAGGTGCATCTCTGTAAGATTCCCTACTCTGTCCTTGCGAGCCACAAGGGCTTTCCAGCTGTCTCTTGCCATTCCGGGTTAGGAATTGACTGATTGGTGCCACAAAGGGGGGGGGGGGAGATGACTGTATTTATATAGTACCATTAGTGAGCAGGACACTTTACAGAGTACAAGAGATGCATTTGTCCATTCCACAAACCTCGCACCCCCAGCACCAATCCCCATCTTCTCTCCAGAAGGACCAGCTGGAAGAAAAACAAAACTGATACCAACCTCTCCTGGACTGAGGAGAACTTCAAGATCCTGGATTGGCCCAATTTGGTTTGGGATCCTGGGTTTGTCCAGACAGGCTGCACAACTCTGGTCATTATGCTGCGTCTCTTCAGAGACAGGACAGACTGACCCATTCTCAGTAGAAGCTGTTTAGGAGGAGGCAAGGACAGAGTAGGGAATCTTACAGAGATGCACCTCTGGGATGGGTGTCTTGGGTCCACATTTTGTAATTTCCCATGGAAAACCCTAGCCATTTTCTCACAGCAAATGGTTTGGGAATTTCAGGCTACCACCTCTTAACTTTTATCTATTTTCACCACCACTGGTGCCCTGGTCTGATGGTTTTAATGTCCTCTCTTGCTTTTGCAGCCAAGACAGTTATCCATCAGACTCTCAGCGTCTTGGAAGATATCGTGGAAAGCATCTCTGGGGAAGCCACCAAGTCCCGCCAGCTCTGTTACCAGTCACTACAGGAGTCTGTGCAGGTCTCGCTAGCCCTCTTCCCAGCTTTCATTCATCAGTCAGGTATAACCACAGGGCAGTCTTTCCTGGCGTAGGTCGTTCATGAGCTCTCACCTGTACTTGGCAAGAAGTCCCATTGGGCTGCCGTGGTCGTACAGGCGCTGCCGGCGCCACATTAATTCCTGCCCCACCTGCCCACACTTGTGTTATAATAATAATAATAATAATTTATTATTTATACCCCGCCCATCTGGCTGAGTTTCCCCAGCCACTCTGGTCGGCTCCCAATCAAGTGTTAAAAACAATACAGTGTTGAGAATATTCATCAGGAATCAAGATGGCACTATGCATGCCACTGGGCTGTCCCAACTGGTTGATCTTTTCCATGTACAGGGAACAATTCAAATACAGGCCCTAGCAGGTTTCACTGTTTGCAGTGAAGAAAATCTGGACGAGGCTTTCGAACCAAATGTGGGTGGTTTGCAAAGGTGACTCGTTAATTTGAGCAAGCAGAAATTAAGGGCAACCCCAAATGGTTTTTAGGTTGACTTTAACTGTCATTTCATTTTGAGTGGGATTATATTTGCGTATGCTATGTCTTTTGTATTTTATTGTACTTGCAATGGCCTATGGCTACAAGCAAGAAATGCTTATCATATTGTGTCCAGGTAAAAGTTGGCAATTTGCAGTGCAGGGGAGCCAACAATCCAACTTCCTAGCTGTACCGGCTTAAACCCATCCGGTCATGATCCGCTCTTTCTGGAGGAATGCTTGCTTTGTCTCAGCCAGTAGCAATCTTTATTATCTGGTGGCCATCACTAAAGTGGGGAGATAACTCTCACCTGCTCAGTCGCCCAGGTTCCCTCAGATCCAAGGCGTCAGGGGGCAATAATGTGGGTGGAGAAGGGCGAAAAGAGCTAAAATATATTGTGTGTAAATTATTTTATGCTTCTGAACTTTAAAACAGCCTTGGTCTGACACTGTATAAGGCAGATTCCTATGTTCCTACATATGTAAGAGGTTGCATGGCGTGGTCTGTGGTTTGTTGCTCAGGTGCCTCATGAGATGCTGAAGCCCAGAACTTCAGTTTTGACCCTGCATTGCTAAGTCTTAGCACTTAGCCCTGTATGTTTCCAGATGGCACATTCCCTCATCTTGAATACCTACAGAAAGCATGTTGGATTGCAACCCAAGGATACAACTCTAGATTACAACCCATAGCCCACTTGTAATTTGTTTATTTGTTTAAAATTGTATGCTGCTTTTCCATATAAATATGCTGAAAGCAGCTCACAATGTTGGACCACAATCACTTCCAAAAAATCAATCATTTCAAACATAACATGACCTTCCATATATATATATATATATAGACCACCCTCTAACAGAGTTTAAGGTCAGATGTCAGATTTTCTTTTTACAGTCCTGCATTGCACCAGTCAGCCACTAGAGTTCAATCTAAACCATTCTGTGCACTAATCCAGTGCCTTGCCATTGACTGTGGGGCTGTACATGTTATTACACTGATAACACTCAGGGCCATGTCACCAGCCGCTTAGCTGTCCATTTCTCAAACCTGCTAGGTAAGGAGGGCTAAGATGTCAAGCCTTTGGCATTAGCTGTGCAGTAGGTGCTGGGGGAGGATTCCCTTTGCCAGTCCCAGTGTCAAATAGCAAAGGTGGCTCCTGCCCAAGAACAGTCACTTGTCAAAACATTGCTTTTTTTGTTTGTTAATGCTTTCCTTTTTGGCTCCTCCGCCTTCCCGTCTCCAGATGTGACAGATGAAATGCTGAGCTTCTTCCTCACCCTCTTTCAAGGGCTGAGGGTGCAGATGGGTGTGCCTTTCACCGAGCAGGTCATACAGACGTTCCTCAACATGTTCACCAGGTAACCCGCTTACCTTCCTGTCGCTAATCTTTTGCTGGTGTTTCTTGGACACAGAACATGAATATGTAATAATGGAATGGAGCTCGCTTTTGAGACTGGTATGTAGCTCAGATTTCAGAGGGGACAGGGAATTCTCTATGCACTTACTGCCTGTAAGCAAGTAATCTACAGCTAGACCCGAGTCTTCCTGAAAGCTTAATTGTTTTTTGTGTTGTGCCCCTAGAGAGCAGCTGGCCGAGAGCATCCTCCACGACGGGAGCACTGGGTGCCGAGTGGTAGAGAAATTTCTGAGGATCCTTCAGGTGGTGGTGCAAGAGCCAGGCCAAGTCTTCAAGCCTTTCTTACCCAACATCATCTCACTCTGCATGGAGCAAGTCTACCCAATCGTTGCGGAGGTAGGGCCATCCTGGGGCTGGGCAAGAGACAGAAGGTGATGGGCAAGGCAGAAGCTCTTGCAGGGTCCGAATCGTGGGACAGCAGCGGAACCACACCCCTGAGAAGCCCTTAGGGCTGCTCCATAACAGATTATACCACTTGGTGACGTAATCAGATGCACAAACGGACTCCTTTAAAAAGTATAATAATAATAATAATAATAATAATAATAATAATAATAATTTTATTTGTACCCCACCCATCTGGCCGGGTCTCCCCAGCCACTCTGGGCGGCTTCCAACAAATATTAAAATACATCAAAATCCATTTTCCAGGATCCATTTTTCAGACACTGCCAAGTGATCTGTCCTCGGGTGCTTTGAGACCAATGGCAGGGAGGAGGTAGGCAGCAGCCAAACTATCCCCGGAAATTAAAATTGTCAGGAAAGCAGTGACACTGTTTATTATTTTGCTTCCCTGTGGAAAGAAGAGGACAGAATATTGCATGAAAATAAGCTGCCTTCAACTTTCATTGGGTGGAATATGGATTGAAAATCAGATGGTCATCTTACTTTCTTTTAAATTTTATTTTCGAGAGGGGCAGTGCTTAAAGGGTGTGCAACTGCAGCACTAACCCGTGACTGCTGCCTTCTTCTGCTACATAGCAAACGCCTCCCTCCCTGACCATCTGCCTTGGGCTGTGCTGGTAATGAGATCCGTTCTGGAGATGGGTGTGTGGTGACTCCCTGTATGCTTTCCCTTTGTCCCCAAGCGATCCTCTCCCGATGTGAAAGCTGAACTGTTTGAGCTACTTTTCCGGGTCCTCCATCACAACTGGCGATACTTCTTCAAGTCCAGCGTTCTGGCGAGTGTCCAGAGAGGCGTAGCTGACGAGCAGATGGAGAACGAAGCACAGTTCAGCGCCATTATGCAGGTACCTGGACGGGAGTCGGCTGGTGTTGTCGCTTCCTTGCTTGTGAGGGCCCAGATGCTTCTGGCTGGTGACTGTAGGAAACGGGTAACACTGCGAAATGGGGCTCTGTTCCAGTACAGCAGAATGGTTAAAATAGCTTACCAGCTGCAAGAACGCAACAGTCCCTGGCTTTCCCATGAGTCCAAATGCTGTCCTGACACGTTAAGAGAAGGACCTACTTGATTTGCATTGTGTTCTTTGTACACTTTGAAGGCTCAAGACCTTTTCAAAAGAGGCAGTGCTTAGTGCAACTGCATAACTGCATATTTTAACTTTGTGACTTCATAGAGATATGGAGGGTGGTGATGTGATGGGGAATGGCCTGTGTTACTTTAAGAAAAGCGAGTTAACTCCTTGGTCTGGATGTTCAAGCAAATCTCTAGCATCTGCTTTAAAGGTAAAGGTAAAGGGACCCCTGACCATTAGGTCCAGTCGTGTCCGACTCTGGGGTTGCGGCGCTCATCTCGCTTTACTGGCCGAGAGCCGGCGTACAGCTTCCGGCTCATGTGGCCAGCATGACTAAGCCGCTTCTGGCGAACCAGAGCAGCGCACGGAAACGCCGTTTACCTTCCCGCCAGAGCGGTTCCTATTTATCTACTTGTACTTTAACGTGCTTTCGAACTGCTAGGTGGGCAGGAGCTGGGACTGAGCAACAGGAGCTCACCCCGTTGCAGGGTTTCGAACTGCCAACCTTCTGATCAGCAAGCCCTAGGTTCTGTGGTTTAACCCACAGCGCCACCTGGGTCCTTTAGCATCTGCTTTACTAAGTAGCTATTGTGGAGGCCTCACTTCAACCCTGGAGTTACTCACTGAACCCACTGGAGAAGTTTCTTCTCAATACATTGCTGTTCCTTCTGTATCCACACTTGTTCCTAATTCTGTTATCTTCTGAGAGCCTGTTAGTTGTTTGGTGTTTGGGGCCATTCCAGGCAACTCCTGCTCAGGTTCCCTTCTCATTCCAAGTGCTGATCACTGTTCATTTGTAAGCAGAAGATTGCTAAAAAGCTGACAGCTCAGTAATGGCTGATTCTAGCCAAGTGCTTCTGGCTGTTGGCATTCCAGTTGGCTCTTGCTCTTTGGGAGAGGTGCTTCTGCTTAGTGCTCTCCAAATGTTCTGCATGGCCCAGAATGTCTGCATCCTGCTAGGGAGTCGTCTGCTTGCTGCTGCCGCCATGACCAAAGTCCAGTCTCTAGTCTATTCGGCCATTCTCAGATTCTTGTTTAACTCCGTGAGGTGGTCTGAGGAGAAGTAGGAAAAGCTCCTTCCCTGGCCCTGTTTCCTTCAAAGCCTCAGTCTGTGTTTGGAGGAGGGCCACTGAATCCCAACCATTCCTGCTTCAACTCGTAACTTGATGCAAGGCAGTCTCAAGGAAGTGAGATTTTACAACAAGAAAACATCCCTGACACGAGGGTCGCTGTCCGATACAGAGGTAGCCGGTCTGGAGCCCTCCAGATGTGGTCGAACTAAGACTCTTCCTCTCATCAGCCGCAACCAGTGTGGCCAATGGGCAGGGATGATGGAGGTTAGACAATACCAGGTTCCCTGTCACTGGTCCAATGGCTATTCAAAGAGCTTCCAGCTTTGGTTACTTCCTTCAATGTCTGATGTCCTGATAGGCTTTCCCCCCTGTTCCATAGGCATTTGGCCAGTCCTTCCTGCAGCCTGACATACACCTTTTTAAGCAGAACTTGTTCTATTTGGAGACTCTGAACACAAAGCAGAAGCTGTATCACAAGGTAAGCTCCCCGCTTTCCAATGTATACAACAGTATAGCCTGTATCTTGCTTACACAAAGCACTGGCAGAAGAGGGACAGTTCAGAAGGCTAGCAATTCTGGTTCTTCCTGCTTATTGCCCCCTAGTGGTCCATACACTCGGGTGCTCTCCTCGCTGGAGTTGCTGCTGCTTACGTGTTGGAAGAGCATAGGCCTGGCTTGTGTCATGAATTAAATTGGCCTGTGCAGAGAGGAATGAGAATCTCGCTCAGGCAGAACAAGGAAACTAATTCTCCTAGAACTTGGAGAGGGAAATGGGAAGAGCTTTTTTCTAATGCCTGTGTTGAATACGCTGCTCCCAAAACCACTGCCCAAAATGCCCAGTGGCGGGTGGCTTGCAGAGGATCAGGTACATTGAATGAGCATGTCAGAGACCCTGGAAAACTGGGCCCCTAGACATACTGTAGGCATTGTGACAGGACTCTTTGTCATTGTTTAATCATAGCAGATTTTACCCACATTTTCATTGTGAGTGCCACATTATCACAAGAGCTAACCATTTTAAATGTTGTGCAAGCTTGCTAGGGCAGGTGTGTTCAGCTGGTGGAGTGGTGAATGCCAAGTTGCCAGGGGTTTTCATTTACCTCTGCATCCATGGATGTGAATGGACCCTGCACTGTACCCTGGAGGTGTGGCATAATTCAGCTGCCATGAGCCACCGAAACTAGGCCTATCAGATGGTCCTGTAATGGGCAGAATAGGCTTCCACATTTGCAGAGCACCTCACAGCTTCACATCCCCCAGAGCTACTGTTTTTCTGAGCACTGCAGGAGCTTGCTGAATGCCCTTGTTCTCTTTCCCCACAGAAGATCTTCCGGACATCCATGCTTTTTCAGTTTGTGAACGTCCTGCTTCAGGTACTGGTCCATAAATCACACGACCTCTTGCAAGAGGAAATTGGCATAGCCATCTACAACATGGCCTCCGTGGACTTTGATAGCTTCTACTCGGCCTTTCTCCCGGGGTTCTTGGCCAGCTGCGATGGTGTGGATACCAATCAGAAAAACGTGCTTGGAAGGAACTTCAAAATGGACAGGGTGAGGCTGGCTTGAAGCTTTCAGGTGGGGTTGTTCTGTATGGACAGACTGACAACACACACATACCCGTGCCCCAAACAGAACTTCCTTGAACTATAACGTTTTATTATTGAATGAGAACATAAGAAGGACCCTGAAACTGAATCAGACCAAAGTGGTTCAGCATCTAGCCCAGCATCATCTTCTTACCATAGCCTGCCAGATCCCTGCAGGCAGGTTGTAGAACCCACCCTTCACGCCTAGTGAAGTTGTGGTCAGCTCCCCTCTGGCCCTCTCCCGCGATGTCTGATTTACCATCGCAAGCTCTGAATAAAGCCTCCATTGACACATTCAATGTATTTTCCTTCCCTTGGACTGTAGGGGGTAGCTCAAGAGTATTTTTCCACCCAGCCCAGGATCATTGGCTCTGACTGGCAGTGGCTTTCCAGGATCTCTGTGAAGGGTCTTTGTCCTCCACAACTACCCTGATCCTTCTTGAACGGGAGATAACCAGGGCTTGAAACCTTCTGTAGGCAAAGCATGGGCTCTTGTCACTGAGCTACAGCCCTGCCCCCTTGCTCTGATGTTGTGGTAGTAGGACCCATAGCGTAAGTTCATATGCTGTGCATGCAGAAGGCCCCCAGCATCCTCACTTTTAAAAAGGTCTTCACAGAGCAACAATTTCCAGAGTTCCATGGGCAGAGGGATTGATTGAGGAGAATTGGGGTCTCCTAACAACCCTTAGGCCCCTTAACAAGCCACAGTTCCCAGGGTCCTTTGGGGGAAGCCATGATTATTTAAGGTGATAGGTCCCATTTGCACTACACATTTTAAGAGGTCTCAAAGAGGAAGGGAAGCTCTCAGAGCAACAACTACCAGACTTTTAGAAGACATCTGAAGGCAGCCCTGTTTAGGGAAGCTTTTAATGTTTGATTGATTATTGTATTTTAATATTTTGTTGGAAGCCGCCCAGAGTGGCTGGGAAAACCCAGCCAGATGGGCGGGGTCTAAATAATAAATTATTATTATTATTATTATTATTATTATTATTATTATTATTATTATTATTATTATTATTATTATTTATTAATTATTTATGCATGCATGCATGCCTGGTTCAGGACTCTGTGCCAAACTGTGTGTCCCATCAGACTGCACCTTCTCATGGCTTCATGCAGAGAGTTTCTCCTGCCTGAAACCCTGGAAAGCTGCTGCCAGCCAGTGCAGACAGTACTGAGCAAAATGGGTCAACGGCCTGACTGTGGATATGAGGCAGCTTCGGGTGGTGTGTGTGACATTGCTTTTGTTTCAGGGCTGCTCACTACATAGGTTTCTATTTCCCGTAACAACTCGGCTCTTCCTTCATAAGACTTCATGGTGACATTTCAGGCCGTCTCATACCCACACGACCTAGTTTAAATTAGCTGAATAAAATTGTTGAAAATGGAGCCAGGAGATATTTGGAAGTGCTTGGGCAAGGACTGTGCCATTGCATTCCCTAGTGTCAACACTCCTTTGGGGCAAAGAACTGGAAGGATTGGTTAATCCTGTAGTTGTTGTCCTAACCGTTGGCTGTCTCTTCTCTCCCATGTCTCCCCACCATCCCTTTTCCAGGACCTGCCCTCATTTACGCAGAACGTGCACAGGCTGGTCAACGACCTGCGCTACTACAGACTCTGCAACGACAGTTTGCCTCCTGGGACTGTGAAGCTATAGTTCTCGGCACCGGACTCTGGGTCGAATACCTGTCGAGCGGACCTGTGCTCCTCGTGTTGCCGCTGCCTCCACTCCCCGATCTCACCAGGCCGGCTGGATGCAGAAGCACCTCCCCCTTGGGCCCCCGTGCCTGGGAGAGCTGCACGCTGTGCCCCCACCCTTGTCCATTCCCCTTCCAGCTCCCTCTCGCAGCTGAGCTGTGGCAGCTCTGTGCCTACAGGGTGCCTCAAGGCCCATCTGCAGGCCCTTCCTCTATAGCTGGATGTTTTTGTCTTAATACTGTGGCATTTGCAGATTTGCAGGTTCCGGTGACTGGTCTTGTGCATCAATCATGAGGCAGAAACGCCAAAGACTACTTCAGATGTTCCCACCTTCACATCATTCCACCTGCCTCCCTCCCCTCCTGCACCTTGCTATTGGGGAGGGGAACATCCCATCAACTTTTTGTTTTTAATTGCCTTGAAGCCTCCCCTGCCATCGGTGGGGAGACAGACGGACAGACAGACAGAGCTCTGTTTTCGTGGGGGGTTTTTTTAAAGAAAAGATTTTTCTCATCATTCCATTGTGATACTAAAATGTGCTTAATGGAAATAAAAAAAGTGCTTACTTTGTTGTTTTAGACGGGCTTGAGATCTATTTGGGTACCTTCAAGGCCTTTTGGGGAAGTCTTGGGAAGGGCATAAACTCCGGGCTTCGGACTAATTCATAGAACCGTAGAGCTGGAAGGGATCCCCAGTGGTCATCTAGTCCAACCCCCTGCAATGCAGGTGTCTCTGCTAGAGCATCCCTGACAGATGGCCATCCAGCCCCTGCTTACAACCTCCCAAGGGAGTCCATCCCACTGTCAAACAGCTCCTGCTGTTAGAAAGTTCTTCCTGGTGTTGAGTCGGAATCTCCTTTCTTGTAACTTGAAGCAATTGGTTCGAGTCCTACCTTCCAGAGCAGGAGAAAACAAGCTTGCTCCATCTTCCATGTGACAGCCCTTTGGATATTTGAAGATGGCTATCGTATCTCCTCTCAGTCTCCTCTTTGCTTGGCTAAACATACCCAATTCCCTCAGCTCTTCCTTGGTTTCCAGATCATCTTGGTTGCCCTCCTCTACACAGCTTGTCAACATCCTTTTTAAATTGTGGCGCCCAAAACTGGACACAGTTTTCCAGGTGTGGTCTGACCAAGGCAGAATAGAGCAGGACTATTACTTCCCTTGATCTGGACCCTATACATCTGTTGCCTGGAGTAGCATTAGACTTTTTTTGCTGCTGCATAACCCTGTTCACTCACGTTCAGCTTGTGCAGGTGGATCTGTGCACATTCCTGAAGAGTGATCTCTATGGGTTGCTACATGACTTTCAGGGATAGTTGATGATGCTTCTATAGGGTTTTTCATATCTGGTTAGAGCCTGCTTTTCTAAGGGACTCGTGGTGGCATTACATGGGCTACTTTTTCACAACAACCTTTTGAGGTAAGTTAGGCGAGCGACTGACCTCAGGTGGGCCCCAGTGAAGTCTAGTCTCTGCTTGCACATGAACCTAGCATCTAGTCCTACTCCCACATTTTCATTATTGCATTATGCTGACCCTTTAATATTTAGAAAAACATATCAATAACTCTTCAGATCGTATTGTATATCAATAACTGCATGAGAGTCTGCTATTGTGCTTCCCCGAATTGCAGGCACATGGTCTGAGCAGACTCGCCAGCAGAACGTCATGAACTAGCAGTCACTTGCACTCTTGCCTGTTGACCTTGTTTTCAAGAGGATGAACTGTAGAGATACCTGGAACCTCTTCAGATATCCTAGTCTTTGCTTGCCATTGTACTCTAGCTTTCTGGATCTTGCTTTCATTCAAGGTGTTTCTATACCGCTTTTGAGGCTAGCACTCCCAAAAGAGGCTTGTGTGAGAGAAGCATCAATGAAAACGTTGCATTAAAACAGAAGCTGCTGTTTAGAGGAGGCTGGATCTTCTGCTTCCACCACCACCCCTGGCCAGAATGGTTCTTCAAAATTCACTATGGCAACTATCGTCAGAGGGAGGAGCCGTGGCTGGGAGCTGGATGATGACACATTACAAACTGTGCCTACTAATAGACAGTCTTGTTTGTCTTGTTTGATTTCGGCCACAGTGACACTCCGCCTGTCCCTGGCCTGCTCCAGGGGTCAGCATCCTTGTGAAAGCATCAGTCACAATACTATGTTTACCCAGAGTGAAAGTGCATGTTTTCTCTGTCCAGATCAATGGGTCAATGGTCATAGTTTTGGAAGATGCTCAAATCTTTCTGCTAAGAGCAACTGGTTGTCCCATTTCCACAGAGCATGTACTCTTCCAATGTGAAGCTTACTTGATTTTAGGAACGTAGGGAACTCTGGTTCATTGGTCCGCCTAGCTCAATAGTATCTACACTGATGGGCATCTGCTCTCCAGGGTTTCAGATAGGTAGCCCTATCTGGAGATGCTGGGGATCGAACCTGGGACCTGCTGCATTCAAAGCAGATGGTCAGCAACAATAGTCTTTCTTCCATTATGGTGCTCAGGGTGGACTGCAGAGAGTTCCCAAGCAGTCATCTGACTAGGAACTGACCAGACCATAAGACTCATTTAGCTTCCAGCGCAGTTGCTACATCATATGCTTTCAGACGATAGCCATGGCCCGATAGCCTTCAAGCAGGCAAGCGCACTGGCTTCTTTTCCATAAACTGGGAATTGCAGTGCTTGAGGCTGCTCAGAAGTGAGCAACCCCACCACAGCTCCTCTTCATTAATGCCATTTGGATGTTTGCGCATGAGGCCCAAGAGTTGGCAGCTTGGTTCCCAGAAGCCCTTGCAGTTCGGTTGATGCTAGCTGGGTCTTTTGGGAGAGAACGTTGTGGATTCAAATCAAAGGGTTCATGGGTGAGGTGGACTTTTAAGGATGGATCTGAAAGGGGAGGCTGTGAAGAGTTCCAGGCATGAGGAGTAAGTAGCAAGGGAGTCAGGGTTGTTCCCCTGAAATGTGACCATATTTGGTCAGCTGAATGAATATTGGTAGAGTTGGAAGAGAAAGGGTGAACTGGTCTTATTTGGCAAGAAGGGGGGGCAAAACTCGGAGGAGCTTTAAAGGTCAAGAGTGGTTATCTGCCCTGGACATTGAGTCCACCTGCATTTAGTTGAACCAAATGCATGTCTAGTTTGCTCTCAAAAGCTCCTAGCATTGAAGATTCCAATGCCCCTCTGTACAACCTACTGGTGCCCTAGCGCTCATCACATGGCTCCTTCCTGGTGCCCAGTCTAAACCTGTCCATGGCATTTAAAAGGTTGATGGATCCAGGTGGCACAACACCTGGAGAATCGGAGGTTAGGATTGGGAACCAGGAGAAGAGAACTAAGCAGGGCTCGTTCAGTTGTGCAGAGAGCAGGTGGGGTAGGGGGAAAACAACCCTCTGTCCTTGATGCTTCTGCCAATATTTTTCTGGGGTCACTGTTCTGGGAGCTACGAACTTCCAGCAGGTAGAACAGCGCTGTTTGCCTTCTGAATTGGAGCCAGTTCAGGGTTGTTGGAACAACAGGGGTGGGATGGGGACAAGTATGAAGATGGTCCTAGACAACATAGCTCCTGCTTATGGAAAAAAGCACATGCGATTTTAATGCATGGTTGGCATCCAGATGACTTCTGAGCAGGGAATGGTAAATGAAATGCCCTCCCCCACCCCACTGGAGGTCTCCCATTGGGACCTCTAGGTTTTCCCAGGCTTAAGTCCAGCATTTGATTTCCCCTGCACAGATTCTCCATCTGGCTGGCAGCTGGAGCAGCGTTTGGCAACCCCTACAGGGCCTCGTTTAGCCCAGGGGCTGGTAGATGCCGGCCTGTGTTTTAGGGAAGTATTTCAGCCCATTTGGTTCAAGTCCAGGGAGAAATATACTGCTTAAAGGATGGAAAGCTAATGAAGAAGGCCCCTGGAAGGCCAGTGATGCCAACTACATAATGGTTTGTGTTGTCAATGGAAAATGGCTTGTTCTTGGACACAACCTCAGCTTAAAGGGCAAAGTTTCTCTAAAGTTTCTCTAAATTCCCCTATTTTTCCATGAGTTGCGAGTATTTGGCTGCAGCTGTATTGACAGAAGGGAGGGTGGCCCCTCTCCAAACGGGCCTCGTGTTTCCTCTTAATCTCCTCTAATTAGATGTTCTGTATATTATCTGCAAGATCGCCAACAGCACCCATGAATCCAGCCTCCCCCCCCCCCTCTGTGCATCGTAGGATGATGATCTGCTCTCAGGATGAGGGCGACACTTCTAAAGGCAGAGGTTTTTTATATATAAAAAAATCTGCACTGAATGTAGCAATTGGCCACACAGATTGTTGAGACCACAACTTGCACAAAAACCAAGTGATCCTTCAAGTCCCTCAGCAATTTTCAAGTGCTCCGTAGAGGGGGAAGCCTGTGAACTACTATTCTAATACTGTACTCCCAAGCGTGTACTGAAGTTGAGCAGTATATCTTGGTGTTATAAAGACCAATGTTAATTATTTGCTACAGGAACCCATCCCATAAACTAAGAACGTTTCGACTGTGTGAGAGGGCAACTCCCCATAGCCCATCGCTTCAACCCTTTAGTAACTTCTTGTTGCTGTTTGTTTTTATATCAGTCTTTGTCAACCTGGTGCCCTCTGGCTGTTCTGGACTAGAAATCTCAGCCACAGCCAGCGTGGGAGCTGCAGCAGGAAACACCTGGGTGGGTGCCAAATTGCTGGGGGCTGGCGTGACAGGGTGTGCTTGGTGCGGTCCCTGCTGCTAGGAGCTTACAATCTAATCCCGGGGAACGGAGGGAGGGATGGGGCAGGCAAGGTGCATCCAATTGTATCTGAAGAAGTGTGCATCCACACGAAAGCTCATACCAAGAACAAACTTAGTTGGTCTCTAAGGTGCTACTGGAAGGAATTTTTTTATTTTCTATTTTGTTTTGACTATGACAGACCAACACGGCTACCTTACCTGTAACTCCAATTGTTTCAGTGAGGTGTGCTCGCCTCTGGGACATATTTCTATTGCCTAGGTTCGGCTGTTTAGTAGCTGGGATTTATTGGGTTGATGCGTGTTGCAGCTAACGTGGAAGTATTTTAACCCCCATTCTCCCTGCGAGAACAAAGTACCCACTTAGAAGATGGTCAAATGGTCTGAGTCGGCTTCTTAAAACAACTTCATATTCCCCATTGCTGTTTCAGAAACGGCTGCTTTGCGCCCCCCCCCAAAAAAAAACACCCATTCCTGCCTAGGAGCACTCAACCAGCTTTTCCTCTCTCCCCATGCCCGCCTTCCCTGATCCTTCCTTGCCGGCGGAAGCAGCTACGGAAGGCGCCCCTAGATCAGGCGAGTGCGCCCACCCTCGTGGTCTCTCTGGTCTCCTCGCCTGGCCCGTCGGCAACTGGCGCCCCCAGCTTCCGGAGCCACCCTGTTCACGGACGAGGCGGCCGAGAGAAGCCCGCCCCCGGGGTGGGGCTGGGGGTCTCTTTAAGGGGGCCGCCCCCCTGTAACGTGATCCTCCTCGTTCCCACGCCTCTCCCCCCCCCCGGTGCCGCCTCGCTCGGCCTGGCCTGGGGGCGGACCGGCGGGTGGGGTGGGGGAGCAGCAGCCCCGCAGCCGGGCTCTCTCCCACCCCCAAGCCCTCGTCTATAAACTCGGCCGGGCCGGGCCGTCCCCCTTCTGCCGGGCGAGCCGCCATGGGCTTCCTGCAGCGCTGCGTGGGCCGGAGCTGCCGCCTGTTGCTGCCGTCGGGGCAGCGGAGCGCGGGCAGCCTCGGGGCGTTGGGGGCTCTGCCTTGCGATCGCCTCCCCGGGGGGCGGCTGTACAGCGCGGGTGAGTTGCGGCCGGGCGAAGCGCCCTCGGGGTGGGCTCATGCCTCCGCTCTTTTCCTTCAGGCGAGGGGCTGCAGAACTCGCCCGCGAAGCGCCTCCCTGCCCCGGGATGAGCGCGCAACTTGCGCCCTCGCCGCGTGGTGGCTCCGGCCGGCAAATCCGAGTCGGGCCCTTCCACCCACCCACCCGACTCTCTTCAGTCCGCAACCCTTCCCGTTCCCATAGTCCCTGACCATTGGCCGATCCGGAGTCCGGCACGGTCCTATCTCTCCATCAGGCGCTACTCCTGGAGAGACACAGCTGGGTTACACAGTTGGGTATTCCTGGAAGGAATCATAAGACTTGTACCCCTTGGCACTCTTTCTTTGCTTACCCACCCAAGCTAGTACTTGCTAGCTTGGCATGGGGGGCTGTTATGAGATCTGGCTTGGCATTTCCTTGGGCCGTGCAAACTAGAGGGGGGATGGTCTGTTCCAAGTGCATCCTAGAGTCATAGGGTTGGAAGGGACCACGAGGATCATCTAGTCCAACTCCCTGCAATTCAGGAATCTTCCTGAATTCTCCTGTTGGCACAGCTTAGCATCCTCTGGGGTGCATCCACAGGTGCCTTAGGAAGAACTGTAGTTTAAGGTGAAGTTTCCTCTGACTTGAAACTGTGAAGAGCTGGGAGTTCCAGCCCTACTATTCCATGCCCCACTTTTCCATGCCCCTGTGTTGGCTTTGACTCCCAGGGTGGTGGTCAGATGCTGCTGGTGTTCCCCTTTTTTAGCATGCAAACTAGTAAAAAAGGTAAAGGTAAAGGACCCCTGGATGGTTAATTCCAGTCAAAGGCGACTATGGGGTGCGGCACTCATCTCTCTTTCAGGCTGAGATGATTTTACTATGCAAACTACCGGTAATATCCACACACCAGGTGGGAAGAAAAGCTATCTGTGGGCAGTGATAATTCCTAAACCAGTGATGGCTAACCTTGACACCCCAGATGTTTTGGAACTACAACTCCCATCATCCCTAGCTAACAGGATCAGTGGTCAGGGATGATGGGAGTTGTAGTCCCAAAACATCTGGAGTGTCATCACTGTCCTAAACCCTCTCCTTGAGACACTGGCAAGCAGGGCTGACATTGCTAAGCCCACACGTCTGTATTTAAAGATCAGTAAAGTGGGGGGGACTCCCTTTCTTCCCCTAGATAATGAGATTGCTACATGTTAAAGGAGCTTGGTTAGAGCTGAATGAACTCTTAACTGGCCTACCGTACAGGACTGTTGTAAGGATTGCGCAGTCAGTGTATGTGACTTCCCAAGAAGGAGACACTTTAGCTTATTATAGCAAACTAGTGAATTGAAGCCCGTTGAGATAACGGGCGCCCTTGCGGGGCGGGGGGCACAGCCGCGGCTGCGCTCCTGCTGCCGCGGAGGGAGGAGGCTGAGCGCGGGGAAACCGGGGAGCCCCCCAACCCCGGATGCCCCCTTGGAGGCCGGCACCGCCGCGCGCGCCCCCAGCTCCCTCGGCGGCTCCGGCCGCGCAGGAGAAGAGCCGGGCAGGAGGGAGGGTGGGCGGGGGCGCTCACGGACGGGCAGCCTAAGGAGCCGGAGGCGCCCGGCGGTGGCGTCCGGGGCGAGGAGGTTGCGGGCCGGCGTCCTCGTCCTCCTCGTCGCCGCTGCCTCCAGGCCGGGCCGGCCGTCCTCCTGCTCCGGCGGGGCGGGGAGAGAGGAGGAGGCGGCTCTCGCTGGAGGGCGGCTGCATGCTGGCGGGAGGGGGCTTGGCCGAGGCCGGGCAGGAGGCTCCGCCAGAGATGTGCGGCCAGCGGCGGTTGCCGGTGCTTCCCCCGTGCTTTGGGCAAGCAGGGGAAGGAGGCGACGGCAGCGGCAAGGTAGCAGGCAGCAGCGGGAGGCTCGGGCAGAGGTGGGCGGGCGCCGGCGGTTGCCGCCGGTTCCCCCAAACTCCGCTGCAGGTGGGCGGGAGCAGGGGTCCTGGAGAGCTGCGCTCCAGCAACTGCAGGCCCGTCCGCTGCAGATGGGCGGCAGCAGGAGGCTGCGGGAAGCGCCGCTTTGCGCCGCTGCCCCCGCTCTTTGCTTTGCCGAGGATGTTATGTGGCAAGCAAAGAGGAAGGCGGAGGCAGCGGCAGAGCCAGCGGGAAGGTCCTGGAGGTGGTGGCCAAAGGCGGCGGCAGCGGAAAGCTGCGCTCCAGCAACGGCAGGCACAGGGCGCACGATCACCGGGCGCGTCAGCGGCCTGCGGAGGTAAGGGCAAACGGCGGCGAAAGCACTAAAGACGGCAAGCTACTGTCAGGCAAAACGGTCGCTCGCAGAATGACCGTTACAGCCAGACAGCGTGCTAAACAGCTCAAACCTGCGGGGGTGGGGAGGTATAGGCGTAACCGCCATCGCCTATTGGTCTGCACTATCCAATCCGTGTGTCAGTGGAGCGCATGCCCACTTGCGATTTCCACTGACACACGGAAAGTACGGACGGACACAGGCACTTTATTATATAGGATGCCCCAGAGGAGATTCCTGGCAGTGGCTTCCTCAGAAACTAATTAGCAGATTCATTGTGACATAAAGCTTTTGTGGACCAGTCGACCCCACTGCGTCAACTGCAGCTGCTGGGATTCCTGGCACGGAGGGCAGATTTTGCTTTAAATGTAACATCCTATCTTTAATGTAAAGGAGGTGCTTGGAGCACTTAACTGCATGATATGACTGCTAAGTATTATTAGCTTAAAAGCTGCCCATTTTTTCCCCTGCTGGCACCTGCTGCTTCTGTGCCTTGAGGCTGCAGTCCCATCCACCTGCTTTTAGGTAGGTCCCCAGTGACTAATCAGCCTGCTTGCTTTGCAGGGCTGTCACTCTCCCCCTGCATGCTATGCCCCACTGGGCATCCAAGCCTTTTTGCTGTATTCCCAAAATTTTGCTGGAGGGGGAGCATCTAGTGGAAAAGAGGGGTGAGCTTTCCATTGCCCCTCCAATAATGCTTCCTTCCTCCCTTCACTTTTAGGGATGTTCAGTTTGATTTGCCAGCCATCATGCCTACAGAACAACCCAGCATCTCTATACAGGCAAATTCTTTTAAAGAGCAAACATTGTGAAACAGCAACATTAGTTTTACAGCTTCCAGTCTACTATCTGAGGGTCAGAGTAAGCGCGACACATTTGGCTACCGCCAGAGCAAAACTGGCTGCTTTCTGTGTGTTTATCACAATTTCTACCATATTCTATTTTTTACTACTTTGGCTAAATGGAGGCAAAACTGTTGCAGAACTCATTCAGAAATAGAACAGTGTTCTAATGTATATTATCCTCAGCTGATGGCAAATTCAGCCATAGCCCTAAACAGGTGGAAATTGTAGTGAAATTTAGTGCCATCTCAAAATTAGGGAATTATGATGAATCACCTTGAGATCTGGTGCCCTGTCATCTTAAACTTAGCACTCCAAAAGGTTTGAATTGAAGCCCAGGGAAACAACCTACAGAAAACCAGGGGGGATAGGGAAGATGAAAGAGTACCCTGGCTGGCTGGCTCCTGCAACACTGAACAGGAGCACTGTACGCTGCAACTCTTTGTTGCAGTTCCCACTCATCACAGCCATGAGGGCTCCCAAGATCTCTGGCTCTAACCACCCTTTCTTTGCCCAATAGGTGTCCCTGGGCTGCAGGAACGCACGCTGATAGCCGTGAAGCCAGATGGGGTGCAGAGGAGGCTGGTGGGGGATGTGATCAAACGCTTTGAGAAACGCGGGTTCAAGCTTGTGGGTCTCAAGTTGCTCCAGGTACGCTCATTGGGTGCTGAAATGGGGGAAATCAAGGCTCGCCCTGCGCTCAGGAAACATTGGGGTAGGTTGGAGTGCTCCTTCCTGCTTCTGTAGGGATCAGCGAATAAGAGGAAAGTTATCCATGACCCATAGTCTTGCTCCGGGGTGGTGTGGGGAGGGAAGTTTTAATCCCTCCCGGTGATCTAAATGTTAATGTTGTCATCAGTCACCTTCAACAAGGTAGAAGACATGGACAGGTAGCCATTCCTCAAGGTGCACCTCTGGGGCAAGGGGTTCACGAACCCACGAAAGCAGCTACGGACCCAAAGACAATCTACCCATGCCAGCACAGGGCAGCGTGCCTCAGGGTCTCATAAGTGGGAGGCTCTGCCCATTTGAACGTCAGGTGCCCCTTTGTTTTGGCAGGCCAATGAGGGCATCCTGGCAGAACACTACCACGAACTGCGCCGAAAGCCATTCTATCACGAGCTGATCAAGTACATGACCTCGGGGCCTGTGGTTGCCATGGTAAGACAGTCTCTCTTCCCCATCCCCCATCCCCTCTCACCAATACCCAGAAGCCCATCTAGTCCAGCATCCTCTTCTCATGTTGGCCAACCAAGAGCCCCAATGGGAAGACGACAAACGGGACCTCTGAGTGCAACAGCAGTTTCCCCTCTGGTCATAGCTGTCAACCCTCCCCTTTTTTGCGGGAAACTCCCTTATTCCAATGCTGTTTCCCGCTGCTATCCCGGATTGTTGATATCCCTTAAATTTCCCGGATTCCAAAGGAAGCAGCTCCTCTCCCTCCCTGCCGGCCAGGGAGGCTCCTCAGCTGCGTTGCTCGGCTGCCAATAAGGAGTCTGAGACCGACTGGGGGCGGAGCTTGCATGCCTTGTGCAGCCAGACCCTCACGCCCCACCAGACAGCCAGCCTGCCTGCCGTCTACACGCTCGCTCTTTCACTCACCCATTTGCGCGCAGCCTCTGGAGCGCAGGGTGGCGAGGCTACTTGGTGCCATTGCACCACCCTCGTGGCATCCCTTATATTCAAATCTGAAAGTTTGAAAAAATCCCTTATTTTCAAATCTGAAAGTTGACAGCTATGCCTCTGGTGATGCACAGCAAATGGCCTTCGGAGGCGCACTGCCTCTGATAGAGGAAGGAGAACTTTTAGCTATTGTGCAGGGGCAGATCTACTGTGAAACTAACGAAGCTTAAGCTTCCGGGGCCCTAATCCCAGAGGGGTCCCAGAAGCGACTTTAGTCCATGTTGCTTACAAAATTTAGAGACTTATTGCCTTGTTTAGCTGTTAGCAGGAATGTCAGAACCACTGGTCTTTGCCCTTTTTATCTTTGGTGTCCTGTTTCAGGTCTGGGAAGGCTACAACGTTGTCAAAACCTCCAGGGCTATGGTGGGGGAGACAAATCCCACAGAAGCCAAGGCAGGCACCATCCGGGGAGACTTCAGCGTCCACGTCAGCAGGTATGAGTGGGACCAAAATAGCAGGAAATACAGGACTCTGTTTTGCACAGAGTTAGACCATGAGTCCATCTAGCTCCGTATTGTTTACACGGACTGGCAGTGGCTATCCAAGTTTTTTGGTTAGGAAGTCTCTCTCAGCTCATGCTGGGGATGGGATCTGGGATGTTCTACCTGCGAGGCAGGTGCTCTGTTACTGAGCTCTGACCAGGCCGGTCTTGACTTGCTGGTGCTTCCAGGTTCAAATTTTGACAGGAGTCTCTGGCCTGGTTACCCATGAAAAATGAAAAATGACGACTCTTTTGGTTAAGTCCCATTTGCTGGTCTGGTGAATCATTTGTTTAAGTACACTGCAGAATAGTTCCTCCTGCCATTATGTAGTTATCTGAAAGAGCCAGTATGGAAAATGAGCTTTCTGGGTCAAACGAAACCAGTGTTCAACACTGCCATGTATGAATAATAGGGGAAGGGGAAAGACTGGTGTTTATATGAACCAATCAAGATGTTGAAATGTGTTAGTTCCGACGCATCGTGTTGCGTGATTTTTCTTTGCTTTCTCACTTTTCCATTATATTACATTTCACTTTTCTATGCGTGTGCTTAAAAATCCTCTTCCCTTAGTTTGTGGTGATCTGTGTTTATTACTGTCTACATTTACAGTGGAATAAAATGGCAAAATGGCCTATGCTAGCTGGAACTACAGATTTGGGGGGGGGGGAGTGTTGTGGGAATCAAGTTTTAATTTTCCCTTGCGTTTTTTAAAATGTCCCTGCCAGCAGAAATCTAGCAAAGCAAGAGTAGACTGGGCTGAACCCTCGTTCCCCGATGTGCTCGTTCTTTCCTTGTTTTTGTTTTGAGTGAGCGTCCTAAAAGTCCTCCTTCATGCGTAAAACAGATATTATATATTAGATTGCCCCCTGGAAAGTTCCCTTTGCCTCTGGAGGTTCTGTCCACGGAAACTCTTGTTCCATCATTTTACTGCATCAGTGGCTTCTTGACTCAGCCCCAAGTAAGGATAGCTCAAGATGCTGCCTTAGGGCAGCCACACTGTAGACAGACCCAGCTGTTCCTTCTCAGGAATTCTGTAGAAATTCAAGAGTTCTTGGTCCCCCTCATCCATCTACAACTTCTTTGGGGGAAGTAGGTTGTGACTGTTAAAAGGGATATAAAATTGGGTGGGTTGTTTGTTTTTGTAGCTGTTGGATAGGACCTTAACCTATGCTATGCCCTCATTGTGAGGTTTCCCCCGTAAACAGGAACGTTGTCCACGCCAGTGACTCCCTGGAGACGGCCCAGAGAGAGATCAGCCTTTGGTTTCGCAGCAATGAGCTGATAGACTGGGATTGTTGCGATCAGAAAATCCTGTATGAACACTGAGGGCCTGGCTTGGTCCACACACCCCAGCACGGGGCCTACTACCTCTGTCCATGGACTGCCCTTCTGAAGAGATCAACGTTCCAGCCTGTGTACCGTAGGCTTTGATGGTGTGTGTTTGGAGGAGGGTGGGATTATTGCACTTCAACCACTTTGGCTTTCCTCGGGAGGGGGGAAGGAGCAGGCACCCCTTTGCACAGGCCACACCTTGCTCTCTGCCACGTGCACCACAGTGCTACTTGATTGGAGAGATTTACATCCATGGCAGAAAAGTCATGGAATACGGGTCTCACATTAAAAAAAAACCCCAAACTATTTCTACAAACCTGGTTCTTTGTGCCTGGAAATTGGAAGTCTGTGTTTGGGCCTGCCATCAACTTGTAATCCCTTTCTCTGTTTGCATCTCTACATTAATGAAGCTACCGGTAGCCATTTTGCTCGTTTTTAAGGTGATGTGTGAGTGACCACCTGATTGTGAATGGACAGCCTTGTAAGAATGCAGGAAAATACCGGTATGATTTAGGTAAAGATGGTTCTTTTGCACCTCAACACCACAGGAACTAGGTGATGATGCATTACCTAGCAGATTGCCTCACCCGATATATACCCCATTTGCCACTTCAATATGCCCAGCTGGTACAGGTTACACACATACCTGTTCTGCATTGGTAAGAAATCAATCTTTTAACATGGCAGCACCTAAACTTTGAAACTCTCTGCCTGTTGACATCAGGCAGGCATCTTTGCTGTACTCTTTCCAGCACCTGCTATAAACATTGTTTAGGTAAGGCTATCCAGACACGTAGAATGTCAACGTGTGTTTCAGTCTGGTTTTTAGCTTCTTGTCGATTGTAATTATTTAATGTTTTAAAGAGGTCTTTTTACCTTTTTTAAAAAGCTGATCATTTCATTTTATTCTTTCTGTAAAAACTGTGTTGTGGGTGTTTGTTTTTTTACAGTCAAGTTGTATATCAGCTTTATGAAATAAAAACAAGCACCACCACAAAAGGCTCCCAAACCAAAACAAAGGACACAGATTCACATGCAATTTGCATATGCTAATTAGCATGTGCACAATGGAGAAAGAAGTCCTATACTTTAAATAGAAAAGCTCTCAGCACAGTGGGGCGGACTGTGACCCTGTGTGCCTGCTTAGCCTTTTCTTCACGTGCTTAAATGTTGATTGGCACCTTCCAAGGACCTTATGGTTCTCTTTGTTATACCGGACAGTCCTTCAAACAGAAGACTGTCCTCTCTAAAGGAGGGTTTGTGGGTACCCTAGTTGTGCAGGAGAAAATTATGACATTGGCCCTAGCTGTGAGTCTTGTAACTCATTCCTATTTACATTGTCATGGGGAGAGTGAGGAAGGCAGAAATGTTGCTTCCTTGGCCTAAACACTTCTGTTTGGGTCAGAGCAATAAAGGGCACATCCCAGCAGAAAAGCACCAAGATTCCAGAGGCTTTGCTAGCTTTTGCACTAGAAAACATGGTCAAATTGCAACAGAAAAACTTGAATAAGGGCTGCTGTTTTCCCAAGCAGGAGTTTAACAGACTTAGGTGATTTTCTGTGAGCTTCCGTCTGGTGCAAGGACCAGAATGACACAAATCTTACTGAGTTTGTATTCAAGCCGACATTCCTTGCCTCATGAAAACGTTGTTTCTAAAGGCCTCCTTTGTTGGGGATCTGGCATCCTATGACATTCGCACAAGGCAAGTTGCTAGCCATGTGAAGATCTTAAAGCCTGGAGGTAGGTGAGAGGGGGCTGCCTTGTGGTTAGGGGTGAACTTTAGCAGAGATTCTGAGGGGCAGTGAACCTGGCCCAATTCTCCGGAGCAAACCATACGCTTTTGTGGGCAGAAGGTAAATAGCCGCCCAATCTTAGGCACGTTTGCTCTTTGAACTCAGCCCCACTGTCCGCAATGGGGGCTTCTTCCCATATAATGACCACAGGACTGCAATGTACACATCTCTAAAACAGTTTTGTAAAGCAACTTGAGGGCACGTAGGTTTTCCCACCGCAGGAGAGAAAACTATGCCTAAGCAATGCAAAAGATTGAAAGCTAGGGCCCACATGTAGACAGGGCAGCTTGCATGAAATGTAAATAATCTGCTCTGCTCCACTGCAACTTTCCCCTCCTAGCAACAGGACATTAGTCTGCTCTCCAGTTCTTTGGGCCCTTGAAGATGGGGAACAAGAACCTGTGTTTCAAGTTGTTTTGGTTGTCAAGCGATTAGTCTTGGAAATCTCAGCATGCTGTCTGCTCCTGTGTGGCTGCAACTGGCTATTTTTAGGGAATAACAATTCCCTTCCCTATCCAGCCAAGCAAGAGGCCTGCTCACAGTTCAAGGATGCATTCCAGCCAGGCAAAAAGCACTCAAGGGCCCAGCACAGAATCACCAGGCATGTGAGCTGAAAAGGGTTTGGGCCACATTTAGCCCCTAAGCCTGTGCTTCCACACTCCTGTCTTACTCCCACCCCCAACATGCAGAGGCTTTGGGGTAATTTGGGAATGGTTGAGGGACTTGGGTATGTTCAGCATGGAGAAGACTGAGAGGTTGGCCACCTTCAAAGATCTGAAGGGCCGTCACACAGAGGATGGAGCAGGCTTGTCTTCTGCTGCTCCAGCAGGGAGGGCCCAAACAAATTGATTCAAATGGCAAGAAGGGAAATTCCAATGACGCATTAGGAAGAACTTGCTGACAGCAAGAGCTGTCTGTGACAGTGGACTCTCCTTGGTTGAACTCCCAGGTATCCAGAAATGCAAAATGTTTTGGAAGTCCCAAATGGAGGAACAGTGCCTTCCTACCAAACAGCTCAAAGGAAACTGAGCATTTTCAGTGACCTCCAGGAGCAACTGAATGTCGTGTTTCTTGGAAAAGAAATACAGAAAGGGGCTAAGGAGGAAGAAAGATGAATTGGCCAGCTTGAATTTATAGTATCCTGGATAACTGGAGCTACAGATCCGCACTCATGTTAGCTAAGGAGACACTGCGACATTCTGTTGCAGCTCCCATTTGTGGTATAGCCCTGCCCTGAACATTTGCTGTAAAGTTACTAAAGTGGTGCTCTGAAGAGTGCCATATAAGTCCCAAGTTTTTCTTCATGCGTCCAGGGTATCTACTGCATTAGTCCACAGAAAGGTTGTCCCATTCCTAGGCCCTTCCTTCCCATTTTTGCAACATCTGTAATTAAACATCCTCCAATCTCTTCAGTTAGTTGACCGTACAGACAGGGCTGAGTTGCTCATGGAAATTTCAAGCATCAAGGGTTACACCAAAACAGACGGTTCACTCCGAGCCACAAAGATAAGCTTTTAATGTGAATAAGACTGGCAAGAGAAGAGCGTTTTACTTACATCTTTGTTACTTAGACCAATATCCCTCAAAGGCAAACAAAGGTGCTGTTAAGGATCAAACTGCTCAACTGCAAATACTAAACATAAAAACCCCACAGAGGGATGGATTCCTAATATTTTATACACTCAATACGATATGCCTTGCTGGCTTCTCACTGGGCCCTCTGACTTTCCAGAGGGTAACACATTCTAGGTCTGAGCATGCCCAGATATTACCCGTCCCAATGGCAGCTGTAGGTCTCAATCCGATTTCCCCAAAGGAAACACATCTGCTCCTTCTGCTGGCTCATTAGTTCTCCTGGTAGTCACTCACAAACACACAGAAGGCTGAGAGAACACACTCTCAACCACTCCTCTTGGGGGGGTGGGAAGAAGGTAGAATTCAGCAGTGAGAATAAAACGGAAAAGAAACTTGATTAAACATGCATTGATGAACACAATTCTGCAGCACAAAAAAAAGAAAAAAAAAGATGGGAGTTGGAGGGAAGAAGAGGCACACAGTTATACAAAGAAAAAGTCAAAAACTAGTATCCTGGACACCACTCTCTGCAGCAGCACCTTGACTGTTTTCAGCTGCTGTCAGCAGTTATTAAAAGCACCTGAAGTACATGGCTATGATTATGCCCCTCTACCTCTTTGACACACCCCTACAAGCTATGTTTCAGGTTGTCACCGCAAATGCAGTCTTGACAGCTTTGCAATCTGCTTAACAACTGCCAACAAGAATAGTGCATCTCGCTCTCCCACCCCACCCCTCTGTAACTGCAGAATAAATCTAGATGTGGGAGTTGTTTGTTTGTCCCTCAACAGGGCTCCCCATGCCAGGTCCTCATCTGCCAAATTGGTAGAGCCATTCTGTGTTGTTGTAAACGCTGCTCTTAATGGAATTGCTCTAATGTGCCTTCCGGTTTGAGGCTGCACAGTGAGGAATTCCATCCCACTGGATGGAGGACCTCTCCATCGGGCAACAACATTATTTATATCCAGTGGTATCAATACTGGCAACCTGGAAATTAGGAAGCAGACACAGAAAAAATGAAGTCCTGAAGTGCAAAATTCACACTGATGAGTTGCGTAACTTGACAAAATAATCCAATTAACATCCATTTAAATTTTAAATGCTGTGCTACTTTCACCAAGCTCTAAATACAACTACTACAACAAAAAAGAAGAAGAGATATTGTGCCATGTTGTACAGCTGTCCCAAAACAACTTTATTAAGCTAGGCTGTGGTGTAGGTTACTTTTGACCAATCTGGCTTGTTCATATTTAGCTAAGAGTCTTGGATATCAGAAACATTACATGAACCTGCCATATTTAGAAAGGGGGTTGGGGAGTACCAGCGCTGCTGAGGTTCTTTAGTATGTTATGAACTCAAGTCTGCAACAGAAAGGCAAGTGATGTTTTAACGTAGGCAGGTGGAGCATGAGTTTTTACAGCACGTTGTGATCCCGCCACCCCCCACAGCTTCTGCCTGCTTCTGCTGCATTCTGCTTAAGTCGCTAAACTGCACTGAAGACCAGCGACTGAGTTTGTTTCTTTCAATTAAAAGACAAAAGTCTCAAGTCAACAGTATAGGAAAATGTCACACTACTGGCTTTGCTACCTGCAGAAACAATAGAAATTCGGAACTACAAAAGATGTGCTGTATTCAGTTAATATAAATGAGAAAAATTTGGGCTGCGTAGAACATTTCTCAAGACTATATATACAGTACAATACAGATTGCGTCTGGAGTTCAGATCTCGCCAGCTTCCCTCTCTTCGGATCTCTTAGGGTGAGATTTGCCATTCGTGCTTTCGTGCCGCCGTTCAGAAGAGCTCTTCTCTTTCTTGTCTCTTTCCCGCGATTTCTCCCTTGAAGACTGATCTCTAGAGGATCTGGAGAGCAAACCAGAGCATACTGTGGGGCTCTAGAATGGAAAGTGTGTGTGTGTGTGTGTGTGTGTGTGTGTGTGTGTGTGTGTGTGTGTGAAAACATTTCAGACCAGAAAAGGGAACTGTGGACTTAGCCTACCAATTCTCCTTTCTGGACCATGGGCAGAAAGACAGCCCAGATGGGTGGGAAGAGCCACCCTCCAGGGTTGGTAGACATTAAATCTAGAGTCAAGGACAAGCACTAGATGCAGAGGTTCATAAGCTGAAATCTACAAGCTGCAATCAGGTTGCCCATGGAAAGACTATAGAACAGTTAACGATATCACATAACTGTAGAGATGGAAGGGACCACAAGGGTCTCCTAGTCCAACCCCCTGCAGGTGCAGGGATCTTTTGCCCAATGTGGGGTTCAAATCCACAACCCTGAGATTAACCAGTCTCATGCTCCACCAACTGAGCTATAGATATCTGTGCACAGCCCTTTTTGCTGGTAACAAAAAATGAGAAGCAATGCTATTTTGATCAAGACTAGACTGTCAAACAGGCTACGGGCCAATATTTTCATAATATGGTGCTAGTGCAGTCAACTCATCTCCCCCCCCCCCATCCCAAAATCAATCCATTGAAGAAGGGTCCTGAATGGCCTGTCCACTCTTAAGTCCAAACACAGGACAAATGCTGACCTGAGGAAAAGGCTGACAAGCTCTCTAACCAACATCACTCACAGAAACAGCATGCCCACCCCATTTGAAAGACACAGGACTATGGTTAGAAAAAGACAAATTATGCATATGCTTTGATTTCTAAAAGAAAAAATGTTTCTTAAGTGGTCTGCCAGGATCCCAGGGTATTTTCAAATGGACTGTGGAGAATATGCAATACTGAAGCCTGCTGGATCAGGTGTGCTAGGAAGCTCCCTGCAGGGAACTCTAAATGTACCAGATGACTGGGATGCACATGGTGCTTTGAATTCCCGGCTTTGAGACTTCAAAGCACTGGGCAACCTGTGGTGCCAGGTGACTTGACAGGTGTGCAGCCTCACCTACCTCTTAAATTTGCCCACAAGGTTAGATTCTGGTAAGCCAAAAAGGTTCCATGCCCCAGATCTAGGGAATGGACCACAATGGCTCACCCTAGCATGAGATCAGTCAATCAGGCTTAGCAACATAGATGAATAAACTCTGTGCAATGACTGCTGGACCCATCTGCCCAGGACCAGAGAAGTAAACAACACAAGTTTGCAAAAAAATGAATTTTGTTCAGTTATTTTGCTGTTCAACCAAACCTAGAAATTCAACAATGACATCAATATTAAACAAGGCTCTTTGCTATGCTTCTACACTGTCACAAATCTCTTCTTTGTGCTTCAGGGAGTTCCCCTGCTTCCCTCTTGGCTAGTAACCAATTTCTTTTTACAACTTATTTTTTATACATCTCTCACACATATCTACTCCTGTTTTATCCCACAGTTCATCCTATACCTAGATATTTCCTTTCTTCAACTGTGCCATACACCCTGAAGCCAGCACAATGTTTCCTGTTTCCCCCTCCCTCCCACCAAATCCCAATTTACAAAAATGCTTTACAAGTACGACTTGTTCAGCTGTGAGGGTGTTTTATTTTAAATTTATGGGTTTTTTTCTGCTTTGCTGTCTTGGGCTCCTCTGGGAGGAACAGTGGGATAGAGATTGATCCAACCAACAAACCTGACACAATGCCCATCGCTATCAGATTTGATGTGAAAACGGGGAGGTGAGATATTGCCAGCCCTTTAATTAGCAGCTCTCTTTATGGTGTGAGACTCAGCAAGTGCCCAGTGATGCTGACCCCTGATGCCAGCCCCGATTGCTACAGTCACCATCTGTGAAAACAGGAATCTTAACAGAGAGCCACTCTTGTACAGCGGTTGGCTTAGAAATGAAGTTAAGAACCCTGAGGCTGGATGAGGCCGGTGGCCCATCTACTCCAACATGTTGTTCTCACAATGGACAATCAGGTGCTTATGGGAAGCCCACCAGCAAGATGTTAGCACAACAGCCACCTTTCCCCACTTGTATTTCCAAGCAACTGGCGTTCAGACACATACTGTCTCAGACAGTGACCTGTGAACGTGATCTTGGCACCCCCATCCTACAGGAGAAGTCTCACCCACCATATGCATGTGCATACACTCTCACTCTCTATTTGTCATGCCTAATTTACTGCACCTCAGAGTCACTGTGCACCTTAAAAGTACCTCTTGTCTCACTGGAAGAATGGCAGGACATAAGTGTATGAAATAAATTAAAATTGTTACCCTGGGATAGGGACTACTGTAACTACACAAATGCTAAGCATGACAAAAGCGATCAGCTAAAGGCCCCCCCTTTAGCTTATCACTTTTGTCATGCTTAGCATTTGTGTAGTTACAGTAGTCCCTATCATCCCAGGGTAACAATTTTAATTTATTTCATACACTTATGTCCTGCATATACACAGCTGCTTATGAAAATTCAAAGCTGCAATGTGGATGCCAACTTTGTCAGATAAGAAGCAGAAGCATTCAGTCTTTATACCAAAAACCAACTAAGAATAGCTACAAATTAGGCTCTAAGCTTCTACCAAGCTGAGAAAGACAATCAGCAGCTTTATTTTACAGGGAGCTTCTCTAGAGTGGACTTGGTCAACAGAATGGGGGGGGGGGTCAATATCAGTTCTCCTACAATGCTTTTATTGTTCTATGCCACATCAACACACTATAAAGCTTATTATTTATTAATTAAATTTATTAGTCACGTTTGCCACAGCAACTCAAAACAACTTAAGAGTAGCTGAAGTGTTGGCATCTAAATGATAAACAATGCAAAAGCAGAAGATGGGAATAGCCCAAACATCCGCAAATTATTCAACTCTTTACCCAACACAGTCTCTTATGTATCATTTTACATCTTCTTGAAGCTTCAGTATCTATTGTTGAGATGTTGACTTTTTAGGGATGGCAACATATCAAAGTATGATTTCTATTTTGGAAGAAATAAAACACTTCATTTTCTTTTGAGACTTCTTGTGCCTTCTCATTTTTAATTTTTAACTGTTCCAGAAAACATGACTGATACAGTTCCTCCCCGCCAAGGGAACACTTTGAGATGGGCTATTGTACATTTGGGTTTTCTGAAGCATTCCCTTACCTGCTCTTTAGCAATAGTAATTACAGGGTCTTCCTCATTTCCTAATTGTCCAAACTTCTTTTCTTTATTGTTCATGTTCAAGACAGATTTAAAAAATGAATTTAGTATCTCAACCATGAGTCAATAATTTCCACATACCCCATTTCTAGCAAACCTACTTTCCAATATTCATTTCCCTTCATAGAGAAGAGAACTCTAAATGCTCTTCATTTCTCATGTGCTCATGTATTGTTGACATTATCAATCCAGTGAACATGGAGAACAGAGACTAGGTTTCCCCAGGCTACCTGCAGTACTGCTATGGATTATCAGCAGCTGGAAGTTACTAGGTACAGCTGTGTGTCAGGAGGCCACTTGGTTAACATGCCTGCATGCAGTAGATCTGAACTGAAGTGCTTCCTGTTAAGCTTCTTCTAGAATCAGAACTACAGTATTTTTAAAGTAGTAGAATCCAGTTAACTATGTGGCAGAGCAATTCGGAAGCATTTAAAGCAAATCTGGGAGCACTTCTGGCCATGCAGCATGTTACTGCCCCTGTTCACATCAAGCCTACCTCCCTAATAGTAATCCTGGGTTATTGTTTACCCTCAAAGCAATTAAACCACAGTGTGCCAGGCCACCAAAACCTACACAGCACCTGAGAGATCAGCACTAGTGATTTGGGCCTCTCTCAAGTAGAAATGTATGTGCCTGTCTCAAATCCAGTAGATCTTACCATTCCAAACGAACATTCTGGGTCTGAGAGAATTCTCTCTACTACTTACAGAGGAACTAGTATGCTTTTGAGCAGATGCAAGTGTTGCAAAGAAGTAGGGAAGGCTTTTCTGGTGATGTGCAAAGTCGCCCTTGCAGGTCTAGCCTATGAGAAATCCAGTGAGCCCCAAATGGCTTTTGGAGCTCATCAACAACATCTACACACCCTACCTTCTAGGATGACAATGGCACATGCCTTCAACTTCCTTCCCTGCTTATTTGTATCACGTGAACCAGCTCTCTTCAACCCCACCCCATGGCAGCCTTGGGAAGCAGTTCATTGACTTTTGAACCAATCCCTATTTTCTCACTGTTTCTCCAATCGTGAGCTGAACTCCGTTTCTCATGGCTAAACTACAAGTCAAAAAGCCTTTCCCCAAGAGGTTGCAAAAGCCAAGCCTACTTGTGTTTTGAACTCCTGTCTCTGGATCCCCGCCGGTGGCCTCGGCTATGGCTGCCGGAACGGCTGCGATGGCGCCTGTGCCTCTCTCGTTCCCGGGACTTGGAGCGGGACTTTCGCTTCTCACGGGAAATGGACCTCGAACGTCTTCGCTTCCGCTCTCGAGAGCGAGACCTGCAAGAACCAGGAACAAGCAGTATAAAACCCAGATATATAGAGAATTTGACATGAACAGCTGCTGGATTTCCCCCACTGGTGCATTGGCAAAGAAATTCAATTTCAAGTTATTACATTCAGGATTCTTCCTTCATTTTATCCTCACAAGAAGCCTGTTAGGTAGGTTACGGCTGAGAAAGTGACTTGCTCAATGCCACCCAATGAGTTTAGTGACGGGCAGGGAAGAAATTGAACATGAGCTAATACTGTTAAGTCTGACCAGTATTGTAGGACTGCAACATCCTACATAAAAACATGCTTGTCTTAATGCATAAATGGTAAAGACATACCTCGCAGAACACCAATAGCTTCAAGGCTTTCTCAACCCCTTATGCTGTCCAGAACATTAAGCAATGTCTGATTTGCCAATCACATTTAAGATTAATAAACAGCTAAAATGCTTCTATATAAGAGTGACTCATTGATTAAGCATTAATTCCAGTAATTTTAGGACCTTGTATGCTTCCTAACACAATAGCATTCAGTACTTTCATTTCACTCACTGTCCTATAACATCTCTTGATGACTTAATACATGTGGATTAATCCTTTGTGCATTTAGTTCAAGCAAGCTACTACTTGGATTAAGTTGAGCTCTTTTATATTTCCCTACTGCAGAACAGGAACAGTTTATTCCTCTTCTGCACATTTAGTACTCCCTCAGTTTCCAGTTCCTCCAGAGCACCATGCTGAAAAGGCAGCCTTTACATCACCTCTGCCCAGATTATGCACTTCTTCCCCAAGAGCCTGGGCACTTCCTGGTTGAGGAAGATGCAAAGCTTCCATTTCAGATGTGACCATGTGGAGAAGAAGGAGGTGGTGTTTTGTGCTCCTGAACAGCTACAGTATATCCAAGGCAATTCTCTGCAAAGATGTATTGGTCATTCTTCCACTTTTACTCTCAGCCACAAGGAGCATATTCTCCCAGGGTCTCAGCAGCTACAATGGTTTCCTACAAAAATCCAGGCAAAATTAAAGGGGGTTGGCTTTCTCTCAGAGTCTAAATGGCTTTGGCTCAACATGAGACCACCCTCTTGAGACTGCCAACCTAACATCCATACAGGAAGAATGGATGCATGAAAAGGCCTTTAAGTATGTATTGAAAATGCTGCAAAGACTTTGTTAAGGCAAGTCTCTTAGCAAGTGGAGCAATCCAATATTTTAAACCTTTCAAATAATTGTGGTTTACCCATCCTAAATACACTTCCTTGAAACCACAGTAGGGACTGGTCAAGCAAGCAATTGCTACAAACTGGAAAAGGCACTGGGGTTTTTCCTCCTCTGGTCCAATGCTCAAACAGTATGGCAGAAAGAGAAAGCACTGCAAAGGGATGCCAGTCACCTTACCCAGAATGATGAACCATCATTACCAACTTAAAGCACTCACCTTCTGCGATCTCTGTTTCTGGATCCAGACCTAGCAAAAAGCAACATTTTTTTCAGGTAAGTTAATGATTGACAGAGTTATGGGAATCTTTCAAAGGGACAAATATTCTTTTAGAGCAAAATAACACTTAGAAAAAGAATTCTAAACCTCAGGAATTAAAGGCCATGGATGATAAATATGTTAAAGCTGAATCAGAAAAATGGCTATGAAACAATTACATAGGGTAGCTATTTGATAAAGCAAGGCAGGTTTAATCACCTTTTTCAGGGCAAAAACCCTAGCCGTTCGGACAGTTGTGTCATTTGCTGCTTGCCTGCAGGGCCTGCTAGTTTTCCCCAAGCAGCAACATGCCCATTTCTCCCTCTCTGCCCCATTCCAAAGCCCACACCTGGCAACATCTTCTCCTGACTTGAGGGGAAGCAACCAGAATATATGGCCCTGATGTGCCATGCACATCACAATCCAAGTGTGACTAATGCCTGCTCTTTGCCATCTTCACACAGCAGCACAAGCACCCTTAAGCCACAGCACCACAACCTTCCGCTGCAAATACTTCCTAGAGTTCACTCACCGTTGACCCGTTCTCTCCTCTCGCTCTCTTTCTTCTCTCCTTCTCAACCGGTCCTGATTCCTCTTCTCCTGTTTCTCTGCCACAGTTTTCTACGATAAAGATAGCAAAACTTGTTAAACGTGGCTGCGTACTACAACACAAGTCTGACAAAAAAACACAAGTTAATTCATCCTCTACCAGGATGGTTCTGCAATGGCTTGAGCACGAGATGGACGATGCTCCAAGTGCACAAGAGCATATTGTTCATGTAACCACATTTCACAGGAGTCATGAAACAGGGCTACAATCCCCCCTCAGGGCATCTGTACAGCAGAGATTGAACCATGGCCTTCTGCATCCAAAGCAGCTGCCCCACACCAGAGTTCTCACCCGCAACTGGTCCAGCTTCTCACGAATCTGAATGAAGCCCAAGTGCAATTTGCCTCCAAAGTGATCAGCAAGTCGGCGATCGTTATCATGGAGACCAAGATATGCAGAGCAGACCTCACAGACACGCAGCTTCTGTTGCTGGAAACTGGATGCAGGCATAGAATTACGGTATTCCTCCTATGGAAGATCAAACAGGTAAGTATCAATACTTCCAGTGTTTATCTCTTATGCTTTCATCTCTCCACCCTAAACAATTTCTCCCAGCTTATTAACACTGTACTCCTATCCGACGGACGCGGGTGGCGCTGTGGTAAACCACTGAGCCTAGGGCTTGCCGATCGGAAGGTCGGCGGTTTGAATCCCCACGACGGGGTGAACTCCCGTTGCTTGGTCCCAGCTCCTGCCAACCTAGCAGTTCGAAAGCACGTTAAAGTGCAAGTAGATAAATAGGTACTGCTCCAGCGGGAAGATAAACGGTGTTTCCATGCACTGCTCTTGTTTCACCAGAAGCGGCTTAGTCATGCTGGCCACATGACCCGTAAAAACTGTCTGCGGACAAACATCGGCTCCGTTGGCCAGTAAAGCGAGATGAGCGCCGCAACCCCAGAGCCGTTCACGACTGGACTTAACTGTCAGGGGTCCTTTACCTTTACCTTTTTACCTACCCCAATATACTAGAAATAGTAGCCACTATCTGACCTACAGCTCAGTTCATCCTGCACATATTGTGTTAGGATGCTAACACACCTTTACATATGAAGTCACGAGGAAATGTTCGGAAATACTCAGAAGCTGCCATTTCAAGCAAGAAAGACAGTAATTAGTCATCAGTATTTCTTCACCTAGTTTTGCTTTGAGACAACTCCACATTTTGCTTTAGTATGGTGCATTTTTGCAGCTAAAGCAGACTAAATAAAAAACATATTGTAACTTTTGTACAGAACATTATCAATAAGAAGAGAGCAAAGCAAACCTCTGCTTCTTTCTTTTTTGCTCGGACTTTCTCGACTTCCATCAGTATCTTCTGAGATTCATCCACATTCCCTTCAGCCCCCAGCTGCTCGGCTTTAGCCAGAAGTTTGCCAATGTCTTCATTTAGTTCATGCACCTTTTCTGCCTGGAGAGGAGAGATGGTGTTTAGTGATCAAGGGAGTCGATTGCATCTTTGGCATCTGACTTTGGCAAGGGGACAAAAGGAATTTAATGGCCCCTCCAGCTGTTTGGGGACTACAATTATCCATCATCCCTGACCACTGGTCCTGTTAGCTAGGGATGATGGGAGTTGTAGTCGCAAAACAGCTGGAGGGCCAAGTTTGGCCATAACTGGTCTAAGGGAAAAGTTCTTGTGTGAAAGATTCAAGGGAAAATGGGGAATGGGGTATTTCCTTCTAATGCAGTAAACTGGCTTAAGCCCGTTTCCTTTGGCTTTGCAATGCATTTCAAGCTGCCTTGAGTACCTTTTGGTAGAAAGGCAGAACAAATACTGAAACAAAAATGAACCACTGCTTATTTAATTGTTTATTAATCTGGAAGGCAAATGCCTCATCCAAGTAATCCTTTAAGGTAAGCTAACTCTATCCTTGGGGCTGATAGTGAATTTGTGATTGCAGTATCATTGCAGCACCAGCCTTCTTTACTCTGACCTTTGAATTTTCTTGACCCACCCCATCCTTGTGATTTCAATGTTTTAAACTGTTTTTAATACTGTGTTTTAAATTGATGTAACCCGCCCTGGGATCTTACAGTGAAGGGCAGTTAAAAAAACCTAAGGGCTGGTGGGGGAGGGACAGAACAAAGCCCAGCAAAGAAACCAAGGCAGCTGCTAAAGGACAGCAGCCTCCACCACCTCCTCTGCAGCACAGAAATGCAGATGCTCCTGCAGGTCTCTGATCCTCCTTTTCCAGCCCCCATCAGGCTAGTAATATTTATTTATTACCTGCTGGTAAGTGTTGTGGGCTTATTTATAAGGCTAGGGAAATTGTATCACACCTTGACATGAGCTTCAAGGCAGCTGGAACTAAGGACCACCCAAGTTAAAGAGCTCATGCATTTAGCCTTTATGGTAGGACCAGCTTCTCACATAGATGCCAACTGAACTGTCTGGGAACATCTGGGGATGCAGCATTGCTGAAGCTGGGCAGGTATGACTCTAATTGGACCAGTAAATCAGAGGAGACTGGGAGCCCCATGTAACAGGAGAATAGGATGGCAACTGCTGATACAGCCTTTGAGAAAGGAGGCTGCCACACATGATTTCATAGAATCATAGAGTTGGAAGAGACCACAAGGGCCATCCAGTCCAACCCCCTGCCAAGCAGGAAACACCATCAAAGCATTCCTGACAGGTGGCTGTCAAGCCTCTGCTTAAAGACCTCCAAAGAAGGAGACTCCACCACCCTCCTTGGCAGCAAATTCCACTGTCGAACAGCTCTTACTGTCAAGAAATTCTTCCTAATGTTTAGGTGGAATCTTCTTTCTTGTAGTTTGAATCCATTGCTCCGTGTCCGCTTCTCTGGAGCAGCAGAAAACAACCTTTCTCCCTCCTCTATATGACATCCTTTTATATATTTGAACATGGCTATCATATCACCCCTTAACCTTCTCTTCTCCAGGCTAAACATACCCAGCTCCCTAAGCCGTTCCTCATAAGGCATCGTTTCCAGGCTTTTGACCATTTTGGTTGCCCTCCTCTGGACATGTTCCAGCTTGTCAATATCCTTCTTGAACTGTGGTGCCCAGAACTGGACACAGTATTCCAGGTGAGGTCTGACCAGAGCGGAATACAGTGGTACTATTACTTCCCTTGATCTAGATGCTATACTCCTATTGATGCAGCCCAGAATTGCATTGGCTTTTTTAGCTGCTGCATCACACTGTTGACTCATGTCAAGTTTGTGGTCTACCAAGACTCCTAGATCCTTTTCACTTGTACTGCTCTCAAGCCAGGTATCACCCATCCTGTATTTGTGCCTTTCATTTTTTTTGCCCAAGTGTAGTACTTTACATTTCTCCCTGTTAAAATTCATCCTGTTTGCCTTGGCCCAGTTCTCTAATCTGTTAAGGTCATTTTGAAGTGTGATCCTGTCCTCTGGGGTATTAGCCACCCCTCCCAATTTGGTGTCATCTGCAAACTTGATCAGGATGCCCTCAAGCCCATCATCCAAGTCATTGATAAAGATGTTGAATAAGACTGGGCCCAAGACAGAACCCTGTGGCACCCCACTAGTCACTTCTCTCCAGGATGAAGAGGAGCCATTGATGAGCACCCTTTGGGTTCGGTCAGTCAGCCAGTTACAAATCCAATGAATGGTAGCATTGTCTAGCCCGCATTTTACCAGCTTCTTTACAAGAATATCATGGGGCACCTTGTCAAAGGCCTTGCTGAAATCAAGATAGGCTACATCCACAGTGTTCCCTTCGTCTACCAGGCTTGTAATTCTGTCAAAAAATGAGATCAGATTTCGCCCGACTGAAGTACCTTTGCAGCCACTTCAGCACTGATCTCCTCCTGTGTTTCTGCAAGTCGTTTCTTTGCCAGTTCAGTTCTTCTGTCACACTCAGCAATGAAGGATTCCAAGTGGTCCATTGCCTACAGATGTATGAATAAACAAAGCTGACACACATGTAGGAAGGGTGTACACACAGAACGTTACTTCAATATTCTTTTCCCTGTTGGAAGAGATCCCTGCTAAACATGCCCCAAGATGAACACGGTCCTCTTGTTGCCTACTTCAGGGTATTTCAGATCAAAATTTATAGCAACAGTAAGGGGCAGATGAAAGCAACTGATGGTGAGGTGGGAACAAGAGATGTTTCTTCAGGATAAAAGCAGAGGTGTGTTTAGAAAACCCATTTCTTCAGAGCACAAAGCAATATCCTAATGCTGTTGTGCTACATCAAATTATTAAACCCTAGCAGTGATGTTAGTTTGTTTAGTTTTATATAACAAACACTAAAAATGGCAAAATTGCAATAAAGACATTTTTAGGTAGAAGTTTAAAATAACTGAAATACTATTTACGCTGCTCTTATAATAGAATTCATAGGTACAACAGATATATTAAGCTGGATTCCTCAGAAGAAAGAGGATAGGGCCACTCTGCTCAGTTAAGCATGTACTGGATAGGACTGATGGGAGTTGTAGTCCAGGTCATCTGGAGGGCACCTGGTTGGCAAAGGCTGTTTTAAAGCAGTGTTTCCCAACCTTTGGTTTCCAGCGGTTTTCGGACTACAATTCCCATCACCCCTGACCGCTAGTCTTGCTAGCTACCGGTAGTGATGATGGGAGTAGTAGTCCAAAAACAGCTGGAGACCCAAGGTTGGGAAACACTGCTTTAAAGAGCTACAAGCTAGATTTAGTTCAGTGGTATTGATTACATGACCAGTGGGCTCTACTCTGATCTCATAGTGCAGGCCTCAGTGACTGCACCTGTTTCGGGCAGAGCAGCAACACACCACATTATCAGTAATAATAATATAAGCCTATAAAAATAAACACTACGTGGTCTGAAAATTAACCTGCAATAGTTTTAAGGGCTTGTTGCATTGGGATTATTTGGTGCCAGTGCCCAGCATGACAACTTTGCTCTGAAGAGAAACCCTAGACACTTTGTGTCTAGTAACAAACTGCTCATTAAAATCTAGAGTGCAATGTTCTAAGTCTCTGTCTGACAACCACTAGTTGTAACTCTGAATAGTTCAGAAATCACTCAGTGTTTTGTGAATGGTATAGAAAACTTCTGCTAACCTTTGCAGGAAGCTTACAAAGGAAAATGTCACAAGATTAGCGAGAATATCAGACTTACTGTTGCCCAATCTGATACCAGCATTTCATTACCAGAAAAAAACACAAAGCACTTACGTCCAACTCAAAGAACAGGTCCCTCTCTTTACTTGCAATTTCATAATCTGCTCTTAGTGCCAAATCATGAATTTTTGTACACTCTCCAAGGTCCATGCGCTGTTGAGAAGGGGGAAAAGAAGACAAAACAACCTGAGATCTTTACATTCATGCGAAAATATGGTTAGGCTTAGAGGAATGCATGTGCCAGGTTTGGAAAAGTGAAAAAAGTAACCCTACCTTATACATGCTCATTTTGAGTCAGATGACATTAATATATATGGGTTGTATCCAACTAAGTTTTACTTAAAAGTATACCGGTACATCATAATTAATGAAAGTTAATGCATGCCAATTCAAAAATTCTGGTATTTCAAATACAAGGCTGAATTATATTCTGCTATATGTATTAATGCTCTGTGTATTTTTTGTTGAATAAAAGGTTGAGTTATTTGCTGATCCACATTTTATATGAAATTATCACAAATAAAAGGGACACACATTATTAACAGAAAATCTTACTGCTTTTCCTTATGTCCCCTTTCACATCAGCTGACTGGATATATTTGAATTCTGCTGCCCAGGTAACTAACTACTTGACTGCTGCCCATAACAGATGAGATTAAGGGCTCAATTTAGCTACCTCAATTTCATAACCAGAACACATAAGTGTTCATGTAGAGTTTTTCATAATGTTTAAGTAACATCACACAGAATTCCACTGTACTCCAAAGTATTATGATCCTGATTATTAGAGAAACGGGATGTTGCCAGCTTGACAACACGGGTTTTTGAGTTTGTACACATAGCTACACAGAATGTTTCCACACAGGATTTAACTGTTAAACCATATATTCTGTAGCACCATCAGGAAGGGTACTTACCGTTCCTGCTAAAATATCATGAGGGCAACAGTCCAGAAGGTGGCTCTTGCAGACTCGTTCATCTGTGAACTTCACCCTTTGCCTCGTTTCATCTCCTGAAATTCATGTTTGATTATAAATATGAAAAAAAACATTTAAAATGCTAAGCAAGGTAAGCTGTGGTCAGTTTCTATTGTGCCTCATTATGCAGATAAAAATACTTCACGAACCCCAGAACTGCTTGAAGAACTACAAAGGCATTAATTCGCAGAATATTCATTTTTCTTTCACAGCCGAGAATCGAAGCAAGTATAGCATTTAATGTCACATGCACCACTTACTAAGAATGGTGCTGACCACAAGAATGCCCGTAGCCAGACATCTATGTAAAAAGACAGTAGAGTCAGCCGAGGATCCAGACCACAAAGAGTTTTCTTCTGCATGGAGAAGGGTCTGGAGATCTCAAAACCTGTGCTCTCTGAACACCATGAACAAGACAGATCAACACCTGGGAATTTTAATAAGCAGCCATTTATTAATTCACTGTCTTTTCAGTTAATGCTGCTGCCTTGTACTATTAACAAGCAATGAGGTGCCACAGGGCCACCATACATATTTTGGTGTTGACCTGAAGAGTATGATCTGTTTTGTCCCTCCCCCTGCCCGCCCTCAGAAAACATTTTTACATTTGGGAGCCACTTAAAAACAAGCAAAACCAACCAAAAAAAGAGGGAAGTTAGTTAATACACACTGCGAGCTCCAACATATACTATACCCATCTGCCTTCTTCAAGACCTCAGCTGCAGAATTTTTATGCCCGCTGTTGAAAAGTTTTAAAGGAAAAGTTTTCTTGCCCACACCTGCAGTAAGGAAGTCAGGGGAATGATACATAAAAAGTAAAGGCAAAGTGGTAATGGTATGTGACAATTGTTTTTTAAAAGCTAGTCTGTGTATGACTATAGATCAGGATTCGCAAGCATCCAGGATTAATGTTGTGTCTACTAAAAATGTATTTTTCCCTTTTTTTCTTTCTTTTCTAAGCTACACTTTTAAAGTTACTTGTGAAAAAAGCAGCAAACACTTTTTTTGTTATAACAGCTTTAAAAATTGGTTGTGACTCACGGCTCGATGAACATGAGGCTTTTCTGCAACTCCCTTGCAGATTGATGTAGGCAGGCAAAGATACACTGAACCTTTATAAATAAAATAGAGGGGCCACAATTGTTCAGTTTGTATGAAATAAAATTATGGGAAGCAATTCAAAAGCAACTCAAATACACAAAGAAAGAACGAGCACTTATTCATTTACGAAACAAAGTGCAAAAAGTTATCTGCAGAGTTCTGCAAATGTGCCAGATAGTTGCCGATTCAAGTAAGGAAGCAGATACAAACCTTGACAGGAATGCACAGCTTTTCAAGGGGATGTCCTGGGGCTAGCACTAAAGTCCCGTTTCCATACAGAACAGGCCTACCTTCGTGCTTTTATTCACGAAGCATTACCTCTACAGGCGAGTCTACAAAAGAAAAGCCTCACCACATAAGACCAGAAAAAGTCAGGCTTTCAGCTCATGATACAGAGCTAAAACCAACAAATCTGGCATTTAAAGCCTTACGTTTCAGGCAGCTTTAAGTGTCCGAGTTATAGGAATTAATGTAATATGTATTCCTTGCCAATGCTTTCCAAGAGTGCTCTCGAAATGTACTGAACACACTAGATCCTAAGTTACTCTAAAACACCTGATTGTTTCCCTTATACCATCTGTAGCAGTGTTTTAGGCTACTGAGCAGATGTTTCCAGGAATTAGATGTTATGTCAAGAACTATGCCACCAGCTTTGGTGGGCATTTGGACTGGCACACCTTGAAGGCATGATAATGCAGGTGCTGGGGACTCGGCCACCCTGCTTAGGCACCTTCGTCCAAGCGCTGTGCTTGGTGACTCTCACCACCCACATTGCCATGACCATCAATCACTACACTGGCCAACTTGCCACACAGCCAAACTTTAAACTGGCCTGACAGGTTTGACTTCCGGCCGGCTAGCACCCAGCTGTCTTTTACTATAAACTCTCCATATGGCTCAGCAGTAACATTGGCTCAGGCCAATGCTCCCATCTATTCCTTCAAACATCCAGTTTCCAAACTGCCCCTTGGCAAACCTACAAGGAGGCCATAAAGGCAGGGAGCCCTCGCCCCACCCTAAAACATACACAAGCACTTCTGGTATTAAGAGGTAGACTTCTGCTGGACTTGGAAGCTCCACTTACCTATCCTGGCTAACTGAAAGAAGCAATTCAAAGTTGCTCCTCATTTCAGATGCCCATCAGCCAAAAAACATCCTTCTTATCCCCGTATCATATAATCCTAGGATAATCCCAATGCTCCTCTCTTACAAATATGAGCAGGGAGGGGCTTTTCCTAGCAGGGTACAACGCAAAGGCTCAAAGCCAAGGACGTGTGAAATAAAACGCGCGTGGCGATGGGGATTGGGAGGGGCGGTCGGGCAAGAGCACCTCTGAGCATATGCTGAGCGCTCACTCATCCCTGGCCTCGCAGAAACCGGACCCCTCAAACCTTATGGATTTATTAAGAAGAGAAAGAGCCGCTGCCTCTTTCAGGGGATGGAAAGCCTCAGTTTGCCGGCAGGGGAAGCGAGGCCCTGCTCTGGGTGGGCCTCTGAGGCGAGGCCCCGCCGATGGACACCGGAGGCGGCGGCGGCGGCGGCGAGAGGTGGGTCGCCTCCTCAGCCACGGCGGCGCCCCGCCACTGCAGGGGCCCCCAAAGGCTCTGTCCGCGCCAGGCCCGAGGCGCTCGCTCGCTCGCTTCCTTCCTGCAGGCCCCCGCCTCGCCCGCCCCAACTCACCGTCCCGGGCCGTGCCCATCAGCTGGTCGAGCAGCGCCCGCATCTGGGCCTGGGCCGACATGGCGGCGGCGGTGGCGGCTCCGAGGTGAGCGGAGAGCGCGGCGGAGGGGAAGGGGGGGCTGGCGTCTCCTTGGAAACCAGGGGAGCGCGGCGGGGTGGGGGGGTGGAACAACGGCGCGAGCCCAGGCCGCGGAGACCGACCCTAGCGCGGCCTCTCACTACAGCCTGCGCAGGGCACGATGGGAAGAGGGGGGAGGGGGAAACCGAGGCGGAGGCCGCCGCCGTCTTATTCGCTTTCCTCCTCCAACCGCTGTCGCGAAAGGCACTCTGGGGGTTGTAGTCCGAGACGAGCCGGAGCCCGCAGTGCACGCTGGTTGCTGCAGTTCGCTTCTGAGCGGAGCCTGGCCTCGCCGTCAGGTCGCTTTGGCCTGTTGGTTTTGTTTATATCTTCAATGTTTTTGATTTTTGTTGGTATTTTTAATATGAACATGTTATATTTATATTTTTGTGTATTTATTTTTTAAATCTATATCCTGGCCTTCTTCCCAAAGGACTGTTTTGTGCAGACTGCTTAGATTTTTTTTTTATGATTAACCTGCATACGTACAAATCAGGTCCAAGTAAAGTAAATAATGTTCATTTTAAACATACGGGGCAGTGCACTCCGAGATTTGAACACAAGGCCTCGTTGCACCTTGTCGACTTAAAGGAAAGTCCCTGTATAAGATAATCAATCAATCATTTATTTATTGTACTGTATTTGACTAAAAGCAATTGCAAATCCAGTTACAGAACCAGCAAGTTCAATAAAACGTATTAAGAAAGACCCAGAAATAAACAACCATTTGCAATAAATCAAATTAATGAATCCCCTACACAATCTATTCTATAGCATTGTCTTTTATGTGACTAACAGGGATACTTTTAGCGGCTTACAAGGCTATCATGCATTCATTCTGCCAGGGTCAAAACAAAATAAAAAATTAAAAAAATCCTTCCAGTAGCACCTTAGAGACCAACTAAGTTTTGTTTTTGTTTGATTTCAGACTGGACATCTTACCAGGACTTCCCCTGCCCCCCTCCTCTCTGTAACAGGACACGTCTCCTACTTAACAGAAGGCAGTCATTTTATTTGAAGGGCAAATCGGAGGACAACCCTCTGGTGGGTCCGTACACCATACAAGGCAAAAATGAGAAAGAAATGGCTCCTGCAATACATGTTTGGATTAAGGGTGAGGCAGGGTCTGAAAAGGACTGCTGGTCAACTTGAAGGCATCCTCTATGAATAAGATAGAAGAACCACTAGAGGGGAGAGCAGGAGGCATTTTGAATTTGCAAGCTCCTGGGCAATAGACTGAATAGGCACCGTGGTCTCGTGGGTGGCTATAGGGTCCCCCACTATGGCAAGGTGTATTGTATATCTAGTTACATTGCTTCCATGGTAATTGTATCTAAAGTTGCATCTGTACATATATGGTAAATCAGCATATACACTTGCAAATTGGCATCCTCTTTTTCGATGAAGCGTTTAGCATTTCTCTTCAATGCAGAAGTGGTCTCCCTACTTGTGAACGCAGGTAGCAAAACACTTCCAAATGTGCCAAACCTTCTCTTTGTGAGTATTTTAAAAGATTGTAATTGAATTTGGGGCATGCTTCATTCCCCTTCTCTCCCCACCGCTCCACCCCCCCCTTAACCTGGGCTTGATGAACTGCATCGAGCTGTAGCAGCATCTCAGACAGCACAGGTGACAGTAATCCAGGGATGTGCATCTCTGCTTCTAGACAGCAGAGGGCATTGACGCCCATATTCCATTCTGGACACGTCAACAGCCTCTTTCTGCGAAAGAAAAATGAACAGAAGAAAGAACAGAGTGACTTGTAGCATCTTAAAGACTAAGGATGGCACAAGCGTCCATGCGGCACCTTGGAGATTTATTGCAGCACAAGCTTTTGCCGTCTGAGAGCCCACTTCACCAGACAGAAGTGCTATCCTCAGTTGGCTTCCGTTTATCAGTCTACCTATCTATCTCCTTTGAAATCTTACTGTTATGGTGGCTTTGAGTGGCCTGGAGACCAACATATTCTGCCAATGATTTCTCTATGTTGCCATTTTTAGTACTGGATTTATGTCACTTGATTCTATTGCACAGTAGATGGCATTTTTGTCTTACACAAGCAGCTAAAAGGCTTTGTTGACAGGCAATGAAATTTTATTTCTTTGTCTGTTTAAAAGCATTTCTAAGCCAATTATTTTTTTTAAAAAGACACTCCTAAGCGATATACAAAAACACGTTAAAACAGTACCATACAAACAGGGATGCAAGCATAAAAAAACAGCCAGACACTATTATGAAAGCAGATAAAGAAAGGCATTTAGTACAGGCATTGCCCATTTTGCATGCATCCAATTGAGGTGCAACCACTGATGTATGGGTCCTTTTGAACCCGGAAGAGGGCAGAATGGGGGTGGGTGGGTGGGGGTTTATGTGAGCTCTGCCAACATTCACATGGGGCAGGAATGGAACCCCCACACAAAATGGTTGCCACCTGTAATCACAAGGTCCAACCTTATGGGTCAAAGAAAGCCTGGGCAAAAAGGTAGATCAAACAACTGACAGATGATGACTCCTACTTAGCAGTCAATTACCAAACTGCCCTGGCTATTCCAGCCATTGAATCTGAACTGGTTCATACAGCCTATAACCCCCCACCCCTGCCCCACAAAGGCGCATAACACTATGTTAGTATAAATCATGATGGAGGACATATAAGTGAAAAACACACACACACACACACACACACACACACACACAGTGTGTGTGTGAATAGGTCCTAAAACTGCATTGTGCCATCAGTGGGTATGGAGACAAGAGTTGGTATCTTGGTTTATTGGAGAGCTTAGTTCTGGTTTTGCCAGAATGGGCCATTGTTGCTGGTTCAAGATGGGACAGGGATGGGAGCTGCCTGTTATCTGAGGAATGGTCTACCATTCAAGGAGCGCATGAGATACTTCTCACCCAAGGAGTGGGTATGATTGTTCGGAATGGGCTCCAAATCGTTAATGATACCTTAGGATTAGTTTTAGCTAGTGCTGTGCCGAAAAACCGTCTGTGCCACCACCACCACTCCAACCATTCTCTGTCAATTAATGACCAACAAACCTCCAAAGCATGAAAAATTGCACGTGAAAATTGTCAAAGGGGAGAGAAAATTTAAGTGAAATGTCCATGAATTAGGTGTAGGGCTTTTGTTCGGCTTTCCTTCCATTTTGGGGCGGCTGAGGAGTGTTTGGGAGCGTGCTTTCTTTTCTTTTTCCAGAAGAGCACTTTCAATGTTATTTATTTATTTTATTTTATTTAAGTGCCTGTAATCCAGACTTCCATAAAAGTATATCACGGTGGTTTACAACATACAAGATTATGATAAAAAAAACCAGTAAAAGTATCTGTTAAAAACCCCCAACAACAGTAAAAACGTCAAGAAACCTTCAGTAAATACTGATGTGCTAAACAGAAAAACGATTGTATTGTGAAGGCCTGCCTAAGCAATACAGTTTTCAGATGACACCCGAGAGATGGCATTCCTGCTAAACCTCTAGAGGCAGGGAGTTCCACAGGGCAGGACCTGCCACAATAAAGGCTCAGTCCCTAGTCAAGGCCAACCAAAACGCAGGGGCAAGTGGGGAGACTCCAGCAGTTCCCCACCAGAAGCTGTCAGTGATTAGGATGGCGCATAAGGGAACATAGGAAGCTTCCTACACTGAATCAGTCAACAGGTCCATCTAGCTCAGTTTTGCCTGCACTGACTGGCAGTGGCTGTCTAGAAATTCAGGGAGGAGTCCCAGCTCTACCTGGAGACACCAAGGATTGAACCTGGGGCCTTCTGCATGCAAAGCAGTTACTCTACCACTAAGCTGTGACCCTACCTCTACAGAAATGTATGGTATGGATCTGAAACAAACCATAGTTTCCAGGGGGATCCCCGTGAAATGCTCAGGGACACAGGGAGAGCAAAACAACCGATCCTGAACTTTCTGATAGTAAGAGCAGTCTGACAGTGGAACAGACACCTGCAGTCGCTTGTGGACTCACCTTCCTTGGAGGTTTTTAAGCAGAGATTGGGTGGTTCTCTGTCGTGAATGCTTTAGCCGAGATTCCAGCTCTACAATTCTGTGATTCTCTAAGCAAGCTCCGCCACACCCTCAGGCACCCATCCCAGAGACCAGCGCACTAACTCTTTGCTCTTACGGTCCCGGTGAATACAGGCATGCCAAACGTTTTCCACCTAATGCTCCTTCTAATGGGCAGAGTTGTGCTGGAGTGCTTGTGGGGTTAATGGTGGGTGTCATATTATTGCAGCTCGTTTGGAGTGCTGACATATTGGAGCTATTGATTTTTCCTCCACTCTTGCATGGAGACCAAGAAGAGGGCCCAGAATCCTCCTATAGGGATCAGGGAGCTGCAGCCCCTGACCCAGAGCCACCCTGGCTGCTGCTTCCAGGAGCCACTGCGGTGTGATAAGGCAGAAGCCGGCTTCGCAGAAAGGCGAATGGTGTTTATGTTTTGTTTTTTTTTAATGAGAAAACCCGAGGCCTCACCGCAGAAGCATATGCCAAGACAGATGCTCTGTGGCCCCATATTGCGCTGTCAAAACTCTCTTTATTAGCTGGAGAATTGGTGGCGCGGAGTGGCTGTCTCCTAAAAGGGAGAAGGAGAGAAGCCGTTCTCAGTGAGTTGGGCACACAGCTGCCTCTCTTGCTACCTTCCCCTTTGCCGTTTGCCAGCCAACCCACCCACCCACAAAGAGCAGGACTAGAGCTCCTCAAGGGTGACGAAACCCAAGATGGTGAAGGCAGGTGCCCTTTCAAAAAGGGGAGTATGATCCCCCATCATCCTAGTCCTCTTGAGGCACTGGAATCTAAGCACAGTTTGTTAAGGGTGCTGGGAACTGTAGTTCTTTGGGGAGCTAATCTGCAGCTCCCAGGATTCTTTGGAGGGAGCCATGTCCTTTAAATGTGGTTTAAAGCAGTGTTTCCCAACCTTGGGTCTCCAGCTGTTTTTGGACTACAACTCCCATCATCCCTAGCTAGCAAGACCAGTGGTCAGGGATGATGGGAATTGTAGTCCAAAAACAGCTGGAGACCCAAGGTTGGGAAACACTGGTTTAAAGTATGGTGTGTATTCTGGTTCAGATGAGGGGCAATTATGTCTGTCTCTCTGCCTGCCTGCCTGCCTGCCTGCCTGCCTGCCTGCCTGCCTGCCTGCTTATCTGTCTGTCTCTCACACTGCCCCTAACCAGGTTTTCTCAATTGTGGGCCTTTTTCTATGTTCCATACAAGTGAATGGAGCAAGGTGTCCAGTACGGCCCTGCCAAGAAGTCACATAAGGCAGCTGCTTCGGGGGATGGACGCAGGATGCCATTATGTCCCTACCATACACCCCACCCAAGTGTCCCAAAGCTAGCTGTAGTTCTCTCCACATTTGTCCTAAGAGGAGGAGGAGGAGGAGGCAGCCACAGTGACGTCAGAGGAGCATATTGAAGGGGTGATGACTGGCTTGGCTTATCAGTTGCCGCTCCGATCTGTCTGTGTATCTAAACATGTTTGTCAAGCCAGCAAATGGGCTAGATAGTGGCTATTGAGGCAGGAGGGCTGCCAGCGCGAATGTTTGGAGAAGTCTAAGTGCTCCCATGTGGGTCCGGGTCCTTGCACGTCGCTTGTGCAAAGGGCACTTGCGAAAGTCACAAGATCCAGGCACAAGGGACCAGCAAGGGAAGAGAGAAGGTAGGGGGAGCCACCCTCCAGTCTGTGCAGCAAAAGAACCCCTGGATTTTAAAATGCACCTTCTTATACCCTGCCATTAGGGTTCAGATTCCAGGGTGGGAGCAGTGCCTGTAAACAAACAAACAAACAAACAAACAAACAAACAAACAAACAAACAAACATGAAGACAGTGATGATTATCAATCAATCAATCCATAGTAAGAGTGTGGCTTTGCAAGACACAAACTGTATAGAGCAGTGGCCCCCAAACTCTGCCCTCTGGACCACTTGACCATTGCAGAGGGTCTTGGCCTTCATTATTTCCCTACCTGCTGTTGCATGCCACCCCAATCTCTGAGCGGTACAAAATTCCAGGTGTTAGTGTTTCCTATTGGAAATGAGGCACAGTGGAGACTGTGGTATCTTTAGGATATATGGTTCATTTACACATATACACAACCTGAGCCTGCAATGGAGGGCTTCATGGTGCTAGCTTCCCAAAAGGGTCTTGCTTCTCCCATAGCCACAGCTTTGGATTCGAACGCAAATCAGCCAAAGTTCTCTCTCTCTGCCTTAGCAGCCTGCAGCTTTTGCCTCCAACTTCTAGCTCGCATAACTCTGCTCTCAAACTCAGGCTTTTCCTTCTAACTATCTGAGAGCTGGAGGAGGGGTCCCACCCATTTGGCATCTGACACAGAGCCCCCTTTCCTCTGTTCTCTTAATAGCCCATCACCCAGGAGGCTAGCCTGGCTCAAATAGCTTTTAACACTTGCTGGGTTCAGGGATTAGAAGTCTGGTACCCACAAACTCATAACACTGTTGTAGCGATTGTAAGGTGCTCTGGCTAGGTGATGTGTGCTCTTTAACTCTATTTTAGAAGTTGCTTCTTTTGTGGTGTTACGGTTTGCGTTCCGTAGAGTTCCGATCTGAAATACAATAAAACTTAAGATAAGGGTCTGCTGGATCAGGCCAGTGGCCCATGTGGTTCAGCATCCTGGTCTCACAGTGGCCAACCGGGTGCCTGTGGGAAACCAGCAAGCAGGATTCAAGCACCAGAGCCCTTTCTTCCTAAACATTAGGAAGAACTTCCTGACAGTAAGAGCTGTTCGACAGTGGAATTTGCTGCCAAGGAGTGTGGTGGAGTCTCCTTCTTTGGAGGTCTTTAAGCAGAGGCTTGACAGCCACCTGCCAGGAATGCTTTGATGGTGTTTTCTGCTTGGCAGGGGGTTGAACTGGATGGCCCTTGTGGTCTCTTCCAACTCTATGATTCTATGATTCTCCTCCCATGGCTTCCAGCAACTACGGTAGTACCCATCACTGTGGAAGCAGCCCATAGCCATCACGGCTCTTGGCCACTGATAGCCCTCCCCTGCATGAATTTGCCTAATCCTCTTTTAAAGCCATCCTGCCTCCTGTGGGAGTGAGCTCCATAGTTTAACTCAGCAATAAAAGATACAATGACAAACCAATGTGTATAGCTAATGCGAACATGCAGCAGCCCCCCTGAATGAAGTGTGTGCACCACCAATGTTCCACAAACCACAGTCTGGGAACCCCTGGCTTTGAAGGGTCTGCAGATCAGTGTAAAGAGTGCTTCTGTGGGTTTACATATTTTGCCCACCAGGCAGCCCTAAGGCCACCTACAGCCAGGAGTAGCCCCAGACATTTCGCTGCTAGAAAAGAAGTATAAAAAAGGGACAATAAAATGGTTTTTGTTTCTTAAAGGAGCCCTGGCCTCTTCTTCACCCTAATGAAGCCCATCCCTAATGGGTTGAAGATAATGGCTTCGACGGCTTGCCTCACCTCCCGTTCTAATTGATTTATGGGCACCAATTTGTATGGTAAATCACAGGAAGCAACGTAATAATTTGATTTATGAAGCCCTTAGGAGGCGTTTGCTGCAGAATAGCCTCGCAACTGAGAGGGGGAGGAGGAGAGGGGCTGAATGGAGCGGGGGGTGGGGCACTTAGGCCTCATCAATAAAGAGAGCCAGTGTGGTGTAGTGGTTAAGAGCGATAGACTCGTAATCTGGTGAACCGGGTTCACTTCCCCACTCCTCCACATGCAGTTGCTGGGTGACCTTGGGCTAGTCACACTTCTTTGAAGTTTCTCAGCCCCACTCACCTCACAGAGTGTTTGTTGTGGGGGAGGAAGGGAAAGGAGAATGTTAGCCGCTTTGAGACTCCTTCGGGTAGTGATAAAGCGGGATATCAAATCCAAACTCTTCTTCTTCATCAATAAATGAGAAAATGCACCCCAAACCATGAAAAAGAAGGTACAGGTATGTATAGTTACAACTATTGGTTTAATGGTAACTATAATTATTATTTTATTTACATTTTACAAGCATAAAACCAGCTATAAATTCCATACAAAGTGCAACAATAAAAAATAATTCAAACAAAACAATTTTAAAAACCCATAATTAGAACTATACGATAAAAGAAGCCCATTGGAAAGCATAATACTTCAAGCAGTTAAAAGAGCAGCAGAAACAGTTGTTGGGTCAGGAAGTTCAAGCTCAGGGTATTGCCTAAATGCTACTGTAGGTGGGTCTTCAAGGAATGCCAATAGGGATGCAAACTGATGTGGGAATCAACATAAGCTCAGAAAAATGAATCCGGCCAATTTGCCCCGGTCGCCGGTTAGTTACCTTCCTCTTCTGGCTTGGCATCTCACTATTTGCACAGGCGTTGTCGGATAAGCGTTACTTGCTTCTGGAGATGATGCCTACTCCTGGAGTCAAAATACCATGAAATTTAATTTTATGCCTATTTGACGAGGCTCGATTCCGTCTCCAAATCAACACTGGAGATAAGGAGTCCTCTGTCAACGTGCACGGGGAGGGGGGGGAGGTGAGGTTTGGCAGCTGTGGCAGCAGACCTAATAGGGGGGTCGGCAGGAATAACACTCGAAAATCCCCCAAGAAGTCAACCATTAAGGTGAGCCCTATCTCCCTGTCCTCCCAGGCTCCTTGTCTACAGTGTTCTCTGGTTGCCGGGCATTAAAGCAAACCAGAGTTTTGTTTACCGAGTCTACGATTACAATACAGCCGCCAAATATTTGCTAGTCACCAGTTTCGCAGTGCCACTATAAATACTTCAGCCCCAGGTGGAAGGGCTGAGAGTTGGCAGACGAGAAGTGGGGGGCTGAGCTGCAGTGGACAGGTAAGTGGAGAGACCTGGGGAGAGAAGCCCTTGCAAGGGGAATGGCTGTAGCTCAGCGGTAAAGCATCGGCTTTGCATGTAGAAGGTCCCAGGTCCAGTCCCCAGTATCTTCAGGTAGGGTTGGGCGAAAGACTTCTTCCCTGAAACGCTAGAGATCTGCTGCTGCCAGTCAGTGTAAGCCCATAGAGAGTTAGATGGTCTGACTTAGTATAAGGAAACTTCCTAAGTTTTAAGGAAGAGCTGTAAGTCAGTGGTAGGACATCTGCTTTGCATGCAGAAGGTCCCGGGTAGGGCTAAGAAAGCCCCTCTGCCTGAAACTCTGGAGAGCTGCTGCCAGTCAGTGTAGACACAACTGAGATAGAAGGACTAGTGATTTGACTCAGTCTCAGTATAAAACACCTCTCCATGTTTTGAGAAACAGCAGTAGCTCAGTGGCAGATCTTAGATTCAGTTTCCAGCATCTCTGGGTAAGGCGGGGGGAGACCCCTGCCTGAAATGCTGGAGAGCTGCTGCTGGTCAGTGTAGGCATTACTGGGCTAGATGGACCAATGGTGCGATTTAATATAAAGTGGCTTCTTATGTCCCTTTTTCAATGGCCACAAACTATGAAGCCATCTGTGCACCTGGTCTGCACACGCACAAGAATGAGACCACTTGGCTATTGATTACACCTATGGCCTGTCTTTTATCTGAGAAGCTCGAGGCACACACCAGGTAAGACCCTCCTCCCACCTGCATGTTATCCTCACCACAACCCTGTGGGGTAGGCTAGCCCAATAAATATCGATTGGCTCAAGGTTACCCACCAAGCTTCATGGCTAGATAGGGATTTGAACCTGGTTTCCCCCTGTCCTAGTCCACAAGGACCCCCAGGAGGCAGTGAAGGCCACCAATTTCTGGAGGCTATCAATCAATATAATCCTGTGATTCTATGACGGCTATGTTCTGCTTCCATGGGTGGAGGCAGCAATGCTTTTGAATACCAGTTGCAGGAAACCACAGGAGGGGATAGTGTTGCTTGAGGGTTTCCCACAGATATCTTTGGGAACAGGATATTGGACTAGATGGGTAACTGGCCTGATCCAGCAGGCTTGTCTTATGTTCTTATTTTGGAGCACATAAGCCAGGCATTAGAATGAGGACATTGAGCATAATGGTAGAATTCTGAGCTGATACCACTTAGCCACACATACTTGTTGTCGAGAGTGTGTGCGGATGATGTCCTATTTTTGAAACCTCTCCCTCATCTAAATCTCCCTGCATGGAGCACACTAGCAGACCAGGGGGAAAGGGTTGCTCAGGGATGAAAACCTCCAGTATTATTGACTTACAACTGCTCACATCGCAACCATTGGCAGCGCTGGCTTGGGGTGATGGGAATGCAGTAGCAAGGACTGCAAGTTCCCTGTCCTTCGCCTATCCCTTTCCCTAACAGGCGAGCTTTCTGCATGCATGGAGCTTTTGATGTGGTGGAGTTTAAAATAAAAATAAAAATGGCATACACCCTACATGCAGTTTGAAGTAAGACAGTCCTTTTGGAATAAGTTCCACACTTCTAAGACGCCACTGGGGACCAAGGACCCCACCCATGTGAAAGGGGCAGATAAGTGGTAGAAGGTGGTGATTTAAAGAGAATTAGAATTGATAACACCTCAGCAAGGAAGGGACAACTGTGACCAGGTGGCCTATGTGCTTGCTCTGGTCTGCTGTCCAGATGCTCATTGTTAGCAGATGAGTTTAAGCTCCTCCTCCTTTCCCTTTTATCATTAAAAAGAACAACAACTTTGAAGTCAATTGTCTAAAATAGTAGTAGTAGTAGTAGTAGTAGTAGTAGTAGTAATAATAATAGTAATTTTCCTTTTATTTTCTGTTAATCCAACACACCCCTCCCTGGCTGGCCCATTCCACAAACACGCAAACTACGGTAGCTGCTTTTGCCTGGCTGGAATGTGCCCTTGAAGTCTGATAATGCCTCTTCCTTGTTTGTGTGGAAGATGTAAAAGACTGTGCTAGTGCATATAGAAATTAGCCAGCATGGTGTAGTGGTTAAAGTGTTGGACCTTGGAGACCAGAGTTATCCCCACTCATCCACGAAGCTCACTGCGTGTCCTTGGGCCAGTAACTGTCTCTCAGCCTAACCTACCTCACAGGGTTGTTGCGGGGATTAAACGGGGAGGGAGGGAGCCATGTACGCCACCTTGAGCTCCTTGGGGAGAAATGGTGGGACATAAATAGAATGAATGAATTGATGAATGAATGAATGAATGAATGAGTGTACATTTGTGGCTTTTGCCTCTGGCCTTGCCCACCCCTAGCCTGGGACCCCGAGAAGATTGCCCAGAAGGGAATGTGGCCCTCAGACTGGAAGGTTTTCCCCAACCCCTGTTTTATGGTTTTCGGAAGCCACAGAGCATACCCAGTAGTCCCTGGGCTGTTGCGGGGAGGGGAGTTCTGTTTTTGTCTTTTTGGACCCCCAAATTTTTAAATTATACTAATTATTACTAGTGAGTGCTCCAGGAATATGTTAATACCTCCTCCTAATTTCTCAGTGGGTCCAGTTCTGTCAGCACTCACTACTCGAGTTCCCTGTTAGAGGATGCTAATGACCACAAAAGATAGCTATGCTGTGCATTCCCTCTCCTTGGCAGACACCTGACGCTTTGTTCTCCTTGATGTTTATTTAGTCCAGATTCAACCACTTGTACAGCGTGGAGATAGCGGCGGGGGAAATGGCCGCTGGGGTAATACAAAGCCTAAGCAAATTTAAGCTGCCCACAGCATTCCGGAATTCGTTCCTATCCACCACAACCTGCCAGGAAATGATTTTTCAAGACTTATCGGAGGACGAGGAGGAGGAGGAAATGGAGGCGGAAGAGGAAGAAGAGGAGGAGGAGGAGGAGGAAGAAGAAGAGAGGGAGGATATGGAAACAGTAGGCAATTCTGCAGGTTGCAGTCCGGACAGAGGTGCTGCCGACTCCAGCTTGAGCAATGCAGAGGTGACGCTGCAGCTCCTTCGGTTCGCCGAGCGGATCAGCGATGACATCCAGAGATATTTTGGCCGGAAGAGCAAAGAGGAAGGCTCCGAGTCCTGCAACATCTATGAGGACCGCCGTTCCCCTCAGCTGTCAGGGCAGGTTCTGTACTATGCTGACCTAGTCAGGATTTCCCAGATTGGGGAAGAAGACGACAGCAGTGACCTCCCTGACCCCTCAAAGCCCCCAGCACGGCTGGAGAGGCAGCTGTGGAGATCTTTCTGCAGCAAAGAGGATGCAGAGAAGATGGGTCCTCTGGCCGAGCTCTTTGAATATGGCCTGGTCAGGTGCGCCAAGCAGCGAGCCTCCTCTGAGAACAGGAAGCTGAGGCTGGAGAGGAAGTACGGCCACATTTCCCCCATGCACGGCAGGAAGTTGCCCCAGTCCTTCTGGAAAGAGCCGTCCCTCAGCCCTGTCTGTATACTCAATGGCAACCCTCCAGATTTCAGTGACCTGCTGGCCAACTGGACTTCTGAAACCTGCCAGGAGGACCTGAATCCCAGCCGAGAGCATCCTAGCGAAGCAAACCGGAGGATGGTGGACACTGACCATTTTGGTGGTCTATGAGGGTTCAGAAGGGTTGCAAACATCTGAATTCTTCTCACATGGGCTCTGGCCCTTACCCTATTGCAGGGACCATTAGCCCTGTGCCCACCCTGGCTCCCATGAAAGGTCTCCATGAATATCCCCTCAAAAAGTGACAATGCACAAGATCGGGGGTGGGAGCAATGTCTGCACCATTTTGTGTTCCTGTCTCTTTTTCTACTCTTTCAACTGCGGCAGCCATTTTCTTTTATGCTATGCCCCCCACTTCGGCCATTTTCTCTCATGCCACACACACACACCCGCCATTTTGTGTTATGCCACCCACCCCCAGCACTATCTCAAAATGTCATTATCTTCCCACTGGTCCCCAAAATGTCACCAACCCCATACCTATTGGAGACCTGGGAGTCTCCCTTCTCTCTTGCTCAACTTGTATAATTGTAAATAAATATTGTAGGGGGGGGGGAATGTGACTCTCCTGCAACACTTTCCCCTCACAAGGGAACTGACTCTCTCTGAACATTTGCTGTCCATTCTGGGTCTAGGGGAGGAGGTGAGAAGGGGTGGAGCAAGAGGGCAGAACCAGTTACCCTGGCGGGCTCACAAGTGGACCCGCTCTGTGGTGGCTCTGGGGGCAGAAGCCTTTTGGGATGGATTGAATGCAGCAGTGGGGAACTTGTGGCCCTCCAGATGTTGCTGGACTACAATACCCATCATCCCTGGCTGCTGGGAGTTGGAGTCCCGCACTATCTGCGAGGGCACAGGCTTCATCTCAAGTCCATTTGTACCAGGTGTGCCAGCTCTAGGGGGTGGAGGTGTAAGGATGGGAGTTGAGAACTGTGTGCGCCACCTTGAACGCTTTGTAGGAAAGGTGGTTTGTAAAAAGCAATAATAAATAAATGCATAAAGCAATACTGGCCTATTTTACAGGGTTGTTATAAAAGGGTACGAAAGAAGAAACAGAGATTCTGTGAAATACTGATGTATTTCATTAAATTCTAAGGGCTGAATCCAACTAAGTCCTGAAATCAATGGGTTTAGGGGATTGAACTAGATGACGCTTGGTGCCCTTCCAACTGCTGCTCCAGAGAAGCGGACACGGAGCAATGGATTCAAACTACAAGAAAGAAGATTCCACCTAAACATTAGGAAGAACTTCCTGACAGTAAGAGCTGTTCGACAGTGGAATTTGCTGCCAAGGAGTGTGGTGGAGTCTCCTTCTTTGGAGGTCTTTAAGCAGAGGCTTGACAGCCACCTGTCAGGAATGCTTTGATGGTGTTTCCTGCTTGGCAGGGGGTTGGACTGGATGGCCCTTGTGGTCTCTTCCAACTCTATGATTCTATGATTCTAACTGTAGGGCTGCCACACTGGGATTTCAAAGGCGGAATTGAAGTCTGGGGTGAAAGGCAGCGCTTTGTCCTTGATTTTAAACAAGTCAAGAGGGAAATCACCTTTTGGGGGTGTTTTTGTTTTAAAAATCTCACAACTTTGGGGGTTTCCTTAAAGCTCAACAACAATTTTGGGGTCTTCTGGGTTTTTTTCAGGGTGTCCTGGTTTTTACCTTTTGAAGGAACCCTATCCAACTGTACACTTCTATAGTTCTAATTTGGTCATATCCATTAATTTCAATGGACCTACTCTGAGGAGGGTGAACATTGGTTTTTACCCTAAGTTGTTATTATTATTATTAATCTAGTTTCCATATGTGCAATGGAGAGGGCTATGTGAAGCAGTGATTTTGAAATCCAGATGATATCAGGAAGGGTGTCTGTATGCGTGTGTGCAATAAATGGTGCAATGATAGGAGTGTCTGGAGAGCAAAGTCATTTGTCTTCTGCTAAGCAAACCTCTCCTGTCTGCACAAAAAGAGGCTGTTATCTGCTTCTTCCATGCCTTCTTTTTAGGCCAATCAATCAATTCTTTTACTAGAAAAGGAGGCGACCTGATTGATCTTCACATCTATTTAAGTGCCTGGCATGTCCAGTGGAGGCCAGCCCATTAGGGCAAAGGGGCAATGTCCCCACCAACCTTGCCTGCCCTCACCCATCTAATTTGCCCTTTCCAAAACAATACACAGACCAACCCGCAGCCACCCTTTGAAATCTTCACTTTCCCACATTTTGCAATGCAGTTCTCCAGCCAAGGAATGTGCACAAAAATGCATACACTATAGGGCAAAGTGTACATAGAAATGCAATATGTTCGTGAAAATGAAATACAAAAATGCAGCACATTGGGGGAAATGAGCAAAAATTGGTACATTGAGCAAAATTGAATACAAAAAGTGATGGTTAGAATCATAGAACTGTAGAGTTGGGAAGAACACCAAGGGTTATCTAGTACAACTCCCTACAATGCAGCAATCACAACTAAAGGATCCCTGCCAGATAACCATCCAACCTCTGTTTAAAAACCTTCACGAAAGAGAGTCCGCCACTTTCTAAGTCCGTTCCACTGTTGAACAGCTCTTACTGTCAGTAAGTTCTTCCTAGGAGAAACTTGCAGGGAAATGCTGACAAATTTTGACGAGGACTTAAAAATATATATATCTGCAAACTGGTGTGGCGAACTAAACTCAAGATTGGAAAAACGAGAAGCAAAAATTGACAGATTTGCCTATCCCTTCTCTGAGCCTATTCCAAATCTGGGGATTTGCTTTCAGTCCCAGAACTGAACTGAACTCACAGTCCTTTCACCCAAGCAGCCATTCCATGTTGACTTCCTTCATTTCCACAACGCAATTTGGGTGGAAAATGTAATTTTGTTCTTCCTATTGTTAAACAAAAGGGAGTCGCAGAACCTCGACATTTGACTGCAGGTTGACCAGAGATCTCATTTAGACCCCAGTTTTACATCTGTTCTAAAGAGTGCCTCAACATAATAAGAGAGGCATCCTTCCCCAGCCCTTCTCTACACCTCCTCCTGACAAACTACACCATGGCAGCCTGGAGGAAGCTTTGGAAGGATACAGGAAGAGCCAAAATGCTGGATGGATGTTGGCTAGGTCTCCAGGGGCAGCGGTTGTGTGGAAATTAAGCTGGTTAACACAGCTGCATGCTAAAACCAACTCCCAAAATGAGCTAATAATAATTAAACAGGAAACCACTCCAAATGACGGTGATAACTATTACTAGACCATAATCAGAACATTATTTTTTGTTAAATAAAAAGAAAAGATCAAAGCAGCAAAGTTCCATAGCTTATCAAATTTCAAAATGTACAAATGTTCCTGCTCACCCAGTCCAGGTCCAACAACTAATCCACAATTCAGCTCCCCCAGTAAAAAGGTAAAGGACCCCTGGACAGTTAAGTCCAGTCAAAGGCAACTATGGGGTTGTGGCGCTCATCTCGCTTTCAGGCCAAAGGAGCCGGTGTTTGTCCACAGACAGCTTTCCAGGTCATGTGGCCAGCATAACTAAACTGCTTCTGGCGCAACGAGACACCGTGACGGAAACCAGAGCGCACGGAAACACCGTTTGCCTTCCCGCCGCAGCGGTACCTATTTATCTACTTGCACTGGTGTGCTTTCGAACTGCTAGGTTGGCAGGAGCTGGGACAGAGCAACAGGAGCTCACCCCATTGCAGGGATTCGAACCGCTGACCTTCCGATTAGCAAGCCCAAGAGGCTCAGTGGTTTAGACCACAGCACTACCGACATCCCTAAGCTCCCCCAGTATACTACAGACAAAGTTATACTGGATCTGGAGACTCTGCTTTGCTATTGTGGCTAATAAGCTCCCTCTAAGAATTTGGTCACATCCACACAATACATTTAACGCCCTATTGTGCCACTTCCCCTAAAAGAATCCTGGGAACTGTAGCTTACTTTATCAAAGTGCTAGAGTTCCCAGCACCATTAACAAACTGCAGGTCCTGGGATTATTTGGGGGGGGGAAGCCATGTGCTTTAAATGTCTCCCCTTTTAAATTATATTTTAAAGCCATTTGAGCCAGTCAACTCATCTTGAGGCAGCTGCTTCCATAAACTGATAATGCACACGATAAGGAAAATCCTCACTTGTTCCGAATGACTGTCTATCTTTGCATTCACTTGCTACGGGATCGGTCCTCTGGGGCATCATGCTACGCCTTTAAAGATACGCAGTTAGCATGCAAAACTCTCCACTGCTCTCTTGTGGTTACTGGTATAATAGACTTCACTATCAGGCAGAGACTGTTCACAAACAAGTTTCCAGCTTCTGCCAGGGCCAGAACCAAAGTGGTACATTTTTTTTTCTAGAACGTCCCCCTAGGACCAAGGCATTTTCCCACTTAAGATGAATAGTAAAGGCAGCTTAATGTTGTCCGAGGGCAAGATGGTACCCGCCACGCAGTATACCAAGGAGGGGGGAAACCTGTTTCAGTTCAGCCCCCTTCTGCACAATCTTCTGGGGGCCACATGCTAGTGGTCAGCAGGACCAAAATCAGAAGTGGGAGGAGCAACAAATTTTACTTCAACATCGTCCACTCACTTGAAAGCAGCAGTCTGGCTTAGCGGGTGCAGGGCAGCCACCATGGCAAATTCACACATGCACTGTCCACTCAGTGCCTAATGTTTGAGGCAGCTGCTAAACTCTGCCTAATGGTAGAGCTGGCCTCTATTTTGTGTGGTTGAATGCATATGTCATTTTTATTGCTGTTTTTATTGTCCATTGCTTTGGGGAAATTGCATAGATTGATAAAATAGCAGTCGTAATAGTAATAATTTGCCACCTGAGGCAGAAAAGCCCACACGTCCCTCTCCCTGGCAGTAAAAACCCAGAGAAAGGAACAGCAATAATAAAGTAATAAATGAAATAACCAGAATTTTGCTTACCCTTGCTGGCACACAAAAATCAGGTGCTTGAGGTGGCCGCCTCACTCTGACCAATGGTAGAGCCGTCCCCGCTTGAAGTCATGTCAGAGAGAAGACTACTTTCAGAGGCTCTTGAGTGGATGAACTTTACATCAGATTATGTATTGTGGCTGAGACCTGTCTGTCTCTCACTGTGCCACCATCACTGGTACCCAAAATGAAGAATAAGCAGTCTAGACCCTTCTGCTCATAAGGGATTGTGTACGGGTGAGAGATCCTAGGGGTCAGGTTGCATTTACCTCCAGCCTAACAACAATCTATGTCTTGAACTGTTATAAGTGTTCTTGCTTGCTGTCCTGCATCAGTCTGGCTGGAATGTAGCCTACAGTGCAAAAGGCTACAACCATTGACCACTTTTTGGTTTCTGACGTTGCCCACCCCTGGCATATACGGCACCCCACCCCACCCCAGTTGCTGATGAAGGACCTCAGGCTGCAAAGGTTTCCCCATCCCCTGCACAAACTCATTCATGGTTCCCTGGGCATTGTTTGGAAGCTACCTGGACGTTTAAATGAATATTGCACGGTAAACGAATGGGATGAAACGCACCTAAGTAGTAATGGAAAGGAGATACTTCTTCCCACCAGGATTCAAAAAATGGTCATAGCTGTCAACCCTCCCTTTTTTTTGCGGGAAACTCCCTTATTCCAATGCTGTTTCCCGCTGCTATCCCGGATTGTTGATATCCCTTAAATTTCCCGGATTCCAAAGGAAGCAGCTCCTCTCCCTCCCTGCCGGCCAGGGAGGCTCCTCAGCCTTTGCTCAGCTGCCAATAAGGAGTCTGAGACCGACTGAGGGTGGAGCTTGCATGCCTTGTGCAGCCAGACCCTCACGCCCAACCAGACAGACAGCCTGCCTGCCATCTACGCGTTCGCTCTTTCACTCACCCGTTCGCGCGCAGTCTCTGGAGCGCAGGGTGGCGAGGCTACTTGGTGCCATTGCGGCATCCCTTATTTTCAAATCCGAAAGTTGGGGGAAATCCCTTCTTTTCAAATCCGAAAGTTTATAGCTATGAAAATGGTACAAGTGCCAAATTCAGCACATGGCACACACTCAAGACTGCTGGATTATAGCAAGGAATTGGCCAAGGCCTCCTCTGACGAAATAATAATCACAAATAACACTGAGTCTCTCAGTTGCTCCACCTTGTTAACAAGGTGAAAGCCACACCCATTAGCAACCTGAGTTGATAGCAACCCTTTCCTACACAGGCTAGATCAATTGGCAAACACATCATCTTTCAGATACACTCCTTTTTGCTTTCATTCGGGTTTTCTCCTCTGGCAGCTGAAGCGCCAAGCCCTCCATCGCCAACCCTTCGACCGCATGGACTTTGGGAATGAGACTGAGAGCAGCCGTCTTAGTACCTTCCGAGAGCAAGTTCAGCGCCTCAGCAATGAAAACGTAAGGGTTTGGTTTTAAACAAGTCTTCTGCTGCCTTCCTGCTCCCCATAGCCTCCACCTTTCCCCACCTGGTGCCTTAGAATCATAGACTCATAGAATTGAAGAATTGGAAGGGACCCCAAGGGTCATCTAGTCCAACCCCCTGCAATGCACAAATCACAGCTAAAAAGCATCCATGACAGATGGCCATCCAACTTCTGAGATGGCTATTGAACCTCTTTAGTCCTTGTTGGACTACAACTTATTATTATTCTTCAATATCATTATTTATTATTTCATATTTATTATTATTTCTCCATTTACTCATAAACATTGCTCAAAGTGGCTTACAAACACAGTAGAAATAATAATAATAATAATAATAATAATAATAATAATAATAGTAATAGTAATAATAGTAATACAAAATGCAATATATATGGGTTGGTTTTTTAAAAAAACAATGTGTATATTAGGCAAACAGCATCCAAACATGTATTTATTAGGAAAAATTGGTACTAAAATGCGGGTGAATTTCCATGAAGACTCCCCGCCCCCCAAACTGATAAGGAAATAGAATTTGAAATTTGAAATATGGGGAAATGAGATAAATTGAATTGGACCAATTTGCCTGTGCCTAGTCTGAATTTTGTGGGCTGAATATGCTTTCCTCCCTCCCATGCAGGTTCAGTTGCAAGACAGGAACGAGAGGCTCTACGCCAAACTTGGGGAGCTGCAGGAGAAAATGGGGCAGGTGGCTGGCTCCAAAACCGACTTGTCATCAAGACTGATTCATAGTGAAGAGGAGAAACTCAAGGTAAGGCATAGGCAAGGTCCCTGCTGCACAGAGACAATTAATAGCACTTTGCTTCTTTCCCCTTCATATCCAGTTGTTCAAAATGCTTCACACACAGTGCCTTGGTCTGGTCATGGTTATGGCAGCCCTGCGAGGTAGGCCAGGCTTTCTTTGTAAATCGGGGTGAGAAAACAGGGACTCTCAGACCCTAACTGGCATACTTTTATTATTTATTTTATTTATTTATTTATTGTATTTATATGCTGCTCTTCATCCCAAGGAGCCCAGGGCAGCAAACAAAAATCCTAGTTGTTGTGTATTGATTCAAAGTGTTATCATATCTGTATTACTATTGTCTGTAATCACATTAGGGTAAAGTAACTGCCTTCCTGTCCCAGAAGGAACAGTTACTATTGGTGCATTCAAGTTGCTGCATTTGGATCCTCTGTCTTATTGGTTCCCACCAAATAGCAGCTGTGTGATTGCTTGAGATTGTTCCCTCCAAAATGTATCTTTTCCTAGTCAGTCTTCTGTCCCTATAAATGTAGCTTCCCTACCCTCAGTTCCTCAGTCTTGTTTGCCTGAATAAAGAGTTGTTACATGAAGAAGCTGTCTCCTGCTTGCTATGTCAGAAAGCTGAAATCACTTGCTGAAATCATTAACCCACGCTACAACGCTAGTTAAAATAAAATAAAATTCTAAAGCAGATAGAAACACTCTAAAAACAATTCCAAAAACATCTAAAAGCAGTGTAGACAGGGGTGGACTTTCGCAATATGACACCCTGAGCGAGGACAAAATTTGGTGTCTCCCCCTAAATATTTCTTATTTTCACAATAATTCCTTTTGGAACAGAGTTTGTTAAAAGTGCCCGTCCCTTTCTCACCTCCCATTATGTGCATGCTCTCATGAACGCTGGTTTGACTCCATGTGAAGCATCTCTAAATGTTCTTATGTTCCTGTCTTCTCAGATTTCCAAGGACTTCGTTGATTTCCAGATTGAGACCAACAAAATGAGAGAGCGTCACGAAGCAGAAAGCTTTGAACTGAAGAATCTGGTAATTGACATAACCTTTTGTCATGTCTGTTCATTTCTATGGGCCTACGTTGAGTGAAATTTCGTGGACTCCCAGCCCATCCATTTCTTTATCGTCTCACCGCATGACAGTGCCCAAGATTCTTTGCAGAACCGGGGACAAGGCTTTGTAGAACCAGATGCAGAAGCTGGGAAGAGCTATAGTAATCCAGGGCCACAGGGGATTGAAGACTTGTTACCATAGCTGTCAACTTTCGGATTTGAAAATAAGGGATTTTTTCAAATTTTCGGATTTGAAAATAAGGGATGCCGCGAGGGTGGTGCAATGGCACCAAGTAGCCTCGCCACCCTGTGCTCCAGAGGCTGCGCGTGAACGGGTGAGCGAAAGAGCGAGCACATAGACGGCAGGCTGTCTGTCTGTCTGGTTGGGTGTGAGGGTCTGGCTGCACAAGGCATGCAAGCTCCGCCCCCAGTCGGTCTCAGACTCCTTATTGGCAGCCGAGCAACGCAGCTGAGGAGCCTCCCTGGCCGGCAGGGAGGGAGAGGAGCTGCTTCCTTTGAAATCTGGGAAATTTAAGGGATATCAACAATCCGGGATAGCAGCGGGAAACGGCATTGGAATAAGGGAGTTTCCAGCAAAAAAAAAAGGGAGGGTTGATAGCTATGCTTGTTACCATTTCTGCAGCAGCTTCCTAAAGTCATCCAATCAGCATGACAGCGGAGCTTTTTAGCCTATGAAAATGAGCCTCCTCACCCTTTGTGCCGATTGGAGCCAATCAGAGGGAAAGGAGGCGAGTCAGTCACTGAGGATTGGCTCCAAGGGTCAATCTGAAGGCTGGCCCAGAATGGCCCACTGGGATTGGCTAAGAGGGACAGGGCAGGTAGGGCAGCCAGGAATGCTGCCAGTCAGTGTAGACTATACTGGGCATGATGGATCAGTGGTCTGATTCAATATAAGGCAGCTTCCTAGACAATCCTGTTCATAGGACCAGTCCACATTTATTCTAAAGACCCCTCAAATTCTCCCCCCCCAAAAAAAAGGTTTTTAGAACTTAAGTAATATAGATCTTGCTCTGCACTAGAAAGCACAAGTTCTCTAGTGACAGGGAGTCTCAACTGATGGATAGACAATTGCTACTAAAACAGGACGGGAAATAACGGTCCTTGAGTATATATATTTCTTATGCCAGAGTATCTTTCCCAAAAGAGAAATGTCTAGCTGTAGGATGGAAACAAGATATGGCTGGATATGTTAATATTACAAAATGAATCTGCATTTGTTTCGATTTATTTATCTTTAAATATATAAAAGCCACACAAAAGCTGCCATCATCATCTCCATTCAATTTATACGCCGCTGAATTGCCAAAATGGCCTCTAAGTGGTCTCTAAATGTAAAACCAATTGCAAAAAAAACCCAGCTGAGCATCAAAGACAATGATCTTTACAAATCTCCCCTCTCCCCAAGCCATGTTATGACAGTTGCATACATTTCCCTCACTGGATTTTGCTTTCCCAGATCCTGGCCCTCGAGAGCCGCATTCTGGAGGTGGAGCTCCATGATGAGAAGGCAACTGGGGAGCGCGATGCCTTACAAGAGCGCTTGAGTGCCCTAGAGACCAACCGCAAGGAGCTGGCAGACGAATACCTTGTTCTGAAGAGCAATTATCTTGCACTGGGCAAGGAGCACGAACAGGAAGTACGGGCCGCTCATCTTCCGCGGAAACCTCCTCCATCCTTGTGCCATCTAGATGTTTTGGACTACAACTCCCATCATCCATGGTTGGGCCATGCTGGCCGGGGCTGATGGGAGTTGTAGTCCAAAAACATCTGGAAGGCACTACGTGGTGATGGCTGTAGAGGCTGTAAAGGGTTTTATACACCCAAAACAGCTCCTTGAACTTCCAACACCTAGAAATTGAAAACTGGCCAGCTCGAAATAGCTGGCTTCCAACGCAAGGGATGGCCTGCACCTCCCTAACACACTCACCTGCTTTGCTTCGTAGGTCGCTAAGAATGAAGAGCTTAGCAGAGAGTTACTGAACTTGGCCAATGCCCGAGGCAACAGCCCCAAGTCCCAAGCTCAAACCAACAAGGGTTCTGTGGAGTTGGAAAGGGTGCGAGCCTTGGTCCACCGTCTCTCTGCCCGCAAAATGAAGGTATGCATTTGTGGCCATCTAAGGGACCATCCATGTCCTTTTTATTGTGTGTTCGTGATGGTATCAGGGCAGCTGCATGCGATCCTGCTGTCCTTGCTGTTTGTTGCTGCAAGAACAGAGTCCTGCTGGCCTGATGCAGCTGGATCTTCTGATCAGTGGCGGAGCTTCGTTACAAAATATAAAATACCGGGAAAAAGAATAACAGATAAAATTTGAGTTAGATGGACTTTAGGAAGTGCTATGGTCAATGATGGAAGTCACTTGTATTTCTTTGTTTATTGTGTTTTGTCTTACATCTGTTCTTTTCATTTATAAACTTTTCTTTTCTTTTCTGGGTATCTTCCTTCTTTTTTTTCCTTTTCTTTTTTCTTTTTACATTGTCCTCTCTGGGAGGACGAATTTTAAATGATGTAAAGGAGACTAATATAGGTATGTATAGGTATGTAGCGGTATATATATGTAATGTTTGTAAGAGTGTGTATGTATGTGTATGTATGTTTTTGTATATTTAATAATTTTAAAAAAAAATAATTTAAAGAAAGTGGTGGAGCTTCATGCTCCGGCACCGGGGGGGCGGAGAGCAGGCAGGGGAGGGGCTGGCGCACATCCCAGGAGCGGGGCACGCCGCCTGCAGGGGCGTGGCACCCAGCGCGGGCAGGGGGGCAGCCGCGATGGCACCCTACCGGGATCGTGCTGCCAGGGGCGGTGCGCTTCCCCTGCACTCCTCTTCCTCCTCCAGTGCTTCTGATGCCCTTATCTCTTTCGTATGCAGAAATCTAATGCATGCTGTCTTCTGTGTCTTCTTGCCATAGCCAGAAGAGGTGGTGGCTTCCGAACACGAACGGCGGAAACTGGAGAGAAGTGTGAGTGTGCGATGGTGATTGTGCTGTGCTCTGAAGAGAGGGGCGAGGGTGGGGGGGTGGGGGCGCCAGGCAAAGCATTTTGGTGCCTGATAGAAATTCAAATCAGTTTGCTCCTGCAGCCAATTGGAAGCCGTGCCTTGGTTTTTGAACGGTTCCAGGAGTCGAAAGGACTCCCGGAATGGATTAAGTTCGACAACCATGGTTAGAAAAAAAATCTGCACCAAAATGCTCTGGAATTCTCATGAGGACTTTTAAAATGAATGAATGAAGGATCGTTATTGTTCTGTGGAAATGTGCAGAACTGAACTTTAGATTTGGACAGTGGCGGAGCATATGCCCCGCGCTGCCCAGTGCGGAGGCGCTCCCGAAGGGGGCATGGCATGGAGGGTGCCCTCCCAGGCACGGGATAGCTGCTCGGGTGCACGGAGCAGCGCACGCGCCCTGCAGCTGGAGGGTGGAGCAAGCCGCCCACAGGGGCGGAGCGAGCCACCGATGGCGTACATTCGGCGCTCCGCCCGCCACGGCTCCCAAGCCTCCCCCAGCTGTCAAAACGAAGGGGGAAGGGGGGGTGCTGCTGGCAAAGCGGCGCAGCTCCCCCTTCCCCCGACGGCTCGGAGTCAGGGTAGGCTTGGGAGTCGCGGGCCGGCGGGTGGGCGACACGCCAAATGTCACCCCCCTCAGCAAAGACACCCAGGGCGGCCCACCCCCACCGCTCCCCTTCCTCTGCCCCTGGATTTGGATAATTTGTTTCTCCCCCTCTCACGACACTACAATTCATAGTCATCCAATGAAGCTGAATGTTGAAAGATTCAGAAACAGATTTTCCAAAAGTCCTTCTTCCCGAAGTGCATGGTTAAAGTCTGCCATTTGCTCCTACAGGAGGCATTGGTGGTCACCAACTTGGATGGCTTTAAAAGAGGATAGGACAGATTTGTAAAGGACAAAGGCTATCAGTGGATACTAGTCACGATAGTTATGCTCTTCCTCCACAGTCGGAGGCAGTAATGCTTCTGAATACCTGTTGCCTGAAACAACAGAAAGGAAGGGTGCTTTTGCGCTCAGTTCCTGCCTGAGTTTCCCATAAGCATCTGGCTGGCCGCCGGGAGAACAGGATGCTGAATTGGGTGGGCCATTGGCCTGATCCAGCAGGCTCTTCTTATGTTCTCGATATGTAACTAACCCCTTCTTCTGTTCTTCTCCCACCTCCAAGCTTTTTGGAAACCAGGATCACATCACCGCACAGATTGAAAAGATGAAAGAAATGTACAACTCACAGCAGCAGAAGTTAGAGGAGAGAGTGTGAGTACGAGCACCCAGCCTAGCCCCCCCCCGCCCCGAGCAAATCAGAGGGTTATATTCACCGCAAACTTGCATTGGTATTCTGCCGCACCGCTCCTTGTCTCTGCAGGGTGACCCAGGGCAAGGAGCTGCAGGAGGCCAAGAAGGCGATCCGGAACACGCAGCACAAGCTGGCGGAACAGTCGGTGGTAAGGAAGCCTTGGAAGTCACAGCTGAACTACACCGTCAGCAGGATTTATGTATTACTAGGGATGGGGGAAAAGTTCAATTCACATTTTGCAATGTTCTCCAGCCAAGTAATGTGTATGAAGAACGCAAATATTTGGGCAAAGTGTGAGCATATTGTTGAAAAGAACATATAAAAATGCATTCTATTGGGGAACACTGCTTTGCAAAAATGTGCAAGTTGAGTAAAATTGCATGTATATGTTTGGAGAAACTTGCACTAAAAGGCCGATGGATTTTCATGAGGGTTAAAAATAAATAAATCACAAACTTAGGTGGAAATGTGGAAAGCTGAAGACTGAAAAAATGAGAAACAAAAATTGAAAGATTTGCTCATCCATATGAACTCCTACAATCTTTAAATTCTGAATAGGCTATTGAAGCTTGGGAACCTAAAAGCAGTTTCATGCAACATCCTCAAACACATAGTTAATACAACACAGTTGCTTGCCAATGAGTTCCAGAGGGAAGGTGCTGTCACACTGAAGGATCGATTCCTTGCAAGTGTGGAACGGACTTCTAGTTTACAGAAGGGGCTCTTAATTTACAGATTGCAGGTGTGATGCTTTTGGACAGATGATATGTCAGATTGTGGGTGGCAGATTTAATGTTCCTTGACATCAGAAACTTCTTCCACATGCAGTGCAACACAGTGTACACATATGGAAAACATCTAAAGCCAGTGTAATAACAAATTCAGGAAACAGGGTAACAAATGAGAAATGAGATGAGCCGAATTTAGATGCTTGCTCCTTCCTTGTCCTCTTGCCTTCTCGTTCACAAATCCCGCTCCCTCAAGGGATGGATTAATCTGTCGCTTTTGACTTCTCTCAATTTCTCATTTTGTCCCAACCTTAAGTTCAGTTTGCCACATTTCCTCATCAGTTTTTGATTTATTTGTTTTTAAATAGGCCTTGTGAAAATCCCTCGGCATTGCAGGGTACCGTTTTCTAATATACACATGTTCTGTTCTTATTTATTAGTTTATATGCTGCTTAATTGCCAAAGGAAGCTTCTAAGCAGTTTGCAAAATATTAAAACTAATTTACACAAACGTGAAAATGCAAACATCTGTAATAATTACACGATACATTCAAACAACCCCATTAAAACATAAACATCCCTTATGAAAATCTACTATAGATTTTGGGAATTTGTTTGTTTGCTGTGCATTGGGACACCTCTTAAGACATCGTAAGCAAATTTTGTATGATGGTTCCTGAGAGCAAGGAGCAGGCTTTCATCTAGGTTTGGATACAACTGGATGCCAAGATAGCAGACGGCACCACTCAAAACTGAACTGACTTTTTTGGTTTCATATTATTCCCGAACAACACTAGGCGCTGGTCTACTAGTACATAAATAAAACAATCCATTCAAACAACAACACAGCAGTTGAAACAGGAGGCTCAGGTAAAGAGAACGCCTGTTTAAACAGGTACAACCTCAAAGCCAGCAGAATGCCAATACAGATGGCTGCCTCTCATACTTCAACAAGATTTGTGTGCCATTTTGCCCGCAGGTATTACTCTCGTCCCAAAGCCAGCTTCAAGAAGTGGAGGCAGAGAATTCCCGGCTTCAGCTGCAGCTGAAGGAGCTGAATGAGGAGTACAGGTCTCGGCTCCTCCAGTACATCACAGACCTGGCGGTGAGCCTTTGGGGTGGGTGGGTGGGTGGCAGATGCACCAGAGCCTGGATCTTCTCCACCAAATCCTAGAGCAGCTGGTGGTGGTCCAAGCAGACAGTACTGGGCTTTGATGGCCAAACCACCTGACCCGGCATAAGGCAGTTTCCTGACTTCCAATCCCAACCAAGATAGAGGTGTGGCAGAATTATGGAGCTCGGAAGAGGGCAAGCCCCAGGGAATCAGGAAGAGACAATGGGAAACCTTTCCTGCTCCTGGATTCTTTAGGGTCACTGGAGGCTGGATTCCTCACAGCACTTTAGTGTGCTCCCATTCCTAGTTTCAAAATAAATTGGCCATGAATGGGGAACCCTCAGGTCTGGAGGAGCCAATAGTCTCTCTCTCTGCCTCCAAAGCCACAGCCCTTACCAGCTCTGCTATGCACCTTCTTTGAGTGCTTTTGCCTGGCTGGAATGTGTCCATGGACCCTGAATTTGCATGTGTTGCTCCACCTACTTCTGCCTCTGGTCCCGCCCACCAGGGCCATGTGTCATCTGGAAGGTTGTCCAGAAGGGACTGTGGCGTTTGGTCTGAAAAAAAGATTCCCCACTCCTGTACTGAGCTAACAGATGAGACTGTCTCTGTGTGTCTGTGTTTCAAGGAGCACATGGACAGCAAGTCAGTTGCTGCTGCAGCAAAAGGGGCCAGCAAAACCACCTTCAAACCGGCTCACATGAAGCGCTTTGTGGATGGCATGCTGCAGGACATCCGGGCTTCGTACAAGTCTAGGGAGGAACAGCTGGCCAAAGCCACTCGCGGCTACAAGAAACGCCTCCAGAACTTGGTCAAGAGGCACGAGGGGCTGCTCATTGCGTACAGGTAGGGGAGAGGCCACATTGCAAGGCAGCAATCCCGCTAGCGCTGGCAGTTATTTCTGCAGTGGCCATAGCAGAGGCAATTCCCCTAGTGCCAGTGGTTAAATCCTACCCCCGGTAAGAGCCAATCCCCTAGTCCAGTGGTGGCTAACCTTGACACTCCAGATGTTTTGGAACTACAACTCCCATCATCCCTGACCACTGGTCCTGTTAGCTAGGGATGATGGGAGTTGTAGTTCCAAAACATCTGGAGTGTCAAGGTTAGCCACCACTGCGGGCCTAGTTAGTGGTGGAGCTTCATTCTCCGGCACCAGGGGCGAGGAGCAGGCATGTCCCGGGGGTGGGGTGCCCCGCCCAAAGGGGCGCGGCACGCATACTAGGGGCATGGTGCGCATTCTGGGGGCGTGACACGCCGCCCATAGGGGCGTGGCGCGCTTTCTGGGGCAGAGCGTGTTGCCCGCAGGGACGTGGCCCGCGTTCTGGGGGCGGAGCGCACCGCCCGCAGGGGCAGGGCATGCATTCTGGGGATGGGGCGCCCAGCGCGGGTGGGGGACACAGCCACAATGGAACTCCCCTGGGATTGCGCCAATGGGGACGGTGAGCTCCCATCACCCCCACCTTACTCCGCCCCTGCCCCTAGTGCAGAAAGTTAGCCCCTACTGTTGGGAAAATATTGGGATCCAATACCCTGGGGCTGACTGGAATGGCCTGTAGAATCCAGACACTATTTGTCAGTAAAACAGGATGTTTATTTAGGCACTGAAAGGCTGGTGCGACACAGCCCCAACCAGCAAGTAGTTGAGGGGTGGCACACCAAATATGAGAACAGCACATGCATTTATACAGTTACTAGCAAAGGGGCAGTTCTGTCTATATATGGCAATATTTCCTTCTACTAAAGTCTACTGGGTTTCATCGTGAGACATCAAAACTCTTCGCCTCCCTCCTGCTTCCTTATAGCAATATCTCCTGTGAATGTGTTGTTCCATCCTTCTCTCATGTTCTCCTGCAAACACAACCTTCACATTCCAACCTTCTCACGCACATTTCAACTTCCATTCTATAATCAATATGACATTGTCTGGAACTGAGGCAATCCCCATAGCGCTGGCAGTTAAATCCTACAGTGGCTGGAGCTGTGGCTCCATCCTTTTTTGGTTTTTGCGCCTCCCTAACAGCCGATTCATCAGTTCATCTCAACGCATATGGAAGCTGTCTTTGATGCATCTGATGAAGTGGCCTCTCTGGCTTATGCAAACGTACAATAAAACTTGTTGAGGACTTTAAGGTGGTGTGTGCAGGCGCGCATGTGCTGCGTATCACTGTTAATATGTGGTTAGCGAATCCGACTCTTTCCCAAGCCTAAGGGCTGATCTGTAACCCCTCTGTTTGCAGGATGCAGCGTGAACAGATTCGGTCGCTGGGCAGCCACGATCTGGATCCTGGCCCACCAGAACACCATTTCACCATCACGGACGCCGAGCTGCTGACGAGCAGCTCTCAGGAGCTGAACCGGCTGCGGGAGGATAAAGCCAGCTTGGAGGGCCAACTGCATGAACTGCAGATGAAGGTGAACAGGGATGGACTTTGTTCCCTGGACGCTGGACCCTTCTAATGGAGGAGCCTCTCTGTTTGGCCCTTGGGCCCTGGCCACGCCCTCTATCCCCAGGCCACACCCATTCACCAGCCCTGCAGTACTACACCTTCCTTGACTTTTTTCTCCACTGTCTGTCCCTGAACTCTGATAAAGCCACTTGTTTGTATGGAGAAGGGTGGGCGAGTTTGTTTAGAACAGGCACCCTCAAACTCAGCCCTCCAGATGTTTTGGGACTACAACTCCCATCATCCCTAGCTAACAGGACCAGTGGTCAGGGATGATGGGAGTTGTAGTCTCAAAACATCTGGAGGGCCGAGTTTGGGGGAGCCTGTTTTAGAAGCCTTCTGTACAAAGGTAACATTGATATTCATGGTTCTGCCGCTCAGTGGCCTGTGGCCCCAGGAAGGTTGTGCAGAAGAGAATGTGGCCCTCAGGCTGGAAAAGACTCCACGAAATGGAAGTTTTGATCAAATCCATCATCTTCCCCTCTGCTTTCCCTTACAGGTAAAGTTCAGTCAAAATGCTGGTTCAGGGACATCACCTCCATAGTAAGTACCGTTTCTTACTGTATGTCAGGGCTGGGGAATATGCAACCCTCCAAATGTTCTTGGATTCCATCAATGTAACACCACAATGACATAGCATAATACCACAACCACACATCCACATCATGAAACATAACACAGTAGCACAAAACACCACATCCGCATAATGAAACATAATACCGCATCCACATAGTGTAATGGACTTTGGTATGCTGAAATGCAGGAGAAATTCATTTCCTTTCTCCTGAGTTTACAGCAGCTAACATGACCTCTAGAGGGAGATCTTGCAGCCCTAAACAAATTTCTACATTAACCAGCACACAATGCATTCCTCGGTTCATACCATCCTTTCTATACAGTCAGAACTCCCCGAACATCAAATGTGACCTATATTTTGCTTATGCAGTCCCCGGACAGACTACGAAGAACTTTCCCACGGCTTGCCTGCATAGTTCCTCGCAATTAGATCACCTATCCTCACGATTTAAGCCACCCCAGTGAAATAAGTGGATTTACCCAGAAGCATAGTAATGGAATTTGCAAATACATAAATGGAAGAGTTGCATTCCAGGGCTTCTGTCCCTCCCTTTCTCACCAGCCAGAGCCCATTGTTTTAGAGAATGCTTTGCCTCGTGCAATATGTGGGGCTGCTAACGTGACTTTGTATTTGCTCATCTGACCATCTTTGGGGGAATAATTTCTACTAGGGGCAGCCAACACAGTGCCATCCAGATATTGTTGGACTCCCAGCTCCCACCCACCCTGACCATAAGCCACACTGGCTAGGGCGGATGGGAGCTGGAGTGCAGCAACATCTGTAGGGCACGTTAGCTACTCCTGAAGGTCTGGGCAAGAGATAGAGCAGCCTTTGCCAACCTGGTGCCCTCCAGATGTTTTGGACATTATTTCATCTCATGCTGATATCCAGGCATCTAGTTCTTTTTTGTCTTTTTAAGGAATGATACTTGCTAGTGAATTACTTGTGCCCTGCAAGAAACATTCTTAATTTCATACCATACTCCAGATATTTTGGGCTACATTCCCCATCATTCCCAGCCAGTTTGGACGTGCTGGCTGTGGATAATGGATGTTGTATCCCAGAAACATATGGAGGCCGACCAGTCACATGAAGAAATGGATGGCTTGCTGACAGGTAAAGGTAAAGGGACCCCTGACCATTAGGTCCAGTCGTGTCCGACTCTGGGGTTGCGGCGCTCATCTCGCTTTATTGGCCGAGAGCTGGTCATGTGGCCAGCATGACAAAGCCACTTCTGGCGAACCAGAGCAGCGCACGGAAACGCCGTTTACCTTCCCGCCAGAGCGGTTCCTATTTATCTACTTGCACTTTGACGTGCTTTCGAACTGCTAGGTGGGCAGGAGCTGGGACCGAGCAATGGGAGCTCACCCCGTCACAGGGATTCGAACCGCCGACCTTCTGATCAGCAAGCCCTAGGCTCTGTGGTTTAACCCACAGCGCAATTCCCTTTTGCTCCTTTTTATTCTCAGCATGCTGGACGAGACGGGCTGGGCTGGGCTCCGGAAACAACTACGAGAGTTCACTCAAACCACACAGGTAAAACACTCTGGTAACACAGTAAGGCCAATAGTGTCAATACACACCGTGTGTGTGTGTGTGTGTGTGTGAGAGAGAGAGAGAGAGAGAGAGAGAGAGAGAGAGAGAGAGAGAGAGAGATCATATTCTGCTGGATCAGTTCAATGACCCATCTAGTCCAGCATATAACAATAACAATAATAATTTTATTTGTACCCCGCCCATCTGACTGAGTTGTCTATTCTCACAGTGGCCAACCAGATGCTTGTGGGAAGCCTGCAGGACTTAAAACTCAATTTAAGTTATGCGTGCACTAAGGATTAAGTATGGATTTCAATCCACACCTGCTCTTTCTTCCCCCTTTCAAGTAACTTGAAATACTCCATCCATTATGAACAGAAACATATTTTCAAATAAAAAACTCCCCCTTGAAACCACACAGATATGTTTGGTGTAAAGACCAGGCGATAGGTCCTGAATCTAGACCTAAAGGGGGTGTTTGGCAGTCTGGGTCTTTGTATGAAAGGGGGTGCTGTTCTATTCATCTGCCAAAAGCACAAGGCCACAAAGCACAGCTGAGCGGCAGAACATCTACTTTGCATCCGGGGGGCACCACACTGGCTACCTCTGTTTTATAGGACAGAGTGGTTTTGGTACAGAAGCATTAAACGATAAGAATCCATAATTAAAACACACAGTAAAACAATCCCATTAAGAGAAACATCCATAATCAGAGCAGGCAATTGAACAATCCCATTAAAGCAGCAAAGTGATTAAAAACAAGAGGCAGTGATATCGAGGGAGCGCCTGTGTAAAAAGGTGCATCTTCAAAAGCCAGCAGAATGCCAATGCAGATGGGTTTCTCTCATATATCAAGCAGGGAGTGCTGTTTCATTGTTTTAAACTCGGTGAGCTGCCTTAAAAACATACGGGTGGAAAAGTGGCCTATACAAATAAAATTAAAATCTGCCAGCCTACCCATCCTTTTTTTGTCCTTCCTGCCTCTAAGGTTGTCTTCTCCCAACCTCAGGAGGATCTCGAAAAGGAAAGGAGTCAGCTGCTGACACGGGCGATGGTGGCAGAAGAGCAGGTAGCCGAACTGCAGGAGTATGTGGATAAACACCTTGTGAGGTGAGAGGTCTTTTCACCTGGGTGAGGCTTTAACTGTCAAAATCTTTCATGGGGCTCTCTAGTCGGCTCATGTCTAATAATCATACCACTTCAACATTTGTACAGAGCAGGAATGGGCAATATTGTTACAGCCCCAGGGCTGCCTTCCCAGTCACAGCTTCCCCATCCTTGTTCTGGGTGTTGAGTCTCTTCAGAAACTCCTCTCAGTGCCAAGTTTCCTGAACTGAGGAATCCAGCCTGGTGAAACACTAATATAGGGCTAGCCAGGCCCTTATTGGTTCCTCCAATCACCTGACCCCACTGGGCTGAAAAACAGCAGTACCAAGTCCCCCATTGCCTTATACAGCTTGGGCTGGAGGAGGAAACTAGAAGCAATTAACTTGGGATATAAATGACAAAGCCCAGGAAACCACCTAGTCATGAGAACCAGGTGGCCCTGGTCAGCCAATGTCCTCCTACTGTCTCCCACACATAGACTACCAAGCCTACTCTGCTCTCACAGTCCCTCGCCACCAAAGGAAGCCACATGGAAGCTCATTACTCAGGCGGTTCCATCCACTTTAGGTTCTTGTTGTTGTTCAGTCGTGTCCGACTCTTCGTGACCCCATGGACCAGAGCATGCCAGGCACGCCTATCCTTCACTGCCTCTCGCAGTTTGGCCAAACTCATGTTAGTAGTTTCGAGAACACTGTCCAACCATCTCATCTTCTGTCATCCCCTTCTCCTTGTGCCCTCAACCTTTCCCAACATCAGGGTCTTTTCTAGGGAGTCCTCTCATGAGGTGGCCAAAGTACTAGAGCCTCAACTTCAGGATCTGTCCTTCTAGTGAGCACGCAGGGCTGATTTCTTTAAGAATGGATAGGTTTGATCTTCTTGCAGCCCATGGGTAGCTTAGGTACCTGAATTTAAATATCTGCATTACATTCTCTCCCCACTGGATTTGACCAGGCCCTTGCAGGGAAGGTTTGCAACCACAGCAGAACTGGGTTAACGCCGTTTTCACTGTGCTGTTGTGCTGCAGGTACAAGCAGGAGATCTTGAGGCTGAGGAAACTTCTGGGAATAGACGGCCACGAAGAACTAATTGCCGGAGCTTCTAACCCTCTGGCAACTTCAAAACCCAAGAGGAATTTCAGTAATGAAATGTAGTCTCTGACACCTAAGCTATGGGAAGAAAGGGCATTGAAGCATCCTCAAGGAGGACTGGCACCTTGGCCTGAACAGAAGGTGGATTGCAATGGCTGGGTATACTTCTGTCCCCCAGAATAGACTCCAGGAAGCAAGTGGCTCAATGAAGCCCTTTCAGCAACCATTTTTGTCTTTCATTTTTTAAAAAATCCTGCCCTTTGTCTAAGAGGCTCAGAGCTATTCTTTCGCCCATATGCTACCCCCAAATTATCTTCATAACAACCCCGGGAGGTAAGCTAGGATGAGAAACCGTGCCTGTCGTCCACCGATAACCATGGTGGAGCAAGGATTTGAACCCTAGTCTGAGACACTCAATTCACAACATCTTGTGAGCTCTTACATTCCAAATGCATTTGCTTCTTCTTTCAGTAAAGTGGTACCTCAGGTTACAGACACTTCAGGTTACAGACGCTTCAGGTTACAGACTCCGCTAACCCAGAAATAGTACCTCGGGTTAAGAACTTTGCTTTAGGATGAGAACAGAAATCACGTGGTGGCGGCGCAGTGGCAGCGGTAGGCCCCATTAGCTAAAGTGGTACCTCAGGTTAAGAACAGTTTCAGGTTAAGAACGGACCTCCAGAACGAATTAAGTTCTTAACCCGAGGTACCACTGTATTTGCATTGGATTCTCTCTCCCTTCCGTCTTACTCTAACCAGCTTTCATTCTGACATTCAGATGCTTATTATCATGTTCCAGTGAAATGGTTAATGTAACAAGCCAGCTTCACGGCCAGACTTGAAAAGTTGGTTTGTTTAGTAACCTTGGTTGGAATAAAACCACAAACCCTGGTTCAAATGACAGCCTTTGAAAGCGAAACTAAACTCAGCTGAAGTCTCCCCCGCCCCCGGTTATATGGGAATTACGTGTAACACCAAACCATGATTTAGAGTACTTTGCAAACCATACCACCATGTGCAGAAATCTGAAGTTGTACCATGTTAGTAAAATAAATCACTATCTGGTACATTAATCCTCAGCATCCCGAGGATCACAATTCTCTTTATTTCACAACCAAAGCTCCAAGCTGAGGCATGCCATGGGTTTGCTACCCCAATAAGATCTTAGCAGCTCACTGGACCACACACAGAGATGAGTTAAAAAAATAAGTGCTGTGAAAGTTCATTATAAAAAAATAAATATATACACACACTACTCCACAATGAAGAGACAAACCTGTCCCATCCTGCGGCAAATCCTTGGCAGAATTAGCAGGATTGAGGGGAGGAGTTACGGAAACCATGTGATTTCCCTTGACAAATCATCTCATTGTTCCCGCCTGCTTCCCTCCCTCCCTCCCACCCACCCATACCCCAGAGATTATAAAGGCCAGCAATTGGAAAGAAGCACATTTCACTCTCTGAGCCACTGGAAACAGCCCTTGTCCGTCTTGCAAAGGTGCCTGCTTGCTTCCTAGAGGACACATTCTTATACTGGGCTTCCCTCTGGTCTGTCCTGCTCGAATTGCCGCACAGTCTTGATATCGTAGGCCCAGGCTCGGTTCAAACCTTCCCCAGCCATGCTGGTGGGTGTCCAGCTGGGGAGGGGGAAGCGTCCAGCCACCACACGGGCCTCATCCGGAAGTTCCACAAGCAGCTTCTTTTCCAGAAGCTGCAACTGAGAAACGGGAAGGAAAATGCCTGGGTTATTCAGGGTGTGTGTTCCTTATTTTTTTAAGTCTGGAATAAATATCAGTCACTGGTTCTCTTTCATCCTCAGATTGCCAGAGCTCAGAAAGGAGTCAACACTTTTAAGCGGAATTACTCCATTTTTTTTTATTTTTTTAAATAAACATGCCTGTATTCCCTTGCATTGAACATGGATTAAAATCAACAGAACTTTAAAAAGATATTAAAATACATGTCAACATTCTGCATGGCTGGATAAGCTTGCCTAAACAAAAATGTTTTATGCAGGTGTTAAAAAGAGTACAGTGAAGGCACCTGCCTGATGTCAACATGCAGGGAGTTCCAAAGTTCCTTATAACAGTGCCAGCAGGTCAATGTTGAGTTGGCATATATGGTGCAAGATGATTCTGCAAGTAATCTGGTCCCAAGCTGCTATGGGCTTTATATAGGAATAGGAATAGTAAATAAATATGCTTACCACGCTAGGTGCCAAGAACACAGTGACATTCTTACAGTCTGACAGATCCACCTTTAAGAGAGAGAACCAAGACTATTGGTTAACCTGATCCAATATCTGAAGCCCAGCTTCAATCCCTAGCACCCAGCCCAGCACATGCAATTAAAAATATTCCTATCCTGGCCTAAAAACTACCTGACAGCCGGACTTTGCAGTCTGGCTCATGAGGAGGCTGACAAACACCGGCAGCCAATGTGTCATGTGTCCTCTCACTACCCCCAGATTATCTGTGCCATTTCATGGAGCTTCTTGTCTCACCTTCCAAAGATCGTCCCGACAGTAAGAAACTTTTCCATAGCAGCCGGCCTTCCAGGCACGATAGCTTGAAAGTCGTAAAAGCCATGGATTGAGCTCATAGCCAACAGCAGGTCTGAAGCCTTGCTTGTAAGCCTCTAGCACCTGGAAGCACAGCCAAGGCACTTATTTTATTGACCACATTTGTGATCCTTAGAAACACAGGAGAGCTGCCTTGCCCCCAGGTCAGGCTATTTATCCATCTGACCCAAGTGTAGGGAACCTTCAAACTACAACTCCCAGCATCCCTTGCCATTGGTCATGCTTGCTAAGGCTGGTGGAGGTTGTAGTTCAGTAACATCTGGCGGGCCAAAGGTTGCCCACACCTGATCTAGCCCAGATGCATCTGTGGTACATTTGTAAATAGATTCTAAGATTATTATTATTTTGGAATTTGGCCCTGATCAAGCATTTCCTCAGAAGCTTACACCATCTGTGAAGTTTACTTAAATCACTAATACCTGGAGGGCTAAAGGTTCCCTAGTCCCTGTTCTACTCTTCCCTTTGGATCCAAATTATTATATATTGTAGTTCTTTCAAATGGGCCACCCAGCTTCATGGAATATGCCACCATCAAGAAACAAGCTTGCTGCTCTTACAATTCTGCCATCGCCTGACCCTAAATCCACCATCTTCCCAGAGCGCCCTTTCAGCAGCGACATCACATTCTCCACTTGATTGGCATTTGCTGGGACATACGGCACCTGGGTGAGGAGGAGAGAGACAGGCAAGCTCTGAGTTGGAAAGGGCCACAGAGTTCCGGGGTTTCTAGAAAAAGTGATGCTGGAACTCACAATAAACACCGCCCTTGTTCTCTTATGATGACAATGGTGCCCACCGGAGAGGTGTCAGAACTGAGTTCAGATTAATTCCGGCTGAAAAAATGCCCTGGTCTTTGTGAACCTGGTGTTCTCTGGATGTGTTAGACTACAACTCTCATCAGCCTCATATGATGCTGGGGCTGATGGCAACACAGCCTTGCTAGCGCCGTGGGGGGCTAATGGGTGAACCAGACCTTGGAAGAGGGAGCAGCTGACTTGATGGGACTGTCTTGTGTTGAGCCAAATCAATTATCTGCCTACTCAAAGAGATAGGCGAAAGGGGGGGGGATCTTTTGACATTTCTCTGGATGGCAACAAAGGGTTGGGGAACTTGTGGCCCTTCAGCTGTTGTTGGATTACAATTCTCATCTGTGACCACTGCTAATACTGGCAGTGGTTGTTGGGAGTCCAACATCTGGAGGGCCCCACTGCTGCCTTAAAAGAAGGAAGCCCGCATGATACTCTCCAGATGTTGGTGGACTACAACTCCCATCAGCCATGGTGGTTGGGGCTGATGGCAACTGAACAGCATCACATCAGGGTATAGCATCTGGAAGGCAACCTGATACAGACTGTGATTAAGCATTTCAAATATCTGGCCATCAGAATCAAATCCATGAGTCATCTTCAGTGTGTTTGTGCTTTTTTAAAATTTCCAAATACCCATCTTTGTCTCATAAGGGAGAGTCCTGCCTGCAGAAGTTCCCTCCCAACACAATAATCATGTGCTGCTTTCCCCTCAAATGTCACAGCAAATCGCCTGCTATGTACCTGTAATTTTAAAGGCACTTTGCGGAATCCTGGCATGAGAATTCCTGCCCACACAACATAGGCAGTCAAGCCAGTGCCTGCTGCAATTTGCAAGAGGTCCCAGACATCCACAGGCTTTCCATGCAACTCAGCTGCCAATTCTTCAGCATCCTCGGGCTCCATGTCTGCAAGGGGGGAACATAAGAACCACCTGGATCAGGCCAAAGGCCATCCAACCCAGCATCCTGTTCTCACAATGGCTAACCAGATGTGTCTGGGAAGCCAGGACACAGGAACTGAGTACAACAGCCCTCCCTCCACTTGTGATTCAGAGACATAATCCAGGCATATGGAGAGAGAACATACCCCTCATGGCCAGAAGCCATTGATAGCCCTACCTTCCATGTATTTATCTAATCATCTTTCAAAGCAATCCAAATTAGTGGTCCTCACTACTTCTGGTGGCAACAAACCCTACACTTTAACCATGTGCTGTGTAAAGAAGTTTTGTTGGATCCCCTTAAATTCTAGTATTATGAGGGGGAGAAACATTTCTCCATATCCTTTCTCCACACTGTGCATAGTTTATCATGTCTCCTCTTACTTGCCTTTTCTTGCTAAAAAACCACAAATGCTGTAGCCTCATGGGGGTGTTGCTCCACTCCTTTTCTCATTTACATCAATCTCTCTCTCTCTCTCTCTCTCTCTCTCTCTCTCTCTCTCTCTATATATATATATATATACCACAACCCACGGTAGCTTACATAATTAAATTTTGGTTTTAAATCCACAGTTCAAAACAGAAGAAAACATGTAAACACACACATCAGCATAACATATAAGCCAGTAGAAAGTCACTCATTAAAAGCCTTGAATTTAAAAAAATGGTCTTTAGAGCCCCTTTAAATGCAGGAGGAAGTTTGGCAGAGTTCTACCATTGTGGGTTCATCACCACCAAGGAAGGTCCTGCCTCCAATATCCTCCATTCTGATCTTTACTCATAGCTCACTCGGCTCACTAGGCCAGAGGCAAAACTACAACAAACCATTGAGTGTGTTTCATATGTGTACTAGAAGCATATACTAGTGCAGTATTATAACATATTTTATGGGGCACCATGCCAAAAGGCATGGGGAAACTGTTTGAATAACAAATACCAGTGATCTTTGCTTTCAGGAAAATTTGGAACCAGGAAATTTCTTGGTTTTGTGAGATTCAAATAAAGTGCATGGTGCTGTTTAAATGTGAAATTCAAACAAATTCAAAGCCTTTGGAAATTTATTTTATTGAAAAACTTGTAAAATATTGCAAAACATGGTAAGTTCAGTAGCACACTTGCATATTACTAAAACTTTAAGAAAAGCGGTGAAAACAACAATAAAAAATTATTAGTGTTAGCATGCCTGAAATATTCATGCTTTCTAGGACGAGTCAAATTGATCATGTTGATTTTAGATTAAAGTTGCAATTTTATATACATTAACCAGGGAGTAAGTTCTATCGAACTCCATGGAACTTCCTTCTGAATAGATATGTCTCGATTGCACAGTTAATTAGTAATGTATCTGATCTGTAATCACTCACTAGATTATATACACTTTACTTTCTGGTCTTGGACCGTAATAAAGATATTTGATTTATATACACTTTCCTGGGAGGAAATCCCATTGAACTCAGTGAGGCTTCCTGCCAAGCAGGAATTCATAGGTCTGCACTGTAGGTTATGAGTTAATTTACAAAACAATTGCATTTCTAAAAATGGACTTTTCCCCCACTGAAAAACATAACAATGCAGACCTTTCCAGTCCACATTACAATTGAATGCCTTTTTAAATCAATCAGAAAAGCAGTGTGAGGCAAAAAAACAGGTGATAGGTTGGGGAATCCCGATGCTTTGAAAACATTATTTGGGAGAAGAGGGCATTGACCCTGTTTCTGTTTCTCAGCATTACCAAATTTAGCAATTTTAACATTAGAATGTCAACCTTTGCATCAACCTTAAAGCTCCAGCTGCAAAGTGCTGCTTTTTAAAAATCTTCTCTCCTCCACCCACTTCTTTATTACAATTCAATCAATCAACCAACTTTGTTACCATACACTACAGAACCGCGGGGGGGGGGGGGACCGGCGAGCGGCGGCAGTGTAGCACAGTGGCTATAGAATTCCAGACTAGGACCAGGGATACCCAGGTTTGCATCTTCTTCGCCAGCCCGCCGGGTGACCTTGAGCCGCTCAACCTCTTTCTCAACTTAACCCAATCCGAGGATGAAGTGGCCAGGGAGCAAAAACAATGTTCGCTGCGCTGAGATCCTTGAACGCGAGGTGGGATGTGTAAGAATAAAAGGCAGGAAGAACAAGAGCAGTGCCTCTGAGCATGGACAGAATGCACCTCCCTCCCTCCCCACGGAGCAGCTTTAAATAAATTTCGCAAAATAAGTAAGTAAGTAGACTGGGATCAAAAGACAGGGCAAGTTTCTACGGGAGGGACAGGAAAGCATTGCTCTCCAGCTGCGGTCTCGCTCTGTTTTTTATTTCTAGGCACCAACAAGCCCGGGTTTGGGGCGAGAGACCATCTCCTCTCGGCCACCAGCCCCGTATGAGCATAGCACGAAGGCGCCCACTTTACCTATCCCGGAAGCCTGGTCCGCCCAAGTCTCCGTCAGTCCGTTCCTTAGGACGCTCCGTGTGGAAACAGGCACTCGAGGCACATTAAGTTCCGCTAGGGAGAAAGGAGCAGGGATTTCTCTCCGCTGCTGTCACGTTCGCGTTATCCATTTAAACACTATGAGGTCCCTTTCAACGGTCATCCCCCCCAAGAATTCTGGGAGCTGTAGTTTGTTAAGGGTGCTGAGAGGCTGTTAGGAGGTCCCTACCCACCCCTTCACAATGCTACAGTTCCCAGAGTCAAGCCCTCTTCACAGGGAACTGTGGGAATTGTAGCTCTTTGCGGGGAACAGGGTTCCCTTAACAACTCTCAGTACCTGTAAAGGTAAAGGACCCCTGGACAGTTAAGTCCAGTCAAAGGCGACTATGGGGTTGCCGCACTCATCTCACTTTCAGGCTGAGGGAGCCGGCGTTTGTCCACAGACAGCTTTCCAGGTCATGTGGCCAGCATGACTAAACCGCTTCTGGTGCAACGGGACACCGTGACAGAAACCAGAGCGCACGGAAATGCCGTTTACCTTCCTACCACAGCAGTACCTATTTATCTATTTGCACTGGCATGCTTTTGAACTGCTCGGTTGGTAGGAACTGGAGCAACGGGCGCTCACCCCGTCACAGGGATTCGAACCACCAACTTTCTGATTGGCAAGCCCAAGAGGCTCACTGGTTTAGACCACAGCGCCACCCGCACCCCTCAGTACCCTTAACAAACGTTAGCTCCTAGAATTATTGCGGGGAGGGGCAGCCATGGCTGAATGGAGAGCTATAAATTGATGATGTGACCTGCGTTGAATTGTTAAAGATACCAGCAGATGTAACATAGGGCAGGGTTCTATCGCACCTTTAATATGTGTGTATAATAGCGCCATCATGGCAGGACTTTTATGGCAGAAGGCCTGGAACTCAGCAGCATGAGCAGAAGGGAACACCCCCACCCCAACCTGCACATGGCTAGCTCACCCCCTATTGAAATAAGTGAAGTTTCACAGGTTACCATTTAAAGCACATATGGGGATCCTGGGGCCCCTCAATATATTGTTGGACTGCTGCAACACCCTTCAGGCTAAGAAGGAATGGTCCCCTCTAGGAGCTTGGTGGTGGTGGGGGGGACCGGGGTTCAAATGCGCTCTCAGTCATGAAACTAACTGCCAGTCACCAGCTCACAGACTAACCTACTTCATGGAGTCATTGTGAGGATAAAAGTTGGGTCATGCATGACGTAAGGTGGGATATCAACGTAAAAATAAATAACCAGCAATGGTGGGGAATGATGGGAGCAACAACGTATGGAGGGCCACAGGTTCCTCACTCTCTTGATCTAAAGGGATGGAGTGAGACATAAGACCAATGAGTCCAGAGTCTGAAAATATCTCAATCTTGATGTATGCAGATGATTTAGTGCTCATCTCTCTTTCCTGATTTGACCTCAAAAATCTATTGGAGGTGTTCAGTACATACTGTAAATGTCTGGCATCTTCCTTTCAATATTCCAGATATTATCTAAATTATACCATGTATTAATTTATACCATTCCCTAACTCTAGCAGTTATGGGTGCCCTTGCCCCCCAAGCTCTGTTACCCCAGAACTGTAACAGTATATTAAAAGAATTGCTACTATGCCAGTTGAGCATTTTTTTGCACTGTGCTATATGGAATTGGGTAATAACCAACTCTAGAAAGAAGCTAGTCAAGATGTTTTAGACCCCATGGACCAGAGCACGTCAGGCACTCCTGTCTTCCACTGCCTCCCGCAGTTTGGTCAGACTCATGTTGGTAGCTTCGAGAACACTGTCCAACCATCTCGTCCTCTGTCGTCCCCTTCTCCTTGTGCCCTCCATCTTTTCCAACATCAGGGTCTTTGCCAGGGAGTCTTCTCTTCTCATGAGGTGGCCAAAGTATTGGAGCCTCAGCTTCAGGATCTGTCCTTCCAGTGAGCACTCCGGGCTGATTTCCTTAAGAATTGATAGGTTTGATCTTCTTGCAGTCCATGGGACTCTCAAGAGTCTCCTCCAGCACCATAATTCAAAAGCATCAATTCTTCAGCAATCAGCCTTCTTTATGGTCCCGCTCTCACTTCCGTACATTACTACTGGGAAAACCATAGCTTTAACTATACGGACTTTTGTCGGCAAGGTGATGTCTTTGCTTTTTAAGATGCTGTCTAGGTTTGTCATTGCTTTTCTCCTAAGAAGCAGGCGTCTTCTAATTTCGTGACAGCTATCACCATCTGCAGTGATCATGGAACCCAAGAAAGTGAAATCTCTCACTGCCTCCATTTCTTCCCCTTCTATTTGCCAGGAGGTGGTGGGACCAGTGGCCATGATCTTAGTTTTTTTGATGTTGAGCTTCAGACCATATTTTGCGCTCTCCTCTTTCACCCTCATTAAAAGGTTCTTTAATTCCTCCTCAATTTCTGCCATCAAGGTTGTATCATCAGCATATCTGAGGTTGTTGATATTTCTTCCGGCAATCTTAATTCTGGTTTGGGATTCATCCAGTCCAGCCTTTTGCATGATGAATTCTGCATATAAGTTAAATAAGCAGGGAGACAATATACAGCCTTGTTGTACTCCTTTCCCAATTTTGAACCAATCAGTTATTCCATATCCAGTTCTAACTGTAGCTTCTTGTCCCACATAGAGATTTCTCAGGAGACGGATGAGGTGATCAGGCACTCCCATTTCTTTAAGAACTTGCCATAGTTTGCTGTGGTTGACACAATCAAAAGCTTTTGCGTAGTCAATGAAGCAGAAGTAAATGACTCTTAAAGTGGTATAAAAAGCACCTAAAATGTATGGTGTGGACATGGCCTCAGTTCTATGACTCTACCATTCTAGCAGCACCCCAATACACAGCCTTACCCTTGTGAAGCACACTTTTGCTAGCATCCCCACCAAGAGAGGTAGTCACCCAGGATCTTTCTGCTGCCCATACTGGTTGGGCTTCTCTCCTGGCAGTCACTTCATTACCCTTGAAGCCCAGGCAATGCTGGACTTTAATACTGTGTGTTTTAGAACATGTCTCGCAGAAAGAAGGGGGGGGAGCAAGAGGGAAGATTAGACACAAGCCTCTGAGAGGGGTGAAAAACCGGGGGGAAGGAAAGTTTGTATAAATAACGGCCTCCACCCGACTCGTGGCTTTTGGCGTCGTACGTCCGGCTCAGGAGGGAAATGTGATCCTGCTGGACAGATAACTTCAGAGGGAGGGAAACATCCATCATCTGACAGCCCATTAAACAGATCACCCCAGTGTGAAACCAGCCCTCCTCCGCCTCCTTAAACCAACAGCTCTCTAGACCTCTACTGCCCAAATAAACATTGGGGTCCAGGAAAGCCGGGTGGGGGTGGTCACAGACAGGGATACAGGCCAATAGTAGCCTACACTGTGGTGTGTCACTTCTATACAGACTATTCCCATCTTCATTGGTTTCTGGATGTTGGAGCATATAGCTCCTTTCGTCTACTTGTAAAAGTTAGTTGCAAATGCACACCTCTCGGTTTTCTGGAGTGCGGGAGCAAAACTTCACCTTGATACACAAGACGAGCCTGTCTGCTGGATGATGCCAAACGCCCCTCTAATCTAGCAACTTTTTTCTCACAGGACCAACTAGATGACCCAGTGGGAAGTCTGAGCTCAACAGCAGTCTCTCCCTACTCATGATTCCCAGCAAGTGGCATTCAGAGGTGCCTTGCCCCCAACAGTAGAGGGAGAGCACAGCCATCATGGTAAGTAGCTTGCAAACGAGTCTTAGGAATATAAGAAGAGCCCTGCTGGATCTGGCCATTGGCCCGTCTAGTTTAGCATCCTGTTCTCACTGTGGTGAGCCTGGCTGCTGGATCAGGCCAAAGCCCCATGCAGTCCAACTCTCAACCCTACTGTGGCCAAATGGGAGTATGGGAAGCCCGCAAGCAGGACCTGAGTGCTACAGCATTCTCTCTGAAACACATCCATATTTTAAAGAAAACACAGTTGCACTTCTTTGAATTTTGCAATGCAGCTCTCCAGCCAAGTAATGTGTACAAAGATGATGATGATTGAAAGTAACATTAAAAATGCATTAGGGGAAACTGCTTTGAAAAATGTGAGTATTAGGCACACAAAAATGAGTATATTAGGAGAAATTCACATTAAAATGGTGATAAATTGTCATGAATTTTTTAGAAAAAAATCAAACTGATGTGAAAATGTGGACAACTGAACTGAAGAGTGGAAAAATGAGAAACTGAAAGAAATATTTCCCACTAGCAGTCAAATTGGTGGCAATGTGTTCCCAACCTGCCTTTTCACACATTGTCTTGATTGGAAGGAAGGCAAAATATAAATGTAATTAATTAATGCTGATGATGCACATGTAAGATGAAAGCATCACAGAGGAGGGGCAGACAAATTTGGAGAAATATGATATCGCTTCATGGAATTTGAAAAGAAAACTATTTTATTCCACCTCAAATGCATGGTGATTTATGGATAACTGAACTTGGTTAACAACACTATCCCTTGCTTTTTCTTTCCTAAAATTGATTTCATAAGCTGTTTTCTTTCCCTTGATAATAATTTTGTATGATCTTGATCTTGCATTCTGTTGACAGACCAGTTTTGCTTATCACTCTATGTTGTTTGTTTCTTTACAGAAATTAATAAATACGTACAATTAATAAAAATAACAACGATGATGTATGCATGATGATGCAGTGTGTGTTTTTAGAACCCGCCTTATTTTTATGGTTGCGAGTTGTTCGTAATTGTTTTTAGCATTGTTTTTAAGGCTGCAACTCGGTCTGGGGCATTAGGGTGAAGGGTGGGAAGCAAGCACGCAAGCAAATGCACGTCTAAACTATTTTTCAGCTCATGCTCTCAAGGTAGTTTTTACAATCAATCTCATTGAACAAAAACAAAATCTCACTTAACACCCTCCCCCACTATAAAATGACGCAACCAAACTATATAAAGCATCTGTAAAACAGAAGAGGGGACAGAGCTTGTTGCTGAGGATGTGTGTGGGTTCCTCCCACGCACACACATGCACATGCACAGAGCACTGATCCAGTCCTTGCTGTGGAGGGCTTCATGTCTTTGGTCTGCTGAGGAATGCGGAGCTTACAAGCAAATCCGCTGGGAAACTGCTGGCGTGGTGAATGGGAATGGGACTGTGGAACTGAAAGCTGCACGGCATTAACATTCCTCAGCTGCTGCTGCTGCTGCTGCTCCTCTGCTTTTTTAATTATTTTTATTTGAAAGTTGCCTTCTTCCCCCCCACCCCCAGGCTCAAAGCCGCCTCGCAACCCTCTCCCTTCCCCCTCTCACCCAATGCCTCCAAAGGAAATTGGCTTGACTTTAAAGCATGTAGGGAGAGGGAGAAGAAGGAAAAAAACCCGCCCCCTCCACCAGAGCTTTCCATTGTAAAACTCTAGACTGGCTGACTAGCTTTGCTCTTTTATTCAAAACAGATTCCGAAAATGGGGACGAAAGCCTTGGAAAAATAATGTCACTTTCTCTGCCCGGAGGAAGGCACTTTGCAGGCTGGTGGTGATTCTGGCTCACGAGACCACAGACCTTGCTCCTTGCCAAGGATGCTTTGCACCAATGCTGATGTAACTTCCCTCCTACACACACACACACACACACACACACACACACACACACACACACAGAGAGAGAGAGAGAGAGAGAGAGAGAGAGAGAGAGGAATCATTCATCTTTAGTTTTTATTTATTTATGCAGTTACTTTGAGCATCTGCTTTGCATGCAGAAGGTCCCAGGTCCAATCCTTGGCATCTCCAGGTAAGATTGGGAGAGAACGCTGTCTGAAATCCTGGACAGCTGCTGCCAGTCATTGTCAACAACACTAAGCTAGATAGACCAACGGGATGCCAAAAGGACTGTAGCTCAGTGGTAGAGCATCTGCTTTGCATGCAGAAGATCCCAGGTTCAGTTCCTGGGATCTCTCAGTTGGGTTAAAAGAGATCCCAGTCTGAAGTATTTGAGAGTGGCTGACCAGTCAGTGTCAAAAATACTGAGCTCCCATGTTCCTGTGTCTACCTTATACAGCAAAGTTTTCCACAGATCTGCCTCCTGATCCTTTTAACAAATAACTGTGAGCTATTGTTGTTGTCCTAAGCCCTTGCTTCTCCATCCGATTGAGCGGACAGGGCAGGACATAGGAAGCTGCCTTCTACAGAGTCAGACCATTAGTCCATCCAGTTCAATATTGTCTACTCTGACTAGCAGCAGCTCTCCAGGGCTTCAGGCATGTAACATTCCCAGCCCTACCTGGAGATGCTGTGGATTGAACCTGGGACTCTGCATTTAGAATGGATGTTTTACCTCTGAGCTACGGCCTGCCTCCTAAATGAAGGTGAACTGTGCTACATTCTGGCAAAGTAGATTAACAGCGGTGACCTGTCTTCTTGAGGACAATCCGGCCTCCCTACCCTGTCTCTGAATCTGAGATAAATCCTGCTGTCCGCCTGGGTAAGGGTCCCACCAGACACAACATAAATTAGCACCAGGGTGAGCTTTCCCTTGAAATGGAAATATAGCAGCATCAGAGAGGTGACTTTTGTCAGAATTGTAGTCGGCAGAGAAAGAGTTAAACTTCCCTTTGCCATCCACTGCTGCTATTTGCATAATGGTGGGCAGGGAGGGGAGGAGAAAATGTGCCTGTTAATGGCATTCACGCAATGGACACCAAATCTAGTTTGTGAACCTTAATCTTGACCTGAAATAGGATTTCTCTCAAGTTAGGGGAGTGAGGAGGAGCAATTGTGTTGTCCTTACAAGGCACAGTTAATTCCTTGTGCCTCAACACAACACACTGTATACTGTAGATGGTGTTGAAGGTTTATGCAACGCAGGAGTGGCAGCCAGTGACGCTCAGACTAATTTTATGTGCCCATCGGCCTAATTTCAAAAGCCCTCTGAGAGTGATCAGTTCAGACTCAGGCAAAACCATTCAGTTCCTTTCTTCTAGAAGCTCACTGAACAGGGAGGAAGAGAGTGAGAAAAAGGGGGTGCCAGAAGGAGAGACTGCAGGGGGGGCACCCATTTCACCCATTGTTTACGCTTTCTCCACCCACAGTCAGCATGTGCTCCCCAACAACAGATTACCCCCTGGCATTAATAAGGTTGGGGGAAAACTGCCTAGACCTCTAGTGCAGCGTTTTTCAACCGCTGTGCCGCGGCACACTACTGTGCCGCGAGATCTTGCCTGGTGTGCCGTGGGAAAAGGGAGCGCAGAAACCCACCGCCAAGAAGAGGCACCACCAGCTGATGGGCGGGAGAAAGGACGCCGCGCTACAGCTGATCCCAGAGGTAACTCTGGGTCAGGAGACGTGGCGCAGCCGGGCGGGGGGAGGAGCGGGGAGTTCCTGCCCGCACTACAGCTGATCGTCGGGATGGGGGCGGCGTGCCGGGAGCTTCCGCTGTCGGCGTGCCGGGGGCTTCCGTTTCCGGCGCGCAGAGGGCTTCCTGGTTCGGCGCGCGGGGGCTTCTTTCGGCGGGCGCTGCAGGAGGCGGCGGGAGCTTCTCAACGGCGGCGGCGGCAATCCCCGGGTTCCCCGGCCTTCGGCTTCACCCTGCGATGGAGCTAACGTGATTTCCGTTACCATTTTGTGAGTGGTGTGCCGCGAGATTTTTTTCATCAGACAGGTGTGCCGTTGCCCCGAAAAGGTTGAGAAACACTGCTCTAGTGCATGTGGGGGGGTGGCGGCGGCTAATAAAATTCTAGCAAAAAACATGCACTAGAGGTCTAGGCAGGAGTTACCAACAATCGAAGAATGGCAGACAAAGATGATGGAATATGCGGAATTGGCAAAGCTGACCGGGAGAATCCGGAACCAGAGCGACCAAGCGTTCCAGAGAGAATGGAGTAAATTCATATCATATATAGAGAATCATTGTAAACACATAAAGACACTAGCAGGACTGAGATAAAACTCACAACGTTTAAAATAAGTGTCATTCTATTTGTGATTAAAGGGTTTAATAATAGAAGGCAGAAATAGAATGGAGATGTAAAAAATGTGGGGAAATAATAATGTGATATAAAAAAACCAGAAGGTGGAGGGAGGGAAGTCAAGAGCTCGGTAGAGCAATGGATACAATGATGTTATATTACGATGTTATAAAACTGTTAAAAATGGAAAACCAATAAATATTATACATATACATACATATATACATATACATATACATACATACACATACATATGTATGTATGTATGTATGTATGTATGTATGTATGTAATAGACCTCTAGTGCATGGGCAGAGAAGTGGTTTCAGCCTGAGGGCCACATTCCCTTCTGGACAGCCTTTTGGGGCCACATGCCAGTGAGAGGCAGGGCTAGAGGTAAAAGTGGGTGTAGCAGCTAATTATCTCACCTTTCTGAAGGAAGCTGGTTTCTACACATGCCCACAAACACACCCCTCTCTATAAGGGTTGAAGGAGGCATTCCTGCCAGGCAAAAGCAGGCTCTGAGCAGTTGTAGCCTGGAGAAGAGTCCTTGAGACCAGACAAAGAGTCGTGGGGTGGCTACATTTGGGCCAAGGGTTCTCCATCTCTTGCTGAAGCATCTTTATGCAATATGTACATCATGGGCAACGATGCCACACCACCTTCAGAAACGATGGGCAAAGCCCAAGAGAGAGATGTGTCTGATTTGGGTTTTTGGTAAGGGGTCAGAGGTGATGAGCAAGACCCTTTTGTTGCCTATGAATCTGTGAATCGTAAATGAATCTGTGGTTCCCACTCTAGCAAAGAGGAAGAGTGGTGGGGGTGGGGTGGGGAGGGGATCTCTGAATGGTGGGAGAGGGAGCCCAAAAAGAGGCTGGTTGCAAGGAAGAAAAGAGACAGTTATGATGTGGCAGAATCTCTACCCCTCCCCCTTTTGGGGGAAAAAATGCCCCTTTTCCCTAATTGACTCATTGTTGTGCCTTCTCTTATGTTTGGCCCACTTGTGGGTGGGCACATTGTCTCCTAAATGAAGGGGAAGAGCAGCTAGCAAAGCCCGGCTTCCACCCCCTCCATGCGTGCTCACACACACACAAACACACACTCGCAACTTCCCTCCTTCCCTCCCACCGCCACCCCCTTCTCTCCTCTCCCCAGGGCTCCCCACTGTCTTCCCACACGCTGCAACTTTCCCACAGATATACCCTCATTCCCAAGCCTGTTTTTATTAACAGGGGAAACTAAGCTGAGCATCTGAATGTAACACGGTGCGGACAGCCGCAACAGGTGGTGCCGTTTTCAGATGCAGTGGAGAGAAAGGAACAGGCACACACAGAGGCTGGCGCAAGGGAATGAGCCGGGAGGCAGGGTGGGTGGGTGTGCAAATGTTGGAAGAGCAAGATGGAATCGTGAAAGAGGATTCCAAGGCAGGGTTTCGCACTCACTTTACAAACACGAACCAATCGTACATTATATGAAGAAAAACTCAGTCGTCCTCAGGAATCTGCACTTCTCTGAATTTTGCAACGCGGCTCTCCAGACAAGTAATGTGTACAAAAGTGAATATGCTAAGTAAGGTATACATAAAAACACATATATCTTAGTGAAAATAACATACTAAAGTGCATTATATTAGGGAAGATTGCTTGGAGAAGCGTGCATACCAGCAGAAGTTTGCACTAAAATGGTGAGATATTGTGAGCACTGGAACAAAATGCAAACGGACGTTGAGTTGTGGAGAACGGAGGGCTGGGAAAATGAGAAATTGTCAGAAATTGTTAAGTTCACCCATTCTCTAGAAATTTTTGCTCATGGGAGGAAAAAGTGAATTTGGAATCCTCAGACTTTGTTCTGGGAGCAAATGTTGCAGGAAAGACTCTTGGAAGAAGATTAAGAGATTGAACTTTGGGCACTCGCTTTACAAACACAAACCAGCCGCTTCCTTGTGGTGAAAAAATAGGCCCTAACAGGACAGGAGATGTATAATGATAATGATCTCAGTTCACATATTGAAAATGACACATAAAAAATGAAGTATATCATCAGCCTTGGAGGAGCTCATAGTTTGCAGAAGTGCAATAAATCCTAAGTGAGAGGAAAACAGACAAAACAGTCCAATGAACACTGAGCATGTCTTGGAATACTGACTGTTGGTGTAGTGGGCAGACTGAAAATGGTAGAAAGAGAGGGAATGGAATGGCATATCCTGGAAGGGGGCATGGCCGAATACTTCACGCTGCAACATTGTGTTGCAGATTCCTCTATGACAGAGGTAAATGGATTTCAGGATTGCAGGGACAAACTTTGTTTTTTACTAGGCTGCCAATAGCCCACTGACCAGAGCCAGGTGGAAAAGAGTGGCTCAGAGGGAGTTGCGATCGAGCTCAAAAATGGTGACTCAGGCCTGGGCCAGTCATCACCTCTACCCTGTGAGTTATACATTGAGTCATATACAAGAACAGTCTTCTCCAACATAGTGCCATCCAGATGGTTTGGACTACAGCTCCCATCAGCCCCCAGTCATGCGTACATGATAGGAGTTGTAATCCAAAACATTGGGACCGCATCAGTTTATCAAAAGGCGTACAAGTACATCTGAGTTGTTGTTGTTGTTGTTGTTGTTGTTGTGCTTCCCATGAGGTTTCCTGAAGCAATGTGCAATGAAATATTACATATAAAACAGCTACCTATGTAAAATATTTTTTTAAAAACCTACATATATAAAAACAAGCTAAATAAATAATATGAAAACAGTTTTAACCCAACAACAGCACATGTATAAAATCAATTAAAATCCATGACAGATACCAACTGGGATAAAGATTTGAGAAGGCTTGTTGGAAGAGGAATGTATTTAGCAGGTGCCAAAAAGACAATAGGGAAGGCACCCTGTCTGACACACAGTGGGAGGGAGTTCCAAAGGCCACATGAAAGGCCGATTCCAACATTGTGCAGAACGCACTTGATTGGATGGTATCTGCGGGATGCTCTCTCCTGGACATTGGGGCGGGGGTGGGGGGGAAGAATCTCAGTGGTAAATAGATGGGTGGAAAGGGTTAAGCACCCCTCCTCTCATGTTTCTACTTCAAGTGACCCCTTCTGGAAAAAAGGTAGTTAGGAGAACCAGAGCGCTTCCAGACCCTTGCTGTTTTGGGTGGATTCAAGCACATAATGGCAAATCCAGGTTGCACAATGAAAGTTGACTGGCAGGTCTTGTGCTACAAACCTGCTCCCCCCCCCCCCGATCTGAGTTTTGGCAAAAGGGAAAGCAATGGGGAAATGCACTGGAGAGTGTGGGATAACACTTAGAATAATAGAATTGTAGAGTTGGAAGGGAACCCTAGGTTCATCTAGTCCATCCCAGGATCAGCTGCCAAGCGATGCCATTCCAGGGCCTCTGTATGCTCCTCTACCCACTTGCTTTGACACAACACCCTCCCCACAAACAAATAAGAGAGAATGCCCAAGAAACAGATTTACTCATCAGGTTTAAACCACATGCTTGCATAGTGCTCGTAGTTATGTGTGGACCCTGTGTGGTACAAAATTTTCAGCTGGGAAAGTGGTGTAGTTAGAAAGTAGGGGGGAAAGCTTTTTCTTTTTGCTTGAAAGTCCCTTAGTTCTCCTGCACCCCCAGCTCATTGCTTTTCCTTTCCATGCTCACCCGCATTTTTGTGTCGGTAAAAGACAACTAGGAGCCAAGAAAGAGAGGCTGCCAAAACAGAATGTGTGTTTCTTTTCTTTTCCATTGCTTACGCATGGGAACCAAATATTTGGTTCCTTCTTGGAATCAGACTCTCTCTCTCTCTCTCTCTCTCTCTCTCTCTCTCTCTCTCTCTCTCGTACACACACTCACACATTAAAACTCACTCTGAAATCTAGACAATTGCACAACTGGGATTGCAAGCGTTAGCATCTGTAACACTGATCTCAAGGGGGAGGAGATGTAGTATGGAACATAATGGTGTGTGTTTTTTTAAAACAACAACAACCCTGATAAGGAAACATATGGATTTTCTCATCCCAGTCATTTTGTGTATTTGAGTTGTATATGAGGCTGGTTATTTATAAATACTATCATTCTGCTGATTTGATGAAATGTTAACACACTGGGGAAGGGTGCCCTGATAAAGGAGACAGGAGGCAGGGGTTGTGCTAGCTGAGCCATAGGGAACTGTGGTTGTAATTCCAGTTTTTCTGCTGGCTCCTAATTTGGCCTTGATCAACAATATCTACAGGGCAATCCTGTTTGCTTAAGTAACTCCCACTGTTTTCAATAAGTGTGCATAACAGAGGAGGGGAATCCCTGCCACAATCCAGGGCCACATTCCCTGCAGGGTAAAATCCCAGGGGCTACATGCTGGCAGTGGGTGAGGCCAGAGTGGGTGGTGGGTGGAGGCACAGATAAAAATGTTCTGGATTAACTAATCTGGAATATAGATTGCCCTGCTTCATTTTTCATCATGGCTAGCTCAGAATTCCCATTCCTAAGCAGGTCTGCCCAGAGCCCCACAGGGTTTGATGGGGTTGCTCTCAAATGAGAATTAAAAAGAGGTGGGTTTTTAAGTACAGTTTACAAACACCACTACTGTTCTATAAAGGAAGAGAAAGTGGTTCTTTTCTAACTTTAATGTGCTACATACACCACAACCCCACCACCAATTTCTTCTCAGACTATTGGAGGGTAAAGCTTGCGCCCCCAAAGACATGCAACCATGAAAAAGGTTTGAAAATCCAAAGAAAACCCCACATAAATTTGTTTTCATCATACAACACACTGCCCCTCACAGTTGCCCCGAGACTACCTTGAAGCAAGGTGTGGGGAGGCATGTTTAAAAAGCCAGGAGAGGAAGAAAAGAACAGGAAACAAGGAACTGTGGAGGGCTGGACAAATGAGGCAGCTTCTGGGGGTGATGAAGTCTGCATAAAATGAGACTGGGGCTCATGTGGTCCCCAGGCTCAAGATTATCCATCTGTGATGCATAAGAATGCAGCCTGACAGTGCAATCCACATAACTCTTAACATGGTGCCTTTCTGCTTAATTTGCTGGCTTATCAGTTTAGAGAAAAGGTAAGAGTTGACATGATGGGCATCTATCTGGTTAGGCACCATTAAGAACAGAATGCTGAACAATTGGTCTTTGATCTGATGCAGCAGATTTCTTAATATCCATCCATCCATAAGAAGAGCCTGCTGGATCAGGCAGAAGGTCCATTTAGTCCAGCATTCCATTGTCACAATGACCACCCAAACACCTGCGAGAACCCAAGCAGAACCTGAGAGCAACAACACTCTCCCCTCCTGTGATTCCAAACAATGTGTATTCAGAAGCATTGCTGCCTCTGACAGTGGAGGGGAAACACAGCTATTGTGGCTAGTGGCTACTGATACCTCTACCCTCCATGAATTTGTTTAACCTTCTTTTAAAGTTACGTAAGTTGGTAGCCATCACTACCTTGTGGGAGTGAGTTCCACAGATTACTATATGCCTTGCAAAACAGTACCTTTTTTTTTTTTTTTTGCAGCATTCAGCTTCATGGGATGCCCCAGTTCTTGTGTCTTCAGAGAGAGGGGAATAACTTTCCTCTGTCCAGTCTACTTTTTTCCACACCACCAGTAATTTTGTAAACCTCTATCATGAGCCCTCTTACTCACCTTTTCTCTAAACTAAAAATCCAGAATGTTGTAACATTTCATCAGGTAGAGAGAAATACATACATACACTTTCAGATAGATAGATTTATTTATTTTTTTTAAGAAAGTCTGAGAACCATTGAGAACCCGTGACAAAGGGTTACACTAATGTAAACAATCTGGAAGTTGGGCATATCCAAATCAGTCAGCCATGGCGGCTTCTCCAATTTTATGGTTCTCGCTGGCAGGTGCAGCCAATTAGCCTAATAGCAAGCAGAAAATCAGAGAGAGAGAGAGAAAAGGCTGGGGGGAAATACAGAGGAAAAGTAAAGAGGCGAAGGGAAAGAGAGGGAAACTGCAAGATGAAGGCATGGAAAGACAGGAAGACGTTTTACAGGCAGAGGGGTTGCATCCGACTCTCCTTGCTCCCACCGTACATGTGTGTTCATTACAACTTCTGAAAGAGTGCACAAATTGCATGGTATACACATGGTGGGAGGCCCTGCTTTTTCCAGGTTTTCCAAATGCTCATACTGAGCTTATGCAACCTGTATTGCACACATGGAGGTTCCTTCAGAAGGTATATGCTGAATGGGTTTAGCGGGCAAGCCTAAGGCAGCAGCCACGATCCAGCTCCATCCTCTCTATGGCTTCATCCTAATGTGTGAATGATCCTAGAGGGCTGGCAACTGATCAGGAAAAACAAAACCCTATCCTGGTTAGGCAAATGCGTCAGTTTTGGTCTCTCTCCGTTTCTCATCTTTCCTGTCTTAGATTCATTTCTCCACACTTGCACATCAGTTTGCAATTTAAAAAAAAACCCTCATGAAAATTCATCAGCATTTTGGTGCAAATTTCTCTTAATAAACACATTTTTAAACTGACTAATCTAAATATTTTTGTAAGCAATTTCCTCTAACATAATGCATTTTTATATGCTATTTTCACAAATACGTGCACTTTTTTGCACACCTGAGTATATTCATTTTTGTACACATTACTTGGTGGGAGTACAGCATTGCAAAATTCAGAGAAATGCAAATTTCAAACGATGGTTGCCTTTCAGTTGCTGCGTTGTTGTGGGAAGCACAATTTTAGTAGGTTTGCCTTTCAATGCAGATTGAACGAAGTTTCTTCCCCATCCCGCCTTTTGGCCTGTCATGCAGCTTATGAAAGACACAGGAGCCTTGCCAGAATGGAAGGTGGCAATGCTAGCTTGATTCAAATCCTCAGCAAGGAAATAGACAGGAAGAACAACCCAAAATTCACAAGAGACGCTGTGCAAGTCACTGAAATGGAAGAAACAAATAACTTTGAAAGCTTGCAGCAGGGGCAGGAAGGGGTTCCTTATTTCCTTGGGGGGGGGGGACATGGGAAACTTGCTTTTATTCTTATATCTGCTGCAGGCAGCGCTTAGAAAGTTAAATCTCTTGTATCTGTATTTACCTCTGGTAAGCAGAGATACAACAGTACCAGTGAGGTGTTCCACAGAAACAGAACACTCAGAAGAAAATATCAAAGTTAGACTACTAGCAGAAAAAACAAGGATGGGTGTATTAAATAATTTTCTCTGCTTTCTATGCTCTGAATACCCATTGGATGTGAGAGAGGAGTATGTGAGTCTTGGTAATGTGCCTGCATCCTCTCACAGTGGCTACCTAGCTGAAAACAGCAGGAGAAATGTATCAGTGGGGACTTAGTGATGACAGAAAACTTCACCTGTTTTATTTCTGCCTGTTGTGCTGCTGTTTAAAGGTATAAGCAGCCCGCTGGGGGTGGATATGTGTGTGCAGCGGCAAACGAAGAATGTAGTTTAGGCTCCAAGCCTGAAGCACTTATTATTTAACTAAGCAGGTGCGCCTGGGAGTAGCAGGCATCCCCAGAGATGGTTCTGTGCTAATGAGAGCATGTTTTTTTTTAAAAATAGAAAGCCTTCAATAAAAGCTGGTTCTCTCTAACCTCCCTCCCCACCCCCACCCCAAATCTCAGGACTTTTTCTCAGAGGCTGTAAAGCAGCAGTGAATGTAAAGAATTTGTCGCTATGCACTGCTAAGTTCTGCCTTCCCCAGCTGTCAGAGGCTCAGCCAGCCACTGGAAAAGCTGTGGGGGCCCAAACAGATGCACAGAGTGGGGGGGGGGTGGCAGGAGGAAATGCGGACATGGGAGGGATGGCAGACTGTGCCAAGGGAAGCTGGCTCTAGCAAAATAGCTGTATTGCAGCCCAATTCTGCACATTTACTCTGAAGTCTGACTCCTCCAGTTTAAATGCACTAGTACACTCATGCTGATTTCCTTCTGGAGCTTTTGCTATAGTGTTGACTCTTTTATTTTATTTTCGGGATTTGTACCCTATCCTTTACAAGAGCCTCTCCCAACCTGGTGCCCTCCAGATGTGTTACACAACACCCACCAGCCTCAGCCAGCATGGTTGCTGGTTGGGGTAGTGGGAGTTATCCATCTGATAGCTTTGCTGACGCCACAGATGCACATCTAGGCATAGAGGGTTGATTTTTTTAAAAAAACAACAACACTAAGCAGTTTATAAATGCTTTAACATAAAATAAAATGTTAAATTGGAAATAAGTGAGAGTGAGATAGCTCAGTTGGTAGAGCATGAGACTCTCAGTCTCAGGGTCAGGGGTTTGAGCCCCATGTTGAGCAAAAAGATTGGTTGGACTAGATGATCCTTGTGGTCCCTTCCAGCTCTGCAAATCTATGAAGTCCAACTGAGGCAACAGGACTTGTGCTCCCAATGAAGTGTGCACAGGACTGCAATCTGAGGCTTGCTCACTACTGCAGTAGAAACCTTTTGTTGTCATTATATTGTCCAAGATGACAGGTAAGATAGGTAAAGGTAAAGGGACCCCTGACCATTAGATCCAGTTGTGTCCAACTCTGGGGTTGTGGCGCTCATATCGGTTTATTGGCCAAGAGCCGGCGTACAGCTTCCAGGTCATGTGGCCAGCATGACAAAGCCGCTTCTGGTGAACCAGAGCAGCGCACGGAAACGCCGTTTACCTTCCCGCCAGAGCGGTTCCTATTTATCTACTTGCACTTTGATGTGCTTTCGAACTGCTAGGTGGGCAGGAGCTGGGACCGAGCAATGGGAGCTCACCCCGTTGCAGGGATTCGAACCACCAACCTTCTGATCAGCAAGCCCTAGGCTCTGTGGTTTAACCCACAGCGCCACCTGGGTCCCTACAGGTAAGATACCCACCCTCTATTATCCAGTGAACGCATAGCTTATAATTGTCAATCTGATTTACATACCTATTTGGATATATGGACTGCCTATATTAGTTCATTTGTTTAAATTAGAATTGATGGAATACTCCTATTGTTAACATCAGCAGGCAATGTTTATATCTTTATTCATTCCTATTATATTTGCAGTCTTTTTTAAAAAAATAAATCTGTTCTATTCTGTAATTTACAATACAATACAATACAATACAATACAATACAATACAATACAATACAATACAATACAATATACAACAAAGGTTTATATTTTGTTAGTGAACAATTTTACAAATAGAATATATTGTATTCCTGAAATTGCTCACTGCCACAATATGAACCTTTTGTACAATTAGATTATATATTTGGTTGAATTAAATCAGGGTTTCCCCAAGTGGTCAATATTGACCCCCTGGGGTCATTGGGACTGTGCAGGGGGTGAATAAAGACTTTGGGGTGAAAAAAGTCCTAGGGAAGGAAAAGATGTTAATGAGATATAATGTGAAAAATTGAATTGGGAACTCTGAGCCTCAGAAACAAGGGGCATGTGCGGAGTGCACGTCTCTTGCCACCAGGGAACCTCTGTGTTTAATAAGATGATTCCACAATGCAACAGTATTCCTTTCTAACATTTTTATGATTCCTAGTCACAGTGCTCAATATTGATTACATGCCAGTATTTCTTGATTTTAATTCATTTATGTTCCTAAGACTCTTACTTTGTTTACTCAACCACCTTAAAAACAAACATACCCCGCTGTACCCCCACTCTTCCTCCAGCCCATGTCGGAGGGTATATTAACCTATGCCCTCGAAACACCTGCCGTCCTGTCCTTTATTGTACGGGAGGCCTAGTCTTAATTTTCTTGTTGAGCGCTTGGCTGGGAAGGATTACTTCACAACCAAAGTTCGCGGAGTTCAAGGGCCGGGGCCCTCAGGGACGCCTGAGAGCGATCTTTTGCCATTCGCTCTGCCTGCCAGCTCGACGCGGCGGCCCTCAGGAATTCCCCCAGCTGCTGTTTTATTTCAGATAAGCCCCTCATGGCACTGCTGTCCGTCCCCCCTCCATCCGCCTCTTCTGCAGACCTTGTACATCTACAATAGAGGGGGAAGAGAAGGAATCATCAGCACCGCCAAAGGCTTATTCTTCATCCCATAGGCCTCAAGCCCTTTTCACTGGTGAAGCGGCATTAAAGACTCCAGTTCTCTTCGCTTTTGTCATTCCTTCCTTTGTAATAGAGTGATTCACAAATTCAGGCTTTTATCTCCCTGGAAAAAAAGGGGGGAGAAGCAGCGGGGGAAGGAGGAAGAAAAAAAATGGTGGTGGGGGGTTGCAAGAGGAAAGTGAAAGGCTACAATGAAGAGGGGAAAATGGCGGGAAATGTCTCCTCAGAGGTCCCATTGTGCGCCTTTGCCGTGTTACAAGGGTAAACACACTAATCATGTGTGAGAAGGAGGCCTTGGGCCCCGGTGGGGAATTCACTGAAAAGCTGCACATTCTTCACTGTTGTGGGTTTTCTTTTTTCTTTTCCTCCCCCCAGAGCTTTGGGGGGAAATCACGCATCAGAAGAGAGTTTTTCTTCTTCTTCGTCTTCCCTTCTCCTGATTTGCCCAAGAGCTCTTGAGTGCAGAAAAGAGCTTGGCCTATTGAGCTAGCCAGGCATTTTCATTACATGGTCGTGAGTGACTGCATCGGGGAAACACCCCACAGGCAGGGCAGGCGCGTCCATTAAGGTGAACTAGGCAGTTGCCTAGGGCACCAAAATGGAGGGGGCGCTGGCCAGCCTGCCCCCCGCAGCCCGCCGCCGCCCGGTGCCGCCCCAACCAGCGGCGGAGCAAGCAGCTTGGGGCGAAAACTGCGGCGGTGGGGGCGCCAAAATGGAGAGGGTGCTGGCCAGCCTGCCCCTCGCCCCCCACCGCCGCCCGGTGCCTCCCCAACCAGCGGCGTAATGACGTCACGTGGCCCGCCCCCTCTGTCTCCAGTGAGCAATTTTTAAAATGTTGGCTACTGGGCACAGGAGAGAGAGAGAGAGAGAGAGAGAGAGAGAGAGAGAGAGAGAGGTGTGCATGTGAAAAAGTGAATGGGTGTGTGTGTGAATGTGGTATATATGTACATAGGCACATAAGGAAGCTGCCTTATTATGGTCCATCTAGCTTAGTGCTGTCAACACTAAGGTAGCAGCTCTCCAGGCTTTCAGACAGATGTCTCCCTCAGTCCTAGCTGGAGATGCCATGGATTGAACCTGGGACCATCTTCATGCAAAGGATGTGCCCTTCTACTGAGCTGTGGCCCTGTTTGTGATAATGTGCTTTGGCATTATCCATTTTTGCCCCACCTACCATCACTTGACCAGTTTTCCCCAGGGAAAATGTTGTTGTCATGGGAGGAAAAGTGTTCCACAGCCTGGTTCAGAAGGTCCCATCTTTCAGGTTTCAGCCCCTTCCTTGGCACCTGCAAGTTATATCTCTCGGTGAGACACAGATGCATCTTGAGTCTACTGTGCATGCATAGGGATGTGCATACGTGAACACTAAGGTGCCAAGGATTGCATCATCTGCCATTTCACATTCTGCCATCCTCAAGCTTCATTCTGAAAGTTCAAAAGGACAAAATGATGCCTGTTACAAGCTCTCCTCCCTGAGCTGGATCCCTCCTTCCACAAGACTCATTCCACTCTTGGTCCTCCTTGAGTAACTGATCTTAAAGAGAATGCATAATGTGCCATGCTCTTGTGCATGAACTCCACTGCTCCAGCATCTCATGTAGGCAGAGGAGTGACTCCAAAGTGGTAACAGGGTTGTATATTATGTGCATATGTCCTAAAGCAGTGCTCTTCAGTCTTGGTACCCCAGAAATGGTTGAACTAACCTTGATGGCTATGTTCTGCCTCTGTTGTTGGAAGCAGTATCCCTCTGAATACCGTTTGTCAAGGAGCACAAGTGGGGAGATGGCTGTTGCACTCAGGTCCTGCTTCCTTGCGTCCCATTGGCATATTTTTGTCCATTGTGAGAACAGGATACTGGACTAGATGGGCCACTGGCCTGATCCAGCAAGGTTTTTCTTATGCTCTTGTGGACAGTGACTCTCATCATGCCCAGCCAACTTAGCCAATGGTCAAGGATGATGACACTTGTAGTTCAACAACATATGTGGACCAAAGGTTGAAGAATACTGTTCTAGAACCACTGCTGTGGGAAGTCCACAACACACAATACACATGTCCAACAGCAGCTTGGAAGTGCTTCACACCACCACAGTCACATTTAAGACAGAATGGAAGTGACAATGAAGAGAGAGACATTTTGATTCAGTATGACTTTTTGATTCAGCCACTGAAAAGTCAAAGGCTGGTTGTGCCATGTCAAGAAAACAAACTTTGTTTATGCAAACAGATCATTCATCGCTCATGTTGCTTCTCTTGCTCACTATCTTTTATGTCCCATTGTGACAGGAGCTGACACACTGTTTTTCATCCTGCTGAGGAAATAATAATTTGGATGTGTCCCTTGAGGGGCATGTTTTCTTTTTGATACAGGTTTACTGAATTCTGTGCCAAGGTATCAAGGTTCATGAGGTTCTGTATAGCAAATAATTAAGCCAGTACGTTTGAGTTACAGCAGGAGCCCAGCAGAAGTCCTTGATAGAAATGCACCTAAGCAGCACTACTGCCATGTTGCTTGTACCTACCGTCTGTTAGTGTGGAAATAATCATATTACTGGAAACACACTCCTGTTAACATTAATGTGAGGCAGGGGGAAACTGGCAGGCAAGTGAGAATGGGTTGTAGCCTACTAACATTTATTCAGAGTATACCTACTGGAATTCATAGATCCATGCTACTCATGTTCATTCATTTCAATAGGTCTACTCAGAATAGGACTAACATTGGATACAAGTCAGTGTCCTGAACTGGGCTCCACCTGGCCTCACCTGGGGCCTGCATTCAGCTAGCAGGCCGGATCTTTATCTCCTCCACACACAACTGTGGACTAATTTGACACAGGCAAAAGCACAGGACTTTGCAAGCCCTGATGATCAGCTGATAAGCAAGGCCTGCAAATGTCATATGTAATGATAGGTGTAGGGCAGTTAGGCATGGATTACCCAAATCAAGCAGGGGAGGGGGTCGAATGAGGTCCATGGGCTGGAGGTTCCCCATTGTTCAAGCAGAGGACTGTCCTTTGTAAAGTAAACCACATGACCGCACTAAAATGGAACCGTTCTCTGGATTACCACTGATGGGGCTGTACATAATTCTCTGCATCGTCACTGGGCAGAATTCCAGGAAATGACCGTGTTGTGGTGTGATTGTTCATATGAAGAGCAGTTGATGTTTCTGTGTGTTTGGTTTGAGCTGCCTTGCTTTTGATTTGGAGTCTACAGCCTACCTTGAGCTGTCTTTCATTTGTTCTCATTTCCTCTGGTTTGGTTTGGCCATCCTTTGCTTTCTTTTTCTTTTCTTTCTTTCTTTCTATAGCACTGGAGTTGGCTGCAACCCAAACACCGCTCTGGAATGAGAGAGATGTGGGGAAGTGGGAGGGGGAGCTTGAATCTGACACAGGGCAGAGGGCAGCAAAAACAACAAAGGAAAAAAAATCGACATGGGGGAAAGAGAAGAATAAATGTTTCGCTTTGGCAGAAAAGGCTATCTGATTTGGCAAAAAAAGCCCTCGTTAAATCAAAACAAGATATTTTTCTCCTGGGCAGAAACCCCACCGGATGTGCACAGTATTAAATGCAATAATTTAAATGAGAGGAATGCATTGGGGAGGAGAGCCAAAATCTATGTTGTTTCATGAGCTGTTTTCTCTTTCCGCCTTTTTCCTTCCTCTTTACTTTCTGCCATTCTCTCCCCTATGCACCCAGGGCAATTTGTCTCTGTGTTTCTAATGTGATATGAGACTTTTCTTGCTTAAACTGCAAACACTTTCCCATGGTACAGTCGTACCTTGGAAGTCAAACGGAATCCGTCCGTTCGACTTCCAACATGTTCGGAAACCAGAGCACAGCTTCCAATTGGCTGCAGGAGCGTCCTGCAGCCAATCAGAAGCCGCGCCGGACGTTCAGCTTCCGAAAATTGTTCAAAAACCGGAACACTCACTTCCAGGTTTCAATCATTTGGGAGCTGATTTTTTTGGGAGACAAGGTGTTTGGGATCCAAGGTATGACTGTATAACTATTGATAATGGCAGGAGAGTGTGGCAAGGAATGGTGAGACCTAAAGAGAGACACTCTGGCCTGTAATCTCTATGGTGCAAGACAACAACTCTAGGAATATAGGAAGCGGCCATACACCAAATCAGACCATTGGTCCATCTAGATCAGTATTGTCCACACTGACTGGCAGCAGCTCTCAGGGGACATTCCCAGCCCTACCTGGAGATGCTGAGTATTGAACCTGAGACCTTTAGCATGCTCTATCACTGAGCTATGGCTCTTCCCCCTCTGGCCCACCTTGCTGTGTGAGTCTGTGCTGAAGTCTCACATAACCAAAACAATATAATGTGCCGATTTGTCTTAGGTTGTTATGGGACTGATAGAGGCTTCCTCCAGACTGTCAGTATTTGGCAGGAGGGATTCAAGGGCATATGTTGTAAACCGCCCTGAGAGCTATAGGGTGGTCTAAAAATTAATTAAATAAATAATATACCAGAGCCCGAGGGTCACAATCAAAACCTTACACTTTTAAGCATATCTGAAGCACATGGCTTTCCCCAAAGAATCCTGGTAACTCTAGTTAAGGGTCCTGAGAACTGAAGCTCTGTGGAGGAAACGAGAGTTCCCAGGATTCTTTGGCAGAAGCTGTGACCTACGTTTTGCACATTTAATGTGGATTAAAATGTTGTCGCCCAAGAGCAACAAATCCACTTTTTTATATATATAAAAAAACCACACACTAGACTTTTGTGCTTTGGAAAGTGATGGGGGAAATGCATTGAAAACTATGGAACAAAAAAACAGCTAATGGGAAGCCATATATTTGGGCTCATCCACACTTACCCTGTTTCCCCTATTTTAAGACGTAGTCATAAAATAAGCCATAGCAGGATTTTTTCGCATTTGCGAAATATAAGCCGTACCCCGAAAATAAGCCATAGTGATAGGCGCAGTTTTGGAGGGCGCCAAGGAAAAGGCGGGGCTGGGCTTACATAATAAAAATAAGACATCCCCTCAAAATAAGCCATAGTGCGTTTTCTTGAGGGAAAAAAAAAATATAAGATGGTGTCTTAAAATAGGGGAAACACGGTACCTTTGCTCTGTGTTTCTAGGCATAGGTCCGGGCTTTCCATGTCTGCATTTTACCACTGAATCAGAGCAAACGTCAATTTGGTTTTCCACGGATTCCTATTTGCTCTGATTCAATGGTAAAATATGGTTTTTCCTCAGGAAAGCTCTAGGCATGGGTGTAGCCAGCATTTTTGTGGGGGGTTGGGACACAGAACTTTATTGCGGGGGCAGCACTTTTGTTAGGGGGGGCAGAACTGACATGATTGATCAGTTACCGGTAGTATTTCTATTGTTTTACTGGGGGGAGGGCAGCTGCACCCCCTGGCTATACCCAGGCAAAAAAACCCCACCACCACCCCACTCAGTCACAGACCTGGATCTGTGCCTAGAAAACACAGAGCAAAGGTAAGTGTGGAAGAGCCCTATGTGTATATTAGGATAAATCATCATTAAAATGCTGGTGAATTTTTGCAAGGCCTTAAAAATAATAATCCAATCTTGATGTGAAAATGTGGAGACCTGAAGACTGGAAGGGAAAGGAGAAACTGAAATTGACAGATTCACCCACCCCCAACTTATGGTGTGTGAAAAATAAAAATGAAAATTCTTCCAATGCCCCAGTAGAGAAAGGATCGGTGGGCTGAGGAAATGACTCATCAGGAAGGAAGCAGGAAGACCCCTTTGGGGAACGGCCCACGAGCTGCTAGCTTTTTGTGTTTTGGGGGATACGGACTGTCTGGCTGTGTAGAAAGGAATCCAGTGGGCAGGGAACAGTGCCACCATCCACCTCCTGGCCTTTCCCCAACTCTCTCTAGTCATGCTCAGAGAAGCTGCAGGCTAATGCAAAGGGGGGCGGGGGAGCCGCAAATAAAGGCAAGGGGGATTCATTATTGGAGATGAAGGGTGGAGGGAATAACAAGGAGAAAGGACGGATGGGAATTTGGGAGCATGTAAGCATCGAAGCCAGGTCTCTTATGTTTGGCTGGGAAAATCATGTTTAACAAGCCCGCACAATGAGGCCTTGTGGGCTTGAGGCGTATGACAGAAATAAGGCCTGACAGCATCTAGGGTGGGAGCCTCTCGGGCCTCCTTCTCTCGCCTGCCCCTCCTCCAACAAAGCTTTTTCGGCCGTGCAGCCCGCTGCCGCCCACCACTGACAGCCCCAGCACCTCCCTGTTCCCACACACTCCTTCTCCAGTTCCACGGCTGCTCAGGCGGCCGGCTCCAAATGAGTGAAGATGCTAGAAGTATGAACCTGTAAAAGAAGATTTACTATGAATTCAACAGTGGGGGACTTGAGGAAGTCATCTGAACTATGAAATTGAGAAAAATAGAGATGCCTGGCCCACAGAGTTGGGCCAGGCCCAAGTAATGTTATGGAAAATATCAGTAAGGTTAAATGTATAATGAATATTTATACCTCTAAACAGGGGAGGATGAGAGGGGGGGATGGTTTGTGTCTTCCCACGGTGAGAGGGGGGAAGTATGAAAAATTTAACCGCTTTGTGTTGTGCTTAAAAATTGTAAAAACCAATAAAAATTATTTTAAAAAAAACACAAATGAGTGAAGATGCTGAGCAAGAATTACCCAAGTAGCACATTTTAGGGCGACGGCTCTCGACTGCTGCAAAGGCTGCTGGATCAGGGCCATTGGCTCATCTCATGTAGCATCCTGGTCTCACAGTAGCTGAAACCTGTGGGAAACCAGCCCAAGAGCACTCTCCCCTCCTGTGGTTTCCAGCAACTGAAGCATTACTGCCTCCAACTGTGGGGGCAGAGCATAGCCAGTGTGGCTTGGTAGCCATTGATAGCTTTCTCCTCCATGATTTTTTTATCCTTTGAAAAGCCATCTGGGTTGGTGGCCATGACTGTCTCCTGTGGGAACGAGTTCCACGTGGCCCATAGCGTCCCCAGATTTGCTTTGGGTGGTTGGGGGAAACCCCAGAACAAATTTAGGGGACCTGCAGGGGGAGAAGGAGGGGACAAAGTTCCATTGTGGATAGTGAAAGTCATTGTTGGCTCACAGCACAGCTCAGCGCTAGACTGCATACAGTCCAGTGCATCTATTAGGGGAAAGGGTGCTTAAAAATGAATATATTCATGAAAATAGTAATACAAAAGTGTGTATTAGGAAAACGTTTGTGCCAAAATGTGTACACGAGTCAAAGCTGCATACAAATGTGTTTATTAGGAGAAACATGCACTAAAATGCTGATGAATTCTCATGAGGAGTTAGTTAAAAGGAGAAAAAAATGCAAATTGCTGCAGAATTTAAGATTGGAAAATGAGAAACTGAGAGAACCAAAATTGATTGATCAATCCATCCATTCCCAGTTGTGGGCGTCTTTCCAACAGAAGTCCACAGAATCACAGTTAGTGCCAGACTGGGCCAGGGAAGACCCAGCTTCAGATCCCCTCCCAACAGTGAAACTCAAGGTGTGAGCTTGGGCTGGTCACACTGTCTCGGTCCAACCTAGCTTGCAGGATTGTACTGAATATAAAACCATATAACACCTTAGCAGCACTGGAGGAAGAACAAGATATATATGCAATTTGTTGTGGTCGGTTATTAATGAAATTGTTGTCACTATTGTTACTATTTCTGTTTTGAGTCTTGACCCCCTCAGAAGGCACTGCCAAGGCCTTCTTTGGCTCTGAAGTGGGTGCAACTGTTGCCCACCTCTGCATGCTATGCTCTGTCACTTCAAACCATGCATGGGTAACCTATTCTGCCCAAGGACCTCATTCCCTTCCTGGGGCCACATGCAAGTGGTAGGCGGAGCCAGAAACAAAAGTGGGTGGGGCAACACATGCTAATTTTACCTTTGCACAGTCGACGAGTTTCTACACACACCGCCACCTCCCGCTTTCCATCTTCCATCCAGACCAGCAAGAGCTCAAGGCCACATTTCAGCCAGGAAAATACACTCAGGGTATGAAACAGGGCCAGAGAAGGGCAAGAGAGAGGTCTAGAGCAGGCTTCCTCAACCTCGGTCCTCCAGATGTTTTTGGCCTACAACTCCCATGATCCCTAGCTAGCAGGACCAGTGGTCAGGGATGATGGGAATTGTAGTCTCAAAACATCTGGAGGGCTGAGGTTGAGGAAGCCTGGTCTAGAGGGCCACACTTGGCCCCCAGGCCTGAGGTTCCCGACCCCTGCTTCCACAACAAGCGCATTGGGCAATGGAGGAAAACACTTGAAGCAACAGAGCTCTGTGTCCCAATGCTCCCATTCCGTTCGCTCACTGAGTTGAATTTCTGGGAAACTCGTCAAAGGTGGCAACTGGTCAGTTATTATACGTGTGTGTGCTTGTGTGTGCAATGCGCAGCTCATTGGGATTTTCCGCCTCAGGTGCCAAAATCAATGCTCCGGCCTTGTCCTTCGCTACTGCACATTCCAGAGCTTGTTAAATTATTCGAGCTCGTTTGACCACTGCTGTTTCGGCTGCTTCCCTAGACAAATAATTATCTAGCTGACCATCCTCCAGCTCTTTCGAGGGCTCCATTCATTTTGTTTGAAGACTGCCAAGGGGCGAAAGAATAAACCCAGCCAGGGAGAGAAATCATCATAGATCAGGCATTACTAAGAAGCATTTTTAATGTACCCTCCCAGCCCCAAGACAAATGCAAGATTAAAAAAGAACAAATAATGGAAAAGAAATCCCACCATTACAAGCTACATAGAGTCAGATTTGTCTCTCTTGACCTGTACACAGACATGAATATGTACAAAAACTATATTTAAAATATTACAGATCTTCTCAGCATTTTGTTTTGCTTTTGGTCTAAAAATTACTACAGACGGCCCAAATGCATCTGGCAGTGTCTCTCTGACTGTGGTGATTCACTTTATATTAACATTTCACTTTTTAAAAGAAAAGAAAATGAAAGAAACCACACATACACATAAACCTTACAATAGAATTTAGATTTAAAAAACAAAATCACAAATTTGGTATCGTTATAACTTTAGTGCACATGATACTCCTTCAATCCTCACTTGTAAAAATAATAATAATTACTGGACTCAAAACTAGTTTTAAGGGTTTACCTAAACTGAGATTTTCAGTGGTTTAATTGAAACTGGATTAATAAAACTGATTTAAGGTGGTTTGTAGACAGGCTAATTTCTCAAGCTTAAATTCTTTTGCTTGTTTGTTTTGCATTTTCTGAACCTGTATTTTTAGAATTGTTTTTATTAGGTTTTCAAATATGTAAGAACAAACAAGCAAAATAAAAGAAGACACATACAGAAAAACCCATACCTCAACAAGGTGGGGGGTCCAACAACATCTGGAGAGAGGCCACCCCTAGGTTAGGGACAGGGAATTAAATTTTACCAGGAAAAAAAGCTGCAACAACACCTGGGGTTGGGTCCTTAACACCTGAGCTCATCATTGAAGCTGGGTTAGAAATCCATATCCGATGGACTAGATTATCTAGATTTGGAATTCATAGGGGCAGAGAAACATGAAAGGTTGATTATAATAGGGTTGGGGAACCTGTAGCCCTGCAGGATTTTGGTGTACCTACAAGTTCATCGTCCTTCAACACTGGCCATGCTGGCTGCAAATGATGGGCGTTGGGAGTCTAGCAACATATGCAGGGCCCACAGGTTGCCCGCCTTTGAACTATAGCCATATCTGTGGCATCTCAAGTGTTACGCTAATGCAGGCTTTTTTTAAAAAAAAAAAGGTGTGCACTGAGCAAAGCACGCTGGCAGGAATGAACGATCCAGGATCCACAATTCAATCAGGTAGGAAAATTCCACTATGCAATCCAATGGAGCCTGACCCTCCAGAACCGGCGCAGGAAGAGAGAGGCCAGGCAGGCCCGCAATATATCCTGGCCCTGGGCATGGGGCTAAGCGCTGCCATTGGGTGGTTGGTCCTGTGCCCAGGGGAACACCCTCCAAATTCCTGCCACCATTGGCTGATTTGGCAGCAGGAAACGATCCGGCCTGCCATTCGCCAGTTCACATGGTGGTCTGAGGCCCACCTGCAAAACCGCCTGCCCAGGAAGGGGCAAACGGACTTCTCACTTTTACTGCTTGCTCACTTTGTCTTCCTACCTGATGTCTTCTGCCACGTTTGATTGAATGAAGGTGTTCCAATGAAAATCAAGACTGTACTTTTTCAAAAGAGAATCTCATTCCTGTTATGTTTTTGGTCACTGACTGAGATGTAATCCTGGTGTTTCTCTCGTCAAGGAAGCCACAGAAGGGGCAGACAGATGAGGTCGCTTTGCAGGCTTCCTTAGCTCATCCAGAAACTGGGAAGGAGGCAGGAGCAGCGAATGAAGTGTCTCCTTGTCTGTGATGCTATTTCCTCTTGGGAGGGATGGTAATGCATATGCGATCCATAGGCAATAGCAACAGGGGTTTGCTTGGGGGTGGGGGTGGGGACACAGGAAGGGCATCATGCACTTATTTTTAGGTATGGATTTGATTTGGCGCTCCAGTAGAAAATAGGATTAAAAGGTCCTGAGCAAGACAACATTTCCCACACTGGGAGATTCTCAATTCCCTTTATGCAATTTGTGGCATGTTCCAACCTAACCAGAGAGCAGCTCAGTTGCCCTTTTGCTTGGCCTATAATTCCTCCCTTTGCTGGAGAGACCCAATGAGAAAGTTATGGGTAGGGCCATCAGTCTCATGCAGGAAAGAAAAGAGCTTGTTCCCTCTGGGTTCAAAAGACAGCTCTCGTCTCCCACCGTTAAGCCAGGAAATGCCATTTTCAGCATGGTCACGGTGTGGTTCGTGTGTGTGGATCCTGCCCTCTTGGCAAAATCTGGGGCAGGACTCCTGCCACCCACTTCCCATCTCAAATCAGTCCAAGGAGACTTCGCAGGGGTTTTCGTGAGCTTGGCGCGCACCCTCATAGATGTGGCGGAAGTCTTTGTAGCGAGGGGCGCAGCTGAGCCAAGCCTCCCCAAAATGCAGCCACCCGGTGAACAGGAAGCTGCCAGGTCCAGGCTTCACTCCACACCGCAGCAGAGTACGGATGCTGCCCGTGGATTTCCCATATTTGCCAACCGGTTGGAACAAGGCAAACTTTTGGCGGTGGATCCGGGTGGCACTGACACTGATGATGGATTCTTGCGACTCCATGTCATTGGAGACTGTCCGGATATTGCCACGGATGACTGCAGGGGTGGAAGGAGTGGAGAAAACAGAAATGTTTGTTTAAAAAAAATATACTGGCCAACAGCAGTTTTACAAAACACAGACACACAGAGAGAGGGAGAACAGCAGATTAAATCCAAATGGACGGCGGCTTAGAGACTAAAAATAGCACAGTCAATGAGATATATCAATACAATGTCAACAATTACTTACAGAGCAGTGACACATGGATAAAACCAAACTCTGTGTGTGTGTGAAATCCTACAAACCATGGATGTGTGCACACACATGCGCGTAGTCAAGGAGGGGCAGGGAGGCAGTTGCCCCCCCCAAATCAAGTAAAACAATAGAAATACTTAACTGACTAATCATATCGGTTCTGCCCCCCCCCCAAAGTCATGCCTCCCCCACAAAAATCCTGGCTACACCCATGTGCACACATCAAGCATCTAAAGCACATTTAAAGCATATCCCCCCCCAAAAAATCCTGGGAACTGCAGTTCAACCCTCAACAGTAAGCTTTGGTGGGGGGCATGCCAGTTGTGGGTGGAGCCAGAGGCAAAAAAGTGGATGGAGCAGGTGATGTGGCTCTTATTTTTGTACAATAGGCTGCACTCCAGCTCTGCAAAAGTCAGAAGTTTTGACACACATCTCTCTCTGTCTTCTACTCAGGAACCAAGAGGCTTTGCCACAGTTCAAGGACAAGACTCAAATCTTCCATTCTTGGGCAAAGTGATTGAGAGAGTGGTTGCTGAACAACTCCAAGCACACCTGGAAGAAGCGGACCATTTGGATCCCTTCCAGTCGGGATTCAAGCCTCATCATGGGACTGAAACTGCCTTGGTCGCACTGGTCGATGGTCTCTGGTGGGCTAGGAACAAAGGTGAGAGCTGTTTCCTAGTTCTGCTGAATCTCTCAGCAGCTTTTGACACCATCGACCATAACATCCTTCTGGCCCGTCTAGAGGGGCTGGGAGCACTGTTATACAGTGGTTCCTCTCCTTCCTCCTGGGCCGTGTTCAGAAAGTGGTGGTGGGGGATGAGTGTTCAGACCCCTGGGCTCTCATTTGTGGGGTACCTCAGGGTTCTGTCCTCTCCCCCATGCTTTTCAACATCTACATGCAGCCGCTGAGAGAAATCATCAGGGGGTTTGGGCTGGGTGTTCATCAGTATGCAGATGATACCCAACTCCCACCTCTCTTTCAAATCAGAACCATTGAAGGAGGTGAAGGTCCTGTGTTAGTGTCTGGAGGCGGCTGGAGGATGGATGGCGGCTAACAGATTGAGGTTGAATCCTGACAAGACAGAAGTGCTGTTTTGGGGGGACAGGAGGCGGGCAGGTGTAGAGGACTCCCTGGTTCTGAATGGGGTAACTGTGCCCCTGAAGGACCAGGTGCGCAGCCTGGGAGTCATTTTGGACTCACAGCTGTCCATGGAGGCGCAGGTCAATTCTGTGTCCAGGGCAGCTGTTTATCAGCTCCATCTGGTACACAGGCTGAGACCCTACCTGCCCGCGGATTGTCTCGCCAGAGTGGTGCATGCTCTAGTTATCTCTCACTTGGACTACTGCAATGCATTCTATGTGGGGCTACCTTTGAAGGTGACCCGGCAACTCCAACTAATCCAGAATGCGGCAGCTAGACTGGTGACTGGGAGCTGCTGCCGAGACCATATGACACTTGCTCCTGAAAGACCTACATTGGCTCCCAGTACATTTCCGAGCACAATTCAAAGTGTTGGTGCTGACCTTTAAAACCCTAAACGGCCTCGGTGCAGTATACCTGAAGGAGCGTCTCCACCCCCATCGTTCTGCTCGGACACTGAGGTCCAGTGCCGAGGGCCTTCTGCCGGTTCCCTCGCTGCGAGAAGCCAAGTTACAGGGAACCAGACAGAGGGCCTTCTCGGTAGTGGCACCCGCCCTGTGGAACGCCCTCCCACCAGATGTCAAAGAGAAAAACAACTACCAGACTTTTAGAAGACATCTGAAGGCAGTCCTGTTTAGGGAAGCTTTTAATGTTTAATAGATTATTGTATTTTAATATTTTGTTGGAAGCCGCCCAGAGTGGCTGGGGAAACCCAGCCAGATGGGCGGGGTATAAATAATAAATTATTAATTTATTATTATTATTATTATTATTATTATTATTATTATATTATTATTATTATTATATTATTATTATTATTATTATTATTATTATTATTATATTCTGGCTTGGCAAAAGCACTTGAGAAGGTCATGGAGCAGTGGTGGCGAGTGTGGCTTGTAGAGATCTCCGAGGGCCAGACAGAGTTGCCTAGAGGGCCACACTTGGCCCCAGGACCCGATATTGGTCCCCCATCCCTGCTTTAGGCAAACAGCAAAACTTACTTGTTCTGCCATGCATTTGACCACATACAAATCAGTTATTTTAGTTTGGTTTTGCTTGCTTGCCTTTTACGCATTTGTTGGCATTTGTAAATCAATGCTTTACATTATTGCTGTTGGGCTTGTTTTATTATTTTTATTTTTCTCAGCCACACTTGGCAGTCCCTGCACTGAAAGGCAGCATGGAAACAAAACTCAACCAAATCAATCAACAGAAGTGGTTCTGTAGTGGCACCCAGCTCTAAGGCTACAGCTGAGTATAACTGGTCAGATCTAGCCAATTATGGAGAGGAATCCAGCTATTAGCCTGCTTGCACGCAGGTGCCTTTGGCTTCCTCCAAATCAGCAAGAATTAGCCCCTCCAAGATCATTCTGACAGGCTCGTGATCTGATCCGGCGTGGCAAATCCCCTTGTTCTCCTGTTTTGACTTCCTGGTTGCCATGGGAACTTTGGAGTGGGCAGCCAGCAGACCCCCTGACCCCCTTCTCCTATTGTTTAGGGTTGCAAATCTGGAGGTTAGCAGAGCGTGCGGGGCAATAATTGGCAACTGCCCACTGAGCCGGACAGCCTTGAGTGTGCAGGCATTTAAAGGGGAGAATGGAAAGGCCACATCATCCCAGCTGGGGAGCGAGTTGCTCTGTGGGGGCAGCTCTGGCTGCTGGTGCCTCAGCCCGGACTGGCAGGCAGGCAGCTCCTGGTTAGCTACTTAAGCAGCAGGTAGGGACAGAGGACAGAGTTCCAGAAGGGCAGGCTTTAGCTTTCACAGCTGCACATGCATTATTAAGAGTGATTTCTATGGCATTTTTCCCCCATGTAAAAGGAAAAAGCAAAAAAAAGAGCCGTGCAATTAACAATTCTTAGGCCTGGGTCCCTGGGTAACGTTAGGCAAGTAAATCACAGTCACAGGGTTGGTTGCAATGATGAATGCAATAAGGATTGCTAAGCACACTGGGCCAGTCCAGAAGTCTGAAATCCTGAGTGGCGGCTACCAGTCAGTGTGGGCAATATTGAGCTAGATGGACCAATGACTCAGTATAAGGCAGCTTCAATTTACGATGCTGAAGAGAGGAGTGGAAAACGTGACGTTGAGGAAGAGGTACTCACCAAAATCACTAGTGCAAACGGCCATCAGAATCTCAGTGTTGTTACACGGACGGCAGCTCCCTGCATCTTCCAAAGAGAAAAAGGAAACAGTCACTCAGAGTTCATGCTGGCCTCACTATCCAATAGTTCTTCTTTAGAGAAGGGATGTGGAGAATGAGGGGAGGCAGAAGTAAAGCGTAGAAAGGCATCGTGAAAAGTTTGCTTCATCTATGAAGGGGAAGGAAAAATAGCAGTCCAGGGCATGTTTGGGCCAGGGGATTTTCAACTGAAAATATAGAAAGCGGCTTGTACACTCTATTCATCTTTGACACTAGAGACTCATGTAGCCTCTGTGGCTAGAGGCATCATTTTTCAACTGTGACTGGTACAATATCATCAACTGCTCCTGGGCTGGGAAAACCTGGCCACAGCAGTTCATGCACTGGTTACTTCAAGACTAGATGACTGCAATGAGCTCTATGTGGGGCTTCTCTGCTGAGTAGGAAGAGCTGGGAAAGATTCCCCAGACCAAATGCCTTGAAAGCCACTGCCAGTCAATATATGAGGAACCTGTGGCCCTCCTGAAGTTGTTGGATTGCAATTCCCATCATCGCTGGCTGTTGACCATTCAGACTGACTCCCATCAAGAATCAAATAGCAAGGTTGCAAGGACTCAGGCCAGGACGGCAATAAACAATAATTTCTTCTATTTTTGTTGTTTCAGGTATGACACCAATTCCAGTTGCAATGATTTTTAACTCCAGGACAAGGCCCTGTTTCGTTTATTCTTTCGTTTATTTAACGAGTGTGTCTGTACACTTTGACTATGAAACTAAGAAACTAGAGCTGATGAAGAATAAACGAAACAGGGTCTTGTCCTGGAGTTAAAAATCATTGCGACTGGAATTGGTGTCATACTTGAAACAACAAAAATAGAAGAAATTATTGTTTATTGCCGTCCTGGCCTGAGTCCTTGCAACCTTGCTATTTGATTTTCTGAATTCTCCAAGGACTCCTATTTCTTTATTGACTCCCATCAATATCTGGAGGGACACAGTTTCCTCATCCTTGAGGATGAGGGGTCATGGTTAGAGTTGGGCTAAGAGCTGGGAGACTAGGCTTCCAACATTACTCAGCCATGAAGCTCAATGGGTGACCTTGGGCCAGTCATTGCTTCTCAGCCTAACCTGCCTCACAGGGTTGTTGCGAGTTTTCAAACTCTTCATGTATTAAATGTCAAGTTGGCATATGCAGAGGGGTTTTTTTTTTTATAACAAATTCTATAAACAAAATTAACTCAACATAAATTCTCATTTTCCATAACTAGATATAGTTGATAGATAGATATGAAACATAAAAAACCCTAAACTAAAAGGTTTAGATTTGAGCTTCCCCTTCTGCTCCTAGTGTTTCATGGAAAGAATATACTTAATAAGAGTTAAGATTTACAGCCAAACAAAATAGAAATTTTGGCATTATAAGCACCATGCTCCAACTAACTGGTCTTCTTAGGTTTAAGTACCTGTAGAAGGTTGTTTGAAACTAGTCAGCCTCTTAGTCTATTCTACCTCACAGGGTTGTTGCAAGGATAAAATGGGGGAAAGGAGAACCATGTGTACCACCTTGGACTCCTTGAAGGAAAAGGCGGGATAGAAATGTAATAAACAAATAGGCCTGACAAAATGGTCTGACTTGGTAGAAGGCAGCCTCCTATTTTCCCAAGATGCCCTCTGGTCACAATCCCATTGGCATTAGAGAGCTAAGCTGGTAGGGCTCAAGTGTGCCTAACTCTGTGCTGGGCTGTGCCCTAGGTGCCAACATTTCTCAAGACAAAGCCTAGTAAAAAGTTAAAAAAAAAAAAAGCCATTCCCCAGTTGGGGAGAATGCCTAGGGTTGCTATGGTAACCATGTTCAGGCCTTATCTGCGATGCAGCTGAACGTCTTGGCGGGTGACTCCGCTATGAGCTGCCGCACACTGGACTTTTGTTAGCTCAGAGATGAGGCCGATTAGATGTTCCTTCTCCGGCCTTGTGTTTTCGATTGCTGAGCACACTCCGGACGGCTTGGGTTACTTGCCCACCTCCTCCCCTTGCCGTGAGGGAGGCCCACACAGCATTCGGAGACCTTGAAATGCAACAACAGCAAAAGGAGTTTCCGCTTTCCTAAGCCTGGGAAGCAAATTAAGACTGTTTCCACGTTTGGTTCGCAAATGCTCTAGCATCAGGGTGCCTCAGGGCATGTGCAGAGTTCCTTTACCCCAAGTGGGGAAAGACTTCTTTTTAAAAAAAGGATATACAGTATAGTACTCTGACCATTATAGAAAGCTGTTGCTTTGTGAAAGGAACGCTTTCCTGCCTGCCTGGAGAAAGCCCAGTGTGCTGTTTGAGCCTGGAATTGCTGAACCAACTCTTGGATTGGGCTATGGGCACTGTGCAAGGGAATGAGTCACATCCATAGTCCCACAGACTTTTGCCCCTGGCCCCACCCAGCACTGAAATGTGGCCCCCGGAATGCAGCCCCAGGGCTGAAAAAGCTTCCTCACACTTAGGCTAAAAAGGACACCGTTCTGATCAGGACATAAATATTCTGGTTGTGTGGCAACCTTATTTCCACACCAAAGAAAAAGCAAACAGCCCCAGCTACATGCACACTTTCTTTCCAGCAGGACTTAGCATAGTCCTGAATGTCATGTTTCCTCCTTATTTATTTTATTTGTTTAATTTTACATTTATAGCCTCCTTTTCCTCCAAGGAGCTCAAGGTGGTGTACATGGCAACCCTGTGTGCTAGGTTAGGCTGAGAGGCCCAGCGAGCTTCATGGCTGAGTGGGGATTTGAACCCAGGTCTCCCAGGCTCTAGTCCAGCACTCTAATCACTACACCACAGTGGCTCATGATCCTACGCATGTACCACTTGTAACACAATAGGCATGCACAGCACTTTAAGAATATGATGCAAATATTCATCTGTTCCAGGATTCAGTTCCTAGCAATATCCAGGGAAATGATTCTGGAAAGCTTGGAAAAAGAGCTTGAGAGCACTGAGCCTCCCTTGATCTTTTCTTCCCTGAATGGGAATGGGGGATGAATTCAATTCAGTTCATGTTTAAAGGTAATGTACATTTTCCAAAACAATATGCAAACTGAAACACATCTATCTTTCAAAACGGGCGCTTCTCCAAATTTTGCAATGCATTTCCCCAGCCAAATAATGTGCACAAAAATGCACATACTGGGGTAAAGCGTGCATAAAATGCATATATTAGTAGAAATAATCTAGAGAAATGCATTATATTAGGGGAAATTGGTTTGCAAAGATGTGTATATTAGGGTAGATTGCATAGTAAATGTGTATATTAGGAGAAATTCATGGATGGGAACTAAAAAAAAACTTATATAGAAATAAAAGAATTGTAGAGTTGGAAGTGACCATGAGCATCATTTAGTCCAAACCCCTGCAATGCAGGAATCGTTTGCCCAACATGGGGCTTGAACCCATGACCCTGAGATTAAGAGTCACGTGCTCTACCAGCTGAACTGAAATGGGGGGAAATTGTACTTAATTATGGGAAAGTGAGAAACAGAGAGCCTGCAAGTGACATATTTGTCTATCCCTACCTCCTAAGTAGGGATGCGGGTGGCGCTGTGGGTTAAACCACAGAGCCTAGGGCTTGCTGATCAGAAGGTCGGCGGTTCAAATCCCCGCGACAGGGTGAGCTCCCGTTGCTCAATCCCAGCTCCTGCCGACCTAGCAGTTCGAAAGCACGTCAAAGTGCAAGTAGATAAATAGGTACCACTGCAGCGGGAAGGTAAATGGCGTTTCCGTGCGCTGCTCTGGTTCGCCAGAAGCGGCTTTGTCATGCTGGCCACATGACCCGGAAGTTGTACGCCGGCTCCCTTGGCCAGTAATGCAAGATGAGTAGCCTACCGCAACCCCAGAGTTGGACACGACTGGACCTAATGGTCAGGGGTCCCTTTACCTTTTACCTCCTAAGTGCCAACTTCAGATTTCAATGGATCTTGGGCAAAATGTCCTGAGTGGGTTTTGACCTTTAAAGTCTTATACAGGGGGACCCCTAGGTGAGCCTGCCTGGACCCTGAAATCATCATCCAAAGCCCTTCCCTGCAAGCCAGGCACAGAGTGTGCTGTCAAAAGAAAGAGCCTTCACTGCAGTAAGCCCTTCTGTATGAAATGCTCTCCCTAGGAAGGTCTGCCTGGCCCCAAACTTAGCATCACTGCAGCGCCAGGCAAATATATATTTCCTTTCCTGGGGATTGTTGGTAGCACCAATGCTATTACATTTTATTATATTCTTTTAAATATGTTTATTACTGTATTTTTCACTTGTATATTGCTTCAGGACCTTTTAGTGAGAAGCAATATACACATTTAATAAACCTAAATCGAAAACCTTGCCCCTCCTTGCCAGTGTCACCACCACTGCCCATTGGCTTGCTATCTTCTTCTGGGCGAAATCTGCATTACTGCAAGGCAGAGGAAAAGAGCCAGCTAAGGGGATGCTGGTCCTATTCCCTTGCCTTTTTCACAGAAGGCAGGTGAACAGCCAGCAACAGAGTTATGTGATGCATCACGCGGATGCATCACAGAGCTGGTTATGCAGACCCATTTTTCTGTCCCCGGCCCTCCTGAATCTTGTATTCTGAGGAATGCCATCTTTCATAGAATTGTAGAGTTGGAAGGGACTACAAGGGTCATCTAGTCTAACCTTCTGCAATGCAGGAACCTTTTGCCCAATCTGGGGCTCTCAACCCACAACCCTGAGATTAAGAGTCTCATGTTTTGAATGTGGGGGTTCCATAAGTAAAAGTTAAGGAACTACTGTAAACTGAACTGCTCTACTTCAGAGTTGTTTGTCCTTCAGCTTATACCAGGCATAGGCAAACTCCGGCCCTCCAGATGTTTGGGACTACAATTACCATCATCCCTGACCACTGGTCCTGTTAGCTAGGGATGATGGGAATTATAGTCCCAAACATCTGGAGGGCTGGAGTTTGCCTATGCCTGACTTATACAGTGGTACTTTGGTTTTCCAACGTCTCCATTAACAAACATTTTGGAACTTGAACGCCGTAAACCCGGAAGTAAATGTTTCAATTTCTGAACACGCCTCGGAAGTTGAACGGCTTCCACTGAGTGTATACCATATGTTATTTTTCTCAATTTTCTCTATTAAATTTGCAGACTGCCCTTTGTGCCTTGGTTTTCGAACGTTTCAGAACTCAAATGGTCTTCTGGAACGGATTACGTTCGAAAACCAAGGTACCACTGTTTTCCTCTTGAAGAAAAGCAGAACCATTTTTGAGTTTGGGGGTCCCAAGATACAGGCCCATCTCCCAAGAACTGGGTGGATTGAATGCCCCCAGCAGCATAACTTCCTTGGTCTATGTTAGATTTCTGAGAATGGGCATATGCCTACTGCTCTGTAATCCTACCCTGATCTGGAGGCGGGAGAGAGGAAGTGTCCCTCTGACATTTCCCTGTGCAGTTTTATGAAGGGGTGTGTGTGTGTGTGTGTCACATCTATTTTAACCTGAATCCACAATTATGTCAAATCATGTTTAAGGAGGCTTAACTCTGTTTAGGCATGATGGCTAAATTGACAAAGTTACGGCCCCCTGCACCATGGGAACGGAAGTGGTCAGATGGTAAAACAACAGTAAACCATGGGTTGCCTATATGTTTGGAAGCTCAAACCATGGTTTGGGTTCTAAACCACTCTTCCCCAACCTGGCGCCCCCCAGATTGGGGAAGGCAGTTCTAAACTCTTCTCTTAGCACAAGCCATGATTTGGCATGCCTGAATGGACGCTTGATCTTGCACAAGGATCTCTCCATGCTCACATGTGGGTTTGATAAGCTAGAAGATAAAAGCCTGAGAAAATACAGGGTGAGTCTTTTAAAAGAGGCCCAGTGGAACATTTGTACTCTGTATCTACGGGGCCTCTTTTAAAGGACTCACCCTGTACTACCGCGGATGCATCACAAACACTCCCCCCCAACCCAGCCATGAAAGCCAAAAGAACTTTACCTTCCATGCTGAGGTTTCTGGACGGCCACGAGAAGCGGGAGTTCCAGTCACCCCGCAGCTCGTAGCGGAAGGCAGCGATCCGGCGGCTGATGTCCTGGTGCAAGGTGGACTGCAGGAACAGAGCAACCTTCTCCTTGGGCAGCCAGCTAAAACAGCGCACCTTGGGCTGCAAGGTAGCGTCGGCTTCCGAGAGGAGGAGCTCCAAGACGCCGTCCCTCTCCAAGTAAATCTGAGCTCCCCGGAAGCTGTTGGAGGACTTGATGCAGGCTGTCACCCGCCTGGGGTTCTCTCTGCTGGTGGTGCCTGTGGGAAGGCGGGGGAAAAGGCTCAGGCGCAAGGCTCCCGCTGGGTACAGCCACTCCAGGGATCCCTCAGCACAGTGCAAGGAGATCTGTTCCACGCTGCCCGATTCCTGCGACAGACCACTGCAAGGGATAGTGGAACGGAGTTAGTATAAGAAGGAAGCCGGGGCAGTTTTGTCGGTTCCCAAGTCAGGACATACATCAGTCAGGAAGAAGGCAACAACTGGTATCGTAAGAATATCAGCAAAGAGAGGCAAGTTAGGGCTGAGAAGGTAGGTTTGAAAGGGTGTGAGAGGTGAGACATTGGAGAACAGAGCTGTGTATGCTACATAGCACCCTCCCAAGCTAGTCTGCTGCTCCCAGGTGTGAAAAAATGTCTACCCATCATCAATGGCCAATGCAGTGGACCAGGGTCAGCCCACCCATGAGGCACACTGGGGCAGCCTCCAGGCAGCTGAGAGGGGTGCCGCCACTGTGCCCGATGCCACACACTCCTCTCCATCCTCCTTTTACTCCCTGGGCTGCCTCCAGGCAATGGTGCCTCCAGAGAGGAGGAAGAGGCAGGGTAGTGGCTTTTTCAGTTTTTCCTGGAGTGACCAAACATCCCGGGCTGCCCTGCAGTGGTGTATGGCATGGAGTGGCAGCATCAGCATCTGGTCCATTGCTGTAAGCAGCAAGATTTATTCGGCCACCCCTGACTATTGCTGCTGTTCCCCAGCATCTACCTAATGACAGAGCTGGCCCTGGTAGTTGGAGAGCTCTCAAGGAGACACAGTGGCCAGTAATGTCCCATGAGTATTTCTCAACCACATTCTCAGAGCTTGCCTCTGCATCATTAACACCTGTTCAGATTGCCCTTCTCTCCCCAGTTAGAGTTGCCCCTTACTCTTTGTCAAAACAGACGAAATGCATCACAAAAAATGACAAAAGACACAGATTTGTACAAACTCTGAATAGGCTAATGCAAGAGCTTTTTTGTGGTTATCTTCACCGGTACGGAGTACTGTCACCTCTCCTCCCCCCCCCCCATTTTTGTGTGTGCTGGCACTCACAGCATTTTTATCAATATGAGTACTGGCACTTTGTTTTTCACCACCACCAAAAATGTATGGTGCTAGTGTATATGTAAAAATGCAAATCTAGACATAATTGCTCTACTTTAAATAGAAATACATCTCAGCAGAAGGAGGAAGTTGGTGACCTGTTTGGCGGCTTAGGTGCTAAACATTTGTGGGTAAGTTGAAGGTTCCTGCCACTCTCCCTTCTTGTGGTTATAACACAATGAAGTTTAACTCAGAGGAGATTCAGTTACCCTCCTGAGCCTAAGTTAGATCTGTCCGTTAATTTCCATGGGTTTACTGTGAGTAGGACTAGCATTGGCTAGAGCCCATTATCTGGATTTAGGCCACACGGCCCTTCAAACAGAGGGCTCCATTGAATTCAGCAGGGACAGGGAACAAATTTCAGTCTTAGGGCTGCATTCACTTCTTGAAAACCTTCCAGGGGCCACATGCCAGTGGTGGGCAGGGCCAGAGACCAAAGTGGGTGGAGCAACATATGTCCACTTCCCCTCTGTATGATAGGCTACTTTCCAAACATGGTGTCACACACTCTTCTTTTTCTTGCATCCAGACAAACCAGAGGGATTGGCAGAGTACAGGGATGGAGCTCAGCCTGCCAAAAACACTCAGGTTGTAACGCAGGGGCCACTGGGGGTGTGGCTTGTGAGAAAAGGGCGTGGCCTGGAGAGAGTTCTGAGGGCCAGAGGCCTGGAGGGCTGTACTTGGCTGCTGGGCCCAAGGTTCCCCACCCTTGGAATAGAGGACTTTTCCCTGTAAAGTAGGACACCAAGACATCCTATTCCCAACCCATGGACAGAAAAGATGTCTCTTGCAGCACGATGCCGTCCAGATGGTTGAAGCAAAGGATCAAGATCACTGATAAACAGATGTGGCAGCTGTGCCACACACCCGACACGCCCCTCCAAAACCCTGCTATGCTGCTCTCTAGAGGCTCCACAAAAGCAAACACATTATGCTGGAAGAAACAGTGGGCCACTTCTTTATGAATGAAGTCTGAGGGTTCCCCTGTTCATGGACTGCAGAACACAGTCCATTCATATTCATAGAAACACACCTGTTCAGAAAACAGCAGCCAACTAAGTTTTACTCAGGGTAGACCTGTTAAGATAAATATGCATAAATAAGTCATGCCCACTAATTTCTGTGAGTCTTCTCTTGAGTAGAACTAACCCACAAGGTTGAATTCTTCAAAGCTCTTCCAGTCTTAATTATTCTGCCCTGCAGCTGTGAGTTATTTTCAAAAGGCTGCTTTGCCTGCAGATACCTCTCCCCCCCCTCCCATTTTCATCTTGGACATTCTGCAAAGGACACAGGAGGAAGAACAGTTGTCCTACAGGATTAATGAGAGCAACAAGCATCCCCCCTTTTATCCTTTTTTTTTCTTTTTGCATTTCAAGGCTTAAAAGAGAAGTGGTTGGTACATAGTCAAAGACCTCTGGGTCATACACTGGGCAATCTAAATCAATACTGGTTAGTCATCAACCCTGGAAAAATACAAGTTTCTGAGTTCAATTATTTTAATATAAAAAGACCTATTAAACTATGCCTTCAATGCGATCTAAAGGGTTCAGTGCAGTTGGCAAATGTAAACATACAAATGTTGCAGAATACACCCACAATAAAGCACCAGTCTGGAGGGGCCCTCGCTTGTCCTGACTCCCCTTCCATCCTCTGATGTTTTCCCTATGTTGCATTTTGGATCATAAACCCATCAGGATGGAGACTCGTCCGCTTGCACTCCCTAAAAATGTTGTGCTCAGTGATTGTGTAATAACAATGAAAATAATAATAATAAGACACACAACTATCGTCAGCTGTCTGTGGCTCAACAGCTGAATTGATTCAGCTGAGCTGCAGCAGCAACCTTTGCTCTATAAGGTAGCAAGGGCCGGGACTGCCCCACCTCCCACAGGGAACAGCTGCTAAAAGAGGGGAAATTGTAACAGAGCATTTGCTCACCAAACCCAGCATGGCCTGTTTAGTGAGACTTAAAAAACAACAACCCAGCTTTCAAAGCCCCCACACAACCTAACAATGTTGTCATTCTTTCTTGCATTTCCCACAGGATACAACTATACTAAATTACGTGGGAAGGAAATAAATTATGGTGAATTTATGATAATTCCAATGCAAACTGTCAATACATTCTCCAAGTGCATTTCAAGTGCAAGCTTACCATTTAAGCTGAAACGTGCAAAAAGCAAATCTCCAGTATTTCTCAGCTCGGCTACTGTAATGCATGCCACAAGGGGCTGCCATAGAGAGGAGGCGGCTAAACTGGCCAAGCCAGACATGCTCCATGCATTGACTTCTCATTGTCTCTGCTAGATATGATGTCCTGTAAGTGGCCACACACAGGAGCTGCCTCCTTCCCTCCAGTCTACCCCACCATCGCTGCATCACATTTCAGCATTCTACACAAAGGAGGTATGACGTGTTCTTTTGTTGCTTTTTGAAATTGGGAAGCGCCGTAGCTCAGTGGTAGAGCCTCTGCTTTGCATGCAGAAGGTATCAGGGTCAATCCCTGCCTGAAACCCTGGAGAGCTGCTGCCTGTCCGTCTAGAAAACATCAGCCTAGATCAGGGGTGCCCGAACTTTTTTCAAAGAGGCCAGGTTTGATGAAGTGAACAAGCGTGAAGGCCGACCAAAGTTGTTGAGCTTTTTTTAGGATTGAAGTTTGTGATCTTTTGATTTTACCCCAATAAATAAATCTGGGAGGCCAAAACAGACTTTGGACATGCCTGGCCTACATGGACTAGTGGTCTGACGTCAGTATAAGACAGCGAAAGGTAAGAAGGACCCTGCTGCATCAAGATCAATGGCGTGTCTAGTCCAGCATCCTATTCTCATGGTGGCCAAACAGATGACTGTGGGACAGCCGCAAGCAAGACCCAAGCCCAAGAGCAGTCCCCCTCCTGCAGTTTCCAGCAAGTGGCATTCAGGCACGTTACTACCTCCAACTGTGGAGGAATCGCATAGCCATCATGTTCAGATATCAGAAACAGGCCACAATAGCTCAGAAGCATTCAGTCTAATGCCAATGTTTTCTCCTCTAGCCAGTGGTGCCATTAGGGCAGGACTTTGGGACAGATGATCCCGTGGTGGAATGGGTCAGTGCGCTTTCCTGTTCATCAAAAGTTTGGTGGTTCAAGCCCACCCAGGGATGTCTGTGGGCAGGATTCCTGCATCACAGGGGGTTGGACCAGATGACCCTGGGGGTCCCCTTCCAACTACATTTCTATGATTCTGTGGTGGGGCCCCAACTCAGCAGAATAAGAAAAAGGGCCCTGGAATGCAACAGAGCTGGCTCGACACATTTTGATGGAAGCGAAGTAAAACCCATTACTGGGGGTTGGGTGATAGGGATTTAGGACCATAAATCCCACCATCTAAAATTACCTAGTTGTACCATTGCCTCCAGCCACACAGCTTGTCAGATTATTATTATTTTTTAAAGCAGAGGCTTCGGTCCAGCGCAGCTGTTCTTATGACCCCCTGCATCTCAATCTAGGCATGCATGCACTGAAGTGTGGCCAGCATTCTGGACATCAGCACAGCAACTAGTGTCACAAACCAGTTTCAATTATAGAAAGATTGGATATAATATTAAAAACAAACTAAGCCTTCCTGGTGCCAAATCCAGAAAACTTTATGGATTGAGTTTGCTACTGCAGCACACATTGCAAAAAGGGCTGCTCTATTTAATCGGTTGCTCAGAAAATGAAGGAAAACTTGTAGCACACTAAAATGATGCCTCTAGCTAACCATACAGTTGTAGAGTTGGAAGGAACCATGAGGGTTATCTAGTTTTCAACCCCCAGTAATGCAGGAATCTTTGGCCTAACATGGGGCTCGAACATACAACCCTGAGATTAACAGTGTCATGCTCTACCAACTGAGCCAATTTAGCAATCATCAGGTAGAAGTTTTTCTCCTATTTTACAGTACTTTTTATTTTGCAGTACTTATAAGATTCAAATGACAAGCACCCTCCTAAAAGAGTCTTTATCCCTTCTCCCTCATACATGAGGGAATGCCTCTTAGTTGCTTCTCTCTTTTTAAAAGAAGGTGCTTTTCTAAAATGGCAACACATATGCAAATTCATTTTAAAAAGTTTCGAAACTATTTTTTTTCTAATATAAATGTAATCAACTAAACTTTAATTTTTTCAAGAATGTAAGAACAGCCCTGTTTAATCAGTCCAATGGTTCACCTAGTCCAGCATCCTGTTCTCACAGCGGCCAACCAGATGCCCATCATGGGAAACATAAAATCAGGACCTGTCTGCAGACATGAATGGAGTGGGAGAACTAGCAATACTACCCTGAGCCTTTGAGAAGTTCACGATAGGGTTGTATCCAAGCTATACTCAGTGCTGACCCATTGAATTAATGGATATAAGCTAGTTATGTCCATTATTTCCAGTGGGTCTATTCTGAGCAACCCATAATAAATGAGTAAAGAACCCCATGAAAGTACTTTAATCCCAAGGGTCCACTTTTTTCAGCACCCAAGAAAAATGGAAAAAAAAATGGCAGCTCCCAGGGCAGTTCCCTCTCCACACCATACGATTCTTCTCCTTTTAATAAATTAAGCCACACATAGGCACAAAGAACCAGTCTACAAAATCACTCAATCAGTTTCAGCCAGTATACATTAGGCGTCCCTAGTAGAAGACCAGAATTATGGTCTGTGCACAAGGATGGTTTAGGGCAATCCATGTTTACTAAGCCAGGAGGAAAGTTAAACTCTCAAGTAAGTATGACCTCACTTGTCTTTCTGGTAAACCATTGTCAAAGAACAGTAGGAGATTCCAATACTTCTCTCTCTCTTATCCATAAAATATCAGGACAAGTTAGGCTGCAATCCTTTTCTGGAAGTAAGTTCCACTGAACTCAGTAAGTCATATTTTTGAGTATGCACATATAGAATTGCACTCCCAATCTCCACTTGCTAGGGGGGAAACAACAATAACCAGCAGCCAAGTCCCACTGTAATTCCATGAAAAACCTAAAATCAATTAGTTAAGGAGGATGCCAAACCAGCACCAGGACATGGTTTTGCAACATAAAAGGCCCAGTTAAGCAGACCCATCACCAGCTCACTTTGCAAAACCCTGAAGGGAATCTGACCTTGCTCTTTATAAGAAGCTGTGGGTTGCAGCCACTGTTGGTTCTAACTCAGAGTAGATCCCATTGAAGTTAATGAGCCCGGCTAACTTAGGCCCATTCATTTCAATGGGTCTACTCTCTGTAAAACTTAGTTGGCTAGACAAGCCCGTGACTCACACCCTGCACCGCTTCCGCATCCAAAATCTAATTTCTTTTTCTGCCTGTCTCCTTGAACTGCTATTGCACCACTGACTCCCTTAATGCTTACCAGGACTTAATTCTAACTCTAGCTGCTAGCATGTAACACAGCAGGTTTGAAGAACCTACATAGCCCAGTATTTCGGAGAGAGAGAAGGAAAACCTCTGCAGATGAGCGAAGGTCAAACAGCATCACTTTCGACGTTTTGAAGGCAAGAAATTTGTCCGTCTTAATACCTACCTCCCCCTCCAGCTACACTGATCTTCTGAGTAATTGCAAAGGGCTGTGTGCAGAAGAACTAAGCCCAGGAGCCCCAACGCCAAAGACATCTTAAGGTCTCTTAACTCCTGGGCAAAGAAGCAGGAGAGGAGAAGAATCAAATGTAGGGGAATGAATCCTTTTGGAGCACCATCCTGGAATGTGCTGGCGGAGTTAGGAACGCCCGAGTCTCCCCACCATCCATCTCCTCCATCTGCCGGCTTTCTTCTGGCTCCTCGCAAAGGAATTCCCCGCTTTCTCTTCCTTCCCCTCTTTTCAGGCTGCAATATAGCGCGTCCTCGCCCCCGCTCGCTGCGAGAGAAGCTGCAATCGGGGACAAGACAGACCTGCAGAGAGATGGGAAGCTCCCGAGATTCTCATGGTGAGTTTGAAACGGGCTATATAATACGCCTGCAGAGCGCAAGGCAGTTTCAACCCGGGCGGAGGGAAGAGCCGGGAGTGTATGGGTTTGGAGATGCGGGGCGGGGGTGGGGGTGGGGCGGAGATCCTCTGCGGTTTGCCAATCAAAACCAAGCTGGGAAACTTTCGGCCAATCGGAATGCAGGCAAAGGGGAGGGTGCGATTCTCCGCTAGATTAGCAAGTAGTGGTTCTGAGAACAATGTGATTTCAAAAAAAGGGGGCGACGGACGGACGGACTCTGAAAATGTTTTTCTCCAGATGTGTGGAAGTCCATTGCAGGCAGAGGCAGGCATGCTTTGCTTTCAGAGTTTTGAGTGCATTTAAATTAAGGCATCATTTAAATCCCATAGGATTAGGAGCAATTAGAAGTTGTGAGTTTGGGAATTGCTTTTTCAAAGGAGGCAAAAATATTGTATCCGAGAGTGAGAAATTCAGGGTTTTTTTTGTTATTAGGGTTTTTGGTTTTTTTTGTTATTTCCAACTAACTTTTCTTTACAAGTTACAAAGTGCAACCGTTCAAGATAAGTGAACAAAATTCCCTCAACATTCCCATCCCTTCCCTTTCCATCCTCCCCTATATTCACCCCACTTCCCCCCCCACTGCTTCTAGATTACTCTCTAGAAAATGTGACCACATAGAATCTTTCATAGAATCAGAGTTGGAAGGGACCACCAGGGCCATCTAGCCCAACTCTCTGCAATGCAGAAATCTTTTGCCCCATGCGGGGCTTGAACCCACAAACCTGAGATTAAGAATCTCATGCTCTACCAATTGAGCTATCCCATAATTTAGAGTTGGAAGGCACTGGAGAGTCATCTAGCCAACCCTCATGGTCCTTTCCATTTCTACAATTCTATGATTATAAATTTTCCCAAGGTTGAGGAGGTAGTTTTTGCCCACATTTGGATGCTGTTGGATACAGTGACACCCATGTCAGAGACACACAGAGAGAAGAGCACACAGCTAAAAAACTCAGAAATTACATTTAAAAATCACACTTTAGGGGGTGGGTTCTTTGAATTCCCTGGTAGCACCAGTGTGTTTCAAACTTTTGTGCAAATAAGTTGCTAGAGAATACTTCTCCCAAAGAATCACGGGAACCATAGTTTGTTAGGTGTCCTGAGAAATGTAGCTCTGGGGGGACTACAATTCCCAAGATTCTTGGCAGAGGGAGTTGTGTGTTTGAAATGTGTGTTGGATATGCTTGAAATGTGTGGTGTGGATCTGCTCTCATCAGTTTATTGCATTTCCTGAGTAACAGATCCAGTTCTGAATCTACAATTAGAATTTTACAGTGCAATCTGAACAATGTCTACTCAAAAGTCAAGGCCTGTTGAATTAAATGGGGTTTACTCTTGGGTAAGTGGGGCTTGGATTGCAGCCCAAGTTGCTAATTTGCACTGATCAACTGATTAAAGGCTGCAGCTTGACTTTGCATCCAACTTCCTTCCTCTTTATTTTTTTTAACAAGGGGGGGGGGACACCCACCACCAGAACAACCTTGATTATGAACCTTGTGCTGTAACTACTGACATTCTTTGTAACTAGAGATTTGGCAGGATTAGACCCAAAGGAATTCTTATCCAAGCTTTATTAATGCTACGCAGTGATGCAATCCAGTCCCAGTGCATTTTAAGACTTCGGCAAACATTTAATAAAAGAAAACCCCACCACTGTTCTGCTCCCCACCAAACCGCTGCTGTTATTATTAGCCTGTTCATTAGAACAGCATACAAACCCACCACAAGCCTCTTCTATTTATTCCTTCCCCTCCTCCTCTGCTCCAGACACCATTGTCCCCAGGTTTAACAAACCCTCCAATTAATTACATTTCCATCGGAGTGACAGCCCGCCAAAATGTTTGAAATAAACACGGAACAATTGCGATGCAGTGATATAGGCTGAAGAACAAAGCGTCCAGAGGGGGGGTGGAGCAGAATGAAAATGAGGGATTGTAAATTTTGATGGGAGAAAGAGAGGAATGAGGGAGGGGAGGGGAGGGGAGGGCAGACCAAAGAGTGCATTTGGGATGCAGTCTGTGAAAAAAGGGACAGTGGAACAAGACAATCTGTCGGAATCCATAGAGAATGAATTCAGAGCATAAATATGTCCTGGCACTGTCAATTTATTAAAGCTCCCATCTGCTGCTAAAGCAACACTTGCGGGGAAGACACTTGCTTTGCATGCAGCCAGGTTGCAGGTTCCATCACTGGCGTCTCCAGGTAGGGCTGTGAAAGACTCCTGTCTGAAACCTTGCAAGCCAGTGTAGACAATACTGAGGTCAATGGACCAATGGTCTGATTTGCTACAAGGCAGGGTTCTATGTATGTTGAAAGTTTCCAGTGGGGAAGGGCTGCAGCTCAGTGGCAGAGCACCTGCTTGGAATGCAGAAGGTCCCCAAGTTGGATCCCTGGCCTTTCCAGGAAAGACTGAGGATAGACTCCTGACTGGAGCTGCCAGTCAGTGTAGGCCAACCTGTTTTGGAGCACAACTGTCATCAGCCTTGGCCAGTGTGGCAGCAGGCAGGGATGATGGGAGTTGCAGTCCAACAATATCCAGAGGGCACCTGGTTGAGGAAGGCTGCTGTAGCCAATACTGAGCTAGGTGGAGCAAAGCGAGTTCTCCATTACAAAGAGAGCTCGTATTGCGGTGGGGCAGGAAAGCCACCTCCCCTTGTAGCTGGGGGTTTGGCTTGCTGGCCACAGCTTCTATTGACCCAGAGCTGTTGCTGGGGAAAATCACATGTATCCATTTGTGATGGACAGCCCAGCGTCCTTTATATTGCTATGCACGTGATGCAGCCATCCTCTTTGCTGCGAGCTTCGGATCTCCCGCCCCCCCTCCCTGGTATAGGCCTGGTTGACCTTGCTGTTGCCTGTCATGGGGTTGTCTGCTGTTGAGGCAGGGGCCTAGTAGGAATTTTTCCATTTGGCTGATTGGCTGGTGCCACTTGGTTTTCGCCTACTACGTAGCAACTAGTCACAACTTGTAAGGTTGGCGGTTAGGCATTGGTTATGTTGGTTGATGGGAGGGCGGTAGCCCCCCAAAGGTGATGATGGTGTGATGGGAATTCCGTTAAAGGAATCCAGGGGCTCGACATGCTTGTCCGAACCCGGTCGGGTTGCAGGGCCGCGCATGAGCCTCTGAGGAACCCTGGGGAGGGGGAGGTCTCTGCTTACCAGCCTCCGTTAACTCTCCCCAGTTTGGTTTCCCTTTCGCTGACCAGTGGTCAGCTCTGTCCCGTTGGACAGCTAGTCTGAACCAATGCCTACGCAACCACTCACATGTTTTGTATTTCAATAAAGTTGTGGCCAAAACTATGCCAAAAACCCAAACAAAAATTATGTCTCTTGTGTGAATTATTGGTGGGGGTGGCTTGGTGACCTCTACACGCAATGGTCCGGCTCAGTGCAAGGTAGGTTCCTTCCTCTGTTCCGCTGGTCATTAGAAGAGCATCTGCTTTGCCTGCAGAAGATCCCAGATACATCCTTGACATCTTTAGGTGGGTCGGGGAAAGACTCCTGCCAGAAACCCTCGGAAGCTGATGCTGTTCAGTGAAGAAAATGCAGAGCTAGATGGAGCAATGGTCTGGTCAGACCTCACCTGGAATACTGTGTCCAGTTCTGGGCACCACAGTTCAAGAAGGATATTGACAAGCTGGAACGTGTCCAGAGGAGGGCAACCAAAATGGTCAAAGGCCTGGAAACGATGCCTTATGAGGAACGGCTTAGGGAGCTGGGTATGTTTAGCCTGGAGAAGAGAAGGTTAAGGGGTGATATGATAGCCATGTTCAAATATATAAAAGGATGTCATATAGAGGAGGGAGAAAGGTTGTTTTCTGCTGCTCCAGAGAAGCGGACACGGAGCAATGGATTCAAACTACAAGTAAGAAGATTCCACCTAAACATTAGGAAGAATTTCTTGACAGTAAGAGCTGTTCGACAGTGGAATTTGCTGCCAAGGAGGGTGGTGGAGTCTCCTTCTTTGGAGGTCTTTAAGCAGAGGCTTGACAGCCACCTGTCAGGAATGCTTTGATGGTGTTTCCTGCTTGGCAGGGGGTTGGACTGGATGGCCCTTGTGGTCTCTTCCAACTCTATGATTCTATGATTCTATGATTCTATGACTCAGGTCACACCCACAGGTCTTAACTGTCATGGCTCCCCCCCCCCCACAAAGAATCCTGGGAACTGTAGTTTGTTAAGGGTGCTGGGAATGGGAGGTCCGTGAAGTCAATGATAGCAAACTGCAGTTCCCAGGATTCTTGGTGGGCAGCCAAGACTGCTAAAGGTGCCATAAGAGTGCTTTAAAGGTATGGTGTGGATGTGACCAATGCTGTTCTGCTGGATTGGACCCAAGCACACCTGATGCACAGATGGAGAAAATCACTGCTGCCCCAATAAGGAGGAGGAACTGGTACATCACACAGAGACCGCCAGGCAACCTCTTCTGTGGATGGGAGCTTATATGTATACAGAGCTGGAGCACATAGAATCATAGTTGGAAGGGACCCAGAGGGTCATCTAGTCCAACCCCTTGTAGAGCAGGAATCTCAGCTAAAGCATCCATGACAGATGGCCATCCAACCTCTAAAAACTTCCAAGGAAGGAAAGTCCACAACTTCTGGAGGGAGACCATTCCACTGGAAACCACCTTCCAGGTCATTGGCCCATCTAGTTCAGCATTACCTATAGTGCCTGTCCAGGGTTTTCTGCAGGGGTCTTCTGCAGTCCTAACTGGAGATGCCAAGAGCTGAACTTGGCAGCGTGTGCCTACGAAAGAGGTGCTCTGCCATTGCACGGTGGCCCTTCCCAAGGACAAGCAGCCCCTCTCTCTCCACCCATTGACAGGCCCTTGTGGTTGCTTGCTTGAAGGAAAGGTACTTTTCACAGAGGGCTTGGTTAACCAATAACAAAAAGAAATATTTCAAGATATAAATGCATGATATTTATTTTTTTTTAAGTGGGGAATTTGGTACTAAAAGAGCCGGTTGGAGGACTATGGAGCATGTGGCATAAAAGCGTTGGAGCACATTCTGGAATGCAAATGCACATTGGGTGGCAAAGGGAACAAGGGGCATTTGAACCCAAACTGAGGGGTTTCATTGTGGATCATGGGTTTTGTAGTTTTAAGGAGGCCTGAGCAGTCTCTTTTGCATCATAGGTTTTGTAGTTTTAAAGAGGCCCGAGCCATCTGTTTTGCATCATGGAGCCATATGCAATTCTCACACATCTTCATTATTGAATTATTTTATTTCTCATGGCACTGGGTTTGGTTTTTGGTTCAGGCTATGTCTAGCAATCTGGGCTTCTTCTCCTTTTTTTTTGCCAGAGACAGAGATTCAGCTGTCTCTTTTTTTCCTGAGTGAGAGAGTGAGAGATGTCGAAGGTTCGTGGTGGTTTCTGGGTCACCAAGGTGCTCAGATAAAGGCGGGTGTGCTTTGCAGAGAAGAACAAGTGGTGCAGTTATTCACCCTTCACGTACTGCACACACTGGACAAAACACCGTAATATTTGTGCGGTTCTTTGGATGCCTTTGGAGGGGAAGCATCCAAGACTGCTTGCGAGCAGGAAAGCAGCCAGGGCTCATTACCATAAATGAGGGGAGATAAACGAAAAGGCGGCAGAGAGGAGGGAGGGGGGGTGGAGGGCAGGAGGCACAAAGTTGGGAGGCCCAATTGTCCTGCCCCCATCAATCACAGCTCCCGCCAGAATTGTGATTAGGAGAGAAGCAGCAAGTTTGCAAAAGGAGGGAGAAAGAGAAAGATCTGGGATTCTAGGCAGTTCGCTGGAGATTAAAGGGCTAGCCGACCCCTGCTCTCCTTTGTTCCGCAAATGCTCATAAATCTGGTAGGCTGAAATAAGAGAGAGCAAGGCATCTACCAATCTCCCATATCTTCTGAGCCGCATTGCAAGGGGTGGGGAGTAGTGTAGTGTTGTGCTGGTAAATTCTGAAAAACGGTGGGCACACTTCATCACAAGGCCCCAGCCACACCTTTTTCTTTTACTATAAATAATTTTGTATTAAGATTTTTTTTTAATATGCCCACACAAACCCAGAATATTTAACTAGACACACACATATCCAACATTACGATGTAACACTGTGCAGAGCCCAAGGTGGGGTTATATTGACCTCGGACTTGGGAAACCAGGGTTCAATGCCCCACTTGGCCAAGAAGAAGAAGAAGAAGAAGAAGAAGAAGAAGAAGAAGAAGAAAGAAGAAGAGTTTGGATTTGATATCCCGCTTTATCGCTACCCGAAGGAGTCTCAAAGCGGCTAACATTCTCCTTTCCCTTCCTCCCCCACAACAAACACTCTGTGAGGTGAGTGGGGCTGAGAGACTTCAAAGAAGTGTGACTAGCCCAAGGTCACCCAGCAGCTGCATGTGGAGGAGCGGAGAGACGAATCCGGTTCACCAGATTACAAGTCTACTGCTCTTAACCACTTACCTGTTTAGGGAAGTTTTTAATGTGTGATATTTTAATGTATTTTAGTGTTTGTTGGAAGCCGCCCAGAGTGGCTGGGGAGACCCAGCCAGATGGGCGGGGTACAAATAATAAATTATTAATTATTATTATTATTACACTACACTGGCTATCACGGGCATGTGTGTGTGTGGCTTGCGCCAGTCACAATCCCTCTGCCTAAACTCCTTCTCAGGTTTGTTGTGAGGCTAAAATGAGGAGGGCGGAGGGCGATGTCCACTACCTGGAAGAAAGATGGGATGTAAATGGATAGAAATAAGTGATATCTCTTGGACATAGAAACAGCTGGTAGAGTAGACAGTTCCAAGTAAGAACATAAGAAGACCCTGGCTGGATCAGACCAATGGCCATCTAGTTCAGCATCCTGTTTTCATAGTGGCTGACCAGATGCTGCCTAGTGATAGAGACAGCCCTGGTTGCAAAGACAGAATGGCTGCTTCCCTGAAGATAAAAATGCAAGAAGAACCGGGCAAATTAATTCCAGAAGTGTATGCTCAATTCTGACCAGACTAAACCTAGGGATGTATATTTTGCTCTAGGAGGCTTAGTTTGGTCAAAATCAAGTATACAGTTCCAGATTAAGCCCTGTAGAGGCCCCTAGGCAGTCTAAATCTCGGGGGGGGGGGGGGGCTTGCAAATCATCTCCTAATATGTTTTTGATTTTACCAATCAACAATTTTAATAAAACAGTTTTATTACACAATATTATTTTGATCCATTGTCGTGAGGCCCCTAAAAGGCATGGAGCCCATAGGCACTGCCTATTTAGTAATCCAGCATTGCAAGTACACACTTCAAAATATCTTCAAAAGTCATCTGTCTCCAGCCAGTCTGAGCAGAGTTTGTGTCCACATTTAGGCAACTTGCACAGGAACAGGATCCAGAATTCATAAATGGGGTGGAATCCATTAGGAGCCTCTAGGCATCCCTCGCCGTGATCTACTGAAAATCACTCAGAGATTTACTGGTAGATCCTGATCCATCTTCTGTTAGGGAGAGTGGAGAAACTCTATTCAGTTCACATTTAAAAGGGAACTTACCTAATCTGCATTCTCCAAAATAATAAGTGGAACTCAACCCGGTTATCCTTCAAAATTCACACTTCTCCAGTTTGGAATGCAGTACTCCTGCCAAGTAATGTGTGCAAAAATGCATAAACTGGGGTGAAGTGTGCATTAAAAATGCCTATACTAGTGGAGATAACATACAGAATGTATTTAGGGACTATCGCATACAGAAACGTCTTTATATTAGGAACAATTGCATACGAAAGTGTGTATAATAGGAGAAATTCACACTAAAACTCTGTTGAATTTTCACGAGGGGATACAACACACACTCAAGCCCCCATATATTCAAGCCAATGTGGAAATATGGAGAATGAAGGTTAAAGTTGGGGGCGTGGGGGAGGGGGAATTAGAAAGTGAAATTGGCATATTCATCCATTCTTAGCCTCCCGGTCATCAGTGGCATAATTTCTTCTCTTGGTTCTATTCACTTTCATGATCTTCATTATCTCAGCTCTGGAGGCTCCCTGCAGTGGGGCACTGAGACGGTGGGGGGGTCAGAGTTCAAAAGTCAGGGGTCCCGGGGTTGGAAGCAGCACAAGGAGAGGGGCCATCATAGCAGCCTCCTCCCAGCTGGTTATCATAAATGACTGTTAGTCTTGCCTAAGATCAAAGCCCGCCATCTTCATAAGGGGTGGAGGGATGTCAGCAGGAAACACTGCCCTCCCCCATCCCCAAACCCCAGTTCCTTTCACTGCCCTGGGGCCAGGCCTGCCACATCTGCACAGTTATGTGCTCTGCTACCCCTTTGTGGGAATAATGTATGATGCCTTTCAAATGGCAGGATAATTGTGCTTTAAAAAGTATTTACATGTTCCACAGATTTTGCCTTTCAGAGTTTGAATCCCCTGGACAGCTGGCTTAATGTAAGGTTGCCAACTGATTGTGAAGGGGCCCAGTTTGTTTCTGCTCCTTTAAAAAGGCAGGGGTGGGAAGGAGGTACAGCAGGATTTGGGATGGGTGAATATTATCAATCTCAGTTTTTCATTTTTCCGGTCTTAAATTCAGTTCTCCACAACAGGTTTTGTTTAAGTCCTAAAATGTTTTGCATTTTAGTGCAAATTTCTCCTAGTATACACATTTTGGTAAATTCCCCTAATATGTCATTTCTGTATGTCATTTTCACTAATAAATTACTGTATGGGGACATTTTACAGAGGTGAATGCCCTTTTGGACACATTCATAAATGGGGCTTCCTGCAGCCAATCAGAAGCCGTGATTTGGTTTTCGAAACTTTTGGAAGTCAAACGGACTTCCAGAATGGATTCCGTTCGACTTCCAAGGTATGACTGTACTGCAAAATTCAGAGAAGTATATTGTATGTTCTTTTCTCTCTTTTTGGTGAGCTGCTTTGAGACCCTGATGAGGTGCAAAGCAGGGTATTTTTAAAATAATAATAATAATAATAATATCCATAGCTCCACCCACTTTTCTCTCTGGTCCTGCCCACAACTGGCATGTGACCCACTTCTGAAAGGAAGCCAAGAAGATTCCTCAGATTTGACTTCGGTGCTCTCTTCAATTACATGATTACATAATACTGCTGAATAATCAGTTCTTATGATATAGGGACGCGGGTGGTGCTGTGGTCTAAACCACAGACCCTAGGGCTTGCCGATCAGAAGGTCGGCGGTTCGAATCCCTGCGACGGGGTGAGCTCCCGTTGAGCGGTCCCAGCTCCTGCCAACCTAGCAGTTTGAAAGCATGTCAAAGTGCAAGTAGATCAATAGGTATCGCTCCGGCGGGAAGGTAAACGCCGTTTCCGTGCACTGCTCTGGTTCGCCAGAAGCGGCTTAGTCATGCTGGCCACATGACCCGGAAGCTGTACGCCGGCTCCCTCGGCCAGTAAAGCAAGATGAGTGCTGCAACCCCAGAGTCATTTGCAACTGGACCTAACGGTCAGGGGTCCCTTTACCTTTATGATATGTTCATATGTGGTAGCCTGTGCAGATTTAAAAGCCAGGAGGGTACTTGCTCTTCTGGAAAATATATACTGTATCAGACACTTCACCAGCCTGGTATTCCCCACCAACCCAACTGTATTAGACTACAACTTCGACCTCCCCTAGCCAGCATTGTCTGGGGCGGCTGGAAGTTGTAGCCCAAAACAGCTGGAGCACACCTGCTTGGCAAAGTGCCTGATGTTGTCTATTGTTATAGCGGATGTGGTGTATTGTTATAGTATATTGTTATTGGTGGGGAGTCAGTCTGGATGGGGCAGTCCAACATGCGGCCTACAAGGCCTTTTTTTTAATTTTTGCAGCCCTCAGCAACATTTGACACCCCTAGTGGCCCCTGCACTGCCTTCCCAAAGTAAGGAGGCGCTGAGCTTTGCAAAGGAGGTGTGATGGTTGTGACAGAGTCTTAGAGTCCTCCCACCTCCTTCCCAAAGCCTAGTTAGCACTTTTCCAAATAAAAACACAAATTGGCTCCCAGTACGTTTTCCAAGCACAATTCAAAGTGTTGGTGCTGACCTTTAAAGCCCTAAACTGCCTCGGTTCTGTATACCTGAAGGAGCGTCTCCACCCCCACCGTTCAGCCCGGACACTGAGATCCAGCGCCGAGGGCCTTTTGGTGGTTCCCTCACTGCGAGAAGCAAAGCTACAGGGAACCAGACAGAGGGCCTTCTCGTTTGTGGCGCCCGCCCTGTGGAACGCCCTCCCACCAGAGGTTAAAGGGATCAACAACTACATGACATTTAGAAGATACCTGAAGGCAGCCCTGTTTAGGGAAGTTTTTAATCTGTGAAGCGTTAGTGTATTTTAGTGTTTGCTGGAAGCCGCCCAGAGTGGCTGGGGAGACCCGGCCAGATGGGCAGGGTACAAATAATAAATTTATTATTATTATTATTATTATTATTATTATTATTATTATTATTACAGTATTAAAAACTTAATGGAAATTCAGCAGGAAGTTAGGGGACATGCACTAACTGGAAATGAAGTAGTATGACTGCCCTGAAACACTGCAGAACAAATGGTATTGAAAATGCAAGAGCATAACTGCTCCACTGCCATCAAGAGCAAAACCCCACCGTGAATTCACAAATGAAAAAGGCACCTGAAGGCGTAAATGTGGCTGGGACTGCATAATAAATGCTCTATCATCATCGTCATCAGCAGAGGAAGGCCAGTCTGTTCTAGGGTTGGTTGCTGGAGATTTACAAGCCCCTGAGTGCTGATTTCTGGCATGCTGCAGCCTTTCAAACTCCAGGAATGCCCAGCAGATCTGGCTTGTTTCCGGCATAGCAAAGCTTACTTAACGATGTTGACAAGCTGTTCCTAATTGGCTTCCAACCCTTTGCACCTCGTTAAGATGAAGTGGGGGAATCTCACACCACAGTGGGCAACTGTTGCTAGGCCTGGGGGTGAAGCTCACAGGTATGCGGTGAGCTGAAACACACACACACAACCCAAACTAGGATGGGTCGAATTGCTAGAGGGCAAGGATAAGAAACAGCCAGCCAGCTGGGTTAGAGTGCTGGACTATGATATGGGAGACCAGCGTTCAGATCCCCACTCAGCTGTGAAGCACACTGGGGGACTTAGGGCCAGTCACTCACTCTCAGCTCCATCTACTTTGCAATAGTTAATATAGCTTAGAGTGCACCTGACCATGGTGTGGAAGGCTGAGTCCAGGTGAGCTGGGGGCCTGCTGAGTCTGCTGCCTCCCTGCTTGCATACCCTCCAACATTCCTCCAACGAAAATAGGGATGCTTCTCCCCCATAGCTGAACCTCCTTGACCCCCCCCATAAAGCATTTCCTATCAGAACAGAAGAGGGGCGAGTGCCACCACCACCTCACCAACGGGACAGAGCACACATACCCTGCATTTTAATCCCACCTTTCTTAAAGGAGCTCTCTTCCTCCTCATAGATCAGTTAGGCTGAGAGGCAGGGAGCGGCCCACAATCACCCAGTGAGCTTCATAGCCAGGTGTGGATTCGAACCCTTGTCTCCAGGTTCTGGTCGGACATTCTAACCACTAAACCACTCTAGAACGATCTGCATGGCGTGCTGCTTGTCAGTCTCCAGCGTGCGTCCAAGAATGGGTTGGGGATCTTTCTGCACCTTCTCATTCACACCCCCAACGTGCCAAACGCTTGCGGCAGGCCTGCCTCGAGCCTGCGTCTCCTCCGCCTTGGCCTCTCCATCCGGTCTGAATGAGATCAGACACATCTGTAGAGCCTAGAGAGTGGAATGCTCAAACAATGAGGGCATTGCTTTCCCCTGGATGAGAGGCTCCGTCACCTTCTCACCTACAGAGAAACATCTGCTCCCCGGCTCTTGTGAATGCTGCATTATACTGTGTATACCCCACAAAGCCATCCACACTCCATATTCTTGGCATGCAGGCCCTCTTGCTTGTCTCCGGCCTGCAAACAGATGCTGCCTTCCTTGGTGTTACTTGGTGGCCCGTTCAGCATCAGCTGCTTGGAGCCTTTGCATTTCCTTGCTGGTGAACCCAAAGTCTCCAGCTGTCCAGGCTCCTTCTCAAAGGCCTCCTCAATCTGATCGTGGCAGAACGAACCATTTCCAACGTGACTGGGTATTGATTGGGCTGCAATGGGTAGGAATGGGAGAAACTTTCAGTTTCTCATTTTTTCCAGTCTTCAGATCTCCACATCCATTAGCAAATCCTTGTTTATTATTATTATCACTTTATATTCTTTATTGAAAAATAAAAAGTAGATAATTACAAGTGCGCAGAGTAAGGTAAGACACAAAAAGAAGAAGAAACTAGTACCTATATAGAAAACAAAACGGAAAGAAAACGGGGGAATGTTATTGTAGTTAACCAAACCTCAACCTAATAAAAGTTCACTAATGTTTAAATGCAGCTTTCCCCCACTATAAATATCATTCTATGCGATTTTGCCTAATATGCACAGTTTTGCAAGGATATTTTCCCCAATATACAGCATTTTAATATGTCTCCTGATTCAGAGGTCCTCAGCAGAGGTGCTGCCTGCTTAGGTTGGCACAAGAGAAGACCGGTGATGAGAGCAGGAAGTGTGGACCAAATAATCCTGGGACTCAGCTACACAGCTGCAAATAAAATGTTTTAAGTAGAGTGCAATATACAAAGGTGACACTAGATGGCGACAGTGAGCTATGGCAATTCCAATGTATTTTTCAAAAAAAAAAAAATTAAAAAAACATTCACACAGCGTTTTTTTATGTGTGTGTAGATTCCACCCTGGTTAAGAATGCAGAAATGTAAGAAGAGCCTAGGCCTAGATCGGGCCAAAGGTCCATCGAAGTCAACATCCTACTCTCACAGTGGCCAGCTATTGACCAATGGGAATCCCACAAGCAGGACCTGCGCACAACAGCATTATCCCCACCTGTGATTGCCATAATCTGGTATTCAGAGACTGTACTGCCACCGACAGTGGAGGGAGAATATAGCCCTCTGGGAGCTATGAAGCATGCTATAAATACTCGCATAATCATAGAATCGTAGAGTTGGAAGGGACCCCAAGGGTCATCTAATCCAACTAATTCAAGGCAGGAATAACAGCTAAAGCAGGCACCCCCAAACTGCGGCCCTCCAGATGTTTTGGCCTACAACTCCCATGATCCCTAGCTAACAGGACCAGTGGTCAGGGATGATGGGAATTGTAGTCCAAAACATCTGGAGGGCCGAAGTTTGGGGATGCCTGAGCTAAAGAATCCCTGACCAATGGCCCTCCAACCTTTGTATAAAAATAAACCTCCAATGCAGAGAGTCCATCACCTTCTGAGAATGTCCGTTCAACTGTGAAACAGCTCTTACCATCAACAAGTTCACTCTAGTGTTTAGTGGGAGCCTCCTTTCTTGTAGATTTGAATACATTGCCTCAGGTCCTACCCCCTGGAGCAGGAAAAAGCAAGCTTGCTCCATCTTCCATGTGACAGAACGCACAAATAAGTATAGTGGTACCTCGGAAGTCGAACGCCTTGCGAGTCAAACGTTTTGACTCCCGAACGCCGCAAACCTGGAAGTGAGTGTTCCGGTTTGCAAACTATTTTTGGAAGCTGAACATCCGAATCGGAAGGTGTGCTTTGGTTTCTGAACTTTTTGGAAGTCGAACAGACTTCCAGAATGGATTCCGTGTGACTTCCGAGGTACGACTGTATACATTTCCTACAAAAGAGACATGAAACGTGGTCTTCTCCAGGCTAAACATACCCAACTCCCTCAACCATTCTTCATAAGGCTTGGTTTCAGACCCCCCCCCCCCATTAATCTTGGTCACCCTCCTCTGCACACGTTGCAGCTTGCCAATAGCCTCCTTCAACTGGACACAGGACTCCAGGTGGGTTCTGATTAAGGCAGAATAGAGCAGTACATACTACCGTATTGCTTATCCTTGATCAGGACAAGTAAGTCGAAGCTAAACAAAAAGCCCAGAAAATCTTTTGCTTTCAACTCTGCCAGTTAAAGTGGGGCTTTCCTGGTGTTAATCACCAGTTAATGATGCAGCCTTAGAAATAGTCAGTCTGGGAAGTGGGTGGGTGGAGGATTGTTTTGCCACCCTGGATGTGAGCAAGCAAGGGTGTTTCAAGGGTGTAAGGAAGGAGCAAGTCCCCCCTTGTGAAGTGACCTGGAGTTCGTGCCCTGAGACAGTCTCCCAGTGCCAAAACAGAGAAGAAAGATCATCCTGCTGAGAAAAGTGGAGCATGGGGTGTGGATAATGGTAATTTTCCTCTCCTCTGCACACCCCCATCCTGCCTCTCAGTCCAGCCAGAGGTGGATTCATGCCTCATTCATCACAGCTGTCAACAACATCACCTCTTGAGAACTGGGCTGTGTTAACCCTTGCCTTGCCACCCAGCAGGAAATTTAGAAGGGAAGCTCTGTCCGTATGCGTCCTACGTTATCCAGGAAAGTCCTCTATTTGAAGGAATCACATATAATAAAGTGCAAGTGTCTCTGCGTCCAGTCCCTGTGTCCGTCCCTGTGTCCTACTGCGCATGTGCCCCACGGACACAGGGATTGGAGCGCAGAGACTTCGGGCGGCCGAGCTGTTGAAGTGGCGGGTGCGCGCTCGCGTGGACTTACTTCTAAGTGGCAGCGGCCATTACAAGTGGCGGCTGAGTTGGCCTGCCGGGGCCTGGCTGGTGCCAGTGCCGCCGCCGCTGCCGCGATGCGCCTCCTGCGCTGCCTGCTGAAGGGCCATTTGGCGCTGGCCAGGGCGCCCAAGTACATCGAGCACTTCAGCAAGTTCTCGCCGTCCCCGCTTTCCATGATGTTCTAGCGCCCGTTAATTTAACGGGCTTAAAGTCTACTAGTCTTCTATATTTCAGAGAGGCTTTAAGATTGTCCATTGTTACCTATCAAGCAAGTCACCTGGCCAAAGTCCTTCCCATTGCATTTCTGTTTAAATTGTAGTACTTCTAAATTAGCATCTACACCTTGGAATTACCGTATACAAATTTTATGCAGATTGGTGTTCCCTTTCTTGGAAATGCATTGCCTTTATCCCTCCCAGCAAGACACCCCATATCATAGCATATGTTACAATTCTGTTCAGTTAACTGAAATGGAAAATGATTTGATTGCTCTGTGAATTTTATTTGTTTCATTACATTACATTCCTATCTCACCTTTCCTCCAGGGAGCTCAAGGTGGCATGCAATGTTTTTCTCCTTCATGCTTTTTAAACTTCACAACAACCCTGTGAGGTAGGCTAGGTTGATACTGCGACTGGCCCAGTGAGCTTCATGGCCGAGTAGGGATTTGAACCCCAGGGATTTGTCTGACCCTCTAACTGCTGCACGGTACTGTCTCCCCTGCCTAATCTGATATGAAATATTACTTCCAATATTTGAGATTGTTCAGTCTGGGGTCATGCAGACATTAGACCATTCAGCCTCTTTACCCTGACCTTTGACACCTGAAATGTGTGTTTTCAGGGCACGCCCTTATTCCTGTGACTGTAACCAGTTTTAACTGTTTTTAATTATGACTCTTATATTGTTATAACACACCCTGGGACCTGCTGGTGAAGGGCCAGGTGATAAATCTAATAATAAATATAAATATAAATATAAATATAAATAATATAAATATAAATATAAATATATACATCACCCCAAAAAGGATGGCCAGGGGATATAGCTTTGTATTAAAACATGCATAACCACTTTACATCTATAGATGCAAATTTCAAAAGGATGACTTGAATTTAAAGAGAAGAAGGACTAATCCTATGTGCCTGCTGTCCAAGTTCTTTAACTCAGGCTTTGACCAGGCAGCCTTTCAAAGTGGGGATGCCTTCAAATAGAGGGCTGTCCTCTGACTGCCCTTCAAGCAGAGGTCTGCCTGCTGTAAAGTAGGACACACATGGCCACCCGACTTAGAGGGTTCTTGTCTCTGTTTCCAGTATAATATAATTGGGAAGGGGAAGGCAAATTAATCAGAAATTCTATTCTTCCCAAGTCCTCTTCTCAATATTTCATTGGTGTTCTTATTCCTTTAAAAAAAACAAAAAACTTTAAACTTTTGCAAAGCACACTTATACCTCTCAGCAGCCCTGTTTGGGCTTCATTTTTTCCACCTCTTGCGTTTGCTATTAAAGAGAACCTAAGAGCATAATATGGGCCCTGCTGGCTCAGGCCAAAGCTTCATAACAACCATAGCCCAGGGGCTGAACGCCTGATTTATATGCAGCAGGTCTCAGGTTCGATCCCCGGCATCTCCTGGTAGGGCTGGGAGAGACTCCTGCCTGGAATCCTGGAGACCCACTGTCTATCAGTGTAGACAATGCTGAGCTAGATGGACCAGTGGTCCGACTCAGTATAGGCAGCTTCCTATGTTCCTAGTCCACATGCTGTTCTCACAGTGGCTTCAAGCAACTGGTATTCAGACGCATGCTGCCTCCAACAGTGGATGTGGCCATCATGGCCACTGAAAGGCTTATCCTGCCTGAATATGCCTAATCCTCTTTTTTTAAGCCATCCAAGATGCTGGCCATCACTACCTCTTGTGGGAACTAATTCCATGGTTTGTCCTGAATTTTCCAACGGAAAATTGGGACAACGGAAATGCATGCCATAAAAGGCACGGGCTTTTGCAGGGAGTATATAGACTCTCCTCTATTGGGAGGGGGAGGGGACTTCTTTGGGCTGGGGGCAGGGAAATAGTCATGGTGGGGAGGAGGATGTGATTGCCAAGGGAAGTTTGAGCCAGCAGCTGTTGCTGAAGTTCTCCTTTCCCCGGGTTCTAAAGGACGCAGCAGGGGGTGCATATTGAATGGGAGAAGAGAGCTGGGCATTTGTGATTAAGATGGGGGGGGTGCATTTTGCAGAAAGGTGGGGGAGCAGAGAAGGGGAAAAGGAAGATTTGGTGATAGGAGAGATAGGGAAGCATTCAGTCTGGTGACCAGCAAAAAGAAAGATCTAAAGAGTGCTACGTTCTGTAATGCTATCCCGCTTTGCTTACAAAACATTAAGACAATTTCCTGATAAATCAAGAATACAGGTGACTTCTCTTGTATGTTTCACGTGTGATGATGTAGCCAACTACGTTCTACTACTCAGAGTAGTCCTATTGAAATGAGTGAACCTGAGTTAGTCAAGGCTGTTAATTTCAATGGGTCTTTTCTTGAGTAGGGCTAGCATGGCCTACAACTCAACTGTTTTCTCTCCTTGGTCTGTCCTGTAATAGATGTTTCCTAGGAACCAGCCTGGCCTTGTGGGTCTCTCTCTGCAGAAGGGCTTTGACCTGGAAGCTGTACGCCGGCTCTCGGCCAATAAAGCGAGATGAGCGCCGCAACCCCAGAGTCGGACACGACTGGACCTAATGGTCAGGGGTCCCTTTACCTTTAAGAGAGATTGAGTGAAGGACATCCACATGCCCAGACTATCGCTGTACCTTTACTTCTCCTTGTCTCCTTGTAGTTTAGACAGATATGTCTCAAGGTGGAGACATGATAGAGGTGTATAAAATTATACATGGTCTAGTGATCGGGAGAAGTCCCCCACCCCAATAATACTGGAACTCATGGCCATCCAATGGAAGGTTCAGGGAAGATAAAGAAAAGTACTTTTTCACGCAACTTACATGGAATTATTATTATTATTATTATTATTATTATTATTATTATTATTATTATTTATATATATTATTGTATTTTAATGCTCTGTTGAAAGCCGCCCAGAGTGGCTGGGGAAACCCAGCCAGATGGGCGGGGTATAAATAATAAATTATTATTATTATTATTATTATTATTATTATTATTATTATTATTATTGTTTTATTTGTACCCCGCCCATCTGACTGGGTTGCCCCAGTCACTCTGGGCGGCTTCCAATATATACAAAAACATAATAAAACATTGCAAAAACAGTACTTGCAAAACCTTATTGGGCCACCATATACTCATTCCCAGTGCTCCTTACCCTAATATATAAAAAGCATTATTCAGAACCACGGTTTGCAGAACCCTCCATGAAATATAACAGTGCAATAAAATTTAAAACAGCAACCATTTATTTAAGATCCAATAAAAACTATGTGGTTTAATTAAGTCAACAGCACTGATGAACTCGATCTGGTGATACCAGCTTTTCAAAGTCATGGAGGATGAGGCTGCCAGCTGTGCTTTCCCTCTACTGTCCCACCGGACCGGAATGACAAGTGCTGCTGTTGCATTCTGGTCCTGCTTGCATCCTCCTCCTTGCAGCATCTGGTTGGCTAGAATCATAGAATCATAGAGTTGGAAGAGACCACAAGGGCCATCCAGTCCAACCCCCTGCCAAGCAGGAAACACCATCAAAGCATTCCTGACAGGTGGCTGTCAAGCCTCTGCTTAAAGACCTCCAAAGAAGGAGACTCCACCACCCTCCTTGGCAGCAAATTCCACTGTCGAACAGCTCTTACTGTCAGGAAGTTCTTCCTAATGTTTAGGTGGAATCTTCTTTCTTGTAGTTTGAATCCATTGCTCCGTGTCCGCTTCTCTGGAGCAGCAGAAAACAACCTTTCTTCCTCCTCTATATGACATCCTTTTATATATTTGAACATGGCTATCATATCACCCCTTAACCTTCTCTTCTTCAGGCTAAACATACCCAGTTTCCTAAGCCGTTCCTCATAAGGCATCGTTTCCAAGCCTTTGACCATTTTGGTTGCCCTCTTCTGGACACGTTCCAGCTTGTCAGTATCCTTCTTGAACTGTGGTGCCCAGAATTGGACACAGTATTCCAGGTGGGGTCTGACCAGAGCGGCTACTGTGAGAACTGGTTGCTGGACTAGATGGGCCGCTGGCCTGATCCAGCAGGGCTCTGCTTATGTTCTTAAAACTGTTCTTATATACGGACCAACCATCTGACTTGGTAGATGGCAGCTTCCTGCGCCCCTAAAACTGCAGGCGGGGGGGGGGGGGCAAGCAGTCCCGGCTTCTTAAAATTGGCCTTGTTATGGCACACAACTCTTTGGAGAACAGCTATAGACAAGAGCTGTGTTTGGCAGCAAAGCCTCAGCCCCTTTTGTATACCCCTGAAGCCCTGGATGCCAGCCAGCGGCTCTCCTTCTGTCAAAAGCTTCCGAAACATGGGCATCTTGGCCCCTACAGTGCTGGGCGGCTGCCTTGGTTTAACCGTTTCAGAGCTGTTGCGCCGTTCCTCCCAGCAAGCCAGCCTTTCTCTCTGCTTTCTTCTCTTTGTTCCCTTACTTCCACCCCGCACCCCGAGTTAAATTTATGAATCTCAACGAGCCTGGGAAAACACGCTCTCACCCTCCTCCCGCCCCCATCTCCATCCCAGCCAACACATCTTCCTCTTTGAAGGCTTCCACATTGCTGAGGAGTGAAGTAAGCAGCGAGGGATGGAGATGACAGTTCTAGGTTAGGTTAGCCCAGAAATTAGGAAAGTGGGGAGGGGAGGGTCAGGGAGGAGAGGAGAGGAGGCAGTAAAAGTGGAGGCTCCTGGCATCTTGCCTTTCCTGCTGGAATCTTAATTCAATTAAACTCCGTCTCACTTTGACTGGGCACAGAAGGGCATTTATTGCTAGGGAGATGGAATATGGTCCTTTGTCAATCTGCGCAGCTTCTGGGAGGGGTTATCTTGAAAGGAGCAGTAGCTTCTCTCTCTCCCCCCCCTCTCTTGCAAATGTGGGTTGATAAAATAGCCACTTGCTAGATGCTTGGAGTGAGGAGAAAACATGACTTCTCCTACAAACTGATGACTAGAACAGCACTGAAACCTGTAATCTTTGGGGGAAGTTGCTGTGAATCACAAGAGATTAGAGTGTCATTGCGTTCAGGTGCTGCTTTTAGGATTTCCGAAGACATCTGGTCAACCAGCAGGGCTCTTCTTGTGTTCTTATGGTGTAGTTCAGTGGTTGAGCAGCTACTGCCTTGCATGCAGAAGATCCCAGGTTCAACCCCTGGCATCTCCAGGTAGGGCTGGGAGAAACTCCCAGTCTGAAACACTGGAGAGCTGCTGCCAGTCTGTGTAGCCAATACTGATGTAGATAGACCAATGGGCTGACTCAACAAAAGGTAGCTCCCCATGTTCCTATTTTGCTGCAGTGTGGAGTGTCCCTGTTCAGTGACCCAGGCAACCATGCCTTTTTTCCAGGATACTCCATTCCCCTCCCCCTAGTTGTCTGGTTTCACTTCCCCCAACACATGCTCTGTAGCCATTGGGCATGCAGAGTCCTCATTGGTCTGAGGGTGGGTTTTTTTTGGGGGGGGGGGAGTCTTTTTTTTAAGGTCACAATATAAAAGCCTTCGAAAATTCAACAGAATCAAAATCACTAGTAAAACATCATCATAAAAGAGGCACCCAGGACGGGTGCTAGCAGTGAGCCAATGAGTCTTTAACTGCCACCAAAATTACCCCCCCCCCAAAGATGCCAACCTCATTCCTATTCCAAGCATGCAAAAGTGAGAGCCATGATCACAGATGAAGGACACATTCCAGCTTGGGGAAAACACTCAAGGGGGGAGTAGCACGAAGAGCTGGGTCTAGGGTCATTCCTGAGAAGCCGCTGGTGGACCACGTGTGGATCCCTGGACCTGCATTTCCTCAATCCACCACATTCAAGTCCTACTGGAGTCTTTGGGAGGGTTCCTCAGGATGCAAAGAGCAGGTGCAAGAGAAGACTTGATCCAGATCTGGGCCAAAGCAGGGTACAGAGAGTTTAAATCCTCCTATTCCCCAGGTCTAGGTCCAGTTCTGACTCCCCCATCTGCTATTCACTCTTTAAAAAGCTCTCTCTCTCTCTCGTATAGTGACCGCATCTAAATTGTGTTGGGTCATTTGGAACCTGTAGCCTGTCTCTAAATGGTGTTCACAAACGGCTGTTTGCGCAGGGCTGGGTTTAAATAAACATTTCCCGAGAGAAGGGACGGGACCCATACTTTCTGGGCCCGACTCTGCAGAATGGGAAGCAGCAATCAATTGGGTGGAATTAATGGCCACGCTTTGGCAGGTTCCCGGTCACTTAATGACCTGAGCTGTGTGGTCATTTGGCTGGTTTTTTTTTTGCCTCTCTATTTCCTCTTGTTCAATTGCCTGGGCGGGGGACCTGGCAGCTGAACTTTTGACTCCCTGCCTTGGCATACTTCCCCTTTAATTAATGCTTCACTGTGACTATCAGGAAAAAGACATAGGAAAACATCAGATTTGGAAAGGTGTACTCAGATAGGAGAAGCTGATGGGAGAGGTGGCCTGACACCTTAAAATTAGGCGGCAAGAAAGAAGAAGAGTAAGAATTTACAGTCTGCCAGCCAAGCTAAATTCACACACACACACAAACTTTATATTTCAGTAAAGCATGCACTAAACCTTTGGCATGTCTTCCTCGCCCAACCCTTCTGGTTGCCATGGCGAAGCTGCACAAAACCTCCATCTCTGTTGGGCCCAAGGCGAGGAGGTGGGCCTACTGGGCCAGCAGGGTTCAGCCTTGACCCCAGAGCGCCCAGCTGTTGTCAAGGGGTCTCTGCCACCCATGGATGGCCCAGCACTTTCCTCACAGAGGCAGTTGGGATGGGAAGACGTAGAGAAGGGGGCAGAGGGAAAGAAGCATTGGGTGGAAGTTAGAGCAGAGGCAAACGTGGGACCTGTGGGAATGTTCAGGGAGGCAGGAGAGGATATATTGTTTATTAATATCCTTCCTAACTTGCGCTAGCAAGTTCTATAACTTAGCAGGGTTTTAACATTCCCCTTTTAAACGCACAGCGGGTAGCTGGTTGCAAGCTTCTTAAAGCCTCTCAATATTAGATTCCTGGTAAGTTCCCTTATAGGGACGCAGGTGGCGCTGTGGGTTAAACCACAGAGCCTAGGGCTTGCCGATCAGAAGGTCGGCGGTTCGAATCCCTGCGACAGGGTGAGCTCCCGTTGCTCGGTCCCAGCTCCTGCCAACCTAGCAGTTCGAAAGCACGTCAAAGTGCAAGTAGATAAATAGGTACCGCTGCAGCGGGAAGGTAAACGGCGTTTCCGTGCGCTGCTCTGGTTTGCCAAAAGCAGCTTAGTCATGCTGGCCACATGACCCGGAAGCTGTCTGTGGACAAATGCCGGCTCCCTCGGCCAATAAAGTGAGATGAGCGCCACAACCCCAGAGTCGTCCACGACTGGAGCTAATGGTCAGGGGTCCCCTTTACCCTTAAGTTCCCTTATATCCCTCTTAAAAGAATAAACACGCCACAATCTTGTGTAAAGTATATAAAAGAAGTTTACTCACATCATCAGTTCACAGTTGGAGCCCTGAAGGCAGACTTAGTTACAAAGATATATACATGTGGATCTACCCCATATGGGGGGATAATCACAGTGACTGCAGACTAGCAGTCACTGCAGCTCACACAACGCAAGGAACTCAAAGAGAGGAAGAGAAGAAAGAGAGAGATGACTGCATGCCTTGTCCTTTTTGTTACCTGGACAGGTAAGGTCACGCCCACCTCTAGTCACATGCAAGAGGAAGTGTATGTCCCAGCCCAGGAGGAAACAGGAAGTTTTTGACCAACTGGAACAAACATCCCCTTTGCATGTCCATTCTAGGCAAACAAGGAATGTTGTACTTGACTGCTACTTGTGTTTCACATCCCACAGGATGTGCAATGGCTGCTAAGTTAGAGTTGCCCTATTTCAAAAAGTGAAAATCCGGACAGAAAAGTTGTTGAGCTAGCACTGTTTCCGATGGCCAACTATGGCCAACCCTATGAATGTTCAAAGTGGCCAGATTTGCTGCATTTAAAAAAAATCACCAGCTACTTCCCAGGTGGCTCGTGATGTGTCCAGCTTCCCTGGAGGGGAGTTTCACCACCCCAAAGCCTTCCAGGTGCCAGGAGGGGACAGTGACTGACCATTTGCACGCTCGGTTATCATGAGGTAAAAAATGCCCGCAGTTCACTTCAGTCTGGGTCAGGCCCGATTGGAGGGCCCCCTCACCAGAAGCTTATCTTCTGGGGATCACAGATTTGAATATTCCGCAAAAAACAAAGAGCATATTTTTATATGCCATAGTGGCAGCAAGAGTTCTTATCGCTACAAAGTGGAAGAGTGATGAAATCCCCTCTATCCATGAATAGATCCAAAAGCTAACAGAAAAAATAAAGAACAACCCAAAACAGAAATTTATCTCAAAATGGGAAGCCTTCAGAGTTTATTTGAAAAACAATTACAGTAGTTTAAACTCTGTCGCAGCAATTGAATAACTTTAGTAGTAGATTTAAGAAAGATATGAAACTTAAGATAAATCAATAATTAGTTAATTTAAGATAAAAATGTGTATTGGCAACAAATAATCGATAACTGAAATAAGGAATGGACGGGAGGTCGGGTCTATAGTCTAAGGACCGCTTTTTGCTTTATTGATTTGTAATTAATATTGTCTTTATCACTGTTTCGTTTGTATTTTTGTTTTGTTTTTTCCTTTTTTGATGTATCAATAATTTATTTATTTTTTAAAAAAGGAGGGGCCTCTCACCAAAGTGCCTTCCAGAGGCCCCCCTCTTATTTCAGTGACATTTTCCACTGCCACCACAGGTGTATCTTGGGGAACAGCCATTTTAATGTGAAAATTTGGTACGTCAAGTTTATCAGACTGTGCTCCGTGTCTCCCTCCCGCCTTCCCAAATTAGGATAGGCTGACATGGGCAAAAAAAGATATCCCGGAAGTCCCAGATGGAATCAGGAGCATTTCAACACGCTTGTATTTCATCTGGTAATAAAATGATCATATAGGTCGGCCTTTTCCAACCCGGTGTTTTGGATTCTTAATTCCCATCAGCCCCAGTTGGCACAGCCAGCTATCAAGAGATTATGGGAGATGCAATCTGGCACCAAGTTGAGGAAATGCTGATGTAAGCAATAATGAAATTTTCTTTTGATCTAGGAAGCTAGTTCTTCATATGGGGGAAGGTGGGGATTGTCTTGGCCTGCAGCAGATGCAGTCTTAAAGTGCCCTCTGGTGGCCATAGTTAGGAGTTACAACACAAGAGCATAATGAGCCTGCTGGATCAGACCAAGGGGCATGTAAGTCCAGCATCCTGTTCTCACAGTGGCCAAACAGATTCCTGTGGGGAAACCCGCAAGCAGGACACTCTGCCTTCCAACTGGTAAAGATTTGTGGGAAATAAACTTAGCACACATATATTTCCTTGGCAGCAGGGGCAGATTTAGGGCTGTGTGAGGGAAGGAGGCATGAGGCGCTGACAGGGTCCTAGAGTCCTCCTGCCTTCTTCCCAAAGCCTAGTTACCGGTCCCATCACCTCCTGGCAAATAGAAGGGGAAGAAATGGAGGCAGTGAGAGATTTCACTTTCTTGGGTTCCATGATCACTGCAGATGGTGACAGCAGTCACGAAATTAGAAGACGCCTGCTTCTTGGGAGAAAAGCAATGACAAACCTAGACAGCATCTTAAAAAGCAAAGACATCACCTTGCCGACAAAGGTCCGTATAGTTAAAGCAATTGTTTTCCCAGTAGTAATGTACGGAAGTGAGAGCTGGACCATAAAGAAGGCTGATCGTCAAAGAATTGATGCTTTTGAATTATGGTGCAGGAGGAGACTCTTGAGAGTCCCATGGACTGCAAGAAGATCAAACCTCTCCATTCTGAAGGAAATCAGCCCGGAGTGCTCACTGGAAGGACAGATCCTGAAGCTGAGACTCCAATACTTTGGCCACCTCGTGAGAAGAGAAGACTCCCTGGAAAAGACCCTGATGTTGGGAAAGATGGAGGGCACAAGGAGAAGGGGACCCAACCTGCAGAGAAAATCGTTCCTGCATTCTACATACCGATGTGACTCCTTCCAAACAGCAGAGGGCAGTGCTACACAGCTAGTAACAAAATAGGGGGAGAGAGATTGCTTGTTGCCTGCCAGGCACTTATCAAAAAAGAACCATCAGCATTTTTTCGACCAGGGCTGCTAAATGAACAGTTTGGAAATCTCTGAGTCTCATTGTTCCCAGCTGCCATTCTGGGGAGAGAGGAGGACCCTCTTCTACACTTCCTCCTTCATCTCTCCTCTTTCACATCAGCCCTGTTTTATATCTTGGGACCCTCTGCATGCCAAACACATCCTTTTCACTTGCCTCTCGGTTTCTCTTTTTTCCTCCAATCCTAAATTCAGTTCTCCACATTTCAACATCAGTTTGGATTTTTTTTTTCCTCTTAAAAATTCACCAGCATTTTAGTGCGAGTTCCTCCCAAGATACACATTTCTGCAAAGCGGTTTTCCCTAATAGAATGCCCTTCTGCATGTTGTTTTCACCAATATATCTATTGTTATGCACACTTTACCCTGATTGGCAGCCGTTGCTCTTATCCGGTGGCCTTTCTCCTGCCTTTCTACCTTATCCTACTAATTGGAGATGGTGGGGTTTTCTCATGTCAGGCAGCCATAAATGAGTGTAAGCCAACATGTCAAACCTCACACACTCTGGTTATTTGAAAGGTCCTTAGTATGTGGTCTCAAAACGGTTGCGCAGAAGGAAGTGTCGCCCTCAGGCTGTCAAAAGTTCCCTGCCCCTTGCCTTGGCCATCTGGCAATTTCACCCTTCAAAGAATGCTGGGAAGTGTAGTTTGCTAAGGGTGCAGGGAAATGTAGCTCTGTGAGGGGGAACCACAGTTCCCAAGATTCTTTTGGGGGAAGTCATTTGCTTTAAGTAGGCATCAAATGTGCTTTAAATGTAATGTATAGCTTTGCCCTTCATCTTTTTTGTGTGAAGAGGAACAGCTTGTGGGTTCAACCCCAGATAGCATTAAGCTACATAAAACCAGCCTTAGCCCAGCTACAACGGAGTCCCCAGCTGCGGAGATTCTGCTGCTAAAACTGTTCTCAAAAGTATTGGCAGCCGCCTATCCTGACAGATGTCGCTTATCTCTTATCACCTTCACCATCCTTGTCATCACCAACCCTCCTTCACAAATGGCCAATTCTCCTGTAATGATATCAGGTAGCATATTTATACAAATATGAGGCAAACGGATCTGATCTAGGCTTGCAGCACCTGATTGCTACAGCCTCCAGGTGTAGCACGCATGAACACGTCAAAGCTCCTGAATGCTTAAAAACAACTACGGTGGGGAGCCTTTGCGATACGCCGGGGGCCAAGCAGCTTATTAGCCCAGCAGGCATTGATCACACACCTGGCTGAACGGCTACACCAACATTTCAAGGTGGTGGGAGCAACGGGGAGGATGTTGGGATCTGGTATCGCAAAACTAGAATGAGTTGGCTCCGCCTCCAGAAGCACTTTTAGGTAAGCATGATCGGTGCAGCTGCAATGGGTGCCACAACAATGCTGTAGAATGGAACGAGAGAGGCTGAATTTTAGCATCGCGCAGGGAGCCGCGGAAATTTGAGAGCCCAAAGTCAGCCACTGCCACCTCCTGTTGGCTCTAGCTCCCCCTACTGTTGGTCTCCCTGCCTTCAGCCCTGTTGGTCCCGATGGGCCCTGGCCATTCTTGAAAGGAGCCCTTGCTGATACCCCCCCTCTTTTCCTCTTGCGTCAAGGCAGGATGCCTGAAGCCTCCCTCTGCTCTCGCCTCAATCGATCTCTAATGATTCACGCTTGCATATTCATAGCACGCGTCACTGTGTCTTTGAGTCACAGCACACTCTGAATGAAACTGCGCCCTTTCAGCAAGGAGATAATGTTATTCCCCCCCACCTCCCCACCAAGTTGGCGTTTCTTATAATAACCACCTCCGTCAAACAGAGGTGCCACCTAAGAGCTGTTCAGTCCCAAGCTTCAAAAACAACCTTAACAGAAACAGTCTCAAAAGCAGTTCAAGAGCCAAGCTTTATCGCTTGCAATCGTGTTTGAACCATGAAGACCCGCAACATGTGTTCACATGGGCAGCAGGGGGTGCTGGTTTAGCACTTGTTTTTGACTCTCTATGAAGTGTTGCCATCCTTTTTGTCTTTTAAACCTGGGGGGGGGGCAGGAATCTTCGGCTTGGGGGCTGAATACAGCCCTCCTCCAGTCCTCTCTAGCTGATCCTCAGAGCTCACCCCACGCCACCCTCCCCTTTCCAGAGCGCACCACTCACTGGCCCTGCTTTCCAACTTCTTTGAGTGTTTTTGCCTGGCTGGAATTTGTCCTTGAACTCTGGCAACAGCTATTTCTTGCCCGGAGAATACAGAAGAATGTGTGAATGCGTACAGAAACTAGCTTACTGTAGAAAGGGGAAACTACATTTGCTGTTCTACCTGACGGGGGTTCTTTGCTGGTGTTTTCTGCAACAGGTCACTGATGCAGCAACAGGCCATTTGTGATGGATTAATCCTGGGCTGTCCACACACCAATCCCTCCGTGTTCACGGTTCTGTGGCACTTCCCCAGTGTCACTGCATTATTGCCATCTGGAGGGGCAGCCTTGCACTGCGGCACAGCGAAAGCAGGACACAAAAATAAATAAGCCCGGAACGTTTTTGGTGTAAAAAGTTGCAGGATTTCAATTGCCTTTCCCAGCTCAAAATCACTGCCCCCTGTTCCCGATCTTCTGTTCTCCCTGAAGATTAAAAGATGTAGGAAATCTGCTTTGGGGTTTTGTGTGTGTTAAAAGTAAGAATCAGCAACAACATGCACACAATTGCCTGTCAAGTGTGGTTTCGGCTTCCTTTAAGTTAAGGCTGAGCCTATGCGACATCAGCCCGTTTGGCAGGAGACGCCACAGGGACTTTCACAGTGGAAACTGACTGGTTGAGGAAGTCCATACTCTTGAATTCAGGTTAATTAACCCTGGCAAGGAAACCTAATGGGACGGAAGCCCTTGAGAGGCTTGCCTGTCTCTCTCTCTGACCCACTCCACTGTGAAAAACTCAAGGTCACTCCTTTTTCATCTTTGGCAGGGCTGGAGAAAGAAGAAAAGTTTACCCTTGCTTAAAACAGAATGTTGGTGGATTTCTCTCTCTCTCTCTCTCTCTCTCTCTCTCTCTCTCTGTCTTAAGAGCTTTATTTCTTTATTTTCACTCATCACTCTCTCTTCTCCGCTCTTCCTCACTCTCAAGCACCCACCCCAAATCTCAGGCTCAGGTTGACTTACACCAGTATTTAAACATTTCCTCCCCTTTGGCTCTTACTCATTCATTCAGTAATTCTTATAATTCTGTCCTGCCTCTCCTACAGAGAGCTCAAGGCGGCATGCATTGTTTTCCTCCTCCCTGCATTTTATCATCACAACCATCCTGTGAGTTGGGTCAAGCTGAGAGAGGCTGTGACTGGCCCAAGGTCACCCAGCGAGCTTTGTGGCTTTGTGGCCAGGTGGAGCCTAGTGCAAATCTAACACTCCAAACACTACACTGGTTTTTCCAGGTGGAATTCAAGCACATAATGCATTTGAATTATGGTGCTGGAGGAGACTCTTGAGAGTCCCATGGACTGCAAGAAGATCAAAACTATCCATTCTGAAGGAAATCAGCCCTGAGTGCTCACTGGAAGGACAGATCCTGAAGCTGAGGCTCCAATACTTTGGCCACCTCATGAGAAGAGAAGACTCCCTGGTGTTGGGAAAGATGGAGGGCACAAGGAGAAGGGGACGACAGAGGACGAGATGGTTGGACAGTGTTCTCAAAGCTACTAACATGAGTTTGACCAAACTGCGGGAGGCAGTGGAAGACAGGAGTGCCTGGTGTGCTCTGGTCCATGGGGTCACGAAGAGTCGGACACGACTAAATGACTAAACAACAACAACAGCAAATCCAGGTTTTTAAAGTGGATCTGGTGCTCTAGCACAATAAATCATATTATTATCATTTTATAACAAAGAAACAGGCTTTCACAGGTGAGGAGACTTCTGAGACTTGATAATGGAATTCCTGCATTCCACGTCTTTAGGCTCAGGGAGAAAAAGGAATAGGGATGACCAAGCAACTGGTCAGTTCTGATGTGTCTCTGAATGATCCAATCACACATAATGCAGACTCAGCAGATTCACTGCCCCCATTCCCACCCCAATGAAAGCAGATTGCAAGGAGCAAAGACCAGAGGGGTGAATTATAGAGAGATGGGGGGGCAGCATCTTCTTGCACAGTCACTGCAACTTTGGCATTCTGGCAGGATGCATTAGTGATGCCAAGCTTTGGTTTGCCTTCCCATCTAGGGTTATCATTTGGGATGAGCCGCGTATTGTTTGCAGAGCAGCCAAAGGCAGAATAAAGCCACTTACTTTCCAAGAGGGCATCGTTTTCCATCATGGCCAATTTTGATCCTTATAGCTTGTGATGCACCAATGTAACATTTAGCTCCGAGGCAAGAGAGGCCTGTAATGTACAAGTCTGCACCCCACATCTATGGTGTGTCTTTGTCTGAGTGCGAGAGAAAAGGGGGTCATGAATTATTGTTTTTGTTTTTATTTATTTGGCAGCAATTATACCACTTAAACATCAATGCCTCTTAGTAGTTTACACAAAACAATATAAAATACACATTAGGCATTCCAGTAAAATCAGATGTGAAAATCAAGTTCACCTATTATTATTATTTTTAGTTTCAAAATGCAGGGGGGGGGAATCTACAGTTATAAAAATATATTTAATAAAATAAAATGACATGATGGAATGCATGTCAAAATTACATGTCTGGGTGGGCCAAAACAACAAGAAGGTTTTAGTAGGCACAGGAAACAATACAATGAATATGTAGTATCCCAGCTACATGGTGAGAATATTCTCCCTGTGAGGGACCAAGATTCTTGTTGGAGACAACACCGAAGGGAAGTTTTTATTAAATATTACTCCAGTGATATTGTATGCCTTTGTGGATAAGCAAATTGTACTCAGGAAGTCCTGGAGGATGTTGGCACTTTACCAAAGACAATGCAGACTTTAAACATATTTGGTGGGATTGCAAAGTGGCTAGAAAATATTGGCAAACTATATTAGAACACATAAAAGCAATTATAGGATATGAGAGATGAATGAATCCATTATTAAATCTATTAGGGCATGTCAGGAATGATGTGGGAGAAAAACATACCGTTCTTGTGGGAAGGTGATGGTAATGGTAGAAATTTTACTTGCCAAAAGATTTGAAAGGATGAAAATAATGCCAGCCATAAATGAGTAGGCATATTATGCTTCTGAATAAAATATCTTTTTAAAAAGATATTTCTGGTTTAAGTTGTGTACATTGGGAAAAATATTCAGAACTTTGGCAATCTTTCATCCTATATTAGAACAGGATAAGCCAATGGAATATTTAAGGCACCAATCCTTATAGGGTGGCACTGGCAGAGGAAGAGGAGTGCGGGGGGAGCGCACAGCCCCCGGCAGCACGATCCCGGTGGGGTACCATTGCGGCTGCCCCCTGCCCACGCTGGGCACCACGCCCCCAGGACGCGCGCCAGGCCCAGCCCCGCCTGTTCTCCGCCCCATGGTGCCGGAGCAGACCCAGAGTAGACCCATTTAAATTAATGGACCTATCTTTTTTTATTATTTCCTGCATTTATATCCCACTTTTTTCTCCAAGGAGCTCAAGGTGACACACATGATTCTGCCGCTTCTCATTTAATCCCCACAACAACCCTGTGAGGTAAGTGAGACTGGGAGGCAGTGCCTGGCGCACGGTCATCCAGTGAGCTTCATGGCCAGGTGGGGATTTGAACCCTGGTCTCCCAGGTCCCCATCTGACACCATACTGGCTCTTAGTCATGTTTATTAATTTCAGTGGGTCGACCCTGAGTAAAACGTAGCTGAAGGACACCCATAGCATTGAAAGGATCTCAAAAGTAGTTCAATCCGCTGTGGATGTATGTTCATGATTTAAGAACATAAGAACTGGAACTCCAGTCAGGTAGGAACAGAGGAGAGGCGCAAAGACCTTCTCTCCGTGAGCACAGTGGCAGATTTGGTGGGTGCATTTCCCCATATCGATGGCACAGCTGATGGGGAGGGGGCTATGTCCACACCATTTTGCAGTCCTGTCCCCTTTTTCTTCTCTTTTAGATGTGGCGGACATTTTGCCACACACCACGGCAGCAATTTGTGTTCTGCCGCACCCCATGGCAGCCATTTTGTGACTGACATCCTTGGCACTTTATCAGAAATCCAGATGTGCCTACAGGCCCCCAAAGGCTGGCAACCTCTGATAACTAGCAGCCACTTCTATTTCCTGTAGCTGGAAATCCCATCCGTTAACTACACGTTACGGGTGAGGCATTTGTTTGTTTGCCTGCCCTGAATGCATCGTCAGCCCTACTATTAGGCTGAGTGGGGCAGGCACCTCAGGTAGCAAATCCCTGGTGGCAGGAAAGTAGGCCCTTGCACCCTTTAAGCCAGGCATGTCCAAAGTCCGTTTCGGGGGGGCCTAATTTGGCCCTGCCGGCCGATTTAATATGGCCCCTGTAGCAACTTCCCTGGGGTCAAATCCTAAAAAAAGCTCAACAATTTCAATCCTAAAAAAGGTTAACAACTTTGGCTGGCCCTTTGGTCGGCCCTCACGGCCCTTCATCAAATCTGGCCCCCTTTGAAAAAAGTTTGGACACCACCGCTTTAAGCTATTTGGACATTCCTAGATGCAGCAAAAGGCGCTGTTCCTTCCCCAGTACTGAAGTGAGATTCTGCTCCCACTTGGATTTTATACATGGAAGGTGAGAGCTCCATCTTGCCCTTGCCCTTAAGCAGCAAAAATGTTTGGGCCTGTCCCTGGTTTCTCTGGAAGAAGCCAGGAGGAGGAGGAACATCTTCTATGCCTGCAGAAAGACCCAGGTTTAATCCCCTGGGATTGGAAACCCTTTCTGAAATTCTGGAAGGTTGCTGCCAGTGATTGACAACAATACTGAACTAGATCAACCAAGGGCCTTGCTCAGTATAGGGAGTTTTCGGGTAGGGTCAGAGCTCAATGGCAGGACACCTGATTTGTATGCAGAAGGTTGAAGATTCAACCCCTGCCATCCTCAGGTGAGGGTGTCTCAAGTCTGAATCCCTGAGAGACACTGTCATCACCATGCATTTAAACATGCCAAGTGCACATTTGAAGCACATGACCCCCCCCAAAGAATCTTGGGAACTCTAGTTAATTAAGTGGGTTGGGGGTTGTAGCCCTGTGAGGGGGGAAACTACAGTTCCCACGATTCTTTTGGGGGACGTCAGGTGCTTTAAATGTGCCTCGAATTGGCTCTAAGTGTATGGCGTGGACTTGCCATCATCATTGACAATCCTGAGCTAAATGGACCTATGGTCTGACTCATTATAAGGCAGCTTCCGAAGAGGAACTTTCAGTTTCATGTTTCTGGGAGCCTGGGGCAAAGATTCCACTTGTCCCACAAATGAGGCACATAAGCGGGCTTGCAACTAAGTACCAAGTATGCGTTGCTAACATATATATAGAGAGAGAGAGAGAGAGACAGAGAACAAAACAAGCCTATTCTCCAACAGCAAAGAGAGCTATCTATTGATTTGCGGGAATACCAAAAATAACTTTAAACTCTCCATCCATAGCTGTGAAAAAAAAACCCTCATATATATATATATATATATATATATATATATATATATATATATCCATCCTATTGCTAGGAGACCGTGGTTACTGGGAGGCAGGCATTGCTAGGCGACACCGGTTGCCGTGGTGACAGCTGGGAGCCTGAGTCATCTGCAGTGCAGTCTATCTTGGGTAGGAGCTGGTCAAACAGTGACTGAGCGCCTGCTGAGAGGTTTCACACCCCCTGCTCTGTTTATGTTTGTTTCTGGCAGAGTGGGAGGAGGGAGCGGTGGAGATTTGGGCTCGGGAAGAATCAGGCTTTACAAAAAATATTCAATATGCAGAAGGACATTATATCTATTTCAATTGCTGTGGAGAGTAGGGAAGACAGCGTTTTTGTGTGTATTACCCTGAGCACCGTGGAAGTGCATTTCTGCAAGAAGGATAGGAGAAAGAGAGAGAGAGAGAGAGAGAAATCCTCACGTCATCCGGTGCATGAATGAAACATAAACCTTAGTCCTCCTAGAGGCAGGTCGGCCTAGGTGTTTGGACTGTACCACTTCAGGTGGCAGGTGGGGACTTCACACCACGCAGTGCTCCTCCACGCCATAAAATGAAGAAAGAAAATTTAGCATGTCAGGGGAAAAATCAGGCTAGCTCCCTGAAGTGCTGGTTTTCTACATGAGGGGATCCCCCCCGAGTATTTAGTGGCATGTGCCCCACAGAAACATAGGAAGCTGCTTTATCACAGGAGCCAATTCATTGGCTCGTCTAACTGAGATCATATTAACACCAGAAATTTAAAGCACTATACCACTTTAACTAGTCATGGCTTCCCCCAAAGAATTTTGGGAGCTGTAGTTTGTTAATGTTGCTTAGCATTATTAGGAGACCCCCCCCCCAAATCCCTTCATGGTGCTACAATTCCTAGAGTTCCCTGTGAGGAGAGATTGATAATTAAAACCACTCTGAGAACTGTAACCTGCAAGGGGAATGGGAATCTCCTAACAACTCTCAGCACCTTTAACAAACTAAAGCTCCCAGAATTATTTGGGGGAAGCCCTGCCTGTTTAAAGTGGTATCATAGTGCTTTAAATGTATGGTGTGAATGTGGCCTTAGTATTGTCTACGCTACGCTGACTGTCTGCTGCTCTTTACGGTTTCAGGTAGGGAGTGTTCTCTGTTCGCACCTGAAGATGCCACATGGGTTGAAACTGGGAACTTTTGTCCTTTTCTGCAGAGGGTGGGAGTGATACATGTCCCTTTTCCATTATTTTGGGCAGTGCTTAAGAGGCCTGTCTAAACATGAGTCCTCTGCTGGCATTTCCTTCCTCACCTGATGTCTAAACCCACCAACCAGGTTTGGAATTTATTTGTGGGCCAAGATAGTTTTCCTACTGGGATCCCATTTTTTATCTCCCTTATCCTGCTTTGGCCAATTGGCACCATCCAAGACAAATCACACAATGTCTTTTGTAGGTCAGCTGACTACCTGGTAAGACACCTGATGCTCCTATAGGTTAGAATGGGTGAATTTGTCAATTCCAGTTTCCTCTCAGTTTGTCATTGGATAAGGCACTCTTTTGGGTAATTGTCTCCCAAGCCATTTGGGTGTTAGTTATGAGCACATAAAGTTATGAGTAGAGTAATTCCCTGGCAGCCAGTGCAGCAATGTCAAGACTGGTGACATTGGGCTGCCCCACTTACCAGCCTAGCAGCTGCATTTGGATTTCTGCCTCATCATATACCAAATGCTGCCTGGCAGAGTCATCTGCATGAGGTCAGGATGAAATCATCCAAGGGTGATCATGCAGATGTGCAATCTTGATTTTCTATTGAAGAGGGTTTATTTCTGATTATTTCACATTTGAGTTGCTCACTGGTCTGCTTGGGGCAGGACTATCCAGGGACTATTTTAGGGGAAACTGCTTTGCAAAGATGTGCATATTAGTGCTCCACTTGGGGAATGCTCCCCAAACCCATGTTTTAAAACCACTTCATTGGGAGCTAGGCTTTGGGCATAGTTGGGAGACTATTTCTGCTTATAGGGGATGAAACAAAAGGGTGGATTTAGGTATGGTGAAGCAATGGCGGCTAAGAAGTCTATACTGTATATCTGTATGCTATTTCCTCTGATATAACGCATATTGTATGCCATCTTCACTAATATATACATGTTCCCGCACACTTTGCCCAAGTCTGCACATTCACTCTTTTTCTTTTATTGGACACCTGGATGGAAACCTTGGTGGCGAAATTCAGAGAAACGCAAATTTCAAAATGAGGGCTGCGTTTCAGATCAGACAGATTCACCTTTCAAGGCTAGATTTCTCCTGCCCCTCATGCATAGCTCTTAGTGGCTTCCGTTAAGTTCTATGGGACAAAGTTTAATGGGCTACAGCAAGCTGAGAGAGCAAGCCAGGCCCCGGAACAGTTTCTATCCTTCATTGAGAGGAGGGTGCAAGAGGGCTCTTGAGCAGAAAGCAATCCTTCCTAGGAAGCTCCCTGTATAGTTTTTAGGGTTTCACCCATGTCCCTCCACTGCTGTTGCCATGACACCTGCTCCCTTCAGCTAAAATACCCCACCGGGGTGGAGCTGGGGGGGGGAGGGAGTCGCACTGCTCATAAATTAAGGACGCAGCAGGGGATGGGAGGAGGAGGAGGCAGAAGTCCTGTTTATCTGCCAAGAGACGCCATATCCTCCTTGCCACCGAATGCGAGAGTCAGTAAAAGGTTCTTTCCCCAGCTGCCACGGGGACCGGCCTGTCCCCCGGGCCTGTGAATGGCTGATGAAACCCAGGATAGGGCCTGCAGGGATGGCGGCCGCCTCTGCCTCCCCCTCCTCCTTGGTTATTTAAAAGGCAGGTCAGGTTTCTCAATCTGGCAGGCATGCAAAATGCTAAGGGGGGGGGGGTTGGCGGAGAGGAAGAGGGAGACTGCAGCTCTTAAAATAGAAACATTTCCTCCCTCCTTTCTCTGTCTAAAACACACACACACACACTCCCTGCATATTAGCCGACCCTTTCTCTAGACAGCTTTTCCCTTCCACTTTTTTCACCCACCCACCCCGCCCGCCTTAGGTTCAAGATGGTTCCTCTTCTTCACTGTCCTTTTATCACTTAGCGACTGGGCTGGATTAATCATTATGCTAAGTAACCTACAGAGCAGGGCTCCCACCTAATTAGGGTCCCTGCCAGGATCTGATTACAGGCATTCCAACTGTCTGCCCTTGTTTACTAGGGGAATGGTCAAGTTTTTTGGTACCTGCTCCTAGTAAATCACTGTTCTTGTGTGTGTGTGTGTGTGTGTGCGCGCGCATGCATGATCTTGGGGTTTCCGCACAAAAATGCAAGCACAAACATACGTCAAGCAGAATTCTTTAGGCTTCATTCTCTCCCCCCCCCATCTTTTAGATCAGGGATGAGGAACCTGTGGCCTTCCAGGTGTCACTGGGCATCATGCTTGGCCATTGGCCAAGCTGGGTGGGGATGATGGGAGATGCAAGTCCAGCAGCATCTGGAGGACCATCTATAGTGCCCATCTCTATGGCAGGTGATGAATCTCTGCACTTTGACTCTAGCACACAGGCATCTGAAGCAAGGTACACATTGCCTCTCCTCCACCGCCACCATCTATCAGTGCCTATCCCGACACTGGATGTGTCAAGCTTCCAAAAAAGTGCAACCTTACTCAGGTCCATGCTGAGATAAAACATTCTGTTAAACAAGTGGGAGTCAGTGCGTGGCCGTGGCTGGACTGTCTGACTACAGCCTGAGAGACCAGGGTTCAAATCCCCACGAAGCTTACTTGGTGACCTTGGGGCAGTCCCTGTCTCAGCCTAGCCTACCTCATAGGGCTAGTGGGATAAAACAGAGAGCAAGGGGAATATACCACCTTGAGCTCCTTGGAGAAATATCCAGTACCTCTCCATATGAACCTACCTTGACCCTGAGATCATCCTCTGAGGCCCTTCCTTATGTGCCTCCTCTGTAAGAGGTCTGACAACATGAGAACAGGCCTTTTCTGCAGTGGCTCCCCATTTGTGGAGGCTCATCTGATACCTTCATTATACACCTTTAGGTGCCAAGCAAAAACGTTCCTCTTCAACCAGGCCTTTGACTGATCAACATCTTATAGAGAGCCAGCATGGTGTAGTGGTTAAGAGCAGTGGACACGTAATCTGGTGAACTGGGTTCGCGTCTCTGCTCCTCCACATGCAGCTGCTGGGTGACCATGGGCTAGTCACACTTCTTTGAAGTCTCTCAGCCCCACTCACCCCACAGAGTGTTTGTTGTGGGGGAAGAAGGGAAAGGAGAATGTTAGCCACTTTGAGACTCCTTCGGGTAGTGATAAAGCGGGATATCAAATCCAAACTCTTCTTCTTATACCCCTTTTAATTGTGTTTGTAGGAGGGGGTAGCAGGGAGAGGGGGTGATTGGTTTGTGTTATTTTGTTCTTGTTTTTATAATGTATTTTGTATTTTTATGTTGGTAACCACGCTGAGATCTGTGGATGAAGGGCAGTATACAAAAGTAATAAATAATAATAAAGGGAACTAAAGGGAACTAAAGCAAAAGGTTGCAGTGTGTGGAGTGCTCCTGTTCACTGTCCCAGTCAGACAACCATGGCCTCCCTTACAATACTGTTTGATTTCTTCTACCCCTCTCGCTCCACCCCTTGAGTTTTCCATTTCCCCCCTAGTAAATTAGCATGGTTTGCTCATTGGGTCTGCACTGAACTTTTTTCTTTTTTAGCTACTACCCATTTTGGATTCCCCCTCCCCTAAATATTTTTTTGTACTTCTGAAAACCTTAGGGCTTCCTCAAGCCTGCTAACACCTCTCTCTGGTGCATAAGTGGTGCTGTTTTGGCTACATAAGGAATGGCACTCACACCTTGAACTAGAGGGATGACGTGGGTCTTGCAACACAATGCACAGCTCTGAGTTCCAGGCACACCACCCCAAGTAGCCCATACCCACTGAGCATGCTCAACATTCACTGGGCTGGGGGGTGTTTCCTGAGTTGCCCCCTCCCTAAATTTCGCAATTTGTGTAAACCTCAGAGGTTTCCCCCAACCGCTCTGATACATATTCTTTTCGTGTGGATTTTGGCTGTATAATGAGACACAGAATACTGATATTAATGTATGTGATGACACCCTTGCATTTAATAATAATAATAATCCCAAATACTGTTAAGCAATAGAGGCCACTTCCATTAGGGTGAATGGGGCTCTGACCCATCACACTCAGTCTACCCTCATCCAGCCTCTATCTGCCTGCCTTTTTATTTGCAACCCATCCAGGTGGCCAACATGGTGCCCTCCACATAATAATAACAATAATTTATTATTTATATGCCACCCATCTGACTGAGTTCCCCCAGCTGCTCTGGGTGGCTTCCAACAAATTAAAACACAATACAAAACCACATGTGGTTGGACTCCGACTCTGCTCAGCCCCAGATGACCCCAATTCCCCATGGGCCATGCCAGCATAGCCAATGATCAGGGATGCTGGACACTGCGTTCAAATAACTTCTGGAGGGCGACAGGTTCCCCAGCCCACCAGACCATTATGCGGCTTCTGTCTTGTGTGATAGGATTCAGTAAAATAGTTTGCTAATATGTCACCTTCTCTCCCTCCCCTTTACTTTCTGTGCTGGTGGTAGTTGCTGCTGCTTTGTGGAACATCAATAACCGTTCAGAAACATGCTGCTCTGTCCAGGCTACTAATCTGCTCAGGGAAAAGGTAGGTGGAGGAACATGGATATTCATTTTGTTCCTAATTCCCCCTCCATTAAAAAAAAAATTGTGGTGATTGGGGATGAGGGAGAAATTGGATTCAGTTCGCATTTTAGGTGAACCTACCTAATTTGCACTTTCTGGATCAGTACACAAACCCAAATGCAGTCATGCTTTGAAATTTGCACCTTGCTTCATTTTGCACTATGGTTTTCCTGTCAAGAAATGTGGACAAAAATGCATGCACTTAGAATCATAGAATTGTAGAGTTGGAAGGGACCTGAGGATCATCTAATCCAACCCCTTGCAATGCAGGAACGTGCAGCTGTCCCAATACGGGAATTGAACCTTCAACCTTGGAGTCATCAGCACCTCGCTCTAACCAACTGAACTTTGGGTTCAGTGTGCCTAGAAATGCATCTATTTGGGAAAGCAGCATACCAAAATGCATTATATAAGGAGGAATTTGCTTTGCCTTTTCTCAGATTGTAGAAATTGTGTATATTGGACAAAATAGAATACAGTGGTACCTCAGGTTACAAACACTTCGGGTTACAGACTCCGCTAACCCGGAAGTAGTGCCTCGGGTTAAGAACTTTGCCTCAGGATGAGAACAGAAATTGTGCGGCTGCGGCGCGGTGGCAGCAGGAGGCCCCATTAGCTAAAGTTCTCAGGTTAAGAACAGTTCCAGGTTAAGAACGGACCTCCGGAATGAAGTAAGTTCATAACCAGAGGTACTACTGTACAAATATATGTATATTAGGGGAAATTCACACTACTGCTGAATTTTCACGAGGACTTTCAGTTGTTTTTTTAATTGCAAGCAAATGTGGAAATGAGGAGAACTGACTTTAAGAGTGGTAAAATGAGAAACTGAAAGAAACTGAAATTGACATGTTTGCCCATCCCTAGTGGCGATGAATGCAGTGGGGAGGGGAGGTTTGATTTGAATCTTGGAAGTTAGAAACTGTCTTGAAAGACTCTGGGCCTGGCCTTCAGAGCTGCTGGTCATACCTTGGCACTGCAAGTCTTAGGATCGGAATGTAAATTGGTTTAAGTCCAGACTCAACTGGGTTGTTGATGGGGCTATAAAAAGCCTCTTGACAGCCCTATTATAAACCATACACACTAATCCCCTATCCATCATTTCAACCCCCTCTCCCTCCCTCCCGAGCTTACAGATATAGATATATACGGTTTGCAATAGATATCTTGCGAAGCCAACCCCACTTGATCGACCTAAACTGTAAAAATAATCCAAATCAAAACAAGGTAAGGCCGTAAAGGAGGAGGGTGGTGAGCCCTTGTATTTATTCACAGCGAGTGGTTGTTGTAATCTCTTTAGGATCCAAGCCAGGAGGGGTGTGTATATCTCTCTGTGTGAGTGAGTGTGCAGAGGTGGGGGGGGGGAGAGAGAGAGAGAGAGAGAGAGAGAGAGAGAGAGAGAGAGAGAGAGAGAGAGCTGGGACTCACCGGCCTGCAGTCATGCATTATTGATAATAACAGCCGTGCCTCTTTAACTGGCTTTGCTCTACGACACTTGAGGGTGCGTGCATGAACATGCCTGTGTGTGTGCATGTGAGTGTGTGTTGAGGGAGGGAAGCAGGCAGAGAGAGAGAGAGAGAGAGAGAGAGAGAGAGAGAGAGAGAGAGAGAGAGAACCAACGCCAGCATCTTTCATTCCCTGCACTCTGGATAACCATCTCTTGATTTTTGCTGGGGTGGGGGAGGAGGAGGAGAGAAAAGAGGGGACGCCTATTTTCCCATCGCTGCCACCTCTTCTGCAGCTCCATTCATCCTGATCTGGTGGGATGCATCTCCCTGAGTATCCCCCCCACCCAGGTTGTTGTTGTTAGTATTATTCTCTCTCTCCCCCCTCCCTCTGTCTCCCATCTCCATTTCTGAAAACAACAGAGACCAGCCGTGGATTCTCCTCTGAGCAGGCTGGAAGCAGGAGGTTTGTGTGCTGGAGGAGAGGGGAGAAGGAAGAAGGTTCCCTGGCTGAGGTTCTCCATCAGGCTGGATTGGAAAACAAGGGAGATTTCGCCTCCTCTTTGCTGTTCCCCCACCACCACCACCTCTGGCATCCCTCCATCCGGTCCCTGATGCTTCTCTTCTTTACATGAAAAGGCCGTCTGTGTGCGGAAGGCATGGCATGAGCTAAGACGACTCTCCTGGAGGTAAGCATGCTGCATCTGTGTATTTAATCCTTTACAGCACAAATATCTCCCTCTCTCTCTCACGCTTGCACACACACTCTCCCTCCCTCCCTCCCTCTCCCTCTCCCCTGAATACCTTCCCACCAGGTATTGATGTCTGTAGGACGGCATCCCACCCAGAGGGTTTTCCTTGCATTTGCACCACCAAGGGAGAGACCATCCAGGGGCTGTAATTACATCCCTCCTCAATGAAGATCAGAGCATCTCAAAGCCAGTGTTACATAAGGACAAACCTCCTTGCTTTGCTTAACTCTGTGTTTCTATCTGTCTCCAGCAGATACTCTAATATAGACTGGCAGTCTAGGTGGTGGTTGTTTTTAGATTGGGGGGGATTTGACCCCTCCTGCTCAAACACCCCCCTCCCCCAGTTTTGGTTTGCTGCATTGAATGGAAATTTTTGTGGATCGCTACCAAGGCGATCTCATCGAGAGGCTGGGTGTTGAGTGGGACACACTGTTGTTGTTGTTGTCATTCTTTTTCGGGGACCTGTGTGTGTGTGTGTGTGTGTGTGTGTGTGTGTGTGTGTTGCTGCTGTTGTGATTCATGGATTTGGGGGATGTCTTGATGGCGCCATTTCCTGATCCCCATCTGGGCTGGCCGAGAGGATGTGGCAGTGAGATGGTTGATTTTTGGGCCCCACGTGGATCTCTTAGTTTGGAAAGAAGGTAGACTGGGCGAAAGAAAACAGGGCGAGCCTGACCTGACTGTTTTGGATTTTGCTTCTCTGCCCAGTGGAAAGAGAAGAGGGCCCTGCTCTTTGGTCTCTTGCCTTCCATCCTGGTTGAAAAATGTTTTGTTGTTGTTTTTTTAAAAAAAGAAATTACAATAATACAAGCATTTTTGTTTGATGTCGTATATCCACTTCTATGTGGGTCTTGAGTACACTGCTATGAACACTTACCTGGGAGTAAGCTCCACTGAACTCATCAATAATTATTTCCATGCACAGATTTGGTCTGCACAAATTTAATTTTCTGGACCTTTTTTCCCCATACCTGTGCTTTCCCCCTAAGAACCTCTGGTACAAAAACAAAAATAAAAAACAGGTTGACTGGCCCAGAACAAGAAATGACCCAGGAAAGTGTCATCTGTTACATTTTTTCAGGGTTCTGTTAAAGGCACACCAGAAGGGTAGGGTTGTTTGTTTGTTTGTTTTAAAGTGGCATCACTATAATAAGCTCCCCTTCTCTCTCTCTCTCTCTCTCTCTCTCTCTCTCTCTCTCTCTCACACACACACACACACACACACACACACACACACACAGCAAATACCGGTAGTCTTCTTGGGGGTTCTGCCTAGAGACTGCCAAGAGCCGAGATTTGGAATGGCACTGTACTGATCAGCAGCCATAGAGGAGACACCAATGGCAGATTTCAGCAGGAGGCTGTTTGGCTTGCCTGTTATTGTTTCGAAATGCAGTGGATTTATTTTTGGGTTGGTGATGCGAGGGTTGTGTTGTTTGAAAGATGTCTCTGCAGCTTTCTTCCCATGCTTAAGACAGAGAGTGGTCTGTGGCTAGCTGGAGAGCTTCTGTTTTCTCGTTGAATTTGGGGCTTGGTTTCTTTCTAAAATGACTATTCTGGAGGCTTCAACTTGTGTGCTCTGTCCTGAAAATCTTGATCCCTTGTTCCATGAGTGTGACAGCTGATGAGATGTGGTTCTCTCCCTACCCCTGCCAACAGTCAGTAGAGTTGCCAACTATTTTTCTAGCCTCTGCTCCTGCACCTTTCCCGATAGCTGGAGCCGAGCCACAGATGTTGTCATATGAACAGGTGTGTGTCCTTGCACTCCAAAAGCTTCACCTGCTGATATCTGCCCATGAAGCAGCTGTGAAAGCCTAGGCCATTTTTATTTTCTGGCCAGTTGGAAATTCCACTGGTTGGTGAAAAACATCCTGGCATATGCCAGAGGCACTGCCCTCTCTGTTTGAGAACCGAATTCTGATATGAAAAGAGGGTTGTGGTGTAAACATTGTGAAGGTGTGAGAGAGAGCTGATAATAATTCAGTCTTAATTTAGCACTGAAAGACGCCGCAGTTGTTAACTAAACAGGGCTGGTAGTCGTGCAAGTTTAGCTGTGCTGATTCCCCATAATAACAGAAACAATGAGCAGATTATGGTGGGCTGTGTTCTTCACTGTTTCTGTTCTAAAAATGGCCATTCCCTGGTTAAATTGTGCCTGCTGTGTTGGAAATCCATAATCGCTAAGCCCAGACATGTGGGAGCTGGCTGTGGCTATTCTCAGTAGTGGCAAACAAAACATTTTGCATATGCTCAAATAAACTATTTTCTATGGGATCCATGCCTGCCATTAGAAAGATGGGCAAGGGGTCACCCAAGGTTCAGTTTCAGCATGCTGGGTTGTTTGGTGTTTGCTTCACTCTGTGTAAGAGTTCATCCACATTTCTGCTTGTCCCGTGCCTTAAAAGCTTAGGTCCAAGTGGTTTCACACTTGACCCCACACTTTCTAGGCACTGGTCTGAGTGGTTTTGCCTTTGCCGTGACACATTCCCCGGGACAACCCTCTCCTTAGCACTAAATCAGAACAAATGAAAATCCATGGAAAACCCAATGGCCATTTGTTCCAATGCAGTGCAAACAATCAGGTTCCCCCAGGAAGAAAATGGTAGGGCAAAGGGAGGTATGGAGCAGCCCTCAGCCAGGCTTTCATAATCTGGTTCCCTCCAGAGGTTTAGGGTGGCAGCTCCTACCTGGGACTGATGAAACAATAGCCCAAAACATCTGGAGGGCATAAGAAGATCCCTGATGGATCAGGCCAATGCCCATCTATAGTCCAGCATCCTGTTCTCACAATGGCCAGCCAGATACCTGTGGGGAAATTCTCAAGCAGGACATGAGCACGAGAACATTCTCCCCTCCTGTGGTTTCCAGCAACTGGTACTCAGAAGCATTGCTGCCTCTGACCATGGAGGCAGAACTTAGCCATCCTGGCTAGTAGCCACCAGTGACCTTCTCCTCTGTGGATTTGTCCAGTCTTCTTTTAAAGGCATCCAAGTTGGTGGCCATCACTGCCTCCTGTAGGAGGTTGTTGTTTTGGGTTGTTAGTGGAGAAATCATCTGCAAAATCCCTCCTTCTCACACAGCTGTTTCCTCACTTGAAAAAAAAGGAAAAAAAGTTGTTAAAAGGTAACAATACTGGTACTGTTTGACTGTGTATCCTGAAATACACAAATGAAGTTAGGAATGCTCTTGTGTCTATAAAAGGGCAGCATCCTTATCATACCAAGGATTTTCATCCATTTGTATTGCCAGAGTAGCAGATGACAGATCGCTGCTCTGAAGAGCTTCCAATTTAAATCAGGGTTGGAGGAACCTTTGGCCCTCCAGATGTCGCTGAACTACAACTCCCATAATCCCTGGCCATTGACCATGCTTGCTAGGGCTGATGGGAGCTGTAGTTCAGCAACATCTGGAGGGCCTAATGTTCACCACACCTGATCTAAACTGAGGAAAAGGAGGGAAGAGCAGCCAGAATAAATGGAGGAGGAATATCGGCTTGTTTCAGTTGCATGTGCTGAGGTTTGGCTGCAGGCTGAGTTAGATGTAAGAAGTGGGAGGCTGTGTGAAAAGGTTCACAGAGAAGGTGGCTCTTCAGGAGGGATCTGAAGGCCCAAGCCGACCATTCATTATACATACCTCCCATAAGAATGTAAGAAGAGCCTGCTGCATGGGGCCAATGGCACATCTAGCCCACTGTCCTGTTCTCACAGTGGCTACCCAGATGCTTGTGGGCAGGACTTGAGCACAAGAGCACAGCTGCCCCACCCCATAGTTTCCAGCAACTGATCATGGAGGAAGAACATAGTCATTGTGCCTAGTAGCCATTGATCAACTTATTCTTCAGGAATTTGTCTAATCCTATTTTAAAGCCATCCAAGTTGGTGACTATATCATGGACCCTTGTGGCAGTGAGTTCCATAGTTTAACTATGCACTGCATGAAGAAGGACTTCCTTCCATCTCCAGTGATTCACTTACTCCTTTTTTTTGGCTAATGCATAACTGGCCACTCTACCTTCAAATGCTCCCTGTGGTGACATTGTGGGGATCCCTTTAAGAAAATGTTAAATGGCACATATGCTAAAAGTTCTTCAGAATTTGGTGTGCATGCACACATAATAATAATAATAATAATAATAAACTTTTATTTATATCCCGCCCTTCCCCGCCAAAACCAGGCTCAGGGCGGCTAACAATCAAATACAAATATAAAAACACAGATTAAAAATACAGATATAAAATACACTTTAAAACTTAAAAATTTTGAATTTTAAAAGTTACACTAACAAATTACCCCAAAAGCCAAACGGAACAGCTCCGTTTTACAAGCCCTGCGAAAGGGTGCTAACTCTTGCAGGGCCCTCGTTTCTTGTGGCAGATCATTCCACCATATCGGGGCCAGAACCGAAAAAGCCCTGGCCCTGGTGGCTGCCAACCTGACCTCCTTATGACCTGGGATCTCCAGAAGGTTATTATTTGATGACCTCAAGGTCCTACCTGGGGCATACCAGGAGAGACGGTCCCTTAAGTACGAGGGCCCTCGTACATGATTCTCTAGGTGATAAATCAGGGGATGGAGCGACTCTCCTAGAAGAAAGGTTGCAGCATTTGGAACTTTTAAGTTCATAGAAAAGATGAATAAATGGCGACATGGTAGAAGTTTATGAAATTATACATGGCATGGAGAAAGTACCGGTAGATAGAGAGAGAAAAATTCTGCCTCTCTCACAATGGACATCTGAGGATTCAGGACATATAACAGTGCATAGTTAAAACTATATTATTTGCTCCCACCAGATATATTGATGGCCACCCAATTGGATGGCTTTAAAAGACAATTGGAGAAGTTCATGGAGAAGGCTGCTAGACACAATGGCTATGCTCTGCCATCACTGCTCTGAAGGCCAGTTGCTGGGAATCACAAGTGAGGAGCCTGCTCTTGTGCTTGGGTCCTGCTTGTGGGTTTCCCATTGGGGCATCTGGTTAACGCCTGTGAGAACAGGATGCTGGACCAAGTGGGCTATTGGCCTGATCCAATGGGGCTCTTTTTATATTCTTACGTTTCTCTGGGAAAAGTAATTCTGCTGTTGGTTTTCTGCATCAGGTGTGATTGGATGACCCAATCACACCTGCTGCAGAGAGGTAGCAAGATTAGCCACACTCAGAGGAGATTAGGCCTGAGTCAGTGCCCCAGTTTTTCCTGTTTCCAGTGCAGATGCACAGTGATTCACTCAGAAGCACGGGACTGGGAGTCCTTATTCTTGCACCCCTTCAAGCAGAAATGTATCTATCATCTGTCTGTCTATCTATCTATCTATCTATCTATCTATCTATCTATCTATCTATCATCTATATTTAAATCTGCCTAATCTAAAAATAAATTTCATATATATAATTGAATAAAATGTCTTTTAAAGAGTAAATGAAACCAGAATTGAAACTATATTCCATAGATAAAATGGAGCAGTGCATGAAAGAAAAAGTTTAAGAACTGGGAATCAAGAATCTAGGACGGCTTGGGGTCGTGTCCAGTGTTACAGTTCCCAGAATTCCTTGTGAAGAGGGATTGACTATTAAACCACATCTGGATGAGGGGAAGGTGGTTTCTCCTAACAACTCTCAGCACCCTGAACAAACTACAGTTCCCAGGAAACTTTAGGGGAAGCCACAAATGTTTAAAGTGGTATGATGATGCTTCAAATGGTGCAGATGGGGCATTAGAGGAATGCAATCCTATACTATGTTTAAGAGGTGTTTTAAAAGCTGGTTACTGTTTCTGCCTCTCAAACCACCTGGAGGAAAGGGTTCCCTGTGGGGAAATGCAGCACATTAATAGAGTGAAAACAAAACTTTTGACTAGACCAATGGGCAGTATTGTACTCCTCAGCGGCAAAGCATGTGGTTTGCAAGCAGAAGGTCTTAGGTTCAATTCCTGGCATTTTTAGTTAGATAGGAACATAGGAAGCTGCCTCATATTCAGACCATTGGTCCATTGAGCCTAGTATTGTCTACGCTGACCAGCAGTGCCTCCCCAGGGTTTCAGGTGGCAAGTCTCTCTCAGCCCTACCTGGATATGCCAGGGATTGAACATGGGACCTTCTGCATGCCAAGCAGATGCTCTGCCACTGTACAAAATAGCAGGTGATGCAAAAGATCCTTCTCTGCCTGAAACCCTGGAGAAGGACTGCCAGAGTAGCTATGATGCTGAGCTAGCCTGGGGTGGTATTAGGCAGCTTCCTACGTTCCTATAGGGACAGTGCTATTGCATTCAGGTCTTGCTTGCAGGCCTCCCTTAGGCATCTGCCTGGTTTCCATGAGAACAGGGTGTTGGACTACATGGCCCCGGACCTGATCCAGCAGGGCTGTTCTTACACTCCAACTTTAATTGAGAAAAAAAGTGTAATTCAGGAGGTGGGAAAAGGGTATCATTACTTGCCTGAAGTTTGCAAACCTCTAAACAATTACACAAAATATTTGGGGGGGGGGGAGGCGTTTGCTGCAGTGAGCAGTTTAGATGTCACATTAATTGCACCCGGTAGCTCACTCTGCCGAAGAGATATTGAAAAAACGAGATATTCAAAACAGCTTTCCTTCAGGCCAGAAAAGCTTTTGCACTTAAATGTCACAAATTAGCACCTTTAAATTTTCACAGTATCTCACTTCCAAAAATATTAGACCTGTTCCCCACCACCACCCTCCAAAGTTTAATACAGTATTCACAAGAAAGTTCCAGTTACAGGTAGGTAGCCGTGTTGGTCTGTCATAGTCAAAACAAAATAAAAAAAAATAAAAAATCCTTCCAGTAGCACCTCTCTAAGGTCTCTAAGTTGGTCTCTAGTTGGTCTCTAAGGTGCTACTGGAAGGAATTTTTCTTATTTTTTATTTTGTTTTCACAAGAAAGTTGTTTGAGCCAGTTCCTAAGGGAAGAGATGGTAAGATTACCCACACAGAGCCGCCTCAGCTAGGGATGGGGCACTCAAGACTTTGGACTCTCATAGCTGCATACAGGAGCTGCCTCCTTGGCAAAGCGTTTGCTTCTGAGTCAGCATCCGGTGACAGGAACACTCTAAGTGGGCAATAGGTGGCTCATTCACACATTCAACCTGTTGCTTGATGCTGCCATTAGCAAGTGATGGATATGTGAACTGACCAGTAGAGTTTTGTTAATGATGATATGCCCTGTTGTTGTTGTTGTTGTTGCTTATTGTATCATCCCATCTGTCCATCCAGAGGAGCCCAGGGCAGCAAACACATTACTGATAAAACAATCAACGATGAAAAGTGTGAAAAACAATTCCATATACAGTCGTACCTTGGTTGTCGAACGCCTTGGTACTCGGACATTTTGGCTTCCAAATGCCGCAAACCCAGAAATAAGTGTTCTGGTTTGTGAATGTTTTTTGGAAGCCGAACGTCTGTTTTGGCTGTTGGCATTGTTTCCGGAGCCAATCGGAAGCCACGGCTTGGTTTGCAAACATTTTGGAAGTCAAACGGACTTCCAGAACGGATTCCGTTCCACAAACAAGGTATGACTGTGTGTGTGTGTGTGTGTGTGTGTGTGTGTGTGTGTAAAAGCATTCCAATGTAAATATCTATATGAAAGGCTTGTTGGAAGAGGAAGGTCTTCAGCAGGTGCTGGCTAAACAGTAGAGAGGGTGCACTATCTAACCTACCCTGTTGATGTCCTCTTCTAGCTTGGCTCAAGGCTTCTGGGGAAGGCTGTGTTGAGGATGTGGCACTTCCTGGCAAGGCAGGGTTATGTGAGGAAGAGTCACAACCAATAACAATGCAAAGTCCAGTCTGATAGAGCAGAGTCAAGGTAGGCTCTGCAGGATCACACAACAAGGCAGGTCTGTCAGGACCCTGGACAGATCACTGTGGCAAATGCTGGCTGCAACTCTCCCAAGAAGAGCTGTTGTCTTAGCAGCCTGGCTGATTCCTTATGAATTGTCACTGGTCTGACTGGCTGTGGGCCCTGCCTGCCTCTGAAGAGCTGTTTGTTTCTCAAAGGGTCACTGCAGGTTCCTGGGGCACAGAGGCAGTAAAGATTGCATGGCTCAGGGGGCTTTTAGTCCAATGAATCAGGTTAAGCCATGCCATCTGACCAGGAAGGTCCTGGAGCGGGAGGCGATGCCTCCCTGGGTGATGCCTTCTCCCCTCTGAGTCTTCCTTTGAACCAGAGGTGGGAACAGAGGCCTGAGAACATGGCAGTCTATTTTTTTTTAATATTTAATATTTCATTTTTTTAGACAATATTGTTATACACTCACATCTTTTTCAATTTCTACATTTCTGGGATTACTCAGATCCCTTGGACTTCCCCCACCCCCGGTTTCAAATTTTACATACATACATATACATAAATAAATAAATATATATATATAACATTTTTCTAATCCACATTATCTCCTTTTTGAACTCCTTAACTCATATTACATTATAAGTGTTGCAACAATCCCGCTAACGTTTTTAAGTATATACAGTGGTCTTTAAGGTATTTGATAAACTTTTTCCACTCTTGACTGAATTTCTTGTCATCTTGCTGCCTGATCCTCACGGTCATCTTTGCCATTTCGGCATATTCCATCATCTTGGTTATCCACTCTTCTTTAGTTGGGACTTTCTCTTCCTTCCACTTCTAGGCAAGTAGCATTCTTGTGGCTGTTGTCACGTACATAAGTAGTCTTTTTAAATCTTTTGGTATTTCGTCTCCTAACCCTACCGGTAGCAAAAAGGCTTCTGGGTTTGTTTGTTTTTGATAAAAGTTATCTTAAACTTTTTTTTCCAATTCATAGTATATCATTTCCCAGAAGTCTTTTACTATTTTACATGTCCACACAGACCAGAGAACACGGCAGTCTTTGTCCTTATGTCCCACTTTACAGAGGAAAGTCCTCTATTTGAAGACTTCCTCTAAGAGCTGGGTAAGCTGTGATTCTCCAGATGCTTTTGGACCACAACACCCGTCATCCCTGACTACTGGCCATGCTAGTTGCTGTGGAGATCAACCACCAGTTTGCCACCCCAGCTCTGTTCAAATGCCGATCTATCCATTCCAAGTCTGGTTTTAAACATAACAATCCTTGCATAAGCAAGGAGATGCATATGCTGTGGTCAAGCGTGCATAGGGAAAATGGCTTTGCAAAAAATTATGCTTTGGGCAAAATTGCATACCAAAAATATGTATGAGACATCCGCACTAAAATGCTGGTGAATTTTAATGGGGACTTGTTCTTTCTTTCTTTCTTTCTTTCTTTCTTTCTTTCTTTCATTCATGCAAACTGATTGAAAATGTGGAGAACTGAACTTAAGCTTGGAAAAATGAGGAAAAAAACTGAAATGGGCGCATTTGCCCGTCCCCTTCACTCTTGTGCATCTGTATTAGAGAGCATCAAACTTGTTCAGCCAACATTGCTTTTGTGGGTTCTCCTCCTGACCCTTTAACTGCATCTTGATATTCAAAAAAGAAACTGGTGATCATGTTGTCCTGTCCCTTGTTTGCCACACCCATAAGTTCTTCTTCCGCTGCTGCAAGGTTCTCTAATCTCACTGAATTTGTATATATTTGTTTTTAAACGTGATTGTGGGGGAACAGCCCACTATTGGTTTCAATTGTCTAAACCAAAAGGAAGCTGTCCGGTCTTGTGGTTCATCTTCAGGAAACCTTGGTTTTATCCTCATGTGCCCTCAGCTGAGTCACGAACGGCTTCAGTTTTTTGAATGGCTTTTCTTTTCAAACAACTCTGCAGCAGTTGTATCTGCAGCAGTGTGTATCTGAAGAAGTGTGCATGCACACGAAAGCTCATACCAAGAACAAACTTAGTTGGTCTCTAAGGTGCTACTGGAAGGAATTTTTTTTATTTTATTTTGTTTTAACTCTGCAGCAGAATTTCATCCTAGAGCCCCTTGTTCTCTTCCTCATAAATCTAGAGTTTGCAGTCTTGAGTGTGGCTAATGGCAGGTAATCAGATGCAAAAATAAAAAGCAAAAAGCACCTGAACCCATTCCCCAACTATTTTATTCCTTCCAGGGACACCTGTCTGTTTTTGTGGTTGATTTTCTGCAGAGGTGGGGGCTCCTCGACCCTCCAGATATTGCAGTAGAGGTCACCTGCTCAGAGTCTTCTCCACTATGGTGAAAAGTATTGTGTTTCTTTTAAAATCATAGTAATTATTTACAAATTGCATATAAACCCATATTTTATGCAAATATGCACCCTCTCTTATCCTATTTTTTTTTGGTGATGTAGAAACAGTCACCTTCACCACCACCACCAACTTACTGAGAAGGCCCTATCCGTCCAGCTCATCTTCCTGATCACTTGTGATGGCACAGGGGATGAGCTGGGTGAGTGGGCAATAGCTCAGTGGCAGAGCAGCTGCTTTGCATCCAGACGGTCCCAGGTTCAAACCCTGGAATCTCCAAAAAGGACTGGGGAATGCTCCTACCTGAAACTCCAGGGGACTGCTGCCAGTCAGCTCTGACCATACTGAGCTAGATGGGATGGTTGGTCTGACTCTGTTTAAGGCAGCTTCCTATGAGAGAGTGCTGTGGTAGTCAGGTCCTTGCACGCTTCCTCCAGGGGCCTCTGGCTGGCCACTGTGAGAACTGCTTGAAACCCTGGAGAGCTTCTGCCAGCTGGTGTTGACAATACTGGGTTAGATGGACTAATAGTCTGACTTGGTATAAGCCAGCTTCCCAGGCTTCTATTAATGTGTCAGCCCTTTAATCATAGCCATGAGGACTGGAAGCTTCCGCTATTTTATTTTCTTAGCAAACAGGCCATAACTCAGTGGTAGAGCACCTGCTTTGCATGCAGAAGGGCTCAGGTTCAAAACCTGGCATCTCCAGGTCAATGTGGGAATAGTGTGGGGAAACCCAGAAGTACTGTGGGAGAAGGAAGATGGTATATGTTGAATCTGTCTGGCTTGGTGCTTCTCTGCTCAGCACTGGATCATTAATATGTAATAATACTAAATAATAATAATAATAATAATAATAATAATAATAATAATAATAATTAATAATAAAATAGGGACATGCTCATAACATGCCAATTTTCATTTGAAGGACCCAAGAATGAGTAGTCCTGAGACCTTCCACCGCCATTATTTCCCATTGCCAAGGGCTTGGCTCTATCTCTTCCTTGTGCTCTCTTTGCTTACTTTGCAATCTCCTCCAGCGATTTCAAAGCCAGAAGAGGGTTTTGTTCCTTTCCGCTCAAAATAAACAAAACAGAGCTGTCCCAAAATAGGTGACCAGCAGTTCAGATGCGGCTCAGCAGCTGCTGAGTGTGAAATGGCAGGCTGTGAACTGCACAGTGCTTCAGTGTCCTCATGTCTGCCTCGGCACTAGAGAGGAGGCATCTGCTCCCCGCTCAGAGGTTTCACTTCCAGGGAGTCTGGGGAGGCAGCTAAATTCTGAAGAACAACGACTTTAGCAACTCACACTCAAGGGGTGGGGGTGGGAATGTAACAAGGCATCCCCAAAAGGCAGGGTACATGAATTTACTAGGGACACGAACAAAAAAAATGGAGCCATTTGGAGCATATGTTTTAAGAGGAATAGGGTAGCACCCATGCTGGGTAGATGCAAGCATTGTTGGAAAGCACACTGTGCAGGAGATCCCAAAAGGGAAACTGATGTAGAGAGAGAGAGTGTGTGTGTGTGTGTGTGTGTGTGTGTGTGTGTGTTCGGGTTGCAGCCTGCCTTTGCTGAGCACAACAGCATTGCCTTCAAGTTCTCAGATAGCCACTGAAGGAGAGCCATATGTTCGCTTTTTCAAAAGCTGCAGCAATTTGCAGGCAGAGGGGGATGGGGAGAGGGGAGGGGCTGTGGTTTCCGCCACTCGCAGTGGGATGTCAGAGAGGGTGAAAGCCAGGTCTCTCTGTGTAAATAACCCTGCAGGGCTCTGGTGGATGGAGTGTGCACTCTTGCGATAGACAGCGACTCCCATTAACCTCCAAAGGGTTTGGGTTTAATGGAGGGTTTCTTTGGGTTTTGGAACTGAGTGCTGGTGAATGCTGAACTCAGAATAAACCCTGCTCACGAGGCTGGTTAGATGATATAGATCATGAAGACATTTGCACACTGGGGAAACCCTGCTGTAAAAACAGGATGGCAGGGATTGTCTATCACGCAGAGGATTTGTTTGCATACAGTTAAGCATAATTTGTTCCATTATCCTAAGAGCAAACAGTCAAGGCCTCCGTGATCAAGGTATTCCAGAGTGTTTCAGCTGTGTCTACCCAACCACCATGATTACAAGTCACTATTATACCCTCTAGGGTAGCAATCCTAGGGCTGTTCGCACAACCAGAGTTGCTTCATACTAGGAATGCTTGAGGGATTAGGTTTTGGCAAAGTCCACTGTGAAACTGACCTGATCTGTCTTTTCTAGGCTAGCATGCAAATCAGAACTTAGGAAAGTAGGAAGCTGCCTTATGCTGCATCAGACCATTGGTCCATCTAGCTCAGTATTGATGGACCTCCAGGTGGATCTCCAGGGTTTCAGATTAGGAGCAATCCCAGTCCTACCTGGAGATGCTTCAGATTGAATTCAGGACCTTCTGCATGCAAAGCAGATGCTCGGCCACTGAGCTCAAGCTAGTTATCAAACAGTTTTCACACTTCCCTGGGTGTTCCATCACAGGTCTCAGCTCAAAAGAAATACTGTTAAAATGTGTGTAATTGTGTGTGGAGGGAGTTATGCTACCTGAGGAGCTTCAGAATAAGGAAAATGCGAACGTAATGAGAGTTCATCTGGACCAGCCCAAAGACCCATCTAGTCCAGCATCCTGTTCTCACAGGGGCCAACCTGGTGCCGCACAAGCAGGACGTGAGCCCAATAGCACACTCTCCACTAACGTTCCTTAAGACTATGTCCACACTGCCACTTGTCTCCTGCTTTCCTCTGGGAAAACCTGCTCCTTATCACTGAATTGGAGCAATTGGCTTTTCCACAGGCTGACATTTGTTCTGATTCAGCAGTGAAGAATGTGTTTTCCCAGGGAATGCGGCAGGGCAAATGGGAAACTGCTTGAACCCTTGCTTTCTAGGTGTGTGGACAAGCCCACATCTCTATTCCGTTTGGCGCCTGCTAAAAACATTTTTGTTCAGGCAAGTCTATCCAGACGTGTAGAAGTTGACATGTGTTTTAATCAGTTTTCAGATGAATTGATTTTATTTATATTTTGGAGTTTTTGAATGTGTGTTTTTAACTTTGTTTTGTGTTGACAATTTTAATCTGTGGTGTGTGGTTTGTTTGTTTGTTGTTTTTGGGCAAACTGCAAATAGACCCTCGAAGCAATCAAGCGGTATATAAATTATATTAAATAAAAAAGTAAACATTTGGAGAGCAAATTCCAGAACTTAACTATGTGCTGCTTGAACAAATGTTTAGTTAAAACTAGTTTGCAACCTGCGCAATGTATCAGCTTAAGTTGCTTTTTATTGCCACCCTCATCTCACAGATAAATGAGGCTTGATAAATAAGGAAACATTCCCTGAAACAAGGAACAGTTAGGAATCCTATCCCAGATGCAGCTGCTCACCACAAGGGCACAAAGGCTCGCATCAGACATGGGCCATGTTGGGGTGCTTGGGCCTTTGACAACTGCCCGACAATGTTGGGTACCGACAACTGCCTTGCATGTGTTCATATAGGACAGTGGTTTTCAATGGATGTGCCGCCGTGCCCTTGGGTGCCTTGTATGATGGTCAGGTGTGCTGTGGATGGGGGGGAGTCGCGGGGAGCACCAGCCTCCATCCCTCTTTCCTTCCTTCCTCTTAATTGATAGATTAGATTAATAGAAGAGGCTGTGTGTGGCAGAAGTGAGGGCTGCATCACCTGCATGGCATGCCTGATGGGAAATGTAGTTCCTGAGCCCTGTCTCTGCCTCAGATGGGGTGAAGTTCCAAGGCATCTACTCTCTCTCTCTCTCTCTCTCTCTCTCTCTCTCTCTCTCTCTCTCTCTCCAACCCCTGATCCTAGGGGTAGGAATTTAGTAGGGCTTGCTTACAAGTAGGCACAGTTAGGATTCCAGGGAATGGAATTCCTTATCTCTACACACGTACCATGCACACAAACAAACACACACCACACACACACACCAGGGAGATCAGTGTGTGTTTTTATGAAGACTAAATGGCCATTGTGGTATATCAGTGCTTCAAAGTGCACTTTGTATCTTTTTTTTTGATTGCTATATAAATTTGTTTTCATTTCCCCCCAACTTTCAAAAGCAACATTTAGCAAAGCAATGAATGGCTCATAATTTTTTAAAAGCCTTTTCAAAGCTGTACTGCTTAAATTTGAAGCCTTACAGGAATGATGGGCAAAACCAGTAAATGATGAAACAACACAAGTTTTTACCAGATATCCCACAGGGGAGCCGCGTAAAGAATGTAGTTGGTCAAGGGAACCGTGGACTCAAAAAGGTTGAAAGCCTCTGATATAGGAAATCATTCTTGAGGAAATCATTATTTGCAATCTGACCTGATTTGCACCTTCTGGGCTAATAGGCGGATCAGCTTCCAATTGCCCAGAGGTGTACCTAGGGGTTGGCAAAAGTGCCCCCCCCGGGGGGAGGGGGAGGCTGCCACCCAAAAAAAATCACCTATCAGGCTATGTAGTGTATGACATGTATGTCTGTGGCTCTGCACTGCAGCTGTCATGGTGAGATCAAATGCAGGAGAAGTTTCCTATTCTTCTTGCACCGTGGCACAAAGGCGTTCAAATTTTTTCACTCTTTTAGTGGGCACCAATATGGCTCCTTGCCAGGGATGCAAGATCCTAGGTACACTTCTGCAGTTGCCCTTCAGATTTCAAACTTCTCCGAATTTTATGGCGCAATTCTTGACTCATAACATGTGTATTTTAGGATGAAATGCATTTAGAAATGTGAATTTTCAAATAAGAAAAATAGTAGATTAATGTAGAAAATGGGACAGAACAGACTTATTGCACAGACCTATTTTCATATATGTCTCTCTGTGCCCAAAGCTGGCAGATGCACATCAGGACTAGAGAAGTCAGGGAAGCCAGCCATGGGTGGAGCCAGAGCCAATGATGCTCATAGGCAGAATCAGTGGCAAGCAGAGCCAACTGATTCGAGTTCTGTCCTATTCCTCCTCCCTGCTGAATTCTACACAAGCAAGACTGAGACTAAAGAGGAGAAAGCTGACAGGCAGGGACACCCTCTGGACCACTTGTAAATGGGAAAAGTTGACAGCAGACTGAGGTTGGTGGGGCAGTGCTTTATTTGCCCTAATGGAGCAGCCTTGAATCCCCCTCACAAATATTTTGGGGAGATAACTGTGTTGCCAGTCCACTATGGAGAGAGCTTCAATGTATTAAAAGACCTGGCTATCAGAAAGACTGCCTTCTCCTATACAGACCACCCAGGTCACTGCGATCCACTGAGGCTGACTGTGCAGTGTTGCACAGCTGTTTGACTGACTGCAGTGTGGGGAAGGGCCTTCTCAGTGGTGGCACCTGCCCTGCGGAATGATTTTCCAGCAGAGATCAGGTTTGCTTCAATGCTAGGTGGTTTAAAAAGTCCTCACTTACCCCAGCATTTTCCTGATCATTTTTGCTTTGCTGGCTTGCTTTGCATGTTTGTGTGTGTATAATTTCCCCCTGTTGTTTTGACTTGGTTTTATTAATCTTATTTTACTGATTGTAGTAGATGGTATTGTGTTTTATATGCAAGTTGCTTTTATAGTTTGTTGCAGAAGTGAAAAGTGATGTACAGATGTTCTGAACGAAGGAATAAATCCAGGTGTTGGCTCACACCGCTATCTAAATTGGAGAGAAACAAGCCTTTGCTTTGTTCTTCCAAACAGAATTCAACTGTGCATCCCAGACAGATACTTACAGGCCAATCAAGTAGTCTATTGTGTGTGGCTGATTAGTCTAATGGCGTCATACGCTTCATGCATGACACTTCAAATTACATCTTCATTCATATTTGAAAAGAGAAATGATTACCGTTGCCTGATGCCCATCTTCCTGCTAGAGCGAGGCAGCTATTCAGCTGGGGGGTGGGTGTGGGGGTGTCAGTCCTCCAGCTTCTTGAACACAGCACTCCTTATCACATCTCTTCAGGGCCTTCTCTTTGTTTTGTTACTGCCACACTGTTCCTATGGGGAGGGACAATAAATAAATACCCCCGTTATTCTGAAATTTGCATGGGCCATTTTTCTTTCCAGTTGAGATTTGCATAACTTGGTACCCAGATGCAGCTCATGCAATGTGAAGGGAATCTAGCATTTTTGATGAGGTGGGTGTTTGTCCCTTTAGAAGGCTTTTTAAAAAAACAAAACTCATCTAGATTTTTGGAAATGGATATTATGCAAAAGTAAAATATTTGCATCCATTGACTTAGTGAGCATGGTTCCATTGGGGTAGGTAGGTTTAAAGATTTATGGAGATGGACTAGAGTAGAAGTAGAAGGAAAATGTAATTGCAGGCTTCCCCAACCTGGTGCCCTCCAGCTGTTTTGGACTACAGCTGCCATGAGCCCCAGCCAGACCTCTAGGAAGGCCTCTAGGTTACTGGTGGCCCTGCTCACATTTCAGTCACAGTCACCCCACATATATTTAAAGTACAACTCCCCCCCCCCAATAATCCTGTGAACTGTAATTTAGCCCCTCTCAAAGCTACTACAGCACCCTTAACAAACTATGGTTTCCATGATTCTTTGGGGTAAGCAATGCTCTTGAAATGAATGGTGCAGACATGATCTTTGAATACCCAGTCACAGGGGAGAACTCCAGCCTTCATGCCTTAACAGGGGTCTTCCCAGTTCCTCTAGGGTGTGACCTAGAGGCTCCATTGAGCTGTCATGTGACCAAAAGCCATAATCTCTTGCCACAGAAAATTGCTTTGCAGGCAGAAGGTCCCATATTCATTCCTTGCATCTCCAGGCAGGGCTGGGGGAGACTTCTGCCTGAAACCCTGGAAAGCTGCTGCCAGTCAGGGTAGACAATACTGGGCTAGATGGACCAATGGTTTGACTTACTGTATGGCAGCTTCCTATGTCACACTGCAGATTTGTCAAAAAGCATCGTGCTATTGGCAATTCTGTTTAACTACAGCAAGTTCCAAGAATCTTCGGTACTCAGCTCACTGATGGCAACCCCACCCACCCAAGACTGCAGGACCAGCCACACACTTTTTCAGAGGTGTGTGTTTGCCGATACCAGAGTAGGCACTGTCCTTCCCCCATCCCCTGCACCAGCTAACATGCAACCCCTGCTTCTTCTGTTCCTCCTTCCCCGGAGGTCTAGATTCATGACCCATGCTGAGATCCATTATCTGATTTCTATAGCCAACTGACTCAGAGAGGGACAAAAGCTATTCCAGAGATACAGGGGAAGAATAAAATAATGGACCTTGCTTGGAAACAAATTCCCTCTCTCCCTGTCCCCCTTCACAGCTGCGTTCTCTTTGTGTAATGAAAAGCAGGAAGGGCTCTGCAAAGCCCTCTCCCACATTGGAGGACAAGGGGATGGGATGCCTAGACCCACCCCAGGCTCTGGGTTCAAAATGCCAGTGGAATCAAGTGGGAGAAAGTGAATCAAACCTGGCTCATAGCCAAAGCAAAAGGCCTCTATATGTCATCTGTTCCAAGCCATGGTGCAGCTAGGGCAAGATGTCAGGGCTGGAGCCCAGCCCTTTGCCCCTACAGCTGATAATGATGGCTGCTGCCCAGGGGGACTGGTAGGGTGGAAGGCAGGGAGCCCAACACTAGGTGGCGCCAATGACCAGTTGGTAGTTCAGAGCACAAACTTGTAGACTTGTAGAGGTTTGACTATTGAGTGATGGAGGGTAAAATTTTATGTGGGGAGATATTTGCAAGATACAAGGTAAGGTGAGTGCCAGGGTAGGAAGGGACAGAACCATGGTGTGTGCTGCACACTGGTTAGCTGAGATTGGAGTGTGACAGAACAGGGGTTTGTGGTGAGGGGGAAGGGTAGTTGGGTGTGGGAGTGAGTGGAGGGTGGCTGGGTGGGTGCTGAGGAGTAAGGGGTAGAGCAGGCAGGATAGGAATGGGACTAGAAGTATAAGCACATGCTGAAATTCAAAGCATCCAAACACTGTTATTAGAACCAAATCATATTAGAACCTGTTACATCCAGCTTTTACTGTAGTAATAAAGTTTGCTTAATCCAACCATGTCTCATATTTGGCTAAGATATCAGGGCTGTGACAAAGTAAGTCAGAGATAGTGGTATCTATATGTTGGCAGTGGAATGCCAGCAGCTGGGAGGTTGCTTGGGGTCTTGGGAGCCCAAAGCTGGGAACCCTTTAAATCAAGTAGCAACCCAGCAGGGTCGAAATAACTTTTCCAAAGCAAAAGGGATGGGTGATTTGAGTCAAAGTAGCCTCTTGCTCTTAAGTGGTGGGCTTGAGTAGGGGAGGGCACGACTGTATTCTTACAGCCCCTCCCCTCCTCAAAGTTTTCTGAATTCTTTTCTGAATCTGCATGGATGAGCAGGAACATGAAGGGGAGGGGGGCAGAGGAGAAAATACTTGCAGCACCCATTATGAGCTCAGGGAGGATTATGTGAGTATCACATAGATGTTCTCTTTTAAAACTGACATGTGGATTCTGGTAATTTAAAGGCAGAGACAGCGAATCCAAAGAAATAGATTTCCTTGCTGTCTCCGATCTTTGATTTGTGGAGTTCAGATGAGTCTATAAATAGCAGGCAAATAGGAACCAGCCTTGGGTTTCCCCCAGTGTATTTGATGGGTTATCTGGAGGTGAGAGGCTGCCGTTTCATTGTCAGGCTGCTGAAACTACATGGGGCCTGGGAAACAAGAGACTTTTGAGGAAGAGGGGGGGTAGGTTGAGAGTCTTAAGGAGCAAGGTTCCACTTTGGCTCTCAGGAGGTAGAAAGGCTGTATAGCTCAATGGCAGAGCACCCGGTTTGTATGTAGAAGGTCCTAGGTTCAATTTCCAGCATGTCCAGGTAAGACTGAAAGAGACCTCTGTCTGAAATCCTGGGTAGCCACTGCCAGGCTGTGTAGCCAATGCTGTGAGTGATGGACCAATAAGGCAGCTTCCTGCGTTTCATTTGAAGATCAAGACCCCCTAAATAATTGCCAAACATTGCAGGCAGTAGAAAGAAAGAACACCAAATAACGCAGCAAGATCACTAATGAAGAGAAGCAGGGGATGAAAACTCACAGTCCGTGATGATACATGGTTACGGATAAGTTTGTGGGGCAATTAAATATAAAATAGCATCAGCAACTGCCAAGAGTGTCTGGATATATGTAAAAGCCTGTCCAATAGCCGAATAGCTCAACTGGTAGAGCACAAGACTCTTATCCTCAGGGTCGTGGGGTAAAGCTTCACTTTGGGCAAAAAGATTCCTGCATTGCAGGGGGTTGGGCTAGATGACCCTTGGAGTCCCTTCCAACTCTATGATTCTATGAAAAAATAATGCCCATCAAAAGCCAGCTGAGAGGCCTTAGGTGTGGTGTAAGTGCCATTCCATTGGTGGAGAGGAGAACTTCTAACAGTGCCCCCCTTGAAGGGAAAGCTCCCCAAGTGTTGATGTAGTGCCAGTGGTGCTTCCCTCACCAGCAGTGGGGCTTCAAAGAGGGTGTGCCATAGGGGGCTCATGGAAAGCCTTGGGTCTAGAGAATCCAAAGTCTCCTCATTCCCCTAACTTGCCTATGAGAAGGGCTGGGTATTATAATAGCCCTGAGGCTGGCACACTGATTTTTTCCCCTGCCTTTGACATCAATGGGAAGTGCAGAAATTTAAAATGCAATATAGGGACTGGGGAAGAGGGAACTGAAAAATCATCTCCACCCCCAGCTTCAGTCCTGGCCAGAATGAGGCCACGATGCCTCCTCTGCCACAAAATAGCTCTCTCCCCTTTGCACGTACCTTCAGATTGCTTCATTAGTTATTTAGCTGATATGGGGTCAGAAAAATAAACACCTGCATTTAATTGGCTTGTTATCACTGAAGCAGTCAATACACAAAACTGAAAGCCTGGGTCGTGTTGATGCACTTTGACATAAATTCAAATTTATTTCCCAACCCCAAATACTGCAGTCCTCACTACACCTGAAATTAAAGGCCATTTTGCTGGGACATCTGTGCACAACAGCCTGGGTTGTATTTTATTTTTGGTTGTGCCCAGCTGCAGCAACAGCAGCATCTGCCCTGAGTGCTACCTGAACTGAGTCCCTAAGCAGGCGAGCATTGGCGGCTTGTTTGGGTTTCTTTAATTGAATAAGGTAGTGGGATGTTATTATTTCTTTTTAGCGTGGAACTTTCGTAATTGTTGATGAAAAGCTAAATATTAGCTCACATTGAGGCTTAGCAAGGGCAGAAGTCTAGATAGAGTGGCATGATTGCAGCTTCTGATTGGCCCTGTGCCTGCAGCCTAACACAGTCAAGCACATTTGGCCATTGCATCCTCCTGATATTGCTGGGGGTAGAAAAAACTGGAAACATGCAGAATCCAGCGGAATTTAGGGATGGGGAGTTGTTGCCTACAATAGCTGTAAGTAGGACCAGTAAGAGAATTTCAGCAACCATATCCATACAGAACCACAACCATTCCTAAGTATGCCCCAGTATTACTTTTTTGGGGGGTGGGGGGTGTCGCAGTTAAAAGTATGGAAATGGCTTAATACAACAGTAGAAGGAAGGGAATGAGATCATGGATGCACACAAGCACACTCACATGCTGCCTTTCCAGGAATTTGCAGCATTCCCAGCCCCATAAGTTCCAAGCACCTGACAGGGATCTTACAATTGAGACAGATAATATATATTGATCTGCCTAAATAAACAACAGGAGCAGAGGTCAACTGGATGACATCAGCTTGCAGAGTGCTCAGCACCATCTGCGAAAAGGATACAAGGGAGGTGCATTATTTATCAGAGAATGACTTTATTCTTGCCATATGCCTAGTGAGGTTCACCACCCAAAGCTTGCTGAATGCTTAACTGCACAGCTAATTAGACCCCACCCCCAGGCTACTAGTCAAAGGATCCAGATAAGTCTTTATCCCTCTCTTATTCCCCCTCTCGAAAACAGAGTTATCTAGTTCAGTGGTTGTTTTGTTTTCTCCTTGAGAGCAGCCTGAAGTGCTAACATTAGCAAAAACTGAGAGCTGCAGCCATGAAGCCAGTTGATGATAACCCTTTGTGTATTTGCATTGGGGCTGTGTTCTTCAATGGGTAGATTAATAAACTAAAGATTCACTCCCACCATTTCCAGGCTGTGCTCTTGAGACCCTTAGAAGTTTCCATAGTTCCTCAATGAGAAGGGAAAGTGACGGCTGACTCATTTCCCTATGTGTGCTTGAATACAGTGCTTGGGTCTCTGGATGTTGTTGTACTCCAACTCCCCGAATCCCCAGCCATCTTACCCTAATGGTCAAGGATGATGGGAACCATAGACCAACAATATCTGGGAGAACCAAGGTTGAAGAACACAATTTTGATGTATTGTGTTTCATATTGTGCTCCGGCTTCACTTGAGGGCATAGTGAGGCCTGGCAGGGCTAGGCAAACCCTCTTGGGAGCAGAGTGTGCAGTCTGGCATATGTTCCAGAATCCTTTGCAACATGCTAGAATTCCAGATCCCTTGGCAAAGCAAGTCAATGAGGAAAGGGTACCATGGAATTAGAAAAAGTGAAGCCCCACTGTGTGTTTATACTTGGAAGATACTTTGGTTCCGGTGTGTTTCTGTAATAGAGAATGAAAACAGGAAATATTAGAGATGGCCACTCTTTCTAAGTGGCAACTTATAATGTGGTATGATGATGATGATGATGATGACTCGTTAGATGCTTTTTACCCAAAGGTCACCATTATCTTTCTATATACATAAAAATACAAGGTATCATCATGCTTATTTGTTGGCAAACAGAGCACTTGTCTTCAGGAAACATGGCTGAGAAAGTAGAGCTTGGAATATCTTTACCATCAGTCTGCCTACATCTATATCTTCCTGTGCGCCCTTATACTGCCTCCCACAAGATAGAAAGTTCTGTCCCTCCAGTAGGGGTTCTCAACTGCCTAAATACCTCTGTGCTACATCACTTTGAGCCAGGCTGGTCTAGAGACTGTAGTATTGGATTTAAGTTGGGGAGGACTTGGATTCAAATTGCTGCTGAGTTGTGTAGTGACTTTGGTGCAGTAAGTGTAACCTTCCTCACAGAGTTATTGTGAGAATGGGGGGGGGGTGTATGCTTCCCTCCCTGAGCTCTTTGGAAGAGTGGTGATATATATACATACTATTCTTCCTTCAAGAAGCTCAAACCCTCCCCTTCTCTCATGACACCAGTAGTCATAATTCTTCTCCTATGGACCACTTGAAAATTGCTGTGGGGGTCTCAGTGGATCACTTAATAAACTTTTTTTGGTTCTACAAACCACAGCACATCCATAATTCATATTTTAATAATGGTAGCCTTGCTCTTCTAGTGTGATGGATGTGCCTGTTTTTGTAAGCAAAATGTTCCACAACCTTTCCACGGATCACCTGAATGGAGATTGTGGGCTACCAGGGGACAGAAACCACAGTTTAAGAGCCTCTGACTCACAACAATCCTGTGAAGTAGGTCAGACTGAGACAGAGTGGTCACGAAGTGAGAGTCATGGCTATATGTGTGCTGAATATGAGTTCCCCCACTTCTGGTCACCACCACTTTATAATGGCAATCATTTACTGAATACAATTGATACATAAGCACAAAACATGTTTGTTTCAAATGTAGCTTTCCTCTTTAAATGGACATGAGACAAATAAGAACTTATCAGCCTCCTGCTTCTGTGTGGTTTTAAAGGGGAAATCTGCCTTTGAAATACATCTGCACCCTGCATTATTATTATCATTATTATTATTATTATTATTATTATTATTATTATTATTATTATCACCATCATTTTAAATGTATTAGCCACCCTTCACTGTGAGGTCTTAAGGTTATAACAATTTAAAATTCAGTGTTTAAAACAGAACAAATTACAGGAGTCTGGTAGGTCCTGAAAACATGTATCTTGGGTGTGGAAGGTAAAGAAGTACATTTTTATCAGACTGTATAGCAGAAGCTATATAATGAAGGTGGGGAGAGAATTCTACATCCTGGGAGCTTCTACAGAGAAGAGCAGGCATCCCCAAACTGCGGCCCTCCAGATGTTTTGGCCTACAACTCCCATGATCCCTAGCTAACAGGACCAGTGGTCAGGGATGATGGGAATTGTAGTCCAAAACATCTGGAGGGCCGAAGTTTGGGGATGCCTGGAGAAGAGCCTTCTCATCGGCGACTCCCTCCACTCCAAACTTCTGAGGGCAGTGGCACTACTCAGCCCCCCCCCCCTCTGCTTATCATAACACCCAAGAGGGACTGCTGGGAAGGAGGCAGTCTTACAAATGTATGAACTTTTGTGATTAAATAATATAATATCTTCTTGGTGCATAAATGTGGGAATGAAATTCAGCACTTGAATTTCCTAACATGTGGACAAGAAGGAGAGATAGAGAAAGAAAGAAAGAGAAAGAAAGAAAGAAAGAAAGAAAGAGCCAAAGGAGACATGGAACTGGGGCCCAGGCTTCAAAATATTGGCAAGGGGAAATGGGTGCATTTTGCAGGCATAAAATACAGCATCTCAGCCCGCCCCCATGTACTCTTGGAGACAATAAATATGTGGGCACTTTAGCCAGGATGGTGTAGAAACTGAGAAGGAAGTCAGAGTGTAAAATGGCTCTGAATGCCCCTGGGTGCTTTGAAAGCCAGAGAGCTTTTGTGTGCTTTGAGGAAAGACTGTGTTTATTCTTCATGACTTCTCTTTAGTTCGTTCCTGCAGCCAGTAGCCATGCAGCGAAGACATGAAAATGGGTTTTTGGCCTACTGAACTTTTTGCTACTCTCCAAGGTGCTGAAATGCCAGCCAAGCATTTGCCTTGCTGTCCAAGGTGCTGAAATTACCGCCACTATGCTCTTGTGGCCTGAAAACCTGTAGGAAACTGCAGTGGATCAAAGAGGGAGCATAGGAAGCTGCCTTATACCAAGTCAGACCATCTAGCTCGGTATTGGTTCATCTAGTATTGTCTACACTGACTGGCAGCAGCTCTCCAAAGTTTCAGGCAGGAGTCTCCCTCAGCTCTACCCGGAGATGCTGGAAATTGAACCTAGGACTTTCTGTATGCAAAGCAGATGCTCTACCACTGAACTATGGCAAATTGGCAGAGGAGCAATTTGGCAGTGCTACTCAATGGGCTGCTACCCATTTGTTGGGCTGTTGAAGTTGCAGGAGCCTGGCCAGTCCCTTTTAATAGCTTAGAGGTGGGTCTTCTATAGGGCCCATCCACTCATTCATTTTATTTGTATGCCGCTTTTCCACACACACACACACACACACACACACACACACACACACCATGCTCAAAGTAGCTTACAACAAATAAAATCATAGAATTGTAGAGTTAGAAGGCACTCTGGGGATCATCTAGTCCAAACCACTGCAATGCAGGAATCTCAGCTGAAGCATCCCTGACAGATGGCCATCCAACCTCTGCTTCTCCAGAAAGTTCCCTTCAGAACAAAAATTGAGAAGTTATTAGATTCCTGGGGGTGCCTCCCAACTCTAAACTCTCTGGAGCTTCAATTAATTTAAAGGGCTGGGCAAATGTCTGCCCTGCACCTTCCATCATGGATAGGTTGTTTAGACTGCAGAGCTAAGTCTAGGAAATATCTTAGCTGTGATTCCTACGTTGCAGGGGGTTGGACTAGATGACCTTTGGGTTCCTTTCAACTCCATGATTCTATGATCTCTCTTAGGCTGAGTGGGTGCAGTTATGGAATAAGAGGTGCTATTTACATATATAAATAATAGTAATGATTATTAGCTCAAAGCCCAGCATTCTGGCTCTACTGTGGCTATATAGCTGTGGCGGTTGTTTGTTTTTAAAGATCAGTACTACCCCATCTGTGTTGTATGCCTCAGCCAGATAGGAAGATGCTCACTTTATAAAGATGCTCACACTGTAAAGATGTTCACATGTTTCTTGGAAACTCACCAGGCTACCTGGGAACATCTTTGTGCTGCAGCGTATGAGAGCTGCTTTGAACACCACAGGAGTAAATGCCAAGACTTTTGCTTGAAAAAGGCACAGTAAGGAAAGCACATGAGTCAGGGCTATCATGATGGGCAGGGGTGGGGCAATATTTTCAGGCCAAGGACCACAAGGTATTGGGGGCACAATCCATTGGTTTTTCCTCCCACCCTTCTCTCTCTTTCTCAAACAGAGAGCACTATTTCCCATGGAAACCAGCATATATTCAATGCTCAGAAACACCATTTGTCCTTTATGTGTCCTGAGAGCACAAAAGGCAAAACAAATCCCAGTCATCCCAGGAGAAGGATTCAGATAAAGTCAATATACAGCTGAACTGTGAGCCCTGCTAACTTACAGCAACTTACACCAAGCCTCAAACTTCAAAATGGAACTGCATCCCAAAAATTGCATCAGCACAATTGCAAATGCACATACAACTTCCTGCATATTTGCAGGGAAGACGAGTCCACCTCTCTGCTGACACATTTCCCCCTACTTTTATCTTCTTGCTGAGGAAAGGGCTGCAGTCACACACTTTGTTCAACACCAAAGGTGTTTTCCCTCTCACCTGCTTCCCCCTGAACAGCTGATAGGCAGGAGAGGATCCAGAGTGCTGGATGAAATATGACTGCAGGTTACATCTGGCCCATGGTCTCACCTAACATTGGGAGTGTCTGTGCTCATAACCCACATCCAATGTCATTTGGTGGTAAGATGGCAAATCCATGTGGCCTTGATTGACTGATGCTGTTGAGGGTGTGGGATGAGGGTTGGGAAACTCTAGAGCAGGTCAGCATCTCGGTTCAGAAAGTACCGGTACATAGCAAAGGTTGGTTTTTGATATCATGGGATATTCTGGATCCAGGCAGGAAGTCTCTGGGGGCCAGATTGGATCGCTGCTGTTCTTTATAAAATAAACACAAAGCAGATTGCAATAGATGGATAGATATAGATCACCAACTTACTAATGACTCCTGGATCTTTACATGAAAATTCTGCAGGTGGAGTTGCACAGGTGGTGTTTCCCCCTTTCCCCCTCCATTGCAGTGTAAGAGTTCTCCTTCTGTACATATTCCTATGAAAGATGACTGTTATGTTGAGAAATTGCCTCTGAAGAAGCCAGGCTTGTCTCTCTTGGCCGCTTTAACAAGAGGCTGTAAGCTGATCTCTCTTCCAAGGATGCTTGCCAGCTGTGAGCTCAGGATGGGAGAACGCTTAGCTCACATTGAGTTTGCAGACTGCAAGGTGATCCTCCAATGCAAGACTCTCCATTTCCGGGCAGTCTCAGAACTACAAAGGGACCACGATTCCTGGCCCACCCCCATCCCTGGGGAATTGCATCCAAACTCAGACTCTGGAGCTTGAGATCAAATGGATGCCTGTTTCTGCTGCCAGTCAAATGGCACTATTATAACATGTGCATGCCTGACACATGGATGGAAACTGACTCATGATATCCTTGAAGGCAGGAGCAAGTAAGGAGAAGGGCCCACAGGGTGGTATGTGTCAGTGGGCCCAAATTGCACACCTATTGCATCTATTGATCCTGTGGTTGGCAAGGGGAAAGCCAGGACATGTGCAAGGTGGCTGGATTGGGGGCGAAACAGGTTTGTGCAGTTTCAAGAAAAGCTACAGGTGAACAGACAGCCAGGTCAGCAGGGCATCATTCAGGGTTGGTATTAGTTCAAGGATGCTGGGGGTGATTAGCTCCAGAGTGCAAGGAGGCCTGGGGCAGCAGCAGCAGCAGCTCCAACTCTCCTGTAGCGTCTAGTACTCTCTGAGTTGTCCTCATTCACCATCCTTATATTCATAACTTGCTCTCCAAGACAAGACAGTACATAAGAACATAAGAAGAGCCTACTAGAGCAGGCCAATAGCCCATCTACTCTAGCATCCTCTTCTCACAGTGACCAACCAGATGTTTGTTGGAAAACAGCAAGCATGACAGGAGCACAAAAGCCCTCTCCCCTCCTCTGGCTTCCAGCAACTGGTATTCAGAAGCATCACTACCACCAACCATGGAAGCAGAACAGAGCCATTGTGGCTAGTAGCCCTTGATAGCCTTATCCTCAATTAATTTGTCCAATGCGCATATATACATAATTTGTATATTGCTTAATCATTAGCATTTCTAAATGGTGTGCATAAAAATAAACCACATGGAAAATAAAATAATAAAAAGTAATCATAAAACCAAGCAGAAACCTGAACACTAGCTGAAAAATGCCTGCTGGAATAAGAAAGTATTTTATCATGCACCTAAAGTTCAACTTGACTGTCTAATCACAGTCAAGAGGGCAGTCAAGAGGCTTGGGCTCCCAACACAGAATGCATGACTTCTGGTAGTAATGAACTTTGCATGTGAGTCATGGGGCCACTGACAGAGAACCTCCCACCCACGATCTCAGTGATTGGGCAGGGATATAAAGCACTGTGATATTTCATCATCATTGTTTATTTATTTCCATTCATTGTGTATCCTGCTTTTCTGCTTAGGAGAAAATGTATAGCACACCATCAAGTGCAACAGAAATGAATGAAAGCAAATCAAAGGCCCCACCCCACCCCTAAAAAACAGAAGGCATCTTAGCGTATTAAAAGGCCTAGTCCACTGAAAAGATTCAAATGCCTGTTGGAATAAAAAGGTTTTTCTCAGCCCATCAAATGGACCTTCCCTGTAATAGCTCCCCTCCCAACCACCCTGTCTCTGGAATGAGTGCCCTAGGGAGGTATGCCTGGCGCCAACTTTACTATCATTTCAGCGTCAGGTAAAACCCTTTTTATTCTCTTGGGCATGTGGGGAGCTTTAATGATATTGTTGCTACAGCTCCTCAATCCAACCTTCACAGTGTGTGGTTTTTTCATTGCTATTGTACTGATACCATGCATTGTCTGAATATGTTTTGTATGAAGTTTTATCATATTATATATAGATATATATTGTAAATTGCTTTGAGACTTTTTGGGGGTACTGTATATATATACCTAATAAACCAAATTGAAAGCGTATCAAAGATGGAGCTGGAAAGACCTCCTTCCTATGGAAGGATATTCCATACCGATGGTTCCACAACCAAGAAGGCTCTGTCAATTCTGTGCATCAGGTGCACCAATAGTGGTAGGGAAGAGGCAGGCAAACACGTGCCGGGTCCTAGATCCCACGACAGGCCATTTTGATTGGTGGGTTTACCCACAGGAATAATTTTGTTACACCAAGTGACTTTGTGTCCTTTTTTGCTGTAGGACAAGGAAAATTCCATAGCCTGTCCCCCTATTTGTGTTGGCTGACAATTAAGAACCAATTCTGTGGCTCAACTTTGAACGTCTTCTATCTTTGTTATGGCTTATAGCTTGGCAAATAAAATTGCTGCTGCTACCTTGCCCTATTTTATAAATGCCCTCAAACACAGGAACAATTTATTGTTTAATCACTGCATTTTTATCCCACTTTTCCCCCCCAAGGAGCTCAATGTGGCGTATATGGTTCTCCCTCTCCTCCTTTAACCCCTGCAACAACCCTGCGAGGTAGGTTAGACTGAGAGGCAGCGACTGGCCCAAGGTCACCCAGTGAGCTTCGTAGTCGAGTGGGGATTTGGACTGTGGTCTCACAGGTCCTAGTCCAACACTCTAACCACTATACCACACTGCTGCTCAAAAGACATGGCTGCCCCTGTGTGGAGTGCTCTCCCCCCCCCCAATGGCTGAGAATTCTGAAGTTTCCTTGCAGAAAAGCAGAGAAAAATGGAAGAGATCAAGCACACAGAGAAACACAAGCCCTTGACCACGTTGCTCCATCCGCTTCTTTAATTTGCTCCACCGCCCTTATGCTTTTTTGCTCTTTTAGCAGCTAACTTTCTCTAGGGATTGGGAGGGAAGGAGAAGGGGACAATCAGCTGCTCAATGAGAGTGAAGATAAGCAGAGATGAATGGTGGAAAGGTGGTCAGGGGCTCCTGGTTCCTTGTGGGCTCGGCCCTTTGATCCCCTCCAGCTGCCTTTGTCTGCCTTCTGGGTTTCTTCAATCAGTTCTCAACTGTCAGGTCCTGGCACAGATGTGGCTCCTTTGGACGTGATGAATGTTAACACATAGCCAGGCTCTTAGAAGGGAAGCATCCCCATGGGGAATGTTTTCCTGAGCTCCTAATTGATTCCTCCATAGGCAGCGCCTGTCCATCAGCATCACCTTTAATCTCCATCTTCCTGCTCCATTGCATGAGAAACCTCCCGTGTCCATTCTCAGCTCAGTTGCATGGGGGTTCTACCCTGGGTCTACACTGTAGAAGGGGAGATTCTCTGCTGTCTGTTCTGTTACTGCAGAAGGACCGTACTAAACAGGTTTCTCTGCACATATCCGAGGAGACTTTTAAGTTCTGGCTTCTAGGAAATGTAGTAATTGGATGTTTCCCTCATCTTCCGGAAATGTTATTTACTGCCAAACATCACTGTAGCTGTGCTTCCCAGCTGGGTCTAATGATCTCCAGCAGTTTGTGTCCAGGTTTGTCTTGCCTAAACTTCACATGGACCATGAAGGGTTCTTAGTCTCTTCTTCTCCGGCCAATTAACTGTGGGAGACATACCAATCTATTTGTGCTGCTTCAAGGTGGGGGGAAAGGTGGGTCATTCTAAGTTTCTGGATATTTGCTAGTGAGAACTTTTTTAATAAGTAGTGTAGTTTGAAGCTGGCAGTGCAATATCTCACACGCTGATTCTGCATCATGCATGAGCCATTGCAGATTGGCTGCAACCGGGTGCAAAATGAGTTGGCCATTCTGGGTTTAAGCCAAGACAATCCCCAGTGGTGACCAGTGTGCGTTGGGACTGGTAGGGCAGAAGGCAGGGAGCCCAACAGTAGGTGGCGCCAGAGCCAATGACAGGCAGAGCCAACTAATCCTAGTTTTGTCCCCATTCTCCTCCTCCCTGGTGAATTCTACAAGGACAGCACCGAAACTAAGAAGGACGTTGACAGCTAGGGTCACATGTTCAAGGAGTTGTAAGTAGGAAGGCAGGCAGGTGGGGGCTGTCTGGTGGGCAGGCTGAGGTTACTGGGGAATTTGCCCTAATGGATCAGCCACCATTGCCTATTCCTTCAGGCCTAATCTGCGCTACATACATATATTGGGTTTTCTGCCAGTGTAGCTGTTGTGGCTTCCCCTTGAGAGTCATGGGAAGTGTAATTTCGCAAGGGTGCTGAGAATTCTCAGAGACTCTAGCCTACCCCTTCACAGAACTACATTTCCCAGGGTTACCTGTGGAAGGCAGCTGACTGTTAAACCAGTGCAGATTTGACACAAACATCCTCTTGGAGGACCAAATGCCTGACTCCTGGCCTAGCCATCCTCTGCTGAGCATGTCCCACTTCCTTCCCTGCCAGACATCCACAGCCGCCACAAATTGCAGGCTCTCCACGCCATGTCATCTGCCTTTTGTGCTGACTGTGCCATAATTATCTGTTTTGATTTGTGTCGCATCCCTCTAATTTAGACGTCCTTACATGTTGTGCCGCTCATTTCTTCTAATTGCTGCTAGGCGCTCAGCTGACTTCTCTCTCTCTCTTTTTTACATTTACACCCTCCCCCTTCCCTTTCTCCTCCTACTTCATCTGATTCCAAGTAAATTTAGCATACCTGAAAAGGAGGCAGATGGATCAAACCAAACCATTGAATCCTGTGACTTTGCAGGAGGGAAAACTACACTGTTGGCAGTTTTAGACTGTCCTGTGGTTGTATTTTGATCTTCACCTATTAGGGTGAAAAGGGCCTTTAAAAAAAATCAATGGTGGATCAGGTGCGCAGAACAGAAGTGCAAGCAGTCTTGGACTTAGAGGTAGATGAATGGGTGAATCTGTTTTCTATTCATGAAACTATCACATGTGTTCATCTAGAAGTCTGCTCCATCCTGTAGCTTCATGGAAGAGTGCATGTCTTGCATCCAGGAGACTCCCGGTTCAGTTTCTAGGAAGCTGGGAAAGATTCCTGATCTGAGACCTCAGAGAGCTGCTGCCAGTCAGCATGGACAATACTGAGCTAGATGGACAAATGGTCTGATTCAGTATAAACTTCCAGGAATGGCCTGGCTCAGTAGTCTCTACACTGACTTGCAGCAGCTGTCCAGGGTTTAAGGCAGGCGTATCACTCAGCCCTGTCTGGAGAAGCCAGAGACTGAACCTGGTTCCTTCTTCATGTCAAGCAAATGTTCCACCACTAAGCTATGGTCCTTCCCTCAATATGAAGCCCTCCAGCTTGATGAATTGTCATGGACTGGCTGGATGCAGAGGAGTGCGGGAGGCTGAAAACCTCATTAAAGCACATGTTGATCTTATATATGTTGGGATAGGCTTGCCTAAACAAAAATGTTTTGAGCAGGTGCTGAAACAAGTACAACAAAGGCACCTGCCTGGTGTCAATAGGCAAGGAGTTCCAAAGTGTAGGTGTTGCCACATTAAAAGCTTCATTTCTTACAAATACTGAATGTGTATTATGTGGCATCTGTAACAGCGCCAATTCTGCAGATGGAAGCAGTTGAGTGGGCGCATGTAGGGTAAGGCAGGGGTCAGCAATCTTTTCCAGCAGGGGGCCGGTCCACTGTCCCTCAGACCTTGTGGAGGGCTGGACTATATTTTGAAGGGGGGAAATGAACAAATTCCTATGTCCCACAAATAACCTAGAGATGCATTTTAAATAAAAGGACACATTCTACTCATGTAAAAATACACTGATTCCGGGATCATCCGCAGGCCAGATTGAGAAGGCGATTGGGCTGGATCCAGCCCCCAGGCCTTAGTTTGCCTACCCATGGGGTAAGGCAATCTTGCAAGCCCCACATCCTGACTTTCTCCAATTGTAGCTAAGCCATGCCCACCCCTTTAGCATTTCATAAGCAACAGCTTAGAAGATTATCACAAAAGGGAACAAAGGAAGCTGCCTTATACTGAGTCTGACCATTGCTCCATCCACATCAGCATTCTCTACACTGACTGGCAGTGACTCTCCATGGTTTCAGGCAGGGGCTTTTCCCATCCCTGTCTGGAGATGGCAGGAATTGTGTTCTGCATTACAGAGAACATACCTCTAGTTCAAGAGCTGCCCAGTTCAAGTCTGATTTAAAAATAAAGAACCGTAAGAAGGGAGAGCTGGGTGGGGGGGTTACAGCTGCTGGTCAACTGTTTCAGCACCATGGACAGCAGGCAGAGCATGCACACGAGGCAAGGAACCACAATCTTCCTCACCATGGGGAAATGCACTGTGTAGTTCTGTTTCAAGTATAGCAGTTGTTTCTAAATTTGCATCCATGCATATAAAGGAGCAGGCACAGATTTCCTGCAAATCTGAGCCTTCTTTTCTTCGCCTCTTCTATGGTGCTATGCAAAGGGTCGCCCCATCCACCCTTTGCTTGTTCACAGCAATTGCAGGAGAACTATGCCTCTATCCAAGACTGTGGGTAATAGTGCTGTCTCCCAATCTTCGGCTCCCATGCTGGGCTCTCACGATGTGCTTGCTGCCAGTGCTGCAGCAGAGAGGTGTGGGAGGATGTGAGCCCATAATTGGCACCTTTCCTTTGAAGTGAGAGCCTAAAGCTTTTTCCACTTGGGAGTGAGAGGATCTGTGCTAATAAGCCTGATGGCATTGTAGGCACCGGTTGGAATCTACAGAGCCCACGGCCTCCGAGATCAAAATGGGCCTAGACAGCCTCAGTGGTCCCCCCTCCCCTTTGCAGTGTGATGAGTCCTAGAGTTGCTTCAGGCCTCACGCCCACACTAAAGATGGAGGCGGCTGGAGATGAGAACCTATTTGCACACTAGGCAGGCTGCAGGGGGTGGAATTATGGACTGCACCACTTTAGGATGCAACAGAGGGTGTGAGTGTCATATTTGTGAATACGTTCTTCATGGAAGAGTTTTGTTGGGGGGGGTGCATGTAGTAAACTAGGACACCGGGGAGGGCTAGTTTGTGTAGCTTCCCCCCACCAATGGGGGATACACACACACACACACACACACACACACAGTGTATATGCACATACATGCACACACACCAAGGAACATAATCCAAAAATTATCATGCCTCATATCTTCCCAGCAATGGTTGAAGTGCTGCTTCCTTCTCATAAAATCAGGCTGGTGTAACTCTGTGACTGCTGTGGGACAGAAGGTCGTTTGAAAACCCAGCAGCACAATTGCTTCTGCTAGCAAATCCCAGTATGTTCATTTCAAAAACTCCCTTGGTCTAGTAAGCTAGCATCTAAAGGAGCAGGCTGCTTGACACCTTTCTCCATAATGTGTTCTTTACTACATAGGGATATTTTTTTCCAAAGGGGAGCATATTTGCCTGTCACTACTACGGATGGATCTGTCCATTTTTGTTTCTCTCTTTTTCTCATTTTTCCAGTCTTAAATTCAGCTCTCCACATTTCCACCTCATGTTGTGTTTTTTTATTAATTGCCCTCATAAAAAGTCCTCAGCATTTTAGTGTGAATTTATTCAAATAGACACATTTTCCTAGGCAATTTTGCCTAATATCATGCATTTTTGTGTTATTTTCATTATTATATGCACTTTTATGCACACTTTACTTGACTGGAGTAATGACATGGCAAAATTCACAGAAGTGCAAATTTCAAAGAATTAGTGTGTTTCCGTTTACATAGTTATCTCAGAAAATGTGGTTTAGGTAGGCTTACCTGTAAATGCAGAATGATTTAAATTTCTCCCCCATCTAAAATCACCACCCAGAGCTACTGGTAGATAAGCTAAAGTTGGGGAATCTCAAGCCCAGTGACTAAATGTGACTCTCCAGGCCTCTCTCTTCGGCCTTTGAGACTCTCCCTAGGCCACACCCCTTCTTCATAGGCCACACCCTTCACTGGCTCTGTTTCATGCCTTCCTTGAGTGTTTTTGATGGGCTGGAATGTGTCCTTGAACTCTGATTGTGCCTCTTAACTGCCTGGATGGAGGACAGAGAGAAAAAGGGAAGTGTGAGTGTGTAATGAAACCAGTTTATTCACCTGGGGGAACAGCAGGTGAAGCTGGAGACCTTGGGAAGTTTGGCATCCCTTGTAAACACCCTGCAAACAAATCAGGGTGGAGACTCATTGCCATATAACACATACCCTCCAGCATTTCTCTGATGAAAATAGGGACTTCCCATTCCATAATGATAATTTTACTATTTATACCCCACACATCTTACTGGGTTGCCCCAGCCACTCTGGGCAGCTTCCAACATACATAAAAAACATAATAAAACATTAAACATGTAAAAACTTCCCTATATAGGATTGCCTTCAGACGACTCGGGGGGGAGGTCTGATAACTGCATATCCTCCAACATTTCTCCAATGAAAATAGGGGCATCCTAAGGAAAAGCAGGACATTCTGGGATCAAATCAGAAACTGGGATGGCTTCTCTAAATCAGGGACGTCCCTGGAAAATAGGGACACTTGGAGGGTCTGATATAACAGCCCTTCATTGAGTGGGTCCTCAATAAAGGCTAGGTACTGTCTAACTGGGACACGGGTGGCGCTGTGGGTTAAACCACAGAGCCTAGGACTTGCCGATCAGAAGGTTGGCGGTTCGAATCCCCGCAATGGGGTGAGCTCCCATTGCTCGGTCCCTGCTCCTGCCAACCTAGCAATTCGAAAGCACCTCAAAGTGCAAGTAGATAAATAGGTACCGCTCTGGCGGGAAGGTAAACGGCGTTTCCGTGCACTGCTCTGGTTCGCCAGAAGCGGCTTAGTCATGCTGGCCACATGACCTGGAAGCTGTATGCCGGCTCCCTCGACCAATAAAGCGAGATGAGCGACTGGACCTAATGGTCAGGGGTCCCTTTACCTTTACTGTCTAACCACCTTGTGAGCTTTGTGCAGGCAAATCAGGATGGATGCTGAACAAACAGGTTGTTCGCAGACAACCTTCTGTTCCAGCTAATGGAAAGCGGCAACCTTCACCAATCTCTACCTTCACATCAAGCAGGAAAACAACAACAACAACAACAACAACAACAACAACAACAACAACAACAACAACACAGATTTTGCTTGGCCTTCTCTCTGCTTCCCTCCCTCTTCAGCCAGAAATGGGTGTGGGGTGGGAAGAAGAGGCTACTGGGAAGCCGGAAGAACCCAGAGGGTTTGTGGGCAGTCCCCTTATTGGGAAGCTTCCCATTGAGCTTGCCACCCAGCCAGACATAATCTGACTCATTCATATTTATTTACAAACCATCCTTCCCTTCCGCCACCTGGCTTGGGAGTTATTGCCATGTTCCATCTGCTTGAGGTCGGGATAATTCCAACGGCGGTCTTCCCTTCCCTTGCGCCCCCTGCCATGTGCCTAAAATAAATAATCCCCTTAGGGGAGCATACACACATGTGCACACATGGAGTTGCCAGTTTCACATTGTCAAAAACAGGTGCACAAAATGCACACAAGAGAAAAAGAGGACACGGTTTTTGCAGGAACTGTGTCCATGCTGTTGCCTGCACCTAGGTGCACGTTTAGAAAGAGTGACTGATTTAAATGGAAATAGAGGACATGTGACGGGGGGGGGGAGTTGGCGATGACAGTGACTCTTCAGGATCTCGATCCAAATGTCTTTCCCCCCATCACTTGCTACCTGAGAGGCTTTTTAACTGGTTATGATGGAAATAGAGTCTGGGCTCTCTTGCACAGCAAGCATACACTCAACATGCTAGGATCCAGTTTTCAACCCAAGTGAGCATGGGATGGATGCAAGCTTCTACCAAGTCAGTTCACTGGGAACACATGGAGCTGCCTTAGACTGAGTCAAACAACTGGTCTATCTAACTCAGTATTGTCTTCACTGACTGGCAGCAGCTCTCCAGTGTTTCAGATAATGAGTCTCTCCCAATCCTACCTGGAGATGCCAGGCAGTGGACATGGGACCTTCTGCATTTAGAGCAGGTGCTCTACCACTGAGTAATGACCCTAATGAAGAAGAGTCCCCAACTTTCTAAGGCAGTCTATTCTACTATCAAACAGCTTCCACAACCAGGAAGCTCATCCTATCCTTTTTATTGTGATTTGAAATGCCAAGTTTGAGGCTTCACCTCGAGAGCAGCAATAGCCTCTCTAGATGTTGCAGAACTCCCTTAAGGCCCATAGCCCATAGGTAAGGGATGATGAAAGCTGTAGTCCGGCAACATCTAATGAGCACCATGCTAGCAATCCCTGCTCTGGAACAGGAGGAAAGACATTTGCGCCATCATATATTTGACTATGGCAAGGTGACTATCATAGAATTGTAGAGTTTGGGGGGGACCCCAAGGGCCATCTTGTCCAACCCCCTGCAATGGAGGAATCTCAACTAAAGCATCCAAAACAGCATCATACAGCCTCTAAATTGTCTCTTCTCTAGTCAAGACACACCAACTCCATTAACCTTTCCTCCTAGGCCCTTGTCAGCTTTGTCAATCTCCTTTGGGGGGTCTTCTTTGGAGTGGAGGGTAGTGGGAGGCAAAGATTCAGTGTTGTGATAATAATGCTGGAAGCTGCCTGGTGAAGTATCCAAAACTAGAAGAGTGATGGAAACATATGTTCAGTGGTTGGGATCCCTGTAACTTAGCAGTGGGGAATCCAAGGCATGAGGATCAAATGTGGCCCTCCAGGCCTCTCTTTTCAGCCCTCATGGCTCTTCCCAGACTACCCCCTCAAGTGTTTTTGCCTGGGTGGAATATGTCACTGAACTCTGATAACGCCTCTTGCTTATCTCTCTCTCTGTGTGTGTGTTTATAGAAACTAGCCTACTGCACAAAGGTACATTTTACCTTCATTGCTGCTCCCACAATTGCCCATGCCAAAACGCCAGCATGTGGCCCCTGGAAAGTTGCTCGAAAAGAAATGCGGCCCTCTGGCTGAAAAAGGTTCCCTCTCCCTGCCAGAACTCCTGGTTAAAATAGTAAACATTGCAAAATCAATCCTGTCTCCTAAGAGAGGGCATGCCTTACTACTCTGTGCCATTTAAACAGGGTACAGAATCTAGTTCTTTTGGCCACTGAGTTCTTGCGGGGCAGAATATGGGGTGGTGCAAATGGAGAGGCTACCAATGGCTCTTCAGAAGAAGGAGGGGGGAAACCACCCAGCATCTGTATTCCATTCCTCTCCCAGCCAGCTGCCTGAACTGAAGGAAGACCCGTCGTCTGTCAGTGGAGAGGAAAGCATGACTGTTGAGCATCTCTCTCTCTCTCTCTCTCTCTCTCTCTCTCTCTCTCTGTGTGTGTGTGTGTGTGTGTGTGTGTGTGTGTGTGTCTTTGTGGTGTTTCTCCAAGCCAGCTGGCTCAGCATAGACACAGGCAGTCATCTGCATTGGCACGTGATTGCAAGCAGCGTCCAGGCCGGCAGACAGCAGATCCTAGCCTTGCTTCAAACATGTTGTCTGTGCTGGCGAGTCTCCTGGGATGCAGACTCTTTGCTTCCTCCCTCCCTCTCCCTTTCAAGGTTTTTTTTTGGGGGGGGTTGCACCTCCCAAGGCAAATGGGATGCGACAGGCTGTGGGGCTGCTGCCGTTTTGGGGCCTTCCCAGTCCAAGGCCTGGCCAGTGGAAGGCACCCTTAATAATTCATGGGCTTATTTATAGACTGAAAAAGCACTTTAGAAATACATCCCACGAGGGCAAAGGGAAGGCAGTGCCGTTGCCAACTTTTCAACCAGCTGCCGCAGCTGTGCCTTAGTGGCAAGTTGGTGCACAGGTGTTAGGGCATGGGTGGTATATCTTGGGCCCAAGGGTCAAATGCGGCCCTCCAGGTCTCTCTGTCTGGCCCTTGGGACTCTCCCAGACCACACCCACTCAGCAGACCAATTCCATTCCCTCCTTGGGTGCTTTTGCTTGGCTGGAAAGTGCCCTTGAGCTCTGACCATGCCTTTTGCTTGCCTGAATTTATCGATAGAGATGGGATGTGTGAATGTGCATAGAAACTAGATTACGGTGCAAAAGTTAAATCCACATTCATTACTCTTGTTGCCCCTGGCCCTGCCCCTCACTGCCATGTGGCCCCTGGAAAGTTTCCCAGAAGGGAATGTTGTCCTTGGGCTGCAAAATGTTCCCTGCACCTGTGTTAGGCAATAACAGGTTGCTTTTGTCATCAAAAGATTCCCTTGCCAATTTCTGCACCTTAATCTGCTGTTCGGTGCACAAGAGCAGGCCAAAGTGATTTTTTCAGGTCAGCTGGCAACACAAGAAGGAAACAAGTGTCCCTGCCTCCTCTGTCTAAAATTGCAATTCTCTCCCTGGCTCCCATCCTTTCCATGAAGAAAAAAAGCAGCAATTGCTTTATGTGCAGTGGGCAGTTGTCATGGCTGCAGAGGTGGCTGATGCCCATTGGGGCTGATGGGGCAGAAGGCCACCTCTGCCCCGCCAGCAGTCCAAGTGCAGATGGAGTCAGAGCCAATGGCAGGCAGAGCCAACTGGTTCTAGTTTTGACTCCGTCCTCCTCCCTGCCGAGTTCTGCAAGAGCAAAACTGAAACAAAGGAGGAAGGAGCTGACGGCTCGTGCCACACCCTGGGGCTGGTTGCAAGAGGGGACCTGGCTGAGAGCAGACTGAGGTTGGTGCCCCATTTGCTCCAAAGGACCAGCCTCTACTGTGTTGCTCTTTTCCAGCAAAGGAGCGTTAACGTTTGGGATGGTGGCAGCCAGATTTCTCCCTCTAGCGGCCAACTTGGATAGGGCCTGAGGATCACTATGGATGGCAATTGGCCTTATAGATGCAGCGAAGGGAGGTGTCTGCATGCTCGGAGGGACCCCCAAGATTTACAGAAGCACGTGGTTTTTAAAAAAAGTACAAATTGCCTAACACACACACACACCCTGCATATGGGTGCACTCATGGAGAACAGGGGAGGTGCAAAAGTTTAATAAGAGAAGAAGGAGGAAGCAAGAGGGCAGAGGGAAATAAGAAAATCCAAGCAACAGTTTGTCTTGGTCCCACACACATTCTAACTCCTGACAACAGCCGGCTGTTTGTCAATCAATTTCGTGTACTGGAAATAACCATTTGGAGTCTAAAAATTCTGATTTGTTACTTGCTGCACGTTTAAGCTATTGCCTGTGCTAGGTTTTTTTCACACCCCCTCCCCATTCTTTTTAAACATGAAATTCTGTTGAATGCAATACTGAGGCGCATAAGATACTGATAATGGATTACATTAGCTAAGGCTTTATTGATTGTGTATACCTCAAGATGCAAGTGTGCACTTTAGCTCAGAGCTGGCCAGTGTCTGGACTCTCTGGGGCCACACTATTCTCTGGACTGAGGGACAGGGCTGGAAATATATTTTACCACATCATATTGTTCAGCTCTTTAAGTGATCAGGCTCTGTAACCAAGACGGCACCATCTAGCAGCCAGAGCATCACAACTATGCTCTGATCCAGCAGTGCACTGTGTTGCACACTGTATTGAAGTCAGGCCCTGTGAATTATCTGTGCTGTGACCTGCTAAGCACAAGCCAATTTCCAGACCTATCTTCCCATCCACCCATCTCTTGGCTCAGGGAAATCCCTGCATTAGGAGTCCTGCCAGGCAGCTGGGTAAAACGCCCCCTGTAAGCAAACCAGAAAAGCTACCCAAGCATGTGTGAATTCTGAATTTAGGTTCAATGGATAACACACATGCAAAATGAAGTGTGATCTTAAAAGTGTGGGATTTAAAAATATGTAAAATATTTGTATCCTCCTGTTCTAGCAATATTGGGTCCAGCATGTAAAATAAATGCATTAGATAAATCATGAGGGTTTGTTAAAAAAAATAAAAAATGGTGACGATGCTTATGGCCAGAGGTAACTGGTAAGAAAAAGGATGACGCCTCTTTGGAAACAAGGCACTTTCAATCCAGTGGCAGCTGATGCCCCTTGAGACTGGTAGGGTGGAAGGCAGGGAGCCCAACAGTAGGTGGAGCCAGAGCCCATGTCAGGCAGAGCCAACTCAGTCTAGTTTTGACTCCATCCTCCACACAGATTCAATCCGTGGCATTTCTGGGTAGGGACCTCTGTCTGAAAACCTGGAGAGTTGCTGCCATTCTAGACAATACTGAGCTAAATAGACCAGTAGTCTGATCTGTGTAGGCCAACTTCCTATGCTTCCTAATTCTCTCCTAGAAGACCAATATTAAAAATGTGGGCTTTCCTTGCACCACCACCGCCCACTCTTGCAAGCCCCAGGATTAAGTTGCTATCAAAGCTGCCACCTTTGGTTGCTGTGGTTACTGCCGGAAAGTTTCACTCACATGACAATAGCAGAGCAAGACGAACTCAGCAACAAAGACTTCGCTAAAGGAAAATTGGCTCAATTTCCAACCTTCTGCTTAGTTTACTGGAGAGAGCGGCAGACTCAGGACTAGCACTCGGTGAGGGGGAGGGATCTCTGGGCTGTCAGAGGGAGCTTGGTTGATGGAATGTTGCTTCGTGTAAAACATTTCCCATGGATAGGGATGGGGAAGAAATTCACTGAAAGGTATTGTACTGAAAGGGGAATGTATCAAACTTGCAATTTCCATATCACTGTGAGAACCAACATATGGTCATCCTTCAAAATTCACACATACCTGAATTTTATGGTGCAGTTTTCCAAGCAATCAAAGTTTACAAAAATGCGTATATTATAGGGGAAAGTGCACATAAAAATTAATATAGTCATGAAAATAACATACCTAAATGCATTATATTAGGAAAAGTTGCTTTGCAAAAAATGTACATTTCGTCAAAATTGTATGCAAAGATGGGAGAAATTCACACCCAAATACTGATGAAGTAATCAAAGCAATACCCATTGCCAGTCACAGCCATGCCCCCTCAAAGCTGTACCCACTTCTAAGCTTAAGTTGTGTTTTCCTTGACGTTCCAATATATGTAACAGAACTTGAACACCATTCTCTTTTAAACTAAAGCCCCCCTTCCGTTTTCTGTGCTCCTAAATTCTTAGCTTTGGAGCAACACTTCCTATGGTGTTATTCCTACACACCATCTACAGAGTGACCCTAGGAATCAGTCCTCAGTAGCTGACTCACCTCCTTTCACTCTGATTGACTCCAACCAGCACAAAGTGTGAGAAAAATTTCTTCTCATTGGCTAAAAAGCTCCCCTTCCATGCTGATTGGGTGGCCCTAGGATGCTGGAAACAGGGACGCTGCTGGTACCCTACTGCATAAATTGTAATGGGTCTTCAACCTACTGTGATCGTAGGCCACTACACTTCTGCCCATTACCATCTAAAAGGGGGGCAAGATGATTAAATGAAAAGCCGAATGTTCCCTGGTGCACCATGGGTCCAATTCCCTAACAGCCTTCCTCGTTGTTTTTCCAGAGTGACCTTGGAAGATGTCGAACCAGAGTAACGGTGATACGAAACCTCCATGTTTACCCCGGAACGGACTTGTGAAGATTCCCGCCCAGGCCAATGGACTCGGCTCTGCCAGCATCACCAAAGGGACCCCAGCGATGAAAAACCGCTTGTGCCAGCCTTCATCTGTGCCTGCTCTCATCGGTCCAGCCTTAGCAAATCACAGTGACCTGCCCATCCCCGGCCTGGCGCCGCCCTTGTCCTTGGCGGCTCTGGCCGGGGTGCCATCTCCTTCTGGAGCTGCCATGGTGGGACTGAACTCCAGCGAGGCTTCCCCGACAAACGGGGAGGTCACTTCCCTCGAAGGCCTCTCTGGTTCCCCCAGCGAACGGCAGCTGGCTGTGGACGAGAAGATCCTCAACCGCTTGTTTACGTACTTTTCCGCCTGTGAGAAGTGTGTCCTGGCCCAGGTCTGCAAGGCATGGAGGAGGGTCTTGTACCAGCCCAAGTTCTGGGTGGGCCTGACGCCGGTGCTACACACCAAAGAGCTTTACAATGTCCTGCCCAGTGGAGATAAGGAGTTTGTCAACCTCCAGGGTTTTGCTATCAGGGGTTTTGAGGGGTTTTGCCTGGTTGGCGTCTCCGACCTGGACATTTGTGAGTTCATCGATAACTATCCTCTGTCCAAGAAAGGGGTGAAATCCATGAGCCTTAAGAGATCGACTATCACAGACGCAGGCCTGGAGGTAGGTCTCCTGCACAGAGGGGGAAACTCAGGCCCAGGAGCCACAGGCAGTCCTCTGGGTAGCCACACCCCCTTCTAGCCACACCCTCATTCCCCAGCCACACCCCCTCTCCCCAGGCCACACCCCTTACCAGTCAGACTTTATCCTCTGAGTGTTTTTGCCTGGCTGGAATGTGTCCCTGAACTCCAGTAATGCCTTTTGCTTGCCTGGATAGAGGATAGAGAGGGGTGTGTGGGTGTTACTTAGAAAGTAATTTTTACATGTGTTTCTCTATCCAGCTTTGACTCTCTTCCTGAACCCCAGCACTCAGCAGAACATTGCCCAGAAGAGAATGTGGCCCTCGGAGTGCAGTATGTCCCCTGCCCCTGGTCCCCTGCCTTCATGCTGAGAGAGCCTTTCCCATACCCTCCAACATTTCTCCGATGAAAATAGGGGCGTCCTAAGGAAAAGCGGGACATTCTGGGATCAAATGAGAAACTGGGACAGCTTCTGTAAATCTGGGACTGTCCCTGGAAAATAGTGACACTTGAAGGGTCTGCTTTCCTCTGTTGCAGGGCTAGGGAAAGTGCGGCATTCCATATGTTGCTGGTCTGCAACATGTATGAGCATTGGCTGTTTGTTCACTATCACTTGATTTAGGCCCCATCTGCATTATGCATTTTAAGCAGCACCATACCACTTTAAACTGTCATGGCTTCCCCCAAAGAATCCCAGGAGCTGTAGTTTGTTCAGGGTAGTGGGAGCTGTTCGGAGATGCCCCATGCAGAGCTACAATTCCCAGAGTGCTATATTAATCAATACCTCTTCCGTGGGGAAGTCTAATGCTGCTTTATACGTAATGCATAGTACAAATGCGACCTCATTTGTTTGCTTGTTTACACCCCGTCTTTAAGGACAAACTATTATTCCAATGTGACTCAGCCACAACCATATTGTACACACGATATGAACATCACAAAAACCACCCAACATATGCAAACGATGGAAACACAGATCCAGTGCAAAATCAATCCCAAAACACCATATGATGATGGTTGCTGTTATTTTAATAAAGGGGAGGGTCTAAAGATAAGCAGAGCAGAGGTGGCCTACAGGAGCTGAGCAGCCTGGGCAAAAGAGAGCCCTGATCCACAGAAAGAACTGAGCAGGTTGATGGGGTGAGAGGTAAGGGTGGATGGATGGATCAACAGTCTATTTATGGTATTGCACCTCTGTAAGCCCTTCTGTCCCATTTAGCTTTGATTACTTACTTTAAAAAAAATGCAGAGAAAATCCTATCTAAATGCATATTTTCCCATGAAATGCATGCTTAAAAATATATTTTATCCCACTATATGCCTGCCTGCCTGCCTGCCTGCCTGCCTGCCTGCTTTCTCTCTCTCTTTCTTTCTTTCTTTCTTCCTTCCTTCCTTCCTTCCTTCCTTCCTTCCTTCCTTCCTTCCTTCTTTCTTTCTTTCCTTCCTTCCTTCCTTCCTTCCTTCCTTCCTTCCTTCCTTCCTTCCTTCCTTCCTTCCTTCCTTCTAGCATGGTTTTGTTTATTTAAACAATTACATATACTTCAATAAGTAATATTATAATAAGAAATATTAACAGGTCTTTAACCCTAGGTGACTCGGACGTGGGTGGCACTGTAGTCTAAACCACTGAGCCTAGACTTGCCGATCAGAAGGTCGGCGGTTCGAATCCCCGCGATGGGGTGAGCTCCTGTTGTTCGGTCCCAGCTCCTGCCCACCTAGCAGTTTGAAAGCATGTCAAAGTGCAAGTAGATAATTAGGTACTGCTCTGGCGGGAAGGTAAATGGCGTTTCCGTGCGCTGCTCTGGTTTGCCAGAAGCGGCTTAGTCATGCTGGCCACATGACCCGGAAGCTGTCTGCGGACAAACGCTGGCTCCCTCGGCCTATAGAGCAAGATGAGTGCCACAACCCCAGAGTCGTCTGGGACTGGACCTAACGGTCCTTTACCTAACCCTAGGTGACCTCAGACTACTACACCTCTGTCCCCACCCACAAGCCTGATGCCCGCTGATCCCTGGCTTAGACGATTTCTAATGTCCTTTCCAGCTTTGCCACTTTATAATTCCCTCCCCCCAAATGAAATCTCCGTGTTCCCTTTCTCAGGTCATGCTGGAACAGATGCAAGGAGTGTTGCGGCTGGAACTGTCCGGGTGTAATGATTTCACCGAAGCTGGCCTCTGGTCGAGCCTGAATGCCCGCATCACTTCCCTGAGTGTCAGCGACTGCATCAACGTGGCTGACGACGCCATTGCCGCCATCTCCCAACTGCTGCCCAACTTGACTGAGCTGAATCTCCAAGCCTATCATGTGACGGACACGGCCCTAGCCTACTTCACTGCCAAACAGGGCTACACAACCCACACCCTCCGCCTGAACTCCTGCTGGGAGATCACAAACCACGGGGTGGTCAACATGGTGCACAGCCTCCCTAACCTGAGTGTCCTCAGCCTCTCTGGCTGCTCTAAGGTGACGGACGATGGCGTGGAGCTGGTGGCAGAGAACCTCCGCAAACTCCGAAGCTTGGACCTGTCATGGTGTCCTCGGATCACAGACATGGCCTTGGAGTACATTGCCTGTGACCTGCACAAGCTGGAGGAGCTGGTGCTTGATAGGTAGGTAGAGAACTGAGCCCTCTTGAAGTTTCACGGAGGATGGGATGGAGGATTGAAGCGTGATATGCCGAGAAATGGCTACGCAGCAGTGGAGAAACATCTTGGCAGGCCTCCGCCAAGCTCAGAAACCAGGCCATGTAGATCAGTGGCAGAGCACCTGCTTGGCATGCAGAAGGTCTTAGGTTTGATACTCAGCACCTCCAGGTAGGAATGTTTCCCCTGCCTGAAAAGCCTGGAGATCTGCTGCTGGTTAGTGTAGACAATACTGAGCTCAATTGCTTCCTGCATCCCCAGGGCTTTGTTCTAGCATAGGCACACCACAATCTAAAGGGTTAGAAGCTAATGGTGCAGTTTAAAATGGGCTGGGCCTCAGTTTCCAGAGGGGCCAAACAAGGAGAGACCTCTGTGCAAGCAGTTTCTCCCATCGTAACTCAAGGCTCAGGGGAAGCTGATTGCAGCAGAGACACGTGCTGATAGGGCAGAATCAGAACAAGCAAGGTGGGGACTAGGGGTGGCCTATAGCTCAGTGCTAGAGCACCTGCTTAGATTCAATTCCCAACATCTCCAGGTAGGGCTGGGAATGCCCTCTTGCCTGAAACCCTAGAGAGCCACTGCCAGTCATTGTAGACAAGTACTGGACCAGTGGCCTGATTGATACAATGAGGCAGCTGCCTATCTGCCTGCAATGCAGCTTGGTCCCCACGAAACCAAGGGGTTTCCAGGGAACTGCAGTGCCTCAAGGGGCAGTGTTCTAGCCCTGATCTCCAAACACCTACGGCTCATTTCCACTTGCTGCTGTAGATGACACTGCTGGTGCCATGTCTTTATATGAGATAATGTTTCTAGCCCACCTTTCCTCCAAGAAGCTCAAGGTGGACTATATACTTCTCATTTTATCCTCACAACCACCCTGTGAGGTAGGTCTGAGAGATGCAGACTCGCCCAAGGTCCACCAATGAGCTTCAGAGCTAATCTGAACCCTGTTCTCCTGGATCCTAGTCTGGCATCCTGACCACTACACCAAGCTGGCTCTCTCCATCAGTGTCTGGCTCCCGTTATGCCAAGGCACTAATTGTCTCAGCTCCCTCCCCACCCATAACTTCAGGTACCAGTTGCGAGTGTAGCTTCTGATCTCTTGGCATCCGGAAAGGCCCTCCCCTCAGCCTAGGGACTGCACAGTCAATGAAGCTTCTCTAGTTCAATGCTGCCCCCTTGTGAGTTATCCTAGCACAGGCAGAGAATCTGTGGGTCCCTCCAGACTGTAGCGCGTGTATTCCGCAACATGTGCTTGACACAATCATAGGGTGTTTGTGGTAAGTTTATTCTGCTTGCTTAGCCATTCTGCGGTGCTTCTCCAATGCTACCACATTATTCCTGTACAGAGGTGCAACAAAAGTGAGACAATGCCTCCCCACCCACCCCAGAACATTGTGGCATCTCCTGATAGGAAACAACCCTGTCTGGAATCCTGGAGAGTCTCTGCCAGTTAGTATAGACAACACTGAGCTAGATGGACCAATTGTCTGACTTGGAGTAAGGCAGATTCCAATGATCCTATGAACATAAGAAGAAATGCTAGATGAGACCAGTGGTCCAAGACCAACATCCTGTTCCCCCAGTGGCCTACCAGATGCCTGTGGGAACGTGTGAGCAGGACAAGAGCACCCTCCTCTCCTGGGGCTTCCGAAAACTGGTATTCAGGAGCACAATGCCTCTGACTCTGGAAGCAGAGCAAAGCCAACAAGGAAGTTGCAGGATATGTGCTACCTGGAAATGAAGCAGTATGGCTGCCCCAAAGGTTCTACAGGTGCAAACAGTCTTGAATGTGGGATCCCGTGTGACCATCCCACAAACATCATGAGCGCAAATCATCATGAATGCGCAATAAAAAGGACACCTGGAAGAGACCTGTTTTGGGGTGGTGGGTGCTCCTTAATCATGCCAGTGTCCACATGGCATCGTTGGCATCAAAATGCCAACTTGTATCCCCTCACCACCAAGTTAATCTGGATTTACCTTTTTAGAAGAAAATCTGATTTTAAAAAAGCCTTTTGCCAATAACCCATGTGCAATATCTCAAAGACCTGTTTCCAAATTTAAGTCCTCATCTGGAAGTTGTTCTGGATGTGGAGATGCCTTCTAAATAGTCAGCTCAAAATGCACTTGTGCCTCTCCAGAATGGAGCTATTGTGAAGAGGATTGGGCAACACAGTTCTGAAAGCTTCAAAGTGCACAGCACTGATTGGCTGTCCAGTCTGATGTCACTGAGAAACACCCCCCTGCCCCATCTCCCGGGTTCCTTCCTTCCAGTACAAAATGCATAGCAATGCATACATGCATTTAATGCATAGTCTAGTTTGGTCCTCTGATAACTGCTGCTATTTAGTTTATTGGTGTTTCGTTAAAAATGGGGTGTCAATTTGTTTTAAAATGCACATTGCCCAGGTTTTCATGGCAACACATTGGAAAGGCTGGAGTGTAGCCAACTAAGTTTTATTCAGAGAACACTCGTTGCAATTAATGGACATAACTCTGAGTAGAACTAACATTTGATACAACCTGATGGTTTTAGAAACTGTACCATCAAAAGGTCCCCTGCTTTCCCCCCATGCCTGCTGCTCCAGCTTTTTAAAAATGGTATCTAGTATTACTAATATTGAAAAATATGTTGCATACAGTATTTCAGCACATACAATATTATATTAACCAACAGCATCATACATCATATAAATAAAATCTTTTTAATTATATCACACTAGCAGCCTCATATTTGGCTTCGCTAGGGAATTCTAAGGGGCAAAATATCAGTTCAGTTTTGAAATCAGTTGTTAAGATCAGTACAGTTTTGAAAGGTGTGGCCCGCCATCTAGATTCCAAATGGCTTCCAACTGTATCCAGACACGGATGAAACCTGCTCCTTGATTGAAGGATCCATCCTGCAAAATTGGATTAGGATATATTAAGAGCTGTCCAGACGCGGAGCAAGCAGAGAAACAACTCTTCAAAAGATAGATTATATTGAATTATTTATTTATTTGATTTAATCTGTATTGTGGTACATTTTCTAATATTCCAGCTCTCAAAATATGGAATCCATACATTACTCATCTCAGCATAAAAAGGCATTTAAAAACATAAATTATACTGCTACTTTATATCAATAATAAAAAGGGACTGGGCAGTTGAGAAGTTCACGCTTTCCCCTTGCTCCTATTGCTCATGCTTTCCTCCTCACAGTTGCGATTTCCCCAACTCTCCTGCAGGTGTGTGCGGATCACAGATACCGGACTCAGTTACTTGTCCACCATGTCATCTCTTAGGAACTTATACCTCCGTTGGTGCTGCCAGGTAGGTAATAGATAGGGCTGGTCCTACTAATAGAGTAATGCAAGTGCCTCTGGCGGCAAATGTTGAGGCGCAGCAGGGGCAGCTCTCCCCCTGACATGACTTCCTTTGTTAGTACAATTCAATATCAGCTCTAGCCAGCTTCTGTGTGTGGAAAGCAGGGTGGGATGCCACCTTGTCTTCAAGGGGCAAAATCTCTTGGGCAGTCCCAAGAATCCTCTGGTAATGGCGAAAGAGCAGCCTGGTTCTTTCAATCTGTTGGCAGAGGGTATAAAGCTGTTGGGGAGGTGGGAAAGATTCTGGGGGTCTCCCTTTAAGCAATCCTTGCTTCCTGCTCTCTCCCCCAACAGCTGGCAAGTGGTGGCAGCTGCCAGGTCAGTTGGCAAATGACAATGTTCTGGAGCTTCAGGTGGTCCTGTAGCCTCACCTTTAGGGAGGTGAGTCCTCTATTTGAAGGACTGACAATGGTGATGGCTGATGCCCATTGGGACTAGTAGAGCCGAAGGCAAGGAGACCACAAGTAGGTCTAGCCAGAGCCAATGGCAGGCACAGCCAACTAATTCTAGTTTTGTCTCCATCCTTTTCCCTGCTGAGTTCTACAAGGGCAACTACCGAGGCTTAAGGAGGATGAAGCTGACAGGTAGTGCCACATGTTGGATGGGCTGTAGGTATGAAGGCAGACAGGTGGGGGCTGGCTGAGGGCAGACTGAGGCTGGTGGGACAGTGCCCTATTATCCCAAATGGACCGGCCTCCACTGCTCCAATATTTCGTTGATGAAAATACGGACAGACATAGAGTTGGCCATCTGGTCCAATTTCTTGCTCAGTGTAAGATCTACAATACAGGATACAACTGCAGTATCCTTGAGTAGGCCTCTGCTGCTAGATCTCAAGTCAAAGAGAGCCCCCTGCCTCCTGAAGCAGAGTGTTCCACTGCTGAACAGCTCTAGCCATCAGGAAGTTTCTCCTAATGTTGTCATCTGCCATAACAGAGAACCGGTCTGCTCCATCTTCTGCCTAACAGCCATACAGACCTTTCAAGGCCACCACTATGTCTGCCTAGACCAGGTGTAGGGAACCTTCAAGTCTCCAGTTGTTACTGAACTACAACTCCCATAATCCCCAGCATGCATGGCCAGTGTCCAGGGCTGATAGAAGCTGTAGTTCAGCAACATCTGAAGGGCCAAAGGTTGCCCCAGACTTCTCTAGAAAGGTCATTTCACAGTTGGCACCCATGCCAATAGAATACCCCCATATTAGCAAGACTTCAGGTCTTAAAAGCGAGCATAGTTAACAAACTTAATCCACTTGCTTCTCAAGTAATAGCAATTCAGGCTCACAAATCCTCCCTCCTTCTCTCCTGTTTCAGGTTCAAGATTTTGGCCTGAAGCATCTGCTGGGAATGAGAAGTTTACGCCTCTTGTCTGTTGCTGGTGAGAGCCAAACTAAGGGGAACTTTTCTGATGCTTTGGGGCATAAGTCATGAATCCACTTGAACCCACCACTTTGCTGAGAAACCCATTCATACAAATACTGTCACCACATTCTTTTGTGTGGGGTGGGGGACAGGGCAAAAGGAAAATAAGGGAAACTTTGGCTAGGGATCACACACTACCTCCCCCTCTCCCCAGAGAGCTGAAAGTGGTGAAAGGGAATTGATAATATTCATTTCTTTGGTCATTTTACTTCAGAGGCGGGAAACCCTTTTCTGCCTAAGGCAGGCTTCCTCAGCCTCTGCCCTCCAGATGTTTTGAGACTACAATTCCCAGAATCCCTGACCACTGGTCCTGCTAGCTAGGGATCATGGGAGTTGTAGGCCAAAAACATCTGGAGGGCCAAGGCTGAGGAAGCCTGGCCTAAGGGCTGCATTGCCCCATGAGAATGACAATAATGTGCACAAAAATGCATACAACTGAGGTAAAATGTCCATTAAAGCACTTATATTTGTGAAAATAATATTATAAAAATGCATTGTGTTCAAGGAAATGGCATACAAAAATGTGTAACTGGCCAAATTGCATAAAATGTGTATATTAGGATAAATTTGCACTAAAATACTGATGCAGTTTCATGCTAACTTTTTTAAAAGAATCATGAACTAGTGTGGATGTGGAGAACTGAACTTGAGGCTAGAGTAATGAGACACTGAGAGAAACCAAAACTAACGAATTTGCGTGTCCCTAGAATAGCTTCAGCTGAATTCAGTGGGGTTGACTTCTGAGTAGACAGAGGCCACATTAACACCACACATGTAAAGCACTATGACACTACTTTGAACGGGCATGGCTTCCCCCAAATAATTCTGGGAGCTGCTGAGCGTTGTTAGGAGGCCCCTGTTCCCCTCCCAGAACTACAGTTCCCAGAGTGGTTTAACAATTAATCCCACTTTGCAGGGGGCTGTTAAAAGTGGTATCAGAGTGCTTTAAATGTGACGTGTGAATGTGACCATTGTTAGCCTTGCTTGCGGTAAGTTGTGGTCATCTGAATGAGTTGTTTCTTGTTCATGGGATGCTCTCTGATTTTGGTCTTTCCAGGTTGTCCTCTCCTGACCACAACTGGGCTCTCGGGCCTCGTCCAGCTTCAAGACTTAGAAGAACTCGAGTTGACAAATTGTCCAGGGGCCACTCCAGAGCTTTTCAAATATTTTTCCCAACACTTGCCCCGTTGCATGGTGATCGAGTAAGCCGCTCCCTGGAAGAATCTGACCATCGTCTGGAACCAGGTCCTCCAATCCCAACCCAGCACTGACCAACCAATCAGAGTCATGGTTTTATTTATTCATTTAATATATCTATATATATATATTTTCTTTTCCGGGAGAGATGCTGTGACTTATAAACCACACATGCACACACGTGTACACTGAGAGAGAGAGAGAGAGAGAGAGATCAACGCAACGTGTGGCAAATCATAAGCCAAGAGTTAGATCGTGCGTATGAATGACCAGCGCACTTTGCATGTGCATCCACGTCCCATGAAGCCGTGGCAGTGGCAACTTGGAAGAAATCCCTCCTCAAGTTTGTAAAATCCCCATGCCTCCATCACCTCCCGTCTTCCTTGTAGTGATCTGTCCTGAAATCTTAATTTTTGGAAAAAAAATAATGATGCTTAAAAAAAACAAAAAAACAAAAACAAAAACACAAATGAAAAACAAACAAACAAAGTGGTATATGGAAAGAAACAAGAAACCGCTGTGACGGATTGGCAAGTTGGTGGCAAAAGCTGCTGCCACTCAGTGCTGGATCAAAAGTGGTTTCCGGCCAAGTGCTGGTGGGTAGAGGTTCACCTGTGTCCCCCCCTGCCCAGTCTTGGGTGGGTTGTAATGCAAGAATAAGGGGAGAGAGACCCCTTGATGGCCTTCCCAGGTATGGATTCTGGATGGCCGAGCCTTCGGTTGAAACAGTCGGCGTCGTTCGAGGTAGAGGTGGAAAGCTGAAGAAAAGAGATAGAGGAAGGTCGATTAAGGATGAATAATGGAGCGATTGCGGATGCGTGTTGGGCTCCACCTCTGGATTCCAAGAATGGGACGCTGCAATGAAGTGTTTATAGGAGGAGACAAGGGAGGGAAGAAAATTATAGAATAAGCAAACCGATCAACGCTGTGAAAGAAAGCCTTGGCGCTTGTCCCCGTGACTCTTGGGAGACCGGGGTGGATGGGTGCTCCCACAGGCAAAAGCTGGTGTATTGACTGTAAGCCATCTTCACATGAAGAGAGCAAACCAAGGAGCAAATGTTTCCCAGGAAATGGATTTAACAAACAGTCATCTGAACAATCCCGGCTGACCCTAAGGTCATGCCATGCTTGGCAGACAGCCATCTGCCTCCCTCTGGGTTGTTTTTTTTAAAAAAAAAATATTATTCTGATTATTTTGCTAATGATGAAGGGTTTTTTCTCCTTCTTCTCTTCTTCCTCTCTTCGGAACAAACCCGCAGCTTTTGCATGCTCGCTTGCTTCCGTCTTGTGGTAAGGTAGACTCTGGATTTTGCTTCGTCTTGGGCAGGGCTGTGGGCAGCAGCCTTGACCCTGGGCTCGGCTTGTCTGTTCCAGTGTAAAGCTGCCGTGGCTTTGTATTTCATCCACGTTCCATTTACTGATGCACAGGGATTTTTCAGCTGTGTCTTCTGCTTCCGCCCAGAGGAGATGGGGGCATCTCCTTCCCTGAACCTCCCGCAAACCACCCCCTTACACACCAGTTCCTTCCTTTCCTGACGCAACCCTGCCAACCGAAGTGGGCAGTGCGGAGTAGGGGTGAGGGAGAGATTTGATTCAGTTTGTGTTTGAATACGAATCTACCTAATCCACACTTTCTGTAATGATACGCAAACCAAAACATGGCCTTCCTTCGCACTTCTCTGAATTTTGCAATGCAATTCCACAGCCAAGTAAATGTGCAAATTAAATATGCATATACTGGGTTGAGGAGTGCATAACAATGCATTTGTTAGTGAAAATAATGTAGGGAAATTCACTAGAGCAAGGGAAACTGCTTTGCAAAAAATAAATGTGTATATTAGGAGGAATTCACACTAAAGAAAATACTGGTGAGTTTTCATGATGGCTTTTTAAAGGAAGAGATGCCAACTGGCGTGGAAATGTGGAGAACTCAATTTAAGACTGGGAAACTGAGAAACCAAAATGCATAGGTTTACCCATCCCTACTCCAGAGTCTATTGCCCTGCCCTCTTCTGGGTCAAGGATTGGGCTGGCCATTGCTTGGTGATCCTTGACTTCTTTTTAAACATTGCTTGGTAGCTTTTCAAAGTCTTTTTCAGGGCTCTGTTGGCCCTTGGGTGCTGGAGGGCAACCTCAATAACTCAGGCACTCCACTCCCAACCAGCCACCTACCCCTGCTGCAAGCTACCATGGAGATCCACCCCAAAGAGGCACAGCTAGCTACAGGATCTGGACAGGCACCTCTGAAGCAGCTAGGACGTGTTGTATCCTGGTGGTGGAATCTCCTGTCGGGACAGCTAGAGCCGCCGCTTTATTGATGAGCAATGTCGCTTGCCATTGCCGCTCGCTCTAGCACCTGTACACACACACCCCTCTGCCCAATCCACTGCTTTGGAAGAAAAAGGAGGAAGCTCGCCTCCAAACAGCGAAGTCTTCTCACCTTCTCCTTTTGGGGAATGGTAGAAAGAGAGGCTACTTCCTATTTTGCTGGATGGTGCAAGTGTGTGTCCGCAGGCTAACCCAAGTCGCCACGGTGGCAGTCCTGTGCACCCTTACCTGGGAGTAAGACCTGTTGGACATGGTGGGCCTTACTTCAGACTAAGCATGTTTAGGATTGCACTGAGGGATGTAAGCCATGATTTGTGCTGTGTTTCTGCAGAAATGAGAGGAGGGATTTTCAGGGAGGGCTCAGAAGCCTTTTCCTGCCTCTCTTCTTGCATCTCGTTGCATGGGGCAAGTGCGTGCCCTCCTTGCGGGTTTTCCAGGTGTTTGCAGCCCTGTTTCCTTTTTCCACCCAGGCGGGACAAGCAAAGGGGCAGGAATGGATGCTAATCGCCTATTGCGTCCTGTTCTTCAGAGGCAGAGAAAGGGGATGTTGCAAATGGTACACACAACCCAGGCAACATTGTCCCAAAGGTTAGGGAAAGGAGGCCTAAGCTCCCCCTAGTGGCTTTTGCCCGAATTAACCTGGCTCGCTTGGAAGTCCACCACCTGCACTGCCTATTGCCGCCCTCCCCGCCTGGCGCTGGCTGGGGCTGATGGGAGTTGTAGTTTGAAACACCTGGAGTGTGCCAGGTTGGTGATAGCTGACCTATTGCTCTGGGCCAGCCCCAGATATTTTACTACACACTGTGCCATTTCCTATTCGTGGTGTTTTGGTGGCCTTCTCATTACGGTTTTGTGGTGGCAGGTCCATTAGGGCAACCTCAGTCTGCCCTCAGCCAGCCTTCACATGCCTGCCTTCTTTCTTACAACCAGTCCAGCAGGTGGCACTGCCTGTCAACTTCCCCCTCCTGTGTTGCCCTTGTAGAACCCAGCAGGCAGGAGGATGGGGGGGAAAGTAGAACTAGTGGGCTCTGCCTGCCATTAGCTCTGGCACCACCTACTGTTGACCTCCCTGCCTTCTGCCCCACCAGTCCCAATGGGCGCCAGCCACCGCCGAACAACAATATTCCTCCAGTCTGTGGCTTGGAGAAACAGGAATGTGTGATGCCGAAGAAGTGGCTTCTGATTCTAATGTCCCCATCGTTCTTCCTGCAGCTAAGCCATCATCCCCAATACCAGCAGAAAGAGACCACAGGCACTGTCCAGCCCTACCTCTGTTGAGTCTTCCCAGCATTATCACCGCGCTGGGGCTTAATTTGAGCCGAGGATTCAGCTCCAGCACTAGTAATGCATTTTATATTGATACTGCTCACTAAAGGAGGACAGTCTCCCACCCCATCTCCCACTCCCTGCTCATCCCTCTCCCCACTGTACAACAATCTATTATTTCATTCATCTTTTAAAAGATGTACGGATCAAAGGTTTTCAAAAATACACAGAGCAACTTACTTACTTTCTTTCTTTTTGGCAGCTATGAGATTACTCACTGCCTTCCTCTCAGTTTTTAGAGCTCTGTTTAGGTTCAGTGTTATCCTCAGAGCTCTAGAGCCCTCTACTGCATGAAGTGGTCCCAGTGGGTCCTCCAGGAGAAACCCTGAGACTCTTTGCATCACACATAGCAAGCGCTGCCTTTGCCTGCCCTTTTCTAGTCGCAGAACCCCTCACAATTCCATCCCATATTTATGGCTTCTCTTTAACTTCGCTTCTCTTATCAGTAGCTTTCCCACATACCCTCCAAGCAGTTCCCTCTTCAAGGTTAACTGATAGATCTGGTTTGCTACAGCCTTCTCCTCCCCCTTTAGCCCTCAAAGGCAGCAGCTCTTAGTCCTACATTGAGCCTTGGCCTCTCCCTCCCCAGCCGCATCTCCTCCTTATATATTGGCAGTGGAGGCTTGTCCATCACGGTGAGTGGGGCACCCACCCCAGCCAGTCTCCACCCACCTGCCTTCTTACTCACATGCAACCCAGGAGGTCCCAGCACTGCCTGTTGGCTTCCTCCTCCTTCGTCTCAGTGTTGCCCTTGCAGAGTGCAGCAGGGAGTAGGAGGACGGGGACAAAACTAGAATGAGTTGGCTCTGGCTCTGCCTCCTGTTGGACTCCCCTGATTTCTGCCTCACTAGTCCCTGGTGGGCACCAGTCATCACTGTATATTGGCAGGGGAGAGCAGAGGATGAACAAGCTCCAGCTGGTGCCTTCTCAGAACATTAAACCTTTCTCCCCAGCTAAAGGTGTTTCCAGATGGGTATTTATTGTGGGATCTGGAGCTCTTCATGCATGCAGGAGTCCAGACAGTGTTACCGACATCAGCTTGCCAGCCCATATTTAATTCAACTGTACCTTTCCAGTGAAAACCCATTAAGTAAAACCCAAACCCATTGCCAATGACCCGTTTGCAATATCTCAGTTGTTTGATTATTATAAATTAAACCTTATCGAGAAGACCCTAAATCTCCTCGAAAGGTATAATGGAGATTTTCCCAACTTAGCGCCTGGACCCATCAGTTCCATCCAGCACAGCCATTGGGAGTGACTAGTAAACCAACCAAAGTAAGGTTTGATGGAGTCTACCTAATCTTTCCTTCTCATGGTTGAGAAAGAGTTCCCATGTGTTCCTGGAACTCTGGCTCGATTGTTATACATTCAATGGCAATTCATGTGTTTTTTTACCATCCTTGGCCAGGGACCTAACTATGTCTGCAGATCTCCTTAGCAGAACTATAGTGCTTCCTTTCTGTAAGAAGGGTTTTGTGAATTCCCCAGAAATTATCTCGGAGGTCCTGGACTACAACCAGCTGGGACTGATGGGAATTGTAGTCCAAAACTTCTGGATGGCACCAGGTTGCTGAAGGCTGATTTAGAGGAAGGTTATATCTATTCATTCATTCATTCATTCATTCATTCATTCATTCATTCATTTAAAAAAAAATCATTTGCATTTAAAAATAAATAAATAAATAAATAAATAAGGAAAACCCTCTCATGCAGCATTTCATAATAATAATAATAATTTATTATTTGTACCCCGCCCATCTGGCTGGGTCTCCCCAGCCACCTTGCTTGTTTGGATAAAGACATAACATAAAATAAATATGAGATTAACTGTGAGCTAGTAAACCTGTGGCCCTCCAGATGTTGTTGGACTGCAACTCTCATCAGCCCCTGCTAGCATGGCCAATGCAACATCAGGAGAGCCACAGGTTCTCCATCCCTTGTTTAGCCATTCAGGGCTAGTTTATTTATTTCAGACATTTCTACCCAACCTATTTCTCCAAAGAGACTCAAGGCAGCTAAAAAAAGTAATGAAACCATCTTTAAAAGTCCTGCTATACACTGAGATCAATGCTAACCACATCCAACCTGTTTTACAAATTCCAAGGCATGTTTACTCAGAAGCAAGTCCCCATAGGAGTGCCATGGGGTTTGCTCCCTGCTCATTGGGGGTGCTTAGGAGACCACAGAGAAGAAAGATATTCCATGTTTGCCATTTGATACACCCCAACTAGATGTCCGGGTTCAAAGAGCTTGGGGTGGGGGGAGGGTTGAAGCGCTGCGGGTCATTTTGCATGAAGAGGGATGGGCTTGGGGGGGGAGACTCAATTTGTTTGTGAATCTTCTGTGAACAGGAAAAATCCATCCCAACCAATCATCATCCGATAAACCCTCCACTTGGGCCAACCAACTGGCTCAGCTCTGCCACCGCATAGAGGCCCAGCTTCTCCACGCAAACCTCATCTGGGCAGGATTACAGCAAAAGGCAACCACCTGTCCTGGATGGACTATGGACCTCCTGTGCTTGGCGATAAAGTGGTCCTGCATCGTTCCAAAGGATGTGTTTGGACACACACAGGCTTCTTTCATTTGTATGGGACTCACACGAACAAACTTGGTTTGACAACCACTTTCTTTTTTTTAAACAGCAACAACAGAACTTTAATTACAAAAAATTTCGTTGCCATAACATCTTTGTAAAGCTTTAAGCTATTTTTTAAGATGACGTTTTACAACCTCCTGCTCTTTCAATCTGCCCTCCTCATCCTGCCCCAAGTGCATGATGGTTTGGGTGGGGTAAGTGTGGGACTGGGGTCGGGGTTCTTGTCTGTTGTGGGCCATAGCTGAGGTTGCTAGTCACATAATTTGAGCCGCTGCCCCCCCCCTTTGAACTCTCCTGAAGCTTTGTTAGGTGGGAGTGTTGGATCAATGATAAATGCATGAAGGAAAATGAATCTGATTTTTACCAGCTTCAGGCTTCTCAAAGCTTGGGTCATTGGAAAACTCTGGTCACTGATGCAAAAAACCCATTGTCTCTAATATAGAAATAGGGTGAACATTCCTATAAGGGAGTTTTCTTTCACCCTATGAATTGTTTACACTGGTAACCAGGCAGTTACCGGTAAATTGTTTTAATCCCATTGAAACCAGCAGATCCCCCCCCCTTGAATTTTTATTAAAGCTTGAAAGAACAAAGGGGGGGAAAGTATAAAGAAATAAATATCAAATATCAAGCATTTTTAAACATAAAAATTAAAAGAACATAGATAAAGATGAGAAGAAAAAAGAAAAGAAGAAAACTTTCAATTCTCCGTCTATCAGCTTTAAAAAGTCATGCAATGTTCTTACTTCATAACAATATTCAACAGGCCAGCAGATCTTAGAGCTGGTAGGTGTTTAGTTAATTGATTGATATATTTGAATGCAGCTTAATTGCCAAGGTGGCTTCGAAGTAATTTACAAGTGTGAAACAAAATATAAAAAGAAACAAAGACACATCATTAGTCATGAAATGGTTCACATTTTCAAGGGCACATCCAGAGCGTCTTAGGCATAGATGGGGAAACTGTGTCCTATCTGATGTTGCTAGTCTACAGTTTCCATCATCCCTGGCCATCGGCCATGCTAGCTGGGTTGAATGGGAGCTGGAGTCCAAGAACACCTGGAAGGCTGTAGATTCCACATCCCTGATCTTAGATATACAGATTCCTGTATTGGAGACAGCTGGACTAGCGGACCCTCATGGTCCCTTCCAACTCTACAGTTCTATGAGTTTATATGTGCCAAGCAGCCCTGGCTCTCACATGATACAATACATGGGTCAATTGCGCCACAATGTTCAGAGTTTTCCATGGCCCCACTTGAGACTCATGGGGAGGGAGAGGCAAGGAAGGTTTGAGGTTGGGAGTGCAGAACAAGAAGCCATGGAGCAGAGAGTGCCTTCAGAAAGGATGTTTGTGTGTGTATTTTTTTTTCCCTTCTAAAGGAGAGGGGTGCTATCAAGATTTATTATTGAACCAGTGTTTTTCCAGGAAATCACTTTCTCTTGCTGGAGTCAACCATATTATTGGTGGCAAGGGAGGCACTGTAATGAAATATCCCGGTGGAGGAGTCAGTGGCCGAATCCCAGGCAAAGTAGGCTATGCCACTAAATGAAAGTGGATGCCATAGATTTTTCTGCGATGTTATGCTTTGAGATGACAGTAGGTTGGCACGTTTTCTGGGACAACTATAATGTTCTCCTGCAACTCATGGATGAAAATAATTGATCACATTTCCAGGCTTCCCATTGGCATCTGGTCATTGTGAGAACAGGATGGTGGAGCAGAGGGACCTTTGGGTCTGATCCAATAGGGCTCTTTTTATTATCTTAACTGTGAGGACTGCTGCGGTGGACTGGCTAAGAGCTATGAGCCAGGAAGTCTCTGGTTCGAATCTCGCCTTTGCCATGAACCTGATGGGTAGCTTTAGCAGGATGATCCATCTCATGCTTGGCTTCCCCATTTCCGTTTTGAGGACAGCAGTACTGAGATATAACATATGTGAGTTACTGGGAACACCATAAATTTGTTAGCATGTTTAAAGCACATAGCTTATGCCAAAGAATCCTGCAAACTGCAGTTGGCCCTTCACAGACCTACAGTTCCAAGCACCCTTAACAAACTATAGTTCCCAGGTTTCTTTGGAGGGAAATTGTGTGTGTTAAATGTGTTTCAAATATATGGTGTGGGTGAGTCCGTCTTTCAAGAACACCGTCACACACTTCCTGTACGCTTTCTTAGAACTCTGATTTTGTCACTGCTTGTTCGGTTTCACTAGAGTACTGTCTTATTGTTAGAATCATTCCTTTAAATAGTTTTCACCCCCCCAAAAAAAAAGTTATAGGAGAGGTATGAGAAACCTGGGACCCTCCAGGTGTTTTTGGACCTCAGCTTCCATTATCCCTGACTATTGGCTATGCAGGTGGGACTCTTGGGAGTTTGAGTCCAAAATTTGGAGGGCAAGGGTTCCCAGCAACAACTCTTCCTACAGCTGAGATTGGAGGAGGGATCTTAACTCCTGGTCTTCACCTGAGACCTTGAAGAATCATTTACAGCAGGCAACCATGGGCTGGAGAGATACCGTATATACTCGAGTATAAGCCGACCCGAATATAAGCCGAGGCACCCAATTTTACTACAAAAAAACCTGGGAAAGCTCCATAGGAGCCACTGCATGCCTCACTCGCGTATAAGCCGAGGGCAGCTTTTTCAGCACAAAAATGTGCTGAAAAACTAGGCTTATACTCGAGTATATACGGTAAATAGTCTGCAAATAAGGCAGCTTTCTTTGTGTTTCATGGGGGGGGGTGCATTCTTACACCCTTTAACAGGCTTACACCCTTTAAGAATCCCGGGAACTCTAGCTCTGTGTGGTGTTTCCTAACAACTCTCGGCAGCCTTAACAAACTACACTTCCCAAGGTTCTTTGGGGGAGGCCATGATGGTTAAAGTGGTGTAAGAGTGCTTTAAATGTATGGGGTTGATGTGACCTGAGACTGCTCAACCTTTTTCCTGTTCTCTCTCCCTTTCTGCTTCTTTTAAGGCCTCATATTCATGTTTGCTCAGAAGTGCATTCCCACTTCATTCAACGGGCCTTGCTCCCGAGTAAGTGTGCACAGGACTGCAGCCTTAAGCTTGCAAAGCTTCCCCATTTAGGTCATGTCTAGGGTAAATGTGGGTTGTGTCCAATGTTAGTGCAGCTCAGAAATTAACACAACTAAGATCCGTTAATTTCAGTAGGTCTACTCTAAGTAAAACTTAATTGAATACCATTCATTGCGTCTTGTTAGAGAGGCTATCCCTTGATATGAAAATGTCCTGTTTGAAAGGTCTTCTGGTCCTGTTTGAATATTTAAAAACTCTCAAGAAGGGAAGGTAGGAGGGGTGTTGAAATCACCCATCAGTAATTCACACCTGGAGAGCAAACTGAACAACCACACAGGGCACCTGCTCACAGTCTTCCTGGCTAGGATGAGATGGATTGTACAGTATTTCTATTTAAAATGAATTCAATTAGTTCCAAATCTATGCATCTATATGCATAAATTAGCATGCACACATTTTGTGCGGATGTGTTTCATCCTCTGGAAGTGCATGTGTGAAGTATTTCCCCATTTTGCGATGCACAAACGAACGCCACTTTGCCCATGACCCTCGAGTGGGAGAGCAATAAGCCAAGGGACTGGTCCGTGATTTTCTGCTCATTAGATGTAAATAGATCCGAAGGTCAAAATGGGACAATGGAATAATCGAGTCTGGCCATTTTGTCATTTACAGGCCAGACACATTCCCTCTAGTTAATATTATATCAAACCCATTAAAGACTTTATTAGTCTAAATGCATTGACATTGTTTTAATGCCACATTTGTTAAAGAGGCCTTAATTGCTGTAATAATTGAGAGAGTGACCTTGAAGAAGCTCTGGCAATGAAGGGAATGCACACAAGGCATTTTATTTTATTTTTTTGCTTTAATCTGCCTCCTGGAGCAGTAGTCCAAGGGCCGTGAGAGGGACATGAAGAGCTTTCCAGAGATAAAATTGTGTTATTACTAGCTAGTGAAAAAGAAATTCATGGGAGAAAAACAGTATTTAAAAGCAGCGCAACGCCAATACATTTTGAATTGGAAGGAGAAAAACCACATGGTGCATACACAGCCCTCCTCACACAGAGATGAAAATCAGACACGACCCACTAGAGCATTGTTGTTGCTGCTGCTGCTGTTGCTACGGTGTATTATCCGTCCTTCACCCTAAAGTCCAAGGGCAGATTACAACAATTTAAAGTGCAACGCTAAGGAAAGTTTTTAAAACTTACAATTCCCCCCCCCCAAAAAACCCCCACCACAACCCCCAAAAAGTGTGTATGCCTCTATCAAGCTGCCCCTGTTCTCCGATTCCTATTCCTGGTAACCCACTATGGCTAATGTGTCCACCCGTTTTGGCCTTTTGTGCAGTGCCTTCTTAAAATTTTGCGAGTGCTAAAGTTGTCGTTCTACACAGGGTTCCTCTCTCCCTGCCAGGTTTCCGGATGTGAAGCGTCTTGAGAGGGTGATGGATGAATCTTGTCCCTAACACACATTCTGGTAAATTGCATGTGCATGGGTGTGAGAATTCCCAGGCCAGCCCCATCATTGGGCAGTGAGGTGGACACTTCAGGTGGCACACAGACACACAAACACAGACACTTTCTGAGCACCCTCTGCTGTTCCCTTCCTCCTGAGCCTCCATCCTAGCGTCAGCATACTTTGATTTTCTTTCTGGTCTTGTAACCTCTAAGCTGCCCTGCTGTCTTCAGTGCAGTGGAGAAGACTGCCCCCAGTGCCATGGTGGAAGTGAAATTCAATTGCCGGTCTGGTCTGATTCTGTATGTTAGAATGACAGGGGTGGCAGCATGTCATCATTCCCTAAGTTGTAGAATTCCCTCCCCAGAGAGATGCATCGGGCTTCTTCACTTTCGATGAATGCTGAAGATGTACCTCTTTACCCTGGCCTTTGGCACCCGAGATGTGTTTTCAGGGCTCACCTTATTCCCTTGATTGTAATCCGTTTTCATTGTTTTGATTTTTAATTGCCATAACCCACCCTTGGACCTGCTGGTGAAAGGTGGGTAATAAATTCGACACCATCTTATCCTTCGCCTCAGGCAGGAAAATGCATTGGGCCAGCCTTGCAGTGCAAAGTACCATTTCACACGGCGGTGGCCATTGCATAGTTGGAATACTTATATTGTCACGACTATTCTTATAACTTTAATTAAGACGACAAACAGCTGCTTGGCTTGTAAATTAGGCTATTGCAGTGTTACCCAATATGGGGGTTCAGAGTAGAACCTTCAGCAGTGTGTCTTTACACACACACACACACACACAATCATGCAGAGTGCTAATTCACTCTCTATTTTAGTCCATTCCAGTTTCCTTTCATTAGGCATTTACCATTCTAATCTGGACAAGAATTCACAGGAATGCAAAGATTCATTTATTATCCAAACCAGCCTGGAAAAAAAGGGGAGAGAGAGAGAGAGAGAGAGAGAGATCAGCTAAAAAACTATTAACATTTCAGACTGAGCACAAACTGGGCAACTCTCATTGTTTCAGAAAACTGCATTCCAACTTTGATAAATTGCTGTGATTTGGGGTATCATTTTAAAAAATAAATTGCTAACAGCAATCTATTTATCATTGTTGCTACAAAATTGTTTTAAGTTTTGTTTATAGATTATTTTAAATGGCCATTTCTGCACATTTAAATGTTTTTGGGTTTTACTAATGATCCTGTCTACTGCAACCATGAAACTTATTGATGTTCATTTTAATTATCATCTATTATTATACTATAATATACTAACCAATCATTAGTGGTATTTCCACCATTGTTTGAGTTCAGTGGAAAACACATTCTTGGGAATTCCATTGGCTTAAATATCAGCCTAGGTAATAGCTTTAAGCCTTTCAGTTTGCATACTCTGGTTTGAGCAAACCAGTGCTATTTTGCTAGAAAAAGAGGTGTTGAAGCTCACTATGAATGCCTCCCTTGTTCTCTTATAATGTCAATGGAGCCCACCTTAGAGCCCACCTCAGTTTCAGCAAAATTATGGCTGAAAAAAAAGCCCTGGAGCTAACCATGGTTAAAGTTAATAATGTACTGCTCCACCATGATTAGATGAGAACAGAATATAATTTTTAATACATATATGTATGCTAGGAACAGCAAGAGAGTGATAATCCAAATGCAATAATTTTGTTTATTTATTTGAATCATTTCTATATCCCTTTACATTTCTGATAATATCCACATTTAGAGAAGCATAATTAAGAGGAAAGCAAAATATTCTCTTAAATATGATTAGGAGATGGGGAACATTCCATGTGCACTGTTAGGCGTTTCAATGAAAGAAGAGATGAGGAAAGGTATCAGGCAGAGACAGGGGGGGCGTGCGGGAATTGTACGGGAAAGATATGAAGAAAGGATAAAAATGTGCTTAAGATCAGTCACTTGTTCTATACAACTGCAATATCCTGATTTACTTGTGTTACGGAGCAGGGTGACAGTGCGTTCCTATTCAGTAAGTCCCACTAAGTTCAGTGGAGCTTACTCCCAAATAAGTGGATATAGGATTGCTCCCTGAGAAAGGTGACTCCACTTCAGGCAAGAGTTCTAACAATGTATCGGTCCGAATTTAGGGCATAACTCGTTAGGGATTTCTCCTGGGCAAGCCGCATTGACACCAATGAGAATTGCTCGTTCATTTTAGCCGGGCTTGTGCAAAGGAACATCTTCAGTGGGTTGTGCCTGCCATTCTCCTTAGCACCCCTGTTTTAAAGTGTCCACTGGTCCAAAGTATTATTTAAAGCTATTGAAGCTGAGATGTTTCAAATTACTATAAAAAGGGGAAAGAAAAATAAAATTCTGAAAACCATTTTCTTACTGTACATACAAGCCTCCTTCTCCTGTATATTCTGAAGATATAACCTTATATTTGGTAAGTGTTTCTTGTGCTATTTTATCACGTGATCTGTTTATAAAAATATATATTAAAAAATTTAAAAATACAGAATATCTGATTTACTTTTTACACCCACGTCATTGTATGGTAATGTATATAAAAATATAATTCAAGATCTAACAGCACAGGGCTGAATCAGAGAGTTGGCCTTGTAAGACACCTGTGTCCACATCATACATTTGAAGAGCATTACTTACTTCTAAAGAATCCCGGGAACTGTAGTTTAGCCCCCCACAGAGGTAAATTCCCAGCACCTTCAACAAACCACAGTTCCCAGGATTATTTGGAAAAGTAATGTGCTTTAAATATTTGATGTGTATGCAGCCCTCGTCCAACCCACTGCTCAATGTACAGCATCCCCAGCAGAATAGGGTTACATCACACATTGCACAAAACATTTATATAAAAGGGGGAAAGGAGGACTTTCTGTGCTAGAAAGAACGTGCAACTTCATTTCCCCCCCTTTCTATTAAAATATTTTATTAACATATAGAACACATACATTGACATTTACACAGTACATATACACAACACAATACCTTATTTTCATAACATAAAGCATATCTACATTACTCTATATTATACCTACCTATACTATACATAGGATGAGCTCCCATTGCTCGGTCCCTGCTCCTGCCAACCTAGCAGTTCGAAAGCACGTCAAAATGCAAGTAGATAAATAGGTACCACTCCGGCGGGAAGGTAAACGGCGTTTCCGTGCGCTGCTCTGGTTCGCCAGAAGCGGCTTAGTCATGCTGGCCACATGACCTGGAAGCTGTACACCGGCTCTCGGCCAATAAAGCGAGATGAGCGGCGCAACCCCAGAGTCGTCCGCAACTGGACCTAACGGTCAGGGGCACCTTTACCTTTTATACTATACATACCAACACACCTACCCCACACGAACACCCACAAAGTGACTTGACTTCCAGCCGTTCTTGTAATGCTACTTTATTTTTCCAATTGGCTAAAACACATTTCGTTATTTCTTTAATCTCTTCTTCTATCTTAACTTTACTCTCCTTTAACTATAATCATTTTCTGGATTCACTCAATATCTGTCAAAAGTTCTACTTTTTCCACATAGCCTTTGATGTATTCCTTAAAGATAGCCCACTCCTTATTCACTTTTTGTACCATATCTCCTCTTATCCTCCCTGTTAATTCGGCAATGTATTCCATCATTTTAGATAGCCAGTCTGTTTTAGTTGGGATGCTGCTGCTTTTCCAATTATTGGCAATTAATAACCTTGCCGCCGTAGTCGCATACATAAATATTGGTCTGACTGTCCCCCCCCCCCCCTGACGTGATATCTAGGAGAAAGGATTCTGGGTTTTGTTTTTCCCCTCAAATGAAAATCTAAACATCTTTTTCAACTCGTTAAGTATTTTCCCAGAATCCCACTATCTCTTTGCAATCCCACCACATGTGTAGAAAGGTTCCTGCCCCATTGTTGCATCTCCAACAAAGATCACTACAGTTTTTATACATATTTGCCAGTCTAACGTGCAACTTCCAAATGAATGTCCATGCAGTGGGAAACACACATCTGTGAGCATCACATGTGATGATACACACATGGTTTCATGGATGTATCCAGGATTTTTGTTGAGGGGGGACAGGCCTTTTGATGGGGGGGGGCAGAACCTCAGTTTTCTATGTACTTTTATTTTTATTGATTTGAGGGGGCAGCTGCCCCTCCCTGCCTACGTCCATGCATGGTTTGCATATTATTGCCTACACAAAAATGTGTACTGTAGGACTCTCACAATGACAGCTGTTCCCAGTCTGCATAAGGGGACACACTAATGCAAGGGGCTAAAGGGTTCCTTGAAAAATTAAGCCACTATCTTGGACGCAGCATTTCCCCCATATGTCCCCCTGGAGTGTTGAAGCCCTGTGAACATAGGAAGCCAAGTCAGACTACTGGTCCATCTAACTCAGTACTGACTACACTGACTGTCAGCAGTTCTCCAGTTTCAGAACTGTGCGACTCCCAGTCCTACACCTAGATTCCAGTGCATACAAAGCTCAGGCTTTTCTCCTCCGTGCAGCGTTGATCTCCCACTCCGTCAAAATATGGGCAACATGATCTCAGAGGAGAAAAGGAGAACCAAAGACTCCTTGATACAGGTGGAGCAACAGCGGACAGAGATGGCAGGGGGAAGTGTCCCAAAGCATGACCATTGCCCAGAGGCAGAATGTAAGAGGTACCTTACATTTTTCCATCAGGCTCTCATCCAGTGTGGTGGCAACCATTACCAAGGAAACCCAGTTTTAATCTGGAGCGGGGATTGCATCCAGGTACCAAAAATGTGGGAACTGTAAAACCAGTGATACAGGGGACAGTTAGATTTCATACTCTGGATGGGGTGGTTCTGTTTCAATGCCTGCTTGTTTTTAAAAGAAAACCTCCCTCCAAAAAGGAAGGCAGTATGTCAGGGAGAACGAGTCTAACCCAGCCCACTCCCTGCTGTGCTAGTTTTCTACCTGCAGGATAAATAAAATGAAATACACAGGAGCATTGAAAAACGTGATTCCCCCACCCCACCCACACGTCCACGATCCTGCGGGAAAACGCAGCCGGGGGCGACGGGGAAGCCTCCCGCCCAACGCCCCAAAGGCTCGCCGGCAAAGGGCCGAGAGGGCGGCGCGGCGAGGGTGGGGGGCCGGCAGGCAAGCAAGGGCGGAGCGGCCTGGCCGGTGGCGGAAGGGGCCGGGCGAGGCGGGCCGGGTTTCCGCGGCGGAAGGAGAGGCGGCTGTCTTGAGCGACGGAGGGCCCGGCAGGAGTGGCCGCGGTAGCAGCGATCGGTGAAGCCGTTGGCCTGGCGGCCTCGGCCCGCTGCCAGGTGAGCTGCCGCCCGTTTGCTTTTGCCTTTTTACCTTAGCGCCTCATCCGGCGCTCGCTCGTGGAAGGCTGAGGGAAGCCAGGCCAGGCTGGGTAGGCCTCGCGCGGGAATAAAACTGCTGCGTATCTTTATATGCTGTGCATCTTTTTGAGCTCCCGATACATGTAAGGGTGAGGAAATGCTGGATTGAATACAGTACATTGCATGGCGGGGTTTGTTTGTTTGTTTTGTTTGTTTGTTTGTTTTAAATTAACCAAAGCTCAGTTTTAAAGCAAACTTGTGGTGTTAGCTTTTTTATTTTTTGGTAATCGTTCTTGCTTTCATTTGCAGTACGCAAAAAACCAATGGTCACAACGATATAGGGAAAAGGGAGGGGGGGAGAAAAAGAAGGGAGGATATGAGGAGAGAGGAGGGTAGGATTACAACAAAATAGCATTGTAATTCGAGACTATTGTTCTTCATAAGCGTGTTATCCAATAATAGTTTTTCCCCCAAAGGAAACCGTGAGAAGAGGGCGGCTGCTGGTCATGTTGCTTTAATTTGATGTGTTCAATAAACGGATGCCAGACTTCAGAAAAAGTTGTGCTTTGTTTTTTGATAGCGTGGCATTCAGGTATAATTTGACAACAAATAAATAAAATATGAAAGATATTAAAACATTTGCCTTTAGTGGTGTGTCAGATTCTTTTATGCAGGTTCTTCTCAGAAGCAAATGGCAACTTCTACAATAGTGGGTACTGGTCTTGTTTCAGTGTCCAATGCTTTGAGAGAGATGTTTATTGCTTAACTAATTCTCTCTCTCCCTCTGTGTGTGTGTGTGTGTGTGTCTGTGTCTGCATCCTGAACAATTCTGTCTTGTATTTCAGAACTTTGCTGAATTTCTTCGGCCAGAAGCTATCCTGCAAGTGAAAAGTTTCTGTCAAGAGGAATGTAGGAAAAGAAGTGCTTGATGGTTTACAAAGAAATTTCCACACAAGGTAGACCTAAAGCCAAGTAAGCTTTCAATGCAAATTAGAAGAGCTTGCAACTAACTCTGGAGCTGTAAGCATTGGCTTTATGTGATCACTTCATGACATTTCCTTGTGTTAAGATGCTGCCCATTTCTGGGTAGGACCTTATTTCAAGTGCTGAATGTTCCTCTTTTTAAAATGAAGTTTTAGTGATAAGGAGCTTGCAAGTTTGAGTTTAATTTTGTGAAGTTGTCCATCAAGATATAACTGTAGACGCTCCTGCTCTGTGGTCATTGGGAGATCCCTTGGAACCACAGGGAGCCCCTCAGAAGGCAGCCATGGAGAAAATGGCTAGGGTGACCACTGCCCTTGGTGGCAATACCATCACTGGACGGACCATGTTCTGCCACCTGGATGCCCCTGCCAATGCCATTAGTGTATGCCGTGATGCTGCCCAGGTAGTGGTAGCTGGGCGTAACATCTTTAAGATCTACTCTATAGAAGAAGACCAATTTGTGGAGAAGCTGAACTTGCGTGTTGGCCGCAAGCCATCCCTGAACTTCAGCTGTGCCGACGTGGTGTGGCACCAGATGGATGAGAACTTGTTGGCCACAGCAGCCACCAATGGCGTCGTCGTAACCTGGAACCTTGGCAAGCCATCCCGTAACAAGCAGGACCAGCTCTTCACCGAGCACAAACGAACAGTTAACAAGGTGTGCTTCCACCCCACGGAGGTGTACATGCTTCTCAGTGGCTCCCAGGATGGCTACATGAAATGCTTTGACCTGCGCAAGAAAGATTCTGTTAGCACATTCTCAGGTAAGGAGTCATTTCTGAATTTGCCATGCCTGACTCTTAACACTCTCAGCAATGGTCAAGAGTACCTTTTGCTAGTTACACCTAGTCAAAAGGCAGTGCTATGAGTTTGTTGGGGCTGGGCCAAAAGCAAGGTGTGACCAAATTAGTGGGAGAGAATCTGATTTGGCCCTTGAGCCTGAAATCTGTTGTGCTAGAGTGTGATTACAAATGGTGAGTGTCATCTAGAGATGAGCTGCCAGATATGAAGCTTGCCAAATATGCTGTCTGTTGCATTATCTTTCAGGTCAATCAGAAAGTGTGCGTGACGTCCAGTTTAGTATACGTGATTACTTTACCTTTGCTGCAACCTTTGAGAATGGAAATGTTCAGCTGTGGGACATCCGCCGGCCTGACCGCTACGAGAGGATGTTCACAGCCCATAATGGGCCCGTATTCTGTTGCGATTGGCACCCGGAAGACAGGTGTGGACAGCAGGGGCTAGAATTCTGCACTAAAATTTTGTTCTTTGTCTTCAAGCATATCCTCATCTGACTTTATTCATGTGTACACCCCATTTTTTTCCTTTAGCACCATCTCACATTGTGTACTAGGATTCTCTGTTCTGTAGCTCATCTTCTTTCTTTCTGTTCCCTGCCCATGGAACATTCTTCCTTCTTAAATATGCAGTTTTCCCTTCCTATTTTTAAACATTATTTTAGATAGCCATGGAGAACTTACTGTTCTTAAGATTGCCTTCCTCACGTTAAAATCTTCTGCGCAGTGCTTTGTTTTTAAGCATTATATTATAGAAATGCATCTTAGAAAACTCAAAGCTCTTCCTCCAAGAGCGTGTTTTTGTTAGTATGCTGTATAAATTATTTTCCTAAATTTGAAATTCTAGGCTAAGAACTGCAGCACTGGTTCCTAACTTGTGGCCCTCCAGATGTTGATGACGTCTAGCTCCAGTCATTCCTGACTAGGGGCCATGCTGGCTAAGGTTTATGGGAGTTGTAGCCCAACAGCATCTTGAGATGTATGAGGGTTTTGTCATGCAGATAAGAAGACACAAAGGTGTGTGAGAGCAAGGATCGGAATGTGTGCTCACCCCACCTGTCACTGTCACTGATGACTTCACTATAAGCCCTCAGGAGTAGAGACATGGAGGCTCCAATTCCCATCAGCTCCAGCCAGCATGGCTGCTGGTCAGGCATGATGGGAGTTGTAGTTGAACACATTTGGAGGGCCACAGGTTAGCCCCTCATGCTTTAGCAGATTGTGAGTTGGTAGCTGTGTATAAGGTCAGTGTAGATCATGTATAAGGAAAGTGGTGGTTGCTGAACTGTTTACTGGCCACTTAAGCTTCTCTTCTCTTCATCTAGGGGCTGGTTGGCCACAGGGGGCCGAGATAAGATGGTAAAGGTCTGGGACATGAACACCAACCGGGCCAAAGAGATATACTGTGTGCAGACAATAGCCTCTGTGGCAAGGGTCAAGTGGCGGCCTGAATGCAAACACCACATTGCCACATGCTCCATGATGGTGGACCACAACATCTATGTGTGGGATGTACGTCGGCCTTTCATCCCCTCTGCCATGTTTGAGGAACACAAAGATGTCACCACAGGGATTGTGTGGCGTCATCTCCACGATCCTTACTTCCTCCTGTCTGGCTCGAAGGACAGCACTCTTTACCAGCATATCTTCAAGGATGCCATCCAGCCTATTGACCGGGCTAACCCTGAGGGGCTTTGCTACAGCCTCTTTGGGGACCTGGCATTTGCTGCCAAGGAGAGCCTCATCTCCTCTGATTCGAACCGTAAGCGTGATCGGCGCCATCCTATCTTCTTCAAGCGCAAGCTAGATCCCACAGAACAGTTTGAGTTCATCTCCTCTTCCAGTGCCCTAAGTGTATTTGAAGCGGACACAGAGTGCGATGCTGGTAGCATGGACTGGTTTGTGCGGACCGCCAAGCAGTATGTGCTGACAGGGAGACCTCTGGCAGAGCTGTGTGACCATAATGCCAAAGTAGCCAAAGAGCTCAAGCGCAACCAAGTAAGGGCTCCCTTTGTGCAGGAGTTATTCGCTTATACTTTGGTGGATTTGGGGAGGGGGCTACAACACATCCTAATCCCAATGGGCACCCAGGGAGGAGATGCCATGGTTGACTGTATTGGAATCCAAACCTGCAGCATGTATGTTCAACTCAGGATACCAGAAGTCACTTTGCTGAAGTTGGCGGCTTGTGATGAAGCCAGAACAAGGGCCTGAATTAGAGCCTTAAGTCAAGTGCAGGGAAACTGGCTTTTTCTGATGTTGGACTCCCAGTTCCCATCAACCTCAACCAGTGTGGCCAGTGGCTGGGGATAATGGGAGTTACTGTCCAGTAACACATGGGGCTCTATTCAAGTAACTTTTACTTAGAGCAGGTCCATTGAAATGAATAGTCAAGACTAATTTTAATTCCAGTGAGTCTGCCTTGAGTGGAATTGATGGAGGGCCGTAAGTTTCCCATTCCTGCCTTAAGTGGCACAAGCAGAATGTGTAGTGAGCAGAAGTCCATACTTGTAGTATTTTATAAGAGACCTTACCAGTCCAGAGATATTACACTTCCTACCATTTGTAGAGGCTGATGTTGCATGTGTTATTCCTCTGCTGTGAACTAAGTCTCAGTCCTGAAATTCCTGAGAGAGCTAGGAGTTTCCTGGCATGTGAAGAGAAGTCCAGGGCTGTGTTCGGCCCCTCTCCCATAAGACATTGCCTGAAATTGTTTTGGTGGTGTGTGGTGGCCTCTAGCCCAATACCTCACTCTTTGTGTCTCATTTGCCTCTATTCCTTTTCCTTAGCTGAAAAACGTGGCTGTTGATAGTTTAACTCTGTTCTTTTCTCTTATTTGTCAGGTTGCTCAGACATGGACCATGCTCCGAATTATTTACTCTAGCCCTAGCACTGTGCCCTCTTCAAACCTTAATCACAGCATTGGGAAGAGTAGTTCCAACCTTCCACTCATGAACAGGTAAAAAAGGCTTCAGCATCCTTGATCTTGGTTGTGAGATGGGAGGTATAACTCTGGCAAATGCAGGTGGGCTGGTTGCATGAGAGGTCTCAGTTACACATTACCAGCACCATTTGCATTAGGCAGAGTGTTCATCTGGATAAAAGTGAGAAGACTTGCATTTCCACCCTTAAGCCCTTGGAAATAGGGCATGCTACAGAGCAGAAAAAAATCACCTTGCTGTTAAGTTCAGAAGTGCTACTGGTCTCTCAGTAGGTTCTCATGTGAGCAGTGAGAAAAATTGAACTCAAATTCTTTATGATACAATATTTGTGTGGTTGCTTGGTTACCAGAAATTGCAACCAGTGGGGGACTTGGGTGAGGGTATGTAGGAGGGAAGCTGGAAGCATCCGGTTTTACCTGGGTCTAACACAGATTTGTGTTTCCCTCCCAGCTTTAACTTGAAAGATATTCCTTCTGGGATAGGCAGTGAGTCAAGGATGGAGAGGAGCAAAGGAGAGAACCGACCTGAAAACATCCTCATGGATTCTTCCTCCACACTGATCAATAACGATGGTGAGAATGGTGACTGAGGAGGAACACATACCTCTTCCCCCAACCCTGCATAGAAACCTAAGAACCGTTTCTCACTTCCTTCTCTGCTTCCCTCTTTTTTTTTTTACTCTTGGATGTCTAGAGAATGAAGAGACTGAAGGCAGTGATGTCCCTGCAGATTATCTCCTTGGGGATGTGGAAGGAGATGAAGATGACCTGTATATGATAGACCATGAGAATCCTCACAGTGAGTGTATATACTCTTGAGAACTGTTGGTCCTTCCTGTTTCCCCTTTCTGTGTTGCGTGGAATTGTTTATCTTTCCCCGTCTGCCCTCCCTCTCATGGGTTCATGTTTTCTTAACAGCTGAGGAGCAAGAGTACATCCTTCCCCAGGAGGCCTTTCCTTTGCGTCATGAGATTGTGGACAATCCCTCTGCACTGGATCACTTACAAGACAAAGCAGACTCCCCACATGTCAGTGGCAATGAGGCAGAGACTGTGTCACTGACACCTGTGGAATCGTTCTCCCTAATCTCCATCTCTCACTCCCTGTATGACAACCGTCTGCCTGCTGACTTCTTCAGCCCCATCGTCCGTGACATGTTGCTCTTCTATGCTGAGCAGGGGGATGTGCAGATGGCGGTGTCTGTACTTATCGTGTTGGGGGATCGTATCCGGAAGGAGATTGATGACCAGGCACAGGTACCTCCCTGTTCTATATTTTAGGATTAGGATTGGGAGTCATAATTACCAGATACCTGCTGAAAGCTGCACACTCAATAAGGAGCTCATCCCAATCCACAAAAACTCCTATCCTGCTTCGCCTCCTCCTAACTGTTGCTGCCTATTTACCTGCCCTCCCCAAGTGAGCAAGCAGCAAGAGATACAAGGAGAAGGAGTAGTAAGCTCTGCACAACTTATCCTCTGTCTCTATCAGAGCTGGTGCTGATCAGGCACAGAAGGAGAGGCATGTGGAATGGCAGTGGCAACACCATGAGGAGGTCTGGGTCTGGTGAATGCCTGGATGGGAGTCTGCCCAGGATCCATTTATACGCCACCTTGAATTCCATGTTTACTGAAAGGCAGCAAGGGTGTGAAATAAAATAGCTGCTCTTCATATTAATGCTTGTGGTAGTATATTAAGTGGAGTTGGTCTAGATTGTCTGGCTATCAAAACACACCTGCCAGTTATTTCCAATTTGACGGGCCAGGGTCAACTTAAAAATGGATATTTTTAAGCAGAAGAGGAACATGGAAAGAATAGGAACATTCTATTTCACCTGCATTAGAAGTTGTTCATAGACTTGAGTGCATCATTAAAAAAAAAAAGATGAAAAGGCAGTATATGAGTATTTCAATAAAATATAGGGTTTGAGTCGCAAGAGAGAGGTTGAAAGAGATCTCTGGAGACGGATACTGTAAGTGACTTGTGTGCAATGCCTTAAAACCCCACAGGAACACTGGTACACTTCGTACATTGACTTGCTGCAGCGCTTCCAGCTGTGGAACATCTCCAATGAGGTGATCAAACTGAGCACGTGCAGAGCCATCAACTGCCTCAACCAGGCCTCCACCACACTGCACATCAACTGCAGCAATTGCAAAAGACCCATGAGCAACAAAGGCTGGATTTGTGACAGGTGAGAGGCCTGTGCAGAGACACACTGTGTGCATGTATGCACATATAGAGGTTTTAGTTTTGTGACATACTGAGAATAATTATGTGATGATGCCTTATTCCAAGACTGGGGATTGAACCTGGGATCTCCTGCACCCAAAGCATCTTAAATTACCGTCCCTCTTTTAAGTAACACTTCGCATACATACTTCCTGATAAATAAAACTGGAAGTGATTTTGTTTTCCAGGAGCTAACAATCATTTTACCATCCCACCCACACTCGGGATTACATGAAGGCTTTTGAAGCTAGGTGTGCCTTACTCTTTTATAGGAGATCATATGATGTGACCTATGATAGTGGACTGATTCTTGAAGGATGTCCAAAGAAGGCTGTAAAAAACACCAGAATGGCCAGTTCTGGTGCTTTATTTTTAAAAAGTGTAAATTTACAACACAGTGTGCAGAGCCTCACTGCCTTTACAGATGTGGAATGGACACCACAACAGTGAGAGGTTGTCATGACTTGTCAACGCACAAGCAAATGAGTATATACATCCTTTATGCACAAAGCAGCATACGTCAATTTACCCAGAACCTCCCATCACACCTGGCTGGTGAGGCCATAGGTAGCAGTTATCCAAGGCTTACAGATAAGTAGCTCCCCTCTCTGGGCAGAGAGCCCAGCATTCCAGGGCCCACAGATAAGCATAGCATTAAAGCAAGCCAATTTGTATATATCAAAGCAAGTGAATATAAACATACATCAGCTCATTCTTGCAACAACTACCAATTAATTGTAGTGTTGACTACCAAGATGGTGTTTGCAGAGCTTCTGGAACATCTCGCCTTTGGTTCAACACAGTGGTGTAGCAAAAGTGTTTTTAAAAATTGCTGGAAAACAAAATCACTTCACAACTGCTTACATCCTTTTTCAAGCAGTTTAAGAAGTATAGTGGAATACAGAAATTTAGAACAGATCTCATCAATTTGTGGGACGTCAAGCCAACAGAGACATCCCAGGCACCTGATTACAATGCTGTCATAAGAAGGCAGCAAAACAGAAGTTTTTGAGATCCGGATCGGCTCCTATCCATTCATGACTGATGTGCTGGTTCAGTGGGTCACAAGTTGTGTATATGTGGTCTACAATGGATCTTTCTTATCTATACCTCTTGAGAACTTTATGCATCCCAATAATTCACCTCCCAGTAGTAGGGGGGAAATGAATTGGTGTATAATTTCAGGTGGGCCACGCTCCTACCAGCTGCAGAGACTACAACTGCTTATCACATTCTATTTATTTTTTGTATTTCTTACAATTATATCCTACCTTTCCTCTAAGGAGCTTAGGCTGGCCTGCATGTTTCTCTCTCTCACACATGACCATGCACCATTTTATTCACGCAACCCTCTGAAGTAGGTTAGGATGAGTGAGCGTGATTGACTGAAGCTTCATGGCTGAGTGAGGGACTTGAACCTGGGTCTCCCTACTCCTTGTCCATCAGTAATCACGTTAGCTCTCATTGGGACTCTTACGTTCCAGGATCTGTGTTGCATTTGACTGCTAAGATAAGCCATTATCTTCTGGTTGATTCATTCTGTGGTCTCGTTTCAGATGTCGGCAGTGTGCCAGCATGTGCGCTGTGTGCCACCATGTGGTGAAGGGTCTGTTCGTGTGGTGCCAGGGCTGCAGTCATGGTGGCCACCTGCAGCACATCATGAAATGGCTGGAGACCAGTTCCCATTGCCCTGCAGGCTGTGGTCACCTCTGCGAATACACCTGAACCTAATGGGAGTCTTTGTCCGCTGGAAAGCAAAACCTTGACGCACTGGCTGCTTAGAACTGGCACTGAGCTCTGTTTGTGGGAGGCATTAGAGGCATAGTTGCACAAGAGAACTTAGTGAGTAGGATACTGTGAAGGGAAGGTGACCTTCATTACTTCACAAAAAGCAGTGAAACTTTAAACGCTCAGGCGATTCTTCTTGAAAGCTTCTGGTCACTTAACATCCTCCCCCTTTTTTACTGCTGCATAATTATTATTATTTTTTGTTATCACGATTCTGCACAAACCTACTTCTTAATGAGCCAAGATGGCACCATGAGACACTTTTGAGTTTCATTCCACTTTTTATACTGAATTAAAAGAACACAGTGAACTTTACTGCTTGCTGCTTTCTATAGAGTTCCCGAATCCTTTTGCATAAATGCTCCTAAAATTAGTGAGCTATGGCACAGCATCTGAATTCCTTCCTCAAAGAGGAAATCTCTTTCCAGAATATGTATTCAGCTGTGTAATTTTAAGCAAGATAAGCAACATAAACCACTGGCCAGCAAAGGAATACCATATTTGTTACCATTTTTAGAACTTTGTGGTAAATTGCAGACTGATAAAATGCTTTACAAGAACTGGAGTTCTCTAAAGATCATCTTAATGAGCTTCTCCAAATCAAGGAACAAATGGTTATGACTATTACTTAGAAGTAAGTCCCATGATGTTCAGTGGAGTTTACGCCCGGTGCATTAGTTTGCCATATTGGTCTTCCTAGCAGCAATAACAAGACAAAAAGTACAGCTGTATCTTCTGTGGTGGGAGCACCTAATGATGTCAGTGCCTAGTCTCTTGAGGTGATAGGCGATCCAACAGGATCTTGGTCCTAAACTGTGAAGGGCTTTAAAGGTCAATACCAGCTTATAAATTAACATAAGGCAAATTAGAACTACTGCAGATAATATCTAACAAGTTCCAAGTCAAACCATATTGTTGGTTTCCCCCTGGTCTTTGGTACTGCTATTCTTTCCATTTAATCTGAAACATCAGCCTTCCATGCTACAGCATAGCATAGTTGGTCAAGTTCAGTTTATTGATCCAAATGATCCCTAAATCTTGGTACTGCTTGCCTGGCCAGTTATTCCTACCTTATGCCCATGCTGTTGCTCTAAGCTTTATATCTCAAACCATGCCCTTAGGAGATGTAAAAATAATCATCTGTTGGCAAGTTGAAAAATTAAATATGGATTAGGTCAGAAGCAGCCAGCATTCATATCATCTGCAAAAGAACTGTTTCAATGCTTAATATAATGTGCTGCCATTTTATTTAAATGGTTTTTAATATCTCAGGATATAAATTAGGACAATCATGAACAGATTATATTCTGTTTCACCCTCAGTTTGAGATGTTTAAATCGTGGCCCACTGTGAGTCAAAAGCTGTCTACGCATCAATTACATTTATTTTAAATTGTGTGGGAAAGGGTATCCAAACCTCAGATGCTGCGGTCGACTGTGAGGAGGACCACTTTGCTTCAGAGGGCAGCCAAGATTCTAGAACCTGGTCATGTCAAGGGTCTCATTATGGGAGGGATTCTGGAACCTCTGAACCAATCACACCCTTTTTCCAAGAGGAGGGTTAAGTGGAAGGCCTGGCAGCTCTTTGTACTGCCTCCCCCCACCTTGAAAAAATGGATGATGCCTCTGCTTCGGCGGGGTACTCCCACCGCCACATGGAGAGGAAGATGAGTGCGATGGCTTGTACAGTCTTCAACGAACTCCGACTGGAAGGGAAGCTCTGTGACGTGATCATCAAGGTCAACGGGTGCGAGTTCAATGCCCACAAGAACATCCTCTGTAGCTGCAGCTCCTATTTTAGGTCAGTGCTTCTAACAGGCAAGAGTTGGTTTCTCTGGCAAAATTCCCAGGAATATGTCTTGATTTAAGGGCTCATTTTATTCAGTAATAGATGCTTGAGTTCCTGCTGTCTTCAAAGATGTGGTTGGCTGCTGGTTCACCCTCTCTGTCCTTGATTCCAGTTGTGTGGAAGTCATAACCACTAATTAGTAGGTTGACAGGCAGTTGAAATTTATTAGTTGTTCACCTGTCTTTTAACTGATCAATTAAACTCAAATAAGTGATCATATTGCCAAAACCACTGAATAGGTTCCCGTTTAAATGATAAATTTAGTAAAACAAAAACTACCAGAATAGTTGAAAACCATATTGTAATGTAACTTTCATTCTCTGTTACAGCAACATTTAATCAAATTGTCTTAAAAGGTAAATGAGTATGTTTTTAACTCACAAGTCCACCAATTAATAGTTTCAGGTTGTGTATTCAAGTCAAGGGGATGCCAAATGGCATCCAAAAGCATAATTCAGAAGCAGAGTTAATGAAATACCGCAGGATAGGAATAAAGTAGAAAAGACAGGAGGGGTTGAGATTGCCTAGGTTTCTAATTTGTTTGAACAGTGGATTCCATAGCAAGGATTTGCTTGAATAAATGAGACCCTACCATCCTTGGCTTTTCATGCCCATCTAGGATAAAATACAGAGCCCACACTTCTTCTGAGTCATTACTGACTTGTAGTATTGGGAGACTCATGGTGCTATTTGAGAAAACAGGGTTTTTGTTTAATATCTAGTTGGCTCTGTTGAGTAACGGTTTCTGACATTTTGCTGATGCAGTCAAGTGACTGTACTTCTTGCCTTAGGAGCAAAATCTTGTCGCATTATCAGCCCAGTAGCTACTGAGGACCCAACTCTTCTAGCCCAAGGAAGTTATCAAGTGTCAGCTGGAATATGTTTCAGTTGAGTTACGTAGAGTACTGAAATAACAAGCTGCCAATGCACCATCATTGTCAACAATAGCTTACACTGGCAACCAAGTCCACAGGTTGAAGCCATGACGTGCCTCTTGATGTGAATTCCATCTGTTGCAACTTTTATTGCACCCCAGACCTGATGTTAGACAATCTGGTCTGAATATTTATTTTTTGTTTAGTTTTTATTTATTTTTTGGCAGTCTGGCCTAAAGATGGGTGTGGTTACAGTATCAGCATTGTAGACAGGTGCTGCCTGTTCATAGGAACTAGTGCAGGGTTGCTCAATCTTGCATTGAATTCCTAGTCAGGCAGGTGTGCCCTAAATACTAAAACAGATCTCCTCAACTTTCTAAGCATCTGGGTAGGCATGTCTAAACAAGAATGTTTTTAGCAGGTGCCAAAACAAGTACCGTGAAGGCATCTCCTTGATCTCAATAGCCAGGGAGTTCCAAAGTGGAGGTGCTGCCACACTAAACAATTGAGTTCTTACAAATGCTGAATGGGTATTACGTGGCACCTGTAGTAGTGCCAATTCCTGTTCAACTTTTAGAAGCAATATGAGGCTTGCAGCTGTCATGAGCACCAAAAAGTTGTGGGGATTGTTATAGAGGTTCAGCGGGTTAGCTGGAGGATCTCAGTGGACCCAACACCATCCCCTTGAGGAACAGGACCCCAAGATACAACAAAGACCAATGAGAAATAGTTGTGTTCTTTTTCAGAGCTCTGTTTACCAGTAGCTGGAACAACTCAGAGAAGAGAGTATATAATATTCCTGGCATAACCCCAGATATGATGAAACTCATTATCGAATACGCCTACACAAGGACAGTGCCCATCACCGTGGACAATGTGGAGAGGCTTCTTGTGGCTGCTGACCAATTTAACGTGATGGGCATCGTCAGGGCTTGTTCTGACTTCATGAAATGCCAGCTGTGCCTGGAGAATTGTATTGGTATCTGCAAATTCACAGAGTACTACTTCTGTCCGGAGCTGCGGCAGGCGGCCTATATGTTCATCTTGCACAATTTTGAGGAGATGGTAAAAGCGTCTACTGAATTCCTGGAGCTCTCGGTCAATGAGTTTAAAGACATCATTGAAAAGGACGAACTCAATGTGAAACAGGAAGACGCCGTCTTTGAGGCCATCCTCAAGTGGATTGCCCACGATCCCACAAACCGAAAGCAGCACATGGCAGTCCTGCTCCCTAAGGTTAGCCCTTTTAAATATCTTGGGGGTCCATCCATCCCCTGTCCTTCAGGTATCTAGGACCAGATTTAACTAAATACTTGTGCTAGCAGGAGCCAGTGCAAGGACTCCCATTAGCGCTACAGGGCTTTCCCCCTCTTCTCCCGACTGTGCCTCCCTTCATAAGCTCTGGGGGTGGTTTGGGAGAACCCCCAAAACGGCACACAGGGAGGAGAGGGGGAATCGTTCCATCTGGCAAGCAGAACTGTGTGAGCTGACGGAACGATTGTAATAGTGTGGTGTTGAATCCCACTCCTTGTGTCTCCAGATCTACAATGCTGGCTAACTTCCTAACCGGCTTCATATAATGGCTGTGCAAGAGACAGTATGCCTCCTGAATGCCAATTGCTGGGAATCACAAGTGGGGAGAGCTGTTGCACTCGGGCTCTGCTTACAAGCTTCCCATGGTCATCTGGTTGGCCACTTTAAGAGCAGGATGCTGGATTAGATGGGCCATAGGCCTGCTCTAGGAGGCTCTTGAGCTGTTACGTATGTCGCCCTGTGTGTCATTCATGTATTTATTATTGAAAGGGTGCTGTTGCTACCAGTCACTGGGAATCACAAGTGGGGAGAGTGCTGTTGCACTCAGGCCCTGCTTGTGGGCTTCCCGTTGGGGCAGCTGGCTGACCACAAGGATACAAGCATCATCATTTGGGGGAGAGCTGTAGCTCAGTGGGAGGGCACCTGCATCACATGCACAACACCCCACTTCTCAAAGCAGTTCATGCAAAAATCTAAATCTAAACACAGTAAGTAGTACAATAACAATATACAATAAGCCACATAGTATCACTGAAACATAACATTGCAAAACTAATAATTGGTAATTAATGCAGCTGGTGGAATCTTCTGTTGGTGATCCAGTGAATCCTTGGCAGCCAGAGTTTCAACCGTCCTGGAGATGCTGCTGAGTCTCAAAACATCAGATGGACAAACACCAAACAGTTGCTGTCCTAATGCCTGTGCTGCAATAAAATAATTTTTTTACATTGGTAGAAGGAGGATTGCTCAAGATCCTCCAGTGGCAGCAGTTAATCACAGTAAAAAGAAAGGGTTCATAACTGGTCTCCTAATTGATTAGGATGTTATGAATCATAGCATCAGCTCTGCATGACATAGTTTTTCTTCATGTCATGGAGACCTTCCCCGTGATCTCACTGCTAGACAGTTAAGTGCGGCTTTAGTTATACTCCTCCACATTTCTGAGAGGATACCACTTCATAATAAGACTCCTGTAACACAGTGGCCAAGGTTTACAGGCTGAGTGATGGTGGGGAAACAGACCTGTCTCATGAACTTGAGAATAACGAGGCAGGAATGTGCCTCATTCCTATTAGGCTTCTTGTTTAGCACCAGTCCTTTTCACTCCCCTCTCTGTAGGTACGCCTGGCCTTGATGCATGCTGAATATTTTATGAACAATGTCAAAATGCATGACTACGTGAAGGATAGCGAGGAGTGCAAGCCCATTGTTATCGACGCCCTGAAAGCCATGTACGATCTCAACATGAACGGACCATCTAGCTCCGACTTCACCAACCCGCTGACGAGACCCCGTCTGCCGTACGCCATTTTGTTTGCCATTGGCGGCTGGAGCGGTGGGAGCCCAACCAATGCCATCGAAACATATGACGCCCGTGCAGACCGCTGGGTGAACGTCACGTGCCAGCAGGAGAGCCCCCGGGCATACCATGGTGCCGCCTACTTGAAGGGCTATGTCTACATCATTGGGGGTTTTGACAGTGTGGACTACTTCAACAGCGTCAAGCGATTTGAGCCCGTCAAGAAGACGTGGCACCAGGTTGCACCCATGCACTCACGACGCTGTTACGTTAGTGTCACCGTCCTTGATAACTTCATCTATGCCATGGGTGGCTTTGACGGCTATGTGCGTCTCAACACAGCTGAGAGGTATGAGCCCGAGACCAACCAGTGGACCTTGATAGCCCCCATGCATGAGCAGAGGAGTGATGCAAGTGCTACAACCCTGTATGGAAAGGTAATGAGAATGGAAGTAGGCCAATGTTTATAAAAGGTAACCAGCTGCTAAGGCTGACAGGTCACAGGGACGGATGTGAAACTTTAGGGGGTTGCCTCCAAGAGAAGAAATTAAATATTAAGGGAAGATTAGGACAGCGTTTCCCAACCGGTGTGCCGCGGCACAGTAGTGTGCCGCAAGACACCGGCTGCTGTTCCGCGGCTTCTTTCCCCCTCCGGGCACGCCGCTTCCGGTGGGCGCGGGCGGGGCGACCGGCGGTGCCCTGGGCCGCTTCCGGGTCGGTCCGGGTGGCTGGCGCCGCGTCGCCTCGGCTCCGCTTCTGGCTCGCCGGCCGCCGCGGGCTGCTGGGCGCTTCGCCTGCTGCCTCTGCCGCGGTCGGGGACGGGCGGGAGGTGCCGGTGCCACCGGGCTCGCTCGGGGCCGGCTGAAGGTGCTGCCGGGGGGCTGGGCGCGGGAGGCGGAGGGGGGGCGGGCGCTTGGCCCGCCGATCTCCCGCTCCGTTTTCGCCCGCCTGGGTCCTTCCCCTCCCTCCCGCCAGGGCGCGCGGACACCCCGCCCCCCGGGTGGTGTGCCGTGAGATTTTTTTCGTGGGGCAGGTGTGCCGTTGCCCCAAGGAGGTTGAAAAACACTGGATTAGGAAACGAGGCTAGACTGATGTCCACAAGGCCCCTCACCATCCTGAGCTGCTTTCTAATCTAAACTAACCCCCTTTTCCAGCCTTTGTTCCTTTCTGTAAAGATGACAACAATACAGATCTTGTAAACCTGGTTTGAGGACAGAGGGAAAATAGCAAAAATGTTAATGACACCAAGCTCTGTTCCTCTTTTCCATCAAATCCACATGGAAATGCTGTGGAAAAGCAAAACAGTTGCTTTTGATTGATAATGAACCAGAGGGTGGGATGGGGGATCCATAAACTGAACCTCAGTCCAGATAAGATGAAGGTGTTGTGAGTTGGGGGTTCATGTGACCTGAGAGATGGTGATCACTGTAGTTTGGGGAGTGTTGTTGTATTTGGCCTTATCTAGAGAGGCCCAAGTGGCCTCTACAGCTTGAAATTCCTTTTACCAGCTCAGGGTGGTGCACAATCTGTGACCCTTCCTGGATTATGATAGCTTGGCCACAGTTATTCACACACTGACAACATCTTGTTTGGAGCACTGCAATGTCCTGTACATGAAGTTGCCTTTGAAGATGCTTTGAAACCTCATTTAGTGCAAAATATAGCAGTATGTTCATTAACTGGGACCACTCATGTAGAACATATTATGTCAATCTTGAATCAGCTACATTAACTGTTTCTGTTCAGAATGGAAAGTTCTGATTTTAACCTAGACAGCCTTAAATAGCTTTTTAGGGCACCAGTGCAAAAACCTGTCCAGCCTTTGAGATCATCCCTGCTCTGCCATCAACTGAAGTAATAGACATCTTTATTTTATTTTCAGTACCAGATGAAAATCTGTCTAGGCCTTTTAACGCTGCATGTATTTTATGTTAGATTTTAAAAACCTTCAGTATCTGTTTGCAGTGCTGCTTATTATTGTGATTGTTTTCTTGGCAGTATTGTTTTATTGATGGATATATTTTTTATTGCTTATATTGGTCGCCACTCTGGGAACACTGTCAGATGAAGAGCAGAGCAAGATAAATGGTGGCAACTTGTGGCATCTTCAACCCTAACAAACGTATTATGGCATGAGTGGTTATGAATTAGAGCCCTACTTCATCAGACACCATAAGACTTTCATTGTTTTTGTACAACAGCTATCTCTCTGGAAATGAAATGAAATAAATCAGCACTTGAGATCTTTTTTGAAAAAAGAAAAAATATATCAATAAGCCCTGCCAGCCACACATGCTTTGTCTAGTGAATCTCACGATCAGGCGTCCTGGGAACCCCATCAGTTGCAGTGCAGTATCCATACTTGAGCAGTTCCTCTGATATAGGGTCATAAACTGAGCACGAATATTTAAGAATCTTAAATAATTTTAAGGATTAGGGCTGTAACTCAGGGGGTAAAGCATCGATTCAATCCCAGGCATCTGCAGGTAGGACTGGGAAAGACCTCTGAAACCCTGGAGAGCCACAGCTAGTCAGTGTAAACAATACTGAGCTAGATGGACCAGTAGTCTGGTTCAGTGTAAGGCAGTTTCCAACGTCCTTTTCAATTTGGCTTCTTGTAATCCCTGCATGATTTCTGTCACATCTGGCTGGAAACAGGCCACTGGCTGCATAAACTGACCTACCGGATGCCTGATAAACCCATCTGCCTTTGCAGTGCCAGGCAGGCTGTAACACAGAACGTTTATTAAGCTGCTGGTGGGCCGTCATATCAGGCATAAATGGCAAGTTGTGCAGGCCTGCTCTAACATCTTAAGCAATGAGAGGTTATCCACCCAGCTATTTCAACAGGAAAAGCAACCTTGGTTTCTGTTAATATAAACCAGAGATGAAAAAATCTGTGGTCCTCCAGCTGTTGTTGGACTCAATCTGCCATCATTCCTGGCCATTGGGCATACCAACTGGGGCTGATGGAGTCCAGCAACATCTGGAGGGTCACAGGTTCCCAAACCCCGATACAAACTTTTCAAGTGTATCCAGGGTAGGAGCTGGTGTGGGTTTTGTGGTCATAGTGGAACAAAGGAGAGTAAGCTTCAAATCCCCACTCAGCCACAAAGCTCACTGAGTGTCCTTGGCCTATTCCCTCTCTCTCAGCCTAACTTAGCCTCACAGTGTTGTTGTAAGAATTACAAGGGAGGTACCGCATGCATTGCCCTGAGGTACTTGGAGGAAGGCCAGGATTTAAAAAAATTAATAACCCACACTTAACAACAGTCATTTCTTCTCCCAACGAATCATGGGAGCTGTAGTTTTACCCGGGGGCCTAGGAAGCGTGTGAGAATTCTCAGCACTTTCACCAAACTACAATCCCCAGGGTTCTTTGGAGGATACCATAATTAAAAAGCCATCAAACCGATAAGCGTGTAAAGTGGACAGGGCCAACAATTATTTCTACAATGGCACCAAATTTATTTCAACAATATTTTCACAAACCTATTTTTTGCTTTCCTTTTTTTAAAAAGGTCTATATATGTGGTGGGTTCAACGGAAATGAGTGCCTGTTCACAGCAGAAGTGTATGACGCCAAGATTGATCAGTGGAGCTTGATCGCACCCATGAGAAGCAGGCGAAGCGGCATTGGCGTGATAGCGTACGGAGAACACGTCTACGCAGTAAGGCCAGGGTCCTTTTGTGCCCGTAATGGCAGGCAAGCCTGCAGCACCCTTTGGCAGTAAAGTCGTTGGAACAATGCTGCCTCCCTTTGGTTTGGTGTAGACCAAGTGCTGGCCAAGCTGTTGCTCATGAACTGTATATATTTAAGGAAGTGAATAGGCACAAAATGGCAAGAATGCTGTAGCTGTAGTGGTCTTCTGAGCGGTGTGGCTATCTTAGCCTGGCATCAACACCTGGCATCTTTAGGCAGCTACTGGGGTCTCAATGCCTGCACTAAGACCTCCAAGCTGCAGCCTGCCCTGGTGGTGATGGCAGCAGGGCCAGCCTTACTGTAAGATACATAGTATTTGGTAATCACTAAGTAGATTCAGTTACACTCCATGTTGGGCCATTCTTTCGGGTGGTTCTGCTGAATCCTCATCCCACTTCTCACACCAAAGTTCTGTTCTGTTGTGGGAGGTTGCCAATGTAGGAAGTTGCCGACACACATTCTGAGCTTACTGAATAACAAAGAACACTTTACTTGGTTTGGTGCATATTATATAGCTCAGGTATCACTAATGCTAACTAGCAACATTACCTGTACCTGCACATACTTTTGTCGTTCAGTCGTGTCTGACTCTTCGTGACCCCATGGACCAGAGCACGCCAGGCACGCCTATCCTTCACTGCCTCTCACAGTTTGGCCAAACTCATGTTAGTAGCTTCGAGAACACTGTCCAACCATCTCATCCTCTGCCATCCCCTTCTCCTTGTGCCCTCAACCTTTCCCAACATCAGGGTCTTTTCTAGGGAGTCTTCTCTTCTCATGAGGTGGCCAAAGTACTGGAGCCTCAACTTCAGGATCTGTCCTTCTAGTGAGCATTCAGGGCTGATATCTTTTAAGAATGGATAGGTTTGATCTTCTTGCACATACTTTACAATTACCAAATACCATATATTACACCTATGGTTAGGCAAGATGTGGCAGCTTATCACCTGTGTTTCTTCATGACCTCTGTGTGTAGTGCATGTTTTCAGGAGGCTTTGGGATCAGGGGCTACACTGAGAGCAAGGGAAACCCGCAAGCAGGGCCTCCAGTGGCCTGTCCATAGTTCACAGTGTTCCACCCTCTTCCAGACATCAGTTTGATGCTGGGGGTTGCAACCATTGCTTCCACAGTCTCTCACTAAAGTTGGAGTCAAGCTCCTAAATCACACACTCCAACACTACCATGCAGTGCCACGTGTGTGTTGTGGGGGGCTTTTTCTGTTCCAACCTGCAGGTTGTATGGAAGGAAGAGAACTTCTGAGCATGTTCAGAGTGACTGTCCTTCTTTATCAAGGCAAAGCCATTTCTTATGCTCCTGTATTAGGGGCACATGATTGGTCAGTTTAAATCTTCATATACCACTTTTCTTTTTTGAAAAACTAAATGCCACCTGAGACCTCTGCCTAAATAATTTCAGCCTCTCCATGTTATATTGCTTTTATGTATCATTTTTTTAAAAAAAAAATCAATTAAAGTTTCTTGTTGATAACTTACAGTTCCAAAACATAGACCAAACAATTAAAACCACAGAAATCCAAGCCACAGTGAAAAAGACAGAATTCCTTAGCCTGACAGGGCTTTGATTCATACTGCTTGGGCTGCACCAGGAAGGAAATGGGGAAGTCAAAACAAATAGCTGAGTGCTGATATAGTGGATTACATAGGAACACAGGAAGCTGCCTTATTCTGAATGAGACCATTGCACTGTCCAGCTCACTACTGTCTACATTGACTGACTCTGCAGGGTTTCAGGCAGGGTTCCTTCTCAGTCCTACCTGGAGTTACCTGGGGTCTTCTGCATGCAATGCAGATGCTCTGGATCCTTCTCCTGATTGCTTGTAGCCTATGGAATAGCCATAGTTGCAAGCAGTTGTACACCAGTTTAAGCATTTAAAGTGCTGTATTGGTAACCCATACAGCAACCCTCTATAGCAGGTCTTTGCTTTTATCCCACAGTAAAGTTAAGGCTACAATTGTAGTTTGCATATAGGCCATCTAGTGAGTCCATGCTGAGATGTAATTTAAAGTGGGGAGTCAAATGCCATAGTGAAGTCTTCTACTGGAACAATTTGTGTTGATTTAAACTAGTGCTATGCAAGCTTTCAGTGTGCACAGAAGACTTGATGAGATGAGAACAACTCTTCTCTGGTCATTGGCCCCTATGGCAGCTTCCCTCTTGTGCCATCTTGTCCTTCATCTTGGGCAATAAAAGGTCCTTTTGCACCAGCCCTGACTACTGCTATTGCATGGAACTGATGGGAGTTTGGGCCCAGCATCTGCAGGTGCCTCCTTGATCTACCTGGATCAGTGGTCTGACTTGGTGTGAAGCAGCTGCTGCCACCTCCTCCTCCTCCTCCAAATGACTCCCTGTCGTTTTGCTGCCTCACAGGTGGGTGGATTTGACGGAGCCAACCGCCTTCGGAGCGCGGAAGCTTACAACCCCATCGCCAACACCTGGAGGACCATCCCAACCATGTTCAACCCTCGGAGCAACTTTGGCATCGAAGTGGTGGACGACCTGCTCTTTGTGGTGGGTGGCTTCAACGGCTTCACGACAACGTTCAACGTCGAGTGCTATGATGAGAAGACGGACGAGTGGTACGACGCCCATGACATGAGTATCTACCGCAGTGCCCTGAGCTGCTGTGTGGTGCCAGGGCTGCCCAACGTTGGGGAGTATGCTGCCAGGCGGGACAACTACGTGGGGTCAGCTCAGAGGGATGAGGTCAAGTACTCCTCATCCACAAGTACACTACCTGTGTGAAAAGCTCTCCTTGACTAATAAAGCCCTCTAGCAAGAACTATATGCACAGGTGGATTCACCTTTTTTCTCCCCCTCCACCTTAAGCTGTGAGACTGGTCCTTATAGGTGAGCTGGTGGCATATGTCCCTCCCCTGCCCAGGACCTTAACCAATCCCATTCTTTTATCCTTTAGGAAGTTATAGAGCTGACCTATAGGATGTGAACAAAGATGTTGAGAACAGTGATGGGATTCAAAGAAGAGCCACGAAGGGGATAGTGGGGATTTGCCATTTGCGCTGCTATTGCTCTGACACACAAAAAAGAGTAGTAGGGGAGGACTCTCAAGGCACTCGGAAATGTTTAAAAGCATGCCAAGGCTACTTCTAGGAAAAAGTTGATTGTGGGTTAGTCTTGCTTTATATGTATCCAGTGATATAGCTCCTACCCTCCACTCTGCCAGATGAAGAGCCATTTGTAAGTAGAAAGCTTGCATATTCCTGCCGCAATAGAAACTGATCCAATAAAACCCATTCAGCCAGAATACCCATTTTCCATTTCTTATTGAGAACAGCAGTAACAGATCTTGCCAAACAAAACAGGCATTCCACAAGATGTCCCTGTTACAATCTGTAGTTTTCTTTAGACACTTGGCTTACCTAGTTGCACTTAACAGATTTTATTTTTTAAATTTCAAAATATAGTAATTTTGGCACGATGTGTAATTTCTTAGGAGAATCTTCATAAACAGAAAAAGTATGGAGCACAGAATGTTTCTAATAGTTAAGCCAAAACATTCCTGGGAATGTGCATCTGCCGCTGAAACAGCAGCCCTGCGCTCTGTCTCCTCTTCCCTAGCAATATGCATTACTGCAGCCTGTGTGACTTCCCCGTCATGAATAGGTGGTGGAGTTGGGCTGTATGTGCTGGCCCTGCCTGATGTATCTTCATCCTCTGTCCTTCCACTCTTACCTCCAGACCTCCATGCCTTAGACAGGAAGACTGATGAAGTGGGGAGCTTGCAGGTGCATATACCATTCCCCACTTCAGACCTTCTGCCCAGTGCATAGAAGTGGGCTTTCAGTGGGTCTACTCTGAGTAGGACTAACATTGACTACCACCCATAGAATCTAATAAACAGATCAGCAAACACAAGTATAGCATTGTCTACTCTGCCTAGCTGTGGTTCTCTAATTTCATGCATAGGTTTTTTGCATCACCTGTCAGCTGATCATTTTAGCACAGCAAGAGAAGGGTTTTTTGTGACAGGTGTGTGTGGGGGGGGGGTCCTATTCCCTTTGGGGCCTGTAAAGGACTACAGAGCTTGTGTTTCAGTTGGTTGGGTCCCTGAACAACAGCTCTCTACTTAGAGCAAGGATAGGGGGAATAGGTGGTCTTGCAAGTGTTGATCAAGCCAACATGGTCCATGGTCAGCAGTGAAGGGAGTTGAAGTCCATCAACATCTGAAGGGGCTACAGTTTCCCCATCCTTGACTTAAGACGGTGGGATTGCCCTGAAACATTTTGCTGCAGGCCCTGCTTGTAATACCTAGTTCTCTAAAGAGACTTGCAAGTTCAACTTTATTTCCTCCTGCCTCTTTTCTTTAAACAACACTAATGCAAGCACAGAGTGGTCTTCCAACTGCACATATTAACGTTCTAGGTGGCACAGCACACACTCATTATTTGACTCATGCTGTTGGGAATTGTAGTTTAAAATATCTGGAGTGCTCCACCTTGGAAAGTTGTTACAGATTGTAGCCTTGGCTTTTTCCATCTCCAGGAACATCTTTTTTCTCTCCTGCTCACACTTTAGCTTTGTGTAATATATCTTAACTGAGGAAGAGTTTTGTGAAACTTGAAAGCTTGCTCACTTCTGTGTTGTGACTTTTTGTTTGGCCCTACTAAAGCCAGTGGGGGGACATTTTAGTCTCCCAGGACAGTCTGCAGCTTATCTGAAGGTAACCATTACTGGGGAAAGGAACTTCAAAGGCAGACTGTGAAGCCTTTGAATTGCAGTATTTCAAGATGTTCAGTGCTATCACTTGTGGGCTGAAGGACTACGACTACCTGCCCACTATTCCTTTAAAGCACATTCAAGGCACATTCTTTCCTCAAATAATTCAGGGCTCTAGTTTATATCTCACAGAGTTACAATTCCCAAGAACCCCTTAACAAACTATAGCATCCATAATTCTTTGAGGGGGGGGTGTGCTTTAAAGATAAAGGCTGTGTACACACTATATCATGCTACATGTCCTAAATGAATTACTGATGGATTGTGCTATCAAATATTTTGGGTGAGAATGGTTTGCTTAGGTTTATTGCATTTTTAATTGCTTGACACAATGAAAAGCCTCAAAGTTGTCCACAAAAAGAATAAAATACACAATAAAAATGTGTAAGCATCCAGTCACTTGGTACCCGAATGTCCACTGCAGGGGGGGGGATGTCTTTGCTACCAAAATGACAAAGTTGGTTCCAGGAAAGCCTCCCTGGGGAGAGCATTTCCTAGGGGTGGGGATCTACTACAGAAAAGGTTTGTTCTATCATTGCTACCCTCTAGTCCTCCTCTGGAGGAAGCATGCAAAAAATGGCATATGGCAATTTCAGGGTCCATATGGATTCATAAAGGGAAAGGCAGCTCTTTGGTTATAGGTGTTCTGAACCATATACTGCTCTAAAAGTCAATACCAGCACTTTTAATTGAGACCAGAAACAAATTGGCGGAGAGTGCAGTCAGACCAGAACCAGAGTTAAGCATTCATGTTTTGTCTCCTTTAACAGCCTAGCTGCTGCGTTCTGCACCAGCTGTTGTTTCCAAGCCACGCTCAAAGGCAGCCCCATGTACAATGTGTTGCAGTAGTCTAACCTGTTAATAAGGCAATTGTCACCACCTGTACTTTTCTGTGCTTCCTTTCCCTCAGACCTCACTTTACAATCCTCACAAACGTATATTTGTACCTTCGTTCATCAGGCTATACCATAAATGTGTTAGTCTTAAGGGATCCCAAAACTATTTGATTATACTTCTTCAACGTTTGGATTTCTTCCCCCTAATGGGCCAACACAGTTGACTGCAATTTTTATTTGAATCACGAATTATCAGGAGGTGTGCATTAGGAAAAACAAGCCCACATGGAGGTAACGTGACTTTGGGCTTTCCAGTCGTGGCACATTCTAACACGACGAGCTCTCCAGCAGGGCAAAGGTTATGTCTGGATTTGGGATGCTACTTTCTCAATCTCTTCCATACAACGCCGCCCTCCCTGGTAAGAGTACAAAGTCATGTGTGTCGAGAAAAGAAAGGGTGCGCGTTTCAGCTGCAATGCTTTGTGGGTGATGTAGTCTTAGCCCTTGTATCCAATACCAAAACAGCCGGCTTTCGACATTCTTTCGCGGGGGGGGGGTCCTCCCTTTGGCTTAACCCTGTGCCCTCTGTGCCTGCTGGGTAATGTAGTCCTTTCGTCTTTCCTGCGCTGCTACGGCTGGGATTATTTTTTTACACATTTCCAATTTGGAAAGCGGCCAGCGTCGCGAGAAATAATGTTGGGTGTTGCCTGGCTGGAAAGTTGAGAGGTTCTCACGGTGAGGACTCCGTCTCCCGGAGTGGCTGCAACGTACGGACTACAATTCCCAGATCCAAAGGGGCGAGGAAGGGTTGCCCGTTGCAGGGGGCTTGGCGAGATCTCCCAAGGCACGAGCGCCCGGCGCGGTAAAAGGAGTACGAGGTAAAGCGGGAGGGATGGAGACGCAGGTGGGCCGAACAGGTGGAGGGATGCAGGTAGGAGAGAGGCGGGCAGAGCGTCTAGAAGACCGTCTGCTCGCCATCAGTCGGATGGAGCCGCTTACGTGTCTCTAAGAAAGAGGAAATGCAGCGCCGGGAGTTGCGCGGGGGCAAACGAGGATACAGGTTTGCCTACAATTTGCAAGTGGCAGTTTATGCATATGGATGCAAATTTAGAAATAATTGCTGTAATTTAAACCAGAAATAAAACGCATCTCGCCATAGTGGGGGGAAACTGGCCAGGTCAGCTGCCTGCCCTACTGTCTGGGGATGGGCAAGTTCAAGCCCTCTCCACCATGCTCTTGCTTCTGATGGGTTAAAAACAAAACAAAAACTCAGCTACAATGCGACCAGGCAGCCCTTCAGCAGAGGGCTGTCCTTTGTAAAGTAGGACACACACACACACACACACACACACACACAAACAAACAATCACAATCTGAACGCTCTGGCATGGGCATGAAAATCTAATGCACTTACATGCACTTTATAATTTTGCATCATTTTGAATCCCCCTCGTTATGGGGAAAGGAAAGGCGTTAAGTAGTGTACTGAAGCAGCCAGGGTTGCTGGATGAGTTTTTTGGAATGATCCTCTGAGGTGGCCAATTCTCATGTAACAGTCAACGTGTGACCAACCTTATCAACCACCCCTTGTGGTACAGTATCAGCCAAGACTGGGTCCGCTTTCCTTATAGCAAGTTTAACAGCTGAGTGTAGATTTGATCCTGGATCTTTTCTTGTGTATAAACTGCTCCCCGCACTCTACCATCTTCTAGATGCAGCTGAGCACCTGGCCTTAACGCATTTTTCCTTAAGGAGGTTCCTCTCAAGGTTCTCCCACTGCAACCTCAGCCTGCGAAGGATCACTGCTTGGAATGACAGATGTGTAGGATCTTGGAGCAGATGGGACCCAGGGGCCAGCGCTTTTTGCTCTTCCCCTTCTTGACGATCTTCCTTCTGCCTGGATATTTAGCATTGCTGGACACTGATGGAGGCTGGTGAGTAGGTACACAGTCAAAAAATGGACCAGTGAGAATTGGGTGGCTTCTCCCTTGTATATAATCCCTTCCTGCATGATCTCACATTTTGGAAGGCTCCCTTCCTCCTGTATCACATTTTTGCCCCAATTTCAACCCATGGCCTGTTTGCTTGTTTGTTTAATTCGTTCATTGTTGCCCAGTCTCCTTTCCCCGCTTTAGGGCCGTGTCTTTATTTGTTGCACTTTAATTGTGATCACTTTAGCATGACCTTGTTGTTACTGTGTTAACAGTCTTGAGAACTGTGAAAGCAGGGCCTGGAGAATATGGAAAGAAACGAATGAGCTGGAGCTGGTTTTCAAGTGCTCAGGTCTGATTCATTCAGAGGGAGGGGAAGTGAGAACAGGGGTGTCAGAGAATAGGGGGTGTTGGAGGGGAATGGGGAGTGTCAGGAAGTGAGAGAGAGAGAGAGAGAGAGAGAGAGAATGCTCTGTCTCCACCCTTCGTTGATTTGGCCTTGCCCCCACCCCAGCATAAAGCGATCTGGACCCTGCATTCATCACCTGAGGCCCTTCTTCGTGTACCTCCTCCACAAGAGGTCTGGCAACACGAGAACTGGCCTCTTCTGCAGTGGCTCCCCATTTGTGGAATGCTTTCCCCATGGGGCTCGCCTGGCGCCTTCATTATACATCTTTAGGTGCCAGGCGAAAACGTTCCTCAGGCCTTTGGCTGCTTAACACTCTGTGTCCTTTTAAATATGTTTGTGGGAGGGGAGGTTTTTGTTTTGTTTCTGTTCTTGGTTTTTATTCTGTACTCTGTGGGGGGGGGGGTTCTGTATTTTTAAGCTGTGAACCATCCTGAGATCTTTGGATGAAGGGTGGCACACACAATTTAAAAAAAAAAATCAAAAAAATCTAATAGTAATAACATGCTGCCCCCAGAAAGATTACCCTTGAGAGAATGAGGCCCTCAGCTGTAAAAAGGCTCCTCACCCCTGCTATAAATGAATATGAAAAATAACCTGTATTTGAAGGACTGCCTTTGTCCACCCCTTCTCCCCTCAGGTTGACAAGCAGCCATTCTGCGTTAATGGAAGAAGACAGCTGTACCGTGGAGAGGAGGGATGCCACACTAACCTACTCCCAGTTCATTGAACAGTAAGTGGCAGGGGCGTTTTTTCCTGCTTACCTGTTTTGGTCATCATCAGGGGGCTGGGGGGGGTCCACATTATTGGGAAGGAGGGAGAGGCATGTGAGATCATCATCTTCATTATACCTGCACCTTCCTTCAAAGGAGCCAGGGCAGCAAACATATCAATAGTAACACAGATAATTAAAAAAGAAAAAGAAAAGGAACAGTGCAAAACAACCTTCTAAAAAGAAGTTTATAACTCCTAAAAGCAATCACCTATTCTTAGACTAATAATTCCAAGGTTGCCAGGGCAAAAACCTTAAAATGCCTGGCTATCCAGGCTTGGAGGATTTCCATCCTTTTCTACATATACACAAGGTTATCACGGGCGACCTTTTTGCTGTTTATGAGCAGCACGGTCCTGTGCGTGCCTTACTCAGAAGTAAGACCCACTGAGTTAGCCACATGATACCCTGCTTTATTCCTTGGGCAGCATCTGAGGTGCCACAGGTTCCCTGTTCCTATTATAAATATAGTGTTGAATCTTAGGGAACTTCCAGAATGACGTGTTGGCTGAGCATTTGTCCTGGTTTGTTTGCTGGGAGATTAGAGGATGTTGGCTATTTAATTAACATTCATTCTGCTCTGTTTGGTGATAAGCCAGATAAGCAAATGTACTTTCCAGTACATTTCCTCATCACTTTGCTTATCTCAAAAAGATTGAACTTTCTCAGGTCTGTTCCACAAGACCTCCCAAGCAGCTATATTTGCTCAACACGAATTTGCATGTAATTGATTGAATTCCAGCCAGGAATAATGACAGGCGTGTCTTTGTTGTCTTTATGGTGCCTCTTCAAAACCTTCCTTTTTCTCCTTTAAAGTGGAGGTTTTCATCCCCGTCTGCATCTGTACATCCAGTCAGTTTCATTGGTTCATCCAGCTCCATATTGTCTACACTGGCTGGCAGTGGCTTTGCTGGGTTTCAAGCAGGGGGCATTTCTAGCCCTCCCTGGAGATGCCATTGGGATTGACCCTGGGACTTCTTGCATGCAAAGAAGCTGCAGGCCTTCCCATTTGACATGAAAATGTTTTAATATATGCAATTGTTTTTTAAATGTAGGATTGTTGGAACTGCGTTTTTATTGTTAAATCGCTTTGAGATGTTTTATAGGCAGCGATGCATAAATGAAACGAAATTAAGAGCTGCCTGTTATATGCAACAGTGGCTGACGTTGGTGTCTCAAATTTCAGTGGCACCTGTGCAGTCCCAAAATCTGGCAAGCCACCCCCACCCCCGTCTCTTGCCTTCTGTTGGATGTCATAGTTGTGGCGCCCCCTGCAGCACTCCAGAAGCTCTGCACCCAGTGAGATCGCACTGGTCACTTTTCCCTAGATCTGCCTTTGCATACAACAGCTGTACCTGTCTTATTTGCTTCTTAGGTATGCCTTCTCTCAACCAGTTATACTCCAAGGTATAACAGACAACTCGGTGAGTGTCCCCACAACTGCACATTCGGGTTAAGCATTAGAAAGAAGACTTTTTTAAAAAAATAATTTTTATTGGGTTTTTCACCATAAACAATAACAAAAACTTAACAAACATAAAACACAATATAAAATACAAAATACAAGTATAACAAAAAAAAGCATCATATTTTCCCCTTCCTCTTTCCTAATCATATTGGGGTGACTTCCTCCAGTCCTCCCTGCTGCGTTTCAATGTCAATCATCCTTAGTAATTTCCTCTCATCTTTCCTTATTTTTTCCTTATCTTACTTATGTTCTTATCTTATAATTTTCTTAACCATAACTCATATTTTTACATTACTTAATCCTAGTTCTACTCTGTAAGCTAACATTTCTTCCAACTTTTCCCTAATTTTCAATCTTACAATAGTTCTTTAGATATACTTTAAATTTCTTCCAGTCTTTTTCCACTGTCTCCACCCTCTGGTCGCAGAGTTTTCCTGTCAGTTCGGCGAGTTCCATATAGTCCATCATTTTCATCTGCCATTCTTCTATCGTTGGTAAATCCTGTGTCTTCCAGTATTTTGCAATCAAAATTCTCGCTGCTGTTGTGGCATACATAAAAAAGGTGTGATCTTCCTTAGGAATTTCTTGGTTGACCATTCCAAGTAGGAAGGCCTCTGGTTTTTTAATAAACGTGTTTTTCAACACTTTTTAAATTTCATTATATATCTTTTCCCAGAAGCATTAGAAAGAAGACTTGGTGCTGGCCCAGTTTCGTAAGCTGGATCTCCAAGGTCTCAGGCCTGTGTCTCTCCCAGTCTTGCGCCCAGAGATCCCCGGGGATTGAACCTAAGATCTTCTGCATGCAAAGCAAACAGATGCTCTGCTACTGAGCTGTGGTCCTTTCCTTTAGGAACACAGGAAGTTGCCTTATTATGCCAAAGTAGATCATCGGTCCATCTAGCTCAGCACTGTCAATGCTAACTGTCAGCAACTGTCCAAGTTTTCAGAGAGGAGTTTTTCCCCAATGGTATCTGGAGATGCAGGATTTGAATCTGGGATCTTTCGAGATTCCTTCCAGCTCTGATTCTACTCTTCTCTCCTTCTGTTACCTACAGGAGTTCCAGGCCCAATGTACCAAGGACAAGCTGCTGACCAGGTTTGGGGACCGCCCTGTCCGTCTTAGCACCGCCAACACCTATTCTTACCGCAAAGGTGAGGGCAGGGTGGCCATGATGCTTTCTGGAAGGAACCAGAGTGGGCTGGGCTGGAGCAGTAGCTTGCAGCTTGGCCCAAATCTGGCACTCTCATTATAGAGGAAGCTGTTCTTACTTGATTTTTATATTAGTAGTAGTAGTAGTAGTAGTAGTCCTGCTATTTACCACTACTGCTCTTTGCTTTTAAAAAAAAAAGGTGCCAGTATTCATATATTGATAAAAGTGGCTGGCAGCACAAAATGAGAGAGGTGAGAGACTCCATAGCATTGATTTTTTTTCCAAAAAAATTATTGGGTTTTACAGTTTTAAAAGCACAAAACATACGTAGTGGTTAAATTTTCATACTTCCCCCCTCTCACCATGGGAAGCCAAGATCCATCCCCCCCCTCTCACAGGGGTAAAATATTCATTGCACATTTAACCATACCATTATTTTGCTAACATTGCTTAGGCCTGGCCCCATTCCGTGGGCCAGATTCTATCTTTCTCCATTACATATTTTGGTTGACTTCCTCAAGTCCCCCTCTGTTGAATACATTTTAAATCCTCTTTAACAGATTGATACATCTATTTTTATAACATCCTAAAAACAAAATACAAAAATACATTTACTTACCGTATTAATCCTGATTTTAAACCTGGGCCTACTGGTAGAGACTCCATAGCATTGAGCACAAATGCAAAAAAAAACCATGATGATGATGATGATTTTTCCAAATTCCTTACTATTAGATTGGCCTTAGATTTCTAAATTTCCCACAGGCCCCCAAAGGTTGTGGACCCCTTACAATCACATGCGATAATTGGGTTGGATATATAGGCACCCACACCAAGCTGAATGTTTGTTTTTCCACAGCTGCATATAAAAGCAATCATAAAAATAATGTTTGCAATTCGATTAAAGAGAGCTATTTGAAATTACTAGGAGCGGAGGAGGATTGGAGGCAGAGAAGGAAACTTTTTTGTGGTCCGTGACCCAAAATCCTTTCTGGCCTTTCCTGCAGCTGCTTCGCACTTTTCCATGGCTGAAGCAGTTTTTCAAGGGTTTAAAAATATATATGAAGGCTGTGAAAGGGTGAACGGACCTTCTTCAAGAACCTTTAAAAAAGTGTTTATTATTATTTTATTTATTTATTTATGACATTTCTCTGCCACTTAATTACATAAATCACTATTCACTGTGTAACAAACACAGTTAAAGTGGAATTGAAAATTGGTTAAAGCTATACAATTGTTCCCCTCAAGAGTGAAGGCGACTGAACCAGAAGCTGTTTACAGTCTGGTCTAGTCAATTTCCTGGTTCCACTGAGTTGCATGATATGAAGGGAAGCAGCTATAATGAAGTAAAGAGGATAGGAATTAGCAGGAAATTGAAATTGCTTGGAAGCAACATTCACATTATTTTTGTATATATATATATTTATTAAGTCTTTTATTGCCACTAATTTTATTGTCACCAATTTTTTAAATTCAATTGTGTGAGTGTAACTGCTGTTCCGGCGTTTTCTGTCTTGTCTTGCTATGAGCTTAAAGCTAAAATAAAGTTGATGATGATAGCAGCTGACCTCCAACCTCGCCCAGCCACCAAACACACCTTTTTTCCAGCCTCCCTCTGTTTCAGTTGAATCAAGCCACCAGCACTGGCCTGGAGTTAGTTTTACAGTAGTAATTCTTGGAGCCAGAAACTGCTGCCGGACTTAAGAAATGGTTTATTTGTAATTACATTTAGATAAACCACCTTTCTTCCAAAGGAGCTCAAGGTGGCCTACGTGGTTCTCCCCTTCTCTAGTGATCTTCACAACAACCTTCTTAGGGAGGTTAGGCTGAGGAGGAGTGATGGGCCCAAGTCACCAAATACGTTTCCTGGCTCTGCGGGGATTTGAACTCTGGTCTCCCAGGTCCTATTCTGACACTCCCCACTACAACAAACTGGGTCTGAAGCTGCAGCCTGTGGACCTGCGGAAGGCCAGTTGCTCCTCTGTGAATGGAAAATGGCCAGTAGTTCATAGGTGGGGGAACCTGTGGCTCTCTGAATGTTGTTGGACCCCAGCCAGCATGGCCAGTGTTTAGAGGTGATAGTTGCTTTCAGAAACACCTGGAGGGCCACAGGTCTCCTCCATCTCTGGTCTCGTGCCAAGTAGGACAGCTCTTTGAGGGAGATGCATGCCCGTTGCCTGCATTCAGCATCACCCACTTCCTCTTTGCAGTTGACCTGCCCTTCCAGGAGTATGTGGATCAATTGCTGGAGCCGCAGGACCAGAGCTCTTTGGGGAGCGGTGAGTAGGACTTCGCGCAACACTAGAACTCGGGACCATCCGATGAAGCTGAACGCTGGGACAGATGAAAAGGAGGACTTGCTCACGCAGTGCCTAGTGCAACTACGGAACTCGTCCCCATAGGAGGCAGTGAGGGCCAGCTACTTGAATGGCTTTAAAAGAGAATTGGGTAGATTCGTGGAGGAGAAGGCTCCCAATGGCTACTAGCCAGTTGCTGGAAATTTCAGGAAGGGAGAGGGCTCTGGGGCGTTCACATAGGCCACAGGTTCTGGGCTGCATCAATAAGGGTATAGCATCTAGATCAAGGGAAGTAATAGTACCACTGTATTCCGCTCTGGTCAGACCTCACCTGGAATACTGTGTCCAGTTCTGGGCACCACAGTTCAAGAAGGATATTGACAAGCTGGAACGTGTCCAGAGGAGGGCAACCAAAATGGTCAAAGGCCTGGAAACGATGCCTTATGAGGAACGGCTTAGGGAGCTGGGTATGTTTAGCCTGGAGAAGAGAATGTTGAGGGGTGATATGATAGCCATGTTCAAATATATAAAAGGATGTCATATAGAGGAGGGAGAAAGGTTGTTTTCTGCTGCTCCAGAGAAGCAGACACGGAGCAATGGATTCAAACTACAAGAAGATTCCACCTAAACATTAGGAAGAACTTCCTGACAGTAAGAGCTGTTCGACAGTGGAATTTGCTGCCAAGGAGTGTGGTGGAGTCTCCTTCTTTGGAGGTTTTTAAGCAGAGGCTTGACAGCCATTTGTCAAGAATGCTTTGATAGTGTTCCTGCTTGGCAGGGGGTTGGACTGGATGGCCCTTGTGGTCTCTTCCAACTCTATGATTCTAGGTTGGCCACTGTGAGACAAGGATGCTGAACTAGATGGGACATTGGTCTGATCCAGCAGGCTCTTTCTACGGTCTTCTGTACTGTTTCGTTCTTGGAGGCTAAGGGGAGAATATAGGGACAGCTCAGATGTCACAGGAGAGTTGGAGCAGCCTCCTTGCTCTGCCTCACCCTCCTTGAGCTAATACTGCCCCTCAATGAATCCTAGCTGCCCTGTCTGTCTGCTGCCTTTAGTTTTCCCTGATGCTGCACAAACCTGTTTTGCACCCAATCCAGCCACCTTGCCCATGCCCTGACTTTTCCCTTGCCAGCCACAGGATTAATAGATGCAATCCTACTTTAGAATTGCTTCCCCTGCTTTCTAACCCCTGCCTGAAGAGCTGAGCTTGGCCACATCCTGCCATGCAGTCCTTGGTGGGTCATATTCAGTGGCCGATTCCTTGCTTTCCCCCTCTCCTCCCTGCACAACTGGCAGTGCCGCCTTTTTTGCTGTTGAGACAGCAAGGCTCCGCTTGCTGCTGGCGCAACAGGAAGGCTAAGGTTCTCAGCCCAGCTCTTTGTTCAAGTGACTGAACATGGCCCACCGTCATGAAAATCCAAGAGTTTGCTTTCAGAACGGGACACAGAATTGATTACAGGATGCTTTTTCTGTTACTTAAAGGTCTACGGTTGTGCTTTCTCCCCTCCTTGCAGAAACACTCTACTTCTTTGGGGACAACAACTTCACGGAGTGGGGCCCTCTCTTCAATAAGTACACCCCGCCACCGTTTCGGATCCCAGGCACCACTGGAGCATACAGTTTTGGGATTGCAGGTCAGTCACTGGGGCATCAAAGGGATGGAAAGGCAACTGGTACTTGGGAATTGCTATCCAATGTGTGTTTTGAAGAGGTCTGATCCTGACCCCGAGCCTACTCATGTAGATATTTTGCCCCAATTGCTCTGTTTATTTTTATTTTATTTATACGCCACTTTTCTTCCAAGGAGGTCAAGGTGGCATACATGTTTCTCCTCCCTCTCCATTTTATCCTCACAACAACCCTGCGAGGTAGGCCAGGCTGAGAGGCAGTGCCTGGCCCAAGGTCAACCAGTTTCATGGTTGAGTGGGGATTTGAACCCTGGCCTCCCGGCTCCTAGTCCAACACTCTAACCACTACACCACACTGCCTCTCAGGCTCTATTGGGGTTTTCATTTCTGTGAATTTCAGCTGGTTTCAAGGCATAACCCAGGCCTTGACTCTCGATTTATCTCTTTAGCGGTCTTCCATAGGGATAGGGAAACTCAGGCCTCGGGGCCAAATGTGGCCCTCCAACACTCTCTATCTGGCCCTTGGAACTCTTTCCAGGTCATGCTCCTTCTCTCCAGGCCATTCCTCTCACTAACACTACTTTGCAATCTCCCTTGATTTTTTTGCCCGGCTGTGGAATGTGTCCTTGAAGGCTTCTTGCTCGCTTTTCTTTTAATGGTCATGGGATTCTGGGCGCAGCCTTTCTGAGGGAAAGTTGCCAGTGAATTGGTTATCTTGCCACCTGGGCAGAGAGATAGCTGCAGGATTGCTCAAGGTCATCGTGGTGGAGCAAAACTCAGCAGCTGCAGCTGTGTAGCCTAACAGTGGGTACACTCTCCAGTGCTGGAGAAAGTAGGCCCTAGACTGTGTTTGGCTAAAGGAGAAATCTACCCTCCTATATCGAAACCTTATGGTGTTAAGAAGAAAACAAGAACAAAACATCCAAGTCTGGTAATGGGAGCAGAGAGAACCTAAAGCAGCAAGATTATTCCCGTGGCATTTGCTGCCATCAGCCTTCCTCTGAGACAAGGGAATGGTCTGAACACCTGGATCCTACTCAGCCCAGGTTGGAGGCAAGTCCTTGAGTTTTGTAGTGGAAGAAAAGCAAGATATGTAGTTCCTTCATTTACAGTATACAGTGTTCTCTACCCCCACTCCCATTTTGTCGTCACAACTCTGGGAGGCAGATCTTTTAATGTTGTGTTTTAATTGCTGTAACCTGACCTGGGACTGTAGGGAGATGGGTAGGTAATGAATTAACTAATAATAACAGTAAACGGGCTGAAAGCCAGTGACTGGCCCAAACTTCATGGTGGAGCATGAATTTGAACTCATGTCTCCAGGGCCCTAATGCAACACTCCAATCGCTGCACCACACTGTCAATCCGAAAGATGGTCTATAAGCAGCCCAGCAATTTGGTACCATGAGTCAGCCTGGATAACTCATTTGGTTAGAGCATGGTGCTGATAAGGTTGCAAGTTCGATCCCAATAAGGGACAGGTGCATATTCCTGCATTACGGGGAGTTGGACTAGATCAGAGCTTTCCAAAACTGTGTTTCGTGACATGTTAGTGTGTTGGCTGCAGTGTGTAGCACGAGCTCTCCCTGCGCTCCTTCCAGGGCTGGAAAGGGGTTAGTTTAACCTCTGGTTTGCTAGTAAAACTGTCCAAAAAGTGTGTCGCCAACATGAAAAGTTTGGAAAGCTCTGGACTAGATGATCCTCAGGGTCCCTTCCAAGTCTACAATTCTATGATCTATGTCTTGATGGTGATGCTCCTTTGGGGGGCGGGGGAGAAAGCTAGTTTCCTCCCTGAGAGCCAGTGTGGTGTAGTGGTTAAGAGCGGGAGACTCGTAATCTGGTGAACCGGGTTCGTGTCTCCGCTCCTCCACATGCAGCTGCTGGGTGACCTTGGGCTAGTCACACTTCTCTGAAGTCGCTCAGCCCCACTCACCTCACAGAGTGTTTGTTGTGGGGGAGGAAGGGAAAGGAGAATGTTAGCCGCTTTGAGACTCCTTCGGGTAGTGATAAAGCGGGATATCAAATCCAAACTCTTCTTCTTCTTCTTTTCTTTCTTCTCCGGTTGTTTTCAGGCCCCGGCTCGGGAGTCCCGTTCCATTGGCACGGCCCAGGTTACTCAGAGGTGATCTTCGGCAGGAAAGTAAGTGCCTTGGCTGGAGCGATGAGAGGGGCCGTGATCGCCCACCTTTTCATGCAGGTGGTCATCCTGCAAGCTGCTAGGTGGTCTTATTTGAGACATCAGGCGTGGGGGGGGGGGGGCTCAACTGGACTGGATGCTCTTCAAGAGCCTGTTCACCCAGCATCTGGGTGACCACAGTTTCCCAATCCCCTTTACTGTTCCTCCCAGCTAAGCCCTTCTCTCTGTCTCCGTAGCGCTGGTTTCTGTATCCTCCAGAGAAGATGCCAGAGTTCCATCCCAACAGAACAACCCTGTCTTGGTTGTTGGATACATACCCCTTTCTGCCATCATGGGAGAGGCCGCTCGAGTGCACCATCCACCCTGGAGAGGTGAGTCACGGCCGTGGCCCCATTTCCAAAGTTCCGGCACTTTGCCTACATTACTCTAGGGCCAAGTCAAACTGTTGGTCCATCTCGCTCAGTATTGCCTGCACTGACTGGCTGTGCTTCCCCAGAATAGTCTGTGCTTGTGGGATAACATCTACAGAAGCTGGGTCAACAGACAAACAACCTCACATACTGAGAAGTTCTTGTATAAGAATAATATCAAGGAATTTCCTTATTTATTTCTGGCTTCTGTTTTATTGTATCTCTCTCTATTTGGAACTATCTATATAAGATTGTTTGAATACATCATTGCTTCTGAATATTTGTTTGCGCCTGTACATGTTGCTTTAAATTCACTGGTCCCCAGAATTTCAGGCAGAAATCCTGCCTGGTGCATATCTACACGAATCGCTGCACTCTAGGTAGCCTGCCACTAGCTTGTGGCATCTTTGGTCAGGTGTCATGGGCCCACTGCTGTCACCTGCTCTGAAATTGGCACTGCAACCTCAGAAGGTTGACCTGGATTGCTCTCTTAGATTTGCTTCGTGTCGGACTGCTTGCTTGCTTCCACTTTTGCTCGGCTTGCATATTATAAAAAACACCTTTAAGTCTCCAGTGTTCTTTCATTGCAAGTAAGCTAAATCCCCTGAAACATCTCACAGCAGGGGTGTGTAACAATGAGGACTTTAGCAAGGCATGGTGTTGCCAGGCCCCTTTAGTCCTCGCTTCTTTCTCTCCCTCTCCTCTGCCTTCCCTACAGGTCCTGTACTTCCCAGACCGATGGTGGCATGCTACCTTGAATCTGGACACCAGCGTTTTCATCTCCACATTCCTGGGTTAGCAGATCTGCATGGTGGCACCTCCCTGGCCTTCTTGCCATTACCCCTGTGATGGTGCACGAAGAAGCAAGATTTGTCGACAACATTTGGGGAATCTGCTAGTGATGGTGGGGCCATCCCAGTCTCTCATTGGATCATAGCACAGAATTAAGGAGAAAGCAGGTGGTGGTCTGCTAGCGGACTTCCCAATGTTTTGGACTACAACTCCCATGATCCCTGCCCACTGCCAATGCTGGCTAGGGCTGATGGGAGTTGTGATGCCCTCCAGATGTTTTGGACAATGTCGCCTACCCCTCGTCTGAAGGATGACTTGCTGTAGCCTTTTCTAATCTGGAACCTACTAGACCTCAATTTCCATTAGCCTTGACCACTGGTTATGCAGGCTGGGTCTGATGTGGGGGGGTTGTAGCCCAACACCATCTGGGTAGCCATGGGTTCCCCCATTCCTGGGTAAAAAATGGACAAGATGATGATGGATCAGAAATTTTCAATGACCACCATTTGTAATAGGCAGGTTCTCCAATTATAGCCTTATACAGTAGTGAAGTTTGAGAGCCTTCACTGTCTGCATTTGCTGGATGATCCTTGTTGTTCATGCTGACCTCCTAGGAAAAACAGTGGAGGGATGGGCAGGGAGTGGATGGGACCAGTTTCCAAAGAAGTGCTTTTGAAAGTTGAGTCTGGGGTCACGCTGAACTGTTTTTCTTTGCAAGCGATACAAAACAAATGCAATTATTTCTTGAAAACAGTCGACTTCGTTTTTGGATTTAAAATATATTTCAAAAACCTGAACTGTTTGTAAAGTGGTCTTCATGTAGTTTTATTTTGGGTTGGATATAAATGGGAAAAGACATTAAAAACAAGGGCAGGGCTCAGTTTTTAAAGAGAGGCTGCACTGCTCAGGTTTGTGTGGGCGTTTTAAAGGAATGCTTTCTCCTTAATTCAGATTTCCAATATATAGTAAACAGGTTGTGATTGCTGGAGGTAAGGCTTTATAGACAGGCAGTTCTTTTAATAATGCAGAATTGAAATTCTTTTGTTTTTGTTTTTACAGCAGGTATGGGGAACCTGTGACCCCTTTGCATGTTGTTAGACTTCAGCAGCTCCAGCCAGCACACCCAATGGTCAGAGATAATGGGTGCGCTTGCCCAACAAAACCAGGAGCGCTTTACAGAAGGGGTGAAAAGGATAAAGAGATAGGGAGGGCTAGTAGACGATGCTCAAGCAAGGCCTACAAGAAATTCCACCCCACCCCGCCCTCCATTTCCATTTGCTTCATAAGTGTAAGAGCAAACTCATTTCCCCCCACTGAAGCAAAGTAAAAACAGCAGCACCCAGACCAGAGAGGGGGCAGCAGGTTTGGGGGAACCCCATGGATTGCAGAAGTACAACTGTACCCCCCTCAAAAAACCAAAACGTAATGTAATGGAGGCCCCGAAAGACAGCGTGGCTGCCTGGCACCCGTAACAAGAGCCTGTCACACACTGCATTCATAATGTTAGTGGGAAAATGTGGGGTGTACATTTAAATAAAAGCTGGGAGATTCCTACCACACTAACACCTAGCCAAGAGATCCACCTCTAACAGTTGCCTCTGTACCACCATAAACAGAAACTGCCCTCGCCCACAAAACCACCACCCTCCTCAAAATTTCATGCTCAGATATTTATTTACCAGTGTAACCAAAATTGGAGAGGTTGCATGTTAATCCCTCCCCCCTTTTAAAGGACCAAAACTCCCCACAATAATATTATCAATGCTTCAAAATATCCCTTTTGTTATTAGGGAGGAGCTTTAAATAAAAAAACAACAAGGAGGAGGAACTTTCAGTGGTTTAATGGGAAAACAACTACCTGGAACAGAGCCGGGGGGCTCAGCTTCCCCCACGCACACAAGCCGGTGCTTCCCCCAACCAAACCCAAATTCCAGTCGTCTGTATAATAATTATTAGATCTCTGTGCCCGCCTCCACCACCCAGCCCAAAATATGTGGCTATTTATTTACAGAGTAAAGAGGCCAAACAATAAAAATAAACCCAACTATCCTGGGCAGGCAGGAAAAGGGAATGAGGTGGGAAGGGGAGAACCTAAAACTTTGTACAGAGAGAGAAAGAGCGGGAAGAAAGCTGAAAGCCAAGCCAGGGGGGCTGGGGAGAACTGGGCGGGGGGCAGTCCAGCCCCTTCAGCTTGCCGCAAAGGCCGAGCCCAAGAACAGCAGCATAGTCAAAGTGGGAAAGGGGGGGTGTTTTGAGGGAAATGTGTCCATGTGCCTAGAGGGTTGTGGGGTGCAGTTTGCAGGGCCGACGTGGTATCCTTCATATGCCACTATGGGGCGTCTGCCCCTCACACAACGCATTTCGTGGCCCTCGGGGAAAGTGCCGCTGCGGGCCTCCCTCCTCGCCTCTCTTCTTGAAACAGGGCTGGCCTTCCCTGCCAGGCCTGAGGCTCCCAGCTTTGCCCATGTTGGAAAGCGGCCTGGGAGCAAGCCGACGCCAAGGAGGCTTTTCTGCAGCCCTGGCCCACCCCAGGGAGGTGACGGACGGGCCCCCAGCTGGCACAGGATGAAGCAGCCCGGCCGGCCGGAGCAGGAAGAGGAGGGAAAGCGAGACAGACAGCGAGTAAGGCATGGCGCTGGCCCAGCGAGCTCAGAGAGCCAGTCTCTAGCAGTCCGGTGGCCTTGGCTGCCGCGGCTGGGGGACGCCACGAGGAGGCTGCAAGCACAGCCTCTCACCTGCGGTGGTCAGTAATCTTCTACCCAGCCGTTTTCCGATATGAACGCGTCTATCACCTCTTTCATGGCAAGGTTGGGGATCAGCTGGTCCTGGGTCAGGGGGCTGCGGGTCACGGGGTCAAAGTGGCCGACGCGCTGGAAAGAACCCAGAAGAGAGTCAGGTAGGCAGCCCTCACATCTCCCGAAACAAAAATGCTCCCACCAGCCCCAAAATGGTCAGATTCAGGGCCCCCTCTGCCCCCAAAACCTGTTGCATAAGGCAGCGTTCCCACCCTACCTGGATTGAAATCAAAGACTTTTTTTTAAATCCCTAAAATGGTTTAAGTGTGTAAACTAATGTTTCATCAGAGTAAGCCTGCTGAAATGAGTAAACCTAAGTTCCATTTGTTCATTTCATAGAATCATAGAGTTGGAAGAGACCACAAGGGCCATCCAGTCCAACCCCCTGCCAAGCAGGAAACACCATCAAAGCATTCCTGACAGGTGGCTGTCATTTCAACAGGTTGACCCCGAGCATTGCATACCAATCCTATTTTTTTAGGCCTTTGATGACCTTTCAAAAACTATGTCCTCTCTTTCATCTTTAAAAAGACTGGAGGTGCAATTCTCAGAGGGAGGTGAGAACTATCTGAGGGCAGAGAGCCTTGCTGCATCTGGATCCCTGCACTGTGGATAACAGAACGATCCCATCAAACCTGGTGCAAAGTTGTGCCTGCGTTCTTCAGAGGCCTCCTGGAAGGGTTCCAGGCCAGAGCAGTAACTCATCCAGAGATACTGCAGGCATTCTCTAGGGACAGGCACTTGGGGCTCCTGCCTTTGCTTAACCAAGCGAAATATTTCTCATACTGCCTTAGTATGCAACACCCATGTATGCGTGGGGAGCTCCTTGACACAAGGAATGGGGTTGAAGAGACACACCCTGCTCCAATCAGGATCCCCTCATGTGGGGGAACTTGACACATGTACATTTACATGCATGTACACCCCTTTGCAGCCAGCTGAATACAGAGATAGAGTGGCCCCTCTTGCACATGCTTTCAATGTGTGTACCGGTATGTGTGTGTGTGTGAGAGAGTGAGAGAGAGAGAGATATCCGAGCCCCTTCTACCAATTCATGGTATAGCTGGGGTCTGCACAGAAATATGATGCAATTCTGTTGATTGAATGCAAGGTTACCAGCTAATATAAAAACCATGCAGCTGTCCCCCGTTTCTCTCTTCTGCAGAAATTATTCTGGTGGCCTTTTCGTTTTGTCTTACATTAGAACTCTCTTGTATTTGCTCTGGTCTTGCCAGTCGGGTGGGTGAGGGCACTGAGGCTTACCCTACCAAACCAGTCCCCTTCTCCAGCCCCCTCCTGGCTTCTGAAATTCTCACAGTCCCCACCTTCTCAGCTCTAAGGCAGGCATGGTGGAAACCTTTGGCCCTCCGGATGTTGCTGAACTACAACTCCCATCAGCCCTAGCAAGCATGGCCAATGGCCAGGGATATGGGAGTTGTAGTTCTGCGACAGCTGGAGGGCCAAAAGTTTCCCATTTGTGTTCTTTGGGCAAGAAACTCAACTTTCCCTTCCAAATACAAGCTGTGGGGCTTAGGAAGCTGTTGTCGCATTTGTTCTATATTAGGAAGTCAATGCACCTCCCCTTCTGAACCCTGTCACTACCATCACACCTGCACAACCATCGTTCCAAAAGGCCTGCATTACCTGGAGGTGCTCTTCAATGTCTTTCCTGTCATACGTGATCCCGCTGGGCGTGATGCAGGGTTCTCGCATCAGTTCAAAGCTGATCTTCCCACACAGGTAATCCGGGATGTCACGCTTCTGGCTCAAAGGAGAAAACGAGAGTTCAGCTTAGATAGGCAGATTTCAAGAAGGGAGGGGAAACCTCTGGCCCTCCAGGTGTTGGGATGCCCAACTTCTACCAACGAGTTGTAGTTCAGCAACATCTGGAGGGGCCACAGGTTCCCCATCTCCTCTTAAAGGGTATGTGATGGGTAGTGGATGGAACAGTGAGATGGGGACTAGAGAAGCCTGGCTATCAATTCCTGTTCAGCTGCAGATGACTTTGGGCCAGTCATTCTCTCAGGCCAGCCTACCTCACAGGGCCATTGTGAGGCTCCAGTGGGTAACTTTCATATAGCAGCCCGGAGCTCCGTTGAAGAAGAGCAGGAATTGTTTCAAAACCAAATAAAATACGGTTGCAGTGCATAACTGTCAACTAATTCCAGTCTGGGGAACCTTTGGCCCTCCAGATGTTGCTGAACTACAACTCCCATCATCCGTGGCCATTGCCCATGCTTGCTAGGGCTGATCCGAGTTCAGAAACTTCTGGAGGACTAAAGGATCCCTACACCTGAGTTAATCCATGGGGGGGGGGTTTAATCCAAAAAACCTTTTGATTATTTAAAAAGGGACCTCCAATAACATAGCAACTTAAAAAATTATTTTAGCATAAGAATTTCATGTAATAATGTGGGTTAGCAGGCACACACTCTTATTTCTCTCATACGAGGGAATGCCTCTTGAAAGAGAATGGTCTCTGTGACATGTGGGCACATCATCTATAGTCAAGCTCGCTCTTTTCTAACAGTCAAATTAAATCAACTATCTGTTGTTTGGTTTGGACAGGTGTGCAATGTTTAATACGGCTGAATTCGCAGTGAAGGCAGCTCACCTTAGGCAAGGTCATGGGGCCTCTCTCGAGATTTAAGATTCTGTTTTCTATGAATGTTTTATTTATTGTATAGGTCGAGTTTTTCATGTATAATTCTTGCATATATTTTATGTTTGTGTTTGGCTATATCCTGTATTTGGCTGCCTTAATAATAAATTTGATCTTAAGAGTCTGAAATAAAGATGATGATGATGATAATATCATGTCCTTCCACCAAGAAGGCACCCAGGGTGACAAACTCATCGTGTGTGTGTGCGCGCGCGCATTATAAAAGCAAATTCTAAAATCTGTTAAAAACATTTTCTCATGGGTCAGTGCATCTGGCTCTCCCACCCAGGGCGAGCTGTGGGCAGGATTCTTGCATTGCGGGGGGGGGGGGGGGTGGACTAGATGACCCTCAGGGTCCCAACTATGATTCTATGATCTAAAGGTTGCCAGGAACAGTGTCCTTCAGCCATCAAATGCCTGGGCAAACAAAAATGTTTTCAAATTACTCCTGGAAGTTAATAATGATGGAGACAGATCTCACTAGGGAGGGCATTCCACAACCAGGGGAGTCAGCACTGAAAAGGCCCTATCACAAGTCAGAGCCACACCAACAAGGCTTCACTTGCCGATCGTAGGATCTGAGAGGGCTGATGTGCAGATTTACCCTGGTTGGGCCAACCAAAACTCACGCCACTAATCAACTTCAATTAGGGGGCTCCTACGAACTTGGATGAATTTGAACTTTGAATGAAACATGAACCAAATTAGTTCATTTTGTAAAGGGACAAAAGTTAACTGGAATTTGTTCCTTTTTTTGGACATGTCAAACTCATTCCTTTTAAAAATGAACTTCCCAAGCTGTCTGGGAACCCCCATGGACACTGCCTTGAGTTCCATAATAGAAGAATGGTGGAATGTAAAAGCTGAGAAAATACGTAAATGGAGCCGGGGAGCATGGCCCACTGCTTGAGCTTGCCCTCACCTTCCGCTTCTCGTCCACCTGGGAGAACAGCTCATCCATGTCTGCTAGGTACTTTTCCTAAAAGAGAAACAGACCCCTTAGCAGGAAGGAGCAGAGGTTCAACGCAGAAAGCGGGTGGGGGAATTAAGCCAGCCTTGCAGTTAGCTACAGATGGGGCAAACGGTCATATCTGGATGATGAACGCAGAGAAACAAGAGGGACAATTACACCTCTTTATAAAACAGCAGTTCAGGTCAAGTTTATAGATCTCCAACTTTACACACACACGGAAAAAGAAACTAGCCACACGTTTTTCCATTGTTAAAAATTCGAACAAGATTAGTACAGAAACTGAAACCTCTTAGCACTTCTGTAAAAACAGGGGCGGGAGAAACCTGCAGCCTTCCGGATGTTGTCAGATTCCAACTCCCATCAGCCCCAACCAGCACAGCCAGCAGTCAGAGATGACAGAGTCTGACAACATCAGGAGGCCCACAGGTTCTTCCACTCCTGCTGCAAAAGTTGCTTACAAATCGTTTTTAATTTGGGATGCAAACACTGCAGCCAACTCAGTTATGCCAGCCTGTGTATACATCCCTGAACAGAGCAGGAAGTCCATGTGCCGCTCTAGACACCTTCCCTGGGAGCAAACAAGAGACAGGTATGTCCGGTTCTTCCGTATCAGTACAAATTGTGCAATAGTAACCTGTTCCGTACAGTTCCGAACTCTGTCACACCTTTCTCCTGAGCATATCCTGGGCTTTTCAACAGCTCCCCGTACAATCCTGCTAGGTTCCTGCTGACCTTTCGGCTGTGTGGGGACATCTCGGGGCGAGGGGCCAGGGAGCTGGACAGCAACCCAGGCGGGTGGTGAGGGGCCTCCAGTCCTAGGACAGGGATTTACCTGGATCTGTTGGGTTGCAGCCAAGATTAGTCTTACTCAGAGTAGACCCACTGAAATTGAGGTTTTTAAACAGCAGTGGGGTGGTCATCTGTCAGGGATGTGGTTCCTGCATTGTAGGGGGTTGGATAGCTTAGTCGGTAGAGAATGAGACTCCCGAGTGGTGGGTTCGAGCCCCGCATTGGGCAAAGGATTCCTGCATTGCAGGGGGTTGGACTAGATGACCCTCGTGGTCCCTTCCAGGACTACAGTTCTAGGATTCTATAATGAATATTGAATAGCCACTTCAATAGGTCTACTTGGAGCTAACGTTTAGCAAGAGACATCCCACTGGAATTTCTGGGACACTGGCAGTGTAGAAAACTTCCAAAGGGTCCCGATTCCCTTGCTCCTCCCTCTGAGAAGACCTCAGGGTTGAAGTCTGAGCAGGGCTGAACCCTGGCAGATCCCCACAGTTAATGGGGGCGAGGGACAGATGTCTCACCCTGTCACAGCTGCTGCCACCAAGCAGTGACAACCCAAACAAAACAGTCAACCGAGGGCCCTTAAAATAGATAGGCTGAGCCCGGGCAAAGATTGACAAGGGTCCTCACGTGTTTGGCTTCGATGTTGGCCAGCTGCACGCGGCTCCGACTTTCCTCCACGTTCTCCTCTTCCTGCGCCCGTCGACATTCATCCAACTCCCTAAAAGAGAAGTGGGGATTGGGCAACTTCACGGAGCTTGGCAAGGCTATCAAGGGCTACCAGCCATGATGGCTATACTCTACCTCCACCACTGGAGGCAGTAATCCTTCTGAACAGGAGGGGGCAGGTCTCTTGTGCTTGGGTCCTGCTTGCAGGTTTCCCACAGGCATCTGGTTGGACACTGGGAGAACAGGATATCAGACCACTGGCCCATCTTATGTCACTCAGGAGAGGGAGGTCAGAAGCCACCGCAAGTTGCGGGAAGGCACCGTCGCTCGGGGTCACAGCACATGCAAAGGTTTCAGCTTTAGTCCCTGACACCCTCAGCTTAAAAAGAGCCAGGCAAAGCGGCTGATGGGAAAGAACCTTATCTCCCCAAGAAGCCAGATAGCTGCTGTCAGTGGGAGTAGACAACTCCTACAACTTCCGAGGCAGCTTTTAAAATTCCAAGTCCTTTTCATGTTGTTGTGAAAGACCTGCTTTACTTTGGTTTCACTCTGTGCCACGCTAGTCTGTTCTAGATTTCCAGTTTTTATCTTATGGTTTTTAACTTCTACAGTGGTACCTCGGGTTAAGTACGCTTCAGGTTAAGTACACTTCAGGTTAAGAACTCCGCTAAGAACAGAAATCGTGCTCTGGCAGCGCAGTGGCAGCAGGAGATCCCATTAGCTAAAGTGGTGCTTCAGGTTAAGTACGCTTCAGGTTAAGAACGGACCTCCGGAACGAATTAAGTACTTAACCCAAGGTACCACTGTACTTGTAAACCACCCATCAGGGAACTCTGGTGACGGGCACAGAAATGTAGTTAGTAAGTAAGCTGTGTGGGGAAGAGACACTCAGGCCCACGGATGAATATGGCCCTTCAGACCTCTCAGTCAGGTCCTCAGGACTCTCTCCAGGTCACAGGTGGGGAACCTCTGGCCCTCCAGATTTTTCTGGACTACAACTTCCACCAGCCTTGGTTACTGGCCATGCTGGCAGGCTGATGGGAGTTGTAGTCCCACAACATCTGGAGGACTGAGGATCCCCACCCCGCCCTAGCTCATGCCATCTCCCCAGGCCACTCCTTCACGGACGTGCTCTGCAAGGTCCTCAAGTGCCTTCGACTGGCTGGAAAGGGGCTTTGGATTGTGACGGTGCATCTTGCTTGCCTGGATGGAGAGCTGGGTGTCCTGGTGGATGTTTAAAAACCTCTGGCTTCTGGGTGGCTGTAGCGCAACCTGCTGTACAAAGGCTATGCATTGCATCCATTGCTCTGCCCACTTTGCTTCTGCCCCTGCCCACCTCTGGCATGGGGCCCTGAATGCTGCCCAACAAAGGAGTGTAGCTGAAAAAGCACCCCCATCACTGTAGTATATAAACCAAGCTATGCACCCAACACACACACAAAGTCCCCTTTGTTCTTCAAGAGTTCCTCCACCCATATCTGCCATCACTCCCTCTCTTTCATACTCCCCTTTTACCTCTCTTTCTCTGCCATGATGAGCTTGGTGAGATAGGAGTGCAACTCGTTTTCCTGGTTGATCCGCTTCTCCTCAATGTTGTTCCAGCGCTTCTTCTTCGCAATCCGCAAAGCGCTTGGGATGTCGTCCCCAAAGTTCAGTCGTTGCTCTTTGGCTAAGTTGTAGGCTGGAGTAGAGGGGAATATACCGTATATCAAGGAGGAGCTGGAATAAAGATCTTGCAATGCAGTGTGCTCTATCTGGGCCTGTACCAAAGGCTCCAGCTGGGGCAAAACTAGGCTGTGGCTGGACTGTTGATGGGGGCAGACCATTGCTGGCATGCCACTCTAGTGCACGGAAGTCTGCACTGACTGCCCATACACATGAACAAACCTGAATGATTTTCAAGTTGACACCTGGCTCCTTTTTTCTTTCTCAGCCCTGTGGATAGCTCAATAGGTACAACAGGAGACTCTTAATCTCGGGGTTGTGGGTTTGAGCCTCACATTGGGCAAAAGATTCCTGCATTGTCCCTTCCAACTCTACAATTCTTTTTTTTTTTTAAATCAAGGTTTATTGATAAATCATTGTTACATATACATATCATGTACTAATAAACAAATAGGCGTATACAGATATACCAATGAACAACTCTACAATTCTAAGGAGAAAAGAAACTTCCACTTCTACTTTTAGTCAAACCAACCAAGCCTTTGGTTGATTGACATCCTATGCCCTTTTAAAATGTGTTTGGGGGTGCTGTTACAGAGTTGTTTTTGTTTTGATTATGTATTTCGTGGTTTTATATTCTGATTTTATCCTGTGTATAGGGCGGTACAGTGGGACCTCGACTTACGACGATAATGCGTTCCGACGTGACCTTCGTAGGTCGAAAACACTCGTAAGTCGAGTCCCCATAGGGATGCATTGAGCAGAAAAAATTCGTAAGTCGAAGAAACCCGCATCAAATCTTTGTAAGTCGAAGAAACCCTATCGAAAGCGGCCGCGACTTCCTTTCGGAAGTTGAAAAATTCGGATGCGGCGGCCATTTTTTTTCTTCCGGAAGTCATTCGGAAGTCAAAAATTACGTAAGTCGGGTCACTCGTAAGTCGAGGTCCCACTGTATATAAATTGAATTGAATTGATGATGGTGGTAGTACCTGAACTAGGGGAACTGAAGTTTGTTTAAGCTGTGGTTTTGGAACAAGCCAGATTGGAAGCATGGCTTGGTCCTGGCTCATTCTACGAAAACAGTATGAACAAACCACAGTTTCTTGACTGCGTACAAGTTTGATGCCTAAAGGCTGGGACCCACAATTGCTCTCAAGTTAAAGGCCTGTGCTAGACTCCCTGGCTAAAACCGCTATCCAAAGGCAAAGCTGTCCTTGCTGGATTGTTAAGCGATAGTGAATTCATTTCGACTTGGGCAGATGCCTGGTTCAAACCCTGGCAAAGGCTGGCAGAAATCCCTGCCTAAAATCCTGGAAAGTGGCTGCCAGTCAGTGTAAAGTACTGAGCTAGATGGACCAATGGTCTGGCTCAGTGCAAGGCAGCTATGATCAATTCTATTTAACTGGTCAACTTGTGACCGCCTTGCACTGAGAGGCGGTACCTAGAAAGGCACACCCATACCCACTCGGCTATCCTGGAAACGAGAGCCAGCTTACCTCTCTGAAGGTTAGCAATGGCCTCGTCGTAGTTCTCCATCTCCATCTGGCACTGCCCCAGGAAGAAGTGCGCCTTCACGGACTGGCTGTCCAACTCCAGGGCATGCTTACAGTCAGCCAGGGCCTTGTCGTGCTGCTGCATCTTAAGGAAGCATAAGGCGCGGTTGGTGTAATAGACTGCCACTAAGGGATTCCGGTTCTAAAAGAAAAGAAAGAGAATATAAGCATGAGGGGCCAGATGGGAGACTAAAACAGCCCTCAAGGGATCTATGGGAGAAGGTGAAGCCCAGATTCAATCCCGCCAATCGCCAGGTAGGACTGGGAGATACCCTCATCTAAAATTCACAGGAGAGCCATTGCCAGTCAGGGTGGTTTAGATGGGCCATTGCTCTAACATGGTATAAGGCAGCTTCCTGGGTTTCAGGTTAATACAGCCTTTTCTTCATGAGGACTAGAAACTCACTTTATTTCATGACTAGAAACTTACTTTATTTGTTAGTTGACATGTCATAGCCCAGAAGCAGAGCACATGCTATACATGCAGAAAGTTCTGGGTTCAAACCCCAGCATATTCAGGTGGGGGGGGGGGGAATCTCCAAGGCAAATCCTAAAGGAGCCACTGCCAGTCAGTGTGGACACTACCAAGCTAGATGGACAAATGGGGCAGCTTCATATCCTTGGAAGAAATCATTTTCAGGCGGGTCTCTACTTCTTAAATTATTGTTGTTGTTGTTTATTACCCACCCTTCACCCTAAGGTCCCAGGGCAGGTTACAGCATTAAAACACAACATTAAAAAAAACACAATTTAAAACACCTTACAATTTCAAAAATAAGGAAGGTCTTAAAAATAGACACCTCAAGTGTCAAAAGCCAGTGTTAAGAGGTGTGTCTTCAGCATTCACTGGGAGCTGTATAATGAAGGTGCCACATACACTTCTAGGGGAGTAGTGCAACCCCATCCAGGGCAGGCCACCTCCCAGAAGTGAGAACTCAGGGCACAGGACACCTCTGTCTTTTCAGAATCCAGCTTCAGTTTATGGGCCCACATCCAGCCCATCACTGCCTCCTCCAAGCACTGGCCTAGCACCTCAACTCCCTCTGCTGATTCAGATGGAACCGAGAGATAGAGCTGGGCGACATCTGCATATTGGTGGCACTCCCCTCCAAATCTCCGGATGACAGTCTGCAGAGGCTTCACATAGATGTTAAATAGCATGGGACACAAGACGGAAGCCTGTGGGACACCACAGGACAACTCCAATGGCGCTGAACAGCAGCTTCCCATGACTACCTCTTGGAAACAGCGCTAGAAGAGTGGAACCACTGAAGTATGGGGCAAGGCTACAACCGCTACAGAATGAGAGGCGAGTTCCGTCTTACTGATCTCTCAACTTGGACCAGTCAGTGGTTTAACTACAGTGTCAGATTTTGAGCTTGCCCCACCCTGCAAACAGTAGCGTTTTGTTTTTTTGTTTTGTTTTGCATGGGCAGAGTGCATTTCCTACAATCCATTTAGAATCAGAGAAAGGGCTGCCAAGTCTAAGCCATGGCTTTCGAAAAGGCTTAAGCCCCAGTGTATCTTCAAAGAATCACAGAATTGTAGAGGTGGAAGGGATCACAAGGGTCATCTAACCCAACCCCCTGCAATCTTTTGCCCAACCTGGGGCTAGAACCCAACACCCTCAGATTAAGAATCTCGTGCTCTACTGACTGAGCTATCCATCTTGTCTGTGAGGTTGTATCATTTGAGCAGCTGATTATTTATCATTATTTCTCCAGGTAGGCGACTACCATTTTTTTTTTTAGGTAGCATGCAGCAGTTTAATCTGAAAGGTAGATCACAGGACTCAAAACAGTGAAGAGAACTGGTGCAGATCTCAGGGAAACCCCTGGAGACAGAGTGATTGCAACCAGAGAATCATGTATTCCGAGTCCCAATAGAAATAATGTGCAGCCACAGAAGTGCCACCAAGTGCTAATTGTTAAAGGTGCACCTGTGGTGTTATCAGCCTTGCTGCATGGATAGGGGCACATGTAGCGAAATCTGGCTGAAGACAACCTAAGAACTCATTTTTAATCTGTACTCAAACAAGGAAGGCGGGACCTTTATTCAGAACTGTCCAAAGTAGGAAGGGTTGAGGCTTACAGAGAATGGTGGCTGGCAAAAGGTCACCAAGTGAGTTTGCAGTGAAAAACAAGTCTGGAGGTTCAAACAGGATGCTGCTTTATACTGAGTCAGACCATGGGTCCATCTAGCTCAGTACTGTCTCCACTGACTGGCAGCAGCTCTCCAGGATTTCAGGCAGGGTTCTCTACAAACCCAACCTGAGGATCGAAATTGGGGCCTTCTGCATGCAAGCAAATGCTGTACCACTGAGCTATGGCCCTTTCCCACTTTGCTTGCTTCATCCCTGTCGCCTCCAAAATCGATGCCAAAGGCAAGCATGCTCTCTGTCCATGCTCAGAAATGCTGTCTTTCCTCACTGCCTCCTATCACACATTACTGAAGATAAAACTGAGCATTAAAACAAGGTTTTTTGGCAGGGGGAAGAGAAGGATGAGCTTTGGCACAAATAGAGCCCTTGTCACACACCCAGGTTTGCTTCTTAATGTTCACCGTTCTCCCTACCTTGCCCCTGTCAAATCAAGGGCCAGAATCATAATCTGCCCATGCTCAGAGAAAAGTGCCCATGCCACTTTCCCCCGCGTTGCCCCTTCAAATTATTTTTATTTCCTTCATATCTCGGAGGAAAAGGCTCAGCGATCCAAAGGACACTTACTTCCTACACCACTATTGCATCATCTGAGTGTCCTCCTACCCTGCAGTCTGATGCCAGGCTTTACATTGCATACACTTTACCCATGTTCAGAGGGCTCTTTTCTTACTCCCCTTCATCTATTCTTGGGGTAAACCCAAAACACTGAGGAGCAGCTGAGAGACTCAAACTGAGTCTTGGTCACCCTGCAGCTTGCTCCCTATGCCACCATACCTGAGAGCAGGCCCTCTGCACATGCCCAGGGAGGCATTCTCCCCACTTCCCATATATTCTCCCAGTACTGTATAAGGCTCACGGGCCTGAGCCTCCTCCTCCCGCTCTCGCTCCGCCCCTCCAACGCTCCGCCCAGCCTCTAAACAACAACACTCAGCACTCAGTCCATGCTCAGAGGTACACTCTCCCTTTCTTCACCACCCGCCCCCCTCCAACTCAGGATAAAGTCCGGGGCCTGAGCTCAAACGAAGCCCCCTCTCGCCCCCTCGAAAGCGAGACCAAGCACTCTGCCCATGCTCAGAGGCCACCCCTGTCCTCCGGGCCCTCTCGCCTCCTCCTCCCCCCCCCAAAAAAAACAACAACAGAGGCCCGACTCACGATGGCCCGCCCATAGCAAGCGGCGGCCTCCGGGTACTTTCGGCTGACGAAGAGCCGGTTGCCCTGCTCTTTGTACTCCTGGGCGCTGCGGCTCTTCTCCGGGCTGCCGCCCCCGAGGCCGCCGCCGACTAGCCCCACGCCGGGCCCGCCGCCCGTCAGCCCCGCGCCGCCTCCGCCGCCGCCCTCCTTCTCCTTCTCCTTCTCTTTCTCCTCCTTCCCCTTCATGCCGCCCAGGCAGAAACAGCTGCAGCAGCCGCCGCCGCCGCTGCCGGCCCGCCCGGAGGAGCCCGGCGGGCACCGATCGCCCCGGCCTCGCCGCACCGCCACAGCCCGGCCCGGGCCCCGATCGCCCGCAGCAGCAGCAGCAGCAACACCGCCCGCAGCACAGGCAACGCAGCCGGGGAAGGAGGGCGGGCCGAGCGGGAGGAGGGGCCGGCGCGAACGGAAAAGGCTGGGCCCAGGCGCCGGAGGAAGCGCGGCCAGCGGAGCTAGAGCGCCGCCTGGACCTCGGCTGGATGCACGGCGGCGGCGCCTTCCCGAGGGCGCTTGAGGGCCGGGAGACGGCAAACGGCCGGGGCACGATCCTGCGGGGGGGGGGGGTTCCTCGCGAGCAAGGCCCGTTGGCTGAACGAGGGCTCCCGCTTAGGTGAGGCTAGGCTAACCCGCTGCTGCTGCTGCTTCCTCCCAAGTTAGGTTTAGGGAGCGGAAATGAAATAGATTCCAGCAAGGGCTCTTTACTCCATGAATAAACCCCTCAGGTCGGATCCTGGCTCAGTCATATAGTTAAATAGGAAGTCCCGTGATGCCAGTGAGTCTGCTCCTAAGTATGGCTTAAGGCTGGATCCCTCCCATCCCAGAAGTTGTGGGGTTTTAATGGGGTAAGTAAACTTAACACAGTACAAGTAAGGGGGGAATGAAAGCCCCTTGGATTTCATTGGGGTTGTTTACTCGGGGAGTAAACACCCATATCACCCGGTTTGGATCAGACCTGTTGGAAGATCTCATGAGTTCTGGCATTTTAAGGAGGTTGAATCCCAAGACCCAGACATCCCCTCATAACATAACATAGGAAGACCCAAAATTCCCACGATGCTGTAAGTTTGACTTACCCATTGGAAAAGACCCATATATCCCGTGGTTTCCGTGGGACTGATATCCAGGTAGGTAAACTTAACAAACCGCTGCTATCCACCTCCTCCAAAGTAGGTTTATGGAGGGAAATGATAGCCCTGTGGATTTCAGCAGGGCTGTTTACTTTGGGAGTCAAGCCCTCAGGTTGGATCTTAGTCATAATTAGAAAGGAAGAACCAGAAGTCCCATGATTACAATGAATCTGCTTATAAGAATGGCTTACGGTTGGATCCATCCCATTGGAGAAAACCTCACACAAGTCCTATGATTCATTGAGGATGCCAGTGAGTCTACTGAATGGCTTAAGTTTGGATCTGTCCTGTTGAAGACCTGTGATTTCAGTGGGGTAGGTCACTTTAAAACAGTACTGCTATTCTGTGTAGGATTTCAGCAAGGCAGTTTACTCTGGGAGTAAACCCCTCAGGTTGGATCCGGTCTCAGTCATAATTAGAGGGGGAAAGACCCATAGTATGCACCATGATTTATATGGGTGTTTGTATGTACTGTATAACTAAAGGTTGTGCTAGCTAAGTACTACCACTGAGAGTAAACATATAAATTAATGGACCTAAGTCATGTCTAGTACCGGTAGTTGTAATGGGTCTGCTCTGAGTATGACTACCATTGGATACAACCTGAAGTTGGATCTCCGCTAGGTTTACATCCTGGTCGGTAAACTGCCATCTTCTTCCCAAGCAGGATCATTGTGGGGGGAACCCCATGGTTTTCAGGGTGAGGTCACTTTCAAGTAAGCAAACTTGCAGTGCAATCCATTTTTTTATTACGTTAAGGATTTTTTTAAAGGTTAAGGCTGCCTTACAGTACATTGGCCTCTCTAAGTAGCTGGTAAACAAAAAGCAAATAAAATGCCTGTTCTAATAATATAAGCTCATATAAAATACACATTATAACCAATAAAATAGCAAACTGCCATCAGGCATTAAAATAGGATCTAGTTACTAAGAGGCGTAGGCCCATCTAGAGCTCTTTGGGAAAAAGGTGAGGTGTAAATGCTGCTATTATTATTATTATTACTATTATTATTATTATTATTATTATTATTATTATTATTATTTTCTCCAAGGCCCTGCTGCTTAGTTCCCTGCTTCTGTTTTTGCCTTCGGTTTCAGAAAGCCTTAAATGATGGGGCTGGAAGGTGGGCTTTATGGATGTGATGACCCTGCATACTGGAGAGCGGTTTTGAATGTTTACCAGGATGTGGTCATGGCCAAAGGGAGCAAGCAGGGAAAAACCATTGCCTTGGATAAATGGTAAATGTTTTCAGCAGGTAGCAGAGCACACCTGCTACAGCAAAGAGCTTCGGGGGGGGGGTTCCCTCTCTCATCGTACATTCAGTGAAGCAGAATGCTGGAAGATTTGGGACAGACAAAAGGAAGGCCTTCTTAACACAGCACATAGCTAAACTATGGAAGATGTATAGTGATGGCCTCCAGACTCTTCTTATGTTCTGATGCTTCAGTTGCAGCCTTAACACTGTGATGATTTTTCATCATTGGCAGCAGAGCTGGAGAATCTTAAGACACTTGTTTCTTATTCGTGCCCTTAATATTTTTATCACTTTGTTTTATGTGTATCCTTACTTGCCCCCTCTGATTTTTATGTCGTACTGAATGGACCTCCTGATAAGATTATTTATTGAATTGCTAATTTATTGAATTGATATCCCACCCTTCCTTCCCAAGGAGTCCAGGGTGGCAAACAGAAGCACAATTAAAAACAAAGCAAAAGGATTCTGAAACAATTACAATTAATCCAATCTAAAATCAGTTTCAGTTAAAAACATTCCTGTATCCAATGATCCCAAGGTTGCCAGGAACAGAATTCTTTAGCTACCCAATGCCTGGGTAAACATGAACGTTTTTAAATTCCTCCTGAAAGTTGATGATAATGGAGACAGGCACACCTCACTAGGGAAGGCATTACACATCCAGGGAATCGCCACTGAAAAGGCCCTTCATGGCGGCAGCAGCAACAGGGCCTCCAAGTCCTCCCCTGCCAATCATACAATCCAATATGACTTCTGCAGCAGAGCAGTGCCAGTCCCCAGAACAATGAATTGGACAAGTCTGTGGCCTGTGCAGTTCTTCTCTTTTTGTCTCTTGTGAGCTTTGCCCGAATCAATTTAATTGAAGAAGGGGGGGATGTGTTTCTCCTCTCTGATCTTTTCAATGCTATTCAAAACCATTTTATTGTTTTTACTCCCTTCCCTGTGTTACCATTCGGAGGTATCAAGAGGAGCTGCCAATTGCTGTTTCCGGGCGGAAGGACAAACACTTGACAAAAGAAGAGCTGGTGAGGCTGATGGAATGGAAGCTTTCTGTAAGTAATCCTGCCAGAGTCGCTTGCCAGGTGGAGCAGAGGCAGCATGGACCCAGGGGCATGATAGTGCTTAGTCACAGGAACTTGCAGCCCTCCAGATGCAGCTGGACCACAACTCCCACCATCCCTGCCCACTGACCACGCTGGCAGGGCCTGATGGGAGTTGGAGTCCAACAGCAGCTGGAGGGCCACATGTTCCCCATCCCTGTTTTAGAAAGTCTATCCCGCACGCACCCCATCTGCTCACGGAAGTTAAAAATAAAATAGAAATACTCACAGACAGTTTAGGTAACGGGAAATGCCTGTGAAATCAAATAACAATATTCACATTATAATAATATATTTTTACTTTTTGGACTTTTTAATCATTTGTTTCCAAAAAGTTTCCAAGAGACTTAAAAAAGCATTTAAAATCACAAGCATGAATATACTATATCATTAACAGAACTCATACAGAACACCTACAATTCATCTTTATATTTTACACACACAAAGTGCCCCAATAACAGCAAAATAGCACCAGCTCCGTTATTCAGAAGCCTGGGGGTCAAGTCTTGGCACTGCAAAGCTGGCAGCACAATAAAGGTGCCTGGCAGACCTCCCTGGGGAGAGCATTCCACAGCGTAGCTCTGTCCTGAGTGAACAAATGAGAGTCAGAACTAGTTTTAAGTCAGCAGCGTGGGCCCAAATGGGAATGACGGCCTTCTCTCTTCCCTGCAGAGAGGCAAGTTTCGCCCTCGACTCCAGCAGCTGGTGGCCACTAACTCCAGCGAGATGGTGGAGAGCTGCACCAGAAAAGCCTTCCAGCTCCTCCCTGACGTAGCAGCTGCCATGACTGAGCTGTGCAAACTCAAGGCTGTGGGGCCTGCCACAGCTTCAGGTAGGAAAGGCTCTGAGGCCTGCAGGCTTGTTTATTTCCTGTATTTTTTGGCCTACACATCCTGCAAGGAGTTCGAGCAGTGATTGTGCTCTTTCCTTCACCCAACGTCCTCTTAACATGATCACAGTAAAACATTTCTTCTTGAACGGTGGTAGCTCAGTGGAGGAACATCTGCCTTGCACACAGAAGGAATCCCCAACAACTCCAACTCTGAAACCTGGAGATCTACTGCCAATCAGTGTTGGCAATACTGATCCAGATAGACCAGTGGTCTGACTCGGTATAAGGCAACTTCCTATGTGGAAGAACATTTGCAGAGACAGCAAGGCCCCTTCCATTAGCTCAGCTCTGCCTGGCACGAGTGCTGCCTGGGTTTTCTCAAACACTTGTGCAGTCGTGATTTTTTCAAACCCATTTGCCTCCTGAAGCTCCCCCACCTCTCTGCCACCAAACTCTTGTGCAGTGCAGAGGATTCTGGGATGATGAGCTGCCAGGTCTCCTCAGCTGAAAGGGCACTATAGAACCGACACAACAGTCTTCTGTGGCTATACAATGCAAGGTAGCATCTGCTCCACAAGAGGGAAGCCACCCTTCAGAGAAGCTTGTCTGTCATTGATGATCTAAGGAGCTCTGTGATTCTTCAGAACCTGAATTTCTCTCTCTCTCTCTTTATTTTCTTATTTATTTAAGAAAGGGCAGATACTTCTATAACATACAAGACGAAAGAATGTAAGTCAGTGCAGCTGAATTAAAATTAAACATACACACATAATGCAAATTTGGATCATTTCATTCACAACCCCTGAAAAGAATTATTATTATTATTATTATTGGGAGTAGAGGTAGTAACATTTCACCCCAACATGTAACAATACAAATGTTAGAGAGATACAGAAATAAAAGTGGCTTGCCTGTTTGACAGCATGTGTTCCACAACTTTAAAAAAAGAAGACGAGAAAGCCCGCAGTGTGACTGCTTCTTCATGAGCAGGGATTCCATGCTACTGGAACACCTGAATAATTAGGTATCTGGATCTTGCATGTTGGGCTCTATATTTTTTTTTTCACACAACACATACATGCTTAGTGAAAGAACAAGAGGGGGTCCCACTCTGCCCATGTATGCCCTACGCAGAAGTAACATGAATAGGGCTCAAATTAATATCAGGAGCTTCCCTCATGCCCCACCTAACCTTGCCTAAGGCCGCATCTGCACCTTACATTTAAAGCTGTTTCATACCACTTCAAACAGTCATGGTTTCCCCCAAAGCATCCTGGGAGTTAGTTAAGGGTGTGGAGAGTTGCTAGGAGATCCAAATTCTGCTCACAGAGCTTCAATTCCCAGAGTTCCATGAGGAGAGGAATTGACTCTGAAACCACTCTGGGACTGGGGTCTCCTAACGGCTCTCAGCATCCTTAAGAAACTACAGTTCCCAGAATTCTTTGGGGAAAGCCATGGCAGTTTAAAGTAGCATAATGAGGTAGATGGGACCTAAACCAAGAATGTGGCTGCCTAGTCTATCCCGCTCTGCCTGAGTGGAGTTTCGTATTCCAGATGGCATATTCTTGCCCCATGTTTATTACAGACTGCTACATATTGGTCTAAAATTTTTGCTTGTTTGTTTAAGCTTTCAGCCAGGATCCACTGGGTTTAATCTTGTCAAGCTGTATGAGCAGCAGCAGCGGCGCTTTACAAATAAAAATAATTCCAGCCTTTTGAGGGCAGGGGTGGCTAATCTGTGACCCTCCAGATGTTGTTAGGCTACGAGTGCCATCATCCCTGACGGCTAGTCATGCTGGCTGGGACTGCTGGGGGCGTAAGAGGCTGCCTTATACAAAGTCAGATTTTGAACATCCCTGCCACGCAAAAGTCAGGCAAGCAAGAGGCATTATGATTGCAGCTGAAGGAGGCACTCCAGCCAGGCAACAGCACTCGAGGGGCCTGAGGAGGTAACAGTTAGACCTGGATCCTTAGGGGTCATGAAGGGAGGATTCAACCTGCTTTGGATGGAGTTGACAGGGAAGGAACAAGATGGCCCTACTCTGCATAATGCAGATTATTCTGCTCGTGTTTCCTTCTCCCTCTTTAAGAATCTTGTAGCTTCGGAAGTACCCTGAAGATGTTGAGAGCTCAAGGTGCATGTGTGATACTGCTCTCCCGCCATCCTCCCCAACACCTGCCTTTGCTCCCATTGCAGCGATTCTGACTTCCGGAGCCCCGGAAGCAGCTGCCTTTATGGCTGACGAAGCAGTAGAGTCTCTGCCCGGCCTTGTCCCTGTCCAGTACACCCTCAAGCACTACCTGCTCTACCTTGACGGAATCCAGAGCTGTGTCAAGAAGCTAAACGAAGGTAAGGCAGAGAAGTTGGGGCAGTGTGCACACTCTGAACGGGTGGGGATGCCTGCTGGATGAGGAGGGTTCTCCTTGTGTGCTAGAACGCTGAGCACACAGAGTTCCAGCTCACAGAAACCTCCTATGTGCCTTCCATTGGTTCCTCCACTTCAGATCTTTCCTCAGTGCATGGGTAGCATCAGGGAGGGGCCCTGTGACTTCAGGCGTGGGCTAGAGGCACAACCCCACATCATCATCATCATCATCATCATCATCATAAGGCAGACCCAGTGGTGATAGCCAAGGTCCAGGCAAGATGGAGCTCAGGTAGTGGTTCCGGAAAGGTTCGCTCCGTGTAGAGGAGGGGCTTTAAAGGTGGAGACAGAATCCTATTGGTGGGCAGGGAGGAAGGGAGTCACTTCCTGGCATATATGGTAGCATGGTGGAATATGCAAACCTAAGGCAGACCAATAGCAGAGGAGCTTACAAAACATGGTGCCCGTAAGAGGAATTTCAAGGCAAGATGAGGAAACGTAGTCACTCTAGAGGTTAGAGGCTAGGAGCCAGATGGTCCAGAACCGTCTGCTGCATGCAGATCTTCCATCAGCCTTTTCACTTAAAATAATAATTATTTAAAAGCTCCAAGACAAGTCAAGTTTCTTCTGGTTCTGCAGTTATTTGTTCCTTTGCGTTTCCGGCTTTCTTGTCCAGTTCCCATAGAAAGTTGCCTTATGTTGAATCCGACCATTGGTCCATTTTGCTCGGTAGTATTTCTTGGGGAAACCTTTTTCAGTCAGCCATATTCCCTTGTAGACAACCTTCTGGGGACTCGGCCAGAGGCAGAAGTGAGCAGTGCTCACAGAGGGTATGTTTCCTTCTACACACACACACACACACACACACACACACACACACACACCCTCCGTCCAGGCAAACAAGAAGCCAGATCACCGCTCAAGGACAAATTCCAGTTGTGCAGCAGAACCCAAGCAGGGCTCAGGGCAGGGCCAGTGAGGGGCATGATTTGAGAAGGGGCATGGCCTAGGGCCACATAAATTGGCCCCAAGGGCCACACTTGTCCCCCAGTCTTAGGGTTTCTACATCCTCAAAGCACACAGCCCAACCGATTCCTCGTTCTTGATCCATTTCCTAGCTGATGCAGAACAGGCCTGGACGCCACACCGTGTGGAGATGTGCCTCTGGGCTTGGGCCATCGGCAGCAAGCTGCAGCTGCCTTCGTTGCAGGCTCTAGGCGGAGAGGGAGCAAAGGCAGGGGACGGAGCAGAAGCAACATGAAAAATCCCAGGATTCCAGGGCTGCGGCTTTAGAATTGACCTTTGTTCCTTGGTGCATGAATACTGAAGCTGAACTACACACACACACACACACACACACACACACACACACACGAAAAGGCCGTGCTGTTATCCTGGATTTCCAGGACAAATCGTCAGGAGAGTCTGCACCAGTGATCATTCAAGACCTTTGAACCTCTGGAGCAAATAGTGCAGCTGTGGAAAACTGGTCTTCCCTCTCAGGACTCCCTTTCACCCTCTGCAATGTGGAGCAGCACATGGCAAAATGTAGATCAGCCGCCCCACTCCAAATAATTCGAGAATGGTAAGTCACTCATAAAACAGATTGGGCATCCTGATGTTAAGCTTGTGGTTAATGGTTGGAGCCTCACAGCTGCTCAGGATCTGGGATTAGCTTTATATTTGTGGGTGGGGAGGAGTTTTGCCTCCAGTTTGACGACTACGTGATTATCTTTCCATGTAATGTAAGATTTGACTGACTTGTGTCGTCAGGAGCAATTTGCTGCTTGGGTACCACTAGGGGGAGCACCTCCACTGGAAATGCCCTCCCTTCTAAACCCCTCCCCTCCCCTCCCCTGCAAGCATTCTGTAAGATTGTGGTCTACTCTAGTCTACTTTGAACAGATTAATGGATGAAAGCTCTGCTATCCAGATCCTCTTGACAAGGAGGGAAGCGGAGGTGTTCGACTGACTATCCTTTTTGCCTCCCCAGCTCTGTCACTGCTAGTGAAATAAACACAACCAAAGCACAATTTATTTTCGGAATCTGATTTTGCTTTACGAAATCAAGTTTTATATTAGCAAAATAGATATTTAAGCTATTAACAAGAAGAATTAAATACATTATCATCCATAGTCTCTCCCTCACTCTCTCACACACAGTGAATATGAGCTATGTGCCCAGGTGCATTACCACAAAGGGAAGCTATATTTCTGAATATTAACCTAGCATTTCTCATTATATTTCTTTTCCAATAAAGTCCATATTTTCCTACAAATTTACTTGTTGTTCCTAACAACCTAAGAAATGCCTGGCTGGCGGATCAGGCCAGTGGCCCATGTTCTCCCAATGGTCAACCAGAAGCCTGCCAGCCTTTCAAAATAAGATCTTCCAAAACACATCAATTTGGATAGAATATTGACCATCTCCATCTCTGTGACTTCCCTCTGACTTCTACACCCATCTTGCCTTGTGACGCAGGGCGGTGGTAGGTCCTTCTGTAGCACCCTCTTAATTCACTCAGGGGCAGGGTGAGGCCCAGCTGGATTGGTGCCTTGGCCAAGCTGTGTGTGAGAGCCCCTCACAATCTGCCCCAGAATCCTTTGCACCACACAATAGTTCCTCAGCAGATGTACAAAGGATCCCTTGGCTGAAAAAAAAATGGGAATGGCGTATGGTGTTTTCTTTGACTGGAAACAGACCCCTCCCACGTCAGAAAGGCAAACCCAAAGGGGGGGGGGGTTCAAGACTGTAATCCTGAATGCATTTCCCTTGAGAGTCAGCCTCATTGAACTTAATTCTGAGTCGACGTGTTTATAGGATTGTGCTGTGAGGGTTCTCTAAAATAGGACAGGGGCCGTCCAGGCAGTGGTGTGCAGCCTCATTTTGCTGGAGCCCTTGGCTATGGAGTGGAACCCCTCGGATATCTCTTCTGCCATGTCGAAACGTCTGGCTTCCCCCCCCCCCCCCATGCCAAGGGTTAGCAAAGCTTGCTGCCGCAGCCCAGGAATTTGCCTTCTGGCTGGCTTTGTGCTGGCTTGAGTTTTTCTGCTCCAGTAATTTTTTTCCTTGGATGCTTAAAAGTCCCCGTGCCTGCAATTCCCCATTTTCTGTCCTTCGCACAGCCTGGAGATTTTGCTCTTCTTTTTTTAGTGTGTGCTTTTGTATTACTTTATTGCGAGTCCTGGGTGGGGAAAGCTTTCGAGCCTGTGGAATCACGCACACGGAGCGAGAGCAGGAATGGAAAGTGAGAGTGAAATGTTTTGCCAATCGCTGCTGGGGAATGGTCTTGAAATCGCAACCTGAGGGTGCCTCCCCCCTTCAAGTAGCCAGCCCCCACCCGATCCTCATGCACTAGGGTTGGGTTGGCATCTGTCGGTCACGGGAGACAATGGAGGAGCATGCCTCTGGGAGTGAAGTCGAACCATTGGAGAGTTACAGTGCCTGCTATGGCTGTAGAGACCGATACAGGAGAGACTTGTTGCAGGCGGGGCAGATGAAGGTGCCTGGTTGTGCTGCTGCAGATGCACCATGGGAAGCTCTGTGTCCCTGGGAACCTTCCCTTTGTTTGAATGAGTCTTGCACTGAGTAGCTTCCCAATAGGCTATTGGGCTGGCTTTATAAGAGACCTAACGCAGCATTTAGTTTCCAATTCTGCCCCCTTTAAAGAGCAACACATTGTTTAGCATCAAAGCAAATAGTTAAATAAAACAAGAGGCGGGTATTGACATCCACTGGGGAAACACTGAGGTTTTGCAGAAGTAACAAAACAAAAAAAACCACCAACCGTCAACCCTTAAAAAAAAAATCAGCAGCCCATTTCTGAAATCATTCTAAATTGAATTAAGCATCTCAAAAGCCATGGATTGCCAATGTGGATGGGCATCTGCATAAAACATGGACAGTGGAACTGAATATTTTGGAGGAAGGTCTTAACTGTCCGGCTGGAGTCCCAAAAGAAGAAGCACAAGTCTTGGGAGGCTAGTTTACACACTGCAAAATCTTGTTGCAGGTCTGTCATGCTGAGTCCTAAAATAATTGAATTGAAATTGTGTGCTGATTTAAAATAAACAGGTAAGAGCACTTGTTGAATTTCATAGTCTGGGGTCCTCACTGGGAAGGACCAAGGGAGGGGGGGACGACCCAGAAGCTCCTCTGCTGTCAGCAATCTTGCAGCTTCAGTATCTGGGAAGCTGCACTGCTTTCCCCTCCCAGAAACGGGGAAGGGCATCCCCACGGAGCGGCATCTTGCCTTCAGCTCAGCTACCATTGGAGCTGCAGTGTTAGATCCGGCGGGAGGCTTGGCGCAGGGAAAGCCGGGGTGCTGCAAACATGTCAACACCGGGGGTTGTACTAGTTTTTAACACAGCGGAGCAACTGACCTAGTTTTGAGCTGGCAGAAGTGTGGCTCCCTCCACCCCTCAGGTATTGCTTCACTGACGCTCCCAATCCTCTTCCTAGCTGTGGAGCCAGGCCCACCCTTTCCAGCAAGTAACCCTGACATCCAGCGCGGGCGTCAAGCCCACCGAGGCCACTCTGCAAGCAGGTGTCCCATGACCTCTTCTGTGCTTTGTTCATCCCTTATTTGGGGCCATTCCACATGTCTGCTGTCACTGAATACACAGCAACCTTCCCAAGAGGGACCTGCTGCTGCAGTCTGGGTTGGCCATTTTCTGCTTCCTATGCCACCGAAAAGAAACTCTCTTAAGATAAGATTTATTGTCATTGTACAAGTACAACGTTGTACAAGTACACCGAAATTGAATGCCATCCCATAAAAACAAAACAAAAACACATCACAAAAAAACAGAAACACATTTTCAGCCACACATGCCCATACGTACACATCCATCACAACTCTCCAAGGTCATATTATCTAGTTACAGCATTTAAGATGGTTATAGCTCTTGGGTAGAAACTATTCAATCTATTTATTCTTGATCTAATTGTTCTATATCTCTTGCCCGAAGGCAGTGGTGCAAAAAGACTATATCCCGGATGAAATGGATCCTGTAAAATATTGTTTACTTTTTTAAGGCAACGGGAACTGTATAGTTCTTCCAAAGATGGGAGAGGATGACCAATAATCTTTTGGGCTGTGGTTATGATCCCTCTGGATCCGGCCAAAGGCCCATCTAGTCCACTATCCTGTTTTCACAGGGGCCAACCAGGAAACACACAAGCAGGACCTGAGTTCAACAGTGCTCTCCCCTCTATCTCAGCTCTGGAAGGCCAAAGGCAGCCCTTCCGACCTCTCTCCGAGGATGTAGGGACTATCCGCAGGCCACACTTCCTTCCTAGCCATGCCCCCTCTCCCCTGGCCACATCTCTGGCTTGCCCCAATTCACAGCCTCCCAGAAGCTTGTGGCCTAGCTCTCATATTGCTTCTTGATCACCTGGATGGAGGATTGAGGTGCAGGGTGAGTAGAAACCGCTCTACTTTGCATAGGTACAATAACGGTGCAAATGTTGCTCCGCCTACTTTTGGCTCTGCTCCCACCTGCTACTGGCATGAGGCCCCTGGAAGGGAATGCGGCCCTCGGGATGAAAAAGCTAGCTCACCCCTGCTCCACCTGGCACACTCTTTGAGTGTGGCTGCGTAGCCTCTTCTACTAGACATGCAGAAGTCCCAGCTGCAGAGCATGGTGGGTAGGATGTTTTCCACTGTTAAAGGCCCCATTTCGTTATTCATTCATCGAAAGTGTCTTGTTCTTGGCATTTGTGTTCCTTTTTCTCCAGCTGTTGTTTGAGAGTGACAGCCAGCATCTTTCCCTCTGCCTATCCACCCTTGCCTCCGTCTTTAAAAGAGACCCATCCACCCCCACAATTTAAAGAAAAGTTGGGGACTTTGCATGGGGGTGCAAAGAGCAGCATTAAGTAAATTATTCACAATCACATCAAGCAATTAGTTTGTCGCACTGAAGTGCTGAGCCACACACAGAGTCCCTGAGGATTCCCCAATGCATTCCTTTCCCTAATCCTCGCTGAGAATCGAAAGGATTATGTGATGTTGATACATTTCGTTCCCCCTCCGCCCCCTCTTGCTTCCCTCTACGGTGGTGGCTGCGTTTTGTTGAGGGGGGAATCAGAAGCAATTAACAATGTTGTTCTGTTTTAAGAAGGATGCCGCAGATTAAGGTACCACAGATCCCAAAAGGCCCAAGACTGTGTCAGAAACCACAACATAGAAAGCCGGTTGATCCCACATTAGATCACAGCTCCATCTGGGCCAGCATTGTGAACAGTCAGAATGAGAAACCTCCCGCCGGATGTTTATTTATAAAAAATAATTGGATAACTTCAACTGCTATAACACATTGTTGTAGTATTGTGGGGTCAGTCTGAATGATGGTCCCTTTCCAAACCTGTGATCTGTGAGGTTACAATCTGTTAGAGGGAACTGGTGGAATTTCTCAGACTGTTTCTTTGTAAGATAATGCCCTGAACTGGCCAGCCAAGTACCACCATTTACATATCCAAAGATATGTTGCTATAGAGACATGTAGGTGGGCCTTTTCCCCATATCACCTGCAATTGCAGCAGAGTTCTCAGTTAATAGAAGTTCTGCAGGTGGGATCTGCAACAAAATGTTGCAGTGTGGAACACTCCTGTTCAGGATTCTAGTGTCTCCATTCCACTACCACCCTGTTTTCATTCCCCACCTCCCTCCAGCAGTCAAGAGGCAATGGTCAGTTACCATGTCCAGTCCTTAATGGGACTGGGTTTGTGGAGGGTGTGTCTTTTTCTAAAAGATTTTTTGTTATTGTTCTGCAATCCTCAGGGTCTCCCCACCCTGAAGTCTGCTGATAGATGCAAGAGAGCTGCATTCTATCTGTGTAAGGAGCGTTATTCACACTCTGATCATCAAAAGTATAAATGATGATGATGATAAGTGGAAAGGTCTATACTAGAGGAATGACTCTTAATTATAGAATGGGCTCCAGTTTTTTAGATACTGGAACAACACCAAACTCCAGTAAAATATCCGCAGGGATATTTTGGCTATTTTCTGGGCTGTGTTAAATGTAGGCCTATGGGGTGTATTAGATATAGTTAAATGGCATCGTGAAATTAGATTTGATTTCATTCGGTTGCAATGGATGGGGTTTTGTTTTTGTTTTTGTTTTACTTTTTCTAAATAAATCTGATCTGAAAAAGAAGACGCAGATCGCTTCAGTGCATGAAAGTGGTATTTAGCAAACACAGTTAACAGCTGCTGGCAGACTTATCTGTCATCTAGACCGGTGCTGACTATCGTGATTTAGGGTTGCTGCCTTTTAATGGACAGATGTTCCTGCTCCTTTTACAGCCTTGTGACGGGTAGGAAAACCAGCAAGGGCAGATTCTCTCTCCCACACACCGCACACCCCACCACTGCCTCTCCACATTGGGAAGTTTGAATGGCTTTAAATGAGGATCAGACAAATTAATGGAGGCTAAGTATCAGGGGCTAGCAGCCATGACGTTCTGCCTCCACTGTCGGATGCATTATGGCTCTGAATGCCAGTTACTGGGACTCATGAATGGGGAGACTGGGGTCGTGCTCAGATCCCACAAGCATCTGGTTGGCCACTGTGAGAACAGGATGCTGGACTAGATGGGCCATTGGCCTGATCCAGCAGGCTCTTCTTAAATTCTTAAGCTTTACCTAGTGCTGTGCCAAAACTTGTCCCAGGAATCTTTGGGGAGAGCCGTGACTTTGAAGAGGTACAGTACTGCTTTAAATGTATAGTGCAAATGAAGTCTATGTTATGGGTGTGTTTTGAGGCTTTTATTCTGTTCCAGTTTTTTTTATTAAGTTTTAAAGTTGGACTATGTTATAAGTCGCTTTGGGTTACTTCATGTTTTTGTTTTTTGTTCTTTTTGAAACCAGCTAAGAAATAGAATAAATTAGAATAAAAACGGCACTTACGCCAGACCACATCCCGGTGTGTGCAGTCAGCTGAGATGCCCTGTGTTTTGTTTCCCTTTCCCGTCCCATAATAACCTCGCCGTGACCCGATTGCCACTTTCACCATGAATAATTAGGTCTCTCAATTCTCCGGGTAGCTGTTAAAAGTCAGAGGGCTGCCAAGTGACTGCTGCTGCGCAGGGCAGGGAACCAAAGCCTCTCTCGTCCGAGTGGCAAGGGCAAAGGGGAGCTGGCAGCCAAAGGTCATTCCAGCCTCCTCCTCCTCCTCTTATTCGTACGCTGTCTTTCCACAAAAGAATTGTGTTCAGAGCAGCTTTCAGCAATGAAAACAGGGATGCATCACTAAAAAATCAACAGGCGCTATAACAAATTCATGATAATAGCTGTAATGAAACAACAACATAACAAATGTAGTAACATTGCACCTCCTAGGAATAGAAATAGCTTCTGTGCCCACTACAAATTAGCTGAGAATCCAGTTAGTTTGATCAAATATCAAGGTCTCAGCTTCCTCAAAGGGTCACTGTCCCTTTGGCATTACCCTTCGGGCAGCATCAATGCTTCCAAAGGCCAGAGGTGTGGTAGTTGGATGCACTCCTCCTATGATGTTCCTGCTGATGCCTCTTTTACACCACACAGCTTCTGAATAGCCACACAGCTTCTGATTTGACAATGGGTTGTATCCAGCTGCATTATATTCAGAGCCGACCCATTGAAGTCAATGGACCTGAGGATAGGGAACCTGCGGCCCTTCAGATGTTGGACTCCTGCTCCCACAGCCAAAGGCCAGGGATGGGAGTTGGAGCCCAACACCATGGGGAGGGCCAAAGCTTGTCCTATTCCAACCCTAGGAGGTGTGCTTAGATTTGCAGCCTAAGGGCCAAACTAAATCTAAGCAGACTATTTGCATCAGAAGGGAAGTTAGTGAGGGAGGCATGGTTGGTTTGAGTGCAGAAGGCTTAGACTGTGGAACTCCCTGCCCCAGGAGTCTTTTTGTGTCTCTTGTAGCATTATATATCTTAAAGGGTATCCCAGGTCTCTGAATGCTGTTTCTTATGTAAGCAGCTTATGTTGGTTCATGTGACCCTTTCTTCTTCTTCTTCCTCTTCTTCTTTTCTTCCCAGCACATATCCTAATCACAGCAGTGCCTGCTCAAGCCATGGACTCTGGCACAGGATGACGCTGGCAGTGTATGGCTTTGTCACATGCCCACTGGCTGGAGGAGTAAACAGAAAATCTAGCATTAGCAGGCTGAGCACTCCTGACAAAAGGAGGAACTGAATGAGGATGACGCAGCTGGAAGAGACAGCAGCTCTTAAAGGGGTTGCCCTCCTGTGCAGCTCCCAACCAGGTAAAGGAGGGCAGCTTCAAGAGAACCTCATGCATGGCAAAGGCAGTCACGTCATTTGCCCATTATGGCCTTTCCATCTTTCATACACTGAACCAACCTTAACAGCGGTGATAGCTAGTCCCCATTGGGACTGGTGGGCTGGAAGGCAGGGAGCCCAGCAGTAGGGGGTGCCAGAGTTAATGACAGGCAGAGCCAACTAATTCTAGTTTTGTTCCTCCTTGCTGAGTTCTACAAAGGGCAACAATGAAATTAAGGAAGAGGAGGAGGAGGCTGACAGCCAGACAGCCTCCTCCCTCCACAGGGGGACCCCAGACTGGTTGTAAGAAAGAAGGCAGGCTGGTGGAGACCTGCTGAGAGTAGACTGAGGTGGGTGAGTCCTTTGCCCTAACGGACCCATCTCTGCTTGCACCTGATGGATTTTAGGTCCTTTAGAACAGGAGATAACAAAGACAATAGTATTTTGAGTCAGTGTTATTTTTTTATTTTTTTTGGTTATCTCTTTTTCCTATTCTGTAATCCGTCTGGGAGCTGGTGAAGACTGGGCAATAAATATATGTAAAATAAAACAATGTCAAAAGGTGGGATGCCCCGTTGAGCTCTTTGGCGGAAAGGTGGGATATAAAAGGAAAAATAAAATGAAATAAATGTACTGCTTACATTAAGTAGTGAATGACAAGGTAAATAAAGTACTGTTTGTCAGAAACTGAACCGCGGCAGAAAAGAAACAGCGCTGATCGTGACACAGAGAGGTCAGGCCTTGCAAGGAATCTGGGGCAGGTGTTTAGTGAAAGCCAGAAAGATCCAATGATGCCAAAATTCTGCTAGATTGAAATGTAACACTCTGCTCCCTAAAACCCTGCAGTTTCCCTTTCAGCACAGGTCTTCTCATGTGTTCTCATGTGTCTTCTGCCTCCTTCTGGAAAGGACACTTTCTGCCCTGGGTCGCAAAGCTCACCCCTTAAGAATCCCAGGGGGTGGGGAATGTGTTTCAAAAGGGCCTCCCCTCCCACTGTGGGAGTAGGAGAGTGTTTTATGGATTCCCAGCATCTCAGGCATCTGTCTTAGTTGGAATTATTACCTGTCAGACCGAATCTCAGAAACCCCACATCATGAACCCTGTTATCTTCCTGGGTCCACCCACGCACACAGGCAAAATAAACCACAATATATATATTTTTTTACAAAAACCCCCAACCCATCCACATGGAGAGATGTACGCTGTTTGCTCACACTCCCACACACATCACGGCAACCGCAGCTGCAAAAAGCAACACACAGGGTTGGGGCTTGTTTGACTGGCTTACTTGTGTGTGCAAAGGAAGGCTACCAAGATGCAGAGGCCTCAGCTCCAAATACTACAAGCCTGTCTAGTGCTGTACATTTTTGGATTATTTCGTGTGTGTGTCCCCCATAATCCCAACAGATTATGGGGGCATAACCCTTTATTGGTGATGCAGGGGGCTGTTTCAGAGCAGGACTGCAGAAACTCAGACTGGCGATGGGGAGAGAGAAATGGATGCGACAACAGGTCACATCCATTTATCTGCACACCTCTGCCCCCCCCACACTACTGCCATGCGGCCCCCACAAGGTTGCTCATGATGGAATATTTCCCCTTGGCTAGAAAAGGTCTCTACTCCACTCCCCAATTGCATACAGGACTTCCCACTCTTTTAGAAATCTCCACTTCTGGGTTTTTTTTAATAAAAAAAATCAAACAAGTTTCTAGACCTCATTGTTGTGGATAAAGCCTGAAAATGCACAAGCTGCACTTGCGTAAGCAGACATGGGCAGAAGGTGTCTCTGTATCTCCTAGTAGATTTCTAGGTAACGTGGAAGTAGAATGGCAAGGATTTCCAACTCCCGGTTGTTTAATGATGGCCACAACAAAAACGAACACCCCCCCCCCCTGCTAAATTAATATTGCTGAAATTAAGAAAGCTGATGGGACCTGGAGTGGCTTTTGGTGCGGAGGGACTGTGATTCAGTTCAGTTTGGACACTTCCCTGCAATCATGGTGGGCTGAAAAAAAATGTCACTATCCAAGAATTCTCTTCTGCAGAGCTTCCTAGAGACGAAGCTCTCTAAGGACTCTTCCGCGTCACCTGTTTATTCACCCATTGTTTGCACAAAGCTGACATGGAGGTCAAACTATATCCGATTTTCATTGAGTAATTGTCCTGATTTGTTTGTGGCAAGCTTGTACAATAAATGGCCATATATTTAAAGGACTCTGCAATGCCATGTTAAACAGTCACTGCTTCCCCGAAAGCAGCCCGGGAACTGAAGTTCGTTAAGGGGGCTGAGAGTCGTTAGGAGATGACTACTCCTCTTACAGAACTACAATTCCCAGAGCTCCCTGTGAAGAGGGACTGACTTAAACCACTCTGGGAGCTGTAGTTCTGTGGAGTGAATAGAGGTATTGTAACGACTCTCAGCATCCTTAGCATACTACAGCTCCCAAAATTATTTGGGGTAGCACAGCTGTTCAAAGGGGCACCATAGTGCTTTAAATGTATGATGTGGATGCGGCCAGGGAACATTCATAGTGATTTGCTTGTGTGGACATTTGCATACCTTCCCATTCATTCATCCCACATGTTTCAATGCATTTCCTTGTTACTTTTCTCATCTCAAAAGGGTCATCTTCAGGCTGCTGCTATTTTGCAGGAGGTATAAAATATAAACACACACACACACAAACCATAAGGAGATTGCAGGAGCAGGAAATCAATATATTGTTTTTTTAACCCCTCTCCCTTTTGATTTCCTCCTTCTGCAATCTCCTTATGGAAAGGGGAATGCCGTGAAGCACTTTAAGCCCATGAGAAAATGTGGGGGAACTCTGGAAGGAGAGACGAGAATGACAGGCAGATGGTGTGCAAAATATTTATTCATACTTCTCTTCTCTCCCCCCCCCCTTTCAAATCAGACTTCAGATCTGGGTAGTGCATTTACTTGTAGCAAGCTCTTTCTCTCCCTCCACCCCCAGAAATTCTCCCCCCCCCCCTATTGCATGCTCACCCCTGCCTGTTCATCTATAGACTTCATCTCTACAGGTGCATTTCCATTCGTAGCGGGATGGAACCATTTCAGCAGCCTGGTGCGGTCACAGGCCACGTGCCAGAGATCTACGGCTCCCACAGCGCAAAACGAAATAAACTCGCTTCCCAAATGGCACCCCTTGCGACAGGAAGGCACGTTTTGAAGCCAGCTGGAAAGTTTTGAAATTAAAACACCCAGGAACCCTTCCAGGCCTTAGCAGAAGGGTGGTGGAGCCCCTTAGCTGGCCTTGAGGTGTTGAGGGTTCCACCGAGGGTTTCCACCAAGCCCGTCCCATTTGGAGGATTCCTGCTGGAGCACCCTTAGCAAAAGCTGCCTATAAATGGAGAGGGGGAGGGTTCCATCTCAGCCCGGGGAGAAGACTAAGAGCTCCACTCTCCCACTTGCTCAGGCTCGCCGCTTCAGTCCCCAGTACAGTTGAACGCTGTCAAAGGTTCTCATAAAGGATCAGAAGATCAGTCTAGGCCAAGGATGAGTTAACTGGCCATCTGGAGGGCGCAGCTGATCTCCTCAAGCAAATTTATCCAGGCTCCATGTGGCCTTCCCGTGTCTTAAGCCAAGACTGTTCATGCTCATTTAAGAAAACGGAACAATTTTGTTCAAAAGTATGGCACAAGACAGACCACGCTTTCTCTCTCTTTGGGTTTCAAGTGGAGCTCTCCTCCCTCCCCCCCCCACCCACCAAGTGCATTTACTATTTTAAGAGCCAATCCACCCATTCAGGTGATCGGACTTCATGGCAAAATATACTTCCAAGCCTTGCTTCCCAACTACTAACTACAGCACAGAACTCTGCACCTTCCCTGCGCGCACACACATACACACACTCCTGAGAATCCAGAAGTTGGCTGTCCCTGATCTAGACCAACCTCTGCTCTAGAAACCAGCTTCTGGAAACACAAAACCTGTGGGCCTGCACAGGACTGATTGCTCAGTCACTGTTCCGTCGGAACCAAATTGGGCACCTTGGCAATACTTGTAGAAGGGGGGCAGAGGCAGGGTGGTGGAAGAAAGAGGCAGGAGAAGGAAGCTGCCTGAACCCTGTGGACTTTGCAGCGATCTTTGGGCCTAGAGTTCCATCTGGGAATCTGCTTTAAGGCCAGAGAATGCTCAGCGCAGAGTAGACAGATTTATAGAAACACAGGAAGCTGCTTTGACCCTCGATTGTTTCCTTAAATAATCATAATAATGCACGCAGACCTGCATGCTGGTGTGCATTGGTGTGGACCTCCTGCACACTCTCTCTCTCAGGAGCATAGGAAACTGCTCTGTATACAAAGTCAGACCATCTAGCTCAATGTTGACTATACTGATTGACAGCGCCTCTCCACGGTCCGAGACAGGGCCATCCTTGGAGGCGCCAGGGATTGAACTGGGACCTCTTGCCTGCAAACCACATCATCAAACACTGAGCGATGGGAGGATGCTGTATTTCCCTCCTTCCCTACAGAAGAATCCCAAAACCAAGCCTCCAACCACAGGTTAGATGGAAGGACTCCCAGGCCAAAGAAAAGGCGAAACCCTCCCACCCCACCCCCCCCCATCTCAGCCCCTGCCTGGTAAAAAAACTGACGCGCACGGGTGTTACCCAAGGAGCTCGCAGAAAAACCAATTCCAAAGCAAGGGAACGAAGGAGGTTACAAAGCAAACAAGCCGACAAACCCAGCAACTCAAGAGCACGAGGAATGATCTGAAGGCATCGGATGCAGCTGCATCCATCATCACAGACGCAGCTCTGCCGGAGGAACACAAAACTCTGGAATAGACACAGGTAAAGAGGTACCAACCCACCAACCCTCCCTCCCCCAAAAAGAATACATAGACTCTCATGCCTATAAGGGGATCTCTGAGAACACGATTGCTAAGGGATCTCCCCCCCACCCCACCGCTCTTTGGAGCTGAGCACCTATTCTGCAGGTGGGGGTGGACACAGAGGGAATTATAGGGAAAGGGGTGGCAGTTTGTTCGTTCCTGGGTCACAGATTGCCCCAATTGCCCTCCGGCCTCTTCCCGCAGGAGCCTAGCGCGGGTCCTTGGTAATCTTGTTTTTGGCATCCGGCTGACGCATTGCTTCGGAGACGCGGCGCGGTCTCTGGGCTCCTGCGCTCCTGCGCGCCAGGTCAGCCCCCTCCCTTTCTCTCCGGTGATGTCTGCAGTTTTTGGCACTTCCAGGGCGGGTGTTACAGAGAGAACTGGGACCGGGAAGCGGGTTGCTACGGGGGAGGCGGGATCTGTGCCCCTAGAAGGTCGTAGGCGAAGATGTTCCAGAAGACGGCGAAGACCAGGAAGGTGGCGTAGGAGAGGAGCACCACCCACCAGCCGCACTGGTCTTGGAGGTTCTCCTCGTAGCTGCGGAGGATGGTCAGGCCCATGCTGATGCCCACAATCGCCCCTGCCAGGTGGGCCATGAAGCTGGGCTGGGGGCCCGAGGAGGGTAAGGGGGGAGAGAAACGCAGCCAGACAGCACGGCCCACCTCAGAGCTCACTGCGAGGGGAAAGAGAGAGGCGAGAAATCAAAATGGCTCGAGTCCCAAGCTTCTAGTCCCTTTGAGGCAGGTCTCTCTGTCATTGCCCCTCCCCTCCTCCGGTATGTACATAGTGCCTTATAACATTTATATTAGAGATGTGCATGTCCCGAGCAGTTTCAGGGTTTAATTGGGCCCAATCCAAGCCAGGGTAATCTGGGGTTGACCCAGCCTGGATCCGGGCCCTTGCACAATGTTTAATCAAGGATGCAGGGGGAAAGGCCATGGAAGTCTCAACAAGGAGAGAGCAATATACTTACTGCACACCAGGGCCAACACCATGCGGAGCAGTTTGTAAGGACAACGCATCCCTGCCCAGTTCTACGGAGAGAGAAACAGAATTAGAGGTTTTTTTTCTGCCCACAGCTGCTTCTCCCGATACCTTTCTCATCACACCCCTTTCGTAAGAAGAGCCTGCAGGATCAGGCCAACGGACCTCCTGCAGTCTGTTCTCGCAGCGGCCGACCAGCTCTAACGTAAAGTGGAACGGTATCACGTCCACCAATATTTACAACTCCAGGAGCTTTCAAGCTGACCCTGAAATTCTTCTTCACGGGTTTGCCCTGGAACGGCACTGCTCGAGGGAAGCACACTTGGGCCTCTGCCATTGTCCAAGGCCACCGTGAGGCTGGATGACCCACCTCCCAGGAAGAAGGTGACAGCAAGGGGAAGGCCAGCCAAGCCCCAGCCATCGGCCAGAGAAGAAGCAGCCGCAGGGAGCTGGCTTCCTTGCTCGCTGCCAGAAACAGCACCCAGTTACACCAGCCAGTTGTCCCAGGACTGCAGGTCTGAGGAGGACACACTCTGTCTCCATCTGTTTACCTGGGTAGGGGAGCTAAAGAGGGCTGAGATGTTTGGGTTTGGGGGTTCTGTTGTGAGTCACTTGAAGAATCATTTGGTTAAATGGCAGGGTGGATATCTTCCAAATGGCTAAATAAATACCCTTGCCCAGCAAGGTTTGGTTTAGTTTTTCATGACACCATTCTGTTCTATAAACCACCCTGCAATCCTTGGATGAAGTGTGGGATATACTTTTAATATAATTAAAATAATATTTTTTATTTGTCTAGCCAAGACCTGGGGACAAGAGGCAGGTATCGCCACGTTTGGCAGGATACCAAGGCATGAAGAAGTACAATTCGTTTCAGAAAAGAAACCATAGAGAGGGTCAGGGGAGGAACCCCCTACCCCCCCCCAAAAAACTGAGCATGCTCAGTGACCACAGAGTGCAGGATGTCTGCTAGGGAAAATGAGAAACAAACAGAACCTCCTCCCAGAAAACAAGGAGGAAAGTCGAGAATGGAATGGAGTATTCCTGAGGGGTACTGGCTGGCTAAAACCCAGGAGCCATATGGCATGGCAACATTTTGTTGAAGATCCCACCACAGAATCACCATATTGAAGCCCATGAAGTTTCCCTCCCCCAATCAGTTCAAAGTGGCATCACACTCACCATGACAACGTTGGCCAGGTGAGCGGAGCAGAGGGCGTAGACTCCCCCCGAACCTCCAACCAAAGGTGCCCTCATGTCTGTGATGGAGACGGTCAGGGAACCTGAAAGGGAGATAGGGGGGAGAAATAGGATGGAGTTGGGCAGGGGCACCACAAACAAAAGGATTTTCATTGCCTCAGCAACTTGACACGCATTTAGTTGCCAGCAAAAATGTAGTCCGGACACCCCTCAGTAAATGATCAACACCCATGGTCCCCTCCCTGCTACACCCTTGCCTGTCCAAGCCTCAAGGCGTTCTTCATTTTATGTATTATATTTATATACCACCTTTTCTCCCAATGAACTCAAGGTAGTGTGCACAATACCTCTCCCCGCTTCATCCTCACAACAACCCTGTGAGGTAGGTTAGGCCGAGAGATGGCGGCTGCCTCAAGGTAACACAGCTAGAGCTTCATGGCTGAGTGGGGATTCGAACCCTGGTCTCCCAGGTCATCGCCCAACCCTCTAGCCATTACACCACACTGGTTCTTCTTGAAGGACTGCCTTCTCCAGCACGAAACCCTTTCGCACCCCACACTTTAAACACCTGAACAGTCCTGGGAACTGTTCTCCTAACTGTTCTCTCAGAACGCTTTAGAAACTACAGTTCCCATAATTCTTGGGGGAGAGAGCCATGCCTGTTAAAATGGTATAAGGGTATTTTCAACATATGCTGTGAATATGCCCCCCCCCCCAGACTGCAACTCCCATCATCCCTTGGCAATGCTGGCTGGGGCTGATGGGAGTTGTAGTCCAAAACATCTGGGGGTTCCCTAGGTTGACAAAGACAAAGAATGGAGGAAGGGGGGACAACAAAAGTCTGACATATCTAAACAATTTCAAAGGGGTTCTCCCTGAAGATCTGAAACCCACCAACCCTCTTGGGTTTGTGGAGGGGAGACAATACCAGCCTCTCCTGGACAGGCGTTAGGAAGCTGTGAAATGCTTTCCCCAGAGCCCACTGGGGGCAGCCCGGCAGATTTTGCTCCTTCCCTCCCTCCCCAGATGTACTTTGCTGAGACAGCAGCTTGGGAGAGGAGAGGCGGCGACTGATGAGGAATTGTTCGCCCTCCATTTCGCTCTCCCTTCCACCGCCACCTTTTTGCCTCTCCAAAAGAGACATGGATGGGTGAGTAATTCCAGCAGCTGCTCTAATTGCCCGGGGGGCTCAGCAAACAAACAAATAAATAAAGCTTGCAGTGGCAGCCAATAAATACTCTCCCAAAGCACCGTAATTTAGAGCCTGGTGCCTCTTAACCCCCCCCCCCTGTCCTGGACAGGGACCATATGGGATTTGGTCAGACTGGGGTCTCCAGCAGAGACGGTGTGCGATAATGCAGGGATCTCTCTCTCTCTCCCTCCCTCCCTCCCTCTCTCTCTCTCTCTCTCTCTGTGTGTGTGTGTGTGTGTGTGTGTGTGTGTGTGTGAAAGAGAGAGAGAGAGAGAGAGAGAGAGAGAGAGAGAGAGAGAGAGAGAGAGAGAGATCTACAGCCAGGGGAGACAGTCTCAATTTTCAGGGATTTAGACGCCCCAGAGATAGAACCTTGGTTCACAGAGCGCTGTTTATAAACTGTCTTGAAGGAAAGGAGATGGAACCAAAATGAAACCCCAACACTGTGTGTGTGTGTGTGTTGTGTGCTGCACCACAATTTAAGGCAGTTGTGGCTAACCTTGGCACTCCAGATGTTTTGGGACTACAACTCCCATCATCCCTGACCACTGGTCCTGTTAGCTAGGGATGATGGGAGTTGTAGTTCCAAAACATCTGGAGTGCCAAGGTTAGCCACCACTGAAGGCCTCATCTGCACCACACGTGTAAAGCAGTATCATCCCACTTATGGCTTCCCCCCAAATATCCTGGGAACTGTAGTTCGTTAAAGGTGCTGAGAGTTGCTAGGAGACTCCTGTGTTCCCCTCACAGAGCTACAATACCCAGAGTTCCCTGGGAAGAGAGAATGACTGTTAAGCCACTCTGGGGATCCTCAGGCTTGAGGACTGAGTGTGGCCCTCCAGGCCTCTCTGCCTGGCCCTCAGAACTCTCCCCAGGCCCCCCACCCCTCTCTGGCTGTGCTGAAAAAAGTCCCAGAGGGTCCTGGCCTGGCTGGAATGTGCCCCAGCCTGGAATGTGAATGTGGATGATGGAAGATAGAGACAGGGGTGTACAGAGACTAGCCTGCTGCACAAGGCAAAAGGTAAAAGGTACCCTTGTGGCCCTGCCCACTTTTGCCTCTTGCCCCTCCTACCCCTGGTGCAAGGCCCCTGGAAGGTCGCCCAGCAGGGAATGTGGCCCTCAGGCTGAAACGTCTTCCCGCACCCTGGGCCTAAGGGCTAGCAGATTTATGGTGTCCAACAGCGGGGCTTGGAGAAGAGTGGAGAGGAGCGAGCCATGCTTCCTCACCTGCCAGAACTCCTGCGAGGTAGAGGAAGCTGATGCGAAGGATGCCGTGGACCATCTCTAGGGGTACCCCGATCATCAGCTGCAAGAGGGCGTTGAAGCCCAGCTGCTCCAACCTGGAAAGAGACACGGAAAGGCAGCGAGCTCAGCAGCCAAGAATCCCAGGAGGGGACAGACAACATTCAGCTCACCTTGCTAGAAACGATGAGAGCTAGAAACTTGCAGTGTCGCTCTCTCCCCAAACCCTGTGATGTTCTCAGGTCTCGGAAGCTCTCAGGCCCAAACGTCACCTCCTGTTTTAAAGTTCTAGGTCTGCAGGTGCAGTTTGCCCAAACAAAGGAGCCTCCCCTGCTGTCTCCAGAACCCAGAGGAATCTCACAGAATTGTAGAGTTGGAAGGAACCATGAGGGCAATCTAGTCCAACCCCCTGCAATGCGGGAATCTTTTTGCTCAAACCCACGACCCTGAGATTGTCTCATGCTGTACTGACTGAGCTAACCTGCAGTGGCAGTGGGCTAGTGCCCCCTCCCCATAGACACCCCCCCCCATCTGTACGCACATTACAGAAATACAGAGACAGCTTGCTCACTTGCACATCTCTCATCCAGGGAATGTTTCTCAGCTCAAGGGCCACGCTGCCAAACCAGGCAACCTTCTGGGGGCCACATGCCAAGGCTGGGCAGAGCACCAAATGCAAATTCCACCTTTTACGCAGTAGGCTTGTTCCTACACTGACTCACTCACTCCTCTCTAGCCTCCATCCTAGCAATTGAGAGGCACGATCATAGTTTGGGGACGCATTCCAGCCAAGCAGAAAAACTCAAGGAGGGGGCGGAGCAGGGCTGGTGAGGGGCGTGGCTGCAGAGGGGGCGTGGCCTGCAGAGAGTTCTGAGAGACAAACAGAGAGGCTTGGAGGGCTGTATTTGGCCCCTAGGCCTGAGGTTCCCAACCCCTGCTCTGCTGGAAGCAACGAGGGGGAAACAAGGCAGACACTTACCCCACATGCATGAACATGTAGGTGAGGAACCTCCAGGCACGAGCTCGGTGTCCCGGGTGGTACACGAGGGGGCTCTTCATGTACTCAGGGTGGTATGTCTGCAGGACCCACTTGTTCAGCCGGGCCCCATAGCAGAGGAATACGATGATCTAATAGAAACAGGATGTGGGGGGGGGGAGGTTGTTTAGGATGATCTACTATGGTGTCCAAATGGGTGTGAGGCTGTCCAGCACCTTGGCAACACCCAGAGATATAGTTGATAAAGCTGCCTTCCCTTCCTATGTCTCTAGTCCTCAAGAAAATAGCTGAAAATGCCTTAAACAGGCTGCGTCTAGGCTGGAAATGAACAGGAGACCAGAGAAAGCCACACAAAGCAGTACTGGTCACTGAATTCTTCTCCTTTAAAAAAAACAACAAAGCAATATGCTGCTCCTCAGCGTTGCAAATATATGACTGCAGGAAAGAAACGGGGTGGGGGCAATGCCTAGTCAAATCTCAGGTGTCCAAATGGTTGGGGGACGCATAAATTGTTGGGGTTCAGCACCTTCTGCAGCCCCTCCTCCACCCATGAGTAGGCAAAGCAGAATAAGTTGTGCAAAACTGCTCCACAACTGCGGAATAAACAGGATCCATTTGCAGCATTTTGTTTTGTGTCAGCAGGAATTCTTTCTATACGTATGATCAAAACACAGGTGGATGCATACAAGGAGAATTCCTCCAGCCGCAGAACCTGGCGTCTCCCACAGGACGCTGACCAAGCTTTCTTTAAAAGTTTTAAAAGTTAACCGCGGGCCGCCTCTTCCCCCTAAGAGGAGGGGAAGCCAGCACTCGGGCGAACAGCAGGTCCCCTCTCCGCCCACCTGGGTCAGTGTGACGACTGCCATGAACACCGGAGGGGGGCAGGTGCGGTGCTGGTAGAAGTACCACCTCCGGTCCATCTCGCAGGGAAGGATCTCGTAGGCCACGTAGCGCACAAAGCGCTTGTAGAAGCCGAGGCCCGTCTCGTCCAGGAGCCCATCGCGGGGAAGCGCCCTCTGCCCGTTGGCGATGGCTCGCTTGAAGCTGCTCGACCGCTTGCTGCTGATCTGCAGAGAGGGGCCACGTCATGCAAAGAGGCAGGAGACCCTCTCCCTGGAGCTCTCGGGGTGAACCAGCCTCCCAGGCTCCAGCTCTCACCACCCCCACCCCCCAGCCAGCTTTAGCCAATGGGCAGGGATGAGGGGAGTTGAAGCCCCCATCCTCTGGGGACCCAAGGATGAAAGCTGATGCCCTGGACTCTTCTGCAGACAGAGGCACCAACTTGCAAACAAGATTGGGGCTGGCTCTACTGACTGAGATGTAAATGATGCTCTGTAGCATTGCCCTTTCTCAGCACTGCTTAAAGCCTCCAGTCAGCTGCTAACCTTGCCTTGCAAATATATCAACTCAACTCAACACCTTTATTGGCATAGATTAAAAGGAGACATACAAACCATCTATTTATATAATATTTCTATATAATATAATATTTCTGAAAGCATGCAATAAATAGAAAAAGATTAGTCACTATTGGTCAGGCTAGATATACTGGCCTTAATTTCAAAAACCATAGTCAGATATTGAGCCATAGCTCAATTATTTGACTGCAAATATATCCAAGGGAAGTACTATGAGAAACTGGCAGCAAGCATTGAAAACACCCCTGTTAGGTAGGTCAGTCCTAATACCCTTTTGTCGCAGATGGGGAGCTGAGGCTAAGAGAGAAAGGCTTGCCTGGTGAGTTCGTAGTTTACAGGAGATATTCGAACGAGGAGATACCGGCTCTTAAATAAAAGAAAAGGTGGCTGGCGAGAGTTTTACTCCTGCTTCCCAGCTAAACGGACAGCGGAGTGGCTTAAGGGAGGGAGACCCCATGTTTGGCAAGCAGGGGGCACTGTGGGGCCTGACCTCCCACCTGCTTCCCTGGCGCTCAAGGGCAAACTCACTCAGTCCTTTGGGGCTGGATGATGAGCACCAAAAGGCCTTGCTCAGGGAGATGTGCTGCATTCGGGAATTGAATTGCAGGTCACACGGTGTGCAGACGGAGCCTGCCTACTAATGCCTTCCTCCTTGCCTTACCATCTTGGCACTCAGCTGAGCCAATTAAGGAGAAATTATTGACTATTAAGTATTCAGAACTGGATAGCTGGTGCAGCCTAAATGCTTTTTAACAAAGAACTTAGGAAGAAAAGAAGAGAATTGGATATTATCCCTTTAATTGGACTCTCTCCCCCCCCCCCTTGCTATTCAAGATTACAGGAGGGGGAGATTCTACATATAGTGGGTCTTTCTCCAGTGAACCCTTCCACCCCTATAGGAACCCACGGGGTCACCTTGGGCCAGTCACTATCTCTCAGCCTAACCTACCTCGCAAGGTTGTTGTGTTGGAGAGGGCAATCAGTGCATATGCCGCCTCCAGCTCCTTGGAGGATAGAAACAGCCTGTGTCTGACTTCTACAAAATCTTACTGGCTTCAAAATTTGGCAAAACATTTTGCACTCCTGCTCAAGCCAGGCAGGCTGGCAAGGAAAACACGTGAGTGGAAAACAGAGGCAGGAAGTTTTATATTTATAATTTACTTATTGCATTTATATTGCACCTTTCCTCCAAGGAGCTCTTGGTGGGCGACATTGGTTCTTTCTTCCTTATTTTGCCCTCACAACAACCCTGCGAGGCGAGTTAGGCTGAGAGACTGCGACTGTCCCAAGGCCCACCCAGTGGGCTTCAGTTTGCAAACCATCATTTGCAGGGAGCGTTTGTTATGTCCAGTGCTTGTGATGTTAAGACAGGCACCTTCATCCTGCAGCTTTCTTTGTTCAAACAAACTTACCGGTACCTACAAAAAGTCTGCTTTTATTGCTCTTTCTAATTAATGTTTTGTGTGAACTTGCTTACTGGTTCTTATTTTATCTTAAGAGGTCTATAGGTCGGAGATCCTGCAGAATCACAAGTGCTGATGCAGCCACAACTATGGTGGCTGCCAGCATTCATGCCACTGACCAGGTCTACCAGCTCCTGATAGCAGATCTGTCCCTCGTCGTTGCTCTGTGCCAATGCCACCAGCATCTCCAGTTTTGCGGGGTCCAGAGGCAGTTCATGGCTGTGTACCAGGCTGGCGAAGGTCTCCACGCCAATGAAACCGGTGTTTTCAGGATCAAGCTGTTGAAGAATCAGCACTGGGCATTAGCTACAACGAATAAGCTGGAAATCAAGAGTGGTGATCCATCTCAGAAGGGCTGTTTATTCTGTGCAAGGACAGAATTTGATACTGGATGAAGAATTCCGTATCTCTAAATTATTGCTGGTTGGTTAGCGCCCACCCCCTGACAACCTCATGTTCCTAGTCATTTTTTTATTATTGCATTTATATCCCACCTTCCCTCCAAGGAGTTCAGGGCGGCGTACATTGTTTCCCACTTTCTGCACAACAACCCTGCAAGGTAAGTTATAGGCCGAGACTGTGGCTGTATTCGCAAGGCAGTTTAGTTTGTTTTCCTGATGTTTCCCTGTTCTGCATTACATTTGAACGTTCACACCATGTAGAAGTCACTTTGGGAAAACTAACGGACTACAGTGCATGATTGAAGCTCATTTCTGTGTTATTTGATTCCAGAAAAATTCCGTTTGCAGCTCCCTTGACCCGGAAAATTGTGGGATTTTGGGGGGCTATACCAGCATAGAGTTCTTCCCTGCCATTTTCATGGGGCAATCGTGGGGGGGGACAGAAGTAGACACATGCAGAAAGGGTGGAGGTTAGCTGCGGTGTTCACTGATGTTCGTTTTTCTATGTCACAACGTGCTTACTTGGCATGAATGAAATTTAGAGTGACAGGCTGGTATATCGGTCAAAAAGCCACAGTTCCATGATGCAGCAGGTACTGCAATATAAAAGGGACATTAGAAAATGGGACAGAAGCTGCAGCATTATAATCAAGAAAACTAAGGCAATATACCCCACACTTGAATGCACCCTTTGACTGGCTTCTTGACTGAGTGGGGGTTTGAACCCTCGTCTCCCAGTTCCTTAGTCCAACACACTAACCACTATACCACGCTGACCATGGGGCTTGGCTGACACTTTCAAGCCTGTGACCAGAGCAATTTTGCAATCCAGAACTTTGAAGTTAAGTAGGGGATACATTGAACCAGGGGCAAATCAGGCTTCAACATCCTGCATAGCTCCTTGCCTGATTCAGTAAGTAGCAGTGATCCACAGGTAAAAGACAGGCAGGCAGGCATGGAACCAGTAAGCAGCGCAGTCCGAGTGTTCATAGACTCATAGAATTGTAGAGTTGGAAGGGACCCCAAGGGAAGTGGAGGTGGGGAAAGTGCAAGGAGATGAAATCTTACGGATGTGCAAAAATAAATTTGATTGCCCTAACACACTTCGAAATGCATTCCTCCTTCACGTGCCCTTAAAAAACAGACCACTGTGTCCTCAATCGTACTCTGTAGCCAAATGAATCTATTATTCAACATAAATATAATCAACTTGGCTCATCTGCATGGTGGGGGAAGGAAAGAATTTGAGACAATGCAGAACTTGGATTTTTACACACACACACACACACACACACACACACACCTCAACCAATCTTCCCTCCAAGACATTAACGCAACAGCAGAAAGTGCCTGTTGCAACAATAAGCCAAAGAATTATTTTAACAAGCAGCTCAATAAACAGCTTTTTGTTGAGTAATGCTGTGCCAAAAATCTCCCCTGACCATCTTCCATTTGCATTTGAAAGTTGCCAAACAGGAGATAACATTCTGGGGGACATAGGAAGCTTCCTCATACCAAATCTGACCAATGGTCCATCTAGCACAGAGCTGTCTACACTGACTGGCAGAGGCTCTCCAGGATTCCAGGCAGGGAACATTCCCAGCACTACACTGGGAACCAGGACTAGCACTGCTAACCGAGGCGATGACTTCATGAGCCGGATCCAGTAGATCTAAACGTGTAGTTGGTTTCCGAAAGGTTTCCGAGCACAGATCAACTCATTTCTCAAAATTAAGCAACCTGCCTCATATGCAGTGTTGAAACCCAAATTGATTTTCCCCTTCAGCATTTCATGAGAATCTCAGCTTCATTTATTTGTTGTTTTTAATGCCTATCTGCTTAGGCACCCACCCCCCCAAAAAGAGAAAATGCATATCCATAAAAGAAAAGAAAAAAGGCTGTATAAAATTTTCTTGCGCCAATCGGAGCAGCTAACATATATGTACAGATGCACATTTTTACAAGAGGAGTGTAATTTATAATTTAAACTGTGTTTGAAAGACATCTCCCCATTGTGGAGAAGACTGTGACCAGGTGAGCTGTGTCCCCAATGAATCAGTCTGCTATCCACGTGCTCAAACCATCAATGGGCAACTTCGCAACCCCTCCTGCTCTCCTTTTCTTAAGGTTCTTTAAACTAAACTTAGACTGGGCGGCCCTTCCGATAAGAGGACTGTCTGCTGCAAAGTAGGACACTGTGGAGACATGACTGAAAGTGTCTCTGGGGGCCAATATAGTCTCCCAAAGGCATTTCTGCTAATCAACATGACTAACCCACCCAGAGATGTGTGGCTATTTTTGTATCTGGAAAGAACTATTTTCCACTTGCAAGGCCGTCTTCAGGAATGTCAAGAACTGCTGAACGAGAGAGAGAGTTTAGGGAAACAGGCTGTCATGCTCACCCCAATCTCTGAGTAGTAAGAGACTCCAGAGATTCCCACACTTGCCCAGGGCTTGGATCCCTTGGAGTCAAGGTCAGAGGAGTCTGTCTTGTCTTTGGGGTATATAATTTACTTACATATATATGGAGCATGAGCATGGGACAGAGGGGAAGGCTCACAGCATGAGCACTCCAACAGATCTTACCTCCCCATTGTTCCCAGGGAGATCCCCAAGCCAAGTGTTGGGTTCAGCACAGAGCAAGACAAGCCTCTGCGTCTACAGCTTCTAGCATCAGCCAAAAATGTGTGTGTGTGTGTGTGTGTGTGTGTGCGCGCACACACACACACACACACACACACACACACAGCTCTCTTGGCATATTTTTATCTCCTATGGCATCCAGCCAGATAAGGTAGGAAAAGGCCCAGCCACTTGTCTCTATGGCAACAGGGTAACCTCCTTGGACATGTAAATGGCAGCACTTAGCTGGCCAGTTCACGCCATTATCTTATGAAGAATCTGGTCTGACTGGTTCAGCAGTTTCCCTTATAGAGTCTAAACCCACGGATACAGGATCATAGGTTTAGAAGTGACCCATGGTCACCCCCAGACTGACACCCCCTTCCCAACCTATAGCACTATATAATTTGTGTGCACATCTGATGAAGTAGACTTGAATCCACAGAAGCTTATACCATAAAAATTATATATAATAAAATGGGTTAGTCTATATTGCTATTTTGTTCTGTTGGTGGGAGTGGGGGAATACACACACACAAAATAATCTAAGGTGGAAGGTTTGCCAGAAAGAAAAGCACTCCTTGAAAACCCTGCCCAGGGCATCCAAAGTGCCCACGGTTCCAAGCATGTGGCAGAGCTAGTAAAACAAAATTATTCTACACATTACATTGTCTTTGCCATTTTATTCCCCCAGGGAAGAGAAGGCACAGAAAAGAGAACAAGCTGGCAATGTCATTGAGGAATGGGCAGGACAGGGAATGCTTGGGGCAGGAGGGAAGGAGGAACACACAGAGAGAAATGTCATCAGGTTTGAGCAGCAGGAAAGCACTCTGTCTTCACCTGCCCATCTCCCAGCACAAGGAAGTCCTGGCTGGTGAAAGTCAGCTACTAGTAGTTTTCAGGGTCCAGCAGCATGCAAGGGCGTCTGAACTATAGCCATGCCAAACATGTGGCTGTCAATACCTGGAAATATGTTGCCAGGGACGAAAACATGCTCTGGGGATGGAGGTTGCCCCAAGCTAAGAACAACCCTTCATTTTGCTACAAGCATTGCAAGCCGTGCCTTCCCCACACCGCAAACAAGAATCGGTCCCTCTTGTGACTTGGTGGGTTGTGCTGTCTAGTGATGGAGCATTTAGCATTGCATCTTAGGTGGCCTCCGGACTATTTTGCTAGAGGGATTCGGGTGCAACCAAAAATGTAGGTTTGCACAATTAAAGTGGGTTAAAAGCGCTCCATCATATCAAATCCACTTTGAAAAACAAACAGGCTTTTTGAGGCTAGAAAAGTGATGGGCCAAATGCCAAAAGTCTGAGTAGGTCTTACAACTCCATGCACTTTCTCTCTTAGAGGGAGCATAACCTGAGCAAGCCTTGGGCTCACTTCCCATACCTAGGATCCACAGCGCCTCCACCTTGTCAGGTTTCAGCTGCAGCTTCATGGGCCCCATCCAGGCCACTACTGTATCCCCACACGTTCAGCACTTGGACAGCATCCCCTGACTCTTCTTTGCCCAAGCAATTGAGCATTACTGTTTCTACTGAACCCAACAGAACTTTTTTTAAAAAAACAGAAACACACACCTTCCGGGATTGTAAGCTGCTGCTCTATTCAGTGCCTGCTGTTTCATTAATTCTGCATTTATGCCTTTAGGGTTTGTTTGCTTTTAAGTCGCCTGCAACTGCTGCCATTACAGTCTTGCTGCTCGGCTTCCTTGCCATGTTGTTGAAGGCTGTTTGTTTTTAAGGTTATAACATTAGCCACTTTGGAAATTTTTCACTCAGTGGAGAAAGTGGGAAGAAAATACCTTATAGTACAGTTGTTGGGCCTCAAAGATGAGGGTCAAATGCAGACTGCCAGGCCTCTCTCTCTCCAAGCCAAACCCGTGTTCCCCACAACCACCTGGGAGCCACATCCCTCTTCCCTAAGCCACACCCCTCTTCAGGCAGACACCTTTTCCCCAGGCCACACCCACTTATAGACACACAGAACCTTTTGGAGGCCCCACCCACTCATCAGACACACCCTCTTTCCTCAAGGCCACACCCCTCACTGCCCCTGATTTGCACCCTGCTTGAGTGTTTTTGCCTGGCTGGAAAGTGTCCTTGAATTCTGATAATGCCTCTTGCTTTGGAGGATAGAGTGTGTCTGTGGAAACCAGCCTCCTTTACACAGGTAAAATTGACATTCCTTTAAAATTTGCATTTGTGGCTCCGCCCAGTTTTGCCCCAAGCCCCGCCCACCACTGGCATGTCCCCTCCCACCAAGGTTGCCCAGTAGGGAATGCAGTCCCAAAGCTAAAAAAAAGGCTTCCATGTCCCTGCATTACAGCATGGAATGAAACATGAGAAGGACGAGCCGCATGTCAGCACTCCTGAATCTCCCGCTTAGGGGCTGACCCTGCTGCAGGGTCTTCTCTTGATCCTGGAGGGGCAGAGTAAATTCCGGGATGCTGACAATTAAAGCCCCACTGCTCCTAGCAGCTGCTTTTCCCCTCTCCCTTGGGAGGTCACTGGGGGATAGTGGAAGCCGTTCATGTGGATTATTTAGGTCAGCATATTATCAAGCTAGTCAGCGGCCCCTGTTGTAGCCAGCTGCTCTTTCCTCTCTGCCTTGCCCCGGCACAGCATCACCCAGCGCATGCTAACCACAAAGTAACTTACACAAAACTTGCAAGTACAGCCACGCACGTTCCTGCATCACAGTTCACAGGCATGTTGTTCAGACTCCTGCTGGAGCGGCACTGCCGGTCAGTGTGGGCAATAGTAAGCTGCATGGACCAGTGATCTGACTCACTATAAGTTAGCTTCCTATGCTCCTACAAGAAGTTCACCCGCTCCCTTTCACCACACATAACTTCTTGTGTGAGTCAGGCACATCAGTGGCAGCTAATCTTTGTGTCCCTCCAGACGTTGTTAGAGATCAACACCCAGCACTCCTGATCATGGGCCGTGCTGGCTGGGGCTGATGGGACTAGGAGTCCGACAACATCTGGAGGGCCAGAAGTTAGCTGCTGCCCCCTTAGATTAAATACTGAGCTTCATGGAGTTCTGTGCTAACACAAAACTTGCTCCCCCCTAAAAAAAAAGTGTGCTTTGAGAGGACTGAGCCCAGGTCATGTAGTACGTTATCTTCATAGGAAGGAGAATAGGACAAGCTCATTGCTCCCCTCGCATCAGCCCCTGTGATTGAATAAACCAGGGAACAAAGCTGTATTAGATCAGCTGAGTCAGTTGCATTTCTAATTCTGTTTTGTTTGTTCGCATAACAGTGATTTTTTGTGCGTGTACACACGCTTTACTGTTCCCATTTCACAGTTGGGAATACTGAGGAAGAGCTGTTATAACCTTGTCTAAGTTATAATTCTAAACCTACTAGGGAAATAAGCCCCATTCAACGTGGTGGGAGTAAACAGTGCTTAGGACTGCCATTCTCATTGTGCAATCCTATGGATGCTTTCACAGAAGTCTCACTAAATTCTGCACCTCTTACACCCAAGCAAGTATGCATAGGATCTGCAGTCCCATCTATCCTATAGCAAAGATTTGAATTTATCTTCCAGAGTTCTATGCGACTCTCACCTTAACGATGGCGTGAAGCCCTGGCTATGTTGCTCTCCAGTTAATGGATAAAGACTGTAGCTCAGGGCTGTCCAACTTCCAAGAGACTGCGATCTACAACCACTATAAAATAACTGGCAGTGATCCACCCATTGGATTGACCAGAGTTGTTGAGCTTTCTTTAGGGAAGGCCTGCTGTAGCTGAATGGTAGAGCATCTGCCTTGCCCCCAGAAGGCCTCTGGTTCGATTTCCGGGTAGGGCTTGGAGAGCTGCTGCTAGTCAGTGTAGGCAATACTAAGCCAGATGGGCTGAGGGTCTGGCTAATGCAGCTCATGTGTGTTTGCAGGTCATAGTATGCTGCCCAACAAATATAAAATCTGAGGCTCATCTTCTGGTCCAGAAGCAGTAATGACATACTCCAGTTTTCACCACCATGTCAAGGCCCTTGTTCACATTAAGATTGAATCCAGTCCCATAATAATATTACAAAGGGCTTTCAATAAGATCATAAGAGGAGCCTGCTGGATCAGACCAAGGTTCAATCCAGCCCAGCATCCTGTTCTCACAGTGGCCAACCAGATTCCTACGGAAAGCTCATAAGCTCTACAACAGCACTCGAGCATTTCACATCCGTTATCTCGGCAACACTTACTACAACAGCCCTGTGAAACAGGCTGGTGGTACACATGTCCCCATGCTGCTGATGGAAGGTGCCGAGACTGACAGCATTGCAACTCTTTAGCCCGCCACCTGAACTCTTAGCCAATATGCCATTTGAAGCAGGGGCTGTTCTGTGCTTTGCAGTCGCTGCTTTGAGCCAGACCGCTATGCCAGCGCTCAGCTCAGGAACAACAGCAGATCCTGGCAGTTCTTATGAAGGGATCCTTCACAGACAGCCAAACAAACAGTCACTTTGACAAAATGAAATATGCCATGGAGGTTCGTGGGGGGGGGGTTGCCCGAGAGGCCGCTGACTGAACTGGACGCAGGGGTGACAGAAGTGTGGCACAATCGGCCCAGCCTCCAGCAAGAGAATTTCAGTTGCTCTGAAGACAAGGCTTTGAGTTCCTTGCAAAGTCACCAAAGGATAAGACTCTGGATAGCTCAGTCAGTAGAGCATGAGACTCTTACTCTCAAGATTGTGGGTTCCAATTCTATGATGGGGAAGAGATTCCTGTGTTGCAGGGGGTTGGACTAGATGACCCTCGTGGTCCCTTCCAACTCTACAATTCTATGATTCTATGGTACCCAAGAGGGCAGTGGGGAATCCACAGATCCTGTCATTTTTGTTCCCCTGCCAGGCATACTGCCCTGGGCTTCAGCCATGTCAGTGGCCGTGTTGTGTAGTGGTTACAGCACTAGAGCAGGACCTGCGGCACCAAGACTCAAATCCACAGTCATCCTGAGTAATCTTGGGTTACCAGTGGTGGCTAACCTTGGCACTCCAGATGTTTTGGAACTACAACTCCCATCATCCCTAGCTAACAGGACCAGTGGTCAGGGATGATGGGTGTTGTAGTCCCAAAACATCTGGAGTGCCAAGGTTAGCCACAACTGGGTTAGGCAATCTCTATCAGCCTAATCTACCTTGCAGAGTTATTGTGAGGATAAAATGGGAAGAGGGAAGAACTACGCACACAACCCTGAGCTTCTTTAAGAAACGGTGGAATATACAGGTAAATGCAATAATGAATAAATAAATGAGCACCCCATCTATTTTTCAGTACAAACCCATGCCAGTTCTTCCTTGGTCTCAGACCTTTAGGCTGGATACGCATGGGGCAAGGACCAAAGGCAACAGCAAAGACACCCTGCCCTTTTACAATGGGTTGCCCACCACCAGCAGTGATTGAGCCCGTCAAGCCTGGCTCTATGCTCTCTGGATCAGCTGCGGGTAGTGCTGGAGGTCATATCTGCACTATGCATTTAACACACTCTCAGACCACTTTAAAGAGTTATGTCTCCCCACCACCACCACAAAAATATCCTAGGAATTGTAGTTCATTAAGAGTGCTGAGGGTTGTTAGGAGACCACATGCAGAACTACGGTTCCCAGCGCCCATAACAAACTACAGCTCCCAAGATTCTTTAGGGGAAGCCATGACTGCTAAAGTGGCAAGAGAGAGGTTTGAATGCACGGTGCAGGTTTCCACATTAGGTGACCTCTGGGTCACGGAGCAACGCGATAAATGCCAATAGGAAGACCACAGATCTGAAAGCTGGGGGTGGGGCAACACCTGCCTAAATCTCCCACCAAATAAAATAAATAAATGAAAATCCCAGGCAGATCCCTTATGGCTCCATCCTGAAATAACCCACCACCATCTAAATGGGCCCCTGCCACCCTCCAATCGGAAGGTGCTCATGGAAGGCTCTACCTGGTCCTCACCCCGCCCATGCCTGCCCATTTCCTTCCCTCCCTCCAGCACCCTGAAGCTGGAGTATCTCCTGGTTGGCACAGCCACACGTGGCCCGGCCAAAGCGATGCCAAGGCAAGCAGCGCGGGGGGGGGGGGGGCTGGCACAGTGCCCGCCGACCCCACACCAGCAGCCGGAGGAGCCGCTTTTCCGGGGCACTGCAACCTGTTTGCCCAGCTGCGACCCCCCCTCCCCTCCACGAGATGCCACTGCCCCCACCCCACCCGCCATCCATCCCCCTCTTCCCCCCGATGCCAAGGGGAGCCTGTCGGCAGCGACGCTGCCGTGGAAACGGCGCCTCATCCCGCCCGGCTCACCTGCTCCTGGATGAGCTGCAGCAACGAGCTTCTATCCATATACCTGCTGGGCTCGACGGCGGAGGGAGAGGAGGGAGAGGAGGGCAGCGGCGGAGCGCGGGAGCGCACGGGCGGCAGCACTGGCACCACCGGCGGCTGCCTTGCCTTCTTTCCCCCGCCGGGAAGGCGACCGAGCAGCAGCGGGACCAGCAGCAGCAGCAGCCCCGGTTCCCGAGGCGAGTGGCAGGCAGGCAGGCAGCGAGCCGGGCAGGCGGAGCCTAGGGCAGCCCGGCGGGGCGGGGAGAGGCGAGGCGAGGGAGGTGCCCGCTGCGCCTCGGGCGGCGCGAGGGAGGGCGTTGCGCAGGAGCGGCGGCCGGGCAGGCAGGCAAGCGCCGCTTCTCCTCGCTGCTACTGCTGCTGCTGCGAACAGGGACGGATGGACGGGCGGCCCGGCGCACGCAGCAGCAGCAGCAGCGCTGCAGCCCCCTCTGGCGCCCTCGCGAAGCGGCGCAGGGAGAAGAAGAGCGCGCGGCGGGCCACCCGGAGCCGCAGCGGCCCGCGGAGCGAGGGACTGAGGCTGGCTCGGACCCGCCTCTTTCTCCCACCCGATTGGCGGGGAAGGAATCCCAAAGGACAGGGGCGGGGTGGAGAGCCCTTTCTTCTCCCTCCTTCCAGCCCGAGGGCCGCATTCCCTCATGGGTAACCTGCTGCCGCGGGCCACATGCCGGCAGAGGGCAGGGCCAGAGGCGAAAGTGGGCGGAGCAACAGGTGCAGTCTGTCTGTGCACGGTAAGGGGCGTGGTTCAGCCGGGCAAAAATCAGAAGAGGACGGGGGCATTTCTCTCCATCCAGGCAAAAGCAGGTGAGGAGGATGGAGAGCGTTTCTGGAGGCTTAGGGAGGTTGCATGCGGCCTGGGAAGAGTCCCAAGGGCCAGATACGGAGGCCTGGAGGGCCACTGGTCCCGCATCACTGTTCTAGAACATCTTGAACTAAGAAGTGTGCATGCACACGAAAGCTCATACCAAGAACAAACTTAGTTGGTCTCTAAGGTGCTACTGGACATTTTTTAAAATATATATATAATACCCTGTTTATCATCCACAGGGATAGAAAGCAGTCCTTTACTTACAAGCTTGTTGCTTGAGCCCAGTGGGGATCCAGGCTTCCATTTCAAAAGTGGTTTGCTATGTGGCCCAGGGATGGGGGTGGAGAAGGCTTGAGTGCCCGGCGTGTGTATGGACCAAGTTGGTCTGGTACTTTAGATCCTGGACACAATGTTGTATTAATATTAATAGGGTACACTTAAAACATTTGCATACGTTATCTTGCCAGCAATGCACTACACAGTGCAGAGGTGGAATTAAGGCAGCAGGACTGGTTCCTCCACACTGGGTGCTGAGCCTTGGGGATGCTGCAGGGCATAGCAATTATGCTGTAGTGCATTGAGCAGAATGGAAGACAATAGGCAAGGGGGCACTGAATTTTGGCCTCGCACAGGTCACCGCTGAAATTTGAAAGACCGTAGTCCGCCCCTGCACAGTAGGCCAGAACGGTAGGTGGATCCTGCAACAAAATGTTGCAGCACGTCCTCACCTCCTAGTAGAAGTGCTCCTGTTCAAGACGGCATCTATTGTGCCTGCCACCAAGATGCTGCTCTTATCCTCTTCCCACCCCTCCAACTGGCACTCAATATTTCATGGCTACTGACAAGTAGGAGAACAGTCCTGGCTTCCCACTGCCACGATGGGGAGCTCAGCATCCTGGAGGGAGTTAGGAAAATCGTGGGGAAATGAACTGAAAAGTGTGGGATGAGCAAATGATCAACAGGAAGTGGTTTGCTATGTGAACACCCTGCAAGAAAACCAGGGTGAATGCTCAGTAAAGACAGGACACAGTCTAACCGCCACAAAAGCAAATCAGGAAGAATGCTGAATAAACAGGCCATCTGAGAAGTGCGTTTTCCAGCAGCCATCCTAGGACCACCATTTCCCCACCCCTGTTCAAGCCATATTCACAATATGTAGAATGCAAGACACCAATTTTGCAAAATGCCTTTGCATGGAGAGAGTGTTGCTCTTTCAGGGAACACTTTGCATGTTCTGAATATCGCCATTTGCACCTCACCAAAGTTTCTTGCTTCCCTCTATAGCTGTTAGCAACAGGACTCAGGTAAAGGTTGCCAAATTACCTGGGTTGGCGGGGAGTGTCCTGACCTTGTCTTGTACCATTTCCAGCAGCTAAACTGTGGAGAAATCAGGAGGGGAAAGTTTTTGTGCCAGTACAAATATATTCCTATATATATACATGCATTATAACCTGCTTATGTCTGAACATCAGCTGTGTGCTTTAAAGGCATCGCTGCAAGAGCTGGCTGAAAAGTTGACAAGCCTCATCTTAGGTGGTGAACTGGAAAAGGTCCTACTGTGAGGCAGGGAGGATGTGTGGGTGGATGGCTGGCTCACTAATCATTCCATTGGGCTAATGCTCATCTGTCTGGTGGAGATAGGAGAGGCTGGCAGCAGCTGGTTAGCAGGTCGTGAAAGCCATGGAACCAAGGAGCCTGAATATTCATCTCTGCCCCATACATATTCACATCCTCTGGGAAGTGAGGAATTGTGGGCAGGGAGGAGAGTGACTCCATTGCCTCTCTGCCTGAAAGAGTGTGGTGAAGACCCAAGGGTGGGCAAAACCTCAGGGGGAGAGCATGCATACATCATGCATAAGGTCCTTCCCAGCAGATTTCCAATTAAAGAATCTCAGATAGCAGCAGATAAGGAAAACCAGATGAGATCTGGGAGGTAAGATTGCCTGTTCCTGTTGCCTTTGACAAACAGGGCAATCTATAATTTGATATTTTGACAGGAACTAGAACCTGCAGATACTTTATTATTATTATTTGGAATTCATTTATTATATGTGTGGTATGTAATACAATGAATACATTTCATTGTGTTTTTAATATTTTGTTGGGAGCTGCCCAGAGTGGCTGGGGCAACACAGTCAGATGGGCGGCATATAAATAATAAAAATTGTTGTTGTTATATATACAGCAGAAGTATCATTTCACAGACAACCATCGTCACAAGCCAAACAAGTCTGGAACTACACTTGACAATCAAATAACACCAATATTCTACCTATGTATATGAAGATGACTTTTATTCTTGCTTTTTTCTTTAATGACTTGGACTTTGTGACTTAACTCATATGTAACTGTGCTTATTCTATGTACCTATTTTATGGTTTTGCTTTTTTTGTAAATAAATTTTCATAAATTTTTTCCAAAAATAATCAATAAAACAAGGATAAAAAAAACAAACCACCATCTAACATTATACTTCTAATAAAAAATCCTACTATTTTACAAACCTTCTTTTGAGGTTCTTTAAACCTTAAGACTTCCTTCCAGCCCCTTCTACTGGTTCTTTACATCTTACATCATTCTCTGCATTTTGTTACCATTTTTATCCACTTGTTACACCCTTACATTCTCTAATTCTTTACTACTTACAAGTGCTTAATCTAAACCTGCCAATGTACCAACTTGTTTACAGTATTTCTGCACATACACAATAAATTTTTCCCATTCTTTTTTAAACTTTACATTGTCAAAGTCTCTGAGTTTTCCCATCAGTTTTGCCATTTCTGCATAGTCCATAAGTTTTCTTTGCCATTCTTCTATTGTTGGCAACTGTTCTTCTTTCCATCTTTGGGCTAACAGGATCTGGGCTGCTGTTGTGGCGTACATAAATAATTTCTTCTGTTTTTTGGGAATTACTGTTCCTATTACACCTAGTAGAAAAGTTCCTGGTTTCTTTTCAAAGGTTAGTTTAAACATTTTCTTCAATTCATTATATATCATTTCCCAGAAGCTTTTAATAACCTTGCATTCCCACCACATATGATAAAATGTACAGGTACTCTCTTTTTCTCTGTATTTCCATCACTTATTAGAACTTGTTTTATACATTTTAGCAAGTTTTACTGGTGTCATATACCACTGATACAACATTTTCATATAGCTCTCTTTCAGTGTGGCAGTAAATTTGAGATCCACCTTCCAAAGTTTTTCCCAACCATTCATTTGTATGTTATGTCCCAGGTGGTTTCGCTTTTTAACCTTTTAAGTTTAATCTGTTTGTATTATTGTTTTCTGTGTTTTATATACATTATAAAATGAAATAGAAATCTTTAACAAAAAAAGACAGTGTGATCTGGAGAAATCAGCTGCTCAGAGGCCCTTGGTGGGTTTGCTGCCTAGGAGTTGGGGCTGAAGGGTGACCCCAAGGAAAATCTGAGCATGAGGTCAGCAAAGGCTACCTGAAGAATGCTTACACTGTATGGACACACTATGTCAGTGGTGGTGTTAGCAAGCCTCCTCAATAGATACGTGTTTCACATACACGCATGCGCTCTGGGAGTCCTGCGAATTAGGATCTTTAGGCATTGGCATTAGTGCAACAGTGGCAAATTTACCCAAAGGTCTTAAAGGTCCAGTGCCGAGGGCCTTCTGGCGGTTCCCTCACTACGAGAAGCCAAGTTACAGGGAACCAGGCAGAGGGCCTTCTCGGTAGTGGCGCCCGCCCTGTGGAACGCCCTCCCTTCAGATGTCAAAGAGAACAACAACTACCAGACCTTTAGAAGACATCTGAAGGCAGTCCTGTTTAGGGAGGCTTTTTGTTGTATTTTAAGATTGTTGTATTTTAATGTTCTGTTGAAAGCCGCCCAGAGTGGCTGGGGAAACCCAGCCAGATGGGCGGGGTATAAATAATAATAAATTATTATTATTATTATTATTAAAAAATGGGGTGCTTACTGCATGCACACACGGAGAGAAACAAAATATGCACATGTAATGTTTCAGTGGGGAATAGCTCAGCAACATTGCGTGTCTGTTAACACCACCAAGGACAGCTCAGTAACAATATACACAAATTTATAAGTTTTGAAGGTGTTAGCTAAATCATTCTAACTTCAACTAAACTAGCACACAAAGACACCACAAACACACAAGAAGGTGCAAGCACACAAGTGCTGCACGCATCTCACTCTTCAAGTGGTAAGAGACTCCAGGGGTGCAAGTGCTTACCCAGGGTTTGGTTCCCTTGGAATGAAGGTCAGCAGAGACTGTTCATGTCTTTAGGATACATAATTTTATTTACACATATAGACCAGTGTTTCCCAACCAGTGTGCCTCCAGATGTTTTGGGACTACAACTCCCATCATCCCTCGCTAGCAATACCAGTGGTCAGGGATGATGGGAATTGTAGTCCCAAAACATCTGGAGGCACACTGGTTGGGAAACACTGATATAGACCAATTTCTTTGGAAGGTAATGGCCTTAACTGGCCAGCCACGTACTGCCCTTTACATGTCCAAAGAGGTTGCCCTGTTGTCATAGAGACAAATGGGAGGGCCTTTTCCTACAGCAGGTGGCTGGATGCCACCTCACCCTAGGAGGGGAGAACAATAGGGCAAGGTGGGCTATGTGAGAGAGTTTTTAGCTGATGTTGGAGACACAGAGGGTTGTCTTGTTCTCTGCCAGACCCAAAGCCATAGCTTGGGGGGTCTTCCTGGGAACTTAATAGGGAGGCAAGACCTGTGGGAGTGTTAATGCTTGAGCCCCTCCATCCTGTGCTCAGGTTGCATATCTCTGTAAATAAAACCATATATCCTAAAGACACCAGTCTCCATTGACCTTCATTCCAGGGAAACTGAACCCATGAGGCTCCTGGAGTCTGTTGCCGCTCGGAGATTGGGGTGTGCATCACAGTATACACAGCGCAAATAAAACTGGCCAGTTGCGGCCTGCTCTCGCTGTAGCCCCTTGGCGCCAGTATTATCTGTGCAAATATTCCCTTTTCTCCTCGCAGCAGGCTTTCTCTGTGTGTGCATGGGTAAGGGCTGTCCCTGCCCCCTCTCTCCCCTCCGGTCACCACCTTCCGACATGGGATTCGAGACTTATTAATACACGGCTTCCCGGCTGCTTCTGCATGTTGCTGCCTCAGGCGGAGAAGCCCTGTTTAGATCTTCATTAAAGCGGCAGCAGAGACAGGCCTCACGGGAGGAGCGCGGCCCACTTCTGATCTCCCCCTCCCCATCTTGTCTTCTCAACCCCTGCGAATACCAGCTTTTTAAAAAGAAAATCTTATTATTAGCCACAGCAGTGTTTTGGTATTTAACCACCATCCCTGAGGAATCAGTCCTTTAAAAATACACCAGGCTTGGGTGATTAAAATGAAAACCAACCATTAAACTAAGCTGGCCGGGTAGTAGACAGGTGAGGGACCAGCTGAGGTAATTCCACCTGACAGGCTGTGGCTTAGTGGTAGACCATCTTCTTTGCATGGGAAAAGTCCTGGGATCAATCTCTGGCATCTCCATGTAGGGCTGGGAGAGACCGTTGTCTGAATTCCTAGAGAGCCACTGCCAGTCAGTGTGTACAATACTGTACAAGCCAATTGTCTTGACTCAGTAGAAGGCAGCTTCCTATGTTCCCGGCATGGCCTTCATATTGTTGATAGTGTCAGCTGAGCCCAACACAACTAGTACTAGAATTATGGGGAGAAAGGTGGGCAATTAACTCTACAACCCCAGACTTCCCTCTATTTTAGCCAAATCTATGCCTCCTATAGATTTGGTTTTTAAAAAAAGACAGATAAGGGGTCATTCCCTCGGGTGATTCAAATCCTTGTAAGAAATCCGAACAGCTTGGATTGTGAAACTAACGGAGTATGCAGAATTGGACAAGATGACCGGGAGAATCCTCGAACAGTGGGACCAGAAGTTCATCAAAGACTGGGCTAAATTTACAGACTACGGTATTTAAAGGAAAATTGTATTCAATTGAATACGTTGGTAGGATTGCAAGAGGCTTTGTAGAGTAAGGAAGAAATATTGTTGTTAGTACGAAGATATAGTGATTAATTTTAGAAAATAATAATATAAAACAATGATTGACTTTGGAAATATAGATATAAGGAATAGATATTAGAATATCATAAGGAAGGTTTGACGGAAGTCACGGCCATAAAAAGCCAAAACGGTATAAGATGTGAAGACAAATATACGAATTTATTATGGTATTTATATAAAATCAATAAAAAATGATTATAAAAAGAAAAAAAAATCCGAACAGCTGTTCAGTTAAGACCAAGAATAACCCAACTTGTGCTTGAGTTTTGTGCAAGCAAATCAGGATGAATGCTCAATAAACAGGTTACCTGGAGGAGCCTTGCACTCCTCAATATAGTGTTGCTCTCTGTCAGTTCAACTGGCAACCTAGCTTAGCCAGAAGCCAAATAATCAACAGGTTCAAAACTCACTTTGCTTCAGAACTCGGCTTCTTGCTCCATTTGGTACTGGATGAGGCAGCTGTGTTCTTTCTGCTTCGCCATACTGCCTGGCGCCAGAGAGCGAGCTCAGTTGTGTGGGTTCAAGATTGTGCATGGACAAAGCACCAGACCTGCCCACGACTGGGGATGGGAAAAACGGGAAGGAGTGTAGAGAATGAGTTTCTCCAGTGAAGTCAGAATTCAGTTTTCTCCACGTTTTCACTGGCTTTTCCATTGGTGATGCTAGTGTTATGGAATGCTGAGAGTGGATTCAAACACCAGTGAAATTCTTTTTCCCCCCCAGCAAAGGCCGGCGGGCTAAAAATATTTGCACGGGATATAAATTAGATGCATGATCTCATGTTTATGTTAATAATAAATATGATAATATTTGTACCTGGTTGAGACTATTGAGATCCTAATGACTAATGAAAAAAAATGTAAGCACCCACACCATCGTTGCGGAACCATACACTTTAAATGTTAAACTTTTGTGCGTGACACAACACAATGTGTTACCAAACTACGACTTTGTTGTATTTGCTCGGCGTTCACTTCCAAAAACATAGAAATGTTACTTCGCATAATAAAATGAGACTGTTGCAGAAGTGAATTCTGGTAGAGTTGGAAATACTCAGAAATCTCCCGTTTTAATTCCGGTGTTGTATTAATGGGATTGTTTCATTGCATATTTTAATTACTGATGCTTTGAATTTTAACTTGTAGCTATGCAATGAAGCTGAAGGTCAGAAACTTCAGGACAGGCAAAAGAAAGCACTTCTTCTAAACACAGCGCAGAGTCAAACTATGGAACTCACTCCCGCAAGAAGTAGTGATGGCCACAAATTTGTACTGCCCCCAGCAGAGAGATCTCAGTGGTCAGGAAGAGATCAAGAGGCTCAACCAGCCATTAAGCTACACTGGACTCAGGTTGTCAAGGGCACTTTGCAAATTAGTACAGGATCCATGAACCTGGTCAATAATAATAATAATAATAATAATAATAATAATAATAATAATAATAATAATTTATTATTTGTACCCCGCCCATCTGGCTGAGTTTCCCTAGCCACTCTGGGCAGCTCCAAATCGAATGTTAAAACAATACAGCATTAGATATTAAAAACTTCCCTAAACAGGTCTGCCTTCAGCTGTCTCTTAAAAATAGGATAGCTGCTTATTTCCTTGACATGTGGTGGAAGAGTTTTCCACAGGGTGGGTGCCACTACCAAGAAGGCCCTCTGTCTGGTTCCCTAATGGTAGCTATGTGTACTGCCCGGAGACCTCTGGGTATAGGGCAGTATATAAATTCAATCAATCAATCAATCAATCAATCAATCAATAGTGTCAGCTCTGAAGCACCAGACTTGCTAGAACGAGATGCAGTAAAAAAACAAAACAACACCTTTCACATTAATATTGTGAGATCCCCTGTATACAGCCGAGCTATTCCTTGTCATTGTCCATAAATCCAGGCTTTTGATGGCTGCATGATATGCCAGGGGAGCCGGTGGGAAGGAGGACTCAAATCAGGTTCCCAACAGCAGCCTGGCCCTGCTATTTGCCTTGACAGCAGAGCCAGATCCATTTCCGACTTTGCAAAACCTTCTCCCTTAAGCACTGGGTTCGGAAGCCTTCCGAGGAAGTGTTCCAGCGCCAAGCAACTCTTGTTCCCTTCGGCAGGGCTGCTGCTGCTGCAAGCTGTGCTCCTGCTGACCCCTTTGGAGACAGAAATAGCCACACAGTGAGCAAGTAAGAGAGAGAGAGAGAGATCTGCATTGCAAGGGATGGCGAAGAGAATAGATCAAACGAAAGATGGCCAAGCAAGGAAGGAAGGAAGCACTGCGGGATGTGGGAAAGATGGCAGAAGAAATCAGGGAGAGGAAAGGAATAGGGTGGTCACTTGCTCATTCTCCTCAAAAAGGAGAAGAAAAGGGGGGTAGAGTCACACAAAATTGTATATCCTGATTTGTATGTAAAGATGCAAATCTAGAAAGCATGACGGTAATTTCGGTAGAGATACATATTGCAACTTGTGTGTGCCTGCTCAGTAAGTGGTCCAGGTATTCACACTGGATGAGCAATGCCTGGCTCTCCCTCCTTGTAGCAATTTATCTTTATTTTATTATTATATATAGGGCGGTTCACAAGATAAAAACCACAAATAGTTAAAAACAACAAAACAATAACTCCCCCATCCCATAAACACATTTAAAAGGCTGTAGAATATTAATAAGCCAAAGACCTGGTTGAATAGGAATATTTTCGCCTGGCACCTAAAGATATATTCAGTTCACTGCCCAGAGGAGTGTGTGAAATAATGAAACATGAGGCTTCTTCTCAGCGCTATTTTTTCTTCAGTTTGGGCAAAAAAAAAAAAAAAGCTCTACAACTATTGTGTCCAGATTTTCACTTTTTGAAATATGGCAACCCTATTCCAGCTGGAAAAAAAAGCTCTGCTTCTCTGCATTAAGAAGTTGCCACCCAGTTTTTGATTCTGGCAGCCATCTTGGAATCCTAAGGCTCTCTAGTTTCATAGAGTTAAAAAAGGAAAAGGGGGGTGTTCCTGTCAAAGGAGAGGGGGCCAGAAGTACCATTAGGCAGGAGAGCCTTGAAAAGTACTCCAAGCCTGCTGAGAGGCTGGGCCTGGCCACCAATTTAATTTCCCAGAGGCACTCTGGGAAATTCCCAGAGGCATTGTGGGAAACTCCAAAACCACGACATGCAACAACAGCCTCCCTCCCCACCATGAGCTTTCCACTTGTGAAACCCTCTGCTTCTGGTGTCAACCTTGATTCTGGCACTAGACCAAGGATGGGGAACCACAAGCCTCGGGGTGTGCGTGAATGTGGCCCTCCAGGCCTCTGCATCTGGCCCTGGGGAGTCAATTCAGGCCACACCCTCTCCTCAGACCACAGGTCCTGATCCTGCAGAGGCGAGAGGGCAGCTGGGGAGGAAGCACCAGGTCTCCTCTTGCAGGGCCTGCTACTGCTTCTGCAGCAGGTGTCGCCAATTTTTGTCCTCTCTCAGGAGCCCCGGTACCAAAGTCTGCCTGTGCTAGCCCTGCTTCCTTGAGTGTTTTTGCCTGGCTGTAACAAGTCCTTGAACGCCGTTAATGCCTCTCACTTGCCTGCATGGAGGCTGGAGAAGGGTGTGTGCAGAAACTAGCCTACTGTACAAAGGTAAGATTGACATTTGTTGCTCCACCCACTTTTCCTACTGGCCCCGCCCACAATGGCATGTGCCGCAACCCCCAGGAGGTTTCCTATAAAGGAATGTGACCCTCAGGCTGAAAAACATCCCCAAGCCCTGAACTAGAACTCCCACCATCAAACTTAGAACTACTCAAGCAGAGATACTTTCACGCAGAAGCAGCAGATTTGCACATGTAGTCACGACCTGCATTATTTTGATGCACGCTGTTAACAGACCCTCCAAGTGTCCCTATTTTCTAGGGACAGTCCCGGATTTACAGAAGCCACCCCAGTTTTTGATTTGATCTCAGAATGTCCCACTTTTCCTTAGGACGCCCCTATTTTCATCGGAGGAATGTTGGAGGGTATTGTTATAGGAATTCTAAGGTCTTAAGTATAGAATAAATGTTGATAATTGCACAAGGTAAACACACATACATAAGTACAGTGGTACCTTGGTTTAAGAACACCCCTGTTTATGAACGATTCGGTTTATGAACTTCGCAAAACCGGAAGTAGTGTCCCGGTTTGCGAACTTTACCTCGGTCTAAGAACGGAATCTGAATGGTTGAAGGGCACCGGCGGCAGGAGGCCTCATTAGGGAAAGCGGCGCGCCTCGGTTTAAGAACGGTTTTGGTTTAAGAATGGACTTCTGGAACGGATTAAGTTCGTAAAACGTGGTACCACTGTATATAAACCACATGTCTAAAATAGTACAGGAGAACAATCCAAAAGCCATCTTGGCTTCTCTAAAGACTCTCAATATTTCCTCTGCCGCCTTAATCCCCCTTGCCTGAGAACAGGTAGGTAGATAGCAATCAGGGGAAGTTCCTGAAGGGATTTCTCTCCTATATCTATGAACCTCCTTGGTATTAATTGTCATTGTTTGCCCAGATGCTCTGCATTGAGGGATGTCTGAGGGATGTCTGAGGTGTAGAGGGGACTGTCTTTCTCCACGCAAAAATGCAAACCCTTAAAAAGAGATGTTTCTTCTTGGTTCAGGGTCTCTCTTGCCTCCTTGCAAGGAGGAGAGGGAACTCTGTTGCAACAGAAAAATAAAGATCTGCCTTGCTTTCACTGCATCCTGCCTCCATCCATTCATCTCTGACCGATCAGGGACTTAGAGGACTCAGTCTCTTGGGGAGTTGGGCAGCAAAAGCCAACCACCCCTATTTTTTTCTATATCAGTTTACAGTTATGTGACCCCCCGAGCCAACTATACAACCTTTAGAAGACATCTGAAGGCAGCCCTGTATAGGGAAGTTGTTTTTTAATGTTTAATGTTTTGTTGTGCTTTTATATATGTTGGATGGGAGAGTATAAAGAATAAAATTATTGTTATTATTATGGATTAGGACATCCCATTTTCATTGGAGGGTATGTGTTAAGTGGATGGATGGATGTCGCCAGGGGAGTGAAACACCATCTGCTCCTGCCCTCAGCCACAGCCTCAGGAACAAGAAGGGATAGAGAGAAGTCACCATCCCTGAGTTATTGCTACAGTTCTTCACTTTATTTTTATCCGGCTTCCTACAAATGTTAATCGTTTGTGCCAGCAGCACCCACGGACTTGGGGAATGAGCTCTCTGAATATCTGAAGCTCGTCAACCCTCTTGGCTTTGGGGAGGTGAGGGGATGCCTATTTAGGGGATGAACTTCCAGTTCCTGAGGTCTGCTGCAGTCTGACTGCAAGCAGAGGCTGGCACTCATAGGGCCTGGTGGGGCGGAAGGCAGGGAGCCCAACAGTAGGTGGCGCAAGAGCCAATGAGAGGCAGACCCAACAAGGTCTAGTTGTGACCCACTACTGTTTGGATGCTTGCCCTTCTCCATCAGATCAGGACTCAGTTTAGGTCTCATTTAAATCCGTTTTCAGCTTCAACTAAGCAACAGAATCCAGCTCTGTGTAACTCTTAAGGACTGGCATCTTATGTCTGCTAGTTTTCCTCTTTCTGATCTCTTGCGATTTTCAAGCCTGAGGGCAAAGACTGCGTAAAACAATTCAAGCCTGAGGGCAAAGCTTCGTAAAACAAACTGCAGATGTCTTTAAATTGCCAAGTTGCCTACAGATCATTCAGTATTGGGCAACGAACAAATGGTAATAATTTGCAGAAGGGTGGCCACGCATCAGGTGAGCATCTTCCTCCAATGCCATCCAGTCAGTTGTCTCAGGGAAGCAGGTATCAAGTCCCCCGGCTGGGATGTTGTCAGCAGCTCTGCTCCTAGGGAAGAGTAGTTCCAGGGAGGGCAAGAAAGCCAGAAGTGCCACTGACATTGGCTGTAACTTTTCAGAACCTGAACTCATGCTTGTTTCCCCCTCATCCCTCTTCCTCATGTGTTTTGTCTCTTTTAGATGGTGAGCCTGAGGGCAGGGACTCTCCTGGCCCTGATTTCTGCAAGCCAGTCATCGGGTCTTTTTGGCTAGACTCGAGGATAGGTTGTAAGTGCCATAAATAAATAAACAATAAATATGCTTGCCAATTCAGGATTACACCATGCATCTGATGAGAGAGACTTATGCCACATTTTGTTAGACTTTAAGGTGCCACAAAACTCTAGGGGAAGGCCTGACAGGCAGTAATAGGGCAGATGTTTCGCACCAAAAGGTCTCCTAGGTTCAACCCCTGAAATCTTCAGTTAGGCTAGGAAAGACCCCTTGTTATTTGCTGCCAGCAAATTGTAGGCACTTTTGTAAGTGATAAATAATAATGCTAATACTGCTGCGGTTTGCTGTTTTTTTAAAACTCAGTTGCTGGTGGTTGTTTTTTTGAAAAGGTGTGGGGGAAAACCATGCTGAGGTTTGGAAAGACATGATGGGAAACTTTTTTTTTAAAAAGCTGCACACACACCCCCTTCATAAAGCTGTTTCGATAGCACAAAAATGTGGCTAAATGTACACCCTGCAAAACAGAAGCCAGACACAAGGGATTTTCTGTTTTTTTCTTGCAACCAGCAGGTGCATAAAAATTTATTCTGGTCAACAGTACTCAATTGATAAAAGTCGCACGTCCGCAAGAGATTCAGGCTAAGTTAAGAGGGATACAGTGGAGAAAGCTGGTGGCGGTTTGGCGAGTTCCCTTGGTGAGGGTGGGTTTCTCCTGCAGAAAACTTTGCTGCTGGGTCTCAACTGCACACTAGCGATGGCTGGTGCCCATTGGGACTGGTAGGGTGGAAGGCATGGAGACCAACAGCAGGTGAAGCCAGAGCCAATGACAGGTGGAGCTACCCCTGATTGGTTGATAAGTAAGGAAGCAGGTAGGTAGGAGGTGCCTACAATTATCTGGGCACAGCCCCATTTAATAAACCAGCCTCACAGAGCACACACACCGGACACGCAGTGAGGAAAGGAAGAGTGAGAAATGCAAAAGTTGCGTATGTAGCTCATGTCTCACTTTTCGCTGCATAGGGAAGAGGGACTCCTGGAGTCCAGAGGAGGGGTCAGGTATATCCTTCATGCCGTACAACCAATGCATGCTACCATCAGCAGCAATAGGTAAGGCTAATTCTCCTTATACTTTGGCCTATGGTATGATCTCACTTGCACACAAAAACCCCAAGACACTGAGGTGGCAAAAGTGTTCTTGGGGGGGCAATGCTTCCAACTGCATATGGGGGATTTACATAACTGTTCCTCTGTGTGTGTATGATTGAGAGAGAGAGAGAGAGAGAGGGATGGATGGATGGATGGGCAGAGAGTAGAGTTCCAGCCTATCCTTCATCCTGATATGCTATCCTGAGATTTTCTATGCTCAGTGAATATTTTCCATGTGGAAAGATACAGCCACAAGAACCACCCACTTGCTTGCTGAACCGATGCTGCCCATGAACTGGTTTTCAACCCATCTACTGTTTGTGTGAACTAAGTCTAAGGATCAAGCAACACATGCTTTTCAAAATAAATAAATAACTTCCTCTCTCTTTTAAGAAAAGGCAGCTGTGGAGACCTCATATCAGCATTGGGATCACAACATGCAAGAGTTCCCCCTTCCTATCCCACCTCCTGCTGCTCCCCCCCCCCCCCCGGGGTGCTATATGCATTCAGGGGAATTTGCAAGGAGGGATATTTAAAGCAGGGAAATGGAGTGGAAAGGGTTAACCCAGGAGTGGGGAATGTGTTGCCCTCCATGTTACTGAACTGCAACTCCAATCAGCCCCGCTGAGCCAACACAGCCGAAGTTCAGAGGAGATGAGAGTTGGGGTGTTTGTGTGCAGAGGTCCCCCACTTTCCCATGGGTTCCTCTCCTTGTTCTTTGATCCTGATGAGGGCCCACTTGGACAGGTGTTTTTCCTAACGCAGAAGGACTGGTGCACATTAAACACTGAGCCTTTTAAAAAAGCAAACTTAACATAAAACTGTAGTTGGTCCTGATGAATTGCACTGATGTGTAAAGAAGGAAAACAGCAGGTGCATATAAAATAACAAGAAAATTGCCACTCGTACTTCAGTTCCAAAACAGGCATTAGAGAAGCAGGCAAACACTCGTATCGGGGCTGAGACAGAGAACCAAACACCCATTTTCGCTTTGCCAGTGAGTGCATTTTTGACAGGGAACAGTATTAAATAAACTAAGAGCTGGCCCTCCTTTTACAAGTGGGAAGCAATGGATAGTACTGCCACCTGCAACTGGATGCTGACTGTTTTCAGGCTACCCAAACTTAGGCCACAGACAGCATTGATATACCTTGAAGGGATAAACCCAGGAAGCTACAAGGAACTTGGGTGAGATCCTGCCACAAACACTAGCTTGCAACCTGGAATGATGCTCAGAAGAGATGCTGGATGGAAAGCCAGCTGCTATTTACCCCTTTTGGGTGAAACCTTAATAGATGTGTGCCTGGTGGAATAAATAAAATCGCAAAAATGCAAGGCACTGGAGCATAGTCTCTCGAACACCCAATGTTCTTTAACACATTTGGGGTGTTTTTTAAACAAACATATCTTGGAGGGTTGCTTTTCTTTCTTTCTTAGATATCAAAATCTACTGAGCATCAAATATTTATCCAGTGTGGTGGCAGGGATGACAGAATATGAGTATTTTGAGGGTTTGGAGAACAATGAAGCTCCAAGGGTGATAAAGCACTGTGCTTACTGCTGGCACATTAAAAGCAACTGCGGTTCAGTGAGGGGCTTCTGGAATCTAAAGGAGGGAAGTTTGCAGTACTTTGCAAGATGCAATCTGGGAGTTAAACGCTTGTTTTTGCAGATCCATTAAAAAAATACTGATAAATAGCATGCTGGTTCCACTATCAGCCAATGAGCAATGCTCAGTGCCATTAGGTGATCTCCAATCTATGGACCAAACTCTGGCCTACAAAATCACCACTTTGCCCACAGTTCAGCCATGACCTCTTTAACCAACACTCTTAAGCCAAGCCTTTGCCCCACACTTAGGCATTTCTTCAAGATCCGAAGCACTCTCTGGATGTTGTTGGATTTTAGCAACAGCCCAGCACAGAAATTTACTAGGCGAAGCTTTTTCTTTGGCTATTTCCATGCCTCAAAAAGCCCATCACCTGCACGGAAGCCTAGCATTAAAAGGCCTAGGAGCAAGGCTGGGAGAGCGGGGGATGGATGGAAATTTGAGGCTTAGCGCATCACAGCTCCAGAATATCTGCATACAATTTTGCTGATAGGCAAAATGGCAGCACAATATGAGTCACCTAGCGATTGTTTAGGAGAGTCCAATATGCCATCATCTGCTCTAAGCACCGCAGACATCTTTCCCAGAGGAAGCAGATCCATGGGATCTGTGTGGATCTCCTACTTAGTTGAAAAGCATTCCCAGTATGCCAGTATGCTATAGGAAAACCCAAAGAATAACCTGAATGTCATTCACACATTCTGAAACAGCACAAGGGGGCACGTTTTGCACCAAAGAGGGAGGGCTCTAGAATTTTGTTTCAAAACCAGCTGTAAAAGTACAGGCTCAGTCCTGTCCTTAAGCATGTTGTAAAACCGCATCTGAAAAGCATGGGCACTGAAGACTTAGGATGTAACCATCAAATTATTTGATTTGGCTCCCTACTTAAGGTCTTGCCAGCAGATCTGAGAAAGAGGAGCCTCAGGGCAGGTAGAAACAAAAGGACTGTGGAGCAGAGACATTTCTCTTTGGGGCAAGCCAGAGATTTATATCGAGAGAAAAACTCCAGGGAAAGAGAAACGAGGGTTTCCCCACTCTTTTGACCAAGCGGAGACCTACATGCTACAAGGAATTTGGAGCTGCCACAGAAAATTGGCAGCCCCACAGAAAGGGCCCCCACCCCTCCCACTGCCATGATGCCATTGTGGTGCGCAGTTCTGCTACCCAACGCTGTGGGGCAGGAATTGGGGGTGGGGTGGGGGACAACACAAACAGCAGCGGCGTTAGGTGTGGTTGTGACCAGGGAGCACTTGGTATCTCCTTTATGAGGCTGGTGAGAGCTGTAGTCCAAAACATCTGGAGGGCACCAGCTTGGTGAAGGCCGTGCTAAGTAAACATTTCCTGGATTGATCAGCTGCCTGAGCCAGGCTCAGTTGTCAGCCGTGTCCAACGCAGAGCACCAGCAGCCGGCTGTGGAGACACTGTGTTGCTTAAGGGAACCATGATGCAGTGCAGTCTTCCCACGGCTATACAATCCAACTGTCAGTGATTTTCTAATACTGGGAAGGGCTTTAAAAGCATAGATTTGTGTCGCCCAGCGAGGGATCCAGCAGCACCATTCTAGGCCGACAATTAAAACTGAGCTGATAGCTGCACATCTCGATATATCCTAGTGAAAGTTGGCTCTCTCTCTCTCTCCCCCCCCCCTCCATTGCCCTATGCCACTGCCCCACACTCCCCTTTTTACTCCCAGGGTCCAACGTACTGGCTGTCAAGGCTCCTGGATGAGACTGCAATACGTAATGCAGCATCAGGAGGAAACTACTGGGAGAGGGAAGGGCTGGGACTGGGGTGCTGGCAGTCACTGGGAAATAAATTGATGTACGTGTCAGATGAGGAAGTTGGCTAGCCTGCCTGGCGCTCCCATTAACACCACTTTAGGCTCTTCTGCGGCTGGCAGTTGGCAAGGGAGGCGATGACAAAGGGGAATGCTTTAAAAGCAGGTTTTGTTTTAAACTATCCGGAGCGAAAGGGGCTAACGCTGTTCAGTCCTCCGAAGCTCGCTCCCTTCTACAGCAGGTGGGAGATGAGCAACGGACACGGCGGTATATTGGTCTTATTGCCGCTCCCCTACCCCAAGCTCAAGGGACCCAGGTGGCGCTGTGGGTTAAACCACAGAACCTAGGGCTTGCTGATCAGAAAGTCAGCGGTTCGAATCCCTGTGACGGGGTGAGCTCCCGTTGCTCGGTCCCAGCTCCTGCCCACCTAGCAGTTCGAAAGCATATCAAAGTGCAAGTAGATAAATAGGAACCGCTCTGGCGGGAAGGTAAACGGCGTTTCCGTGCGCTGCTCTGGTTCGCCAGAAGTGGCTTTGTCATGCTGGCCACATAACCCGGAAGCTGTACGCCGGCTCTCGGCCAATAAAGCGAGATGAGCACCACAACCCCAGAGTCGGACATGACTGGACCTAATGGTCAGGGGTCCCTTTACCTTTACCCCAAGCTCTTAAAAAAAAAGTCAGGCAAAAAAGGGATCTACCTGGAAATCCCCAATACTGGTAAGTTTTATTTCCTTGGCGTTGATAGAACGGCGGTTCACAAAGCTCACCTGATATACGAGTGCCTATTTGCAAGCAATCCTATTGGGGGGGGGGGAGAGAGGAAACAGCAGAATTAGCCCAGCTGCAGGTGGGAAGAGCTGGGACTGTTTTTGCAATCACTGTAGCTGTGGACAGGGAATGAACGCCATCACTGTGGCAATAGTTGCTTCTCATCTCTACCTGTATCTTGGTACACATGAACCAGGGTTTTTTTGGGGGGTGGGGTACCTTTTGGCAACCCAGCTGTTGTTGTACAACATCTCCCATCAGCCATGCCGACTGGGACCAATGGGCGATGCGGTTCACCAATAGCTGGAGGGCGAAAGGTTTCCCGCCCCTGACATTTAATGGTTCCCCTTGTGTGGAGCTGGTCTTGACTGCACAGCTCAGTCCAAAGAGAGGCATCTTTATTCTATGTGCAGTTTGCATCCCAAAATCATGCAGGGAGAAGGGCTGAGATGGAAACTTCCCCATGTGGAGACAGCACAGGGGAGGAACCCAACAACCAACACCCCTCGCCTATCATGTTAAGTGTGCAGGAACAGTTGATTATCTGCTGCTAAAAGGTTCCTTTAAAAAAAAAAAAAATTATCCGAGCTGTTTACTACGGACGCAGAAATATGCTCCGTTTACCATGTACATATTTACACAACTATTTTAAAACAAAGGGTAAGTTTTAAAAAGTAGGGCTTGAGAGAGGGAGCCCTGCCACTGCAAGAGCAAACCCTACTGGAAAGAGAGACCTCTTTATCTGTCCTGGCACCTTCAAAACAAGCGAGTGTGACACACAAAAACTGCCCTGGTGACACTCTTCCTGATGGGGTGAGGAATGGTGGGAAAAGCTTGGCCTGTTAAATGATGTGTGCCCTACTACTGACCCAAACACACTCTGGGAGGTACTGCCATTTCCCCATCCTCCACCACCACCACTGCTACCTCTTCCTTCCTAATCTGTTGGGGTCTAAAACAGAAACTGGGACTGCTGAGGAGGACAGCCAAGCAGACACACTGAGGCAGAGAGTCAGGGGGCTTCCTAAACCGCCTTTGGGTCCCTCAGTAGGCATTTTGGGGGGAGTATCTTCCTCACAGTGTGGCCCAGAGGAGTTACCTTGGCCTACCCTGGACAACCGGGGCCCTGCGCAGAGGGGGACTTCCAGGTGGCCCATAGCAAGGGACCCAGTATAACCACTCAAAATGCAGGACACGGCACAAAGATGAGAGAGGATAACATGAGTGCCTGAGGGCAGCATGCCAGAGGTCAGACTTAAGACTCCATCTTTTAAGCTACCACCTGCAGCCTCGGTGGCCTTCTTTTGCTGCCTCCTTCTTGTCAGTTACGTCCCAACAGAGGCCTGTGTGCGAAGCTCCCTGATGCAAACGGTGCTCCAAGAAGAATTAAATGTCCCAGAAGCCCTTGAGCTCTCCCGGGATGGAAAGAGCGTACCGAAAACCCATCGCTGCAGAAACAAGACGCTGAAGAAGAGGTTGGCCGGACAGTCCTCCTGCTGCTGGAGATGAACCAGGGACGCAACGGCGCAGACAGCTTTCCTGAGGTGCCGCCTTGAGCTTCCCCCCACCGAAAGAAACGTTTTGTTTTTTTAAAAGCCATTTAGCTACAAGACAATCAGGTGCGGTAAAAAGTTAAGGGGAGCCTTGAGATATGTCAAGCAGCAGAGTGGATTTCCTAAAGCTATAGCTGGAAGGAAAGTGGGGAGCGGGGGACAGCGTCAGCACTCCCTGAGTGTGGGAAATGTACTTTTTGGGGACGGGAGGAAATGGGTGGAATGAGAAGGTGAGTCCTGCCCATGCCAGCTGGATGACTCTGGGGCTATTTCTGCTTTTGCTGGTGCAATGGTCATCTTCCTCCGACACCACCTTGCCCCGCAGGGAGAGTCAGGGAGGAGGAGAGGGAATCCAGTCTTCGGCGGGGTGTGTGTGTGCTGTCTTCTTCCCCTGGCCTCCATTTCTTCCTGGGTGTGCAAATGAAGCTGGTGTTCTACCTTCGGGTGGAGAAATGGCAGAGGAGGAGGAGGAGCAGAAGAAGGAGAAGGCTCCGCTTCTCCTCTTCTTTCACTTATTCTTCGCCATCACCTTGTAGAGTGTGACTCCCACAACGGCGGCGACTGTAGCTCCCAAAGCTACCCGGATCCAGAAAGAGGCGGCGCTCAGGTTGATGTCGTTCAAGTGCCTGTGACGCAAAAAAAGAGAAGCAGCGTTTCAGCCCAAATGATAAACGCAAACTGGGGTGGAGGGAAGGAGGAGGTGTACGGTCGTGACTTCCCCCAAAGAATGCTGGGAAGTGTAGTTTGTTAAGTGGGCTGGGCGTTGTTAAGAGACCCCTAGTCCCAATGAGAGCTACAACAATTCCCAGGGTTCCCTGGGAAGAGGGACTATTAAACCACTCTGGGAATTGTAGTTGGGAGGGAAACAACTCTCAGGACCCATAACAAACTACACTTCCCAGCATTCTTTGGGGGTAAGCCATGACTGTTTAAAGTGGCATCGTAATGCTTTAAAGGCACGGTGTGGCCTGAACCATTTCTCTTTATGAAGGCAGAATGTTAGGTTGTTGGGGTTGTTGGTTTTTTAAAGCATGGAGTCTAGCAAACAAAATACTAATGGGTCCTTTCCTCCAGTCACTCGTTATTTACACGCCAGGTAGGCTGGGCCAGAGGCATTACGCTAACACTTTGACCGAGCGGGGTATAAATAGCGTGGCAAGTTCTAAATAATTTGTAGCAGAAAAGAGCTATAGTTGTGCCTTTCTAGGTCATGCTGCTGTGGCACCTGTTCCCATTAATAGAGACCCACATGAAAGGGGGAGGGACTCTAACTTGAAAAAGCAGTGATCTACCTCTGCCTCTGGCACGAATCTTATGCGTTCTCCTAGGGAGGGGAAGGGGGTTAGGCAGGAAGGGTTGTTTCCGCTGCTAGTCCTACGGAATACTGTCTGAAAGCCAGAAAGCAGCAGACCATTTAGCAAGCCTAATTTGTTGCTGAGGAGAAAGCGCCCCTTCCATGTAGGAACGGTGCAGGGAAGCACCGCTTAGCAAAGGCAAGCATCGCTATGCTGTGACATGCAGCCTTGCCTTACCAATCCCGACCCTCACCTCACACCTATCTGCAAGCGCAGCAACCAAAACACCTCAAACTTAATGGCTGTCATGTTTCAGCATAAAGTGTCGGGAATGAATACAGGCATTCAGACTTGGTCTGGAGGCACAAAATTGGTGCAGGATCCGGGAAAGCCGTGAGATATTCGCCCAAGGTTTGGGGAAAGGTAAAATGGTCAGAAGGATGGGCTATACACGAAGCAGACCAAAAGGAAGCTGAAGCAAAGGGGTAAATGAGGCATGGTTGTTAAGAATACTGGGAGAGGAGAAGCAAGGGCTTAAGGGGAAAATGGGAGGGGGGGGGAAGGTACTCAGCGACAGCTCCCATCCTGACAGCTACATTTCCAGCATCCAAATGTGATCTATACACAACAAGACACGCTGGTTGGTAAAAGGAAAGAAGATTTTTTTTTTTAAGGTCCTTGTAAACAAGAGGATATAATCAGTCACCCAGAGCATTTCGTTCCTAACTTCCCTTCAACATAACATTAATTTTATTGCACTGCCTCCCTTTTCTTCTTCACAGGCATATTAGGAAGATTTAAGAATTGTGGCATAAATAAATAAAGCTCTTAATGCAGGGCCCGAGACTGGCTCAATCTCCCCTGCCCTTTTTGGTTTAACTGGCTATAAATAATGGATTTATCATACTCCTTGGGGAGAAGCTTACATTTAATACCAGCGGGCAAAAAGCAGCGCGTTCCCTCGCAAGCTCCTGGCTTGTTAAAATAACTGACTAGGCCCAAAGCCGCAATTGCAGCGTTGCTCCCAGAGGACGCCGGCTGCAGGGTAAGAACAACAGTGCTGTTCGCCAGAGCCAAATAACGTTCGCGATGCTGGGACAGCAAGCTTTTGAGTCACACAGAAATCCTCTTCAGGGTGTGCACTGAAATACAGGGTTAGGGAAACTCTTTCAGCCCGAGGGCCACATTCCGTTCTGGGTAGCCCCCTGAGGGCCGCATGCTGGTGATGGCCGAGGCCAGAGGCAAAAATTCACCCAACCAAAGCCCAGCTGCCCACCGAGGAGGACTATAACTAGAAGGAGAACGTTACTAACGGGAAGGTGGCAGCCGTGGCCAGCTTGGCGAAGGCGGCGAGGCTGGGTGGGCCCTGCCCACTGCAGGTGAAGTAAAATGGGGGCGGCAGGCGGTGCTTGTAGCAGAACTCGGCCGGTGAGAGGCCATGCTGTGGCGACGTCTCTGGCAGGTCTGCCTTGGAGGCCACGAAGAGGCAAGGGATCTGCCCGTCCATGTAGTGCTGCTGCAGAGGAGACAGTTAACAAACAAATATCAAGAGAGGCTTTTCTGCTGGATCAGGCCAGTGGATCTGGCCCTGCGCTCTGATCTCACCAGATGCCTCAATGGCAAGCCTGCAAGCAGGTCCCAAGCGACACCACACAACAACTCAATTATAAGGGGAATAAAGTTGCTTTGCTGCTGCCAAGAAACCCTTGCTGATCAACTGCAAATTATCCAGAGATCTACCAGTAGATCCCAATCTACTTCTGGTTCACCCCTGCTTGTAGACTTGTCTCCCATCAGTAAACCTACTTGGATGTTCTTCAAAGCACTGGCCAAGCAAAGTGTGCTCCCAACCCCGCTTCCCTGGGAGTAAGCTCCACTGAATTCAATAGGACTTACTTTCTGAGGAGACACAGTTAGGGTTTGCACTGCCAGCCGTCAGTCTGAACAGCTGCTCCTCAGCCAAGGGGGGAGCAGGGACAAGGGAAGGAGTACCTTATAAATGCTGGCACAATAGTTGAAAGACTTGTGGTCCGTCACGTCGTACAATAAGCAGGCAACGTCGCAAGCTGCATCAGACGCCTTCGCAAACTCTGCCTCCACATTAATCTCGTGCAGCTGGCAAGAAATACAGGGAAGAAAGTATATCTGAAGCATTTCAGGACAGTCTTTCTTTTAACTTAAAAAATATCTCTCGTGTCGCTTCTTCTGAACAAGGGATGGCATTGTTCGTTCTTCTTACCAAAAGAAACATACAGGACTTCAGGTAACAGATGCACAGGCAACTTGTACACTTAACGATGAATAGGCAATGCTCTTCCAGCTTCTGCTGCCCCTATCATTTCCCCCCTACTTCTCTCTCTCCCCCCATACTAGAATGTAGACTGAAAGCTCATTGGGGCAGGGACCTGTTTTCTATGTAACTTGTTAAAATGCCATGTACATTAATGACACTAAATAATTATAATAGCTATGAATATGGTAAAGTATATATATATATTTTAAAAAATAGTTAACAGGAGCCAAGAGCAAAATATTTTATTTACTGCACTCACAACCTGCTTCTACACGGATGAGAGTCTACCAGAAGTCCCTGTTTCCTGACCAGATCTGTGCTTGCCACATTAGCTGCTCCCAGACCACTCACTGCGCCCTCTGAAGAGCTACTCTGGGTATCAAAATTGACATTCCCCCCCCCCCACTGCCTACATTTAAGAGAAGACATTGGAAGTAATACCATCAAACTGTTTTGGGGAAACCCCCTCCCTTCCCCCCCCAAAAAAGTGGTGTACTATATATAGACCTCCTTGGGAACAGTAATTCAAGAATCACCCATCAACAGTCCTCTCTGGTCCAGATGGGCAAACCCACTTTGCAGCCAATGACTAACTGTATCATAGAGCTAGGGGTAGGCAACCTTTTTGGCGCCACAGGCCAGATCCTTATCAGCATAAGGCCCTACGGGCCAAATATGAGAGGTAAGTGGAACATACTGGCTTAAGCAGCCACACCATGCAGGATTTAACACCCCACTCTCCCCTTAGTTGATGGGCAGGAGATTAAGTGTTGCTGCACTGGCTGCAGGGAACTGGTGTGAACAGCCGCTGCAGTTGAGCCTCACTCCCACCCCGCCCATCAGCTGATGTCACTGACCCAGGTGGCGTGGTTTTGAGAAAATGGGCCAAATTGGAAATCTAGCTGGCCAAGACTGGCCCATGGATCAGAGGTTCCCCGAGTGTCACAGAGAGAGAATCGCCACAGAAGTGATGTTTGTGCGTATGGATATGTGAATGGTGATGTACCCAAGTCTCTCTTAGGTTAAAGGGGGGGAAAGAAGCGTTGACATTTTTATGACAATTGACTAAAAATTGACTTCCGTATTTAGGACTTAAGATCACTGTAACTGAGCAAACTTACTATCAGATGCTTTTCCTGCCCATTGACTTGCACTGTGTTAATTGAATAGAAGGACTCCTTCCCCTCGGATTCCCTTTGGGCCTGGAAAAGGAAGGAGGAGCAGGGATTATTTTTATTTTATTTATTACCCACAGGTTCACCACTCAGGAAATAACAGGCAGCAGAGGACAAGAAGAGAGACTTCTAGACTCACAGCCAAGTTCTTCCCAAGGAAGGCCTGCAGGAATGCAGACTTGCCAGCACCTCGGGATCCAATCACTTTGCACAGGAAAACATTCCGATGTGTCTGGCCCTTCTCCAAGTCAATCCTTTTTTCCCGTGTAACTGGAGCAGAAGAAAAGAGGGGCTGGGTGAAATGATGAAGCCTTTCCTTCTTTCCTGCTGCTAGGGACACAGTCTCGAAGCAAGTGTTGTCTTTGCTGGACAGGAGGCAGCTATGATTTTATGGGTGTCCATTGATCACTGGGAGCTGATGCCCATTGGGACTGGTGGGGTGGAAGGCAGGGGGGGACAACGGTAGGCAGATCCAGAGCCAATCGCAGGGGGAGCCAACTAATTCTGGTTTCATTCATGCCGAGTTCTACAAAGGCAACACTGAAATGCAGCAGCCTCCACCGCCCTTCATAACCATTGGAGGGGACAGAAAACCCACAATGCTCAGGCTCATTTTCCATTCAACATGGAAGCAGGTGCTCGATAGCTCTCGACAGCGGAGAGCAGCAAGCAGAAAGGGCAATAGCTGTGCCAGGACAGAGGAGTCCCCTCTCCTCCCGATTCCAAGGGGCTTTGAAGCAGGAGTGGGACCCACCTGTGATGGCATGGATCTGAGAGTCCTGCTCAGAGAAGATGGGGTAGCCAAGGTAAGCCAGGTGCTCCAGGCAGCGATGGACATCCAGGTAGGCAACTAGCCTAGGGAAAATCCAAACAGAGAGAAGGTTGCCCGTTACTGGGATCGCTGGGAGGGCCCGCTGCATGTGAAGCGGACAGGGTGATTGAGGAAGGAGGCAGAGAAGGGCTGCGCTTACGTCCACTGGCAGAGGAATCCATGCAGGGAAAGCAGGCCTTTATCAGTGGTGCATACCGTGTGGAAGAGCTCAGGCCCCCAGGGCATGTAGGGGAACACACTAAAGAAGCTCTGCAGCTCGGCGGGAGAGAGGGCTCCATCACCGTCCTATAGACACGGAGGGGAAGAAAGAAATGGGCATCTGAGTAGCAGCTCTCCATCGACTGGTTGAGGAAGCCTCCCCATTGTCACACAGGGTGGAACCACACGTGGTTAGCAAGATTCAGACAGGCAGTCTCCGAAATGTCCGTGTTAAATATTCACATTGATTTTAAATTGCGGTTTTCAAAATTACTCCTTCAATTTCTAATATTGCACTGCATTGCAATCTGAATTCTACGGAATGCAAATTGTGATACAATAAAGTACAATATGTAAGAGATAAGAGAGTTGTAACAGCTATAAGCAGTAAGAGCTGTTCAACAGTGAAATGGACTACAGGCGGCAACCGTTTTAGACACGTCAAATTGGTCACTGCCTGTACTTCAGAAGGGGATGGACTCTCCTTCACTGGAGGTTTTTAAACAGAGGTTGGATGGCCATCTGTCAGGGATTCTTTAGCTGTGATTCCTGCATTGCAGGGGGTTGGACTAGATGACCCTTGGGGGTCCCTTCCAACTCTACAGTTCCACGATTTTATGAAAATAAGCAATACAGAAACACAATCAATACAGCATCTAACATAGCACAATACAATCGCTACAGCAGGCAGGGAAAACTCATTTAATGGCCCACCGCGACCACCGGTCAAGACCACCAGCTACGTCCAAGTGGTCTGCAGGGTGGGTGGGAATGTTTGGGCACTGCTGTTGTTTAAGTGGCATCCCTTTGCTCAACTCTGGAATGGCCTACAAGCCTATTTAGGGGCAAGCAGGGCACAAAACAGCCAGACGCGACTCGAGGGCCAATGGCAATCATGCAGTGGAGATCAAAGAACTGCAACCCTTGAAGGAGGGGTGGCGGCACTGGCAGCAGCATTGTTATGCACAGCCAAGGCGTGTGTGCTTCTGTGCAGCTCACCTTGTCATGCTTCTCAAACATCTTCTGCAGGAACTGGTAACCAAAGTGATTCAGCTCCGTGGAGCTGTCATGAGGCACCCGGATTCTGAAAGAAAGGAGGGCAGCACTGGTCAAGGCAGCCTGGGACTTTTAAAAACCAAGTAATACTTCCCAATGGGTGAATAATGGCCACTCTCTGAAACACGTGGCTGGAACTGACCTCAAAAGGAGGGGAAACCAAGACTTAGGAATGGAAACCAGTAAAGGACTCTTTCCAGATGGCAACTAAACTTGCAAATGCTAAGGAACAAGCTTAATCACAAGGTGAACACAGAGAATGAGCACCTGCTCCACGTGCAGAAGGTCCCAGGTTCAATCCCCAGCACTTCCAGGTAAGGCTGGGAATGTATCCTGTCCCAAATCCTGGAGAGTTGCTGCCAGCCAGTGTGGACAATACTGAGCTAGATGGACCAATGGTCTGACTCACTATAAGGCAGCTTCCTATGTGCGAGTTCAGAATCCTGTCTTCCCATTGTCCCATATGTCAGTGGTCCCCTCTTTCTCCTTCCCCTTAACATCCAAGCGGGCAAGAATTTACGCACGGCGGGCAGAGATAGTCGTCTGTCAGCTCCAGGGCATCATCATAGCCAAAGCGACGCAGGATGGTCCACGTAGTCTCATGACGCCCCCTTTGGATGAAGAGCGTATTGAGGAAAAGGAAGCCTGGAAGAGAGGAAAGGATTTTGGGTCCCAAGGGCATAGCATGATCAGCAGGCAATGGTAACAGAGATGCCAGAAAAGCTGATCTGTAGTGATCTCGCACCACGCAGGCAGCAGCTCCGAATCTTCGCGAGATTCGGCCGCTGGGTGCCACTTCCTGGTGACGCTGAAAGCCACGTGAAACAGGTGACAACGTGTGCCTCTTACTGGCTTGCCCTGACCTCGTCTAGGAGGACACTGTACCTGACTTTTCCAACTGCTTCCGTCATAGGCACCACATATCCTTTGTCTCTATGGCCAGACCCACACTCTGTAACAGGGTCGCAACTGGGCCATGAGTGAGATTTCTGCAGCTGGAGTTCCCAGCTAGAAGATCTTGGGCACAGGAGATCCTGGACAAGCTAAATCCCAAACTCTCCTATACAATATTTAATTAATGGATGGAAACCTCAGTCCTCCCCAGGCTGCCTAGCCTCCGGAGTTTCACCCCTCACCAGCCCTGCACCGCAACCTCCTTCAGTGTTTTTGTCTGACTGGAATATACCCTTGAACTCCGACAATGTTTCTTCCTGCCTGGATGAAACAGAGGGTGTCTGAGTGTGACAAAACTCACTGCACAAAAGGTGACATTCAGACTTATTGCTCCGCCCACTTTTACCTCTGGCTCCGCCCACTATTGGCAGGTGGCTTCCAGGCGGCTGTCCAGAAGGGAAAGGCTGCCCAGGCTGAAAAAGGTTCCTCACCCCCTGATTTAACCCAATGAGTCTTCCCTGCCTTCTCAGTCGTTCAATTTATTCCCATGTGTAGCAGTAAAGGCACTCCCCATGTTCTCCTGTCTGATACTTTCGCTCTCCCGGTGCAACTGCTAAATCATTCCCCAGCCTGTTCAATCGGAATCAAACGAACACAGAGAGTTGCAGCAGTGAACAAGGAAGCTGTTAAAATGAAAGCTCATTCGAGCAGGAAAACACGCAAAGCAACTGCCTGCAGCCTGTTTCAAACCAACATCAATTTTACCCTTGGGATACGTGGTCTAAACTCCAAACTGGCTGAGCAGCCCTGGCTTCAAAGGATGCCCCCGGGCTATCTGTGCAGCTCTGCAATGCTGCTGTCCCTCCTTCTGATCCGCTGAGAAGGGCTCTGAGATGATCCCCAGAGCTAGGCATGCAAGTTTTCTGCTGGAGTTACCATTGAGGGTCAATCCGTTGTCCTGGACTCCGTCTGTTGTGTTTTTCCAGACCACCATTTTCACATCTTCCAGAGCCTGGGGTGCCAAAGGATTTCCGAAGCAGGACTTCTACCTCCCAAGAGAAGAAAGGAGGTGGGGGCCAAATCAGGAAAACAGGCAGTTCCAATTTATTTATTTTTAAACCTATTCCACTGGAGCCAAAAGGAAGAATCATACCACTTTGGTAGCCACTGGAAGGTTATTGCATCCTATATTCAACAATCTCCCAAGTTAGGTAAAGTCAGTTCATGCATGGGATCTGACATTCAATGAATCAGAGCATTTTGGGGTGGGGAAGCAAGCACTTCTAGCCTTTAGGAAGACGATAGCATGTATTTATTTCACTTCTAAAGAAACATCCTAATGGGATTTAACAGTAAAAACACCACCACAATGGGTTGTTGCCAACTACCTTTTACTCAAGAGTAGATCCACTGAAATTGATGGACCCAAGTGACTTCATGCCCATTAATTTCAATGGGTCTGCTCTGAGTACAACTAGCACCGGCTACAACCCAATAAAAACAATTGCAGATATTGCAGTACAGGCCCAATAGTTGGTGAAATCTCAGAAACTGAGAAAAAAGGGGCCTGCTAACCCTTTGCTGTTGCACCTTGCCTCCCCACCCAAAATTAAATTATCCAGTATGCACACATTTGCATATAAGCTTTAGAATCTGGGTCTTTCAGGAAAGCTGGAACTAAGAAACCAAATTTGACAGCCTTGTGCAAATAGTTGCTGACTCAAGCTTTCACCTTGCGAGAAGAATGGAGCTGCAAACTCAGGTAAACGCTACGGTTCCTTTCCCATTGATTGGAAAATGTGATTTTCCTCCTCACCTGCTTCATGGAAGAGGAACCAGGAGAATTCACGGCTGCAATGTTATACAGTTGGGGAAAGCAGGTTGTTGGCAATACTAGCCAATCCTACTCCTGCTCAAAGCAGACCCACTGAAAACAATGGGCATGATTCACTTAGGGCCATGAATTTCAGTGGGTCTACTCTGAGTATAACTTAGTTGTGTACAACCTAGACTCTTGATTGCCAGTGGCTGATTTTCAGAATCAATTCCTAAGAAGTCAGGACTTAACCTGATGGCAAATTAACTGGATCAGCAAGGTTTGTCCTCCCTCATATGTCTAGGGGCGCAGAACAAATTATGTTGCCTCTTGAATGGAAACATCGAGGCTGATGCCCAAGAGGATAAATCTGCAGCAAAGCCAGGACAAAGTAGGATGAGGATCAAATGCTGGAGTAGGCCACAAAGTCAGGAAGACTTTGGGTGGCTGGCCACAGACCCTTGTCAAAATATCCAGTATTGGGGTTATCTTGAATCGAATTAAGAAAAAAATAGAGTCCTTCACCAATCAAAAGTCTAGCCTGGGAGCCATTTTTATTTTTATTTACCAAAATTTATATTCTGCTTGTTCATAAAAACTAAGTGGTTTACAAAAATATAAAACGAAACATTAAAATTTTTGATTAAAAACAGGTATTTTAAAATATCCAAAAGCTGATTAAAATCAACAGTAACTAATAAGAAATCAAACACATGTAACTTCAACAAATCTGGATAGTTTTGCCAAAATAAAAAACGTTTTAAGCAGGCACCGAAAAGGGTACAGTGAAGGCACCTGCCTGATATCAATGGGCAGGGAGTTCCAAAGTGTAGGTGCTGCCTATACTTGAGGGCTTTCAAGGTCCACTAACAGCAGAGAATGATGTAAAATTTGGGCCATAACTAAGTTAGAATACACCCACTGAAATTAGCGAACCTAAATTAGTTGTGTGCATTAATTTCAATAGGTCTAACTCTGAGTAGGACAAGTACTAGTTATACTCCACAGCCTCCACATCTAAGTGATTAAACACTTTTCAATAACCTGCCAAATTTGGGGGTTCTTTTTAAAAATCTGCCTCAAGAATCAAGGAGGCAAAAGCAGATTATGTGAATCGAAACCACGGTCAAATAAAACCCTGCCCAGAGAAACAATCTGGAGGCAGTAGAAGGCTTGCTTTAAGATCTTAGACCATACTAACATTTCAAATTTTCAGTGGGAGGAAATTATGAGAATGCAAAACTGAATTTTCACCAAGCAAAAGAAACAGCGTGACAGTTAACGTGACTTTAAAAAATATATTTTGTGGGTGTTTTTTGTTTTTTTTTAAATCCATAGAATAGCAGGAAAAATGAACATAGATCTGGAGAAAATGAAGGGAACTGGAAAAGAGTTGGGCTGGTTAAACTTCAAGCAGAGCAAGAAGAGGCTTGTGATCAAAAGACTTCAAAAACTCAAAAGTCTAAATTTAAAAGGATGGGCACCAGCTGCTGTCTGCAAACAGGACTCTGCATACCTGGCACTGAAACACATCCAGCAACTCAATCATGTGATTTATGCGAATTGTCATGCTTCCTTTCCATAAAATTTATTCTAATTTCTCTTGTCATAAGGAGGCGCAATCAGGAACGCATAGCACTGCTCACCGCCTGGCCTTTTCGATTTCTTTGCTTTAACTTGGTGTCAGGCCTCAGCTTGATGATTAACTGCTCTAATTTGTTTCCTATTCTTTATCTTGTTTGTGTTCTGATGTACTTATTACATCCTGTCTTTAACCCATTTTATTGCCCTGGGACTGCAATGTAATGAAGGATGGTTTATAAGTGAGGCAGACAAAACACATTCTTATTCAGCTATCCCACCTGGCTGCTGAGGCTTTGGCAACTGCAGCCCCCAAATAGGAAAGTATATTAATTGCACCCATATGGGTGAGAAACTTGCTTAGGGTAAAAAAAAGGGGGGTGATAAGAAGAGATGGTCTACATAAACCAATCAGATTGGGAAAGATTATGGACGGAGGATTTGAAATTCACAGCATGCTGTACGTTGAAAGAAAATTATATGAAAATGATGTACCGATGGTATTTGATTTCCACAAGATTAGCGAAAATGTACAAAAACACTACCAACATATGTTGGAAGTGTAAAGAGAATGAAGGCACATTCTACCATGTGTGGTGGATGTGCAAGAAGGCTAGAGCATTCTGGGAAATGATATATAATGAAATGAAAAAAATGTTTAAGATAACTTTTGTAAAAAAAATATGGAAGCTTTTTAAATAGGCATCACAGGAGAAGAAATACCAAAGGACTTAAAAAGACTGTTTATGTATGCAACGACAGCTGCAAGAATGCTTTTTGCCCAGAGATGGAAGGAAGGAGAAACACCAACCAAGGAAGAGTGGATAGTGAAAATGATGGAATATGGTGAAAATGACTGGGAAGATCAGAGAACAAGATGACAGTAAATTTAAAAAAGAATGGTATAAATTTACAGAGTACATTAAGGAACAATGGAAAGATTTAAAGACGTTAGCAGGATTGATATAGGATTGATTGTAATTTTCAACAGGTAAAGGATTAAATAAGGATTTAATTGAAGTTGGATATATGTAATTAGATGCGGTTAAAATTAAAAAATGTATCTGTGGAAAACCAGAAGGGGGAGGAGGGAAGTCCCGGGGTTCAGGAAATCCCACACTTGTATAAATATTGCTGAATTTAAGTCTGAATGATGTTAATGATGAAAAACTGAAAATATATACATATATTTTAAATGGTCTACATCAGTGATGGCTAACCTTGACACTCCAGATGTTTTGGGACTACAGCTCCCATCATCCCTGACCACTGGTCCTGTTAGCTAGGGATGATGGGAGTTGTAGTTCCAAAACATCTGGAGTGTCAAGGTTAGCCATCACTGGTCTACATAAACCAGCATCCTGTTCTCACAGTGGCCATTCAGATGCAAGCAGGACTTGAGCACAAGAGAACTCTGCTCTCCTGTGGTTTCCAGCAACTGGTAGCAAAAGCAAAAGAGGAAAGCTGAGATTTATCAGAAGCTGAATGGAGTTACCCAAAAGTATGTTCTGCATTGTTTTGTTACAGGGAAACATACCTGGAAATAGTTTAGCTCCTCATCGCTTAGGATCTGGTTGTTATCCTGGTCAGACATATTGAAGATCCGAGTGAGGGCCCGTGCGCATGCTGGCCTCAGCTGGTGGTAGAAAAAGAACACGATTTATAAAAGCAGGCCATAGGAAGCACTTGTTCTCCACTCTTCGTTGCGCAGAATGCCCTGATTACAGGCAGAAAGGACGACGAAATCAAAGCCATTGTCCAGGCAATCTAGGAACAACAGAGAGGGCTGGTGTTCAATGTAGTATTAAATCAGGGATGGAGAACCCACATCTGTCCAGATGTCGTTGGACTACAGCTCCCATAAGCCCCAGCCAGCAAGGCCAGTGGTGAGGGATGATGGGAGTTGTAGTCCAGCAACACCTGGAGGGCCACAGGTTCCTGAGCCAAACTGGGTCAGAGGTGCAGCTGCAAGGCAACTTGAGCTGGCACTGTAGGATTTGCCTGGCAGTGATGGAACTATCCAATCTAAAGAACCTTGGAAGACAGCTGGGGTCCTCTCTGGGTACAAAACAAATTTGCGGCTCTGAGACTATGTATCCTACCTGCTTCTCCTCTGGGTCGTAGAGAGGGGCTGTTGGGTGCAGAACAGCCTTCTGGGCGTAATAGAACAGCTCAGAGATGTTCTTCAGGTTCTTTGCAGAACACTTGGAGCGCAAAGAGGGGAGGGGGGAGAGAGAGAGGCAATTTGAGAGAGGCAGAAAGGAATGCTGAACCAACACAAACAGCACATGCTGTAAAGAAATGCTTCAAGATCTCTTTTTCAGGCAGGCCATGGAGGAAGAAGCCCAGGACTAGAAGAAGATGTTATAAACAGGGAAGCTTCCTGTTTAATTCCCACTCTGGAGGGTAACTCAGCAGAGGAAAGACCACTGTCTGTGCATTCCTTTTCAATTATGGTCACATATATCAGAGTACTACAATTCCCAGAATGCTTTGGGGTGGCAGTGGGGGAGCGAGAGGCCATTAGTCCTTCAAGTAGTTTAAATGACCACCATGGGCAATATAAATAAATGCATACATGACATTTAAAACAAAGATCTTGACAGATCTGCAATGTCTTGGATAGCTTTAAAAGACTGGAAAATTCATAAGGATAAGGCTATCAATGGCCTCTACCCACGATGCCTCTACTGTCAGAGAGACTATGCTGGGAATCACAAGTAGGTTGAGGGTTGTTGTGCTCAGATCCAGCTTGCAGGCTTCCCACAAGCGTTTGCTTGGCCATTGTGAGAACAGGAAGCTGGTCTAGATGGGCCATTGGCCTAACCCAGCAAGTTCTTCTTAAGTTTGTACAGGATTTTTATTTTATTTTTAAATCTGTCCTGAGTCTACTGGGCTCAGTCGGTGTCTACTGGACTTTAAGAGGAAGCGGGGCATACAAATTCAATGAATAAATAAAATAATAACAATTCTGCCAATCAGTTTTGTTGGTGACCATGGCAAGGGTGATGATGTCCTCTCTATCCACTGGCTGCCTTTGGCCTGCCTTCTACCACCAGATCAGTCATAAGGGCTGGTTTCACTGGTGTCGTAAGTTTCTTAGCCATGTGAGAGACTCCAGTCATTTCCCAAGGTATGCACATGAATGGACAATGTTAACATGTGAACTAGACAGATTCTGGCCATAGCTGTGAGCCTTATATACACAACTAAGCTGGTCTGTGACCGTAAGAATAAATTCATTCATTATATACACAACTGTCCAGATCAAATGGTAAATTTTGCCCAGGGTGGCACAGGGGGAAGAGGTTGCTGGGAAAGAAAAAGCATGATGTGAGACAACCGCTGAGGCTGCCAATCAGAGGAACCTCCCCCTGCTCCACCTCATACGCCCAAGCAGATCCCCACCTCCACACAGGTCTCAATTTCTGAGAACTGGTTCATGATGGGCAAGATGGTTTCCATGGAGCTCCCAGTCTGCAAGTCGGACTTGTTTCCTACAAGGATGATGGGGATCCTAGAAAAGAGGGAGAAAGCGGGGGGTGAGGAGAGAGAAAAGGCGTCGGAAACGAGAATGGGCACACAAGCACTGGCTGAAGAGTTTGAAGCGGTGTAACGGTTTTGCACTGTGTGTTACAAAAATATTTGTTTTACCCCAACCCATCAAGGGTTAACTCAGACTCTAGCCTTGACTGACTGAACATTCCATGAAGGGGGGGGGCTGACTGTTGGAGGGGAATGTGCAGCCGTTAGTTCAGTTGAGAAGGGGTTTGGAAGAGGGAGTGTGGGGTGGTGTAGGAGAAGAAGCTGGGAGAGTAGGAATAGGTTAGGGAGATGTAGTGTTATTGGTTATATGTATAAAAACAAAGATATTTACTCTGAAAATTAAGTCTATACACGCTAAGCCTGACTGCAACCATTACGCTTTCAAACAATAAAGAAATCGCATCTTTAAAGTGCCAAACATGAAAGTCGCCTGAATTACTATCCAGCCAAAGTACATGAAAGGCCCAGGTGGGGAATAACCTTTTAAAAGACTATACTTTCCCTCAAAAAGGAACGGAAAGGTAGTGAGTATGAAGGTCGCTGAGAGGGCTAGAAAGGGAGAAACGACCCAGGTTGTCACTAAGTTACCTCAGGGAAGAGGCAGGCTTGTCAGTAGGGGTTCTATAGAGGTTAGACCCCTGTTACTGGACACAAAGGGGGAGTTTCTTATATAGCTCAGGAATAATAGCGTACCTGGTCACGTTTGAGGCTGGAAAGGACCTCTCTCTTATTGTTTTAGAAGACAAACAAGAGTTAGAGGGTTTACAGTAAGGGCCTTGGTTGCCAAGGCCCTTGTCGTTACAAGCAGTCTGCGTGTCAAGGCAAATTCAACAACTGGAGGAGAGGGGGGAAGTAAAGGAAGATCTGCATTTCTTCATTTGCTTTGTCCAATTTAGGCAGGGGCTCCCACCGACAACAGATGAAAGGGAAACTGTTCCTGGCAGAAGAGTTATTAAGGGGCCCCAAACCTTGGGGAAGACGCAAAGAGGCCAGGTCTACTCAGTGTTAGCAGGACCCAAAACTTGGGTCTTTTACACCTGGTCCAGGATCTGCCTTTTCTTGATTTCTGTGAATTCCTCTCTGAAATGTACAATCTAGGAACAGTTTGCCCACCACATTTTCGGCTTTCAGGAACCAGACCTTAGCCTGCTTCCAGCATTGAATAACTGAAGCCTTTAAAACAGGCGTGGGGAACCTCTGGCCCTCCATATGTTGCTAGCCTGCAACTCCCATCATCCAGAGCCGTTGGCTGAGGCTGATAGGAGTTGTAGTTCAGCAACATCTGGCAGGCCAAAGGTCCCCCAGCCCTGCTTTAAAAACAGGGGCAGCAACTGGGACCCAGACATGGGCAAAATGTAGCATCCCATCTTGTTGGGTGATACACTACCTGGAACATTTTTCAGCTCCACCATTCACCATTGGGATCCATTTTGTCCGAATCTAGGTGGGGGGAAACAGAAGGAAAAAGCAAGTAAGTGGAGTGGGAAACTAACAGCAATGGCAGCCACAGAAAGAGAGTCTTGGGCATGGCAGGGTCCCATGGGATCAACAAGCTGGCAGGCACCTAAATGCTACACAGTTCGGCCCTGTAAAAAATGCCAGCCCTGTCAATCAACCCATGCGATCCAGGCCACTGTGAGTACAATAAGAGAGTAGGTGCACCTCAAGCAGATGCCCAACAGAGTCAATGCCAGTCAAGAATGTAATAATGGCCCTGTTGGAGCAGAGCAAAGGCCTTCCTGGCCCAGCATCCCATTTCCTGCCTCAGGCAAAATGAAGGCCACAGCTGTCTCCCAACTGCAATCCCCAGTAGCTGGTATTGAGAGGCATACGGCCTCCTATTCTGTAAGCAGCATATGACTAGTAGCCACTGATAACCCCATAATCTGTGAATGGATCGAAGTTCATCATGTCTTGCTGTGTGCAACGGTGATAATCAACAGAGCGTCAGGCAGAAGCACAGCTGCACTTTTGCCAGGCCCTTGTGAAAGAGGGGCAGGGAATCCCAGCCTTTACCTTGTCAATGGTGGATTCCTCCGTGACATCGTACACCATGCAGACCACATTCGCCTGCAAAGGAGCAAACAGGTAAAACAGGGTAGCTCAAGTCCAGGATTTTTTTTTTACTGCTTGATTCTGCCCATTGTATGAACCATTATGCCAGGCTGCCAACTCAGAGGTGGCATCTCAAAACCAGCAAGAGGGTCAGAAAAGCCCTCACCTTTCAGTAACAAAAGTCCCAACATCCGACCCTCCCTGCTCAAGGAGGGCATCTGCCTGCTGGGCTCCCCATGCTCTGCTCAAATCCGACAACCAGCTCAGCTCAGACAGTGCCAACGCAAATGGCTTTTAGGGAAAAGCAGATGGCAGGATCACTTGCCCTTTGGGGAAGCGAGCTTATCGCTTAATCCCCCAATTTAGGGGGATTCGGATGGGATTCGGCATGGCAGCTCTAAGCCCCCAGTGTACATATGTATGTATGTATGTATGTACGTACGTACACACACACCATTGCTGGGGGGTCAGGAGAGGAAGGAGAAGGCATACAGCAGTTTACAAGCAACCAAAGGGTTAGGCAAATGGTTAACAAAACTCATGACGCTAATCTCCAAATTTGACTATTTGGGATTCTTGCAGAGTTAACAGGGGAAGTGGTGGGCTCAAGATGAGCCTGAAGAGCAAAATTCAGAGCACAGGCTGGAGGGAAGAGGCTGGTGGAGCTGCTACAACAAGCCTCCCCTGCATCCAACGTTTTCCTTGCTCACCTTGGCAATCTCCTCTTGGAGCTCCTCTTCCGTCTGCTCCGATTCTGAAAGGCAAAGGAAAGACTGTACATTGCTGTCAGGGATCTTTACTGTGCCCCCAAAAGACACTTGGGATGTGGCCGGAATGTGAAGAATGTAAGAAGAGCCTTGCTAGATCAGGCCAGTGGCCCATCCAGACACCAGCATCCTGTGGACAACCAGACGCTCAAGTATGACTTGAGTACAGCAGCAAGAACTCTCTCCGCTTGTGATTCCCAGCAACTGGTATCCAGAGACTTGCTGCCTCCGACAGTGGAGGGAGATCCTAGCCACTGTGGCTAGTAGCAACTCATAGCCTTGTCCTCTATGAATCTGTCTAATCCCCTTACAAAGTCATCCAAATTGGTGGCCATCACTAGCTTGCTTGCTAATTTATTTATTTTTAAATTTTATTTATGCTTTTCAGGTTTATACATTTCACCAATTTTACAATCATTTTAACATTTCAAAACTTGACTTCCTCCCCCCCCTTTCTGCGGTTCCTTATATTTATTTTTAATATCTTCTGCATATCCAAATTAACTTAATTTGCTCATTTATTCATCTACTTCAAATATATACTCTTATAAAACTGCAGGTAATTACAATAATCTCACCAATGTTCTTATCTGTTTACAATTTATCTGTAAATATTCAATAAACCATTTCCATTCTTTTATAAAAAGTTTGTTATCTTGATTTCTTATTCTTCCGGTAAGTTTCGCCATTTCTGCATATTCCATAAGTTTTTGTATCCATTCTTCCTTTGCTGGGACTTCAGCTTCTTTGGCTTATTTATTTATTTAGCCATTTGAATATTTATGATCTGCACTGCCATAACATATATCAAGAACGAGCAACGTGACGGCCAATGAAAGTAGTATATTTTTTTCATGTATAATAACAGTAAGACAACGGACAGTGATCCGTTATTAACACTGTTTCGTGTACGTCTTCTTCAGCATGTAACTCAATATACAATGGAAGTTTTCAAGGAGCAGTGGTCATATTCATATACATGAAAAAAAATATACAACTTTCATTGGCTGTCGTGTTGCTCGTTCTTGGTTTCTGTTTGAAGATTGCAACACAGAGGTTTCTTGAACTTTATAACATATATCAAGGCAGCTTTCAACATAGATACAATAAATGAATGAATACCTATAAAACAAAATTAAAGACATAAAACATAGCAATATATACTAGTTGGTTAAAGAGGGAAACAATAATAAAAGCCTGGGAGTTCCATGGGGCAGGACCTGCCACACTAGAGGCTCAATCCCTGGTGAAGACCAACCCAAGTTCCAGAGTGTGGAGAACCAGCAGAAGTGCCCCACCAGGGGTCTCGAAGTTCGACTATATGCTGGGTGTGAAAGTACTTTATTTTGCCAGTTCTGGATCTTCCCACATTCAACTTCAATGATGCCCCCCCCAAGTCCTAGTGTTATCAGAAAGCGAGGAAAACATCACCCTAACACCACCCTATCTGCTTTCTGTGCCAGGCAGAGTTTTATAAACAGAATTCGCTACCACAAGACATGGTGACGGCCGCTAGCTTGGATTGCCTTATGTGACTTTTATCTATTGTTTTATTATTACGTATTCAGTTCGTATCCCGCCATTCCTCCCGGATGAGCCCTTATAAATCCATTGGGGGTGGGTGCCTACCTGAGTAGTCCACAATGTGGGTGGGGACTTTCTCAGGCGTGACATCAGCCGGAATTGTGATCTCTTCCGCACGAGATGGCACCTGGGAGTGGGGGAAAAGGGAGATGATCATTTCCACATTGTGCCCAAGACAGCCTTATCCTTCGTGGATTTGGCCACGTACAACTTCTAATGTCGGGCACAGTATGTCTCTGAATACCAGTTGCTGAGGCTCTCAAGAGGGGAGAGTGCAGTTGCTCTCAGGTCTTGCCTGCAGGCTTCCCACTGGGGCATCTGGCTGGCCACTGTGAGAACAGGTTGCTGGAGGACTAGAGGGGCCTTTGGTCTGATCCAGCAGCCAAGCTCTTCCAATGTTACGCTGTTAATATTAACGGGTTTATCTTGCAGTTGTAAGCAGGGCACATTCTCATTGTGCTGGGAACTAATGAAGAACATGTGTTTCCACTGCCAATTTGGGGGGGGGGGCACAGAGGATGACAGTTCCCCAGATACCCAGAGTTTAGAGAGAGAAGCTCCCTTGTGTAGGTGGATTAGATGAAAACAGAATTTTAGAACTACAAATTTCAGGCCTGCATAGTGTGAAAGCAGAAGCATGGTATAGGCACAGCCCACTCACCCCTCCTGAGAAATGGCACTGAACTGCTTCCCTGCAAATCCCCTTTCAAGCACTCCTGCAGCCCCTTAAGTCTCGGCAAGCAGTGACCTGATCCACTGACCTGACAGCGTCCTGGGGGTTGGGGTTGGGGTGGCGTTAAGCCGCTTGTCTGGGGCTGGAGCAGGAATGTGGGAATGGTATTTAGAATGATCCCAGCGCCTGATTAGGAGACTTACTACACCAGTGGCGCAAGGGTCAGAGGGGTCAACATGGGGGCAGGCACCAATGCCATCTGCCTGCTGCAGATCAGAGGCTGGCAGACAGAGGGGAAGTGCGGCCACTGGAGTTAATCAAGACAGCCCTTTCCAGAACATGAGGCAAATGGCCGGGAGGGTGGCTGTTCTTGAGAGCTTTCGAACAGATGGGCAATGCTGGGGGCGTTGCATAGATGTCTGCAACAGTAACCGCTCCAGAGGAACCGTCCTGGCCAGATGCTGGAAAGGACAGAAGAAACCAACAGCTGAAGCAGTGTTTTTTTTCATATTCAATTTTCACATTGTTGTAACCTGCCCTGAGACCTTATGAGGAAGGGCAGGTATCAAATCAAATCACTGGAGAAATGATAATAATAATAAAAACAGAGCATAAGAACAGCCTCATTGGATCAGACCAGAAGTCCATCCAGCAGGGAGCAGGGTCCATTAGGTGGGCGCTGTCCCACCAGCCTCAGTCTGCTCTCAGCAAGCCCCCATGGGACCTACCTTTATCCTTACAACCAATCCAGGGAGAGGCATTGCCTGCCAGCTTCCTCCTCCTTAGCAGGATAATTTACAAGCCTGTGTAAGTGATGTAGGAAACTGCCGTAGACCATTGACCCATCTCATTCAGTACTGTTTACACTGACTGGAAGTGGCTCTCCAGGATTTGAGATGCAGGACATTCCCAGTCCTATCTGGAGCTGCTGGGGATTGAACCTGGGACCTTCTACAAGCAAAGTGGAGGTTCCACCATGGAGTTATGGCCCTTCCCCCCAGATTCTGTGCTTAGTAACTTAAGAAGCTGCCTTATACAGAGTCAGGCCATTGGTCCACCGAGTTCAGTACTGTCCCCATTAATTTGCGGTGGATCTCCAGGATCAGGCATGTGGGGCATTCCCAGTCCTGCTTGGAGATTCCAGGGATTGAACCTGGAACCTCCTGCATGCAAACCAAGTGCTCTGTCAATGGGCTACCGAAGATGGCTCTGGCTTGAAGTGGAGTACGGAAAAAGAATGATTCCTTCCAACTCTCATGTACACACCAGAGCATAGCTTGCCATTTCTTGCAAGCTGCTCATAGCCATTGACTGAGCTGCTCCAGCGCCATGAAAGATGTTAACAATTAAAACTGCTCAGAGCAAAAGGTGCGAAACCATGCAGCTTTTATGGAGGAATCAAAGTGCTGTTTTGCTTTGGTTGTTTGCATGGGAGAAAAACTTCACAAGGAACCATGGCAGGATCAGTTGCATAAACGATTGCATAAGGGATGGCCGATGTGGGAAGAGGGCCTATCACAGGCCTTAGTAAGTAGCCCAAACGGGTCCTTGCCAAGTGTGTGTCTCTCTCATCGCTGACACCACACAGAGCTCCAGAGGGATTTGCAGCACAAGTGCAAAGATGGAACCTCCCCAAATTCCAAGCTTGCAAGGAGGGCGCGGGCTCATTCCTATGCATCCCACTTTGCATGTGCCAAAGCAAGGAGGAGTGGTCCTCAAGGGAACCCCGAAGTGTCATGCTGGCAAAAAAACTTGAATGGCTTTAAAGGAGGATTAGGCAAATTCATGGGAGAATGAGGCTCTCAATGGCTACTTGCCAATGATTCTCCCTTCACTGTGGAAGGCAGTATGCTTCTAAACACCAGCTGCTGGGAATCACAAGTGGTGCGAGCGCTGTTGTGCTCAGGTCCTGCTTCGCATTGGGGCATCTGGTTGGACACTATGAGAACAGGAAGCTGGACTAGATAGGGCCTTAGGCCTGATACAGAAGGGTTCTTTTTATGTCCTCATGGACTTAACCAAATCTGTGGATTCCTGGCTTAGAAACAGAAGGGAAGAAGTGCAGGTAGCAGGACTTCAAAGTGAAAACCTGTCAGACCTGGGGTGGGGAACCTGTGGCCCCTTGCAGGTTTGGGGACTCCACCTCCCACAGGCCCAAGCAGCATGGCCAGTGGTCAGGGATGATGGGAGTTGCAGGTCACAGCAGCTAGAGGGCCACAGGTTCTCCAGCTGCTGTAGAAGGAGAAGACCAGAATTAAAAAGGAGTTGGGGATTGGGGTAGAAGGCAGGAAAAAAGTCCAAGAAAGAAAAGGGGCCAGGGAAAAAAAACTTCTGATACCTCAAGGGCAGAATGCCACTTGGGTGCCACTCCACTTGGCTGGCTGATAGGCAGGCAGGGAGTGGTCTGGCAAGGGAGTTTTGTGGACTTTGAGCAAAGGAGCAGAGAGCACCAAGGCAGCTACAGAGCAGGCAGGCGATAGTGTAAATTCACATCCTGAGCTGATATTATCAGCCAAATCTCTTGGCTGCAGGTCTAGGATGATTCTATGATTTTTTTACACGCCAAAAGGAAAGAGAACCATCTTCCACTCACCTCTTCAGGGAACTCCTCGCCTACCAGGGCCATGATCAAGGAGGTCTTCCCCACCTGGGCTATGAGAGGGAAGGAAGGAGGGAGAGAGGTGGGGTGGAGAGAAGAAGAAACAAGAAGATCATTACAGGAACTCTTACCAAGTTAAGGAAATTCAGCAGAATGTAGTAGCGAGTAACATGGTGGTTATTCCATGTTATCTTCTCAACAGCTGTGCATGTTAATTGAGAGAGAGAGAGTGCACGCACCCTTGCAGAAGGCCATCCAGTGATCTTCCCGGCTTTGTAGGAATTTGAACTCAGGAGTCTCTGGTCCAAATCCAACCATCTATCCACTACAGCACACTGGATCTCTGCAATGTGGATGCTTATGTTGGGGACAGATGTGCATCACTTCAAAAAAGCTTACAGCTTTGCAGGTCATCTGAGACACAGGTATCCAACAGACAGAACGCACCATCCCCAGTTTCGGTTCTGTCACATTCAATGACTAGGGGAACTGGGTGGGTGATGGCATCCCCATTCATATCAAAAGTCAAATCTGACCATTTCAGTGAGAAAAAGGCACTGGGGTGCAGGGGGTTAGGGTTAACACCCAATCCTTCATCCCCAAAGTATAGACAGTTACGTTAGTGAATCTGCTATTTCAGGTTTAAATCCACAAAGTCCCCAATATATTGCCTCCTATACACACATATATATTTCAGAAAAAACTCAGATAATTAATTATACACAGTGCCCCGAGCCAAGATTTGGAATAGTAACTACTCTCAGCAAAGAGGAAGCTTTTTAAAGTTATTAATATTTGAAAATGTTGTTTGCAGCCTGCACAAATAGGAAAAAATCAGTTTGTTTTAGCTGTATGCTCCCAGAGAGACCATGGCAGCTCCTAATGCTGTTTTCCAAGACACAGTTAACTTGAGAAGGGAGACGGTGAGCAAGATCCATAGACCTTGACTGGAGTTCCTCCTTCTCCTTTGCACCTTACAACATTGGGTGACCAACCTACAAATAATAATAATAATTTTATTATATATACCCTGCCTATCTGGATAGGTTTCCCCAGCCACTCAGAACACACTAAAACATCAAACATTAAAAACTTCTCTAAACAGGGCTGCCTTCAGATGTCTTCTAAAAGTCAGATAGTTGTTTATTTCCTTGACAACTGAAGGGAGGGAGAAGGCCCTCTGCCTGGTTCCCTGTAACCTCACTTCTTGCAGTGAGGGAACCGTCAGAAGGCCCTCGGAGCTGGATGTCAGTAGTTTCTGGGTCATCCGCATACTGGAGAATGCCCAGCCCAACCCCCCTGATTTCTCCCAGCAGCTTCATATTGATGTTGAAAAGCATGGGGGAGAGGACAGAGCCCTGAGGCACCCCACAAGTGAGAGCCCAAGGGTCAGAAGACTCATCCCCCACCACCACTTTCTGGACACGACCCAGGAGGAAGGAGCGGAACCACTGTATAACAGTGCTCCCAACTCCTCTAGACAGTCCAGAAGGATGTCATGATCAATGGTGTCAAAGGCCACTGAGAGATCCAACAGGACCAGGAAACAGTTTTCACCTTGGTCCCTGTCCCGCCGGACATCATCAACCAGCGCAACCAAGGCAGTTTCAGTCCCATGATGAGGCCTGAATCCCAACTGGAAGGGATCCAAGTGGTCCACATCCTCCTGAAACAATGCTGGTGACTGAGACTTTAGGTCAGGGGTCAGCAACCTTTTTCAGCCATGGGCCAGTCCACCATCCCTCAGACCATGTGGTGGGTCGGACTATATTTTTTTTGGGGGGGGGGGAATGAACGAATTCCTATGCCCCACAAATAACCCAGAGATGCATTTTAAATAAAAGCACATATTCTACTCATGTAAAAACACTAGGGCAGGCCCCACAAATAACCCAGAGATGCATTTTAAATAAAAGGACACATTCTACTCATGTAAAAACATGCTGGTTCCTGGACGGTCTGTGGGCCGGATTGAGAAGGCGACTGAGCCGCATCCGGCCCATGGGCCTTAGGTTGCCTACTCCTGCTTTAGATGAAATCACAGGCTGCTTCCTTCTGATCCTTCCACATTCCTCCCAGCTATGACCCACCCCACAAAATTTGCCCTTTTAATTTTCTTTCAGAATTTCTACAAACAGCAATTGCTGTTAAATCTTTACCAATATTTCACTGCTTTGTCCCCCAGTCATTGGGAAAGGACTGCAGCTGAGCTTGTTAATTTCTGCACTTTGCGGTCTCTTAAAGCATTCTATTTAAAATATTTGCATTCTGTGTATGTTATCCAAAAATACAATATAGTGCTGTTGACTTTATTTTAAGCTGCTTTCCACGTATTTCCCAATCTGCCTACAGTTTCGATTGCCAACGGATTTCGGCAAAAGATTAAATATTACCCAAGAGCCCGAAAGCATCTTAACAACAAACACACCAGGGCTTCAGTTCTCAAAAGCCAGAGACCAATATGTCAGGTGTATAAAGATGCACTCAACAGTATGCTATTGATAACCCTTAGTTATTATTTTGTAATCAGAATAACCTATTTATGATGGTGGTGGTGATGATAATTCTCCTTTTCTCCAAGCTGAACCCTTAGGGTTGTTCCAAAATGTCAGTCTGTTTCAGCAAAAGCAAAGGGCGCCTGGGGGGCACTTAGGATTGAGTTCCCCCCATGTTTCGTCTACCAGCTTTCATTCCCAGCTCACCTCCGCTTTCTGTCAAACTGCCTCTAAAAGGCTCGCCCCCATTCTGAAAACCTGCCTTCCAGCATTATAAATCCATCTCAGGCATCCATATCCCCCAATTGCAGCCCCCATGACCTCTGACCCCCTCCCCAACTCCACCCTTCCCGACCTCTGACCCCTCCCTCACCTGCATCCTCCATGACCTCTGACCCCCTCCCCTAAATCCACCCCTCATTTAACTGCACCTCCTCCAGCCATAGAGAGGGGGGGGCTTCTCCAGTGCTTACCCTCCCCCAGCAGGAGGATGCGCACATCCCGCCTCATCGCCGTCGCTTCAGGAGCCACCACGACGCTCCCCGCCTCCTGACAGCGCCCCACCCACAGGACAGCAGCGGCTTCCCAGCCCGCCTCCTCCTCCTCCTCTCCCACTTCCGCTTCCGGCTTCCTTCATTTTTTTTGCGACCATAGAGCAGCCAGAACAGAAGGGCGTCTGTGACAGCAGCGGCACCTCTCGGCCGGCGGGCAAAGTGCAGCGCCTCTTGCTCTTCTTGACGACCAAACTGGACTACTGTAATGTGAAGGCTGCGGGTGGGCGGGAGCGTCGCGCCACCTAGTGGCCACGAAGCCTACTGGGATTCAGTCCCGATTCCCAGCGGTAATACCGCCCGCGCAGGTAATCGGCGTTTTGAGAGCGGCAGCTGTAATATTGTGTGTTTAATGTGCTTGGAGAAAACCATTATGGTAAAGAAGTTTGCAGAATGAGGGGGCAGGCATTACCTTGGCATGTCGCCAGATTTTAGCAGTTCTTGTTTTTATCTGCCTTGAACCCTGTCAGAGAAAAGAGGGGGTATAAATAAATAAATAAATAAATGATGATGATGATGGAGGGAACTCAGACATGCATGTGTGTATGTGTTTGTTTTTTTGTGGGGTTGGGGTGGCTGACCCAGATCATCTGAACAGGCATTTGTACACGTGTCTTCTTGGTCTAAAGTCAACACGTTAGCCACTATATCATAAAATAGATGTGTAGTTTTTTTATTTTATAATTTTTATTCCCGCCCCCCCTTTTTTTACAGATTTTATTTATAGTTTTCATTGTAATTCACCTCTCATTGAATATCACCTAACATTCAATCATTGACTTCTCTTACCCTCCTCCCATGGTTCCATTTGTTTATCCATTAAAACTGCATATTCTCATTTCCCCTTTTATTCAAACTTCCCATTCCCCCTATAGTTTTAAAAGTTTAAACTGAATTTAAACTACGGTAATTCTGCTAACACTTTGTCCTGCTTTACATAATTCTTCAGATATTCTGCAAAGATTTTTCACTCTTCCTGTTAATTTGCCAGTTCTACATATTCCATTAATTTTATCTGCCACTTCTCCTTTGTTGAAGTCATTCTCTTTTTCCATTTCTGAGCATATGCCATTTGGGCTACTGTAAAATTGCATTTGGCCACCTTGTGAGAAGAGAAGACTCCCTGGAAAAGACCCTGATGTTGGGAAAGATTGAGGGCACAAGGAGAAGGGGACGACAGAGGATGAGATTGTTGGACAGTGTTCTCGAAGCCAGCAACATGAGTTTGATCAAACTGCGGGAGGCAGTGGAAGACAGGAGTGCCAGGCGTGCTCTGGTCCATGGGGTCACGAAGAGTCGGACATGACTAAACAACTAAACAACAACAACAACAAAATATTGTAAAGAGATAAATTATTTTGGTCTGTGGGGACTTCCGTTCCTAATATACTCAACATGAAGCTTTCTGGTCTTTTTGTAAAAGTCCACTTAAACATATTCCCCCCATTTCATAATATATAACATCTCCCAGAATTCCTTCACATTTTTACAAGTCCACCACATATGATAAAAAGTACCCTCCATTTCTTGACACATCCAGCAAGTACCTGACTCTGATTTATACATTTTTGCTAATTTACTTGGTGTAAGGTACTATCATTGTTATGAAGTTTTCTTTCAGGGTATAACAAGCTGTAAATTTTAAATCCCAACTCCATGTATATTTTTAACAGCTGTGTGTTGTTACAGGCATTTTTTTTTAAAAAAATAAGACAAATAGCTCACACATTTTGTAAATTAATAAATAAATATATATTTATTTTTTAAAAAAGAAATGAGCTAACTGAAGTAGTTATTTGCAAACTGTACGCTCTTCTTGACTTTCCTTGGGGAATTTCCAATGTCAGCTGAAAAAATGTCCAATTCTTCTGGTTGATAAATCTGCAACACAATTGCAATCCCATTCCATTTGTACACTATTCCCTAGGACGGACAAGGACCCAGAAAGAACCCAGCTTAAACTTCAGAACTCACACACAGACTTTGAGAGGGCTGATAGTTATAGAGAAAATGAAAAGGGCACAATCTGTTGGGAAGGAGTCCAAAAGCCTCCGAAAAGAAATTACACAAGAGCTCAAAGAACTGATATGAGAATTTTTCTGCCAAGTGTGCCCTTCCCAAACTAACCACTAACAAACAAAACATCAAAATAAATCATATAGAGAAACTCAGGATTGCTGCATACGACTTCTGGCGATCCAAACCTAACAACTTAGGTCACAAAAAAACCCAACTGCCACAAACGTGTCTTTTCTGATAAAAGGACCAGAAGCTGAGGAACCTGTGTTCCTCCAGCTCCCATCATTCCTAAGCACCGGCCATTCTGGCTAAGGCTGATGGGAGCTGGAGTCCAACAACAGCTGGAGGGCCACTGGTTCCCCACCCTGCGGCATGCCTAGAAGCGAAGCAGATGCACGAGTATCTGTGTGCCCATTGTTGAATTCTGTTTCACTTACTTTTCCTGACAAAGATACAGGTGTGAGAACAAGATATGCATTTTTTTTATAAAACAACAACACATAAAAATATTTATATCTATAGTATATACCCTTCTAACTTTGCATTTAAGGCAATTTACAAAATAAAAGTGAAACAATTAGAGCATCATAAACATTAATCATACAATGCACGTCACATTAACAGTAGCATGAGCAAGCCAATCCCGTGTGTGCTTTCTTGGAAGTAAGTCCCATGAGATTCAATGGGGCATACAGGAAAGCATGCAAAGGATTACAGTCTAGGAATGTAATCAAAAGGACATTTTTGTTGCCTACAGTCAAGCGGCTGCTTTTGGTGTCAGCGTGTGTGTGTGTGTGTGTAAAATAATTTCTCTCTACAGCTTTTGACCTTCTTGCTTAGCACCCAATGCAATTCACAAAACAAACACAACCCATCAACATGTCAACAAAAAGAAAAAAGTAAGCGTAAAATACAATGACGCTATTGTAAAAAGAAAAGAAAAAAGGGATCACTTGCACCACTTATCCCTGGAAAATTTTGTGAACTGCAAGCCTCCAAGGATTTAGTCTCCACTCGCAGGATCCTTCTATGACCAATTTGTGTGGCTGAGTCAATCCAGTCCAATCCAAATCTGTATGTGTGCTTGCACCCATGGACGTTGTTTCAGAAGCCACGGGTAAAAAATACTGCATCACACCCAATCTCCTTTGTGTTCTTTTGCTTCAGCTGTGAGATGTTGCATCTCTCGAACATAATGTGCAGTTGTAACAATGTAGGTGATCTAAAACGCACCTCCCCCTTTGCTGCACCAACCCTTGTGTGGCTAAGTAAACACCCATGTTACACTGATATCTGGAGGCCACTAATTTTGGGGAGTAGGCCTGCTGCCTTGGCACTTCTGTTCCTTGCAGGCCAGCCAGCCCTTCTGGTTCCTTACTGGTTCACGAGGCTGACAATGATGGCATGGCTTCTGCACTCCGCAGAGCAAGATCCTTGCCATGTGCATGGGGTTGTCCCAAGGAAGAAGATACCTGCATTTCTTAAAACATCCCACTTTGCTCCCAGATGCTTAGAAAGCTGCCACCTGAAAATTCCAGGTTCCTTATACCAAGGGTGAACCTCCAGATTTTGCTGGACTCCAGTTCCCATCAATCCCTAACTGTTGGTTATGCTAGATGGGGTTGATGAGAGTTGGAATCCCAGCAACACCAAGGGAGGGGGCCACAGGGTTCTCCACCTCAACTTTATACAATAAACGGCAGCAAAAAATGTCAGGGCTTTGTGAATTGGTCTGCCCAGTGGTAGGAATCTGGCATATCTTCCTACTGCGTAACACCCAACTCTTTGTTCACTCCCTGCTCAAAACAGTCGAAGTGTCCAGAAACTGGAAGAGTTCAGAAAGACGGATCGCCAAAACCAACGTCTAACTGCACCTCATGGATCTCCTGCAGCAGTTCCTCGTTGGCCAGCTCCAGCTGCAACGGAAGGAGAAGGGATGAGACGAGGCTAAATCAAGTGCCTATTTAAAGATCTGTCATGTATGCTTTGGTTCAAGGAGGAAGGCTGGGCCAGCTAATCCCTACTTCAAGGCCACACAAGACAACCAGAAATACTTTCACTGTCGGCCTGCCAAAAGCTGGCATCAGATGTGATAGATCATGTCAAGATGGTGAGACAGCAGCACGCATCAGCAGCTGATTGAGAAATGCCACATTTAATTCAATGCCATTTTCAGTGTGTGTCTCACTTTTCATCATGGGAACATTCGGAACCCACAATGCTGCCTGATATACAATATAAATATAGCATAATGTCTACACACGGACATTGAACAGCCCTTTTTGCATTGACTTTAAAATACAACCAGTGTACAGAAAAGCACTTTGGTCACAGAGAGCACTATGTGAGTTAGTGCTCATGCCCAAAAGGTTTTTCCACTTGATTTTACTTGATACACATGTTTGTGTCGCCTTCATTTATTTGTAATGGTTTTGTTATTGCTTCATCATTCTTCTTGTTCTTAGCCTCCTTGCATTTTTTCAAGAAACAGAAAGGAGGGATATGTTTAAAAAAAGAAAGAAAAAAAGAATAGAAAAATGGTGACTAAATTAATCCTGGCTTAAAGAATGTGTGACTTGCTAGTCACACCTGCTGGCTGCTTCTGAACCAAAGTGTAACACCTTTCCACAAATCTAGCAATCATGAAAGAGAGAAAAGGGTGACAAACCTTGACAGCATATTTGTAGGATTGTTCTGCCTCCAACTGCCTTCCACCCTGAACAAGAAGAAGAAAGCAGTCCACAGTAAGCTGATCTTTTACAACACAATATTGCAGTTGCGAGAAACTGCAAAGGGTTTACCGGTAATTATGGGTTAAGAAAAAGAATGGACAGCAGAGAAACACCACTCCCCAGTGAAGTACTTGTTAGTTGTCAACTTGAGGATAGAGACAAACAAAGGGGAAATGATGTTGGGGGGTTTTGACACCAAAAATGTTTCCACATTTCTGTTTTGAGAAATAGCATCCTTGGACCCATTCATTTACCAGTTAAATATTTGAGGATTTCCCCCCCCCCCCAAAAAAAAGATGCACAGATGAACCATATTAAGCTTGGGCATCAGAATGGTTGAGTACCTGTTTCCACTGAGAGCCTCCTTGAAACCCTCCACCTAACATAGTCACACTGCTGTAAAGAAAATCAGATATGTCTTTTGCTGGGTTAAAAGGCCCTTGAGAGTTCACCTGCATGCAGACGAGAGCCAGATACGCCCACACTTCAGCGTTGTTGTTGTTGAGGGCATTGGCCTCGGAGAGGGCATCTTCTGCCTCCACCATCTCTTTGAGCTTTAGAGAGGGAGAAGTAGACTAATTAAAAACTTAGCGTAAGACCATGTGCTGTGCACTCGGCCTCAAGCATCAGCAGTGGGAGCGCACTGTATCCGGATTAAAGAGCATCTGTCTCTTACCCTATAGCAGGCAATTCCTACTCCCAGCCATGTGAGACAGGAAGGTGATTTCTTACAGGCCAGCAGGTAGATGTCCTTTGCCTTGTCATACTGTCAGAGGAACAGAGGTTGGCAAATTACTCTCCATGCTACTAAAAATGACACTATACTCTGTTTTGTTCTTGACAGAAGCCTTCTCTAGCCACCGTTTCAAAGAGAACTACTCACAAAGGACATTGTGGTTTTTTTATTATATTTATTAGCTGCTCGGCAACTGTTGGTGACATATAAAGGAATAGCAAAACAAACGAAAAAACAAAAAAGGACTACTAAAATAAGATAAAATCAACCAATACAATCTGAAATGAGCACTTAACATAATTGTAAAAACTTTGCCCGCAGAAAACAATAGCCTTTAAAATTCCAGAATGTAAAACAAGCACATTAAAGGGCAGCAGATTCAACTAGTCCAGTGGCCCTCCTGCTTCTAACAACCAGATGTGTCTCCAAGAAGCCCACAAGCAGGGCTTGAAGGCAACAGGCCTCCCCAGTCTGAGTAGGAGAGGTTCCCCTTAGATTTCATGCCAAGACGGCCAACCCACCCAGCTCTTCTGTGTCCCGCTGAACTCCCCATTTTCTGCCTCCTCACCTCCTTCCTCTCTAAGTAGATGGATCCTAACCGCAGGTAGACAAAATGCATATCCTTTGCATCAGTCACAAAACTGATGGTCCGCTCATAGCAGGCCTTTGCCTCGCCAAAGTCCCCAGTCAGGTAGCAGAGATGCCCTTTCTGAGCCCAAACCTCTGGATTCTGCGAAGAAAAATAAAATAAAAATGGTGGCAGGAAACAGAATAAGTGGTTCCATGCATAAGTGGTTCCATGCATGTGGTTCTATGCAATAAGTGGTTGGCATGCACATTTGTGGTATGAAAAGGTTAAAGTACATAGAGCTTTCTTGAATCATGTTACAAGAAAATCGGTTTATGAAGTATGGGAAAAATATAAACATTTATTAGAGCAAAAAACACCTTGGTGGCTTTCCCCATTAGAAGCGATATCCTTTAAAAAACTGAATATGAGAAATGATTGGGCAACGTACAAAGAACTAGGTTTGAAGATATACGAGAATTACTAACTGACTGGCTACTATCAATTAATAATATATTTAAGGTAGAGAAAAAGAATGGTTTTTGTACTGAAATCTCTAAATTTGAAAAATAGCTGCTAGTAATTAAACAAAATTACTTTCAAAAATGTATAAATTAATATTAGAATGGTATACAAAAGACAAACAGGTCAAATCAGTAATGATACACTGGGCGAGAGATTTTGGGTATAATACATTATACAACTTGCAGCATGGGAGAAGTTATGGAATTGGGATTTAAAGTTCACGGCATGTTATATGTTGAAAGGAAATTATATGAAAATGATGTATCGGTGGTATTTAACTCCTAGCAAAAATGTATAAAACAGGCTCAATGTATGCTGGAAATGTAAGGAAAAAGAAGGCACCTTTTTCATATGTGGTGGAAATGTAAGGTAGTAAGGGGATTTTGGGAAAAGATATATAATGAGTTGAAAAAAAATGTTTAAAAATAACCTTTGCTAAAAAAAACCTGAAGCCTTCCTTTTAGGAATTCTAGGTGTTGAAATCCCAAGGGAGCAGAAAGGACTTTTTATGTATGCAACCACGGCTGTGCAGATGGTATTGGCCCAGAGATGGAAAGAAGATAAAGTCCTTACCAGAGAAGAATGGCAGATCAAGTTGATGGACTATGTCGAAATGGCTAAAATATCCAGAAGAATCAGAAATCAGGAAGACCAAAATTTTAAGAAAGAATGGGGAAAATTTATAACTTATCTTAAAGACCATTGCAAACAGTTAAAATCGTTAGAAGGATTGGAATATCACTTGTACTTTAATGGTGAATTTTGGATATAAAGGAGATGTAAAAGATTTGGATCATCATAAAAGTTGCAGGAGGAAATGATTAATAATAGGACCCACAAAGGGGAGGAGGGAAGTCCAGGAGATTCCTTGGAATCTTGTTTTTATGATTTATGTTTGATATATGATTGCAAAATTTTAATCTGAAAAACCAAACAGATAAATTTTTAAAAAGAAAGAAAGAAGGGGGTGGGGGGTTTAGAAGAATGACTCTGACTAGGGCAGTGGTTAAAAAACATCTCAAAAACATAGGATGTTGTTAGGTCTGTGCAGAGTGAAGCAGCTGGGTACACTTGCCCCAGGCTTTGAAGGGCTAAGCTGGCTGGAGGGCCCCACCAGGGGTCTGCCGGACTTACACTGTCATGCCAAGAATGCCCTGTGTCTCCCAGCCGACCGGGGACTCCCACCCTGGGCCTCAGTCAAGCCTGCACAGGCCTGGATGTGGTGATGGGGAATTCTGAGCTTTTCAATGCTTTCCGTAGGAAATGTTTACACAGGGCATCTCTGTCCTGCACAGAGGCAACAACCTGCTTGCCGAGGCCTCTGCTGCTGCTGCTCGTCACTCCAGTGTGCTGCTGTGCCTGCTGTCTCAGATCAGTAGGCTAGCAGCAAATGCCCCACAGCCTTGAAGAAGGAGCACACCTTGTTTCACAGTAGAATCTGGTTGGCCACTGTGAGAACAGGATGCTGAACTCAATGGGCCATTGGCCTGATCCAGCCGCCAGGCTCTTCTTATCTTTTGATGTTGCAGAAAGGCAGCTGTGTTAGTCTGCTGCAGTAAAAACAACTTAGAGTCTTTGGCCCCCTTAAAAGTTACGGCATAAACTTTGGTGGAATAGAGGCAACTTTGTCAGATACCTGACATATTATTCCCAGTTTGGGGAGGTGTAAGGAGATATATATTTGTGTGTGTGTATACATATAAAATCTCACACGTGCTGCTCTTTTTTTTTTGGTAAACAGTGGAATCAAATACAAACGGTATTAAGAAATCTGGCATCACTGACGTGATGGTCAGGCTCAGCTCTTTGTGGGGTGCCTGCCTTGTTGATGCTGGGTGAGCGGAACGAAAAGGGTGCTAAAAAGAGATACTTGCCAGGTAATCAATCTCGACGGCCATTTCCAGGCATTCTGCTGTCTTCATGTATTTCTTCTTTAGCATGTGTGTCTTGGCCAGCACCAGGTAGTAGTCACAGCTGGGGCCTCCTTGAGGGCAGAGCAGCTCATGTGCCAATGCCCTGTGAACAAACTGAGAAGGAAAAGCCAGCCCCAGGGTTTGTTATGCAATCACGAAGACCTCCTGACCTGCTCAACCAGATGCTGCTAGCCTTCATTCACAGTTAACTTTTGCTGTCTCTTGCTCTCCTACCTATCAGTTCCACATAGTCCTGCTCCACATTCCAGCTGTGGCCTCTGGCTTCCAAATTTAGCTTAACCTGGAGTCAAGCTTGTAAATCTGTGAGGGGTAAACTACAGTGCCCAGAATTCTTTGAGGGAAAGGAAGAGCTTTAAATGTATAGTGTGTACCCAGAGAACCCACAGAGTCGGTGCCTATGGCTAGAAGGAAAGGCCACCTTGAAGGTTTCATTTTTCACTCCCCTCATGAACGCACAACCAAAATATCATCAAAAAGCGGAAAAGAAGTAAAACACATGTTCCCTCAACTTATATTCCTGTCGATTAAAACTTGCCCTCGCTGTCTGCTTTTTGATGATTAATCAGTGGAGTCTCATCTGATTAATCCACCAGATGAAACCAGAAGCACTAGTTGATTTCCCATGGAAAGGGAGCATCTCTACTTTGCAGTTGCCCCCCCCACCCTGCCCGCCCCCTGCCCGCCCCCTGCCCTGCTAGTTCCACATTCACCTGGAAGGCATTGACGTCCATCAAAAAGTTAATCGTCTCCATGAAGATGGTGATGGGGGGCTGTGGGGGAGGGAGTGGGGGAGGCTCTGTTTCAAAGACAACCTTGGGTTCTGAAATGAAGCAGGGAATTAAAGGAATTTAACAACAAACAGACCTCAGATGCCTTTCTTTAGTACAGTGTGATCACTTCTTGCGTAGGGGTTCTATTCCAGGGGTGGCATGTATATGCAAAAATGTGTATGTTCAAGCCATCCCCTTGGAACTGCCCCTGCACAAGCATCCTTACCTTCCCAGGGTCCTGCACTGAGCTGGCCTTGCCCCCCAAGCAAGGCAGAGGGCGTTGAAGCTCTCTGTCTTGCTTACCAGGCTCATGGATGCTCTCATGAAGACTCTGAGATGCTCTTGTGAGATCTCATAGGACCACCCAAGTTCCCCAGAGATCTCGCAAGAGAAAACCCTGTGCTAAAAGAGCTTCTAAACTCTCTGCTTTCCGTGCATTTAATTTGTGCAATTTCAACTGGCCAGCCTTCTCCTGTGTAAAGTTGAAATTGCACATGTTAAACGTGCATAAGTTGCAATCATACTGTACTCAATTTGTTAAATAAATGCAGGCTTCCGGTTTAGCGCCGGAATGGAGCGGCTGGGTCCCCTTCGAGCTCTGAAGGGGGCTAGCTGAATCGGGCTTCGGGGTGCCGTTTCTGCGCAACGGACCCCTTAGAAAACTTCGGACAGGGCGGTCCGAAGGCATGGCGACCCGGCGGGGGCTCGGACGACCTCCCCAACCCTTTCGGAGCACCCGAAAGAGGAGCGGGTAGAGGTCGGAGTCCTGCGGATACAGTGACTTCCTGGTTCAGCGAAGCGGCGAGCTGCTTGCTCCGAGCGCTAGATTCCTCCAAGGAAAAGAAAAAAATTTATCCAAAGCAACGGAACCATGAGTAAAAGAAATTTGGAGCTAATTGGAACTGACTGTGATTGCAATTTGGACTGGGGAAAGATTCAAAAAGGAGGTCCATCTTTCCCGGCTGTTAGACTGTAGCGGCAAGATCGAGACTGTAAATATCAAAGAGGAGCTTAGAGCCTTTAAATTCAGCATCTGACAGGGAGCTGTCAAAACGCCCCCCGGTTTGGATTGGGGGGGGGAAATATAAGGAGAAGATTGTATATAGTGGTGAACTGGCGTTAGCCTTTAAGTTTTTAAACCCACTGCCACCCTCTGGAATAAGTGGAGGAACCGGGTCAGAGCAGGGGTTGAAATAAAAGACACTGCCACTTGGATATTCTGTTTCCAATCAGACTGTGAATTTTAAACTGCTACATCCCACTCTGGATTACAAAGTATAGAAGAAAGGCAACTTTCTAACATCCTCAATATACTGGCTGAGTTGTAACATTCTTTAACAAGGGACTGTAACTTGAGACTCTGGGAATTATAAAAAAACCCGTGCTGGCCCTGTTTCAACATAACAATTGAAGCAGGGAGCTGCTCTAGAGAGTGACCTTGAATAGACAATTGTTGTGACTCTGCTGGGTCTGTTGAAAGATAACAGCTGCTGCGGAAGCTGGGAATCAGCTAACCACAGCAGCTGCAGTTGAAACCCTATAAAGAAAGACTTGGTACTTTTAAAATATAATAGTAAATGACAGGCAGAGGAGTTTCAACAAGAAGCACCACAAAGGAATCGGCTGCAAAAGCAGAAATAAGAGAGATTAAGGATACAAAAAAATGAGAGATTCCCAGCAATTGGACACTGCAGTGATGTCACAGTTAATGGAACAATTTGAGGCTATGAGAAAAGAACAAAGACAAAATGCAGAAGAATTGAAGAAAGATATTGCAGGGATTAAAACAAAATTAGATGAAATTGGCAAAATCCAACAGGAATTAAAAGAAACACAAAGCCAAGTTACAAAAGTGCAGACGTTGGAGCAGACACACAACAGAGACCACTACAACACCCAGGTCTCTCTGGCCTTTCTACAGATGCGCCAGAGATCGACTAATCTAAGATTGAGACATCTACCACAGGGAGAGGACGGAGATTTAAAGGCCTATATAATAAAGATCTTTGGCGAATTTTGGGGGTTGGACCAGGAAAGACTTCGCAATATAATAATCAAGGCATACAGATTCAGCCCAAAAGATAGGAAAAATACAAAAACAGTCAACGACTGCTTGATTGAATTCCAGAGCAAGGAACAAAGAGATGAAATTTTAAATCTGCACTATGAAAACAATTTAGAAGTCAATAAAAAGAGTGTAATTCTATACAAGGACATCCCCAAATTCTTCCTGGATTTGAGACCCAACTACATTGATTTGACACAGGCCTTGAACAAGAAGAAGATCAGATACAGGTGGGAGTTCCCACAGGGCCTCTCCTTCAAATACAAAGAGAGAATTGTCAAAATCAAATCAGTGGAGGAAAAGATCAACTTTCTTCAGAAAAACTTTGACGATTTTCCAGAGGCATTACCAGGAGGACCAAGGCCACTAGGAGAACCAGAAGGAGCAACAGGAGGAATTGACAAATAAATAGAGATGTCATTTAAAATATTAACGTGGAACGTTCGAGGTTTGAACCTTCGAGCGCAAAGAAACCAGGTGTTTCACACCTTAAAGAAACAAAATTTGGACTTGATTTGCTTACAGGAAACACATGTGATAAGACTACATAGAAGAGTCCTCAAAAACAAAAAGCTAGGACAAGAATTCATCTCTTCAGCAAAGGTAAAGAAAAGAGGAGTGGTGATCTATGCTAAAGAAAAATATAATCCCAAATTGAAATTTAAGGATGAGGACGGAAGATTTGTTGCCATTGAACTTATAATAGAAGGCGAAAAGTTTTTAGTACTGGGACTGTATGCGCCAAATGATGCAAAATCAGAATTTTACAAGGAGATCCACGACAGGCTGTTGGACTATATGGATTACAAAATAATAATTCTAGGTGACTTCAATGCGGTGGCATCCACATTAATGGATAGGTCACAAAGGGTGAAATTTACCAACGATGGAAGGCTACCAAAAACTTTTTTTGAGATGACAGAAAATCTAGACTTAATAGATGCATGGAGAATAAAAAATCCAACTGATATTGAAGCAACTTTTTATAGTGAAGCAACAAAAGCCTGGAGTAGAATCGACCAAATATGGGCATCCAGGGAATTGGTACCCAGGATGCTCCAAACAGAAATACATCCAAGGACTTGCTCGGACCATAATCCGGTACAATTGGACTTAAGATTATCACCGAAGGGATCTCACAGATGGAGAATGGACGATTCTTTGTTAAGAAATAAAATAATCTGCGAAAAGGCCCAAAAAGCAATTAAAGACTATTTTGAAATTAATTTGAATACAACGGTGGAAAAGAGAGTGGTCTGGGACACTAGCAAAGCTGTCATGAGAGGATTCCTGATACAACAGAAAGCAATTAGAAATAAGATTCAAAGAGAGAAAAAGGAGGTGATATTGAAGCAACTTAAAGAGAAAGAACAACAATTGAGGAAAAAGCCAAAAGATGGAAAGATACAAAAAGAGATAAAACAGCTACAAATGGAATTCTCTAAATTAACTAATTGGGAAATTGAATGGAAAATTAAATTGCTCAAACAAAGAACTTTTGATTCAGCAAATAAATGTGGTAAATTGCTAGCATGGCAATTGAGACGGAGACAGAAGCTTAACACCATTACGAATATCACGGTCAACGGAAATAATATCGAGAACCCATCGGAAATAAGGAAGAATTTTGAGAAATTCTATAAACAGTTGTACAAAGAAAGTGAACAAGAAAAAGAAAAGATAGAGCAATTCATAAAGGAAAATGGCCTACAGAAAATCCCAGAAAACATGAAAGGCCCCCTTAACCACCCAATATTACCAACAGAAGTGGAAGTCGCAATAAACAACATGAATTTAGATAAGGCCCCAGGACCAGATGGATTAACAGCAAAATACTATAAGACATTGAAAGACTGGTTAATCCAACCGCTAATGGAAGTATGCAATGAAATATTAAGGGGAAGGAGGGCGCCGGAGTCTTGGAAGGATGCATATATTACTCTGATACCCAAACAAGATGTAGATCGGACGCAAATGAAGAACTACAGACCTATCTCCTTATTAAATGTGGACTACAAGATATTTGCAAATATAATGGCTAGCAGACTCAGGAAAGTCTTAAAGGAGGTTATCCACAAAGATCAAGCCGGTTTTTTACCGGAAAGACACTTAAATAGCAACATAAGGAATGTTGTGGATATCCTTGAAAGACTGGAAAAAAAGATAAACTGTAAAGCAATCCTGATGTTTGTGGACGCCGAAAAAGCTTTTGACAATGTATCTTGGTCCTTTATGAAACAAAATCTACGCCACATGGAGGTGGGAGAAGGATTTATGAATGGGTTGGAAGCGATCTACACAGAACAGAAAGCGAAAATCATTGTTAACAATGTGGTATCAGACAACATAATAGAGAAAGGAACAAGACAAGGCTGCCCTCTTTCCCCATTGTTATTCATCACGGTTCTGGAGGTCCTGTTGAACATGATAAGGAAAGATGCAGTTATTGAAGGGGTGGCAGTGGGGGCCAAGGAATACAAATTAAAAGCCTTCGCAGATGATCTAGTTTTGACACTACAAAATCCGAACTCCAGTGCACCAAGGGCACTGGAGGTGATACAAGACTTTGGGCAAGTAGCAGGATTTAAATTGAATAAAGCCAAAACCAAAGTTCTAGGGAAAAACCTGACACAAGTGGAAAAAGAGGAACTGGAGAAAGAAATGGGCCTTCAATTTACAAAAAAAGTGAAATATCTGGGTATAAATATGACAGCAAGAAATCAAAATCTTTTTAAAGATAATTATGAAAAAGTGTGGAATGAGATCAAGAAGGATCTTGAGATCTGGAATAATTTAAAGCTGTCCTTGATGGGCCGAATAGCAGTTATAAAGATGAATGTGCTGCCGAAATTGCTATTTTTGTTTCAGGCGATACCAATTATAGATAAGATGGAACCATTCAAAAGGTGGCAGAAAGACATATCAAAATTTGTCTGGCAGGGGAAAAAACCTCGAATAAAATTTAAGATTTTAACGGACGATAAGAAAAGAGGCGGATTTTCCCTGCCGGAATTCAGTATCTATTATGAAGCTGCGGCTTTCTGCTGGCTGAAAGATTGGTTCCTGTTGGAAAACACCAATGTACTCGACCTGGAAGGACATGACAACAAATTTGGATGGCATGCATATCTATGGTATGATAAGATTAAGGCACATCAAGGCTTCAAAACACACATAATTAGGAAGGCTCTGTATAGAGTCTGGATGAAATATAAAGATTTGATGGAAAGAAAAACTCCCAGATGGTTATCACCGTTAGAAGCAAAGGCCCACAAAAAGACCAACATGGAAAAAGACTGGCCAAAATACTCGGAGATTATAATTCAAGAAGGAGATCAAATCAGGTTGAAACCCTATGAACAATTGGGAGGAAAGATCCAAAATTGGCTACAGTACCATCAAATTAATGAACTTTTTAAGATGGATAAAAAGATAGGCTTTCAATTGGAGAAGTCAAAGTTGGAAACGGAATTACTAGAATCTAAAACAAAAAATTTGTCAAGAATGTATAATTTGTTGCTGGAGTGGCATACGCAGGATGAACTGGTGAAATCTGCAATGATAGACTGGGCGAAAGACGTTGGACATAACATTATGATGGTAGACTGGGAAAGACTATGGAAGACAGGAATAAAATTTACCGCTTGCAACCTGTTAAGAGAAAACATCATGAAAATGATATATAGATGGTATTTGACCCCAGTAAAGCTGGCCAGAATCTATCATTTGCAGGATAACAAATGTTGGAAGTGTGAAACTACAGAAGGAACATTTTACCATATGTGGTGGACATGCCCCAGGCTGAAAGTCTTCTGGGAAATGATCTATAATGAACTGAAGAAAGTGTTTAAAAACACTTTTGCAAAGAAACCAGAGGCCTTCCTGCTTGGAATGGTGCACCACGAGTTACCAAGAGAGGACCACACTTTCTTTATGTATGCCACAACCGCAGCAAGAATATTGATCGCAAAATATTGGAAGACAAAGGATTTACCGACTTTAGAAGAATGGCAGATGAAACTGATGGAGTACATGGAGCTTGCTGAGCTGACCGGGAGACTCCGCGACCAGAGGGAGGATGCGGTGGAAGAAGAATGGAGAAAATTTAAAGAATATCTTAGAAAACATTATAAAATATAGAAAGGATGCTGAAGATGAAATAGTATTACAGATTAGATTAAGATTAGAGGAAAAGTTGTAGAAATAGAAATAGAATAGTATAAATGTTTTTCCTTTTTAAAGTTAAGAGTGATAGAAGATTTTAAGGGATATGATTAGGATTATATTGAAATAATAAATAAATAGATGAAATGAAATGTAAGGATAGAATATTAAAGGATTGGAGATAGAGAATCATAAATTAATAGGATTAATGAAATTGCTAATAGAATTAAGATAAAGTTACTGGACACAGAGGGATAGATAGGAGGAAGTCTCAAACAATAAAATGTTAAGGAATTAAGGAATAAGAATAGAAGAGATTTATGTATTTTATGTATTTTGTTGTGTTTGTCTTGTTGTATTGTTTTGTGGATGTTTGTTTATTATTAGATGTGGAAAATTAATAAATATTATTTTGGGGGGAAAAACAATTTGTTAAATAAATGCAGCAAATACACATCTTCATTTTTCATTTAAAGTTTTCAGCAAACTTCTACTTTGCAAAGTGTGCCTGGTCCCCACACCACCACCACCACCACCAGCAGCAGCAGCAGCAGTGTCTATCCACAACCCAGACGTGAAGCCTAAGCCAAGCCAAAAGCCTATGTTAAGAGAGCAAGTTGAGGAAATGCAAAATAAGCACAGCACTTAGAATGCCTATGAAAAGGGAAATTGCTGCAGTTTGTGTGTTCGCCTGTAGTCAGCAATGGAAATCAGCCCATCCAGGTCTGCAGGTCAGCTTTGTTTGGCTTCACTCACCCCTGAGCAGAAACTCTGTTCAAATGCAGGCTAGTAGTCCATTGGACAGGTCATCCTATGCAATCCAGACCCTGCTATAACTGACTAAGCACATCCTTTTGATTTTGGCAGCTCTGCCCCTTAGATTGCTAGTGTCGTTTTGCTCATTTGTGCAGCAAGAGTGGTTCTGCTGCAGCTCATTCTCATTTGCCTCGAATCCTAAGCTTGTGGCCCCTAACCTTTCAGAATAGGCAGCTTCATTCTACTGGAAGCCATCGACATCTTCCTGGATAGCTTAGGCATTCCTTCCTCTTCTTGCAGGCGTTGAAAGGATTCTTCATCAGACGCTAAAGGGAAATCATGAAAAATGAGAAAAATCAAAACGAGAACAAGCCTATCTTGATCTGCCTCTCAGATTACTGACATTCAGCTTTGCCCAGTTATACAACAAGACTGGTGTTGTAGCTCATTCTATTTCTTCAAGGAATAGTCACACCCTCTCCAAGCCCAAGGTTGTGGCCCCAAACCTTTCGGAGGCGCCAGCTTCATTCTACTGGGAGCCAGGGATATCTTTCTGGAGACCTTAGGAATTTTCTCTTCTTCTGCCCGATGGATAGTTGTGGACGGCTCTGGGAAGTCTGAAACTTCAACAGATGCTAAGGGGAAATCCGGAAAAATGAGAAAAGTCAAAGAAGAACAAAACTATCTTTGCATATTTCTAACTGGATAGCAAGTCTCAGTACAGGAGGAATGAGCTTACACACTCTCACACCCTGATCCCATGTCCTGCCTGCAGAAGCCGATTGGTTGGGAGTTCTCTATTAACTTATTGGGTTAGCTAGAGTTACTGAGGAGCTCAGCCTTGCTGTAATAATAATAATAATAATAATAATAATAATAATAATAATAATAATAATAATAATTTATACCCCGTCCATCTGGCTGGGTTTTCCCAGCCACTCTGGGCGGCTCCCAATCGAATATTAAAAACACAATACAGCATTAAACATTAAAAACTTCCCTAAACAGGGCTGCCTTCAGATGCCTTTTAAAAGTAGGATAGTTGCTTATTTCCTTGACATCTGGTGCCCCTCGCAGCATCTTGACACTACAAGCCCCCATGATGCCTGGGAAGGAGTGCAAAGCAAACGCTTAAGACAGGGAACAGGAGTCTGTGGCCTACAAGTCCCATAATGCTGGCTGCACTGGGGATTCAAACCACTTCCTCCAAACAGAGTACTTCCCCACTGCAGATATCTCCTTTAAACTTTTGACAGTTGTCAATCACCTGGTGTTGTTATGACATCGGGTGACTGACAGATGGATGGGACCACCCCCTGTTGAAGCCCCACCCCTGGGTGCAGGTGAATTAAGGATCTGGCCTGTCAGGTTCTCCACCTTTACACTAGTAAGATCAAGAAGCAAAACCAACACTTCAGAAAGGGTGAAGGAGTCCAGGAAGGGTGAGAGAGATTATAGGCATGACCAATATGTGCAGAAATGCACACACTTGCACAGTGCCAAACTCGGAAGTGACCTGGAAACATCATAAAAGATGTCACTAAAAGGGCAGAAAGGGGGCAGGGCAGAGGTGGAGCAGAGGCAGGATGGGGCAGAACAGGGTGTTTCAATTGCATGCTATTTAACGGACGCACACAATGACCTCCCGGACCACAATCCTCATGCAAATTGGGTTTGCCTGTAGTCATAAAAATAAGTTTTCAGAAAGATGAGAGGAAATGTTTTGGGATAAACAGAGTTCTAAACCCAGAGACATAGATGATGTCCCTGTTGGCATAATATATTCTGTCTGTTGTGAACATGAATATTTTTGACCTGCTGTGAACATGCTGTGCCTTTTGCAAGACCCCATTGTTTACAAATTCCCTGCAGGCAGAGTCTCAGCTTACGCAGCTCCTCCTCCACTGAAAAAGAAAGAACTTCCGCTGCTGAAGTCCTTTCTCCTCCTGAAGTTCCGGAGACCTTTCGTACTGCATCTGTAACCTCAGGTGGAGGTGGCTCCTTCTGGAAAGAAGCCTTCTGGAGTTTGTAAGCCTTCTGAAACGCCATCTCCACCCTAATGTCGTTTTCCTGGATATCATAGAATAGCCCTGTGGGGAAGGCAAGAGCATGGGTAGGCAAACTAAGGCTCGAGGTCCGGATCTGGCCTAATCGTCTTATAAATCAGGCCCGCGGACGATCCGGGAATCAGCGTGTTTTTACATGAGTAGAATGTGGAAGAGATCCCCAGACTCTGCAGCCAAGGCAGTGCGGCTGAGATGTGCTGGGTTGGAAACAGGTGAGAGAGCGGATGGTGAACTAAAATGGAATAAAACCAACACCTGCCTGTGAACAAACGTACCCGAGCCTTAAAGTTCCTGTATGTGTACAGAGGGAATCCTACGATGTCAGAGGTGTGCCCAATACCGATGAAGAGAATACCACGATAAAGCGCATTAACAAGACCACCCCAGCAAATCCAGCTAACCTACCTAAGATGGTCCAGGCCAGAATGCTGGAGGGTTCCAAGCAGGTGGCGTCCTCAAAGAAGACCTCAGCATCTTCGTAGTTCTCCAGCATCACAGCCATGATGCCACAGAGCAGTATGCTAAGCAGACAAAATCAAAGACTGAAGCAGCTGCCCACTTGCAAAAAGCAAGCAAGAGCCCACTGCATTGTGTGGCCTATGAGCATTCCTACTACAGTAAGGCTGGAAGGCAACTAAGTGTTACTCAGACTAGACCCATTGAAATTATGAGCCTAACTTACCCATGCTCATTAATTTCAATGAGTCTACTCTGAGTAAAACTTAGCTGCCTACCACCCAATGTCTCTTTCTGGATGCTTACTTGGAAGCAAGTGCCACACTGTGATCAATGGGGCTTTCTCCCAGGTCAGTGTGCATAAAGCATGCCACATTGTGTTGGAGCCAGGTTAATTTACTTACACATTGTTCCAACTGACATCATTGCACAGTGCCGGATTAAACTCTGTGGAGTCCCCTAGGCTGTCGAAAATTTGGGAGGCCCCTCGCACATTATCTCCCTAATACGCTTATTTTATTTTATTTTATTTTATTTTATTTTACCAGACAACAATTTTAATAAACCAATTTTATTACACCATATTATTTTGATCTGTTGTTGCAGGAGCCCTAAAAGGCCTGAGACCCAGAGGCCTGTGCCTACGCTGCCTTTCTGGTAATCTGGCACTGTCATTGCACTTTAAATCATGACTAACTTATCCCACTGATTTCCATGGGACCCAAGTTCAACCCAATATCTGAAAGACCCCCTACTTCCCTACAAACCTCCCTGGGTGTTAATATCACCCTAGGGGCCCTTCGTGGTAATTCCACTGGCTTCAGAAGGTTTTTTGTGGGAGAGGTTCCCCTCACAGAAGACATTCTCTGTAGCAGCTAAGTTGCAAAATACTAGGGTGCACAGCTGCACCCGGCATCTTCATTATTTAGTTTTTATGATATGCTGAAGTTGCATCTCCTTCCCCTGGCCTCTGACACCTGAGATGTCTATTTTAAGAACCCACACTACGCCTGTAACTGTAATTTGTTTTAAACTGTTTTTAATATTGAATTTTAAACAGATGGAACCTGCTCTGGGACCTTATGGCGAAGGAGCAGGGAGCTAAGAAATTAAACAACTAACAACAGTTATCCACCTCGGAGGCTGACAAAAATACTCTTGCAACAGGACAAGCACATGATGCCATGGCTTGCAACAGACTGTGAGCAGGAGAGGAGCAGCATGAGCACTACAGTCATACCTTGTTTTGCCACCGGGATCCATTCCGGAGCCCCGGCCACTAGCTGAAAAGGACGCAGGGCAAAGCGCTGCGTCGGCGCATGCGCATGGAACGATTTGCGCTTCTGCGCATGCGCGAGCAGCAAACCCGGAAGTAACCCGTTCCAATACTTCCGGGTTTGTCGCAGATGTTTGCCAGAACAGACGCTAGACAAGGTGGACGTTCGCGGAGGTATTACTGTAGTGACATATATATGCACAGAAGCCCGTGTGCCCAGCCATTCTGTTTATTTCCCTTTAAAAAGAAGGTGGGGGATCAGGACATGTTACAGCTCGGCCTCCAAGTGTTGCACCTACGGTATACTGTACTATTTTTAGCTGGAGGGGAGAAATGCCCTCAATATTCCTCAGCTACACAAAGCCTTTCTTGCTGCATGAGAATTGTCTGAACAAGGCCGCACATCTCCCCTCCCTGCCTGCCTCCTGATACCAAGTATTACCTGTGTAGGTGATTGGCGTCCAGGCTAACAGCCTCGCGGAAGCACTCCTGGGCTTTGAGATTGTTTTCAGTCAGCAGACAGAAGGTGCCATAATCCAACCAACTCTGGATATCCTGGCGGTCACGAGACAATCTCTGGGGATGGAAACACCATTGCGTAAGTTGACTCCCTGATGTTCCAGGGTTTTGAATGGATAAAAACTGCACATTAGAAATGGGGCTCCATCCTTCTGATAAGTCACCTGATCATGCTCCAAATTGTGAATGCTGACGGACATCCTATTAGTCTTATTTAATTTGGCCTCAGGGTTTGTGAGTCATTATGCACCTGGACAAAACCCCTGCAGAGGTTCTCTGGTCCATCTACTGGAGCTGCCTTATACAGAATCAGACCAAAGATCATCCATCTAGCCCAGCATAGTCAGCTGCCCAGCAGCCCTCTGTGCCACAACCTGAAAAGAGGCTAATGGCATACGGCTCCAGGCAGCAGAGCAGAGAGCCCCACTGCTGAGCTAAAGAGCCACAAATCATAAGACTGTGATATTTAGCTTGGCAGTACATGCAAAGAGGAGTGAGGCAGGGGAATATTTCTTCCAGTTCCCACAGCAGCAGGGATACCGGAGGCCTGGGGGAAACTCTTCAGCATCATTCACCCCCACACATTTCTTAGCCACCCAACTGGTGAGGGATGAGCAGTGTTTCTTGAATTGTTTTAGATTTCTTGCAAGTTGCTTGGAGACCATTTGACTGAATAGAAATCTTTCAAAAATAAATGGTGCTAAAGAAGCAAAAAAAAATAGTGCCAATTATACAAACAAGCCAAGTCACACATTATTAGAGAAGTAGGCACTGTCATGCACCCACTCAACAGTAAAGGTCATTACTAGTCAAACTTATCTGGGAAATATTCTTTCTGACGCTCAAGATCTCAGTCAATGAGGCCTAGCTCAAAGAAAGAGCAGTTTAGGTGGCATGAACTGTGAGCAGGGGTGGATGCATGGTTGAATTCTTCCCATCAGAGGAGGCGGGGACCCAGAACAGAGAAATCTAGCATGTCAGGGAGAAAGCAGGCATAGAACACTTCTCCCTTATATGCTTGCCTTCCATTTGTTGGCAGTTTTAAATGGAGGAGCATTTACTCATGTAATCCTTTGCCCGCAGTCCAAAGCCATACAGTCTGGGAGTTGTTTTACCACCTCAGTTTTTGACCTTACAACCTTATTAAACAATATATTTCCCCAAGAAAATGGGCTGCATTGGTTCAAATCCCACCTCTCTCACATCTTGCCTCTAGCTGCAAAAGACATGGATTCCCCCCCCCCAAAAACCCAACTACCCTCCCACAGCCCCTTAGGATTTTTAACACATCCTAAAATGCAAATGATGAAAACATCCTTTCTAAACATCTCCAGTTCTGCCTTAACACCAAGAGACTCTTTGTTCCTGCAGCTGTTCTGCTTGGAGAGGAGTAGCAGTTCTGTCACCTCCTGGTAGTAAGTCGCTGCCAAGTTATAGTCTCCGTTGTTCTGGGCTTCGCGGGCAAAAAGACGGAGCTGCTCGGAGGTGGTAACGCTGGGAGGAGGAGGGCTGGGGGTCTGCTGGGACAGCACCTGCCCAAAGGTAAGAGAATAATGCAACTATTACAGATCAAACTCGGCAGAGACTTACAGCTGAATGGGATTTTCAGTAATAATGGGGCGGCTGGAAGATTGCCCCTTGGTGCGCAAATAATATGTAATGGGGTTACAGAGCCACCTGGGCTAAACCTACACCTCCCCCAGTGTTACGTCCAAAAAGATTCCTGGACAGCCACTGCCAGTCAGTGCAGACAATACTGACGTAGACAGGCCAATGGTCTAACTCGCTGTAAAGCAGCTTCCTATGTTACCTCCTTATGTACGCCAAACATCTGGATTGTGGTGGGTGTGGCTGGATTTGTTTGCCTTGGCTGGCAACTCCCTTATGTTTCTCCAATGACGCTTGAAAATATTGTACCCCAACCTTTGGTGCCTTCCGAACATTCTGGACTACAGTCGTACCTTGGTTCTCAAACGGAATCCTTTCTGGAGTCCATTCGACTTCTGAAAACGTTCGAAAACCAAGGCACAGCTTCCGATTGGCTGCAGGAACTTCCTGCACTCAGTCAGAAGCTGTGGAAGCCGCGTCAGACGTTCGTGTTCCAAAGAACGTTCACAAACTGGAACACTCACTTCCGGGTTTGCGGCGTTTGGGAACCAAAATGTATAAGTACCAACGCATTCAACAACCAAGGTACGACTGTACTACTGTGCTGGCTGGGGCAGAAGGGAGTTGTAGGGCAACCCCAGCATCAGTATAGAAGCCATAGACTAGTAGTTGACAGTCCAAAATCCCGATTAAAACATAAACAGCTTCCAACACTGATTCTTACTCCAACCTGTGACAAGTCCTCAAGCAGTCCCAAGAATGAAACAATGGTTTGTAGATGTGACATTTTTTAAGGTGTGCCTTTCTCTTCCAAGCTGGCCTTACCTGATTCAGAGCGACATGCATCTGATCCACCAGGTACACGTACAGCTCGCTCAGAAAAGCCTGGAGCTGGTCCAAGTTGTCGAATGCAGTTGTTTTCAAGTACTTCTCTCGCACAATTTTCACCACGGCATGCTGCAGGGAACACAAACCCTCCACTTGACCCCAAAGGACTCAAACACTTTTTTGGGAGTGGGGTGGGGGGGACAGAAATCCAGAAAAACCAGCTTTTAATCCCCCTATTGGGCTAAATGAGATTTAAAGAAAATGTGGTTTTTTAAATGCTGGGGAATTCAGTAAGATATCATTTTATCACAGAAAGAGCTGAAGAAATTCACTGATGAAATGGATTTAAATGGAGTTATACCTTGATTTGCTCCTTAAAAGCAAAGTATTTTCCAGAGCTGTTGAGCTCATAGTTGAGCTGGCATTTCTGGTCCTCCAGGGTGTGGCTGTCAACGGCATGCCCTTCAACCAACTGCCTGCCAAACAGCTCGTGATACTCATCCAGAATGGCCTCAGCAATGCTGGTGACCTGAGAGTGGTAATCTTCTACTGCCTAAAAGGACAGAGAAATAAGGGCAGAAGCTCAGTGGGAGAACATTTGTCTTGCATGCAAAAGGTCCCAGGTTCAATCCCTGGCATCACCAGATAGGGCTGGGAGAGACCCCAGTCTGCAACCCTGGAGAGACACTGCCAGTCAGTGTAGTAGACAATATTGAGCTAGAAATGCCACTTGTCTGGCTCAGCATAGGGCGGTTTCCTATGTTCCTAAGAAAAGACTGAGACAACGAGTGACTCATCTCAACTCTTGCTTGGAAAGAACTGTTCTGACTGAATATACCAGTTTATCACCAGTGAAGTCTTTGAAAGACTTCCCTCCCACAAAAGTGCAAGGTGCAGTGCAAATCTGTGCTTAGATACCCAGATAAGGAAAACTGCTGCGATGTATGTTCTGGAGCATCAAATCACTGAAAGAGAATTGAGACCGGAAAAACCCATTGTGGGTGTTAGAGTAGGGTCACAGGCAGCACTGCTGGGTGATTGCTGAAGGCAAGAGATAGTGTTTATTGTCATCCCATGCCAGAGGTAGCACAGCATGGCAGACACTGTCAGACTAGGAGGACCAAGGGGATGTCGGTTCAAATCCTCACTCAGCCTTGAACTTCACTGAATGACCCTGTGCCTGTGTCTCAGTTTAACTTACCTCACAAGACTGCTGCAAATATTTGGCAAATGTGTGCAAGGTGAGTAGGATCCCTTCAGAATCACAGACCTCCACTCAGAAGACAGGTTAGCTTTCAGCCCAAAGACTCACCACATAAGGTAGTGGCATGTAGATTCTGATAGTGTACCACTTAACCAAATTCTCAGGGCTGTGTATGTGTTGTGATTCTACAGGGAAGCAAAATATCTGCTTAATGCAATAATGAGGATTTCAAGCAATTTTCTATTTCCTCCCCCCTTTTAAAGGCATGTTTATACCTCTCATGATAACAAATAAATGCTTGGAAGTATGTGTAAGAAGACAATGCCTGTTGAGCTTTCAGAAGCCCTAGGGTGGCTGAACAAGCTTTCCGGTGGTCGGGGGTGGTACAGCTTTTGTGTGCTGCTTAAGTCCCCATAACAAGGCAAACCAGAATAAATTGTATCAAGTAGGCAAAATAAATTACACACAGTAAGAGATAATATGCACGTTTGTGCTAACTATTCGGTTTGCAGCACTAAGCTTTTCCTAGCACAGAATTTTCAGTTCCCCACTCCCCAGGCAGAGTACAGAAAGCTGGGTGAGTACACTTATTCTACTGTATACCTTCTTAGCTCCTGCAGTCCTTCGAGGGAGTTGAGGACGTGGAGGAATCATCTCCTTTACCCTGTATGTGCAAGACAAAATTCATTGGGTTCCAAGTCTGAAATTCTATACACAAATGTTGACCCTAGACCCAGATCCCAACACTTAAGCCTATGAGCCAGGAGTTCCTCAAGTTAGATCCCAGACTAAAACCCAGACTGAAAACTGCATTAGGTCATTTTGCCTTTAAATGCAAACAGAATCTAATTTCTCCCCCAGCCCTAATGATAGTGTAAATAGGACGTTTGTAAAAGCAAGCAATTTGCTGGAGCTGTCCAAGGTACTACAACTCTAGCATGACCTTTCCTGCTACCAACCGACTGTGGCACCTTCAGATATTTTCCACTCTGGCTCATGATCAGAACAGAACACCATGGAAGATTAAAAATCTGTAATAACTGGCCTGGCCTTGCCCATGGAGCAAATGGAAGGAATAACCCATCTCAGGAGAACCTCCTCTACTGAAGGAGAATTTACAGAGCACTTTAAGATACATGATAAATTTTATGGAAAGTGTTCCTTGACATCCCATCCCTCCCTCCCCAGATCACTGCCCATACGCACCGGGTGGCGAGCTCCTCTGGCAAACGCTTGGGCACCAAAGGTTTGTCCAGCACAAACTCTATCACAATATACGTCTCGTTGTCTATATATTGCTGAAAAGACAAAGCAGGTTGACACTTTCTTAGTCTTAGGATCTTAAGAGCATTTTCATAGATGAAGATTAAACACTTTGCATCTCTCTCACACCACATACCAGCCAGTGCAAAAGAGGAAGTGGAGGATGGGAATTCCTAATAGGAACGAGCATTCTGGCCACCATGGGCTTTACATTAACTGTTTCTCTGCCCTCACGTTGCGTTCAACAGATGAATCTGTCAGTGATTCTAATTCCGATCAACACCTGCTGTGCCCTTCCTGCTAGCTTTAGGTGAGTTATCTGCTAACAGTGCAAAGGCAGCTTCTACTGTAAAATGGTCAAATCAGTTTTCTATGGAGTTCACCCGCTGAGAGTAAACTGTGCATAATAGGGCAAGTGTGCTTCTCTAGTGGTTCAATCACACCAATTAATGTCCATTTTGGAATACATCCAAAGTTTTGCCTGTGAAAATGCTTTGATTCACAAGATCCCTTCATTCCCGCCTCACCCACAGAAAGTCCAAAAAAGTACAGCAGCCAGAAGCTGGTCATCAATACCCCTCCCATTAGTGTCAATGGATTATTATTATTAGTGTGCTGGCCATGTTTCTCACGACTGCTGTTTTTGCTAATCTATTTACTCATGTTTTTAACAGTATTGTAAGACATTTGGGAGACCTAAATCTAAATAAAATAATCTAAATAATGATAATAACTAAAAACCGACTGAATAGGGAAAATTAAAACAGAAACATCTGCCTCGAAACACACCTTGCACCCTAATTGCCACAAGTGGATGGGGCTTAGGAAGTGTTGGTCTCTGCCAGATACTCTCCCTCTACACAACCTCAATGATTGCTCTGCCTGTCATTAATTGGAATCGTCTTGGGTTTCAATTTAAAAGCAGCAATAATGTTTGCCACTAAAAGCATATATCCCTACTAACAGACATTGCAGCACAATCCTTAATATTACCAAACAGTATAATGGAATTTTAATGGAATTGCTCTCAGAATAACATGTATCCCATTATGTTTAATTGCATCTTTCCAATAATTCTTTTTATGGGCAATCAAATCTGCTAAATCTGCCTCATCTATGCTGCATCTTCAATATTTTGTTCAATTTATATGCCTCCATATAAATGGTTTTATTTAATATTCACACATAGGGAAGCAATTAGGACTAGAAGTCAAGATAGATATTCCACTTTTCATCTGATAACTTTCATCTATATTTCATTTCATTATTTTATATAAGAAAGGAAATGACTATTTTATAATAAATGCACCATTACAGACTGTTGGATTCTCATTCTTTCACCTGTTTCAAATGAGGAAGAAATGAGAAAAATGATTGGTTGACAGATTGGTAGACTGATAAATAAAACTAAAGAATAATGTTTAAACAAGCAGGGGAGACGATGGGGGGAGTTTAAGAAATAAGGGAGGCAGAAAGAAATATGGGAAGGCAGCCCATATTTCCAGAAAATCATTTCTGGTACATGAAGGAACACATATTTCCATATCAGGATCTTCCTTGTTACTTTTATTAAGAAATGTTAGTTCCCTCGTTGTCTACACTATTGTATAAATTCCACCAACAAAGGCTTTTGAGTGGCACATCATTAGCTTTCCGACTAACAATCAATCAAGTTCTGCAAATTCAGGCCTTGTATGATGGGACTGAGCACAATACAACCAGCCAGTGTTCGAAACTCCCATTGTTCTAGGAGCATTTTGTGACAGGGAATTTCATTAGCGCAAGCAGTTTCTGAGCTCTGGGCACAATATTGTGCCTAAGATTTCAGACTAAAACTGCAGAGTGGAAGGAAAGAAGGACCTTTTTCTGCCTCCCCACTTCCAGCTACTCTCTTAAGACTGGAGAAGAGACCCTCTTAAGAATATTAGGGGTATGGGCAGAGGAAGGACTAGACCATGTGAAAAATGAACATATTATTTTTAGCTGCCGTTCATTCATTTTCAGTTTTGTATTCTTGTTATAAAAAATGTGCACCTAGACATTCTTTTGTTGCGCCCATATCCTAGGTTTAAGGTGCCTTTTAGCTCCTAGCTTTCTTATCTCAGTTTTTAACACTGCAACCAGCATACAGCCCAAGATGGCATTTAAAGAAAACTACTGTAATATACTATTTTACTAACCAAATATACAGAAATATACTCCCCTCCTAAGTCTTCAATCCCATTTCATGTGGTTTGGTTAACATGTTAACACCAAACCATGGTGATAGTATTGCATGAATGAAGCCTGTATTTTAATGAGTTACTTCATAGAGATCATGATTTCTAAGTTACATCTCAAACAGCAAACCATGGTTTGCCCAAACCTAGTGCAAAGATCAATTTGTGGTTTATAAACTTCATTTAAATGGCCTGGCCAAACCGTTGTTCAGGTGTCATGGCAAGTTACGGTTTCTAAGAAAAACAAAGTAACTAATTAAAATGGAGCACACAGGAGAAAAGGGAAAGAATAAAAGTGTGAGCGCAGGGTTTGTTCGTGCAGTGCCAAACTATAGCATGATATTACATGTCAGCAAACGCACTACATGTCACAGACACACCCGTAGTAGAGAGGCACTCCCTTATTAATCCACAGGTTTTACATGACACAGACCTGAGTCCCAGCTTTTAAAACACATTTGTGTCCACAATTTCCCAATCATGCACTTAAGGAATATATTTACCTGTCCTTCAATGTTCTGGCATATAGATATAGCCGCTTCTATTGTAGTATCAGATGTGTCCTTTCTCACAATATTAGATGCCTTGTAAAAAACAACAATGATTGCTACATCAGATTTAGCACAGCTGCTACGTGGGAAGCTTCTATCCAATCAGCTTCTGCTGTTCTGTTTCCCCAAGGCCAGAACTATGGTAGCTATGTGACCTAGAGCCTATCTGCAGTCCCACATTCCATACTAAGGACCTCAAAGCATTTCCCTAAGGCATTGTAAGAAAACTAAATAGTGGACAGAGCCAGCCAGCTGTCTCAACTTCAGCGCTGCAGCTGCTGTCCACTGCCACTGTCTGAGGAGCCCACCACAGGGCACTCTGCTATGGGCCACCACAGCCCAAAGAAAACACGGCAGCTGTAACAAGCCTGGTGGTGCTTTGACTTGACCCTCAGGAACAGTCATGGGGTGTTCTCACCATTCATGATTCCACAGTCATTTTGGGATGTGACATTTACAGTGGCTATACAGGAGGCTTCCAGGTGGGAACTTTGGTTCTCCCGATGTTGCTGAACAACAACTGCCATCATACCTAGCCACTGAACATCCTTGCTGAAGCTGAAACAAAGTTCCACTTCATCTGGAGGGCCAAAGATTCCCAGCTCTTGTTATGCAAAGCACAATCCCCTCATTGCTGTTTGCCCTCCTTGCCAAGTACCGGTAATTTTTTGGTTTCAAACTCATCAGATATTTCACCAGGACTTTCTCTCCACATTCACCTTTCTCATTACGACCTCTTTAGTGGGCTTGTCTTCCTTTGTGGTCTTCCCAAGGATACCTTTGGTATGTGGGGTGAGCAGCCCTATTTTATTCAGGGCTGCCTGGTGGCCGATGTCACGGAAAAGACTGAAGAGACACTTCGTCTGAAACAAGAGAGAAGGAACAAATGATAACAAGGCAACTCATGGCAAACAAAAGTGTGCTTTAAATGTTGAACTTCAGCCATGTGCGTTTTCCTGTGGTGCTGATGCAACCTTTGGCAACCCAGTGCCCTCCAGATGTTGTTGGGCTACAGCTCCCATCTTGCCTGGCCGGTTGTTGTTCAGCAACATCTGGAGGGCCAAACGTTCCCCACACCTGAACTTAGGCAACAAAACATCCCTGCCCCATCAAAAACCTCCCAGTCAAATGGGTACTTAGTGTGCTCAAGGTGTGTGGAATGATAAGCAACCACTGGAGAGAGGCATATAAGGAAAACAGAGGTGGGAAAGAATAGCATGGAGCATCCTATAAGAGCACATGGCTGACTGACAAATTCCTCAACAGGAGCACTCCACACTGCAACATTTTGTTGCAGCCCCCCGACACCTTCTGACAAGAGCTGCTTTTCAATCTGAAATGTGAGGGATTATATTTAAATCAGATTCTAAGCTCTTACAGTTATATATAAATTCACAGTGAAACATTTGATTTATCACTATTATTTGACTATGAGAATCCTGTATGAGAGAAAGATTGGGTGAGTGTTTGACACATGTATTGTTCTATAGAAGATAAACAACTCGCTCAAGAAAATATCATATTGATTTGAATATAAGCTGCCCCCTCCCCTAAAATCATGGCTTTTCTACCTATATGAGCATGGTAATAGGCCACACTCAGGTTTTATATAAGATTTGGAGGGAAAGTGTGACCTATATTCAGACTGATACAGTACTTGACTATCACCTGCCCTCAGGAAGCAGCTGAGCAGCAAAAAGGAGCCAAGCAGAACTGACCTCAACATGCCTGGCCTTCTCCCTCAGTGTGGTGATGCAGGCTGGGTCCAAACGAAGAGGAAAGCAAATGGGCAATGGGAACAGTGGTGAGGAAAAGGAGGGACTCACAGGGAAGGGGCCTACTGTCTGCATTTTGTTCAAGTCCCCCCCCCCCAATCTACCTGATCAGCTAATGCACACAACACCGGCAAGATACCTCTCCTCTCCACTGCAGTCCCTGAGACAGTTTGGCTACTGTCTGAAAATGTTCCCTTTTAAAAATAATGGGAAGGCTTAACATGTGGACATAGACAAGGAGCTTTCAAAAAATGGAAGACTGACAGGACTGAAGACTGACTTAGTGTCTTGGCAGAAGCTGGTCTCACACCATGGGTGAATAACTCACTGCAATTCCTCTTTCAATATTACAGGCTTATAAACAGCCACTTCACCTGTTTGCCTATGGCATGTAGTAACTGCTCCCAGGCAACCAGTTGTCTCTTGTCTTCCTCTTTTAGACCAGATATTCTAACATAGGGTTGGGGGGGTGGGGCTATGTTTGCAACCCCGTAATCTTAGTGCCTTAAATATTTGAAATATTACACCTGTCTTCAGCCTTGTATTCCTGGCTCCATCAAGATATATCCTGGGATAGGCTCAAGCCTTTCCTCTTTTCTCCTGCTCAGGCATGGGAGACTCACATCACTTCCTGAGACCCATGGCAAGAGCATCAAGTGAAAGGCAGGCCACTTAGTGCAGTTTCTTACCTTTTCAAACACCTCATTGTCAAGATAAGGGTAGACCCGGAATGCACCCCGGATCCGCTTCACCCCAGGATAGAGCAAAGGCACTGCGTTTATGTAAGCCACACCATGAAAGGAAATCTGCTCTTCTTCTCCTCCGCCACCTCCTCCCTGGAAATTGAAAAACGGAGATTTATAGATCGCCCCAATCTATAGTCCTGAAAGCTTACAGCAAGCAGGCAAAGCAAAGAGGGGACAGAATCACAGCAACAAAACAGAAGAACATTTCAGCAAATAGCCAGAACTTTCCCCATCATTTGCTGACTCAGCTCTGAACACTGAAAGTCATTCTGAAATATGCAAGCCTCACAGGGCTTGTGAAAGGTGCTCAGGTTTGGACTTCGGAGAGTCTGCAAGGAAGGGAGTTCATAACAGGAGGCAAGTGATCAAAATGATCTCGGAGATAATCATGGGGCAGTTGGGTATAAGTGCTCTCGAATGTATGCTGGGTGAAAGCCCAAGCAAGTGGGACAAGGCCTTGCTTTCAAGAAAAGGTTTTAGGCAGCACTATGGTATGAAGTCCTGGCAAAGAAAGGAACTTCCAGCTGAGCCTCCCTGAGACAAGGAACAAAAAGGCAATCAACCTCTAGCATGGGTAATAAAGAAAAACCAACTGATCAACAATCAGAGCTCATTTTTGTCTCAAGAACACATCCAGGCAAGTAACAACAAAAGAGATAGGGCAATGGCTCGCAGCATCCCTGAGGGCTCTACCAGTATAATTAAACACTTATATAAAATAATAATAATGTGTATACATGATTCAGGTCTCTAATATGCACACATTCTGCCTCCATTAATGCCAACCAAAGTCCACACTTGGTTCATGACTGACTCTCCTCTGGAAGGCTGAACTTCTTCATTAAGCTGCAGATTTCCCCCAGGCATAATACCTTTAGCAAATGAATCAAGGCAACATTTAAGCATCCACCTGTTCTCACCTTTCTTGCTTAAGCATAACAGGTACTTTACCTTATCTCCTTTTCCACCTTTTGTTTTGGTGGAAGTGACCATAGGCACTCTGGTCATCTCCACAGGCCAGTACCGACAATCTGCAATCCGCTTTCGAAAACTGTGGCATAGAGAAAGACAGGCAGAAAACAGTAATTATTCTAGACCTGTGTGATGTAATAGTTAGAGTGCTGGACCAGGATTTGGAAGACTGGGGTTCAAATTCTCACTTGCCCCTGAAGTCACCATCTGTCAGCCTAATCTACCTCACAAAGCTGTTGGGCAGAAAATATGGAATATAATGAAGATGAAACACCAATTAGTCTTTTGTATCAATGAACAAAATGGCCACCGTATTTACACCTGAAAATGTGGCCATACCATACATCTTTGCTCATAAAACATGTGTGTCAGCCAGCAGTCACAGCCAAGTAATGGAGTCCTGACTGACACTTCTGGTTTGGCTCTAAATTTTGTTGCCACTCTCACTGCTAATGTCAGGTGCAGAGGGTTTGCATCACAGAGAAGCAGACACAGAGCAATAGCCGCTTTCTGTTCAGTACCAGAAATTCAAGTTACATGTCACTTGCTCACCATTTTGCTTATTCCTATTTGCTTTGCAGGATGCATAGGTTGTTTGCACCCCTGCAGTCACTGGCAGCCAGTACGGTTGCCTATTTAGGACTAGGAATGGGGGAAACCTAGGTTTATATTCCCACAGCCCTCCCCAGAAGTTCAGCGGGTGACCTTGGGCTGGTCACTTTCTCTCTCTGCCTAACCTACCCCACAAGGTTGTTATGAAGATAAAATGGGGTGAGGGGACCATGCTTAAATCCTTGAAGCAAAGGCAAGATATAAATGTTACGATACTAATCTGATGTGCCACAGACACTACTGCAAACCAAGCCATAGATGCACACAGGTATGTAGGAAGCTACCTTTTGCCGAGTAAAACCATTGGTCCTTCCAGTTCTGTTTTGTCTATGCTGACTGGCAGCAGGTTTCAGGCAGGAAGTCTCTCCCAGCCCTATTTGGAGATGCTCGGGTATTGAACCAGGGACCTTCTGCATGCAAAGAAGATGCTCTGCCACTGAGCTCTGGCCCTTCCCTTAACACTTAGCATTGATATAGGGCAGGCATGTCCAACAGGTAGATCGTGATCTACTGGTAGATCACTGGACATCTGTGGTAGATCACTGGTAGATCACTGGCTCCCCACAAAGCTCAGCAACTTTGGCTCCCCTAAAAAAAGCTCTACATCTTTGCCCTGAAGCCCCCATAACATAGCTTTCCTTCCTAAAAAAAGACCTGAACCCCCCAAAAGGGGGTAGATCACTGCCAGTTTTTAACTCTGTGAGTAGATCGCAGTCTCTTGGGAGTTGGCCACCCCTGATATAGAGCTTTATCTCAGTAACTGCCATAACTTTTGTACAGTAGGTCAAGGCCAGTCAGATCTCGGCCACCCAATAGTGTCTGAAGTTCTCTCCCACAAGATTGCCAGTTCTTTGCTATTAGCCACTATATTGCAGCAGGCCTCATCTAGTTCCTTTGGGCCACTCTATGTAAGTTATGAGTCCATGGAGAAAGGCCTATGTTTTCTCACCAGAGCACAGCAAGAGGATCTAAGTAGCAGCGCCTTTCCAAGTCCCACATGATCCGTTTTTTAATAGTTTCTGCCTGGATCCTGCGATCTCTATCCTAAAAAGAAAGGAAGAAAAGAACCATTTAGAAGCTCTCGAAATCAGCATGTAAAGAAAACGATAAATTCTGCAGCAGGAAACCCTCATTTCAGTCACTATATAAATTAGTGCTTATTTCCAATGGTGGCACTAGAAACAAATTTGGGGGGATGGGACAGAATGGGCAAAGTACATTCTAGTGTGGAAGCAAACACATCTCGGAATATCCTTCCCTCCGAACACCATCCTTCTGACGCTTCCTATGCTTGTTTTGCACATTAGACTTACAAGTGTAAGTCATCGCATTCATTCCCAGCTATTACACTCTCTCTTGGCTCTCCAGTACCAAAATACAAGGTTTCAGGAAAAACTAGGCACTGGCCTGACTTATCCCAGCAATTATCACATTTTTATGATTCTAAATAGCTACTCTGGTTATATTCTGTCCCAGCTCTTTCTTTCAAAGTCACCTCCAGTGTGTTCATCTCTCCATCCTCCTCCTCGTAATCACCACCAACGATAAAGGAGTCTGGGATATTCTGCCCCCCTGGTGCTAAGATGTTGGGGACCGGCCACTTTTTGGGCCGGGGTAGTGGTTCTTTCTCACCACCAAACTTCAGTACTCCATTCTTGAACAGGAAGGGGCATTCTTTCTGGAAGGATCATAAAGAATAAAGGATTCAAGTACCGGTAATCAGCAAAGTAACACACATACATATACAGTATAGTATAGAGTGGCGTGGATACAAATGGGGTACAGACGCACCCTGATAAACACCCCAATATAGTTACAAAAGGGAGGACTAAGAATTATTTATATAGGTCTTTTAATTTGCAAAGTGCCTTTTAAGTTTCCACTGTGGCATCCGCACAATAGCTCGTGTGAGACAGACCACTATTTTCCAAATTTTACAAGGGAGGTGGAAAAACAGTGGCTAAGTGTGTTTCTAACACAAAATCCCAATTTGGCACCACATGAGCAAGCCTTGGGCTCACATTCCTCCTCCTCCTCCCTGACCCTTCATCCCTCACAGGCTCCAATTCCCCCTCTGAGTTCCTGCTTCACAGTATACCACAGCATACCATCACATCCATACTGACAAACTATGACTTGCACTTGCCCTCCAAATCCAAACAGAGGACCACCATTAAACATGAGGCTCATTCAAGGAATGAGCCAGTGACTTGCTGAAGGTCACACAACAATTCCAGGGGCAGAGGCAGGGGATGGTTTGCCACCTCCACATGGCCCTACCATTAGGCAGGGTGAGACAGCCATCTTAGGGAACAAACACTGAGGGGTACGGAGTGTACAGTACTATGTGTTAAGTGTACTGCACTCTGCATTAAGTGTACCATGCATATGGATGTAAGGAGACAGTGATTTCCATCCGATTCTCTGCTCCTGCCCTGTGTCTGTTCTGCTACAGTTCAGCTTCCACCCAAATCTACATTGTTCATCTTGCCATCCACTACGCCCGAAACTATCATAATTAATTATAGAATCAATTATGTAACTAACTAATTAGAAATCTAGTATCTTACAACTGGAGTGAGAAGGCTCTGGTTTTTACCTCAGTTTATTGATTTACTTCATTTATATGCCACCTTTTCACAGTAAACTGTGCCCAAAGCAGCTTACAATGGACATCCATTGATTATCAAATACACAACATTGCAGGGTGGAGATTGCGGAAAGAAAGGTTTATAAAACATTATATAAATACAAAGGAAGCAAAAAAACCAAAATCAGTTATTTAGTAGACAGAGAATAAATTCAATTATTACAAAATAATTAATATAGGCTCATGTACAAAGGAAAAAAAGAAACTTAACAGGCAATAAAATTCTAGTGATGGTGCGGGTCTTATTCTAAGAAGCCCGGAAGCCAGGCTTAAATACAGTTTGGAGGGGAATGGTCTTCTCACCAGACTAGAAGACTGACAGCTGGCTCTCCCATTGCTCCTCAGAGGAGACTAACAGCAGCAAAAGGGAACTGTGGGGTGGGGGTGGGGGAGTGATGCTGAATCCTCTTCTCCAGCCTCCTGGAAGCTCCAGCTGCCAACGGAGGTCTTATTGGCTATTACTAACTAGTCGCCCCAATCACAGCACCCTGTGACTACAGCAAGAGAAGCATGAACAAGAGCACAGTAAAGACAAGAGTTCAGGATCCCAGCAGGACTCACCTCGCCAACAGCAGGCACTTGCAAGCCGATCATATAGTTCTGTGGGGGTCCAGCGGGCAGGAATGTTTCAGGGACTGAATAAGCACCTTCCACAGTCACTCTAAGGAGATTGCCCTCGGACAGCTGCCATGGGGACAGCAGACTCTCCTGCACAGATACTGTTACGTTGATGACGCACTACAAAAACAAGATCAGGTTTGGGGTATGCCGGCACTATAAACTTGTATATTGCTTTTATGCAAGTTCAAATTGCCATGGTGTTCCTCAAGGGATCCCAGGGATTTTCAGAGTTCATCAGGAAGATGGTTATATCAGTTTTAAGTCAGTGGTGTCAATAAAATCCTTAGAAAACAGCTGAGCAGAAAACAAGTCACATTGCTTCATTTTTAGATTAGTGTGATCCAGCTGGGCCAGGTCTCTCTGCTAAATCCAGTCATTAGGACATTTCCCTCCTACCCACTTCCACTCCACCTAGCCAGCAACTGAGGAAAATGAATGTGGAGAGAGACTGTTGGGTCTATTCACCGACTCAGGAGAAGGAAGCTTGAGAGGTGGCTGGTGCCAAACACAGTCATTGTGGGGCTTCCTGTAGCCCACCCATGATAAGGGTTCATGGATGAACCAGCCCATGCTTCCAAGGCAGGAGCTGCAGACAATCCAGTTGCTCAATACAATTCTGGGCAATAATTCAGCTAAGAAACAACACATTAGTTTGCTTTTTTCCTCCTGTCTCTAAGTTCCTTTTCCTTTTGTGTTGTGTCTTTTAGACTGTGAGCTTGGGGGCAGGGACTACCGGTATCTTATCAATAGGGATGGGTGAAATCTGTTAGTTCTCATTTCCCCAGTCTTAAGTTCAGTTCTCCACATCAGCTTGGAATTTAAAACAAATACAGGTCCTCATCAGCATTTTAGTGGGAAATTTTTGTAATACATTTTTCTAGGCAGTTTCCCCAAATATACACATTTTTGCAAAACAGTTTCCCATAATATAAAGCATTCTTGTATGTTATTTTTAGTTATTTTATATGCATTTGTATGTACATTTTACATATTTTACTTTACATATTACACTTTACATATTACATACAATATCATTATTGTACACATTACTTAGTTGGGCAATGCACTGCAGAATTCAGAAAAGTGTGAATTTGAAGGATGGCTGTGTTTCAGCTTGCATACTGTTTCAGCAAGTGCAAATTAGGTAGATCCTCCTTTAAGTGTGAACTGAACCAAATTTCTCCCCATCCTTACTTGTCACTGACACTATTGTAAGATAATCTGGGAGTAATTTTTAAAATATTTTTGCTTTAAAGCTGGATAAAAATGCTTTGAATGATGAGCACTGCACACACACACTAATAAGCAAATAAACCACGAGGAGGTGTTTATTTCACAAAAATGAAATAGGGGGCTGGGTGTGTGTGGATTTCCACACCTCACTAAACAACCCTTGGAGAGAAGCAGTTGGAACAGAGTATATTTTTCAGTCAACTGTCTTACGTTTAAAAAGAAAACCTTATGTTTATTATATACTGTATTAAGTTTAAGCTGGAAACATATAGCCAGACAAAAAAGCAGGATAGAAACAATTTAAATAAAATAATGTGTGTTAGGATTGAAGTGCTAACCACCAATATTTTGAAGCCAGAGATATTGAAGTTATGTTGCTGCATACAGCTCCTTTGAAGAAATGCCTCTATTATTATTTTTTAAAATACCTTGGCATCTGGCCGGAGGGTCTCCAGGGGAGAGCCGAGCACAGGGTATAGTGGAAGGGTTGCACTAAATTCACAGAGTCCTGCAGAGAAAGAGAAAGAATTTTTGGAGGGGAATCACAAAAGAATGTGTGGTCAAGGAGTGTTAAAATGAAGTTTTTCAGGAGAGCACCAGGGAACGCAGCTGCTCTTGCCACGCTGCTCTGTATGTTGGCAAGAATCTGGGATGGAGCAGGCAAATGAACCATAGTTAACAAACCAAGATGGGTTCATAGGTAATAAGAAGCCAAAGCTAGAACAAGCCATGGTTTGTAAGTTGCCAACAAACCATGGCTTGTGATCATGGGTTGTTGGGAACAAACCAAGCATAGTTAAGCTCTGGAGCAGTCAATGCGGTAGGGCAGAGATGTGGAGCTGCCCTCCTGCCAACAGCCACTTACCTGTATGGGGTATGCCAGTGTGGGGGCAAGGGTAGGGTTGTGTATGTGCACCAGTAACAGCACCAGATTGGCTCCACCAGCCTGCCCACACAGCCGGACCTCAACCACCACCCCACCCCACACTGTCCAGACCCACCAACTCACCTACCACACCAGCTGCTCTTGGTCAAGCTATAGGACTGAGTTTGCACAATCAAACAAGCCAAGTTTAAACTAAGCAAGCCATGGCTTAGTGTTAAGTGCAAACTAGACCACTGTATAACTTCCATAGTGTGCATTCCAAGGAAAGGGATAAAGCAAACCAAGGATGAATTCTATCACCAACCTTCCAGTAAAGGTAGAAGGTCCATCACAGCTTGGCCAAGCATCATGGTCTTCTCTTCCTTCTGCTTCTTCTCCTTTGGTAAGACTTCTGTCACAGTGACTGGGAATACCAAGCATAAGATTTGATAACATTCCTTAAACATCTGTGATGCAGAAGCACCCAGCAGTATGGAAGTGGGATGCTTGCTCTTTTAAAAATGGCTGCTACCCCCTACCATCATCTCACTGAAGAACCTCTCAAGAATCATTAGGCTTCTCAGAAATCCTAGGGATGCTCAGAAAACTACTGCCCCATATCATTTGAATAACCCTAGTTTAACTCTCTCTGGCATGCCTTTCCAGGTTCCAGGGGTTCCCCAAGCCGGGCACAAAAATCAAAACCCACCCTGTAATTTGGCCAATGAAAAATCACATATCTAAGTAGCTCAGCCCTGCATCTCCCACTTAGCTGTCCAAACAGGGATCCTGTCCATAATTTCAGAAGCATCACATTTTGGAGAAATCATTCAGACCAATATCAAGAAAATGAGCAGGCGTGAGTTGCATTACGATACCCTGACCATGTTTTAGGGATAGATCACTGAGGGAGGTGCTGTCTGTTTTTACAATATGTGTTTAATCTCAACTATAGTTAACTGAAACAAGCCAGCTTCGTAATTCGTGGCCCATGTTTTCAAGCATTGCTAAGCGAGGCTATGACTTGGTGCAAACATGTGGGTTCCTGGAGAAGAAGATCCCAGCCACTCTGCTCTTCCCTAAATGTATTGGTGCTTCACTGCAGTAAGTCACAGTTTGACTTACCAAATCGTCTGTACCTGGGCTCACGGTTTAGCTCTCTCTATAAACCATGAGCTATAGGTTGGTTTAATAAAACTTAAAAAAATACAGAAATAGTGTGACATGGGAGCTACAAAACCTAAAGTTCAAAATTCATCTCATTCACAAACTCACTAGATAGTATTTGGCAAGCCCTTCTCTCATTGCTATCAGTGCTCTTTTTCTAGAAAAAGAGGTATCAGAACTCACCATGAGTGCCTCCTTTGTTCTCTTATAATGGCAATGGAACCCACCTGAGAGGTGGCAGTACTGAGTTCCGGCAAGTTCTGGCTGCAAAAGAGCTCTGGTTGCTATAAAGATTCTAAGAACATAAAAAGAGCTTGCTGATCAGGCCAGTGGCCCATCTAGTCGAGCATTATGTTCTCACAGGGCCAACCAGATTATTAAGATTAAGGAACAAAAGTGCTTTGAAGATAGTTATTGCAGACCTGTTCTAGTGGATGAAATATGCACAGGATACAATGTTTCCCTTGAAATAATCAAAGAACAAAACCAATCTCTTCTTTCCCAATTTCTAAATGACTAAGTGACTGTCAAATTCAGAAGCATCCGTTTAAAATGGAGAAACAAGGAAGGGAGGAACACTCTTACTCACATAGCAAAGGTTTGTGTGCAATGTCATCCACGCTGTGTGGCCCTTCAGGCTGGCAGTCAAAGGTGGTAGTGAAATTATATTTCGCACTTCCTTCTGCTGAACTTTCCACTTTTGCAGAGTCACCAAGGACAATGCCATTGTATTCGGTACGCACAAAGGTAACTGGCCCATCTCCTTTGACACCTTTCTATCAAACAGGGAGATGGTGTCACTCAGTCTTTTTTGTATGGGACAGATTCAAGTATCACACCACCTGAACAAGATCACACACTCCTTCTTTTCCACATGCCTGTATGCCTCTCGCCATCCATTTAAGCAAGCAATAGGAATTATCTCACTTTAAGGATACATTCCAGACAGGCAAAAACACGCAAGGAGGGTTGGAGAAGTCCAGGGAAGGAGGCTATGGACCCCCCCAAAGGGTCTGGGGGACCACCACCCCTGTTCTAGATCAAACCTACGGTAACTTGAAAGGTGGACCAAATCTGAGATTCAAAAACATCAGAAAGAAATATAAGCATGTGTCTTTCTTTGCCACCCTAATCTGAGGGGTCTTGTCTTTAGCTTTAAACTTCTGAGCATGACTTGTTTTATTTTTCATTTATGTGCAGCACCTAATAATACTGATAGAGTGTGGAAGAGAGCACCTACGCTTTGGAACTCCCTGCCAATTGACATCTTCACTCTTTTTGGCACTTGCTAAAAGCATTTTTGTTTAGGCAAGCCAATCTATACATGTAGAATGCTGATATGTGTTTTAATCTGATTTGAACCTTATCAGTGATTTAATTTTTTTTGAAAAAATGTTTTAAATTGTTGTTTTTAACTGTTATTTTTTACTGATAATTTTATTATTTCATTCTTTATTTAAACTGTCTTGATGTTTTCTTTTGTTTTACAATCAAATGGTATATAAATATTGTGAAATAAATGTGGTGGTACTATATAAAATAAAATACCGAACTCAAGATAAATAAAAATTGTCTCAAAAGGAAAATTTACCAAGTCGTATCCATCCAGCACTGTGATGTTCACTAGTTTTACAAATCTTTCCGGCACCTCAGGATGCAAAAAGGAAGGTGAGGCAGCCATTAGAAGGAAGAATCTGCTGGTGAACAGAGGTGCCTATACAGCTAAAGAAAAGAAAAGAAAGAGGAACATGAACTATCATTTATTTATATCTCGCCTTTCCTCCAAGGGGATCAAGCTGATATACTTAGGTTTCTACCCAATTTTACCATTCCAACAACAACAACCTTGCAAGGTAGGCTAGGATATGCAGAGTAGTATAGAACAAAGTGTTGTGTGATGGCTAGAGTGTCGGAATAGGACCAGGAAGATCCCAGTTCAAATCCCCACTCAGCCTTGAAACTCACAGAGTGACCTTGGGCCACTCAACTTTTTTTGAATGTCACCTACCTTGCAGTGTTGTTCTGAAGCTAAAGAGGAGGGATGTACCATTGGAGAAAAGGCAGAGATAGAAAACTAATAAAATAAAATATACAGCACAAAAATGCAGTAATATAGCACAATATAACCTTGCAGCTGATTGCTGCGATAAGTCTCCAACATTCTCAGATCATTTCCTTTTTGAAAGTCAACAATGCGATTCAACGGCCGTCTCAGTAAGTTACTTCCAAGTAACAGTATTGCAGCCCTAATTTGTACTTATTATAGTGTTGTATCCCCCAGCCCCGCACTTATGAGATTTTCTGTCTTAGGTGCCAAAATAACTTGGCTGGCCGTGAGTACTAAGCACTTGGACTTGAGTGATAAATACATCATTTGCTGCTCTGCCTCAGGCAGCAATGTGTCAATTACTGCTGCAGGGCTTGTGTGTGTGCAAAAAGGGATGTTAAATAACATAAATAAACATTAAACCGATTTCTTTTTAAAAACAAACAAACATACAAACACCCCCTTTTAAAAGAAGGCGGTCAAGGGAGTTGTGATGCAAACCATTGAAAGTATTTTTGGATGAAACAGCTTATCTTGTATCCAACTAACGTCTACTCAGAGCAGACCCTCTGAAATCTATGGCCATTAAGTACATTAAGGTCTACTCTAAGCAAGACTCACGTTGGATGGATACAACCCTGGGAAGCTGAAGTTCACTTTTCACTGGAAAATTTCCGACTCTTCCAGGTTGGGAATCAAAGCAGAGGAACACACTTTCACGCCCTGCACTGGATGGAAATGGGTACGAGCGCTGAACCTGGGGGAGCGGGAAATGAGAGGAGCTCACCTGTCCACCCGCCCGCAGGTAACAGAACAGCGCAGAGGCACAGCGACGGTTGCCGGAGCATCTTCCGTTGCCATAGCGACGCGGGGGCTCCTTGAGCGCTTCTCCGTTCCTTCGCCTGGGGAAGCCTCGCGAGACCTTCCGGCTGCCATGTTTGTTGTGGGCAAGCGAAGGGTCTCGCTGGGTTTCGCAGTTTCGCAGCCGCCTCCTGCCTAGTAATAAGCCTGCCCGGGCACGCGTCTGTTGTACCAGCGGTGTCTTCACCACAAGAGTTGCATTTACTGGGCGCAGCAGAAGCCCACAGAACCCTAGATTTGGAGGGAGTTAGCAAGTGTTTTTTGCAAGCTGTACAGTACACTGTAATGGTTGCTAAGAGACTTATAGTTGGAGCCTGGAAAGAGAAATAAAAGGTAAAGGGACCCCTGACCATTAGGTCCAGTCGTGACCGACTCTGGGGTTGCGGTGCTCATCTCGCATTATTGGCCGAGGGAGCCGGCGTACAGCTTCCAGGTCATGTGGCCAGCATGACTAAGCCGCTTCTGGCGAACCAGAGCAGCACATGGAAACACCGTTTACCTTCCCGCCAGAGCGGTACCTATTTATCTACTTGTACTTTGATGTGCTTTCAAACTGCTAGGTTGGCAGGAGCAGGGACCAAGCAACAGGAGCTCACCCCATCGCGGGGATTCAAACTGCCGACCTTCTAATCGGCAAGCCCTAGGCTCTGTGGTTTAACCCACAGCGCCACCCGCGTCCCGGGAAAGAGAAATACCCACCATCTATTACACGGTCTGAAGACCTTAATGCCCTTGCTACATTGGAACACCCTTTTTCAGACTGGAAAAAAAAGGGCCAGCGCAGTTTGGATACCTATTTGGAAGGCATCTGTGGTTATTGTATTGTCAATGTGAGCTGACAGTTTTTCTGGGTTTTTACCCCTTGGGTTCCCTCCCTTTTTTATTCTTTTCTCACACCTGCTTTCTTTAATAAATTTGTGAATAATAATAAGTGGAGGGAATTATAACCATCAGATGAGGTGCAAGAAAACAAAGTGCATGTTCCTTATCATTTCATATGTTCTGAGGGCATATAACTTTCTGTTATCGGAAAGTTTCTGAGGCCCAAATGAGTACTTTCTTGCAACCAAAAATGTGGGACACACTTGTGTTCCCCCACCTACCCCAGCTAAATCGCTGGGTGATTCCCCCCCCCAAAAAAAAACCCCTCATACCAAACTTCTTGTTGACAGCTATTTTAAAATAACCCTTCTATATTAATATTTGGTGGGTGAAAGTCAGGAGTTCACATTGGCCATTTGCCGCTGTTTGGTGCCACTGATGGCACTACCAGTGTTAAATTTTCAACTCAGCCAAGAGACAGCAGTGGAAGAAACAGCAGAAGCATATCCCTCACAAATTGCTTACAAAGAAAGAAGCTATGGCTTCTCATAGGGATCCAGATGGCCACTGTGAGAACAGGGTGCTGGTCTACATGGGCCTTTGGCCTGATCCAGCAAGATTCTTATTGTGTTCTTAAATGCTATCTGTTACTCCTGGAATAAATGGAGACTTCTGAAAAGACAGGACCAGACACACTTTTTAGGTTAAAATGTTGTTGTTTCCTCCCCTGCTCTTAACTTTATCTGGGTGTGTACAGATCATATCCTTAAAGCGCCACCACCTCAAGAATCCTGGGAACTGTAGTTTACCCTCATAGAGCTACAATCCCCAGCACCCTTAACAAACTATAGTCCCTGGGATTCTTTGGGGGAAGCCGGGTGCTTTAAATGTTTGGTGTGGATTTGACATGTGGTGTGGAAAGGACCGAGTCTGACTGAGCAAGCAACATATCGGACATGCTGCTGCTGAACAAGGCTGTTTGTAGAGAGAAAGAGAGATAGAGGGCTCTTGTATCAGTTCCTACTGCTGATCTTCATTGACCATCTGTCAGGGATTATTCAGCTGTGATTCCTTCATTGCAGGGGGTTGGACTAGATGACCCTTGGGATCCCTTTCAGCTCTTCAGTTCTATGATTCTGTGTCCATAGAGCGTTACAGCCTTCGCCTTTCTCACAATAACCCCACAAGGCGAGTGTATATGATTTCCCCCTTTCTACACATGGGGGAAGCCACAACTGTGAAAAGTAGTTTGGTGGTGGTAGTTTGAGTGTGGGCCTCTTGTAGTGTCCTCTATTTTCCTGTTGGGGGCAGCTGGCGCATTACGATCCTGATACAAACTTTTGAGCAATTGAGAAAGCTCAGTTCAACCCCCCCCTCCTCCCCATCCCTCCTGTCCATTTGGAAGGAGTCCTCCTTCCTAGTCAAGATCTGGAACTGCTGGCAGGATATTCTTAGACTGAGATTTTCTTTCTGGCATTTCTGCAGTTGGAGGCTGAGAGCAATACTGGAGAATTCAAGGGATATTTGCAGCAGAGGAAGAATCCAGCTGCAGAGACGTCTCGCAGGTAAATTTCCCTTTCTGCACATTGATCTTTAAATATAGCCTATTAGGGAACACCTTGACTTTCTCTGGTTTTCTCAGAACTTGCTCTCGCAAACATTTTACCTCCTTGCACATTGTTGCTGCCCCGACTCCTTCTGCCTTCAACCCAATGGCAGACTCCAATCAACTTTTCACAATCTCTATGCCCTGTGCTCCTCCAAGAATTTCAATTTAATAGGAATAATCCCTGTTATCTCTCTCCCTGGGGTGTGGGTGGGAATTGCTACTCCTTTTGCCTTTTGAATATCTTTCATAAATGGCCTTTAAGGTTTTTATTTGTATACCACTCACACACATGGCCCTGCAAGTAGGTTCAGCCTAGGGATGGTGTGTCTCTTAACTGTAGCAGTGGTGGACCTTGGAGTCTCAATTTTCAGCGGCGCCCTGTGCGACGCCAACATTCAGTGCCCCCTTCGCCTCTCGCCTTCCACTCTATGGTGCCCCCGTTGCACCCCCAAGGCTCCGCACTCAGTGCAACTGAACCGGTTGCGCCCCCCTAAATCTGCCTCTGACTGTAGTGCAGATGGATCTGAATGCACATACCAAAAATCACAATTGTTCAAGTAATTGTTCTTCTAGTATTGCAATTAACCTACATTAAAAATATTTTTGCAGCCCCGTAACTATAAGTAAGTTTTGTTAGCTACCTTTATTTCTGTTTTGTCCGACAGAACTTTACTCCTGCTTCTCTATCCAAGGGCATATAAATGTAACATCCAGAAAAGGAGTTGCAGCAAGTTTTTCTATTGCGTACGGAGCCAAGCTTCCTCTCACTAGTGCAAAATAAATGGCAGGCATGCCTGCCAGCTAACTAGATACTTGTGCAGTTGTCAATCTTACCCCTTTTATCCACCTGCCCTTTTGAATTCATCATGTTCATTCACAGAAGTATTCATTTGACGAATCACAAATCACAGTGTGCTGGATGGATGGATATGTTTTCTCAGCTTAAGGAGCTGCCGTTTCTAATCTTACTGTATAGAAAAGCCCATATATTAATTGTTCCTGTCTCCATCGTTCTGTATTTGGGCACCTCCAGACTGTCAGTGTTTTGTGGGAGAGGCTCAAGGGCACACTGGGAAATCTAGCTTTGTGCAAATAGAGTGAAGTAAAGGACTCTGCCACCCGAGCACAACAAAACCGCTTTAAAAAAGAAATGGACTTCTTGCCATTTGAAAAGTGATGGGGAAATGCATCGAAATGTGTGGGAAGAGTAAATGACTGGCAGGAAGACATTTTTAAAAAACCCAACAGACAGGTGCTCTGTTGCAACAGATCCACTTCTTGCTTAAAAAGGAGAAAGAGAACATTTTGCAGTTAGGAAAGGGATGGGGAAATGCACCCAAAAGGGTGAGATGAACGTGTGATTACTGGGAAGGCTCATAAACTACCCCACAAGAAAATCAGGATGAATGCAGGAAGAGGATGAATGCTCACTGTTGCATGACCACTACACAAACAAATCAAAACAAATGTTCATTAAAGACTAGATATAATCCAACCTTTTGTTTGCATAAACTTTATGCAAACAAATCAGGATGAATGCTTAATAAATTGGTCATCTGGAGGAGCCCTTCTCTGCTCATAGCTTTTAGCTTTTAGCTGTACTGTATATCTTGATTTGACTTCACTAGCCATGTGCCTAAATTTGAAAAGGACAGCCTTTCTCTTTGAAGGATCGTCAGAGGAGAGTCCGGGGCTGGCCAGGCCAGGTCCAGTTTAAAGAGACTGATCCACACCATACAGCATATTCAACACATATCTGAAGCGCATGACATTCTCCCAAAGAATCCTGGGAACTGTGATTCTTATACACACAGAACTACAATTTCCAGCACCCATAGCATACTAAAGTTCCCAGTATTTGGGGGTGGTGGGGGTCAAGTGCTTTAAATGTGTGTTGAATATGCTTTAAATGTATAGTGTGAATCTTCTCATAAGAGGAGAGCGGGCTTAAAGTTGCCCATCAACAGATCTCACCCGGACAGCAGGCAAACAACTCACCTGGTCAGTTTTTTTTCCACTAGGCTGAGATGAATTGCATTTCTATTTCAATTATAAAAATTATTTCTGAATTTGCGTCTATACCTCTCAATCAGAGTATACAACTATTCTGCAGATTCATGTCCTCTCCCTTTTTGCATGATGCCTAAATGTTTGACAAATGACTGCTGGATTCCCCCTCCTGCAAAACACTGGGCTTACTGTGTAAGGTGAGCTGGGGAGACCTCCTAGCTCTCTGTGCAGGTCTCAGTTAATGGGGTGCCTTTTGCACCTGTTCATCCGCTGTCCTGCCCCTCCCAGCTCTGTTTGCCAGCCAGTTGCCCAGCTCCATGGAAGGCACAGGACTGGAATAGCATTGCTATCTCATCCTTGTTGGCAGAGCCTGCTTTTTTGTCATCTTGGTCTCTGACATTTGAGTGTGTCTTCCCCCATCCCCTGTCTCTGACTCCAGCTACCCTTAACTTATCTCCTTCATTCCCCTGCCAACATAAAGTATTCCGCAAGGGCATCTCTTGGGTATGTGCAAGATGGCTTTCGTTTTGCAAGTGTTCTCTTTCACCATGCCCGTTCTCCACTTGGCATGCGCATGGCATGTCGGTGTGTGGGGAAGGTCGGTGGCTCAGTGGTAGAGCACATGTTTGAAATCCTGGAGAGCTGTTGCCAGTCAGTGTAGACAATACTGAGGTAGATGGACCAATAGTTTGACTCGGCATAAAGCAGCTTCTTGTGTTCTGGGAAGTCTCACTGCTCAGTGGTTAGAGCATGTGTTTTGCATCCAGGAGCCCCTAGGTTCAATCCCCGGCATCTCCAGGTTAAAAAAAAAAAAAAAGGTAAAGGACCCCTGGATGGTTAAGTCCAGTCAATGAAGACTATGGGGTTGTGGTGCTCATCTCACTTTCAGGCTGAGAAAGACAGCTTTCTGGGTCATGTGGGCCAGCATGACTAAACTGCTTCTGGTGCAACGGAACACTGTGACGGAAACCAGAATGCACGGAAACACCGTTTACCTTCCCGCCACAGCGGTACCTATTTATCTACTTGCACAGTTGTGCTTTCGAACTGCTAGGTTGGCAGGAGCTGGGACAGAGCAACGGGAGCTCTGGTCGGCAAGCCCAAGGCTCAGTGATTTAGACCACAGCACTACCCGTGTCCCAAGTACAGCTGGGAGAGAACCCTGCCCAATACCTCGGAGGGTCACTGCCGCTCGGTATAGGACATACTGTGCTAGATTAATGAATAGGGCAACTAGATTGACAAATAGGACAGTACTCCTTCAGGCAGTACATAGTTAAACTGTGGAACTCTCTCCCACAGGAGGCAGTGATGGCCACCAACCTGGTTGGCTTTAGAAAAGGATTGGGCATACCCATGGAGGATAAGGCTATCAGTGGCTACTAGTCATGATGGCAGTGCTCTGTCTCCATGGTTGGAGGTAGTAATGCTTCTGAATAGCAGTTGCTGGAAACCCTAGGAGGGGAGAGGGCTCTTATGCTTGGGTCCTGCTTCTCAGTTTACCAGAGGCATCTTGGTGGTTGGTATTAGAGCAGGATGCTGGGCTAGATGGACCACTGGCCTGATCCAGCAGGCTCTTCTTATGTTCTTAAAGAACCCTGAGGATTGTAGCTCTGTGAGGGGTAAGCTAAAGGTTTCTCTGAGCGAAGCCATGTGCTTTAAACATGCTCTGAATGTATGGGGTGTGTTGCAGCCTTAAGCTATTCAGCTGAAACAGAATGTAGAGCCGGGAGGGGAAGTCATCTTCCTTCCTTTGTAAAGCCAAAACATGGCGGTGTGGAAGATAATAAACGGACGGCGATGACAGGAGCTCTATCCAAGGGTATCAGAGAAAATCCCTTGCTCAGTTAAAGAGCCAAAGGAATTTCAAGAGGTGTGTTATGAGCTGAAACCTGGCCTGTAGCACTGGCTCCGAGTTTTGCCTCTATGTGTGTGCAGCTTTGAGAGACTGTTGTTTTCTGTCAACTGAGGGAGAGGGGGTTGATGGCTGTCTAACGAGAATGCAGGGGACTGTCAGGGTAGCATCGCCAAACCAGCTGCCTGGAATTAAATGATCCCGTTATATCATGAGCGAGAGTGAAGTTCCCCCAATTAAAAACCACTTAGACCTGGCAGAGAGACAGGCAGTCAAACTCAATCCAGGGGCTCAGCTACGCAGAGCATTTTTATAAGCCCACATTTCAGGCCGTAGCTGCCTGCAAGAGAGATCGTGGGCAGGTCCACATCACACATTTAAAGCATGTTCCGCACACATTTAAAGCATGCAGCTTTCTCACAAGGAATCCCGGGAACTAGTTTCACACGCACAGAGCTACAATTCCCAGCGCCCTTTGCAAACTACAGTACCCAGGATTCCTGAAGGGGCGGAATGAAGTGCTTTAAATGTATGGTGTGAATCTATCCAATATCTCTCTATTTTATTAAAATTTATGTACCGCATGATTGTTAAAATAAAAAAAATCAAAACGGATAAGAAAGAGAATAAAACAATGAAATTATCAGTAAAAGCAGTTCCAAGCAACTATTTGCAACATTCAAAGAATAACTAAAATAAGTGATAAGCTAAAAACAAGCTTAAAACACCTGTCAACATTCTACCTGCCTGGGTAGGCTTGCCTAAACAAAAAATGTTTTTAGCATGTGCTGAGGAGAGTACCTGCCTGATGTCAATAGACTGGGAGTTCCAAAGTGTGGGAGCTGCCACAGTAAAAGATAAATTTATTACAAATACAGAACAAGTATTATGTTGCACCTGTAACAGGCCCAGTTCCGTCAATTGAAGTGGTCAACTGGGCACATAGGTAAAAGGTAAAGGTAAAGGACCCCTGGACGGTTAAGTCCAGTCAAAGGCGACTATGGGGTTGCAGCGCTCATTTGCTTTCAGTCCAAGGGAGCCGGCGTTTGTCCACAGACAGCTTTCCGGTTCACGTGGCCAGCATGACTAAACCACTTCTAGCGCAACGGAACAGAGTGATGGAAATTAGAGCACAAGGAAACGCCATTTACATTCCCGCAGCAGCAGTACCTATTTATCTACCGGTACTTGCACTGGCATGCTTTCGAACTGCTAGGTTGGCAGGAGCTGGGACAGAGCAACGGGAGCTCACCCCGTCGCAGGGATTTGAACCACCGACCTTCTAATCGGCAAGCCCAAGAGGCTCAGTGGTTTAGACCACAGCGCCACCCGCACATATGGGGTAGCCAACTGGCACCAAGTTGTTTAGGGCTTTATATGCTAATAGTAACATCTTGGACAATAACTGACTCTGACTGCACAGATTATTACTATTAAAAAAACAACAACAAACTGAGATAAATAGAATTTCTGAGCCAAAATGAACGGGGTGGGGGTTGTTCTTGAAATTTCAGCATTGCAGCTTCTCCGAAATTTCAGCTTTGCAGCTCCTCTGATTTTTGCACATTCTTAGCTGTCTCCCTTGGGGGTTACCCACACCCTGCCTGAACTCTGGCAACAACAATCACAAAAAAAACATGTTACAGGGCTCGGCCTCAACTCTGCCAGCCACCACTGCCTCTTGAGCTCCTTCTAAGCAGGCTGACAAACCATCGGATGAAAGGTGCAGTATCAAGTGAATATCAGTTGTGGTGTCACTGGATCCTGGTTTTTCTGGCTGGGGGCCAGGCGAATGCCTTGCTCTCAGGCTGATCCTGCCCACCCTCCAGTGGGTATCATATAATGATGGGATGATTTACTGGAGCAGGTGTGAGGCTGAAAAGAAGAGGCAGGCCTGTTAGCCGGCGGAGAATGTATTCCCAGCTAACCTCGGGGAGACTCATCCTCTTGCTTCGTGAACATACCGTGCCAGGTCAGAGGAAGAAAAAAAAGAAAGAAAGGGGAATCATAGAACTGCAGAGTTGGAAGGGGCCCCCAAAGGTCATCTAGTGCAACCCCCTGCAATCCTGGAAAAAATGATAGCCGCATCAAAATTGCAGGTCCCTGCCCCACCAGATACCTATTCATATAGAGCATTTGTAGCCCTTTCCTCAGCCAGAAGGTCTCCCAGAGTGGCTTATATGCAGTCACTGAAAACAGGGCCGTCCCTGCCCGCAGGCTTGCAATCTAAAAAGCATGACACATAAGGAGAAAGGGAAGAGGGGGAAAAGCAAACTCAGGTGCCAATTCTTAAATAGTAGTTCTTACAATGGTCTCCTGGCATTGAAACAGCTCAGGGGCAGGAGGTGCCTGGTGGAGCTGGTCTTTTGGCAAAGCTGATGGAATGAGCCCCGCTTCTCATCTGTCCCACCGAGGCAGCCTGATGGAATCGGCAGGCTATATATTAAGGCCAAGGGACTGCGAGGGGAGGAGGAACAGATTATATGTTTCCTCTGAGGTTTTCAGTCACTTAATGAAGGGGCATGCACAGCCAACACAAGGAGGATTTAACCCCAGCTTGGCTGCTGACCAGTACAGGTTAAATCCTGCTGGGAAAAGAGGCTCCCTCTGGGGGAAAAAGCAGGTCCCCCAGCCTCAAAGAAAGTCCTGCTTTTTGCAGATATTGGCTGTGTTACAGGGAACCAGGCAGAGGGCCTTTTCAGTAGTGGCACCCGCCCTGTGGAATAGCCTCCCATCAGATGTCAAGGGAAAAACCAACTATCTGACTTTTAGAAGACATCTGAAGGCAGCCCTGTTTAGGGAAGTGTTTAATGTTTTATTGCATTTTTAATATTCTTTTGGGAGCCGCCCAGAGTGGCTGGGGAAACCCAGCCAGATGAGCGGGATATAAATAATAAATTACTACTACTACTACTACTACTGCTACTACTGCTACTACTACTACTTCTCTTGCACATGTAGTAATGCCTATAAAATGCAGGATTCTTTCTTGGGAGGGGAGAAAGGAGTGCTTTCCCAGTCCTATGATCAGTGTTTCTTTCATGTGATGTCACAATGATGTCATCTGATTGACAGAGTGGGCGACCCTGGCCATGTGGCTCGTCCTGATAAGGATGGTCTGGCCCATGGAGCCAAAACCCTTCCCACACCCCTGACCTGATCTGAGGTGCTGAGCTACACACCTTTCCCAGGAGGCGAAGGAGCTAGAGGGTCCCAAATGAGCCAATGGACAGAGATAGCTTTGCTATCTCATTTTGCTATGTGGGGTTTTTCTTGCACTTGATCCGGAAGCTGCAGTTAGTGCAGAATGCTGCAGCCAGATTGCTGACGGGAGTGAGACTCTGTCAGAATATAACACCTCTGCTCGGTGACCTGTACTGGTTGCCGATTTCCTACCGGGCTAGGTACAAGGTGTTACTGTTACTATATAAAGCCCTTTACTTGGGACCAACTTACCTGTGAGATTGCCTTACCCCATGTATGCCCAGTTTGCTTCAGTCTGTAGAACTGGCACTATTACAGGTGTCACATAATACTCAGCCCACATTTGTAAGAAACTGATCTTTCAGTGTGGCAGTACACAAACTTTGGAACTCCCTGCTTATTGATATCAGGCAGGCACCTTCACTTTTTCATCTTCACAGGTCTTTTCAGCACCTGCTAAAAATATTTTTGTTTAGGTAGGGCTATCCAGACATGTAGAATGTTGGCATATGTTTTAATCTGGGTTGTTTTTATTTCAGCTTACTGTTGATTTCAATTATTTTTGAATGTTTTACATAGTCATTTTAAACTGTTAACGGATAATTTTATTGTTTCATTCTTTTCTTAAAGCGCTTTCTAGGTATCATTGCAATCAAGCATTATATAAATTTTGTGAAATAAATAAATAAATATAAAATAAATTCCGTCCCACACCCCAGAACAGACAGGTGGGATGCAAAGGAAGGATAGGGTAATAGGAAAGGGAGTTCAAGCAGCTGAGACACAGAGCCTGTTGACCCATTTTGATGAAACATGTGGTACAGTCCTCCTGTTTTCCCGTGTCTCTCACCACCATAGCACTTTGCCCCTTGACTGAAGCATCTCAGCCTTTTGCATTAGTTGGACCTGGCTTCTTGTTGGCTCTGGCGCCACCTACTGTTGGGCTCCCTGCCTTGAATCCTACCGTTCCCAATGGGCTCCAGGCACCACTACCCTGCTGTAGCTTCTTCCTGGAAGATGACCCATAAATACAGAAATAGGTATAAATAAAAATCTTCCTTTACAGATTGATTCAGATTCTGGATCCTCCAACAACCCCCAAAGATGGCTCACAGGAACAAAGCTGGGGCTTCCAAAGCCAGTCGTGCCAAAAAAAATCCCAAGGAGACGCCAGTTGTTACAGGACCCAATATGGACTCTCTCGGTTTCCTGGCTATGGACAGCAATGTCCCAGGTTTGTCGCAGGTCATCCTTCAAAAACTCAACATGAAGACCTACGATGACTACAGGTGAGGTTTGTTGGTAAATGTAGGTGGGGGTGACATTTAAGAGAATGCTGAAAATCCTGGTTTTGTGTGTGTGTGTGTGTGTGTGTGTGTGTGTGTGTGTGTGTGTGTTGATAGCTTCACAGAAGTTGTTAGGATCCAGGCCGGCAAGCGAGAATCTGCACTCTGGGAGCCAGGAGATGTTCATTCCAAGACTGGGAGCTGAAATATTGTGCTGGTCCCGAGGGATATCCGATAGGCGAGGTCTAGTCCAGTCCAAGGTCAGTCCAAGCCAGAAGTCACGAAGCCGAAGTCACGAAGCCGAAGTAACAAAGCTGAGGTCAGGAAGCCGAGGTCAGGAAGCCGAGGTCAGGAAGCCGAGGTAACCAAGCTGAGGTCAGGAACGCAGGAACCAGGAACAGGAACTAGGCAGCACCGATGTTGCTCCTGCAACTTGGGTCTGGGACTGGCTGGCTTTTATCTGCCCCGAGGCAAAGGGCGGCTCCGATCCTCAGGTGCCTCGCCTCTCCTGGCTTGGAGGCGAGCACTCCTCCTGCGGGAACTTAGTTCCCTTCGCCTCTCTGCCCTTAGCCTTTGCAGCTCAGGAGAAGCTGGAGGGTTACCGGACCCAGAGGCAACCTCAGCTTCCCCTGACTGGGTGGGGAGTGGAGCACCTGCAGGCAATAAGTCCTCCATCCCATTAGAAGCCAGATCAACCTCAGCCGATGCCTGCACCTGAGGATCCAGCACAGGTGAGTCCCCTTGAGACTCAGGCCCCAGCCCTGGCTCTGCTGGTTCTGGAGGCAGTGAATCATGTGCAGGCTGGGATCCCTCAGGTTCAGCGTCTGAGTCTGACTCCCAGGTCATCACAAATATGAGCCTTAGTAAGATAGGGGGGGATATCTCTTTAGCCTCATACACGCCAACTGATCCTGCTCATCATGGGCCGTGCTGATTTCCTGATTCCTAATAAATCACTACCCACATTTATTTGGTCTTTTGAGAATGCCTTGTTAAACATTTTGGTTTTGTTTAGAGTGAGATACAAGCTTTCTTGTTTTTCAGGTTTCTGCTTCCTCTGCAGAGTCCCAGTCTTCCCCAGCCCAGTGCCAGCCAGATGTTTTGGACCACTACTCCTTCAGTCACAGGCAGCATGTTCCATAATGCACAAACTAACCCCTAATCCTAAAAAAAAGAATAAAAAAATACAGTACATCCCCATTTACCTAACATTCTGGCGGCTGAATGAACAGTTTTTGTATGGTGTTGCTACAAGTTTTGTTTTTGAGATCAAACTTAGTTAAAGAAAGAAAGAAGACTTCCTGATATTTATTTGTATATTTAGAGCATTTGTTCACTGCTAGGCGCCCAGAACAGCTCACCTACAACTGATTAAAACAAGAGGGTCCCTGTTTGTGCTGTTTCTTGACAGGTCCGCAATGGAAGGCAGAAAACTGCGCACGGATTTTGGCATCCGGTCCTATTTTGAGATGTTCCAGAAAATGGAGGACACTTTCAAGTTTTGTGTTGAGTGCAAGAAGCTTCCGGAATCAATGCCTGATCCTAAAAGCCTGCGGCGCTGCAAAAGGTTAAAAAATAATAACAGAACTGTTTTTCAATGAAAGGAATCCTAGATCAGGAGAGCCTTTGGCCCTCTGGATATTTCTGAACTGCAACTCCCACCATCCCTTGCTGTTGACCATTCTTGCTGGGACTGGTGGGAGTTGTAGTTCAGCAACATATGGAGGGCCAGATGACATTTTTAAGCGTAATACATCAAGCAAATAAATGTGCATGTGACCAAACTATGGCTGCCTGCTTTGGAACAAACCAGTATATTAAGCTACAAATTGTTTTAGGATCCAAAGCAGGCAACCATTGTTTCCCAGCCAGATGAACCAGGAAACTATGGCTAAGGAGATGCTTCCTGGCTTCACTGTGGTTCCTGCAAAGGGGAAGAGCAAAGTGGCTATGAGCAAAGGCTTGCTCATATCCCAAGTCGAGATATGATCGTCCAGATATAGGCTGTGAATAAAGATCACTTCTTGCTATGGATATCGAAGCCAGTGGGGTCTGATGGGCTGAACCTTTTGGCAACCTTCCTTCCACTCCCAGGTGCCAGAATGTCTATTACTGCGGCTCAGAATGCCAGCGAGCCAACTGGCCCACACACAAAAAGGTCTGCAAGAAGCTGAAACTGGTGGCTCTCGACCGACTAGTGGAATGGCTTGTTTTCACAGGTAAGCTTGTGGGCGTGGGATTCAGGGCCGGTGTATTTTCCCCCTCTGCCATCTCTCAGTTGCTCTGTTAGTGTATCTTCACTGGGAGAATGGCTCTACGGGGCCAGAGTGTTCATTCATGGTGGCGGCCGTTCTGATGTGCCACCTGCATTGCAGGGCTTCCACCAAATCCTCTGCTGGCCAGTCTTCAGAATCAGGTTATGCCCTTTACTTATTCATTCATTAATCACAGTTTCCAGTTCAAGAAAAACAACTCTACCTGACAATAAACTGTATTACAGCAGGCAGACTTAAAGGTTGGGCAAGGGCCCCTTAAAAAAACCAAAGCAATGAATCCCAAGGCCCACTAGTAACCCAGAGGTCTACTAGTCAATCGGAAGCTTTTGTTCCACTGTGATTCTTCCGACAGGCGACATCCCTTTCCCCACAAGCCCCTGGACGAAGCGAATCCCGGAGGTGAGAGGCTGGGAAGACTACTTCTCGATGCAGGATGGTCTAGAGGAGAAGCTCAGCAATATCATGACGGGGCATTACATGAACATCCTCTGGGCCAATGCTGGGAAGCCAAAGCCGGAGGAGGCGGAGCTCCTGGAGTCTGTCAAGCGGGTGATGACGGACTTTGTGTCCAGGCCAGCCACCATTGGCTTGGGGCTGTGCGTGTTCCGCCTTGACCCCTACGCCAAGCCAATCACGGTGCATGTGGTTGGAGCTTCCCACGTAGAGACTCTGAATGCCCGGGTGACAGACTACGATGAGCTCTCCCGCATGTTTCCAAAGCACCAGGGCATCGAGGTGGTGATGGTGGGTGTTGACGTGGTAGATGGGCCCATCATGAGGCCGCCGTTGGTGGCTTTCGGGCCCCGGGAACGAGTCTACCTCAGCAGCTACAAGGGCCTTTATCACGACTTCTGGGAATCGCAAGTGGAGACCCAGCAGGCTGCTCGGCCTGACATCGTGGTTGGCTTCCACCCAGGTATGTCATTCCATTGCCCCTTCCCTGTAGCTCAGTGGTAGAGCTTCTGCTTTGCATGCAGAAGGTCCCAGGTTCGATCCCCGTCATCTCTGGATAGCAATCCTGGGAACATTAACTAGCTAAGGATGCTGGGAATTTAACTCTGCAAGGGGTAAACTCCATTTCCCAGAATTCTTTGCAGTGGGAGGGAGCCTGCTTTAAATGTATGATGTGTTGGAGCTAGAGCCCTTCCCATTACAAATGGTGCTTGAAGCCTTTAGCTACCCTCTTCAGCTGGTCTTTTGCGTTTGCAGGATATTTGTGGACCCAGCAGAGAGAAAGGGAGAGAGAAGGAGTTTCAGAAATCCTTGTTTATGCCAATGCACTCTTAGGATCATCCCTAAATCTGTCTGTGAGCTACTGGAAATGGAATGCAGTAAATGGCAACAGAGAGATCCAAGTATTTTATCTGTAGGTGAACAATGCCAGCAAACCGACAGCCTTAAGAGCAATTGTCCATCTCCACCCCAGTGTGAATAAGAACCTACCCACACTTGCATTTTATGATCTGTTTGCTAGCTTGGTTTAAAATGCAGAAAACTTTACATTAGGATCAACTAATTGCCTACGTAGCCCAGTGCTGTCAGCTGCAAGGGTAGGGAGCTTCCGGCCAGCGGGCCAAATTAAGCCCGACACAGATCCCAATTTGGCCCATGGGCTGTTTCCCCCAAACTGCCCCATACCTGGTGTCACATTTTGCTGCTTTCATAAAATTGCTCTAATTTTATTGATGTTATGCTTAGGGATGGAAGGATCTGCCCCTTTCGGTTCTCTGGGTTTCTCATTTTTCGCATGTCAAATTCAGTTCTCCACAGCTCTTTAACACAGCTCTCCCTCTGGGAGTTCTCACTATCAGTGACTCTCTGAGGTCTCCGGCAGAGAAGAGTCCCCCCCCCCCCCATACCAGCTGCCATCTGAGCTTTTTAACTGTCTGTACTAGTGATTGAACCTGAGACCATCTGCTTGCAAAGCAGGTGCTCTGTCACCAAGCTACCGTCCCTTCCCAATTTGGAAGGGGGGGGGTGTTCCCAAGGGTGAAGACAGGTGTAATCTTTTTTGAGCAGTGGGGCCATTATGGAAGTGCCCTTAACAAACAAAACATACAGCTTCCTCTGCAGCACCATAGAGCTCAGGGTGTGGGTTGGAAGACTTCCTAGTTCCACAAATAGAGGCTGGTGGCCATCAACTAGGGTTGCCATATGTCCGGAATCTCCCAGACATATCCGGAATACTGCTGTCTCCAGCAGTGTCTGGGCGAAAATTGGTAAAATGTCCAGGAAAATCCGGATGCATGGCAGCCTATGTCGGCAGTGCTGTTTTTGCCTATTTCCCATAAAAAACGCCCCAAAACAGCAATTCCTTTGCCCAAAAAAGCTCAACAAATTTCCTGTCTGGACTTTCACCGTTTGAAATGTGGCGACCCTACATTAACCCACTTCAATGGATTATAAAATCTCCAGAGCCAAGATCTGTTAAGAACATAAGAAGTGCCTGCAGGATCAAGCCAAGCCCCCATCTAGGCACTTGAAATGGATATTTTTAGGACCCACCCAATTCACATAATCATAGAATTGGAGAGTTGGAAGGGACCCCGAGGATCATCTAGTCCAGGCACGTCCAACAGGTAGATCGTGATCTACCGGTAGATCGCTGGACGTCTGTGGTAGATCACTGGTAGATCACTGGCTCCCCCCAAAGAAGCTCAACAACTTTGGCTCCCCTAAGAAACGCTCAACATTTTAGCCCTTCGCCCCTCTCCCAAAACAGGGCTTTCCTCCCGCCTTAGAAAAGCTCAGCAACTCTGACCCCTGACCCCCTAAAAAACAGGGCTTTCCTTCTCCCTGAAAAAAGCTTAACAACTTTGACCTGAACACCCCAAAAGGGGGTAGATCAATGCCAGTTTTTAACTCTGTGAGTAGATCGCAGTCTCTTCGGAGTTGGCCACCCCTGATCTAGTCCAACTCCCCTGCAGTGCAGGAATCTCAGCAAAAGCATCTATGACAGATGGCCATCCGACCTCTGCTTAAAAACCTCCAAGGAAGGAGAGTCCACCACCTCCCAAGGGAGACCATTCCACTGTCAAACAGCTCTTACTGTCAGAAAGTTCTTCCTCATGTTTAGTCGGAATCTCCTTTCTTGTACCTTGAAGCCATTGGTTTGAGTCCTACCCTCCAGAGCAGGAGAAAACAAGCTTGCTCTGTCTTCCATGTGACAGCCCTTGAGATATCTGAAGATGGCTATCTCCAAACATTCCTACGGCTGTACTTTGCTTTAGACTGTTTTCATGCTGTATAAATTGTTGTGTGACCTGCCCTGGGACCTGTGGGCAAAAGGCAAGTAATAAATCAAATGGTTATTATGAATATTTAGAATAAAAATAGCTGAGCATCCTGTTCTCACTGTTGCCAACCAAATGCTCCGCACTTGTCATTCCCAGCAACAGGCGTTCATAGGCGCACTGCCTCCAACAGTCTCCGACTTTCTGACAAAGCGTCAGGATCCTCCACATTTTCATTTGTTTGTTTGTGATTTCTTCTGTTTGTCCTGGGTTCTCTACCCACAGGTTCAAAAGATTCTTTTTTTGTACCGCCACTTTCCCTGGGGGAACCCACTGCTCACTATTCAGCAGTAAACACCGGGTTTCCCCAGGGAAAGCTGAATAAAATGTGCAGATAATGTCCTCTAAGCAATCTTTTCCCAGCAGGCCATCATGCTAAGTGCCTCTTGTGCCGGCACACAGGCCATGAATCGCACTGTCTCTCACCCTAACCTACCTCACAGGGTTGTTGTGGGGATGACATGAGGAAGGGGAAATCTGGGTATGCCACATTGAGCTCCTTGGAGAAAAAAGGTGGGATATAAATGCAATAAATAATAATGATTCTACCAATAAATAATTGCGCAAACCTAGATTACACACGGGACCCAGGTGGCGCTGTGGGTTAAACCACAGAGCCTAGGGCTTGCCGATCAGAAGGTCGGCGGTTCGAATCCCTGCGACGGGGTGAGCTCCCGTTGCTCAGTCCCAGCTCCTGCCCACCTAGCAGTTTGAAAGCACTTCAAAGTGCAAGTAGATAAATAGGAACCACTCTGGCGGGAAGGTAAACGGCGTTTCCGTGCGCTGCTCTGGTTTGCCAGAAGTGGCTTTGTCATGCTGGCCACATGACCTGGAAGCTGTACGCCGGCTCTCGGCCAATAAAGCAAGATGAGCGCCGCAACCCTAGAGTTGGACACGACTGGACCTAATGGTCAGGGGTCCCTTTACCTTTACCTTTAGATTATACACTTGAATCCCTCCTGCAGGTGATCCCACTCACCAGAGGGAACCTCTGGGTGCCAGATGTCTCAGAAGCACACCTTGTGGATCACAACTTGCCTAGCAAGCACCAGATTCCGCCCAGCTGCCTCGTAAGCTATCCCACTTCCAGTCAGCTGCTTGCTGCTGACAGCGTGTTTCACTGCTGGGATTAGACTGAGCACTAAAGAGCTGAGCTGAGGGACCCTGACAGGGGCTGATCAGCTTGTTAGCATACCTATCACTATCGAGTTGGTTAAGTGCAGAGCAGCTGTGGTAGGGGGGCATTAAGTGCTCAGCCTTACACACAGCTTGGGTGTTCCTTGCACACATTACAAAATGTACCGGTAGCCGTCATGGTGCGTTGTAATGTGTGGGCAATCGGTACATGACAAAATGGCCCCGAGGGTTTTCCCAAACTGCATCCTGCTCAGTTTCTCCAGGGAAGGAGAAATTAGGTTCTATGAGCCTGCTTCAGCCCATAGAACTCTGCAAGGGCAGATCTGAGATGGAGGAGGAAGAGGAAGTAGGCAGGCATTGCCACTCCCTGGACTGGTGGTAAGCAAGAAGGCAGGCAAGGGGCGGCTGGCTGAGGGCATACTGAGGTTGGTGGGGCAGTGCCCCGTTCACCTAATGGACCCACCTTCACTGGTGCCCCTCCATGTACAACAGCTGACCAGACTAGCTGTTGAATCTTACATCAACATCCTCCACTGAACCCAAGAGCAGAAGACAAGCTCTGTCCACTCGCCACCCCCTCAGTATCTGTCGCCTAAGGCAGCTGCTTCATCTTGCCTCATGGCTGGGCTGGCCCAGGCCTGGATTAATAGATGACATATCACAGAATAATAGAGGATATCTGGGGACACAATGCTGCAAAGTAGACTTCTTTTCCTACCGAGATGGGATAAAAGAGAAAGAGACATTTTATGAAATGTTATCAGGAAGCGGGGAAGGACTTCTGAGAAATTTTGGGTCAGCTCCATACTTTTATCTTTTTTATATATAGAAAGATGATGATGATGATGATATTTAGCCCAAAACAAAAAGGCCTCCCAGAGTGACATAGGTGGTCCCCACCCTCAGGCTTGCAAGCTAAAAGATATAGCACAAAAGGATAAAGACTGGAAGGGAGGCGGCCGGGAAACTCTCCTTTGGGATTTAAAGCCACATGTGCCGTATCCATCACAATGGTGGGCATTTCCATAACATTACCCGTCCAGTCCTGGAAGGCAGTCTGAAACTTTTCATAAAGGATGTTGCAGTGTGTTTGTCTCAGCGATGGCGCTGTGCGGCACTGCAAGGGTGCTTCTTACTCGGGAGCAAGTCCATGTTCCACTGGCGCGCTCCATCACATTCCGTAGGTATTAAGTTATTAGTACCAGGATAGTCAAATGCCCTTGTGAATACGCAAGGCTCCCTTGGCACATCATTCCAAGCTTGCAGAAATGTCAGAGGGCTTTGCAAACTGGGAATTAATCTTCCCTCCGTCCCCCACTCTGCCATCCCCAATCTGATCTGATCTTGGCAGTGTCACGCCCGCCCCCCAGCTATGACGTGCGAGAGAGTTTGGCATCCTTGTTCTGACAGCTGCACAAACAGCCAGACCCTCACTATTCCCTCTCCCGTCCTGCTGGGGAAGTTTCCAGCCTCCACTCTCTTTATGCCAAAGGTGTGATGTAGAAGTGGAATCAGCACTTGCTTCACATATCGACCTTGCAAGGTATAAGCACGCTAAGTTGGCACTCTTCACCAGCAAAAGGTGCAGAGAATGTCCTCTTGAGCAATCTTTTCCCATCGTGACATCATGCTAAGGGCATCTGTGCGGCATCCAGGGAAAGTCAGCCTCAACTCTTGCCCTGCAGCTTTGTCTGGCGTCCAGTCTCTGCAAATAGCACATGAGGTTATTAAAGCCATCCCTGTACTGAATTGCTTCATGCTGCAAGCGGTTGCGTGGGGATGTGTGTGTTATATCTTGCAGGGGAGTGCTCAAACATGCAACCAAAATGATCGAGGGGATGGAGGGACGCTCCTATGAGGAAAGGTTGTAGCATTTTGGACTTTCAAGTTTGGAGATCAAGCAAGAAAGAGGGGACATGATAGAAGTGTATTAAAATTATGCATGTCATGGAGAAAGTGAAACACTAGAACTCACGGACATCCAATGAAGCTGAATGTTGGAAGTTTCAGGACAGACAATAGAAAGCCCTTCTTCAGGCAGTGCATAGTTAACTTGTTCCCACAAGGGGTAGTGATGGCTTTAAGGGAGGATTGGACAATGGCTGCTAGGCATAATAGCTATGCCGTCAGAGGCAATGATGCTTCTGAACACCAGTTGCTGGAAGCCACAGGAGAGTGTGCTTGTGCTCAGGCCCTGCTTCTGGACTTCCCACCAGTTGGCCACTGTGGGAACAGGATGCTGGAGCAGATAGGCCACTGGCCTGATCCAGCAGGCTCTTATTATGTTCTTATGCATGATGGCACTAGGGTCAGGAAGACGGCTAGGCTGAAATCCTTCTGACATGTTCTCTTGTGTGTTTCACCACATTGCAAAGGGCAATTCCACAAGATAAACCTTTCAAAAAATGCAACCTGGGCATTGCATACAAATTAGCCATTTCCGGTCTTCTCCATTCCTAGGTTTCCATGCCTGCCATGACCTAATGGAGAGTTGGCTTCCCACCTTGCTGCTCCTTCGAGACTACGAGATCCCCTCGCTCTTCACCGTGTACAGGTAAACAGGCAGGTTTTCCTCTACTTCCTCTCCCACGCCTGTTCTCCATTGCTGGTGCCAAGGGCCAAACGAGACGATAAGTAAGCGGAGGTTGGATGGCCATCTGTCATGGATGCTTTAGCTGAGATTCCTGCATTGCAGGGGGTTGGAATAGATGACCCTTGGGGTCCCTTCCAACTCTTAAGATTTTATTATTCTATCTGGTACTGGGGGCAAAAGTAGGCAGATGTAACTGTTACCTTCACAAAGCAGGCTGCATTCACAGGGACTTAGGAAGCTGCCTCGTGTTGGCTCAGACTATTGGCCTCTCTAGCTCCATATTGCCTACACTGACTGGCAGTGGCTCTTCAGGGGTTCAGGCAGGAATCATTCCCAGCCCTACCTGGAGATGCCTGGAATTGAACCTGGGCAAGGTTGATGCTCTAACCACAAAATCACAGGCCTTCCAGCCGCATACACACTCTCTTCCGTTCTCCTTCCAGGACATTTTGACATTTGCCGCTCATTTGGATGTCCAACCTGCATTAGGAATGTGCAGGAGAGGCCGCATAGCATTCAAACAGACTAGGAAGGAAGAGGGAGGCATAGGAGGAATGGCTAGGGGGCTGTTGCAGCTGTCCCCCAACATCTACCGCCTGAGGCATTTGCCCCATTTTGTCTGATAGTGGGGATGGCCCTGAACTCATTGAGTTATAAGAAGCTACACAAAATCTGGGAACTGGAGCCTTCTCTTTTCAGTTTGCTAGGACTGTCACCAAACCCAGTGTGGTCCCATTAGGGCAGAACGCCCAGGAAGCCAAATCAATATTGGCATTCTGTTGACTTTTGAAGACGTACCTGTTTGCACAAATATTCCTTTGATCTCTTCCCAAGCCTCCTGTTTCAATTGCTGTGTTGTTTTATTGCTTGTTTTAATTATGTAAGTGTGTATGCATAATTTATCTTTATTCAATTTTCAATATAATGAGATACATACTTACATTAAAACAAGGTGGGGGAGGAAGATTCATAAATACATGCTGTACCTAAAAGGAAGGAATGAGAAAAATTCATGAACGTGGAAAATCCATTGTTTTGATGGGATTGCGTATTTTAATCATGGATGTTTATATATTAATATTTCTGTAAACTGGATTTTATGTATTAGAAGCCTAAAATTATTTTCATTAATTTATTATGACATTTATACCCCATCTTTCCTCCAAGGAACTCAAGCTTGCATACATAATTATCCTATTTCTACCCTCAAAACCACCCTGTTGAGGTACGCTAGGTTGAAAGGCAGTGACCAACCAAGTGGAAATTTGAACCCTGAACCCCAGGTCTAATCACTACTCTATGCCAGCTCTATTCAGTGGATGCTAATGAAGTCCAGGCAAGGTTGTGTTAAAGCATGTGCTATTTCACTTTCCAGTGCATTTTTCTGTTGCTTTCATTGCAAAAAGTCTGATCTTCTGAGGAAGTGGGTTTGTTGTGCAAAACCTCCCCATCCATTATAACAGCACAACTATCATGGGCCGATACGTGATTTGAGTTCCACCCCAAAATAGCGACTATCTGGATGCACTTGAAAAACCATTCAGGGTCTAAAATGACCTAGCTGGTGCTAACTGAAAATGAGCTAGCAGCACTAACCAAGACCCCTTCCTTCTTTTCCCCAGTGAACAGGAAATGAAGAATTCGCTCAAGATCTTGATGGAGCTAGAGACCCAGATCACAGGCTGTGAGGCCAACCCCTTCGCCGCCCTCAAACCAGAACAGGTCTACTCAAACCCCAACAAGCCTCCTGTCTACTGCAACTCCCACTACATGATGTTCCGGGGGCTGTCTGCTCCCCCAGATGAGCTGGACATAGGAGAGCTGGATGGGGGTGAAGAGGAGAGAGATTAGAGATGGGGAAGCTTAGAGCAAGCGACCTCCTAACTCCAGGCAGCAGAGGCTTCTTCATTTCCCCACATCTGTTCAACTACTTGCTTGGAGCGGACAGAGATGTCAGGAACGCAAGTGGGTGTTTTGTGTGCGTGCTCATTCTCAAAGCTGGCCCCGTCCTTGCAGCTGAAGGGCAGATTCCAAGGGTAGCAAATAGGGAAGGGCCGTAGCTCAGTGGGGAAGCATCTGCTTTGCATGCAGGAGGTTGTGGGTTCAGTCCCCAGTGTAGGATTGGGGGATATCCCTGCCTGAAACCCCAGAGAGCTGCTCTGAGACCGTGGATGTTGGCCCTCCCGAACTGGAACTCCCATCAACCCCAGAAACCATAAAGCTACTAGCCATGATGCCTCTGTTCTGCTTCCGAAGTCGGACACAGTAATGCGTCTTGAGTACCAGTTGCTGGAAACCACAGGATAGTGCTCTTGTGCTTGGGTCTCACTTGTGGGTTTCTCTCCAGACATCTGGCTGGCCTCTGCGAGACCAGGATGCTGGACCAGATGAGCCTTTGGCCGGATCCAGCAGGCTTTACCTGTGGGCTCCATGGTTGGAGGCTGAAGAGCTTTGGGATACCAGTTGCTGGAAATTGCAGGAAGAAAGTGTGCTGCTGCGCTCAGATCCTGCCTCCTGGCTTCTGTCCCACAGGCATGGGGGGGAGCACTGTGAGACCAGGATGCTGGACTAGATGGGACATTGGTCTGATCCAGCAGGCTCTTCTTAAGTTCTTAAGCATGGCCAATGTCCTGTGGACCTGCTGTTTCTCAAAAGCCAAGCCATGGACTCCCTACTTTTGAAAATGTTGGTATCTTTGTGGTAGTTTTTGTTATGTGAATGGTGCCACGACACCCTCCAACATGTCCCAGCGCAAAACCAGGCCGTGCTCCCACACGAGTCACACGACCTGTGCAAGGATACGGCATACATTTTTGGGTGCTGCAATATCAAGTGTTTTGGGGCACTGTGCTTGTTCGCGAGAGCACGACCCTCCCCAAAACAGGATGTCCTGAAAAATTGACAAGTACTGTATATTCCTGCGTATAAGACTACTTTTTAACCCAGGAAAATCTTCTCAAAAGTCGGGGGTCGTCTTATACGCCGGGTCGTATTTCTCATACGGCGAGTATATCCCAAACTCTGTATTTTAACTGGAAAAGTTGGGGGTCATCTTATACGCCCAGTCGTCTTATACGCCAGAATATACGGTATGTGCTAAACACCCCCTGGATAGGCTATGCAAACCAACAATTGGAAGCCACTGGTTTAGACCATGGGTAGGCAAAATAGGGGCCGGATCCGGCCCTATCACGTTCTAAATCCGGCCCACGGATGGTCCGGGAATCAGTGTGTTTTTACATGAGTAGAATGTGTCCTTTTATTTAAAATGCATCTCTGCGTTATTTGTGGGGCATATGAATTTGTTCATCCCCCCAAAAAAAAATATAGTCCGGCCCCCCACAAGGTCTGAGGGACAGTGGACCGGCCCCCTGCTGAAAATGTTTGCTAACCCCTGGTTTAGACCATACTGAGCAAGATGAACCAATGGCCAGCCATGTATCAGTTGAACTGACAGCTAGTCCCATCCCATAGGAAGCTGACACACACGGGATGATGTCACTGGTATCTCCAGCTCAGCAGCTCTCCAGGGTTTCAGGTAGGAGTTTTTACCAACCCTTCCTGGAAGTGCCCAACTTCTGCATGCCAAGCAGATGCACCACCTGAGCCATGGCATATCTAGCCACCTTTTTGTCTAACAGAATTAAACAGAAGGGAGAGGACTCTTTGTGAACATGGAGGGTGGGGAGAGGACCCCAGGATGCACTCCCCCCCCAAAAAAACCTGATCTCGTGCTGCCTTTTACTAAAAATAAACCTGCACACTATTCAAATTTCCCATCAAGTATTCCTGCCTTACTTACAGCCAGCCCAGGTGGTGACAGCCCTGGCTGTCAGCTTCTTCATCCTCTTTAAGCTCAGTGTTAACCCTGGTAGAACTCGGCAGAGAGGAGGCGGAATGGGGATGAAACTAGAATTAGTTGGCTCTGCCTGTCAATGGCTCTGGTGCCACCTACTGTTGGCCTCCTGCCCCACCAGTCTCAATGGCCACCAGCCGCCACTTATTTTATACGACACCCCTTTAGTGCAAGTCCAGAGGTTTTACAAATGATGCTGGAAAATGTTTCCCAAACAGTGTGGGCAGACCCCCAATGCTGTATGAAAGGTCACTCAAGAGAGCCAGAGCAAAAGCAGTAAGGACCCAGGGGACGGAAGTGTAATAAATAAAGTACAAATCAGGTATGATTGCCAACATCATGTTGACCCCTGCTGAGCCAGTTGCACAAGCACAAGGATGGTTTTCCCATGAGAAACTGTTTTATCACTCAATTGTTTTTTTAAAAAATAAAGCATAACAGAATGGCTCCTACACAGATCACAAATTATCTACATAGGATTTCCCCTTACACACAAATTCCCCCCATTTCCAGGGCCCATGGAATGCAGGGAGCCTCTCAGCTTATACACTGGATGAGAACAGGCCCCAATCCATGTTTGCCCCCTGGGTTCTCCAAAGGCCCAGAAACACAAGGGTGTTCCATACATTGTCAGACACTTCCCCCACAAATCTGGGTGAGAGATGACTGATGGGGCTGCAATCCCAGTTCCCCATATTTCAGCACACATAAAAAGTGTAAGCAGAGTTCATAGATGGCTAATTAAAATACATATTGCTGGATCATCTCTCTGTGCCATCTACCTCCATCTATTCTTCCTGGGAGCTTGGATGGATCTTGGGGGTCAGAATCCCACCCAAGCAACACTTCAAAACATGTTTGACCTCGATAGATAATGTGCATCAAAACACCAGTCCACGTTCCTCAACTGGCAACCCTGAACCACACGGTAAGCTTTCCGAAGATGTTTTACTCGAGGTCTCAGTTTGGTCCCTCCAAAGCGCTTCCATTGAAAAGGGTGGGGATCCAGCAATTTCTGTGCATTCAGAGGCAAAATGTAGCAGCTGGGACGGCAGTCTGGGAATCAAAGGGACCAACCACAAAAGAAGCTAGGAGCCGATGCCTACACTCAAAAAGGGCAACAGTTCCGTTCTGCGACAGAAAGCAGTGCAAATTCCAGTAAGGATGCTGCTTGTACATTGAGGTTCGGAGAGCACATTAAGACTTGAGAGGCTGACATCCGAGGAATCTGTGGCACCGCCTTGAAGCCCCCTTCCAGACGGGGGCTGCGCTTCTGGTTTTCTGCAAGGCAAAAAATTGGACGCTGGTGATGGCAGGAGAGTTGGCAGGCGATGGCCTCTGAGTGTCAGTTGCTGGGGAGTCGAAAAGAGGGGAGACGGCTGTTGTGCTCAGATCCTGCTTGCAGGCTTCCCAAATGCGTTTGGTTGGCCTCTGTGAGAACAAGAGGCAGGAATAGATGGGCCATGGGCCAGATCCAGCAAGGCGCTTCCTACGCTCACATTAAACTTATGGGCAGGACCAGAGGCGAAAGAAGGCAGGGCCCATTCCTTTTTGGGGAGCCTTCCAGGAGCCACATGGGCAACCTTTCCTGGAGGATAAGGCTATTCATGGAGAATAAGACCACCAATGGCTACTAGCCAATATGGACATGTCCTACCTGTGCTGTCAGAGGCTTCTCACAGCCACACCGAAGACAGGATGCTGGACCAGATGGGCCTTTGACCTGATCCTGCAGGACTCCATTTATGTGTGTGCCCTGGCTGCGGCTGATGGACGCTGAGGGCACTGATGCTTCCCACCTCCCATGAGGAGGGGCTTCTGCAGACATTTGCTGCAGTGGTGGGAATGGTCCCTGTACCAAAGGCACGGAGGAAGAGGTCCGGGGGCCACTGTGTGAGGGAGGCAAAAGGGGTGGAAAGGACTAGGATGCTGGCTCACCATCACAAAGACCCAGAAGAATCTTATTAATATAAGACACGTAGGGAAACTGGAAAAGTCAGACCATTGATCCATCTCGCCCAGTTTTGTCCATATATACTAAGTGGCAGCAGCTCTCCAGGGTTTCAGGTAGCCCAGTGATGGCTAACCTTGACACCCCAGATGTTTTGGAACTACAACTCCCATCATCCCTAGCTAACAGGATGAGTGGTCAGGGATGATGGGAGTTGTAGTCCCAAAACATCTGGAGTGTCAAGGTTAGCCATCACTGAGGTAGCCTGTACTCTCCCTCTGAGCTAAGGCCCGTTTGTCTCCCATTGTTCTGTGCAGTTCAGTATTGTCTATGCCTGGTACCCTCCAGATATTTTGAACTGCAACTTTCATCAGCCAGCATTGCCATACCAGTTGCTGGAAACCCAGTTGCTTGAATCCTGCTTGCAGGTTTCTCATAGGCATCTTTCTGGCCACTGTGAGAACAAGATGCAGGACTAGATGGGCCACTCGCCTGATCCAGCAGGCTCTCCTTATGTTCTTATGGGAACTATAGTCCAAAACAACTGGAGGACCTTAGGATAGGGAAAGCAGGTCTACACTGACCAGCAGCAGTTCTCGGGTCTTAAGATGGGGGTGTTTCCTAGCCTTACCTGGAGATGCTGGTGATTAAGCCAGTGCCCTTCTGCTCTTAACCCTTTATGAGTTGAATAGACTATGCCAGTGTAAACAGATTTGATTAATTTGTTCTCCTTTTGCTAGCCGCAAGGCACTGGGTGAGAGCTCTAAAAGCAGCAATCCTGGCTACCTAGCAGTCCTGGTCAGTCCCAGCTTCAAAAAAAATTACCAGGTATTGCCTATACAGTAATTTCAAGTTGCTCTCTGTAGCCATAGGGACTAGAAGCTTGTTTTATAGCAGCCCCCAGAATGGAGATCCTTAGCATGCAGAATACTGAGCCTTGCTATCAAATTCTGCATGAGGGTGGTGTGGAAAGTATTGGCAGGTTTGCTCTCCAGCCTAGCTGGATATTGGCACATTCTGAATAAACGGGGGGACAAATAACAGGAAATCTCTCCCTATTCAGAAAAGGCCTGTCTGTGTTACAAAGAACACTGTTAATCAGCGTTAAGGCCCCTCCAGACATCCTTTATATGGTGCACTCACCAATATTTGTGCTCACAATGGTATCAGGGCAGTTATGTGCAATCCTGTTTTCAATATTGTTTGCACCTACTAAAGATTCAGGGCAGAAATCCTGCAAATTTTTATATTCCACAAATGTTCCAGTATTTTTCAGGGGGTGGGGGTGGTTCTTGCTTTGTTGCACTAGAGCAGTGTTTCTCAACCAGTGTGCCTCCAGATGTTTTGGGACTACAACTCCCATCATCCCTCGCTAGCAATACCAGTGGTCAGGGATGATGGGAATTGTAGTCCCAAAACATCTGGAGGCACACTGGTTGGGAAACACTGCACTAGAGAACAAGAGCTGCCCGTCCAGGTGTCATAAAAGTGATAACCTTTGGGAAGCATCACAGAACAGCTAAAAGAGTGGAATGAAGTGTGGACACCCTGGGATAAATCCACCATGAATGCACTATGATTGTGTCAATGACACACTGCAGAAAACTTCTGCATGAAACAAACAAACCCTCAGTCTGGAGGGGTCCTTATTCCACTGGTGATTCTTAAGACTCTAGTTGTCCCAGCACACAGACCTCAATGGCAGGGATTGAACCTGGGACCTTCTGCTTGCAAAGCAGATGCTCCGCCCCTGAGCTATGACCCTTGCTACCATAGAAGTCCCCTTGCATGACTGCTGAGCTGGTGGGAGACAAGCAACCCAGGCCCCAAAGGAACTCAAGATGGCGCAGTAAATTTCACTCAACATTTCTGCAAGGGAGGAGCTCAGGATGTGTGTGTCTGGACCGGTGTGTGTGTGTGTGTGTGTGTGTGTGTGTGTGTGTGTTATTCTGCAATACAGGAACATCACCAGTGCCCCAGGTCAAACAAGGGAAAAGTCAGAGAATCCCTGCCATGTTTGGATGGACGCCAGCCAGAACAAGTCAGAAAGGTTTACTTTTCAAGAGAGCTGCCGAAATCCGGGGAAGGGAGTGGCGGGCCACAAGTCGTAGGCCTTTCCTCAGTCCAGCAGGTGGGTGTTGCCCAATTCAGGACGAGGAGAAACTCAGAAAGGCCATTAAAAAAACCAAAAAACCCCACACATAAACAATTGTTTTTAAAAAACCAGACGAAAGCAAGGTACATGCCTTCCTGTGGAAATGAAGTGTGTGGGGGGCAAGTCTCTTTGAAGAAGGAAGGGGTGGCGAATCGGGAGCCGGGGTAAGCCTTGTGGGGCCAGGCATTACTCTGCGTTGGCACGCTCCCTCAGGACCGGCAGAGAGAGCATCTCTGGGGCAGATTTCTTCCGCGGTCTGTCCTTGGGCACACTGAGGAAGTCCGGCGCATCGCCGCTGAGGGGAGTGGAAGGGGCGCTCTGGGTGTTGGGGGGCAGGCGCACTCCGCTGAGGGTGAAGGTGGGCTCCGCCATGCCGACAATCTCGTTAGTCGCCTCCTGGGTTTCCTTCTCGTACAGGCGCACCTCATCCATCGTCATCCCTGTGGGAAGCAAAGGTGGAGGGGGGCTTTGTGAGAAGAGGTTGAGGTTGGTGGGGAAGGGGGGGACGCTTGCTGCCTCTCTTTGGGTTAGGCCCGAGCGGCTGCCTCTCCTCCCCCAGGGCACCACTTGCCTCTCTCTGGAGCCTTAACGAGGAGGAGAGGGAGGCAAGGGTCGATTTTAGCTTCCCCTCCATCCCCGGGTACGGCAGCGTGGTATAATGGATAGAGAGTCAGACAAGAACTTGGGAGAGCAAGGTTCCAATGAAGATCACTGGGTGACCTTGGGTGGGTCACCTGTCTCTCAGCCTACCACACAGGGTTGTTGTGAGGGGGGAAATGGGAGAGCGGGAGAACAATAAAAGACCACCTTAAGTTATTTGGAAAAGTAGTGGGATAGAAATCGTAATACTAATCTGCCCTTCACCTCAAGGTCTGAGGAGGACTTATAACAATTACCATTATTATTCACTCATTCAGCCTTTATTGGCATAGTATTATTCTTATTTGTAATAATGTGCAATTACTGTATCACCACTGAGTACAGCTCACTATTGTATCACAGATAACCCTTAAAAATAAAGTTAGATATTTATTTTTGAAAGCCCAAATCTAAATCAAGTGTAATTTAAAATAAAAAACAGTGATTATAATAATAAAATCACCACCGTCATAACAATGAACATGTCGCACTCAATTCTGGGCAGTGGATCAATTTTATTTATTTATTGAATTTATATTCTGCCCTATACCCAGAGGTCTCAGGGCAGTTCACAGACCAATCCATCAATCCATCCCTTCTGGATAGAAGCAGAGGACTCAGATTCAAATCCAGGCCAGCGGGTTACCCCCTTTCCCTCTCTTTCTGAGAGCGGTGGGAAACCTCTGGCCGGATACTCCATTCCACCTGCCATCCCACCCAACTCAAGCTTTCCTGGGCTGGTATTGTTGATGCTCCTTATGTTTTCTCCCCTCTTTCTTTCCTCCGTTTGTGTGTATACTTCTCAAAACTTTGCCATTCCCCAAGTACAAGGCTCCCTGTCCCTATTGCACTGAGTGGTGCTGTGTTTGCTAGGTAAGGATTGGCACTCTGAATGGAATTCCCCCTTCCATTCAGGTTGGCTGGTGACCCAGCATTCCTGCACATCTATGGGGGAAAGCCACAAAGTCAGTTTAATGCTCATCACAGGAACAATTGGTAGCTGCCTTGGACAGAATCATACCATTGGTTTATCTGGCTTAATACAGCCTACACTGAGTGGCAGCGGCTCTCCAGGATTTCAGACGGAGGTCTCTCCCAGTCCTACCTGGAGACGCCGAGGATTGAACCCGAGAGTCCTGCATGCAAAGCAGATGCTCTGCCCCTGAGCTACAGCCCTTTCCCAACATGCTCCAGACACCCTTTGCACTGTTGCTGCTCTCATGCATCTTGGGCACAGAAAAGGCATAGCTGGGTCCAAAGGACAGGGGAGCCTTAGCAGGAATAGGGCTGGGTCCTGCTATGCCGAGATCCAGGAGAAGAAAGGAAAGACCGAAAAGCAAAAACAAAACATATACATACAAAACGGGAGTCCTGGGCAGGGCTGGCCAGGTGGGGCGTTAAGGGTCCTGGGTGCTGAAGTTTTTATTTGTGGCCACGTGCATCTGAGTCTCGAAGGCACGAACCTCCTCCAGGGACATGTCTGTAACACGCAGAGATGCTCTCAAAGCTCAGTAAAGCAAGCCGGGCTCGGCGGAAGGAGGCGCAGGAAACCCGGAGGTCCGCCCTTTCAGGGAGACAAGGGGCCGGTCCCAAATGCACCACCAACTGCGATGGTGTCTGTGGACAGGATTTCTCCTTCTTGCTGCGGGAAGCCCATTCGGCCCCTTGGCCCTAACCCCACCCAACGGAAGATGGGCTGTGCAGGACGAGGTCAAATCCTGCCCTCTAAACAGGGCCTGGCCATCTGCTCGGGGTAAGAGAGGGACTCAGTTCAGGGGGCCTTCCCAGATGTCTGCCAAGCGACGATCTGTACACCGAGACGAGGTGGGGGAAGGAACCCTTCTCTCTCGGGAGCAGCACTTTCACAGCACTGATCATCAGAAAAGGGGGAGGTTGAAGGCGAAAAGGGATGAGAAAGCCCTGAGCAGCAGTGGAGGGCAGAGTTGTTAGTACCATTATGCAGGAGACAGAGAAGGGGAGGGGAAAGCTACCAGGATCCCTAACAGGAAGGGCACAGGAAGTTGCTTTACGCAGAGGCCAACGACCCATTTAGTCTAGTCCTGTCAAGCTGCGGCTTGATCAGCACTCGTCTCTCCATCTGTCGGCAGCCTCCTTCGCTGGCCACAGCTAATTTGGGTCACACTACACAGAGCTTAGGAGGCAACTCATGAAACACAACCGCCTTCCTCTTGAAAAGCAGCTACAATCTTAAATTGTTCAGAATTATCAATTGGAGCACATTCCAAAGCCCTGACAAAAATCTTGGCTTGCATTAAATGACTACAGAAACGCACCAAGTTTCTAACCCTCCTGCAAAGTGAGGCCCAAAAATGCGCCCCGTTTGGTGGAATCTCAGAAAATGATGAGAGCAAAACAAGTTTCATTAGCCAGGGAGGTTTTCCTCCAGTAGTTCGTTGCTCCAATCCCTATATAACTTAATTAAACCTTGTGAATTATGCCCTATGTGCTTAAATCCAAACAAATTAAGCAACCACGAATTTTAAAATATATTTTAAACAAGTTTTGACTTTACTGTGTTATCTATCCTCCGCATAAGTTTCCAAGTTCTAGTGCCACATTCTGCCAGCAGGTGGTGCTACAAGCGAACCAGCATTCTTCCTGAAACCTTCTGCAAAGACACTGGTGGTTTCTTCCCAGCTATTCTGTTTGGTGCACTGCTCTCTCACCTCAGGTGCTTATAAAAACATAAGAAGAAACCTGATCAATCAGGCCGAAGGCTCATTTAGTCCTCCCTCCTGTCCTTTGCCTCTGCCTCAGTATGCCAGAGCACTGCTCCAGCTCTCCAGGGTTTAAGGCAGGGGTCTCTCCCAGACCTGCCCGGAGAAGCCAGGGACTGAACCCGGTGCCTTTTGCGTAGCACTAAGCCACAGCCCTCCACGTCCCAAAGTTTCCTCCTGTTTGCCTTTAGCTGTTGCATTTGTTTCTGCAAAATGCTAGTTGCTTTGGGCTTCCTTTCAGAAGGATGAAAATGATGGCAGATGATGAAATAAATTAGAATATAAGAATGCAAGAGCACCCTGATGGAACAATGGTCCAGCATCCTGTTCTCACAGGGGGGAAACCTGCAAGCAGGACCTGAGCTCAATAACACTTTCCCCTCCTGTGGTTTCCAGCAACTGGAATTCAGTAGAGGCAGAACGCAGCCATTGTGGCTAGCACCCGTGGATATCCTCCATGCACTTGTCTGATCCTCTTTTAAAGTCATCCCATCTCACTACAAAGGTGGCCAGCATTAATAGGCAACGTAACCTAGCCAGCACCTGCAAAGAGCCAACAACTCACAGCAAAAGGGACAAGCCTCATCCAATGCCTTGCTGACCCCTGTAGCTGCCATGGGCTTCTCCCGATACCTCACCCCACCCCCTGCTCCTTTTGCAGCTACCCTCATTTTCCCTTCTTCACTTTCCTTCTCTGCTGCCACCAGGGGGCGGCACAGGCAAGCACACAGCTGGACCGGTGGAGTGGCCCCAGTGTGTGAGGGGAGGTGTGGGGAGTCAGGTTCTGTGTGCCCTCTCCTAGCAGGGAACCCAGCCACGCAAACCAGCCCACCCTTTCCAGGCTGCAATGCATTCCAGGCTGCTGCCTGACCCTTATAAAAAATACACTCCCTGGTTGGAGTTGTAAGAGGGGGGTTGGTTGCCTTTGTATCACAGCCCTCCCAGGGTCCCAGATGCCAACCTGACATGAACTGCGCTTAATGTGGTTTCTGAGGACCTTATTCTCAGTTACTCCAGAGGGCAGGATGACATAGGAACACAGGGAAGCATACGGAGTCAGACCATCGCTCCATCTAGCCCAGTATCCCCTACACTGACTGGCAGAGGCTCAGACAGGTGTTTCTCCCAGCTCTGCCTGAAGATGCCAGGGATCTTTTCTGCATGCAAAGCTGATGCTCCACCACCAAGCTACAGCCCCTTTCCCTAACCTAGAATTAGAACCAATGGGTGGAAACTAGCAGGGTATCATGGCACATTCTGGCTGCAGAGTAGATTAAGCTTCCACCTAGTCAGATATGTTCGATAGTGGAACACCAGCTTGCCTCGGGAGCTGGCAGGATGCATTTCAGGAGAGGCAAGGTGGCAAGCAATGTCACAGATCCTGCAGTGAGCAAGGGTGGGATTCCTGTGTTATCTTGTGTTGACTGTGATATTATAATTAGGCAGGAAAGGCCTAGGAGATCAGCCCTACTCTCTGGAGATGAAATATTCCTGTGTTCCCTTGTGGTGTGGGGTTGCAGTAGAGAAGTGGTTCTGAATCCACTGGCTCACTCTCTGTGTGTGTTTTCAGGGTTGGCATCAGCTCCCAATAACACCAGGCAGCTGAGTGCCCCCCTGGCACTGCTGCATGCTTAAGTCCTCTTCCCGGGGGGTCCTTAGGAATCAACAAGCTGCCATTTTAAATTTCCCATGATGCCCCAGAGCAACACTAAAACAGGCTCCTTTGGGCATTATGGGAAATTTAAAGTGGCAGCCAGCACTGGTCTGAGACCTGCTGCTGCTGCTACCGGTATGTAAGCCCACTGTAGGGGGCAAGGAAGAGAGCCCCCACCAGGCTGGAGTTGATCCTGTACATGCACACTCAAGAGGCCTTAGATCCAGACAGCATTGGTATAAGATAGCACAACCTCGGTCAACACTGGAGCAAAACTCAAAGGAAGAGGAGGCTTAGGAAAACGTTGGAGAGAGGAAATGAAGAGGACAAGGGTTGAGAGGGAAAGTTAGCAGGGTTAGAAAAGGAAGGTAAGAAAAAAGTGGGGTTGGGGAGTAATGTTCTGCCTTCCACTTACCTGTGGGAGTCTAAACACCTTTTTGCTTATTTGTGTCTCAAATAGTTTAGAGGGGTGAGAAATTTTGTGGCAGCTCCTAGCCAGAGGTGGCTTAGAGGCACTACAAGGGTTTTTTGTATGAGTTCTACAAGGGTGACACAGAGACTAAGAAGGAGCAAGATGACAGCCAGGGCCACACCTTCAATGGGCTGTAAGTAGGAAGGTGGCGCTGTGGTCTAAACCACTAAGCCTAGGGCTTGCTAATCAGAAGGTCAGCGGTTTGAATCCCTGCGACGGGGTGAGCTCCCGTTGCTCGGTCCCTGCTCCTGCCAACCTAGCAGTTCGAAAGCACATCAAAGTGCAAGTAGATAAATAGGAACCGCTCCGGCGGGAAGGTAAACAGTGTTTCCGTGCACTGCTCTGGTTAGCCAGAAGCGGCTTAGTCATGCTGGCCACATGACCCGGAAGCTGTCTGGGGACAAAACGCCGGCTCCCTCGGCCTATAGAGCGAGATGAGCGCCGCAACCCCAGAGTCATCCGCGACTGGACCTAACGGTCAGGGGTACCTTTACCTTTAGGAAGGCAGGCGGGTGGGGGCTGGCTGAGGGCAGAGTGAGATGGGTGGGGCAGTGGTCACTCTGATGGACCAGCCTCCACAGCTTTGGGTGATCACAACTCCACTCCTTTGCCAAGAAACCTAGAACTGCACACAACTGGACACGTTAGGCCAGAATTGATTTGCTACGTAACATTCCCCAAAGTGGATCCCAAAATTTTGTGAACACTGATCACAGCTGTCTGGCTTCTCAACTGTAAACCTCTTTGTTTCAATACGAATTTAATTAATGGTGTGTTGCTCTTTTGTGCATTTTGTGGAGATCTTCAAAATCAAGAAGAGGGCTAGAAATGGGTTTAGTAAATACAGATAAATAAAATAAGCGGGGCTTGAGATTTACGAGAGACACCAGTGACAGCTTTTAGCTCCAGGAGAAACAAAGCAAACGTTTTCCAAAAACAACATTTCCATTTGTGTGCAGTTGTAGGATCGCATCAGAGGGGCCCACACTCAAGAATGCAGGTCACAGATTAGTTACCGTTTAACCATCTCGTTGTACTTACAATCAGGGGATTTAAAAGCAGAGTGAAGGGCAGGAGGCTCTCCCCATTAATTCAGTGCATGCTTAAAGTTTAAAAAAACGAGGGCCCTACTCTGTGTTGCTGATTAGGAGGAAACAGGAGGTCCATACTGATGAATGCAAACTGCAATGATGTAAAGAGCAGGGCAGCCTAGGGAAAGGGGACCCTGAAGCGGCAGCTTGAATCTCCCACGGCCCAAAGAGTTTTCATACTCTCTCTTCCCACCCACTCTGCAACCAGCAACACAGCAAAAAGGCTCACTTACCACACCACTCGTCCACCCAGGCAAAAGCTTGCCTGTGGCCGATCAGCAAGATGTCCCGGATGGCCTGCAACCCAAAACTAGGTTAACAACTCCTCAGGTATCTTCTGTCTTTTGGGGGGGCAATGATCACAGCAAGCCCCATGGGGCTGTAACCACTGAAGGCTGCTATGCTAGCAAAGCGGTTGAGAGCCCTGCCAGCAGGAGGCAGCAATGCTCAGACTGATCTCCTATGCTCCAGAGAAGCCTTCCCTGTTTTGGACTGCACCTCCCATCAGCCCCAGCAAGCACAGTCCAGTCAGTGACTGTCATCCCTGCTATAAAGCCAGTTGCTCCACGATCTTGCTGAGACAACATGGATGGTTGGCTCAGCTGCAGAAGCACTCTCTGTGGTCCTGAACACACCCTGACTTTTGCTTTCCCCAGGAACCCAGGAACTTTTGACCTCCCCTGGCTGGAGCCACCAGCCCTCCTTGGAGGCGGACAATCCTGAGGATCACAACAGCAATCAATTTTGTTTCAGGGATGATGGGCTTTGTAGTCTAGCAGCATCTAGGTGGTCACAGGTCCCCCCGCCCCTGGCACAGAATATTGCTTTGACGCAATCTGTCTGATGAGATTCAAGGACTTCTCAAAACTCAGGAAGGGTATCTCCCACACCCCCTGCAAAAGCAGGGCGCATTCCATCCCTCCAGGTCCCCAAATGTCTCCAGGCTGAGCTCTCACCTTGTGAGCAAACTGCTCCACCCGTGTCTGCAGCCCCCACACCTCAAACTTGACCGTCACCAGCTTGTAGGAGCACATGATGGGTTGGGTATGCTCTCGCCAGCCCTCCCGCAGCGGGCCACGGCCAGTCTTGGTCGAGCTGAAGTACCGGAGATCCTACCAACATGGAGAAGACAAGTATAAGGAGCTGATGGACCACCATTTGAATAGTTTTAGAGGAAGACTGGACAAATTCATGGAGGAGAAGGCTACCAATGGCTAGTATTCATGATGGTTGCAATATGCCTCCATGGTTGGAGACAGCAGTTACTGGAAACCGCAGTAGGAGAGAGCTCTCCTGTGCTTGGGTCCTGCTTGAGGGCATCTGGCTGGCCACTGCAAAAACAGGATGGTGGGCTAGATGGGCCGCTAGTCTGATCCATTCATTTTGATGGGTCCACTCTGCATCAGACCAACACTGGGTACAGTCCAGGATTCCTAGACTAGACAGGCCTTTGGTCTGATTCAGCAGGGCTCTTGTTAAATAGAGCCTCCACGCTTAGAGGCAGTGTACTTTGGAATGCCAGTAGGTGAGGGACAAATGCAGGCAGAAGGCTACTGCCTTCCTGCCCTGCCTATGGGCTTCCCAGGGACATCTGATAGGCCAGATGGGCCTTTGGTCTGATGCAGCAGAGCTTTCCTTACAGTCACACCAGGACTCAGGCAAGGGAAAGGCCACACACAAACCTGGGTAGATAGGTGCCTCCCTGCCTCACATTACCTCTAGGCTCCGGTAGTAGCGCTCTGGGATTTCATCAAAGGCGATGTCCAGGAATGTCACATCATGGTCTCCCAATATGTTTTCCTTGTGGAAGATCTGGGAGGGCAAGAGGTGGAGACAAAGATGGGGCTGTCAGGCCAGCAGCTTGGATGTAGGGCAGGGCATGACGCACAACAACTGGGGAAGGCCGTAGCTCAGTGGTAGAGCATCTGCTTTGCATGCTGAAGGTCCTGGGTTCAATCCCCAGCATCTCTAGGGCATGCCTCGCACCTGAAATCCTGGAGAGCCTCTGTCAACCGGTGTAGACAATACTGAGCTAGATGGACCAAGGGTCTGACCTGGTACAAAGGCAGCTTTCCTGTCTTCCTAATTTGTGTCCCTCCAGATGATGTTGGACTGCAGCTCTCATCATTCCTGGCTCCTAAAGAACTGGGAGCTGTAGTTTGTTAAGGGAGCAGAGAGTTGTTGGGAAACCCCTATTCCCTCCAAACTACAATTCTCAGAGTTCCCTGGGAAGAGGGACTGATTGTTAAACCCCTCTGTTAATTGTGGCTCTGAAAGTGGGTCTCCTCTCAGCACCCTTAACAAACTGCTGTGTCAACAATTTTTTTGGGGGGGGGGAGCTCCTCGGGGCAGGGACCTGTCCTCTGCAAAATGCCACACAACCAGGGCCGGCGCGTCCATTTAGGCGAACTAGGCAATTGCCTAGGGCGCCAAAATGGAGGGGGCGCTGGCCAGCCTGCCCCCAGCCCCCCGGTGCCGCCCCAACCAACGGCAGAGCAAGCAGCTTGGGGCGAAAACCGCGGCGGCGAGGGCACCAAAATGGAGGAGGCGCTGGCCAGCCTGCCCGCCGCCGCCCCAACCAGTGGCGGAGCAAGCAAATCGCAGCGGCGGGGGGCGCCTGGGCAGGCAGGGGGCGGGGCACCGCTCCGCAACGTGCGTCATATGCAATGACGTCACGTGGCCCGCCCCCTCGCCTAGGGCGCCAAAATTGCCAGCACCGGTCCTGCACACAACTGAAGCTCCTGATTGGCCACACTGCAAAACAAGGAACCCAAGGCACCAAAGGACACCCTCCCCACCTCCCATCGCATCCTGTTGCCTCTTGGAAGCTGTCGGTTAGGGATGGCAGGCAGTTCTGTGCCAGATTGAGGACTCTTCCCAATAAGCACTTACATTTGTGCTGTCTCCGCAGTTGTCCTCATACTTGGTCTCTATGTAGATAGAGAACTTTGGCAGGAAAGAGCACTGTAAAAGAAGTAGGGAGGAGAATCTGTGAAGGTGAACCAGGGATGGGGAACCTGTGGTCCTCCAGATGTTAGCCATGCTGGCTGGGGAGGGGTGATGGGAACTGGAGTCCAACAACCACCCGCTCCCCATCGCTAACACAAGTGGACAGATGTAGCTGGCAAAGAGGAAGGCAGGCAACTACCCACTGCTAGTTGTTGCTCCCTCTCGCCTGCCTGGTCATGGATAACTCGACACCCAAGGGCATACTATGGACTCAGCTGCACAGCTGCAATTATAACGTTATAAGTGCATGATAAAAATGTGACACCAGATGGCACTGTAGAGCTCAATAGCAAATTGCACATATGTTTTATAGTGTGTTCCCACCCACCCCCCATAGCATTTCATGGTGTTTTTTATATCCGTGTAGATCCAGCCTGCATGCCAGGGATGAAGGAGAGAGAAGTGAAGACTGCAGCACTTGCTGAAAGACACCAGCTTGTAAAATCAGGAATGCGTGTCTAACAGTGCGATCCTATACACAGTCACCTGGGAGCCAGTTCTATTGGACTCAACAGGGCTTACCACTGAGCAGAAAGGATTGAATGGGTGCAATGCTGCAAAAATGGCCAATAATTTAAAGGGCCGGGGTTGGGGGAATAAAGGAAGTGTGTTGGGAAATGGAGGAATGGGAGGGTTCTGCCCAGACTGATCAGGTTCTGCTTCTTTAAAATGTACAAGTCTGGCAGCAAAGCCTAGATTATCTCTTTGTTTTATCTACTGATTATCACATTTATACCCCACCTTTCCTCCAAGGAGCTCAAGGAGGCATGCACGCCTCTCCCACTCTCCATTTCATCCTCACAACAATCTTGCAAGGTAGGTCAGGTCACAAGAGATAGTGACTGGCCCAAGGGCATCCAGTGAGCCTCATGGCTGAGTGAGAATTTGGCCCTAGTCCAACACTCCAGTCACTACACCACAGTGGTGCTATCATGCATTATAATTTGGGGGGGGGAACTCCAGCTGCCATCAACCTCTGCTAGCATGGCCAACAGCTGAGGGATGAATGGAGCTGTAGTCCAGCAACATCAAGAAGGCCCGAGGTTGGAAAAGACTGGCCTAACCTACCTCGCAGAATTCTTGTGAGGAAACAGTGGTGTTGGGGAGGCCATGTCAGCCACTATCAGCTTCTTGAAAGAAAGGGGAGGATAAACCTGGGGTAATTCACAGGCTGACCGTGACATCTTTCCTGCCTCCCTGTCGCATATTCACTTGTTCCCATGTGCAGCCTCCTGCCTGGAGGAGTTGGTGCTGCCTCAGGGCCACTCCAGAAATCCAGGCTACACGCTGTTCCTTTGGAGAAGCGGCAAAGTGCCTAACATGCAAGCACATCTTGGCACTTACCGTGTACTCTGAGCCGATGGTGAGGCGATTCCAGGAATCCGCAGGACAGCAGAGGAAAGAAACAGAGGAAACCAGCGATGAGATGGGGAGGGACAGTCGCCGTGGCAGCCATAACTGAATTTCCCTTGACAACCTAAGCCACTCAGCTCCAGCACAACAGCCCAGGCAGAAAGGAGAAGCATTGGCCGAAGTTCCCTGCCCTCAGCCCCGTTCCTATCAGGAAAGCTGCAAATGGGAATTCAGGGAAGCCTTTTACCCAACCTGATGGGTGGCTCAGGAGTTGTATCCCACTAAAGTTCAAAAGATTCATATACCAGTTGACTGTAGGAAACCTCAAAGCAGTTTACAAAGAGAATAAAACACTGAGATCATTAGTAAGAACAAAACATAGAAAAAACCCAACAAACCATAAATGCATCAGCATTCTAAATATCTGGGTAAGCTTGTCTAAACGTTTTCAGCAGGTGCCAACGGCAGTACAGTGAAGACGTCTGCCTGATATCAATCTTTTAGTGTGGCAGCTCCTACACTTTGGAACTCCTTGCCTTTATATCTCTCCCTCTCTCTCCCTCTCCCTCTCCCTCCCCCCCCCCCCTCTCTCTGTAGATCCAACCTATGTGCCAGGGACGGAGAAGGGAGAAGTGAAGACTGCAGCTATCTCACCTGACACTATTCCACTCGGGGGTTCTCAAGAGGTCTCTAGTTGGGCCCTGCAGAAAGAGGTTGTGGGGTGAGACAGAGATTTGTCTGATTCAGAAGAGCTCTCCTTACCTGTGATTGTGTACGGGTAATAGTTCCAGGCCTTCTCTGTGATGTAGAATATCCGTGGCGTCACAGCACGAGCCCAGCTAGGCAGCTTGCTAATGGTGGGACAGCACAGCATAAAGGGGAAAGCAGAGAAAATCTTAAAATTGGCATGTCTAAGCCCAAGTAGGCAAGTCTTTAAAACCCAAAAGGGATGTGTAAGTGCTGTAGCTCAGGGGGTAGAGTATCTGCCTTGCATTCATAAAGTCCCAGGTTCAATCCCCAGCGTCTCCAGTTAGGGCTGGGGAAAGACCTCTGTTCAAAACCCCAGAAAGCACAGAAGATAAACTGAGGCAGAGAAACTGTAAGGCACCAGGGACTGTAAGGCATTGCAGACAGTTAAGGCCCAGGCCACTTATTCTAAACAGTGTTTTTGCCTGGCTGGAATGAACTCTGATATTGCCTCTTGCTTAGCTGGAAAGGGGACAGAGAGAGGTGTGTGCATGTATGTAGAAACTGCTGTTCAAAGGTAACATTTACATCCATTGCTTTGCACATTTTTGCCTCAGGTCTCACACACCTCTGACATGTGGCCCTTGGAAGGTTCCCTGGAAGGAAATACGGCCCTTGGGCTGAAAAATGCCCTCCCCACCCAACAGCCAAATGCTTCCATGTGGCTGGAAGGAATGGCTGAGCACAGACACAAGTTTGTAGCATCTGGGGCAGGGAAGGGAGAGGGAAGACAGGAGAGTTCCTTTCTCCCTGTGCCGTGAAGGGCTCAGCGGGGAAGACGCTGGCTCTCGTGTCGCTTTAGACCACCAGCTGAAATCTCACAGGCTTTCCTGCAAACGGATCAAGCGATGCGGCACCCAAACTGTGGGGTGGAAAAAGGCAAGGGCCCCTCCGTCCCAACCGCTTTGATTAGATTCTGTGCTCTATAAATAGCATCCCCCGAGAGGAGAATCGTGAGAATGCAGTCTAAAAATACCGCCCCCTCTTGCACGGATGGCTCCCGCAGCAGCTACTGTAAGCAGCTTGTTCCCCGGCGGTGCAGTGAGACAAGTCCACGCAGCCAAAGCTGTCTCCGAAACACACATTCTGAGCCAATGGGCAGTTGAGCAAAAGGGGACAGGTCTCGGCAGTCTAGGAGGGAAGCTTGCAGTAAGGGAGGTGCATGTGAATGCGTGGAAGCAAGGGAAGAAAAGAAAGGAAGGAGCTGGGAAGCAGAGAGGGGCTGCCTGCCTGATCCATTATGCCGGGAGCATTTGGAAGCAAGGGGATTTAGCCTTGCTGAAGCTTATAAGCATTGCCTATTTTCAGCTGGGTGGGTGGAATGACAAGTGAAACTATTTGTAAGACCAAGTACATGGGCAAGCGAAGGTGTTTTGCCATCCTGAGCATGTCAGAGAGCCAGAACAGAGCCTCTGCTTGGAAAGATGCCTGTAGCAGCTGTTGGTTTTGACGAATGGTAAGGGTTAGGCAACATGGCGCTGGACTACAACTCCCACCAGCCTCAGTGTTTGGGGTGATGGCTATTGTAGTCCAGCAACATCAGCGGCAGAGTATCTGTGCTGTATGCAAAAGGGTCCCAGGTTCAATCCCTGGCATCTCCAAGCAGAGCTAGGAAAGACTCCTGCCTAGAAACCCTGCAGAGCTGCTGCCAGTCAGTGTAGGCAATGCTGAGCTAGATGGACCAATGGCTTGGCTTGGTATAAGGCAGCTTCTTGTGTTCTTACCCCATGCTAACATCACCTGTGCAAACTGCACAAATGCAGACGCACAGACACACACACACTTCCAGTCACGTTCAGCATAACCACCAGCTCCACAAGGGCTAGATTTGTTTAGCAGCAGTAGCAGAAAGGAACAAGGAAATTATAGCAAAGCACAGTAACTTCCTCATTCCACTCTGCTCTGGTGCTTCTAAGCCAAACATCACTGGAAATCAGCCAAAGGAGCCAGCACTCCACTAACTGGCTCATCAATGGGCTGAGAGATAGGGCTGGAAGGCAGCTCTCTGCAGGTGGCTACACAGCAGTTGCCACAACTGATGGCTGCTACTGTCACAGAGAGGCTTCTTTCCATGTGCAAGCTTTATGTAGAGCTCACATACGAACCAGGGTCACAGCAACAGGCAGCAACTACCACCACCAAGTCAGCTGGACTCTCCCACCAAGATTTACAGAGAAAGAGGATTATTTCAAGGAAAGGCTGCAGCTTAGTAACAGGGCATGTTTTGCATACAGAAGGTCCCAGCAACTGGCATTCAGAGGCATACTGCCTCTGTCAGTGGAGGCAGAACACAGATGTTGTGGGATACTAGAGATGTGCATGTTGGGGCTGATGGGAGTTGGAGTTGAAAAATTATGGAGGACACTAGATTGGCAAAGTGTGATCTTGGGTTCCTCTAGGCCAGTGTTCTTCAACCATAGGTCCCCAGATATTGGTGGACTACAACTCGCATGGTCCCTATTAGCTAAGCTGGCTATGAATGATGGGAGTTGTAATCAAGAACATCTGGGGATATTTCAAAAACCTCATATGGAGGAGCAGTTTGAGGACAAAACGTGGGAGCATGGCCTTGTGGTTAAAGTTTACAAGGGTTTATATTTCTTAGTGGCAGGAGATCATCCGATTTCCTGCTCAACTGGTTCTCTGCGTTCTAATGGCTTTTCTTTGTCTCACCAAATGCCAAGATTTAACTGTTATTGTCTCTTGGTGAAACTTTCCTCTGCTCTGTCTAGTTCTCTGGAATTAATGTCTACAAAACAGAGAGGCAGAGCAGCCTTTTCCCAACATGGTGCCTTCAACCTGCCAAAGAAAGACAACTAGACAATGCTCCAATCCAGGGGTCAGCAACCTTTTTCAGCCATGGGCCGGTCCACCGTCCCTCAGACCATGTGGTGGGCCAGACTATATTTTGAAAAAAAATAATGAACAAATTCCTATGCCCCACAAATAACCCAGAGATGCATTTTAAATAAAAGGACACATTCTACTCAAGTAAAAACACACTGATTCTTGGACCGTCCGCGAGCCGGATTGAGAAGGCGATTGGGCCGCATCTGGCCCCTGGGCCTTAGGTTGCCTACCTCTGCTCCAATCTCTCGGGGGTGTGGGGGGGGAAGCAAGCAATGCACACACACACACACACACACACACACACACACACACACACACACACACACACCCCTCTATTCTGCCTTGTGTATGCATTGAAGGAAACCCTGACCAGCATCCAGTTTTTGCAAAGTGCAAATGTTTCAGGACAGTGTTGACTTTTTAAACAGAAGAATACACTTCTCACCATTCCGGTGTGTATAACAGGAATGGGGAAGCTTTCTCAGCCTGAGGGCCACACCCACTTATCGGGAATCTTCTGGGGGGCATGTGCCAGTGGTGGGTGGGGCCAGAGGCAAAACTAGGTGGATCAATGAATGTGATTCTTACCTTTGTACATCTGGCTACATTCTAGCTGCACAAAGCCCAAGTTTTCTATACCTCCAGGAAGTTAGAGGTGTTATCACAGTTAAAGGACACATTTCAGGTAGAAACAAAATACTGTACTCAAGAAGGGCAGCCAGTGAAGGGTGTGGCTTGGGGAGTGTCCCAAGGGCCAGGCAGAGAGGTCTGAAGGGCCACATTCAACCCCCAGAGCCAAGATTCTATCTAGGTATGCATGAATTTTTGCCATCTAACAAAGCCTAGGAAGACAGAAGGTAAACCGAGGCAAAGAATCACAACATTTGGGGGTGGTCACTGAGAAGGCCCTTCCTCTTGTCCCTGTCAGCCGAGCCACCTCCCCATCCAGTCACGACACAGAGAAGGGCCTCTCTGCCAGATCTTAGGGTCTAGGAAGCCCTTCACACTCAGCTGTGTGCATACACTAACATGCCCCACTCTATTGACAGGTGTGCCTGCATTGCAGAGAACACCTTTGTGAGGAACGGGGTCAAGCCAAGCAGAGGCAGCTCCGTAGGTGGCAGAAGTGAGCAAGGGGAGGGGGAGGGCTATGCCTTTTGTCTCCAGCGGTTTTCAAACAAAAGCCAGTCTTGAGTAATTGTCAGAATCCATGACAAGTTAATTGGAAAGCGAAGAACAAATGGGGAGAACAGCAAAACACTGAATCAGCAAGGTACTGCCGGTGGGTGGAAGGGGGGGGGGCAATGATAAAAGCTCAGTGGCAGATCACGTGTTTTGCATGTACAAACTCGTACCCCACTGGCTAAAAGGACACTGACCTTTAATCTGAGCATGGGCAACCACACGGGATGGGAGAGCCCCCCTCCCAGAAGAACCATAACCCCCAGATCTTCAGCTTTCAAAAGAAAATATGGCTAAAAACTCTGAAACCAATGGGAGGAGGGGGGGGAGTATTAATTGGGGCGGGGGAAATGAGTAGAGTACAGAGTGCAGATGATAAGAATTTAGGGAAGGTGCAGAAGTACCAGTAGGCTCAGGTTTAAAATTAGGATTAATAAGTAAATGCATTTTTGTTTTTCGTTTTTAGGATGCTATAAAAATAGATGTATCAATCTGTTAAAGAGGATTTAAAATGAATTCAACAGAGGGGGACTTGAGGAAGTCAACCGAAATATGTAATGGAGAAAGATAGAATCTGGCCCTCAGAATTGGGCCAGGCCTAAGCAATGTTAGTAAAAATAATAGTAAGGTTAAATGCACAATGAATATGTTTACCCCTGTGAGAGGGGGGGATGGATCTTGGCTTCCCACGGTGAGAGGGGGGGAAGTATGAAAATTTAACCACTATGTATGTTTTGTGCTTTTAAAATTGTAAAACCCAATAATTTTTTTATAAAAAAAAGATCTTCAGCTTTCATTGTGCAAAACGAAAAGGCTTGGCCACATCCATACCATGCATTTAAAGCACTGTGTTATTTTTCTCTCTCTTTTTTAGAACCACAATACTACATGGCCCCAACTGCACGATACGTGTAAAGCAGTGTTGTACTACTTTTAAACAGTCATGGCTTTCCCCCAAAGAATCCAGGAGCTTTAGAGTTGTTAGGAGACCCCTAATCCCTGCCTAGAGTGGTTTAGCAGGCAATTCCTCTTCCTAGGGAAGTCTTGAGAGTTCTAGCTGTCTGAGGGGGTCTCCTGACAACTCTCAGCAACTCTTAATAAACAATAGTTCCCAAGGTGCTTTGAGGGAAGCCATGACAGTACAAAGTGGCATCAGTGCTTTTGTTGTTGTTCAGTCGTTCAGTCGTGTCCGACTCTTTGTGATCCCATGGACCAGAGCACGCCAGGCACGCCTATCCTTCACTGCCACTCGCAGTTTGGCCAAACTCATGTTAGTAGCTTCGAGAACACTGTCCAACCATCTCATCTTCTGTCGTCCCCTTCTCCTTGTGCCCTCAATCCTTCCCAACATCAGGGTCTTTTCTAGGGAGTCTTCTCTTCTCATGAAGTGGCCAAAGTACTGGAGCCTCAACTTCAGGATCTGTCCTTCTTAGAACGCTTTAAAAAATATTGTTTGGTTCTGGTTGTGTTTCTTGCCTTGAGGCTCCTCGGGAGGAACGATGGGAGATAATAATCTCAGATCATGATTTCTTTTTTTCTTTTTCTTTTTAAAAAACCCAACCCAAAACCACACACACAAAGATAACAACAAAAGCCACTGGCTGGCTTCTCACCTGGAGAGGTGCACCCGTTTTTCGGTGAACTGGCCACAGCCGTGGACAGGGTCTTCGTGGGGCTCATTCTTCACCACTTCGACACCTTCCCCTTTGTCGCTCTCTTGGTGGCTGTGCTTGCTGATGGTGTACAGCTGCCCAACACGGTACTGTTAAGGAAATAACAAAAGACTGTCATCTTGTGATAGTGTGCACAGCTCAAGAAGCCAAGTTGAAGGGGCCCTGAGTGGGGAGGACTGAGAGCCCGTCTGCCTGCTATTCTCTCAGCCATACAAACTCTGCCTGCCTGAAGCCGGACTGGCCTTCCTGAGATCTGAGACCCAACACAGCGGCATTCCCGTTATTTCCAATGTGTGGGTGTAAGCGCTGTTCCTTAAATGGCCAAAACGGCCCCCTCTGCCCACAAAAGGAAAGGGGACACCACACTTCGGGGAACCCCTAAGTTCAATATACAGTCTACCCTTATCTAAGCTTCCAAACCTCCCCTTCTGTCCAAAATCTGTAATATGTGGATAATGGCCTACACTAGATAGTTATCGTAAGAGTTAGCGGGACAATATACCAAGAGTGTTTGACCACTCACCTGGGAGTAAATCAATAAGACTTACTCTCTCTCTCTCTCTCTCTCTCTCTCTCTCTATATATATATATATGATTTCTTGTTGTCTCTTTTTTCAAGTTGTGTTTTCTACAATTCAGTTTCATTTGTTGTGAGACATTAGTGTTACATACAATGCTAAGTTATGAAGAAAAGAGGGGGGGAGGGAAAGGTGATTGGGGTGGGGTGGTTATGTTAGTAAGACTTACTTCTAAGTAAATATAGGATTATGCTATAAAATACCACACTATTTTTTTAACCTTTTTAAAAATAGCTCTAAACGGTTTTTATGGGGTTTTGGGTTTTGTTTTTTTGCAAGATGCTCCCCTGTTAATTTGTCTTTTAAAACTGCTTTCATCTGGGTTTGATCCCAAAAACCTAGCAAATGTTCTATTTTTACAAATTCCGCCTCTGTGTCCCCCACAAGCCTCTTCAACTGAACCAAGAAATCTTATCTGGAGTTTTACCACAAGAACGAAACACGTAGGAAATGAGATGCTAAGTACCTAACACCCACCCACTCAATCATCTGGCGAAATCCCTGCAAGCTCGCATCCCCAACTTTATCTAAAAGCATGCAGTAAAAAAGTATGTATGTACACATCTATTATTTTCCTGCTCCTTGCAGTAAGAAGAATAGCTCATCAGGGTCAAGGGTAGATAAAACCTTTTCTTCCAAACATTGAGCTTTCAATTCATGCATAGATATACATATATACATATACATATACATAGTTATTCAGGATCATTCAAATGTGGCAACTTGAAACAGTTCAGCTCAGGCTAAGCTTTCCCACTGAATTTACCTGCATTTATTTCATTTTTAAAGCACTTCCCCACACAAAATGGTGCACTAAAAAAATGAAGGCTATGTCCACACCATTCACTGGAAGCATGTGGTTCCTCCATCTCCCATCATCCCTGACCATTGGCCATGTTGGCTGAGAACATAGTCCTGGACTAGGTGGGCTTGGCCTTGATCCAGCAGCCAGGCTCTTCTGGCGATCTTACAGTGGATGAAACTCCTCCTGGTCTGGCCTTTCCTCTGCATTGTGAACTGTAAGCTCTTGGGAGGCAGAGACCCTGCCCTCTTGTATTCCGGAAAGTGCCATGCGCACTGAGAGCACTACATTACTAAATCAAACAAAACAAACAAGCAACAACGGAGGAAACTTCTCTTGGCTTCCCTGCACCCAGCCACCATTTCATGGATCTGCCCAGGGAGGACCACTTTCTGGAAAACAGGAGGCGTGATGTGTAGCGCACAGCACCAAAGACAGATCACCCAAGTGCCGGCAACAGAGCCAGGGCAGATAAGGAAAGAGCTCCCCACCCCTGCGCATGCTGCACACCAGATGCCCAAAGTGCCTCGGCAGAGCCTGGGAATGTCCTGGTCTCAGTAAGGGCTGTTCTGCACACATGGGAGAATCCATCCTGCCTGGAGAAGGTCATGGCTGGGGCACTTTGGGGAAGCCCAGACAGGCTGTGTTTACAGCGAAGAATGACCTTGGCCTGTCCTGAACGGGGAGGCCGCAATTCCCAAGGTAGGAAGGAATCCAGGCACATGACAACAACGAGAAATCAGAGTGTGTGTGTGCGTCAGAGAGAGAGAGAGAGAGAGAGAAAGTGTGTGTGTGCTAGAAGCTGTGTACACAGCATACGTTTAAAGCACATTTCCCCCCTCCCCAAAGGAAACCTGCAGGGAAATGCAGTTGGTTAAGGATGCTGGGAACTGTAGTTCTGTGAGCGGTGAACTATAGCTCCCAGGACTCTTTTTTTGGGGGGGGGATAATGTGCTTTAAATGCAATGTATGTACACAGTCAGAAAGATGCAGAATCAGAGTGGTAGATTTGGAGGCAGGGGTGGTGCTGCTTTTTTCAGCCTGAGGGCCGCATTCACCTCTGGGGAACATTTCAAGGGCCACATAGCAATTCTGGACAGGGCCAAAGGAAAAAAAACCTGGCAGAAGCTGGCTGAGTTCTGCACACACAATCCTCTCTACCCTCCATTCAGGGAAGCAAGGGGCACGATTGGGGTTCAAGGACACATTTCAGGGTGCAAAGAAGGGCCTATGAGAGGCGTGTGGCTTGGGAGACATCTGGGGGCCAGAGTGAAAGGCCCAGGGGGTAGTATTTGGCGCCTTACTCTTGCTTTATGAGAATATTTTCTCAAATGACAAGACCGTGTATTCGCGTGTCCCCCCACCACAACACACACACACCCCACAAACCGGCAACCACACTGTAGTCACAAAGCTAAGGAGGCAACATAATGCATGAAATGTTGCTAGCATCCTTAGGAGCACCGGATGAGAATGCAGTTGGGATGCTGGAAGGAGCATGGGAAGCTAGGAACCGAGTCAGATGCTTGCTCAACCTAGTCCAGTACTATCTACACTGACTGGCAGCAGCTCTCCAGGATTTCAGATAGCATTCTCTACTGGCCCCTTGCCTGGAGATGTCAGGGATGGAACCAGGGATCTTCTGCATGCAAAGCAGATGTCCTGTCACTGAGCTGCAGCCTTTCCCTGCAAGCTTGGGCTGGTTAATGGCTCTCTCCCACCTATTTAGACTGGGGCTGCATCTCTCCACCGGTCCTATGCAGATGGAACAGCAGCACCTGGAGTCACGGATTCCTGCTTTTGACCTGACTCAGCCTTCTGGGCTCTGGGCTTCCGTTTGACGGCTGCTTACGGCACGGTTCCAACAATTGCACAAACTACAGCTATTCCTTTGGGGGGGTGGGGTGCAGCACATTCAGTTCTTGTGCCGTCCTGGAAAACGGAAAGTCATCCAACCACAGCGGCTTGATATTTGCATGTGTGGGCCTGGGTAACTATGGAAAAAGCTCACCCGTCAAATTCAGCTCTCCAAGGGATCAGCTCAACCTGAAGCTCCCCAGACTAATATTCTCCCGTCTTGTTCCTCTCCGAGAGCGACTCCCCTCTTCTCGTTAAAAAGATAAGCTTTTAAAGTACTGTAGTCGGTGTGTTGTTTCCTTATGGCTTTCCATGGTGTGGTTGACTTATTTAAAAGAGATGGTTTCAAAAGCAAGGCTGGGGAGGGTGTCTGGCCTGGGGAGAGTCCTGAGGGCCAAGCAGAGAGGAATGGAGGGCCGGATTTATTTCCCCCTCTGTAGCCTGCGAGGGATTTTCACTCAGTTGCACAGCATGTCCTTTGTATTCAGCTGGTTCTAGGTTCAATCTGTGGCATCTCCAGGTAGGGCTGCAAGAGAGCCCCTTGTCTTGAGACCCTGGAGAGCTGCTGCCAGTCAGTGTAGACAATACTGAGCTAGACAGATCCGTATAAGGCAGCTTCTTGTGATTCCTAGGTTCCCCATCCCTACCATACAGAGGTGTTTGCGGTCCACTAACTAAATACGAGAATTTTTTTTGCAGACATGGAAAAAGCAAAGTAGAGGCTGGTTTATTGACTGCCAGAAAACACTTACAGGAGGGGGATTGTTTCTGCAAGGTAAACACTGGTGCCAGGGAAGCGATCAGGTTCCAGCAAATTCTGAATATGCTAGCTGGGGCTGTTTGCTCAGCCCCGGCAAAAAAAAGAGAATGGCAGCTGTGTTGAAATGAGCTACTTTTAGCCTGCCATACGGATGAGAAAGGGGGAGCTGAATCACAAAACATGCTGTGCGCATCTCAAAGCCCATGTGATGCCTCAGCAGTCAGGGGGAGCCTTGTCCAAGCTGGCTCAGCCCTCAAAAGATGTAAATGGAAAGGCCTCTCCAAGTATGAACAGAGTGCCTTCCTCTCCCAAAACTTCCAAAATAAGAAGGATTTTTAGAGCAGAAGGAGGTGCAATATCCTGGCAGATTCCAGGTCCAGCTCTTCACATTTAATAAACCAACTTTGCTGGTAAAGGTCCTAGGGCTGCAACCAGGAGCCACAGGAAAGATCACAGGGACTAGCACCATATGAAGTACTGCAAATTGTTAGGGCAAGTATTATGTATCTTCTCAGACATAACACCAATGTCCCCCAACAATCCTCCCCCTGCTCAATGCAATTACTGATTTGCATAAAGTATGCCTGTGGAGCAAATGTATGCAAAAATGTGGTATATTTTATTACATTTATACCCTTTGCCGCAGCCCCAACACCCTTCCAAGGAGCCAAAGGCAGCAAGTAGGAGTCTTCCTCTGCATTTTATCTCCACAACAACCCTGTGAGGTAGGGTTCAGCTGATTATTGGGTCACATACACCCCATATGATTAACATTTAGGATTCATATAGTGCTTTCAAAGGTCAAAAATACTTCATGTTGCATGTATTATTAGTGTAATCTTTGCAACGGCCCTTTAAGGTAGACCATTATCATTACCACCACCACCCCCCCCATTCTGGAGGCAGACATGGAGAGAGCAGACCACCTACAGCCACCTAGTGAATTAATGGCAGCCCATCTTCTCTCTGGTTAGGTAAATGTCTGTGGAGGCAATTTACCCAGGGAAGCTCTTTCACACAAACACTTCTGCCCATGTGAAATGGTTAGAGTCCCGTGCAAGGACTGTGGAGCCTCCATGAGGCACAGGACCCCCAAAAGTGAATTAAAGTGAGATAGCTATGGAAATATTGACTCTTCTTCCACCTTAAACACAACCAGAATTCTCTCGTTTCTGAGAGTCAACTTGCACGTTGCCTTTGCCTTGGTTTTGTAGATATGTAAGTACAGCTAGAGGAAAACAAACAGAGTATAAAGTAGTAACACAGAGATCTTACCCTGAGGCTGTATAAACACGGAAGTTTATTCCATTTTCATGACATTTCCCTTACTATTAATTTCCACATTATATTTGAGCTTTCACACAATGTAAAAGCCACTTCTAGAACTAAAGTGGAATACACTTCAAGTTCAGCACTCTTTTCCACATTGTTTGCAAATGTTTTTTCTTTTCTTTTCTGGAAGCAATTAACATGGAAATGAGCTCTAAACTTGCATGATATTCCACTATAGTTCCAGAAGTGGCTTTTACATTGTGTGAAAGCTCAACTATAATGCTGAACTTAACAGAAATGGGCAAGTTGGGAAAATGGAATAAACTACTACCGTATCAGGCACATCCAAGAGGTAGATCATGATCTACCAGTACATCACTGGACGTCTGTGGTAGATCACTGGTAGATCACTGGCTCCCCCCAAAGAAGCTCAACAACTTTGGCTCCCCTAAAAAAAGCTCAACATTTTTGCCTTGCACCCCTCAAAAATGGGCCTTCCTCCTTCCTAAAAGAAGCTCAACAACTTTGACCTGAACCCCCCAAAACAGGGTTTTTCACCCTAAAAAAAAGCTTAACAACTTTGACCTGAATCCCCAAAAAGTGGGTAGATCACTGCCAGTTTTTAACTCTGTGAGTAGATCGCAGTCTCTTGGGAGTTGGCCACCCCTGTACTATGTGAATGCAGCCTGGAACAAACCAATATGCTAAAATGAATCCTGCATAGGGCTGATGTACAACTACCATTCATTCAAAAATAATCTGTGGGTTCTCCTTGAGTAGATATGCACCTACTCATCCATACCACCCGTCTACTCCCTCTCCATTGACACCAATTGTCCTCCATGGCATCCATTACATAGCCAAATCTGATCAACTTTGAAGTGTGCTGATTGGCTAGGAAGCATTCTGCTCACATGATCCCTGACTGACTAGGACAGCCCTCCAGCTGACTTGGACTGAAGCTGCCACCATCCCTGACCATTGGGGCTGGTGACAGCTGTACCCTAAAACATTTGGAGGGCACCAGGCTGCAGAACTTTGAGTTTAGGATCATACATCTGACAAATCTTTAATTTAGCACCCAGGAAAAACAATGGCACTCAAGAGGATAGGGTTGTGGGGTGTACGGTATGTGTGATGAATATTCAAAAAAGCAAGTATTTGGGAGAGAAAATCTTTCTATGCCCACTACATGGCTAAAACTGGAGCATATTCATCACAAGTCTGAATTTGGTGTTAACTGGAACATACCCAGGGCATGTACACCACCACCTTGCACACTGCAGTACAAGGACCTGGGAGACCAGGGTTCAAATCCCTCCTCTGCCATGAAGCTCACTGGGTGACTTTGGGTGAGTCACTGCCTCTCAGCCTAACCTACCTCACAGGGTTGTTGAGGGGGTTCAGTGAGGAGGGTGGGAAAACCATGTACTCCACCTTGAGCTCCTTGGAGAAAAAGGTGGGATGTAAATGTCAATCAATAACAGAGGCTGGACGTAGAAGTTATGACCTGTGGAAGAGCTGGGACATACATCAGTCCCAAGTCCTCCATAGAAAAATAGGAATTCTCCTATTGCGCCCCTCCCTCGCTTGCTAGAAACTTAAACGTGACTACTAATTTTTTTGCTCGACAAATAATGTGGGAGGGGGGAGAGGTTCACTTGACAATGTCTTGGCATACTCATTATTTTATTGTTCTGCTGAAGCTTCTTGTCATCCCTCTAACTGCTGGAGAGCTATTATCTGTACTCTATCAAATTGTCAGTGTTATCCGCATGTTAACCTGAAATCACCACTCGCACAGCGCATTACTAATCACCACACTTTCCGGGAGCAGGGCAGAGCTGCAGGGAAACCTTGGACCAATGCAGTGCCTGCCATCAACATTTATTTTATTTTATATTTATGAGATTTATATACCACCCTTCAACACAAGATCTCAGGGCGCTTCACAATATAAACATTGCTGTGTCCACAGCAGCGGGTGCTTCCAAGAACCCCGCTCCCCATAGGTCACCGTAGCATGGAAAAAGTGGGGTCGCAGCTCAGTGGTAGAGTATCTGCTTTGCATACAGAAGGCCCCAGCTTCAATCCCTGGCATCTTCAGGCCAACATGAGCAGCGGTTTCTCAGGGAACTGCTGTAGACACTGAACACGGACCAAGCAAGCCACTGGTGCAATAGAAATAGCCTATCACGTAAAGATCCAATGATGTCTGTGTCCATCCTTTGGAGGGAACCAGGCTTAGGAAAAGCCAGTCACCTATAGCGGGTCAAAATTGTCTACAGTAGACCACGGGGAGAAGCTATAAGAAAGCTAGGAATGAAGCAACTTTCTAGTCCTCAGGCAGCATGCATTCAGTTGGACTAGTAAAATCTTCTTGCGCATTAGTAACTTTGGTCAGTGACCACATTTCACCCAACCTGCAGCATCAGAAACTGCCTTATATCCAAGTCAGAATATTTGTCCACAGCACAGAATTCTCTAATTTCCAGCAGCAGATCAGGGTCTTAGGCAGGGACAAAGATCTTCCCCATAGATGGCTGCCTGGCCCCATTTATTTGGAGATGCTGGGGATTGAACTGGGGACTTTCTGGGTGCAAAGCATGTGCTCTGGTGCTGAGCCACATTTTCTGCCAGGGGGGTGGGTTGCAATGTCTTCCCTCCCCCAGTATCCCTGAGCCCAGAAGGTCATGCTGCCCTAAGCAAGCAGGTTGGCCACGTGAGCGGCGAGGTCTGCCACATCCATGCAAATGGTACGAAAAAAGTGTTAATTATATAAATGCAAAATGTGCAAATGAACTCTTTCCAAAGAGACAATCAGCCCAGAACAAGCTGTCCGCCTCTTCTGCAGGGGATTCATCCTTCTTGGATGGCATCGCTACAGCAGCATTGCACCTTCGTTAGGACCCTTTTCCTAATGGGCCATTTTGGCCACTTGCCATTTGCATCTGCTTTGGTGCCAAGGCCACAGCCGCCTCAACCCGTTCCCCATCTTCCTTCTCCTCTGGAATAACACTGAACATGCTTTTGTTGTTCAAAAAGATCAAGTCGATCCGAGCCATTTATCAAACAGCTTCTCCTGAGCAGAGGCTCCAACCAGCGCAAGCTGGTCCATTTGGGCAAATGGGGCACTGCCCCACCAACCTCAGTCTGCCCTCAGCCAGCCCACACCTGCTTTGCCTTCGTAACTTACAACAGGGCCAAGCAGGTGGCACTGGCTGTCAGCTCCCCCCCCCCCCGTCCTTATCCTCCATGTTGCCCCTTGTAGGGGCAGGGAGGAGGAGAATGGGGACAAACCCAGAATGGTTGGCTCTCTCTGTCGTTGCCTCTGGCTCGCAGCAGCTCTCCAGGATTTCAGACTGGAGAATGTTCCAGTCCTTCATGGAGCTGCTGAGGACTGAACCTGGGACCTTCTGCATGAAAAGCAGGTGCTCTACCACTGAGCCACTGTCCTTTCCCAAGTACCATAGGAAGCTGCTCTATACCAAGTCAGACCATTGGGTCCGAGGCGAGGCTTTCCAAGGATCCAGACATAAGTATTTTCCAACCCTTCCTGAACAGATCTAGGATTTTGTATGAAAAACCTCTGCTTTACTACTGAGCTGTGGCCTTTCCCATAACTACTTCTGCCATGTACTCCGGGATGGCACACATTGGGTAAAATCCTCTCCACAACTTTGGAAGTAAACTACATTCCTTGTCTGGAATATAATGAGGTTCCCCCCCCCCTTTTTTTTTTTTTTAAAAAGCAAGTTTCTAATCCTTATGATTGAGTCAAACAAATCCACAACTTGTGAATATATAGATATTAAGATGAAATTTTCATAAGGCAGAGATGCTTTGCTTTAATCCTGCCTTCCCAATGGCTAACAAGAGCTGAATAAAGGAAGTTCTATGAAAACATAAAAACCTAAGAGCAGCCCAGTCAGATCAGGCCAATGGCCCATCTAGTCCAGCATCCTGTTCTCACAGTGGCCAAGCAGATGTCTCTATAGGAGGACCTGAGAGCAAACATATCCTCTCCACTTGCAATTCATAGCAGCTGGTAGTCAAGAGGCATAATGGCTCTGAAGGTGGAGGTAGATAGTCTTATCTACCCTGAATGTGTCTGAACCCCCTTTTAAATACATCCAAGTTGATGGCCATCACCGCTTCTTGTGGGAGCATTAACTATGCACTATCTGAATAAGTTATTTTCTCTGCCTTGCAAATCTTCCAACAAACAGCTTCACTGGTTGGTCCCAAGTTCCAGCATTGTGAGAGTATGCTTGATTTGCAAAATTTATTCCTGCTGCAGAGCTCTTTTATTTTTTGCAAGGATGTTAGGGTTTGTTAAGCACTAAACTTGCACAGCTCTGCCTTCTTGAGTCCTTTGCATTTTGCAGCTGCTAGGAAAGGCACTTGCATCTGTGTAATAATCTACACAGTTACCAAGGCCTCGTCCCTCCAGGGCAGCCAGGATACATGCATACTAGCCTTCTTTAATATGCCTGGCCGGGATACAAATTGACAGGGGTGAAGATGTCTGCCGCACTTTCTCCTTTTTTGGATGAAGACAGACCACAAATCTTTCGGTTGTATCTAAATAAATCCTACTCAAAGTAAATTAATAGTCCTAAATTATCAATAGCATATTAGTATCATGGCTTCCCTCAAAGAATCCTGGGAGATGTTGTTTGTTAAAGGTATTGAGAGCTGTTAGGAGACTCCTGTTCCCCTCATAGAGCTACAACTTCCTGAACAGTTTAACAGTCAGTCTTCAAAGGGAACTCTGATTATTGTAGCTCTGTATTTTTGGTTGAAGCATAATGGGGGGGAGGGGTGAAAGCAGGTTTGCAGAGTTACAGGATATTTTTACTTGACCTGTTGGTGAGCTTTATGCTCACTCAAATTTTGGTGTGTGTTAAATAGTTGATTTTTTCCTTCTTTTTTAGTGCTCTGTTGTAGAGATATTATACTGTTTATTATGCACTGCTGTTTTATGGCTGCACTTAAGCTGTTTTTATTTGAACAGCACAGATCATCGAACAATAGAAGTGGAGAGTTGGAAGAGATCCCTCTTTACCAGGCTAAACATACCCAACTCCCTTCTCTGCACACGTTGCAGCTTGCCAATATCCTTCTTAAACTGTGGTGCCCAGAACTGGACACAGGACTGCAGGTGGCATCTGACAAAGGCAGAATAGAGCGGTACTATTACTTCCCTTGATCTGGACACTGTTGATGCAGCCTAGAATTGCATTAGCATTTTTTGCTGCTGCATCACACAGCTGACTCATGTTAAATATGTGGTCTACTAGGACTCCTAGATCCTTTTCACATGTACTGCTGTCAAGCCAGATGTTCCTCATCCTACATTTGTGCTCCAGGAAAGACTAGAACCGTACATTTGTCCCTACTGATATTCATTTTGTTAGTTGTGGCCCAGTTGTCCAATCTATTAAGGTCACTTTGAACCCATGAACCCTGATACCTCTCCCAGTTTGGTGTCATCTTAATTTTGATGAGCATCCCCTCTATTCCTTCACCCAAGTCATTTTGAAAGTTGTTGAACAACCCCAGACCCAGGACAGAATCCGGCAGCACCACATTTGCCACTTTTTCCTGGGATAACAAGGAACCATTGATGTATCTGAGCACAGATGTAAAATGTGGTATATAAACAAAGCAACTGGGACTACACACTTCCCAGCTGAATAAACGGGTCTTTACCACAAGTGCCCACTTGTTAGGGTTTGCTTTACATCTGTTTGCTGTATTTGTGTTTTTAATGGTTTTTAATTTATACTGTTGTTGTTTTGTCATTGTTGTTTTATTAACTGTAATAATAATAATAATAATGCAGATTATGTGTGCTATGTGTTTGTGCAAGTGTATACACATACACACACAATATTTTATAAATACACACAGTATGCACAAATGCACACACAAACACTGTGTGTGTTTGTGTGTGTGTGTGATACATACACACCCATGCAGAGAAATTGTAAATGTTAATTATCCAGCCAGAGCAAAGGTGGGTGGGTGCCCCCCGAACCCACCATGTGGGGCAGGGGCGGAAAGCCTTCTGTCTCTCCACAAGATCTGCAGCATACCTTTAGTTTCCGCTCCTCCACAGACCTGTGCATGAGGAAGTTTCCATGACGCACGCTACCACGGCAACTAAGGCCTTTCACGTGAGGAGGCAGGAAGCCGCATGATTGACACTCCTCGTGCCGAGCAGGGGAGGCCTCTGTGAAGCGGGCAGCCTGCGCTCCCAGGCCACAGGGAGGGTGTCGTGGGATGCTGCACACACTGGGCTTGTGGCCTCCTCAAAGACCCATCTATTCAAACTCCGGGCCACAAACTACACAGCCTGGTGTTGCCCAAAATATTTCCCCTCCTTACAACTGCATGGGCTTTGGCATTTCCCTTCCCCCAGAGGTTTCACTCTTCCCACAACAAACTGGTTAGGGATGACAAGAAGAAAGGCAGGCCTAAGGCTGCCCAGAAAGTCAGTGGTTGGGAAACCCTGTGGCCCTCTCGGACTCCAACTCCCATCAGCCCCAGGCAGCAAGGCCAACAGTCAGGGATGGTGGGAGTTGTGGTCCAACCCTGTCCAGAGAGCCACCCTGCAGTAAGCTTTGTGACCAAGTGAGGATCTAAACACAGGCCTCTCTGGTTCGAAGCCAAAACATTGGCCTCTACTTTTCATTAGGCATCTAACAGGCCAGCTTTGGCTGCTATTGCAGGTGTTGGGAACATCTGGCCCTACAGATGTTGCTGAGGTAAAACTCCCGCCACATTGGCCATGCTTGCTAAGCCTGATGGGAGTTGTAGTTCAGCTACATCTGGAGGACCAAAGGTTTCCTGGCCATGACAATTAGATCATTTACTAGTGAACTGTCCATCACCAAGGGCCATTACCCAAGCCTCTGCTATTACTCAGTGAAGTGTCACGTGTTAGAAAGCACATGCTTTGTCTGCAAAAGAACTCCAACTCCCATGAGCCTCAGCTACATCTGAGGGGCACCATGTTGGCTACTCTGATGTAGACAGTATTCAGCTAGAAGGATTATTTGATCCGCCTTGGTTTGAGGCAGCTGCCTTTCCCCCCCCCCTGGGACCAGGCTGTGATCATTCATTCATTATCTTCCCTTGTCCCTTGGTAGCACTTGAGCATGACAAAGAGACAAATCTGAAACTTCCTTTTATTATATTATACCTCATCTAAGTTTCACGAGCCTTATTGCCTTTGCCCTCACTTCAACCCAGTGAGGTAGGCTGCTTGTTTTTTTTTACAGGTGGCAATTTGACATTTTAAGAGTTTTGCCCAAGGTGGAACAAGGAGTCCAGGGTAAATATGGGGCTTGAACCAGATTCTCTGAAATCCTGTGCAAGCCAGTGTAGTGTTGTAGTTAGAATATTTCAGAACAGAGCAGGAGAACCAGGTTCAAATCCCAACCAGGAACCACTTGCCAAATCTCAGTCTAAGTCTACCTCATAGTAAGGTTACCAGACGTCCCCGTTTCCCAGGGACAGTCCCCGGATTTACAAATCAGTCACCTGACAAAATCCTATCATTCCTACTGAAGTTGAAAAGTGTCCCCCGGATTCACTGAAAAAAATCTAGTAACCTTACACAGGGATGTTAGGAGAATAAAATGGGGAAGTGTGAGAAAGCCATGCATACTGTCCCAAGGTCTTTAGAGGAAGGGTGGGGTGATAAGTAAAGAAATATATTGCTATTCACTGGATCCACACTATGGTCTCCTGAGATCAGGCACTGCTGGGATGTCCCCAAACAGCTCCCTCTTTCCATCACCACAACATTCAGGTCTGTTTTGGAGACATCATAGCAGTTCCAGTTGCTAAGCTCACAGGAGCTGCTTTATATCAAGTTATTTATTTCTAGGCATTAATAGACCACCATCTGTCATGTAGTCCCAGGGCAGATTACACACAGTGCAACACAATTAAACCATCTTAATATCTTCCATCCACAAATGCCTGTGCCAAAAGGTGTGCCCTGAGCTGACATCAAAATGTTGACTACAACAGCAGAACACCTGTGCTGTTAAACTCCAGCTCCCATCAACTCCAGACAGCATAGTCAATAGCAAGGATGCTGGGAGTTGTAGTCCAATGACATCAAGAAGGCCAAAGGTTCCCCACCCCTGATTTACAGTGACAACGCCAGAAGCACCTCGGGAAAGGATTCCACAATTTGGAGGCCACCACAGAAAAGGCCCTGTCATGCACTGCTACCTCACAAACTTCACAGGGCCTCCCCTGCAGATCTCAAGTCCTGGGCTGGTCCATATGGGAGGTGGCACTCTTTCAGATATCTGGGGCCTAAGCCATGGGGGTTTGTCTGTCAAAGGGAAGCAGCTTGAATCGGGATTGGAGGCACACTGGGAGTAGTCTATTCAAGTCAGGGACAAGGAACCTGTGGTCCTCCAGATTAACTCCCTTCGGCCCCAGCCAGCACAGTAAACAAATAATGAAGGTTGAGGGGTTCAGAAACATTTGCAGGGCCACAATTTACCCATCCCTATCTAAGCCCAGTTTATCAGTACTAACAACTTAGGATTTTCACAGGTCAAGAGCCAAGGAATTGCATGCCTAGTTTTGTATGCCAGAAGAGGGTTTTGATTTGTGATTCTCAAAAACCAGTCGCAGAGCCCAAACCTGCCCTCTCTCTTGGAAAGTGACTGGCTTATAACCAAAGCTGTGTACATTTATGTGGTTGTGTCAAAAGTGCTAGTGTGCACTGAGTTCAGTTTCCTGAGTTTCCTTGTTTTTTGAAAAAAGAAAGAAAAGAAAAGAACAGAAAAGAAAAGAAAAAGAAAGGCTGCAAAAGACCCCTGCCTGAAGCCCTTGAGAGTGGCTGCCAGTCAGTGCTAGCAATACTATGCTAGATGGTCTGACTCGGTACAAGGCTCTTTGTTCCTCAGAGCTGCTTGAAAGTTGTGTCAGAAGTGCCCACGGAATGACTGAAGAAGATTGCTTATTTAAGCTGCATCTGTCAAAGGGAGCGAATGTGTCACTCCGCATTGACCAAATTGGCTTCTCCAAGAAGCTCATCCAGATTGAGATCCGACCCCTCCACCTCCTCAGAGCGGCAACTTAAATCTAGTTAGCGCAAAAAGATTGTCAGCGTAACCATGGCGCTGGGGCCTTCTCCACCACACAGCCCCTGGCCATCTTGAGAAGGAGCAAGTTCTCCTCCTGACTCATCCTGAATGGAAGGCCCATTTTTAGAGAGTTAAAACATTTTAGAAATAGCACCTGTCATATGAAACTGTGCTCTGAAATTAAATAATCCAGTATACTGTGCTGGGGGGGATGTTACGACAGCCTTCCCCAACCTGGTGCTCTCCAGATGTTTTGGACTACAACTCCCATCAGACCCAGCTAGCAGGTGATGATGGGATTTGTAGTCCAAAAACATCTGGAGACCACCAGTCTGCTAAAAGCAGAGTCGAGAGTGCCAGGCTGGTGTGCTAAACTAGAACTGGGGAGACGCTGGTTGAAATTATTATTGGTGGTGGTGGCAGCAGCAGAAGCAACTGGGGCCAGGGCCTTCTCAGTACTGGCCCCGACTTGGTGGAACGGTCTGTCAGAAGAGACTAGGGCCCTGCGGGATTTGGCATCTTTCCGCAGGGCCTGCAAGACAGAGCTGTTCTGCCTGGCCTTTGGGTTGGTTTTAGTTTAACCCTGATGTTTCATTCCCTTATGGTTTGATTGGTGGGCTACTTAAAAATGAGGCTGCATTTTAAACTTTAAATTGTATTTTAACTTGCATTTTAATTGATTGTTTTGTATGTTTTGTTGTGATTTTATGGGTGTTAGCCACTCTGAGCCCGGTCTTGGCTGGGAAGGACGGGGTATAAATAAAATATTATTATTATTATTATTATTATTATTATTATTATTATCATCATCATCATCATCATCATCATCATTAAATTATAGAATTTGCTCTAACAAGAGGCAGTGATGGCCACCAGCTTGGATGGCTTTAAAAGAGGATTAGACAAATTCATGGAGGAGGGTGAGGCTAAATTCCTACTAACCACAATGGCTATGTCCTACCTCCACTGTGGAAAGCAGTAATGCTTCAGACTACCAATTGCTGGAAACGGAAAGAGGGGAGAGCAGATGTTGTGTTCAGGTCCTGCTTGTGGGTTCCCCATTGGGGCATCAGGCTGGCCACTGTAAGACTAGGATGCCGAACTAGATGGGCCACTGGCTTGGTCCAGTTCTTACATTCACATAGTAGTACTGTATTTGTAAGACGCCTCATAAAATTAATTCTCTGAACATCTTGCAAAAATAAAACATAACAACAACACAGTATAAAATTCCCACTCGGCCATGAAGCTCAGGGAGCCAGTCATTTCCAGTTTCGCCTACCTCAGAGGGTTGTTGTGAGGAAGAAAAGGTGGGGAGGACTTTGTGCATTGCCTTGAGCTTACTGAAGGAAGGGTGCACTATATAAATGTAATGAATAAATGAGCTTGGCATGCGCAAGCCATCCTTTGCTCTTGCAGCCCTCAAGCAGTGAATCTGCATGCCTGTGCTAGTCCACCTCAGGAGGAAAGCCTGAGGTTGGTTATAAGGAGCTGCTGGGAATTGTAGTCCAAAACAGCTGGAGGGCCCCAGTTTGGGGGAAGGCTGTTACCTCTTCAAGTCTGTAGGCTGTGTGATTCTGGGCATGTCAGCTCTGCTTGAAGTGAGAGCAGCCAGTGAACAGTGGGAGTTCTCAGCAGCAGGAAGACCTCTGAAGGCAGCAGGCCCAGCATCCCCAGAACAGGACAATTAACGCCACCCCAGGGAATTTCTCACACCTTTCCCAGAGTGCCAGCATCACACCCATATGACTTCTTCCTCTGTTTACACAGAAAGCCAAGAACTGGTAGTACAAAGAGCTTGTATTGTCCAGGAAAGGCGGCGGGGACCGAGATGCGCCTTCCAAGTGTAGCTGGGTCCGAGAGCCAATTCAAAAACTCAGGCAGCTGTTTCCCCTCCTCTCCAATAAAAAGGGTGCTGCGTGCAGAAAGTTCAAGCTAGGCCGGGATGGGGTGTGTGTGTGTGTGGAAACACTCTCATACAACCATTTTGCTTTTTTACAAGCAGGGGGACACTGGCGTGGGGACGCTTTGGAACAAACAGCCGCCTACACAAGGCTAGTGCAAAAAGTGGCCGCTAGATTGGTAAGCAGGGCAACCCAATGGGATTGCAGGCCACCGGTCCTGAAATTGCTGCCCTGACTGCCAAGCTAAATTCAAGGCGTTAGTACCAGCGTAGGAAGTCCTAAATGGCTTGGGACCCATGTCCCAAAAAGTGTGCCTTCTTCTTCTTTATTGAACAAATTTAGACAAACAAAACATATTATCCATCAATATAACCAATTATATCCCCCTTTTTTCTTTTCAGTGGTGGTTCCCCACATGCTGAATGCCCTCCCTGGTGCACTGCACCTGTTGCCATCGACTTCCAGGAGGAAGTTAAAAGCACTCCTGTTTCTGCAAGCATTTGACAGCTGAAGGATACTGTTTTAATTATGCTTAGAATGTTTCAAAGTGCTTTTCTAATGCTCTTTAAAAACAACCACATTATTATTGACTAGTTGAAGTTAGCCCGTTCAATAATGGGCGCTAGAGGAGGAGGAGGCAGGAGGAGGCAGAACAGCGGCCGCTGGGGGGTGGAGAGGTGCTCCCTCCCCCTTCTTTGTTTTCCGCGCGTGCGCACCGCGCCGCGCCGCTCCTCCTCCAGTCCTCCCGCAAGCCTGCCCTTCCATCCCTCTCCCTCCCTTTCTTTCTATTTTGCGCGTGCGCGTTGTTGCATCCCGAGTTCTTTTCTCTCTTCGTCCAGCCCCTTTCTCGCTCGCGCGTGCGCGCCTCCTATCCGCAAGCAGTCTTCCCTCCTTCCCCCTCCTCCCTCTATGCTGCCCGTTCCTACGCCTGCGCAGTTGCGCGCTTGTGGGCGGAGCGTGCGCAGTTGGCTGTGCTGCCTCTCCTGCCAGACCTCTCTGACTTCGCGCCTGCGCAGTTGGGGGCTTTTCGGCCAGATTTTGCTTGTTTGGTTGGCAGCGCGGCGGCCAGGTGGGGGAGGAGGGAGAGAGGGAGTGAGGGCGTGCACAGGTGCGCAGGTGCACTGGCGGCCGGAGCGGGAGGGGGCGGCGGCGGCGGCGGGAGGAGGGATGCGGACGGGGGAAGATGGAACGGATGCGGGCGCTAGAAGGGCGGCGGCGCTTTGCGCCGCTTCCCCCGCGCTTTGGCAAGGAAAGCAGTAAAGGCGGCGGCGGCAGCAGGAGGCTCCGCTCGAGGCGGGCGGGCGGCGGCACTTCGCGCCGCTTCCCCCGCGCTTCGGCAAGGCAAGCAGGTGTGTCAGCCAAGGGCTCGGAGCTGCGGGGTGGGGAGGAAGAGGCGTACCCCCATCGCCTTTATGCTCCAATCCCTGCGTCCGTGTGTGACATGCGCAGTAGCGCACTTCCGTGACACACGGAAAGTTGGACGCAGGGACACAGCCACTTTATTATATAGGATATGTTTGCTGCTCTGGCTCCTTAGGGAGGAAAGGTGGGATATAAACAGGAAAAGGATTAAATGATATGGTACATCTGGAGGACCACAGGTTCCCCCACCCTTTGTAAGGTGCAGTGGTTAGAGTATTGGGCTTGGAATTGAGAAGCCAGGGCTCAAATTCCCACTCAGCCATGAAGCTCACTGGGCCAGTCACTACCTCTCAGCCTAACCTGAGGATAAGATTGGGGAGTGTGTGCCGCCTTGAGCTTTTTAGAGGAAAGACAGAATATAAACGTAACAACAGCAAGATGCATGGCGATTTGCTATGGCTCAGTTGGTTAGATCAGGCATCCCCAACCTTTGGCCTTCCAGATGTTTTGGACTACAATTCCCATCATTCCTGACCACTGGTCCTGTTAGCTAGGGATCATGGGAGTTGTAGGCCAAAACATCTGGAGGGCCACAGGTTAGGGATGCCTGGGTTAGATCGTAGTGCTGATAACGCCAAGCTTGCAGGTTTGATCTCTGTATGGGAAAGCTGCATATCCCTGCATTGCAGGGGGCTGGTCTAGATGATCCTCAGGGTCCCTTCCAACTCTACGATTCTATGTGCTTCCAGGATGTCCAGCTCCTCACCTAGAGAGTGTATTCACCAGAGATAGGGCACCTGTGGCCTTCCACATGTTGTTCAACTCCAGTCCTCCCTGAACTACTGGCTGGCATTTAAGGGAGCTAAAGTCAGAGAACATACGGAAGGCCACAGGTTCCCCATCCCTGGTTCTCCACTTTTAAATGCTCTGAGGCACCCCACACTGCAAGGAGATCTTGCCCCTCATGCGTGGATGCAGCTCCTAAGCAGGGCCACTTCCTGTGCTCTCCAGCTTGCCCCACTCCCTGGTGTTCATGCAGACACTAGGGTGGGGCACCCAGGAGCGTGCTGTGTCAGGAACAGGGTGGTAGGCGCAGCTTCACACACACGCATCAACACATGCGCAAATGAATCTGAACTGGCCTCATGGGAAACAGCAAAGAGTACTGGGACTCCAGCCATTGCAAAACAAGTACGGGGTCAGCAAACTTTTTCAGCAGGGGGCCGGTCCACTGTCCCTCTGACCTTGGGGGGGAAAGAACGAATTCCTATGCCCCACAAATAACCCAGAGATGCATTTTAAATAAAAGCACACATTCTACTCATGTAAAAACACACTGATTCCCGGACCATCCGTGGGCCGAATTTAGAAGGCAATTAGGCTGGATCCGGCCCCTGGGCCTTAGTTTGCCTACTCATGAAGTAGATGTTCAACAGGCTGGTCCCAGGGCTTCGATTCAAACCATGTGAGGATATGTATAGGATATGCATAGAAGCCCCACGGCGTAGGCTGTCAACACAGGTTCAGTGGGTGCACATGTGCCCACAGAGGCCATTCTGGTGCCCATAGGGTACAACTCATTCTACAAGCCTAAGAGTGTGTGTGTGTGTGTGTGTGTGTGTGTGTGTGTGTGTGTGTGAGAGAGAGAGAGAGAGAGAGAGAGAGAGAGAGAACGGAATATTAACTCTTGCCTCTTCAGCTACACTCTTCAGAAAGACCACCCCCACCCTCCAAGGATGCTTAGGGGGAGGAAGTTGAAGAAATTGTTAAAAAGTTAACTGTTGAGGGGAGAGAGCGAGTACATGCAATTCTGGCGAGAGTGTGTGGTTGTGCTGTGTGTGTGTTGCCCACAACCAATTTGTCTGTTTTTGCCAATGCGCTCCTGGGTCCCGACCCCCCTGCCCAAAGTCAAACCTCTGCTCTAGCCCCCGCCTTGTTCTCTGCTATAATATATTTCTCACGGGGAATCTAGTAGGAAGAGATCTCTCCAGCCTTTTTCTTCTCCAATTATATATTGTTGCCTGTCCACACACACACACACACACACACACACTGCTCATCTCTGATCTTTCCTTGGTAAAAAGCATCCTCTCTCCACCACTCTACCAGAAGCCCTCTGGAAGTAAAAAGGAAATGGGCTGCATCTGAGCCTGCTCTATACAGCAGGGGGTGAGTACCCCATTCTCTCCCCTCCCCCCAAAAGAGGGGTCCCTGGCTCCGGACAAGGCTCAGAGGCCACTTTGCTAAATGGCAGCAAACACCCAACTGCAACCAGCCTGTCCTTCCCTGTGCTATTGCAGGCTGATCACTGCATCTGCCTGACGCTTACCTCTTCGGTGGTGAGGGGCATGCAGATCCGATACTCTTTCACCAGCATGCTGCCTGCCGTCTCTCTAGGCGCTGGGCTGAGTAGACCCTCGTGACACGGCACACTCCAGTGGAAACGTGGCCTCTTCACCAGCCAAGTGGCCCCTGAGGATCCCTTGGGGAAGGATGCATCCTGCAGCCGAGAAGAGACGTGTTAAGAGTGGAGTAAAGCACCGACTCTGGGAATTTGCTTGGCTGGGCAGTCTTAAGAAGCAATCGGCTCCCTCCTTCAATCAAATCCAAAGCTCTACTTCTTTATATATATCTCCCCCCCCTTTGCTACAGGCACAGCTCTGCCTGTGACTTCATAATCGGTTGTCATGGTAGCTGTTGTGAGGTCACCAGTCTCCTCAGCCGAAAAAGTTGTAGAAGCCGGACGATGGGAGGTAAGGAGGAGGCAGGAGGTGAAGGAGTTAGGTCACATCAGTGCTCCTTCGCTACTGGAACCATCCCACTACCCAACCACCCCAAATCTTCTCGTGTTATTTTAGGATACCTAGTGTTTAAAAAAACCTCACCCAGTCAGCAAGCTTACTCAAAAGGTCAGGTGTAAAGGGTATGTAGGGGAGGAAAAACAGCAAGACTCCAATGCATATTGGTACTAGCTGTAACCGTGGCCCACTCTGCCACACCCAGGGTTATAATTCGTGCCCCACATTCTCTTTTCAATGCCAGGGTTCAGGCTGCTCCTGTGAGGTGGAAAGTGAGAAGGATAGCCCTCTGATCATGTGCAGAGTGCCTTTCCCCCCTCAAAAAATGATTACAATGCAGATCTTGTAGCTTCCAAGCAGCACGCAAGTCTTGGCCACCTATTCAGACAACAAATTAGCCACCTCTTTGGGGAAGAAGTCTCCTTGTGGTGGGCAAAGCTAGTTGCCATCTGGCACCATAGCCCCAGCCACTTTTCACCGCCAGCTCTGCCCTAATGCAATGTGCTAGAGTCCCTGACTAGTATTATTCCAAAGATGCTCAGTGGAGCACCCGGTTGGCCACTGTGATAAGAGGATGCTGGACTTACGAAAGCCTCCACCCCCACATAAGTACCACAATATATGTGACACAGGTGATCCACCATAGGATTTCCAAGGATTTTAATTTTCCCTTTAGAAATCCAAGCATGATGCAGGTGCCTACATTCTCCCTGTGATGACCTGGGAGTCAGACTCAGACGCTGAACCTGAGGGATCCCAGCCTGCACAGGATTCACTGCCTCCAGAACCAGCAGAGCCAGGGCTGGGGCCTGAGTCTCAAGGGGACTCACCTGTGCTGGATCCTCAGGTGCAGGCATCGGCTGAGGTTGATCTGGCTTCTAATGGGATGGAGGACTTATTGCCTGCAGGTGCTCCACTCCCCACCCAGTCAGGGGAAGCTGAGGTTGCCTCTGGGTCCGGTAACCCTCCAGCTTCTCCTGAGCTGCAAAGGCTAAGGGCAGAGAGGCGAAGGGAACTAAGTTCCCGCAGGAGGAGTGCTCGCCTCCAAGCCAGGAGAGGCGAGGCACCTGAGGATCGGAGCCGCCCTTTGCCTCGGGGCAGATAAAAGCCAGCCAGTCCCAGTCCCAAGTTGCAGGAGCAACATCGGTGCTGCCTAGTTCCTGTTCCTGCGTTCCTGACCTCAGCTTGGTTACTTCGGCTTCCTGACCTCGGCTTCCTGACCTCGGCTTCCTGACCTCAGCTTTGTTACTTCGGCTTCCTGACCTCGGCTTCGTGACTTCGGCTTCGTGACTTCTGGCTTGGACTGACCTTGGACTGGACTAGACCTCGCCTATCGGATATCCCTCGGGACCAGCACAGTTTGCTCCTGCCACACCCGCACTCCCCCTTCGTTGGGGTGCGTTCGGGAGGAACCTGTCGTCATGACTGACCAGGCGGCTGCGCTGGTGGCATTGGCCCAGGAGAACCAGGTCTTGACCCACACAGTGCAGCAGCTAAGCAATGCGGTTACGGCGCTTCAGCAGCGTTTGGACGCCTTACCGGCTCCTGGTGCCGGCGCCCCAGCTCCAGGCAAGTACCCAGTGGCCCTGCCAGAAAAATTCGATGGGTCCCCGGGCAGTTTTCCCATGTTTCTCGCCCAGGCCAAACTGTATATTCAGGGGCGAGCCCGGGATTTCCCCGACGACCGCACCAAGGTGCACTTCCTGATCAGCCTGCTGAAGGACCAGGCGGCCAAGTGGGCGTTGCCGCTGCTCCGGCAAGACTCCCCCTTGCTGACAGACTATACGGGGTTTTGCAACCATTTTGAAACCGCGTTCGCCAACCCTCAGAAGGCGAGTCAAGCCAATCGGGCAATTCGGCGGTTGAAACAGGGCAAGTCCACAGTGGCCGCCTATGCCACGGAATTTCGGCTGTTGGCACAGGACTTGACCTGGAATGATTCCGCACTTCGGGACCAGTATCTCGAGGGGCTTTCGGATGAGATACTGGACCAGCTGGCCACCTTGGATCGCCCCGCCACGCTGGAGGCCCTCATCCAACGTAGTCTACAGATAGACGATCGGTTGGAGGACCGGCGCCAGGCCTGGGCCCGCCAGCACTCTGGGCTCCCGACTCCAGTGCTCCCCAGCAGTTCCACGGCCAGAGCCGAGTCACTGGAGGAGCCGATGCAGCTCGGGGCAGCACGGCCTCGCCTCTCCCCTTCGGAGAAGACACGACGTCGGGAGGGGAACCTGTGTCTCTACTGCGGGGGGAGTGGACACTACGCCCGAACCTGCCCCGAGAAACGCCAGCCGCAGGGAAACCGCCAACCCCAGTAGCCAATGGCCCAGGCTATCTGGGGTCCCAAGCATCGCATGATGGGCCCTCACCAGTGGAATTGCAACACCTAATGATCCCGGTGCGTCTATACCCCCCAGGCGGGCCCTGGATTCTCACCCACGCTCTGGTGGATTCAGGGGCAACCCGCTCCTATATGGACTCTGCCTTCGCCGCTCAGCATCGGGTGCCACTCCAGAACAAGCCAGAACCGGTGCAGGTGGAGGCAATCGACGGACGGCTCTTGCGGTCAGGCGCCGTTACTCGGGAGACCCAGCCCTTGGTCCTGTGCCACCAGCAGCACCGGGAGGTGCGTACCCTGGACATTGCCACCATGCCCCGGTTTCCCCTGGTGCTGGGGATGGACTGGCTGGAGTCTCACAATGTTCAGATCGATTGGGTCAATCGAACTGTACGCTTCCCAGACTCGGGTTCGATTGCTCAGTCCGAGATGCTTTCGGCCGCCTCCATGGGGGAGGCTGCGTCAACGCTCCCCGCCGTGTACCGGGACTACGTAGACGTGTTCGAGGAACAGGGGGCAGACCGGCTGCCTCCTCATCGGTCTTTTGACTGCGGCATAGACCTCCAGCCTGGGGCGCCCCTGCCTGTGAGTCGCCTATACTCTCTTTCGGAGCCAGAGCGTGAAGCCTTACAGGACTTCCTTCACAAGAACCTGGAGCGGGGGTTCATTAGGCCCTCTACCTCTCCCACCGCCGCTCCAGTACTCTTCGTTAAGAAGAAGTGTGGGGAGCTTCGCCTCTGCCATGATTACCGAGCCCTGAATAAGATCACCATCCCAGACCGGTATCCCTTGCCCCTAATTGCAGAGTTGCTGGAGCGGGTGCAAGGGGCGCAGATGTTCACCAAACTGGACCTCCGGGGGGCTTACAACTTGATTCGGATCCGTGCCGGGGATGAGTGGAAGACCGCATTCGGGACCCGTTATGGGCAGTTCGAGTACCTGGTCATGCCGTTTGGACTATGCAACGCGCCCGCCGTGTTCCAACGGTACATCAACCACGTGTTCCAGGACTTGCTCGACAAGTATGTGGTGGTGTACCTCGATGACATTCTGATTTATTCCCGTGACCCAGCTCGCCACGAGAGTCATGTCCGGACCGTGTTGCAACGCTTGCGGGAGCACCGCCTGTACGCTAAGCTCAGCAAGTGCGAGTTCCACAAGCGGTCAGTGGACTTCCTCGGACACCGACTCTCCCCTGACGGTGTACAGATGGACCCCGGGAAGGTGTCTGCGGTTCGAGAGTGGGCGGCGCCGCGGAACCGCAAGGACCTACAGCGGTTTTTGGGGTTCACCAACTATTACCGGACATTCATTGCGGACTATGCTCATCGCACCACCCCGTTGACCCGACTGCTGCGCCCCAAGACGCCCTTCGCCTGGGATGAGGAGGCTGAGGTGGCATTCCAGGGATTGAAAGCCTGTTTCCAGAAGGCGCCAATTTTGCAGCATCCTGATCCCTCTCGTCCCTTCGTGGTGGAGACTGACGCCTCCAGTACGGCTCTCGGTGCCGTCTTGTCCCAGCAACACGGACCTGATGCGCCACTGTTACCCTGCGCCTACTACTCCCGGCAGCTCCTTCCGGCGGAGCGTAACTATACTGTGTGGGAGCGGGAACTACTGGCCATCAAGGTGGCCTTTGAGGTCTGGCGCCATCATCTTGAGGGGGCACGACACCCGGTGGAAGTGAGAACCGACCACCGGAATCTGGAGTACCTCCAGACCACCCGCAGGCTAAACCAGCGGCAGATCCGGTGGGCACTGTTCTTCTCCCGGTTCCAGTTCCGGATCCGCTACATCCCCAGCTCCCAAAACCAGAAGGCGGATGCACTGTCCCGGAAACCGGAGGACATTGCAGAGACGGTGCAGCAGGCGGCCCCAACAACGATCATCCCACCAGCAGCTTTCCTGGCTGTTCATGAGACTGAGTCGCTGCTGGACCGAGTGCGGAAGCAGCAACGGGTCGACGCGTGGGCTCAGGAACGGATTCAGGAATTGGCCAGTGGATCATGTCCTCGATACCCAGAACTGGTTGTGCACCAGGGTTTGCTGATGCACCGTGGTCGGTTGTACATCCCACCAGGGCCTTTGCGGGCCGAGGTACTCCAAATGTCACACGATGCCCCGGCAGCTGGCCACTTCGGGAGGTATCGGACCACCCACCTGGTCAGCCGGGAGTTCTGGTGGCCCCGCTTGAAGGCCGACGTGGCACGGTACATTGGGGGGTGCGAGGTCTGCCGGCGAGCCAAGGGATCGACCGGGAGACCTGCGGGACTGCTACAGCCACTGCCAGTTCCCCCTCGTCCGTGGCACACGGTTTCATTGGATTTCGTGGTAGACCTACCCCCATCCCGTCAGTGTACCTGCCTCCTGGTATTCACAGACCACTTCACTAAAATGGTGCACTGCGCCCCGTGCCCGTCTGTACCCTCAGCCAAGGAGACGGCGCAACTGTACCTACAAAACGTCTTCCGCTTACATGGCCTATCGGAACGTTTGATCTCCGATCGTGGTGCCCAGTTCACCTCCCGGTTCTGGCGCGCTCTACATCAGGCTCTCGGGACGGAGGTCTGCCTATCTTCGGCCTACCATCCACAGACGGATGGACAGACCGAACGGGCAAACGCGGTGTTGGAACAGTACCTCCGGTGCTACTGCAGCTTCCACCAGGACGATTGGGTCGACCACCTGGCGTTGGCCGAGTTCGCATATAACAACGCAGTGCACGCTTCCACCCAACAGACCCCGTTCCAGGCAAACTATGGGTACCACCCGCGGTTGTTTCCAAGCATACTGCCGGCATCCGCAGTTCCTGCAGTGACAGACTGGCTACAAGAGCTCCAGTCACAGCAGCAGCTTCTGACGGAGCAACTGAGCCAGGCCAAGGACGCGTATAAGGCCCAGGCCGACCGTCACCGTCAGGAGGGGCCGGAACTCCATGTCGGAGACCTGGTATGGCTCTCCACCCGCCACCTGCACCCCTCTCGGCCTTCGCGGAAGCTGGATGCCCGCTTCACCGGCCCATTTCCGATCGTGGACCGGGTCTCACCTGTGGCATTCCGTCTCCGGTTACCCGTGACCCTGAAGGTCCACCCGGTATTCCACCGGTCCCTACTCAGTCCGGTCGCCCCGCCCGACGAGTTCCACCCAGACCATCCACGACCGCAGCCAGTTTTGGTTCAGGGGGAGCCCGAGTATGAGGTGGAGCACATTCTTGACTCCCGATACCGCAGGGGGAAGCTCCAATACCTCATCGACTGGAAGGGGTATGGGCCCGAGGATCGGTCGTGGGAACCAGCGGAGAACGTCCACGCGCCTGTCTGCCTCCGTGATTTCCATGCGACTTACCCCAGCAAGCCTGGTCCGGCCCCTCGGTTGAGGGGGGGGCCTGGGAGGGGGGATGGTGTGATGACCTGGGAGTCAGACTCAGACGCTGAACCTGAGGGATCCCAGCCTGCACAGGATTCACTGCCTCCAGAACCAGCAGAGCCAGGGCTGGGGCCTGAGTCTCAAGGGGACTCACCTGTGCTGGATCCTCAGGTGCAGGCATCGGCTGAGGTTGATCTGGCTTCTAATGGGATGGAGGACTTATTGCCTGCAGGTGCTCCACTCCCCACCCAGTCAGGGGAAGCTGAGGTTGCCTCTGGGTCCGGTAACCCTCCAGCTTCTCCTGAGCTGCAAAGGCTAAGGGCAGAGAGGCGAAGGGAACTAAGTTCCCGCAGGAGGAGTGCTCGCCTCCAAGCCAGGAGAGGCGAGGCACCTGAGGATCGGAGCCGCCCTTTGCCTCGGGGCAGATAAAAGCCAGCCAGTCCCAGTCCCAAGTTGCAGGAGCAACATCGGTGCTGCCTAGTTCCTGTTCCTGCGTTCCTGACCTCAGCTTGGTTACCTCGGCTTCCTGACCTCGGCTTCCTGACCTCGGCTTCCTGACCTCGGCTTCCTGACCTCAGCTTTGTTACTTCGGCTTCCTGACCTCGGCTTCGTGACTTCGGCTTCGTGACTTCTGGCTTGGACTGACCTTGGACTGGACTAGACCTCGCCTATCGGATATCCCTCGGGACCAGCACACTCCCCTCTGCAAGCCAGTGAGGCTATCTGCCATGTCCCCTGCCTTGGGGTCCCAATGTGGGCCTGAGGAGCTCTGATTCAGATGATACACTCGAGGAGTCCTCGTATACCCTCCTGTATGCTGCCACGGCCTGAGATGCTGGCTCTTCCATCACCCTCTGAAAGCGATTCCTCTGCAGGCCCATGTGCCCCACAACCACACAGAAGCCACGTGACAACAGAAAAGGCTACTGGCCCCTTTACATATTGCAGAGCAGCCCTTGCAGAGGAAGGAGCTGCTAGGAGATCAAGTGCTATCAGCCTTTCCAAGGCTTCAAGTGACTCTCACGTCATTGCTGAGACAACATCTTCTCAAGCTCAGCTAGCAGGGCCCACTGGGAACTATCCAGGGTCCTGATAATCTCCTTGCCACACCACCGAAAGTGTTCAATGGTTTTTCCCAAACAGGGCACAAACAGCACCTGGGGCAGGCAGAAGAGGCATAGAAAGAGATTATGATGATGATGATAAGGCAAAAATTGCTGCTCTGATCAAGTTTAAAGCATATAGAATCATAGAATTGTAGAGTTGGGAGATCCCTGAGGATCATCTAGTCCAACCCCCTGCAATTCAGGAATATGCAGTTCTCTCATATGGGGATCGAACCTGCAACCTTGGCATTATCAGCACCACGCTCTGACCAACTGGCAACCCTTGGATCTCCAGATGCTGCTGGACTACAGCTCCCATCCTCACTGACTGTTGGTCATGATGGCTGATGGGAGATGGAGGTCTCCGACATCTGGAGAGCCACAGGCTTTCCATCCCCGATTCAAAATAAAATGACATAGTGATCTGATTCTGGGTCTGAAGATGTCGTCGGCACCACCTAACCCCTGAGCCACCTCCAGGCTGGTAAAATTTGAACTACGGTCCTGCCAGGTCTCATCCGGCACACTCTCCCAGCCTTCAGGAACCTGGTGCTCTTCAGATGTTTTGGACAATTCTCATCAGCTGCTGCTGAGCTGGGGATAACAGGAGCTTTAGTTCAAAACAGCTGGAAGGCCCGATTGACAATACCTGTGCTAACCTAGTAATAATAATAATAATAATAATAATAATAATTTATTATTTATACCCCGCCCATCTGGCTGAGCATTAAATATTAAAAACTTCCCTAAACAGTGCTGCCTTCAGATGTCTTTTAAAAATAGGATAGCTGCTTATTTCCTTGACACCTGATGGGAGGGCGTTCCACAGGGCGGGCGCCACTACCGAGAAGGCCCTCTGCCTGGTTCCCTGTAACTTAGCTTCTCGCAGCGAGGGAACCGCCAGAAGGCCCTCGGCACTGGACCTCAGTGTCAGCGCAGAACGATGGGGGTGGAGACGCTCCTTCAAGTATACTGCACCGAGGCCGTTTAGGGCATTAAAGGTCAGAACCAACACTTTGAATTGTGCTCGGAAATGTACTGGGAGCCAATGTAGGTCTTTCAGGACTGGGTGTCATATGGTCTTGGCAGCAACTCCCAGTCACCAGTCTTGCTGCCACATTCTGGATTAGTTGGAGTTTCCAGGTCACCTTCAAAGGTAGCCCCACATAGAGTGCATTGCAGTAGCCCAAGCGGGAGATAACTAGAGCATGCACCACTCTGGCAAGACAGTCCGCGGGCAGGTAGGGTCTCAGCCTGCGTACCAGATGGAGCTGGTAGACAGCTGCCCTGGACACAGAATTAACCTGTGCCTCCATGGACCCCTGTGAATCCAAAATGACTCCCAGGCTGTGCACCTGGTCCTTCAGGGGCACAGTTACCCCATTCAGGAGCAGGGAGTCCCCCACACCCGCCCCCTGTCCCCCCAAAACAGTACTTCTGTCTTGTCAGGATTCAACCTCAATCTGTTAGCAGCCATCCATCTGCCTCCAGAAACCAGCTTCTCCAGCTGTCCTCTCAAATCCTTCTCACAACAACCCTGCAAGGTAGGACCAGTCAGGAAAGCAAGGACTTGCCCAAGGCTATGCATCACAGCTCAATCCTGAATGCTTCTGAAATGCTAATGCTCTGCCTGGTGCATTGCACTTCTCCCGAACAACGCATGCCCTTAATAGAAAGGCTCCCTTGAGCAAGCCTACAATGGAAGTCTATTTCCCAGTGGGAAGATGTGGCTGTTTTGAGATCCTTGCACACTTGTTTTTCAGCAGCATGCCTTGCAGATGGGATCTGCTGCAAGCTTGTTGCATTGCTGACTATGGGGCCTCATTCGAGAGCCACTGTGTGTATTTGCCTAGTATGCAAATAATAAAAAGCTCGCAGAGATGTCTCTCTCTCTCCCGCCTCTTCAGAGAATCCAAGCGCTAATGAACAGACACCACACTTGGTCTTCGCCCAAAGGGCAACTTATTTATAACGTGGCTGCTAATCCGCTGTCAATATGCTTCTGATGATAATACATCTATTCTTAATGGTTAACAACCAGCTGCCCAAGTTAAGACGAAGACAAACAGGAATTTTGCTTAGTGGCGGAGGCAAAGAGGAGCTCACCCAGTTCTGGAATACATCACCTATTTTATATGGTGGGGGGAGGTTTGAAAATATGGAGCATGGATATGCAATTCATCATCATCATCATCATCATTGTATCCCACCCATCTGACTAGGTTGCCCCAGCCACTACGGTAGCTATAGATAGTCTAGAAAGGATTTTAAAAGTTCTCAGAGGATGGATCTATTAACCCAGAGGTGGGAAAACTCAGGCCTGGGGGGGGGGAATGTGGCCCTCTGGGCCTCTTTACTTGGCCCCTCAGAACCCTCCCCAAGACACCCCCTCACTTGGCTTTGCTTTGCACCCATCTTGAGTGTTTTCGCCTGGCTAGAATTTGTCCTCACACAGATTATGCTTCTTCCCTGCCTGGATAGATAGAGTGTCCATGTTCAGAAGATGTGAATGCTGATGATGGGTGTGGGGCAGACAGCAGGAGAGGGCTGTTGGCCTGCTTCTCGGTTTCCTCCATGTTATCTGGAGGACCGCTCCAGGGAATATGATGCTGGATTAGAAGACTAGGGTACCAAGCACTGCTTTTGTGCAACATATTTTGCACTTGAGAAAATCAGTCCCCAGGTATAAAATGCATTCAAATAATGGGCCAGTTCTAAAAAGTGATGGTGTGTATAAATCAGAGCTCTTGTTCATTGGCTGAGAGACTGCACAATGAAAACCCTCCAGTCTGAATCTCATCTTGAGGCAACCATGACTTTCTCAGCCTCAGCTTTTCCATCTGCAGTGTGGACACAACAACACTGACCTACTCTATGGTGCTGTTGTAGGAGGTTACACAGCAAGAAAGCATGCATACCTGAAGCACTTTGAAAGCAACACATTGTGAGCATGGGTGGGTGGGGGGCCCGATCCTTTTTTTGGCCCTTTGTAGAGTATCTTCTGGTTGGTAGGGGAAGGGGGAGTGGAAGCTGCAGCCAAGAGGAACAAAATGCACCATGGCCAGCAGATGTCAGACTGGGACAGATTCACTCATGCTAGGAGTTGCTCTCGCTCTCTACTCCAGCATCTCTCGCTCTCTACTCCAGCATCTCTCTAAGTCATAGACCTGGAGCCTCCTCCTCCTCCTCCTCCATTCATATGCCTATCTTTGAAAGCCATCTCAGCTGCCAGCCATCACTGTATCTTGTGGCAGTGAGTCCCATGTCTGAACATACAAATAGCAGAGAGCCCCGGTTCATGGTTGAGCTCAATGTCAGCCTGAAGATCTGTCGAAACTAGCATCCTGCTTCCCACAGGCAGAGGGTCTTCTTGGGGGGTGGCGCCCGCCCTGTGGAACGCCCTCCCACCAGATGCCAAGGAAATAAACAACTATCTGACTTTTAGAAGACATTTGAAGGCAGCCCTGTCTAGGGAAGTTTTTAATGTTTGATCTTTTGTTGTGTTTTTAATATCCTGTTGGAAGCCGCTCAGAGTGGCTGGGGAGGCCTGGTGAGATGGGTGGGGTATAAGTAATAAATAATAATAATCATCATCATCATCATCACCATCATCACTATATGTCCCCAGGGAGCCTCCAAAGAGATTCTGATAGCTAAGCCTAAGGGCACAGGAGCCAACTTCTATTTGAGGGAGCTGCCCCCCAACTTGATGGGCATTGCTATTCAAATGGTGTGCATGCACTGCATCATGTGATCGATTACCTGCTTACCTGCTCCTCTCCACAGTATTTTATTCAAGTTGGCACACCTGCCTAAGAGCCTTGGGGTCAAACTATGTATTGCATGAATTGTGTGGCTAGCAGCAACATCAGCATTAAAAAAAATAAATCAAATAAATTCCTAGGTGGTGGTTTTCCAGGATCACAGCAAAAATCATCCCACTGCAGTGAACCTTTGAATGAAACCTCCCAGAAGTCCCAAATTCAAACACAGAGTGGAGGAATCTGCAAATTCAGAGCCGTTCCCTTAAGTAGCCAGATGGCTCTCTTTATGCTGCTCTTATTTTTAATAAAAGAACGGTCCCTTACAACACACATACACACACACACACACACACCAGGATAATCTCATTTCTAATTCTTGAATTTCTAAAACAGGAGTTGCCAAGCTACAAATCTGTGACCTCAAAAATCCTCGTCCCCGAATTCCAGATCTGATTGGACTGTTTATGTTTACTGTGGGGCTGTAGCTACAAGTTGCAGGCAAATATAGCAGGAGCAGAGAGAGAAAGATCTTGTGGTGGTTTTTTTGTTTAACAAGAAAAGCTCTTTAAGAGGGAGGAGAGGAGCGGGGCAGTTAACCCTTTCCCTGCTGCCCATTTTTGCAATCCAAATGTACAGTGACTTCCCCTCTGCTGAGGCTCAAAATTAAGCACTTGATTTGGAAGGGGCCGCTAGAGGAGATGGAGAGAGGGGTATAGGATGGAGAGATCACAAGGAAGGGAGAGACAGTTAAGCCTCCTATCACCACCACGAACAACTTTTCTTAACCACACACACACACACACACCCCCACTGCAGAAATGGTCTGGCTAGCTCCTTAGTGGAAATGGGAAAGTACATGCTGTATATGCTCATGGGCACCAGGGCTTCATATGCCCCACAGCAAAATCTGACCATGCAACAGGTTGTGAAGTGAAGCTGGATGGCAAATGAACCTCTTTCAAACCGTAAAACTCTCCCAATTCCACACACAAGAGTCTCATTCTGTAGGAAAAGGGTGTCAACAACTGAGAAGCGGGGCGAGTCACCCAGGAAAAACGTGCTCAGTTGCAGGCTCAGCCCTTAACATGTTAGCAGCAACTGATCCTATGCATCTTCACTCGACATTTAAGCCCCGTGGAGTTCAAAGTGGGGTTCACGATGATGCCGCAACCTCAAAGCAAATACAAGTTGTGGGGCGGTGGTGCCTTGGTGCATGCGCAAAGAGCGTTTCGTTGCCCGAGTCCAGCAGCCGGCCCCTTCAAATAGAGGGGGATTGGGGGTGGTCGTGGGAACCTTCCAGATTGTGGGTGAAGGGAAATTGCAGCCCATCTCCTTTCCCGCAGGAAGGACTCAGCCTCGCTGCTGCTTCTCCCCGCCTTCCCTTCCGCCCTCCCCGCTCCGGACCAGTTCTCACCTGCCCGACGGCTGCCAGCAAACAATGGCTAACTGGGGCGTGGAAGGCAGGCGAGAGAGAGAGAGAGGGAGCCGGAGGTGGCGCCGCCGCCACGCCCGGCTCGCCTCGGTGTTTCCACGGGCCCCGCAGGCAGGCAGCCTGGGCGCGCCTCGCCTCTCGCAGGGGGGTCGGTTGGCCACGCGGGGAACACCCGGAGGGTGAAAAGACTCTCACCGAGAGGAGGTGAAGGGGCGCTCGGCATAGACCCCGCGCGGCCACGTGCTTCGCCACCTACCCCGGGGCTGCCCAGACGGGAAGGAGTTTGATGGGGAAGGGCCGGGCAGCCCTCCCCGTTTCCCCTCTCCGGGCTCCTCCGCGGGCGATTTTCCTCCTCGGCCCGGCTCCTGGCCGAGGTCCCCCCGCCGCAGCCCCTCCTCGCTTCCCTCCCGCGCTCGCCTCGCCGGTGCGCGCCCTCTAGGCTTCCTCCCAAGAGCGCTTCTGGGAAAGCTGCCTTTCCAAGAATCGCGCTTCCTCGTCTCGCCCTCCCTCCTCCCGTCCCCTCGGCAATCCCGGCTCTTTTTCTTGGTTGCTCATCGCGCTTTTTCACCAGCCCGGGATTCCCCAGCTCCACATCCAGCCAACCTTTCCCCACCTTCCTCCAGGTCTCACCCCCCACCCCCACCCCGTGCGCATCCGTGCCCTCTCCAAATTCTCGCCTCTTCGCTTGCGCAATCCGTCCCCTCTCCGTCTAAGGGACCCGCTTTGCGTTGCCTCCCTGGAACACAGCCCCGCCACCACCAATGAAAAGAAACCATGTCCTGGGAGCAAATCCCTTCCTCTGGTTTCCCTGAATCGTTCCAGTGCCCAATCTTCCACACCCACCCTTTTCCCGCTCACCCGGACGCGGGTCGCCCAGCCGAGCCGGCTTCTTCACGACCAACCAGTTTCCCTTCCTCCCCGGCGATCCTCCCTCGCAGCCGCCGCACGTGCCTGTGGCTGCGGGCCCAGAGAGCTGCCCGCTGCCGGAGCCTCGCCGTAGGAGGAACGCGGAGAAGGGAGAGCGATGCGCTCCTGCAGCTTCGAGAGCGCCGCTTTTGCACAGCCCTTTCCCGAAGCCGACCGCCGTCCAGCCCAGTCCTCCTGGGTAGCCGCCTCCGACGACCCCTAGGGGAGAGAATCCGGCGTCGCACCTCGTTCTCCTGAGCCGCCCCCTTCCTGGAGCGGGTGGGAGGCTGGGAAGAGCCTGGAGCGTCGGAGGAGGAGGGAATAATTCGGCTTTGTGGCCGAGGGTGAGAAAAAAAAGTAAAGCGAGGGGGGTCTCTTGGCAGCCAGGAGGGACTCCCTGACTTTCCACTTCCCCCTGGGATGGGGCTTGCCAGCCTCGCGGTCACGATAGTTGCATCGCAGGAAGAAATCCAACCGGTGGCGTTTTGGTGCTCCGTCGGTGCAGCTTTGCGCAATACCACCTTGGAGGGGAAGCTGCGTTGTAAGAGCCTAAGAAGAGCCCCGCAGGATCAGGGCCAACCCGATGCCCGTGGGAAGCCCACAAAAAAGAACTGAGTTCAGTAAGCAGCTGGTATTCAGATATACTGCCTCCCAAAGTGAAGCTCGGACATTTAGCCTTCATGGCTAGTAGCCACTGATTCTTCTATGAATCTGTCAACAAGGCATCTAAGTTGGTGGCCATCGCTGCCTCTGATGGGAAGGTAGCAAATTCCACAGTAGACCTAGGCTCTTTGGATGAGGTTAGCAAAAGAACAGAGTAAGAGCCCGGTTGCTGAATCAGGCCAGCGGTGGCCCACCTCGTCCAGCACCCTGTTGCCACAGTGGCCGACCAGATGCTGCAATGGGGAGCCCCTAAGCAGGACCTGAGGGCAACAGCCCTCTCCCCATTTCTGAGTACAAGCAACTGTCATTCAGAAGCAGCCAGCCTCTGTCAGTAAAGGTGGAACTCCATCAAAATTTGCGGCTAGACATCTTGGGGTGCATCCCTTGTACATACCGGCACCCCAATATATATTTAATAGGTATAGTTGTTTAAAATGGCAAGTATTCGATTTTTTTTCTTTTTGTTTTAAGAAGTAGAAGCAAAGCTCTCAATTTAAGAGCAATGGAAATACTCAGCGTTTTAGACTTGTGGGTTGCTGGTTTTTGTTTTTTGCAAGAACTGTGCTTCTTGACCGTTAAATGCTACACAGAAATTCAAGAGCCAAAAGCATTTTTTTATGGAATCATAGAATTGTAGAGTTGGAAAGGACCCCAAGGGTCATCTAGTCCAACCCCCCACAATGCAGGAGTCTTCTGCCCAGCATGGAGCTTGAATCCATAGTCTTATGCTCTCCCAACTGAGCTATCCCATGGAGTCTTGTGTGAAAACCTCATAGGCTAAATTTAACTCAAAGGTACAGGAACCCCTGCAAGTTGGCACCCTTGCTTATCCCCCACTTTGCTGGCATTTTAAACCTCTTCTGCTCCTGTGCAGACATTCACATGCAATCCCATGGTGAGAAATTTCTTTGGCAGATTTCTACAGATCAGGCTGCTGCTGCTAACAGCAGAAGAGCAGGCCAGGCTTCATTTTCTGGTCAGATGGCAACAACGGGCCATTGCATGTCAGCCTTCCCCAACCTCATGCTTTCCAGGGCCTGTGGGACTTGCAGTTCAAAATAGGGCACCAAATTGTGGAAAGAAGGTTCTCTACCCTGGTTTTGACACTTGAGATGTGCATTTTTGGGACCCACCTTTCTGTGATTGTAAGGACCGGGCACACACGGTTCCTCATCTGCCTTTTCCCCTTGACAGCTTGCAAAACACAGCACCCTGAGAGAGCTTTTGTGGAAGAACACCGCCAGTACAAGTCTGTTTACAAGGACAGCAGTGCTGCTTAGTGAAATTCTGACACCTTGGGCACAGGGAGGGGGCAGCCACAAGGATTGGCAGAGAGGCAAAGAGGGCCGACAGGAGAGAAGGCTGGCGTGCCTGGCAAGTGTGAAGGATTTAATTTGGAGGCGTGAGCGGCTGCATCTGGAACTTATCAGGAGGAAGGAAAAAGAGAAGAGGCCCTGGGAAATGTATACTGGAAAAGGGGCTACTAGCTATGAGGGCTCTGCTCTTGCCTCCACAGGCAATGGCAGCAATGTTTCTGAATATCATTTGCGGGGAAACCACAGGAAGGGAGAGTGTTGCTCTTGCGCTCAAATCCTGCCTGCTGGTTTCCCACAGGCATCTGGTTGGCCACTGTGAGAATAGGATGCTGGACTAGGTGGGTCACTGGCCTGATCCAGCAAGCTCTTCTGAACTGCCCTGAGATCTTCAGATGAAGGGCAGTATATACCGTACTTTTCCATGTATAAGACAAGGTTTTTTCCCTTTAAAAAGGACCCTTGACCATTAGGTCCAGTCGTGTCCTACTCTGGGGTTGTGGCGCTCATCTCACGTTACTGGCCGAGGGAGCCGGCATACAGTTTCCGGGTCATGTGGCCAGCATGACAAAGCTGCTTCTGGCGAACCAGAGCAGCGCACGGAAATGCCGTTTACCTTCCCGCTGCACGGTACCTATTGCACTTTGACATGCTTTCGAACTGCTAGGTGGGCAGGAGCTGGGACCGAGCAACGGGAGCTCACCCCGTCGCAGGGATTCAAACCGCCAACCTTCTGATCAGCAAGCCCTAGGCTCTGTGGTTTAACCCACAGCTCCACCTGGGTCCCTTTAAAACCATGCAAAAAAAGTGGAGATCGTCTTATACATGGGTAGTGCATAGGGTGGACGTTTAATTGGCTTCTGCTGCGGCTGTCAGCGGCTATTGTGCATGTTATTGGTTGCTGCGTCAATGGGTGCAGTTGATTGGCCGACGCTGCGGCAATTGGGCGGGTGATTGGCAGGTTCTGTTGGCGAGGGGACAGACGGGAGATGGATTTTGCGATGCGTTTGTTGCATCCCCCCCTAAAAAAAGCTCAACAACCCTCGGTCCCCCCCCCAAAAAGCTCATTAACTCTGGGCAATTCTCTGCAAAAAAAATTGCCATCTCCCTCCATTTTCTGAAAATTCAGTCCCCCCAAATATATACATGGGGGCATCTTATAGACGGAAAAGTACGGTAATTCTTCTTCTTCTTCATCATCATCATCTTATGGAATAAAAGAATTTTAAAAAGCATTGCATATCAGATCCCAATAAATCAGTTCAGAAGCATCTGGCTGCATCATCTCAAGGCCCAGGTTACTGACCGTTCTTTTCCTGACCCCACTTGAGACAGTATGCATGGTGGGAGAAAAGAGAGGAGATGTTTTGACATTTAGAATTACGAAGGAAGTGCATGTAGGTTTCACTGGGATTGCTGTGTGTACGTGCAGATCCAGTCAGGGATGGAGGAGAAATTCAATTCATTTTGCATTTAACGATGAATTTACTGAATTAGCACTTTGCGAAACAAGATGGGAACAAAAAATTCAGCCGTCCTTTGAAATTCACACTTTTTCAGTTTTTGTGATGAAGTCCTCGGATAGCTTAGTCAGTAGAGCATGAGACTCGTAATCTCAGGGTTGTGGATTTGAACCCCACGTTCGGCAAAAGATTCCTGAATTGCAGCGAGTTGGATTAGCTGTCCCTTTGGGCCCTTCCAGCTCTGCAATCCAACAATCCTATGATTCAGGTAATGAGTACAAAAATGCACCTACTAGGGTAAAGTGTACATAAAAGGGCATATGTTGGTGAAAATAACTCGCATAAATGCATTCTTTTTTAGGAAAACTGCACTGCAAAATTGTCTGCATGAGGCAAAATTCCATACAAAAACATGTCTATTAGGAGAAATTCACACTCGGGGTGCAACATGGAGATGTCATAGGAGATGTCATAGGACACTTTGGTGCTCACAGGTTCCATGTTACTAACCCCAGCATTAAAGGTACTCCTATAAATAGAGGTCAATCCTCTGTATATTGGGACATGTGGCTACCCTAATTCCTAGTTTTCTGTGTAGTGGAATCTTTATAGTCTTATGGGACGTTTGATGGAAGCCCTGCTTGTTGTTTGTGGTGGTGCTGACCAGATGCAGCTTTGCCATGTCACTGTATCACAAGCGTGGGATGGCAGCAGGACTATTGTGGGAAAGGCCAGCGTTCCTATCCCTCACGAGCCCCAATGGCTCGCTACCATTTCTCTGCCTAACCTACCTTGCGGGGTTGTTACATTGCTCCTCAAAGGAAAGGTGGGCGAAAATCAAAGCTATAAATCAAAATGCTTTCATTTCATAAAATATATATGCCACATGATTGTAAAAAACATTTTCATTAAGATTATACCGGTAGTGACAAGAATGAGGTAAATGATCAAGCAGAGGCTAGGTACTTCTGCCCTTTCATTGGATGGGGTTTCTACTTCATGCTAACAGTTTAAATGGCGAGCCTTCTTTGCAATATGGTTTGTACTTCTAAATTAAAAGCTAAGGCTTGCGTTTCAGCTGGCCAAAGATCTTTTGTTAAGGCTCAAGGTATTTTTCAAGTTGGTAATGTGGCCTCTTTCTCTGTAATTGTTGTTATAGTGAGAGCCATTTAAGTGGAGGTTTTTAGCTGTCACCTGTGTTTGCTGTGGCTTACCACAGGATCTAGTTTCACAAGGAATAATGTTTTGATAAAAGAGTCTCTTTTCCAAACATTTGAAGATGGAGAAACTGGGCTGGAGGTTACTTCAGTTTGAGTGCAGGGAGCGGTCAGCCTTTATGTCAACTGACCTCAGCATCCAGCAGGAATTTCCATCATCTCCCAGCCCTCCATTACCACAGCCAGAAAATGTTGCATCTATTATTTTGCTACTAGAGAAGGGTGAGAAGCAGACCTGCCCCACCTGGCGGTGAGCAGAACTCTTGCAAGTGATAGAACCATTAAGAAAAATATGCTCCATTTGTGGGAAGGTATCTGTCGCTTGTTGAAACTTAAACTCAGGATCATACAGCACAAAGGCGGGGGACTTTTTTCAGCTCAAGGTCCAGATTCCATTCTGAGAAACCTTCCCGTAGCCACATTTATCAACTTGTAAAATACACTGAGCTTTAACAAAAGATCTTCAGATGACTATCATATCTCCTCTCAGTCTTCTCTTTATCGGGCAAAACATACCCAGCTCCTTCAAGGCTTGGTTTCCAGACTCTTAGTCATCTTGATTGCCCTCCTCTGCTTGTCAATATCCTTCTTAAATTGTGGTGCCCAGACCACTCCCCTCACCAGTCCTGCTTTGATAAGATAAGAAAAACTTGGTGGAGCAGACCAGTGGCCCATCTAGTCCAGCGTCCAGCATCCTGTTCTCACAGTGGCCATATAGTAGATTTCCTTGTTTTCTTATAAGAACTGTTCAGGAATCACAGCTGACATACATTTTCCTGACTGGAATGTGTTTTTGAGCTCTGATGGTGATTCTTGCTTGTCTGATTGGAAGACAGAGAATTGTGTTTGTATGTGTGCTTACCGGGTACTATGCAAAAATAAAGTTTATGGTCATAGGGGTCAGCAAACGTTTTCAGCAGGGGGCTGGTCAACTGTCCCTCAGACATTGGGGGGGGGGCTGGACTATATATTTTTTAAAAAAAATATTAATGAATTCCTATGCCCCACAAATAACCCAGAGATGCATTTTAAATAAAAGCACATATTCTACTCATGTAAAAACACCAGGCAGGCCCCACAAATAACCTAGAGATGCATTTTAAATAAAAGGACACATTCTACTCATGTAAAAACACGCTGATTCCTGGACTGACCATGGACCAGATTTAGAAGGCAATTGGGCCAGATCCAGCCCCCGGGCCTTAGTTTGCCTACCCATGGTCATAACTCTATCCATATCTCGCCCCACCCACCACTAGCATGTGGCCCCTAAAAGGTTATCCAGAAAGGAATGCATCCCTCAGGCTGTAAAAGGTTCCCCACTCCCAAGGGAGCTACATAATAACATTAAAATAGAGGTACTTCGATGAATCAGGAACTGGCAAGATGCCCAGTATTTATTTAGGCCAAGTGTACTCTGAATTTGGAAACCGCCAGCCAATTGCCTAAAAAAATGAGAAGGTACAAAGTGGAAGTGAAAGCAGACCCCATGAGGAAAGGATAGCGTAAGAAAAAGAAGAGTTTGGATTTGATATCCCGCTTTATCACTACCCGAAGGAGTCTCAAAGCGGCTAACATTCTCCTTTCCCTTCCTCCCCCACAACAAACACACTGTGAGGTGAGTGGGGCTGAGAGACTTCAAAGAAGTGTGACTAGCCCAAGGTCAGCCAGCAGCTGCATGTGGAGGAGTGGAGACGCGAACCCAGTTCCCCAGATTACGAGTCTACCGCTCTTAACCACTACACCACACTGGCGACATAAACATGGAAGCACCATCCCCTGTAGGAAAGAAGAGAAATGGCAGCAGGACCGAAACCAGAAGAGAAGAAAGCAGGAGCACATCAAACAAACACAGTACTCGGTAAGGTAAAAAGCCCCAGGCCTAGATAGTTTTGCTGGGGAGATTTACAAGCCACATCAGGCTGCTCTGTCTCCTCGCTTTGTGCCTCCTTTGGATAATCTACTTAATAGGTGAGTGCCTTCAAGCAAGGCTCAGGGTGTTAGCCAAGCCAGAGCAAAGAGCCCACCTGGGTTCAGCTACTGATTCATTGCTCTGCAGTGCCTGCATCCCTAAACTCACTTAACCTCAGAGTAAACCCCATTGGAATCCACAGGACTTACTGATGAATAGACAAAGATTAAGCTTGTGTAAATCAAGACACAAAGCTCTTCTCTCCTGGCCATCCACTGGAAGATCAAACAGAATTTATACCGTTCGCTTCAACCAGGGTCACCACCAGTAGCACCATCAGGGAAGGACTTTAGGGCAAACGCCTTGGGGAAAAGCACAAGAGGCCTCTCAAATATAATGGGTTTGGCTTGCTGCATCCTGAAGCACATAAAAGTAATATACATTACTATTTAAAGAACCCTCTTCTATACGACTACTAAGTGCGAAGTAAAAAATAATAATACCTAACCTGTCCTCTGTTTCCTGGTCATGCTCCTTTTTTTTGGTCCCTTTGCCTGGAAAATTAACCGTCTTGGATAGTTTGTCACTAGGTGGTGCAAGTTGCAGCTAGGTGGAGTCAGGCGTTTCCTGTCCATGTTCTGGAGACAATGAAGTTATTGTGTTAGCTTCTTGATCAGTGTGTCCTCCAAGCCTTCCATGAAAATCACTCTACTGCCAAACTGGCGCCCTCCATCGTGGATGGGGCTGGTGGGAATTGTAGTGGAAAACGTCTGGAGGGCACCAGCTTGGCATAGGCTGCTCTATGTGTTCCCTATCTATTCCATTTCTATCCTGCCTTTCACTGAATGAGATCAAGGTGACATACCGGTAATATAGTTCTCCCCATTTACTGGCCAAGGGTTCAGCTAGTTAGTTTTGTGGCCATGTAGGGGTTTGAACCTGGGTCCTGCTAGTCCTGTTCATGCTTTGTGCCACTTTTATTTCATATTTAGTTATTTGAATAAGAAGCCCAAGAATACAGCATGATACTATAAATGATAGGCGTGAGCCAGCAATAAATCACACAGAACAAGATGGAGTTAACTCTTTATTAGCAAAATAGGATCCAGGGGCGTAGCAAGGGGGCGGGGGGCGGGCCGGGTTCCACCCCAGAGGGGGGTGACACTTTTTTTTAAAAAAAGAGATAATAGACACACACACACACAACCCCCCACACCTCACAAAGTGGCACCATCAGAGGGGGGGGTGACACTTTTTAATTTTTTTAAAATTTTTATCATTTATTATTATTATTTTTTATTTTAACTTTATTGGAAAAAAGAGATAATAGACACACACACACACACACACACACACACAACCCCCCACACCTCACAAAGTGGCACCATCAGAGGGGGGTGACACTTTTTAATTTTTTTATTATTTTTTATTATTTTTTATTTTAACTTTATTGGAAAAAAAGAGATAATAGACACACACACACAAAACCCCCACACCTCACAAAGTGGCACCATCACAGGGGGGTGATACTTTTTATTTTTATTATTTTTATTTTTTTACATTATTATTATTATTATTATTTTATTTTAACTTTATTGGGAAAAAAAGAGATAATAGACACACACACACAAAACCCCCACACCTCGCAAAGTGGCACCATCAGAGGGGGGTGACACTTTTTAATTTTTTTAAAAATTAAAGTGGTGGGGAGGGTTGACAAAAAAAATCCGCCCCGGGTACCACCTGGGCTTGCTACGCCTCTGATAGGATCTGCACAGGAGTGTCAGGCCTAATGAGCACAGCAACTCAGGTATTGCCCCCATGAAACAGTTGTCGAGACTAAAGGTTCCCGCCCCTGCACAGCTGGCTATGTCCCCTCCTCTCCAGGGTCCGCCCCAAGCAATCGGAGAGTGCACCTGGTTGCCTGTTTTTGCTCCTCCCACTTCATGCGTCTCCTGGTCCTGGGAGACGAGGGGGGAGAGGAGCTTGTCATAGCAGGAGGGCGAAGCGCCTGTGACTCTACACAAGCCTGACCCATCTCTGCCGCTTGGCTTCCTGCTTCAGTTTCTGCCTCTGATTATGGACTTCTCTCTGCCACGGACTCTCCCAGATCGCTAAGCCCTGTTACTTCTTCAGCTTCCGACACCTTCTCTTCCCAGTCTTCTCCTTCTGACCACTCATCATCATCCCGCCACCAATCTCCTGGCTCTGAGCCTCCTTCCCTTGGTTCCTCCCACCATTCCTCTACGTCCAACCAGTCCATGACAATAAATGTATTTTCTTGGGTGGAAGCCTGTAGCTGAGAGGTAGAGCATCTGCTTTGCATGCAGAAGGTCCCAGGGTCTATCCTCAACACTCCAGGTAGGGTTGGCAATGCCTCTTGTCTGAAATAATGCACCGCCATTCCGTGTAGACAATAATGAGCTAGATGGACCAAGGGTCTGATTCAGTATCGTGCTGCTTCCTATGTTTTGGGGGGAAAGACTGTATCTCGGTCTTAAGGTTTGTGGTCGATGCCCATCCATGTCATGAGCTTCCCCTGCTGAGCCTTAAGACATTTGAGGATATGGCCCATCATGCATTATTTTGGAGTTGTGGACAAAGGCAAGATGCTTCCTTCTCTCACCAGCATCCTGGTTTGCATGGGGAACATTCCCCAATTGCTGTGCTTTGCAGAGGAGGATGAAGATGATAAATTTAGCCTGCATCTTTCCAGGGAAGATGTGCCAATGAATGAAACATGATGGGTATCAGCTTTCCTCGTGGCAAACGTGTGCCGGTATAAATAGAAAGTGCAGGGTTGCTGAGGAGAGGAGCTGCCAATTTAGGCAAGCGTCCGTGGAAAGGTGAGAGTATACAGCAACAAAGGAACACAGAAAGCTGTCTTATGATGAGTCCACCTAGCTCAGTATTGCCTACACTGACTGGCAGCAGCTCTCCAGGGTTTCTGGCAGGGTTTTCTCCCAGCTTCAGCCTGGAGATGGTGGGGATTGAATTGGGGACCTTCAGTTTGCAACCCAGGTGCTCTGCCACTGAGCTATGACCTTCCTCATTTTCTGTCCCCTTTGTTTTTTTGTACATTGTTTTCACTAATATCCGCATTATTTGGGGCATCCTAATATAATGTGTTCTCTTTTTTTGGCACATTTTTGGATCTGTATCCAGATCAAGGGAAGTAATAGTACCACTCTATTCTGCCTTGGTCAGACCATACCTGGAATACGGTGTCCAATTCTGGGCACCACAATTTAAGAGGGATGTTGACAAGCTGGAAGGTGTGCAGAGGAGGGCAACCAATGTGATCAAGGGTCTGGAAACTAAGCCTTACAAGGAATGCTCGAAGGAGCTGTGTATGTTTAGCCTGGAAAAGAGGAGACTGAGGGGAGATATGATAGCCATCTTCAAATATCTTAATGGCTGTCACATGGAGGAGGGAGCATGTTTGTTTTCTCCTGCTCATAAGGGAACGGCTTCAAGTTACAAGAAAGGAGATTCCCACTAAACATTCGGAAAAACTTTATGACAGTAAGAGCTGTTTGGCAGTGGAGCAGACTCCCACGAGAGGTGGTGGACTCTCCTTCCTTGGAGGTTTTTAAGCAGTGGTTGGATGGCCATCTGTCACGGATGCTTCAGCTGAGATTCCTGCATTGCAAGGAGTTGGTCTAGAGTACCCTTGGGGTCCCTTCCATTGCAAAAATGCAAAAAGAAGAAATTCTGCCCTGTCCTTACAATACCGTATGCTTCAGCTCTCAGCTTTCTGCCTGTTCCAAATCAGCTTCTCGTTCATTATTCATCCTCATGGTTACTAAAGGTTCTACCTCCGCTGTCAGAGGCAATAATGCTTTTGGATACCAGTTGCTGGAAACTGCAGGAGGGGAGAGGGCTCTTGTGGGGGTATAAATAAATTATTATTATTATTATTATTATTATTATTATGCTCAGGTCCAGCTTGAGAGTTTTCCACAGGCATCTGGGTGGCCACACTGACAACAGGATGCTGAACTAGATGGGCCATTGACCTGACCCAGGATGCCGTCCTTATGTTCTTGTGTTCTCATTTATTTCAACATTCACCATCCTCATTCTGTCTGTACTGCACTGTTCCTTCTGAAAGGAAGCCCAAGCAGCCATCATTTTTACAAAAACAAATGCAGAAGCAAAAGCCAAAAAGGATGAAGCTTTGGAAGGAAAAGCTGTGACTTAAAGGTAAAGGTAAAGGTACCCCTGACCGTCAGGTCCAGTCGCAGACGACTCTGGGGTTGTGCGCTCATCTCACTCTATAGGCCGAGGGAGCCAGCGTTTGTCCGCAGACAGCTTCCGGGTCATGTGGCCAGCATGACTAAGCCGCTTCTGGCGAACCAGAGCAGCGCACCGAAACACCATTTACCTTCCCCCCAGAGCGGTACGTATTTATCTACTTGCACTTTGACGTGCTTTCGAACTGCTAGGTGGGCAGGAGCTGGGACACGAGCAATGGGAGCTCACCCTGCCACGGGGATTCGAACCGCCAACCTTCCGGTTGTTCCTTCTGAAAGGAAGCCCAAGCAGCCATCATTTTTACAAAAACAAATGCAGAAGCAAAAGCCAAAAAGGACAAAGCTTTGGGAGGAAAAGCTGTGACTTAGTGGTATGTAAAAGACATTAGGTTCAATCCCCAGCCTCTCCTGGTAGGGCTAGGAGAGATCCCTGTCTGAAACCCTGGAGATCAGCTGCCAATCAGTGTGGACAGTGTTGGACTAGATGGGCGGCCAATGGTCTGGTTCTTAGGTTCCTTGCCTGACAATTCCTGCCTTTCCCAGCCTAGTGCCCTCCAAATGTTGTTGGACTCCAGTTCCCATCAGCCCCAATCAGCACAGCCAATGGTCAGGGAGGATGGGAATTGTAGTCCAATGACACCTGGAGGGCACCAGGCCTGACCAGCAGCAGCTCTGCAGGGCAATAGTCCTTCCCATTAATTGCTACCTGGTTGTTATTTTTAACTTGGGAAATGCCAGGAACTGATCCTGGGATTTTCTGCCTGCAAAGCAGGTGCCTCCTCACCAACTCTGCTAGCCCATTCCCTCCCTGTAATTGCCTATCCACAGCATTGTTCATTGTGTCTGAGTTGTACCGGTAGTAGCTGTTATCTGGTGCAAGATCAAATACCAGAGTAATCTGTTGGTTGTTGCTGGGCATTTCCCCCTCTTAATGGGAAACTGTTACAGTGAATTTACTTAAGGCACACCCTGTTTCAGTCATGCATTGTGTACAGGGGCGGGGGAAAGCCTCAGCCTTTGCAAGAGTATCAAGCTGCCATGAGGTTTGCGTAATTGCGCAAAGGAGAGGATTTGTCCCAAAGGAAGCAGGTGGCAACTTGGAACAGAATGTGCAGTAGCATGGCAAAGTATCCTAGTTTCTAGAGAACTGAAGGCAGTGAGCAGACAGTCCATTCTTGGAAGGCAATGCATCCTCTCTTGGAAGAGGTGTCTGGTCCAAGTCAGTTAAAAGATAAAAGGGTAATAAGAACAGAAGGAGGCCTGTGAATCACCCATCAACAGCTTTACACCTGGGCAGGAGAATAAGCAGGTGCACAGGGTCACTGCCCGTCCCACTAGGGCAAGATGTATAGTATTATGTTTCTATTTAAATTAATTATTTTTAATTTGTGTGTGTGTGTGTGTGTGTGGAGAGGTGTATTTACATAGTGTGGATGTGTGCTTTATGTATGCATTGCACATATACTTCCAATGCACGTTATGAACATACTTTTTAATGCATACTAATTAGGATATGTGCGAAACATGCTGCTATTTGGAATTCTTACTAACTTTTCAGCTTTAAGTGAGACTATCATAATAAGGCATCAAGGCCAATATCCTGATATTTATAAAACAAAACAAAGCAGTTGTGAAATATTGCTACCCCCTCTCAACACACAAAAAAATTATTATTAAAAAAGAGAGAGAGACAAGAAGAGCTTGCATAGCATGGAATTTGCCTTTTCCCCAGTGGCTGCACACCAGGTCAACATCTTCATTGAGCTATCCACTATGACCCTAAGGTCTCGTTCCTCATGGGGTCTGAACTGGCAGTGAAATTAAGGGTTTGGTTTTTGTCCCCCCCCCCATGCATCACCTTTACACTTGGCAACTGGATATTGCTTTTAGGGATGGAGATGAAATCAGAAGCATAGTACTGTACACGGTCAATCCTTAGTGCTCACACTTACTACACCTTTCCAGAGATGTTACGATTGCTGTTAAGAAGCGCAATCCGTTTCGCAGCAGCGGCAGTCGAGAGAAAAGAGGATGCAGTACCAGCCGGAGAACATTTGACTTGCTAAACAGAGCCCAAAATAGAGACATCTGAAGGGGAGCGGCTGCTTTTTATAGCTGCATATCAATTTGGAGTGAAGCTGCTTCAGTTGAGCATGGCTCCCCTACAGACACAGCAACGAGGGTCAGCTTTTCCAGGGCACAGGGCTGCTATCACGGGAAGGCATTCAGGGCCACTCAGGCCTGTCCTGCCCTGCCCTAACCTAGTACCTTTGACAAAAGCACAGTGTACAAAAAAAACCCCCACCTGTTCGTGAAGCTTTTCAGAGCAGACCGTGGTTCTCTGCACCATTGGTGCGATGTTAAAAGCAGGGGCCGGTTGGAAAGTTGGAAACCTCAAGGGCTGTCACAAGCACAATTGTTCCACCTTACCCTCTCCTGCATTAAATCACTGCACTGTAAATCATAATCAAAGAAAGGAATTTTAAAGGTTATATCTTGATTCATGGTAATAGACCACAAATATTTCAGTCGTAATAAATGCGTTCAGTTCTTGAAGGTGCCGCAGGATTCTTTTTTTGTTTTGGCTGCAACATCCATGGGCTCCTCAGTTCCATCAGGATGTGGCATGATTGGAGCAGGAGGAAGGATCAGGTGTGGGAGGCCCTGGAAGGCTGGCACCCAAGGAGGGAGGGAGGAGGCCCCCACCACTGTTAGGGCCATAGCTGCCAACCCTCCCTTTTTTCGCGGGAAACTCCCTTATTCCAATGCCGTTTCCCGCTGCTATCCCGGATTGTTGATATCCCTTAAATTTCCCGGATTTCAAAGGAAGCAGCTCCTCGCCCTCCCTACCGGCCAGGGAGGCTCCTCAGCTGCGTTGCTCGACTGCCAATAAGGAGTCTGAGACTGACTGGGGGCGGAGCTTGCATGCCTTGTGCATCCAGACCCTCATGCCCAACCAGACAGACAGTCTGCCTGCTGTCTACGCGCTCGCTCTTTCGCTCACCCGTTCGCGCGCAGCCTCTGGAGCGCAGGGTGGCGAGGCTACCTGGTGCCATTGCACCGCCCTCGCGGCATCCCTTATTTTCAAATCCAAAAGTTTGGGAAAATCCCTTATTTTCAAGTCCGAAAGTTGACAGCTATGGTTAGGGCACCTTTCAAATTTGGACCTGCAGCAGTGTTCAGAAAAAGCTAAGCTCCCTGCATGCAGCTCTCTAGAGTGAACTTTGCAAAAGTCTGTCTCTTGATTAATTGCAGTCGGCTATGACACGTTCCCTCCAGCTTAGCTCTCAACTGAATGCTACCTAGGAACTGACCAGCAGCAAACAATTTATGCAATGCAGTCCCTTTGCCTCTCCCCGCCCCCGTCTTTCTGTGCTTTTGTCTAAGCTCTCGAAACACTGGTGAAACTAGAAGTGCAGCAGTGGCAACAGGATGGTACCAGATAGTGTGCCAACTTCTGCCAAGTTTTCAACGTCATTCTCAAAAATGGATTCAGGACCTCTTTACGTTTGCCTGGAGAAATTATTCTTAGCTAAACGTAAAGAGGTCCTGAACCCACTTTTCGGAGCAACATTGGCCTGGAGGGCCATCTTAGCACAATTAAAGCAAGACCCAGGATATACCTCTACCCCCCTACGGGATGCAAATTAATTGCCACAACTGGCATGAATCATGGTTTACTTGTAAATTTAGAATCATGGATCACTGGCAGCCCTCATACTATACAGAATCCTTTTGCTGACTGTGCCTATTATTAACAGGGCTGTTTGCAGTATAAAAACATAAAAATAGACAACGTAATAACAAACAAAACAATACCCCTCCCCAGTTCAAAAGGCCATAGATTTTATTATTTTATTATTTTTTAGCTAAAATCTTAGGAGACGAGGAATGTTTGAATAAGAGCTCTGTTGCCCCACCCCCAGCAATTAAGGAAAGCTTGGTAGATTAATCAAATTAATTTTGAATAATCAATTTGGGGGGGGGAACATTAGTTTTGGAAGAAAAACACATACAGCCTTTGTTCTTAGACGCCGGATGCGTGTGTTGCAGGAAGAGGTAAAGCAAGCTGCGTTTGTGCAAATAGTATCATACGCATCACCACCTTCGTACAAAGGTGAAATATTAGTTCCTCCTGCCTAGGTGCCAGGTTCAGCTGCGATCGGATTCTGCACCCGGTGCCCTTCTCAGTTTTTTCACCCCAAGTTCTTCTTCCCCTTCCTGCAAACACCTCCCTTCCTCTTACCTGATAGCTGCCTTATGGGGTGGGGGTGGGGGAGGGAAGCAGCTGATACAGAATCACTAGGGACCGGGCTTTTGGAAACCCTTTCCCTTTCCACGGAGAAACTCTCAGCAAGACTTGGCAGGATATATCTAATAGCTGCATATAAAACATATAAAATGATGCGATGGTGGTGTTTGCTCCCTCAGGAAGCAGGGTCCGGCAGGACAGGTTCAATCCATGCATGGAATACCAGTAGTTCTAAAATGAAAACTAATATTAAAAAGAGATGAACACACAAAAACCACCCAATAAAAGAATCCTGGCAAAGTCTTGGGGTGGCCTCTCTGTCTTACACATTATGAACACCATCGGCATTCCTAAGTGGTTTTGGTCCTACCCAGGTGAGCCCGCTTAAGCTGGTGTGGTAAAGAAAACCATCTTGGTGGAGAAGACGAGGTCCACAATGTAGGCAATGAGGTTGAAGATGGTCAGAAAGGTCACCCCGAGCTTATTGTTCCATTTGATACACAGAGGGTTAGTCCTGAAACAGTTCGAAGGCCTAGGGGAACCCTCGAAGGCATATATGGGCCATACAACGGCCGCCGTGAGGTACAGGAGCACAGCCAAGGTGTTGAAGCCCACCAGAGCTTTCTCCAAGGGGATGGGCAGGGTGGCAAGGCAACGGCCGATGGTGAGGATGACAATGAGCAACGTGACGATGAAGCAGATGCAGTAGACGGCCAGGCACCACTGCAGGCCGGGCTTCTCTGCATAGATTTGGTAGCTGGCCACCAAGGAGAAGATGAGGCAAGCCAGGTAGGTCTCAAAGACTTTCAGGAGGCCAGGGATGGTGGCCAGGAAGGTGCTGACTTCTCCGACTTTGGCCTGGGTCAGTCTCACTTCGATGGCATAGGTGATGAAGCAGAGGCAAGATGCGGCGGTGGCGATGCCTTCGTAGCTGCAGTCCCCCGTGCACCGTTCTGGGATGAAGACCGACGGGTACAGGATGGAGCTGGTGAAGATCATGAGAGCAGCCAACATGGAGAAGGCAGAGGTGAAGTCCTGCCAGGACAGGGGCAGCGACTGGGCCACGCCGATGAACTCCACGATCACAACGAAGACGGAGAGGCTGAAACAGAAGCACCAGGTAAACATGGACCAGGCGCCTTCAGAGCCAGCATAGTTCCTGTGGACAGACACCAAGCTGAAGGCCGTGCAAGAGAAGAAGATCTCAAATATCCGGATAATCCCCAGTGGAGAGATCAGCGACCTGGCATTGAGTGTCGGCATGGTGCCCCCGACGCAGAGGAGCTGGCCCACCAAGCGTGTTGACACACGGCCAAGGAGATGGCGGCAAGAAAGAGCTTTGCTCGGCGTGGGGGCAAGGCTGCAAAGCTGGTGACGGGTGTGCGCGTGTGGCACCAAGTCTGGGTGCCGCCTCGAGGAGCAGGAACGCCCAGCTGGAGTGGATGGGCTTGGCTATCCCTCCTTCCAGGGGGAGGGAACCTGGCGGTGCAACGGGCAAAACCACCTGAGTCTTGAAGCTCCCAGAGTGAAAGCGGTGGGAAGGTCTCTGCTGAAATCAGAGGGAGAAGCCGAGAAGCCCTAGAAGAACAGCCGCAGCATTATTCCTGCAATGTCTCGTCTACTTCACATTTAAAAAAGGAGAAAATAATGACACAAAAACAAAAGCTGTCTCTCCAAAGCAGAAAGCAGTAAGCAGTTCCTGGAAGATTATGGCATCATAGGGTGTGTCAGGCTAAGAGAAAGCCCCAGGGCAGGCCAGGAGGAGGAGGAGGAGGGAGAGTGTTTGGATTTCTGAGCCCTAGGTTTTATACTTCTCCGACTCAGAGCAGGAAACCTGTTCCGGAAGTGAGAGGCAGGTGGATGATTAATGACAGAGGATTAAAAAGTAACCATGTCCAAGCCCTCATTTTGCAGCTGGTTGTGTGGTTTACCCAGGGCTTTTTTTAAAGCCGGAACTCAGTTCCGGCACCTCTCAGGTGGGCGCCATTGCCATGATAAGAAAACAAGAGAGGAATTCATGGTGAGTTATGGCACCTCGTTTTCTAGAAAAATAGCACTGGGTTTACCTGGCCCCATCCCAGGACTACGGGTAACAAGGGATTTCTGGAGGTGAAACTGTGAACAATCCACATCTAAAACTATGGGAATTTTTTTGTTACAGTGGAGGCTCAGAGTAGGTTTCTAGTCAATGAAGATGTAAGGAAAAAGCATCCGGGCGTTCTGCTCCGCAAGAAGTACCGGTATACCTGCTTCTGCCTTCTAGTGTTCTAGCCAATAAGGCAAAAGCACTGGAGCGATAGACACACCTTTGGGCACTTTTGAAATTTGATTAGAAGGAAAAAATGTAATAAATTCAGGAACTTTGAAAATAGGGATATATTTTGGCTTTGCGGGTTTGTAAGATTCTCATCAAACAGGCTTGCTAGAGCTAACATAATGCACTAGTGTGTGCATGCTTATATACACTTTCCTCATACAGATGCATTATTGCAAAATTGCAAAAAATAAAATAAAATGGAACAATAGCTGTGCTTCTGTGAGAAACCTTTTGTGCACAGTGACTTTTTTTCTTTCTTTCCTGTATCCAGGTTGGAGTCCAACAATATCTGGAGGGCTACAGGCCCCACCCACCCAGCCCTGGTTTAGTGGAATATTTAATCTCATATACTGGAACTCGGCTTGGTTATTGCAAAAGAGATGAAACTCAAATGCATTATCTGAAAGTGCAGTTATTTAGGAACACCACACTCCATACATGCAAGACAGGACCATTGATTTCCACGAGATATAGTTAACATAAAACAGAGACAATCTCTGCTAAAGAGGCACAATTGACACTTCTGTTGTGTCCATTGCAGTCTCATGGGCCAAGATCAACTTCTTGTTCCCCATATATTGCTCCACTGATAAGATAGGATTTAATTTGCACCAGCCATGAGTCATGGCAAAGTGTGTACAAAGTACAAACATGCTACAAATGCAACTAAGCAGTGCAATAAAAAAAAGGGATGAGACCATTTAAAATGTAGGGAGCACCACCAGGACCCTTATTTTAAAGGCAGTTGCTAAAATCTTTGTAGTCTTTGGTGCCACCAACTCCCCTTGCTCCATAAACCCCCCTGCAGCTTTGTGGCTGAGTCCATTTGCACTTTGGCTGGGTCTGCGAGCCAAGGTAGGGAGAGCACACATCACACAAAGGTCTCCCTTACCAGTATAGCTCAGTCCAAAGGTGTGCTGTTTTTTTTGCAAGGCCTTTGGAAGGAAAACTAAGAGCCTTTGGACAAATCAAAGCTGGCAGGGAATCCAGCACCTGGGATGGTCCAGACTCTGCCCCAAAGACTCCTTTGTTCTCAGAGCAAATGGGGTGACTTGTAATTACCGAGACCAGGTATGGCAAAACAAAGGCACCAGTTTACTCTACGTGATTCAAGATACACCCTGAAATTGCAAACAAAACAAAATGAAAAGATTAAGGCAGTTCCAAATTAATAATAATTAAGGGACACTTTTCTTGGGTCCTCTCTACAACTTTTTTAACAACAACAAAAACAATAGTAGCAGCCGCAGGCTATTCACTTAAATATTGCACTATGAATATAAAAGGCACACGTTAATTAATATGTGCGTTCAATGGCCAACTTATTTTTTGCTTGAGGAAGTGCTGGTTTGAAAATATTGCAAAGGGGTCAGTTTCTTTAACAATGTTAGTTTAAATGTGCATGCATTAGCTTATTCGTCATTTATTCTGCCTCTGGAAGCCCTGATCAAACTTGTCTCCACCTCTATTTGGAGAGGGAGGGAGGGAGGGAGGGAGGGAGGGAGGGAGAGAGAGAGAGAAGGAAGGAAGGAAGGAAGGAAGGAAGGAAGGAAGGAAGGAAGGAAGGAAGGAAGGAAGGAAGGAAGGAAAGAAAGAAAGAAAGAAAGAAAGAAAGAAAGAAAGAAAGAAAGAAAGAAAGAAAGAAAGAAAGAGAGCAGATAGGCCGTGCCAACGTGTTCTCAAACTTCTATGTGAAGTCATAAAGCAGGGATGGCGAAATCTGTGGCTCTCCAGACTTTGTGGGACTACTGCTCTCATTATCCCTAACCATTGGTCATGCTGGCTGGGGCTGATGGGAGTTGGAGGGCCACAGGTTCCCCATTCCAGCCATAAAAGTGAGAGGCTTCCTGGAAAAGAAATAAGGTTTGCAGGGTGCTGAAGTTGCACTATGGAGCAACTCTTCAGTGTGTGCAATATACACAGCCCTGGTTTGTGAACTTAAGAACACAATTAGAATCCTGCTGGATGGATCAGGCCAAAGGCCCATCTAGTCCCGTATCCCATTCCCACAGTGGCCATCTAGCTGCCCTAATGGGCAGCCCACGGGCAAGAAGAATGCAAAAACTCTCCCCACTGATGATCCCCAGCAAGTGGCATCTGGAGACAATCTGATCTCCCTCCTCAAACACAGCCATTGATAAGCCGATAAGGCTTTGACTAATTGTGCCATGATAGATGTGCTTTGAGGCACCTGCAAAGTGTAAGGTGCCCGATTTCTTACTGCCAGAATAGTGGACACAGGTTTGCATAACATCTGCATAGATACGAGATTTTTAAATCAGTTACTATAATTTAAATAGAAACACAATGCATCTTGCTGTAGCTGGTGAGACGGTGACCAGGTGAGCTGTGGACTTGCTGAGCCTCCAGGTAATAACAATTGGGGTGGGGTGGGATTCAATTCTCCTGCATTCCCTTCATAGGATTTTCTCTCTCCTTAAACTGGACCTGGACCTTTTCAGAGGACACCTTTAAATAGAGGACTGTCTTCTGTCCATACAAGTACAGCTTGCTTGATATTAGGAGTACCAGTATATGGTTCTGCCAAACAGTGCAGTCTTTAGCATATGCGCCACCGGGGTGCAAAGATCCGCCCAGCTCTCCTAAATTTACTTTAGCCCCTAAATTAACTTTTATTATGCTTATGTCAGACACCACGCTTACGCCTTATCTCTTGTTTACGAAAGAAGGGAGGAAAAAGAAACTTTTATTTGCTAATTTCTTTACAATACACTTAAGTATACAACACCACCACACTTAAACTTATAAGTATTGTTTAGGCACCTACTTAGGAGAAACATCAGTCGCGTCAAAGGTGCCGCTGACCCCGCTGCTGCATAGCATCGCAGCTCAATAGAATACGTAACATATTTTGATGTAAGAGTTAATTCCCCGTGCACGGCATCGTTGTGAATGACAAGCGCCGCTGTTGAGTCAAGCGCCGCCGTTGTGAATGACAAGCGCTGCCACTGGTGCGCCGTGTCTTTGGTAAATGAGCGCACAAAGTCAAAAGTCCTTTACTGAAACAGTATGTACCGTATACATTTCAGTAATACCTTGGTATATATGTATTTTGTTTTTCTAGCTTGATCAAAATTATTTATTATTTCATAACAGGTAGTTAAGAACTTCAGCAGCAGGCGCCCAGCGCCCCCCAGAATTCAATGCCCGGGTGCCCTGCACCCCTTGCCCCCCTGGGTAAAGATGGCCCTGCTGCCAAATATTCCCCGATTTCAGTATTTGCTTCAAAAGCAGCATGTTTGACGTAGTCGTAGAAATGGAGGGCTGCGTGGGGTTATTTTTTCTGTTTCCCACCGTGCCGTTATTCCTCCGATTACAGATTCTTGTTGACACCATCTTCCTTCATTGCTGCCCTCATTTGCCCTCTCTTCTTTTAACTTCCAAGTTGGCTGTGGGACTGTGGATTTGTTTAAGAAAGACCGAATCTCATAGCTCAACTATTTGTAGCAACACATTTCATTGGATTCAACAGCAAAGTACACGTCTGACCCCCCCCTTCCAACCACCCCTCCCCATGCCACAAGAAGTGTGATGGGCAATGCCACTGAGAACAGACACTTGCGGGAAAGCGGCTGTCAATGCTTTTCATCTGGAGAGAGAGGGTGAGGGTGCAAAGCCTGACATGGAGAGACCAAGGTTCAAATCCTCAATTGGCTGTGAAGCAATCAGTGGACAATCATTAACTGCCTTGCAAGGTTGTTGTGAAGAGGAGACCACACACGGTACCCTGAGCAAATTTCTTACTATGCAAATAATGTTTGTACTTTTGAATAAAAAGGGATCTCATTTTATAGACACGTCTCCCTTCCAGGAGGTCTTGGAAATGTGTCCATTTTCTTCTTGCTGATCTCTCTCTTTTTGGCCCAGATCCAGCAAAATCATAACTCCAACGCTTAGCTGCAGCTCAGAGAGGAATCCCAGCTGCTTTGCCTCGATGGATGCATCTGTGGATACAGTTTCTAGCCATAACAACTCAGGCTGTCCCCCAACCCCACCCCTTCCTCTGTGCTTGACATCCCCCTCTCCACCCGTTGCAGAAAAACAAAATGAAAACATTTGCACAAAGCATGATGTAATCTTTTAGGTTATGCATTGAGCAAGCTCCTTGAAGTCACTGGCAGGTCTTTGGATGCCTCCCAGATGCTGTGGACATCCAAGGGATCCGTCCATGGAATGAAGGAAGTCCGTGCAGACCGAAAGCCCAGGGCCAAAGGAGATATGTAGGTGGAAATTTGTGGGGGTTTCAACATGGGACTGCCTCACTCCCCAAGAAAGAAGTTCCACGGAGTGGAGGATTTTATTTTATTTGGAATTGAGTTGCGTTGGCTGATGAATAGAAACTCTTGAATCTGAGGCTGTTGAACAGAAAATCCCAGAGGATCATATCAACCCACCAGGACCTGTCAGACCAGAGCCCGGACCCTCACAGGCACCCTTCTCTGAGCAACCAGACCCTTCCCAATGCACACAACCAGTGCAGCAGAAGGAAGGCTGTGGAACAGAGGTGAAATATACTCGGAGTCGAGTGTGGATTTCATGCTCTTTATTCAGCTCATAGTAGCAAGGAATGAGTTTCCCCAGAACGTCTGCTTTATGTACATTATTTACACAATGGGCGCCACGTGATTGGCTAATTCCCGGATACTCCTGTAAGCCAATCAGGTTGCGGATTCACTTCCAGCTGGAGCTGGATTGGGTGGCTCCTGCAGACCAATCAAACTGCTGCATTCTGGATCCTATTGTTCTAGGACCAATCAGACTGCTGCATTTTGGATCCTATTCAACTCAGTACATAACAAGAGGAATGCCCATCTTCAGGTCAGAGGCTCTGAAGTCATGGACCAGGGGGTGGAGCCTGCAGGATGGAGGATGGAGGCAGAGGCTTAAAGCAGGCATAGGCAAACTCGGCGCTCCAGATGTTTTGGGACTACAACTCCCACCATCCCTAGCTAACAGGACCAGTGGTCAGGGATGATGGGAGTTGTAGTCCCAAAACATCTGGGGGCTGAGTTTGCCTATGCCTGGCTTAAAGGGTCTCAGTTGACTCTCAATCATTGTCAGAGCAAGTGGCTCACTCAGAGCTGTCTGTGGTCCTTCAGCTTTGCCTCCACCATTCACCCATTACTGTATTGTGTTGATAGCAGTACAGTAGACCTCTCTTTCATTGCCTAACAACCTTGTACCTGGCAGTGATTGGGATGTCTAAGAAACCAACAAAATTAGAAGGTTCAGCATCCATATTGATTCACAATGGCATCCAACAGAGATGGGAACCTACTCCTCAGGAGCCATAGTGAAAAATTTACTTTTCTCACCACTATCACCAGAGAACAACAGGAGAGGGAGACATTTGGCTGCCTGAGCAAATGCTGTCCAGTTGTTGCCTACTCAGCCTCCCCCACTCAACTCCCTGTGGTGGATCAGTAGGCAAATATGTCCACTGAGGTTTCTCTGTTTCACCTTCTTCCAGTCTTAAGTCTAGTTCTCCCCATTTCCACATCAATTTCCAACTTTATTTAACATCCTCATGAAAGTTCATCAGCATTTTGTGCAAATTTCTCCTAACATACCCCTTTGCACAAATTTGATTATTCTGCACATTTTGGCAGGGCAACGTGCCCCAATATAATGCATTTTAAAATGTTTTCCTCCCCCGGGAATATATGCATTCATATGCACTTTAGTATACAATTTTCCTTTTTTGTGCACAGTACTTGGCTGGTGAACTGCATTGCAAAATTTGGAGAAGCGTCAGTTCTGAGGGATGGCTGTGTTCTGAAAGTGTGAATTAAATGGGTTTGACTTTAAATGCAAACTGAATCCAATTTCTTCCCTCACCTGCCCCTCCTCTCTACCCCCCACAAGCCCCCTCAGCATAACTTCCTTCCAGTACATGTGCCACTGCTACAATTTTGCTGTGGCAGCAAAAACTGTTTGAAGTTTAAACCCATTCAGCAGGTACCCAGAGAACCATAGAATTGTGGAGTTGGAAGGGACCGTGAGGGTCCTCTAGCGCAACCCCCTGCAATGCAGGAATATTTTGCCCAATATGGGGCTCAAACCCACGACCCTGAGATTAACCATCTCATGCTCTACGAACTGAGCTACTCAATATCACCTGGCTTTCTTTCTTAAGTGGGCAGGAGGCACGGGGGCCTGTAGCGGACAGCAGCAGCAATTGGGGTGGGGGAACAGCCTTGTGGGGCAGCCAATAGTAAAAAGTGTGTGCATGATCTGCCAACTCTCCTGCTGCCCTGCTTGAACCAAACATCTTATATTGGTTCACTGAAAGGCGAGCCCTGAGCCGAGAGAGGTCCGCAGCTTCACCCCCGAGAAGGACTCAAAGCAACCAGGCAAAACAAAACCAAAGAACCCAACAAACTTCTACAGTTGCTCTTTAATGGATTAACTGGAGAAGCACAATCTGCCCACAGGCCCCCTGCCCAAGAGTATAAAAGTAGAAGGATGAAAACGTGAGCCTGGGCAGGCTGACCTCCTTCCAGGAGATGGCGCTGTTCCCTTGTACTGCTCCTGCATCAACAAGGGACCAGCTGGGAAATTGTCTTCTCTTAATTCCCAACCCCAGACTCTTCTCTGGGGCAAGAGATACGAAGAGGGAGTTTTGCTCCAATCAGCACAGATGCTTTTATTGTACAAACCAGTTACTGGCCTCCTGGCTTGATGCAGTAGCCTTCAAATGATGCCCCCTCCCTGGTTCTTACAAAGTGAGGGTGGTCCAAAGAGCCAGTCTGAAGTCCTGCAGGAACACGGGGAGGTGGAAACTTCTCCAGAAGATTCTCTTTGCTTTCGCATGTGGGCTATTACAGTTGCTAGAACCCCAGCCTGGGAGGGTCTGAAATGGGGCTCCCTCTTTGCCCCCAGGGATGGCGGGCTTCACCTTTCATGCATTACAGGCCCTTCAAAAGCTCTCTGCTACCTGCCTTCCCCCCTCCCCACGCCCCTTCTGCCAACCAACGAATACGAAGAACTGTCCTAGTATTGCCAGCATATTGGAGATAAAAATGCCATAGAAGCAACACTCATGGGTGTGGTGTCATTTAAGGGTTAAGGAAAGAAATTGGCCGGCTCTGCAAGGGCCCGTTGGGACAAGTGGGTTGCCTGACAAAGCAGTGGAGTCTGCAAGGGGGGGGGCAACCTCAACAGGCGGCAAGGAGGTCTCCATCGGGGCCACATGCACTGCTTGGCTCAGAAGCAGAGGCTGGGCCAAGGCAAAGGACGGTGTCCCATGTGAGATGCCAAGGGTGGGGAGGGGGAAGGTGGGCTGCGGGGCTCTCTTGCCCTCCCAGTGTCCTTCTGCTCTGAGGTGTGAGGCTGAGCAGGAGGCAGACGGAAAGGAAGGGGCAAGAAGGTGCCCGGCAGCGAGGTTGAGATTTCACAGTCAAGAGCTGCTTCTTATGCTCGGAGGAGATGGGGGGCTCAGGAACTCTGCTCCAGCTGTTCCCGGAAGAGGGGGTTCGGGGTGAGGGAGAGGGGAATCAGTCCACTGAAGCTATTGGTGGAGGGTGTCTGTTGAGGCTGGAGAGGAGGAAGAGGGGCCAGGCTGTCCCTGCAGCTCAAAGTTGGCTCTCCAACTCTCCGTTGAGGCAGCTCAGGGCCAGCTGCTTGCCGCCCGTGGCCAGGAGGTTGTTCTCGTTGAGGCGCTGGGCACGGTACTGCTCGTAATGCACGCTGTGGGTGATGTCCTTGAGGTCCTGCAGGTGGGATCTGGGGAGAGAGAGGGAAAGAGGCAGGAGAAGTTGGAGCCACCTGGCAGGTCAAGGTTTCCAATGACCCTTCCCTCCTGGCCAGATAGATGGATGGGGAGGGTGCTTCTTCTTCTTCCTCTTCCTCCTCCTCCTCCTCCCCCATCTGTCAGACTCCTCACCCTCTGTCCTCACCCCACAAAGAAGGTCTACAATGGTCACATTCCTGGTTCAGGCTCCTGGAGAGCCCTGAGAAAACAAGGTCATCTTGGTTGACCCCATCTATGCTCATTCAACCCCTCTGATCTGCAGAGCTGATCTTTCGGTGCAGTGACACCTGTACCTTTGGAATTCCCTGCCCATTGGTATTAGCCAGGTACCTTTGCTGTCCTGTTTTTGGCAGCTGCTGAAAACTTGGTTGTTGTTGAAGGAAGCATGCCAAGGCATAAACACTTTGACCTGTATATTAATAGGCCATGTTGTTTTATGATACAGTCAAACCTCGGTTGTCGAACGTAATCCGTTCCAGAAGACCGTTCGAATTCCGAAACATTCAACAACTAAGGATCAAAGGGCGGTCAACAAAGTCAATGGAGGGGAAAAAAAAAAAACCTTCCCAGAAGTTGTTCGGCTTCTGAAAAACGTTCAAAAACCAGAGCATTTACTTCCAGGGTTTCGGTGTTCGGGAGCCGAAACGTTCCAAAACAGAGCCGTTCGGGAACCGAGGTTTGACTGTATAAATATTTTAAAATGCTGGTTTTATTTACATATTTCATCCCCCACTGCCCTGTCAGACAGTCATGCTCAAAAGCTTCAACAGGGAGCTCTTCCTTCAAAGTAAAAAGAGTAGCAAGGCTTCCAACTCACCTGATGAGGAGGTCCCGCAGCAGAGGAAACTCACAGTGGGCCGGGTTTTCCACTGAAAGGAAAGTGCAGATGACAGCTGAACATTTTCAGTGATTGCAAGGCAGATGTGTCAGAAGGGGGCAAGGATGGACTGAGCCAGGTGTCTCTGTTGCTCACCCCACCCAAAGCTTGAAAGAGCAGTTCCATGCCATCTCATAGTAGACTTCCCTAACCTGGGGGCTCCAGATGTTTGTGGCCTACAACTCCCATCATTCCCAGCCAGCATGTCCATTTTGGAGAACATCTCCCATGAGACCCAAACAGCATGGGCTGATGGGAGTTGTAGTCCAAGACAACTGGGTTGAGGAAGGCAGCAGGAATCCAGCAGGGCTTCCCTTGTAAGAAGAGCCCTGCTGGATCAGACAAAGTGTCCCTCTCCCCTGCTTTCAGCATCATCCCCAGCTGATTTCTGCTGCTGAGCCGGGTCTAATCAGGAGATCATAATGCAATGCTTTGGAAGGTCCAGGCTCCCTAGAGCAGTGATGGCTAACCTTGACACCCCAGATGTTTTGGAACTACAACTCCCATCATCCCTAGCTAACAGGATCAGTGGTCAGGGATGATGGGAGTTGTAGTCCCAAAACATCTGGAGTGTCAAGGTTAGCCATCACTGCCCTAGAGGTATGCCTGCAAGGAGACTGCTGAACACCAGAGGGCAGCAGATTTCTAAATACAAGCCAGTGGAGAGTGTTTGTGGTGGTGTCAAGGGATGGGGAGAGACAGCTGGAAAGTATAAAGGCAGTTCTGGTAAGGAACTTCACTTAGATAGCCGTTAATATACTCCTGCAAGCCACAGCAGGGCCAGTCCCTGAGCCCTGATCCCCACCAGTCCAAGTGACACACTGGGAAATCAGCAGAGCAAGCTCAGATGGCACCACCCAAATGAGGCTGCAGTGTAGAACCCACAAGGCAACTGCAACTTTAGCAAGTTAAAACTAAACTTGGTGAACCAACATCAGAACTCAACCTAGTGAACCGACAACATGTCTGCAACTCAGTGGCAGATGACATGCTTGGCATGGTCACAGGAACCTATACTGAATCAGACCAATTCTGGTGAACTGCTGCCACTCAGGGCTCATCCACACTTCTGTGTGACTCATGCCTAGAAATTACGAATCCAACCACTTTTGCTTTCACCCCACTGCTTCCCACCAGAAAACCTGCTCTTTAGCGCTAAATCAGAGCAAACATCAATCTGGAGAAAACCCGGTTGACGTTTGCTCCAATTCAGCAGTAAAGATTGGCTTCCCAGGGGGAAAGCAGGGGGTAAATGCAGGTCTGGCTCAGCCCTTAGTGTTGACAATACTGAACGAGATAGACCGATGGCTTAACTTGGTACTTATAAGGGAGCTTCCTATGTCTCTGTGGATTGCAATGCATTCTACGTGGGGCTGCCCTTGAAGATGGTTTGGAAAACTTCCACTGGGGCAGAATCTGTCAGCTAGAACAGTTTGGGGGGTGAGGCATTTGGGTCAGATCACACTACTGCAAGCCAGTCAACAGGATCTAGAGCTATTGCAGGCAGTTCACACAACCCAAAGATTAATTTGGGGCGAGGATTCTGGATGTCCCTGGGAAACAGGGGTGCATCCATGCACGAGAGCACGGCACTCGGACAATACAGGTCAAAGGCAGGAAAAAAGAGGCACCTCCCCCAACTTCCCTTGCTTGATTCTTGTTCCCCCAAAGCACCTCTCCCTCTGCTTTTGGCCAGCATCCTTTCCCCCCCAGGTGGGAGTAGCAGGACTATGCTGGCCCATGGATGGGGCAGATTGCTGCTGTCAGTGTGGAATGCACCATGGGGTGGTGGGGAGGAGAGTGCAAAGCCAAGCTCTGCAGGTTGAACTCTGCGCCTAAGATTGGAGAGGAAGCAGAGCAAGACTCCCCCAGATGCCTCTCTCCTGGGTGAGCAGTTGGCAGGAGGACCCAAAGCCGCAGAAGCTGTCTTATACCAAGCCATAGCATTGGGCCGTCTAACTTAATATATTGCTTACACTGACTGGGAGCAGCTCTGCAGGGTTTCAGGCAGGGAGTGTCTCTCTCCCTTCCCCAGCCCTACCTGGAGATGCTGAGGATTGCACCTGGGACCTTCTGCAGGTAAAGCAGATGCTTTGGCATTGAGCTATGATCCTTCCCTGAAAGCAAGTTTCTAGTCCTCATGATCTGGACTAAAGAGCTGATTTAAATAGGAATGTAGGAAGCTGCCCTTATGCTGAGCCAGAACATTGGTCCTCCTAGCTCAGTATTGTCTATACCAGGGGTCAGCAAACTTTTTCAGCAGGGGGCCGGTCCACTGTCCCTCAGATCTTGCGGGGGGGGGGGCGGACTATATTTTGAAAAAAATAAATAAAAAATGAACGGATTCCTATGCCCCACAGATAACCCAGAGATGAGATGCATTTTAAATAAAATGACACATTCTACTCATGTAAAAACACGCTGATTCCCGGACCGTCCGTGGGCCAGATTTAGAAGGCGATTGGGCCGGATCCGGTCCCCAGGCCTTAGTTTGCCTACCCATGGTCTACTCCAGGGGTCAGCAAACTTTTTCAGCAGGGGGCCGGTCCACTGTCCCTCAGACCTTGTGGGGGGCCAGACTATTTTTTTTGGGGGGGGGAATGAACAAATTCCTATGCCCCAGAAATAACCCAGAGATGCATTTTAAATAAAAGCACACCTTCTACTCATGTAAAAACACCAGGCAGGCCCCACAAATAACCCAGAGATGCATTTTAAATAAAAGGACACTTTCTACTCATGTAAAAACATGCTGATTCCCGGACTGTCCGCAGGCCAGATTGAGAAGGTGATTGGGCTGCATCCGGCCCCTGGGCCTTAGTTTGTCTACCCATGGTCTACTCATATACTGACTGGCAGCAGCTCTCCAGAATTTCAGGCAGCGGTCTTTTCCAGCCCTACCTGGAGAGCCTGGGGATTGAACCTGGGACCTTCTGCATGTAAAGTGAGATGCTCTACCACCGAACTACGGCCCTTCCCTCCAACCTGGGCAGGTTCTCCTCCAGGGCTTCCCCAGTCCAGAAGGGTTACCTTCAATGATCCCCCACTTGGTCTTGCGGCCCAGGACTTTCTTCCCGTTCACCTGGTGCTCCTTGTCGGCTCCCACCACTGCAAAGGGGATTTTCTCCTGATTAAGAGAATGAGAGGGGCACCAGTCCAGGGAAGAACAAGGGTGTTTCTCCTCCCTCCCCCCACCGTTTCTTGGAAAGCTCTAGACTTGCAGCACTTGAAGTGAAAAGTGTGTGTGGATGCTATTAAAGGAGCAGAACACCATCTTCTCTGCCTTGTTAGCGAACATCTGGTACTTGCAGACTGTGGCTGGTGCCGATAATGGGTTGGTTCCATTATCTTTGAGGTGTTTTTTTTTAACAATATATAATTTTTGGAAAAGAAATAAATAAAAATAAATAAATTAGCACAACATGGCTAGCACCACCACCATGCCTAAACACTAGTGGTTTTTTTTAAAGAACACAGAACTTCAACTGAACTGAAGCACACGTCCATTTCCTACTGGAATCCTCAAAAATGTTTTTTTTTAAATAATTTCTTTTCCTTTAATTTGCTTTTGGAGGGACACTTCAAAGCCTGCGCCCTCTGGTAGACCTCAAGGCAACCAATGTTTCCCTCCTTCTGTTTACTGAACTGCCTTTATCCCGGATGAGACCCGGCCAATCAGGGATTGCGTCGTTGATAGGGAGTGTGTCAAAATACCACACAGTCCTTTACATTTTGCATTCTGATAACATTACTGAGAGGAAACTAAATGTATCTGAGAGTGAGGACCCTGCTCCCTAGACTTGGCCTATGGACAATCCTAGTCAATCAGGAATCACATAGCAAAAGGAAGTAGGCCGCAATGCTATATAGCCAATCAGATTTGGCTATGTCTGAAGGTACATAATGTTGATTCAAACAGAGGGTACTGTTTTCCAAAAAGGCAAATACTTCCAACACAATATTATAAAAGAAACAAATTTTATGTGTGTTTGTGTAAAGAGAGAATACAGTCGTACCTTGGTTTTCAAACAGCTTAGCTCTCGAACGTTTTGGCTCCTGAACGCCGCAAACCCGGAAGTGACTGTTCCGGTTTGCAACCTATTTTTGGAAGCCGAACATCCGATGTGGCTTCTGATTGCTGTGCTTTGGTTTTTGAACATTTTGGAAGTCGAATGGACTTCCGGAACAGTTTCTGTTTGACTTCCAAGGTACGACTGTAGTGCCAACAATGTATTAAAGAGAAAAAGCACAAAACAACTCTTAGTCAATTTCTCCCCTTTCCAGATTACCACCACTTACCCGTATTTTGTCATTCAAAAGCCTGTCATCGGGGTCGCTATCCAAGTCCTCCTGGGGGTAAACATGGATTCCGTGGGCCTTCAAGTCATCCTGAATCTGCCAAGAGAAAGGTTTTTGGCACTGAGAACAGAACTCCCCCTTGCTGACTTGGAAATATACCTTCTTCATGGCCAGGGCAAAGGAAAGTTACCGTATTTTTCGCTCTATAAGGCACACCTGGCCATAGGACGCACCTAGTTTTTAGAGGGGAAAAGCCCCAATTTTTTGAGGATCAGCTCAAATTTCTGTAGCTTCTTTTGCAAAGGAGAAAAGCCCCATTTTTTGAGGATCAGCTCAAAGTTGTTGAGCTTACTTTGCAAAGGGAAAACCCCGTTTTATGGGGTTTAACTCACAGTTCTGCAGCTTCAGGAAGCCATTTCTACAGTTTCCAGACAGATAATCTAATCAGCCAGTCACATGTCGCTGGGGAAACAGCCTCCCTCTGCAAGGGGGCGGGGCTGGAATCTCTCTCCCTTATCTCTCTCCCCGATCGTTTGCTGAGCAGCTGTTCAGCGGGCTTCCTTTCAACACCCCCTTCTCTCTCTCTATTTTTTAAAAAAGCACGACCTGCTTTTGCCCCTGGGCAGTTCAGCTCCAGTGACCACACATTCGCTCCATAAGACACACAGACATTTCCCCTTACTTTTTAGGAGGAAAAAAGTGTGTCTTATGGAGCGAAAAATACGGTATGTGAGCAAAGCAAATTCAAGCCCAGTGTGTGGTGATACTCATGAGGAGCCTTCAGGGTGCCAGGGTCTCTCTCCCGCTTTCCCCCTTGACTTTGTACCACTTTGCACAAACAGCAGAGGAGCTCCTTCTGTCTTGTACCACGTCAGAGTGCAGGTGGGCAAACAGATGCTTGCCGGTTTCATTCCACCTGCATTTCAAAGCAGACTAACATGATTCCACATTACCTGGACTGACATGCAGATCGGAAGGCAGCTGTCAGGGACTGTGAGAAGGGCTGCTGAAAGTGGACTTGGGTGCCGGTGAAAAAATATTTTTGCCCCCCCCCCTCCAGCAAGGGTGAACCAGCTAAAAATCTTTACATAGGATATAAAAATCAAAGTGTGACCTCGATTTTATGTTAATGACAATATTCATACTTGCTGAGAATATTGCGATCGTAACAACTAATATAAGTGAGATATACCCACATGATTGTTGCTGAGCTAAGCATGCACTTCAAACATTATGCTTGTATGTGTAACACAACACAACGTGAATCACACAACAACTTGGTTGTACAGTATTCACATGGTGTTCTCTTACAAAAGCACACAAATGCGGCTGCGCACAGTACGACGAGACTGCAGTGTTGTGCTGTCAAAGTGCAGAAGCGAATGTTTAGTCAGAAATTGGGTATGCGTTGAACATGAAATATATATTTTGTTAAGAATAACATGAGTTAAAGTGCGGTCTGTGCCTGGAAAGGGCGGGGCAAAAGGTTAAGTGTGGATTAAGTCCAGTTTTGCAGTTAAACTATAGATCTTTCTAACTAAATAATAAAAAATAACAGTGCAATTCTAATCGTGGGTGCTTCCAGACCATTCCTATTTTGGGGGAAGGATTCATCACATAATAGCAAAGTCAGGTTCTGCAATTAGCACTTGACTGGGAGGTCTTGTGCAACAAACCCACTTCTTCGCGCAGTAAGGAGAGCGATGGAAAGCTGCGCTGGGAAGCGTGTGGGATAACATTGGCTTTGACACTACATAGTCTAACCACCCTGCAAACAGATCAGAATGGGAACTCATTAAAAAGCCAAGGCTCTCTTATCTCCCTACAAGCAAATCAGGATGAATGATCAATAAATAGGTGATCTGGAAGCACCCTTTTGTCTACTGAGAAGCAAATCCCATTGGATTCAATGGGGCTTACTCCCAAGTATGGAACCACCTTGCATTTGGCAAGACACAGGGCTAGGCTTGCAACCCAATTTGAGGAAACTTTGCCGCTGCCTCCTGCTGCCACCAATGCTCTTCTTACCCTCCGCCTGAACTCTGCGCGTTCCTCTAAGGTCAGAGTGTCGGCCTTGGCGATCACAGGCACAACGTTGGTGATCTTGCTGAGCCGCCTCATGAACTCCAGATCCAAGGGGCGCAACCTGACGGAAGGAATACAGGAAGTCACTTGCAGCAGTGATGTAAAGGGCCAGCTCAAGACGTTACATTCTATTGGCATATTTACTGCATTTATATCTGATATAAATGCATTTATTGCATTCATGTTGTTGTTGTTGTTGTTCAGTTGTTCAGTCGTGTCTGACTCTTCGTGACCCCATGGACCAGAGCACGCCAGGCACGCCTATCCTTCACTGTCTTATATTGATATATTTATTGCATTTATACAGGCACAAGTAATTCGTTCCGGGGTGCTGTTTGCACCCCGAACTGTGCGCAACTCGGGCGGTGCTTCTGCACATGTGTGAACCGCGCACAACGCTTCTGCGCATCCACGGATTGCGCGGACATGCGCAGGAGCGTTCACGCTCCGTGTTACACTTCCGGGGTTGCGGAGTGCGCATCCCGAACATACGTAACACGGGGTGTTCGCAACCCGGGGTATGACTGTATTGCATTTGAACCGTGATCTCTTCCCATGTCCTCGTCTGACACACTAACCACTTCACTTCCACTGGCTCATTTGGCAGCCTGGGGTGAAGGGGAATATCCTCTCTCCCCACCCCCAACCAATTCATGCAATGAAACTGACTAGGCTCAGAACTTGAAAACTGCTCTGCTGGATCAGGCCAAAGACCCATTTTGTTCAGGGTCCTGTTTTGAGCATCAACGGAGGATCACACTCCTTGCACCTGAAGAAGTGGGGCTCTGCTCTTTGAAAGCTTACACATAATAACATTCCTCATTTCTACAATACTCCTTTGATGATAATGCTCTATAGAAGTTCCCCCTTAAAAATAAAATAAAATAAATTTATTGCAAGTTTAACCTAACAAAAAAAGGAAAAAAGAAAGGAAAAACAAACCACCAGCCCGCATTAATAATACAGTGGCCATCAATAAATCTATCTCGGTTGATATTAGCCATCCAAATGTCCCAATAATTATTAAAACAAATTTGATGTTGAAATACACTTAATTGTAGCAGGGGCAGTAAGGTCCTTCAACCCTGCATAATTGATGGTGGGTATTTGTCCTTCTAGGCATGAAGTATAAGGTCAGATCCTTACCATACAATTACCACACTTTGAGAGTCATCTCCCCCCCCCCCGAGAATCCTGGGAACTGTAGTTTGTTGAGGGTGCTGAGAGCTGCAATTCCTCTCCCAGAGCTACAATTCCCAGAGTGGTTTAATCACCAATCCTTCTTCCCAAGGAACTCTGGGAATTGCAGCTCCGTGAGGGGAATTGGGGTCTCCTTAAGAACGATCACCACCTTTAATAAACTACAGTTCCCAGGATTCTCTGGGGGAAGCCAGAGTGGTATGATACTGCTTTAAATACATTGTGCGGATGGAGCCAATGTCTCTTGGCTGCCAGAAGGGCTCGGAAGGTTCCCATCTTGCTTGCGGAAAGATTTATAGGATGCTGGGAGTGTGGTTGTGACATGCTACCTGGTCTTATTACCCAGCCACCCCATTACTTGAGGAAGCTGGAAGTTTCCATCACACATAGATGGTACTTCACTCCGGCCCGCCTAGCAAAAATGTATAAAGGAGCGATATGTGTGTGTTGGAAATGTGAAGGGACAGAGGGAGATTTGATGCATATGATGTGGAATTGTGAAAAAATTAAAGCATTTTGGGCAAAAATATATGAAGAACTAAAAAAAATGTTGGGGATAACCTTCCCAAAGAAACCAGAATTATTATTATTGAGTATATTTGATAAGGAGATTCCTAACAAATTGAGAGAGATATTCTTGTAGGCTACTGCTGCAGCGCGAATATTAATAGCTAAAAAGTGGAAGGAGACTGAAATACCAACTGTAACAGAATGGCAAGGTAAATTGCAAGAGATGGCTGAGATGGCAAAATTAACAAATGAGTTAAGAGGAGATACAAAACAAAACTTCTCAAGGAATTGGATAAGATATATAGAATATGTAAAAAAATACAGTAAGGGCAAGTTAGATGTGTCAATGGGATGATAATTCCAGAAAAATGGAAAAAAAAGAAGGGAAAAAGATAGAAGAAAGGATGTCAATAGATATTGAAGTGCATTAAAATTGAATGGAAGCATGGTGACTGTATTGAGGGGCACTCAAGATAAGATCGGAAGTATGCATTGGTGGAAGATGGGAAGTCGTTGGGGAATTTGTTGGGAGAGGGGAGGGAGGGAGGAGGGCGGGAGGATCTGCTTAATATAAATAAGGGTTTAGATCAATAAGGTTTTTGATGATCTATGTGAATAACGCAATGAGCATAAATAATTGATATAAGAGGTATGGATAGAACAAGAAGATAAATGAAACAGGATATTAGTGATATATTTGTATAAGTCCTTTGGAATATAACTAATATTTATTTACTTTCTAGGATAGGCTTATTTATGTATTAGTATAAACATATATATGTATATATGTATATATAAATGTAACAATGATCTATCAATAAACCGTTGATTTACAAAAAAAAAAAGAAAAAAAAAGGAAGTTTCCATCACACTCGCAGGGTCTGTTGTGTCATATAATCCAAGTATTTAAGGCTGAAGTTGCTTTGAGTCGGCGAAATCTCCCTGCCAGCCGAAGACAGATTATTCTGTCCGTTTGTGTGCAAAAAGCCCACGTGTTGAGAAACTGGAGATACGTTTTCTGGCAAACAACTAAACAGAGTGGCTGCTACTGATGGGATTTATTAGGAAAGACGCCACTCTCTGCTTCTGAGCTGCGGCTTAATCTGAAGGTGGATAAATCAAGACAGGCTGCATGCTTTTCTTCAATCATGACCATTTGCTAATCAGCGTTCTCTGAACGGATTGCTCTTTCACGTGACTAATTTTAATGGGGAGCCTAAAATCTGATACAGAAGGTCTTGCCACCAACACGGAAGAGTCAGCCATGACTCCTTCCCAACATCATGTTATGAAGAAATCTGAGCAAGGGCTTCTTTGTACCATTGGAAGCCTCGGTCTATTGGCCTGCATACTTGGTGCTTGCAAAAGAGATGTCCTTTGGAGTCATTCGCCCTGGGCTCTTGTGGGATGGCAGGAGGCCTTTGGAATTGGGAGGGTGGAAGGCACGGAGCTCAACAACAGGTGCAGCCAGAGCCAATGACAGGTGGAGCCAACTAATTCTAGTTTGGCCCCTGTTCACGTCACCCCTGATGAACTCTACAAGGGCAACAACCAAGACTGAGAAAGAAGGCAGCCAAGGCCACTGTACTGGCTGCAAGTGAGCAGGAAGAGAAGTGAGAGCTGGCTGAGGGCAGACTGAGGTTGGTGGGGCACTAGGAAACAGGCCAGCATCTGCAGGGCAGGGATGAGGAACTGGATCCAGCTACTGGGCTGGTCCCTCTCCTCCTCGAACCCTGCAGGTCCCACCCACCAGTCAATCGCCTGATGTCATCACAATGCCATCAAGTGTTTCTCCTTCCTCCTGCATGGTTTGAAATCAAACTGCGTGGGGATCTGTGGATACTGCTGATCACCTCATCATGGGGCCTGCAGACCCTGATTTTTGGCAGGAAGCCACACCTTGACAGAAGCAAGGGGCCCACAGCACAGAGAAGGCGCAACTTCTCATTGGAATCACCTATAGAGAAAGCATAAGCTTTGGAGTGTGGCGGCAGCTGGCTGCAGGGCGTTCAGTGGGGCTGCGCTGGGAGGGGTGGGCATTTATTTTGCCTCCCAGCCAGTGATGTAGTCATGGGAAGCTCAAGACCCATTACTATTTTTGTAGTAGGATCCCTGTCTCCAGTGCCCCAGAGCTGCCCAATCAGAATGAAAGGGGGGGGGGCTTTTTTTTTTTTAGCCACTGAGAAGAAGTCATGTCAACCTTTGTGCTGATTAGAGCCAATCAGAGTGAAAGGAGTTGAGTCGGTCACAGAGGATTGGCTCCTAGGGTCACTCTGGAGAAGGTGTCGGGAGGAACGCCAAGGAGTTGTTCCGTATGCTCCAAAGCCAAGCACTTAGGAACACTGAAAACACAAGGGGTGCTTCAGATTCAAGAGCACAGTGTGCATGTTCTGTTTCATACAATGGAACGTCCAAAGTTGCGCCGAAAGCAGATATCGGAGCACTCCAAATCATTTGCCCATGCAGCTGCTGAAAGGCAACACACAGAGATCTGCACTGATTGTTGTAATGCATCCTTCATTGCTATTATTTAATAATTATGGAATTCTTATATAATCTTAGAAGGGGCATGCTGTGAGGGGGTATGGCTGTGACTATCAGAAGTACACACACTTCTGGATTTAACACTACACCACTGCTCCCAGCCCACGCCCACTGCAAGAGCAAGGTGTCCTGGGAGCGTTCTCACCTCCCTCAGTGACTAAGAGCATTCCCTGCCCCACCCTCCGGCAGCCCACTCCTCTCTCTCGGAAGCCAGTGGATTCTTGGCCTCAACGCAACTTTCTCCTCCCACCTATGCTGGGCGGAGCAGGGATAATGGCGAGGAAGCAGCTGTGGGACAGATGTTGGGAAAGGAGCGATGGGGCCAACGGTACCCACACATGGAGGGGACGGGGGACAAGGAGCCTGGCAGGCATTTTTATGATTGTTTTAACTGAAAGTGACAGGCATTCCTGGCTGGTACGAAGGTATGCCCAAGTCAGCCCCGATGTGCTTCTCTGTGGTACCCGCAGGCTCAGCTGATGGACATTATTATGATTATTTATTATATTTCCTGCATTTTTTTTTTTTTTGCACCAAGGGGTCTCAAAGCAACTTACAGAACGAAAGTAGAAAAAGCATAGGCTTTCAAACCAGACACACCAAGGGGCAGGTAAAGGTAAAGGGACCCCTGACCATTAGGTCCAGTTGCGGAAGACTCTGGGGTTGTGGCGCTCATCTCGCTTTACTGGCCGAGGGAGCCGGCGTACCGCTTCCGGGTCATGTGGCCAGCATGACTAAGCCGCTTCTGGCGAACCAGAGCAGCACACGGAAACGCCATTTACCTTCCCACTGGAGCAGTACCTATTTATCTACTTACACTTTGACATGCTTTCGAACTGCTAGGTTGGCAGGAGCAGGGACTGAGCACAGGAGCTCACCCCATCGCGGGGATTCGAACCGCTGACCTTCTGATCGTCAAGCCCTAGGCTCTGTTTTTTCTCGACTCGGGTGTGTGTGTGTGTGATGGGGCCTGCAAATGCCCACCAGCCCCAGCCAGCATCGCTGGAGACAGGCTCCCACAACCTCTGGAGGGCTACAGGATCCCAGTCCTGCCCTATGCTCTGTTGCAAGCAAAGTGACAACACTTGCAATACAATATGTTACCTGAACCGATGGAGGGTGGGGGTGATAGACAGAAAGGCAGCCTACTCTTCCCTGGCCGATTCCTGCCTGAGGAACTTTGTCTGTGGTTTTTCTCTCAGGCTTTTCTTCCTTCTTCTTCTTCTTCTTGCCATGGGCCACCCTTTTGTTAACCTCTTGACTCCATGACGGCTACATGTAAGCTTGCGGTTGCTTGCTAGGAGCACTAAGACTTAAGTTTCTTTATCCTTAAGGAATAACATCAACTCCTGATAGCCGGAACACAGGAAGTCATTCAAAAATATTGAATTTGGAACTGATTAACTGGCTTTTTTGATTGTATTATGATCTGGGTATTGTATTCATGTGGCCTCCATTGGATTTTTATTAATGAAAAATAAATTATTATTTTTTAAAAAAGTTTCTTTATCCGTTCCAGCAGCAGTTTTACTAGACTACTTATTTCTGTTCTCTCTCTCTAATTCCAACACACCCAAGTATGCCTGATGATAACGAAATAAGAGTATCTTTAATGCAAGATCTTCTTCACCATCAGAGATAAAGTGGGTGAGGTCAAGGAGAAAACGATGACTCTAATCTCCTGTACTTGCCTCCCTACCCCCGCCTGCAAGAAGGGCTTACCAGTGGCCCGTTGGTGGCACGAAATATACACAGGCGTGGACTCGGGTGTCGGGGATCTTCCGTTTGCGGTTGATGAGGATCTCTTCTCTCAGGTATCGCTCGTACTGGTCGTTGATATATTCGATGATTGGGTCCCAGCTATGGGGAAGGAGAGAGGGTGATTCTTATGCTCAGAGGAAATTCTCCCTTCAAGTCACTCCTCTCCTAGCATGTGCATAGCTGTCAACCCTCCCTTTTTTGCGGGAAACTCCCTTATTCCAATGCCGTTTCCCGCTGCTATCCCGGATTGTTGATATCCCTTAAATTTCCCGGATTTCAAAGGAAGCAGCTCCTCTCCCACCCTGCCGGCCAGGGAGGCTCCTCAGCTGCATTGCTCAGCTGCCAATAAGGAGTCTGAGACTGACTGGGGGCGGAGCTTGCATGCCTTGTGCAGCCAGACCCTCACGCCCAAACAGACAGACAGCCTGCCTGCCATCTATGCGCTCGCTCTTTCGCTAACCCGTTCATGCGTAGCCTCTGGAGCACAGGGTGGCGAGGCTACTTGGTGCCATTGCACCGCCCTCGCGGCATCCCTTATTTTCAAATCCGAAAGTTTGGAAAAAATCCCTTATTTTCAAATCCGAAAGTTGACAGCTATGAGCATGTGAGAGAGGAAAACCATGTCTGGAAACTCTGGAGGAAGGAGAACAGGCAGTGGTGGTGGGGATGATTTGGAGTAGAGGAACTCTGCAGTATAAATGAGGTTTTAAGCACACCCTTCCACCATCACCTCTCTGTTCAGAATCAACCCTAAGAAAAGAAAGGTTCACATGCACATGCACATATCCTTGTAGCAACAGTTCTGGAGTAGAAGGCTCTGGTTTGTGCATTTACTCAGAAACCAGGCGTGCTATGCTCACACAGTGGCAAATTCAGGTTGTGTGGCTCTAATCGATTGGGACGTCTTGTGCATCTGCGCCCCCCCAAAAAAAAACATTCGAAGGAAAGTGGGGGGGGGTGCACTGGAAAGTGTGTGACAGCACTTGCTTTGATGCAATGCTGTATTACAAAGAAATTTGAACGAATGCTCAAAAATAGCGGACAGCGTCCAATCTCCCTAGAAACAAATCAGGAAGAATGTTTGATAAACAGTTTGTCCGGAAGCAAACCCCAATTTATTTTATTTTATTTTATTTTTTATGTATTTTTATTAAAGATTTTCTTGATTCACAAAAGTATGTGCAATGTCTCTCTTGTATCCCCCCCATGTAACATTTTTACAAGTCAATTTCATTTGTTGAGACATTAGGAAGAAAGGGGGTAAAAGACAGAAGCCCCACCGATGTTTCACGTACACCTCAGAAACACTTGTAACGGTTGTGTTTCCCTCCCCCCCCAGTGCCGGTGAGCAGCCCCCTTCCCCAAGAAAGAGCAGCGAAGCAGCAATCAGTTCTCTCTCATACCAGTTTTGATTGTTAATCTGATCCCCAAATCCTGGCGTGTCTGTCACCGTCAGCTTCATCTTCACACCCTTCTCTTCAACAACTGTTGGGAAACAGAGCGAAACGGTGTCAGTTCACTGCCTCGGAGGGGCCTTCTCATCCCAGAGGGAAGTTCGCCCACTTCCTTCTCGCAAAATGTGGCAAACTGAAGTTAAAATTTGAAATATGAAAAACCGAGAGCAAAACCGATGGATTTATCCAGCCTTCTCTCACACAGAAGTCTCTCTCACATACATGACTTCCATAGAGCAGCTCAGAGACTCACTGCGTTCCCCCCCCATGTCCTCTTCCCCTCCCTCCATGGAGTAAGAGAGGATTCTCTCCTCTGTTTTGCCTGTCCAGTTTGACTGCAGACACTTTGGGCTCGCCTAGACTTCCACTTGTTCCGTGCCTAGAAAACATCGGTCTGAGCAGGTTTTTGCTTGTTCTTTGCTTATTATAGTTTACCGCATAAATAAATGTTGTTGTTGTTGATAAAAAAGAAGACAGGTTTGCATGAAATGCACATGTGCTAATTTATATGCACAGATGCAAAGTTAGAAAGGAGGCATAGAATTTAAACAGAAAGGCAATGCATCTCACCAGAACAGCCAGGTGACCCTGTCTCCCTTGTCTGCCTTCCCTCATGCTAATCAATTCCACCAGCTCATCTGCTTTCCAAATTTTTGCTAGCCATTCTTTCACTGTTGGTGGCCACCTATTCCGCCCCCCCTCATTTTGCACCACAAGTATGTGAGCAGCTGCTATTAAATTCCATATTAAGTCTTTATGTTTTATTTGTGGATCTACCTAGCCTAATAAAATTACCAGGGGATGCAATGTAAGATGTTATTAATGACTTTGTCTTTACTATAAAAAAAAAGAAGGTAAAGGACCCCTGACCGTTAAGTCCAGTTGCAAACAACTCTGGGGTTGTGGCGCTCATCTTGCTTTACCGGCCGAGGGAGCCGACGTTTGTCCACAGAGTTTTTTCTGGGTCACGTGGCCAGCATGACTAAGCCGCTTCTGGTGGACCAGAGCAGTGCACGGAAACGCCGTTTACCTTCCCGCCAGAGCAGTTCCTATTTATCTACTTGCACTTTGATGTGCTTTCGAACTGCTAGGTTGGCAGGAGCTGGGACCGAACAACGGAAGCTCACCCTGTTATGGGGATTCGAACCGCCGACCTTCCGATCGGCAAGCCCTAGGCTCAGTGGTTTACACCACAGCACCACCTGCGTCCCTCTCCCTAAAAGATTGATTTATTCATTGCATTGCATTTTACTCACTATATTTATACACAGCCTTTCAGGAGTGCTTCTAAGGCTGAGATGGGGTTCTCAGGGCTAGGAGACAAATGTGGCCCCATCTGGTCTGAGCATTCAAAACTCCCATTGTTCTAGGTGCGTTTTGCGACAGGGAATTTCCTTAACGCAAGCAGCTTCTGAGCTCTGGGTGCAGTACTGCGCCTAAGATTTCAGATTAAAAGTGCCACTGCGGGAAGGAAAGGAGGACCTTTTTCTGCCTCCCCACTTCCAGCCACTCTCTGAGAAGGGGCCCTCATAAGAATATTAGGGGGCGGGCAGGGGAAGCATGGCTTTCTTTTTTGCAGGCTTAAGATGAGAACTAGACTATGTGAAAAATGAACATAAGAATTTAGCTGCAGTTCATTCATTGTCAGCTTTGCATTCTGGTTATAAAAAAATGCGCCCATAACTTAGGTTTAAGGTGCCATTTAGCTCCTAGTTTTTATATTTCAGTTTCTAACACTGTCTGGCCCTCATAACTCTTAGGCTACGCCTCCTCCTAAGCCACACCCCTCAAGTCTTGATTGGCATCCCCCCCCCAAAAAAAACACCAAGTAATTTTACTAGGCTGGAACGTGTCCTTGAACCCTGAGAGTTACTCTTGCTTGCCTCGATGGAGGACAGAGAAGGGAGAGTGTGAAATGTGAACTCGCCTAGTGTAAAAATAAGGTAAAAAATTATGGGAATGAGGGCTGATAGTAGGACAAAAGGAGCCACACTAGATAAATAATGAGTTTATTAAGATTATGGCTGGTAAGTACAGGAGAGAAGGGGAAGCAGATGTTTCCCTCAGAACACTGAAAGTGCAAAAGAGGAGGCAGCGTGGTGTACTGGTCACAGTGTCGGACTAGGAACTAGGAGACCAGGGTTCAAATCCCCACTCAGCCATGAAGCTCACTGTGTGAAGCTGAGCCAGTCACACACACTCAGCCTACTTCACAGGGTTGTTAGGAGGATAAAATGGGAAGGGGGAGATTCATGTAGGCTGGCTTGAGTTCCTTGGAAGGGAGGTGGGACATAAATGTAGTAACGATCATAATTCCGCCAGGGTCCTCACCGCGAGTGACGGAGAGCAGCTGCAAGGTCTTGGGAATGCATTCCTCGTAACCGGAGCCTGTCGGTTTCCGGCTGACCTTGGATTTGAAGAGCGTGTTCACCATGGTGGACTTGCCGAGGCCACTTTGACCTGCGGGTAAAAGGGGAGAGGAAGAGACGGCTGTGAAACCAAACCTAATACATTGGCGGCCATGGAACAAGCATGTTCTTCATTGCTCCAGGGAGGCAGGATTAGAGCAGAAATGGCTAAGAGACCAATTTCAGTGAAATCAGAGACCCTTATTCCCCTCCCAGAATGACAATCCCCCAGAAACTCTGGAAATTGTAGCTCTCTGAGGGGAACAGGAGTCTCCTTACAACTCTCAGCTCCCTTAACAGACTACAACTCCCATAATTCTTTGGGGGAAGCCCTGGGTGTTTAAAGTGGCATCATAGTGCTTTAAATGTTTGGCGTGGGTGTGGCCTTGCTTGTCTTGGGCTCTGGCTCCACCTAGTGTTGGTCTCCCTGCCGTCTGCCCTACAAGTCTCAATTGGCACATTTCAAGGGCAAGGAGCCACAGGGATGAGCCACAGGGGCACAATCCCACCTGGCCAGGACCCCAGGGACCTCCTTGGAGAAAGACCCATGAGAAGAACCTGGGTACCAGGAAAAACCTGCTGCAGTCCTAAGACAACTTGTGAGTACTTTGGCCAACCTGGTTCCCTCCAGATGTTGTTGGACTACAACTCCCATAATCCCTCATCACTGTTCATGCTGGCTGGGGCTAATCAGCTGGAGTCCAGCATCTGGAGTGCCACAACTTGAGGGACACTAGTCTAACGGGCATCTTATCTGGCCCCCTGATGACACCTTCAAATACATACCAAAACCCTGATATGTCTTGACCATTGATTTCCCCTATGGCCCAGACCTCTAGAGTTGAAGGAAATTGACAGTGGCAAAGAGCTGGGTATTCTGCCTCATTCTGTGACCCTGATCCAAATCCCCTATTTCTCCACAGCTGCTTTTTGTGGTCCTGGCTGGGTGAGACTGTGCCCCATAGCTTACAGTTTTCGGTTCATCACTGTGGCTCCTTGCCTTTGAAATGTGCCAATTTTATCATCATGCCTTATCACCACCACCATCATCATTCTGCTACTCCATTGCACATATCTGTGTGGGAGGAAGGAAGCTCTGGAATGATGTCAAAACATCTTTCGTCAAGTGGAAGGGAAAGGGAGGAGAATCTCCCATTAGTTTGCCTGATGATGGATGCAGTGGAACCCAGAAACTTGCATACTCTGCAACCAACCTCAGTTGTTAAAACTAAGTTGCTAAAACGTTTGGTAAAATGTTACTACAAATCTTTTGAGAGCCAACATGGAAACTGCGGCCTGTCTGTTTCTTTGGCCAGAGCCGTCTTTATCCACTATGCATGAAACACAACGGCGTTGCTGGTTTTGCCTCTCTCACTTCTTTTTAAAAACCCAAATGTTGACTGGGCCTCTCCTTGTCTCTTGTTTACTTCAAGCTCTCCCCCGAGAGGGCTTATCTGGCTTGAGAGGGCTTTCCTCTCCCTGTCACAGGCAGCTCCAATCTGCGCCCCCATTCTGCCCCCTCCACAAGCACAAACACACCCCTTTCAAGTTCAAAAATGTCAAACTTCTCCGCATGGGGAAAAAAAATGTTTCCCAGGATTGATTGAAACCAGATGTGCAGCCTCCAGAAAGGGTTGGAGGAGTCACAGTTGGAACAGCTTTTTGCTTTCTATTGCAATTGCCCATTGTGCCTGGATTGCTTTGGCATGGCAGTAAGGGCGCTTGGGCAGACATCCAGCCCTGATGCCCTACTGATGGCGGGGCAAGGACAAGATCAGGACTGAGAGGGGGTGAAGGAAGAGGCTTCCTCTTCTAGTTATGATGGGGAAGAGCTGTGGCAGAGCACCTCTCAATTCCCAGCATCTCCACGTTAAGACTGGGAGAGACTCTTGTCTGAAACCCTGGAGAGTCGCTGCCGGTCAGAGGTGGGGAACCTCTAGCCCTTCAGTCTAATTAGGCCCAGCATGGGTCCCAGTTTGGCCCAGGAGGTCACCCCCCCAAACCCCCAAACCATGCCCAAGAGCTGCCTCAAGGTGTGCTACTAACCCTACATTAGCAACACAACATCAAACCTCTAAGCTACGTACAAGATGCTACCCAAACATAATAAATGTAACCGGCTGCGTTATAACACAAATAAAGTCTGTTATTTACTGTATCATATTATCATATCAACAAAGATGAGACATAAAGTTCAACTGAAGGACCAGAAGATCCAATGGATCAGTTGTCTCTCCAATCAGCTCTTGAAGGAAATTCAAACATACACTAAAGTCCATTCCACATGCGTTTGTTCATGTAGTCCAAAACAATCCATATGTAGGGTATTGTAATTTCATAAGACAAGGATTTCCAGAATATTTTATCCTTGTTTCGCCATCTTGGACTTTAGTACATGTTTGAACTTCTGTCTTGTGGAATTACAATCGGACTACATGAAATCGGACTACATGAAATCGGACTACATTACAACGGACCTCACTGTCCATTGGCAAGTGAGGCTAGCTGTCACTACCCATCAGCTGACTGGCACTGAGAGCACACCTGCAGGGACTGGCTGCATGTATTGTGGAGCTTGCCTAGGGGAACCCACTAGCACAGCCAACCCCTGCAGAAAGCAGGTGGGAAGTCATTGCTGATCAGCTGATAGGCAGCGAATTCAAGCCTTCAGTATTTTGTAGGAGCGATTCAAGCACATCCTGGAAATTTAGGTTTCTGAAACTAAAGTGGACTAATGTGCTCTGTTACCCTGGTGCAACAAACCCACTTGACAGGCATTTTGCAGTTAGGAAAGTGATGGTGAAAAGGAATGAAAATTGTGGGATGAACAAACGATTAAGAGGAAGATGCATTGTCACCACCCAAGCAAATCAGGGTGAATTCAAGATGAATGCTCGTTGCCATGTAACCACTCTGTAAATAAATCAGAAGGGATGTGCCATGAAGACTGGATATAGTCTAACCCGGGTGTATGTTTTGTGGAAGCAAATCAGGATGGATGCTCACTAAACAGGTCATCTGGAGGGTTGCTGGAAAAGATGGAATAGTAGGTCCACAGATGGAATAGTAGGTCCACAGATGGAATAGTAGGTCTGGCTCTTAGATACTTTGCCCTTCTTGGGAGAACTTTTAAACGGACAGGTGTGTTGATTACTCTTTTGTTCGTTTGTTCTCTCTCTCTCTCTCTCTCTCTCTCTCTCTCTCTCTCCCTAACGTTAGGGCCAGTCCTGGGAAAGAGGGTGGCCCAATGAAATGATGATAGGGTCCTTTAGGCAGCAAAATGTCTTGGGCTGGCCTTGCCTGTTCCCCTGTTTCTGTTAAGTACGGTGGGGTTGGCCAGGGAGGAGATCAGGGAGCCATGATGGAAATCCTCTTTAACCCCTTTCTGGCTTCTGGGGTTTTGCTAGGTGTTCCCTGCACAGGTCCATGTCTCTTTTTGCAACCCTAAGACTGTGTGTGTGTGTGTGTGTGTGTGTGTGTGTGTGTGTGTGTTTTAAAAAGTTGAAATTCTTAGAAAGTTGGAATCTGCCATTTTTCTGCGCTGATTCATGGGGCAGATGCCCACAGCCAAGGGGATGTTTCAGTGGTGAATGTGTGTCCTTTCCTCATCCTCTGTGGGATCAAAGAGATGAGGCACACCTGTCCTAACTCATGAGCCAGGCATATATTCTTCCTAGCCAACCCCCTCTCCTCTTATCCACTAGGGCCTACAGCCCCTGGCATCTCAGGCCCATCTATTTAGCAAGACAGCCAAGAGCCAAACCCATTTGTCTTGTAGCTGAAGTCCTCCTGGCAAAAAAAAAAAAAATCTCTCGAAAGAGCCTGTCTCCTTGCACCTGTTCTATCAGTTCCTCCTGGACAGGGAAATCCATGATGGGGATTTATCTGACATCTTGCGTGCTGCAGCATTTGCTCCGCACTTCTTCTTTTTAAAAAAAATATCTTATCCCCATAATCCTCCCGACTTTCTTCCCTCAAGGATGTTTCAGGCCCCAAACAAAATCATTCTTCTTACTTGGGATTTGCTTTTTTGGCATCTCCGCGCTGGCCTCTGGCTTTTGATCTGGAAATATTTATTGCCGAGCGCATCGCAGAGTTGTGGCGGAGGGTGTGTGTGTGTGTGTGTGTGTGTGTGTGTGTGTGTGTGTGTGTCTTTGGAGGAGCGCTCCAAAGGGCATCTGCATGGAGGCCAAGGAGAAGAAATTCCGGGAGGCTGGATGGTGGGAAAGGGCACGAGGTTGCTAGGAAAGAGTTAGAGGGTTTGCACGGCAGGCGTGGAGTCCCAGGAAAAATAAAAGACACAAAAAGCCTCAGAGCATCTCCCCCCTCCCCACTAACCCAAAGGATGCTGCAGAACACCAGCTGCAACACTAAAAGTAGTTCAAAGCTTCCGTATTTGAGGGTAGTGACTCATGGCCTCTGGGGTAGCACAATGAAAGGGACTAGCAGCATGTATGAAAGGGAGCCTGACTATGCCCTCTCCAGATTAATAATAATAATAATAATATTATAATAATTTATTATTTATACCCCGTCCATCTAGCTGGGCTTCCCCAGCCACTCTGGGCGGCTTCCAACAAAATATTAAAATACAATAATCCATCAAACATTAAAAGCTTCCCTAAACAGGGCTGCCTTCAGATGTCTTCTAAAAGCCTGGTAGTTGTTTTTCTCTTTGACATCTGGTGGGAGGGCGTTCCACAGGGCGGGTGCCACTACCGAGAAGGCCCTCTGCCTGGTTCCCTGTAACTTGGCTTCTCGCAGTGAGGGAACCGCCAGAAGGCCCTCGGCACTGGGCCTCCATCCATTTTTAGTGAGTGCATTCTGCAACGAGACACTTACGCAACAATAGTGATAGATTTATACTGGGCCTTGGGGTGTATGGGGTGTTAGGGGAGGGGGTAGTACCTCTGGTGGGCAACACGTCATGCTCCTCCTGGGGTCGTTTGTCCACCTTTGGTCCCCCCACCCAGCACTTAGCTCTCACTTGTGGCTCCTAGAAGCTGTCAGCATGTGACAGAGGCCACACCCTGGGAGACAGCTTTGACTGGCTGGCCAAACTAGGTGAGGGTAGCCGATGGGGCTCAACCTTGCAGGACATCTTTGGGGGAAGAAGAGGCCCAGGAGCAAACCCTGCATATATCCAGAGTGGAGTGCCTAAGATGGTTGACTGACGCCCTGTACGCCTCATTCCGGCAATTTCTGCAGCCAAGCTGCTGCTAAAGGTATTGCTCTGCTTTCCTTTGGAAGACATCAGCAAGGCCAAGAAGAGTTATGATTTTTGTCCAAGCCGAGCGGCACACAGCTGCAGCGAGGCTGGTTTGACTTTTGCCTGTCTCACTAAGCCGCGAGAAAGCTGCCTTATCTGTTTCCTACATGTGATGTTTATGTTTCACTGTACTATTGTAATCCTAGCCTTTGTGCTTTCTCTTCTGGCTAGACCTGAAGCCGGACAGACGGCTTTATGGCAGCTCTGTCTCACTGAGCTGGCAGCAGAGATTCTCTCTGCACTATTCCTACAATAAATAGTTTAGCCTTAATTATGGCTTGTGTGTGTTGTTCTTCACGCTGGGGAGCAATCACATATGACAGCGCCACCGGACTACTCCTGTAGCCGGGGATGTGCGCACATGGCTTTGCTCTGGCTTTGGGGCAGTCTCACAAACTGCCCCAGGTGGGGTATTTGCTGACACCCAGGACCTCCATGCATACTGCCCAGGCTTGTGTGCCAGGGGAGTCACTTTGGTGCTGCAAACGCAAAGTGCGACTTCACCCCCGGAGGCACACTCCATTGTCTTTCAAGATAGACGGATGCAAACAAAAAAATTATTGTACACATTACTGTGCATTGTAAGACTCAGAGAAATGCACATTTTTAAGGAGGGCTGTGCTCTGGTTCACATACTTTTTTGGAACATGCAAATTAGGTGGGTTCACCTTGAAATGCGAACTGAATCAAATTTCTTCTGCTCCCTATTCCCAGACAGAGCCCCTTCCCCCTTTTTATCCTCCCCCTGGCTTTCTCCCAAACGCTGGCCTTTTCTTTATACATCCTTTCAAACATGAGCTCAGCTCTACAGCTGCAGGCGCTTGGCCTGCCCTTTGCCCAGTTGCATCTCCAGGGACGCCAAATTCTGCTGTGTCAACAGATTTTCTGGGGAGGCCTGGAGACGGTGACCATGACGTGGGCAGAGGAGAAAGACGGTGCCTCCATTTCCTTGCCCCCGCTTCCCCCTGCGGAGGGGAAACTACCAGCGAGCTCAGCCTCCCGAGTTCTCGACACCTGCGGTGCTCTAAAAGCCTTCCAAGGGAGGAAGTTCACAACTCAGCCTTCATCCTGGGGTCAAGAGAGGGAGGCTGTGGGTCCTGTGATGTGGAGCATAGCCCTCTGTTTGAAGGCCTCCTGAAATGCTGCCTGGTCCAAGTCTGCCTTAAAGATCAGGCACTCGAAGAAGGGAAAGGGCAGGAGAAGCCTTGAAGTTGCTTATCCACAGCAAGCATCTGGACCACAGACTGAGCAATTGCAAAGGTTCCCTGATCACAATCTTCCCTGCTAGTATGAGATGCGTTGCATTTCTATTTAAAGGGCGATAATTATTTCTAAATATGCACACCCCCCCCTCTCTCTCTCTGTGTGTGTTTTAAAGACTTCCAGAGTACAGGGAGGCTCTGGTTAGTGGTGAGGTGGTTAAGAGCGGTAGACTCGTAATCTGGTGAACCGGGTTCGCGTCTCCGCTCCTCCACATGCAGCTGCTGGGGGGCCTTGGGCTAGTCACACTTCTCTGAAGTCTCTCAGCCCCACTCACCTCACAGAGTGTTTGTTGTGGGGGAGGAAGGGAAAGCAGAATGCTAGCCGCTTTGAGACTCCTTCGGGTAGTGATAAAGTGGGATATCAAATCCAAACTCTTCTTCTTCTAAGGAGAACGAAGCTCTGGCATGTATCTCTAGGAATTAACCCCCATGCCAGGCCTTCCCACCCGACAAAGCCTGAGAGTGGCCCACAGCACCCGCTACTCACCTACAACCATGATGTTGAATTCGAAGCCGGTCTTCATGGTCTTGATCCGCATCTGGTCCATCACGGCCTCGATCCCCACATAGCCAAAGAGCTTCTGGTCTCCTGTGCTAACGGAAGGGCCATCCCGGGATAGCTGCTCTCGTGCCGGCTGCTCCTCCATGCTCCTCCGCTGAGGCTCAGGGCTACTCTCTGAAAGTGGAAGAGAGAAGGGAAACCTGAACCAGATACTCCAGGTGGGACAGGAGTTCCTCCACGCAGCTTACTCTTCCCCTTCTTCTTGACCCCGTTGCCCTGCTGTACTTCTGCGAATGAGGATTGTGCGCAGAACAGAAAGTCAGTTTAGCTGACCAAACTGCTTTATTTCTCTCAGTCCCTCAAAACAGGGGGGTCTGTGAACCACCAGTGGTCTGTGAGCTTCATTCAGGCAGTCCATGGTGTGCCCACATCAAATATTCATATATTGACATAGCTGTCAACCCTCCCTTTTTTTGCGGGAAACTCCCTTATTCCAATGCCATTTCCCGCTGCTATCCCGGATTGTTGATATCCCTTAAATTTCCCGGATTTCAAAGGAAGCAGCTCCTCTCCCTCCCTACCGGCCAGGGAGGCTCCTCAGCTGCGTTGCTCAGCTGCCAATAAGGAGTCTGAGACCGACTGGGGGCGGAGCTTGCATGTTTTGTGCAGCCAGACCCTCACACCCAACCAGACAGACAGCCTGCCTGCCGTCTATGCGCTTGCTCTTTCACTCTCCCGTTTGCGTGCAGCCTCTGGAGTGCAGGGTGGCGAGGCTACTTGGTGCCATTGCACCGCCCTCGCGGCATCCCTTATTTTCAAATCCGAAAGTTGACAGCTATGTATATTGATTTGTAACTGTATTTCAAATGCTTTCTTTTATTTCCTAGATTTTATTGCACTACAACGCAAATTGGAATACGATGCAAGAAACAAAAGAAGAAACATGGATACAATTAAACATTGCACAGCACATTGCAGGCAAATAATAAAGAGGCCCGCCAAGACCGCCTGCAATTTTCTAGTGGCCCGTATGTGTGCATGCGCATGTGTGAGGTGTTTGGGAACCACTGTCCTAAAAGAAGCAAGGGTGCAGCTTTCAAGGAGACAGAGAGCCCAATGCTGAGCCTGGGCTGCCTACGCTTCCTATGTTCACCTACGGAACTCAAGGCCACAATATGAGGAGATGGCCGCCAGCTGAAATGCTGTTCAAAGGGATTCAAATTCACAGAGGAGGAGGAGGAGGAGGTTGAGGCTACATGTTGACGGCTACTGGACACAATGGCAATAGGGAATCTCCATGTTCAGGGGTAGTCTATCTCCGAATACCTGCTAGTGGGGAGCAACAGCCGGAGAAGGCCAAGGCCTTCTTGCCCCTCTCGTGCGCTTCCCAAAGGCATCAGGTTGGCAAGCATAGGAATCAGGGGCGCTGGACTTTTGGTCTGTATCCAGCAGGGCTCTTCTTTATATTCTCTTCCCCCTACAAGGTCTGTTTGCAGCATATAGGACAATTTAGTTTAGAGAAAAGGCTAGTAAGAGGGGACATGACAGAGGCATATAAAATGGTAAAGTTTTTTCTCACTCTCTCGTAACACTTGTGGGCATCCAATGAAGCTACATGTTAGAAGATTCAGGGTAGATGAAAGAAAGCCCTTCACAAAGCATGTATTGATGGCCACCAACTTGGATGGCTTTGAAAGAGGATTGCACAAATTCAGGGAGGAAAAAGCTACCAAAGAGCTACTAGCCTCTGCTCCATGGACAGAGGCAGTAATTCTTCTGAATACCAGTTGCTGGAAATCACAGGAGGGGAGAGGGCTCCTGTGCTGAGGTCCTGCTTGAGTTTCCCACAGGCATCTGGGTGGCCACGCTGAGAACAGGATGCTGCAATAGATGGACTACTGGCCTGATCCAACAGGCTCTTCTTATGTTCTTTCCCCACCACCTCCAATACTTATGTTTGCATGAGACGCGAGGAGAGAGAGCAAATCGTGTTTCAGTTCCACTGATTTCAATGTGTCTGCTCTGAGTAGGTCTAGAATTGGATGAAGTCCCCCTGCTTCCTTTATCTCACTTGCAGAGAACCTCCAAAACTACCAGGGGAACTTTGCAAGGAAGGGATCTCTCTTTGCCCCTAGCCATGGGGTGAGGGGGAAAGGCCTTGAGACCATCTGACAACTGCACAACGTGGGGCTTGAACCCACAACCCTAAGATTAAGAGTCTCATGCTCTACTGACTGAGCTAGTACGGACATAGTACTAAACCCATCTAGCTTAGTACTGTCTTAGTACTGGCAGAAGCTCTCCAGGACTACTGGAAGATGCCGTAGACCAGGCATAGGCAAACTCGGCCCTCCAGATGTTTTGGGACTACAACTCCCATCATCCCTGACCACTGGTCTTGTTAGCTAGGGATGCTGGGAGTTGTAGTCCCATAACATCTGGAGAGCCGAGTTTGCCTATGCCTGCCGCTGACGGAACCTAGGGCCACAGCATGCAAAATAAAAACACTACCACTGTGCTTCACTCTAGCAACATAGGAAGCTGCCTTATACTGAGTCAGATCAATAGTCTACCTAGCTCAGTATTGTCTACACTGACTGGCAGTGGGTCTCCAAAGTTAAAGGCAGGGATCTCTTCCAGCCCTGCCAGGACCCCCTAGGGATCGAAACTGGGACCTTCAGCAGATGCTCTACCATGCAGTGATGACATCTTCGCTCTACAGAGTCAAACCTTTGCTACAACTAGCTCAATGTTGGTTATGCTAGCCACCCTCCAACCTTTTCAGGCCCACTTTTAGCCCCAAATGTGCATATGGCGAGCCAATTCTTAATTGCTTACCATATCATTGCACAGCAGTACTGCTGCTCTTGCGACCCAGTAGCGGATTCTGACTCACCAGCTGGAGAGACCAATGGCCTGCCCTGACAGGTTGTGCTCCCACCCCAAGATTTCAGGAAGGGGTCTGTCTCAGTCCTACCTGGCGATGCTGGGGATTAAGCCAGGGACCTTTGCATGCAAAGCAAATTCTCTCCCATACAGCCGCAGCCCTTCCCACCGCAGTGTCAAATCCCTGGTCCATCTAGCTTAGTATACTACCTACACAAGCCGGCAGCAGCAATCCAGGGTTACAGGCAGGACTCGCTCTCTCCCAGTCCTACCTGGAGACGCCGGGGATTGAACCTGGGACCTTCCGCATGCAAGGCCGGTGCTCTCCCACTGAGCTAGGGCCCTTCCCCTGCAGCATGCTCATTGAGAAAGCGGCCCAAAAGGGGAAGCGGAGGAAGACACACGGCTCTACAACTTCCCTGGCAACCAGACCCAGAGAAGCTCAGCAAACAGATTGGAATACGTAGCCAGGAGGTGTCAGTGGTGGGGGGCTGGGGGAATCTCCACAGGGCTGTGCTGGGGGCTGGCAGTAAGCCAAGGGGTTTGGGAACTCTGCCGAGGCAGCATCTTGCAGAGCAAGCGGAGATTTTCTCCCCCACCCCTCCAGGATCAGAGAGAGAGAGAGCTCTCCGGACAAGCAGACCCACTAGAAGTTCCTGCACCCTTTATGGGGAAGACACAACTCCAGCTATTAACATAAAGCTACACACAGATATATGGGAAATGGGTGGGTGGGGGGAGCCACTGGCCCAGGGGCATAACACGGCCCTTGGTGACCCTCTCTCTGGCCCTTGGGACTCTTCCCACACCCCTTTCCCCCAGGCTGCACCCTTTGCTGGTCTTACTTCATGCACTCGTTGGGTGTTTACGTTTGCCTGGAAATGTGTCCTTGAACTTGCCAGGATGGAGGACAGAGAGGGCGCACCCATCCCCTCCAACATGTCGAAGTGAAAAACCAGGACGCCATCTTCCTGTTCTTTCTTGAGATAGCACGACGAGACATTTTGGGTGCCACGATTTTGTGCAATCCCGCACTGTGATTCCGCCTCAAAAAAGTGCTTTTTTCAGGGGGAAATCACGTGAGATCACAGCGCCTCAAATGGCTGCCGTGCTCCCGCAAGGAAAAATGGGACGTCCCGTTTTTACCGGGACAGCTGAAGGATGCGAGGGAGGTAAGAGTATGTGTAGAAACCAGCCTGCTGTACAAAAGGCAGAATTCGCATTTGTGACTCTGGCTCCTTTTGCCTCTGGCCGCATCCACCACCACCAGCACACGGCCCTCAGAAGGTTGCTGGAAAGGGAACGTGGCCCTTTGACTGAAAAAGCTTCCCTGCCCCTAGCCTAGGCCCTGAGATCGTGCGGAGGAGCGTGAGATGGCATTTCTCAGCAGAGCTCACAGGATGGGTGTGAGGGGAAGAAGGGACTGAAGAAAGGAACACGCCGCTTCGCCCTGAAATCTGCACAGCATTTCTCAGCAGTTAAAGCACGGCAATATTTGGGCCAAACTTCCAGGGATGTTGCAAATTTGTCACTAGACTGTCACCAGAGGCAGCTGGGGGGGACGGACCCATTGGGCTGTGAGGCTGGAGTAGGGTGGGTTTAAACCTTTCCCCTCTGTACTGACTCCCTGATTTAAATGCAGCTATTAATATTGTACCTGTCTTTCAGCCCTTTCTAGAGCTGATAGCTGCTTCAGGGGGATGACTCAAAGTTGGGAAAACAGCGCTGGGGGAGGAGTTAGGTCCTCTCCCCCAGCAAATGGCACTGGTCCCACCCCTCCCCGCTCCTCTAGCTGCTTTCAATGGAAGTAAAAAACTGTTGCGAGTGCCAATCATCAATCTCCCACATCATATGCATTGAAGACCGGATAGCTAAGTTGGTTAGTGTGAGGTGCTGATAATGCCCAGGCTGCAGGTTCGATTCTGGTATGGGGCAGCTGCGTATTCCTGCATTGCAGGGCGGGTTGGACTAGATGATCCTCAGGGTCCCTTCCAACTCTAGAGTTCTATGATTCTAAGTAGTACTGAACCCTGCCCCTTTCGGAACCCTGCCCCCTACATCACTATTCTAGGGTCCTGATTTGGACTGGGTTCCCCTCGCTTAGAAATTTATTGGGGGGGGGGAGAGAAGCAGAAGCAGCTTGCACTGCAAAGATGATGCGTAGTTTGGCCGCGAAGTGGTCTTAGCCCCCGCCGCCATACATGCGTGCTCATTGGGTACGTGACCTTGCAGCCGCTGTTCACGTGGAAAAGACAAAGCGGAAGAGAGGCATTTGTAATGCAGATGAGCATTCTTGGCCCATCAGAGGCTTTGCATTTGCACAACAACCCTGATTATGCACTTGCATTCACAGGCAGGTGTAGGGCCCCTTGCTGCCTGCTAACTCTCCCTGCTCAACAAACACACACTCTGCCCTGGCACATAATATCACAGAGGCACTAAGCTTCTGAATTCCACTTCCTGAGAACCACAAGCAGACAGAGCACTGTTGCACTTATGTTCTGCTTTTGAGTTTCTTGAAGGCTTCTGGTTGTCCACTGGGAGAAGAGGATGCTGGAATAGATGGGCCTTTTGGCCTGATCCATCCAGCAGGGCTCTTCTTGCACCCATATAGTATTCAGCACAACTTCTGACACCCTCACATTCTCTCACTAAAGACCACGGCTTTCCCCGCTCCAATAGACAATGCTGAAATCTCCCCCCTCCCACCCCCTTACTCTGCAAACAGAGACCGCCTTGCATGTCTCAAGCAGGGTGTGTCTTAAGAAAACTCAGCATAACCATTTCCCTTAAGAAGAAGAAGAAAATAACCGAGTTTAATCTTGCAACAGAATAGTTACAACTCAAACATATTGAGCAACACTGGATGGGTGGTTAAGAGCTGGGAGGGGAGAGCGCAGGAGAAGGTCCCTGTTTCAATCCATGGCGTCTCCTATTTGAAGGATCCTGTGATTCAAAGGATCAGGGGTGCCCCATAGGCCACTCTCCCTTGGTCATGAGATGGTGAGTGGAGGGGTCACTGTCTTCTCCCTTGAAAAGGACACAGAGCTGAAGGAGGAAGTTGGGAGAGTGACACTCGATGTGCTTTTCAAAGACTCACGGATCATCCTTTTCCTCCACACTTTCCAGGCACATGCCTTCGCTTTAAAGCTTTGCGTATAAACAGTTCTCTTTCTTTCTTTGTCCTGGTGCATTCCCTGCGTTTTACAGCTAAATTGGAGCAAATGGCAACCCACAGAAAATTCAATTATTGACTGCTCCAATTCTGCAGCAAAACACAGGTTTTTTTTCAGGGAAACACCCCCCCCCAAAAAAAAACACCCTGCTAACACACAGAGGTCTAAAGCCCAGACCTGTGCCTAGAAATGAGGCACAAAGGGAAGTCTGGGCGAGCTCTCAGATGAATTCTGCTGGATCCACCTATAACCAAGACCTCTTGGAAAAGTTAAGTGTGCACACACTCGCTCTTTCTCTCTGCGGGGTGGGCAGAGGAAAGGGACAAGAGGGGGTGTGTGCCCATGGCACTTCCTCAAAAATCCAAATGTGCCCATGAGCCTAAAAAGGCTGGCAACCCCTGAGGCAGCTGACTTGGGAGAGTTGCTATCAGTCAGTTCTAGGTGGAGCAGAGGCCTGCTTCAGAAGAGTGTTCAGACAACCCCACTGCACAAAAGGGACGGGACTTTATATAGACTTTATATATGTACCTAGGTTGGAGCAGGGTGCTCCACCCTCTTGCATGGTAGATGTACACGTCTACATTGGTAAAAGGTAAAGGTAAAGGGACCCCTGACCATTAGGTCCAGTCGTGTCCGACTCTGGGGTTGCGGCGCTCATCTCGCTTTATTGGCCGAGAGCCAGCGTACAGCTTCCGGGTCATGTGGCCAGCATGACAAAGCCGCTTCTGGCGAACCAGAGCAGCGCACGGAAATGCCGTTTACCTTCCCGCCAGAGCGGTTCCTATTTATCTACTTGCACTTTGACGTGCTTTCGAACTGCTAGTTGGGCAGGAGCTGGGACCGAACAACGAGAGCTCACCCCGTCGCAGGGATTCGAACCGCCGACCTTCTGATCGGCAAGCCCTAGGCTCTGTGGTTTACCCCACATCGCCACCTGGGTCCCTGTCTACATCGGTACGTACAAATAAACCATCTTCTTGATCACTGTCATCAACTGACAGGCTTGCCAAGGACACATTTAGCATTCCATATACAGTGGTACCTCGGGTTACATATACTTCAGGTTACAGACTCTGCTAATCCAGAAATATTACCTCGGGTTAAGAACTTTACTTCCGAATGAGAACAGAAATCGGGCAGCGGCGGCGCAGCGGCAGCGGGAAGCCCCATTAGCTAAAGTGGTGCTTCAGTTTAAGAACGTTTTCAGGTTAAGAACGGACCTCCGGAACGAATTAAGTACGTAACCAGAGGTACCACTGTAATTTGGCACTTCCGGAGACTCAAGGGGATGTCTGAAGCCCTGAAAATTGTCACCCTGGACAACGTGAGCACAAGCTAATACCAACCCACACAAAAATCTCTACAAAGGGAAAACGAGGCCATATGATAGGCATGTCCAAAGTCCGTTTCGGGGGCCTAAACCGGCCCATTGGTCGGTTTAATCCAGACCCTGTGGCAGTTTATTTCCTGGGGTAAAATCCTTAAAAAAAAACCCAACAACTTCATTCCTAAAAGAAACTCAACAACTTCAATCCTAAAAAAAGTCAACAACTTTGGTTGGCCCTTTGGTCGGCCCCCACGGCCCTTCACTTCATCAAATCTGGCCCTCTTTGAAAAAAGTTTGGACACCACTGCCATATGACATAAGAAGAGCCCGCTGGGTCAAGCCAATGGCCCATCCAGTCCAGCAGCCTGTTCTCACAGTGGTAATTTCCTATGGGAAATCCCAGCAAAACCTGAGCACAAGAGTACTATCCCCTTCTGTGGTTTCTGGCAACCAGTATTAATTTATAACTGGTGCATGGCCCAGTTGGTTAGAGCATGGTGCTGATAGTGCCAAGGTTGCAGGTTCGATCCCCCATGGGATAGATGCATATTCCTGTATTAGATGATCCTCAGGGTCTATTCAAACTCTACAATTCTATGATTCTATAGTGTTAACTGGCCAGTTGTTTACCAGGATCTGGTCCCAGAAAATCCAGGACTGCTGCCAGTCAACCAGGGCAATTGCAACACGCACTATTTCCCCTTGAAGGCTCGCTTGCTATTATTCCTTCTCCTCCCCGTATGGAGATGTAAACAGTCTGAATCAACAAGGTTCCTTCTCGCCAACTTCCAGCAGGACAGGCGCTAGTTCAACTCCTCACCCACCACCCGCTTGGCCCTTACGGCTGGTTTCCACAGCAGCAGACGACCCAGGCCGAATCCAGTCAGTCCGGTTGTGCGCAGCGGGAAGAAAATAATTCAGCAAGAATGAAAACATGCAGGCGCACACACACAGAGCGTACGACTCCGTAGCCAAGTGGAGATGGCAGGCAGCCCTCAAGCTGTCAGCCCCTTGAAGCTTTTCCACAAACAACGGCAAGTTCCAGGGGAAAAGGGACCTCTCACACCAACAGCAGCTGGTGCCTGGGGAGGAGGAGGAAGCTTGCCAGAGCTTCGTCATCTCAAAGAAAGAAGGAAGGAGAAGGCTCGGTTCTTCTTTTACGGTTTCTGCCCAGAAAGCCTTGCCCCTTAATCCCAGACACGTGTGGTGGTTGCTTGTGGCCACTTAGTGGGAAACGAAGGAAATCCTGCACCCACCGAAAAGTTCATGCAACTTTTGCCAAGGCTGTGTATGCACTAGGGGTGGTTAGGATCTGCCCATTTTGGGTCTCCCAGTTTCTCATTTCCACCCCCCCCCCATTCTTCATTTCTCGACATTTGTGCAGCAATCTGCAAATCTTTCTTTGAAGAAAATCCTTGTGAAAGTTCATCAGCATTTCAGTGCAGATTTCTCTCCCAATATGCACTTTTGACTGATGACTGTAAGCCATTTCCCCATATGTAATGCATCCTTCTGTGTCGTTTTCACTAATACCGGTATGTGTGTTTTTATGCACAATTTCCCCATATGTATGCATTTTTTTGTAAAGGGTTGGCTGTGCACTGTGAAATTCAAAGAACTGCAAATTTCAAAGGATGGCTGTGCATCAGTTCTCATATCATTTCAGAAAGTGCAGATTTCATAGATTCACCTTTAAATGCAAACTGAAGCCATATTCTCCCCCCTTTTTAGTACACACATTACAGTTAAAGCATCTTATTTCCCCCCAAGAATCCTGGGAGGTGTAGTTTACGAGTACTGGCAACTGTAGTTTTGTGAGGGGTAAACTACAGTTACTGTGGTTATTGGGGGTGGAGTCATGTGCTTTAAATGTATGGTGTGTACACAGTAAAAACTTTGGACATAGAGAGGCATCCTATGCCCTTTTAAAATGTGGGGTTTTCTTTGGAGGGGGGTTATTAGGCTGTTGTTTTTATTTTTATTTGTGGTTTTATATTTTGATTTTGTTCTATGAACTGCCCTGAGGCCTCTGGGTATGGGGCGGTATATCAAATCAAATCATCATCATCATCATCATCATCATCATCATCAAAAGGGACTCAAGGAGGGCACAGAGCAGGAACAATGAGGGGTGTGTGGCCTGGGGAGAGTTCAGAGGGCCAGTTTGAGAGGCCTTGAAGGCTGTGTTTGATCCCCCCTCCCGGACCTAAGATTCCTCACTTTTCAATAAGACAAACTTCTGGTGTGATTCAACAGGAATAATCTTGTGTTCCATAAACAACCAAGGCTGACCTGCTCAGGTTCCACTTTCTTAGGGGAATCCAAATACCATTTTCCCACCAACAGCAGCTACAAGCCCAGAAGTGAAACAAGGAAGTTTTCCCCAGAGACTTTGGGCAGTGCTGCTGTTTTTAATTTACCGCTCCCATATTTAAAAATTATATATAATAAACAGCATCCAGTATGCAATAGAAACGAAATATAAAACATAGGTAATATAAAACCACCAAGCACATAATAAAAACAAGGAACAAAACACAGCAGCGGAAATGCAAAGCAGTTGCCATTTCCTTCCGCCCTGATCCTGACAGTGTGTTTAGATTTGTGGATGTGGATTTGTAGACCGACAGCATTCCCATCTGGCTTGCAGTTGTCTGGCCTGGGAGGAGGCCAACTGCCTGCAAAAGCACTATAAAGAGCCAGGGAAGGTGGACACTTGGAAGTCCTTATGGCTAAGGGGTCAGCAATCAGGAGCCTGGGAGCTGAATCTACCCACTGACGGCTGCTGTCCGGCTTCCCACAGCTCCCTGAGCTATTGGCCCAGGGTGATAAGGAGAGGGAGGCATACGGTAGACACAGGAGTGTGAATGCTAAGAGGGTGGGATGCTCTCTTCCTCTTGCTGGCGCACAACCACTTCACTCCCCCCCCTCCTCATTAGCCCATTTGCAGTGGAAGGCTGCAGAACTTTGGCAGAGATCCTTCCTGAGGTTAGTTCCCATACTGCTGCAACAACGTATGAACAAAGGAACCACATGGTTGGGGCCAACAGTAACATTCTCACTCAGGCCAGGTGCCAGGTACCATTTGCATGGGAAGGAACCACGTCACTGGCACTGTCCAATCGGTGCCCTTCCTCTGCTCCGGCATAGGAAATACCCCTGCCCAGTCGCATAGTTGCTCCTACGCTTTGATGAGTTGGCCCCAAGCATTTCCACCACATCCTACCCAAAAGGAAGGTATTGGACTAGACTTTCTCAGCTCAAAGAACTGTTTTGCCTTTTAAGAAAAATGCAACCGAATGGATCAAAGGGGATGGAGCACCCCCCCCCCCATGAGGAAATATTACCATGCTTGGGGACATGACAGAGGTGCATAAAATCATTCACAGTGTGGAGAAAGTGCATAGGGAGACTTTTTCTCCCTTTCTCTATAGCATCAGAACTCAGGGGCTGGAGCTGGAGGTTGGAAGATTCAGGATCAGGCAGCTTTCAGAGGATGCCTTCGAACAGAGGACCATCCTCTGCAAAGCAGGGCATGTTTTATGCCTGCTTCAGGTAAAGGCAACCTAGTCTGCTGTAAAGATCAGGAGTCCTAAGAAGAAAAGACTGGGTGGAGAATGCAGACATAAGTAAGTAAGAAGAGCCTGGCTGCAGCATCAGGCCAATGGCCCATCTAGTCTAGCATCTTGTACACAGTGGCCAGCAAAATCTCCCGATGGGAAACCTACAGGCTGGACCTGAGGGCAACAGCAACTTGTAATCCCAAGCAACTGGTATTCAGAGACTGAGGGAGAGCATAGGGTGAACAGCAGACAGAGCAGGTTACTTGAACCCCCTGCCCACACCCTTCCTCACTAAGTTGAGATATATTTTATTTCTGGTCAAATTGTAAATGATAATATAGTAAAGGTAAAGGGTAAAGGGACCCCTGACCATTAGATCCAGTCGTAACCAACTCTGGGATTGCGGCGCTCATCTCGCTTTATTGGCCAAGAGCCGGCGTACAGCTTCCAGGTCATGTGGCCAGCATGACTAAGTTGCTTCTGGCGAACCAGAGCAGTGCACAGAAACGTCATTTACCTTCCTACCTATTTATCTACTTGCACTTTGATGTGCTTTCGAACTGCTAGGTTGGCAGGAGCAGGGACCGAGCAACGGGAGCTCACCCCGTTGCGGGGATTCGAACTGCTGACCTTCTGATCAGCAAGCCCTAGGCTCTGTGGTTTAGACCACAGCGCCACCCGTGTCCCTGATAATATAGTAATTATTTCTAAATTTGCATCTATCTCTATAGATGAGCACATGCATGTTTCATGGTCCTCCTTTGTCCTCTTTTTCAACAACAAATAGAATGAATGAATGAATGAATGAACATGCATGGAATCCTCCTCATGCCCCCTGCAGTCAGCTGATGTCAGCACCCTCCAGATATGTAAGGGTCCTCCCCCACTTTATATATTCACTTACATTTTCATTCCACCATTCAGGTCATACTGCCTTGGCAAGCTTGCAAGGCTCTGAAAACAGGGTGGGGAAACCCATGGCTCTTTCATAGGTTCTGGAACTACAACTCCCATCATGCTGACTGGGACTGTTGTAGTCCAGCGACATCTGGAGCACCACAGGTTCATCACCCCTTCTCTAAAATGTATGAAAATGCAATTACAACCTGTGCACAAACAACAAAATCTAAGAGGTTTCTGCCCTGACTACAGCAAAATTCCGTCAAACACAGACTTGAACAGAAAAGGCCATAGCTAAGTGGAAAAACATCTGCTTTGCATGCAGAAGGTCCTAGGTTCACTCCCAGGCATCTCCAGGTAGGGCTGGAAGAGACTCCTGTCTGAAACCCAGGAATGCTGCTGCCAGCCAGTGTAGACAATATTAAACTAGGTGGACCACTGGTCTGATTCAGTATAAGATAGCTTCCTAAATTCCAAACGACAGATTTCGAAGAGTTGTCCAGAACTGTGCACCTGCCCAGTGCCGACAGTCTCTCCTGCCTCAGATGCCACCACCTGTTTCCTTCTGGTAAGGAAATTAGGCCTGCCTTTGTCTTGGCAGCTTAGTAGAACTTCCCGGCTTGTGGCTCACCCGCAATGCTGCCAATTGTAAGGGCCAAAACAGCTACCCTAGCTGCTAATCTGGCACTCTTGATGTCTGAGCTGTGTCACCTGCCCCGGATCAGTGTACTCACCTGTGCTGTAAAGAGGGGGGTCCGGCTCTTGCCAGGAAGGATGGACTGGGAGCTGGCGGTACTTGGGCTGGTCCAATAATTGCCCTGGCAACACTGGAATTCTCTGCTATGGGAGGACCAAGAACATCAACTGCCTCAGGAATTCCTAACTGAAGGAGAAGAGACTCCTTTGCCCAAGACTCAGGGTACACTCAGACGTGGGGAATATTTTAGTTTTCTTGATTATAATGCAAGCACTTCTGTCCTGTTTCCCAACAATCCTTTCACACTGCAGCACCTGCCGCTGTTTGACCAATGAACTGGCAGGACACACTCCATTTCATTCACGCCAAGTGTGCGTGGTGTGGCGCAACAACAAGCGTCGCTGGACAACATTGCTACTCCCCATCTTTTCCACAAATGCCTCTTCTCCCATGAATACAGCAGGAAATAACTGCATGCCGGTACACCGCCCCAATTTCGTCACTTCATACCTGCGATTTTCTGGGTTAAAGGGGTTGCAAATGGATTCCCCCCGGAAGCAATTAACAAGGAAATGAGCAATAAGCTTCCATGAGATTTTCCGCTAGATTTCCACAAGTGGCTTTCACTTTGTGCAAAAGCTCAAATATAATGCACAAATTAAGCCCAAGAAATGTCGGGGAAACAGAATATTTTCCCCATGTATAAGACGCCCCCTATTTTGGGGGACTCAGATTTAAGTAAATGGGGGGGGGAGATGTATCTGTGTATAAGATGCCCCCTAATTTTTGACATTATGTTTTAGGAAAAAAACCTAGTCTTCTACACGGGAAAATACGGTAAACTGTCACGGGGAAGCAAGCCTTATTCTCTCAGCATCCCTTTGGCTAACTATTCCTACATGTGATTTACATGTGTAACATCACCAAGCCTATGAAGCCCACCAGTCGTATGTTTTGTGGCCTGAAAGCCAAAGGAAACCTCCAGTTTTTGTAGCCAGAGGCAGCCAGACAATGCAGGATTGCTGTTGTCACCAACTATCAATTAAATATGTTAGCCACCTTACACCTAGGGTCTAAGCCAGGAGTGGGGAACATTTTTTTTTCATCCCAAGGGCCACATTCCTTTCTATGCAACTTTCTTAAGGCCACATGTCAGTCACGGGTGGGGCCAGGTGCATAAGTGGGCGGAGCAACAAATGCAAATCTTACCTTTGTGCAGTAGGCTAGCAGATTCCATGCACACTCGCACACCCCAGGCAAGCAGGAGCCATCGTCACATTTAAAACCACCATGGTGCCATTTTTAACCGTCATGGCTTCCCCCAAAGAATTCTGGGAGTTGTGGTTTCTTAAGAGTGCCGACAGTTATTAGGAGAACACTCTAGCCCCTTCCCAGAGCTACAGTTGGCAGAGTAGTTTAACAATCAATTCCTCTTTGAGAATTGTAACTCTGCGAGTGGACTAGAGCTCTCCTAACAGCTTCCAGCAAACTTGAACAAGCTACAGCTCCCAGAATTCTTTGGGGGAAGCCATGGCTGTTTAAAGTGGTATCACAGCTCTTAAGTGTGCATTGAATGAGTGGGAAAGAACCAAAATGTTAAACCATTTTAAACAAGGAGGGGACAAAATATTTGAAGGTAGGGTAGGGATGGGGAACCTGTGCCTCTCCTCCGATGTTGTTTTCTTTGAACTGGGGAGCATTCCATTCTAAAATTAAAAATCCCTCCATAAAGAAACTGGGGCTGCATAAACACCATACGTTTAAAGTGCATTTACAGAACATCCCTGCCAACACCAAAGAATCCTGGGAATTGTAGATCGGTAGCGGTTCTGGGAACGCTAGCTTTGTGAGGAAGTAAGCTACAATTCCCAAGATTCTTTTTTTGGGGTGTGTGTGTGTGTGTGTGTGTGTGTGTGCTTTCAATGTATGGTGCGTACAGAATCCTACACTTAGAAACCTTCCCCCTGATGCACACATTTTGCATGTGGCTGTAACGTTGTGGAACGTGGCATCTCAAGATTCGGATCTGAAAGCGACAGGGTTCCAAGGCCACCTCCTCAGCCACCAAATCGCTGTGTGGTTTACAGCAAGTGACTCTCTCCAGGCTTTTGTTCTCCACCTGCTCCAGGAGAAGAGTATCCTGCCACCTCGCTGTGCACACTAGCAAGGACAAAACAGAAAGAGCAAAAAGCTCGCCCACGATTTTGAAAAAAGGACTATATAAATGATCTGTGTATGTGTGTGTGTGTGTGTGTGTGTGTGTGTGTGTGTGTGAGAGAGAGAGAGAGAGAGAGAGAGAGAGAGAGAGAGAGAGAGACCTGTGACTGCCCAGCTGGGGAGAGAGATGGAGAAAAACACCACAGCCGAAAGAGAGGACTGGCTTTTCCAGAAGAGCTACACACCCACCCAGCCCTTGCACTGCCTGCAACATACTGATGGGGGAAGCGAGTTGCTCTGCAGTTTAAACCGTGATCACCGAAGGGGAAAGGATGTCCAGGGATGGGCGATGGCCTCTGTCAAGGTGCCTGCACCCTGGAACCAGAATACCACCCAAGCTGGGCCTGAGCATCACGGCACATGCTGCACCCCTGCTTTCTGGTCCCCAAGGATGCTGGCGAGGACCGCACTGAGATGCTCACAAGGGCTTCGCAAGTCCCATGATGGCCATGCGACGGCAGACACACCCACCCCCCTGGATGGTTCCTGGGAGGAGACCCATCTTGCCCCCTGGAGCGCCAAGCTGCCGCCGAAAAAAGCAGGGACCTTGGGAGACAAAGGAGAAGCAGGCATTTGTCCTCAAGAGCCTGGAGTTCTTTGTCTGCCAGGTCCCAGCCCCCCGCCTTCCTTCACAGAGGCCCCTCCAAAAGCACACCCATTGCCCAGCTTCCTACCTCCTCTCTATCAGCCCAGAAGGAGGCTGCAGGGACTCCGGCGAAGGGTCCCCCCTCTGCTCCCCAATTCCATAAGCAGAGCGCCCAGGATCTGCACCTCTTTTTCCTCCTCCTTTGCCTTCAGCTCCCAATCATCCTCATGCATGTCAGAGCCAGAGAAGGAGTCCCCTCCCCTCTGTCAGCTCCCCTATTGGGATCAAACAAGAGCGGGAGCCAGGCTGCCTGGAACACATGACCAGAATGGTAATCATCCTTCCTGCTCCCCCCTCCCTCCCCTTTCCTGGGATCCCCAGCTCTCATTCAAGGATAACAAGCCCTTGCAGGATGTCTGCCCGTTTGTGTGGGCATATAATGGGTGCAAGCCAGGCTGTCTCCTCGTTTGCATTTTGAAGAAAGGGGAAATGAAAAAAGAAAGAATCAGCCCAGATGATCATTATGTTGTTCTCGTTGCCCTGGCCCCACTTTTAGGTGAAGAAAGGGGTGGGGGGAGGTCTGCCCACAAGCATTATGCGGGAGGTGCCAAGGTTCACATTGCAATGTGCTTTGTGGGTCTCTTGTGCATGTGGTTTTTAAAAAAACAAAAACAAATCAAATGCATCTTATTCACTGTGTGCCATTTTTTTTAAAAAAATAAATAAATTATCAAAACACGATCGCAGAAAATCTGCAATTGTGCATGTTGAATAAGCTTGTTCTGCAACCGCATTTTTTTATTGTTTCGAAACAATGAATCCCTTTTGTGTTTTGAATATTTTGTTGGGAGCTGCCCAGAGTGGGCTGGGGCAACCCAGTCAGATGGGCGGCATATAAATAATAAAACTATTATTATTATTACTACTAATACTACTACAAATCAGCCCTGAAATGAGATGGGAGGAGAACACCGAAAACACCGGATGGGAACAATTTGATGATGATGCTATAAAGATTCTCTGCAATCAGACAAAAGATGACAATTCCAGGGGGGGGGGGAAGTATTGTCAGAGTTCAAGGATCCAGACAGACAGAAATATTAAAGGGAAAGGGAAAAGCAGGGCCAGCGAGGAGCATTGTCTGGAGCATGGCTGTCAACCCTCCCTTTTTTGGTGGGAAACTCCCTTATTCCAATGCCGTTTCCCGCTGCTATCCCAGTTTGTTGATATCCCTTAAATTTCCCGGATTTCAAAGGAAGCAGCTCCTCTCCCTCCCTGCCGGCCAGGGAGGCTCCTCAGCTGCGCTGCTCGGCTGCCAATAAGGAGTCTGAGACCGACTGGGGGCGGAGCTTGCATGCCTTGTGCAGCCAGACCCTCACGCCCAACCAGACAGCCTGCCTGCCATCTATGCGCTCACTCTTTTGCTCACCCGTTCGCGCGCAGCCTCTGGAGCGCAGGGTGGCGAGGCTACTTGGTGCCATTGCACCGCCCTCGCGGCATCCCTTATTTTCAAATCTGAAAGTTGACAGCTATGGTCTGGAGAGAGGATTTGTGACTGAGTATGTGTGGTGGGGAGAGTCCCGAGGGCCACATAGAGAGGTTTGGAGGACCACATTTGATCTCTGGAACTAAGCCCCCCCCCCAGCCCTACACCCTCTTGCAACTAAGCCAAAAGTGTGCGTAATTGAAGCAAATCACCTATTATTCCCCTACCCACACCTGCCTCCATTCCCCAGGAATGGCTCCTTGGGGCAGGGACCTGCCGTACCTGTCCTTTGTAAAGTGCCACACACGTCGATGGTGCTGTGTAAATGAGACTAATCCTGCTCCTGCTTCCTCCGGAGGCTGTGACAGGCCCACACCGCAGAAGCTGCAAGAGTGACTCTGGCAGCCACTTCTAGGGGCAATCTGTAGAGCTGGCCTCTCAGTGGGAGCCAAGAGTTGTCCCGAGAGGGAAATACACCCAGGCTCTTCCCCCCCCCCCTTTCCGTGGGCAGGGCGCAAGTCACAAGGAGCTTCCTGCCTTGCGGTTTCTTTTTCCTATTGCGAGTGCTGAGCTGTATCTTGCTAGGAGAACGCGAGTACAGAGAGAACATAGGGGGGAAGGGAGCATAGGGGGGATAGCTCCAAGGATGTCCTCAAGGAGAAGGCCACCCATGGCTACTGGCCACAATGGCTACGTTCCACCTCCCCTGTCAGAACCAGGATGCCTCTAAAGGCCAGTTGCTAGGAGTCACAAGTGCGAAGAGTGCTGCCAGGCCCTTCTTGTGGTCTTCTCATTGGACATGTCAAGAACAGGATGCTGGACTTGATGGGCCACTGGGCTGATCCAGTGGGCTCTTATTGCACCGAGTGGGAGCCCTACTGGTTTGCAGAAGTGGGTGGGCAAAATTATGCATCATGTGGACATTGCGGACTGAGCAAAGTTTCTTTCTCCCTTGCTCATGATCCTGGAACTCGGGGTCATCCAATGAAGCTGAATTTTGGAAGATCTGGCGAAAGGAAGGGCTTCTTCCCACATACGGAATTTGCTCCCGCAAGAGGCAGGGTTGGCCACTAACTTGGATGGCTTTGAAAGAGGACTGGACACTTTCATCAGTGGCTCCTAGCCCTGGTGGCTAAATGTTCTACCTCCACTGTTGGAGGCAGCAAGCCTCTGAATGCCAGTTGCTGGAAACCACAGGAGGGGAGAGTCCTGCCCGGGAGCTTCCTGTGTGCATCTCATTCGTCACAGGATGCTGGAGCCTGATCCTGCAAGGAACTTCTTATGCTCTTAGGCCCAATACCATGGGCATCTACGGGAGGCAGCAAGTGTGTGGGGGGGGCAGTCTGAGTAAACCATAATCTTCAGATTCCCAGTCTTAAAATATTTTTAAGAGCTAAGCTGTTAATGTTATTAGAACCTGACAGATGAGGCAAAATGTGCAAGCACTCTCTTCAATTTTTGATTTTTTTTTAAATGACAAAACAGCCTGCTCCCACTTCTCAATGCCTTTAGGCCATGAATGAAGTCAAAGCAACGGCTGACATTTAGGAAGGCAGACTTGGCCAACTCTAGACAAAGAAAGGGACCCAGGTGGCGCTGTGGGTTAAACCACAGAGCCTAGGGCTTGCTGATCAGAAGGTCGGCGGTTTGAATCCCTGCGACGGGGTGAGCTCCCGTTGCTTGGTCCCAGCTCCTGCCCACCTAGCAGTTCGAAAGCATGTCAAAGTGCAAGTAGATAAAACGAACCGCTCTGGCGGGAAGGTTTCTGGTTCGCCAGAAGCGGCTTTGTCATGTTGGCCACATGACCCGGAAGCTGTACGCCGGCTCTCGGCCAATAAAGCGAGATGAGCGCCGCAACCCCAGAGTCGGACACGACTGGACCTAATGGTCAGGGGTCCCTTTACCTTTACCTAGACAAAGAAAACACCCACTATCCACACCACTGGCCTTAAAAGTGGTGAGCCAGGGACCCGCTGCTTTCCCGCCTCCTAGTCCAATACTCTAACCCAGTGTTTCCCAAACCTGGGTCTCCAGCTGTTTTCGGACTACCACCATCCCTAGCTAGCAGGACTAGTGGCCAGTGATGATGGGAACTGTAGTTCAAAAACAGCTGGAGACCCAAGTTTGGGAAACACTGCTCTAACCATTACACCAGCCCATAATGGTGACAGCAGGGGTGGCTAATCTGTGGCCCTTCAGATGTTGCTGGACTCCCGTCCCCCCCTGACCACTGGCCAGGATGGTTGGGGGCTGATGGAGCCCATCAGTTTCTGGAGAGTCACAGGTTCCCCAATCCCTGGCTTAGAGCATCACGCTAGGAGGGAGGATGGGTGGGAGAGGGGCCCTGTTTTAAATCCTCTCTTCTACAAAGCCTGCTGGGTGACCTCAGCCCACTCACTGTCTCGGCATAGCCTAGCCTACCTGACATGGTTGACATGAGGATAAAAATGGAAGGGGTGGCAACCATAGATGACTGGAGCCTGGAGGACTGGCATCAACCTGAGGCATCACCCGGCCCTTTCCGCTCCCCGCTGAACACCCGGCTTCCTACCTTCCTTCATGCCATCTTCCCCACAGAGCTCCAGCAGGACCACGTCCTTCATTCCTCAGACACCCTTGGGAAACCCTGTTCCTTCCTTGCGTCTGTTACTAAATCAACTCTGCCAAGAGGAGGTTGCGGAGGTGAATCACAACGCAGGTGTGATGCAACACGGTTGCTAGGAATCTCTGAGACCATGACCGGTTGTTCCTCTTAAAGGGAGACTGCCTGGCCCCAGGCCCTACGGGTGTCTTTGGAGCAGACTTGGAAAGACATAGCAGCTCTGACTGTTTCCTCCTGGGTAACTCCCTTGGCATTAGGCATATCCTCTATCTGAAGCTCCAGGCTGGGGCTGTTTGTGTATGCCATTCATTAAATAATAAAAAATAAAAAAACACACAGACATGCCACACATTTAAGATGATGGATGTAGTCAGGCAAGCTGTGTTGGATGCTGTGTGCACCTTAGAACTGTGTTTTTCACCCTTGGGTGCCCAGATGTTGATGGACTCCAATTCTCAAAAGAATGTTATTCCCTCCCTGAACACCATGCATTTAAAGTAATCTCCCCCATCCCAGCAAATAATCCTAGGAATTGTAGTTTGTTAAGTGCACTTGGGATCGCAACTCCGTGAAGAGTGAACTACAGTTCCCAGTGGGGAGAATGTGCTTTAAATGAATGGTGTTTACATAGCCCAAGAGTAATGAATGGAAGCGGAAAACAAAAACAAAAAGTCAAGCTGGCCTACAAATAAAAAGTAAGCCTGTGGCATGCATACAGCAACTTACAATAAAACTTTTTTTAAAAAGAGAGTATTGTAATCAAATGGACAATAACATCCCCACATTCGATAATATTGACAAAAAAACAGAAGCCAATTGTTTGAGCCAGAGGCATTTGGATTCTGCAGGTGAGTTAATAGGCTTGCTGGCATTCCGAAGGGTTAGCGCAGGTGTTTAGGGACAGACGCAGGATTGAAGGGCTCTGCCTAGGAGCCTCCACAAGCTGAGGGTAAAATCCACCAGCCTGTCAAGAATATAAATCTGCGTATGAACACATGAGTCATGCTCCTTTCCATTATCATTCTCAGGAATTTGCTGAGGCATATATTCATGGCCTCTTGTTCCCAGGAAAGATGATTCATATCTATGTGGAATCCCACAGCGTGCAGGCGGAAGGAGTGTTGGTGCTGGGCATCATTTCCTGATTTATCAAGCACCTGGGACACTGCCTCCTCCCTTGCAGCAAAGGTGCTGATCACAGCATCAAAGCTTTTGGTTCTTGCCAAACTGTGATTGACAGGAAGTATCACCAGCACCTGAAGGGGGCGCGGCACCTGTTGAATCTGTAGGGTGGCAGAGTTTAACACGCATAGGGATTCTTCCGCAACAGAGAAGGGTGGTAGCTCAGTGATAGGAGTATCTGCTTTGCCTGCTTCCTTAGTACCCTTAAAAAAAGAAGTAGTATTCTGCAAACCTCAGAATTGCCCCAAGCATGAAGACTCTTGCTTTGGCCACATTTCTGTTGGCACTCAACCACTTCAGCTCACTATTAGTGGGATTGAGGTCAATGTCCTTTGAAGCTCTATGGGTTTTTTCCAACAACCAAGTATGTATTTTGGTCAGGATAACCTTCCCAGGAAGCCTGAGGTGCCTGGTCAATTATGAAACACCTCCTTGGCATGGATAATCCCAAGCAGCAATGTCCAGAGGTGCCCACTGCGACTGGTAGGGTGGCAGGCAGGGAGCCCAACAGTAGGTGGCGCCAGAGCCAATGACAGGCTAAGCCAACTAATTCTAACTTTGTCCCCACCTTCCTCCTCCCTGCTGAGTTCTACAAGGGGCAACACGGAGATTAAGGAGAAGGAGGAGGATGGCAGGCAGTGCTGCCACCCCCTGGCATGGATATTTCTAAGGAGGCAAGCAGGTGGGGTCTGGCTGAGGGCAGACTGATGTTGGTGGGGCAGCACCCCATTCACACTCACAGTCCAGCCCTCACCCTGCTTTGTAAAAACTTTAAAGTGGAATGGTGGCATATTTTAAACAAATATTTAGATGCTAGGCACCTGGCATTTCTTGGGTTGTGCTCAGCTCTAGGATGATATTTTTTATCTCAGGGTTGTGGGTTCAAGCCCCACGTTGGGCAAAACCTTCTTGCATTGCAGGAGGCTGGACTAGAAGGCCCTTGTGGTCCCTTCGAACTCTACAATCCTCAGGGAAGATATCCGACTCCAAGCTTTAGTTAAACAAATGGTAGGAGGGGTGCGGTGGGAGAATCAGCGAACACAGGGCTGCGGTTCCACTCCTCTTCTGCCTGCCTGCCTGCCAGCTCCTGCGTGGAAAGGGAAGCCCAATCAAGAGGCGGGTTATGAAAAGCATAACCACAATGAAGTAGAAACAGCTGGGCCGTGCCAGTGTGCCCACATTAAAAGGCAACTTATTAAGAGAGGACATCGCAGGTTAATGGTCCCCTGCAGACAGGGAGTAATTGGAGATGCTTTGTTTCCCCAAGCAGCCAAGGAGTAATCCCAGGGCTGTGCTCAATTAACAAAGATTTAATCACTGATGCAGGCTTAATCAGAGCGCTCCCCACAGAAGGCCATAATAGGCTTAGGGGGATGCTTTGCTGAGACATTCTTTCTCGCTGTCTGTCTCCCTCAGAGACACAAGGAAGCAGAGAGCTCCTTGCCTCACATTCCCTGGGTTGTGTTTACAGGCTCCTGCTTTTCCTCCACATCCAAGGTTTAGTCCAGCGGCCGGGAAATCTGTGGCCCTCCACGTGTTGGTGGACATCTCCTGTCATCCCTCACTGTTGGCTGCAACTGCAAACTCTCTCTTAATTCCTAACTTCTCCAATCTTAATTATGGCTCACTCTGTTTCAGTGCACATTTGCATTTTTTTTAAAGCCCGTACAAAAAAATTGTATACATTTCCATGCACACATCTCCCAAATATACACATTTTCGTTTGCAGTTTTGCCTAGTGCATGCATTTTTGTAAGCACTCCCCCCCCCCCCGAATGCATGTTGCTATGTTTTTTCCAATACACGCTTGTCTAGGACACGTTCTTTGGTTGGAGAACTGCATTCCAACATACAAAGTGCAAATTTCGAATGGATTGTATATCGGTAAGGAAGAGAGAATGTTGCCTTAAACTGAGTCAGACCAGAGGTCCATTTAGCCTGGTATTGTCTACCCAGGCTGGCAGTGGCTTTCCAGGATTTTAAGCAGGGACCTGGCTCAGCTCTACCTGGAGATGCTGAGGACTGAACCTGGGACCTTTGCATGCAAAGCAAGTGTTCTGCCACTGAGCCATAGCTGTCAATCCTCCCTTTTTTTGCAGGAAACACCCTTATTCCAATGCCATTTCCCGCTGCTATCCCGGATTGTTGATATCCCTTAAATTTCCCGGATTTCAAAGGAAGCAGCTCCTCTCCCTCCCTGCCAGCCAGGGAGGCTCCTCAGCTGCGTTGCTCGGCTGCCAATAAGGAGTCTGAGACCGACTGGGGGCGGAGCTTGCATGCCTTGTGCAGCCAGACCCTCACACCCAACCAGACAGCCAGTCTGCCTGCCGTCTATGCGCTCGCTCTTTCGCTCACCCGTTCACGCGCAGCCTCTGGAGCGCAGGGTGGCGAGGCTACTTGGTGCCATTGCACCGTCCTCGTGGCATCCCTTATTTTCAAATCCGAAAGTTTGAAAAAATCCCTTATTTTCAAATCTGAAAGTTGACAGCTATGCACTGGGCATCAATATTAAAATTTGAACCCAATGAATTTCTCCCTGATCTCTAGTTGGAGTCCAGCAAAATCTGGAACACAGGTCCTCTATCCCTGATTTAATCAAATCTTGTTAATCCTTTCCTTTTCAGAGATCTCCAGCATCTCCAGGTAGGCCGCTGGCTGGGGCAGTTTAGAACTGGTGCCCGAGAGCACTGGGTTGGCGAAGGCTGTTACAGGACATGGACCAAGGGCCTCCACCACATGTGTCTGCATGGAGCTGCCCGCTCTCATTTAGAACGGGTGGGAAGGGCCTATAGATAGTGGGGAGATGTGGGTCTGCAAGGAAAGGTGGCTTTAATAGCAAGTTTTATTGTACGTGGGGGGAGGGGTGGAAGGGGGTCCCTCCCCACATCTCCACACTGGGAACATGTCTGGAGGAGCCCATTGTCAATAAAGAATGAAATTCTCACCCACTCCCTGCCCAACGTCACCTTGAGTACACAGCTGTTCCCTTCTGTTGCTTAGGTAGGTGTTAAAACATCTTAAGAAACACTATTTGGACACCCGCCACCTCCTCTAGTTGCAGGGTGGAGTAAAAAAAGACTTCAGAACTTGTCCCCAAGCCAAGGAAAGGAGGAGAATCAAGAAAAATGGTGTTTGTGTGTATTGGAGAGAGAGAGAGAGAACACACACAATCAGAGCTGGCATCGGTACAAAATCATTGTGTCCCAAACAACAGCCCAGCCTCAGGATCCGCAAAAGAAACAAGTGGGGTTTTTTTTTGTCCTAACCTGCCTCATCTGGGCAAACAAACAGTTACGATAAAGAGCTCGTTTGAGGATGAAGACAGATGATAATTTGCTGAAGGCGGGTTGAAGCAGAGAGCTCAGCTCTTGACTCATTCCACCATCACCCCTGATAAACTCTAGTTTTCCAGGTGTGTGTCTTTGTGTATTGTACTGTTTCCCACGGATCAGGCGTCGCCGCTTGTCATGCTTGGGCCACTTGGAGGTCCAGCCAGTGGTGGTTGTGGGGCCAGTGGCAGACCTTGGCGCCTCAGATTTCAGCAATGCCTTGTGTGATGCCAAAATCCTGTGCCCACTGCCTCTCGCCTTCCATTGGATGTCATAGCTGCGGTGTCCCTGAAACGCCCCACCTGGTGTGACTGTGCTGGTCACACGCTCCCCTAGATCCACCTTTCATGGGGCCTGCCAAGATTTTTCCACCCTGGCCACCACCATAGTTTTCCCAAAATGCAATGCTATGGAACTTCAGCCACTGGAGTGTTGTGGGTAAGAAATAAATAAACTGGGTGGCCAGAAGGGTTTAACCAACCCGTGTGGTGAAGGGGAAGCTCCAGGGGATAATGTGGGTGGGCAGGGAAGGCAAACAGAGCAAGCAGGGTGGCACAGACCTTGAGACAGACAAATGCCCACCAGCCAGGTTGTGTGAATGGAGCAGTCCCATTTGGAACACTGTGGGTTGTATCCTAGTTTAGTTCTACTCAGAGTAAACACATTTAAGGTACTTGACTTAAATGAGCTACATCCATTCATTTCAATAGGGCTACTCTAAGTAGGACCAGCACTGGCCACAACCCCGTATGTACAGTTCAGGGTTGGCTCCATCTTCAAAGATATATTGGGGAACTGGAAAAGGGCAAGCAAAACGATCTAAGGTAAGGCATTTTAGCACCTGCCTTGTGGTAAAAGGACAAAGTATTTGAGCCTTTAAAAAAAAAGTTTTTTAAAAATAAAGGTGTAAAAAGGCACATTACTAAAGTTGATAGAATTATGCAGGCATGGGCGAAGAAGATAGAGTGACGTTTTCTCTCCTCTCCCAACTAGATTTCAGGGCCATCTAATGAAACTGATTTGCAGGAGACTCAGAGTGGGCAAAAGGAAGAACATTTTCAGTGAATAACTTATGGAACTCTGGGCCACAAGATGTAGTGATGACCACATTGCTTAGACAGCTCTAGAAGAGGGCTGGATAAAATCATGGAGGACACACAGGAAACCTAGGGAGCTACCTTATACAGAGTCTGACCACTGTTCTTTCTAGCTCAGTATTGTCCACACTGACAGGCAGCTAATCTCTTTTGGTCTGAGGGCAGCATTCAGTCTTGGTCATCCGCCCATTGGCTGCTTGATAATGGTAAAGGTAAAGGTAAAGGGACCCCTGACCATTTGGTCCAGTCGTGTCCGACTCTGGGGTTGCGGCGCTCATCTCGCTTTATTGGCCGAGAGCCGGCGTACAGCTTCCAGGTCATGTGGCCAGCATGACAAAGCCACTTCTGGCAAACCAGAGCAGCGCACGGAAATGCCGTTTACCTTCCCGCCAGAGTGGTTCCTATTTATCTACTTGCACTTTGACATGCTTTCGAACTGCTAGGTGGGCAGGACTTGATAATGGTAGGTGTGGCCCAAAGTGGGTGTGTCTACCCACACTCTCTCACATGCCGGACGCACAAAGGAACCCCAACTATTGCCTCCTCTCTACTCATCAAACGATCATTCTGATGACTGATGAAGGGGCACTTTGCATCCTCAGCAGAGTGCTGAGTTCCACCCACCACAGCACTGGGTCTGCTGCTAATCAGATTTATTTCCACTGCTGCCAAAAATCAGTGGAGGCTTGGAAATGGAAATGAAATTTTTCTTGGGGCTCTGGATCATGCCTAACGGTTAGACGGAACCTCCAGCTCCAGGGACAGTATACCACTGAATACCGGGACTATTGGGCTTCCCCAAGGCATTGTGCTGACCACTGTGGGAAAACAGGACACCAGACTAGGCTGACTTTTTTTGGTCGGTTCCTATCTGAGCAGTCTGTGAGGGGAGAGACCCAGCACATTCCAAAACTCAAGAGACAAGAGGCTGTGCAGCCAACATGACACAGAAGAAACTGGAACAGAGAACCGCTTTGTCCTCCTAATGCCTCAAATATGAGGAAGCTCTGGAAAGCAAACTTCCTCCAGTTTCCATCCAGACACTGGCCGAGATCTGCCTCATCGAAAAGCTATGAGCAGAAACTATGGCTGACCCCGAGGGAAGGGAGAAGCAGGCAGCAGACTTTAAAAGTGGCCCAAGGCCTGGCCTTCTCTCCAAGTGACCCAGTGTCCTCTAGTGATGGGGAGAAAGTCATTCAGTCTGCATCTAAAGGCGAACCTCCCTAACCCACCCTTTCCAAAAACAATATGAAAAGCGAAACACGGCTGTCTTCCAAAATTCGCACTTCTCCAAATCTTGCAATGCGTTTCTGCGGCCTGCGGCCATGTAATGCATTACCAAAATATCCATATATGTGGGTAAAGTGTGCATAAAATACATATATATTGGTGGACATAACATACAAAGAAAAGCATTGCACGAGGGGAAACAGCTTGCAGAAATGTGCACATGAAGCAAAAATGCGTATGTTAGGAGAAATTCACATGAAGATGCTGGTGAATTTTCATGAGGACGTGTGTGTGTGTGTGTGTGATGTAGAAATGTGAAGAAGTGAAGATTGGAAACATGAGAAACTGAGAGAAGCTGAAATTGACAGATCACCCCTACATAGTGTCCTCTGAAGAGAGAGGAAGTCTAGAGCAGCCCTGAGATGAATAATGGGTTTGGGGGAAAGTCTGACATTCTGGAGACGGAGGCTCCTCAGTGACTTGCAAGGAGCCTTGATAGTCCAGCTGCATGCCTCATTCCTGCAGGGGAAACAGCTGGGTGGCTCGTCTTAAAAGCAGTGGCTTCCAAACTTCCTGCCCTTTGGGGGAACCCCTTTCAAGTCTGTCTGCTGGAGAAACCCTGCCTCTGGCCACAGAGGGTGACGTATCACAGGGGATCGGGACAGGGAACGCATCAGCACTCAGCATCCTCACAGGAACTTTGGAAGCTAGTGTATACCAAGTCATGGCATTGGCTCCTTTTAGTTCAGTAGTGCTGGCATTGCCTGGCAGCGGCTCTCCAGGCAGCAGCCTTTGTTCCTGTCACTAGCTAGATAGGCTGGCGATTTGGAAGCCGCCCAGAGTGGCTGGGGAAACCAAGCCAGATGGGCGGGGTATAAATAATAAATAATTATTATCAATTATCATTATCATTATTATTATTATTTTCTGCAAGCAACACATGTGCTCCACCACAGGGTTACAGCCCTTCCCCTAAAAAGAAACCACGTCTTCAGGGTTCTGAACCAAAGGGCTGATTTAAATAGGAACATGGTCTTGTACGGGCCCAGACTAGCTCACTATTGAGTCTTCTTTCCCATCCCGACCTGGAGATGCTGGGGATTGAACCTGGGCCCTTCGGCATGCAAAGGAGATGCTCTACCTCTGAGCTATTTGGGATTGGTGTGCAATGGGGGTGGGCGGCCTGGGAACAGCCATGGGGCCAAAGGACTATGGAGGATATGTCTCAACTGGCAGCGGAAGAGAAGGTGGCCTTCCATCAACACAAGAAAGATGGGAAGTTCTTGGATACACAGACTCCTTATTTGCTCGAATGTCTGAGCACTGGGTTGGTTTGTGCCACCAGACATTTCGCCCTTCCCCTCCTCCCACTTTCCTGCACAGAACACATTGCCTTGACTGATTACGACTTAGTTTGTATTGATCGATCATATTTCTTGTTTTCTTTTTAGAAAACTCAATGGGAAAAAATATGAACAATGGACGGGAGTGGGAAGCTCAAGGGTTTTGCAAGTTGCACCGATGCAACAGGAACCTGCCGCTGCTGAGTTCCAGCGGCAATTACTCCCAGGGAAATATGCGTAAGGACTGCAGTCATGCTAGTCTTAATAAATTAGGTATTGTGCTACGTACTGCTGTCTCTTTGTGTGTAATACTGAACCAACATACCTGCCTACACTGTCATGGCTATGGGCTGTCATGATGAACACATGTCCTTCAAAATCACACCACCAGGCCACTGGTCCTGGGTGAAACAGCCCCTCTCTCCTTCACTCTCTCAAGGCCACTGGAAGTGAGACACTTTGCAGCCAGAGGGGTTGGGGCAAGGGGGCAAAGACTGACAAGCGCTGCTGATGGCCTCTTCCCGGAAGCAATGGTTGCTCGGAATAATAATAATAATAATAATAATAATAATAATAATAATAATTTATTATTTGTACCCCGCCCATCTGGCTGGGTCTCCCCAGCCACTCTGGGGTCAACTCATATGGAATCAACTCCATATGCCACAGACAGGGCTGAGAACAGAGGGCGAGGAATGGACGCCCTTTGAAACGTGTGACTTTTTGTTCCCTTCCTTGGGTGGGGCTCATACCAGGTACCTCTTCTGCAGGTTTTGGAGAGAGAGAGACGTTAAATGTGATGTTGGGTTAAAAATTCATTGCCTGAGGCAAAGGAGGATGTGAGAAAATGAAACTGCAAAGGAATCTCTGTGTGTGCACTATAAATGGCAAGCTCTGGAGCGAGGCTAGGCTACATAGCTCAGCTTCTGAACTGGGTGAAACAGAAAAGGAAGCAAAGTGCCCCATGGCACATATAGAGCACCTCCCCTTTGTCACAAACAACCAGCAGCCTGTCCCCCCCACAGCTGGACGTAGACAGCAGGTGTCAGCACTGAGATGCCAGCACCAGGCATTTGTCAGGTCCCCCACCATCACTAATTCTTGCTTTGGCTCCTCGTCTTCTCTCGCTGCTGTAGCCCCATTCACACCATACATTTAAACCACTCTGATACCACTTTAAAGAGCCATGGCTTCCCCTAAAGCAGGCACGGCCAAACTTGGCCCTCCAGATGCTTTGGGACTACAATTCCCATCATCCCTAGCTAACAGGACTGGTGGTTAGGGATGATGGGAGTTGTGGTCCCGAAACATCTGGAGGGCCAAGTTTGGCCGTGCCTGCCCTAAAGTATCCCCAGAGTTGTAGTTTGTTAAGGGTGCCGATAGTCGCTAGGCCCCTATTTCCCTCAGAGAACTACAATTTCTAGAGTTTCCAGGGAAGAGGAATTGACTGTTAAGCCGCTCTGCGAGGGTAACTGCAGTCTCCTAAAAACCCTCAGCACCTTTTAACAAACTGCAGCTCTCAGAATTGTTTGGGGGAAGCCATAGCAGTTTAAAGTATCACAGTGGTTTTTAAAGTATGGCGTGAGGGTGGCCTTTAATTCCTCAGTGACCTCAAAACACCACTGCAGAAATTAAAACCGCAGCTGGGAGGCACCAAAATAAGCTCTCTGGAAATTACCGGTACTGAACCTCTTTTGGAGGCTCTCAAAATCCCTGAACAGTTTTTACCAGAGGAAGAGCACCAGGGATTTTTTTTTTTTAATCCAGGCAAAACTTATGCAGTGACTTCACTTACCTTCCTTCAATATGTCCTGTAAATCCTGCTTTTCCAGGGACACTTCTGGAGGCCTGTTTGTTCCCACAAGGAGACCTTCCCTTGTGCAAGAAGAAGACGGCAGAGTCTGAAGCTTGGAGGCCTCTTGGGAGAAAGCTGAGTCGATCCTCTCAGCTGAGTCGATCCTCTCAGCCAGGGCACCGCTGCATTCTCTCAGGATGGGTACAGCTGGGATACCTTGCGGGGGCACCGCCGCTTGGTACCCGAGAGATGAGGGCTGAGAAGTCACCTGTGCTATCCGAGGCTCTGACACCAGCCGGAAGGAAGCAGCCTGAGGTGGTGCTGCCAAACCCTCACTGCCTCCTATCCCTGAAACTGTTCCAGAAGATGGCGACAGGGAAACGCTGTCCTTGATGACAGCTTTATCCTCCCCGGCTACTTCTTGGGGTTGGTGGGGCAGTCTGGGGCTGGTGCCAAGACTCACCTGAAGCTGTGCCTTAGATAACGGTCTGGGCCTAGAGTCAGTCACCACTACTGGGACGATACTCTCCGGAGTCTTCCCAATCAACCCATCCAGGCCGATGGGAAATTTCTGCAACTTCGTCGTCTGCCTGGGGACCACACCAGGAGGGCTCCCAGTTGCCAACTGGCTTACCTCCAAGGGAGGAACGGGGGACTCCTTTCTCATCAGAAGGCTGTTCTTCGGCAGTGGCGACACGCAGTTGTGTTTGCCGGAGCTCCGAAGGATGGCAGGGTCCATGTTTGGTGTGGAGCAGAGCGCCGGGCTGGGTCCCTGGTCTTCGGCAATGTGCAGGTCGAGCGACGGCAACGAGCTGTGGTTGGCGGTCGCCTTGGAGACCTGCCGGATGGGTCGGCCCACCTCGGCGTGGAAGACGTTGCCGTAAGAGGAGAACTTCTTTAGGATGGGACTGGGGAGGTGGGAGGCCCCGATTCCCAGAGATTCGGATTGCTGGGTGCTGCTCTGGGGGCCTTTAGAGGCCACAGGGCACTCCAAGCTGGAGGAAGAGCTGTGGAGGCTCTCGTTGTCGCTTTCTGGCCCCAAGGACGAAGAGAGCCCGTTGGGGTTTAGCCGAGTTTGGAAGGACGAGACCCTGTTGAGGTTGGTCCCATTGGCCCGAGGCAGGTGGGCGGTGCCTCTGTTGAAAGACAGGCTACTCCCGATTCTTGATTTGAGAATGGGGCTGTGGGCTGGGCTGGAGCTGGAGCTCAGGCTGATGTGGGCTTGGTACGTGGGCTGGATAGCGGCCCCCAACCTTTTCCCTTCTCCGTTGCCTGTGGAGTGGATGACACCAGGTGGGCTTGGGCCGAGGGGCGACCTAGGTGGGGAGGAAAGTGGGAAAGCCGGAACCTCTTCAGCATCTTCCATATCAAAGGACCTCTTGAGGGCTGCAGAAGAGAAGAGGAAGTTACCTGTTAGGCAGACAAGCACCCAGAATGCAAAGGACCACGTTCTTTTTCCAGCCCCAAGGGCCGCAAATCCTTCTGAGGGCCAAATGACAGTGTTGGTTGGGGCCCAGAAACAAAAGCGGACAGAACAACACATGCAGATTTCACCTTCTTCCCAGGTGGGGAAGTGATTGTTGCTCCACAGAAAACAGTTCAAGTATCCAAGGTTTTAGTGCAGCTGTGCCTGGAGTGCAGAGTGCCAACTCAAAAACCTTTCGGAGGGTCGCATGCCTCTTTTCTAGTCAAAGAGGTCTTGCAGGCTTTTGGACTCATGCAGAAACCTAGAGGCCAGAAAGCACCCCACATTCACACCTCCCTCTTCTAAAGAGCATTTGAGTTACTGGCAAGGAAAAGAAAAGCTGTCATCTGACTGCAGCTCTTGAACAGCCATAGCTCCCCCAAAGAACCCTGGGTACTGTAGTTTGTTAAGAGTTCTGAGAGTTGTTATGAGACCCCTCATGGAACTACAGTTCCCAGAACCCTTAGCAATATTCTTTAGGGGAAGTCCTGACTATTCAAGGATTATAAGAGAGTTTTACATGTGTGCTGTGGGTGTGACCTTAATTGGCTATCACCCATCTTTTATCTCTGTGTGTATGTTTATGTAGGGGAGCAGCATTACACCGAATCAGACCATTAGTCCATCTAGCTCAGTATTGTCTACACTGACTGGCAGCAGCTCTCCAGGGTTTCAAGGCAGGGAATCTCTCCTAGCTCTATCCAGAGTGGCTGGAGATTGAACCTGAGATCTTCTGCATGCAAAGCAAAGACTCTAGCACTGAGCTATGGCCTTTGCTCAAAGTAAAGATCTAGTCTTCATGGTTCTGGATCAAGGGCTATATTAATTCAGAAGCTGCCTTATACTGAGACAGACCAGCAGTCCATCTAGCTCATTATATTCCACACTGGCTGGCAGTGGCTCCCCGGGGTTTCGGAGAGGGAAGATTCCCAGCTCTACCAGGAGATGCTGGGAATTGATTCTGGGACCCTCTGCAAGCAGGTGCTCTCTCAGAGAACTAGAGGGAGGAAGGGAGAGCTGGCAAGAAGCAGACAGGCTCCCCTATTGGCTGCCTCCTTCAAACAGACGGTTTTGTTAGCATCTCCCAAAGGGGAAACCGGAGTCGACTCTTGGATCTACTCCTGAGGCCTCTAATCTCCTGCATCTAATTGTTTGCTGTGTTTTATCTCCCCTGCGATACCGTATCTGTGTCATCTGCATCAAAATGCCTCCCGGGGGCAGGGGGAGCAACAACACAGTAACCGCTTTATTCACCTCCAGCCGCCACATGTAAAGGATCCTGCCTGAGGCATCCCCGAGTAATCAGATCTGGCTCCCTGAACTGTTTCCCTCCTCACTCCTTTGGTGGCTGCCCCAGTTTAACCAGGGGCAGCCGGGGCAAACGAAGAGTTCGCGAGAGGAGAGGCCAAAAATGCATGTGGCGATTGGGACGGCTAAGGTCTAGATTCCTATGTTTTACACCAGGGATGGGGAACCTCTGGCAGACAGAGGAGGAATATCCCCCTCTTTTTTTTGTAAAAAAATAATAATAATTGGATGCGTATGTACTACGTAAGAAGAGCCTGCTGGATCAGGCCAGTGGCCCATCTAGTCTAGCATGCTGTTCTCACAGCGGCCAACCAGATGCCTGTAGGAAACTCTCAAGCACAACAGCCCTCTCCCCTCCTGCGATTTCTAGCAGCTGGGATGCAGAAGCATTACTGTCTCTGACTGCGGAGGCAAAGCATCACAATCGTATCTGGCAGCCATTGAGAGCCTTCTCCTCCATGAATTTGTCTAATCCTCTTTTAAAGCCATCCAAGCTGGTGGCATAGCTGTCAACCCTCCCTTTTTTGGCGGGAAACTCCCTTATTCCAATGCCGTTTCCCGCTGCTATCCCGGATTGTTCAAAGGAAGCAGCTCCTCTCCCTCCCTGCCGGCCAGGGAGGCTCCTCAGCTGCGTTGCTCGGCTGCCAATAAGGAGTCTGAGACCAACTGGGGGCGGAGCTTGCATGCCTTGTGCAGCCAGACCCTCACGCCCAACCAGACAGACAGCCTGCCTGCCGTCTACGCGCTCGGTCTTTCGCTCACTCGTTCGTGCGCATCCTCTGGAGCGCAGGGTGGCGAGGCTACTTGGTGCCATTGCACCGCCCTTGCGGCATCCCTTATTTTCAAATCCGAAAGTTGACAGCTATGTCTGGTGGCCATCCCTGCCTCCTGTGGAAGGGAGTTCCAAAGGCTAACTCTGTGCTGCAGGAAGAAGGGCTTTTCCTTTGTCTGGCCTGAATCTTCCTGCATTCTGCTTCATTGGATGCCCATGAGTTCTAGTGCTTGAGAGAGGGAAGAAAACTTCACTCTGCCTGCTTCCTCCATGCCAGGCATAATTCTATAATTTCCCTGCCAGTGTGGTGTAGTGGTTAAGAGCAGTGGACTCGTAATCTGGTGAACCGGGTTCGATTCCCTGCTCCTCCACATGCAGCTGCTGGGGAACCTTGGGCTAGTCGCACTTCTTTGAAGTCTCTCAGCCTCACAGAGTGTTTGTTGTGGGAGAGGAAGGGAAAAGGAGATTGTTAGCTGCTTTGAGACTCCTTAGGGTAGTGATAAAGCGGGATATCAAATCCAAACTCCTCTTCTCCTCTATGCTAAAGAGCCCCACGTGTTGCACTCTTGGTATGCACTTTCCAATTACAAGCCACCCAGAGCCTCAGGGATGGAGAGGGCTACACACTCAAAGCGCCAGGGCTCCCCGGGCGCAGTGTTTGAAGCGCCAGCTGGTGTCCGGCGATGCCAGCATCCTAGCCCAAGGGGACTCCAGCCATCCGTCAGCACCTCTGACAGCTTCTGAAATGAGATGCTGCCTTTTTTGCCAGGCTGTTTGAATTCTCCCTGGTGGGGATGGGAACGCCACTGCCTGCTGGAGGCAGGAGAGACAGGACTGCATACCCTAAACAAACAATGGATTGGAGAAGATGCAGCTAAACTTCAATAAATCCAGCAATGTATTTCCTCCTAGGCTGTGGAAGGCAGTGACACCATCAGGGCCGGACTTGGGGGCAGCTGTATGGGTCCCATTCAGCAGTAGGAACAGAAGGACTCCCCAAGGCAGCAGGGTTGGTTAAGAACCTTTCAAAGAGACACTAGGCCAGGGCTGGATTCAGGTTTGATGAGGCCCTAAGCTACTGAAGGTAATGGGGCCCTTTATATGTCCAGCTGTCCTTTGTCAACAACAAATTGTCACTGTTTTTTTGTGTTGAGTATACGCTATATGGTAATTTATGGACCTAAAGGTAAAGGTAAAGGGCCCCCTGACCATTAGGTCCAGTCATGGACGACTCTGGGGTTGCGGCGCTCATCTCGCTTTATTGGCCGAGAGCCGGCGTACAGCTTCCAGGTCATGTGGCCAGCATGACTAAGCCGCTACTGGCGAACCAGAGCAGCACACGGAAACGCCGTTTACCTCCCCACCGGAGCGGTACCTATTTATCTACTTGCACTGCGTGCTTTTGAACTGCTAGGTTGGCAGGAGCAGGGACCGAACAACGGGAGCTCACCCCATTGCGGGGATTCGAACCACCGACCTTCTGATCGGCAAGCCCTAGGCTCTGTGGTTTAACCCACAGCGCCACCCGCGTCCCTAATTTATGGACCTAATAGGTATCTAAAGCCATTTGCACATAACAAAATATGTATTTTATCAAAGTAATTGTTGAACTGAAATACAATTAAAAAGAAGTATATTAATAGTGAAATACAATTAAGAAGAAGTATATGGGGGGAGCAAGAGAGTGGGGCCCTAAGCTATAGCTTGTTTAGCTTATACGTAAATCCGGCACTGCGTTAGGCTGTGTATACACAACAGTTTAGTGGGTATTCAGTGAGCTTCATGGACTGAGGTGGTTTTAACATTGCAACTCTTTTGAGTTTTTTCCCTGTTTTACATTCAAGCAGTGTATAAATTTTATGAAATAGGTAAAGGTAAAGGGACCCCTGACCATTAGGTCCAGTCGTGTCCGACTCTGGGGTTGCGGCGCTCATCTCGCTTTATTGGCCGAGAGCCGGCGTACAGCTTCCGGGTCATGTGGCCAGCATGACAAAGCTGCTTCTGGCAAACCAGAGCAGCGCACGGAAACGCCGTTTACCTTCCCGCCAGAGCGGTTCCTATTTATATAACTTGCACTTTGACGTGCTTTCGAACTGCTAGGTTGGCAATTGAAATAAATACGAAATAAATTGTGCTAAAGGAATGGCAAGCACTCATCACTGGACTTTTCTGTGATAGACTTTTTAGAAGTCAGAACCAGCACTGATGGCAGAGGCTGGAAACAGCAAAGCTGGCAAGCCCCACAGTCCTTCTTGAATGTAACCTATTCTCCCCGCTTACTGGCTTGATAGGACAGAGACTCCTCATTCCCAACACACTCCCAGCTCTGGAGCAATCCCTGTCCCAGAGAATCCCCTCTGCCCCAGTTCATCAGCTACATAATAATAATAATAATAATAATTTATTATTTATGCCCCACCCATCTGGCTGGATTTCGAGACACATGGATTCAATTATATGCTGGAGGGATCTCTGGCCTGACAGGCTCACTGAAGGGTCACCGAGGTACATGCAGCTGTCTCTGTAGCTGATCTACTTCCTTGCCAGCCCTGTGGCTCTTGGAGGTGAAAGTGGATCTTCCAAGCTACTCAAAAAGAAGGTGAGGTTACACCTGGAAGGAAGGGCACAAGAGGGGTTTCCTATTGGAGTCAAGCAGGCGTGAGAGCTTGCTCCGACAAGCCCAAGGCACTGCTAAATGAATACTGGCTGGGCCTGGAATGTGCGCTGCCAGGTCCCACCTAGGAACCAGCCACCTGGTGAGGAGGGAAGGAGCTTTGCTCATGCAGGAAGGCAAATAAAACCTAAGAGCATGTTGGCCTATCCAGTCCAGCATCCTGTTCTCACAATGGCCACCCAGATGCCTGTGGGCTACAAGCAAGCAGGATCTGAGTACAAGAGCACCCAACTCTCCTGAGGCTTCCTGCAACTTGTATTCAGAAGCATTGCTGCCTTCGATAAGTCCTCAACCACAGAGCCTAGGGCTTGCCGAATTAGAAGGTCGGCGGTTCGAATCCCCGCAACGGGGTGAGCTCCCGTTGCTCGGTCTCAGCTTCTGCCCACCCAGCAGTTTGAAAGCATATCAAGTGCAAGTAGATAAATAGGTACTGCTCCGGCGGGAAGGTAAACAGCATTTCCGTGCGCTGCTCTGGTTCGCCAGAAGCGGCTGGCCACATGACCTGGAAGCTGTCTGCGGACAAACGTTGGCTCCCTCGGCCAGTAAAGCGAGATGAGCGCTGCAACCCCAGAGTCATCCGTGACTGGACCTAATGGTCAGTGGTATCTTTACCTTTACCTTTTAAAGCCATCCAAGTTGGCGGCCACCACTGCCTCCTGTGGCAGAGAGTTCCATAGATTAACTATGGATTGCATGATGAAGGTTTTTATTTTATCTGTGTCCTGATGGATCTCCACAAGATCTAGGCTTATCAGAGAGGGAGCAAAACTCTTCTCTATCCACTTTCCCCATGCCATGTGTACATTTCATAAACTTTTATTATGTCTCCTCTTACTTGCCTTTTCTCTAAGCTAAAACGTCCCAAACTGATGCTTGACCATTCCAATTTATTTGCACCACCCAAAGATTTCCCCCACCTCCCACAATCCCCCACCACAACAACCCAACCCCAAACAAGAAATGTTGTCCCTATTTATTAGCTGAATTAGTCTTGCTCCCAGGCCAGCATGTGTACCGTAGAATTGTAGCTTTAGCTTTGCAAAAAAAAAGAAAGACTACAAGAACCCAGATAAATCTCAAAGACAACAACGAACGTCTGAAGCAAGTTTATGTTAGTGATTTGTAATAGATTTTTTAAATAAAAAAGCTCCTGTGCGTTGTACCTAACTTCTACTCCAGACTAGACCCATTGAATCTAAATGAATAATGACCATTAAGTTTAATGGGCCTACTCTGAGTAGGACTAACATTGGAAACAACCCTCTGTGTCTGGTGGTCTGGAGGAGCATAGGAACACCAGGGACCTTCTGCATGCAAAGCAGGTGTCCTACCACTCAGCTGCAGCCCTCTAGTATGCTGAATAACACCAATGGTGCATCTACCCCAATACTGTTTATACTGACTGACAGCAGCTCCCCAGGGTCTCAGGTAGGGAGTCTCTCCTGGCCCGACCTAGAGATGCCGGGGATTGAACCCGGGACCTTCTGCATCCAAAGCAGATGCTCTTACCATTGCGTTACAAGCCTTCTCCTGTAGGAATGTCAAGAAAACCATTTCTTTATTTTTGTTCCCCTCCTCTAGCCACCTTTGCCTCTACCTGCTTGGCTGGAGTGTCCATCACAATCTATAACATTTACGACCTCCCTCGGGGCGAGGAGAGGAATCCATTTCTGCACTTTGCCCTGCGCTGCCCTCAGAGGTCGAACCCCTGGCGACTCTGCGCTGACCCCTGAACTAGGCAGAGGGGGTGGCACAAAACACTTTGTCATTGTCAACACGGAATCAAAAGGCCGACTTGGAGGGCCATGGGGCTCCTCAACCTCTCGTGCCGGACACTCACGCGGTGTGCATGTCAATCCAGCTGCCTCTCAGGACTGGATTCCAACCAAAACAGCCTTTCTAAACCCTGCAACCATCCGGCTTTTAACCTGCTCCATTGCAGGGCAGGGAAGAGCCATGGCTCAGGGACAGAGCATCTGTTTTGCATGCGTAAGGACCTAGGTTCAATCCCCGGCATATCCAAGTTGGGCTTGGAGAGATTCCAGTCTGAATCCCCGGAGAGCTGCTACCAGTCAGTGCAAGCAATACTGAACTAGATGGACCAGTGATCTCACTCAATATCAAGGCACCTTCCTATGTTCCTAACTGCAGAGTGAAATGAATATGGCAGTGAGTCAGTGAAGAAAAGCCTCGTGTCGTTGCAGAGGGAAGCAAAGCAGGCCGAGAGCTGAGATGTGGGTATTCGGGGTGTTACAGGAGTGTTCCTGTTTTATTTATCTATGATATATTATAATGGGAACCTCAGTATTCCCAATGGTCACCAACCACTGCTGCTCCACTGTCAGAGGCCAGATGTTTCTGCCACTGAGCTCTCAAACAACCACCACCCACGGACAAACAACGCAGCTGCTTTTCTCTCTTAAAAAAGGTAAAGGTAAAAGGACCCCTGACCATTAGGTCCAGTCGTGACCGACTCTGGGGTTGCGGCGCTCATCTCGCATTATTGGCCGAGGGAGCCGGCGTACAGCTTCCGGGTCATGTGGCCAGCATGACTAAGCCGCTTCTGGCGAACCAGAGCAGCGCACGGAAACGCCGTTTACCTTCCCGCTGCAGCGGTACCTATTTATCTACTCGCACTTTGACGTGCTTTCGAACTGCTAGGTGGGCAGGAGCAGGGACCGAGCAACGGGAGCTCACCCTGTTGCGGGGATTCAAACTGCCGACCTTCTGATCGGCAAGCCCTAGGCTCTGTGGTTTAACCCACCGCGCCACCCGCGTCCCTCTCTCTTACTCTGCATGCAATCCTTCCCGACCATCTTCAGGAACAGAATTGGGGTGCAGAAAAGTAATGGTTGGTCTGTCCCTACATTGATGACCACTGCTGCTGCTTGTGTGGCGACAGAGGCTGTTTCTGGAGCTAATACAGGTAGGGAAAATTGCAGTAGCAGTGAGATGGCCCCAAGAAATTGTGCATTTAACAGCAGTTATTCCTCTACTCCTCCGCAAACCATCCAGAACTGAGTAGTTGTTGTTGTTGTTGTTGTTGTTGTTGTTGTTGTTGTTGTTGTTGTGTACTCGTTCTGGCCTGACCCAGTGAATGCAACCCAATCTCTGGAATGTGGCTTCCCTAGCAATGGAGAGGACTGATGGCTGAAAGGTTAATGCCAGTAATTATAGGTGTGGGTGCATTCCTTTGGAAGCAATAACAGTATCGCACACACTTGCTCGCGCTTGGCGAGCAAAGGATTTCTAGATGGGATGGCTCCCCCCAACCCGTCTCCTTTTCCCGCCCCCACATGGCTGCTGTGATCCGCAGCAGCCAGGGGGAAAGGAAGTCTGTTCATCAGTTCAACAGGATCGCCCACATACATGCTCCTTGAAACCCGTGGCAAAGTGTGTTCACAGTTCTCCAGGAGAAGAGGAAAATGCAGAATAAGGATTCAGTGGGTGCAGAATTCAGCTTCTTGAGAAGAAAGGGGTTTTTTTAGTCCTCAAGGATATGGCTTCTTGCCTTCTGAAAGTGTGTGGACAATGCCTAGTGAAAATTCACACACTTTCAAGCATAGTGTACCTTTACAGCCAAGGACTAAAATCTTGCATTAAAAAAAATTAGGGGAGAGAAGGTGGCTGAATTTAAAGCACTTTGCACTCCACTAACTCATAGCCAGAAACTATCTGATAGTGGTACTTCTGACACCATATCGCACATTTGCGGAAGGGGAAGCCTGAGAAAACACCATTCTATACCACCACACAAACCCCTGCAGTGTGGGGCCACAAGACTCAGGCACGGCAACAGCATACCATGCAGAAGGTCCCAGATGCAATCCCCAGCACTTCCAGGTTGGGCTGGGAGAGATTCCTGTCTGAAACCACCCACTACCAATCAGTGTAGAGAATACTGAACTAGATGAACCAATGTTCTGACTCAGTGTAAGGCTGCTTCCTCTCTTCTGATACTCTTCCATGGAGCCCTGTGCTGGGGAAAATGGCAGTTGGCTGTTTCCTCCAGCAGATCCCAGATTAGATCGGAGCCTGTTGGGCACAGCCTGTCGTCTTTTGTCTTTCATGTAGCCATGGTGAAAACCAAAGATTAATACAAGAAGAGCTCCGCTAGAGCCACCTAGTCCAGTGATGGCTAACCTTGACACTCCAGATGTTTTGGAACTACAACTCCCATCATCCCTAGCTAACAGAACCAGAGGTCAGGGATGATGGGAGTTGTAGTCCCAAAACATCTGGAGTGTCAAGGTTAGCCATCACTGAGTCCTAGTCCAACATCCAGTCAGGTGCTCCAAAGGGAAGCCTCTCTCTCCACTTGTGATTCCCAGCAACTGGTATTCAGAGGCAAATGACCTCTGGCAATGGAGGAAGCTTCGAGGAAAGACAGCAGGCAGGGCATGAGCACTTTTCCGGTTGTTCAGCAGCAGCAGCTGATATTTAGAGGCATGCTGCCTCTGATCTTGACATAGGACGTAGCCATGAAGGCTAGAAGCCATGGACAGCCTTATATGTCTCACCACTCTCTTAAAGCCATCCAAGTTGGTGGCCATCGCTATGGGCTTATCCACACTTCCTCTTAACCCAGGCGTTTGGGCTGATTCAATATTCCACAGCCTTTTAAAATGTGTTTGTGGGAAGGGGGTGGGTGAGTTCCTCCATTCCTCTGATCTTTGGGGTTGGTTTGCCCATCGTTTGCTTAATGCCAGGGAAAACGGCTACATTTTGGAGCAGGCACAGGCAACCTTGGCTCTCCAGATGTTTTGGAACTACAACTCCCATGATCCCTAGCTAACAGGGCCAGTGGTCAGGGGTGATGGGAATTGTAGTCCCAAAACATCTGGAGAGCCAAGGTTGCCTATGCCTGTTTTGGAGCATCTGCCTGCTGATAAAGGCACAGGAGCAGGGCCAGAAAATAAAGGCGACAACCCTGGACTTTGTGTTTGCAATCGCATGTAAGATCATAAGAAGAGCCCATCTAGTGCAGCACCCAGTTCTCACAGTGGCCAAGTAGATGCCTTTTCTGGGAAGTCCACAAAAAGGACCCGAGCCCAACATAATGGTCATAGCTGATAGTCATTGGTAGACTTACCAATGTATGGCTGGGTGGATGCACACCTCGCCAGATCCTTTTTTGCCTCCCATTTATTTCCACAATTTTTAATATTTGGACTCCTGTGTGAAAACCTCAGGAGTTCCCTTCCAACCATTTTGTCTAGCCATGCTCACCATGAGCCTGCCCCCATCATCCTAACCCACGGATCCCCCTCTCAAAGAGGGCTCGCTGTTGTGTGCTTTGCCATGTCCTGAACAATTCTTGTAATCTAAGCACCGCAGAAGCCCTGCCTGCAAGCCTACCGCTCTCTCCGCTCCAAAACTTTCCTTAATTACAATCTGTGAAATGCTGAAGTGGAGACACTGCGACAGCAACAGCTGGTAATTGGAAGCCGCTTGTTCTTCTCTCTCTCTCTCCCTAACCCACTCCCTCCCTCTCGCCCCCCCTCCTGTCTTAACAGAGACAAGCTGGTTATTGTAGGCTCTCTATGAGCACAAACAGGCCGTCTCCCCCCCCCACCCCACCCTCCCAACACACACTGTGGAGACTCTTCAGGATAATTCGGTATCTTAATGCTATGGTGGGGCTGGGTTAATTACCTGCGTTTCAACCCAGTGTGTGCAAACAGCTGCTCTCCAGAGTGGCTGCCTGCCAAACACACCACTGTTGCTCACTGCCAACAACCCAGACCAGAACCCTCTGCTCTGTGCAAGGGTTTTCGTAGAGTTATGTGGTTGGAAGGGAGCTTGGGAGTCATTTGTGTTGTGTACACACCAGCCATCTAAAGCAAGCATGCAGTAATGCTGGAAACGGTAGTTTATCGCTTGTGGAGCCACAATTCCCAGAAGCCTTAAACTATAGCAGTTCGAAAGCATGTCAAAGTGCAAGTAGATAAATAGGTACCACTCCGGCGGGAAGGTAAACGGCGTTTCCGTGCGCTGCTCTGATTCGCCAGAAACGGCTTAGTCATGCTGGCCACATGACCCGGAAGCTGTACGCTGGCTCCCTCGGCCAATAAAGCGAGATGAGCGCCGCAACCCCAGAGTCATCCACGACTGGACCAAACGGTCATGGGTCCCTTTACCTTTTACATTTGCAGCCCTAGTCTAATTGGGCCAAGCAGTATTTATTTTTCTATTGTATTTATAAGCCCACCTTCCCCTCCAAGGAGCTCTAGGTGGCATACATGGCTCTCCCCCTCCTGGTTTAATTCCCACAACAACCCTGTGAGGTAGGTTAGGCTGAGAGGCCCAAGGTCACCCAGTGAATTTCATGGCAAAGTGGGGATTTGAACCCTGTTCTCCCAGGTCCTGGTCTGACACTCAAACCACTACACCATGCTGGCTCTCGAGGTTCCATTCCATCCCATTAATAGCTATATCAGGGTAGGGAAGATCAGCCCTGGGAGCTGAATACAGCCCTCTAGACCAGGCATAGGCAAACTCTGGCCCTCCAGATGTTTGGGACTACAATTCCCATCATCCCTAGCTAACAGGACCAGTGGTCAGGGATGGTGGGAATTGTAGTCCGATACATCTGGAGGGCCAGAGTTTGCCTATGCCTGCTCCAGACCTTCCTATCTGGCCCTCAGAACTCTCTCTAGGTCACAGTAGTTCCTGCTTCACCGAGACCTAAAGTCCATCTAGTCACACATATCTTGTCTCCCCAAGTAGACAACCAGATGATTCCAGGGGTCAAACAGGCACAGCATGAAGGTAGCAGGTCTACCTGGTTTCAGGAACCCAAAGATATACTGCCTTGAAATGAGGAGGTTCTACTTAACTATCACGCCTAGTCCCCCATAAGAAAATGCCTTGCACTAAGTTAGGGATGGGGGAGAAATTTGATTCAGTTCATTTATAAAGGAGAACGTACCTAATTTGCACTTTCCAAAATGAGACACAAAACCTAAACTCAACCATCTTTTGAAATCCACACTCTTCCAAATTTTGCAATGCAGCTCTCCAGCAATGCATTCAAATATGCATATGCTAAGGTAAAATGTGCACAGAAATAATAATAATAATAATAATAAACTTTTATTTGTACCCCGCCCTTCCCAGCCGAGACCGGGCTCAGAGCGGCTAACAGTCATAAAAATCACAACAAACCACAAAACAATCAGTTAAAAATGCAAATTAAAATACAATAGAACATGCATATAGTTCTGAAACTAACATACAAAAATGAATTATATTAGGGGAAATTGCTTTGCAGGTATTTGGGCTTATCCATACTCTTTCCCCCACTCTTTCCAGGCTGAGGTTTAATGCTTTGTGTTTCAGTGGGGTCCAACCCCCAAACCGAGCTTTCCCCACAAAAACCTGCTCAGTAAAGCTGAATCAGAGCAAATGTCAATTCGGCTTTTCTGCAGATTGCTGTTTGCTCTGATTGAGCTCTAAAGAGCAGGTTTTTGCAAGGAAAGCTCCGGAGGGAAAAAAGCTCATTCAGACATAGAGATATACGGTAACTTGCAGACCATGCCTGGAAAAAGTGGAGGAAAAGTAATTGCCAGTCCCTTACACTGAGTCCAACTGTTGATCTGCCTCCCTCAGTTCTGCCTGCACTGACTAGCACGGTTTTATATCTCAGAGCCAGCAGGATCAGGCCAATGGGGCATCAAACCCAGCATCCTGTTTTCATGGTGATGCCTATGGGGAGTCTGCAGGCAGGACCTGAATGCAACAGCCATCTCGTCACTTGTGGTTCCCAGTAACTGGCATTTCGGAGTGTAATGCCTCTGAAAGGGGAGAAAGAACATTTAGCCACCATGACTAGTAGCCCCTGATGGACTTAGCCTCTACAGCGTCATCTAATCCTCTTAGAAGCCATCCAAGTCAGTGGCCATCACTCCTGGTGGGATCGAATCCCAGAGTCCAGCAATGTGCTGTGTGAAGAAGTCCTTTCGCCCAACACATGCGGGTGTTTCCAACACAGGTGCCCAAATACCTGATGAATCGAGATGGGCAGAGGGCGATGGTCCCTGATATTTGGGTTGGGCAGAGTTCATTTTCATCTGGGCCAAAGAGGTGGAGCGAATATATTTCTTTCAGGAACGGTGGAAGCAAGAAAACGGAGGTGGTTGGGGGTGGGATTCTACTGCAGGAGTTTTTCACAAATTCCATCTTTAAAGTACACACCCAAAGGGCCCTTGGCATATCGAAAGCCCTTATACAAACACATTAAAGTACACAGAGGCATCATATATTTCACACACTCACCAGGTCAAATTTTCTTCTGATTAACGCACACTCACTCTATATTTGCAGAGAACGGTGGGAGGATTAAGCCTGACTTTGCTACTTTGGACAAAGCCAAAAGCTCGGCTGAGATCATGACAAGGGATGAGAGAGCCCTTGGGATCATCATCATTTAGGGAATCATAATCATTTTCTTCATCGTCCAGTTATGAGCGAGGCCATAGCTCAATGGTGGAGACTCTGCTTTGCAAGCCAAAGACTCCAGTTCATGGCTGAATCAAACTAAGCCATACTCAAGAGTAGACCTGCTGAAACTAATGAGCTGAAAAGCGTCAGGCCCATCTGATCCAGCATCCTGATCTCAGCGGCCAATGGGAAGCCTGCAAACAGGACCTGAGCAGAGGAACAGTGTCTCCCCACTTGTGAAGTCCAGCATCTGGTACCCAGAGGTAGAGCATAGCTAGCTATCAGTGAATTAATTCCAATGGATTTATACTGAGTATTATGCAGTTTAGGTGGGGAGGGAGGAACCTCTGACCCAGGGGCTGGATTCAGCCATTTGTATCCGGTTCTTGGGAGTCTCCCACGGGTCACACCCATCTCTGCTCATGGTCCACCCCTTCCTTGAGTGGCTAGCTGGGACAATGCCTCTTGCCTGGGTAGAGAAGCAAGTGCACATGGAGGAACCTCTTGACATTTGCATGGCTGAACGTAGCATACTGTACAGACGGAAGAGTTGTATTCTCTGCCCCACCCACTTTTGTCTCTGGCCTACCCCTTGCTGTGGGCTTCCAGAAGGTTGTCCACAAGGGAATGTTGGATGCAACCTTCAATCTCCAACATCTCCAGAAAAGAACCCACTCTGAAACCTTGGAGAACTGCTGTCAGTCAGCAGTGTAGACGATATCGAGCTAGCAGCACCAACCATACAACATGGTTTTCCCAAGTATTATATGCATTATGTGCATGGTGCTTTAGCTAGCATGGGACAAGGTCCCTGCCCACAAGAAGCTTTCAATCTAGACACCTGGTGCTGGGCCAAGTCAAGCTGTGGGAAGGGGAGTGAGATGGTACAAGGGCAGATGGGAGGTAGACCACCAGGAGAACCTGGTTGCCAGATCAGGCCAAAGGGCCCTCTAGTCCAGCACTCTGTTCTCACAGTGGCCGACCAGATGCTCCAATGAGTAGTCTACAAGTAGGACGTGAGCACAACCAGGTCTAGGGAAGAAATTCAATTCAGTTCACGTTTAAAGGCTGTTTCCATTCCTCTGACGCTTGGCTTCCAACAAAAGCTGCACTACTTATCTTTCTGTCTGCTGCGGCAGAATTTTACGTAATTAATTGCATTCTTATGCCACACCGTTCGTTTTAGCGCAATGCAATAATTACGTATCTGTTGCAGACCAACAACAACAACAGAGACTACCAATTGTTTTCACTGGCCTGATCTCCATTTCAGTCATGGGATGAATAAGCAAATACCGGCAGCTTTTGCTTCCATTTCCATCAAAATTCTCCAGCACCCCTCCTTATAGTCCCAGAGGACAAAGGCTGGGTCCAGAAGCAACCCCCAGACTGCCCGCCTGCTCCTTCGGGAGAAGGTACAACCCCGTTCAGAGCAAGCAACCGGCCAACTTCTTAGACACAAACACAAACGTAAAAATCAACATCCATTGCTCCGCCTACTTTTGCCTTTAGCCCCACCCACCACTGGTATGAAGGCCTGGGGAGGTTGTCCAGAAAGGAATGTCACCTTCAGCTGAAATAGGTTCCTCAACCTTGGTCTGTCTCTAAAAGAGGGTTCACCTACATGCACAATGGAATTGACATGAATGGTGGAAAATTCCAGCCTCCTGATCCTCTTCCTGATTAATATAAAATATGTTCAGAGGAATCTGCCTCTGCCTCTCTCTGCTTGGAATCTGTTCAGTTCTTCTTCACGTGATTCCCCCACCTCACCCCCCAGCTGGCTGGGTAACCATGAACTTTATTCCAAAACGCTAAGCATGTTGCAAAACACAGAAATGAGAATATACTACGGAACGTAGAAATTCCATGATACGGTGCGATGGGCTAGAGAACATCAGGGGTCCAAATCTTCAGTTAGGATAGCAGATAGCAGAGTCTGATGGATTGTTTTGTTAGCGCTACTATGATGCTATTCTCATGCAATCCCAACTCTATATTGCATTATGTGGTTGTATTTGATTCAGAGTTCAGAATGTCATTATCTTCCATGTGAAGATAAGATGCTTTGAATGAAGCACCGCACATCAATAAACCGACTGATTCGTTTCAACTGCAATCTTGAGACTGCGGTGTTTATCACTGGTTCTGTCTGAGTCCCTGTTTCACTGGCTTGCTAAATGAGCAAATCTGAACTCTAGCTGGAGTACCCAAATAACCATTTTTTTAAAACATAGTTTCTGCAGGGAAAGCCCCACCCTCTATTGGAGACGCTGGAGAGCTGCTGCCAGTCAGTGTAGACAATATTGGCTCAGGATGGGGCAGCTTTGGATTTTGCCCAGGAGACTGTGCACTCTACATTTAAAACATTTGAACTCTGCATCCAAATTCTACACCAAAAAAGCTGAAACTTGTATCCTACACAATTTATGCAATTTGCATCTTGGGATAATGTATACCGGTTTGCATAATTTAGTCTGATTTTGTAAGTACCAGGTGGAGAGGAGAGGGGACGATCTATAAAGAGCTCCGTAGCACCCACCCACCCCACTTGAAATATTATTCTGACCTCTGAGGAGTGTCCACACACTTTCAATGATATCTCCGCAGGCATGAGGACTAGAAACCTTCTAAAATATGGAGATGCGCAGGTAGCTGTTTCCAGCACCAGATACGGCATTCTGCACTCCTGCAAAATCATGGTTACACACAGCCCAGGGTGTGACTGTGCGGTCAACTTTCACCCAACTTTTTTCTTTTTAAAAATAAATTAAGCACCAAACTCCAGCAGATTTGCTTTGGTAATTTCCTCCTCTGAAAAGAGGATTGTGGAGATAGCACCAAGTTTATAGCAGTTTCTTGGATTTCACAGACCCAGATCTGCCACCACCCACACTTTAACATTTGGTGCATCTCTCTCTCTCTCTCTCTCTCTCTCTCTCTCTCTCTCTTGCAAGTTTTCCAGGAAAGCAAGGCACCCCCTCTGCCTTCTGGAACTGTAACCCGCCCCCTCTTAGCAGGAACCATATGGATGGGGAGGGCGAGAGAGTGACACTTCTTTGCCCGGACGCCTGGGTCCCTTGGCCCTACCTTCAAAGTCAGAGAGAATCCCATCCAGATGTTCCTTGACAGACAGCTGGGACATCTTGCCTTCAGGCGGCTTGGTCCTGGGACGAGGAGGGTGGCCGGCTCAGTCCTCGTGTGTAGCCAGAACTGCTTCCTCTCCGGGAGACCTGCACTTCTTAAGACTGCAAAGAAAAAGAAGAGAGATCTGGGATCGTGGTGAAAGGGGTGTGTGTTGGGGGCATTATTATTATTAATTATTATTATTATTATTATTATTATTATTATTATTATTATTATTATTATTATTTCTTCTCCAGTTCTCAGGCTTTGCGGCACCCACACTCACCTCCAGACTCTGAGCTTCTACTTCAGAAAGAGAGCGCAAGAGGAAAGAGGCTGACTTTCCTTCTCTCCTTCTTCTCTCTCTCCACCCCCCACCCCCAGAAAGCCCCCTCCCCACCCCACCCCCAGCTAAACCCTTCCGGGGATCACATTGGCTGAACGGGCTTGGCTGCGCTTTCCTTGTGGGGGAAAGAGGAGACGAGGGGAGGGGAGAAAGTGGAGAAGGGAGGGAGGGGACGGGCTGGGGTGGAGGGGACGCCTGCCTCAATTCCGAGCTGCTTTTTGGCAGGCAAGGAGGAAGACAGAGGGAGAGGGAAAAGGGGTGGGGAGGGGGAGAGAAGGAGGTGGGTCTACCGCTTTAGAGAAGCGGCAACAGGCAGCTGCGCTGGGCCAGAGCGCTCCCTGTTTGCTTATTTTTATAGGGTTCACCAGCCTCAGCCACTGAGGCCACCAGCTCCTCCAGCTGCAGCTGCACACGACTGGCCCGCTTCCAACAAAGGTTGCCAATTTTTTCTTAGGAGCGCCGCTCCTGCGCTTTTACGCAGCAGGCCTACAAAGAGAAGTTGAGCAGGTGACACTTTTACACACAGAGAGAGAGAGGGGCGGGGGATGGGAGAGAATGTCAGAGAACGAGTTTGCAGAGCTGTGTGCCAGGGCAGCTCTTAAAAGCAGAGGAGCAGGGCCAGAGAGGAAACGTGGCAACCCTAATTAACCCACACCGTGATAGGGTCGGCTGGGTCACATGCCCCGTGACAGGCAGTTAAAGGTGTGAGTAGGCACCATTGAGAAAAGCATCCTTTCCCAAAAATATAGAAGAGTTTCCATTTAGGAGTGTGGCAGCTCAGAGCTCAAACGACCCAAATGCTCATCACCACTTAGGGCTGAAGTCAAAGGATGAGCATACATGTGCAAACAAGGCCCTGGGCAGGTTCACTACTTTCTGGATGTGTACCCGGAAGCACAAGGAACAACACACACCTTGCAGAAAAATTAGGGCTGCACTGTTTAAAATCAGTTAGACAAATCAATTTAAAACTTTAGGTCTATCAGATAGAGCAGATGAACATCTTGGAATCGGATGAAAGTGAGTGGGATAAAACACTGGGGGCAGAACATGGTTTTGAAAAATGAAGTCTGCTTGTTCGTTATGGGAATGAAAAATCCCAAGACAAAGTTCAACCTTAGATATGATTTTCAATCATATAATTTGACATTCTGCTTAAAATAAAATAGAATCATAGGAACCAAGGACACCTAATATGTATACAATGCCCTTTAAATAATAATTGACTTTTCCCCGTGCAGATACATATTATGACATTATATTTATATCTGGTCCATGGGGTCACGAAGAGTTGGACATGACTAAACGACTAAACAACAACAACAATTTATATTTCAAGTTTACATATATAGAGGAACTATTTTGTTTCTGTTGTGATGGTTCTATTTTATTTTAATTAAAAAATTAAAAAGAAAAAACCACCCCACCGCCTTTTAACCTGCTATAAAACTATTATTTTTAATACATGCACTTATAAAAAAACTGCAGTTGGCAAGCACTGTTTTAACAGAGGCATCATTGTCCTTTTTACAAACAAGGAGGTAGGATGCCTCTCTTTAAGACAATGGGTTGTATGCCATGTTAAGCCTACTCAGAGTAGATGCGTTGAAAGTAATGGACAGGATTAATTTAGGTCCCTTTATTTCAGTGGTTCTACTCTGAACAGGACTTAGCTGAAGACAGCACAATACTTATGACTCTGCATGCTCATTTCATCCAAAACAAGGACAGTGATGTTACTGGCTCCCATCAGCCCTGACCAAACACATCCAGTTGTCAGGATGATGCGAGTTACAGTCCAACAGCATCTTGAGAGACAGAGGTTCCCTAAAGGTAAAGGGACCCCTGACCATTAGGTCCAGTCGTGTCCGACTCTGGGGTTGCGGCGCTCATCTTGCTTTATTGGCCGAGAGCCGGCGTACAGCTTCCAGGTCATGTGGCCAGCATGACTAAGTCGCTTCTGGCGAACCAGAGCAGCGCACGGAAATGCCGTTTACCTTCCCGCTGGAGCGGTACCTATTTATCTACTTGCACTTTGATGTGCTTTCGAACTGCTAGGTGGGCAGGAGCTGGGACCGAGCAACGGGAGCTCACCCCGTCGCGGGGATTCGAACTGCCGACCTTCTGATCAGCAAGCCCTAGGCTCTGTGGTTCAACCCACAGCGCCACCTGGGTCCCTAGAGGTTCCCTACCCCTGCCCTAAAACCATAGAAAACCCGTTTCTGGGTTGGTTTTGCTATTTTGTAAACTGATGCACAATGAATTGACTGATTATTATTATTTAAGTAGAAGCTTTATTTCTCTCTTTTTTTCAGTCAATCGCTATCCCACAAAAATTATTCCACAAACAGAAAACAGCAGGAGCATTCCTCGTGCAGACTATAAATTGTTTCTGTGCTGCGACTTAACCGATTATCTAATAGATCGGCTGAAACTGGCATGATGAATTGATTAATATGTCTCGACTCAATCTACAACCCTTATCAAAATCCATGCATGAAAAGCCTCCTTTGAGCACAGTTTAGATTGGAGGTTCCATGATCAGGATTCCTGATGGAACAACAACAACAAAAGAAAATAAACACCCACACAGAAACATACTGTATTGGTTTAACTCGCTTGCCAGACGAACTCAGAGGCTGTTAGATAAGATAAGATAAGATAAGATAAGATAAGATAAGATAATTTATTGTCATTGCACAAGTACAAGCACAACGCTATACAAGTGCAACGAAATTGCATGCCATCCCGAAAGAAAGAAAAAACAAAACAAAAAACAGCACAAAACACACACACACCAAAAAAAGCCACACATACACCCATCACAGCTCTCTTAAAAATAAACGAAAGATTTAACATTGGATTGATTTATTGGAACTACCTGGACTAATTAAGAGAAGCAGCACAAATGTGAGATGATCATCACTCCCCGACCTCAGAGCATGGGAAGCCAACCAAAGATTTTATAATTTGGCATAATATTTGGATTGTTTGATTATTTTATAATTTGGAATGTTTTTAATGTGGTTTTTATTGGATTGTTAAAATGGAAAGCTTAATAAATATTAACAACAACAACAACAACAACAACAACAACAACTGCAAGGGTCCCAAATCACAACAATGCAATGCAATGTAGGAAGGTTTTTAAAAGAACATTTCCTCCTGATTAAATCTCCCAAGCCACTAATTGCTGGGGTGCTTTTAACAGCAGCTCAGAGCTCATCCGCACTTCCTTTTGTGCTGTTTCTAGGCACAAGTCAGGGCTTTCCAGGTCTCTCTCTTTTCTTTTTCTTTTTGTCCCAGCACTTTCCATGGGAAAACCCACATTTTACAAGTGAATCGGAGCAAATGGTAATCCATGAAAAACTCAACTGCCATTTGCTTTGATTCACCTGCAAAACATGGGTTTTTATAGAATCCTGGAATCATAGTTGGAAGGGACCCCAGGGGTCATCTAGTCCAACCCCCTGCAATGCAGGAATCTCAGCTAAAGCATCCGTGACAGATGGCCATCCAACCTCTGTTTGTCAAATTTGTCAGGTGGACAAACAATTAATGGGAAGATATGTAAACACCCCACAAGCAAATCAGGATCTATGCTCATTGTTGTATCTCTGCCTTGAAAACAATTCACAACAAATGCTCCGTAAGGAGCAGACGTAGTCTGACATCCGCATAAACTTTGGGTAAGCAAATCATGATTAATAAACAGGTTTCCTGGAGGAGCCCCCTAACATGAATTCCAATCATAGTAATCATTCTGGCTTCACCCCACTTCCAACAGCCTCCAGAAGCTAAATCTTGGAGCAATAAACTAGAGGGAGTCTTAATGCCATAAATGGATTTCTTGGCCTCTTTTTATTTTTAACAAAAGGCAGCTGTAAGGTGAGGGGGAAAGCTATATGGGTTGGGACCATAGCAGAAGGGAAAGGGGGTTCAGCCTCCTCTGCACCATTTTATTGCCAAATGCCCCCGAAGCTGCTATTCAGGATGAACCCAATATATTTTGCTACCTGAGACAGAACAGCAAAGGAGGACCTTTCCTGTTCCCGCCCCCCACTCGAGGAAGGTGCACGTTACCCAAGACAGGTCAGCCAAGTTATTTTGGCAACAGAGGCAGAAAAATCTCACAAGCACCTCTTCCATTCCTTGGCAGTAAAAATGTAAACAATGCTTTAAAAAAAACCCCAATCAGCCATTAGATGCCCTTTCATGACACCCCAGATGAGTGGTGGGGAACCTGTGGCCCCCAAGATATTGCTGGTACCCCCATTGAACTAAATGTTCCTAGTATTATGTCAAGAACTTGTTAACACAATGAACCCCCAATAGACCCCAGTCCGGGGGGGGGGGGGGACAGTTCAAGGAATTGCTCAAGCATATGCGCTTTTGTAAACACTAAAAGCTTAATAACTGGCATACCTACATTGTATTTCTTATTTCCACATTTCTTTCGTTTTGAAGATTAATGTGACTATTGGCTGAATACACACACACACACACACACACACACACACACACACACACATTATGGGGGGTTGTATATGAAAAAAATAACACGCACACAGTGGCACACTTTGGTTGGCCTGAGTGCAATTGGCGTAGACAAACCATGCGTTGATGGAGTTACAGTTGATGGGTTGGGTTTACAGATATATGCATGAATGTGGGATGCTTTTGTTTTGTTTTCAAATGGGCTTGCTGTAAAATCATTCCCCGAGGCTTTCCCAATGGTTAAACAATAAAAATGTAACAGGAAACTGGGGCGATCTTGCTGACGTGGCATCACAACACATGCACACCCACCCACACCTCTCCCGCCTATATCAAAGGGTGGTCTAGGCTCACTCCAGCTGTATATTTTACCTAATTACACCTCTGGCTCTGAAGGTGACTTGCGTGCATTCCTCTTAACAGCGGTTTCTGCAGAGACACTTATATCAAACTTTTAAGAGCTCGTAATCTAAACAGGAGGCAGTTTGGCCCAGAAATCAAACCTCAACATTCCTTCTTTAGCTTAAGGACCACGTAGCAGCCACAGATCGGAGACAGCCAACTCCACCCCCACCCTTCCCATGCCTCAGATCCCTCTCAGATTCCCACAAATGGCACAGCACCTTTGCAGATCCCACACCAATTGCCTGGGTGTCGGGGTTGGGGGGTTGGGGGTGGGCGGGAGGAATCAAGGGGTCATCAGAAGGGAACATCTGAAGTAGCTTTACAGATTGTCAAGAATGACCTTCCCTAGGATGTGGGACATAATATATTAATAACGGAATGGGAAAGGCTTTAGAAGCTAGATTTGAAATTTACTGCATGTACTTTACTGAAAGAAAACTACATGGAAATGATGTATTGGTGGCATTTACCCCCGGATAAATTAGCAAAAATGTACAGAGCAAGTTCTAATAAGTGTTGGAAATGTAGAGAAACAGAGAGTATGTTTTATCATACGTGGTGGGAATGTAGGAAGGTCAAAAACTATTGGGAAATGATTTATAATGAAATGAAAAAAATGTTTAATTTTTGTTAAAAAACCAGAAGCCTTTTTATTAGGTATTGTAGGAGCAGAGATTCCAAGAGACCAGAAAAAATTGTTTATGTATGCTACGATGGCTGCCCGGATACTGTTAGCCCAAAGATGGAAAGAGGAAGCAGTCCCGACCAAAAAAGATTGGCAAACCAAGTTAATGGACTACGCTGAAATGGCTAAATTAACTGGAAAGCTCAGAAATGAAGATGACAAGAAATTTAAAAAAGAATGGGAAATGTTTATTATGTACTTACAAAAGTATTGTAAACAGGTTAATACATCAGCAGGATTTTAAGAAGACTTGTAATTTTAGAAATAATGTAAGAAATTTGAGGTAGAAAAGTAATTTGGAGTAGAAATGATATGCAGTTGAAAAAGAAAATGAAGGAACCGGGGGGGGGTCATGGGATTCCCATTTTATGGATTTGATATTGTTTTAATTTACAGTTTTCTTTGTTTGTTTGTTGTTGTGTTGGTTGTTTTTTTAATTTCTGTTAATTTTGTAGAAAAATTAATAATAATAAAAATATTTTTTAAAAAAAAGAATGACCTTCCCTGACTAGCCCCTGCTCTTTGAGGACATTTCAAGCTTCAATGCCAGAGTGGTGTAGTGGTCAGTGTGTCAGACTAGGACCAGGGAGAGACCAGGGTTCAAATCTGCAGGGTCCTTTTGCTTAAGGTTGCCATATTTTGAAAAGTCCGCAAAATTGGTGAGCTTCTTTTAAAGGAAAACCTGGAAATTGTTGGGCTTTCTTTTACAACCCTGCTAAAAAAAAACCACAATTTTTTGAATGACTTGCCTAAGATCCAGAACAAAGCGCCGCCTTTCAGAATCCCCCCCCCCCCCGATGTAAATTCCACCTTTGAAATCCCAGTAAAATCCAGACATATGGCAACCCTACCTTTGCCGCACTGTGAGTTTTGAAGGGTGGCTGTGTCTTTCAGTTCGCTCATAGTTTTGAATTGTTAAAATATGGAAGGTTTGCATTGGAACCCTAACCATTTGGTCCTTGACCAATTTCCTCCTTCATCCCCACCTAGCACTGAAGCAAAATCTGCATCCTTGGAATTCCTGCCCGCCTGGTTCTACTAGCCCTGCCCTAGCCATCTCCTATTACCACCACCATTCTGTTCTTGCAAAAGAACACGTTTCAAATACTGCAAAGAAAAAATCCAGGTAGAAAATTTAGGATGGAAGAGTAAGCAACTTGAATAGGAGGCTGCAGAATACAGCCGGGGTGGGGGCATAAAAACTGTGCTAATTTGCACAATGTCTTTGGAACACCGAGGTTGAAATCCTAATACACACACAAATCAAACAGTACGTTTCTTTGAATACAGTGGGGACTTACTTCTGAGCGGACCTATATAGGATTACGCTGCTGACTTGGGTTTTCCTGGATCTAGAATTTGGCATCAGAATTTGAGGCATCACTTCTTCATAAGACAGGCATAGGCAAACTCAGCCCTCCAGATGTTTTGGGACTACAACTCCCATCATCCCTGACCACTGGTCCCGTTAGCTAGGGATGATGGGAGTTGTAGTCCCAAAACATCTGGAGGGCTGGAGTTTGCCTATGCCTGCCATAGGAGCATAAGAAGAATCTGCTGGATCAGGCCAATGCCCTATCTAGTCTATGTGCTGCCTAAAGACTTATTTCCTTTCTCCAGCCTTGCGCTAATACATATTCCTGTGCCATTTTTTGGTCATAGTCCACCAGAGCAGCGCAGAACAATTTAAGAAAAAATACATAATTAAGACCAAACCTGATCAAAACAAAACAAAGCAACAGCAGTGACTGTGGCGCCCAAGAAGGTTAATGGAAGGAATGACCACTGCTAAGCTTTGCCCAAAAAATACGCTGTGCAGTTTTGGAGCAGAGCTATGGCGCCTCTGTAGCTAAGTAAGACATTTGGACTTCAAATGTCACAAGCTGTTGGAAGGAGAATCCTTTTCTGTCCCCAAACCATCTCCTTTCCCACAGCCAATCTGTTATGAGACTGGAGAGATGGGTGGTTGTTTCAAATCAGGTTTAAATTCATTACTTTACTTTTTTTTAAAAAAGCTCTTGTGAGAAAAACCAAACAACATATAACATCATAAACATATATGTAACGTCTCATTAAGAGTGTTGCTTGATTCTCTGTAAAACATTTGTTCTTTTTGACTAATGACCAGAATTCTCTTTTTCATTTACAATGCCATGTTATGCAGTCAATTCCACAGAAGGTCATGTGTGCCTGGTTGCCAGTAATGTACTTTTTGTGCTACTTATTAAAGGGATAACGTGTTGCTTGAAACGTCTTTTGTCTCTTTAAAATTGTTCCTGTCTTTCACCTTTTGTGTCCGTTTCCCCATCAATGCAATGGTCCAAGTTTCCTGGTACCATTCAGATAGCAGGTTGAAGGCTAACTCTTTCCACCTTCTAGCTATTGTCAAGATTGCTACTGATAGTAAGAATTTTCCTAAGTCCTTATTGTAACATTTCAATTTCCCCCCATCAAATATGGATAAAAGCACCATCCTGGGATCCAAGTCCAGTTTCTGACCTGTGAGTAGTCACATTTCATAAAATATTCCGCCCTTGAATTCCTGTACCTTATTACATGACCACCACATATGGAGATAGGCACCTGACTCTTTGCACTCTCTCCAGCATAGCGGACTATCAGCACCTGAAGTTCTATTAAGGAGTGCAGGGAGTTAGGTACCATCTATGAATATCTTTAAATTAGTTCTTTCTCATTTGGGATGCCACTGACCAGAATGGAACGATGTCCCAAATTTTGTTCCACTTCATAGTGTCAATTTCAACCTGCAAGTCCTGTTAAATTCCTTACTTCTGCATGAATGGAAGCTTCTTCTCTTCTTCTTCTTCTTCTTCTTCTTCTTCTTCTTCTTCTTCACCACAAAGGCTCATAGCCTTGCATGGTGGTGTGTTTTTACCAGGATTATGGCTCTAGAAGAAAGGATTGGGACCCTCCTCCCTGTGCACCATGGTCCCAATGAACTCTTCCCCCTGCCTGCTTCCAAATACTGTAATACAAAACCCAATGTGGTTCCTAAGGACACATTTAGCACCACGTTTAGTTTGATTATGAGAGCTGCTGCCGATCTAGAATAGGTCACCCTACTCTAGGGTGCACATCCCTGCAGTGGGTGGAGCCAATAAAGACTGGAAATTATTATAGGCTTTGCTGGAGGGAGTGGGGGGTCAGCCTGGGTGATACCCAGGGGTCCCTTCCAAACCTGTGATCCTGTATCTGTCAGATTAGAATCTAAAACAAGAAATCTGCTGAGCCAAACTACTTTCTTAGTTAAGGTAATGGTCTTAGCTGGCCAGTTAAGTACTGCTGTTTACATGTTTACATATTTGCCATAGAGACAAATGGGGAAGGCTGTATAATGATGGCATTTTATTCTAGAGTCAATGGAAACTGAAAACTTGTTTTTTCCCCCTTGTAGTCCACACACAATCTAGATCTATTCCATATATACAGTATATATACTTTGCCCCTGAACAGCACGCTTTTTGAGAAACTGGGTTCATTCCAAAATTGAAAACTCATTGCAGATTGGTTCTGCTTTACCCAACAGCGTGTCCATTCGGGAACAGATGCAGGTGATCCTGGCAATGGGGATGTGTATCCACATTTAACAAACGACATTGTGGGTGTGCGGATACCAAGCTACCTGGGGCAGGAGCAGGGAGGAAAAGGCATGGATAACCGAATCAAGGGGAGCGTTTTCAAACACGTATCAAATAACCACACTCATCCTTACAGGTGGTAGGATCTAGAATCAATCTTTGATTGAAATCAGCATGCTGAAGACAAGCAGCAATGATGTTGGATGGAGGAAAATGGCATTTGTGTGTGTGCTACAAATGAGCTAATGTGTGTGTGCATCTCAAGCCTAACCTGTGTTAATAAGGTATTTCAGACAGCTATTAAAGGTACTGACCCATTTGAAAAGAAGACGAAAAATATGTAATGTATTTAAATGAATTTATGGTATATTTGAAGGTTTTTTATAGCTTAAAGAATGAAATATATTAGATATAGCAAATATAAGGAATAATTAAGAAAATAGACGATACACAAACGGTGAGAAGTCACATTTTAATTGTAAACTATTTTATTCTAGTATTATTTGTTTTTGTATCTCCCCCCTAAACTGTAATAGAAATATTATCAGAATATAGCTTTTGTTTTTCATGAATAACTTTCAGCTTATGGATTTCTTTCTTTTTATTTTTTCTCTTTGTCTCTTCCCTTCTTTCTTTCTGCTTTCCTTTTTCCTTTCTTTTTTTGTTTGATTGTAGTATTTGACGATGTTGATGTCTTGTGCTTTTTGTACTTTTAAGAAAATCATCAATAAAGATTATAATAAAAATAAAATAAAATAAAGGTACTGACCCATTAAAAAGGGGGGGGGAGTTGGCAACCCTGGTGACAAATGTGGATTGTGAGTTTGCTTTGCACCCTGTTGCTTTGTGTCCTAGGGAAAACTCAAAACACACATGCAGAGAGAGAGAGAGAGAGAGAGAGAGAGAGAGAGAGAGTTTTGTGAAACGTCAGCAGAAACAGCCCCACAGCTGGGAAGGAAGGGATCCAGCTGGCGCTCTGCAGATTGCAGGCAGATGTGCACATGGTGGGGGGTGAAAGGGGGGCAGGGCAGAGGAGGCAGTGGGAAATTCAGGCTGAAAGGAAAGAGGATCGTGGGGATGGGAAACAGCTGGTGTATGACAGCCTGCCCTACAATTAGGCAGCGAGGGAAGCAGGAGGCAGATGCTGTGAAGGGCCAGTGAGGTGTTGGGAGGACAGAACGGGTTTTGCCACGTGCTCTGTCCTGCACTCCCTTAATATAGCCTGCCGTTTTCCAGTGGGGTGGCAGAAGCAGCCCCATCACTGCTGGTGAAACAAGGGTGCTTCCACACAAAGCGTTGGTGATTTGTGTGCAGGGCAATTAGATGACTCTGGCTATGTAAGCAGCGTACACCCAATACATTGACAGGGCAGTGAAATTACATTGAAAGCACGTGTCTCCCCGCCCCACCACCAAGAATCCTGGGAACCGGGGGGGGGGGGACATCCTCATGTTGCTTCACCAGCATTTAAGTGCAATTTTACCTTAACAGATAAATGTTTGTATGCAATTTTGCCTAACATGCTCATTACCGCAAAGCATTTTTCCCTAACACAATGCATTTTTCTATGTTATTTTCACCAATATATACATTTCGATCCACAATTCACCTTAGCATATGCATTCATGTGCACAGTACTTGACGGGAGGACTGCACTGCAAAATTCAGAGAAGTGCACGTTTACAAGGAGGGCTGTGTTGCAGTGTGCCCATTCTTTCGGAAAATATGAATTAGGTAGATTCGCCTCTCAATGAGAATTGGATTTCTCCCCCATTTCTAGTGCTTGTGGACTATCTGGGGCATTTGGTTGGCTACTGGGAGAACAGAACGGTGGACTTACATGGGCCTTTGGCCTGATCCAGGCTCTTTGGGTTTTGCACATGTAATTCCTGAAAAGGACAAAAGGTGGCAGTGTGAGATAGCTACCTAAAAGAGAGAGAGGGAAATAGTGCTGAAATTGTAGGACCTGCTTTAAATCTAAAGCAATTCCAAAGGACTGGGGGTGGGGGCATGAAAAGCATGTGCCAGTTGGCATATGTGACAAAATTCTACCCGGAGAAGGGTGACAGGCTGGAGCTTCCTCTTTTATACATGCTGCAAATGATATAATGCCTCTCCCCCCCCCCGCCCCGAGCATGGATGTGCTTGCAGTGCATTCTCACTTCTATGCTCTACACAACCACATATTTATTAATTGCAGACCATGAAACAACTTATTCCCATGAGTGCCCTTTAAAATCATACAATCAATATAAAGTTTGATGTTGAATTGTCCCCAGCTCACTCCTTCCAATACTGAATTCAGGCAGTGTGCATGGGGAAAATATTTATAATATTTATTGTAAACTGCTTTGTGAAAGTTTTGTTTCTGGGGTGAGGTGGGGTGACCCTAGGAAACTCATCAATAAAGTAAACATACTTTGGAACACCAGTTTATATGCTGGTCTGAATATTTATTGATTGAATTTTAATCCCACCCTAATCCACAGAGCTTGGGGTGGACTACCAGGGTCTTCCCGCTTTACCCTCACAACAACCCTGTGGTGTGGGTTAGGCTGAGAGAGAGAGAAGGAACGCGCGGCTGGCTCAATGAACTTCATGGCTGGGTGGGGATTTGAACCTGGATCTCCTTATTCTTAGTCTGGCACTCTAATCATTATGCCGTTCTGAATCTTGCATGCCTGTCAGGAAGCAAATGCCCTTATGGATCTCACATGCCTATCAGGGAACTCATCTTCTGCTGAATACAGCCGAATCAAAATTATGCTCTGGTGCGCTGCAGAAATTCTTATGTTACATTCATTTCATTGTTTGTCATCAACACACACTGGTCTCTGTATACCGGGGTGGTGGTTGTGGTGAGGAACGTGTGACCCTCCAGGTGTTCTTCCTCCAGTTCCCATGAGCCAGCACGGGAAGTGGTTAGGGATGGTGGGAGATGATGGTGGGAGTTAGAAGGTATCCCAAGGATCATCTAGTCCAACCCCTTGCAATGCAGGAATATGCCACTGTCCCATACAGGTTTCGTACCTGCAACCTTGGCATTATCCGCACCACACTCTAACCAGCTGAGTTACCCGTCGATGTCCAGTTCAGAAGTTCAGAAGCAGCCGGAGGGCCACAGGTTCCCCATCCCTAATAAGGGGGGACATTGATGACCACCATTCATGGCTCCAACCTGATGCAGCCACTATACTGCTGAACAGTCCTTCTCACAGGGAATTGCTGTTCCATTCTTCACGGCAACTCCAGAAGACCAGGGCCGACAGCCTCTGACCACGATACTCAGCAGGAGGAACTGAAGCAACTCTGCTTTTATCTCCTGTTAAGTAATCATGCTGCCTTGAAAAGGATGTGATTTAACAAGCTGAAATTACCTGCAGATTCCCAATTAATGGGGTTGCATTGTGCTGTTTGCTTATAGAAAAGTTACCTAGTCAATGCTACGTGTGGGTTTGGGGGATTGCTTTGTCTCCAATGTTCAAGGTTTGTCCTTTGATGCGAAGAACAAAACAACACAGTGTCAAAGGATGTTTCTCACCCAGCAATAAAGCCTTCCTTTAAAAAACAGCCAGGCTGGAGTGGTGAAAACCTCCGCAGATGCTGCAGGCAACCAGTTGTGTAAGTTGGGCAAAGCCACGCTGGCAGTGACTTGGTTGCTTGGCATGCAAGTTTTAGGTTTTTGCAAATGTATGACTTTTGAGTCAGCTAACTTGACATTTTGAAAATGACACCATCTCCTATGCTGTCCCCTCCCAAGGACAACCTTTTGCAAGATCAATTTGCTTCCAGAAGAGGCGGCGGCACTGGAGAGATTCCCAGGATTCCAGGAGCTCACCCAGGGTTTGTGTTTCCTTTTGGAAATGAGGCACAGCGGAGACTGTGGTGTCTTTATGATATATGGTTTCTTTACACATATATACAACCTGAGTTTACAATGGAGCGGTTCACAGCATTAACATTCCAATAAGGTCTTATTTCTCCCATAGCCACAGTCTTGGATTCAAGAAGGGATCCGGCATAGCAAACTCTCTCCCTCTGCTTGCTGCTTTGCTTCTGGTCCACAACCACTCACCCAGATTCGAGTTTTGTCCTTCTCACTCTCTGCTCACAGAACTCCTTTCTTTGTTCTCCAGGTGTCTAGCCTGGATATTTCAAAAAATTAGAAGCCTTTGTTGGATTTTAACACTTGCTGGATTCAGGGATTAGAGGGGCCTGACATACAGTTTAACACCCCCAACTCATAATAGTAGCCATTCATTTACAGCAGGGGCAGGGAACCTCTTTTTGATTGATGGCTGTATTCCCTTGGGCAGTGTTCTGAAGGCCACATGCCAGTGGTGCATGGAACAACAAATGCACACTGTGTATGTTGTGTTTCTCACCCTGATAGTGAACTCAGCTGGTGTGTGTAGACAGAAATGGAACCACAACAGTATCACTGTGTGTTAGCAAAGGCGTTTAACACAGGCAGAGTCCAGGGAGAAAAGTCTTGGTGCCACTGTACTGAGGAAACTAAGCAAAACAGTATAATTTGAGCAGAAATAAGCAGAGAAGTTTTGTCTTTATAGGTTCAGGCCTTGTACATAGCAGGAAGAAATGCAACTAAATGTACAGAGCAAAAGTTCCTAAGAACTACACAGAAAATCAGAGCACCATGCTATCTCACTAGAGATCATGCCACCCTGCCAGGTTGCTAAGCAACACCTCCATCACCACCCCTCTTGGTTAGCTGACTTCCTGATAACAGCATTAACCCTTAAGTTACAAATGGAATGATCCCTGCTGTTGCACTTTCAACACTGAGAAACAAGGATAAGTCATCAGAACACTTTGTGGGCAAACTGAATAATCTCAACTGCTTCAAGAATTTCCCAGGGTCCACTTAGAGGGAGCTATACCCCTGTATCTAATTTGTCATGTTTGTGGCCCATCTTTCTTCTGAGTTCTGAAAATTACAGGTAGGACAATGCTAAGAGACAGTGACTGGCTCATGCTCATTCAGTCTGCTCCATGTCCAACCATGATCTGAACTCAGGTTTCCACCAACAAAATCCAAACCACTACCTCTTTACACAGCACACAAAGATCCCCTTCTTCCACTCCCACACTCTCTCCACAAGAACTTTTAAGATGTCAGATTTAACCTGTTAATTAAAGTGATTGCAGTCACATCCCCCCCCGAAACACACTGGGTGACTTTAGTATAATTACAGCCACAGTGGGGTTCAGAGAAAAATATCACCTAGAAGGCTAATGAATGGATATTTGTTTTTCAGGATGTGACTTTCCCTTTGAGGGAAGCAGATCTTTTTGGATTGAAGGCTTTGGGGAAAATAAGAAGCAATCAACACATTTTGGAGAACAAGGTGGCAGAATTCTGGACTCTACTGCCTGAAATTACAGGTGTGGGAGTGGTCTTCACATTATTATTTTTTTAAATCCTCTCCTATCTTAAAAAAGACAACAACCCTAACTGCCTTGAATGTAGAAAGCTAGTACAGGTGAAACTCGAAAAATTAGAATATCATGGAAAGGTTCATTTCTTTCAGTAATTCAACTTAAAAGGTGAAACGAATGTATGAGATAGACTCATGACATGCCAAGCGAGATATGTCAAGCCTTTATTTGTTATAATTGTGATGATTATGGCATACAGCTGATGAGAACCCCAAAGTAACAATTTCAACTTTGGGGTTTTCATCAGCTGTGCACCATAATCATCACAATTATAACAAATAAAGGCTTGACATATCTCGCTTGGCATGTCATGAGTCTATCTCATATATTAAACTCCAGTAGCTAATGAAAACAATTGCTTACATAAATGGACTTTTCCACAATATTCTAATTTTTCGAGTTTCACCTGTATATCACAAAGGAAAATTCTCCTCAATATCCTAGCTTACTACATACATGCAACTCATTACCAAGCTTAAAACCATGGAGAGACCTGGTCTGAACAAAGACATTGGATTCTTATCTCATTATACATGACAAAGCTATTTTTTAACCTTCTCACCCCTTGCTTTTTCCTGTAAGACTAATTGCAGTCGTTAACAGTCGTCAACAGGTTTACCACAGCTATCAGCCTATCACCCATTCCCACCACCCCTCTGAGTAATACCCCTCCTCACCCTCTCACTATATATAAGGGTCTGGTGACTTCTGTTTCAGTGTATCTGAAGAAGTGTGCATGCACACGAAAGCTCATACCAAGAACAAACTTAGTTGGCCTCTAAGGTGCTACCGGAATGAATTTTTTTATTTTTTATTTTGTTTTGACTATGACAGACCAACACGGCTACCTACCTGTACATGTAGGATTGTTTTAAAAAAACAAACAAAAACAAGAATGCATTCAAAATTAGTGGAATTGAAGCATTTGGGCCAGAGTCCATAGGAGGTATTCAAGTTTCCCCTGACAATTAAGTATGTCTTTTGGCCAAGAGACCTTCCCCATATAGCCCTGGAGGCCTGAGGTGCCTGTTCAATTATGAAGCACCTGCTTAGCATGGGTAATCTCAAGTAGTAATGGTCTGAGGTGTCCATTGGGACTGGTGGAATGAGAGGCAGGGAGTCCAACTGTAGGTGGCGCCAAAACTAACGACAAGCAAAGCGAGAGCAATGAGTGAGCAAAGGATGGAAGAGTTTCAGCAGTGGTTGGTGCTCAATGGGACTGGTAGGGTGGAAGGCAGGGAGCCCAACAGTAGGTGGCGCCAGAGCCAGTGACAGGCAGAGCCAACTCGTTCTAGGTGTCCCCATCCTCCTCTTCCTCCATGCTGCATTCTACAAGAGGCAACACTGAGACCAGGAGGCATGCATTGCCACCCCTTGGACTGGTTGTAGATAAGTAAGAAGCCTGGCAGGTGGGGGCTCGCTGAAAGCAGAGTGAGCTTGCGGGGACAATCTCACCCTAACAGACCAAGCTTCACTGATTTCAAGCAATCTGGCCATAATCACAACCCACTTCTGCCAAATTGTCTTCTGCATGGAAAACGGTTTGCTTAAAAAGATTTCTCATATCTCCCAAATTACTCTGAACAGAGAGTCGCAGAGCTAGTAGGCTGAAGATGCAATTTCAAGGCCAGAGGATAAAAGCAAAGGCAGCTGCAAATGTACCAGATTATGTAATATATTTTTCAAATCGGCTCCAAACTCCATCTTGGCAGAAATTCTCTCTTAGGGGAAGGGTCTGGCTATTACTTACCTTCACTGAGGATGTGGAGAGAATTCTGAGCATCAATAGCACTGAAGATGAGTTTGAAGTGTGGGTCTTTAGGGTGAGGAGATTCAAAGGAAGACTGATGGGGAAAGGAACAAAATGATATATAAGGCAGTGTGACATTCCTACAGAAAATGGGGGCAAGAGAGCCAGTCAAGAGAGCCAGTGTGTGCCACAGGGGAAGAGGGGCAGTGTTGTGTAGTGTTTGGAGTGTCAGATGAGGCCCTAGGAAGCCAGGGTTCAAATCCTAACTCAGTCATGAAGCTCACTGACTGTCTCTCAGTCTGACCTACTTCACAAGGTTGTTGTGAGAATAAAATGCAGAGAACTGTGTACACCACCTTAAGGAAGGATGGGATAGAAGAAGAAGAAGAAGAAGAAGAAGAAGAAGAAGAAGAAGAAGAAGAAGAAGAAGAAGAACAACAACAACAACAACAACAACAACAACAACAACAACAAATCATCTCAAGTTATTCCAGCGCCTGAAGCAGAAAACCACATCCTTCCAGCACCTGAAGCAGAAAACTCTTCATCCTTGACTGTAAAAATACAATGATAATAAATAAAACAATTAACAATCTGAAGCTGTGTAGAAATATGGGAGCAGCAGCCATGTTTTCCCCTGTATGATTTTCTCTGAGAGCACATCAAGCCATGTGATAAAGAGTTGCTATGGATCAGTGCTGAAGTCCGCTTTTAATACTGTTTGTGTCTGAAAAAGTTTTGCCGAAAGCAACAAGTGGAACTGAGACCTAGCTTTCTGCTTAGTTGCCAACTTTTAAACTGATCACTTTCATATCTGCTGGGCTGGCAGGAATTAGCAGGTGTCAATGTCTCTTTCCTGCAAAATAAAAAAATAAAATAAAAAAAAAATCGAATAATAGAATTGCAGAGTTGGAAGGGACCCTGAGAATCATCTAGTCCAACCCCCTGAAATGCAGGAATATGCAGCCATCCCATAAAGGAATTGAACCTGCAGCCTTGGTTTTATCAGCACCATGCTCTAATCAACTGAACTATCCAGGCTTATCTAGTCACCTAGTCCAACCCCTGCAATGCAGGAATCCTGCCCACAGCTGGGTGGGCTTGAACCACCAACCTTCTGATCAATAGCAAGGCACACTGACCTACTTCGCCGCAAGGGGCTCAGAAGTGGAAAGTGGAAGGAAGAAAGCATCACGTTACAACCTCTACCTATCAAGCAACTCTTAAAAGCACAACAACAGGCAAGTCTATTCTTTTCCTGGTCAGTTGGCACTCCTAAAACTAAGCCCAACAAGCAACTGCAAACTTTTTGGTTAGAGGGGAAAATCCTTTTCAAAACGTCATGATGCCGTGCCTATTTCAGGTAGATAAAACAGCAGGCAGGGCATTTAAATATGAAACTCATTAAATTGAGGGATTGTAACTGCAAGCTTTCCCCCCTTCCTCAAATAACAATAAAAAAAATACATCATATTGGGTGGCAAGTTTTAAAAGAATTATCTTCCCACTTTTAATACAACACAACACAAAATTAATTTACCATTCCTAAAGTTTTTTTTTTTTTTTTTTAAAGGTTGCGAAGGCAGAGATTTGTAGACCACTGGATTAGATTTGTATGCTATTGGAGAGACTAGCAGCACTTTTGCAAAAGATTGCTATATGAATCGGCATCCTCTGAAGATTACCCGTCAGTGGTAAAGGAATGATTGCTAGAGGATGAGCAAAAGATTGGTTTGAATGTCAACAGGTTCCTGCTCCGAAAGTCATTTCTAGATAGAAACTAATTTTGATGATTTCGTTTCTCTTCAGCCTGTGCCTGCACTGTCCCGGATCCAGCCAAATTCTGAATCCCAGATTGGGCTGGTTTAGGGACATCTGGTCTTGGGTTGAGTCAGGTCAAGGCAGCACCAAATCACTCTGGGTTGGATCAGACTGACTGGAGTGGTCCAGAGCTATCAGGGGGGTGTCAGGTGGAAGAGCTGCAGGCACTATCAGGATAGTCATTCACAAGCGCCTTCCCCTCAGGGGAGGGGCTTAGAATCATAGAATCATAGAGTTGGAAGAGACCACAAGGGCCATCCAGTCCAACCCCCTGCCAAGCAGGAAACACCATCAAAGCATTCCTGACAGGTGGCTGTCAAGCTTGCAAGCTAGGGTTGCCATATGTCCTCTTTTTCCAGGACACACCCTCTTTTTCATGGGTATGGAAAATGAGAGTTGCCCTAGCAATCCATAGTTAAAAGTAGAAGTTGGCAAATGTGTCCTCTTTTTTGCTCTTCAAAGTATGGCAACCCTACCAGGCACCCCACAAGATTGAATCCTCCTGCTTTCTACCATGGTGGAGGGAAGGAGATGCAGTCTTTTCTAACCCCCACAATAATGTGTTTGATTAGGGACAAGAAAGAGGGAAAAATATGTAAGGATAAATGGAACCTGCTTGTTGAATTTAGGAAGAATAAATTATAAACGTAGATGATTCTAATAGTTTCCTATGCAGCAAAATATTAAAAAAGTATAATCTGAATATACTTATTCATTATGTAAAAGCATTATGTAATGTGATAGATTTAATAAAGTTTGTTTTACAAAAATTAAAAACCTACTTAAACATTAGCCCTGGCCCCTGCCCCCGATGCCCAAATTGATTTGGAGCTGTTGAGCAACCTGCAAATCCAAGGTTGTGATGTGCCACTGCAAATCCTCCAATAGGGATTGAGTGATGGCAGCATTGCGTTTTTATGTATATCAGAAGAGATATATACAAGGTTAAACAATGTTTCTGAAAAAAAATAAAACCAGAAATAAAAACTGCTAATGAAGCATTACCCCTACTGCCTCCGAATTGATTTGGAGTGGATCCAGTTTAGGTGTTCAGCCTGGATTGAGAAAGTTCACAGCCCTGAACTGCAACTCACCAAGACAATTGCTACCCCACAAGCCTTTGCAGCAGCCTCTCAGATAGGGTTGCCAGTAGCAATGGAATCTGTCAGTTTCAGTTCTCTGTGTTCCTAATTTTTCCAATAATAAATTCAGTTCTCCATACTTCTGCAGCAATTTGCCATTGGAAAACAACCTTCCTAATGAAAATTCATCAACATTTTAATAAACACATTCTTTGTAAGCAAACGGGGGTGTTTTTGTTTGTGCAAAGCAATTGATCATAATATAATGCATTTCTGTATATTCTTCTCATCAATATATGCATTTATACACACACTTTATACTAGTATATGCATTTTTGTAAACATTGCTTGTCTGGAGAACTGTGTTGCAAAATTCAGAGAAGCGTGAATTTCAGAAGATTCCCAGAGTTCCCAGGGAAGAGGGCTTTACTATTAAAACCACTCTGGAAATCATAGATCTGGGAGGGGGAAAGGGGTCACCTAAGAACTCTCAGCACCCTTAACAAATGGCAGCTCACAGAATTCTTTGGGGTCCCCTAGTGCTTTGAACATATGGTCTGAATGTGGCCTTGGTGTGGTTGAAAGTGGGGATATAGAAGAGTTGGAAGAGACCCCAATGATCAACTAGTTCAATCCCCTTCATTGTAGGAATCACCACTAAAGAATCCCTCACAGGTGACCATCCAACCTCTGCTTAAAAACCTCCAATGAAGGAGGGTCCGCCACCTTCTGAGGTAGTGCTTACCATAAAGTTCTTCATAATGTTTAGATGGAATCTCCTTTCTCCCCATTTGAATCCATTGGTTCTGGTCCCAGTCTCTGGAGTAGCAGAAAACAAGCTTGCTCCATTGTCCACGTGACGGCTCTTCGGATATTTTAAGGTGGCTATCCTATCATCTCTTAGGCTTCCCTTCTCCAGGCTAAACATACCCAACTCCCTTAACCATTCCTCATAAGACTTGTTTTTCAGGCAGATAGCAGGTACACTTCCCATGCAGGCTATCCTTTCAAACTCTGCCCATCCGGGTACTTGGTGCAACATTAGGGTAGACTTGAGGGTCAGGGAGGGGGAGTTGCTGTGGTTTGTAGAATCTCTCTCTCTCTCTCTCTCCTCTCTTTCCTCTCTCCTCTCTGTCTGGTTGAGGAAGGGTCTAGAGCAGATGTTTTTGAACTACAACTCCCATCATCCCTAGCTAACAGGACCAGTGGTCAGGGATGATGGGAGTTGTAGTCCCAAAACATCTGGAGTGCCAAGGTTAGCCACCACTGGTCTAGAGTGTGTGTTCCTGTCAATAGGCAATATGGACAGATTAGAGGTTCTGTTACTTTACCACCCACCTCACTGCCCAGCAATCTCCCTGAACAGTGTTGAGAACTCCCAGGCTGCTGGTTTGGGAAAACTTCAACATCCATGCCAAGGCAACTGGCTCGGGACTTCAGGGCTGCCATGATGACCATGGAGCTATCCCCCCATGTCTTCAACCCAATACATATGGCAGGCCACATTCTGGACCTTGTTTTCTCAACTGGGCAGGAAGAGAGGATATCTGAAAGTGAGGGATATGGACAACATATATCTGCATCAGTTTCTGATGAAGATTCAAGTCCTCACAAATTCACCAGCATTTTAGTGTGGATTTTTTTTCTAATAGACCCAATTTTCTTACGTAATTTTTCAAAGTATACACATTTTTGCAAGCAACTTCCTGTAACAGAATGAATTTCCGTATGTCATCTATGCATTTTTAAGCACACTTCTCTCTAATACATATACATTTTTGGTACACATCACTTTGATTGCAGAGCAGCAAAGCAAAATCTGGAGAAGTGCGAATTTGGAAAGAGGATCATGTTTTTCTGTTTGCGCATTGTTTCTGGAACAGCGGATAAGCTTCGCTTCACTTCAAAATGTGAAGCAAAACAAATTTCTCTCCACCCCCAATCTCTAGCAAGCTACAAGGTGTGTTTTGGACTGAACACACATGGCTTCCGAGAGAACGGAATCTGCACAAGCGACCAGGTCTCGAGACTCAGTCAGAGGTGATGGGGAGACTTGACTAAAGTGGAGGGCAAGAGGTGAGATCCTGGCATCCCAGTGTGGGGACGGAGCCAGAGAAATGCCCAAGTGGAATCAGGGGGAGTAGAAAGAGGAGGAGGAGGAGGGTGGAGTGGGTGGCAGGAGGTGTGCAGCTGAGAGGGAGGGACGGAGCCGACATCACTGGCTGAGAATCAGACGGAGCCACGATGTGGCAGCGAAGGTCTGCAGCAACCAGGCAGGATCCTCTCTCTTGCCTGTGTGGAGCTGAGGTGCCAGGCGAGGTGAATGGAAATCTGCGAGCCCAGGAGAGGAGGCAGCAGTTTGGTGCGTGAGAATCAGGTAGGCTGCAGCTGAAAAACTTGCACAAAGACATAAAGTGGCCAGACGCGAAAGCAGGAGGGACGAGTCTGCAGATGTGGCCCCTTTCTTGCTTCATGTGTCTGCTCAGAGAGGTTTTAATGCAAATGCTACTTGCATTTATTACCAAGACACCCCCTGGGCTAAGCAGTCCCTGGTGGTCATTGCTAGGTGGATGTATTTAGTGCGCGTGCGGATTTTCTCTTTTAACACATGGTAAACAGTTATGCACTGCATTGTTACGGTTGTGTTAAGGTTCTTTTGCATAATTATATATTGTGTGATGTCATGGATTTAGAAATAAAATGTAAGTGGGGCAAAATCAGGTAGCTGCTGTTGCTGCTGTTAGCAGCATCTTGTGGCACACTGACTTTCTGATAGACTCTTCGCTCTCAGATGCGGGCAGCAGTCGTGGTGTTTTGGTACCAGCCACAAACGTGGCTGTAACACCCTAAGAATCTTGGCTGAGGATGGAGTTACACCTTGTACACCTTGTTAATATCTCATCTGTTCTTACACGAAGTTGCATTTAAAGGAAATACTGTTTTATTGTATTGTATCATTCATTCATTCATTCATTCATTTTATTTCTTATTCACCCTTCACCATTAAGGTCCCAGGGTGGGTGACGGCAATTTAAAAACACAGTATTAAAAACAGTTTCAAATGATCCTCACTCCAGGAGTGTGTGAACAATGAACAGTGGGTTATTGAAATAAGAAATAAGAACAAAAAATAATTCTGCCATGCCGAAGTTGTCATAATAGAGCATGGGATGCTGCCTTATACTGAGTCAGACCCACCTGTCCATTTAGCTCAATATTGTCTACACTGACTAGCAGCAGATCTCCAGGGTTTTAGGAGTCTCTCCAAGTCACACCTGGAGATGCTGGGAATTGAACTTGGGACCTCCTGCATGCATAGCAGGTATTCTATGGACTTTCTAAATGAGATATCTTCTACTCTAGTTTGCAGAGGAGATAGTAAGAGGGAGAAATTAGAAGAGGGTTGCGCCTCCTCCTCCTCCTCTAAATATGCAAAGAAATTAAGGAGGTGAAGTTTCATATGGAGACCAGTGTGTGGGGTGTGGGGGGGACTCATCTGTGTGTTTGTGTTAAAGATACAGAAGTAGGTAAGTTGTGTGTGTGTGTGTGTGTGTGTGTGTGTGTGTGTGTGTTTGTATGTTTGTGTTTTTCCCCTTGCCCCTCCCCCCCAGTGGCAGTTCTGGGTTGGGGCAGGAGAAGCCAGGATGCTCATCATCACCCCAAGACATTTTTTCAGCTTCACAGCCAGTGCTTGATATTTTAAAAATGAGAGGCACTATGGTGCTGGGGAGCCTATTTTCCTGGAAGTGTCCCCTTCTGACTGGAAGACTCAGAGATGAAGAAAGATACTTTGCAAATGCCCTAAGCAGTGAGGAATCCCAGCTGAGGTTAAGCCGTATACGTTGATGCGTGTCCTCAGTAGAGTCTTGGCATAACCCTCCATTGCTTTCTCTAGAATGGACCCAAGTGATTCTTCTGGAAATGGAATGTGACTGGGATAATGACTTCCTGAAAATTTTTATATTTTTATTCTTTCTTTCTTTCTCCCAGGGTGGCACATATTGTGCCCCCCTTCCATTTTACCTTCACAACAATCCAGTGAGGTAGACTGGGCTGAAAGAACGAGACTTAACAAAAGCTCACCTAGCAAGCTCAGTGACTGAGCACAGAAAAGGATACCTTCTAACCTGGAAGGTCTTCACCCTGAATATATACACAGTTAAGCTTACCGGTGCAGACATTTATATTAGATAAAATCCATATTTCTAAATGAATCTGGACCCCTTTCCTGGATGATGTTGCTTTTAAGTCATGGGGAAACAAACAAATCTCAACCACATACACATACACTTTGTCAACCTTTGCCTGCTTTTGAGGTTTATAAGATGTCCATGGGATACATATAATTAAGTCAAGAAGTGTGAACTGGACTGGAAAAGATATTGGCAATGCATGCCTTAATGGCGACGAAACACCTGTAAGACACCACACCAGTGCAATAGCAGGCAGAGATCTGTTTCATCTTAATCCCAGAGAGCTGCTGCCAGTCAGTGGGGCCACTGCTGAGCTAGATGGAACAAGGATCTGACTCAGTATGAGGCTGCCTCCTATGTTTTGCGCAAGGGCCCTAGCTCAGTTGGAGAACATCTGCTTTGCATGCAGATGGCCCCAGATTCATTCCCTGACATCTCCAAGTAGAGCTGCTGCTGGCCTGTGTTGGCAATACTGAGCTAGATAAACTCACTACAAAGCAACTTCTTATGTTCTTGCATTGCCTGGCCTCTGGCCCCGGTATTAAAAGTGTCCTCTCTTACTTTATTTTTTATTTTATCACAACAGTGGGGAAGATGGTGACGAGGGGGCCTGTGGGCCTGCTAAGTCTGCTGCCCAGAGCTAACTGCTGATAGACAACCTGAGGCACCTCTCCGCCATAGTAAGGTTATCAATATAGGGGCAGTTCGTCTCAGTGCATCACCTGAGGCAAAATGAGAAAGTGCCGCCATGCCTCTCTGACCTCCCTTACCTGTGGCGACAGTGGCAGCGGATCTCACTGGAAACCTGCCCTGCTGCCGGTGGCTGAGGCTTCGGGGTGGGCCTGCAGGGGTGGCCCCTCTTCAGCTTCTGCCACCTGAGGCAGCTGCTTCACCTTGCCTCATGGGCAGCCCGGCCCTGTATCAATGGACTGAGGCTATGAATACCTATTAGCCACGTTGGCTAAGCAAAGAGGGCACCCACAAGATCCTTCTTGTGGGCTTCCCACAGGCGTCTGGTTAGCCATTGTGGGAAATGGATGCTGGACTAGATGGGCCTGATCCAGCAGCCAGGCTCCTCCGATGTTCTTCACGGTTTCTGCTCTTCCTATTCTCTCTTCTTTAAACCAGACTTGGGCCAGAGAGCCCCTTCACACACAAGACCAGGCATCCCCAAACTTTGGCCCTCCAGATGTTTTGGACTAGAGTTCCCACCATCCCTGACCACTGGTCCTGTTAGCTAGGGATCATGGGAGTTGTAGGCCAAAACATCTGGAGGGCCGCAGTTTGGGGATGCCTGCACAAGACTGTCCTTTGTAAGGCCACACACACAGCCCCCCCTCGCCTAAAATCCACCCACTTTCAACAATGACAGCCTACTTTAGAGTTGCTATGGGCCACATTCACATCGTCCCACATTAAACAGTCATGATTTCTTCCCCCAAAGGATTATGGGAGCTGCCGTTTGTTAGGAGAACTCCTACCCCCCCCCCCCAAAAGCTACAATTCCCAGAGCGGTTTAACAATAAGTCCCTCTTCACAGGGAACTCTGGGAATTGTAGCTCTGTGAGGGGAATAGGGATCCCCTAACAATTGCCAGCATGTTTAACATACTACACTTCCCAGAATTCTTTGGGCAGAAGCGATGACTCACAGTGCTTTTTCAATGTATAGTGTGAATGTGACCTTAGCTGAATACCACCTTCTGCCTTTAAATTGGTCTTGGACTAGATAGCCTTTCAAACTGAGTCCTCCTTCAAATGGAGGGTAGTCTTTCAATCAGAGGATTGTCCTCTGTAAAGTAGGTCCCATGGCCGCCCTCTGGCTGAACGTGGATTTGAACCTGGGCCCACCTCAACATCCTAGCTAAAGCATCAAACTGTGTCCAAAACTGTTAATTTAGAGCTGTGTTGCAAGGGAGACTGGCGATTATAACTCTCCTTTCTCTGTGCAAGGCTCACGACTGTTGATTTAGCAAAACAAAATCGAAAAGCCGGGGGGAGTGCGGGAGAGGGACGGACGGACGTCAGAGTCATATATTTCTCTAGCGTAATAAAACCGATTTTCTGGGCAAGTGTGTTGATTCGCCCCTTGAATCTTATTGCTGCACTGGGAACAGCTCTGCCCAACTGTAGTCCATCATCTTAGCACAGGATGTGAGTGAAGTAAAACCAGTATTAAATTTACAGCGGCTAGAGATGTAGTAGCAAATATCAGGCTTGTATTTCCCTCCCCTTCCACGCATAATTCAACGCTATTTGTTTCCCATTGCCAAATATTTAGATTAAAAATCTTTCCTGGGAATAGCCTAAGACGCTTTGACTGACACTGAGTAATGAGAGATCTGCAGTTGGGGAGTTGCTCATTTTCAAGGCAAATTTTTACCACTCACAGATTAAATCTAGGCCTCATTAAGCAACTCTCGGGCTGGGGTTCCACAGATCAAGGGCTCCTGTGCTGTGGTGCAGGGATAAAATAGTTCCCCTCCTCCTCCTCCTTTTTCTTCTTCTATTTATATACCATCTTTATCTCCCCAGGACCTCAAGGTGGGGTACATGGTTCTCTCTCCCCCCCCATTTCATCCTCACAACAACCCTGTGAGGTAGGTTAGGCTAAGAGATGGTGACTGGCCGAAGCTCACCCAATGGCTGGGTGGGGATTCAAACCCTACTCTCCCAGGTCCTGGTCCAACACTCTAACCGTTACACCACACTGTCTCTTTGCATGCAGAAGGTCCCAGGTTGGAAATGTCTCCTTCTTGAAACCCTGGAAAGCCACTGCCAGTCGATGGAGACAGGGCAGAGGTAGATGGACCAACGTTCTGATGTGGAACAAGGCAGTTTCCTATGATGGGAGAGAAATTCGATTTTGTTTTGAGAAACTCCCTAATTTTCACTTCCCAAATGAATACATTAGCTGAAACAAACCGATTCGTCAAAATTTATGTTTCTCTGACTTTTGCTGTGTTTTACCAAAATACATATATTGGGGGCAATATATATAGCCAAAAAAAAAAAAAAAAACATTAAAATGAATTATATCGGGTAGGATTGCTTTAAAAAAATGTGTTTACTATTCAAAACTGCACACAGAAAATGTGTATTTTAGGGGGGGAATTGCACTAAAATGCTAATGAATTTTTGCAAGATTTTTTTTTTTTTAAATTGCCTTGTTGCAGAAATATGGAACACTGAATTTAAGACTGGATAAAGGAGAAGCTTCCCAGAGATTTCTGGTTGGCCGCTCTTGTAAAAAGGGAGCCAGAGCATATGGACCTTTCATCCAATATATCAAGGCTCTTCTTCTGGGTTCTTAAGCCAGATTTCCCTCGGTGCAAGATTTGGATTATTTGGATTATTATTTCATATACAGCCTCCGTTGCAAGACCCTCACAGTCTCTTTCTCCCACCATTTGCCCACAGATTAAATAATAATAATAATAATGACTGAACAGGAAGACTTTGCCAGCTTGGCTGGACACTGGAACGCCTCCGATGCCCACCAGTTCAGCCTGGCCAGTGTCATCGTCCCTGTCGTCTTCTCCTTGATTTTTCTTCTGGGCACCATCGGCAACAGCCTGGTCCTGGCCGTGCTGCTGCGGAACGGGCAGGTGGGGCACAACAGCACCAACCTCTTCATCCTCAACCTCAGCCTGGCCGACTTCTTCTTCATCATCTGCTGCGTGCCTTTCCAGGCCACCATCTACTCCCTGGAGGGCTGGGTCTTTGGGTCGTTCATGTGCAAGGCTGTCCACTTCTTCATCTACCTTACTATGTACGCCAGCAGTTTCACCCTGGCTGCCGTCTCTGTAGACAGGTAATGGAGACCCCTGCACTAAAAAAAAAAAGGAGATCCCGATTCATCTAGTCCAACTCCCTGCAATACAGGGATCTTCTGTGCAGCATGGGGCTCGAACCCACAACCCTGAGATTAAGAGTCTCACGCTCCACCAACTGAGCATGTATATCCAACCTTTTGCTGCAAGGAGATCGAGGTGGCTTACATGGTTTGCCCTCTTCCTCATTTAACCCCCACGGCAACCCTGCAAAGTGGGTTAGGTTGAGAAGCAGTGACTGGCCCAAGGGAACCCCAGTGAGTTTCATGGTCGAGCAGGACTTCAAACTGTGGTGTCTCCCAGGTCCTGGTCTGACACGTGGGTGGCGCTGTGGTCTAAACCACTGAGCCTCTTGGGCTTGCCGATCAGAAGGTCAGCGGTTCAAATCCCCCCAACGGGGTGAGCTCCCGTTGCTCTGTCCCAGCTCCTGCCCAACCTAGCAGTTTGAAAGCATACCAGTGCAAGTAGATAAATAGGTACTGCTGTGGCGGGAATTTAAACAGTGTTTTCATGCGCTCTGATTTCCGTCACGGTGTCCCGTTGCACCAGAAGCGGTTTAGTCATGCTGGCCACATGACCTGGAAAGCTGTCTGTGGACAAATGCTGGCTCCCTCAGCCTAAAAGCGAGATCAGCGCCACAACCCCATAGTCACCTTTGACTGGACTTCACCGTCCAGGAGTCCTTTACCTTTTTTCAGTCTGACACTCTAACCCTAGACCACACTGTCTTGCTGCTTGATGCTGGGCGGTGCTAGTGAGGCTGAGCTAAAATAAGAACTTTGCACAAATTCAGATCTCTCCCCTACCACCCCCCCCACCCAAAAAAAATTCAGTCCCTAATTTTTAAAGTTCAGTATTGGAGGAATTATTAGTAGTATTATTAAAAACATAGTACAATATGATAATATACCGGTAATCAACTCTGCTTTTGTCGGATTTTTCTATAATTTATGAGTAACTGAAGCATAAATGTATTCCCCCCCTTTTTTCTCTTTATAACCTAGAAGAGCAGAACAATAAAAACAGCTTGTAATTTAAACCAAAATGAACTATTAAACTCTTCTCATAATGATAACCAACGTTAATCAGAAAAGACTCACTGAAATTAATGCACTTGTTTGGGTCCATTAATGGGCTTACTCTGAGTAGAACTTAGTTGCACACGACTCACACATTTGCATGTGGTTTTGCAAATATATATGCTATTTTGCCTATGTTGTCTTTTTAAATTTATGTTTATAATATCATTATTAATAATTTAATTAAATACTCTACAAATAATAGAAACAACAATAACAATAAATTAGTACAACTTGCTTTGCCAGGTTCGATATACTCCCAATTCAGTTAAAATCTGAGTAACCCACAATGCAGCCAGCAGGAGGGGTCTTATTGCTGGAACCCGGGGGTCACTGGCCTTGTTCCCCCCTCCTCTTTGTCCTCACTACCCCCCTGTCTTCCCTCCTCAAATGTGCAAACATGGGTGCCGTAGGATTGCAAACACAATGCATTTGTTATACGGTACTTAGTGTTTTATTTTGTGCAACCATTTTAAATAAAAGAAATAAAGCTTGGAGCACGTTTGGACAATGTGCGTTCAGGGGCTTGATGTTTTGCATCGGCTTACAATGCCTTCATCCGGTACACCCTGCAAACCCCCAGGTCCTGCATTTTATGGCTCAATCCCCTGACTCTCTGAATTTACAGACCTTCCCCGGTCTGCCTGGCAGTTCCTCTTACTCATCTCGAGACGTGATATCTGCCCAACCCGTGCTCTTGGCTGTCATGTCAATCTGACGCCATTCCACAGCTGTCAAAATAAACTCTCTCCCCCCCACCCCCGTCCTGGTTTTCTCCCCTGGAGGAGAAACAGATGGTCCGTATCAGTCACTTGTCGTCTCTGCTCCCTGGGGTGCAACACCCCCTTCTTTTCCCTGCTCCCTCTTCCTCCCCCCACCCTCTGCCTACCAGGGGAGAAGAAGCAGATTGTTCTTGCCAGACTTCCAAACGGAGTCCTTGCAGAGGGCATATGGACTTAGATTTAGGGCCACATAAAATTAGGCTGATCTTAGGGTGTGTGAGTGTTGGGTGCAGAGGAGTGGTGAGAGGAACCAGATGGGGCACCCCCAAGGGGAGAAGGCTCAGCCTGGGGAGCAGTGGGGGGACGACAATGAGTGGTCAGAGGGAGAAGATAAATGGTGCAGATAATCCTCAGCAATGCTTAACTCTGTTGACTTTTCTGGCAGATACCTGGCCATCCGATACCCGCTGCGCTCCCGGGAGTTGCGGACGCCCTGCAACGCGGTGGCAGCGATGGCCGTCATTTGGGGCCTCTCCGTGATCTTTTCGGGCCCGTACCTGAGCTACTACGACCTGATTGAATGGGAGGGCAGCTACATCTGTGTGCCGGGATGGGAGGAATGGCGGCGGAAGATCATGGACACCTGCACCTTCACTTTCGGCTACGTCATCCCGGTGCTGATCGTCAGCCTCTCCTACACGCGGACGATTAAATACCTGTGGACGGCGGTGGACCCCCTGGAGGACATGTCCGAGTCCAAGAAGGCCAAGCGCAAAGTGACCAAGATGATAATCATCGTGACTGTCCTCTTCTGCCTCTGCTGGCTGCCCTACCACGTCGTCGTGCTCCGTTACCTCTACGGAGACTTCCCTTTCAACCAGACCACCTACGCCTTCCGGCTCCTCTCCCACTGCATGGCCTATGCCAACTCTTGCCTCAACCCCATCGTCTACGCCCTGGTCTCCAAGCACTTCCGCAAGGGCTTCAAGAAGGTCTTCAGCTGCCTGCTGCGGAAGAAGGCCCGGAACAGGGTCCACGTTGTCCATGCCGCTCATACCGTCCACGGCTTCGAGGCAGGTTCCACAGAAGTCTCTCAGATGAACGAGGACAACAATGGGCAGCAGAATGGATGCGAACTGGACGCAAGGGCTCTTGTGGTCCCCACAGGACCCGGCAGGACCCTTCATGTTTCTTAAGCTGAGTTGACTGGCAACTCAGGCAAGTGGAGTGAGATGCTTCAATTCCAGAGGGTGTTCTCTGGGGGAAGAGGTATCTTTGGTGAAGTTCTTTGTTGAACGTCACAATGTTCTTTCTTCTGGGGCTGGACTTCCAGGCCAAAGGCAAGGGCCATAGGAGGACTGAAGGCCTGCTACTATTTCTACAGCAGGGTCCCTGCCTCCAGCATCCTAAGAGTCACCCAATTAGCATGAAATGGGAGCTTTTTTGCCAGTGTATGCTCCAAAGCTCAGCGCTTCGGTTTCATGAGAAAGGCATGCAAGCTCTGTTACAAACAATGGAAATTTGCAGGGAACACAACTTGAGTCACTCTGAAAGAAGATATTGGTAACATTTGCCCACGTGCGTGCACATCTAGCTGAAAGGCAACACATGGAGATCTGCGTTGATCATTGCAATATATCACAAATGATTAATATTGTATAATTATAAGACTATTGCATAATCTTAGAAGGTTGTATAATCTTATAGGGGTGTCACAGTGAGGGGTGCGGTTGTGACTATCATGAAGGGACCCTGCGCTTCTGAATTTGCCACTACACTGCTGCGGGGGAGGCACTGGCAAAGAGATCCCACATCAACACTTGGGCAAGTTGGGGACCAGCAAGAACTGATATTAGTCATCATAGCATCTTTTCTTTTTTCTTATTCCAACTAAAAAAGAAACATTTTGTAGTCAGTAGGAAGGCGGGTGGCATGTACATAGTTACAGGTGCTCATTTCATTTATTTTTACTTTAAGAATCCTTTATGCTTTTACTTCTGCAGACCTCAGGGTTCTGGGTTCCCCCAAGCCTGCTGATCCCTCCCCCTTGTTTCTCATTTTGGCTCAATTTCCATTGGTACTCACCAACTGAGTTCCTTATTAGTGGGAACAACAACATGTCTATTATTCCCTTTAAAGTCACCATGCATTTTTTAAAAATAAAAAAATAAAAAATGGTGTTTTCACACGAAGGCTAGAACACCATTGTCCAGTTAGCAGTCATTACTTAGTGTCTATTAACAAGCTTTTTCAGGCGGAATAAAAATTACAAATGGTTTTTTTCCTCTCTCTCTTCTGACTACATAAAATAATTGTCCTCCCCTGTGGCGTTAATAAGAGCTTTCTCTCTATGCAGATTGAATCCTAATTGGCAGGCAGCAGGGTACATGCCGTGCCCTGTGGCAACAATGGGAGTGGGAGGTGGCCGACTCTGATTGGATTAGGAAGGCATTTGCGTCCACCTTCAAGTCATCAATTGGGCTGGGAGACCTTGTTGAATCACAGCCTTGTGACAGTGCAAAATCTCTTTCCTTCACATCTTAATATCACAGGGCATAACACAGAGTGGTGTAATTACCAGTAACGCTCGCTTATAATTTCTGGGAGCCTAGAGCAGACCAGGTCATTTCCCTCCCCTGATTAGCTAGCATCACGGCTTTCTAATGTGACTTGGCTCCTACTCCTGGCTGATAGACTATACCGCATCGCTTGGCTTCATATAAATCAAAAACACAGAGGGTGGGTGGGGGAGTAGCTTGTTATTCAGCACGACCGAAGGGTTCGTGCCACAAGTTCGGCAGAACGCACTACAGTTTCACTTGAGTACAACCAATTTGCCTCGATACACCCAGAGAGTCACAGAGGGCAGAAATACCAGGCGCTCAGTCCATCCTTGATAGAAGCCTCCGTCAAGCACGACTTCAGTTGGAGGGAATGAGGGAGACGCAGCGCAATTGAAATCTGCCTCTGTGCTTAAGGATCAAAGGGTGTCTTATCATTTCAATGGTTGGCTGGAAGGCACCCTATCGACGAATCCTGCTCCAGAAGATAAACAGCAGCGACACAGGAAAAAGGAGCTGAAAGGAACTCCATTCAGAAAACTGTTTCATAAATCACTTTGGAAATCTAGTTTTACTGAGAGGGATGGGGAAGAAATTCAATTCGGCTTGCACTTCAAGGTGAACCAACCTAATTTACACTTTCTGAAATGGCGTGAACTGAAACAACAGCTGTCCGCCAAGATTTGGCTTTCCCAAATTTGGCAGTGCATTTCTCTAGCCAATGCATGTACAAGAGTGAAGCGTGCATAGAAATGGATATATTGGTGAAAACAACATACAAAAACCACATTGGATTAGGGAAAATTGCTTGGCAAAAATTTGTGTGTTAGGAGAAATTCGAACTGCATGAGGACTTTAAAAAATGCAATAATCCATGTTAGGCAGGTTCAACTTCAAATGCGAAAAGTATTAATTTTTTCCTCCAAACCTAGTTCGTATTTAAGAATGTAAGAAGGGCCTACTCGCATCAGACCAAAGATCCATCTGGTCTAGCATCCTGTTCTCACAGTGGCCAACCAGATGCCTCTGGAAATCCTGCAGTTGGGACACTCCACACAACCCCACACTCCCCTCCTGCAGTTTCCAGCAACGGGGCATTCAGAGACATCCTGCCTCCAACAGTGGCGGTAGAACACAGCCTTATTCTCTGTGACCCTATCTACTTCTTGTGCGAGCAAATGCCATAGTTCAGGGGTGGCCAACTCCCAAGAGACTGCGATCCACTCACAGAGTTAAAAACTGGCAGTGATCTACCCCCTTTTTGGGGGTTCGGGTCAAAGTTGTTGAGTTTTTTCAGGGAGGAGGTAAAATGTTGAGCTTTTTTAGGGGAGCCACAGTTGTTCAGCTTCTTTGGGGGGAGCCAATGATCTACCAGTGATCTACCGCAGATGTCCAGTAATCTACCGGTAGATCACGATCTACCTGTTGGACATGCCTGCCATAGTTTAAGCATGCACGGTGTGAAAATGGACTTTCTTTTGCCTGCCTTGGATCTTCCAGCATTCAGCTTCATTGCCTGTCCCCGAGTTCTAGGGGTTTAAAGGGAGGAAAGCTTCTTTCTCCATACACCTCTATCATGCCCACCCCTTATTTCTAAACTAAATGCCCCAACTGCTGCAACCTTTCCTCATATAGGTCTTGTTGCAAGCCCTTGGTCATTTTGGTTGCACTTTTCTGAACCTTTTCTAGCTCTAGAGGTGGCTCTACTAAGCTGAGGTGGGCCCTTCTGGGGTCTCAGTAGTTGCCTGATTGTCACACACACACACACACACACACACACACCCCACACACACCTGCCAAAATGTCACCTACACCAGTCATGAGCCTGTTTTCTTATCAAGTTTGCAGCCTCAGCGAGACCAGCCTCATGCAACCAACCTCATCCTGAAATTTTAATTAACTGCTAGACCATAATCTAATTACAATGCAGCCTGTCAACTTGGCTAATTCAAAGCCATTTGTGGGGAAGCTAATCTATTTAATTGGTAGCAGAAAATAAGTTTTTCATGGCCAACAGCCATAGACCACAGGGTGACTAAACATTATTATTTTTTTGCCTGAGGGCCCCGCTGCCCCATTACAGCCCTTTTGGGGGCCACATCCCAGTGGTGCCTGTGTCCAAAAAAGACTAACAATGAGCATGGACACCACACACTTCATCAGCTGTTGTTATTGCTGCTTTCCACCCTCCCATTGATCTGCATCCCCTTGACTTCCATCCTTATTGTGGTGCTGGGCAGGGCAGAGAGGGGCCACTCTGCCCAGCTCAGTGTTGCAACAGGGAAGAAAACCTCTCTCCTCAGCCCAGCACTGTGAAACCTTGACTTGGGGAGTGGGAAATTAAAATGGCTAGGGGAGGCAGCTACAGTTAGAACTAGATATGGAATAACTGATTGGTTCAAAATTGGGAAAGGAGTACGACAAGGCTGTATATTGCCTCCCTGCTTATTTAACTTATATGCATAATTCATCATGTGAAAGGCTGGGCTGGAAGAATCCCAATCTGGAATTAAGATTGCTGGAAGAAATATAAACAACCTCAGATATAGGTAGGTAGCCGTGTTGGTCTGCCATAGTCAAAACAAAACAAATAAATAAAAAATTCCTTCCAGTAGCACCTTAGAGATCAACTAAGTTTGTTCTTGGTATGAGCTTTCCTGTGCATCTGAAGAAGTGTGCATGCACACGAAAGCTCATACCAAGAAAAAACTTATTTGGTCTCTAAGGTACTACTGGAAGGAATTTTTTTATTTTTTATTTTGTTTTAACCTCAGATATGCTGATGACATAACCTTGATGGCAGAAAGTGAGGAGGAATTAAAGAACCTTTTAATGAGGGTGAAAGAGGAGAGAGCAAAATATGGTCTGAAGCTCAACATAAAAAAAAACTAAGATCATGGCCACTGGTCCCATCACCTCCTGGCAAATGAAAGGGGAAGAAATGGAGGCAGTGAGAGATTTCACCTTCTTGGGTTCCATGATCAAAGCAGATGGTGACAGCAGTCACGAAATTAAAAGACGCCTGCTTCTTGGGAGAAAAGCAATGACAAACCTAGACAGCATCTTAAAAAGCAGATACATCACCTTGCCGACAAAGGTCCGTATAGTTAAAGCAATGGTTTCCCCAGTGGTGATGTATGGAAGTGAGAGCTGGACCATAAAGAAGGCTGATCGCCGAAGAATTGATGCTTTTGAGTTATGGTGCTGGAGGAGACTCTTGAGAGTCCCATGGACTGCAAGAAGATCAAACCTGTCCATTCTTAAGGAAATGAGCCCTGAGTGCTCACTGGAAGGACAGATCCTGAAGCTGAGGCTCCAATACTTTGGCTACCTCATGAGAAGAGAAGGCTCCCTGGAAAAGACCCTGATGCTGGGAAAGATTGAGGGCACAAGGAGAAAGGGACGACAGAGGACGAGATGGTTGGACAGTGTTCTTGAAGCCACCATGAGTCTGACCAAACTGTGGGAGGCAGTGGAAGACAGGAGTGCCTGGCGTGCTCTGGTCCATGGGGTCACAAAGAGTCGGACATGACTAAATGACTAAACAACAACAAGGGGAGGCAGGACACATCCCCTGCCATAGTCAGCCAGCGCTGAAATGGGGGCAGTCGTGTACCCCCACCCCAACAACAATGCCCCTAGAAGGATGATATGTTGTGAGGATGCTGTGCCCAGGAGGAGTACTGGGGGTGGGTGGGTGGAGGAAATGGCCCATTATCAGACAAGAAGCACCACGACTGCATGTCCATGGTAACAAAACTACTTGTACACACCGCAATGGAGCCTGGAATGTGGCTGGGCCTGGTTTCTCGCTGAAATTATCAATGCTGCAAATTGAGAATCTATTTCTCAGGGCTCAAGACACCTCCAGGAAAAAAAAACCCAGTGGAAGATTGTGGGTATGGAGAGCTTTTCGATCTGTTTTTTGCTCTGCCCTTGAGATGCAGAGCCTGGCAGCTTGCAGTCGTCAAATCCTTGCCAGCCTCTCCGGTCTCGTGGGTGTCGCTAAAAGGGCTGTTTGTGATGTCATCCATTGCAAGTACCCTTCCCTCCTCATCTCCGCCTGCTCCTAGTTAATGGTACTTGAACGTCTTGCGTTCATCATTTGAAGGTCAATCGTTGCTGGCACCGAAGACGGCTGCTCATTATTGTCCCTTTTATTTCTTAACAACCTCCCAACATTGATTAAACCTGGTGCTAAAGTTGCCCAACATCTCCTTCCATGGCCTCACATTCTCTTCAATGAGCTGGCTTTGCAGATGAAAGTTCAGCTTCCTCACTGTTTGCGCAGCGCAAGCCCCTGCTGCTTTCAGAGGGCTCTTCCAGAGGTGTTTGGCTCAGCTGGCACTCTGCATATGCCCTAGAACTATGTGGCTTCTTTAGCTTCACTCTGCAGGTTGACTGCGCAATGGATATTCAGACTTTGCCAGCAGAAGAGGGGAAGCAACCCTTGGCACAGACTGCCTGCCCTCATTAGAAAGAGATTGCTAGTCCTTTGGAGACCGAGAGGTGCAGGAGCTTTGAATATGGGCTAATTCCTAAATATGTGCTTGATCATTTGCCATCTCCTAACACAGCACATGCCTCTATTCAGTCATTAATTAGCTCTGACGAGGCGGAAATTTCCTTCTGGGCAGCACTGCAACCACACTGGTTAACCTCAGCAACGGTCATTTGCAACATTGGCTATTTCTACTACATTATGGATTTACAAAGTGTTAGCGCAGTTCAGGCCAGTCATAAAATATACAGTGGTACCTTGTTTCTCAAATGCCTTGGTTCCCAAACACCGAAAACCTGGAAGTAAGTTGTCATGGCCTCCCCCTCATCAGTCGTTCAATAAGGAGGCTGAGTCATTTGTCTTTCAGTAGTTTTTATCAGTGCTCATTATCTTACAGTGAAGAGCTAAATCATATCATGTCTGCTCAGTCACTAGCAGAATCCGGAAGTGGCTCACGACGATTCTGGCGCCAACACAACAGTTTGGGGAAACGGAAACGCCTTTTCCTCCTACGTAATCTCTGCGCCGGACCTGCTTGCTGGGAGGTGCCAGGTCTCCCGCTATATCTCTCAAGCCCTGGCACTCCTTTCCTCCCAGCCCCCAACTGCTTTTCTTCCGAAGAGCTGCTGCTTTCACTTGCAGAGGAGTCAGTAGTCAGAACAGGCGGTTGCTCCCTATAAACACTCAGGGCTGGACTGGCAGGGGGAGGCAGATCCCTGACATAAGTGTTCTGGTTTTCAAATGTTTTTCGGAAGCTGAATGTCCGATGCGGCTGTCAGCTATGAATGCCTGCACCAATCAGAAGCCACACCTTGGTTTTCGAACATTTCGGAAGTCAAACGGACTTCCGGAACGGATTAAGTTCGAGAACCAAGGTGCCACTGTATTTGGTGCTTTTGTTTTTGCTATTTATTTTGCGTTTTTGTTTTTGAGGCTTTTCCAGTTAATTTGTTTTTGTGACTGTGTGGAACCCAGTTCAGCTGATTGATCGATTGTGTGACTGCGGAAATGGATAAAAGTCCCCCCCTCCAAACAATGACTATCATCAGAGCAAGTAAGAAAAAAAAAGTAATTTTTATTTTCATCATCTACAATACTGTTTTATTTATTTTATAGTACAGTACATTGATTATTACTTTCATTTTATGGATCAATGGTCTCATTAGAGAGTAAAATCCATGTTAAATTGCTGTTTTAGGGGTTGTTTTTAAAAGTCTGGAATGGATTAATCCGTTTTGCATTACTTTCTATGGGAAAGTGCGCCATGGTTTTGGTACGCTTTGGTTTTGGAACCGACTTCTGGAATGGATTAAGTTTGAGAACCAAGGTGCCACTGTAGTTAATTTAAGCTGGTAATGTAGCAACTGGCACACTTTTTTGACGGCAGATTTGCATGTGAATCAGTCGTATGATTCAGCCTCCTGCATTTTTCATTACAAGCCTTTGTAAAATCAGGCATGACCCTTACCTTTTGTGATCCCAAACATTATCAGTGTGGGGTGTATAATGCGCCATCATCCACAGATGTTTATTTGCCTCAGCCACTAGCCTTTGTAATTTGAATATAAACTACAGAAATGTATCAACGACTAAGGAGGTAAAATTACCGAACTAAATTATCACACGGCAGCCACTGCAAGGCAGATAAAATTACCAAACTCAGTTGGAATTTTTAAATTATGGAAATTAAAATGTGCAGTCCCATTGTAGCTGCTCTTATTTTAATGGTGGATGCGGAGAATTTTACAGTTTTGTCTTGATCTGCAAGGAGAAAAGTCACATAATTTCCTGCCCTTCCTCACAAGGTGCGCCTGTCTCTATCATCATTTGCTTTCAGAGGAATTTGAAAACATTTTCCCAGGCATGTTTGGTGACTGAAAAATGCTGATCCTGGCAACCACGAGATCGCTGGATGAAGGAGTGTTTGTAACCTTCACTGCTTTTGGAATGCTTCTCACTGTAAATGATTTTAGAATGTTTTAACTGTTTTGGAAAGTTGTTACTTTCTTTCTTTGTCTTTAAATTGCATACCTGTTTGCCATCCTGGTCTCCTTGGGGAGGAAGGGTGAGGTATAAATTCAATTAATCAGCAACAGCTGGCTGAAACACCCTGGATGAAACAGTAAATAACTCTTTATGTGAATCTCTGTACAGTCGTACCTTGGTTTTCGAACAGCTTAGCTCTCGAGCGTTTTGGCTCTTGAACGCCACAAATCCGGAAGTGAGTGTTCCGGTTTGCAAACTATTTTTGGAAGCCGAACGTCTCATGGGGCTTCTTCGGCTTCCGATTGGCTGCAGGACCTTCCTGCAGCCAATCAGAAGCTGCGCTTTGGTTTTCAAACATTTTGGAAGTCGAACAGACTTCCGGAACGGATTCCATTCGACTTCCAAGGTACGACTGTACTGTACAAAGAACAAAAGAACAGTACATGAACCACTTTTTCAGCACTGCCATCTCCACATGGAAGAATCCAGTTTTGTACTGGGATTCTCTTATAGCAACCCTCAAGTGCTGATGAAGGAAGCACATCCTGGATATTTCCTTTGCCCTCTGACAGTAGCCTTGTCCGGGCATCCCAGATCACCTTGGTCTTTGGCCATTTCAAAATTGCTGCTATTGCATACCACAGCAAGTTCACAATTAATAATTGACTGGGTGGTATTGCATAACAACAACTATTATTGTTATTTGTTAAATTTGTATGCCGCCCTTCCTCCGAAGATCTCAGGCCAGTTCACAGCATAAAAATACAGTGATCCTCGACTTACGAATGCCCCGACTTCCATATTTTTTGAGTTACGAGGGATCAAAGGGGCCGCACGCTTCCGAATTTTTTTGACTTCCGAAAGGAAGTTGCGGCCGTTTTAGATAGGGTTTTCTCGAGTTATGAAGTTTAGATGGGGTTTTTTCGACCTACGAATTTTTTCTCCCCAATGCATTCCTATGGGGACTCTAAAACCTGGTAAAATAAAGTTCTTTGCCTGGAACTAAAAAGGCATTAAAATGGTTGCAGGGCATGTCTCCTTGGGGAGAGGATGCTACACTTAGGGCCAAGGGTGGGCATACAGTGGTACCTCGGGTTAAGAACTTAATTCGTTCTGGAGGTCCATTCTTAACCTGAAACTATTCTTAACCTGAAGCACCACTTTAGCTAATGGGGCCTCCTCCTGCTGCTGCGCCGCCACTGCACGATTTCTGTTCTCATCCTGAAGCAAAGTTCTTAACCCGAGGTACTATTTCTGGGTTAGCGGGGTCTGTAACCTGAAGCGTCTGTAACCTGAAGTGTCTGTAACCTGAGGTACCACTGTATATCTTCCAATACTCTTTGAAGGACAGTCTGGTTCAAGTTTGGGTGAAAGTTATCTCTTTCCACTATGGGAGAGAGAGGGCCCAATTCAAAGTGCTCGTTTTTACCTTCTCCTGAGCTATGGCCAGCAGGTACCTTGGAAAGCACAACTCCTTTTCTTTGGCTCAAACCATCCTGCCCATTTTCCCCATCCCCAGCAGCAGGGCCGGCACCAGCACCTGAAATGCCAGGGTCCTAGTACCCTTAGCTTGCCTTGGGTCCTTCCTTTTAACAAAACAAAATCCTGGTTTAGTGGCTCTGAGCAGTGCTGAGTCTAGCCACCATTTCAATTTCTCACAGTTCCCCAGAACAACACTACACTGAGGTCCGTGTGGATATTCTCGGGGTGCAGGAGGAGGCTAAGGGTGGACGTTTTCTCTCTCTTAACCCTTCCCACACACAAGGGTTCTAACAAAAAGTGAGCATGTTGAGGTTCTGAGGTAAAAGAATGCAAATCAAAGGCTCTGGCAACGCATGTGAAAACAGTAATCACCCAGCATATCTTGTCTTAAGAGGCAGTCAAGTGTGTCTGACATATCTTCCCACTTCTCCTCAGGGGACTTCATTAGCATTTTCCGCCGGTTTATCATGCCGATCATTCGGCAACCACTGACAGCTCCCCGGTTTATGTTGCTCTGGGAAAAGATTTGTGGGGGTGTTTGGGAGTTTCCAAATGTGGAGAGTGGCCTTGGGTGCCCCCTCCAAATCCTAACTGCCATCAAGACAGCTGTCTGAGAGAAGAACAGGAGGCGAGAAGGAGCTGTCCAAGGAAAGAGAAAGGACCCCTGGACGGTTAAGTCCAGTCAAAGGCGACTATGGGGTTGCAGCGCTCATCTCGCTTTCAGGACAAGGGAGCTGACGTTTGTCCACAGACAGCTTTCTGGGTCCTGTGGCCAGCAGGACTAAACCGCTTCTGGCGGAACAGGACACCGTGACGGAAACCAGAGCACACAGAAACGCCGTTTACTTTCCCGCCGGAGCGGTACCTATTTATCTGCTTGCACTGTCGTGCTTTCGAACTGCTAGGTTGGCAGGAGCTGGGACAGAGCAATGGGAGCTCATCCCGTTGTGGGGATTCGAACCGTCAACCTTCTGATCGGCAAGCCCAAGAGGCTCAGTGGTTTAGACCACAACGCCACCAGCGTCACTAAACAAACTATCAAGGACAATGCAGCCAGAATCACCACGGACAGTGGCTGCAACTTGAAGAGAGTGCGCTAGGAAGGAGGTGATGGAGTGGTGGAGGGGTACAGAGCGTTGGTCCTTTGAGGTTGTCTGCAAGGGAGGGGAGTCTGGAGGGGGGGGAGTCTGGAGAAAGAGGCTGAAAAGGCCTTGGTCTGCTCCCAACTGCTGTCCACTCAGAGCTATACATGGCCTTGGAATCCCTGACCAATTCCTTGCCGCTTTCTAGATGGGAACCATCATTGGACCAGAACGCAACACTTTTTGGATTTTTCCTATATCTTTATTTTATTTTAATAATAATAATAATAATAATAATAATAATAATAAATAATTTATTTATACCCCGCCCATCTGGCTATTTCCCCAGCCACTCTGGGCGGCTTCCAACAGAATGTTAAAATACAATAATATATTTTAACAATATATACCCTGTTTCCCCTTTTTTAATACGTAGTCATAAAGTAAGCCATGGCAGGCTTTTTTTACCTTTGTGAGAAGTAAGACGTACCCCAAAAGTAAGCCGTGGTGTCGCCATTGTTCCCGTCGCCTCCTCAGCCCCTCCTGCATGCGCAGGGAGCCAGTGAACCAGTGAGAGGCACAGGGGGGAAACGCGCCTCTTGTGGAGTTCTGCCCCGCCTGCTTAGTGCACAGGAAGAGGCGCGGGGTGGGGGGGAGATGCCTCTTCCTGCCCCGCCTGTTCCCCGTGCACAGGGAGCCAGCGAACCAGCGTGAGGCGTGGGGGGGAAACGCGCCTCTTGCGGAGTTCTGCCCCGTCTGCTCAGCGCACAGGGGGAGGCTGTACCATACCATACTGACGTAATAAAAATAAGACATCCCCCCGAAAATAAGCCACCCTGTGTTTTTTTGAGGAAAAAAATTTATAAGACGGTGTCTTAAAAAGGGGGAAAGACGGTATCACTCTTAATTACAGGTGGTTTACAGAGATACAATACCAAATAAAATAAAATAAAAACCAGTTAAAACAAACAAACAAAAATCAATATTCAATTAAAGTGCTTGCAGGATTTTCAAAAAAGTATTTGGTAGGTGCTGGAAGTTCAGTAGGGATGGAGTCTATCTGGCCTCGGCTGCAAGGGAGTTCCATAAAATTGGGACCACAACACCATACCCTCCAACATTTCTCCAATGAAATTAGGGACGTCTTATTCCATAGAAATAATAATTTTACAATTTATACCTCACCCATCTGACTGGGTTGCCCCAGCCACTCTGGGTGGCTTCCAACAGATATAAAAACATAATAAAACATTAAACATTAAAAAACTTCCCTATACAGGGCTGCCTTCGGATGGCTCGGGGGTCGGATAACTCCATACCTTCCAACACTTCTCTGATGAAAATAGGGACGTCCTAAGGAAAAGCGGGACATTCCTGGATCAGATCAGATACTGGGACAGTTTCTGTAAATCTGGGACTGTCCCTGGAAAAGAGGGACACTTGGAGGGTCTGCAACACTAAACGCACAGCTCCTGGTGCAGCAGAGCCATGAAAGACCACTAACAATGACTCCCTGGAAGACCTCCATCTAAGATCAAGCTATTCCTTTGGGTGAGTGTCCTGTACAAAGGAAGAGTATCAACAGGCTTAGGGGAGAAGTAGTTTAAAAAGTGGGGAGGGGAGAGAGTTATCCTAAATTGCAGGAAGCAGCACAATGAGGATTGAGCCAGGGGCGGAGTAAGGGCGGGACGATGGGGGCGGGATGCTCCGGGTTCCAGCCTCTAGGGGGCGACACTCTGGGCGCCCCGCGACCCGTGACTCCCAAAAACCTCTCTTGCCGCCACAGCTGGCTTCGCTTGCTCGGCCGCCGCACATTTTTTTTCTCCCTTCCTTCTGTGCCCTGGTTGGGCGGAGCCGCAGGGGCGAGGGGCAGGCCAGCGAGGTGTCATGCTTGTGGCTGGCATGACGCCCCTCGCTGGCACGCCCCCGTGGCTCCGCCCAACCAGGGGACAGAAAGGAAGGGAGGAAAAAAACACGCGGCGGCCGAGCGAGCGAAGCCAGCCGCGGCGGCAAGAGAGGTTTTTGCTGGGTGGTGGGTCACCGCCCGGCAAAAACCTCTCTTGCCGCCGCGGCTGGCTTCGCTCGCTCGCGCGGCAGCCGAGGATCAGACTGCGCAGTGACGTCACAACGCATACGCTACAGAGCGACGCCCCGCCCCCGGGAGCGGCAAGCCAAGCGGCTTGGTACACCGCTGGATTGAGCACGCTCAGTTGGAATAGAATGCTGACTCACTTGGGAGGGAAGGGAAAACTATGAGGGAGGAGGAGTCAATGGAATGGAGTATCCTGGAATAGGACATGGTCGGCTGACTGGCTGACACATTGAACAAAGAGTGCTTCACAAAACAACGTTTTGTTGCAGGCCCCACTGGTATCCATTTATTCTACAGCAGCCGCATCCTATGCAACAGATTGGCAATAATTTACTCAGGACTGCTGTAAAAGGGTGCCTTTTTCATACATGCTTAGGCTTTAATGGTCATTGACTGTAATGCTCTTCTCTCACTGCTATCCAACTCCTTCCTACCTTGCCATGTTCTCCTTTAATATACTAAGAGTTCACTTTGAAGAGTCAAGAAAAGCCCAAACTGTGACGACCGCTGTTCATTTTTAAGAGGCCAACAAAGACTCTTTATTTGTTTTGTTGCCAGAGACATTAGACAACTACCCCTCTTGGGGGGGGGGAACAATAGTATCTGAGCACACCTGGATTCCCCCCTCCTCGCAATCAAATAAGCACTCAGCTGTTATACATAACTGAAATATGTTTCGATAACCTTCCCTGCAGCTAGCCATTTGATGCATTTAAATTGACAAATTATCATCCTTGCAGACAATGTTTGGTCTCCTATTGACTGGACTGGATGAATTTGTTTCTTGCATATTGCTTGAGCGGCAGAGATGGCACTTCATAAATTCAGGGGGGCTGGGTGGGGGTGGGGGCAGAGTTAAGGGGTGCCATAGCTCATCTAAATTCGAACTGTGTTACTCTAATTTCGTCCTCCATTATTGGCCGTTGTGAAAATATTAAGTCGCTTCCGCAGCTAAAGCCCTTCTGAGGCATTGTTTTCCTGCAAGCGTCTGGAAGTGGGATTCAAAGGGAGATTGAGTGGTTGTTCAAGACTGGCTAGTTCCAGGTTGGAGGGGGCTCTCAGACAGTGTGTGCTCTGGCAGGCCCCTTCACCCATTTGAATACGAGTTCTCTTCTGATTGACTGCGCTGCCAAGCCTTATTGAATTATAAGCATGGGGTAATTATTATGCTGTGTTTATTTCAGCTGCAAATTTCATAAAGGTCGCCATAGTTGTGACGTAGGTATTCCTGTTCAGAACCAGAGTGCAATGCTGCAATTAATCTGAGCTTAGAAACTAGAGGCAAAATTTCATTAGAGATTTCTATCGAATTACAACATAGGGCAGATAATCTTACACCACAATGATATATATAGAATAGTCAAATTAGAATTGTAGCGTTGGAAGGGGCCCCAAGGGCCATCTAGACCAACCCCCTGCAATGCAGGAATCCTGCCCATAGCTGTCCTTGGGGGTAGGGACCCATTGTGCCCCCTCCACACACTGTGTTCTTAGAAGAAGGTCCCATTGAGTTCAGTGGAGCTTAAAGGTAAAGGTAAGGGGACCCCTGACCGTTAGGTCCAGTCTCAGACGACTCTGGGGTTGCGGCGCTCATCTCGCTTTATTGGCCGAGAGCCGGCATACAGCTTCCAGGTCATGTGGCCAGCATGACAAAGCCGCTTCTGGTGAACCAGAGCAGCGCACGGAAACGCCGTTTACCTTGCTGCTGGAGTGGTACCTATTTATCTACTTGCACTTTGACGTGCTTTCGAACTGCTAGGTTGGCAGGAGCAGGGACCGAGCAACGGGAGCTCACCCCGTCGTGGGGATTCGAACCGCCGACCTTCTGATCGGCAAGCTCTAGGCTCTGTGGTTTAACCCACAGCGCTACCCGCACACCTTTCAGTGGAGCTTACTGCCTAGTAAAATTGTCTGTTTTCTGGTACCAGTCCCTGCTAAAAACTGTTTCCATTTTATTCACCTTCCAGCTTTCTTAAACAAATAACTTTTGAGGGGAACTTGTTTAATTGTTGCTAGTGTGTATATGCTTTATTTAATTATACTTATTTATAGTCCAATCAAGGCACCTTGCAATATAAAATAGTCTCAGATGAGGACGTGAGAGAGACCACAGTTCAGATCCCCAGTGAGCCATGAAACTTGCTGGTTGACCTTGGGCCAGTCACAGTCCCTCAGCCTAGTCTACCTCACAGGGGGACTCATGTATACTACCTTGAGCCCACTGGAGGAAAGGTGAGATACAGTGGTGTGTGGTGACTTTTTTTGTAAGAGAACAGTTGGTGAGAGAATCCCACAGTAGTGTAGCTGGCAGGATTGGTGGTGTGGGGGGTCCACGGACTGCATGCACTGGGGTATAATAATAATATTATAATAATAATTTATTATTTATACCCTGCCCATCTGGCTGGGTTTCCCCAGCCACTCTGGGCGGCTTCCAACAGAATATTAAAATACAATAATCTATTAAACATTAAAAGCTTCCCTAAACAGGGCTGCCTTCAGATGTCTTCTAAAAGTCTGGTAGTTGTTTTTCTCTTTGACATCTGGTGGGAGGGCGTTCCACACGGCGGGTGCCACTACCGAGAAGGCCCTCTGCCTGGTTCCCTGTAACTTGGCTTCTTGCAGTGAGGGAACCGCCAGAAGGCCCTCGGCACTGGACCTCAGTGTCCGGACAGAACGATAAATACTATGCAGAATTTTAAAAACTGGATAACAACCCTCTTGACCTTCTGTCCCATACGGGGATCGAACATGCAATCTTGTCTTTATCAGCACCACACTGTTTCACCTGCTTGGTTTCATTTCTGTTATAGCTTTGCTCTGCTTTTACAACTTCCCATCGAGAGGATGCCCATTTGTCTCCACAAAGACTGCAGACATGCTTAGGAGGAGACTTCATAGCTTTGTCAAAGATGATAAAATCGTATTATCAGCGGGGGAAGGGGGGAATTGGAGGGCAAAAACAACAAGCCTCATCACTTCTGAGAATACAAGCTATAAAATTAACAAGGGAACCAGCCTGCTAGAGGTATATAGCTTTGGGGAGCCATTTCAATAGTAGGTAATGATGATGTATCTCCATCATTTCAAATAGTTTGGCCTAAGTCAAGGATTGGGACCTGTGGCCCTGCAGATGTGGCTGGACTCTAGCTCCCTTCATCCCCAACCATCCCTGGCTTTGCTTACTGGGGCTGAAGAAAGTAGGGGGTCCTACAACATCTGGAAGAGCACAGGTAGGGATGAAGAATAAATCCGATTCTGTTCACAGTGAAAAGGGAATTTTGCAATTTCTGAAACAAGAAGCAAACCAAAACATAGCCATCCCTTGAAATTCACACTTCTCCCAATTTTGCAGTGCAGTTCTCCAGCCAAGCAATGTGTACAAAAATGTATATGCTTGGGCAAAGTGTGCATTGAACATGCATATGTTAGTGAAAATACATGCATGCAATAATGCAGGTTGTTAGAATAAGCTGCTATGCAAAAAAAAAAAAAAGTATATTACATAATGTTGCATTCGAAAAATGAAATTCACACTAAAGTGGTGATGAATTTTCTTCAGGACTTTTTTTTTGGGGGGGGGGTGGATGGATTGAAAACCAATGTAGAAATGTAGAGAGCTGAAGATTGGGAGATCGAAAGAAACCCCAATTGACAGATTTGCCCATCCCTAGCCAGGACCGGTGCTAGGGATTTTGGCGCCCTAGGCGAGGGGGCGGGCCACGTGACATCATTGCGCATGACGTACGGTGTCCCGCCCCCTGCCCGGCCGGGCGCCCCACGCCGTCGCGGTTTTCGCCGCTGGTTGGGGCGGCACCAGGCGGCGGGGGGGCGGGGGGCAGGCTGGCCAGCGCCCCCTCCATTTTGGCGCCCTAGGCAACTGCCTAGTTCACCTTAATGGACGCGCCGGCCCTGTCCCTAGCCAGGAAGGAGTTCCACAGCATTGAGCTGGCAATACTGAATGCACGACTCCTGGTTGGACCACAAGCAGTCAATTCCCTCAAAGACTTCGATGACTGGGAAGGGATATGAGGACTCAGGTGGTCCTTAAGGTATCCTGGACCCAAGTTGTCAAGGGCCTTGCAAATTAATTTAAGCACCTTGGCCTTGGCCTGTATGTAGCGTATGGGCAGCCTGGGAAAGATTTTAAGCACTGGAGCTGTGTGTTGGTGGTACTCTGTCCCCACCAACAGTTGAGCTGCAACCTCCAAGGATTGTGCTGGTGGCTTCCTTCTCACGCCAAGAAGCATTGTGTTGGAGATTCTGGGCATACATGTCAGCTGTCTCAGAGGATAGCAGGAGAAAGGGGAAATGTCAAGGTGCCATGCGAGGGCAGCCACACAATCAAAGGCAAGGTTTCAAATGTCATTGCGCTTGACCTTTCATGGCCACCAGCAATTACTGTCTCTGCAGCTTTGATGCAGCCCGTGAATGTGGTTCTGCTCACAGACAGAGCAGCCTTTTGCAGAGCAGAAATGGAAGCGCTGCAGATCTTCAAGCCCTGAACACCAAACAGTGGCATCTAGCTCTGCAAGCTGTTCCCAAAAGAGGTGTCGTGGGTGGTGGGTTTGGGTATGGACACCCACAAACTTCCTTGTTTGCAGGGAGGTCAAAGAATTCTGATGGCATCTGGATCAGAATTCTGATGGCATCTGGAGAAGAAATGGCTACATCTGGAACAGAAATCAATCCAATTTCCAATCTTAGTTCAGTTTTCCACATTTCCACATCAGTTTATGAGTGCTTTTAAAAATTCATCTAAATTGCAAAGCGAACTATTGCAGTCAAATAAAAAAAATTATATCGAAAATGTATAATCTACTCCTTGAATGGGAATTGAAAGATGAAGTAATAAAAGAAACAACGATAAAGTGGTCACAAGATCTGGGCAAGGCAATACATTTAGATAGGTGGGGAAAATTATGGAGTGTTGACATAAATTTCACAGCTTGTTATTTGATAAGAGAAAATATAATGAAAATGTGTTATCGTTGGTACCTCACCCCAGTAAAATTGGCAAAGATCTATAAAAAATATTCAAACCTTTGTTGGAGATGTAAAGCAGAGGTGGGAACAATGCACCACATGTGGTGGGAGTGTAAGGTGATTAAAGAATTTTGGACCAAGATACACGAAGAGTTGAAAAGAATATTTAAGAGCACAATTCTCAAAAAGCCAGAAGCATATTTGTTAGGCTTAATAACCAACGATATCCCCAAAGATAAAAAGAATATATTCCTCTATGTGACAGCAGCGGCTAGATTACTAGTGGCAAAAAATTGGAAAACAGGAAAAATACTAGAATTATCAGAATGGAGAATTAAGATCTGTGAATTTATGGAGATGGCAAAATTAACGGCATCAATTAGGGCTGCCCCAAGCAAAACAATTAAGAGAGAGTGGGAGTGTGTAGAGATATATATGAAAAAATATGGATATGGAAATTAAGTTTAACATAAACGTAAAAGGAAAGACTCGCAAGGATACAAGATGATATTATGAAGGATATGACTATTAAGTATAAATAACTGCTAACACAACGAGAAACAATAATACAAATGCCAATAAGATATCACATGGATGAGGGGAATTCGGGTTGGGGGGGGAAGGAGATGGTGGTATTTGGAAAATTATTGAGAATGTGATCTAAAAGTAAAATGATTGTGTTTGTAATTTGAATTATTTTGAATGATTGTGGTTGTAAGTTGTTGTTTTCCTAGTTTTTACTTCTCTTTCTGTCACAAAAACTTTAAATAAAAAATATAAGAAAAAATAAAAAATAAAAATTCATCAGCATTTTATTATGAATGTCTCCCAAGAAACACATTTTTGTATGAAAGTTTGCCTAAGATACACATTTTTGCAAAGCAATTCTTCCCTGATATAATGTATTTTTGTATGCTGTTTTCATTATGCACACTTTATCCTAGTATTTGCATTTTTAGGCACACTACTTGGCTACAGAACTGCACTGCAAAATTCAGAGATGCTTGCCTTTCAAAAGATAGGCTATGCTTTGGTTCACACATTGTTTTGCAAAGTGCAAATGCGATTTGAATTCTCCTCCATCTCTAGTAGCTAGTAGCCAGCAGCCTTCGACAGTCATCGGTGCTCTTTTAAGCAAGGGCCTCTTTAGCCACCAGTGGTCACTTGAGAAACCTATTTAGCTTCCAGCTTTACAAATAACTAGGGAAAAGGCTGTCTCCTTGCTTGACTGCTTTAATAAAAAAGCACATACTGTAAGCAGATGAGAATTGCCCTCATATGAACTCAGAGAATTCTAGCAATTGCTAGCTGGTGGTGACCATTGGGTCTGGTAGGGCAGAAGGCAGGGAGAGAAACAGTAGGTGGCGCCGTAGCAGGCAGAACCACCCCTGATTAGTAAGAAATAAGAAGGTAGGCCAGTGGGAGCAGACTCAAATGCACAGCCCCATTCATCCTAATACACCAGCTGCCAATGGGGGAAATAGCACCAAGCACTTAGACACTGTCCTTTGTTTTCCTATTGTGGGCCAAGTTCTATTTGATTCCATGTTCTCTCAAGTGAACATTTTCAATAGACATTGTTGTTCCCAGCAGAATGTTGGTGCTGGTAGCGATTGGCCACAAATCTGGATAAAAAGGAAAGAAGATAGATTGATGCTGCCTTTATCGACTCCTGCACAGAACGGTGCACCTCATATTTATTTTATGGCAGGCTGCGCTCACAGCATCTTGGGCCAGGGAGGCAGAGGGACAGAGCGGGGGACCCTGAATACAATTACCTTTAGAGGATGCATTTGGAGGGCTGGTTGCCTTTTAAATCGGTGTGTACCCAACCAGATATATCTTTCCTAGAGCTCATTCTGCTCTTCCTGGATCCCAGACACGGGCCATTCTCTTGGGAGACGGTGCATCCTCTCGCTCTTTTTCAAGAGTCCATAAATAAAACTTCAATGAGTCTGCAGTCACTGAGAAGTTTCTCTCATTCACTTTCTCCTTGCAGCCTTGTTTATTCGTTCTTGTCTTGCACTTTTATGAGCTTTGCAGGAATGAATTTCCAATATTGCACCGCTGTAGAATTAAGGGCATTGATGGATGCCTTGTTAAGGACCATGGACATACTGTGACCATGGACTACCAATGAGTTCGATTCCTCTGCACTGGTGAATGCTTAATGCAGCCATCAGACAGCACCCCCTCCCGCTCTTCCTTGCAGGGATCCAATGAGTTCTTCTTAAGAGAGCCAGTGTGGTGTAGTGGTTAAGAGCGGTGGACTTATAATCTGGTGAACCGGGTTCGATTCCCTGCTCCTCCACATGCAGCTGCTGGGTGACCTTGGGCTAGTCACACTTCTGTCTGAGCCTCACTCACCTCACAGAGTGTTTGTTGTGGGGGAGGAAGGGAAAAGGAGATTGTTAGCCGCTTATCCTTAGGGTAGTGATAAAGCGGGATATCAAATCCAAACTCCTCCTCCTCCTCCTCTTCTTCTTAATTTCTCAATGAGAAGGTGCAGCTCAAATGAGCGCCACAGCAAAAATTGATTTGATGTGTGTGTGTGTGTTTTAACCATTCTCCATCAAGTTATAAGAAAAGAAACTGCATCCAAAAACTTCTAAAAGGGTGGGAGTATTGTCCAAATTCAGGGCCTAGATTGCGTGACCAGGCGGCAACAGCCCCAGCCCCCAGGGATCATAAGGAAGGAATAAAGACTCTGACAACGTTATATGGAATTAAAATTAGGCCACAACTTTATTAAACTTCTGACTCCCAGGTCACCCCCCTTGAAAGACAGAAAGATACAAACTGCGCATGCAGGCCCACTTTGCTTTTCTGCAGGGTCTGTGTAAAAGCAGGATCCAGGAGAATTAAAGAAAAATCCTCTTCGATGTGCAAGAAATTATCACAGAGTGCTAACCAGTGCTCACCCTCAAATTCATTTTTGTTTACTCGTTTATTACGTTGATATCCCGCCTTTCCTCCAGGGAGCTCAAGGTGATGTAAACACTTCTCCACCCACCTCTCCACTTTATCCTCACAACACCCCTGCGAGGTATGTGAAGTTGAGAGGCGGTGACTGGCCCAAGGTCACCCAGTGGGCTTCATAGCTGAGTGGCCCCTAGAACCTCAGGCTCCCAGCTCTTAGTCCAACACTCTAACCACTACAGCACACTGCCTGCTCCTGTGCTCTTTCCCTTTTGAGGGCTCTTTACCAATCAGAGGGTGCCTTCAAATAGAGGACTGCCATCTGTAAAGGAGGAGGAATGGGCACCCTACCAGAAAATGGGAAGGTCACAGACAGTTCAGAGCGGTCCGATCATCGGCCTTCAAGACCTGTTGTGCACCAATCTTGAAGGATCCATAGACGCAAAGGTCAATGACTCATGCTGTCATTTGTGCCACCCCCACCTCAGACTCTGGGGACCTCAATCTGCAGACTTGCAGCAGACAAGGAGCTTCAAAAGGAATTGCTATGGCATGCCCATTGTGATCCATGCCTGCTGGCTGGGTCTGAGCCACCTTTTAAATTTAGAATCGTAGAGTTGGAAGGAGCCCCGAGGGTCATCTTGTCCAACCTCCTGCAATGCAGAAATCTGAACTAAAGCTTCCATGACAGAAGGCCATCCAACCTCTGCTTAAAAACCTCCAGGGAAGGAGGATCCTTGGAGCAGGGGTCTCTCCCAGATGTACCTGGAGATACTGTGAGGGGTTGAAACTGGGATCTTCTGTATGCCAAGCAAATGCCCGAACACTGCATTGAAGGATTAGACAGTATCCAAGTTGCCTAATCCTTTGAAAGAGGATTAGACAACTCCATGGAGGACAAGGCTATCATTAGCTGCCATCTATGATCACTATGGGACGCGGGTGGCACTGTGGGTTAAACCACAGAGCCTAGGGCTTGCCAATCAGAAGGTCAGTGGTTCGAATCCCCACGACGGGGTGAGCTCCCGTTGCTTGGTCCCTGCTCCTGCCAACCTAGCAGTTCAAAAGCACGTCAAAGTGCAAGTAGATAAATAGGTACCGCTGCAGCGGGAAGGTAAACGGCGTTTCCATGCGCTGCTCTGGTTCGCCAGGAGCGGCTTTGTCATGCTGGCCACATGACCTGGAAGCTGTACGCTGGCTCCCTTGGCCAATAAAGCGAGGTGAGCGCCGCAACCCCAGAGTCGGTCACGACTGGACCCAATGGTCAGGGGTCCCTTTACCTTTACCTATGTTCTACCTCCATCGTCGGAGGCAGTATGCTAGGAATCGGTTGCTGGGACTCACCAGAGCGGAGAGTGCTGGTGAACTGAGGTCCTGCTGGTGGACTTCTTGCAGGCATCTGGTTCGCCAGATGTGAGAACAGGATGCTGGACTAGATGGGCTACTGGCCCAATCCAGCAGACTCTTCCTATGTTCTGCATCACAGGACAACTGGATAGCTCAGTCAGTAGAACATGAGACTCTTAATCTCAGGCTTATGTGTTTGAGCCCCACATTGGGCAAAAAGATTTCTGCATTGGACCAAATGACTCTTGTGGTCCCTTCCAACTCTACAATTCTGCCTTCTACAGAGTCAGATTAACAGTCCACCCAGCTCAGTATACATTGACAGTGGTTTTCCAGGGGCTATCCTCAGCCCTAGCTGGACATACCGAGGATTGAACCTGGGACTTTCTGCATGCAAAGCTGATGCTCTGCTACTGCTCTACAGCCGTTCCTGACTCCTCTCACCCACACCAGAGAAGCAGCTGGGAAGAAAGAAGACTCCACTTTTGATGCCCTCCAAGGTGATTTCAAGAAGAAATCATGATTTTATGACAATTGCTTTGCAAAGTATTTTGCATGCAAAGTATTTTGTGGCAGGAGGATCATCTAAAACTTTCAGATGTTTATATCACTAAATGGAGATGAAAACCTTTCCAGAAGATTATCTGTAATTTCTCATCAGGCTATTGAAGACAGACAACAGGACAGCATTATAGAGCCCAGACAAAATGTGACTGCAGCAACTGTTTGCCTAATTATAGCCACTGAGGAGCTCAATAAGGAAAAGAGCTTTTTCTCTTTGACCTTTCTGATCACCAGGGCTTTACATAAAAGAGTGCATTCGCTTCTGTCTTTCTGAACAGCAGGAGCCAATCTCATGTTGACTTTAGCGGTGAAGCACAACACATCTGTACTGCTTATGAAACAACTTCAGTAAAGCTTAGGCAGAGATGGACAAATCTGTTTTGCTTCCTCTCAGTTTCCCATTTTTCCAATCTTAATTTCAGGTCTCCACGTTTTCACATTATTAAAAAGTCCTCGTGAAAATTCACCAGCATTTTAATGTGCATTTCTGCTAATATAATATTATTATTATTACTACTATTATTCATTTCATTTCTACACCGAGGTCAACCACAGAATGCACAATTGTATGCAATTTTGCCAATTTTTGCAAAGCCGTTTCCCCAATATAATGCATTTTCTATGTTGTGTTCACTGGTATATGCATTTATACGCACACTTAACTCTAGCATGTACATTTTTGTGCATACTATTTAGCTGGAGAACTGCATTACAAAATTCAGAGAAGCGTGAGAATTTTGAAGGAGAGTTATGTTTTCGCTCCCATTGTTGTGGCACCAGAACCAATGACAGGCATAGCCAACTCTTTCTGGGGTTGTTCTCCTCCTCCGCCTCCTCTTCCCTGCTGGGTTCTGTAAGGGCAACGCTGAGACTAAGGAGGAGGCGAAAGCTGACAGGCAGTTCTGCCACCTTCTGGGCTGGAGGTAAATAAGAAGGGGTGGTGGTGGCTGAGGGCAGAATGAGGTTGGTGGGCAGTTCACCATTCACTGTAATGGACCTGAAATACAAAGGTGTGTTTTTTTCCTTTTTTAAAAATTAGGGAAATGTTAAATGCATATTTTTTAAGGGTCGTGTACAGATTTTTGCATTAGTGGAACTTTTATATGTCACTTGTATTAAGGTGAATAAGGTTTGAAAATTGGATTGTTAAGACTATAAGGCTTTATGGACGTGCATGAATATGCCCATACAATGAAACCAAGAGGGGGAGTGGAAGGAAGTCAATTGAGTTAGGATTTACAATTTGAATTTCTATATTTGGCTCGTTTTGCTTTGTTATTGTACTATTATTGTTTGGATTTTTGTTGTTTTTTTGTCATTTTTGGAAAATTTATAAATTGTTATCAAATAATAATAATAATAATAATATCACATCCAAAGTAGTGTAAACATCTAACCTGTAAAGAAAGGACCCATCTGAATCCACAAATTCATTTGAAGGTTCACATTCCAAGCCACATGGATTCCTGTCTCTGTCTCCACTTCCTGGCAGGCCCCCAGGGGGATGCTTTGGCAGGCAGTTCGTTCACCCTCTCACCCTGGCCAAGGCAGTGCCACACTTCTGGGCTGCTTGCCGTTGACTTTTGCAATTAGGTGGAAAGCGAATGGGCGGGAGCTGGTTGGAGGCAGCTGGCTCATTAGGAAGAGGGCTTTGCTTCCCCTATCTACCCTGCATTGCAGCGGCACTAATGAGCCCCTCCACTTCCCCCATTCCGCTGAGCTGCAACACCCACACTATTTTCACATGGCATCATTTGTGGAGTTGGAGCCGCACCAAGCCCAAATGTTTCTCCAATTCAGCAGCATCCAAAGACTTTGCAGATACCAGCCCCAAAACAGTTTATTGATGCTCTCTTTGGGCTTGTTAATATATTCATTTCTTTATTTACCCCCCCCCCGAAAAATAACAATTCAGTATTTATTAAATTTCTATTTCCCTCCCCCCTCCCAGGAGCTCAGTTCCTTCCTTCCTTCCTTCCTTCCTTCCTTCCTTCCTTCCTTCCTTCCTTCCTTCCTTCCTTCCTTCTTTCTTTCTTTCTTTCTTTCTTTCTTTCTCTTAATAATTACATTTCTATCCCAAACCAACGCAATACTTGTTTTTTGCATTCAGAACATTGGGAAACACTTGAAAACAGTCACATATTATCACTACTAATAATTTCAAGGTTGCCAGGATCACTATCTTTCAGCCTTCAAATGGCTGGATGAACAGGAATGTTTTAAAATTCCTCCCGAATGTTTCCCTCACAACAGCCCAGTGAGGTAGGCTTGGCAAAGAGATTGTGGCTAGCTCAAACGCACCCAGTGGGCTTTGTGGCTCCAAGCCTGTTTTTTAATTGTCTGCGTTGAGACTGGTAGGACAGTAGTCTGGGAGGCCAACAATAGGTGGCGCCAGACCCAGTGGCAGCCTGAGCCAACACATTCTAGTTTTGTCCCTATCCTCCTCCCCCTCCCCCCTCCTGAGTTCTACAAGAACAACACTGAGACTAAGGATGAGGAAGCTTGCAGGCAGTGCCACCCCACCTGGGCACACTGCAAGCAAGATGGCAGACAGGTGGGGCAGAGTGAGATTGGTCTGGCAGTGCCCCATTCATCACAATCGGACAAGGTTCCACCACTTAAGAGTTTTGTATCTTGAAACTGGGCTTGGACCAGTTTCCTCTGTAAAGTAGGAGACACAGCTATCTTTCATGAGAATAAATACTTAAACTACACTCCCTCTTTGGTTATTTAACTTAGAATGCAAGAGACGGGGTCCTGAAGAACAACACTAGTCACTCCTGTGTAGCGATTGACCAGAGAGGGTTCAGGACAGAGCAGTTTCCCCTGGCAAATAGGGGCAGTGGTGCATGGCGTGGAGAGAGGGGTGTGGCCTGGAGAGAGAGAGGGCGTGGCCTATAGGGCCGAGGAGTTGCTTAGCAACCAGGCAGAATGGCATGATCTTCACTGAGGTAGTATGCACTTTGATTGACTGTGTACATTTTGAGGGAGTTTTTCCTCTCCTGAAAGTTTAGTTGGTATGTAACAAGGCCGGAATTAAGAAAGACAAAACCTCTCTGCTTTTTTGTCCTCAAATAATACAGTTTTTGTTCGCTTTGCACAGTTATCAGGATTTCTTTTCTCTCTGGACTCCGACAGTGTTATTTAAGTGACTTTGCTAATTCATGGCAGCTGTAACTCCCATGTTGGGCTGCTGCTTTGGCAAAGCTCACTGTGATCTGGCTGCAACATTCCTCATCGCAATCACTTTGCAGAAGGTCTCTGAAGCTCTTCCAAGGGCCTTGCCAACATCTGGAGTGCTAATCGGGTCGTGTGTTCCTTCCTGCAGTGCCAAGTTCCATAACGCCTTGACCTCCAGTCGCCTGACTGCATTTGCTGCCACTGCTTGTGGCTTTCTGGTGCATCACCTTGAGGCGTTGTGCTCTTTAATGAGTGTTTTTACCAAGCTGGGCCTGAACTGGGGGGTTATTTGGCAGCACTCTCCAGATACAGCTACTTGGGAGATTCGGAACTGTGCTGCTGACCAACGCTAGGTTAGAAAGCCCACATAGGTCACTTCTTGCAGAGTTTTGAAAATCAGCATTATAGGTGGAAGATGGAAGGGTCAGGGTTTGTGGTGATACATCATAAGTGGCCACCTTAGAGGGATTGCCAAAGAAGCAAAGTGCATTGTGAGTCAGGGAAGAACATTGTCCCCAAAGAGAAAATAATGGTATATTGCACATTAAAGCTCTCACTGTAAACCTGTTTTTCCTTAAACAATTCCTGCTTATTTTGATGGGAGTTAACTTTCAAGGAAGCTTGCTTACATGGAATCAGACGATTGGTCCATCTAGCTCAGTATTGTCCCCACAGACTGGCTGTGGCTCTCTAGGATTCTGGGCAAGAGATTTTCCAAGCCCTACCTGGAAATGCAAGGAATTAAACCCAGAACCTGCTCTACTACTGAGCTATATAAGAAGATGCTTTATATGCATACTGTATAACTGACCTGTTTTAAGCAGGCCATCTCAGATTTATAGAAGCTTCTGATCCTAGTTCCAGATGTCCCATTTTGGCTCCTGTGCTCAGAGTGTGGGAGCAAAAGACAGATCCATTCTTCTTCCTCCTTCTAGAAGCAGCACTGGATAGATTACCGCATTACTGCCTGCACGGACTGGCAGCAGCTCTCCAGGGTCTCTCTCATCCCCAGCTGGCAATGCCAGGGATCGAACCTGGCACCTCCTGTGTGCAAGGCAGACATTCTACGACTGAACCACAGTCCTCCTCCTGATTTGGCATGTCAAAATTGCCTTCCTTTCAAGTAGTCCCAGCTGTCCAGCAAGGGGGAAGGCAAGCGGTACCTATGCGTGAGCTACTTGTTTGAAGTGGGGAGTGTTTGCCGCCCGCAGTCTCTCCCCTCTGGCGTCACCTCTGACCCTAATACTTGAGCGTAATTGCTCTGCCCAGGGATACGTGTCTGTAACTTGCACCAGAGGGGGAACATGGCGTTCTTTCAACATGATTAGCACCGAAGGCCAGAGAGTGAAAGCAACAAGGTACTGGCGAGAGAATTCGCCCGCCATCCTGAAGACATGCTTTCCATATTGAATGTCCTGCAGGGCTTTTGGGAGCTCTCTTTGCAGCAAGAAGAGGGGTAGGCAGAGCAGTCTTCAGATCTCGACCTGCCTCAAAGGACAGAGCGAAGGGGCCCCTGACCCTGACCCTGCTGCTCTTGATACGGCTGAGAGCAATTCAGAAGTATTTATTTTTATCCTTGATGCTCTCTTAGTGATGCTTGCCTAGAGCTCCTTGAAGGATTGGAAGAAGTGATCTCTTCAGCAGCTGGGACCCCAAAATTGTCCCTGCCCCACAGATTGCTTGAGGAGTGAGAGGCTGGCCTCAGCCTGTTTCTACGTGCTGGGTTTCAGCTCCACCTTCACTAAACGTTTAAAACAGCATCACACCACTTTAAACAGTCATGGCTTCCGTGCAACGAATCCTGGGAAACTTAGTTTGTTAAGGGTGCTGAGAGTTGTCAGAGACCCTGCTTCCCTCACAGGGAAGAAGAGGGATCGATTGTTAAACCACTCAGCTGATGGGTCATAGGAGCCTGCCTTCGTCAAGTAGTGGGCTTCTGTTCAATAGAAACTGCTTCTCCCTCCCGGAGCTGCTCTTTGGCGCTGTCCTGCATGGCTTCAACACAGGAGGGGGAAAGGAGCCCTGCAGGGAGGCTTGGAACAGGAACAGACTTTGGTCTTTCAAAATTCAGCAGCGCCCTGTGAGACGCCAAAATTCGGCACCCCTCACCTCTTGCCTTCCGTTTTTCTCAATTCACTATGTCCATAGTTGTGACGCCTTGTGGTGCCCCCTCGGCTCGGCATCCAGTGCAGCAGAACTAGTAGCGCTGCCCAAAATCCACCTCTGCTTGCAAAGCCCTTTGCAGACCTCCCTGTGTTCTCCTTTGCACCTCCGAAAGGGTTGTGGGTTCGAGCACCATGTTGGGCAAATGATTCCTGCATTGCAGGGGGTTGGCCTAGATGACCCTTGTGGTCCCTTCCAACTCTACAATTCTATGATTCTATGAAAGGAGAACTGCATGGGGAGATTGAGATGCCCTTTCCAATGCTCCTCCTTTCAACCTCAGTTGTTGGGGATTTGGTTTGCGTGCAACAGCACTCTGTATATGAAGGGGTGGCTGAATGATCTTAGACTCTGTGTGCATTGGGGATTAAAAATGATGGAGAATTGTGTCCAAGGAAATGATGGTTGCTGAAACATAAGTCGTTTAAATGATGAATGCTGAGTGCATGACTGAACTCCTGAGCTCAGAATTAAAGTATATTTGTAAGATCTATCTGCAAGTATACATAATATATAATGAGTATATATAATATTCATAAATATGAGGGAGAAAGTGAGTAAAGAGAGCAAGAAAATGTTGGAGAGAAAGAAAATGTACCTCAAAGTTATCTGTGTGGGCTCTGATGTTTAGGTGCGTGGGTTCACTTTCTGTTGTAAATGAGTGAAAAAATATCTGAAATAAGAAACAGTAGAATCTAGGCAGCTAGGACTCAGCTACACAGCTGCAAATAAAACGTTTTAAATGTGTTGTAATGTGCAATATGGGACCCAGGTGGCGCTGTGGGTTAAACCACAGAGCCTAGGGCTTGCTGATCAGAAGGTCGGCGGTTCGAATCCCCGCGATGGGGTGAATTTCCGTTGCTCAGTCCCAGCTCCTGCCCACCTAGCAGTTCGAAAGCACGTCAAAGTGCAAGTAGATAAATAGGAACTGCTCTGGCGGGAAGGTAAACGGCGTTTCCGTGCACTACTCTGGTTCACCAGAAGCGGCTTTGTCATGCTGGCCACATGACCTGGAAGCTGTACGCCGGCTCTCAGCCAATAAAGCGAGATAAGCGCCGCAACCCCAGAGTCGGACACGACTGGACCTAATGGTCAGGGGTCCCTTTACCTTTACCTTTTAATGTGCAATATACAAATATGACATTGGATGGCGACAGTGAGCTATGCAAAATTCAATGTGTTTTTCAAAACTTTTTTTTTTAAAAGCATTTTCACAGCATTTTTTATATGTGTGTAGATTCCACCCTAGCCTTGTGTTAAAATATTTTGAAAAGAGCAGAAGGCAAGGTGGGTGTAGGAAATAGGGTAAAGGGACTTTTGGCCTGATCTGTGATGGACATCCAATTCCCCACCCTAAACCTTCTCCCCATGTCTCTTTCTGCAAGCCTGGGCTCGCCTCTGCCTAAACCACATCATCACATTTGAACCATGTAGCTGTCATGCCTATTGAGCAAGCAACGCAAATCTGTCACCTTTTGAGGTGTCCGTCAATCTCCCTAACCATCATTTCAATCAGCGCCAGTCCTTGTAAATAGATACAGCATCCTCTGTGCCCTGCCAAGATCCATCAGTGTACATTGTTCCACGGAGAAGCGCTGAATTAGAAATATCATCCTTCCATCACCTGGCAATAACAATAGAGGCGAGAAGGTACTGTATATAAAGTTCCTGTTTCCCCGCTTTCTGAAAAGTAAATGTACTTAATTTGCTAGCAAGATGCAGCCTTGGTGGAAGTTTTTGGATGTGAGCTGCGCAGAGTGACTTTTAAAAAAGCAAAACCCTGGAAACAAAGCAATTTTCTGAATTAATTTCAGCCAAAGAGAAATGGCATTGTGTTTCCTTCCCACTTGGTGCAGCAGTATAACTGAGGATTGCTTGGATGGCTTTAAAAGAGGATGAGATTCGTGGAAGATAAGGCTATTACTGCCCTCTCCCCTGGTGTTGTCCTTTGGCAAGCGAGTGGGGCTCAGCTCATAGGGGAGGAGGCATCTCTCCCTTGCTCTCAGTTGCCTGTGCAGCAACTTCCACTGAGGACATCTGAAATAAGGGCTTCGTTTATATCCAGGGACGCGAGTGGCGCTGTGGGTTAAACCACAGAGCCTAGGGCTTGCTGATCAGAAGGTTGGTGGTTCAGATCCCCGCGGGGTGAGCTCCCGTTGCTCGGTCCCTGCTCCTGCCAACCTAGCAGTTCGAAAGCACGTCAAAGTGCAAGTAGATAAATAGGTACCGCTGCAGTGGGAAGGTAAACGCCGTTTCCATGCGCTGCTCTGTCCACATGACCTGGAAGCTGTACGCCGGCTCCCTCGGCCAATAATGCGAGATGAGCGCCGCAACCCCAGAGTCGGTCACGACTGGACCTAATGGTCAGGGGTCCCAGCGATTGAACCCGGGACATGGAAAGCAGATGTTCTGTTACTGAGCTACGGCCCTTCCTGGAAGCTGCCTTTTACCAAGCCAGAACATTGGTCGATCTAGCTCAGTATTTCACACTGTGAAATGGGAGATAGGGGGGTGTCAGCGTTGAAGCTGAATGCTGGAAGATTCAGGTTAGATAGAAGAAAGTCCTTCTTCATGCAGCACATAGTGAAAACTGTGGAATTTGCTCTCACAGGAGGCTTTTGATGGCCACCAACCTGGATGTCTTTAAAAGGCTTTGCCTCCACAGTTGGAGGTACCGGTAGTAATGCTTAGAAATACCAGTTGCTGGAAAACACTGTGGGGTTGGGGGAGTGCTATTGTGCTCAGGTTTCTGCTTGCGGGTTTCCCCACAGGAATCTGGCTGGCCACTGTGAGAACAGGATGCTGGACTGCATGGGCCATTGGCCTGATCCAGCCGGGCTCGTCTTAGGTTCTTATTGCTTGCACTGGCTGGCAGCAGCGCTGCAGGGGGCCTTTCGCAACCCTGCTTGTAGATGCTGGGGACTGAAGCTGGGACCAGGTGCTGTACCACTGTAATACATCCTAACCCTTTCCCCTGTCTCCAGGCTCATATCACTTGCACGCTTTTTAAGCTGTGTGAAATGGGAGAGGAGGAGTTCTCAACATGGAATGAAACAGGTCTCTCCAGTTCCTACTCTGACACCCAGGGTGCTTTCCTCGCTTCTCTCCATCAGTTGGGACCAGCCAGGTGTGAAAAAGTAGACATTGAGAAGCCCGCAAGCGGCCCGTCACATTGCCTTGTCTGCTGTCGCAGCCGATAAGCCCAGCACCGGTGATTGTGTGCTGTGTCCAAAACAGTTGTTCACAATAGTGGTGTTGTTTTTTTGCTCTATAAACACCAGGCAAAAAATATCCTCTCACTTAATTTTTTTAAAAAGCTTCAGCTAAACGAAATTATAAAGCCTTGATTAAAAAGAAAAAGCTCCAAGCCCAAAGGGGAGAGTGGCAATGCTTAATGGAGCTTCCTATTCCATCTAAAGCAAGGTCTCCACATCATACCAGGTCAAGCTCAAAGTGTTACTATTAGTACAGGCATGTCCAACAGGTAGATCGTGATCTACTGGTAGATCACTCGACGTCTGTGGTAGATCACCAGTAGATCACTGGCTGCCCCCAAAGAAGCTCATCAACTTTGGCTCCCCTAAAAAAAGCTCAACAACGTTTCCCTGCACCCCTAAAAATGGGGTTTTCCTTCTGCCTAAAAAATCTCAACAATTTTGACCTGAACCCCTAAAAAGGGGGTAGATCACTGCCAGTTTTTAACTCTATGAGTAGATTGCGGTCTCTTGGGAGTTGACCACCCCTGTATTAGTATATCTAACAACTTGGGACCAGTAACCTGTGAGATTGCCTTGGCCTGTATGTGTCCACTTGATGGCTTCAATCTGCAGAGAACTGGCACTATTACAAGTGCCAAACAATACTTGTTCCACGTTTGTATGAAATTGATATTTTAGTGTGGCAGCTCTCACACTTTGACTCTCTCTGCCTATTGACATCAGGCAGAGACCTTCACAGAATTCTTTTTGGCACCTGCTTAAAACATTTTTGTTAGGCAAGCCTATCCAGTCATGTAGAATGTGGACATGTGTTTTAATCTGCTTTTTAACTTATAGCTGATTTTAATTGCTTTTTGAACATTTAAAATGGTTGTTTTAAACTTTTTTTAAACTGATAATTTCATTGTTTTATTATTTTGTGAACCACATTGATGTGTGTGGGTTTTTGTTTTTTTATAACCAGGATTCTGCACTAGGCCAGAGCCCCAGACCTGTTCACTGTCTCTGCTGCTGCACGGCACTCTGAACAGGTGTGGCCAAATCCCCTCCATCCCACCTCAGGCTAGCTTTCCGCTTCTCACACTGAGATGTGCCTTTCCTCAACTGCCCAGCATTTATTTCTGTGTTAAGATGGAAGCATATCCCTTTGGGGACTGGAGAACATCTCTCCAAAAAATAAGGATGTGCAAGATCAGAGCACCATGGCTTGAATCTCCACACACACACACACACACACACAATTTTACACCTTCTGATTAAAAGAAAACAACATGGAGTATATCAGCTGAAGCGTTAGAAATGATTGTCAAGAGGAGGAAAAGGAAAGTATTTCGTAGCTATCTGTGCAAACTCAACACCTCTGTAACACCTGCCAAGACCAGAGAGGGTTTGTACTGTATAGGTTGTTAATACGTGTATAGCACTGCTGACATGAATGGACCAAGGTCTCTAGGTCCTAAAGTGAAAAGAAAGAATTCTGACCAACATGGAGTAAGGGCAGAAAGAGGCAAATCCTTTTTCTCTTTCTCATTATAATACCATTTTTACCTCACATTTTTCTGGCTCTGGTTTTAGTTAAGCCCCATCTGCATCATGCAAAGAATCTTGGGGACTGCGGTTTCTTAATGATGCTGAGAGTTGTTGGAAGGCCCCTATTCCTCTCACAGAACTACAATTCCCAGAGATCCTTGGGAGGAGGCATTGACTGTTAAACCACTCTGTGAATTGTAGCTCTGTGAGGGTAACAGAGGGGTCTCCTAAAAACTGGCAGCATCCTGAACAAGCCGCCCTTCACAAGATTATCAGTGGGAGGCAATGACTTTTAAAAAGTGATATAATGCTGCTGGGAAATGATATATAATGAAATGAAAAGGATGTCTAAAATATCGTTTGTAAAATAAACCACAGAAGCCTTTCTTCTGGGAATTATAGGGATAGAACTGCCTAAATTGTATAGAAATGTATTCATGTACGCGACTACAGCGGCAAGAATGTTACTTGCCCAAAATAGAAAGGAGAAGAAGTCCCAGCAAAGGAAGAATGGATACAAAAACTTATGGAATATGCAGAAATGGTGAAACTTACCGGAAGAATAAGAAATCAAGATAACAAACTTTTTATAAAAGAATGGAAATGATTTATTGAATATTTACAGATATTTACAGATAAATTGTCAACAGATAAAAACACTGGCAGGATTATTGTAACAACCTGCAGCTATATAAGAGTATGTATATAAAGAAAATAAATAAATGAGTAAGTTAAGTTAATTTGGATATGCAGGAGATATTAAAAATGAATTTAAGGAACTGCAGAAAGAGGGGGAAGGAAGTCAAGTTTTAAAATGCCAAAATGAATGTAAAACAGTGAAATGTATATATATGAAAAGTATAAATAATAATGCAGCATTAAATGTACAGTGCAGATGGGGACTAACTCATACTCAGAGTAGACCCACTGAAATTAATCAGCACATATTTTGTTTTAGGCCCTATCCATGCTATACATTTAAAACAATATCCTAGTTTAAACAGGCATGGCTTCCCCCAAATGCTCCTTGGAACTGTAGTTTGTTCAGGGTCCTGAGAGTTGTTAGGAGACCCCGATTCCCCACAGAGCTACAGTTCTCAGAGTTCCCAGGGAAGAAGAGGGATTGGCTTTTAAACCACTCAGGTTGTCAATGTTTGGGGCTGCATCCTGAAGTAGGCTATTGCCTGCAAGGTAAATAAAACAACTTCGCCATCTGCTGGACACTCAGGAAATGCATGCATATATTTTTATCTCCAGAACCAGCTCTATTCCCCAATTCCTCAAAAGTTTTCTTCTTCCTCATTCATAAGAATGTTCCAGCAACCTATTCTCACAGTGGGCAACCAGATGCCTGTGGGAAAACTGCAAGCAGGATTCGAATACAAGATCACTCTCCTCCCCTGCGGTCTTCAGAAACTGGTATTCCGAAGCTTTATTGCATCTGAATCGTGGAGGCAGACAGTAGTCATCATGGCTTGTAGCCGCTGTCCCCACAGGGCTCTTGAGAATATCAGTCAGTGTTTGAAATTTGCACTTCTCCAAAATTTGCAATGCAATTCCCCAGCCATGCAACATCTACAAAAGATGCATATATTAGGAAATAACTCATATATTTAGTGAAAGCAAGAAATACATTATACAAGCGGAAATTTTGCTCTGCAAAAATGTGCAGATTAGGCAAGACTGTGAGAAAAAAAATATGAATATGAAAAGAAATTCACAATAAAATACTGATGAATTTTCATCTGGACTTTATTTTTTATTTTTTAAGCAAACTGATGTGGAAATGTGGAGAACTGAACCTAAGTTTGGAAAAGTTGAAAAACAGAGAGAAACCAGTACTGGCCTATGTGAATTAGGTTGGTTTGCCTTTAAATGCAAACTGATTCTAATTTCTCCCTCATCCCCCACCTAGGCTAGGAGAAGAGGATGTGTTTGCTATTTGTTTGAGCTCAGGTGGCTGCAGTTTAACTACCGGACTGGGCACTTGCTGAAACAGGAACAAGGAAGTGAAAGTGGGTGGCACACCTACTGGAAACCAGGGAACAGCAAAACCTCACGAAGGAATACCTGCAGGTAACAATATATAGTTTTGTCACTTGTCATTTAAGCAGTTGATTTTCAAGGTTTCATGCTGGTCACTTTGAGGAAGCCACTTCCTAATTTTGTTTTACTTCTCTAAGCCAAGTTAATCTCCTTCCTCTGTTCAGGTTTTGTGGGTGGTTGTTGGGACCTGGCAGATCCTAGGAAGCAAAGTAGAACAAGGAAGCATCTGTGGGGGCCGAACAGAAGGTAAGGGGCACAGCACTGTGCCAGGTGCCAGAGGCTCGGTTATCTGGAGTTGCTTATTTTTGCTGCACCCTGAGAACTGCAAAAATGAGTGTATGAGAACCGTTCTTTTGGCCTGACTGGCAAACCAGCAATTGGCCAGGTAACCAGTATCGGAGTCTGAAATGCTAGCACAATCCAGCCAGGGGCAGTTCCAGATTTGAGAAATGGGACACGGGTGGTGCTGTGGTCTACACCACTGAGCCTCTTGGGCTTGCTGATTGGAAGGTTGATGGTTCGAATCCCTGCAACGGGGTGAGCTCCTGTTGCTCTGTCCCAGCTCCTGCCAACCTAGCAGTTCGAAAGCACGTCAAAGTGCAAGTAGATAAATAGGTACCACTCTGGAGGGAAGGTAAACGGCGTTTCCATGGGCTCTGGTTTCCGTCACGGTGTCCCGTTGCGCCAGAAGCAGTTTAGTCATGCTAGCCACATGACCCGGAAATCTGTCTGTGGACAAACACTGGCTCTCTTGGCCTGAAAGCGAGATGAGTGCTGCAACCCCATAGTCGCCTTTGACTGGGGTCCTTTACTTTACCAGGTTTGAGTGCAAAGTATCCGCCAGCTGGACTCCTCTGTCTGTGGAGCTGATGGGAGTTGCTGTTCAAAATATCTGGAGGGCAGCAGTTTGGGGAAGGCTTCTCTCTCTCTCCCTCCCTCCTTGTTCTGATTTATATACCACTTGATTATTTAAAAAAAGGTGGGGTGTGAGACAAACAAGTAAAAAAATGAATGTGGTGATACAGAATTTGAATGTGTTGAAGCATTTCACATGTGAGCTTTGTATCATGTTCACAGTATTTTTTATTTTTTTGTGGAATAAGGGAATTTCATGGGTTTGTTTGTGGTTTTTTTTAGTGGGAGGGGTCCTAAATTGTCATTACTTAGGAGCAAGTACTTCTGTGGGTTGGCCCGGGAACTGTGGAATGCTTAAAGGAGGCTTAAAAAGAGAATTTTTGTTCATTGTAAAACAAACTGAACTATTTTTCAGTTTCGCTTACCCTTTTGAATCACACCAAATTTTGCAAGGGGAAATGTGTCTAAAATGCCTGTTTTAGTGGTAATGCATGCAATTAGAACGTGAGGTTTTGTGCATTTTTCATTTTAAAAAGAGGAAATGGGACAGAGTGGACTAAAGACTATAAACACATTCAAAACTGACACGGGTTGGGAATAATCCATCCTGAGTGCAAAAAGGACACAGAATTCCAATATGTTAGACTGCTAGAAGCATAGGAAGCTGACTGATACTGAATTTGACCATTGGTCCATCTATCTCAGTATTGCTTGCACTGACTGGCAGCAGGATTTCAGGCAGAGGACATTCCCAGTGAAATGTTGAGATGCTGGGGGTCAAACTTCGGTTGTTCTGTATGCAAAGTGCAAAGCATGTGCTCTACCACCTTTCCCCATAAGTTTCCAGACCTCATTATAATGGTTAAGGTGCCATTTGAAAAAGAAGCATAGAAAGTTACTGTGTCAGACCATAGGTCCACCTAGCTCAGCACTGTGGACAGACACTGACTGGCAGTTGATTTCCAGGGTTTCTCCAAGCCCCGTCAGGAGATGCTAGGATTGAACCTGGGACCTGTCTGCATGCAAAACAGATGCTGTACCACTGAGCTACATCCCTTCCCTTATCTTATTTTTCTCTATCTGCAGATAAAACAGAACATCAGAAAGGAGGCTACAGACGACCAAGTATGGCTTCCTCAGGGAAAGATTTGGGCCAAGAGCTAAGTGATCAGATCCACGATGTACTGAACCGACTGGAAAGCAAGCAGATGTTCCAGACTGCCTGGGACATTGCGGCATTTGTCATTTTCTTTTCTTTCATTGGTAAGTTGGAGGGTGTGGCGGGGAAATGAGGAAGAAAACAACAGCGGTTGCCTTTCACAGCTGATAGTTTTTTTCTCTAGACCTTGAGCCATGTCCCTTGACGATTTGGGCAGATCACTATGGCTCAAGCTGCTTTGGTTGTTGACACAGAAAATCCGAATTGCCCCATCCCATAGTGGTGCAAATAGATAGATAGATTATATATTGGAAGAAACTGAATTTTAAATAACTAAAGCAGCCTTGCTGAAGCTAAGCAGGTCAGGGTTTAAGCAGTGCCTGGAAGCTGGGAGCCCCTTCAATGTCTCTTTGAGCTCCATGAAAGAAAGGTGGGATATACATTACTAAAGTTGTCTCCACTGAACCATTTAACAGTACTGTAAAATGTGTGTCCTAGGACAGGCTACAGCTCTTCTTTGTGGGCTGGCCCCCCTTTTCTAGACAGGGAATTCAGAAACTGAGGCATCCAAGCTATTCCATCACCTCTGCTGAGACCAGCTCCCTTTGACTCTTCCTCAAGTTATCTAGTGGCAGCCATTCTGTCAGGCTGCTTCCATCTCAGTTGGTCATTATAACTTTTAATATCTGGTGCCTGAGCTTTCCCCCTCCCTCCTCCCCTCTTTTTCCTCAAGTGCCATGTATTTTAGATTGCAAGCCAGACAACAGGGACTGATGAAATTTGTGAGCTACACAAGCAGCCTATTTTGGCTGAAGAGCATGGAAGAAAACGCTTTAAACAGCAATAATAAAACATTCTAAGCAATTCTTTCTGTCTTCCAGGTGTGGTTCTCTTCATGGCCCTCATTGTTCTTATCCGCTGCTTTTGCTGTTGCTGTGATTGCGATTCATATGAGAAGGTGAACATTTTCTGGTATTACGTTCCCACACCTAAGAGCAGGGATCCTCAGTCTTTCTGGGACCTGGGAGCACATTTGGAAATCTAATTAATTATCATGGGCACCACAATAAGCCCATTTCAGAGAGGAAAACCTGGTGATGCTCATAACTCCCCCCTAAAAAAAACCCTCCTACACCCCCTGAAACAAATGAAGACGCGAGAGGCAATATTTCTCCAAAAAAAGGTATCCCCCACCAAACTCCTTTAAAAAAAAAATCTCATTTTAAAAAAATGAGCAGGGGAGCATATGAGGTCATCATGATTTTGGGATGTGAAAAAAGTAATACGGCATTAACAGATCACTTGGGCTAGAAGCAGATCCAGGCTCAAATACACAGCATAGCACTGTAGGCTGCATTCACACAAACAGGGGCAAAAGAATTCCACACCCTTGCCCTGGTTTACTGCTTGAGATTCTAAAACCTTGCTTTCCCGTACACAGGTCCCCAGAAAAAAGGTTGGCATTGTTAACCCGGGCATGGAGCTGTAGTTTTGCCATGACTGATCACCTAAGCAACCAGGAAGAGGACCAAATGTTTGTGCTTTCACTGGATTTTCTCATCTGCACTGGAATTCACTGTATGATTAGGGAGGCACAGGAGGAGATGCACCAATTGTGACAATATTTAGCCCACACTGATTGCATATTAAACTGAATAGTCAAACCCATTCCAGGTATGAGCCTACGGTTTGGTATCTTCTGCTTTTTTATCACTGGAGAGAAGATCACAAGGCAGCAAACGCCTCTCCCAGTTGTTTTTTTTGAAGCCATCTAGTTTGTGTTTTATTAAAGGAGCAAATCAAGGTCGGCTAATCGGGTTTCCTGGCTGACTCACATAAAGCCATAGTAGAAAAGGGATAACTCTCAGGGAATGGGTCAATGCTCTTTTCTTGTGTAGATCAAGATGCTGCATACTAATGGCAGACCTGCTGCTTCCTCTTCACCCCCCCCCCCCCGCTTATACTATTTTTCACCCATGAATACTTTGGCCAACTGAGAAACCTACACTTCATGTGTCTGGAGAAATGGTCTCTAGTCCACAAAAGATTACACCACAATTACATCAGTTAGCTGTCAACGTGCTATGACGAAATTTCCTTATTTTGCTGTAAAATGGAGCCTGAATCAGTGTGAAGTCTTTATCCTCCTGGTTTCTTACAGTCAACTGCTAATTGCAGTAATAAAGTCACATGGCTGTGATGGGGCAAGCAGCAAGAGAAGTGTTACTGCTCAAGGTTCAGTAGGTTCCAAGGAATTTGCTTTTTGGATGTTGCTGTGAACACAGATGAATGCCTCCTAATTAGGGTAGTATAGAAGTTGCATTCTGGGTCATCTTGATTTTGAACTGGGCTCTGTAGAAACTCGCCCTACACACCAACAGAAGAGGGAGCCCCCCCAGTTGTTTCACTGAGAGATTTCGGGGCAGCCCTTAAGCCAGGGCGGTCCAATGTGTAGCCAAAGGGCTGCATGCGGCCCTCTTCGCCTTTTTTGGTGGTCAACAATATTTGAGCTCCCCCCCCCCCAAAAAAAACCCTGCCTTCCCAAAGCAGGGCAAGGGAGGCACTGGGCTTTGGGAAGGAGATGTGGGGGCTCTGGCAGTGTCCTAGAGCCCTCCTTCCCAAAGCTTAGTTAGTGCTTTCCCAGCTTTGAGGAGACACGATGACTCTAGGACTCTTGCTAGAGCTTTGCGCCTCCTTCCCATTGCCTGGCACCTCACTTAGCCAGCTTTGGGAAGGCAGAGTGAGGGTGGTGTGGGGTGGTGTGTGTGTGTTCAACTTTTGCCCTTGCTTCCCTCTCCCCCATGTAATGAGGCAGTCTACAGCCCATGGGTTCTGTGTCAAAGTACTCATGCAGCCCACTTGTGCCACCCTGCCCTAAGCCATGTCAATACCTGCTACAAAAGTGCAACCGACACCTTCATTGTATAGTTTTTGTCATATGTCTTTGCCCTGGCCTTTGAGATTTTTAGCATCCCTGCTATTCATCTGATTGAAATATTAAAATTAGTTTAAAACAATTAGCATTCTACATGGTTGAAGCCTGCTCTGGTGAAGGGCTGTTAAGCAATCTAATAATTAACAACAGGCAGAGTCGAGGCATCCTGTATCAACTTAAGACATTTCGACTAACTCCCTCCTACACATCATTGGGGTCTCCTCCGAAACATAGGTTTGCAACTTCAGCCACACAGCACAACGGTCAGGGATTTTTATTTAACGACAACAGCAGACCAGTTCGAGGAATGATTCATTCAAGTTTAGCAGCAACCGACCACTCTGCCACCAAGACAAACATGTATGGGTTTGCATTGCTTAGTGGTAGACGGGCATAGCGATGGCTCAATGGAAGACATGATGGAGGTGGTGCCTCTGGCTTCCCACCGAAAGAACATTGTTCCCGACGCCGCTGGGGTTAAATCGTAGAGATGAATATTCCACATCGGCACAAGAGATTTGGTGGTGGTGATGGAAGGGACAGCAAACCAAAAATATGACGAGGAAGGAATGGCTCTTTGTGGCCCACCACACACACCAAGTTGGTCCCTCTTGTCATCCCTCCATAACAGTCCAGCCCTGGCTTCATTTTCCCTGTTCACAATCACACCTTTTCCTCTACTGCAGGGGAAGGGGGAGCCTGTGGCCCTCCAAGTCTTGCTAGACTTCAGCTCCCACCAGTTCCCAGCCAGGGACAATGGGAGTTGCAGTCCTGTGACATCTGGAGAGCCACAGACTCCCCCCATTCCCTGCGCTAGCAGGTTGGGATTTGACTAGTGTTCACCAGCTTGGAAAGGAACAGGTGTACTTCTAAAGTGCTAATAAATAATGATATTCGACACATGAGGATGCCAACACTGGGCATGGTGCCTACCCAGCTGCCACCATGAACAGTGGGATCCAGTAAATCTTCACACATACACAGCTTATACAATGATTTCCTCCCGGAGAGAGTGGCTGAAATTGCAAATGGACCACTGTTTGAGGCAGGATCAGTAGAGCCTGTAGTTCCAGTAGCCGGAAAACACAGAGATCTGGAAAATAAGAGGGGGAGAGGTTGTCAGAAGCCGCATCATGCTCATGCTCAAGACATCTGTTTGGGAACCCCCAACCTAAGGTTTCTCATCCCTGCTGTAAAAAGCTAATTGGTGTGGAATCCAAGAATGAGCAGGGAATGGGGATCCTTAATTCAAATCTCACTTTTGTCACAAGCTTAGAGGTTCTCGAAGCCTCCACATCCCCCTCTCCCAAATCTGAAATATGGGGATAATATCAACCTACCTTGACAGGGCTGTTGGCTCATTTTTCCTTTGCATTTTACTTGAACTAGATTTACCTGTAGCAGTCTAAATGCTCTAAATGTGCTATATTATTGCTAAGGGTTACTATCTATACATCAGCAGGACATATGCTTTTAAGCTTCACACAATCCAACGCTATTTGCCTTTGCCCCCAGTGTCTCCTTTTTCTGCATCAGATACAGAACTAACACTTCACTAAGTACACAGAAGTAGTCAACGTGGTGCCCTCCACATGCCCACTCAGCCCCAGCTAGCATAGTTAATGGTCAGGGATGATGGCAGTCTAGCAGCTTCTGTAGGGCATCACACTAGCTGCCGCTACAAAATACTTTCAACATCCAGCAGCCTCCCCTGGACCCCAAAAGCAAGGAATGCCCTTTGCCAACCACGCTCTCTCTTTCCACCACCCGACCTTGTCCTTCAGCTGCTGGCACAGCTGCAGGGAGACCGTGAAAAAAACGAGGGCGTCATTCAGCCAGGGCACGACACACTCCACTTTGTGGACATGGTTCACTTCATATCTTTGGTTGTTGAACTCACTGCAAAGAGAGAGAATGAGAGAGAGAGATGCTGGGGGCAGGGAGGTTACACAGACAAGATTCCACCCTGTTCCCCAGGCCTTCTTCAACACAGTGTGATGGTATTTATTCATTCATTTTATTAAATGTGTATACCACCCTATACCCGCAGGTCTCAACATAAAATCGCAACATAAAATCACAAAATACACAATAAAAACAAAAGCAACCCAACTTACAACATGGCCCCTGGGTTGTGCAGTATGGACCCTCCAGCCGGTCTGAAGTTCTGGGGGAGGAAATAAAAAATTACCACCCATGAATTTTCATAGAAGGAAACAGTTGTTCTGTGTAGACTCCACAAGCTTTCTTTACTATAGAGGCGTAAATTAGAGAGATATGGTGTTGTCTTCAACTAAGTTCTACCCAAGAGTAGATCCACTGAAAGTAATGGGCATGACTAATTCAGGTCCATTCATTTCAACAGCTCTACTCTGAGTAGAACTTGCTCAGATACATTTACCCAGCTAGTCAGAGCTTGTGCAATAGTCTTTCACAACACCCCCTTGAAGTAGTGATAGAAAATACAAAGGAGAAAGATGTTAAGCAGCTGCTTCTGGGCCTCATCTACAGTTTTGCCAAAACTATCACCAGTGAAGATCCACCAACACATTTAAAATCAAGGAGCTTGGTAAGACCTACAAATGGCTTACGACCCTCAGCTGTATTAACCACAATATTTCGCCTTTGTTAAGATTTGGAACCAATGCTCTAACCCTGATCTTCTCCCCAAGTGGTAAGGGATGTCTCCTGTGTAGGATTACAGTAGAGTAGACTCCTGCCCTGGGAGCGAGCTGGGGGTTACGTTCTATTTATTTGTATTTTAGAAGATTTATAAACAGCCCTTCAGCATCTTTCCGGTACCTTTGTAGAACTGGGTTGCAGAGCATGCAGCTGATAGACAGTCAAGCAGAGCTTATTCAGGTTGATGTAGAAATTGACGAGGATGTCTGGAGGCAGAGCAGGAGTGAACATTTTCTGCAGGGAAAGCAAAACCAGTGTATCCTTAAGGTCCTTCATTTCTTACCCATTGAAAATACCAGGTTTCAATACATGCAGGACTGTAAACAAGTATCCCTCGAGGACAGTAGCCTTCATTTTTTTTTTCTGACCCTGGATCCACCTTTAAACCAAACATGCATTTGGGGACCCATTCCTTGACTTTTTACTATGTATTTCTATGGTGGTGGCGCAGCTGTTATGATCCACCTTAGATCAGATCGTGATTTGGTTGTGGGTTCCAGCTCACCAATTAAGACCAATGCTAGGACAAAGATTCTCAGAGTATAAAACAGGTCTCCCTAGAGGGGCCTGAAGTACTGTCAGGAGAAGCAAACATTCCCCTTTAGGAACACCCAGCAGTGGAGCATAGGCCCGTGCTGCCCAGGGCGGGCATGCTCCCGAAGGGGGCAGAGAACACTCCCGAGGGGGGCGGGGTGCAGCGCAGAGGGTGCCCTCCCAGGTGTGGGATAGCCGCTCGGGTGCATGGAGCAGCATGTGCACCCTGCAGCCAGGGGAGGAGCGAGCCACCAATGGCGGATATTCGGTGTGCTGCCCACCCGCAACTCCCAAACCTCCCCCAGCTGTCAAAACGAAGGGGAAAAGGAATGCCGCCGGCAAAGCGGCACAGTTCCCCCCTTCCCCCGACGGCTCGGGGTAGGCTTGGGAGTCGCGGACGGGCGGCGCACCAAATGCCCCCCCCCCAGCGAAGACACCCGGGGCATTCCGCCCCCTGTCCCCCGCCCCTAGGAATACCAACCCACCGTTTTACAACCGTTGCATCACTGCTACAAAGATGGTGATGGATCTTTTTTCTACTCTGAAAGTCCCAGTCTCTCAAAGGACATCTGGGCAAATACAAATTGCCAGACTGGGCCAAGCCCACTGGCCCATCTGCATCAACATCTTTGGTGTCAACAATGACAGGCTGGCGCTCCCTGACCTAAAGATTTCAGGAGTTAAACAAAGAGCAATGCATCAGGGGCCACCTGTTAATATTAATGAGAGGCAGAAACATCCAGTTCACCAAAACTGCTACACTCCCAAGGGCAAAGAGTCCCTCTGCTCCTATTTGTAACAGTTCTTTTCTGATCACATGCAGTCACAGGAAACTTTGTGAGCAAAATTTGCCCGCTGCAGCATGCCAGAAGCCCCCGTCTAGAAGCAGCCATCAGCTCCTTGGGGGGTGGGAAATCTCAGAAGGGCCCATTGCACCTGTCTCCCCCATTGCCAACGATGAACAATTTACCACATCATGTAAAGTATTACTAGGGAATGGATTTGGTTTCCCTGAGCTTGCATGTTACAAGCAACATTCTAGTCCTCATGGATGTGCAATTAAAAAAAAAAGTACAGGAAATACATTCTCAAAGCTCAGGAGACAAAGACAACTTTGTAGGTAGGACTTCCAGAGTTTAGAAGGATGGAAGCCAAGGTGGGAGGATGGCTACTGCTACTTCTTGACTTCTGTAGCCTTGTTGTTGCCACTAACTTAAAACCTAAGCCATTCACACAGTACAGCAGGTTTAATGCAAGTATATGCAAAGCTGGACTTTTCTTAGAGCACAACTAAGATTACTCTTAATAAAGATTTGAGTGGGCTGGAGCAGGTGTGTGCTTATCCCTTCCTGAGAGACTGACAAAGGAAGTTACCGTAACACCACTAGAGGCGATTTCTGGCAGAGTCAAAGTAGCTGGAGTGGTGAGCCGATTCCGAGCTCTTGTCAACTGCAGCATCACTGCATCCATCAACTGGTGTGGAGAGAGGAGGAGGAAGGCAGAGAGAGAAGCCCGCAATTTTATTTAGGCTGATCCAGAGATGTGGCTGAAAAGTCTTAAGTCATATGACGTTATTCCAAAATGGCTTTCAGTGTATCAAGAACCAAGCGTAACCCTGGCCTCTCAGGTACCCCGGAGCTTTCTTCATATGCACAAATCATAATTGATGCGTAGGGTCAATCAGAAACATTTCGTTTGAGTGTTTGCAAGAAACTGCCCCCAAAACAAACTGCCTTCCTGGATTAGGTCAAAGGTCCCTCTAATCTCCCTGCCACCAACTGCCCTATGATCAGGACCCCAGGAGAAGGTGGGAAGGAGGCGAAGACTACAACAAGGCCTGCTCTAGCTGGACTATCACCCTTCTTTCCCCTGATGATTTTACCACCAATTGCCCTGTGGGAAGGATCCTGATGACTTTATGTGTTCACTGAGGTTTTTGATAATGTGGGCTTCTAAACAGCCTTAGAATAATTTGCATTCTGAAAGGTGGGATTGAAAAATGGTATCAATAAATAAATTAAAGTCCAGTATTCTATTAACAGCTATGGACAGCCAGGATTCTTACAAGCCAGATCTCCTACCACTGAGCATGGAGGCTCTATTTACTATCTAATCTATCTAAGTCAATGGTCATCACTACACCTTCTATATTAATTTCCCATTACACACGTCTGAAATCTCTTGTGACCAACGTGGAAAGGAAGAAAACCCCTTCTGTTTAAGGGTAAGTTATGCCTCTGAATACTGGATGGCTATTGGCCTTCATGCCTTGCTTGTGGGCATCTCTGAGTCATTTAATTGGAGACGAGATGGGCATTTGGCCTGATCCAGCAGAGCCTTTTAAAGTTCTGCTGGTTGCATACTAAGCCAGAGCAGTAGTGCCATCTAGCCCAGTGCTGTCTGCTTTGGGAGCAGCTTTCCAAAGTCCCAGGTAGATATCCTTCGCTGTTCTATGACCATTTGCCCTTTAACAAGAGATGCAAAGGACAGAATCTGGGACCAGATGCATGCTAAACATGTGTCCTGTCAGTGCCATCAAGCCACAGCCCTGTCCCACAATTGTTCCAGTCGCAGGTGAGGTGTTCGCTCATCTGGAAAAGTGACTGTTCCCGAGGAGAATGGAAGCAAGCACAATTCTCACCTTGAGGACCTCACATCCTGTCTTGAACTGGTAATTGGCGCCTCTGTTGGTAAGCAGGTAGATCGCTTGGTTGACATGATTCCTTGCATCCTGGATCTGAAAAAAGCACAAAGGGCAGCCCATCAGCATGCCGGGCCAAACAAGGCAAAGAGTTTTGGACCTAGAAGCACACAAAATCTGCACAAATAAGATGCAAGAAGATGGGTTTGCAGTCATCATACCTGTTGGAGTTTCCATTGTTTATCATCCCGGAATGCAAAGTGTAGGAGTTGGTTATTCCTGGGCATTTTTAAGTTAATATCCTGAGAAACAGAGAGGGGTGATGAAGGGTGCATACACACAGCATACATTCATAGCAGTTCCCTACTAATGAAAGTCTAGCAGAGACTACTCTGACCCTCCCACCCTATTTCTGATTATTGAGATCAGGATGCTGAGTCCTGGAAGTACTGTATCAGGTGCTACATTTCTATAGGAGGAACAACAAGCTGGAGAAAGCACCTTTTCTGAGAGGCTCCTGGCAGCAGGCAAAAAACATTATTCTGTTTGATGCCTATGTGGTATTAGGGTTTAGGATTGACAATCAGATAGCCCATTAATGGCCATTTTCAGCCCCACACTGGATGCATCTGCTAACCAGTAGTTGGTTAACTGACTTGGGAAAGTGAACAGTGGCAGTCATTACATCAGGTTGCAGAGCAAGGAAGAAGGGTTGTTTTGTCACCTCTATTGAGGAACCAGCTGCCTCAACTGTCACCTTGTGGCAGCTGTTCCATCAGGCCACCTGAATTGTTTCTATTCCAGCTAGCCCTTTGGAAGAACTGTAACTCTAAGAGCTGGGGATATGCTTCCTTTTTCCCCTCCCTGTTCTTTTCCTCTTGTGTGTCATGTCTTTTATTGATCTTTCTATGCTGCTCAAAGCCTTTTTTTGCTAAAGAGAGGGGTCAAATTATTTGAATTACCTGATGCCAAGTAAATCGCTAGCTCTGTGCAATACCTGGCTCACCTTAACCACTGCAGCAAAAACAAGCAAAGTCCTCAAATAACCAGTGGCCCAGGAGCTTGACTTTCCAGGGGCCTCAGTAACATACTGAAAGGCTGTGCCTGGTTGAACAGTTAACAAACAACAGGGAGTAGAGAAAGATGCAACTCCCTCCTGGGTCAATCACTGAGAAGCCACAGTTTAGCAGGTAAGGAACTTGAGAAGCTGCAAGCTCTCAGATAAAAATACTATTTCAGGAATTACCGAAGTGGCACCTCCAGGTGTCTGCAGAGGCTTTGCCTGGCCCCAACAGGGCCCCCTCCCTACAGTTAAGCTTCAAAGCAGCACTCTGTTGTAGCCAGGGGAACAGGTTGTAATATGTGCTTGATTGTGGTGGTGTATGTGTGGCGCCCGCAACAGTTTCTCCAGTTTGCAAATGTGCCCCAAAAGGTTGGTGAGCAGTGTTTCCCAAACTTGGGTCTCCAGCTGTTTTTGGACTACAACTCCCATCCTCAGCTAGCAGGACCAGTGGTCAGGGATGATGGGAACTGTAGTCCCAAAACAGCTGGAGACCCAAGAATGGGAAACACTGATTTGGAGCATGCAGTAGTTCTACAGTTCATGGGACACACACACACACACACACACACAATCAAATTCCTCTCTTGGATTGTTACCAACCCCTTTGGGATTAGAGGCCATGCTTATCTGCATTGCAGCAATAGTGAACTGAGGCTGAAAGAAGTTTGCTTAACCATCTAGGGAATCTACAACCAGGCCTCAATAACAATCCTAAGAGATCTGCATGGTACGTTGCCTGGCACTGATGGTGTGTTGGCTGCATTGCTGACATGGAAACCAAAAGCAGCAGGTAACCGTTGTGCATGAGCAGCCTGAGCAGCAATACCAGGGCAGGAGTTTCATGGTCCCTGCGGCCTTTGAAAGACAATTCAGCAAGGTAAATGGCAAAGGCTCATGTCAGCAAGTGATACCAGTCAGTTGGTTATTTATCTGATTACGGCAGAGGTGCATCTGTGCCATACATTCACAGCATTCTTACACCACTTCAAACAGTTGCAGCTTCCCCCAAAGAATTATGGTAGCTGTAGTTTGTTAAGGGCACTGAGAGCTGTTAGGAGATGCCTCTATTCCATTCTTAGAGCTACAATTTCCGGAGTGGTTTAACAAACAACCTCTCTACTCAGGGTACTGTAGCTCTGGGAGGGGACTAGGAATATTCTAACAAATCTCAGCACCCTTAACAAACTACAGTTCCCAGGATTCTCGAGGAGAAGCCACAACTGTTTAAACTGCTGTAATAGTACTTAAATGTATAGTGGCCTAAGTGAAAAATAAGCTGGAATTCCCCCAAGAGGAGATCTGCTGACATGCCAAGAGTGTTGGAAGGAGATGAGGTTTTCCAGCCTGGCACCACTCCCTACCATGTGAAACTTGCATGAGCAAATACTCACAGCCTGGCACAAGGCATCTCCCTGAAGTGTCAGGACTCCCTTCACCTGGTCGGTGCTGAAATAAAAGGCAGTGTTGTTAACATGGATAATAAAATGCACCTAATTCTCACGGGTGTTTGGGGATGCATATACGCAAGCAAACACAAATGGTTCAAAGAGCAGGCCAGTGCTGTTCAGAGATTAGACATTTACAGTTCTAACTTCCTCAGTGGAACCATTAGGAATAGACAGCATAAAGAAAGACTTGTGCTATTTCCTGGTTTTCTCTCAGTTGCCAACATACTGCAAGCAGTCTCCTTGTATAATTGCAGAAAGTGTGATTGAGCAAAACAAACTCTGTTTGTTATTTAGACATGAATCGTCTTTGTTTCTGCAACAGGAATGTGACCATAAAACTGGGATTGGTTAAGGATCTGATGACAGGATGCACACTGCTCTCAATAAAGTACCAAGTATGGTGGGTCTTCTGTAGCAGTGCATTATCTTCAAATGTAGGCTGGGAAAAGGATTGGATGGATTCTGTGGGCATTCAATCTGGTGGAGGAAGGGGTTCAGCTCCCCGCTCCAAAAAGAGCAGATTCATTGTTTATTAGGATGGGTAGGCAATAAACTTTTACAATGTGATGGCAGGGCAATGTCTCTGTTCTATTTTTAAAAACTTTTATCATGCCAACATACCAAACAGTGGTAGAGACACAGATAACAGACCAGCTCTGCTTTGGCTTAACCCCAATTGACCTGGATGCAGCATCGTTCTGGGGCATTTTGAGGGATGGAAAATATGGCAGCCACCAATAGTGATTACCATGTTTCCTTCCTCTAAAGTGCCCTAAAATGACACTGCATTCAAGTCATTCTGCAGCTACAAAAAAGATGTTCAGGCAGCTGAGAGTGGAACTGTTCTGTTACAGGCAGCAGTGCTAACAACAAAATGGTTAAAGAATCTGCCCATCCACCCCCACATTGCTTAAGTAAGAGGCCTCCATGATGGCAGCAAATTTTTACTATGTATTACCCCTCACAATCAGAGAAATGGCCAGTTTGCGGTCTCTGAATAAGGCTTGGGAAATCTGGGAGGGGAGCATTTTGGCACAGTCCTACCTCAAAACTCAATGCTGTTATATCCATAGGCAGAGGAAGAGCAGGCAACAGCTAGAGGAAATGGGAGTTCTCTTCATCCCTCCCCCTCCCAGCCCGTTTTTGAACATGTGCCTGAGCAGTGGGTTCAGAAGTGTCCACCCACCCACTTGGGCATTCAGCCCTTTATGGAAACAACAAGGCTGAAGACCAGAGCCAGGGAAGGGGCACAGATCATTCTGATTGCTTTGCACCTTTCTAGTGGTCCCCTTTGAAGAATTTAAAACACATCTTCTCCTATGTAGCCCTGGGGCTTTTAAAAAACAAAGCAAAAAATTGCCTTTGTTATTTATACTGTACGTCTTAAGATGTTGCAGTTCGGAAGGAGCTTACAATCTAAATAGAGTGGGGGAAATGACCAAGGTCAGGAGGGACAGACAGATGGATCAGTAATGAAGGCAAGCACTGCAACATGTGATTAAAGTTTGGCTACCGTTGGGAATGAGGACCAAGGGGGATGATAAACCTAAGGGTAAGCAGAAAAAGTGGTTTTAAAGCAGGTGTTTGGAGGGAGACTTGACCCAGCATACACCAGAGGAGGGGTATCTTGGGCCAGGATACAGGATGCAGCTCTCCACACCCCTCTGTCTAGCCCTTGGGATTCTCCCCAGGCCACACTCCTCACTGCTCTGTACCCTCCTTGAGGGATTTTGCCTGGCCGGAATGTGATAATGCCTCTTGCTTGCCTGGATAGAGAGATGTGTATGTGGAAACGTCTGCATGGTTTGAATCTAGCCTACTGTACAAATATGTGGCTCCACCCAGTTTTGCATCTGGCACTGCCCACCACGACCACAGGGCCCTTGGGCTGAAAAAGGTTCTAAGCTCCTAACCATAGCTGTCAACCTTTCCCTTTTCTCGCGAGGAATCCCATTCGGAATAAGGGAATTTCCCTTTAAAAAAGGGAAAAGTTGACAGCTATGCTCCTAACATACACACTAAGCGAATACATTCCACACAAGGGGGGCAGGCAGCAAAGGAGAATGGATGGCGCTATTGAAGGGCAAGGATGAGAGACAGCATATCAGCTCCAGTGTGCTTCTAATTTAAACTTAATTACACTGACAGAGGCTGAATAGTTTACTAATCCTGACTCACCGAGGCTTCCTGAGATGCTGCCTGAGAAACAACTTTTGTATGTGCAGCATGGTGTGGTGGGAAGTGGCGATGTAAGCTCCCAGACTTCGCTTCCCCCTCACTGGCTGGCCTTAGCCAAGTCCACTTTGCTTCCCCTCCCCTCTATAACTGCTATAAGGAGACAACAGTTGCAAATCATGTTGCCCATGAAGATCTCCATACATACTTTGAACTACCCAGAATGAAGTTCTCCTGCTTGATGGGTCCCTCTGAACCGCTCACAGGCAAAGTAAAGCGATGAGAAGCTTCCTGAGCAAGAAAGAAGAAGAAGAATGAGTGCCACAGACACCAGCTGTCTCCCAAAGTTTCTTCTTCTTCTTCTTCTTCTTCTTCTTCTTCTTCTTCTTCTTCTTCTTCTTCTTCTTCTTCTTCTTCTTCCTCTTCCTCCTCGGTTACAAACTCAGAAAACTGGCAAGACCACTCTGCTTCACACAAAAATAAAACCAATGGTATAACCTACCTCCTGCCTCCACACTTCTCTATTTAGTTTTTAAATACTTTGAACAGATGCATCAGAGTTTCCTGTTTCTGGGAAATTGAATTCATCTCATGAACTTTAAGTACTTCATAGCTATCTATCTACACACACACTTCTTCGCTCAGTTAAAAAAACCCCCACAAGTAATCTTCATTCATCCACCTGAACAGACACAGCATAGCCGCCAAAAGCGGAAGTCTTTCAATCTCTCTCTCTGAAGTTGTAATTCTGATACCTGGACTGGGGCTGGGGTGAGAAGAGGACAAATCTACAGTACACAATTTGGGTCCTTTTTTCATCTCTGCTACAAAGCTGGCCTGGCATTTGGCTCTTTGCTGGTGAAATTAGTGCATGGCCCTGGCTGGTCGCCATACTTGCGTATTCTGGTATCATCATAAGTAGAAACCAGCATTTGGCAACCTAGTACCCTCCAAATGTTTTGGACTACAACTCCCACCAGGTCCAGCCAGCACGATGCTGGCTGGGGCAGACAGGAGTTGTGCTCCAAAGCTTATGGAGAGCACTAATTTTTGCCAAAGGCTAATATACCCGAAGCAACCAAAACCCAGAACCCATAGCAAGTTTGAAATTGTTTTGTAGTGAAACGAGAGGCCTGAGAGGTTGCTAGTATGCCCAGTAACTGTTTCAGACAAAGAAACACACAGTCGGAAGAAATATCATTTTTTGGTAAATACCTTCAGAATATCTTGCAGCTGCCGTAGGACAGCATGAACCTCCTCTCGTAAAAGCCACTTGAACTCCTCTTCCTGCAGGGAAAGAAAATATATATTAAAAACCCCTGCATTTATACTCCACATTTCTATAGTATGATTCACTGAGAACTTTCAAAAGATATTTAGTACTCCAGTGCTACTCTCCTCTCTGTTCCTCCACTCTTAAAATCATAGACTTGTAGAGTTGGAAGGGACCTTAGGAATAATCTAGTCCAACCCCCTGCAATGCAGGAATATGCAGTCATCGCATGCACATAACAAACCTGCAACTTTGGCGTTATCAGCACCACCCTCTAACCAACTGAGCTATCCACTCACATCATCACACATAAATGAGTAAGTTCGAATATAAGCCGAGGCACCCAATTTTACCACAAAAAACCTGGGAAAGCTTCATAGGAGCCACTGTCTGCCTCACTCGAGTATAAGCCGAGGGCGGCTTTTTCAGCACAAAAAATGTGCTGAAAAACAAGGCTTATACTCGAGTATATAGGGTATTTAGAATGCTTGTGATCATGCACTTTTAAAAATGAAGATCTTACCCAGGCAGCAAGCTATGCATGCTAACCAGAACATTTTTATTTAACATTCTTGCAAGTTTCACATGATTTTATTTTGCCTAGAAACTACAGGGTTTTCATTCATATTCAAATCAACACAGAAGTAAAGAGTACACAGGCAATGGCAAAATTGCTTCCTCCTCCCCATTTCCCAAGCACAGAGGGGGATTTCACAAGCTCTTATTGAGTCAGCAAGGCATGGGGTGTCTCCTTAGTTTAGATGGATCAGGTTCTGCTCTGAGAGGGCAATACCTCTGCTGTCCTGCTCTCTCTGCTGAGAAAAAGCCACTCTTTGTTAGCCCTACTCAAATTAGAACTGATGGACAAGACTAAAACATATCCATTAATCTCAATGGCTCTACCCTTTTTGTTGTTGTTTTTACAGTTTTGTGATCAAAGTGCCACAATTCATTTTCTACTGCACAAATTGGGCCATACCGATAGAAATATTTGGAAATCCAACATTTACCTCAATAAATCACCCCTGAGCCTTATAGTTGCCGAGACATGTACAAACATATGGAGCTTCCAGCAAGGCTGAACTTTGAACTGAGCATCCTCCTAGTTCCTTCCCCAAGACTCAAGGTCTTACCACCACTCCTCAATTTATTGACCTGGTTCTGACTTTGACAAAATAAACTGTGCCCCCCCACCCAACATCTTTCCCTATCATGCAATGACATCTCAATGTTCCCAAATAATTCTGGAAAGGTTTGGTTCAAAGAGGAAACCAACTATTCACAATGCTGACAACAATCCACTTGTTTGCACAGGAGTGGATCCAAAAGCACCACATGGCTTCAGATAAACAGAAGCACTGCTGGATCCAGAAGGGGCAGTGGAGCCCACAGTAATTCTATCTCCCCAAGGGCACCTTGAACATTCTTCTCCAGCTGTTATGAACACAAACAAATTCTTTCAGAGTCTCTTGAACCTTGACAGCACCTACACAGCTTTAATAATTAACTTGCATCTATTTCTAAGAGTCTGTCTTCATTTACTTTTAAGGAGAAAGGTACAGGGCAGGAGCCAAATCTTAACTCCCACCACCCAACCATGTTCTCTGGGAAACCTCTTAGGTCCAAACTGTTAGGTTACTCTTCATTTATGCATTTCTACTTGAATACAGATGTCTCCAGATCTTCTGCATTTAACAGCTGATCAGAACCATTGAGTAAAACCCCTAAAAGTGCCCATCTGATACTGAGAATTTGCTAGGAATACATTTCCCATGCTGGGCATGCACACAGGTTACTTGATGTAGAGTTTCCCACCTGTACAGCAGTCTGTCATGTTGTACAGTTTAAAACTGTACTTCAAGTGTGGAAATGAACGATAAATCACTCCCACTGGCTAAGGGTGAATCTGTTTAGGATCAAGGAGTTCACAAACAAACAAACAAATGCTACATGTAAACTGAATAACCCTTTGTCACTAAGACAACTTGCTCTAGGATGAAGCATTCCTTATGGTGTTGGGGACATTGTGTTATTCAAATGAACACAGTGATATGAACTGAGAACATACAGCATAGAACTGTTGCTTGAACTAATGTTTAAACAATTCCCCAAGCAATTTGATTAAGGGCCAGAACAGCCTTACTGGCATCAGCAACACATGGGACCTAAACAAACAAACAAATGCTTTGTTTCAGGTCTCAAGTGATAAATGCTGCCACATTAGATTTATGTATATTTAAGACTCTGGAGAAACTTATAAAGCAGGGATGGGCAACCCCAGGCCTGTGGGGCCAATCTTTATTTGGTCCTCAGGAGGCCCTCCGCCCCACACACTCCTTGAGTGCTTTCACCTAACTGAAATGTGCCCCTAAACTGTGATAATGCCTCTTTGCTTGCCTGGATGAAGGGTGGAGGTGTGTGTGTGGAAACGTTTGCATGGTGGAATGCAAGGTATTGCACAAAGGCATGATTCACACTTTCAAGGCCCACTTTTGCATCTAGCCCTATCCGCTGGAAAGGAATGCAACCCTCAGGTTGAAAAAGGTTTCCTACTCTTGCAGTAAAGTCTTCTATTGATGATAAAGCAAAAGTACCAGTAGGTATTCTGGCACCTTAATAGACTAACAAATTACTATGGTATAAACTCTAGGCCTGTACAGCTGAAATCAACAATACTTTTGGTGGATCCTAGCAAGCATATAGAACCATATATGCTAAGATTTCAAGTATTTTAGCCAACCGGAGCAGACATGTGTTTGGTGCCGAAAACATTGTAGAGTTTGCAAATTCCTGAGAAACCTGAGGCATGTCTCAGACCCTCACAGCTCCAGTTAGGATCAAATCTATCAATCTTAATTTTCATCTGAAAATTAACACACTGGCTATTCAGTGATACTCCACCCCCAACAATATACCTTCTTTTACAATAATAGCAAAGTGACAGATCTTGCTTCTAATTCAGACCTTTCAGCAACAGCTGTGAATGGCATTTAAGAATTTATGAAGGGAATGCAGAAAACCACTGCACCATCCATGTGTCTTACAGAACCATTGGTGTTTCATTGTGCTAGAACTGAACTGTCAACATTTGTGGATGCAGGCTTAAAGTGCAGAACTATGAACACAAACAAACAGAGATTGACAAATTTAGAGAGGATCATTCCATCAACTCTCCTGGTCAATTCTTGTTAAGTAGATTCTCCACATCCAGAGGTAGTACATCTTTGGACACAAGTACAGGAGATCCCAATCATCATGAAACCTTGCTTCTAAGCAGTGGCGTCTGGCTGGCAGTGATGGAAAGAAAACGCTGGACAAGAGGGGTTATTTGCTCAATTCAATAAGGAGAAGTTAATGTTGATGTTATTGTTACCTGCTTGCAGAATGCAAGACAGAGTCTGGGCATATACATGCAGCAGAAGGAAGTGGCAAAGAATCCACAGATGGCAGGATGGACTGTACCTTTTTGGACTGTATGCATGCAGGGAATAGTTTTATTTAATGGTCCCATGTCTAAAAAAAATCAGTGTAACTAGAACACTAGCACGGCAAGGATCAGACTGGGCAAGAAGACTTGGCCCTGATGAAGAGGCATTTTAAGACATCAAAGAAGCTTTCAAAAAAGCAATGACTTCCACATCTTGCAGTGTAAAATGCTACAGTCATACTATCACCAACTCAAAGGATGAGAGCATCTCTGCTGGTTTGGACAGGAGTCTAGCATCATTTCCAACATTTCCAACATCACCTAGTCTAGCATCATTTCCAACATGTGTCAAAAAGGGGCCTCTCGCAGCCCTTCCTGGATAGACTAGGAATCTAAATTGGGACCTTTTGCATGCAAAGCACATGCTCTGCTACTGAGCTACAACCCCTCCCTGCTCCATTCTTTTGCTCTGCCTAACCTACTTCAGAAGACCAAAGAAGCTTGTGGCACACTAAAGCCTAAAAAATTATTATGGCATCAGTTTGTGTGGACTACAGTCCACCCCTCCTGTGTAACAGGCACACATGCACACACAATGTTTGGAGGAATCAGAGGGCAAGGAAATGCAGAAAAGACAAGTGCTAGAGACTCAACACCCTCTGGAAATCACGATCACACAGGTATGCTGGAAGATAAAGTAGGGTCCCTTGCAGGAAGAAAGTAACTTTGCCCACTACCCTGAACTCCTTGGAGGAATTGTTAAGTGGGGTGCAAATCTTATCTAACAGGAGTGGTTTTCAAATCATGTCCTGGAGTTCCTTGGAAGTATATCGGGTGATTTTATTCCTCAAAGAGGAGATCAGCAACAGTGAACAAATTGCCCATGAAGACAGAATGCATCAAGTCACAAACTCTTGGGCTGGACTCCTTTAAATGCAGTTTAAATGTGCAGCTGAAACTCTCAGCCCAGTTTTATTCGGCAATTCATAGAAAGCAGGGGAAAGAACATAAACAGAGCTTGGCTGCTGGATCAGGCCAATGGCCCATCTAGTCCACCATCCTGCTACCCCAGTGGCCAACCAGATCCATCTATAAGGAAGCCCACAAGCAGGACCCGAGTGCGACAGCACTCTCTCGGTGCTGGCGAAGAGCTGGCAACATTTTTCAGGATGGTGATGATGACGACGACGATGATAAATATCATTATGAAATAAGGTAATTATAATTTCAGGGGGGGGAGGAGGCTCCGCGATGCTGTGGAGTGACGTCACGCACCGCCGATGCCGGCGCGGGTGACGTCACGCACGGCCCCGCTCCACACCGAAGGGGTTGAGCCAGGCAGAGCCGCTGTCGGTCACTCAGGGCTGGACAGAGGTGCCTCGGCTTCTCTCGGCCAAGTGGGAAGGAGACGCCGCCGCCGCCGCCGCATCCGAACACAGCAGCAGCTGCAACAGCAACGCGGCCGGCCGCCACAGCCGCTCTCTCTCACCAGTACAGCCCGCTCGGCCGCGCTCGCCAGCGCCGCCATCCTCATAGCCGCGCCGCCTCTCGTCCGCCGTTCGCGAGACCCAGGTCGATAACCGCCTCACGGAGATGCTCCACGGACCCGACCACTTGACTTGAGGCGATGCGTGAAGCGCGAGCTCTTCCCTCCCCTTCGCTCTTTATTGGGCAGCAGCTTCAAGAGAAGACGTTCTTATTGGCCAGTTCTTAAAGGCCTTGCCTAGACGCCTCCGCGAGGCTCCGCCCACTCATCGGCTTTTTTAAATAAGCTTAGAGATAGGAGGAGTTTACAACCACTTCCGGTCTGAACGTTGTTTTTTCTCTCTCTCTCGGTGCCTTTGTATTTATCAATGCCAAATGGGTTTTACCATAGAGGTTGGTGCCAAGAGCTAGAGCGGCATCACTTTGCATTGTTAGGAACGTCGTGGGTAAAGCTGTGGTGCTTCAGTTCTCACTGGAATTTCAGAAGGGTGATAGTGGTATTGTTGTTGTTCAGTCGTTCAGTCGTGTCCGACTCTTCGTGACCCCATGGACCAGAACACGCCAGGCACGCCTATCCTTCACTGCCTCTCACAGTTTGGCCAAACTCATGTTAGTAGCTTCGAGAACACTGTCCAACCATCTCATCCTCTGCCATCCCCTTCTCCTTGTGCCCTCAACCTTTCCCAACATCAGGGTCTTTTCTAGGGAGTCTTCTCTTCTCATGAGGTGGCCAAAGTACTGGAGCCTTAACCTCAGGATCTGTCCTTCTAGTGAGCACTCAGGGCTGATTTCTTTAAGAATGGATAGGTTTGATCTTCTTGATCTTGATAGTGGTATAAAGACTATATAGTGAGTTTTATCTCTACGTTTTAAAAATTGAAGCCTAGCAACCTGGAAGTCAGGCGACACTCATTGGCCAGGAATGTATTTCTGCTTTCCTGCTTTTTCTAGCTTCTAAGGGTTGTGGCGTCATAGAGCCTAGTGACGTAATAAAGCAGGCTAGTCCGCCGAAGCGTTTTTTGGGGACGTAGAGGGAGAATTGTGAAAATAATCAAGGGCAGATAATGTTAAATCCACCCATTTTGATGTGCATATTATTTAAAACTGTATCCAAGATAAAAGGATAAGAGCACCATACAATTCTTTGTTTCCAAAGTGCAGAGTTGAGTGCTAGTCAAAACGACATTATTCACAACCAAGGAGACAGGAAAAACCCTGCTGATGACTGAGCATGCTCAGTGGCCACGGAGTAGTAATTGACTGTGCTTGAAAACAGACACAGAAAGGGGAGGGGCACGGAATGGAGAATCCTGAAAAAAGACATACCTGGATAGAACTCTCCAGCAGGCACATTCCATCCCGCAACACACAAAATATAATTTAGATTAATATTGTAAACTAACGGGAGTTATCACATCCAGATTATAAACCATATAGCACTTCTTTGATTGGCATTATGTTCCCAGTGAAATAGTCACCATAAATTATTCAGCTTGCGCTTTCCTTCTGTTTACATCCCACCTATCTTTCCCAAGGTTGGGAGATAGTGACTGGGCCAATGATACCCAAATTAGTTTTATGGTTGAGAAGGTACCTGCATTAAGGATCGCCATATAATCTAACCACAATGGCAATCAACTTTCATTCCCAATGCTATTTGAAAAAGTTATGTTTACTGACATGATTTATCATACCACTGTGAAGTTATTTTTCTATAGTGTATAGGAGAAATTCGCTTCCAAAGACTTCCCGTTTGAAGCAGTTTGTATGAGACATAGATTAAGTTTTTCAGGGAAATGGATGCTCTCATTCTTGAAGTGTAGTACGGTATTAAACAAGTTGATGTTTAATACTAAAGATAAACAAGTTGTATGCCTAAACAGAACCCCCCATATTTAAATATTTACACAAAACAAAACTTTGTGCTAAAGTTGGCCTCTATCCAGTTCAAAACTTATCCAACCTGTTTGGGTAGCAATGTTTTAAACGAGGGAGAACAGGAAATTCTTGCTTCCTACTTTGCTGCAGCACACAAAAATCATTGTGTAGCCAAACAGACATACGCATCAACAATCCCAAAAGCCAAAGGCAGGCAATTCTTCTCATTAGGATCAACTAGCCAAGTTATTTTATTATGGTCAATAACCAGTATCAAGACAAAGATACCAATTACAAAATTGTAAAACTCTATAGACAAAATAAGATGTAAAATCACATATAAACAAGCAGTTCTAGGTGGTCATTTATGTCAGAAAGGAACCCTTCTGACCTGGGGAGATCCATTGTAGAACCCACTAAAACACCAGAGTACTACACAGAATTTCATGTTCTCCCAAACTCTTTTGGCTGAAGAACGCCCCAAGGTAGCAAGCAGCCTGCAGCTAGAAACAGAAGGGGAAGGGCCATAGCTCAGGAGTAGAGTACAGTGGTACCTCGGGTTACATACGCTTCAGGTTACAGACTCTGCTAACCCAGAAATATTACCTCGGGTTAAGAACTTTGCTTCAGGATGAGAACAGAAATCGGGCAGCGGCAGTGGGAGGCCCCATTAGCTAAAGTGGTGCTTCAGGTTAAGAACAGACCTCCGGAACGAATTAAGTACTGTATCAAGCTTTGCATGCAGCAGGTCTCAGGTTCAATCTCCAGGTAGGGCTGGGAGGGAATCTCACTTGAAACGCCAGAGAGCTACCGCTAGTCAGTGCAGACAGTATTGTGGTTAAGATAGTCTGGTGATCTCACTCCATATAAGGCAGCTTCCTTTGAACAAGAGCACCTGTCATGTTAGAGCAATGCTGTTGTCTGTCACTGTTGAATGACATGGCCAGATTGCTCTTTTAAGTCCTTCAAGCCTAGTTCTGTATACTCTGACTGGCAGAGGCTCTCCAGGGTTTCACAAAGAGTGTCTCTCCCTAGCATTACCTGGAGATTTCAGGGATTGAACTTGGGACTTTCGGCATGCAAAGCAGATACTCTAACAGTATTCAGAAAAAACAGCAGTTCTAGAGCTGACGGGGGGGGGGGGGGCGGGACGACGACAATGGAAACAACTTTAACTGGGTTGTCTTGCAGTAGACAGGAAGAAAAACTGCCTGTCATTCTGGGATCTGAGTGTATAAAAGTGTGAAGTGTATCTTCAGTTTTAACACAGAAAAAAACGGGCTTAACACATTTCTTTTGATTTAATGGCTGGTGCAGGGAGAGAAAAGAGAATATTGGTGGGGAGAGTTTAGAAACAGACAAGTAACATTGTGTTACCAAGAAAGGTTTTATTTCCTTTTGCCAGTAGCTTTGTTAATTGCACAAGAAAAAAAAATCATTTCTTCTGTTTTTGCCATTTAATCATCACCACACATCCTATTCTGAATGACAAACGTTAATTAAAAACAAGGCAAAAAATTAAAAAAAAAATTCACAACCTTAATTAACTATAGATCGGTCATTGAAGGAGAGGGAATTAAAAGAAAACTGCTTTTTCTTACAAGCTTTCCACAAGTGTCACATTTTTTTTCTCTTTAAAAAGGAAGGATCCAAAATTAAAAGCAATTGCTAAAACAGAAATCCCCATTAAAAAGTAACTTTACAGTATTGTCAACAATATTAAGACAACAATGACCAAGCCAGTTCAATCACACAGTCTTGTAATCTTCCCCTCCTGCAACATCAACAGCTGGAATCTGAAGGGACCCACAAAAAAGGATTTTGAAGAAAATGGCTCCTGAATGTGAGAAACTGAATAGAATGAAACAGCGAGACTTGCGGCCCCTTAAAAAAACCACCACAAATATATTGTGGCATAAAACCTGTGGGCCATAGCACACTTCTGACGTGTGAAAGTTTATGCCACAATAAAAGCTTGAAGGCACCACAACTCGCTCCCATTTTGCTGCAAGAAATAAAGGCGGCTATTCTTCTGAAATGGCATTTGAGACTGCAGAGTGCTCGGCTCACCCTTGGCTTCTATCTGAGAGTGTTCTCTGCTGTTCTTGGTTTATCAGTAACTGTAGAGTCCTGCAGGAAGAACCACACCCGCTAGCAGATCTTTATTCTCCTTGCCAAAGAAGCCACAAGATAGGCCTTCAATACAAGGGGTTACAGTTCTCCGTTACTCCCACACCCAGCTTAGTTTGGATTTTTCGCTCCAAGGCAAAATAAAGTGTACTGAAGTCTGCTGTTTCTGTTTACACCTTTTAAAGTTTTCTGAAGACAGCCTTTATCACAAGATTAATAAATCCCCACACCCACCCACACCCTGGACCTCTTCGGGATAGTACCTTAGGATCCTTAGCAACTACTTCTATCATTTGCAAATCAGGCTATGTGAAGACTGCAAAGTATGTCCTCCAAAATTAAACTGCTCTTTCTGCAAGATCCTAAGCTGTCCTAGCAGGATCCAACAGGGAATCCATAAAGTCTCAACTGTTGTGTGCTCATTTCCACCGCTCATCAGGATAAAATTAGAGCACAGGGCAGAGTAGCAGTCTCTGATGGCTATCTGCGGCCAGAGATCACACAAGCAGGAATGGAAGACCCTAGGGAGAGCAGGCTTCCTCAACCTGGTACTCTCCAGAAGATTTTGACTAATTCCCATCACAATGGCTGGAGCTGATGGGAGCTGTAGTGCAAAACACCAGGAAGGCATCAGTTTGAGGAAGGCTGCTCCCGAGGAACACTTAACTGGTTCTGTTTCCTTTCCCAGGCCGACTGCTATAATACCACAGAAGTAACGAGCAACCAGGAGTGTGGCTTTCATTTTTGTATTGGATCTACAAATGTGAAGCTCCTGATCAACGCAACGTCCTGATCCATGTGGTATATTCACTACAAAATGGAAGTACGGATTACTGTGCAGATTGGGTCTGTGCATATTAGGGTTCTACAGGTGCAGGACACCCGTGGAAAATGTGAAATCTAATGTGTGAACAGCAAGGGGTGTCCAACCTGCTGCTTTCCAAGTGTGAATACGGGATTCTCTTCCAAGACTAACACTGAGTTGATGTACTTAAGACATGGGGGCATTTTCTCTATTTGTACGGCACCCACTTCTTATATCCTTGCATAATATTTTGAAAGTTCAGGAGCTGCCAGAGAGAACTCAGGACTGTTCATTTGACACCAGCCATTTTTTACATGGAAGCATGTGGTCAAGTTCTGTTGGGCTCAAAAGCTCACCCTCCCTCAATGGCAGCTCTGGTTGATTCAAATAGATTTGAATTCTCTGGGACCCTACTTGACTTCCAGTGAGACCCAGCATGGTAAATGGCCTCAACAGTAGGAGCCATTCCCCACTTCCTTTTACTACCGGTAGGTTTTTTCCAAAGCACGGGTACTTAGTCAATCTGCTGGAGCGCTCACAACTTCACCAACAGATGACAGCATATCAATTCAAAGCTTGTTGTCACTGCCATTCATGCAAGCAGAGTTTATTAGGCTGTATTAAAGTTCTTGCCAACAAATAGGCATATCTCCTCCAGTTTTACAGAAAGGGAAACATGGAAGTCAAGATTCTGGGTTTATATTTTGGGTCTTCCTGAAGCCACTTTCTCTTACCTTGCCCTATGGCTCTCTGGCAACATGAGAAGAATCCTAATAATCTTTGCCAACACTAACAGCCACAGAAGATCGGGTGCGTGCACACTGTGCATGCTCTCAGGACATAAAACCAAAGGAAGACACCAAAGTTTCTACCTTCACTCATTAAAACACATACCAGTTTCATTTTCTGAATTATAAAAAGCAATAGAGTTTTACAGCAATATTCAAGACTGGATTAAGCTTTTGGGAACTGGAGTCTTTAAATCAACAATGGGGAATCTGTGCCCTCCAGATGCTGGGGGACAAAAATCCCTTTGTTCCAAGACTGCCTTGGATTTGGAGTTCAACAATGCTTGGAAAGCCAAAGGCTGTTCTAAATGCATTTGGCATATCCAAGTGTCACAGGCATATGCTGGATCCTGTATACGCTAAAAAACTAAGCTGTCTGAATGGGAAAGGCCATGGATGGAGCCTGTTTTGGTTCTCATAACTAATTCCACTGAGATACTGAGGTGGGGAATATCCGAAACTACAATGCTAATTTTAGCCCTGTCGCCTTCTTGATTGTGACTGTTTCCCTCTTAGGGAAAAAAAAGAGGAGCCAGGTTCCCAGGGTCTAGACCAGGTGTGGGAAATCTCTGGCCCTCCAGATGTTGCTGAACAACAACTCCCATCATGACTGGGCCACTGATCTTGCTTGTGGAAGCTGCAGTGCATCAGCATCTAGAGGGCTTGTGACTGAGCCACCCAGGTTCACAGGCAGGTGAGACAGCCTTCTTTTCAATTGTCCCTAGTGCATAAGAGAGGACAATGAACACATTACCCACAGCAAATAAGTAAAACAGCAGTTGAAAACAAACAAACAACCTCTTGAGGACGCTGGTACAAAAGTGAACACCAGAAGAAGCCAAGCAGCAGACTTCCTGGCAAGAGTTATCTCAGGGTTTCTGAGATGACCTGCAGCCGATTCCATTCTGTGACTCTGAGCATGTGGTATAATTTGTTGTCAAGAAGGCAATGATCCAAGCTCTTTCCCTCCTACTCTTGCTGCTGCTGGCACAGGAAGGCTTGCTGTAGCATCTGCCCTTGTGGCAGATCCCGGAAGAGTTTTTGTATTTCAAAAAAGGAAAAACAATTGAGGAGAGGTGGGGGGAAGAAAAGAGAGAGAGAGAGACAGAGAGACAGAGAGAGATGGACTGGTCCAGAGTTAAAACCCAGTATTCATCATCATCATCATCATTAATAATCATGGTATTAACAAGAATGTGGTAGCCTAGTGGATGTAGGCCCTGTACACAGCAGACATGTCATTGTCAGATTGGTCCAATGCTTTTGCTCGTTTGTAGACCTGAAGAAAGAGAAAGGCAATAAGAGACCAGTCCTTTCAGAAAGCAAGTATTCTCATAATACTATTGGTTTCCCACTAGAATACAGAACTGCCTCAGCAATATCTATAAACACTTCCCTTCAAGGAACGCTATGTGAGTTGGGGAATTGGGGCCACAGCCAGCACCTATGTGTAGCTCACTATGAGGAAAAGCCTGCTGGCCATAATTAGCCCCAACAAAGCTTCCCCCACGGGAAATACGATACTGTGTCATGTAAAAGAGCCAAAATATTCCATTAAAATATAAACTTTCAACAGCTATAAAGATAAAGGGACCCCTGACCGTTAGGTCCAGTTGCGGACGAGTCTGGGGTTGCGGCACTCATCTCGCTTTACTGGCCGAGGGAGCTGGCATGCAGCTTCTGGGTCATGTGGCCAGCATAACTAAGCCGCTTCTGGCGAACCAGAGCAGTGCACGGAAACGCCGTTTACCTTCCCGCCAGAGCGGTACCTATTTATCTACTTGTACTTCGTGCTTTCGAACTGCTAGGTTGGCAGGAGCAGGGACCGAGCAACGGGAGCTCACCCCGTCGCAGGGATTCGAACCGCGGACCTTCTGATCGGCAAGCCCTAGGCTCTGTGGTTTAACCCACAGCGCCACCCATGTCAGCTATAAGCAGTATTAAATCACCAAATTCTTCATCAGGATGGGCAACCTGTGGCCTTCCAGATGTTGTTAGACTTCAGGCCTGCTAAGCATGCCCAGGGATGATGGGAGTTGAACAACAAATGTTCTACAGGTTTAATTTTAACCATGAGAAGCCAATGCAAACAAAAATGGTTTACAATGCTTTGAAAAAATGGTTGAACCCGAGGACTTGGCAAATCAAGGAAAGAGTGTCATAATCAAGGGGCACCATCAAGATCACCTCCCTCCCTATAAGTGCCTGCTGTCTTTTTTTTAAAAAAGGTGTGTGTATGGAATTATCAAGAAGATCAGGGTTTAAGAAGTCTGCTTGACATGGCAAGCGTGCAGATGTGAAGGCCCATTAAAAATAGGTGAAAAAATGGTAGTTTCCCATCCACCTCTTTTTCCCGGCCATCACTTATCTAAGCAAGTGTGATGCGTCCCTCTGGCAAGCATGGTGGGTAGTCCAGCCTATTTCCAAACTTTGAAGCTAAGAAGGAGGGTGGGAGTCCTTTGCCAGTGAGCCATACCTCCAAAGTTGGAAGGCTGGGGGCCGCGTGGCCAAGGCACCCAAAGTGGCAATTCCCCTGACCTTTACAAAAGGGGTATCAGGAGCTCTCCTAAAGATGGGACTGGAGCAAGAGAGGAGGCCTGGGCAGCACACATACCTCATTGGCTGCAGCTGCCATGGGAGTTGGGTGGTTAACAGAATCGCCTAGTGCAATGGCTAATCTGAGATCCTTCTGGATGTATTTCAGGTAGAAATCTGGTTTAAAATTTCCTTGCAGGATGTCTGGAAAAAAAGAAAAAAAACAAAACCCCAGGTACATTTCACATTCCACTTTCCCAGTTGCTGACTTGCTTTCTCTCTTCCCTTGCAGATTTCACCAGTGCCAGGATCAAACTGATCCTGCTTAAAGATGTCAAGTAGAGTCAGATTGCTACTCTAGAAGTGATCTTCAAGGCAGATATCTTTCCTAACCCTCCTTTCAGTGACAAAACCTAGGACACTGCTAAACTGTGACCCTCCCCCAACCATGGACTTCCTGTATCACCCCATATTTTTAAAAGCCTGGCTGTGAAGACAGATGTGAGTAGCAACAAGCATGCAATGTTCAGTGGATAAAATCTTTGGCTTGGATGTGGGAGTATGAATCTGCAGCAAATCCATCCTACACTACACTAATGGAATAGTGAATCCCAGAAGCAATGCTTATCTCCTCTCCCCCACTCTTTTAACTCCACTATGCAACTGTTTGGTGACACTTAAAAAGAGATAGCCAGCTTTCTGGTTAAGAAGGAAAGATGGGAAAGAACTTTACTTTGGCACTTCTGGTCCAAGAAGATGCTGGCGAGCTGTCCCTGGTTGAGGATATCCAGAAGAGTCTGCTGCGACTGACCAGTCACTTGAGCCAGAGTTAGTCCTTCTGCTATTGTGGCCATGAAGCTTCCTTGGACCATGTTCACAATCAGCATCATCTTGGCAGCGTTGCCCACTTCCCCTGTGAGAGAGGCACACACTGTTGGACAGCTCTACATAAGGAAAAAAACAAGAACCTGCACCAAGCCCACTGACGTCTAAGCCGTTCTGAAAGACACCCAGTGAAAGCAACTTCTGTTTGGGGTGGATGGACTGAATCCCTAATATGCATGCGTGCATCACAGCAACCTGGAAGTGGCAAGAAAAGGGGGCGTAACGGAGGTGGGAGCATAGTGGGCTTATGTGTGCTCTGCTGTTGTGCACAATGACTCCGTACACAACCCTTCTGCAAATCAGGGGTTGCCTGTATCACTGCTTCAGACAGACTCTGGATTCCAAAACAAAAAAATTGTGACCACACGGTTTCATGTTCTCTTGCCTAAACATGCTGAGGGGAGACTCACCTTCCTATTCCACCTCTCAGCATGGATATACTGATAGCAAGGGTGGGCAACATGGTGCCCTCCAGGTCAACTCCCAATACTCCTGATTACTGGCCATTAGCTGGCCTGGGGCTGCTGGGCATTTTAGTTGAACAACAGTGTGGAGGACCACAGATTGCCCATCCTTACTATACAAATTGAGGCACACTAAAGCCAATTGAATTCAGTGGGCTTAAACTATTTTGCCTATGAATCAGCCTACTATGATTCTCTTCATCTCTGGGCTGGAAGATATTACCTAGAAAAAAAGAGGTTTTCCCCATTGCCTGGAAACAACTACTGCAGTCTTCATATAAGCCCCTGTCACCGGCGGCTAGTATCACCAGCATGCCATCATTAGAGAGTTGTTGGTTTCCTGAAACTGGTGCCTCCAGGAAGCGACCACCCCTGGATACGATCACCTGGAAGAAATGAGAAGAAATGTCCCAATTACATACACATGGGGCACACACATACTGCACCAACCAAGAGGTCAAAGAGGAAAGCTACACCTTGAAAACCATCAGGAAATACAGGAAATTCCAAACACCTATTAAAGACAGGAGCACCCATGAACTCCCCCTAGCCATTGGGTTAACCTGACACTGAAGTTGAAAACACCCCATATATTGGCTAATGTTGAGTATGTCAGCAAGAGACTATTGACAGGGCAGCTACTTTTGAGGGAACTGAAAGGTCACATCAATTTAGGGGCAGCCAACTTGGTGCCCTCCAGTTGTTTGTGGACTCCAACGGTATCTGGAGGGCACCACACTGGCTAACATTTCTTTAGATCGAAAAAAAGTTCAGAGATCCTAAGGACAGTAGGCAGGTGCATGTGTGTGCAAAAGGGCATACAGTTTGCAAGAAAGAAATGGGCAAAGGAACTTTGACATGGAGAGAATGTGGTACAGGGAGGTGAGGCAGACTTCCACAAATCATTTGAATCAAAAATACAAATCTCTGGCTACAGGTCTCAATTTTTAGTAAGCTTGCAAATTGCCTGGCTCTTTTAAGGCAGAATTTGCATGTAGCGGAAAAAGAGTGAATGAACACCATCCTGAATGAGAGCTAACCCTATTACATGATTTAAAATAACACCAGGCACTCAGTTTGCAATGCTTACCTGAGCCAGTTCTGTAACGGTGTCTGCATCCACGGTGGACATGTCCACGTAGCACTTTCCTGGACGTATACCCTGGAGCACTCCACTAGGACCAAGCACCAGCTGTGGGAACAGAAGAGCGCCAAAGCAATAGGGTGTCTGCAAAGGAAATCTGCCTGTGCCAATGCTAAAGGGCCTCCTACTAACCATCTCTGCACAAGGGCTTGCTGAAAGTGCCCACATGACTTGAGTGGTCTCAGCATTATTTACCTTATAGGATGCTGCTGTTCACTTTAGACAGAGGATAGTTTTAAGGAAGCTCTAACAAAGGATCAGGAAGATGATGGCATTACTGCCTTGGGCTACATTTTCTCTCTAGCTTGGATAAGGGATGTCTGGTTGAAGCTCCATTAGGATGTGTTACTATTTGCAGTTCTAAGCAGAGGGGAGGAACTGGACCACACAGAAATAAGACTAGTTTCACAGGGTCAGCCAAGCATGCGCAGAAATCTGCAGTGCTATACTGCAGCACCTGTATTAAAACAGCAACTCAAAAGGAATCCAAAATTCATGCAGCCCAACTTCTTACTCAAGGATGAAACCTCCCATTCTATTAACTTCACAGCCTTGCAGCTACATATATATATAACAGCAGGGATAAGATTTGATTTGACGTGTTGACATTGTAGGGCTCTGCATGGGTGCTGGTTATGACAGCAGGCCATTTTAAATGATATGGGGAGGGGAAATCCTTTTTTTTAAAAAGGTAGCAGACAAAGAGTTGCCTAACTCCTGGGCTGGATGGACCTGGCATGACCTGGCACAATGGTAGCTTCTTGGGTCGCATTAGAAGGGGCAGATAATACATTTTGTGTTACTCTACTTCATATTACACTCAGCCACACAATTATTTTTGTGTATTTTACTTGTATTGTGCATTGGTTGACTTGTATGGATAACATGAGCTAGGTAGGACCCTGGAGCAAAATCACTTAATAAATAGAAAACATTTACTCAACTGTGCCAGTGGATTCTCTGCTGCTTTTCTGAGATTTTGCTAAGCACAGATAACAGTTTTTCAAGTCTACTCTTACAGCTACATAAGAGCTACAAAACTTGCAGCACAAGCACAGTCCTCTTTATTCCACCCTCTATTAGTAGTCTCGGGTTTTAGGAGTGTGCTATTGGGAAAGCACACACTAATCAAACGCCATCTGACCTCAACCTTCGAGACCGAGGTTCAAGTTCCACCTCTTGATGGTCTCATCCAAGTCACTCTCAGCCTCTGTTCCTCAGCTGTAAAATGGGAACAATAGCAACCTCTCACAGGGTTGGCTGCGGTTATGGAAAAGCCACAATAAAGTTATCTAAAGCATTTTAAACTGCGAAGTGATACAGTTTGCTTCTGTGACTGACTGTAGTTATCCTATCCCACAGCACACACAGTCCTTTATTTGTTTTATATATTGGCTTTAGACTACAGCCTTCAAAGAGGATCATGGAAATTATAAACATACACTACACCAAGAACCACACAAAATGAAGAAAACACAAAGCAAAAGTAACCAGCTCTACCCAAACCTACTGTGAACTATTCCAGTCATTTGACAAGCAAAGCTTTTAGAAGATTAAGCATTTGGGCAGAAAATATCAACACACAGCTGAAAAGACAGGCTGACCTTGTTCTAAATACTAGAGTCATGTTTTGTTACTCTGATCAGTTTCCACCCATGATTTAAAACTGGGAGGCACACTTCACTCTTAATTCTCACAATTTCTGTTCCCAGAACAGCAGCCAGGCTTCCTCCTTGAAACTACCACTAGCTCCTATTTCCCCCTTCCCAGTCAAGGCAAGACAACAGTGATGCTTCAGGGCTTTTCCTGCATCCTTCAGCAATTGCATAAGGGAATCCTAGCACACACGTATTCCAATTGAATATTCTGATACTATTCAAATATTCTAATTCTAGCATGTCCTTTTATATATATGCTAAGTAAAGAGTGAGGAGGGTTAATCAATGTTGCACGGGCACTCACTGCTTTAAGAAGCACAGAATGGAGGACGCCTCCAGTTTACTAATTATTTCAAGGCACGCTTCAGCCTCTCTTGCAGTACACTAGCATGCCCTGATGCACAGTTTGGGAATTACTGAACCAGACAAACTTTTGGGCATCCATTATAGGAAGCTTTACAATGAGGAATATGATTTCTGCACTTTCTTGGCTTACAATTAAAGAGCTGCAGAGATTCATGTCTGGAATCAATGGAGGGATTCATTCATCAGGAGTCAGTATGTTTTGGAAGAGTTTTTGGTCATGGAAAGTCAGCTCTGTGTACAGCACTGTGAGAAAGGTGGGAGCGTGCAAGAAAAAGAGATAATCCTTACATCCTTGGCTGCCTTTGGATCAGATACGCAGGCGAAAGTGATGTCACAGGTGGAGACCACTTCAGCGGGGGTTCTTCCCAACCTTGCCCCCTCCTGGATGAACAAATCACACTGCAAAAGTCACAGACCCAAATGTAAGAAATGGAAACCACTGAATAATAAAGGTCAAAGCTGGCTTCACTCTACCAGGGACCCTGATGTGCCCATGGTGAACTGAAGAGGATTGCATCCTGGACCGCATTCACATGAACAAAATGAAACAGGGCTAGGCTATTTAGAAGAACCTTGTTTTCTGGGGTGTGGAGATCACATTCAGTGATGTGAGGTTCTCTTCTCGGCTTTCTAGAGTGGTTAGCTATCCTCTTACTTTAGGCAGTGGATTTCTGGCTGTAGAAGAGGGACAGAGGGGCTTCAGGGTCCACTCCACTGACTCTGCTGAGACAGGCTGCCACTGGCTTCCTCTCGTTCAAGGCTTCCCATTCAAAAGCTACTTATGTGTTCACTATGAACTGATGCCTGAGTCGGCTTCTCTTCCTCTTCCCTCTTGTGTTGTATCTGTTAGCTTGCAAGCCTGAAGGGACTGGCTTGTATGCTACTGATCTCATATACAAGCCATTCCAGGAGTCTTTTTGGCTGAAGGGCAGGGTAAACCAATGCTTCAAATAAATAAATCCATCTCCAAAACCTTGATACAAGAATGATGTGGGCACAGCTGTTCAAGAGATCAGAAGGCAGAGCTTCTGCTACTAGTCACAAAAATAGCACAAAATGAGAGGAAAGAACATGAAGCAGAGAGAAGGAAAATGTTACCATGGCTACTATGTTCTGGTGTGATAATTTAAGCTGACTTTGTCATAGCAGTGGTGGAGCTCAGAAATGCATGTCTCAGACGTGACTGACAGAAAGGCGTACTTTTTGTCTAAATGGCTTCTCCTCATTACTATACTTCCAAGCTCAGTGAAACCCCACTGTTCACATTTGGGATGATGGCTTAAGGTCAGCCAAGCTGAAAGTCGCCACAGCTTCATAATGAAGTCTCTGTGCAGATGCAGAAGCTTAGACTAGGTGACTAAGACCATGCATGATATCGTCTCATACTTCCCAAAGAATGAACTCACCTTTTCAGCAGTCCGGTTCCAGACCGTGACAGTGTGACCCATTTTTAGTAAGTTGGACACGATGCCACTCCCCATCAGGCCAAGGCCAAGGAACCCTATCCTGGGGAGGAGAGAAGGAAGTTTGTAGCGTTAGAAATTTGCATAAGGGCTTAATGTGAGGTTGGAGATATAGAAGCAGAGGCTCTTCGAGGCCTTGTGGGGTTCAAGCTTCATGGAAACAGACATACAGAGGCAGGCAGCAAAGTGCGTAATTCATAGTAACAGAGGATTTACTGAGTGAGCACCAATGTTCTCAGGAGCAGGAACACCAAAAGGATCACATTTATATCCCTAGCAAAGAGCCAATGGCTGACAGACATCAAAAATCTGCTTTATATAGCATGCCTAAACAAGCAGGACTTAAGAGAAATTGCTTTCTGCTCAGGCAGATAAGAGAACCTCATTCTAGGAGGACAAAGAACTGGGTGCAGAAAGTCATACTCATTGATAGCACAAAACGGACTAGGACAGTGCAGTGAAAAATGCCTTGGGTTTGCATGTGCAAGGTCTAAATTTGAGTACAGTTCAGCAATGACTGGGCAACTCCTTCTCTTAGCTCGTTTGCCTCAGAAGGCTCAACACAGCTTTTGGTATCCTGGTGCACAACTCACAGATCAAAAGTCACTTATGTTTTTGTAAATCTTTCTGCCATGCCACTTAAAGAGAATTAAGTGGTTGTTTAAGCTACAGTTCACATGTTAGCAGCCACTCTGGTTTCATGCTTAGGAAAAGCCACTGCTAACACGCAACATTCCTTATCCAAATTAATAAGGCGGGGAGGGGGGTATTGGAAGAATTTTGGTTGAGAGGGCCCTGCATGCACTTTAAGTAAACTATAAAGAAGCAGTGGCAAGAACGAGGGATACCAGAATGGAACAAAGACAAATTACCCTTGGAAACTTGCAAAGAGTACAAGCGATGTTTTCCTCCTCAATTAACAAAGGTGTTTCAAAACTGATCTTAATAAAGCTAACTCATTTTAGCTTCCTGTATGTCTGCCATTCAGTTCACAGCTGGCAACACTTGCAATGCTTAAATAAACCACCATGAGAGGCTTGCGGCAAGCCACTGCTAAGACAGCTACACACTAACAGAGCCCAACCCAAAAGGACGCCTTGTCTGCTTCCGAATTGCTAAGGGGAAAGGGTTTACCTGAATACTTTCATTGTTATATATTAAGTTTCCCTTCAGCAAGCCTGAAAAATGGACATTCCGAGACAGCTCCAGCGACAAACAGGCCACAGCCTGTTCTGCATCGGAGCAGGAGGGAAATTGCTTCCGAGAGCGAGGCAGGAAGTGCAACTGTAGCTCCTGTCACTCTAGAAAGGAGAGGGGGGAAGCACAGGAAGTGCCAGAGGACACAAGTGTCACAGAGTGCTGTTCTTGGAAGGTACAATGTTCCCGCCTCTACCCATGCATCTGGTGGTTTGGGGTTGGTGGTTAAACAGATTAGGCCACCTGACCTGCCTTGCAGAACAATGCTTTCACCCACATATAGAATAGGCAACTCCCAGCAGATTCATGCGACGACCCTAGAGTACTGATAAAAGCAACTTTTCATTTTTCAAAATGCATTCATCGGACCAGCAGGGAAACGCACTACAATATCCAGGAAGTCTTGCTAATTTTATTTATCATAGTTTGCTCATGCTCTTCAAGAAACTCATTGCTTTTGACTTTCTTGCATCTCTTGGAGCATTTTTAAAAAAATCCTGAAAGGCCTTTGCAGCTACAGTATTTAAATTTCTAATGTTTAGACTAGCTGGTCACTTTAGTGATTCTCTGTATTGTTTTTAATGGTGTTTTAGGTTTTGTTGTACATCACCCTTATCTACAGTAATAAAGTGCAAGTGTCTCTGCGTCCAGTCCCTGTGTCCGTCCCTGTGTCCTACTGCACATGTGCCCCACGGACACAGGGATTGGAGAGCAGAGACTTCGGGCGGCCGGGCGAAACTGCGCATGTGCCCCATGGGCACAGGGATTGGAGCGCAGAGACTTCAGGCGGCCGGGCTGTTGAAGCGGCGGGTGCGCGCTCGCGTGGACTTACTTCTAAGCGGCAGCGGCCGTTACAAGTGGCGGCTGAGTTTGGCCTGCCGGGGCCTGGCTGGTGCAAGTGCCGCCGCCGCCGCGATGCGCCTCCTGCGCTGCCTGCTGAAGGGCAATTCGGCGCTGGCCGGGGTGCCCAAGTACATCGAGCACTTCAGCATGTTCTCGCCGTCCCCGCTTTCCATGATGTTCTAGCGCCCGTTAATTTAACGGGCTTAAAGTCTACTAGTATTTTATAATATGGTGATACAGAAATACTTTTGTAAAAACACAAACTCACTCAGCCATTCCTCTTTTAACAAGCCTTCTAAAACCTTTATTCCAACTGGCATCTGCTTTGAATCTGAATTAGTTTTCCATATGTGATCTTATTTTCAACTGCTCTAATACATATAACTATGGTTTAAAAAAATGTTTTATATATGCAATTGTTATAACTGTTTACATATATGTATTGTATGTGTTATATTGCAAATTGCTCCTTAAGCCAACAGGGCAGACTTCAGAATCAGAGAGAAATGAAAGAAAATGAGGTTCTTACTTCTTGTCTGTGGGAGTGATGCTGCCATTGATAGCCGTGCTGTCTGCTGCCTGGATAGACGTGGACCCTGTTTCCTAAGGGGTAGAAAAAACACAGCCATAAAATATGTTACTTTACAGAAACAGGCAGTCTCAAAACTTTAATGCAGGCAAGTAAAAAAGGAAGTCTGCTATACCTCTTCACACACCTTCAGCTTCTTTGTGATGGCTTGGTAGCAAACAGCCGGCTGCATAGAGAGGAAAGGGAAAATAACTGATTTGGGGGGGAACTCTTTTGCTGTCTTGCAGGGCAAGTAGACCTATATGCTCAGCATGAATAGACAATTAATTATGAGCAAGCCAGGGACCCTACTTTCTGTATGAGAAAAATGGTTCTTGTGTTCAACCCCTTCCCTCCAGGGTGATCCCATATAACACTGTGAACTCATAGGTGAAGAACCAAGCTTAGAGAGATCTGGCAAAAAACAACAACCCAAGTGTATACCTCGATATGGTAATAGTAAATAGTTATTGCAGGAGAACAGCTGCAGGTCAGTGGGTAGAACACTTGATTTGCATACAGAAGGACCCAGTTTCAATCCCCAGCATTGGAGAGCAGCTGCCAGTCAGTGTAGAGTCTAGGCTTAGGGTGATACTGAGCTAGATGGATCAATGATCTGGGCTCAGTACAAGGCAACGTCCTATTTCCTACCCCCCAACCATGCTCCCTTAGGATGGAGGAATCTTTATGAAATGCATGTGGAGTGGAATAAATGACTGTTATCTCCCTATAGCTGCCTTATGAACAACTTCTGGTGACCTGCTCCATGAACTTTTAAAATCATACCTGTCCCATATGTACAAGTGACAAACTGCTGTTTCTCAAGGAAATCTGAGGATGTCACAGCTCAACTTTAAAGGCATTTTCACTTATGAATTCCAAAGCAAAACTAATGAGACCTGGCACAGAGACTTCAACTCCTGAATTGCCACAAGCAATGAACTAGTCAGCCAAACCTATTGCTCACCTTCTCTGTCTGGCTAAGCAGGAAGTGATGGAAATGAGGGTCGCCATCTTTCACAGGCTGCAATTGCAAAGAGGCAAACTTAGAAACCAAGGCAACCAAACTTCAAGTCTGAAAAGCCTCCACACACATTTTAATGGGTCGTCACTTTCTCAATTCTGAGACTCCTTGATGTCTTCCACAGACTAGCAAGAGTCTTGTTTTTATCTCTGTACCTAATACAGGATGTGTGTCAAGAAGTTATCATTATGCTTGGTAATAGAGGTGGGAATTAAAAGAGTCCAGGAGAGGCAGGCTGGGGAGTTCAGCTCAGAAAGAATTGGCAGGAGAAGGAAAGTAATTTCCAGGACATAATACACACAGTAGCCTCTTCAGTGAAAGCCACCCATGGCAACATTATGGGAGGCTGCTTGAGAATGACTCCTTGGGATATATTTCAGCTTGTGATATATCCCATAAAAGCACTTTCCAGTTTAAAAACAGGACTCATCTGAATGTATTGGTTTCTAAGTTGCAATCCTAAGCACACTATTAAGCAGCAAACAATTTACTTCTGAGTAAACATGCTTAAAATTCTGCTACAGGTCTGTGCTCTCAAATCTTCTTTTTTTAAAAAATAAGCCACTTAGGAAGCCTTTTTTTTTGTCTGAACAGTGGTTTATTACTGCTTTAAATAAATCAGTTAAGCACTACCCATTCCAAGAGCATGTTCATGTTAGAATGGAAATCATCAATTTAAGTGAAATGTTTCTGATAAATATTAAATGGTGAGGGACACAGTTTGCCAACTCCAAAAACCAAACCTAAAGTGATATCTCAGAACTACTTTGATTACATTTTTTATCTTCTGCCTCTTGGCACCAGCCACTATCAACTCTTCAACTAATAATTGGTGTTAACTGGTTATCTAATCATCCTTACCCCCCCCCCATATTTTCTACCAATGGTCCACACAACAAAGAGAAAGACAAGATTCAGTTAGTATTGTGTTAACAGTGTGATAGGTTTGGATGTTAATCATCACTGCCTCTTTCCATATGAACCAGCCCAGATACAGAGATCATCCTCTGAGGCCCTTCTTTGTGTGCTTCCTCCACGAAAGGACAAGAGGGTGGCAACACAAAAATGGACCTTTTCTGTGGTGGCTCCCAGTTTGTGTAGTTTGACCCTCAGAACTGAGCAATGAAGGGTAGGAGGGGAGGGGAAATTGCAGGGAGAATCATGTGACAAGACTTCTATCAGCCAACAATTCCAAGGGTTCTATCCCCTCTCTGCTATTGGACCTAGTACAGGAGTAGCCCATGGGGTGCCCGTCCCTCCAGGCATTGTTAGACTATAACACCTTTCATCCCTCACCAGTGGTCATGCTAGCTGGGGCTGATGGGAGTTCAGCAACAGTGGAGGGCACCACATTGACTAACCCTGCCCTACCAACTTTGCCAACTGTTGCATTTTTTATAGGAAGTCCTGCTGCCTCCTCACTGCTGCCAGAGGGCTGTAAAGTGGCAGCCCTGGAACCCCAGACCATCACCTGTGCTGCTGAGCTTCTATCCCTTACCTCCTAGCTTATGAGTATTGCATTTCAAAGATCAAAGAGGCAACAATGAACATGCTGAGCTATGCAAAAAGCAAAGTCTGCACATGATGTGTGTTTGCCTTTGGATTCTTTTCTCCTTTCTTTCTAGGACAGACCTGCATGACTTTAGTGTTGCAGGGAGTTTGCCTGGAAGTGTGAGGGGTCATTCTTTACTATAACTGCATTACACTGGAGTCTAAGGGGTGGGAGAGGATAGGAAATTTGAAGTTGAACATGCTAGTGTTTCTGGGGAGAAGAGTGATGTCTTGCTTTGCATTGCTTCACTTTGTGGGTCTCACCCCCCTGTTTCCCAAGTTATTTTCTCTAACCCCCAAAATATGGAAGCTATTTATGGTTACCACCTGGTCATGAAAGACAGGAGCATTTCTGTTCATGTTCACAAGTTATATTTTTGCATCTGAGCCACTATGTTCATAATGTAACAGCTTTTTTAAATATTTCCAAAGTGAGTTTCTCAGAGAACACTTTACAAGTAAGTAAACAGGGAATGAGCCTTACTGAAATTGATGGGCCTTACTGCCTTACTTTTGAGTAAACATATATAAGAACATGCTTATAGCTTGCTTCTCAGGCCTGGCATGCCTCGTGCAATAGTAATCTGAGACCTTTAAATACAAGTAAATGCACTGTTCAAGATATGTGATTTAAACCATTTTAAAGAGCTGCCCTAAGAAATGAATTATATAAAAATATTTTTATTATTTATATAAATTTAATTTTAAAATGTTTTAAGAAGCTAAGACATAGCTAGACTAATTAAACTAGGCTATTAGATGAAGACTACTATTGTCATCTTAAGACTGAAAGGCTGCAGAATGGGTTTTGTCAGGAATGAGGAATGGCCAGATCCCAAGCTCCTCACCCCACCCCCCGGACCATTTTGATAGGTAAACAGGGCTACACAACTGTCAATCACCTGACATCACCATGGCACCAGGTGACCCAACTTAAAGCACCAATGCATGGAAAAGTAACGCCTCTTCTACAGTGGGCTAGTTTGTATGCAACCGTAAACTATGGTTTGGAACTATGTACATGTGCTGGAATGAGCAAGAGCAAATCATCTTCTCCCATGCAACCAGGAGGCCTTCTATAGATTTGAAATCTAACTTGTCATCACAATATAACTGTGGTTTAAAAGAAGCTTTGGTTAAATTTAGCAAGCCAGCTTCATAATCCACAGTTAGTAGTTGGCTTGTTCAGAAGCTGACCAAAACATCTTTAAACCACAACACCTGGTTTGCACATAATAAGCCAGGATTCAATGGAAGCAAATCTAAATGCTGCAGAAATCCTTCTCTTGGCTGATGGCGAGTCCAAGGCTTTATTCAGGTTTGTTTCAGTTCATGCTAAACCATGGTTTAGTGTTTGGTGTTATGCTAGAACGAGCCCAGTGGCTCCTCCTCTTGTTTCCCTTCGCCCATAAGAAACAGACAGTAACCAGGGCAATGCAGAGATGGGTACAGGAATAGGGACAGTAAGAGAGTGGAGATGAAGTAATACAAGAGGTGAGTATTTGAAACTGGAAAAGGGGCATGATGCAAGTCATGCACAGAGAGGACTGGAAATGGAAGAACAAGGAAGGAAAGGGTCCCTTGCACAAAATATGGGGAACCAAGCCTTCCATTAAGAAACTCTGATGTATGCAAGGTACAAGATTACTGTGATCCACCCCACTGTGTTTTGTACAACAGCAGAAATGCTAGAATTTTTTTCCACTGAGGAAAAGACAAAGAATTAAATCACCTCGCTTACACTCGGTGGCCATTTAAAGCCAGCCATGGTGCCAGTCATCATTCTCTTCACTGTGCTCGATTCAGGGATTGTCAGATCCTGTGAAGCAAGGAGGAGATTGATCAAGAACAGAGTTTACTGACAGAATCCCAAAACTCTGTGCGCAGGATATTTGAATAGCAGCTAAATGAATATGTATATAATGAAGCATATTTTCCTCTTCCACATCCCCCAATCACTCTTTGGAAAATATTGCTCTTACAAAGGAATACAACTTCCAAAATCAAGTAGTGTAACGTGCTTGCAAAATGGCATATCAAAAAAATTCTCAGTGGAAGGAAGGGGTTTGCGCTAGGAGCAAATGGCTGGGCTGGTTAGGAGAGTGTCATCTCCCATGTGCAAAAAAGGAGGGGAATGAATGGTAAGGAAGGGTCCATCTGTATTCTGTACAAGAGGACAGAGAAGTGTTGACTCTACAATAATAAATGTTCTCTTTCCCAAAGTCTGAGCTTATGGTATTTGGTGAAAGTTGGGTAAGTAATAATTTATTGGGGGCAGCTTTTAATGGGTAGTGTTAAATGAGACCTGGGATAATTTGAATTCTGGTAACGTACAATCTTTTTTTAATGGGTTAATTTATTGATTTGATTTAATTTCTGTTTTACCTAAGACCTTGGGGTAGGGGGCATGGACAATAAATCCAATGAAAGCAAATCAACCAAAATTAAGCAAGGACTTTTAGCAGCTTCAAGGTGACTCAAAGCAATCAAGCAATAATCCATGCAGCAAGATCCTATGTAAACTTGGAAGCAAGTCCCCACCCCACCCCCAGGTTCACTAAGACTTACACCATAGTAGGTGTGCTTAACATCATGAATGTAACATAATCAATGCACATGACACTGATTCAATATATGCTATCCAGTAAATTTCATAAGCCAGGATGGCATTTATTTCCAAGAAGGACAGGAGAGAATGACTCCCTCATCTTATCTTCTTATTTCCCTCTGCCATTATTGTCATGGAGAAATGTATCGAGAACACACTCCTCCTCTGGAACTGGGCTCCCACACTCTCTTGATGATTATATTTTGAAAAATTAATGAATATTCTTCAATGGGCAAGAGAGTATGCAGCAGTAGAAGCTGTATGAGCAGCGTCATCAAGAAGTCTGTTGCTTTCAGTAGCCTCTTTTCTTTCCACACTTATTGATGACACTGCTCTCCTCATCAGCCAGAAAATCCATGCATAACCGCCAACTTTTCTGCAATCAACAATGTAAAAAGGGACACACACCCCCTCACCTGGTATTCAGCCAGTGACTTAGTATGCTTCTGAAGTTCAAAGGGCCAAATTTACTACTGATAACACTCTCCAAAAGAACAAGTTAGCAAATATGCACACCCTCAAGCCAACTGTTTTGGAAATGTATAACCTAAAATCAAATCTCAGAGAAAATCCTACTTGCCAGCAGCTTCATCACATCTAAACGCAGGGATCTGGTCAGTCACCAATAAAGTATCAATAATGGTTTTCCCAGACTGCAGGAATCTAAACCTCAAACTAGTAAAGATGAGAGTCAAAACTGTGACCTAATAAAAGATGGCAGCAAGAAAGAGGGAAGCACTTTGTACAATTCAACTGAAAATGAGTGGAATGCAATTCTAGCAAATCTTAGCTGATTAGTAATCCTGTCTTATGCTTCTTAGTGGCATTCAGATTCAGCCTCGTGGAGCATTAGCATTATAGTAATCCATTCAACTGGTAAGGATCAAAGTGAGTAACATCAACCGCCAGAGCAGGAGATTCCAACTTTCTTCAAGAGATAGAGATGGCTACGTTCCGCTAGTGAACATCTGTCAAGTGCCCAAGGATGGGACAGACCACAACGGGGGGTGAGGAATCGAAGGCTGGCAAAGAATTAGGAATGCATAGAAACGGAAGTCTTCTGGCCGCGTCATCCACTTCCTAGAAGCTTTCTTCATGGCCATCTATCAAGGCAACTGGCCCCTTTCCAGCCTGAGCGCACCGGAGAAAGGATGAGATGGAAAGGGCTGTCATCTGACCCAACGTACAAATGAGATGGAGATGTTAACATATACCACTATTGGCGGTGAAATTGTGCTCCATTTCCTTGGTTAGCGTGCAACAAGATGGAAAAATGGTGTTATCTTGTTGGATTTCCCAGAGAGAGGAGCCACTCCATGAAACTTCTAAAGCTGAGCACTTTGGAAGAGCCAACTAATATAAATGATTATGGCTGAGGAATAAAGGAATTGCCTGGTGGACCCTTGAACAGTTAACACATGCAACTTTTCAAATGGCCACAACAATGAAGTCATCTGGTTGGCTGTTAAGGTTACATTCCATCTGGACAAGCTCACAGAGCATGGGAGGAGATGCAAAACACAAACCTTCTCATCTTTAGGGGGGCGCCCTCGCTTCCGGGGGCTTTGCTCATACGTTCTCTTCAGAGGGGATTTTGAGCCTCGCTCTGAAGAAACGGAAGACACCCTCTTCTTCGGCTTCCCTTCAGACAAATTGGCTTTGTGTTTCTCTTCTCCCACTGACTGCTTGCCCCTCTCTTCACTCGAATTCCGCCGATTCTTCTCTTCGGTGGAGTTATGAGAAGAAGCCTGAGAGATTACAGAACAGAGAGGATGAGGAAAAGAAGGGGCATGAGCTGGCATGGATTTTGTTGTCCCCAAACTCACAAAACCCAAACCTGAGTTTTGCCAGATATCCGAAGAATGCCAAGGACCCTGAACTCAGGGTGTTAGCAGGTTCAAGCTACTATTTAGAACAGACAAGGAGAGGCAAAGCACAGCTGTGTGTTCTAGGCAGACACCTACTTTATAAGGGGGGAAAAGTTCTAACTCCAGAGTGCATAGCAAACACATTCCAACGCTGTAAGGAGATCCAGCCGATCCTTTTGTCACTGTTCACTTTAAGGAAGTCAGAGAGGTGACAGAATTGTGAAACTTAACTGCTTTACAACTTTAAATGTGATCCTAATCACTGTTCCATAGTATACAGTAATTATTGAGACATAGTCTGGCACCTGGCAATGAAGTAAAAAAAGGAAGCATTTCATTCATTATTCCAGGGAACTGTGTCAGGAGGCAAAACTAAATGAAAAGACACTCACCTGGTCCTTGCCTTTGCCTTTTTTGAGGAATTCTTCCACAGCATCCACAGCTTGCTGGAACCTCTTGCCTTTGTTAATTTTGATCATTTCCTCTTTGTGGGCATGATAAGGCTTCAGCTGCTCCACTTTAATCCAAGCACTAATAAAAGAGAAATCAAAATGATATTTTCCAGTCATATCACTCCCAGAGTTAATTGGCAGCCCTTCCAAGCAGGATGTACAGACAAAACCTGAATACTTTGTCCCCCCATCACCCACCGTATTCCAAGAGCCTTCCTTGGAACATATATACTATTACAAGTGGCACACTAGCTAGCGCCCACAGCAAATCCTCTTCTTAGCTAACTTTATACTGCTTCAGTTATCTGTAAGCATTCCCTCCCATACTTCCTAAATTAGAGGTGAACCCAAGGTGCTGAAAAAGCAGTTTACTTGTTAACAAACCGCATCTCAAACATGTTTCTGTCTAATGTTTTTCAAGCAGAATAGCTCTGCCTTAGATGCCACTGCTGGCTTTCAATGTGAGAGTGTCTTCTGTGTTCAAGGAAATCACTAGTGAAATCAGAAGTCACTTCTGACTAAGAGCTATTTTGCTTATAATGAATTGGGTAAATTAAGCTATTAAGGTTTTGCTTTGGTTTTCCTGATTCAAATTGGTGATACCCTTCACACTGCCAGACTTTCAACTCCCAAACAACTGAGTGGGATGGTGCTTTTTTTGGTTTTTGTTCTTCAGTTAGTCGTCCAACTAGGATACCTGTGCAAAAATCTGATTCCTTAACAGCACCTAGCTGAATTAGGAAGAACATCTGTCTTTAGCTGAACTCAACTATTACAGAACGAAGGGGAACTTATTCACCTCTTCTGTTTTCTTTTATGTGCATTTCCATAGCATTTCTGATATTTCAAGTCCTAGACTTTGTTTCTAATGACGTTTTAAATGACACTTCTCCTTCTCAGTAGGTATGTTGCTATATATAATCTATTAACTTTACAACTTCTGTCACAGAAACAAAGAATCAGAACCCATGCATATCATTTTATAAGATAAATCAATATTCTATCTACAGAATTCCAGTGGAGTTACAAAAAGCATTGTTAAAAGGAGTCGCCTCAATAAAATGCTTTAACACCAATTCAAGAAAATCACATTCTACCTGACTTTTAAGTACCAAGGAATGGTATGCAGTTATGGTAGACAAAACAATGTGGTAAGCAATTTTGGTCCATTAGAAAAAGGGAATCCAAAAGCAATAGTAATTCCTTTATTAGAACCAAAAGTCTAAGTAAAAAAAAGGGTATTTGTTTTATTATTATTTATGAAGTTTATTAGTCATTTTTTTGCCACAGCAACTCAAAGTGAGTTAGAATATTTTAAGCAAAAAACCAAACACATAGATACATTAAAACCAGAATTGGAAAAGAACCCTCTACATTAAAACATCACAGTTGTGCCCTTTTGTTCCAAGATTGGGGGAGGATATTATGAACTAGGCCATCACCATCTATATGACCATTCTGGCACTATTCCTTCTACAAACAGTAGCCACGTCACCAGAACCAGAGCTACTAGGTTTCCTTTGATTTTTATTTAAAAACCAAAAATGCCCATTCACTTATTAAAGTTGGTTATAGTCATGTTCAGCTTTGGGTATTCCCAGTGCTTATACCGGGAGCTTATACCAGGAACCAGCCCTGGAGCGTGGGGCAGCGCCACGCCACCTGCCCGCTGCTCCCAAGCTTCCCCCAGCCACCTAAGGAAGTGGGGAGGGTGCCAGCAAAGCGGCACGGCCCCTCCCCCAAAGCAGCCCAGGAGCGCAGGGCAGCGGTGCACAGCCCACCTACCTGCTGTTCCCAAGCCTCCCCTGGCACCGGCTTGGGGAGGTAGTGCTGGGAGGCGGGCCGCACCTGCAAATAAGCCTTGAATTTTAAAGGGCCGGCTTATTTGTGGATGCGTCTTATATTCGGGCCAATACGGTAAATAAAATTAAAATTATGTGATGAGGTAACTAGGGCTTGGTGATTTGGGTTTTCAACACTGTGGCGTATCACCAGCCAAACACCGAAGTTTGGCGATATACCACAATGCTGAAAAAAGCTGCATTGGCCCCAGCCAGTGAGATGCTGGGTAAAACTGCCGCAGTTCTCCTTGTGAGAGCTGAGGTGCTTTCACCCCAGCGCCTTGTAGGCTGTGGCCAATGCAGCTGGCCCCAGTCTGCTGCTCAGCCAGCAGAGCCAGCCCAGAGTCCCCTGCTGCTGGTGCTGGATCAGCAAGGACTTTGGAGCTCCTTGGCCAAGCTCCCTCTTCCTTTGCTGGCATGGGGGGAGGGGGAGCTACCTTGCCCGCTTGACCCCCACTCCCCGAAGACGGACCAAGTGGCAGAAGACAAGTGCACGGAACCTGTCAGGCTCTGTGCGTTTGAATGCCTTCGCCCGTGCAGGTGTGTTGTCTCTTTTCTCCAGTGAGGACTCATTCACCCCAGGAGGAATGACGCAGCCCACCCTCCCAGGCGAAGCCACCCGATCTGTGCCTTGCAAAGGGGGGCTGCTGGAGAACGCTGGGCCCGACAGCAACCAAGAGCCTCTACACTGCCTGGCTGCCTTCTACCGGGGTGGGCGGGCTCCATCTTTCTGGGATGAAAGGCGCAGCACACCTTCCCGGAGAAGGCGGGGCTCTCAGTTGGGAAGGGTAGGCTTCGGGCTCCCCAGGTGATCAGCCCTGATTCCACTTTTACTGGTGTGCAAGCAGGGTCAGGGCTCTCAGCTGGCGAGTGGGGAGCACTTTAATGGAGCCCCCATCTTGCCGCTGCTTCGTGCGAGCTGGTGGCTCCATAAAACTGCTTGGCTGAGGCGAGGGCAGCAGCTCGCTCCTCAGCCAAGCAGTTTAAAGAAGCAGAGGAAGGAACAAGCTGTATCAGCACCTCACCGATTCAGCTTGATTCTCCCTCTGCCGGGGCAGAGTGCTATATGGGCTGGTGAAATTGCTGTTGCTTGAGTCCCTCTGCTGCCAGCTCTCAGTTAGTTTGTTTCTCCCTCAGCGCGCTGGGTGCTGGAGGCAGAGGGACTCAAAAGTGGTGACGGTTTCACCAGTGATATACCACCGAGTGAAACTGTCATCGCAATCTACCCCCACATACTGGTCCTAGGCAATATATTGCCCAGGACGAGAGGTAACTCAATTGTGCATCAAGGAGAGCTGTATGAATAGCACCTGTCTGCTTATTCTGAAAAAGGGAACTGTGGGGAAGAATACTAAGGCAAGCATAGCACTAAAGCCCTATATCTAACTCTGAATGTCTTATTCAGCAAACCTTCAAAAGTTAAGATTTCTCAAGATTCACAGACACATACTTTCAAGAATATTTCTGCTAGAAACTTGCCTTAAAAAAATGAATAGAAAGTTGAATTGTGAGGCAACAGTTTGCAATCAAATTGCACACGTAAACAGAGTTTCAGCAGCAATAAATGAATTTACCTGCCTCACCCTGACATCATGTATGACATCACATGCAGGGCAGGTGGCTGTGACTTGGCTAAAATGGTCTCTCAAGCCCAAAGGAGAGGCCTGGTGGACATAACTGGACCCACAAGTCAGAGATATTACTTGGTTAAAAAGAATGTTTCAGTCAAATATTTATGCATTAAAAAAATAATAACTCAACCATGACTATTCAGTTTCTTTTTCCTGTTTCTGGAAGGAGAGGGAGGTAGTTTCAACCAAATACAGCACAAAAGAGACACTTGGGAAGTCTTCCATTGTGAAGTCTTATGAAATGCACATAGTACACATACCGGTAGGCACACCAGCACAATATGCCAGAAGCTCTCTCCTAGATGCACAAATTTTCTGCATCTGGCAAGACCTACAGTTTTAAGTCGTATTCCCAAATGGCTGTGTCATATGATGTTCCTAATCATACATAGAGAACTGGTGTGGCGTAGTAGATAAGAGGCTAAACTATGTGAGGGCGACCCTGGTTCAAACCTTACCTCTACCATGAATTCAGCCTAATGATCTGTCTCCCCCCACTATTTGCACTTTGGGGATAATACTGATCTACCTTACAGGGTGTCTGTTAACGATTACAATAAGATAATGCATGTAAACTACCTTTGAGTGGTGAAAAACATCATATAGTTTTTGTTTAGGGAAGCTTTTAATGTTTGATGTTTTATCGTGTTTTTAATATTATGTTGGGAGCCGCCTAGAGTGGCTGGGGAGGCCTGGCCAGATGGGATGGGTATAAATAATACATTATTTGTTATTTGTTGTTGCAAATATTATACAAATGATCTATAAATTAGTTTGTCAGAAGGTACATTTGTTTTTTTCCTTGACTACTTCAGGTTTATGTTGTTTTTCTTCAAAGGTATAGGTGGAGAGCATTTGCCTGAATGCTGCTTCATTACTGAAGGTACTGCTTTGTTTCCATTACAGAAACTGGAGGAGATAACCAGGATTAACAGAGCATTATCACACTTTGTCAGATGGTAACTAAATTCCCACTTAAAGTGAATGACTGTGACTCAAAGGCTCACCCAAGGATTAGACACAGGTCACAAAGGGCCCACTTCACTGAATGATTTTTTTAAAAAAATATCCCACTCTTAAAAAAATCCCAGTTATGTGATAAGAATAAATTCTGCATCATAGAAACTCTTATTTATTTAATAATTTTATATACTGTCCTTCGGCCAAAGATGACAGGACAGTTTAAAGTATAAATTTACTTTGCATGAACTCTCCTGTTTCTATAAACGCAATAAGGGCTAGAAACTTACTTCGCTTGCTTCAGGAAACTATTTTTTTGCAATACAATGTTCTATGCTCCCCTCAAATTGCAGCACACAGAGCCCTGCTTATATCTTGCCTTCCCCTTATACATAAGATGTAGCCTGTACTTGAATGATAATATCCACTGCTCAGCAGTCATTCAACAGGACATGATTAATACATTCCTCAGAGCTTGCTCTTTAGCCAACCTCCTCCACATTATAAACTACATGCCATACTGCTATTGGTTTGGTACATCAACGTTTTCATTTGCAATCTGTTCATTAATCTATGCTGGAACTAAACAGCATTCCAGACCATTTGACCCACTTTTCAAAAGTTTCCACTGCAAATAAAAGTATACTGCAGTTTCTCCCTTCTCCGTTTTTGTTCCCATCTCATGATGTTGTCTTATTTCTTACTTGCTCTTCACCATAAGCTCCCATAGCAGGTTACAAAAATATAAAAATGCAAGGTTAAAACCAGTTTAAAGAATTTACAAAAAAATGGAACTACCTAAGGGTGAGGAATAGCAACAGCCTTGAAGCACTGCCAGGTATGCCTCAATCATTAGAGGACATATACCTGGCTAGAAAATAAACACTCTCTCGTGTTGCAAGTCTAAATAAGGGGTTTATGCTGTTGTCTAAAGCATAATGTGTTGAATAATGACACAATGGCCCAGTTTTTAAATGAAATTATCATATGTGGGTGCTTACAGCATCACATCATTCATCCATATATCTCAGTAGAAATACTTTGTATAAGTGCAACCTGCAACAAAATGTAGCAACACGGAGTACTTTTTGTTCACTCCCCATTACACTTCTCCTTCCACATGGTTATCAGGTTTCCATTTTTCCTCCTTCAACATTTTGCATCACTGAATTCTTATGGGGATGTTTGGGGGAGTTCCCAAATCTCTTTGTTGTTTTTTTCCACTGAAGACTACTGAGCACCCGCAAACCTCTATTGTATCTTGAATCTGCTAATACCTCTCTCTTGTACGTGGTTGATGCAGTTTGGGCTCCAGCTCCTCAAGCACGGGAAGACTTGAAGCAGAAACAGAGGGATGGATGATTATGATACAATATAGAAGGTTCTCCTGGGATTGTTCACGCAGTTCCCAATGGGCTGTGCAGACCAAAGTGTTTGTAGAATCCACCATGAGGCAAATGCCTGACCCCTTCCCTTGGTTCTCTGTACATGCCACAGAGGTCCCTCTTTACTTCCTGCTCCACTTGTTTATGGAACCCAGAAGTCTGAATTTTGCAAATGAAGAAGACGGTCAAAAATGCCTGCCTTTGATGGGGCGGGGATAGAATGAACTAGATTGCTTTTCAGTTTTTTTATGCCAACCAGTTTCTTCCTATTTCACTGGACTTCACTGATATCAACTGCAACAATATTCAATATGACTTTCAAATTAACAACCCGTATGTTAAACATGCAGCCCTCCAGGTATTACTTGACTAGAATGCCCATCATCCCCGACTACTGGCCATGCTAGCTGGGCTGATGGGAGCTGAAGTCCAACATCTGGAGGGCCACAGGTTTCCCAGCCTTGATATAAATATAAATCTCAATGCCAACTACATGCTGTCAAATTCTTCCTAATGCAGGGAAAGTGGACGTGTGTTAAACTGTCTTAAAAAAGCTATGAACATTTCTGATGCCTAGGGTAAGCTGGTACATCAGCTTCTTCAGCCTTGACCAGCACATAGGCTCTAGAGGTTTCTGCTGCTAGGTGATAAATTAAGACTATTTTTGCTGGTCATGAAATTGCACTGTGCCAGCTTTTCTACAAAGGCTCTAAAGTTTAAAAATAGATCCCCCTGGCAGAAAAGAAGTTGGTACATACTGATCTTCAGTCCCAAAAAACTTCACAAAGAAGCACTTCTTCCCACGAGGCTTCTTCAGGTCTTTAGGCGGGTTAACAATCTGAGAGAGAAACACAGGAAGCCACAATTAGAGGTAATAAAAACGGAACTTTTCAAACATTCTCTGCCCCCCACTCCAAAATCTCTGCATGTTTTGGTAAAGACTGTTGTGAAACAAGATGGGGGGGAGGGGAAATACCTTGTAACTAAAGGTATATTCACGCCAGAAAAAGAAGGCCCATGTTCCTGAGTGCAGTGCTACTTTTAAAACTTTGGACTAAGCTGTCTTGAAACATTGCTCTATTACAAAAATGCATGTATCATGTTTTTACAGGTATATGTAAAAATACCTCATTCTGAGATTTTTCTGGAAATCAATATGTCAAACTACTTGTGTAACAGGTTTTAGGACTCTGGGTCACCAGGACGTACCCTAACAACTTGCACCACTCATGTCAATCAACGAGCAAATGAGGCTATCTGTGTATTATGCTGTTCACAGCATGATGCCTCACAATCATGCCAGTTACGCTGATATTGACTAAGTTTAGATGGTAATTCTGCAACAGGCTTTGCATAGTTAAGTATACCATACACAACACAGCATCAGGACAGACTGTAATTATCCCTAGAGTAACAAACTGATTGCAAGGTAAATGCTACAAAAGCACCAGCTTTTCAGGAGATAAATCCAGACATTTGTCACACTCGTCAATCATTTATCCGAGTGAATGGAAGCAATCAAACACTGTACTAATCGGTGATATATCAAATAATGAAATAAAGTAATTGCAGTAACTGTGCCTTTGATTCTAGCACACAGATACTGAATTGATATTGAAACTCCCACACTGAGCTCCTCCTACTAATATTTTGGTAAGATGTTCCATTCTTTTATACACAGAACTGTGAGAGGCCAGAGAATGAAAAACAGGCTGACAGCATTTCTGAAAGAGAATCAAACCCAAGCAATGAATTATGGTACATGGACATGCTTTTCCTGCAGATCTGGAGTAACAGCACAAGAGAAAAAGACAGAGTAGCTTTGTAAGGTACGAATGACATGGGCACACCATGCCATTGAGGCAATTCCTTTTCACTGGCCTGGCTGAACTGATTAACCTCTACAGGGCCCCCAAGAGCCTGTCCCCGGTAATTGCAGTCCAGGCCAACTATGTGTGATTCCACCAGCATGGCATCTTAGCATATAATTATGGAATTTCTGGTGGATATTATTTAGGCCTAAATCTGGAGCTTTGCAAAACACAAATACATTTACAAATAAATCTTTAGCCTTCAAAATTTTCCTCTGGCTGTTATTCATTGTCATTTGAGTGAAAGTCCCACTGAACTCAAATGGGACTTATTTCATTCATAAGAACTAATTGCACATTTTATTTGAGGGTGGTGTCAGGGCTTATTTATGAAGAAAGGGAAAGCAGTTTTTCAGAAAGACAGAAAAAGGGTTAAGTAGCTACATCCATGGTTTAATGTAACATGCTGTGGGTCAACTGATAATTGCAGGAAATATACATCACATTTCATTTGACATGAATAAAAATATGTTACCCCAATAAAGAGAACACCAAAAAGTAAGTGAAGTGCACACTAGAACTCACCTTTCCTGGCCAAGGAGGATATCGGCCCAGCTTCCCCCTATAGAAAAACCAGAAGTCAGCCAATGGCTATGAAAAACAGCAGCAACTCTTCAACATTCTTCACCTACACAGTACTACTAGAAAAGAAAACTGAGAGCAATTTAGGGGGGAAGTATGAATCCAGGACAATATTCTTCCATGGATGCTAAAGAATGCCCACTTCCCTGGAACTGAGGCAAAATCTCGCTAGTATGTTCCCATGCATAACAAGTTGACTTACAAACCTATCCAGACACATTTGCTGAACTGCCTGCAAAATCAGTCTTTTTTTAATCATCAAATTTCCCAGCTTCTTCACTTGAAGGGAATTCTTTTTTGCCACAGGCATTCAGGTCAGTGGCTATTTACAATCTTTGTGACAAGCTTCCCAAGGGCAGATGTCAGTAGGACAAATAAAGCAACCAGAAAAATAAAGCAACCAGAAACATGCTTGGTTTTCCTAAATTTCAACTACCCCCTTTTCATTTCTCCTGCATAAATTGGTTGCATGCATGTTTAGCTTGCAATGAGTACAGATTGCCTCAGGACCACACCATAACTGTATTATCCATCGAATCCCAGATCAAAGATAGCAATTCCTTAAATGCACTACTTTTCAAATAAAAATAGTATCTCTTGGGTCCCACAATATCTGAAACCCCAGATCTAAGGATTGTTCACATTTGGCTGTTTCCTCACAAAGAGAGCTGCCATATATGGAATAACATCGATACTTATCTACATGATTATATGAGCACATGTTCTCATCTAGACATGTACTGTATTCATGACAAAAGACAGGCATGTGAGTTTCAAGTTTACAGCTTACAAAATTCTCCACACACACCATGTTGTACTCCTTAGAGATTCATGTTATGCCACATCAATTTTCTTTCATCACTAAAACAATTAAATCACTTCCCCACAGAAAATGAAGGGGGAAAACAGGTTACATATGCTCACAGTATCACTAGACCTTTAGCTTAGGTAGGCTGAATGGTTTTATACATCTTCCATTGCCACAGAACAGAAATGGCTTAAAGTTAAGATTCTACAAACAATAAAATATGAGCTAACATATAAGAAGCCAATGTTGTACCTTCCGGATGTTATTGGACAATGGACACTAATTCCCAACATTTCTGACCTTTGGTTGTGGTGGTATGGGCTGATGGAATTGGGAGTTCAATGACATCTTAAGTGCAACACACTGGTGACCCCTGCCTGGAGGTCAACTGGGAAAACTACTTAGAAAACAGGTTTTTAAAGGGTAGCATTCAACTAAATTTTACTCACTCATTGAAACTAATGGGCCCAACTTAATGGCATCCATTAATTTAAAAGGATCTACTCTGACTAAAACTTTGTTGACTACCACCCCAAAGCTCTGCATTTTATTTTAGGCAATATACCTGTCTGATTCACCACCCCACCCCCCTTGGGGGAAAATGTTATCTGCAACATTTCCTGACTTTTTTTCCACTAGGACGCAGTTAAGAGAATAGCCCTAAAATCTAAGTTTGTTTCAGGCTGGTGAAAGAATGTGCATTTTCATTAGCTTCATGTATTGAGGTTCTCTTTAATGCTGCTAAATATGGAAACCCAATGATTTTCTCATGAAAGATTGTGCTGCAGTCATTTTTAAGTAACTTATTCTGAATTGTTCATGCAACTACTTTACATGGAAGGGAAATGGAGTGCACACAGCAGTAAGGTACCTCAACTGCTGGAACTTGTCAGAAATAAAGGGGCGCAGCTAGCCCTAGCTATTATATGCCAATAGTTCGCTTTCTGATTGTTATACCATTTCTAATAATAGTCCAAGTGGAGAAAATGTTGGTGTATAATGTACAATTGAAAGACCAAGTCTCAGAGGTCCAGGTGCTATTTCTTACTTGAGTACAATCTGAAAAACAGGTTATACACACTTTGCAATGTCTATTCAGCTTCTTTTCCATGATGCTTCCACAAATCATGTCAATATGTTGTGGATCTTTTTCAGTGGTTCCAAACCTTCTAGGGCCCAAATTGGGCAAAGAATATGAAGGGTTTTGCCTTAAACTCTTACACAAACCAAATTTTGGGAAGAATTTTTAACCCAAGGAATGGAGGGTTGTCTAGAAAAATAATAATGCAGAGATTAAGTAATCCCCTGAGGTAACCACAAAACACTGCAATAATGGTCCTTATTTTGTAGTCTACTAGATAATATACATATATGCTGTTTCCAATTAATATTATTCAGAATATTGAGGCTATTGCTTATATTTATGTTGCCTTTTCTTGCTGTCTACAAAATCCATGTAAAACAACTTATCATAAAGCTGGTTTTAAATTTAAATAGTTTAACACACAAGATTAAGGCCTGTTTATCTGAGTTTAGATTAAACTAGCACAGGCAAGTCATACTGCTAAACTCAATCAAAATAGTCTGTTACCATGACTCCACAGGCTTGTTTACAAAGAAAGAAAGAAAGAAAGAAAGAAAGAAAGAAAGAAAAAGCAATAGTGTAACTTGGGCTTAGACTGCAAGAGATAATAGACTGCACAGATCATTATATGCTAAAAGATATAGGCTTGAGTGTGCCTTGTGTTTGCAGAAGAGGATGAGTGTCTATGGAGGCTCCCCCCAAAGGGAGGGGAAAGCATAAATATATTAGCCGATTCCTCTTCCCCCTCCTGCAGTTCCTCTGATACAGTTGCCAACGTTGCTTTTTGGAGCAGCTTTTCAGGGGACCCAGGGCAGGGAAGAAGTAAATGGCAGAAATTGCTTTCTCCCTTCCTACAGCAGGAGCATCCAGCGCCTTCACTTGACTCACAGGAACTCTGGATCCTGTCCATACTGTATAAAATGCTAAATAATAAAATAAATCATTTAAGTTTCTTGCAATATGAAACACCTGGGGATCCACTGCCAACCCAAAGCTTAAGCTCTCACACACAATCATATTTCTAAGCAACTGTTTGAAGAGCTTTGGTGACAGTTTGCACACTTGGCTATCATAAGTTACAAACACCATGGTAGGTCAAGGTGAAAATAGCTAGTCCACAAAGGAGAAAGACTAATAGGCATGGTTGGGCGGGGGGGGGGGAAGGATTTCCAGTAATTAGGTGGCAGAATCAAATTAAGCAGCAAGTCTTAAACAATGGGGAAATGCCATAATTCTTAGCCTAGACCAGTGTTTCTCAATCTTGGGTCCTAACTGTTGTTGGGACTAGAAGTCCCATCATCCCTGACCACTAGTCCTGCCAGCTAGGGAGTTGTAGTCTAACAATAGCTGGCAACCCAAGTTTGAGAAACACTGGCCTAGATGATCAGGCCCCTCACATTTTTCAAATTCTACCAGCAGCTATAGGTCAAGCTGTGCACTTTAAGGCTGCTTGGAACTGGAAGTTAACAACTGAGATAGGCTAAATGCACTGGATTAGCCAAACATCATGCTTTATTACTATTTGAGAAGCAGTGATGTGGGTTTTCCAGATAATTTTAGTTAGAAAAATATTGATGCCTTAAACAGAGCATAATTTGATTTTGAATATTTGACTTTAAGTAAATTTAAACACACTTGCAGCCCCAAGTTTATATGAATTATAGGTTTGGCTTTGATTTTAACTGCACAGCCAATCTGATGAATTCATGCTTGGTTTGTATTTGTATTTTACCTGTTTACAAAACAAAATATACTCTCTTCCATTTTCTAAGAATAATCACATGAAAAACATTTAATTACAACTTTGAAACTGCCATGCAGAAAACATGTTTGTCTAATGTTACACTGGCATCAACTAATTAATTTTACAAAGCAATGAATTTTTAGAAATGAAAATATTTCAGCCCTACATCACAGCTGAGAAGTGAAACTGACACAGATACTTACACCTCCTAGAATTCAATATTATACAATATGTAGATGGAAGTCTTGTAATCCAAATCTTGCTATGGTTTCATTCATTATTAAAAACTGGTCCAACCCTGATGACACCCATGAATACATGATTAAATAGGTAACAATAAAACATGCAACAAAATAGCCAACCGGCAGTCAGCAACATTCAAGCTTAATTTAAAAAAAAAACCTCAAGAAAAAATGCAGATTCGGGGTTAGATATGGTATATAGGTACATAAAAATATGGACTCTTTTTATAGGGAGGTCTCATACAGGAATCTACAAGTTTTAGCTGGTGGTCTAAGCCAGCTGTTACTTGCAGATGACCAATGACCTTTTTTCCCCATGACACCCAACAACAAAAAAGCAGCTCTGGAGAGAAAATGTGTCAGTTTCTCACTGCTTTTCAGTACAGTGGTCCCTCGACTTACGAAGGTAATGCGTTCCGAAGGGACTGTTGTAGGTCGAAAAAATCGTAAGTCGAGTCCCAATAGGAATGCATTGGGAGAAAAAAATTCATACGTCGAAAAAAACCGCATCTAAACTTCGTAAGTCGAGGAAACCGCGATTTCCATTCGGAGGTCAAAAAAATTCGTAAGCGCGTGGCCACTTTCTTCACTCGTAACTCGAAAAATACGGAAGTCAGGTCATTCGTAAGTCGAGAGACCACTGTACCTTCAAACTGTAACACAAAGAGTTCTGATGCTTCCAAGCCTATAAAAACACCAACACAAAGTGAGCAGCTGGTCCCTTCCCTCAAATCCTCTGTACAAGTGCCGGAAGATTTGAGGGAAGGGCAGGTGTGTATTTCCTGCTTGGCACAAAACAAGCCCCCCTGCCACCATAATGCAGGGGAAGAGGACTAAGGGATTAATTTCCCTTTTATACAAAACTTATTGAGAAGCAATTTTGCCCCAACAAAATATAAAAAGCTGGTGGGAATTAAATTGGGATACAAACATTGAAGAGGATAAATAGAATTTTTTATGGACCAAAGCACCATATAAATATGGCAGCAAATCCTAGGGAATAATCACTAAAAACTGCATGTTATTTAACACTAAGGTGCCTATCTTATACACAGCCCAATAGCTCTCTCTTCTGTTGCAGACGATGCCAAATTATAGGTACATACCAACATATGTGGTGGGAATGTCCACAAAAGTACAATTTTGGAATAAAGCTTTTAAAAGGTTATCTCAGATTACAGCTCAGACAATTCCAGTAACACCAGCATTAGCCTTACTTTATATATTCCAGATATGGACAAATTAGGAAGTAAGGAATTAATAACACATTTATCAATAGCAACTAGAATGGTAATAGCCAGAACTTGGAAAACCTTGAATTTAATGAATATTGATCACTGGTATAGTATAGTCTGGGAAACAATGGAAAAGCTGTAGCAAAAATTGAAGGTGGCAAGGGGACAGAGAAACAAGATTTTTTACAATATATGGTGTGATTTTATTAAATATACAAATAAAATAACACATACATTGCAATATGGCATAGATAAGCAGGCACTATTCATTAGCTTTCCTGTATTACTCTGTGTTTTCTAAGTTAATTTATTGAAGAATTTATTTTACTGGTTTATTGAAATCACCTGATTATTATGTACTGTACTGTAAAATAATGTTTAGTATTTTATTTCCCTAGTGATCCATTTTTTATTAGTCATGTCATGTTTTATTATTTATGAGTGTACAAAAAAACGCAGGGGAAGAGATACCATGTGCTGAGATTTGAGTTTGTGGGTGTGCTTCAATCAGATTCACAGTTGCCAACAGCAATCTGACAAGTGCATTTGTGGAACCCTGACTTCATGCCACGGAAAAGTCATCTTCTCCTGCTAGTGTAGGTAGAAGTTATATCAGAAAGCACAAAGGGAAATGAAAGCAATTACCTTTCTCCTGGTCTGGAAGACAGACCACAAATGCCCCTTTCCCTTAGGACAGGCGTTTCCAATCTGTTGCCCTCCAGAAGCTATTGGACTACAATGCCTATCATCCCTGCCGATGCTTACTTCACTGATACTCCTAACACCACTCCTTTTACTGGCTTTGCTGTCCATAAACCAAGAGTGGAGGAACTGTGTGGCCCTCTAGGGGTTACTTGACCACAACTTCCATAATCTATGGCTACTAGCCATGCTGGCTCACAGAAGTTAGAGAAGAACAAAGTTGTTCTACAAAGTGAGCACTACACTTTGTAGATCCAAAAGTTCAAGCAAGCACCAGTTTTTGAAAGTTTGTCATGGGTCACATGTAGGGAACATACCATTCCCCCTATTTTAGTGATATTAACAGCCATTACACAAGTCCGTATGTTAATCTTGGACCTATTTACAGGGCTAGGAAACAACATTCCTGCCAATAAGAAAGCATAGCAATTAAGGAAGGGCCGAAAGCTGCCATACTAGACACAAACCTGGAAGCAAAAGACCAAGAATCAACACTGGCATACAGAACAAGCAACAACCAAGTTGATTGTTCCCCATCTGCCAAAAAACACATTAGCTGACAATGCAAAACTTGAGAGCCCCATCTCTAACCCTACTTCCTCAAGGGGTGGAGAGAGAGAAGTATGAGATTAAGTTGAGAAAGATGGGGCCACAATGTTAGGCTGGCATTCACTCACTCACTCTGCTGCCATCCCTCTATATAACACATCTGCTAATAAGCCACACTTACATGTAAAGATGAATAAATGCCAAAGTTTTCCAGATTCTCAATAGCTGCTCCCAAAATTTTACCATTCACCATGTTCTCTTGGGAGCAAAATCGGTGTACTGTAGTTCTAGTGGTATATGACCCATCTTGAGGACACAAAAATAAATTGCTCAGTGGCTCTTGAAATAAGTCATATTGCCCAGACACCACTGCTCAATGAAGACAGGTGTTTAACTACCAGAAGCAGACTCGCTACTTGCCTGGCATTCAATGGCCTTGAGCTACTACCCTGGAAAAACCCAGGCTTCACAGGCCCAGATAAAAATTTCATAGAATTAAGTTTTGCTTCCAGTTCTGTGTTTGTGCACCAACTCCAGCACAGTCACATATAATTACTGGCTCCTTCTCTTACGAAAGGTGGCCATTACACTGGCAATTCCAGTTGATTACCCCATTTGGTACCTCAACCCTAACACAGCCAAGCAATGACACCAACCCTGCATTTAAGCACCAGCCTAGAAGCCATAAAGGGACTAATGCATAAAACTGAGTGCATAAAATTCTATGCTAGTGAATGAATGGGCTGGCAGAGAAACCATCAGATGAGGGAAGTGCCCACCCCCAGCACAGAAACACAACAGTTTGCTGCAAGAGTGCGACCTTTCATCTCTTTTTCACCAGTCCCCAGAAGGCTAGTAAACATTTTTGCAGACTAGCAGTGTTATTTCCGTAGTATCCTCACTGCATTATGTGGGATTTTCAACAATCACTTTGTGCTTGTTAATTAAGAACATAATTTGAAGTTTTTGGAAAAAATATTTTTGGGCATATAATGAAGGGACAGCCAAAATGTATCAAATAATTTTATGGAACAGCTCCCTTGTGGCTCTTAGTGCATAATATGATTGTGGGAAGTCACAAAAGAGCAGGGAGAAAAGGTTTTGTATTACTCATTGAACAAATTGCAATGTAGCTCAACTGATTTGCCCACTTCTAAACTATGCTTTAGCAATAGCCAAACATTCTGTTGTTATAACATTCTAGAAAGGATCCAAATCTAGAAAGCATTTTTTGCAGAGTAACTACTACACTTCATTATGATTTAAACCTTGTTAGCTGTTGTACTGGGGGCAGGTTCCGCGGTTTTTCAAGTAACTCGATTTGACTAACTAGTATAAAAAAGGAAAGTATCCTTTTGGTAGAGAAGCCATTACACTTTTCATGCTTCCCATTCGTAAAGTGTCTGCATTGGTGATCCCCACAAGACGAAATGAGAACAAAAGCTTGTGAGGACACTACCCAGTGCACACTTACATGGAAGTATGCTCCCCTAAACTTAGTGGAACTTACTTCAGAGTAAACATCAATAGGATTAAAATATAAAACCTGAGTTTAAATCCCAGCTCAGGACTAACTCAGTGGCTTTGGCCAAGTCACTACCTCTCCACTTCAGATCCTGCAAAGAACAGCAGCAACCTGAATCACAGGGTTGCTGTAAAAGTAAAATAAAACAGTAAGACATTTGTGCATTAAGCATGTTATTTAAAATAACTATTATTAATAACTGTGTATGACAACTCTGCTTTAAGTACTCACTGCAATTTACAATGATTTCAACAAGTAAACAATACAACAGTACAACATAAACAATAGCTTCCAGAACAACTCTCATTGAATTTAGTCGGTCCAATTAAGAGATCACTCATCGAGCCACCTAGAACTCCATTTATTTAGCAGTAACCTTGATTTGAATTTTCAAAGTACTTTTAATTAATTCATGATCCTACAATTCTTACAATCTTTGCTCCATTCCGGAATATGTCAGTGCCATTATCTCCACAATGCTGTCTAAAAACTAAAACTAAAGGAAAAAAGTAGCTTGCTTAAGGCTTCAATAAATTTGATCCTAAGACTTCCTGGCTCACACTGAGTGCTGGCAGGAATTTACTCTTGGCTCCATTTCAATTACCAAAAGACCAACTCAATTTGCCCCACTATTGATGCAGAATATCCCTTCCTCACAAGTATGCCAGCTTACTGAGAATATTAACACTCACTCCCCCTCCCCCACAACCAAGTTTGCCTCTTTACCTCAGTTTCTTTCAGTAGTAGAAATGCAGAAAACCAGAGGAGGCCCAACCCTCTTAACTACTGAAGTTGCGTGTTTAGGAAACTGTAGTGGCCTCCAATATGGCTACATTTAATGGAAGCCATGGGGTGGTGTCCCATCTCCCGACCACCCGGATAATGTTACTCTTTTTCGTCTTTCTTCTCCGCTCCCTAGAAGTCGCACACCACCACCAAATTACAACAGCTTACCTTTTTCTGTCTCTTAAAAGTGAACTCCTCTCACGCGCAACATGCCCCAGGCCGCGCCGCCCTTCGAGTCGAGTCGCCCTCCGACACCTCCCCCCCCCTTAAAGGTGGCAAATTTCCCCTGTAGGAAGGTGGTCGGGAGGCCCGTCTAGCCCCACATCCCGCCCCTTGCCCGTGCCTCCTCCCACAAGGCGAGTCCGTGTTTGTGCCTGAAGCGCGAGGAAGGGGGGGGTGTCCCTCCTTCGCAGGGCTCTGCCCACAAACGGCGGCGATGGCCGCCTGCGGGTTTACAAGGCCCAGGCCAGCTTTCCCCGTCTCACCCCTTTCTAGAGGGGAGGCGCCCACCAACCGCCCCGGTGCCACCCCGCAACTCACCACACCAGGTCTCCGAGCCGCAGGTTCACAGGAACAGCAGCCGCAGCCGCAGCCATTTTCCTGACCCGGCCGGCACCGTCGCTGTTGCTGCTGCCGCTACCACCTCCTCCGACGCCGCCACAGCCGACGCCGCCACACCCCTCCTCAGGCTCCCCCTCCTTCCGCCCCTCAGCAGCCAGAATTGGCAGCGACGAGTATCCCTACTGCTATTCCTCTTCCTTCCTTCTCTCTCCCTCTCTCTCTCTCCCTCTCCCCTCTGCCGCAGAGCCTACCGGGACACTAGCTGGCGCGCGCGCAGCACGCACTCCGTCCTCGCCGCCGCCCCCTCCCTCCTCCTCCTCCTTTCCTCAACAGCAGCAGCAATACAAAAGACCGACGAGAGGGGAGAGGAGAGATGGATGGAAAGTGATGCCCTGTAGACCAGCGCTCTCTCTGATAGGCCGGCCCTTTGCATGTGACGCGGGAGAGCTCCGCGCGTGACCTTCCCCCCCCCTCACCGCCGCCGCCCTCCTCCTCCTCTGCTTGTCAAAAAACGAAGAGCGCGAGCGCGTTCCGTTGGCGTCACGTGACGCGGGCCTCGGGGGTTCCCCTCCAACCCTGGCTTGTTGTTTTTCGTTCTCTCCGCCCTCTCCCCTTGCACGTGACTTGAGGGAGCGAGGAATTGGATCCGGCGGCGGCAGTTGCAGCAGCGGCGGCGGCGGCGCTTGCGAGAAGGGATAGCTGCTGAGGCCGCGGCAACGGTTTGAGGTGGCCGGAGGGAAGGCGGAGAGGTGCCGTGAGGCGAGCCTGGAGCCGAAGAAATGGAGGCGCGCCGGTAAGCGTTGCTTTCGGGTAGAGGGCGGGAGAAGGGACAAACCTCCCCAGGCGCTCAAAAGCGCCTCCCTCGTTACCAGGGGCAACGGGGCCTTCCTTTCGCCACCTCGCCGGCTGGGAATAACCGACACCTTGTCTTTGAACCCTCCACCCCCCCCCCGCCCGATTAACGCGGACTTAGAGATGAGCTTCGGCCTTCTCCGCTCTTTTCCCTTAGTACATGATGCAGGGGAAATGTGCGCGTGGGTGGGCAGCCCTTGCAGAGTGTTGGAAATTGCCATTTGTGCTTCTGCATTTATTTTGGGTGCATGAATAGGTGCGGGGGAGGGGAATTGGATACCACGAAGCCTGAACGAGGAGGAGGGGGAATCTTTTCATAGCCTCTTACACGCCACACCTGAAAACCCCTAGTGAGTTACATCAGTAGCTACTACCTGGGATGTCTGTAAACAAAACCTCCATGTGCTGTAGCAGTCTACGTCAGCGCTAGATGCTGTGGGTAAATAACGGTGCAGGCGTAGGGAGGGGGGAAGGAGCAGGGTTCTGCCTTTGTGGGCTTCCTGGAGAAGCTTTCTTGGCTGCTTTTGGAAATTGGGAGTGTTGGCTCAGACCAGCAGTGGAGGGAACTTGTACGCCTCCAGATGTTCTTGGGCTCTGAACTCTCATAATCCCTGAGGATTATTGGTCATGTTGCTGTGGCTGGTGAGAGTTGGACCTCAGATTTCCCTGCTTTGGGGGTTAAGTAGATATGTCAAGATAGATCTTGTACCCTTACTGGTGTCTTCTAGACAACAGCACAATGGGACTTCCCTATACTGAGACAGTGTACCTCTGAATACTAGGGGCAAGTCCAGAGGAAACAGCCAGGCATCTGACCTATCAATGTGTGAGAGACAATGTTGAAGCAGGTGGACTTTGTTCAGATCCTGCAAGGCAATTAACCCATTTCTGTGTTCCAAATACTTTGCACTTGCATTAGTTACATTTCCTTAGTGTCCAGAGCATGCCACACATGTTATTTCAATCATCCTTTTAGTCATAAAACGTGAGCCAGTGGCTTTATCTCTGTATTCCAAATTGTGAGGTGGTTGTGGTGAGGTTTGAAGGGTGGGTTGTTCAAAGGCCACCTAAGTTTATACGATTTAAACTTTGGACTTCCCAGCTTTGCTAAGCAGCACATCATGCCAACTTTTCTACCTTATTTTTGAGCTTGAGTTTAGCTTTGCTGCAGTGAACCTCACTTAGATAAAGGAGGGGGTGGGGAGTGACTAAATGGCAGGAAATAATAAAGAAAAATTGGCCTGTTGTTGCCATGGGGACCAGAAGCATGCATTCCATTAACTCTCTGGAAACTGAAATAAGTTCTATAAATAAAGGAATGCTATATGTGAGTGCCTGGGCTACTTGGATCTTGCAGACCTAATCCTGTTATTGTGCCATTGCACTGACAGGAAAGTGGATGGGTTTTGTTCTGACACTCAACATGATGCTGTCAAGACAGAGCAGAACAGAGTGTAGTTGTTTGCATCCATCTGTCTCGAGAGACAATGGACTGTTTCTCCAGGGGTGAAGTCAAACCACTGGAGAGTCACAGCGCTTGCTGTGGCTGCAGAGACTTGTAACTGCTGCCTCATGCATTGTTTTTGCTGTGTTAGCGGCACTGAAGTGATCTCTCCGGGGTGCCAACCTGAGCAGGGTGTATGGAGGTTTTGGGCTACCCAGAAAACAAGAACCCACTCTTGGCCTTGCTGATGTGGTCCAAAGGGAAACATAGCAATACATTTGGCACCAGCTTGAGCTGCAGGAGTTGCTGGAAAGAGGCATACAAGACAACTGTCTTAGGGACTCCACTCCGGATTTGTGTAGGGTTTACTCCTTAGCCTTTTCTTCTCCCAAGGATGTCCCACAAGGCAGCGGGTACAGATTTTTCCTTGGGGTTTACTCCCAAAGCAACGGGTGGGGGAGTCATTTGAATGTGTAAGAGACCTTTGTAGCAGGTACCCCCAAGGACATGACTCACACAAATGTATTCTCCAAAGCATGTTGTTTGTGTGCATCTCACTCTCTGTGTCATGGGGAAACAAAGTACTATGTTACTGCTGTACATTGAACATATCCAGTTGTAGATATTTTATTTGGGGACAGTTCCTCATCCATGCTGCCGCAATTGGCTTTTTCTCTCATCACTATTTAGAGGACTTTCTGTCTGACAGTTTTCACTCTAGAGAATGGATCATCTAATACTTTGTGTAATAATTTTGCTGATTATCTTCTATTGGCATGAAACATTTGCATCCACAATCTGTCAGCCCAAACCATGTCTATTGGTTACTGCCAATCCAAAAAAACTAAGAATTGCTTTGTTGGGTTAAGAACAAATGTTTATGTAGTTTAGTACTCTGTTCCCAAATGTTCCCCTATGAGTGCTCAGAGAGGGTGTAATAGTGACTAAGCTTTTATTGGTTGGTCTCTGCCAACTGGTAAGGACAAGCATGCTTTTTCTGAACATGGAGCTTCCATTTCTGCCTGTTGTGACTAATATTTTTTGGCATGCATTTTCTCTATGAGTTTAATGCTTTTCTGAAATCATTTGTTTACTACATTTCATGGTATCCAACTGTGCAATTGAGTTTTGTGTGGAAAAATTACTTGCTTGGACGTTCAGAGATCTCATCCAGTTACAGCAGGAGTGGGGAACATTTGGACCTCCAGATGTTGCTGAACTACAGCTCCTATCAGCCCTGGCCATTGGCCATACATGCTAGGGCTGATGGCACTTGTAGTTCAGCAACATCTGGAGGGCTAGAGTATCCCTACCTGAGTTACAGGGTACAGTCATTATTCAGTACAGCACCAGACCTGCCAGACAGGCCTCATTTGAAACATAGTCCATGGAGAAAAAAAATTGTGTGTTCACCTGTGCTGTTTTTTGTGGCTGGAACTTTTTGATTTTGTCTTTTAGGTAGAAATATGAAGATACATCTTTGGAAAGAAGTTTCAGAGTACTATCTACATGCCACGGATCTGGATTTGTTTGGGTTTGAATGCTAGCAGATCTGCATTTGTATTCAGCAGAAGGCCAGAGCATATGTGTTCAGTGTTTTTTACATTATGTCAGTTCCCAGTGTGGGAAATTCTCTGATGTGGGGTAACATAGCCCAGACTGACCTTTCCAGCCAAGGTCACAATGAAACTGATTCCATAAAAGTTGCTCTGTTCAGAAAGCTCTTTCTTTCTTTCCTTCACGTTTGGCTTGAAGCAGAGTTGTGCTGCATAAACTTCAAGGGCCACATTCTAACCTGCAGTGGTGTGGCTATGGGATGATGATTCTTCTCCTCTTATGAAACCAGAGATTGTTGCGTTTATTTTTCTTAAAACGCAGGACTCTAGCATATCTATTAATTTCTGCAATTGGCATCCATCTGTGTGTGTGTGTGTGTGTGTGTGTGTGTGTTTTCCAGTGGTGATGCCCTAATGTATATACTAGTCCAGACTTTGGCCTAGACTGTTGGAAACCATGCCATGATAGCAACTACAACGTAAGTCTAGCCATGACGGAACCCCACAGGGTCCAGCTCACCTCTTTGTCTGGTCCACTGAGCACTACTTTACTGAAAAAGCCTCGCCGGGAGGACGTCACAGGAACAGAGCACCCCCCAGAATCTGAACCTGCGGCTGCAGCAGTTCGCATTGCCCTCACCCTTTTTGAGCCAGATCACAAGCGCTGTCCAGAGTTCTTTTATCCAGAGCTGCTGAAGAATACACGAGGAAAAGGGAAAAGCAGTTCCACAGGAGAAAAGGTATGTGGACATCTTATTGTTCTCTGTTGCACATTCTTTAGTTGTGCATTTCAAAAACCCCACAACAAAGCTTTGAGATTTCTTGAGGATTGTGGACACCTGGCTTGACAGTAAATCAATTTAAATGCTGGAAACATACAGCGTGGAATGCACATTTGTTGCCTATGTGGTGTGGTGGACTTGCCTGAGTGCAGCTATCACTGACAAAATAGGGACTATATTGAGGCCCATTCCAATGCTAGTTATATTCAGTGTAATTTAAGATGAGATGGAGAATAGATTGAAACTATTGTTTATGTATTCTCTTGATAGCAGACAAGATACCGTGGGCTAGAAAATGGAAGAACCAAGAAGCTCAATTTGAGTGGGATTGGTTAATAACTTGTCTGGAATTGGCATAGTTAGTTTAAAAGAGTGAAGGAAGTTTTGTAGAAGTTTGATTTCTCTGGAAGAATAAACTTTTTACTTGAATTTTGAAACATAACATATGGATATAGTAAGGCTTTGTCAAGGATGGCTGATGCTGATATTTGAGCTGGGACTAAAACTTGAGTCTCTATGGTCTTCAGATACATTCTTGCTGCTAAACAACACTGAAAAGTTTGTTTACAATGATGATTTTTAGGGCACATACTTGACAATTTTCTTTCCCTTGTGGCTGCTGGGTGTTGTGTTTTTTGTTTTTAAAGTCTTTTAGACTGGAAGCCCAAGGGCAAGCTCTCCTGGTTTTGTCAATGTGATCAAGCATGAACCAAGTCCCCACCTTTGCAACATTGCAACACACCGCATCTACAAGCATGAATCTCCACTGAATATTCCAGACTCTCTCTTGGCCCTTAGATAAAAGAGGCATCTCTGTGAAACAGTGTGACAACTGACTCAATTCTGATGTTGTTCACCTCCCTTTTTGCTTCCTCCCTACAGAAAAAAGACCTTGCCGATCCCTTCAATGATGAGGAAAAGGAGAGGCATAAAGCAGAGGCACTTGCCAGGAAGCTTGAAGAGAAATATGTACGTTTCTTCATTGTGGCTATGTACTAGAATGAAGTCCTGGTTTTAGCTTTCTTCATAGAAATGTTGTCTTTAACACCAGGGTGATTCTTGTGTTTATATTGATGTTAGGAGTGTGTATACAACTAAGAACTGCTATGGTAATTACTATGGACTGGTGCCTGATAAAGTGATGTGTGCAGCACCAGTATTCAGGGAATATGAAAAAGCTCATGGCTGTGTGCATGGTTCTCCCCTATCCATTTTATCCTCACAACAATCCTACTGGGTAGGCTGAGATAAGGGATAATGACTAATCGAAAGTTACCTAGTGACCTTCAGGCTGGTTTGTTTGGGCTGTGGGATATGGGAATTCAGTTCCAGGCTTTCACATCTGCCCCTGCCACCAGCAGGAGGTTCTGCAGGTGGCAGATTTAGCAATGGAAGTGTATTTCATCCACTGGTTCAAAGAGCTTCTATGAATGGTTGCAACGGGGGGGGGGGGGGGGAACCAATGGCTAAAATGTTTCTATTTGAAATAAAGTTAAATTGATATTTTAATCTACTCCTTGACAATACCTGATGGATGCTTGTTTTTATATGTTTTATTACAAATACTGAGTATGTGTGTTTTAAATTCTATTTTGCCTCTCTGATTATTTGTATGGGGTTATTGGCTTGTTCTTGTTTTTATTTTGATTATGTATTTTGTGTTTTTTTGTTGTGATTTTATCCTGTGGACCGCCCTGAGACCTGTGGGTATAGGGCAGTATATAAATTTAATTAATAATAATAATAATAGCTTGCCTTCTTTAGAGCAATTATGGGTAACCATCAGCCTTTCTTGTTTCAGGGTGGAAAGAAGCGCAGGAAAGATCGTGTCCAGGACCTGATAGATATGGGATATGGATATGATGAATCCGATTCTTTTATTGATAATTCTGAAGCAGTGAGTAGCAGTGGAGGGCTCCGGTTCCCAACAACAATAAACAATTGTAGTCCCAAAACAGCTGGAGGGCCAAGTTTGGCTATGCCTGCCTTACATGCACATATTCACATCTGGTTTTCCTTTAGACTTTCTTGATTTCAGTGACCTAATTGGGAGACGGATTGGTAGAGCATATGCTTTGCATGCAGAATGTCCCAACTTCACTCCCCCTTCCATCTCCAGGTAGGGCTGGTAGTGTCCTCTTGTCTGACAGTAAGAGCTGTTTGACAGTGCAACGGTCTCCCTGGAATGGGGGTGTGAACTCTCCTTCCTTGGAGGTTTTTAAGCAGAGTTTAGACAGCCATCTGTCAGGGATGCCTTAGCTGAGATTCCTGCATTGCAGGGGGTTGAACTAGATGACCCTTGGGGTACCTTCCAACTGATTCTGTGAAAGCCTGGAGAAGCGCTACCAGTCAGTGTAGATGATACTGACCTAGATGGGCCAGTGAAATGACTTGGTGTAAGGCAGCATCTTATCTTCCTGTGATTTCTAGGTCATCTTCAAGTTCATTTTCCTGCATGTGCCTTTTACTCTGTAGACTCTTTGGGTCTTAAATATTGCAATTGCTTGGGGAAATAAATTAAACAATTCACATTATTAAACAGTTGCCATTTGGAACCCCTCCCCAACCTACTGCAAATTTCCCAATGATCGGAAGGTCCTCCTAGAGGACCCTAGGACCTGGGTGCATGCTTAGAGCTTTTTCCCCTTTTCTTCCTAGAAGACTGGATTTTAGCATACATGCCTGAAAGGAGGGGGGGGGAGGGTTTGGGAGTGGGAGCTGTTGCACCCAAAACAAAACAGGGAAAAGCGGGGCACAAAGCCAGGCATCATAGTCAGGACAGTTAATAAAGATGAGGGAAGAGAAGTAAAGCTGTTGCCAAAATGTATTACTGTACAAAATGATGCAGCTGTAAGAATCTGGTGTTTTTGCATGTCCAAAATGTCTTCAAGGCCAATTCACTGGAAAAGTGAGCATGGTTTCATTGGGGTTCTTTCACACATATACCCATCGGTTCTACAAGAATGCTGACTGATCTCTCCGCTTTGCCCCCAGTACGATGAGCTCGTTCCAGCATCTCTAACAACCAAGTATGGAGGCTTTTACATCAACTCTGGAACTCTACAGTTCCGGCAAGCTTCGGAGTCGGAGGATGACTTTATCAAAGAGAAAAAGAAGAAATCACCTAAGGTCTGGGAATAAGACACTCTGGGTGCTTTCTTTTTTAAATAAAGCCTTCAATAAAGTGTGGTTTTGTTGGCTGACAAAACGTGACTGCAGACAATGGGGTCAGTGGGTGGATGTCTTACTTTCCATCTAACATTTTGTTACCTGAAAGAAGCTCAAAGGCTGAAATTATGTGTGGACTTACTTACTCCAAGCAAAGCAGAAAATTAAAAAATAGTAGGTCAGCATAGAGGACATAAAGACCTTCAGTGCACTCTTGACAAATCAGGAAGTAGATGGTTTATAATTTACTCTGCTTGCAGTTCGTACTGTAAGCAACACAGAGTGCTCCCTTTAATGGAAGGTTATAGTGACAGGTCACCTCATAGCTAGTAGGCTTTCCCTCCCTTTAAAAAGAAATGAAAGTTCTACCTGTGGTTTATAGTTCATGGGTAGGAGGAAATCAATGGACTTACATTAGTCATGTCCATTAATTTGTTCAGAGTGTTTCTCCGGGTCCTATCTGCAATGTACATTTAAAGCAATTTACCACTTTAAATAGTCATAACTTCCCCCAAAGTGTCATGGGAATTGTTGTTTGTTAAGGGTGCTGAGAGAGCTACAGTTCCCAGAGTGGTTTAACAATCCCTCTTTTCAGAGAACTTCAGGAATTAAAGCTCTGGAATGGGAATAGTGTTCTCCAAATCGCTTTCAGCACCCTTAACAGTTCATAGGATGTCTTGTGAGAAGCCATGGCTGTTTAAAGTGGTATCGTAGTGCTTTAAATGTATAGTGCAGATGGGGCCTTAGTTGGCTCCAACTCACTAATTGCATTCTGTGGATGACTTCATTGAATCTGGTAGCTGAAAGAGATAAGGAATCTTCTCTTAGTCTTTGCATGACTCCAAGCTGTTCTAGTATTAGGGGCCGCCTGAGAAAGTGTTTTGCAGCCCTCTTTGGGCTTGGAGATGATCCTTAACAACTTTAGATCTTCCTTGCCCTCGGAGATGCTTCATCTTTTCCTTTTTCCATCATGGAGATTTAATCACTTGTTAGCAAGCGTGTTGATGAATGTCTACATGCAGCACTTTTCTCTCTTTTCATAAAGGTGCAGCTCAGGCATGTAAAGCCATCCATGAACACGCTTGCTAACAAGTGATTAAATCACTTAGTGTCTTTAATAGTGTCTTCTTAGGTGCTACATAATGACAATTGTTAAAAAAATTTAATTCCCAGAAACGAAAATTAAAAGAAGGAGGTGAGAAGATGAAGAAAAAGAAGAAAGATGATTCTTATGAGAAAGAAAAGAAATCTAAAAAATCTAAGTTTCCCAAAACTGGGTAAGAGTCAGCTATTTGTATTAAAGGGCTTTTTTTAATAGACGGGTATCATCTTTCTCCTAGATGGAACTTCTTTTGTGGATTTAAAAAAGGAAATAAAATAAAAAAAATTCCTTCCAGTAGCACCTTAGAGACCAACTAAGTTTGTTCTTGGTATGAGCTTTCGTGTGCATGCACACTTCTTCTTTCGTGTGCATGCACACTTCTTCGCATGCACACGAAAGCTCATACCAAGAACAAACTTAGTTGGTCTCTAAGGTGCTACTGGAAGGAATTTTTTTTATTTTATTTTGTTTTGACTATGACAGACCAACACGGCTATCTACCTTTAAAAAAGGAAACGCTAGAACAACAATTTTAATCGTTGGAGTATGATATCTAAATTAGGCTCAAATCCCTCTTTTTGCCACCAATTTTCCAGATTTGTGTTAATCAAATCTCTGTCATAAACAAACCAGGAAGGTTGTGAGGGTGAACAAGATAAGGATTATGAATTATTTTGCATGATGCAGAAATAAATGCTATAGATAAAAAATGCTCATATAAAAAAAAATGCTCATATAAAAAATGAGTTTGCAAGAATTTATTTTGATTCAAAGCTTGTTCAGATGACCCAGCAGCGAAAAGGAGTCAAGTGACTGGTCATCATTTCCTTTGTGACAGAACAGTAAAATGAATAATGATTCTAGAAGAAATGACTCTTAAGTTATTGACTTCCACAAATACACGTACGTTCACACGAGTAACTTTATTTCACCTGCCCTCTAAAACAGCACAATAAAATCTTCCTCTTCCCAATTTGCAGTTAGGACAGAATGTATCACCTTATATAAGCTGCACTGCCTCAAGCATTGCTGAAGGTTGGAGTGTTTATATGATTTACTCACAGGCTGAAAGTCTCTGTGCACTTCCCTGCAAGTAAGTTCCATGGAACATAGTGTGACATCTGAAATAACACGTTTAGGATTCTACCATAACAATCAAATTAAAGTTCAGTGTTGGGGCACTGTTAGGTTGTAGGTGCTCAAATGGTTGTGCACCTTACTTCCCTCATATGTGCCATGTTTCCTTTATAGTTTCACAGCCCTGAATGCAAGCAAGGAAAAGAAGAAGAAGAAATACTCTGGATCCCCGAGTTACAAGGAAATGCTGAAGAAGTTTCAAAAGGAAAAGGAAGCTCAGAAGAAGCGGGACGACGAGCCAAAGCTTATTGTCCCTTCTCTGGCTGAAACTCCAACCCCACGGGAAGTGGAAAGCCTGCCCGATCCACTCCTCTCTTTCTTTGGCCACAGCAGTGACAATGAGCTCCTTCAAGCTGCCTCAGCCATGGACTCCCTGACTGATCTTGATCTAGAACAGCTGTTCAATGAATCTCCAGAAGAAAGCCCTTTCCATGACATGGAAGATGGGAGTGACCCCCTTGGGATGAGTCTAGAGCAGGACATCAAGCAGCCTCTCTCCCTCCCCGAAGGACTTCCAGGATCACTGGAGAAGCGCATTGAGGAACTGACACAGGTAACGGCAGATCATACCGGATGTGGCAAGTGATGTCTCTTGCAGGGTAGACAATAGGTACAGTTCTTCAGGCTAGGAAGCAGCCTTAGGCAGAGTCAAGAACGCTGGTCCATCTAGTCCAGTCTTGTCTTCACTTCTCGGCAGTGGCTTTGCAGAGTTTTAGGCAGGGTTTTTTCTTTCCTTTATTTGCGGGTGCCAGGGATGGAAACTGACCTTTTGCATGCAAAGCATGTGATCTCCCCTATGGTTGCTGCTTGCTTCCATGTTTTGAAGAGGTTCTTTATGGAAAGTCAGTTTGAAATACTGTTTGAAAAGGCACTTTTTGAAATTATATTCCTTGTTGAACCAGAACCTGTTGCTTGAAAGGATGCTTGAGTCTAGAGTATCACATTACAATAAAATCTAGATAATCAATTAAATGCAGATGTTAAAACACAAATGACAAAAAGGCAACCCAAGCAGAAAGATTCCATGCTGCTTCTGAAGATGTCCAGATTTTGGGGTACCTTCCAGAGCAAATTGGGGCTCAGGGGGTAGAGGTTAGGAGAAGGGGGAAGCTCCATTGCATTTGCTGGCATGATATTGAATCTCCCTCGGATTTTGGCCGTGTTGTGGAAATGAATCTTGGCTTCCAGAACTGCAGGGGGAAAGTTCCAATGGAGGAATCAATTCTGACTCATTTCAATTTTAATATCGCTGCAGCTTTCTACAGCTAACCTAGTTAGGAGGAATTGAAGCACCTTTCCTATGAGGAAATGCTATGGGGCTGTGACTTCTGTAGAATATACTGACTTCCTCCCCCACTTTCCCCCCCTTCCCCTTACACCCCCCCCCCCCCGTTGGTCCTTTTCCTGCATCTCTGGTTATTAACTATTCTGTGTTGGTCTTTTTATGAACTCCAGGCTGCCAGGGTGGCTGAAGGAGAAGGCAAACACAAGTTCTTCAACCAAGAAATGAATAACATATTGTTGGAGTAAGTCACTTTCCCAAATGTACCAATTCAAGGTGCTGGGACTTAAGCTTCCAAAGCTCTGCTTGACCTCAAATACTTGAGAGAACTATTTCTACCATAGGTTTTGCTCCACATGTTCAGTCCCAATAGTGCAAGAGACTACTATATAAAAATGAGTGGCGACAGCCAAGGAAATCTGCCCATAGTCCATGGAAACTCTTGTTCAGATTAGCTTTTGACTTCTACATAATACGTCCTTTAGACTTTGCTGGCCATTACTGTTTGCCACTGATTTCCCCCCCTTGTTATTCTTGTTTCATTTGTTTTTTAACCTTTAACTTTCTTTATTTAGATTTTAAATTGAAGCTTTTTAAAAGAGTCTTTGCAATATTTTACTTTACCATGTTTTGCTTGGGCTCCCTTACTCTGCTGTCAAAGGGAGGGATTTGGATCAGAGCTAAATAGTGCTGCCTTTTTCTGCCCTCAGTATAGAGCTGCAAACTCGGGAGTTGAACAGCCAGGTCCGCTCAGGGGTGTATGCTCACCTGGCCTCCTTCCTGCCTTGCAACAAAGACACCCTGCTCAAACGTGCCCGCCGGCTTTACGTCTATGAACAGGTGAGTGGTCACGTAAATGCAGTGCTACTAGCCAGTGTAAGGTAATTCCCTCCTGAGGCCCACATGCCAGTGGCGGATGGGTTCAGAGGCAAAAGTGGGTGGACCAATAAATGTTTTAACTTTGTACACTAAGGCAGTTTTGTCTCACACATCAGTTGTCAACCCAAACAAGCAAGAAGCATAATCAGAGTTCAAGGACATCCCCGTCAGGTAAAAACAAGGAGGGTGTGTGACCTAGGGAGAGTCCCAAGAGGCAGATGGGTTGTATTTGGCACCCAGGCCCCTGGTGTAAGTGATAGTGGTGTCAACCATAGAAAGAACTATACCATGTCATAAACTGGATTTGTGAACATGTCTTTTTGGGCTCAGTGGCTGCTCATGGAGAAGTTGATGCGTGTCTCTGAATTTCGATGCCTTCGCCATTTCTAATAAGGGATAAAAGGTTTCCGCATGAGGGCTGGCCTAGATTTCCCTTTCTTTAACCTTGCAAAAAAACAGCAACAAATCCTTAGTGATGAAAAGGGAATTTTATTTATTAAAAGCATTTTTATACCTCTTTTCCAAGTAGCCCAAAGTAATTCCTAACACATGAAAGAATAGAGCCATACAAAACACGCTATAAATTTCACAAAATCAAAGAGCAGGTTAAAACAGGAGATGACCCAGGCCAGCCAAATGCCCATCGGAAGAGAAGGGCCTTGCTACTCCACTGGAAATGTGATGAGATAGCTTTCCAACCTTCTTTAGAACGTAGGTTCTATAATTTTGAAGCCATGTCTGAAAATATTTGGCTCCTAGCTCTTGCTGTCTGAACCAGCTCTAAATATTATTATTCATTTCATTTCTATACCGCTTTATATTTTTAAGGGAAAAAATCTCCAAGCGGTTTACATTAAAATGTCAAATAAAAGAATCCAGAAGAAAACATTACAGAAGAAAGTCAAATATAAAGTATAACATTCAAAGCAACATAATTAGCAAGAAGTTAAATATGAAAGATGGATGGTAAGCAAACTACATCTGAAGTCTAGACCTCATTTAGTGGTTAGACTTAGATGAGTAAGTAGGGCTGCCATTAAGGGGTGTGCAAAAGGAGTGCTTTCCTCTCAAAAACAATCTGCCTACCCTGTTTCCCCTATGTTAAGACGTAGTCATAAAATAAGCCATAGCAGGATTTTTTCGCATTTGCGAAATATAAGCCATACCCCGAAAATAAGCCATAGTTATAGGCGCAGTTCTGGAGGGCGCCAAGGAAAACGCGGGGCTGGGCTTACGTAATAAAAATAAGACATCCCCTCAAAATAAGCCATAGTGCGTTTTCTTGAGGGGAAAAAATATATAAGACGGTGTCTTAAAATAGGGGAAACACGGTATACAGTATGGGCACAACTTAGCATGAATGCTGGGTCAGAGTCCTTAACTCTTTGTTTTTCTGCAGGGAGGGCGGATGAAGGACCCTCTTCAGAAACTCAAGGAAGCCATTGGCAGGGCAATGCCAGAGCAGATGGCCAAATACCAGGAAGAGTGCCAAGCGCACACCCAGGCCAAGTTTGCAAAGTGCGTTTTCAACTCGTTTTTTGTTTTAGTCTCTGCATTCCACTCTGCGTGCACTCAAAGCTTATAGTAGTGGGGCGGGGGCATATTTTAGAAGTGGATCCAATTACCATTCTGCACTTCAGTGTCCCTCTTCTCTTCTCCTCTCAGGATGTTAGAAGAAGAAAAGGACAAGGACCAGAGAGAACGGGTTTGTTCGGATGACGAGGAAGATGACGATAAAGGACTAAAGCGGATCATGGGACCTCGGAAGAAGTTTCAGTGGATTGATGAAATCAGGTTGGCAAAGTCAGAGGGGACAAGACTGGGTTTTAGAGCCTTGTTCCCTGGCTTCAGGGAAAATACACCTGTATCTGCCTTTCTGGGCATTACAGCTTTATTTGTTGCCGGGTTGGTTCAAAGGTACGGGGGGCTGCAGTTTTGAATTTAAGACCCAGGGTGGAGTGTCTGGTATGAAGATGTCATCTGGCTTCAGCATTTTGGCCTTGGCGTTAATCTTGAATTTGAAGCCCAAGATTGCTGCTAGATTTAGGACAGATCTGTTGTCTGGTTCATAGTAGTGTATACACTATAGTCCAAATACGATGGCTGAACTTATTAAGGCTGTGTTTAAAATAACCTTCCCAAACTGAATCATTTGAGGGCAGTCTACACGTGGGGTTGGGGGACAGGGGGCAAAGAGTATGGTCTGGGTAACCTAGGTAAACTTCCCCCTCTAGGGATTTGCTCTGTCAGGCGGTGAAAATCAAGCTGGACGGGTATGACCGTGAAAAGAACAAGGCTCAGTCAATGGAGGATTATGTGAAGACTTTCCTGGATGCAGAAGTCAAGCCACTTTGGCCAAAGGGCTGGATGCAGTCCAGGTGAGAGGGAACAAGGCTGACTAATCACTATGTGCTATAATTTAGACATAGCAGAGGCGTCCCCAACATCCGAAAGGTACTCTATGCCCCATCTCTGACCCTATTGGCAGTGCTGGCTCTGTCCCACAACATCCTGAGGGACACAGGTTCCTCAGCCCTGCTTTCAATGGTCCACCGCTGTGGGGCCCTGGTCAGGCCCTCTGCCACTGCAGATAGGTGCAGTGAGGCCCTCCTCCATCGTGGGGATGCCCAGTGAAGCCCTTGTCTTCCGTGGGGAGGCTCAGCGGGGCCCTTCTCCCCCGCGAGGAGGCCCTCAGCCGCCATGGATATATATCATGATATATCAAGATATCATGATGTCTATTTGGTGATCTATTGTGATATTGAAAACCAGATACACTGTATCACCCAGCCCTACTTGTAGTATGTGTGTCAGTGGCATGACTGGGAGTAGAGCTTCTCATGCCACAGTGGGCCAGGCAACTGCATATGATGAAAGGAGACCTGCAAAAGAGGTTGCTCCAGATGTTTAACAGTCAAAGCAATTTTAGAAGTCTAAAGGGGTCTTCAGAAGGACAATATGCAAGGTTGCAGCATGTTTGCTGATGGCTCACTTGCTGCTCAAGTTGGTCGTCGTCATCTTTGATTTACATACATGGTTTCTAACCCACAGCAAGTGCTGTCTTCATGTTTTTGTGTAACTTTTCTTTACAACAGTGGGGTCTAGAAACCTTCCTTTTAAAAACAGAAAGATTCTGTTCTCGGGATCTGCTATAGGCACTAGGATCTTAATCTTGAAAGGCTCATTTCTGCTGCTTGGAGATCTGATTCCCAACAGGTCTGGCTCAGCTTCCTCTCTCCTTTTTTCAGGACCCTCTTTAAAGAAAGCAGGCGAGGGCATGGTCACCTTACATCAATTCCGTGAGTATCTGTCTGTGCTTGCAGTACAGCAAATCTGTCCTGTGCTCCTGCTGTTTAGTCCCTGGTCACGTTTTGTCACTCAGATGTCAACTGTGCACGTGGATATCCTCCAGGATGGACAAACATGAACTTCTGCAGGGCCTTCTGCTTTATTGCTGTTTTTTACTTGTGGATCAGACATGAGAAATGGTGGAATAGCACTGCCAGCACATCTTCGGTGGAATAGCATTGCTGGCAAAATCAGATAAAGTTTGAAGGAGCAAACTGGAATCAGTATGTGCTATACTGCACAGCAGCAAGCATCCTTGGTGAATGTACATGTGAAGCTGCCTTGTGCAGAGTCAGGTCACTAACCCACATGGCCTAGTACTGTCCGCTCTGACTGGCAGCAGCTTTCCCACTGATTCCCCCCCTCCCCCCAAGCTACGTGATATGCTTTTAACTGGAGATGCCAGCAACTTACAAGGTGGGACCTGGCGCATGCCAACCAGGTCCTCTCCCACGGAACCATGGCTCATCTTTATATGTGTCTGCACCCCAAACACACACAACACTCCCCAAGGTTGTTCACCATTTGAGCACATGTCTCAGTTGTAACTGGCCCCCAGGGATTGTCGTAGGCACTAAAAAGCTTAAGGTTCTCTAGCTAGCCTCCCCTGGCAGGTTACATCATGCTGACCTGGAAGTAAGATCATCTCTTCTCTTGCTTGTGTTTCCCTACAGAGCAAAGAAGAAAGTCATGGCGCCTCCAAAGGTGAAAGGAAAGGTGAGCAGTTATACCTGGGCTCCTATTAGCACTCATCCCTGATTGCATCTTATTGGGACATATGAGAATATGGGGAAGATAAAGTTGCTTCTTGTGTACATTGAAACAGCTCTCCAGGACCCACTCCTATGATTTGTGCCCTGAGTTTACATGGTGCTTTTCTAGATTTGATTGTCAAAGCAATGTAAGCCCAGCTAGTTCCTTGCGATGATGGCCTTGGTGTCTAATATTAGACTTTAAGTGTGTGTTTGGCAGGGATAGGGGCAGACAACTAAGAAAAGGTCCAAGTGAACAAGATGAGTGTAAGCCAATGTAGTTAAAGGATGCTTAGGTACTGGCTTTGAGGGACTTGAGCCAAAAACTTCGTGGAAAAGAGGTGTAGCAAATTGGTATCCTTTCTGGATTAATCGCCTTCAAGTAGGCTTTTTCCTGATAGAAGAACTGAAGTAGTCTCTGCAGCATTCAGCACTACAGCTACAGGAAGTATAATGTTCTAGGAAAATGCATGTCTAGCTGCATCCAAAACTCACTCTAGACTTTCATATTCCTGCATTGCTTTTAATTTTGCTGTTGAAATTGCACAACTCCAGAATGTACTGTATAAAGAACTCTGCCACTTTTAACTTAATAGCAACCCCATTTTAATATTCTCTTCCTGCTACCAATTGTGCCTTTGCACAGCATGTATATAGCCCCTTCTGTAATCCATTTTACCTAGAGCCTTTGGGCAAGTAACACTCCTTCAATTTAAAATGACTAAGAAAAAAATAGCTGGGCAAATAGCATTAAGTTTACAACCTGTCCAATCTCCCTTTCGGTCTTCCAGGAGTCCTCCGGTAAGCCAGATAAGAAGTCGCCCCTTCCTGTGCCCTTGATCCACTCAAGCAGCGGAGTTACGCTTTCTCCAGAGTCGCAGGGAGTTGCAGTTGGCCTCAGCCCTCAGACCAGGGAACTCTTGGCCATGAGTTCAACCCCAGCTCCCAGCAGCACAGCTGCTCCTCCCACTTTCAGCATGGACGACTCTCTGGATGAGGACTTGATCCACAATGCTGCCTCGTCTTTGGAAGCTGTCTCCAAGGAACTGGCTGTTCTTAACAGCCGGACGGGGGGAAGCCCTGACTTCACGCTCCCCGCCACCCCAAAGGTGCCTTCGGAGAAACCCCCCATTCAGGCTACATTGGAAGAGAAGAGGAGCTTCTCCAAGCCAAGCCCCTCACCTGCCCCATCTCCAGCCAGCGGCTCTCTGCAATCACCGCTCAACTTCCTGGCCGAACAGGCCTTGGCGCTGGGCCAGTCTCCTCCGGACAAAAAGACTGAGAGCTCCAGCTACAGAGAACTCTCCTGCCAGGCTCCCCCTGCCAAGATTCTGGATGCCCACCAGTCTAAGCCGAAGCATCACAGCCTGCCACGCACCATTCATGGGCCCCAGACCTCGACCCCAGTCCAAACGCCCCAGGTGAAGGTGTTCCCCCTGGGCTCCCAGCAACAGAAAAACTTTTCCCCATCCCCGCCCTTTGTCAAGCTGCAGGGTCCCAAGATCATCTCCCCTTTGCCCCAGCGGCCTCCTCTCCATCAGCAGGTCAAGACCCCCAACAAATCACCCGGCTTCCATTCTTCTTCCTCCTCCTCCTCCTCTTCGACCATCTCCCCAGGGTCTGGCAGCGCCCACAAGACCCCCAATTCCTCTTCTCTGACCCTGAGCTACACGGGGAAGCACCCCAGCACCCCTGGCTCCTTGGGGCAGTCGTTCAAGTCGCCTTTTGTGGCCTTGTCGCGTCACATGGCGGCTTCTTCCAGCAGCTCCACGTCCAGCATATCCACAAACCAGATCTCCTCCTCCTCGTCCACAGGGAACCTGCTCCCAGGCACATCGCTTCCTTCTCCTGGGCAGGCTCCCAGTCGCTTGTCGCCAAGTTCCATGGTGAAGAAGGCCCTGGTCTCCCAGAAGCTGACCTTGGTTGCTCCACCGGGGGGTCCGAATGTCAGTTCAAGCGGAGGGACGCAAGGAGTGGCCAAGTTGCTGACCTCTTCCTTGAAGCCCGCTGCATCCTCAACGCCTGTGCCGGTAAGTGGTCCCTCCCAGAGGCCTGATGTCAGCTGACTAAGTTCCTTTTTCTTTTGCCCTGTGAACTTCCCTGTCTACCTTGATTTGGCTGCTGCTGCTTCTCTTTAACTCACTGTTACCAACTTATGCCAGTGAGAGCCAGTGTGGCACAGTGGCACAATGTGGTGCAACCTGGGAGATAAGGATTCAAATCCCCACTTGGCTACCAAGATCACTGGGTGACTTTGGGTCAGTTGCTTACCTCTCAGCCTGACCTACCTCATTGGTTGGTGGCTAGGATAAAATAAAGGCAGAAGAACCATGTGTGCTGTCTTCAGCTCTTTGGGAGGAAAGGTGAGATGTAAATATAGCCAATAAATAAATGTCATTCAGGAGATGTGTTGCAAGGCTGTCCACCCCCACAAAATCTGGAAAGTGATTGCTAGAGCTGTGTGCCTGGCACAATTCTGAGGGACCTGCACCAGGTGGCATTGGGTGGGAGAAAACAGCTTCTCTTAGCTATCGGCAGTAATTTCTGGAGGCAAGGGAACTTTCTTTCCTGGAAAAGTTGAAATCCATCAATTGAATTCTGAGGTGCACGAGCCTCTGTGTCACATGCTTCCATGACTGATGATCGTGGACCGTTTCTCTGCTCTTCTGATGGTTGCTTTCTCTCTCCTTCCCAGAAAGGAGCCAGCGGAGCAGTCCTGCTTACCAGTTCATCTTCCTTGAACGTCCTGTCTCCCGCTTACAAGCCCGGCAACCCGAAGCTGCCGGCACCAGCCCTGAGTTCCACCCCGCTAGGAATTATCTCACCAATCCATTCCTTCCCTCTCCATGTGATTTCCTTCAGCTCTGAATCGTCCCCCAAATCAGGGGTGTCGAAGGACGCCATTGTCACGGGACCGGCCCCAGGGACTTTCCATCATGGCCTTGGCCACAGTAAGTGTTTGAGAGGAAATAGGGGCCCACACTCCAGGGAAACAGTCGTTGTGAGCCCTGGAGGGCTTAATTTGGCCCGCAGGCCAGAGTTTCCACACCCATGCCTTTAATGGTCTGGGCCTACCAGGGTATGGGAAGGCCCACTTGCTTCCCCATGAAGCTGCCTGATCCTTGAGATCTTCCTAAGTGGCTCAGCTCAGGGTGTCTCTTAGGATGAGGTAGCCTACCAGGAAGAGGTAGCCTTTCCTTTGGTGGTGGAACTGCCTCCTGTTCCTCATTGGCTATTGCCTGTGCCTGCATTTAGGTGTCAGGTAAAACAGCCTTGTCTGTTCAGTCACTCAATAGCTTTGAATGTACTGGATCAACATAATCTGCTGGGGTTTTTTTTATTTGCTAGATGTCTATGGCTTTGTTGTAATATAGTGCAATTTTGGAGCTCGTGTTGTGAGCCGACTTGGAAGCTACAGTTGTGCTGTGGGGTATAAATAATTTTAAAGAAAGATGTGGGGAATGGAAAGCAGCAGGAATGGCTTGCCCTGGGCAACAGTAGAGGTCCAACTGCCCCTGTGACCTATTCCTTGATTACTTGCACCATCCCATGATGGCTTGGTATGTGTGAATGGAGCCTTTGCCATCACAGATCTATATTTTATATCCCTCACATTGCCCTGGATCAGTTGCTTTTCAGTAGAGTCAGTTCATGCTTTGGGCTGCCAGTAATGCACAGGGATTATTAACCCACTCTTGGTTTGCAGGGGCTCCGCTGAATGTCAAGCTCCACAACCAGCACTGGTTGGACAAGCCAGGCTTCTTTCCTCTTTTCCCCAACAAGTCTCAGCTCGAACTGAATTGTGCTTTGTAGCCCATCAGTTGAACTAGTTCCACTTGATTGTTGGCTGCAGAACTTGACAGACATTGGGGAGGGAGGGGCAGCTCTTCTTCATTAGAATCCATCTGCAGGCATCTTCTTCTCTGCTTGTTTCTGTCTTCAACATACATTTGTTTCTCCTTTATTCCATCCTCCTCCTCCTTTTCCTCTCCTTTCTTTCTCTTTCTCTCCTCTTCCCCATTTTCTAGGTCTTTTGGCTGGCTTGCCCTCCAGCCTGCGCCAGGCAGCGCCCCTCCCACTCTCAGTGCTGCCTGCCCATTTAGCACACAGCCTGCCAGGTAACTCCTCTGCTGCTGTTGCTGCTGCTGTTGTTGTTGTTTGTCTTCTGCACTCGTGAGTCACCCCGCAGGTGCCCTCCTGCTTTGCAGCAAGGGAGCCGCCACCCTTGCCATTGACTCCAGGTTCACAACTCCCGTGGTTTAGGATGCCTCTGTAAAGCCCAGGATGGATTGTAGGCCCTAATGCCATCCATTTCTTTTATTGAATCTGTGCTGGAACACCGGAAGCTTAAATAACCCTTCCCCTTAAATATTAGGAAGCTGTCTTAAACAGAATCAGATCATTGGTCTGTCTAGCTCAGTATTGTCTGCACTGACCAGCCATGGCTCTCCCAGGTTTCAGGCAGGGTTCTGCCCCCACCCCTGCCTGAAGATGCCAGGATTGAACCCGAGGTCTTCTGAATGCAGGGTAGATGCTCTGCCACCAAACTACATACAGCTGCTTTCTCAGAAAAGCCCCAGGTTACAATTTTACTTGCCCCCCCCCTCTCAAGGCCTTTCTTTCTGTGAAACACACACATGTGGATTAACTGTTGCCCACATGGCACAAATACAGGGCTGGGCTGGCTTTTAACATGGGTGGCTACCCCATGGTCCGTCTGCTGTATGTGGCCCCCAAGATATTTTCAGTGGCCCATGGAGAACCCGCAATATTTGACACTTTTCAAGGTGGTGGGCTTAGTTTCCGCAGGTCTTGAGCAATCTTGCCTCAATGAGAGTTTTAAATGTTTTTCAAAGGATTTCCTTAAAGTGTTCCTCAAACGTCCACCTTGTTTTTGAGCTGCAAACATCTGTGTTCACTGGGCTCCTTGAGCCCTCGTCAATCTTAATGCCTTTATTTCTGGTAACACTGATGCTCTAGCTGCCAAAGGGGAGCTGGTCTTGACTGATCAGTCCCAAGAGCTGTTGAAAGCCTTGCAGCATTAAGTGGGACGAAGCATCACAGCTGCACTTTAACCCAGCGGTAAATTGAGTGGTGAGCACTAAATGAGCTAGTGGGGAGCAGAAACAGAGAGGAAAGAAAGAGGGGGAGTTCTTCATGATGGGAAAAGGGAGTAATTGATGTGGAGGTCAATAAAGTAACTTAGCGGGTGGGAGCATAAAATTGTTTCATTTGGGAATGATTTCTAAGGAAATGAATGGAAAGGAAGCAAGAATGTTGGTGTAGGAAGTTCTTCAAGTGGGCTTTAATGTTTTTAGTTGGAAGACAAGGAATTACTTTTGCGGGTAGGGAGGGGAAGAAGGAAACATTACGGTAATTCCAGTAATAATAGTTCCTTACATGCTGGTTGTGGCCTTCACCTTACATATCACTGATATATTTTTGTTTGTTTTTTAAAAAAAGAAAGAAATAGAAATAAGGTTTCTCTTTTTCTGCCATGCCCATTTTGGCATGTATCCCTTAGAGCAGGCATGCCCAACCTTCGGCCCTCCAGATGTTTTGGACTACAACTCCCATGATCCCTAGCTAACAGGACCAGTGGTCAGGGATGATGGGAATTGTAGTCCAAAACATCTGGAGGGCCGAAGGTTGGGCATGCCTGCCTTAGAGGATTGGCTGTGGCTCAGTGCAGCCCTCTGCTCAGAAAAGGTTCAGCAACCTGTTTTCTAAAGCCTTGAAACAAGACATGGATGCTCCTGGCTGCACTAGGTGTTCAGAGGAACTATATGGCAGTTGGCAGCCTCTTGTTAAACTTTCAACATAGAAGTCACTTGGGGATGTGTTTGTTCCCATTTAGGAGGTTGTTTCTGTAGGTTGCCCAATCTCTCTGAAAGTGCAGAACATGGTGCCATGGCAACTTGGTTGCTTCCCCTGCCCCCCTCCCTGCTAATTAATTTATTGCTTCTTTTTATTGCAAAGTTGTTGCTAATAACTTGTGGTGATGCTGCTGATGCTGCTACTTCTGTTTGTTGCGGAGGGGGGTTGTGCTGCTGGGTTATGTATTCTAAATGTAATTTTAAATTGCGATGTTTTAATTGCTTTGGATCTTGTGGAGAACATAGGAGGCTGCCTTCGTTCACAGTCAGACCATTGGTCTACACTGGCGGGCAGAGGCTCTTCAAGGTTTCAGGAGAGGTTGGTGATTGAGGCTGGAACTTTCTGCATGCAAAGCAGATGCCCTACTAATGAGCTCCAACCCTTCATTCACTGCCTTGGGTATCTGACATACTCAGGAGTGTAAAAATAGCATTTACATTGCTTAGGAACACTTCACTGCATAGTAACAATACTTCAGATAACAGCATAGAGTGCAGTTATCGTTAGCTTTTATTCAAAAGCTCAAAACACTCGGGGCGGCTGAATTTCAGCGAATTCTTTTGCAGGCCTTGAGGAACTTCCTCAGCTTGACCCGGGGGGGGGGGGGGTTGCTACTTTGTTGTTGTTTTTTTACTCAGAGTAAAAATATTCCTCCCTTGGAAGAAGACCCACATTCAGGAACCCTTTCCCAAAAGAAATCCACCTCATTGCTTTCCAGTGGCCAGGGGAATAGCACCAGGAGCTTTTGAGGTCTCCTGGGTGCGATTGGATGGGTTGATAGCTGAAGCTTTGTAAGCTGACCTTGAGGAAACATGCTTTGGAATATGTTCCAGAGCAGGGGTAGGGGATCTGTGGCCCCCTAGATGTTCTAGGACCCTAACTCCCATCATCCCTATGAGCCTTGCTGGCTGGGGTTGATGAAAGTTTGAGTCCAGCAACCTCCATCCCTCCTCCAGAGGATGGGTTTTGCTGTCATGCTTGAGGTCTACAGGCTGAACTTTACAAGTGTGCATCACACAGAGAGTGCTGTGCCAAATAGCAACCTGCAAAGGAGCTGCCACAGGGAGAACTCTCTCCTTTTGCCTCGGCTGCTGTGCTTTTGTCTTAGTCTACACCTGTAGTGCAGCATTATCGTAGAATGGACTGTGAGTGCTTGGCACATTTAAATTATCCTCAGTGTAAAATAATTCCATGCAAGTTTTTATTTTTTAAGCACTTGTCGAAGAGGGGTTGTAGCCTCCTTGTTGTGTGAAAGGATTTGCTTTTACTTAGCACAGTATGCCATCCCTTCACCTGTCTTTTGAAGTAGTACAGTGCATTGTTCCAAACTGGAACTCTACAGATTTTGTCACATTTTGCTGCATGTTTAAGACAAATCATCCATAAGTCATCAGTACTTGATTACACCAGTGATGCACTATTGTGAACCAGGCTTACCCACCAACCATATGTGATATCAAGAAGAGTCTTGGGTGTGTTTTTGCCTGCCCACAAGACCCAGGATGAGAGAACTTAGCTAGGGGAACCTAAACCTTTGTTGTGCACATTCATTAGAGCATGGGAACATGGGTACCATTTTTTCCTCCTTCCCTCCTATCCTTCTTCCTCTTCTTTGGTCCCTGCCAAATGCTTGAGGGGGCCTTACTGTCCCATGATGCAGTACAAAGGACACCAAGGCCCAAGCTGTAGTCATTTGAGGATCCAGTTCTGTTTGCAGAACTTCAGTTTTTCGGTCACAGTTTTTTTGGGGGGGACTGCAGTGATCATCCCTTCCTGTCTGTCAATGTCTCTATTAATTAAACTCTTTAGTAGCTTATGGCTAGTAACGCTTGCTAATCATTTGGTAAACTAAATGTTTGGAGCTTCCACTGCTGGGGCGGGGACAGTAATGGTTCTTCTTTTGCATGTCTTTCAGATACATCTCAGCTGCATGGTAAAGGGTCCAATGTACAGCCACGGAAATTGTGACAGTTCGAAAGTTGAGGACATGACAAGCCCTGATAGGGACTTGCAGAATGAAGCCACGGACGCAAGGTGCCCTTTCTCTCTCCCCCCCCCCACTGTTCCTTTTTGAATGGAGTCGATCTGGAGGTTCCTTCCCTGTTTGGACCAGTCCCCTTCCACAGGGATCTGTGCCTCGCACTAAGAAAGGAAGCACTTAACTGGTGCAGTTCTGGCAGCTGCCCTGGCTTCACATACTTCAGGCACCAGAGTGGGAGGGAGAGATGCAGGCAGGGCTCTAGAAGCCGAGCACGACAACCCAAGCCCTTCTTGTCACATACCTCTGAATCCAGTTTCTCACTCCTTGATTTTCCAGTGGTCTATGTGAAGGTGCTTGAACATTCCTGCTTTGGGTTTACTTGGCTGGCTTAAGCTAATCAAAGAGTGACAGTCACAAGTGGTCCCCCCCCCCCTTTACGGTACCTGTAATAAAGCTATGCTGACGTCAACCAAGAAGACCCACCTTCCTCTGTGGCATCTTTTGTAAAGTCAATCAGCTCATTGGTCTTCTCAGAAGGACAGAGACTTGTGAGGCCTTGAGATGCACTCATGAACATTGGCATTCTGATTTTTTGCATTTTGCTTCTCTGCCTTTTATTTTTTGGTATGGTCAATCCTGCCCTCTTCCCTGCCCTGTCATTACCACTGAATGCATAGGATTGGACAAGTCCCCTTTCTTTCCCAGCATGTCATTGTGTATAGCAAAGCCGTAATTCCAGTGCCTTTTATGGTGGAGCAAGAGTGCAAAACATTTCAAGCTCTTTTTGTGTGGGCTCTCCCTTTTGTTGTTGTTTTCCCCCCTCAAAAATTCTTAGCTGTATTTAAGACGTGTTGGGCTTTATTTGATAAGAGCTTTTTTCCTGGAGTTACACACTACTTTCTGGACGACCTTGTGGAGTTGCCTAGTGCCAAGCAGAGTACAAAATAGATATTGATCAGTAGGTGTGGAGTATGTGGACCTGAGTTTCCCCAAAAGCAGGGATGGGGAACCTGTAGTCTACCTGATGATGATGGACTGCAAACCCCATCGTTCATGACCATTGGCTATCCTGGTTGGGGCTGCTGGGAGTGGGAGGGCCACAGATACTCCATCCCTGCCCTAAAGCTTTTGCCCCGGACTCAGATTTCAGCAGGTGTTCTGTAAGCAGGGTGAGATCTAGAGCTCTATTTTTGCTCTACTAGAGGAAAGAGTTCAGCATACCGATGCACAGAGACATGGGTGTGTGGAGCTGGCCCTCTGTAGGACTACTGGGTTGCGGACCATTATTCATTTGGGGATGCTGCGCTAGTACCAGCATGATAATGGAACCATTGTATTCTGGTGACAGGGCAGTTCCTTCTGAGAACCTTTCCTGTGCAATCTCTGGAAATTGGGCTTGATCCTCTTCATTTAAGAGCTTGCTCAGGCTTTTCTAAGAAGTTCGGTGGCTAAGCTCTTATGTCGGGGTCTGGGGAGTAGTGTAGGCTCATCAGGGCCAGCACCACCAATGCTCTTTGCTGGAAAGTGAAAGTGGTTGTGCTTCAGAGCTGTCATAAATACCTTGCTTTGAGGAGGTGACTGACACCTCAGTTGGTCAGTGGGCTAATTTGTGCAAGAGAACCAGGAAGGGGTGGGGGCTGAAGGACTAACTAAACCTTCCCCCTCTTCACTTGACCTTTTTGTCCCAGCATGCTGCTTGCCCTGGGGAGAAAAGAGGTTATAAAACACATTGCCACAAAGAGGGGCACATATGGCAATCCCTGTGAAAAGAGGCTTGCTGGAGCAAGCAGCCTCTTCTGTTCCTGGAATGCCATAGACCAGGTTGGGCCCAGTGGCTTGCCAGTCTTTTTCATAATAAACCACATGGCTCAAGGTACTCCCTTCCCTTCAGAGCCCTACATTGGATGGTTCTTCCTTTGTGTCAGAAAGCTCTTGATCCTCTTAAGTGGTGTGAGCCCCATTTTTTTTAAAAAAAAGAGAAAGAAAATAAAACACAATGAGTTATGCTTGGATTATGGCCAAATTTGGAGCCAACTTCATTCCTTCAACATGCCTGTTTTGAAGTCCAAATAAATAGGGACATAAACCCTAATTAATTTGTACAGCTCCCCAACAAAATGAATTGGATAATTTCAAGCTTATTTATGAAAATATATCTATTATTTCCATGAGAAAATAAGAATAATAAAAACTCTAGGTTGTAGTAAAAGAGCCAAAGACCAAATGTTAAGGTTGCCAGTTTTGAAGCACAGAAGTTTGTAATAGATGGGCGTGTTTTTTGTTTTTGCTTTTTCTGGTCAGGCCTCAATCCTGCTGGGTGTTAATTACCTCTTGTGAGAACTATTTTATCATTTCGACAGGATTGAGGCCTTCTTGAGCTACTTGCAATTCCCCTCTTGTTGCTCTCCTTTGAAAGCTTCTGTTGTCAAAAGCTACCTGTGCATTTGCAGTGGCTGGAGCAGAAACTTCTTGTTTTAGAAAGAAATCTCATGAAGCCTCTTGCCTCAGGGAAATGTTATTTCTCCCCCCTCCTCCTTCCCCTTCTTTTCTTTTGCATTGAACAGTGAGAGAACTTAATCAAACAGAGCCATGGCAGGGCAGGGTCTATCAGCGTTTGGTTGGGACAAGAACAAGAGCACTGGGGTCTCTCTCTCTCTCTGCCTTGGCTTTGACCCTTTTGGGAGATTTTTGTTTATGGTGGGCATGTGCACCACCAGATGGCACTTAAAAACTTAGAAAAGCAGCTTCTTTGAGTGTGGGAAGAGCTGCAATTTATTTTTGTGTGTGTTGTGGGTGGGTGGGTGGGTGGGGGCAGGGGCCTTTCTAGGTAATGAGGAAGATGGAGGTGACGTTTAAAATGGCTAATCTTGTATACAGCAGCTGAATAAAATTGTTTTCCAGTTTCCAAATTGCTGTCTTCGTTCTCTTTATTTTCAAAGAAAGGACAAAGAGTTGACCATAACTCAGTGGCAGAGCAGCCACTTTGCATGCAGAAGGTCCGTGGGTCAATTCTTGGCATCTCCAAGTAGGGCGGGGAAAAGACTCTTGTCTGGAACCCTGAAAATCTGCTGCTAGTAAGTACCAATAATCCTCAAACAGATAGGTCCAGTAGTCTGTCTCAGCATAAGACAGCTTCTCATGTTCCTATACCTGAGACTCCGCCAGTTAGAGTAGAAGACAAATACTGTGTTAGATGAGCAAATAGTTTGACCTGGTATAAGGCTGCTTCCTTTGAACTGTGTTGGGAACGCAGCATGACTGTTTTGTTTTTTAAGCTTTCCGAAGGCTTAAGAAAATTCTGTCTCCCGTCCCCAAACCATACTGCCAGCTGTCTTGGTATTTATGTATGGGGCTGCTTGTATTGAATTATTTTAAATTCTGCAGCCTGTGTGCATTGTGCACAATTTATTTTGTTTCTGTTGTCAGGTAGAGTGACTGAGCTAGTCAGGCCCTTGGATCCTGGCACTTCTACTAAGCCTGGAGATTGCACCAGGCCCATGACCTCAGAAAAACTAGCAGCTGAGATGACAGTCTCCATCCTTTTTCTGCACCTGCTTGGATTTGTGAAACACAGCCTGTCTATACAAACTGTGAAAATGCCAACGTTCTCCACTTTATATGTCCTTTTACAAACAGTGGTGTACATACCAGATGCAGTGAGACGCCCTGCATATTGTATCTTTTATGTGAACAAATGAAATGGCAATTATTAAATAGGAGGAAATCATCAGGTTAGATTGCTGCAGGGTATTTTTTCATTTATTTGGGTGCATAAATAAAATTTCCCATTCCCTTCTACAATGCATACTTTGAGAACTCATACAGTCAAATAACAACTAAGCAAACACCAGCACAAATATCATAAGTACCCAGTGTTCCATTCTAACCGTGACAATGGAAGGAGAGGCACTTTTTGGGGTTGTTAACTGCAGCATCCTCTATTTAATCTCCTTTCCTTTTTAAGGACTGGAGCTTCCCTACACAAGTATGACCTAAAAGATAAGCAGGTCACTCTAAACATACACACACATATCGTTTACTGTCTCAGTTACACAATGATAATCACTATCTTTGACTACGTACTAGAGTCTGACAGTTTATTATGTAGAAAGGAGTTGCACTGTGCTTAAGTGTCATCTTATGCTGAAGCTTCGACAAATGTATTCAATGATCACAGCATAGCATTGAAAAGCATCTGCCTTTAGACTGCTATTCTTCGCAGTAGCTAGTTACTGGGTCTCCACTGGTGAGTTTATTCTTCCTTTGGCTGTGTTAGTATTGTCTTTAAATAACATCCAGGAGTAAAAACCAGTTCTTGCGGTAACAATATATGCATATAGTACTTTAGAGTGCTCAGAGAGTTTCACATACACTCAGCAGCCCTGTAAGATAATGCTAGTGTTTATCCACACATTGCAGAGATGAGGGGTAGTCAATGTGGTGCCTTCCTGAAGTTGTTGAACTACAGCTCCCATTGTCGCTGGCCATTGGCCATGCTGGCGCGGGGAGTTGGGACATCTGAAGTGCACTAAATTTGCTACTCCTGGGTGAAGGGGTTAGGGGGGAAATGGCTCACCGAATGAGTTCAAGATTAAGTTGAGATTCAGATGGGATTTCACAAGTGTTCAGCTATCACTCTTAACTACTTCACAAAGGGAATGTGTTGGTAGAGACCACATGAGCTTGGAAAGCCAAGCTGGAGAGCTCTCATTCAAAAATAGCATTGGGCAAACATTTGATTTCTACCCACTCCCTGCCACCCCAGTGCACAAAGGGGTTTGCCACTGACTGGCGGGGACAAAAGTAACATGCAACTTTGGCAAATTGGAGCATTGGTCTGGAGTGGCAAGTCATAAATATTTTTGATAAAAGCAAGTAAGTACAGCTTAAAAGCACCCTAACGTTGGAGAACAGGCACTAGGTTTAGGGAATATACACCTATTGGAAGCAACAGGTAGTAGAAGTCCAAGTTTGTAACATTTGGTACAGCTCTAGACCAGCTGCTTAAGAATAGTTCTTTTTTTTAAAAAAAAACAACATCTCTTGAAGCAGCTATTTCTGTCCAGACACCAAGACAGCCAGCTCCTGGATGGACAACTCCTTGTTGAGGTAACTGTCGTACTGAGCCATGGTTAACCTTCCACTCTTCAAGGCATCTTCAATTGAGAACTTCTTCCCTGACTTCCTGTCAAGGATGACTGAAGATTCGCCACTTGGCCCTTTCATTGTGATCTCTTCCCAGTCGCATTCTTGGCTCTTCAATTTGACGTACAAGCTCCACTCAATAAGCCCGAACCTGTGGGCTTCTTCTGGTGACATCTCTTTCCCAGTGTCTGGATCAATGACCACAATGGAACGTCTCAAGTGATTTTCTCTCTGCTCCCTCTTGATAGCTACTGTCTGAAGACGGTTTTGAAGCTGTTCAATCTCGTTGTCTTTGTCTTGAGATAACCTCTTCAGATCATCCAGCTCTCTCTCCAAAGCCTGGAACCGGGAGTCTAGGTTCACGCCGCTGTCCACCTGTGACATGTTTCTTAAATCCCTGGTTTCTGTTACTGTGAGTTCAATCTCCGATTGCAACCTCCTCATCTCCAACAGAAGGTTCTGCTTTTCCAGATGCAGCTTGTGGTTTTCCTCCCTCAAAAAGTCCAACTCCTTGGAAGACTTGGAGTTGTTGAATTCCACTTCTGACAACTTGGCCTCTAGCCTGTTGATGTCCGTGTCTAGTTCCATCTTCCGCCTGCTTTCCTCCTCCAGGCTGTTCTTCAGCTTCTGAATCTCGTATTCAGTGTCTCCTTTCTCCACTTGGATGCTCTCAGAGAAGACTACTTTCTCCTTGACTTCCATCTTTTCCAGTGCCTGCAGTTTCTTCTGCAGAGCTTCCAACTCAGCCTGCAGGACTTGCCTCCTATGTTTTTCTTCCTCCAGCTCCAGCTTAAGCAGAGCGTGCTCTTTCTCCTGCTGCGGGTCTTGTTGGAGGATCACCTTCTGCTTCACGGTGACTCTCTCTGTTGTCTCCTTCACCTGCTCCTCCAGCTCGCTCAGCCTGATCTTCAGCCTCTGCACCTCCAGCTCTGCCTCCCGCCGTGCCTGCCTCTCTTTCTCCAGCTCATCCAGCTGGCGCTCCAGCTCCGACCTCCTCCGCTGCAGCTTGCGCATTTCATTTCGGAGTGAGTCAATCTGCTGCAGCTCATTCTCTATGCTCTGTGAGAAGGAGCTGACTTCTGCTTTCAAAGCAGGGTCCTGCTCCAGTTTTACCACTTCCTGCTGCACCACCTTCTCCCTCACCTGAGAGAGTTCCTCCTCCTTCTGTCTGATCTTCTCATCCTGCAGCTTCCTCTCCCTTTCCAGGTCCAGGTGCTTCTTCTGCTCTTCAGCCAGCTGAGCTCTCAGGGACTCCACTTCTTCTCTCGTTTGGGGGTCTTCCCGGTATTGCACCACCTCCTGCACCACTTCCTTCGTCTGGACTTGAGGCTTGGCATCTTTCAGGGTCTGAATTTCTTGCTTCAGCTGATAGATCTCAAGATCCGCCCTCTCAATTGCTCTGGTCCGGTCCACAATCTCGTCCCTGAGACACTGAAGCTCCATCTCAGTCTCTGGGTCAGCCTTGTATTTTATAACCTCCTTGATAACCTCTTGCACTTCCACCAGGGGCCCTCTTTTCTTCAGGGCAGCCAGCTCATTCTGACAAGTTTTCAGCTGCTCTTCCCCACCCCGGCATCTCCTTTCCTGCTCCACCAGTTCTAGGCGAAGGTTAGCCACTTCGTTTTCAGCCTTGGGGTCTGGACGGACAATCTCCCGGACTTTCTCCTGGACAATCACTTTGGCATTCTCCTCTTCCAGAGCCTGGATTTGCCTGAGCAGCTCTGATTTCTCCCTCTCATTGGAGCGGCCTTTGGCCTTCTCGTCTTCATACTGCCGTCGCAGCTCGCTCACTTCCCTTTCTGTTGCTAGGTCCTTCTCCACTTTCAGCACCTCCTTGACGGTGATCTTGCCCTCGGCCATCGCCCGCTCTTTCTCCAACCGCTTCAGTTTGTCTTGCAAGAAGTGAAGCTCCTCCTCTTGCTGCTTCCTCAGTGCACTCTCCCTGTGTTTGTTCTCCTGCAGCTGCTGATACTCTGTCTCCAGCTGGGGATCGTTCTGCAGCTTCACTACTTCTTTTTCCATCACTTTCTCCTGCTCCTTGTTCTTCTCATTGGAAAGAGCATCCACCTGGTGGCGCAGGAGAGCCATCTCATTCTGACGGTTCCCTTCCTGCCTCTTGAGATCCTCCAGCTCTTCTTTCAACTTCAGGATTTCCTCTGCCTGTGCCTTATCCGGCTCAATACGGAGGACTTCCTTGACCACATACTCCTGCCCACCTTCCCTCCTCTCATGCTCCAGGGTTCGCAGCTTGAGTTTCAGGACCTCCAGTTCGTCGTACAAGTTTTGGTTCTTGCGTTGTTCCTCTGCCAGGTTCTGCTGCATCTTGTGAAAACTCTCATCCAGTGCTGGATCAGGCACTTTCTTCAACACTTCCTTCTTGACCACGGTCTCCTGTGGCTTCTGGTTCTGCAGGAGGAGGATGTTTTCCTGGATGACCTTGATTTCTCCCTCCAGCTGCTGTCGGCGCTGGCTCTCATCATCCAGCTCCTTCCTTAACTTCCAGACTTCCTCAAGCGGCCTCTCAAACGTGTTGGTCTGAGCAGACTCCTGCATCACCTGGACCTCTGGCTGCTGCCAACAAAGAAAAAAATGATGAGTTGCTATAGTTGGAGCATCATTTGTCATTCCCTCCACCCTCTAATCAAAGACAAATGTTGCAACTCTTCAAAGCTGCTAGCATTCTATGCATGTTACTTCTGAGTGGCTGTCTTTGAAGGAGCTGCTTCCCAAGTACAGGGCTGGGGAACCTCTAGCCCTTAAGATGTTGCTGGACTCCCAACTCCCATCCTCCCATGCCATATTAGCTGGGGCTGATGGGTACTGAGAGCCAGTCTTATGCTACAATCGTAATTAGAAATCCCACTATATTCAGTAAGTGTGTGTAGGATTGCAACCTTAGTCTGCCACCCCCTCTTTTTAAAAAGCCTTGCTGGCATGTTCTGTTAAGTGATGCTGGAACCCTTCCTTGCCATCTGCATGGGCATATTCTCATTAAAAATTGGCATGCAGAGCTCTGTAACTTGTAGCCAGCTAGGATTCTCTGCCTATCTTAAGTCTATGTGCATCTTCTTCCTCTTTCCAGAGTTCTGCCTAAGTAGCTAGAACAGAGAGAAGCAAAGTAAAGCCTAAGCTTCTCACACTCACTTGTCTCAAGAGATTCTGGGCAAACTCCAGGTTCTGCAGCCTCTGCCTATTGACAGCATTCACCTCCGTGAACTTTGCAGCCAGGACAGCTTCCTAAGAATGGGGGGGAAATGAGGTTAACAAAAGGTATTAAGAACATAAGAAGAGCCATGCTGGATCAGGCCAATGGGCCATCTAGTCTTACATTCCTGTTTTTACAATAGCTAAACCAGATGCCTTTGGGAAGCCCACAAGCAGGACCTGAGCTCCGCATGAACCAATTTTCAGGCTAGATAAAAGAAGCTGACAACCTCCTTCCATGCTTGGCAGCTGTAGCCATTGGCAGCTGTAGCCATTGATGAGGTTTTGGACAAGGGAGAAGCATTCAGAGGGGTATTTCTGCAGTCAAGCAAGTTTTGGTTGATGCACCGCCCAACAAGGCCTCTGGGCACCCAGGAGAGATCAGTGTCTTCCACCCAGTGTCTCTCAGCCTTGATCATTCCCCATCAAATTTCTGGCATCGAGGCCTAGTCATGCAGTGGAGTCAGGACATCCTTCCTTTGTCGGAAGCGACACTGGTTCTGGTTTGGCAGAGCTGAGGCAAGAACGCAAATTGTTGAGACAAATACAGCCAACTGCTGTTGCCTTCAGGGTGAATATAGCACATATGTAAATCTTCCTTGTATGGAGGCCAGACCACAGGTACATCAAGTGAAGTATTGCCTCTATGCTGACTCACAGTGGCACCCCAGGTTTCAGGCAGGTGTCTCTCCTAGCCCTATCTGGCAATATCAGGGATTGAACCTGGGGGCTTCTGCATGCAAAGCAGACATTTGGCCACTGAGCTATGGACCTTCAACATGAAAAATGTTGAAATACTGCCTAGAGGAGCCACTTAGACCGTGACGGAAGGCTCATCAAATACCAGCAAGTACCTCTTCTTTCACTTTAGCGGCTGGAGACTGGATTCTGGGTCTCTTACTCATGAAGCCATTGCGACCATTTTCCAGGTCAAGGATGGATCTCAGCTTCTCTGCTTCAAGTTCGTAGTCCTGCAGAGGAGAGGGAGATTAAAATCTACTTACAGAGAACCAGTCACAGCTCCATAGTACATCTCCTCTGAGATGGGGTTGTTTTCTTCCTGTAAGCAACCCTTTTAGCCACACAAGCTGCTGCTTCTCTGAGCCACCCCCCTGTCCCGCCATCCTCACCTTCACTGCCTGCTGATACTGTTGAGCCTCGGCGGAAACTTTCTGAACATCTTGCTCTTTGCTGGCAATTTCCCCCAGCAGGGCCTGCAGAAAACGTGAAACAGCAAGAAGCCAATGGCAATACCGTCTTTTAGATCGGGATAGCTAATGTGGTCCTACTAGATGTTTCTGGGTTACATCTCCCATTATCTCTGGTCTCATCAGGTCTTCCCAGAGCAGTCGGGTTGCCATAAGGCAGATGGGCTGCTGGGCAGCAAGATTGGGGGTGGGGAGAAGAAGACAACACAGATGAGAGTCTTCACCTGCATCGTCTCTACAAGCTTAATTGGGGCTGTTAAACTCTGTGTAAACGCATGCAGCTGGAAGCAGCAGGGTTTGGGAAGGAGATGATGCAGACCATGTTCTCTACCTGCATCATTTAAAACCCTAATTAAACATTAGGGCTGTGCAAGACCCCTGATTTCATTTTGGGTCCAGTCCAGATACAGCTTATCACAAGGTGCAAGGGAATCAGACAGGAAAGCTAGATGAACTCTGAAGCTCCTTCCAACTCTTACGATTCTGTTCTATGATTACCTGTTGGTTCTTCAGCTTGGTTTCCACTTGACCGACATTGTCGGTTTCTTGAGGCTCATAGTTGGGCACGTTACAAAGGAACTGGTTCAGGTTGTTGTAGCCACTGCGATAGTTGGAGTAGGACAATTTTGCTTTCTGCAACATCTGAGATCTGTGAAGGGAAGCGGAACAATACTTGCTTGGGATGGACATTAGCAGAAATGTCACAGTGCCATTAACTGTAACACCCTAAACCAATGGTTCCCAATTGGTGGTCCGTGGATCTCAGGGGGTCCATGGTATATACACCAGTCAACTGTCCAGGACATCGCATGGGGGGGGCGTGCTCTCATGTGAGACTGTGGCACCCAAAAACACACAGATCATGTGACTTGTGCGGGACTGCGGCCTGGAAGACATGCATCCCGGTTTTGCACTGGAACATGTTGAAGGGTTCACATAACAAAAACTACCAGAGAGATATAGCAACATTTTCAAAAGTAGTCAGTGGCTTGGCTTTTGAAAAACAGGGGGTCTGCAGTACTTAGCTAATTGGGAACCACTGCCCTAGTCTAAACTATATGACAAATTTGGATGAACTCTCCCGTTTTATAGCAAACAAGTCTACATTTATCTGCTTTCCTTTAATGCAGCTCCCATTTGAATGTATGAACCACCATCCATTTTGAGAGCCTCCAGGGATGGGGAGTACGCAGACAGCTAAAACGTCCTGCGCAAGATAACCTGGTGACACAGGGCTGGAGAAAGAGGGGTTTGGACATTCCTCCTGCTTCTATTGCCAGTGCTTCATTCACCCCCTCTTTCTTCCGCTCACAGCCTGACCTGTGATCTATTTGCTTGTTGAGGTTGCCGAACCGCTGGTTGAGCTTATGGAGTTCAGCTTCCTGGCGCTCGATGTCCGGGCAGTGCTCTTGGAACTGGCTGGCCAGGGCATTGGAGCACTTCTTGGCTTTCTGCAGATCCTGTTCTGCCACGCTCAGCAAAGGCCGGTGGGCCTGCAGTTCGGAACCCAGTGCCTGGACAGAAGTTGGGGGGGGGGAATGGATAGTCAAGTATTTAGAGCGATGTTAACATTTATACCCTACCTTTCTAGGACAGCCTCACAAAGATTTAAATCTGTCACAGTACAAATGAAAACACAAACCTCAATAATAAAACAAAAGACAACAAGCAAGAAAGCAGCATCATACAAATATCCCAGGAGCCAGCAGATGACATGATGTCATCCCAAGTTCTATATAAAAAAACACCCACCAGGTTTAAAGCAGGGTGGAGACTTAGGAGCCCATTTAAAAGCAGGCAAAGAGGTTTTAATTGTATGCATTTTATGTCCTGGCAGTCCCAGTTCTTTGAGGGGACAGGACTAAGTAACCCTAGCAGCAGCCATATTTTCCCTATTTAAGTCCCCTTAGTAGTGATTGAATTTTAGCAAGCCCTGTTGGGGTTGGGGGGACTCTCTCTATGTTCACTGAAGGTACATGATAGCAAGGAACCCCATGGGCTAGCCACTCAGCCTGGGTGTGGCTGGATAGTGCTATTTTAGAGTGTTTAAAGCAAATGTGTGGCACCTATAGCCCTCCAGATGTTGCTGAACTACAATTCCCATCATCCCTCACCATTAGCCTAGCTTGCTGTAGTTCAGCAACATCTGGAGGGCCGTAAGTCCCCCAGCCCTAGTTTAAAGAAAAAAGAAAGGGGAACAGAGGCAGTGTGCAACCCTACAAGTCCTACTTTTGACTGTGTTTTAAACCCGCAGGCTGGATCCCACTGGATTGTGGATTCTGAAGTGATCCAATTCAGGTCATGATTCCACCCAGATTGGATCAGGTGAATCCAATTTGGAATCTGAGTCAGGTGGATTCCTCCTCCATCTCTTATCACAGCTCCCTTGTCCCTTCAGCCAGAGATGGGACAATAGGATGACCTCAGAAACCGTACTGACTGGTGACTGTCCGGATACATTTGGGCCCTTTAGCAGCACTGCCGTTGTTTTGAAAGCCCCACTGAAAGAGAGGACTCACCAGCAGCTCTTCTCTCTTGCGCTCCAGGGCACCTGTGTCCTCTGGAATAGTGTCTTCAATGGCCAGCTTGTTCTCATAGCCAGAAATCAGGTCCCTCCCTTGCTGCAGACTCTTCTCAAGGCGATTGGCAACATCCACTCTGTACAAGACAGACAAAAGCAGCTCTTCAAATAAACACAGCTTTACAGACATGGATACCCCTTCAGGCAGAAGAAGCAGACGGGGTTCTGTGCATATGGATGGATGCTATGATTTTGCAGGAGCACAGGATATCTGCAGTGTGTGGTATTAGGCATAGGAGTTGGCGTCTGGAAAATCTCGCCTTTTGTCTAGCGTTCATGGTTGCAAAGCGTTTTTAAAGGGTTGGGTGGGCTCCTTCCAGGCCCTGCATACTGGCCGTCCCCCATGACCAGCAAAGCCAGAATAAATTATGCAAAATAAGAAATATGCCAATTTCCTTTTCATGATTTATACAAGTTGCATGCAGAGCAGGTGTTCTACTATTGAGCTGCAGCTCATCCTCCAAAAGCAGGTGCACCATATGGAGGTGCTTACCAAGAGCTCAAACAGGTGAGCCAAGCTACCAAAAGGACCCAAATATCAAGAGCAGGTGTTGAAATTTCATGTTCCCTTTCCAAACCGACTCAGAGAAGCTGTGCAGATACCTACTTCTCCTGAGCGGCGCCAAGCAGCTGGATGACATGGTTGTATTTGTTGTTTGTCTCTTCTGCCTTGTTCTTTAGCAGGGAGGCACTTCCTGTGTCTGGCACGGACTCTATGAAGGTTTCACACTCCTGGATCCTGCGTGCTTTCTCGGGTTCGATACGCCGGACCTCATTGGTGATGTTCTGCAAAGGGGAGAGAGGTGGGCAGCAGATGAGCAAGCAAGCATGGCACTGCCCCTCCGCTGTCTGCTGGGAGCAGCTGAGTTCTTGAGCCAGAATCCTCCTGGGCTGCAGAGTAGGGGGGAGATGGGTCCATAACTCTGGGCACAACTCATAGTGTCCTGCCCGGCTCAATATTAGGGATGGGAGGAGCCGTCAGTTTGAGTTCACTCAATTTCTCTCTTTTTAAATCTTAATTTGAGATAAAAAAAGAAATTCTCATGAAAACTCTTCAGCATTTTTGTGCAGTGGTGAGTATTTCCTATAAGATCTTTCACAAGCCAAAGGGCCAAGCAGCCCTTGCCCGCAGCCTTTGATCCAATCCTTCACTAGCTTGCTTTCAGCCACGTATGGTTGAAATCGTGCAAGCCAAATGCATGTAAGGTGAAGGTTCACTGTTTTCTCCACCTGTGAGTTTCATCACTATTGAGTATAAAGATTCTATAAAGTCTTAGATCTAGCATCCTGTTCCCGCCGTGAACAACCAGCTGTCCTTGGGAAGCCGACAAGCAGGACCTGGGTGCAATAGCACTCTCCCTCCTTGCGATTCACTGGTATTCATAGTCATCCTCCCTCCAACAGTGGAAGGAGAACATAGCTTTGTCTTCCCCCATAAATTTGTCTAACCCTCTTTAAAAGCTGCCCGCGTTAGTGGCAATCACTACATCTTGTGGGAATGAAGGCAGCACCTCTTCCTCCCATGCCACGTTCCTATCTTAAGGGCAGGTTTCTATCTGCATTCAACAATGATATCCCCCTTACCTGTAATTTACAATGGTATGATCGACCAATTGCCATTCTATTAACTCACTGCACTGCAGTGTGATTATATGGAGCAGAATAGCATGGGGGGGGGGAGACTTTACCTTAAGATCCTTGGATCGCTCCGCGCTGTCCTGCACTGCCCGGCTTTGCTCTAGCGGCGGCCGCAGGTTTGCAGTGATGGCCTTCTCTTGCTTATCCAACTCACTGTTCACTTTCTCCAGCCCCGCCAGCAGCTGTCGCCCCTGGACTGATGCTGCATCTGAGGCAAAATAAAAATAACAGCAGGTGGAGCAGAAGGTTTTATGTTTGGATCCCTGGTCAGCAAGCACATTTGCTGGGAGAAGTGGAGAAATAGTGGCTGAGGCCCTCAGACTATCCCAACAAGGGGCCTTCTCACAGATTGTGCTACTAAGGAGGCCGAGATGTTTATTTAAAACATTGTGAGGTCACTTTTCTAACAAATTTCAAAGCGGTATAGTACAATCCCATCTTACCCACATTTAACTTGTGCGAGTTCAGCCTCACGTGGCTGAAGGCCAGCTGGTTGAAATTGTGCCAATTAAAGGCACACAATGTGCACTTTTAAACACTCTGCCTTGCTTACTGGGCAAGGCCTGCTCACCATGCCAGCTTTGGAAAAGTAAGGGTGCTCACGTGGGGGTGGTTTGAGTATAAGTGCTTTTGTGTATACGCAGAACCCTTGGAACTGAATCCCTGCATAAGTAAGATGCAGTCATACTGAATTCACATTTTCCCCGAATCACACCAAAATATATCTTCTGTATGGAAAGCATAGATTCTGCTACTGAACTATGACCCTCCACACAACCATATGAATCAAGAGATCTCTGCACATACATTTGCATTATATAAACAGATCACAGAATTCTTATTCAGGTTTCCAGAATTGCAGCATTTTTCGGTGCAGAGTATGCATAGCTGCTGAATTTGCGAGGAGCTAATGGCCCTTCCATTTTAAGTGTGGGACTCAAGCATTCCCCCAGGGATGATGTGGGACACCCACCTCCAATGCTGTCTGCCTTCAGCCCATCATATCGCTGCTGCAGAAGGCCCTTGGTGCCAGCTATCTTCTGTTTCACGCTCTGATACTGACCGGTGATGCTGTGGGACAAGAAGAGATTGAGCCAATTGGGCAAATAGTGGGGAATACAAAGCACTTTCATGCTTAAAATGAACGTGGAAATAGACAAAAGGAAGGCCTCTGAACCATCAAAGAAGCCACCAGGACTGCTTGGCACTGGCATTATTACTGCTCCTATTAATACAATTTAAGAGTCGCTTGACATAGAAGGAGCCTCTTAAAATAATTCAAAACATGAAGCATGGCATAAAACGTGGAGGAAAGAAAGAACAATGCATTACAATAAAAACCCAGCAATAAGCTGCAAAACAAACAGAAGCAAAACAGACCAATGACAGACAGCAACATAATCTTAATTCGTCAAATGGCTCAGGGAGCACTTACTTGTCAGCATGAGCCAGCGATTCAGGATCTGTTGGGGGGATCATGAAGCAGACGCCAGGGGCGCTGATTGGATTTCCTGCACTGTCGGTAACTTCCCAGATGTCACCACTGTTCTTATGCAGGGTGTATCTGGCTCCACGAGAGATCTGGCACTGGGGTAGAAAGAGTTCAGGATAAGTACTCGTATCATTTCTCCCACCCCCCAGTGGTCCCAGGAGCACATAATAATAATAATAATAATAATAATAATAATAATAATAATAATAATAATAATAATTTATTATTTATACCCCGCCCATCTGGCTGGGTTTCCCCAGCCACTCTGGGCGGCTTTCAACAGAGCATTAAAATACAATAATCTATAAAACATTAAAAGCCTCCCTAAACAGGGCTGCCTTCAGATGTCTTCTAAAGGTCTGGTAGTTGTTGTTTTCTTTGACATCTGAAGGGAGGGCGTTCCACAGGGCGGGCGCCACTACCGAGAAGGCCCTCTGCCTGGTTCCCTGTAACTTGGCTTCACACAGCGAGGGAACCACCAGAAGGCCCTCGGCACTGGACCTCAGTGTCCGGGCTGACCGATGGGGGTGGAGACGCTCCTTCAGGTATACATGACCGAAGCCATTTAGGGCTTTAAAGGTCAGCACCAACACTTTGAATTGTGCTCGGAAACGTACTGGGAGCCAGGAACATGCTTTGCCCTGGAGCCCTGGTACCACGGGTTAAAAGGGGGTCTTTTAGCCAGTGGCTGGAAAGACCTCTCCCTGAGACCAGACAAACACTGACAGTCAGAGGAAACAAAGCTTGGCTCTACAGATGAAAGGGCTGGTTCAAAGGTTGGGAACCTTCAGCCTGTAGACCAAATATGGCCCACAAGACCTCCTCATTTGGCCAGGTCCACCTGCTCCACACCTGACTTATAACTTCAGGTAGATGTGGATGTGGCTTCAAATAAACAACCAGGAACTTAAAGTGAGCTTCTGGCTGTTCCTTTGCTGGAGCAAGGATCGTCTCCCCCATGAACGGCAGTGGGAAGTAAAGCCCACTTTGCTCCAATAGTATCAAGCAATTTCCATTGAAAATGCTGCTGAAATGGAGCTTTACCCCCCCCCCCTTTTTAGCAGCAGTCTCAATACCAAACTGGAATATTTTTCCCCTAATAGACACACATTTTGGTTAGAGAACTGCATTGCAAAATTCAGAGAAGTATGAATTTCAAAGGATGCCATTTCAATTGGACAATTGTTTCAGGAAATGCGAGCTAGGTATGATCTCATTCAAATGTGCACCCAAGTAAATATATCCCCCGCCCCACCTGAATTTACCAGGCAGACCTTTTGCCCGTTGCGCCATCCTGTGATGAGCAGAAGGGGCAACATGGCTTCTTACCCGCTCACTTTCGTAGTCACAAAGGGCTTCCACCGGGATGGGCTTAAGCGGGGTCTCCCGGCGGAACTTCAGAGGGAGCACCTGCTGGCTGCGCTTCTGCAGGGACTTCACCACATCGTCATACTTGTCCAAGGCCTTCTCCTGGTCCTGGTGAAGACAAGGCAAAATCCTGATGCACCAGGGAAGAGACGATCAAGGCAGACAATGGGATATGGACAAAGTTGTGCTGGCCAAAAGCAGAGGGGCAGGGCCCTTAGCTCAGTATGATGTGCAGCTGCAGTCAACTCTCACACGCAATACTTGCCTCCAGCTCCCTCAGCAAAGATTCAATCTGGTACCGGTCCTTGAAATCCGGGCTGTATTTCTGGTCCAGGTCTGTGTCCACTTTCCTGAGAAGGTCCTGGGCATCCTTAGCATCTTTTTGGAACTGTTTGAGGTGGGAAGCAACTCAGAAAAGTCAAGGGATCCCCTTTGAGACAGGAAAACAATGCACTGCACCCTCACAACATGACTGTCACAAAGGGGTGTGGAGCCTTTCTCCTCCCCCTCTCCCTGCAAGGCAAGAACTCACTTGTTGGTAGAGTGGAGGAGAAGGAGAAGCTCCAGCTACAGGCCCTGGCATTGGGGGGGGGGGTTTCTAGAGAAATGAGATACTATTCTCTCTTCCACATCAGGGATGGGAGCCTGTGGTCCTCCAGATATTGCTGGATTACACCTCATGTCTTCCCTGACCATTCGCCATGCTAGCTGGGGCTTAAGGGAGTTGGTTCCAGCCCTGTCTTAAACAAGATAAATTCAGGGATGGCTGAATCTATCAATTTTTGTGTCCTATTTCTTTCCCCCCCAAACTTAAATTTAGTTCCCTGGATTTCTGCAGCTATTTGTGATTTTTTTTTTAAACCCTTTGAGAATTTGTGAGCATTTTAGTGTGAATTTTTGCAAATCAACACATTTCCGTATGGAATTTTGGCAAGTGTACATCTTTTTGCAAGGCAATTTCTCCAATATAATGCATTTTTGCATTTGTTATTTCTCTAACAGGTGCAGTTTTATGCACACTTTCCCGTAATCTATGCATTTTTTAACACACTGGTCAGTAGGTACCACACTGCAAAATTCAGAGAACTTCAACATTGAAGGAAATTCAGTTTGTGTATTCAGGAACTGTGAATTAAAATGCAAACTTAAATTTCCATCCCTTCTTCTGCCACCCTTCCCTCCCTCCCCATATTCATTTTATGAAGGGTTATGTTTCAATTGTTTATGATTGTCTGGTGTTTATTTTATGATTGGAAACTGCCCTGGGATCTGAATGTGTATGCTGAATGTCAGCCTACAAACTACAAACAAAATGAGTTTGGGACAGGTAGGTTCAGGCTGGATCAGCAATGGCATCACCACCGTTTGTGCTTTGTTTCTTTTAGGGTTTGGGGATTTATGTATTTTAAAAAAACATGAAGTGGGTGACAACCTGCAAAAGAGGATAAGCTTTTCTCCCACCTCTGTGAAAAGCAGCATCTATCCCAATCCCCCCTTCAGTGCAGCTATTCAAGAGACTGTTGTCCCTTTCATCTGGTCACATAGGAACATAAGAGAAAGGAAGCTGTCTTGTACAACATCAAACTTTTGTCCATCTGGCTCAGTATTGTCTACACTGACCAGCAGCAGCTCTCCAGGATTTCGGGCAGAGTTCTATCTCAGCTCTACCTGCAGAAGGTGGGGATTAAACCTGGGACCTTTTTCATGCTCTGCCACTATCCTATAGTCCCTCGCACCCTAAAGACAAAAGCGGGAGCCTGCATACGGGTGTTTTAAAGGGCCCCCCCTGTCGGGAAATTCCATTCCACCTTAAGTTGAAGACATGGAACTGTTGCATGTCACATGTCTGTTTACACACCAGAACAGATTGCTGGGAACTTCCGTTGTGTATAGCTTTTGCTTTTGAGACTCTCTCTGAGGAGACGAAGGAGGGACGACATGTTTTTCTTTGTCCTGATTTATGCTCAATAAATCCGCTTGTAAATATGCAAACACAAGCCTCTCTTGCCACTTCTGTTGCGCAGTGCGATCTGCAAATGTAGTGTGCCCAGGCTTTTGAAGTCTGGGTCGCTGAATTTATGTCACACCAGAGATCAGGGATCGCCCAGCAGGTCGACTGGAAGGGCGTGATCCAGCTGGGGGCTAGCCAGCTGGCCTCCCGACTCCCTCTGGATGCCGACACCCCCCCACAGTTGTGTGTGGGCCTCTTGCCTAAAATTCAGGTAGTCAAAAACTCCTACTCCTACTACAGTCGACAAGAGAAAAATGAAGGGCAGCAAAATATTACCTGCTAACTAGGGAATTCTCCAAGCAAAGAGACATGCCTGCTTTTGCCCCGAGGACAATCGGAGCACAGAATCTGGGAGCCTCTGCCTTTCTGAGCCACCTGCAGAAGGCAGATGCCTGCTTGATCAGTAACACCTGACAGCAAAGAGGTTCAGGAAAGAGTGACGAAGGGGGGTAAAACAGGTCGGGCAAGATTGTTTTCTCACCAACTCCTTCGGCTGTTTCCCATACAAGCAAGCATTGCAGCACCCGACGTGGGTACCTGCTTGCTTAACACGAAGCCGTGCTAGACAAAGTGTCTGGCAGGACAGCTTGCTATTTGATTATCAGGAAAGCCACCTCCCTGCTGTCCTCCCCTGCAAATGACAACATCTGACTCACTTGCTCAGAACAAATCCCTGGGCTCAGAAGTGTGTGCCCTTTTGCACCAGGCCCTGGGTGGTAGATCTCAGGGTTTGTGGGGTGGGGAAAACAAAGTAAATCCTTCAAGGCTGAAATCTGCCCACAGCTGCTCTATAGGACAACCAGGCCTCTGGGCCTCCAACACTGCCACTAATTGTTCCATTTACCCATCTCATCGCTCCCTTAGTGCTGTCATGCTGGTGGAAACAGAGACACAATGGAGCAGGAGCACGCTTGGGGAAATCTCAAGGATTGTAGAAATCCTCCCCTCCCCCCCAAAAAAACTTAAGTAAGGTGGGGAAAATCCCTTCCTCCTCTAACCCCCCCCAAAACACCCAAGGACTGAGCATGCTCAGTAATCACCAGGGGTCACGGAATGTTGAATATCAGCTGGAAAAGAAAAACAGAAAACTGAGCAAGGGGACAGTTCACAGAAGTGGTCCCCAACCTTTTTGGAGCAGCAGTGGTCACATCTAAAAATATGAGCAAATTTCAGGAGACAACCACAATCAGCATCCCCCCCCCCATTGGCGTTTTTATTCCTTCCTGATTTAAATCATTTAAGTCAACAGCACTCAAGCCAGCCACTGCGGCATTTTCTGACAGCCCCTCCTTCTAAGTGTCCTCAATGGCAAGGTACCTGGTGATAGTCCTCCATGAACTTGAGGTGGCTCTCCTCACAGATAAGCAAGTTGAGGTACTCCTTCCAGTCAGCGTGGACTGCCTCGATGTGAGCCTGCAAGCAAGAGGATAGCAGGTAATGCTCAGTAGGTCACAGAAAGGCGGTGGCACCTCTCAGGGACCAAGAGAGCCTCTGATAGGGTACCAACTGGGGGTGGAGAAAGGACCTCATGCGCATGGCAGCAGCCAAACTCACCTCAATGGGGATCTTCCCAGGGTGACTTCCGGCCAATAGCTTATTGCCGTCCTCATGCAGCTTGTTGATTGCTCCCTCTTTTTCTTCCAAATTCCGGTTGATGAAATTCTAAAAGGAGAAGGAAGCAAGCAGAGACGTTACCATCTTACGTCTGGGCGGTCCACAACCCAGTCGGGCAGAGTGGTCCAGTGGGATCCAGCACCCATTCCTATTTCCACAGCAGGGCCGCTGTCTCTAGCGTGCTTAGAGCCACTCGGTCAGCATGAAAGGGGAGCTTTTCAGCCGCTGTATGCTCCAACACTAAGCATTGAGGAACACTGAAAACACAAGGGGCTTCAGTTTCAAGAGACTGGTGTGCAGGTTCTCTTATATACAATGGAACTTCCAGGAAAACACAGATATTGGAGCAGTCCAAATCATTTCCCCATGTACAGGCACAGGAAATTATTAGATGCAGGTGAAAGGCAACACATGGAGATCTGCATTGATGGTTGCAATGCATCCTTGGTTATTATTATTGCATAGTCTTCGAAGGGGTGTGGCTGTGACTATCATGAAGGGACTGACACTTCTGAATTTTCTACTAACACTATTGCCGTGACTCTCGGCAGGTCAAGGAAACATTGGTTTCAACCCCATTCCACACAGGGCCTTCAGTTGGATCAAGGTCGTTGGAGTTTACGAAGCTTCTCTCCACAGGTTACCTCTTCTGTCTACTCACCAGGTTTATTTTCCTTAATTGAATTTATAAATAAATATGGGTGATAGCCAATGTTCATCGTATTGAGAGGAGACCCATTGAAATTTATGGATCTGCTCTGAGGATGTCTTAGTTGGCTATCACCCAATGTATGTAACACTTAAAGAGTTTTGTATCTAACAGTCATACCCAGAGTAGACCCACTGAAGGAAATGGGTCTAGTCTGAAAATCACGTAGTTGGATACATACCAGAGTAGCAAAGGCAGGTCCCAATCCTGAACAATTTACAGTCTAAAATTATGCAGTGTAATTAGCGACAACAATATCACCACCAACACCATTTATCTAACACCTGTGTACACACTACCTCTAAAACATGTGAAGCACATTCTTTCTCAAAGGATTCTGAGCACTGAGTTTACCCTTCACATATTTACAATTCTCAGCAACCCTTAAACTACAGGACCCAGACTTTTGTGAGGGGGGAAATGGGCTTTGGATGTGCTTTGAAAGTATAGTGCGTACAAAGGGTTTGTGATGTCTTATGATGTACGGATCAGATTAGTTCATACTGGAATTCACGATCATTACCACCTCCTTTAATATATTTCTGCCCTTCAGCTTCGATTCAGGCTGAATAATTCAGATCCAAATGCCAGAATGCGTTTTCCACACAGATCTCAAAGTCAAACTGCCTCCTGAGGGGGGATAAGCTCTGGGGAGAAAATGTACCTCGTACTGGCGCCGGCGGCTTGGGTAGTCGAGGTTACGGTCGCTCCAGTCAAACTGCATCCTGTCTTTAGCCTGCTGATCTAGCCAGTAGAGCTTGTTGGTGCAGCGCTGCATGTAATCCTGGAGCGAGTTCAAATCCTGCTGCCTCTGTTGGGATCCTGACTGCAAGCAGAGAGGGAGTTTTGCCAACCGTCAAGGCTTGGAGATTGAGAGTCACAGAGAGCAACTCGAGAGAAGGCTAAGTTTACTGTGAAATACATAACTTGTGAAACTCCTGTCTCCTGGTGTCAAGATTCTAGACCACATTGAGTTGGGAATGGGAGGGGCAGGGAAGGAATAGCAGTGAAAGTATCTTGTGCACTTTGACCAAGCTCTGGTCAAAATAAGGAACAACAGAGAGCACACTCAGAGTATGACTCAAAGGGCCCTTAAAGGCTTATTGGCACTGGTCAAGGCTTTGTGCGCTGGGATAGAGTTTAGGGGGCTGTTGTTGGGCGGGTTGTTATTGATATTATTTTGTGCAATTTTTTTTTTCATGTTGTAAGTCACCTTGAGTACGTTTTGAACTATGGAAAGGCGGCACGTATGCAGGTATCCTCCTCAGCGCTGTCTTAATTCAGCTGGGGCACAGCATGCCAACCAAGGTCTCAGCCACACCATACATGTAAGACACATGTAAATCATATGGCTTCCTCCAAAGAGTCCTGGGAACTGTAGTTCCCACCCCTCACAGAGCTACAGTTCCCAGCACTCTTAACAAACCAAAGTTCTCATGATTCTCTGGGGGAAGCTGTGTACACTAAATATGCATTGTATATTGTATGAATGGGACCCAAGAGTCTCCTCACATCACCTCTGACCTGCTTGGATGTACAGTGGTACCTCGCCTAACGATGATAATGCGTTCCGACGCGATTTCCGTTAGGCGAAAAAATTCGTTCGACGAATCCCCATAGGAATGCATTGGGGAAAAATTCGTAAGTCGAAGAAATCCTATTCAAAAATTCGTAAGTCGAAGAAATCCTATTCAAAGCGGCCGCGACGTCTTTTCTTTAGGCGAAGAAATTCGTTTGCGGTGGCCATTTTGTTTTACCGGAAGTCATTCGTTAGGCGAAAAATACGTTGGGCGAGTTATTCGTTAGGCGAGGTACCACTGTACCAAAGTTAGTCCCTGATCTTTCGAGGACAGGAAATAAAAAGAACAAGGTCTTACCAGCAGTTTCTGGTATTTCACCTGGAGCCCACTCATATATTCCTGGAAACAAACGAAAGAGATCATGAACAAAAGACTGGACAAGGCCCCCAACAGAGGGTGGTACCACACTTCCCACAGCAAACACACTTGCTGCGTGCATGCTGCTTTTAATCAAATGATCAATCGATCACTGGGGAAGAGGTGATTGGCATCTCCCAATGCAAATTCATTTCTTTTCCTTTTTGCTCTTCTTGCCAAAATCAGTGAGTCTTTGGGAAGGGCAGGGGGGGAAATGATGGAGGGGAGCAGATGAAGCCTTTGTGCTGAGGGTTAGCTACCCCGATTTGTGTATTAGATTTTTATACTATCCTTCCTCCAGTGATCCTATACCAAGGAAATCCTCTCCTCTCTCGTCTGGTTCTCTGACCACTACAACACATGGTCTTGGTGTGTTTATGTGTTTGCTGTGGGAGACAGTTATAACACACAGCAAAAGTGTTCTGTTGAGTATTTATTTATTGGATTTGTATCCACCCTTCCGCCCGAAAGAGCCCAGAGCAGCCAGCACATAAGCTTTTTCTTAAGCATTCTAAAACAGTTAAAACATTATAAAAAATAGATTCGGTAAACAGTAAATACAAATGTTTTCAAATACCTCCTGAAAATTAATAATAGTGAGACAGACACACCTCACTAGGGAAGGCATTCCACAAATGGGGAACCACCACTGAAAAGGCCCAACTGGGCAGCCCTTTGTGGTGGCAGCCCCAACAAATAACCTCTCTCATTCAAAGAGTAAAGCTTACAGAGTCTCTCTCTTAAAGACTATGTAGGCCAGGCATAGGCAACCTTGGCTCTCCAGATGTTTTGGGACTACAATTCCCATCATCCCTGACCACTGGCCCTGTTAGCTGGGGATCATTGGAGTTGTGGTTCCAAAACATCTGGAGAGCCAAGGTTGCCTATGCCTGATGTAGGCTGTGGAGGAGAAAGGAGAGGAGCTAGAGTTAGGTAGGACAAAGTAACATCTGCAACACTTACTCAAACCCGCTACACAAGGTGGTGTTGGCCCTTGAACTGTGTTTGAATCACTTTTTGAGAGATCCCTGAAGCTCCTGAACCTTTAAGCTGGGGTACATCAGGCAGAAATCCAACAGGTTCAGCTTTCCTCATCATCGGAGCCCCTGGGACGGGGAAAAGCTACACCAGCTGGATTTCTCCTGTCACTGGTTAAAGGCACAGGAACTGCGTAAAACCAATTCTGCCCCCTCCCGTCCTCCTCCCCACCTACTGAAGAACTGCAAAACAGGCATTAGAAGCACATGATACCTTGTCACCTTCCTTGCTGATGTGCGGTCCTATAGCCATCACTTCATTATGGAAGATGTTGTGCTCCTCCACCTGACCGTTGACTGATGGCAAGTCAGTGCCGAAGCCCTTGCTGTTCAATATTTCCTAGTGGTAAAAGAAAAGTGGGAGGTTCCAGTCTTTCCTCCAAACTCCTGGCAAACAAAGCAGGCCAAGAATATAGCAGCCCAGGAGGCTGCCTTATATAGAGTTAACCCATCAACCTGTTTAGCTTAGTATTGTCCACAGCCAATGTTCTGCAGCCTTGGATTCCCCAGATGTTGTTGCACTACTCCTCCCATCATCCCTGACCATTGGCTAAGCTGGTTGGGGCTGATGGAAGTTGTAGTCCAACAATGCCTGGGAACCGAAGGCTGAACACTCATCTACACCAGCATGCAGACAGTTCTGTGACACAAATTCCTCCTGCATTTTTTTTAACATTCCTCATCAGAAATTGCACTTGAAAATTATCAAAGAGGACAGGGAAATCCTTATGGGTGGGATGTAGGGATTTTGTGGCATTTGCCTTATTTTTGAGATGGCAGGTGGATGCTGTTGAGCGTCCTTTCTGTCATTCTACAAACCATGTCTCTAGCAGTCTGCAGCCTTCCTGGGTGCCCACGTTTCAATAAAAGTCATTTAATTAAACCATGTTCAATTAAAGGGAAGACAAGTAACTCTCCCCATAGGTTGTTTTTTCTTATTCTTCTTTTTCAAATCAGCAAGCACGGGCAGCCAGAGAGTTTGCAGTGCAGTGGAGAAATGTTTATAGGGAAGGAAACAGAGACACCACCCTTGGTTACCTTGCAAATGAAAAGGCGAGTCTTGGGAATGAGGCAACAAATCACCAACCCCTTTTGGCGGGGCCAAAAATGTCTGAGAAACCGGAGGACAGATTTCAATGCAGTGCTACCTCCAGATGTTCCAGTGATGGCTGGGGCTGATGGGAGCTGCAGTGCAAAACATCTGGAGGGCACCAGGTTGGTGACAGCTGGTCTACACTGATTAGGCATGCACTGCAAAATTCAGCGAAGTGAAACTTCCAAAAAAAATGCTGCATTTTAGCTTGCATCTTGTTTTGGAAAGAAGGTTCACCTTTTAATGCAAACTGAACTGAATGTGTCTCCTGTCCCTAGATGCAAGGATCTAGATTGCTGCTGCTGTCTTTCCCTTCCTCCAAAACAAAACTGCCCTGTTTTAAGCCCACTTGTTGCAATTTTGCATAGGATGGCGCTCAGCCAAGATGCAGAAGGCTCACTCCTGTGATGCTGGATAGCCGTGCCCTGCCCCTGGCAAAGGGAGGGAAGCTCCCGCCAGGCAGCCCAGAGACAGAACTGCAAAGCTAGCAGAACCTGGGCTGCTGCACAAAGCCTCTCATTAAGCCAAAAGCTGGGGGGCATCTCCAGCCAGCAGCCAGGGAGGATTTGGGGGGGATTTGCAACTGGAAGCTGACAAAGCAACTGGAAGAGGAGCAAAAATCAACAGCGGGGAAGAGATCTGGCAGCCTAAAGCTTTTATCTCTCTACCCCGTTTTGTGAGCTGATTAACAGTGTCCAGGCACCTGATGAGTGGGACGGGGGCAGGACTTTCATTCATGACAGCTGACACTGTGTGAGCTTTTCAGTACATTCATGGCTAGACTAGGGGCTGATGGAGACAGGTCCATCCAGGCGAATGGGGGGCTGCTCCACCAACCTCAGTCTGCCCTCAGCCAGCCCCCACCTGTTTACCTACCTCCTTACTTACCAGTCCAGGTGACAACACATCCTCCTCCTTAGTTTTAGTGTTAACCCTTGCAGAACTCAGCAGGGAGGAGGGGGATGGGGACAGGCCCTGCCTGTCATTGGCTCTGGCTCCGCCTGTTATTTCTTCTGGCTCCACCTACTCTTGGGCTACCTGCCAGCCTACAGGTGGAAGGTACCATTTCTGAATGCCCACCCCATACAAATAAGGGAGCTTCATCCCAGTGATGGAAGTACTGTAACTATTTTTAACTTTAATATATGAAATTGTTTTAAATTGGTTTATATATACGGAGCTGTTCTTAATAGCCCCCCCTTTTATTGTTTTCTGATTGTAACTGTTTTATTTGTTTTATAATTGTGTATTTTACTGTTGTAGCCCATTCTGGGACATTGTGGTTGAGATAGGAAATCTAAATTATAGATAAAGAAACTAGGCAAAGCTTACAGTGCATGGATTACGAGAATGTGCACTTTTTAAAATGTGCAATTAGCAGTTAAAGGGAAGTCTGAGACATACTGGGGTTGCAGGGGGTGGGGATGGAGCAAATGGAAAGTTTGCAAACAACTGTTTGGGGTGAGGGGGTGGTCTTTTGGAGGATATGCTGGAGGATGAGCTAGATTCTCCCTCTCCCCACCACTGGTCCAAAACGCTGCTCTGGCTTCAACTTACCCCACCCCCCTCAACTTACCTACCAAAACAAACAAATATCCCCCATGCAAGTTATCTGGATTCAGGCAATTAATGTCATGTTTAGTTAAGGCCCAGAATCGATTAAAAAGGCTCTTTGGCAAACAGAAATCTACCACAACAGGGAGAAAGGTTCAGGCCCAGCTCTCTCTCTACTGCACTACATTTCTAGTTCCAGGGAGATGTGCAGGAGAATTCCACTTAGTGCTGTGCTAGATGCCCCCAAAGCCCACATTTTGGAAGAAATGGCTCCAATCTAAAGAAAAAACCGATCAGATGTTCACTAACTGGATGCAAAGCACCTACTCACCTGTTTCTCTTCAATCACTGTGGTCCAGTTGACTTGAGGTTCAATTTCCTTTGGGGTGAAGTTGTAGATCTGCTCATGTTTCTCACGCAAGTTGCCCACTCTCTCCTTTAGTTGCCGGATGCTGAAGGAAGGAGAGAGAATACAAGCCATTACTGGTTTCTCTGAACAACGTGTAGATGAATGATTTCCCCTCCCCTAATTGCAATACTACTTTCCTCAAAGTGAAACATTTTGGACCCCCCCCCCCAAAAAAAACCACTCCTACCCCACATTGCAGACAGGGTAAGATGTGCAAAAAATGTCATATCAATTCTGTTTTCCAAGTGTGGATTTTAAGGATCTACACACTCTCTCAGGGCTGTTGTGAAGATAAATGGGGTGGTAGAAGACCTGACTTGAACTAGCCTAATGTGTTGGTTTGAGAATACACACACACACACACACACACACACACACACATACACATACACACACACACACACACTAGTTTTTATGTGCATTTTGAGAGAAAATGTGTATAGAAATGCATTTTTGGGGGGGAGAATGTGCTTTAAATCAAAAGATGTATTTTGGCGCTCAAACCTGGACTTATGGTTGAGGGCATGCTAAGGTGGCATCATCTGGTAACAGACAGATTTGCTCACCCCTAGATGAAAGTTTCAAATCAAGCACCATCCCATATTGGGGGGGGGGGACAACATCTGGCCCATGGGCCTAATTGAGTACATTAGGCCTCTAAATTTGGCCTGCAAGGCCATTGGGGCAAACTAGACCCACCTGTCAGTCAACTGATGTCATATGATATTAGGTGTGGAGATCTGTTATCTCCAACCTAAGTGTTAACTAAGCTTATATTTCCTCTTAGTGCTGTGGTGCTTAGCACCGAGATTGGAGATGAGCCTCTGCCTGCTCTTTACAAGGCAGCAGGCAGTAGCTTATCTCTGATCTTAGCGCTGTAGGAGTACAACTTTACTATCAAGCTAATCCTCTGCTGCTGCCTTTTACAGTCATACAGCAGGCAGAGGCTTAATTCTGATCTTAGCACTGTAGTCCCACCATGCTAAGAACAGAGATAAGCCTCTGCCTGCTCCCTTGGCTTGAACTTTTAATCACTTGCCAGTGGTTGATAGGTGGGTGGTCAAAATAGTGCACAAAAGGAGGGCCCGACTCTGGATCTAGCACTCTGCCCAGATCCACTTCCCCAGACTCACTCTTCTGTGATCATATCTCCCTGTGGGTGTTTCATGTGACGCGCGATGGCAGCATCCCCATCCAGGACATAGAGGAGCTTATCGGATTCTATTAGCTTATCTGCCGTGAGGTCTTGGTACTCAGCAGGTTGACCGGCCTTAAGCTTGTGCAGGTCCTGAGAAAGCGTTTGGAAAGGGAGAGCAGGTTTATATATAAACAGCAGAATCAACATAGCGCAAAAAGAAGTTTCTCGGGTTCTCTTCCTAACCCCCAAACCTACAGGGAAGAAGAACTGATCCAGGGATCACTCTAAACAGATCCATCCCACTTCCGTTCTTCACTCACAGCTCTGGCCTGATTTTCATTGTGTTAAATAGAAGCAGAATCAATAGAGCTGTGGGGTTATAATGTATGGAGAGCCGGACTCCTAACGAAACAGTAGAGTTGTCCCAAGACATTTTGTTGTCTACAGCAAAAGACAAAATGGCACCTCCCTCCTTCTAGGTACAGAGGCTGACCAGACTGGCAATTGAAACTTTCTTCAACATGTAGGACCCGAACCAACGGCTTCAAGTTACAAGAACTGAGATTCCAACTTAAACGTCAGGAAGAACTTTCTGATGGCAAGAGCTGTTCAACAGTGAAAGGGGCTCCCTTGAAAGGCAGTGGACTCTCTTTCTTTGGAGGTTTTTAAGCAGAGGGATGCGGGTGGCGCTGTGGTCTAAACCACTGAGCCTAGGGCTTGCTGATCAGAAGGTCGACGGTTCGAATCCCTGTGATGGGGTAAGCTCCCGTTGCTCGGTCCCTGCCCCTGCCAACCTAGCAGTTCGAAAGCACGTCAAAGTGCAAGTAGATAAATAGGTACCACTCCGACGGGAAGGTAAACGGCATTTCCATGAGCTGCTCTGGTTCGCCAGAAGTGGCTTAGTCATGCTGGCCACATGATCCGGAAGCTGTACGCCAGCTCCCTCAGCCAGTAAAGCGAGATGAGTGCCGCAACCCCAGAGTCGTCTGCGACTAGACTTAATGGTCAGGAGTACCTTTACCTTTACCTTTTTAAGCAGAGGTTGGGTAGCCATCTTTCAGGGGTACTTTAGTTGAGATTCCTGCATTGCAGAGGGTTGGACTAGATGACCCTGGGGTCCCTTCTAACTGTACAATTCTATGACAGCATCCTTCACCATACATCAGACCAGGAGACTACTACAGCAGAGCTCTAGCAGAGGAGAATGGTTATTGACTCAAAAGGAGTAGCCAGGCGAGGTGGGGAGCTGCCACCACACAACACAGATCAACAGCCAGAAGCTGCTGGCTCACTCTGCCCAATGGCAGAGATGGCTGGTGCCCATTGGGACTGGTAGGATGGAAAGCAGGAAGTCCAAATAGTCTGTGGAGCCAGAGCCAATGACAGGCAGAGCCAACTCATTCTAGTTTTGTCCCCCAACCTCTTCCTCCCTGCTTCGTTCTACAAGGGAACACTAAGACTGAAAAGGAAGCCAATAGCCATTGCCAAGTCCTGACTCCAAATTGTTTGGAAGTAAGAAGGCAAGCAGATGGGGCTGCCTGAAGGCAGACAAAGGTGGATGGGGCAGCACTAAGGGACAAATGCCTCCATTGCCTAATGGTAGGCTGAGCCCTGCAAAACATTAACTGGTTAGAAAGTAGGAACTCAGCCTATGTTACAATCTGAATTGTATAATTAGAGATGGACATTTGTCACCTTAGGCTGCATTTACATTTAAACTGGTCTGAATTGATGTTTTACCCAAAAGGAAGCCTAGAAAACATAGTTTTGTACAGGTTTTGAGAATGCCGTGTTGTTAGAGAATTCCCAGTATCCTTAACAAACTACAGATTCTCTGGAGGACAACATTTGCTTTAGATGTGTTTTAAATATATGGTGTGGATGTCACCTTATTTGGTTCTCCTAAATGTTCTGAAGCCACATTTTGTTTAATGTTACTTTTTTCAACCTCTGGTTCTGTGTTTTATACTGATCTTATTTTATTGCTAGTTTTTAATTGTATTTTCATCTAAGTTTTCTTGTGTTTGATTCATAGAATCATAAGAGTTGGAAGGGATCCTGATGGTCATCTAGCCCAGGAATCTCAACACACGGCCCCATCGGACACACCAGACCCTGCTTAGCTTTGCAAATGTGCTAGCAATTTTATTGCTGCACCATTATTGATATGATTCATTTCTATGTAAAAACCATGTTGAGGTTATTTTCTTTTAAATGAAAAGTGGTATGTAAGAATGCTGAAATAAAATAAACTCACGTTTTGCATCTTAGAGTCTGCTTCCACAATGTTCTTTTCCACCTGGTCAGCATTTTTCTGCAACTTCTCAATCAGCTCTGACAACTCCTTGCTGGATATGCTGCGAAGAGAGAAAGAGAGATTTCAAGAAGGATGAAACAGCAGATCACAGCCAGCCAAGAGCTCACTCAGGGATATAAGATACAAGGAGCAAGAGTTCCCCTGTGCATATGCAAAGTGCTTTTAATTCACCACCAAGTAATTGCAGCCAGTTGGCCACAATTTTTGGAATAAGAGGAGGAGAGGATTCCAGGAAGCACTCAGCCCCTAACACCTTACAAAATAAACACTACAAAAACAGCAGTTGACTACACTAGTCAGTAAAATCAAAAGAACAGTAGACTACTTCAGTGTAGTGTTTAAAGGATTTTTTTCTGGTGAAGATAAATGTTTATAAAGCACTTTGCTTTCATAGCTAGTCTAATTTTTAATTTGCAAAATGCTTTTACAACCTTTATCTTCACCCAAACGAGCACCCTGTGAGGTTGGCTGCAGATAGCACCATTTTAATGCTGGGGGCGGGGGGGTGGATCAAGGCTAGTAGAAGCAGTCTCCCTGCTTACATTGCAAAGGGTTAAAATATGCAAAAGCAGGAATAGCCCTCTGCATGACTCCCTGATAAGAACACACAGGGACATAACAGGCAACCACCTCTGCAGACAGTGAATGAGTGATTTGGACTCATGGAAATCTTTGGTTATTTCATTTATTTCTCATAACATAATAGCCATTCCCTCGTGGCAGATAGTTTGGGAATTACTGTGCTGGAGTGATGAAAGCCTGGCACTTGACAGAACCCTTTGATGGAACCTCCCTCCTGCTTATACAGCACTGTTCCTACTAAGCAATTGCCTCTGGACTTGCCAAGCTGGTTCTCTCTCATAGCCAAGCATCCTCTCGGATGGAGGGTGACTCACGGCTGCTCTGACTGACAGTTTTGGACAGGAAGCAAGAGAGCAGCACAGCATCCGGACAGGAACAACCAGAGATTCTGAACACGGGGCAAGGTCTAATGAGAGGCTTGTGCACTGGAAGAACTATGCCAGCAGCATTCCTAGGCTTGTAAAAACTGAAGCAAACAACCACAACCAACCCCACAACTCCCCGGTTTTCCTAAATGATGCCTTAAGAAACAGAATGCAGCTTTTGCTTGCAAATGATAGGAATGGGTAAATTGGTCAATTTCGATTTCTCTCATTTTCTCCCAACCTTCTTCCATTCAGTTCCCCATGTTTCCACTTCAGTTTAGGGTGAAAAAGACCCCACAAAAATTCATCAGTGTTAATTGTCCTCTAATTGTCAAGGCATGGTCAAAATCAGCACCACCACCATTTCCCAAATATTCTCCCCCTGTGAAAGAGGGGACCGGGGGGTGGCTGTTTTGGTCTCCCCACCTCCCTGTTTGAGGGCTCTTCCTCCTGCCACCCAATTGTGCATGGATGGTGATTTTCAGCTATACAGTCGGAGCTTGGACCCCAAACACGTTGGCTCCCGAACAAATCATCTCCTGAACGATCGAAACCCGGAAGTGAGTGTTCTGGTTTTCGAACGCTTTTCGGAAGCCAAACATCCAGCACGGCTTCCAATTGGCTGTAGGATGCTCCTGCAGCCAATCGGAAGCCACGCCTTGGTTTTCGAACGGTTCTGGGAGTCGAATCAAGGTACAACCGTATAAGATTTTGAACTCAGAGGATGGGTTTGCTATTAGTAATTGGCTACTGCAGAAAATTATCATGTGCTAGGATCAACTGATCTTGCGCTCGCAACAGAGCCATCACAACGCATGAGCTGAACCTAAGAAGTGGGAAGATCCTAGTTCAGTTCTCACCTTGGCCACAAACTCACAAGGTAGCTCTAAGCAAGCCATTGTCTCTCAGACCCACATCTGAGAAATGTGGCTAATAATAAAGTCACCAGGATTATGAATGTTTGAATTGCTTTGAAACCCACCCACCCCCAATATATAGATAGATAGGATAAGGGCTTTCCAGATTAGTTTGTTTGGCATTTTTTATTTCGTTTTTGCAGGTGTATTCTGCAACATGTTATTGATGCAATAATAGTGCATTAGCAGTGAATTTATTCTGAACTGTCCATTCATCATTCTGCTTGATTCATTGTTCTGTGATGCTTCCCTAGTGTTACTGGAAGGAAACACTTGCACTATAGTGCAAGAAAATAAACAAGAACATTTTCGGTGCAAGAAGCTACAGGATTTCAGCAGGGAGTTACTGGGACAGGCACTGACTGAAAACAAAGCAGTATGTCTGCCCAAAAACTTTTGCAGGGGTAAACAGTATTTGAAAGCAGGAGCACATATAACTACCGGTACCCCAATAACATCATGAGCGCAAATCATCATGAATACATAGTAAAAAGCCCTTCTGGAGGGGCCCTGAGTATTATCATTAGCATCAGAAACTTCTCCAGTACTATAAGGTGTTACAGACTCAGGAAAAATACTCCTACATTGGGTCACAAGAAGTCAATTCACACAAACTTACAAGTGGGGGTAAATGCACTTTTTCTGGTTAATTTTGGCCTACCGCAGGTTTCACATTCATTCCGGTTGTATTAAACTTCAAGCTTGGTGTCGGTCACTGTAGCTCTGCTTGATCAACAAAGGCCAGCCATTCCTGCCAGGCTTCATATACCAGCAGCAAATGAACAGTATTGTAGAAGGGACAATAACCATTCAGTTTGCCTTTCAGACCCTGCCAGACAGGCAAAATGATACCACTGGACTCTGGTCAGCAGAAGGCTGGAGAAACAAAACGCTCCACAGCAGCTCCGCTGAGAAGCTGCACGTGCCAAACTGGTTTACACAAGTGGGACTTTCAGCTAAATGTTGCAGTGTGACATGCTCCTGTCCAGGGCTCCAGCCAGCCATGCTTGTTTTTTCAGAGTACTCCATTCCATTCCCCCTCTGGTTTTCCATCACATCCCCATCCATCGCACCAAAGCAAGCTTGGCAGTGATTCTCTCATGTGATTCATTCCATGCATGAATGCTGTAGTGCTGCGGGGAAAAAGGTGCCTTAAAGACAACTCTGCACCACAACCAATGTTATTCTTACATTTGCTTTGGAGAAACTTTTTTCTTTTTTCTTTCCCTTTTTAAGCTGGCATGCTCTTTCTGTTTCTCTCAGTTCCTCATTTTCCCAATCTTAAATTCAGTTCTCTACATTTCTGTAGCAATTTGCAAAAACAAATGTACAATTCTATGAAAATCCACCACCATTTTAGGACAAATTTACCCTAATAAAAACATTTTAGCAAGCAGCTTTCCCCAATATATGCATTTTGGATAGGTTCTTGCTTGGAGGACTGCATTACAAAATTCAGAGGTGCGTGAATTTCAAAATAGCATTGTATTTTGCATAATGGTTCAAGAAGTGCAAATTAGTTAGTTTCTAATTTAAATGGAAGCAAAGCTGAATTTCCACCATTACCACACCATACTCTGCAAGAAGTCTGAAGACTGCAGTTTTTGTCGCGGGTGTGAGAGCCTTAGACTCTTCACATAATTATTGTACCTGCAATTACTTGGCTATGATGAAAGTTAAACTGGTTTGATAATAGTAGTTCAGAGTTGCAGTGGGGAAACACCCAGGACCTCATCCACTATGGAATGAGATTTTAGATGTGAAATATGAGGGTTTTAAAAAAAAATAAAAATCTTACCCCATTGCAAATTGGTTATTGTTCCTGGTTATTCCTATTTACTGAACCTAACTTGTTATCACACCCATTAAAAATATGCAGCCAGTATTACTGGAATGGTCTTCAGAACAGAGATCTGCATTCATGCTAACAACCAGAAAATGACTACCACAATCTTATTGTTCACCCCAGTTCTAAACTCATTTACTTGACATTTAAGCCTATGGTATTAGTGGATTTTATTTCTAAGGAGCTTGAAGAACTCCCCTGCATTTGGGGATTTTTAATTAAGGGGGGAAGTGAGGAAGAGGAGACACGATAGAGGTGTATTGCGTGGAAGATCCAGGATAAAATGAAGTAATTCTCACAGTGTATTGTTAAATCAGATTTAGTGATAGCCACCCCCTTGGACACCCCAATGACTGTGTTCTTCTTCCACTGTTGCAAGCAGCATGCCTTTGAATTACCAGTTGCTGAGAATCTCAAGTTGGGACTGTGCTCTTCTGCTCGAATCCTGCTCATGGACTTCCCATAGGAACACCTGCTTGGCCACTGTGAGAACAAAATGCTAGACTAGATGAGGCCTTGGCAGGGCTTTCCTTAAGTGATTTCAGGGTTTCAACACAAGCTGGCAAAGACTACAGAGGAAGCTTTACCAACCTGCCTAAGAAGTCGGGCGAGTGCTTGATTTCAAGACTGCTAAAAAATACAATGAAGAAAGTTGGTGGGTCTGTAGTCGCAGGGGCAGGGACCAGGTGTAAAACTCCTAAGACAGCCACCCTCGGGTTCAGAGCTGCGGCTCAGTTCAAACATTATGCCAAACGTTGGTTAAGGGAGATTAAACTATAGTGTGATGTCTGAACTAAGAAACTATGGCACGCAATACTGGAAAACCATAATTGGAAACCATGATTTCAAGAGAGTGGGAAGGTGATAGACTCCAGCTCTCATTAGACCCAGCCAGCATGGGATGCTGGGAGTTCTAATCTAGCAACATCAGGGAGGAGGTACAGGTTCCTCATCCCTGCTGGAGTGAAAGGTGACCAACTGTTATGGCTGGATCTCAGGGAAATCCATCATAGGACTAGACTAGGAGGACCTTTGGTCTGATCCAGCAGGGTTTTGCATTCCCTATGATCGGCACATGAGGCCTTATTAGTGGGGGCTGCCTGATTGGTGCCGATCTGTGACAGGGCCTTTTCAATGGTGGTTCCCTGGTTGTGGAACACCCTCCTTAGTGTGGTGTGCCTGTCTCCAACTTTATCAACTTTCAAGAGGAATATGAAAACATTCCAGCTGACCCAGGCATTTGGTAGCTGAAGAATACTGTTCCTGGCAACCTCAAGATCACTGGATGGAAGTGTGTTTTTAATTGCAATTGCTTTTAGAATGTTTTTAACTGTAAAACAGTCCTAGTCTGGCACTATAACCACTAGACTGTCTGGAGCTTTTGGGAGGAAAGGCAGGATATATATGTAAAGGGTGGTCCCCCTCTCCCCCTCTCTCCCCCCCCTCTCTCTCTCTCTGCACCTGGTCAGAGGCACCGGTGAACGCAAGCCCACATTAAACTCTGAGTAAGGACATCAACATGAACTACTAATGGAAGGCAGATGTAGTGTGGAGCCATTCAAGAGAACAGATGGTACTAGTATCCATTTGGCTGAGATTGGTTTTCTTTTTCATTAAACACTGTGGCTTAGCCATTCTTGGAGGGGGTCAAGGGACCTGTTTGTTTACTGGAAGGAAACCCTGGGCCTCCCTCTGTTGTGCCAGGGCATGGGTGGAGCAGCAGCAGGTTCTTTTGCCAAAGAATCCTGGAGGCTCTCCGAGACAAATTATTCACCCTTCTGCACTAGAAACTGCTTACCAGCACTATTATTATTATTATTTATTTAATTTATATACCACCCTATGCCCAGAGGTCTCATGTATAAGCACTTTGCAAAAGACTTTGCCATCTTTGCTCTTTTGTTTTGTGTATACCTCACTGAAGTTTAGTGAAGATTTGACAACCCTAAAAAGTATCTATTTTACAAACATGGAACATTAAGGCTGTGGGTTAGTGACTCTAGCAAGATATGCATATATAAAAAAATGAGAGCATGTGATGTTAAAAGCACACATTCTCATTGCAGTAGACACCCCCTTTTTCTTTAATTGGTGCCACACACACACACACACACACACACACACTTACACACACTTTTCTTTCACCCTTAAAAACTGTGACTGCAGGACCACATGGATTTTCCCTCCTCACAATCGCTGCCGCTTGTTGCACGTAAACAGACCATTTGCATTTCCCACCATGGCTGGCCAGGTTCCCCTTAAGTGCACCCAGGGACTGAAAAATCTGTCAACGTTGGTTTCTCTCTGTTTTTTGTTCTTCCAATCTTCAGCTCGGTTCAGATGAATTTTCATGGGGAATTTTTAAAAAATGCAAACATGCTGTGGAAACGTGGCGATCCGAACTTAAGGTTGGAAAACCAAGAAACCGAGAGAAACCCAAAATGACAGATTTGCTCAATTATACTTGCAACTCTATGGACAATTTCATCTGCAGTCCTCAGCTGACACAAAGTAGTGTAGCTGAACAAAAGAAACAGTTGGACAATTTCTGCCCGTTGTGGATTTCACTCATCAAGAAAGCTCCGCAGAATCCCTTCACTTGTTTGAACTGTGTGAGATCTTGGCCTTCTGAACTTAGCATGACTATCTATCTTCCCCTCCCTCCCTCCTCTCTCTCACACATACCGGTACAATGTGCAGAACAATGAATGAAATTCAGGGGAATCCCCACTTTTGTGGGGTTTCTGTTCCCGGCTGCTGCACTGGAACCCACCCTACCCCATTCCGCCCCTGCCCCACCCCCTTTTGGTGCCGAAAACATTGCGCACATTGTGATGATGCGCAGGTGGGGAGATACCTGTACAATAACATTGATCACACTTCCATTCTATTTTCAAAGCTTCATATCCAAGAATTTTTGTCTTATTCTGTTCACACCAGTTTGCATGCAATCTTGTGTGAGTAAGCCCCACTGAATTCAATGGGGCTTACTTCTGACTCTGAGTAGACACACATAGGATTTTGCAATGTCAGTCAACCTACCTAGTCCAGGTAGATAAGCATTCACAAAGACTGCCTGGTTAATAATTGACTGCTTCCCGATATCTCCATCCCATTAAAGAACAAAAATATGACAACGGAAAGGCTTTGTGGGGGAAAGCCCAGCTTATCAGCATCTTCAGATGTCAGTGAGCACATGTCAAGATTAGCTCCAAAGAAACAGGAGAAAATGGATTTCCCAAGGAGTGCTTGATTCACTAACAATGAACAGCTGTAGAGACAGTTCCCAGAATTTTCTACCATGGAGTTTTAAAGAAACCCCCATTTCAGTACTGCAGCTCTTGGTGACACCCTGCCTGCTCCTTGATGAAAGAAGGAAGTGGGTGAGAAAAATGCAAAAGTCCTTGCAGGTATGTCTTAGCACCTAGGACCAGGTAGGAATGGCATCAGAAGAACAAAGTGGAATTGAGGGGGTGTCAACTCAAGGCACATTCCAAACATAGCAAACCTTCAGGCTGCAGGCATTTGCCTGCCAAAACACACACACGACCAAAACAGGAAACCTGAACACCTGAACATCAAATTGCAAAGTGTGCTGTGGGTTAAACCACAGAGCCTAGGGCTTGCCGATCAGAAGGTCGGCGGTTCGAATCCCTGCAACGGGGTGAGCTCCCGTTGCTCGGTCCCAGCTCCTGCCCACCTAGCAATTCGAAAGCACATCAAAGTGCAAGTAGATAAATAGGTACCGCTCCGGCGGGAAGGTAAACGGTGTTTCCGTGCGCTGCTCTGGTTCGCCAGAAGCAGCTTTGTCATGCTGGCTATATGACCTGGAAGCTGTACGCCGGCTCTCGGCCAATAAAGCGAGATGAGCACCGCAACCCCAGAGTCGGACACGACTGGACCTAATGGTCAGGGGTCCCTTTACCTTTTACCTTTTTAAGCAAAAGGATTCTTAGCAACTGGAAAGCCAAAAGCAAACCAGCTTCTGTTTCTCTCTGTTTCTCGTTTTTCCAATACTAAGTTCAGTTCTCCCCATTTCCACATTGGTGCAGACTGCTTGAAGTTGTCTGAACAAGGCATAAGCTTACTACAGGTGGCCTGGGTAGGGGTGTGTGTGGAACCCAGAGAGAGATTGCCAACCTGGGTTCCCCCGCCCACTAGCCCTTTCCCTTCAGGGCCAGATCAACAGACATGGGTCTCTCTTCTCTGATCTCATTATATTCACCTCCATTCCTCACCCACACAGAGAAACAGATATATTGAGGCAGAAAACCCCAATGGCCCCACACTTATCAGTTACTCATGTATGCATTTATCTGCATTGATATTTCATGCAGCTCATAGTTAACCTATGGGACTCACTGCCACAGGAGGCAGTAATGGGCACCAACTTGGATGGATCTAAAAGAGAATTGGACAAGTTAATGGAGGAGAGGGCTATCAGTGGCTACTAGTCATGATGACTAACTATGCTCTACCACCAGGTTCAAAAGGAGAAACACTTCTGAATACCAGTTGCTGGAAACCACAGGAGAGGAGAGGGCTTTTGTGCTCAAATCCCATTTGCAGGTTTCCCACAGGAATCTGGTTGGCCACTGTGAGAACAGTGGACCAGATGAGCCATTGGCCTGATCCAGCAGGCTCCTCTTATATTCTTTGAGTCTACTCTTCACCATGCAGTCCCAGGATGGGTTACATCCAGCTAGGGATGTCAAAGAATTCCGACAAAAATGGGAAAGGAAGCAGAAATTGCTACGGTTCTTTTGTTTACCGTGGTCAGGAACAGAAACTAGTCAAGCAAAAGCAATCGGTATCTGTTCACATTGTAGTTGCTTGTTTAAGTCCGCAAATGACAAGTAATTAATGACTTTTTTTTTTACATTGGTTTGACATTTCCATTACACTGAAAGAATGTAAGTTACATAACTTACATTAAATAGCAGGCAGTGAGACAAATAACATACTATTTGGCAGAAACCGAAGTGCAGCGGAACAGAACCAGCACCGATTCTGGTGAAAACTAGTCAGAATGGCAATGACTGCCTTCTCACATGCCTACATCTAGCTCAGTACAAGTAGCTTAACTCATTATATGCATTACTAAATACATTAATCTGAATTTAGCCAAAACCTGCAATAATACTGCAAGGGGAAGGTATTCTGAAATAATAACTTGTTCAGCCCACACTTTTCAATGCCTTTTCCCTTCACTTTCCTAACTGTAGAACGTATTTATTTTTTAGTGGGCTTGCTGTTCTAGGACAACGGAATGTTTTAACCTACTGTAATTATACAAACCTAAAGTTATGGGAGATGCTTGAATTTCCTCATGCAAAATAATGTAAGTCTGGAGGCCCCCTGAATTTGTTGCCTTCTCTTCCTTTCAAGGCTTTTCTGAGAGAGGGGGTACAGAGGCAGAGTCTTGGCCTGTACACCTTTAAGATCAGACACTGATCCCCAGCTACAGGTGTTCAGTTCTCCCCAGACTTCCACTGAAATTCCTTCCTGTCATCCACCACCAACCACATCACCATCATGCTTGTTTTGAATTTGTCACTCAAAACTGCAGTGGGAATAACAACTCACATTTCACCTGTGCACTGAGTATTAATTACTAGGGTTGTTTTCATAGCACTAAATGAACTGATGAACGTTTCACCCTCTACCTCCAGCAAGGAAATACAATAAAGAGTCAATCAAGAGAGTCAGTGTGGTGCAGTGCTGTGGTCTCAGAGTGCTGCACTGAGATCTGGGTTCAAATCCCCACCTGGCCACGAAGGTCACTGCCTCTCAGCCTGGCCTACCTTACAAGGTTGTTGTGGGATTAAATGAGGTGGAGGGAGAACCATGTACACTGCCTTAAGCTCCTTGGAGAAAAGGTGGGATACAAATGCAATAAATAAATTATAAACAATAAGATTGGCTGTTCCACAATGCCCTGTGAACAGGACTCTGTGGCCAACAGGGAATTTGTGTGATCAGCTAAATAGCCACTTTCATTGTACGGCATAATTTTCTCTAGAAGCTGAGTCTTCATTAAAAGAAATGAAGCGTCTTGCCTCTTGTGGTTGAGAAGATCATCTTCAAGGTGACCAAATCTCAGAAAGGAGAAGCCAGGCTAACAGATTTACTGTGGCTTGTGCCACAAGAAATCTGTCAGTGACACAAGATTCATTGTGTATGCTATATAAGCAGAGAAGCCAATATCTGCCATAATCAGCCAAAAGGTTTTTGGAATAATTTTTATGCTGCATTTGAGCTCCAAGGAGCTTAAAGCAACATTATAACCTACCTCACAAGGCTCTTGTGAGGACAGGTGAGAGAAAGTGACTTGCTCAAGGCTGGCCAGTGAGCCACGCAGCCAAGTAGAAATATGAACTTGGGTTTCCTTGCCACATCCAAGGCCTGGATGCCACCACAACAGCTGCAAGCAATTGAGCATTGCTGTCATTAACTCTCTGAAGCCTAAATATGACATGTGAGCCTTCTAAACAAAATGGGTTTCCCAGATGTTGTTGGACTTCTGTTCCCACCATCCCTGCTCATTGGCTAAGCTGGCTGGGAATTATGGGAGTTGTAGTCCAACAATATCTGGGGACACAAGATCAAAGATCAATGTCATCGGAGAAGCATGCATAGTTACAAATCCACCTTTTGTATGCATGTAGAGTTAACCCTTCACAAATCTGGAGTGGAGACCCTAAGACAACCGGGTGGTGACTTAGATTTATCCTTCTAGCAACTCCTGCAGCCAAGCTGGTGCCAAACGGATTGCTCTGCTTTCCTTTGGCACCACATCAGTGAGGCAGCCCAGAACCTCCATACACTAGGGCTGGGCGATATATCGACAAAGCCTCACAGGCTGCCGCTGCTTCTGCCCCCCCCCCCTTGTTGATTCTGCCGCCACCAGGCTGCCGACAGTCCCAGATTATTTGCACCATACTTTGGATTGTCCTGAATACCACCATTTGGTAGCCAAGTCCAAAACCAAAAGTCTCACGTGAATGCATTTTGGCTTGCCTGCTTCTGAAAGTGACCATGAGGTGGTTGATAATATCATCATTTATCAGTTTTAGACCCTTAAGTAGTAGCAGTTGCCAGGAGATTGTCCTATTCGTCTCTGCGTAGTTCCTTCCTTATTTCAGATATTGTGATATATCGATATATTGCAATGTTTAGCTGCCGATATATCGCAATATCGAAAACCAGTTATTGCCCAGCCCTACACACTGCCCAGGTTTCCCCCTAAGGAGGTCACTTTGGTGCTGCTAACTCAGCAGTTTGACTTCACCCCCCAGAGGAACACTCCATTGTCACTCGTGACAGATGGATGCCAACAACGACAACTAGTCAAATTAGTGTAAGTCAATTGAACCTTACTGGAGACCCTAAAAAGAGCCTTCCTGCCTCCTCTCCACTATTTCCTAGAAACAGCAACGAAACAGCAACATAGGAAGCTGCTGTATACTAAGTCACACCATTGATCCATCTAACACAGCATTGTTTACACTAACTGGCAGCAGCTCTCCAGGATCTCAGACAGGGTCTCTCCCAGCCCTTCCTGGAGATGCCAGGGTTTGAACCTAGGACCTTCTTCTTTCAAAGCAGATGTTCTACCACTGACTTACAACCCTTGCTTTATGTCTTCAGACATTTCTAAGCCCTGACTGGCTCAAAGCAGAGCCCTCTGATTGGCTGAAGGGCTGTGTATAAAATGTCTTACTGCGTTAGGTCTGGCACCTTTCTGTGGACTTGCTACTGGCAAAGAACCAGAATTATGTCCTTCAGCCAAGGCAAGAAATGGATGCCTCATCGGTCTCCATGACCTTGCCTAGCTGCCAGTCAGTGCCCTTTCTCAATTGCTAGTCTGGCCTACACCCTTGTGAGTTATCAAAAACTGGTTGGTTTTCCGATAGCAGCATGCATGCTTATCGTTTAAGTTGGGAGCAAAGAAGAGGGCAATAGCAAGATGTATTGGTACTTCACAGTATGGTCCCATGTGTCCTTTGAAGCAGGAGTGGGGAACCTCAGGCCCGATGGGGCTGATTGTGGCCCCCCCCCCAGACCTCTCTGTCTGGCCGTTGGAACTTTTCCCAGTCCACACCCTCTCTCTCAAGCCACACATTCTCACAAGTCCTGCTTCTAAGGAACATTTCCTAGTATGGATGTGTCCTTGAACTGCGATAACACCACTTGCTTGCCTGGATAGGGGATGAAGAGCTGTGTCCTGTATATGTGTGTTTAGAAACCTCTGACTTTGGCTGCCTGAAATGTAGCCTCCTCTACAGGGGTAAATGTCAAATCTCATTGCTCTGCCCACTTTTGGCCTCTGGCTACACCTATAGTCCAAATGGGACACCACACAATCCTGAAGGCAAACTGCTTTCCTCCCTTTGCATCATGAACTTATTATTTAGCTGTTTGAAGCTAAATTTTTACTCTGCTCATTTTACTCTGATATTTACTCTGCTCTTCAGCCGAAAGTGGCTCCCAGGGCAGCTTACAAAGAGATCAATATGAAGATGGCTCCGGCCCTCAGGCTTACAAAAGGATACAAAAGGGAAAGGGACTGGGGAGGGAGGAGGAATAAAGCAAACACCTGAGACTGGTTCTTAGTTACAAAGGACGAACGGGAATTTAAAGCTATGCAAGGAGAAGGAGGAGCCCATAGTGACTGGTGGTGGAATGACTCTGCTTCCCTTCTCTGTTTCTACTGCAGACTGATGGGATGGCTGCTGCCAGGTGACAGATGTGGAAAGGAAGAGCAGATGGAGCTGGCCTTTCTGGAAAGCTGAATACAGTCTCCTGTTGGGTTGAGTGGGGTAGCATTGCCAGTGACCATTCCTAGGGGCTAAAGTGTCATGCAAAGGCAGTAGGGCGCATAATGCCAAAGGCAGTGTGGCCATTTTCAACCCTTTGGAGCAGTCAGTCCTGGGAGAAGCTGCCATTAATGGAGGCATGATGCAGAGAACATTTTCTCGGTGTTTCATGCCCCAAAGCTCAACCGCCAGTGACAGTCCAGGAATTCAGAGCCTGGCATGCTGCTCAACAGTCCTGGGCAGGTTTCCCTTCATTTTTTCACTATGAGAAGCCGCGGTTGAAATAATCGACTCTCCTTGCATTCAGAAATACAGTGTGTTTAGCCCAATTAAATTATAGCTTTCTTTGCAATGCGATTATTTGCAACCTACGTTTGAAAAAAAAAAATATAGGGTGTGTTAAAATGAGCTTCCTGTCAGCAAAACCCTTATCAGGGACAAAGGAGCAGGATAAACAATGGACAATTACTCCCCCAAATATCCTTCAGCTGAAATCTTTCAGCAACTTAAAAAATGCAAGCTGCCAGAGGCAAAAACAGCAACTGCCTACCTACCAGCACTTCTGTGATGGGGATATGCAAGGGCTCTTCTGGCATCATTGCATCACATTAAGGGATAGCCATGGCTAAGAAGGAAAGCAATCCCTGATGTCAGAAGAATCTCAGTCAGCAAGTGATGGGAAAGACTTCTGCTGCAGATGTTGGACAGCAACAGCTTGATGGAACAGACAATTACAGTTTGTCTTGCCTTTCTTTCCAACGCAGAACGTAAGGCTCCTGGGCGGTCAACCATCTAAGCAATAATAACCAGATCTAGACCACTTCTTTTTAGCAAAGTGGTGGTCTTGTGTGCCTTCTGATCATTCCCTTGGTCTAGATGGGCTGGTGGTCTGATCTGGTATAAGCAGCTTACGATATGAGTAGGGACTGGTAGGGACATAAGAAGCGCCCTGCTGGATCAGGCCAAGGCCCATCTAGTCCAGCATCCAGTTCTCTCAGTGGCCTATGCGATGCCTTTGGGAAACCTAACAGCAGGACTTAAGCACAACAACACTCTCCCTACCTGCGACCTCCAGCAACCAGTATTCAGAAGGAGCGTCTCCACCCCCATCGTTCAGCCCAGACATTGAGGTCCAGTACTGAGGGCCTTCTGGCAGTTCCCTCACTACGAGAAGCCAAGTTACAGGGAACCAGGCAGAGGGCCGTCTCGGTAGTGGCACCCGCCCTACGGAACGCCCTCCCTCCAGATGTCAAAGAGAACAACAACTAACAGACTTTTAGAAGACATCTGAAGGCAGCCCTGTTTAGGGAAGCTTTTAATGTTTAATAGACTACTGTATTTTAATATTCTGTTGGAAGCCGCCCAGAGTGGCTGGGGAAACCCAGCCAGATGGGCAGGGTATATATAATAAATTATCATTATTATTATTATTATTATTATTATTATTATTATTATTATTATTATTATACAGATTCAGACAGGAAGCAGAACATATAGTCATTGCAACTTGAAGTCACTTGAAGTCAATGCAACTGCCAAATTCTCTTTTAAAACCATAGTTTACCGGTAACTATATGCTGCTTTGAAGAAGTATGTTCTTGCAGGTTTCCAGTGGTCAATTTGAAAAGTGGCCCTGCCCCATACTGGCATGTGGCCTCCAGATGTTTGCCCTGAGGGAATGCAGCCCTCAGGCTGAAAAGGATTCCTCACCCCTGGGCTAAGACAAGCAGGTTGTTTTAGCTTCAGATTGTCATCTGTCCAATGGGAATGGAAACAACAGCAAAACAGAACAACAGCAATGCAATAATGAACACCACTGAGTTCAGGGAGCCCTTCTGCCAAGTGGAGATTTTTAATTCTGATCTCGTTGGCCAAAAAGTCCAATGTTCTCTGACCACTGCATCACAGCTGTTGGACAGTGAAGACATTTTAAAGGGCAGTGGGGCCCAGTTTGAAAACCTCCTTGTAGCATTGAAACTAAATACACATTCTTTCTCCAAGATAACCTCAAAAACACACATGGTGACATTGATTTTGTCACTTTGCAACAGAAGCTGGCTATGGACATGATCTTGCAAAGTTGTTTTACAAAAAATGGCAGCCTGATGAATTGCGCACATCATGTCACCATGACAGGTTCCCCCGTCCCACAAAAAAAAAACCACTTGTTTGTGTCCAATCACAGAGTATTATTTGCTGAACAGCAAACGTAAAACGCATTGGCAATTGCCATTACATCTCTCAAAGAGCCACTGCACCCTCTCAGTAGCACCTCCAATACATTGCTTTGTAGATTATCCACCATGCTAAGCACTTCACAGAATGGCACTCCAGCTCAATTTAGACCCCACTTAGATTTATCTGGGAGTTTCACCACCTTGCTCCCAGCAATTCAGAGCAGCTGTCACATTGTGTGATGGGATGCCCCCCTGCATCAATTGTTGCTTTCGGATTCTTAGGAAGATCATCCAGTCCCTAGATCTAATTTGTAAATGCTGATTACATGGCGGAACTTGGATCTGTTCCAGTTTCCCCTTCTTGCTACAATGAGTCATTGAGCAAAATGAATGGCAATTTGCCTGTCTCTGCTCCGAGTTTTAAGTATCTTTTCCATCCCCAGCAGTATTTTGGATGGGCAATGCTGTGCTCCTTTCCAATTCTGACATATTTATGCATGCAAAAACAGTGGAGCAAATCCTTCATGGACTGGATAACAATAGGGTTTTCCTTGAAAAATATTATGCTTTTAATAGTAGCCAAACACAGAGGTAAAGGTGTTTGGGAAAAACTATACCAATTATATTTCTGAGTGTCTGGCTGGTACAAACTGCACAGGAGCAGGGTCAGAAAAAAGCTGGCAAAATTCAGCCTTTGGTAAGCCCTCCCCCATATTAAATGTTTTCTAAATATTAATTAGTTAATTAGTTCAATGTATTTATATCCTGCATGCAGGCAACATTCTACCTAATCACTCACTAACAAGTAACACATTTCAGTAAGTTTAAACATGTTGGGCTATCTGTATTTATGTTCTGGCTGTTCTACAATAATTCCCCCTCTCCACAAAATCACTGGCTGTAGGCTAGGGATGGGCAAATCTGTCAATTTCAGTTTCTCATTTTCTCACTCTTCAGTTCTCCACACTTTGACAACCATTTGCGATTAAAAAATAAAATCTTCAAGGAGGTTCATCACCATTTAAGTGTCAGTTTCTCCTAATATGCAGTTTTATATGCAATTTTGCATAATTTTTGCAAAGCAACCTTCTCTAATAGAATGCATTTGTGCTCATACATGCATCTTAATGCAGTTTACTCTGGTATAAGTACACATTACTTGGATGGAGAACTGCACTGCAAAATCCAGAGATTTGCAGATTTTGGGAAATATAAATTTGTTAGCTTCACCTTTATTTGCAAACCGAATTGATTTTTTCCCTTCATACCTACTCTACGACCGCCCTCTCCCCTGCCCACATGCCCTCTGTACAGCCCTTTCTTTTAAGCTTGTCTCAGCTCTCTCTCTCTCTCTCTCTCTCTCTCTCTCTCTCTCTCTCTGTGTGTGTGTGTGTGTGCGTGTGTGTGTGTGTGTGTGTGTTTCAACATTTAATAACACTACCCACATAGCCACCCTATAGCAGGGCTTGACATGGTTTGGAGGTTGAGGAAAGTCACTCCAATGACCCACCCTGGTTAAATATCCTCCAGATTGTTCAAGGTTTGGTTGGTGGGTGGGTGGGTGTTTTTGGTATGCTGTATTTTTTTGAAATGGTGTGGTTAGCACAATTAATGAAAGAGACCAAATAGCAAAAAAAAGCGCATCAGAAAGGATCATAACTCCAAGTCGCCACCCTCCTTCTGACAGCTTCACCAAAACAAGCCCTCCGGAACAAGAAAGCAACGCCCACACAAAATATGCATCGTGCCTCATCATAACAGGATTCCCCAGACGATATTTGTTGGGGGTGGGAGAGAGATCCTTAAAGTTCCAAGAAATGTCACAAGCTCGTGCCCAAACTTTAATACGAAAAGTTTCCACATGGTTGTTTCAAGGAATGAGGCCAAACAGACTTGCAGCTTCTCTAGGGGCTTGTTAGGACCAGGGAAGAACATTTCTCCCCCCTGCTTATATGGAAATTTGAAACTTGCCTCCAGAGTGGAAGATTAGAAAGGAGGGTTGTGTAAACAGGGCTGAAGTGCTAAATTGTTGGGCCTCTGCTCTGCTAGGAAGTTTTTACCCACTGACCTGAAACCCATTTCCCCACAATCACAGACTGGGGAAGGGAGAATGGTAACAAACACGGTTGCTTTGCACATTGTGTCTGATTAGGGGCTGCTGCTGCTGCAAGCAATGCAAGTCATGGTAGAAAGCTTCACCTGATGGATTTCTGCCCCACTACTTGGCAGCTAATTTTGCACATCGGTCCTAATTAGCCAGACTGATCTATCTGGAAGAAGAGAAGGGTAGAAATAAAATTATAATGGTGGCTACGTAGTGTTTAGGAAAGGCATTTTGTACATGCTCAGAGGCATACCCTATCACTACTTCTAGTGGCATCTCAAGGCCAGGGAGGCTATGCTCAATGGCAGAGCAAATACTTTATATGCAGAAGTAGTTGCCTGGTAAATTCCCTGGTATCTCCAGCTAAAAGGGTCAGGTAGTTGATGACAGGGAAGACCTATGCTTTTGTGATTAGAAGTCAATCTATATATATTGTATAAGGCAGCTTTATATGTCCACTTTGAGCCATAATTCTACTGCACTATACAGAGACCCTCATAAAACACAAGGAAGCAGTTTTATAATCCCTCCTTTGGAAATCTGATTTTAAATTGCTGTGTTTTATGGACATTTCAGCTTTTTCCTGGGATCTCTCCTGTTGTGATTTTATTCCACTGTGAATCAGATTTTGTAAAATGCCCAAAGTGCTCAGTTGGATGGGTTGTGTGCAAATGTAATAAATAGAATAAAATACTCAATGCAATAAATATAGAGAAACACTGCCGGAGTTACGGTGGTCAGGTACATAAGATATTGGGGCTCGTCCAACCTAAATTAAAACATATATATGTGCCTGAGGTTTTCTAATGCTACAGAGAAGCAACAGGGGACTGGGGGAGAATGGAGGCAGGGATAGAGTATGCAGTTATTTCAGTTGCAAGCCAATCTCAATAAGATCTTCTATAAAGCCATTAAAGGTGCAAGAGCACTTGTCTGTTTTTCACCTGGGCTATCCCAATCAGAGTTGGCAATACTGGGCTTGAGTTTGTGGTCATCCCTCCCTCCCCCCCCCCCTTGATATACAAAATGGTTTGACCTGGTGTAAGTCAGCTTCGTATGTTCTGTTCCTGCTTATTAAATCAATGCAAGTTGCTGCTGTTTTAATTAGGACACATCAAAACAAGTTATTTGGCTGTGGAAAGGTAACATATCAGGTGCATGCCAGCATAAGATGAGAAGAGGAGCAGAGGGAGGAGAAAACAAGAAAGGGGTGATGAAGCCGCACCCTGAGAGATTAAGTTCAGGAATGTGGCAACAATCTCAAACAAACTATGCTGAAGAGGAAAATTAAAGCTGCAGTCTGTGTGTGCATATGGTAAACCCCATTGCACCCAGTGGGATTGACTCCTGGGTAAATGCACACAGGATCAGGCTGCTCAAACCCGGGGCTTAGCCCTGCATATCTTGTTTCGGTATCAGGGGCTCAGCCCCGGAACATGAGAAATAATGTGTGAGAAAGTACTATTGAGGATACACAGAGTACCTGTCACACGCACGTTAGTAACCATAACTCTTCATATTTAGGAGTAGAATGTCAAGAAGTTAGCTCAGCTGGTTGGAGCAGGGTGCTGATAACACCAAGGTTGCAGGTTCGGTTCCCGTAAGGGACAGCTACATATCCCTGCATTGAAGGGGGTTGGACTAGATGATCCTCAGGGTTCCTTCCAAATCTATGGTTCAAGTTTCTGGACCTTTCTTTCACTTGCCCTCTTCAACAACCACCAAACACACAGAAATTAACCTGGAAAAGCTTTCTCTGTCATCTGATCTCTGTGCCAGGTAAAGGCAGCTTTCCAAATATCTGCCTTTTCAAGCTGCTGCCACAAGACACACGGACAGCAAACAAAACAAAACAAAAGCAAACCTGCTTTCAGTACAAGGGCTCAGTGACAAGAGTAATACAACACAGAAATGCTATAGAACATGTGCAAAGTCCCTGTTGCACACCAATCGTTAATCCACCTACCCAGGTATCGGATTTGGGGTGGCGGTAGTGAAGGTAAGCTGGGCACAGGGTGCAGCTTAGTGGCAGGCTTGATCCTGCACATGTTTCATTTTAAAACAGAAATGAAGTGGATATATGCCAAGAAAGGTGTTAGCAAAATGATGCTCCTGTGACACTGGATCACAGAATAGAGGTATGTACTGTAGGAAGTCCGGATAGGAACATAGGAATCTGCCTTATACTTAATCAGACCATTGGTCCATCTATAGCTCAGTATTCTCTACACTGACCAGCAGCAGCTCTGCAGAATTTCTGGTAGGGAGCCTTTCCAAGCTCTTTCTGGAGATGAACTTGGGACCTTCAACATGCAAAGCAGATGCTGTACCACTAAGATATGGCCCTTCTGTCTCTCCTACTGGTCCATCAATCTCAATATTGTCTACACTTCCTGGCAGTGGCACTCCAAGTTTTCAGGCAGTGAGACTTTCCCAGCCCTACCTGGAGATGCCAGGAATTGAACCTGGGACATTCTGCATGCAAAGCAGATTCTTTCCCACTGAGCTACAGCCCTGGAGAATCCAGGCAACAACTCCAGGGCTGCCCTGGAGATCTGAAACTGTACAGGCACGGCTCGCACCTGCTTGTTCCTCCCCACAAGCTGCCTAGTCAGGAGCAGGATCCGTATGTCAAACGACATGTGTAAACAGAGTGCAACGCTCACCTTTTCTTCTGCACTGTCGGGCTGTACTTCCCTTTGTTTCTTTTCTTGAACAGGGAATGCATAATGTTAACCCCAGGGTTCAGCAAGTCGTGCCAGTGGAAGTCCAAAGAAAATAAAATTAAAACGAATGAACCGGCAAGGCTCTGTCACACAGCTCTTGTTGTTCCCCCTGGTGGAAGCTTGCTGGTTTCTGTTTTTGATGCTAGATCCTGCAGTTTTAGAAAAGTTGCTGAAAGGAGAGAGGGAGAGAGAAAGAGCAACTCCGCAGCTACCTCAAGTCCTGCTTCTCTGGCACTTCTGCCAAAGGAACTGCAACTCTCCCAGGCCAAGCGAACTGGGAGTTACCGTACCTCCTCCCCCTGGAGGTGGTGCTTACCTACCACACACATGTCATGGGCCCAGGCGGAGCCAGCCTAGGCCATTATTTCCTCGTCAGCCTCTGCTGGGAGCAGTTGTTGCTATGACTGCCTATGACTAGCACATCTTTCTGTCACTGGCAGTGTAGGAGGGCTGCAAGATACTTCCCATTCAGCCCTTTCTCCTTTGACTTTAAGAGCAGCTCAGCAGGTATAAGTTCACCAGGTGAAGCTTTTCCCCCCAAACAGGAAAATAAGCGGCTGGGGGGAAACCTCACCAGTTAAATTCATGCACCCAAGGCTGCTGTTAAAGGCCGAGGAACAGGAGGGGAGGGGAGTAGTGGTTTTTTTTTATGGCTGACAATGTTTAAACTGCCTTAAGGACGGTTTGATCAATAGGCATTAGCTGGTGATAATGTTTAGTTCCTTCATGCCATGAAAAGCTTCTCCTGTTGATTCAGTGGATCAAGCGGCCTTTCAAGCCACAAAGAGCAGATCAGGCTGGGGTTTTTTTTTCCTAATCAGATGGCAGCCCTATCTGTATCGTGGAGGGAATTCCAGCGACTGTAGCTCTTCCCAGTTTTGCATGACAAGCTTCACTGGCAAACATTCCCTGGCTAGGCAACTGTAAAAGATAAAGGAGTCATATCTGCTTTTGAATCTAGTTACCTTAGATAGGGCTTAATTTTAGCCCCAGAGCTTTCCCCCCCCTTTTTTTTATGCCTGTACTCAGCCATGCATTAAATGGATGCCTCTTATCACATTAATCTGAGTTGGCAAAATACCCTACCATTCTGTCAAGTGTAGAGTACAAGGCATTACTTGATCTTATCTTCACAACAACCCTGTTAGGTTGGCTGGGTCGAGAGGTAACGGCTTGCCCAAGGCTGTCCAGTGAGATCTGGGGCTGAGCTGGGAACTTTGTCCCAGTCCAAGTTCAAAACTCAAGCCACTGCACACAAGAGCAACTAGAGTGCCTCTGACCACGTGCAGAGCACACATTTCTCCCCATTTAGTAACGATAGCCATATGTGGACCTGAGCAGGAATAAGGGTGGCCAGGCGATCAGGGAAGGCGGGCTGTAGTATCAGCAGCTCACAATTTGGGCTTTGCTTGGGGCAGGCTGGAATGCCCTTGAAGGCTGGGCCAAGCGATGGGAACAGCCCTTGTTTTGAGAGCCTTTTCCTGTCCCTGTAGAAGTCAATCCAGCCCTTTCCTGTTGGGGTGGATACAGAAGTACACAGGTTGCACCAGGCCTCAGGAGGAAGTTACAGGAGAAGGCCCATTTGGTTGCTAGGCAACATCCCTGTTAGGCCTAGGTAGTATTTCTGCTCCCTCTCTCTACTCATCAGTGACAGGGCAGGTGTGACTTTGAAAGCACACCTTTGAATAAACTGGTTTGGTAAGCGTGTTCTTTCTCAGCAAGGCGTAACTCCAACCTCGATAGAGCAATAATTAACAGCCCACCCACCACCTCATCTTTGGTCTTGTAACTTATGAAGAAGGAATATGACCAACGTCCCCCAGTTTGGGAGCTTGAGGATCAGAGTGTCTAAGGTCACACCATGTAACCGTAGCCAGGGAGGAAAAAGCCCCACTTCCAAACCCTTGATTCTGAGCCTGTCTGGGCCCAAATACCTCCTTTTAAAAGGGCATCTGCTGTTCAGGAAACAAATATTTTATTGACTCATTGCATTTATTTACTGCCTTTCCTCCAAGGAACTCAAAGCAGAATGCATAGTTCTCTTCCCCACCCTCACTTTATCCTCATAACAACCCTGTGAGGTGGGTTAGGCAGGGAGAGTGAGGAAAGCCCTTAACACCCAGAAAGGTACATGGCTGGGCGAGGATTTCAACCTGAGTCATCCCACTCCTAGGGCAGACCCACACTATACCTTTGAAGCAATCCAAGGCACATTTAGAGTACATTACATCCCCCCAGAGAATTCTGTGGACTGTTGATTGTTAAGGTTACTGTGAATTGTCGATCTCTGAGGAAGAAACTACAATGTTCATGTTTCCTGGGGGGGGGGCTGTGTGCTTTAAATGTGTGTTGAATGTACTGTATGGTGTGTATCTGCCCCTAGTCTGACACTCTAACCACTACACCTACTTGCCAAAAGAGGATTCCAGCCTTGCCATGTGCTCCAACTGTCCCTGTTAACCAGAAACACTCCCTGTTTTCTGGCTCCTGTCCATCATGGTAAAATACTGTCCACATTTTGTCTCTGTTTTTTGTCTTGGAGATAGATATGTCTACAAATGTGTTAATGTGCACTTACATCCCTTACAGCAGCAATGAGAAAACTTGTAGGGTCTACTTTGTTTTGTATTAGAAAGTGAGATCCACCAGCTAGAGCTTGGTGCAAAAGACATAACGCACTGAATAATAATAATAAAAAATCTGAGTCCAAGAAATGGTTGTTATGAGTACCAGAACTGAACAAGAGCTCACAGTCCTGCCACACACAAAAATGCACACCTGGTTGCTGATTCCCCACTCACCCCAGCTGCAAGCTGTCTCCTTTTCAGCAGTATAATTTTTGTGTGTGGGTGATTTTGTGGTTGCCGCTTCTAAACAATTAGGATACAGAAATCCTTGCCAATAAAATAACCAAATATCCACCAGTAGATACAGCTTCTGCCTATCACTGCATTAGAGTTCTCTACCTAAGCAATGCACAAACTTACACATTGTCAAAAAAAGGGGGAAAAGAAAAGAAAAAGAGGCAATACATCACCCAAAGAAGGTGATGTATAACTTTGTGTGTGTGCTAATTGATATGTAAGGATGCAAATTTAGAAAGAATCCAGCCCATCATACCATAATGAGGAAGACTGCCACTTGGTGTCCATATGCTAACTGTAGATGGGCTACCGGTACTTCAAGCCCTCTGCTCTCCCTTCATAGGATTCGTTATCTTTAAACATAGCTTAGACCAGACAGCTTTACAAACAGGACATCTTCAAACAGAGGACTGTCTTCTGATATCTGTTCAAATTGTTCTCTTTAAAGCATTGATGTAGCGGTTCAGGGTTGCAGAGGGTCAACAACTCATTACAGTTTCTGCAACGGGGGTCCTTGTTTCCAGTGCCTCAGAGCTACCCAATTGGCTTGAAGGGGGTGGGAGCTTTTTAGGCACTGAGAAGCCTCCTCACCCTTTGTGCTTTAGCCAATCAGAGTGAAAGGAGGTGAGTCAACCACTGAGAATTGGCTGCAGTTTCAAGAGAAGGTGGTTCAGTTTCACGATAATATTGGGCAAATTCTGTTACATGCGATGGAACGTCAATGGAAACAGAACAAAAGTCACTCCAGGAGAAGATATTGGAGAACACCAAATCCATGTATGCGCATGGTAAACAGTAGATGTAGCTGAAGGGCAACACTGAAATCTGCATTGATCATTGCAATGCATCTGTAATTATTATTATTGTATAATTATAAGATTACTGTAAGTACGTTGTATAATTTTAGAAAGGTGTGTGGCTATAAGGAGCCATGACTGTGACTATCATGAAGGAACTCTGCACTTCTGAATTGGCCACTATACGAGTGCTTTAAAATAGAACACATAGCCACCTTGCCAATGTCCCTGAAAAATAAATATCTGAAGGACAATGAGATATGGCAGCATGGGAGATCTATGACTGGCTCTCCTGGTGGTATTTTTGAAAAAAATCATTGGGAGTTCCAACGTCTAACCTCAGCACAGAACTGCTCCCCTCCAAGTGAGCGCTGAAGAGGGCTACATAGGTCAGGAAAACAGGGGAGCAGGAAAGTAGCCTCACCGTTGTTCCTCAAAATTAAGCAAAATGGGGATCACTTGCATGGTGCGAATAAAATGGGCAGGGGGGTCTTCCTCTCTCATCATACTAGAACTCGGGAACATTCCATGAAACGGAATGTTGGAAGATTCAGGATAGACAAAAGAAGTTAAACTATGGAATTTTCTCCTACAAGACCTATTGATGGCTAGTGATGGCCACCAACTTAGATAGCTTTGAAAGAGGACTAGGGCTGTGCACATATTACTAACTTAAAATGCAGCTAGGTTGTTCAATTTCTAAGTTCAGATTAAAGGTGGTTTGGCAGGGGTACATCGAAACCCAGTATTTCATAAGAAACAACAGGCTAGATACAGGATGGATATGGACTATGGCTGATGTCATGCGCACACCACTTCCCAAACCAGTGTTGGGAGCACAATGGATGCAGAGGAAAAAGGAGCGTGTACACAGTCTTAGACAAATTCATGAAAGGTAAGTCTGTAATGTCTGCACCTGTTCCCACCCTAAGATTTCTCTATCTGCTCACCTGGATATCATTCATCATCACCATTTTAGACCCTCAACTTAGTCTTACAGAGGACCCTCGTTAAGCAGCCATAGGTATTACTTCCATTGTGAAGTACCCATTCAATATTTCTCTTCTCCCCATTATAATTCCGTTCACTAACTCCCAGCATTCTGCTTCTAAATTCCAGCATTTGGGATGTTATAGTTTAATGAAAAGGCAAGTAGGAGGTGGCATGATAGGAGTTTAAAAAATTGTGAGTTGCATGGAGAAAGTGGAAAGTTTTTCTTTCTCTCTCACACAAGAACTTACGGACATCCATCGAAGGTGAATGTTGGAAGGTTCAGGACAGATAAAGTACTTCTTCATGCAGTGCACAGATAAACTATGGAACTCACTCCCACAGGAGGAAGCATGACTCTGAATACCAGTTGCTAGGAATCACAAGTGTGTAGAGCACTGTTGCACTCAGGTCTCATCTTAGCTGGCCTCTTTGAGGCCAGGATGCTGGACTAGATAGGCCTCTGGCCTAATCTAGCAGGGCTATTCTTGTGTTCTCTTGAGGCTGATGGAGTATTCATGCCCTGTGAGCTGCCTGCCAAAGGATATAATGTTGAGAAAACCTGCAGCCATCTCTCTCTCTCTTTAAAATATTCGTGCCCAAGCTCAGTCTGTTGATTTTAACTTCTCTCTGGAGCTTTTAGGAGAGACCTGTGAATTCTCTCTGGCCTATGTTGAGTGCTGGCTGCTGATCCTGCACTCTAATTATGTCATCTTGTTTATCACTCCTATCAATTCATCATTTTAAAAACCACCTTGGCCCAACGCCCGAAGCTGGTCTTTCATCCAGCTCTGTGCTGGAATTCAGTGTGCAATTTCACGACAACAGGGTTAATCAAAATAGGAGCTGATGTGCAAATACGCTCCTTCCCAGCCACTCCACTCCTATTTATATTTTAAAGAAAGGGCCTGTACCACAGCTACCCTTCCATGCATCCTGCTATTTATGTGCATTTGCGATAATGAATATAGCCAACAAACAATAGTTCCCAGCATTATTTGGGAGAGGTTGTGAGTGTTTGAAGCATCACAGTGCTTCAGTGTGACCAATGGCAATATTTTATAATGAAAATACAGGATACATATACATATTGGATAACATCATTGTGAACTGTGATTTTAAAAAAGGCAGCATGGGAAATGCAGTGTGTGCTTAAGTTACTGGGGATGTGAATCTGGTCTAGGACACCATAGTTGTCAGGGAGTCTTGTTTGAAGCCAACAAGTGGCATCAGTTATAGAGTGTGTGGGGAGACACACACAAACAAAAGGCCTGTGGGGTTGGGAAGCAGGGGAGGAGATGGGAACAAGACGGAACAAGCCTAAAGAGAATTCTAACAAAGCAGGAAGGCAATAGGCAGTGCCAAGATTTCCAAGGCCCTCCAGTTAATCTTCCGAGTTGTCCTGACTTGCCAGATTTCACACCTGCATTTCACTGCACTGATTTCTTTGGTCATGCTTAGAGATCCAGTAAATAATGAAAGTGGCTTATTCTCATTTGCAGTCTTGGTGCATCAAGCCCCATTCTGTCTACTCCTGAGTACAGATGGAGGGAGAAATTCAATTCAGTTCGCGTTTAAAGGCGAATCTATCAAATTCACACTTTTTGAAGCAATATGACAAGTGAAACACAGCCACCCTATGAAAATGGCAAGTATATGAATTTTGCGCTGTAGTTCTCCAAACAAACAGCTATTTGCAAAAATGCATATATTAGGAGGGCAGTGTGCATAAATATACAAAAATGCTGTATGCAGGAGAAGCTGTATGCAGAAATGTTTACATTAATTAAATGCACACGGAAATTTGTTTATTAAGAGAAAGTCATGTTAAAATGCTGATGAATTTTCACAAGGATTCAAAACAAAATGGGAACTACTGCAGAAATGGGTAGAACTGAATTTAACAATGGGGGAAAAATAGAAACTGAGAGAAAACAACATTAAAAACGCATTATATTAGGAGAATTTTCTTGCAAAAAAAATATGCGTGCATTGGAATTTATTTATTTTAGACTAAGCAGTGTCTAAGTCTTGCCAAACAAATAAATAAATATTTGGAGAGCATTTGTTGTGGTTACATTAAAAACAAACAAAAACCCCACCAGCCTCTTGATGTGTCCAGTGGCTTTTCCAAACCTGAATAGTAAGTTGGTGGCTTAACAACATAAAAGCCTTTACTGGCTGGACCAGTGCGAAGTTGGCAGCCACGCTGACAGTCTTCCTCCTGTGGCATCTCTGTGAGCAGATTCTTTGCAGGTGACTCCAGCAGTGCGGCACTTGTTGATCTAAAAGCGGTTTTCTGCCATTTAACTTGTGGGAGCAGCAGGAGGCTGGGAGGGGCCAGGCAGAGAGAAAGCATCTTATGCAATTAATTTTCTTGGCATCCTCTGCCTCTTTCTCTCTCTCTCTCTCTTTTGAAATGCATCTCACGCCCTTCTCCTGCCCAGCCCTGAATTCTCTTCTCTCTACTATCTGTAAATATTGTCTGAAACAGCTGCTTCCATGGAGGGGAGGGGAGATGGGGGTGGGGAGGAGGAGGCTTTTTGTGTTGAAAGTGTTCTCAAGAGAGGCACTGTTCTGAGAGGCTGTGTCTTTGTTGGTTGGGGGCATAGCTCAGTGGTAGAGCACCTGCTTTGCATGCAGAAGGTCCCAGGTTCAAGCCCTGCAGATAGGGGCTTTAGGAGCCACCACTAGGTAGCATAGACAATATTGAGCTATATGGACCAATAGTCTGACTCAGTATAAGGCAGCTTGCTATGTTGCACTGCATTATGGCTTTGTAGTCTTTAATGCTTCCTGGTTCAGGAAAATGGGAAGGCACACCACTTGGTGGGCAGCAGCAATGCCTATGCAGCTTCCTATGATCTTATGTTCCCTTCTCCTTGGCACCTACTCAATAGCAGCTTCTGCTTGCCACTGCTTCCCCTGAAGCACATGGATAATGCCCTCTGGCAAAAGCAGAGCTGCAGATCCACTCTACCCACCACCACCGCCTGGCTGTAAATTCAAACTGTAAATCCAGAAACATGACATGGTTTGCTCATACATAGCATCGTCTCTTTCTCTCCCTCCTCCACCCCTTTTCTCAGGCCTCTCCCTCTCTGCTCTAATCTTGAGAGGTGAACGGAAAATTCTTTCAATGCATTGACATTTGCAGCCAAAAAGAATCCAGGCCTCTCTAAAGACTGGCTTCGCCAACTGGGTGCTGCCCAGATGTTTTGCATTACAGCTCCCAGCCTGCATGACCAGACCCAGAGCCACTTAGCTTCAGCAAGGTGCTAGCCTTGCTTATGTTCAGACCATGGAATGATTTCATAGACAACATACAGTGTCTATCTTAAACAGACAGACAGACATATATCTGGACACGGAAGGAAATTTTATTAGACAGAAATCTTTATATAAAGATTTTAAAATTTGCTCATTATTATTATTACTACCCACCTTTCATCAAAAGGTCCCAGGGCACATTGTAGCAATATAAAATACATATACAGTATGTTTATTGCTCTGTTCATCATAGTTTAATGCATATTATTGCTTTGTTACTTCAAATTGTTGAAAGCCTCTCTGAGTGGTGCATAGGCAGTTAAAAGGGTGGTATAAAATATTTTGTATGCAAATCAAAGAAAATATTAATTAATTGAAGCCAGTTAGCCATGAAGTGCATCTGTGAAAATTCAGTTAAAGCATGGTGGGTAGGATACCCTGTTTAGCATGGGGGCAGCAGGGGTGCTAACTTGAAAAAAATGGGGGGGGGGTAAGTCCTGCCTTGTCAACCACATGATGTGGCACCCACCCACCATTTGAATAGCAATGCCCATCAACCTTTTTCTTGGGGGGGGGGGGGAATCTGGCCTTCTCCAACAAAAAATGTGTGTGTGTGTGTGTGTGTGTGTGTGTGTGTGTGTGTGTGTGTGTGAAGGGACCTCAGCCCCTAGGAGCTGGCTGCATGCATGAGAGCCGCATTCCATTCTGAGCAACCTTCTGGGGCTCACATGCCAGTGGTAGTGGTGGGGGAACAAAAGTGGATGGGGGCAATTAATGTACATGCCATCTTTGCACAGTAGGCTAGTTTCTTTCTGCACATGGGTCATGCACCCCTCTTTACTCTTAATCCAATGAGACAAGAGTCATGAGCCAAGGACACATTTCAGCCAGGTCAGAAAATTCAAGCAGGTGCGAAGGAGGGTCGGTTGGGATGTAGCTGGGAAGTTTTGAAGCCAGAGGACCGGACAGACAGGATGAGAGGGCTGCATCCAGTCCCCAGGCCAGAGGGTCCCCACCCCGGAATTAAAGCTAAACTGTTTGCTCAAATCAGCACAAAGACCATTCACAATTCTAGTAATTGGTGATAAAACACAATTATCTTAACTTTGCTATGTTAATTATCACCTCTAGTGTTTTACGTTCTTCTTTTTCTACGCATGTGAGAAAGCTAATCCAAATTTAAATGACGGGTGTATTTCATGCTTAAAAGACACAGACATGTCAAGCTTCCACATCCCAGTGTGGGAGGTCTGTTCTAAGACTCTTGACATCCAGCAGCCTTCCACATCCCTCTGGGCTATTTGGATCCATGAATTGACGTGGAGCTTCTCATGCATCAAACGGCTTGTGTATAGCCCTGCAGGCAAAATTACACAGCCTCCCTCTCCTCCCTCTCTTGAACAACTAGACACCCAGGGACTGCACTGTAGGGTTATGGCAAGAGAGAGAGAGCAAAGCGGATGTAATTTAAAAAAATCAAACACCCTCCAATTTTGGTGTCCCAGCAATAAGTGGCGGCAATTACCCTAATCAAGTCCTATAGGTTCATGGGATGCTCGAAGGGAAGGATCATGTTGCCTTGAAAACAGAGTGGCCAACTGATGGGGGTGGGAGTCAGGCTGGCTCGTTCCTGTGCAGTTTTAATCAGCAGTTTTATCTGCAGAGATTGACAAGTGGAGCTTTCAGGGCAGGGAGATGAATGCGATCGCCTGCTAACATCTGCAGGTGAAGCTGCTGCTAAAGGTGGAGGAGCACGGGCGAGAAAAACTGTTGGCAACCCCACTCAGATATAAAAGTCATAGATTGCTTTCATTGAACTGGCTCCCAAGTAAGTATTATTTCCTGCCTCTGGCCTTTTCTCCTCCAGAAGAAGAAAAAGAAGAGTTTGGATTTGATATCCCGCTTTATCACTACCCGAAGGAGTCTCAAAGCGGCTAACATTCTCCTTTCCCTTCCTCCCCCACAACAAACACTCTGTGAGGTGAGTGGGGCTGAGAGACTTCAGAGAAGTGTGACTAGCCCAAGGTCACCCAGCAGCTGCATGTGGAGGAGCAGGAAATCGAACCCAGTTCCCCAGATTACGAGTCTACTGCTCTTAACCACTACACCACACTGGTTCTACCACCCTCAGCCACCCACGTTCCCTAGTCCCTTAAAGGGCTCCATCCTTTGTTAGCCTGTATGCCTGGAATGTCCTTCCAGAATGCCCACATGATGGGGCCACCTCTCTTTCTTCTTTCAGAACTCCCCCTCCCAAAGCTCGAAATATATCTTGCCTTATGGAGGTTCTAGTCCTCATTGCCAGCAGAGCTGAAGACTACACTTGCCCACATTTATCCCTGGTTTATCCCAGCTTCTCCCTATTGGAAGGACAACACCAGGGATCATTCAGCTACCAACCAATGGGTTAATTCTGTTTACAGTTAGCCAACCAAGAAGTGGTTCCCAACAGCCAGCCACATTGGCCCCACTGAGGTAATTCAAGTTTTGAGTGGCTGGTTAGTCCTGAGTGAGTTTTCCTCTGTATGTTAGCTGCATCTCTTCCTGCTATGGACTAGCCCTGAACCTTGAAAGAAAGACTCTCTGTTTATTTCTCTTTTTACTCTTATTATATGCTGTTTTTGTTCAGCTCACCTCAAAGGTGCTATGTTAAATAAGTTCGTCATAAATGACACAAATATCCGGAGGATCATGGCCCTCCTCTGAGCAACTATGACATCAGCTGGGGTGTGAAATTTGAGGAAGGCCTCCTCAACTGCAAACAGCCTGCTGTGAGAGGAGCCAGAGGCAGGCTCTTTGCCAGCATCACTGAGGAGATGGACACAACTCGCCAGGCAGGAAGGTGCATCATTGGATGGGCTGGAACTAGTTCATACGTCGCTTGGATTTCCAGTTTGCAGGAGGGCGAACCCCTTGCCTTTTTCAAGGAACGTTTGGGAAGCAGAGAAGAAGAAGAGTTTGGATTTGATATCCCGCTTTATCACTACCTGAAGGAGTCTCAAAGCGGCTAACATTCTCCTTTCCCTTCCTCTCCCACAACAAATACTCTGTGAGGTGAGTGGGGCTGAGAGACTTCAAAGAAGTGTGACTAGCCCAAGGTCACCCAGCAGCTGCATGTGGAGGAGCGGAGACGCGAACCCGGTTCACCAGATTATGAGTCTACCACTCTTAACCACTACACCACACTGGCAAGACTTGTGCACTTAACCCAGGTGTAAAGACATTTTTCAACCCAAGGGCCGCATTCCCTTTGGAGCAACCTTCCAGGGGCCACATGCCAGGGATGGGCCATGCCAGAGAGGAAAGCAGGTGGAGGAATAAATGCAGATGTTCCCTTTGCACCACAGACTGCCACCAGACTACCGCCAGAAGACATGCGTTCATGGAAAACATGGTACCAGTGTGCCTGGCCTCTTGACATCACAGGTGAACAGGCATCGCTTGTCACGCAACGTAAGCCCTGACGTGCGACAGGAAGCCATAAATAAGCTGTGTGTCACTTACAGGTATTTTTGTCCATTGAGTCAAACTGCTATATATCAGTTGGCTGTTGACAATTTGGGTGTTTCCCCCCTACTTCTTAATACCTTTCCGCCTACATGGAGGAGCCTGCTAAACAACCTGCCCTGTCCTGGGATCTAATCGCACCTTGAATGGTTGCCACCAGGAGGAGGAGGGCCACCACTTAACATATCACCAAAAAAGGGAACCAAAGGAGACGGGTATTTGCATCACATTTGCATATGCCAACTTACGTGTCCTGAATCTGCATGTTTAGGGTTGTTGCCGGTGCTAGTCCTATCCAGAGCAAACCTACTGAAGTTAAAGGGCAAGACTTACTTCGGCACATTAATTTTGATGAGTCTACTCTGAGCAGGACTTAGAGTAGTGTCAAAAGAGGAGGGCCCCCGCCCAGCCTTTCTGGCAGACAAGAGCTCTGTGCTTTATCAGACACATATTCAGCTGGTTCTGCATTCCCCCAGCTTTGCCAACTGGATCGCTGCCCATCACATTGCTGTTAAAGTAACAAGGGCCCTACTAGCAATGAGTAGGGGAAAATAGTTCGTTTTGCAGGATGACCCTATGTTAGGCTAGCACCTTATTAATCCAATGCTGAGCTTCTTCCCAAAATAGAAACCTCCTCGGCGGTCAAAAGTACAAGAGGAATCTGTCCTGCCCCGCCAAGCCCTGTCCCCCCCCCCAAAGAAACCCCCCACTTTTGGTTAGCCCAGGGTGTTCCTTCTTCACGTGACACACAGGTATGCGTGGCATTCTCATTTCACCCATCCCTCAAGAGCGGCGTGAATCACCTTTCTGGCACTTGGGCTATGTGGGCAGAACTGGTGCCGCATTGTCCGGAGCAAAAGAAATTTAAAGATCTGGTGCAAAGCTCTGATTTTAAATGCCTGCACAAATGGGCCGGTGAGACTCCGGCACATGTTGGCTCCCCTTCTCGTCTTTGTTTGCTTGTTTCATTTTTGTCCCCACCCTTTATTTAAGGAACTCCTTTATTTAAGGATGGGCCTTTGGCCTAATCCGACAGCCAGGCTCATGCATACTCTCCAATGAAAATAGGGATGTCGTATTCTATTATTATTATTATTATTATTATTATTATTATTATTATTATTATTTATTAACTTATAGCTTGCCATCTGACTGGGTTGCTCCAGTCACTGTGGGTGGCTTCCAACATACTGTATATAAAAACATAATAGAACATTAAACACTAAAAAATGTCCCTATACAGGGCTGCTTTCAGATGTCTTCTAAAGGTTGAATACTTACTCATCTCTTTGGTTCAGGGGACACATAACTCCATACCCTCCAACATTTCTCCTTAGGAATATCCTAAGGAAAAGTGTGACATTCCAGGATCGGATCAGAAATTGGGACGGCTTCTATAAATCTGGGACTGTCCCTAGAAAATAGAGGCACTTGGAGGGTCTGCTTATGGTTCCTTCCAATGCCACAGTTCTATGATTCTATGTATTGTTCAACCCCAGAGAGGCCTGGAGCAGAGCTGGCTCTGCCATTAGGCAGACTGAGGCAGCTGCCTCAGGCGGCAGAAGCCCCTAAGGCAGCACAGAAATAGCGCCAGTATTAGCGCCAATTTTGACTGAAATCGCATCCAAAATTGCACAAGATCTTGCAGATCATGCGCTATCGGCAAGATCTGCTCAAATCAGGGGCGACCTTGCCCAAAACTGGGAATGATGGCAGCGCTGCTTTTCCACCAGCAGCTGAGAAGATGGGTGGAGAAGTAGCACCAGCAGAAGCAGGTAATGGTGGCACCAATGGAAGCAGCAGAGCAGGACAAGATGGCACTTCCCATTGAGTCTCTAGCAGCATAATGCAATATGTTGCCCACAGCCTGGAGGTCTGCATTTGGCCTCTGGAAGTGAGGCTTCTCGCCCGCTGCTCTAACCACTTCCCCCCAATGGGACTGAGCTTTAGGCTGATCCTTTCTCCAACGGCATTACGATGCTATAGCAGAGGGAGTTGCCGCTGTCTTTCCCTGGGCTTCTGGTCGGTGCACAGGTGCAAGCCCTCCTGACAGGGCAGGTCTGTGGGCCTGCCGTTTCTGTGTTCGCACACCTGAAACCGCCACCGACCACAGAGCGCAGGTTCCCTTTGAGCGTTGACTTTCCCAGCCTTCACTCTTGGCAGAGCCTCTCCCTTGACGAACCAGCTCTGGGGTTTCAGGAACAGGTTGGGCCTGCCCTGCGGAGTTGTCTTCACCCCTCCCTCATTCCATCTCTAAAGAAAGTAGAGGGTTACACCCTCCCGTGTGTTGCATCTCTCTCTCTCTCTGTCAATGGATTGGAATCTGCAGCCCATCCCTGAGCGCAGAGCTTGAATCTGTGGGTGACAGCATCAGGCCCCAAAGAGTCTCTTGAAGCCCCCCACCCTTGAAGCCTGTAGAGGCAGCACCCACCTCTGCTGCCCTGTCAGATGCATTCAGATGTCCTGGTTGTGAAGCAGAAAGAAGACCCATGAAACCGAGTATAGTGGATCAGGCCCAGGAGCAGGGAACTTCAGGTCAGGAGGTCAGCTCTGGCTCTCCAAACCTTTCCTCAGCCCACACCCTTCCCTGCTCTTAATTCGCACCCTCCTTGAGAGCTTTTGCCTGGCTGGAATGTGTCCTTGAACTGGGATGGTGCTTCTTCTCTGCCTGGATGGAGGATGGAGAGGTGGGTTGGGAGATCCCTCTGACTTTTCCCTGGCTGGAATGTAGCTTGCCGCACCTACGTAAGGTCCCAAATTTGCACTATGCAATTAACGCAGTGCCACACCCTTTAAACCAGGGGCCCTCAAACTTTTTCAGCAGGGGGCCGGTCCACTGTCCCTCAGACCTTTTTTCAGACTATATTTTGAAAAAAAAAATGAATGAGGGATGATAAGTGATGGGTGAAAGGGCTCCGGAGAGGGGCTGCTTTAAATGGCGGCCGCTCGAGAAGGGTGCTCAGCCAACAGCGGCTCCTGTGTCTTGCGAGCAGCAGGGGCTGGTGGTGGGACGATGAGCGACACGCGAAAGGGCTCTGGAGAGGGGTTGGCACCAACAAAGCCCAGCCCCTTCCTCCTCTAGGCCAGGCGGGGAGAAGCCAGGAGGAGGGAGGGAGGAGGTGCTGCCGCCACCGCCGTGTGAGGGAACGGGAGAGAGAGGGAAAGAATGTGCGCACTGGTGATCCACATCCTAGTGATCCATACGGCGATTCCTAGACCGTCCGCGGGCCGGATTTAGAAACAATTGGACCTGATCCGGCCCTCGGGCCTTAGTTTGCCGACCCATGCTTTAAACAGTCATGGCTCCCACCCCAAAGAATCATGGGAACTGCAGTTTGTTACAGAGCTGCAATTCCCATCATGGTTGAACCATCAATCCCTCTTCCCAGGGAACTCTGAGAATCATAGGTCAGAGATTAACAGGTGTTGCCTTAGGCCAGCAATGGAGAACTTCTGATAAACTCACTGTTCGCTCTGTGAGGGGCATAATAACAGCTCTCAGCTCCCTTTCCTTTCTTTTTGTGGGACCAAATGCCCACTTCACCTTCTTGCCTATGGATTTGCTGCCTTACACTACTGTATTTCTCAAATGAAATGCTTGGCTGAGAAACGACAAAAGGCTAAAGGAGGCGAGCCTTTTGCTGTGACAGGAGCTTCTGCAACGCCCAATATCTCAGCAGATTTGTTGAGGGAGGGCTGGCTGAGCTCCTCGAACCCAGAGTCACCTGGGGGCCGGGCTGGATCCCAAACAGTTTCGACAAAGCCTCCCCCAATTTCTGAGCCTCTCCACAGCCGAAGGTGGAGCCGGTTTTTGCCAATCGCCTCCCTGGGCGCCTACTTGCCCTGTGGCTCTCTTGCAAACAGGAGAAGGAATTGGTTTTGCAAAGAAAATAAATAACACTTGTGGTATTGTACTTGTGACAGCAATGGCCCATCCCTGAGAGGAACAATAGAAGGAATAGCTGGGCCCCGAGAATGGACAGAGAAGAGCACAGGGAGGTTTAAAAATAGGGTGGGTTGGGCTCCCTAAGTTGTCTGGCAAGGGGGGTGAGGCTGCCTCAGCTTTGATTGCTACACCAGGGCTGATCGCCTTTGTGAGGCTTCCAACATGACAGAGATCAGAGAGCGCCTCCTGGAGGCAGTATGGTTGCATGCATCAACACGTTCCAAGTGAGGGAAAGGTTATAACCTCAGATGTGAGGAAGGAGTGTAAATCAGTGGCAGAGCTTTTTTTTTTTCCCCATGCAGAAACTCCCAGGTTCAACCCCCAGCATCTCCAGGTAGGGCTGGGAGAGATCCATCAGCATAGCTGTCAACTTTCGGATTTGAAAATAAGGGATGCCGCAAGGGCGGTGCAATGGCACCAAGTAGCCTCGCCACCCTGCGCTCCAGAGGCTGCGTGCGAACGGGAGAGCGAAAGAGCGAGCGTGTAGACGGCAGGCAGGCTGGCTGGTTGGTTGGCCATGAGGGTCTGGATGCACAAGGCATGCAAGCTCCGCCCCCAGTCGGTCTCAGACTCCTTATTGGCAGCCGAGCAACGCAGCTGAGGAGCCTCCCTGGCCAGCAGGGAGGGAGAGGAACTGCTTCCTTTGAAATCCGGGAAATTTAAGGGATATCAACAATCCGGGATAGCAGTGGGAAACGGCATTGGAATAAGGGAGTTTCCGCAGAAAGGGGAGGGTTGACATGGCCTGTAACCCTGGAGAGCTTCTGCCAGTCTGTGTAGACCAGGGGTAGGCAACCTTCGGCTCCCAGATGTTTTGGGACTACAACTCCCATCATCCCTGACCACTGGTCCTGTTAGCTAGGGATCATGGGAGTTGTAGTCCCAAAACATCTGGGAGCCGAAGGTTGCCTACCCCTGGTGTAGACAATACTGAGCTAGATGGACCAAGGCAGCTTTGTATGTTTCCCCACAATGGAGGGTCCAATATTTTGCACACAGGACCAGAAACTCTCTCTTCTAAAGAAAAAGAAAAAAACGCCCAAGGTCTGTCCTTGGTTAACTGGCAGAACTAAAGCACACAGCACTGATTGCCGTACATGGTCCATGTTGCCAAACCGTGCTAAGCTGATGTGCTCTATGTTGCCCACAAGAGGGAACCCCTGGGCTACATTCAGTTGGTGTCTAGGGGCTTTTAAATGAAGGTGTCCTTGCCAGCTAAGTAGGACTCAGATGTTCAGTTTAGTTGGAGTGCTGCTGCTGCTGCTGCTGCTGTCATGAGTGAGAGGTTGGGTTTTCAGCTTTGGGTGAAAAGAGCATGCTAAATTGCTGATGAATTTTTGTGGGTTTGTTTGTTTGTTTGTTTGTTTAAGAGCATATTGTTGCACAAATGTGAAGAACTGAATTGAAGATTGGAAAATTTGCCCGTCCCTAATCTTTTTCTTAACCAGCTGAGACCTCAGCAAACATTTTGCCCAAGCACACAGTACCTTTGCTGCAAACTACAATTAAATTAGGAAGTCTCTAATGAGCCACTGTTCCCTATTTTGTCTGAATCTACAGTCAGACTATGGTTTAAAATCCTGGCTTGCTCTGAGCCTGGTAACCTGGTACATAAAGCGGGATGTGCTGATTTTACAAATGAGGGAGTGAGGTGGACAGCTCTCTTGATGCTAATAATAGCAACATTATATTATTATTATTATTATTATTATTATTATTATTATTATTATTATTATTTATTTTATTTGCATGCCTCTGCCTGTCACTCCATGCCTCGGTGATGCCACGGGACTTGTGATGTGGGGAGAGAGCTGTTATGTTTAAGTCCTGCTTGCGGACTTCCCATTGGGGCATCTGGGTGGCCACTGTGAGAATAGGATAATGGGCTAGAGGGACTGATCTAGCAGAACTCTTTTTAGGTTCCCAGGCTCTTCTGCTGCAGGTGAATGCAGAAAATGGTGTACACTTGTCATCCCCCCAACCAAGTCTAATATAGGAAGCCGTATTACGCCGAGTCAGACCCTTGGCTCATTCTGCTTAGCAATATCAACAGCACTTACTGGCAGCTCTTCTGCAGGGTTTCACAGAGGGGGCATTCCCAGCCCTACCTGGAGATGCAGAGGATTGAACCTGGGACCTTCTGCATGCAAAGCAGATGCTCCATCCCTGAGCCCTTCCCCTACACAGATCTCTCTTTGGTTCCTTGAGCAGGTAAAGTGGGATGGGGAACCTTTTCCAGCTGGAGGGCCACATTCCACTCTGGGCAATATTTGGGGGGGGCAAGTGCCAGTGGTAGGTGGTGTGAGAAGGAAAAAGTAAGCGGTGCAACAAATATGAATTTTACCTCCGTACTTCAGGCCAGTTTCTGCACATGCTTGCACACCCCTCTCCCTCCTCCATCCAGGCAAGCAAGAGGCATCTTCAGGGTTCAAGGACACATGCCAGCTGTCAGGAGTGAGCCAGCAGTAAACCATACCGTTCAAATTGGAGGTAACTCCCTATTAGCAAGAACATGATCTGCACTGACTTAGTGGAGTGTCAGGCCTCATGAGTACAGCAGTGCATTCCTGGTAGGTCTTGCCCCATGGATCAGTTGCTGAGATTGCAAGTCCCCACCTTCCCACCGTTGTCTAAGTCCACTCCTCTCCAGGGCTTTTCCCAAGCAATCTGAGACTGCCCCTGAATGGAGCCATCTTCTCCTCCGCTCTTTTCATGCCTCTTCTTGTTCTGGGAGACAGGGAGGGAGAGGGGACCTTGTCGCTTGCAGGAGGGGGAGACACCCATGACTCTTCACCGGCCTGACTCATCTCTGCCTCTTGGCCTATTTCCTTCCATTCTCCTGCTTCAGCTTCTGTCTCTGGTTTTGCACTTCTCTCTGCTACAGACTCTCCCAGATTCAGCTTCTGACACCACTTCAGCTTCTGACACCTCCTCTTCCCAGCCTTCTCCCTCTGACCACTCACTGTTGTCTGACCACCACTCCCCAGGCTCTGAGCCTTCTTCCCTTGGGGGTTCCCCAGCTGGTTCCTCGCACCATTCTTCTGCGTCCAAGCAGTCCATGAAACCAGTCAACCAAAAATGCTCAAGTCAGGTGCAAAGCTAGGGGTGCGGCCTGGAGGGTATTGTGTGGTCTAAGGAGGGGTGAATCCCAAGAGCCTGGAGTGTGGCATTCAGCGCCCAAGCCTGGAGTTCCCCACCCATGGTGCAAAGTGGGCTTCTCGCCTGTAAAACAGTCCTCAATGGTGGGCTCAGCACTGTTTAATCACAGCAATGCCTATTAAGAGGCCTGGAGCTTCAGCGTGGCTTTGTGCCACTAATGCCTTTGCTTGCCATCAACTCCATCAGGAGCCCCTTGCCAAGGTGTGACACATCCCCACCAGCGATTAACCTCTTAGCTTCACTAACACCCGTGATCCAATAGACCTATGCACCCTGGCAGGTGCCCTGGTTCTTCACAGCTCCATGCCTGCCCACCTGCAGCTTCCACTCATCTCTCTAACTACGGCAGGGAGACGTTTTTGCCGAAGCTGAAAGCTCTTTCATTGTGGTGGATCTCAGCCGGCATTTGCGCAAAGGAAGACATTTGAAAGAAGGCGCATACCAAAGGATGGACCAGTCTTGTCAGTTTTAATTCTCTCTCTGTTCCTCTTCCTTCCAGTCTTCTGTACATCTTCGCCCCATCCGTTGCTGATTTTTATACATTTTCTTTTTTTAAAAAAAAACCACCACAGCTATATTCTCAGGCTTGCAGGAGGTGGCAGCCTTAGGCATGTGCAAACACCCCTAATGTTTGGCATTCTGTGTCCTTTGCTGTATGCTACATAATACTGTGGGACGTGGGTGGTGCTGTGGTCTAAACCACAGAGCCTAGGGCTTGCCGATCGGAAGGTCGGCTGTTCGAATCCCCGCGACGGGGTGAGCTCCCATTGCTCGGTCCCTGCTCCTGTCAACCTACCAGTTCGAAAGCACGTCAAAGTGCAAGTAGATAAATAGGTACCACTCCAGCGGGAAGGTAAACGGCGTTTCTGTGCGCTGCTCTGGTTCCTCAGAAGCGGCTTAGTCATGCTGGCCACATGACCCGGAAGCTGTACGCTGGCTCCCTTGGCCAGTAAAGTGAGATGAGCGCCAGAACCCCAGAGTCGTCCGTGACTGGACCTAACTGTCAAGGGTCCCTTTACCTTTTACATACTACTAGGGATCATGATTTAAAAAGCACATTCAGCTAAGGACAGTCAGAAGGCCATCTTCTTCTCCAGTTTGCAGTAATAAGCTGTAGAGTCACCAACCATTTTCTCCAAGATAAGGTCCTATGCCTTTTATAATTGCTTTACAAGCAGAAATTCAGTAGGTAAAGTTCCCCCAGCATACACTTCTAGGGGAATGCTTCATGGGTTGAATTTTTGAATCACTCTGTGCAGACTTAGATCTTAAAATATGGAGGTCTAAGCATGCAGCCAACATTTTACCTAATCGCTCACTAAGAAGTAACACAATTCAGTAACTTTAAACATATTGGGCTTCCTCATCTCCTCATTTTTGGAAAGCAATTTCCCCTGATATATTTTGCACATTATGTTCACAAAAATCTGGGTTCTTATGCACATTTCCCCTGATAAAAACATTTTTTAATTACTTGATCGCAAAAACATGCACATTTGGCAATATACCATACAAAATACATATATTAGCAGGAAGGTTCCCTAAAATGTAGACAAATTTTCATGAGGACCTTTTTTTTGAAAATAAACATTCCATGCTGATGTGGAAATGTATTGAACTGAACTGTGGTCTATAAAAAATGAGAACCTGGGAGAAACTGAGGCAGAAACACCCATCTCTCATAGGACCATCATCTTGGCCTGTTGCTTGTCTGTGTGATTCTATTAATCATACTGTGAACTATCCCTTTCTGAGGGTAGGCCAGTCATGCTTCGGATGATATGGAAGCTCTGCTATTTGTGGTTTTGCCAACTCCTGTCCCTCAAAGCAAACACAGAAAATGTGACCTAAGCGCCCAGGGAGTAGGGATGGGCAAATATATCAGTTTCCAATCCTTTTCCCCATCTTAGATTCAGTTCTCCACCTTTCCACATCAGTCTGTGATTTTTTAAAAAGATAAAAAAAATAAAAGGCCTCATAGAAATTTGTCAGCATTTTCGTGAATTTTTCCTAATGTGCACCTTTAGTTTATACAGTTTTTCATAATTTCTGCAAAACAACTTTCCCTAATAGGATGCACTTTTGTTCATCATTTTTGCAGTATTTTTACGCACAGCTTAGTATATGCATTTTTGCACACTTTGCTTGGCTGGAGAGCTGCTCTGCAAAATTCTGAGAAGTGCAAATTTTGAAGGATGCCTGTGTTTTGCTTCATGTAGCGTTTTGGAAAGTGTGAATTAGGTTTGCCTTTAAACATGAACTGAATTGAATTCCCCCCACATCCCTGACAGGGAGCTCTGATTGACTGTACTACTACAGTCAGTGCTGTACTACCACCAGGCCACTACATGTCTGAGAGCATGTCTGTTTGCAGCTCTTCCCACACTGCAAATACTGTTGGAACACAAATGTGTATCCATTGCAAACATGATTGCCGTGAAAAGTGTGAAGGCAGCTCTCTAATCTATCCCTGGGCAGCCTTTGAGGGGGAGGGCTTTAGCTGTCCATTAATCTGTTTTCCTTAGCTGTTGAAATTGGATTTTTAAAGTTTCCAAGAGGGACATTTCTATTCTCTTTAATCTCTTCTTTCCCAGCCTGAATTTTGTTGTTGGGGATAGAGTGGGTGAGCAAATTTATATATGTGCATATATTGTGATTTAAAAATAAATAAATAAATCAACAACACATATGTGATCTAAAAGAGTTTTCGATATTTTAAACGTCCTAGAGCTTAACAAACGTCTCTCACTTTCTCTGCCTCTCTTTTTTTCCCTTTTAACTGGCCGGCGGGATATTTGGACTGTTTACATACTAAATAAAACCATAAAATCTTCTTTTCCTTGATCTGCTCTTGGGCAAGGGATATTTTATCAACTGAGTGGGAGGGAAAAGGGCTGCCGGCTTGATTGGCAGCATCTGTAAGTCTGGAACGCGGGGAGCGATGAAAAGGCTCCGTGCCAATCTGCCGTTTATTGCGTCCCCAGTGTGATTCCCAAGGATACCTTGCGGAGGGCTCCTGGTGCGCCTTGCTTGTCTCCCCAACGCATGAAACAGACGCATGGCCCACTAACAGCAGCATCCACGATGCTCCTGGGAGCTCTCCTTCATGCAGGAGGGAAAAGGAGACACACACGGGGGGTCCCCTCGGATCGTAGCTGTCCCTTCCGGCAGGTTTTTTACAGCCACCCTCTTGTTGTTATGTCTGGAGCCAGAGCTAAAACCTTCGGAAGCCCTTGGGAATGATTCTGCCCTTGACGGACCTGCCACTTAGGATTAACCAAGAGTCACAACATCTGTTCCTCGCACGCTGTGCCCGAAAGGCTGCCAGAACGAAATGCTCGGGCCAAGACCACCTTCGTTAGCCGACGCAGGAGGGAGTTGAACGCATTGCCCTTTTGCAAAACAATTCCTCAAATCCATTTGCATTTAGAGCCAAGAGGCCTCCAACTCTGGGGAGCCCGTCGCATGTCGCGTTTCCCCCCTTGGAATTAGAGGCATCGGAATTCCACCACCCCTCAAACGCTCCCGTGCTTCTGTAGGTGTTTGGATTGTCGGGGAAAGCGCTTGCCGTCGGGTCGCTGACATATGGCTTTGCAACTGAGCGACCAGATTTGTTGCCCGGTCTTATTCCATCGCTGGGGACAATAGGAGGGAGCCAGGCATTCCAGGGCCACGGGAGAATGTCCTATCTTAAGCCGACTGGCAGGGAACTTGAACGCTTTGACGGACTCTCTCTGATTTATTGGTAAGAGGGGCTGCTTGTGGTCTGGGGAGTGGGGAGAAGGCTTAAGTGTCTTCCTGCACATCCTGCACAACTGCTTGCCTTTTGCGCATCAGTGGAGACGTTTCGGGATTTTCAGAAAGCATGAGCAGAACCCTGCCAAGGCAGGGCGAGGTGTGTGTGTTTTTTTGTGTGGTGGTGTGTACTTTGGAATGTTCGCCCAATATATTCGTGAGGCCGGACCAAATTGCAGATCAGAATGTCTTTTCTAAACCTTTACGGAAAGCTTCTTAAAACAGTGTAAGGAGCGTAAATGACAAGACTCTGGTACACAGCCAAAAGACTGGATCAGAGGATACCATGTTTTGGAAAACACGGCGAGGATGTTCCTGAGCAGTGTTCCTTGGCATGTAATACTTGCAGGGAAATATAGTGAAGTCCCAAGCCCGTTAATGGACAAATTGGAAACCAGCTATCCTTTGAAAGCCACTCTTCTGCAAATTTTGCGGTGCAATTCTCCAGCTTAAAAATGGGCGCAAAAAGGCATGCACGGGGGGGGGGATTATTTATAAAAAATGCTCATATTAGTAAAAATGACCCAAATTAAAAGCATTATATTATGGGGAATTTATTGCGAAAATTTGTGCATGAAGCAACGTTGCATGCAAGAAGTGTGTAGTTTAGAAGAAACATTTAAATGCTGACAAATTAAATGCTGATGCAGAAATATGGTGAACAAGACTGGGGAAATGAGAAGTGGGGGGAAAACAATTTTCACCCATCTTGACCTCTTCCAGTGTTGCATTGGTACCTCAGTCAACAGATCCTTACACCATTCAAAGTGTGTGGCACATGACGGCCTTGCACAAGAATTCTCTGCACGCGATGGCCCCAGATATGACTTCTGGTGGGTTGCCAGGTGGGGGGAGAAGCTGCTTAGGGAGCTCAGTATGTTTAAAGGGGTGCCTGGGTGACCAAAACAACAACAAAAAACTTGAGGAACATTCCTCTTTAGGGAGTCACATCTAGAGATCTGTGGGAGAAATCAGTAATGTCTGGATTACAGTGCAGACATCTATTTTAGATTGAACGTTGGTTTGGGACAATGTTTTGAACCTTGCTGGTATCGCTAGGGAGACAAAATCCTTAAGTTTCCCTTGGCGATGCAATTGTGGTACTTGCAGGCCTACAGGTCAAGCCTAAATCTGCGTGGAGCGTGTCCACCACCCACATGCCAACATCTTTAGGCAAGGCGTGGCTGTGTACATATTGCACGGGCAACTAACTTGTATCCTTCCATGCATATGCACCATGTGTATCCTCTTTTGTGCACACAGAGTTTCGCTAAGCATGTCACGTGTGGGAGGGGAAATGTTTTGTGCACACAATGGCCCCAATTTGCACTCATGATTTCTCTCTCTCTCTCTGGGGATCTCCTCTGTTATATTGCAAGATACTTTTGTAGGAGAAGGAAAGCCCTGATTTGCACACATCACCCGCTTTTGCATGTAGACATGACTGAAGACTATCCTGGTTGACGGCTGTTTTATCTGTAGATTTGGGTATGTCCCTGGGAGGGTGTGGTCTGCTTGGGAATATTATTCATGCCTACCTGAATGCCTTTCGGTGATGATGTGCATGTAGTTGTAAGAACCCTGGGTCAGTCTACTTGACATGATGGTTATGTGTGCCTTGAGTCTGTGTTTGCATATGCTGTGGTTCGTGCAACTGAATGGAGAATGTGCACAAACACTGGCCGTTGCACAAGTTCCTGCAAATATATTGAACTGTACACAAACACGTAGTATTACCAGGGGATATTTTGCAGTCTCCAAGTGTAACTGGAGACTCTGCAGAAATAGACGTCAGTCAGGTAGCATGGACGTCGCTAGGTCCAGATGTACATATTCTGAGCCTGACCAATAACTATTAATGGATTTTGTCTAAAGCAAGAGTGAAGAACTTAAGGTTTGGGATCCAAATGTCACCCCCTAGCCCTCTTGATCTGGCCCTCAAGACTCTCCCTGGGGAATGCCCCCTCCCAGGCCCCACACACCTCTCAAGGCAACCTCCCCCATTAGTCCTCCCCCCTCATTGATCGGCGTGCATGAATGGAGACGTGTGTGTGGCATGTAAAACCCTGCACCCCTCCTCCATGTGTTAAGATGTTTGCCTAGTACACCTGGTAGAGACTGATATGCATAGGGTTGCCGTACGTCTGGAATTTCCCGGACATAGCCTGAATACAGCAGTCAGAAGTAGTGTCCGGGAGGAAATCCAAACATATGGCAACCCATGTTGAAAGTCTAGATTTTGCTGAATTTCCTTTAGCTCAAAAACATGTGGTTTTTTTTGTGTGTGTTTTTTTGAGATTTTGCAAAAGCAACTTTGTGTCTGGGTTTTCACCTTCTGTAATATGGTACCCCTAGATATGCAGGTACAATGGATTCTGTTTGTTTGTCGCTTTTTGGTGGAAGGAGAAGGTTGCTGGTAGCCAATTTTAGTAGGTTGTAAAAGAGAGCTGCTGTGCTGTAGTGGTTAGAGCAGGGGTCAGCAAACATTTCCAGCAGGGGGCCGATCCACTGTCCCTCAGACCATGTGGGGGGCCAGACTATATTTGGGGGGGGATGAATGGATTCCTATGCCCTACAAATAACCCAGAGATGCATTTTAAATAAAAGGAGACACATTCTACTCATGTAAAAACACGCTGATTCCCGGATCGTCCGCAGGCCGGATTTAGAAGGCGATTGGGCTGGATCCGGCCCCCGGACCTTAGTTTGCCTACCCATGGGTTAGACTAGTGTTGGACTGGGACCTGGGACACCAGGGTTCAAATCTGCCCTCAGGCATGAAGTTCATTAGGTGACCTCAGGCCAGTCACTGTCTTTCAGCTTAGCCTACTTCACAGGGTTGTTATGAGGATAAAAAGGGGGACATGTACTGATGAGCCAGTGTGGTGAGCAGCAGGCTGTGAAAAGATCCAGAAGCAAAGGAATGACACCAGCCTACAGAAGAAATGGGAGGGAAACATTCAAAAGTGCTGCAAAAGAATATTATCTGGTGCATTTGAAGCTTGCTGCTCTTTTCAAGGGTATTATTTTTTTTTTTGCAAGAAAGGGATTCTTTTTACCTTTTGAATAGATCAGGGGTGGGGAGCCTCAGGCCTGGGAGCCAAGAGCAGCCCTCCAAGCCTCTCTATCTAGCCTTCAAAACTCTTCCTACACCACAGCCCCTTCCCAACCACACCCCTTCTCCCCAAGCCACGCCCCTCAAAAATCCTGGTTTACACCCCCCACTTGAGTGTTTTTGCCTGGATGGACCGTGCCCTTGAACTCTGATAATGCCTCTTGATTGTCTGGATGGAGGACAGAGAGACCGTACGTGTTGTTTGGTGTAGCTCAGCTGTTGTGTACACGGGTACATGCACTGTACACCCATTGAACATTGCATGAGAATAATTATGTGAGTGTACAGCTCAGCTATCTGTGTCTGTAGGTACACACATTGTACACTCGTTGAACGTGATGTGCGAACGCCCCATGGGAATAACAATACAAGTATACAGCTCAACTCTTAGTGTATATAGACACACCGATTGTATACTCATTGAATGTAACATGTGAACACCTCTGGAATGTGCACAGGCTCAATGCATTGAATGGGTAGCATGTTCACAGCCAATGTCCCCAATCTCAACTCCCTTGCTTTGAGTGGCTCTAGAATGCACAGGGCCTTTAGCTTGTCTGTGTACAGGCACTGCATCCAAACTTTATTTGGTACCCTGCAAAACGCAGCATCCCCAACTGCCACTGTAGAGTCACTTTATGTGCTGGAGCTACAAGTGAGATCAGCAGGTGCAATATCTGTTCTCGCTCTGGGCAATGAGCCTACACAGTCTAAATATGTGGAAACAGTTCTGACAGAAACTTGCTTTCTGTCCCAGCTCAGAAATTTGTCTCAGAAGGAATATATTATTATACTATCTGTTGACTGGGAAGGAGGACTCTCCCAGATAGTCTGTTTATTGAGTGTCTGTCCTCATTTGTTTGTGCAAGATTTGCATGGTAGTCACACAAAGTTGCTGTCCATTGGGTGCTCGTTGCGACTGGTTTGTGCGGAGGTTATTAGTAAGCTGCTCAGCATCGTCATTATCCCACCCTTTCCCAGGGCATTTGCCCATCGCTATCCTTAAGGCAAAAAACCTTGAATTTTCCCAGCTCCTGCCCACCTAGCAGTTTGAAAGCAAGTCAATGTGCAAGTAGATAAATAGGTACCACTCCGGCGGGAAGGTAAACGGCGTTTCCGTGCACTGCTCTGGTTCGCCAGAAGCGGCTTAGTCCTGCTAGCCACATGACCCGGAAGCTGTCTGCGGACAAACGCCGGCTCCCTCGGCCTATAGAGTGAGATGAGCACACAACCCCAGAGTCGTCCATGACTGGACCTAACGGTCAGGGGTCCCTTTACCTTTACCTAAGTATGCTGGTATAAAATTGAATCATACCTGGAAAAGTTTGGAGGCAGCTGGAGTCTGAGTTTGGGCAGAGAATGACCAATGGGTTTGAAGTGCCTTTTAAAAAGGTGTGTTGCTAGCCAGTTAAACTACTGCCAGCCACATCATTGGTTAGGGAAATTACAACCATAATGGGGCCAGAAGAGTAGAAAGCAGCTACTAGTAGCATGGTGGGGTGGTGATGCTTGTCTGAGCCTCCTATCACTGGCATCTCTGCAGCTTATCAGGAGAGAGATTGGGAAGGATGGCGCAGCAGCAACACACCGGCAGAGCCAAGCTAGTGCTCCCGCCAGGGTGTCTACACTATGCTGAACTCACTAACACCTTGACCTTTTCCTGCCCAGTTAGCTGCAGTGATACTGCTGATGGGAGGTCAGGTAAGCACCCACCTGCCCAACTGACTACTTTTGGTAGCTGCTAGAGATGCTTCTGAAAAGGGAGAGCTTTCCTTAGAGTTGGTCTCTTAGGCTGCAAAGGTGGGGATGTGCTATCTTCACACTCACAGGGGTGGGGCAGGAGGAATCCAGATGACTTTCACAGTCAAAAGAGCACTGCGCAGCTGAAGATCTTCCCCACCCCTTAAGCTTCTCCTTAGTTGCTTGCCTGAAAGTTTTTGCCACAATTTCCCCCGTTACAGCTGCATTCCTCCTGTTTTTCAGAAGACCTGCAGCCAGGGGACATACTTTTTTTTTGCAGTCAGAGACCTGTGGTGGGGGAGAAGTTGGCTTCGGATCGTGTTGTAATGCAGACCTGTTTAATTCGCAATCCATGAATCTATTTGTGAACTGAAGCACAACTATCCTTTGAAGTTCGCTCTTCTCTGAATTTTGCAGTGAAATTCTCTGATCCCCAAACGCTTTATATTAGGGGAAAGTGTGTACAATAATGTATGTATTGGTGAACATAACATGCAAAAATGCATCTTCTTGCACAAAAAAAATGCATATAAAACTGTCAATATTAGGAGAAATTCAGATTAAGATGTTGGTGAACTTTTATGAGGACTCTTTTTAAAAACACACACCTTAATATTAGGAAAATGAGAGAAACTGAAACTGACAGATTCTTGAAAAATGAGAAAGTGAAGTAGGCAGATTCTTCAAAAATGAGAAACCAACATTGACAGGTTCCTCCATCCCTATTAGAGACAGTAGCACAGTCATCAGCTTCTTCTTTATAAACTTCCCCACCAGCTTTCCTTTTAAACAGTTTAGGCTGCCACTTTCCCAGGGCATCAGCGACCTGTTCTGAAAAATGCGTGTAGAATTTGCTAACTCCTCGAAGGAGAAAAACAATCTGCTGGTAAACAGTTTCCTCCAGCTGCTCTTTCACCTGTGGGTGCAGCAGCGGCTGGTAATGGTGGTGGTGGCAACCAGCAATGGTGGCTCCAGCAATCGGCAATGGGGGCAGCTGGCAATGGCATTGTTAGCAGCTGGCAATGGCCTGCCACCTGAGCCAACCCCCCGTCCATCAATCATGAACACATCAGCCCTGCCAGATGCATTGTGGGATAGGTGCCACAGCTGCTTGCCCCAGCCCTGGCTGATTCCATATTTCCCTGGTCCCTGCTGTGGACCCCTTCCTGCTCTACTGGACCTCCTTAGGCACCCTTAGGCACAGTGAGTGGGGCAGATGCCCCACTGTCTCAACTACTTCCTCCATCACCATGGCCGCCACCTTTCTCTTTCTCTTCCAATCTCTTCCAGCTGGTGCAGAGTGCCCGAATCACTGCTGCTGGCACAATTAGCATTAGGGAAAGGGCTGCAGCTCGGTGGCAGCACACCTGTTTTACCTGCAGGAGGTCCCTGGTTCGATCCCTGGTACTTCCAGGTACAGCTCTGAAACCCTGGAGAGTCACTGTGTAGACAATACTGGACTAGATGAGCCAGTGGTCTGACTCAGTATAAGCCCCTTCCGATGTTCTTCTAGGGACACGGGTGGCGCTGTGGGTTAAACCACTGAGCCTAGGGCTTGCAGATCAGAAGGTCAGCGGTTCGAATCCCCGCGATGGGGTGAGCTCCCGTTGCTTGGTCCCAGCTCCTGCCAACCTAGCAGTTTGAAAGTATGCAGTGCAAGTAGATAAATAGGTACTGCTCCGGGAGGAAGGTAAACAGTGTTTACGTGCACTGCTTTGGTTCGCCAGAAGCGGCTTAGTTATGCTGGCCACATGACCCGGAAGCTGTATGCCGGCTCCCTTGGCCAATAAAGCGAGATGAGCGCCGCAACCCCAGAGTCGTCCACGAGTGGACCGAATAGTCAGGGGTCCCTTTACCTTTACCTTTATGTTCTTCTAGGAGTAGAGATGCAGCTCAGTGCTAGTGCATCTGCCTTGCATGCAGAAGGCACCAGGTTCAATCCCCAGCATCTCCAGCTAGGGCTGGAAGAGTCACCTGCCAGAAATCCAGGAGAGCCCCTGCCTGATGGCACTGAACTAAATGGGCCAATGGTCTGACTTGGTGTAAGGTAGCTTGCTATGTTGCACTACATCATGGCTTTGTGGTCTTTAAGGCCTTCTGGCAAGGAGAAGGTACACACTTGCACTGCATTGAGACTATGTACCGGTAGTCTTTAATGCCACTAGGTGGGCAGCAGCAACTCCTGTGCTCAGCATTGGCTGGTTCTGGGAGGTGCTGGGAAGGGTGAAGGAGATCTTAGCAGACTCAGCAGCTTGCCTGCTTCTGGGGAGGAAAGCAGAGGGCAGCCATGGTTGATAGTGAGCCTTCTGTCAGAGTGTGGACCCCAGCAGATGCCAGGCCCATTCCAACCCTGGCCAGAGAAAGAGAATAAGAAATGGCAGCCCTCCGAGCAGAGGCTGCTCTGTTTGTTCTCCAATATGGGGATGATTAGTTCTGGTGACGCATCAGCGGCAAGTTGCCCGCCCTGAGCAAAAGCCGGAGCTCTATGGCCAGAGCGGCCCCCTGCGTGTGAAAAGGGCCAGCTGTGCGGCCTGATGTTCAGCTGTCCTTACACTTTTATTAGGATTTTGTCCAGCAAGCCAGCTTTGGAGGGCAGCAAACAGATGGCCGGGGAGATAATGTGTCCCCATCACTTTGATAAATATGGCCCAACTCAGTGACTGATTAAAAGATTAATTTGTTAGAGAGTTTGGGGATGTGAGGGGGAGGAGGAGAAGGAGATGGAGAAACAGAAGGAGAAGGAGAAGGAGAAAGAGAAGAAGGAAGAAGAACTTGGCCTGGTACTTTTCCAACCTCCATATGTAGCAGAATTTGATACGGAAAGGTAGGAGATAACTCCCCATTATCCTCTCTCTCTCTCTCCCCAGAAAGGAACATGCCTAGCCAAGTCCTCCTCCTCCTCCTCCTCCTCCTCATTTCAAATAAACAAGGAAATCCAAGGATGCAATATGATGCCATTATATATGGTGCATTTTTGCAATAGGGCAAAAAAATGTTGTACGGATGAATATTATCATGGATTCCGATGATGGTAGTGATGTAAATGCATGGGATTGCAGCCAATGTTAGTTTTACTCGGAGTAGGTTCATTGAAATGAATGAACATGACTTAGGTCTATTAAACTCAATGGGTTTTTTTGTGTAGCAAACAGGGATGGGGGAGAAATTAGATCCAGTTCACATTCAAAGGCCAATCTACTCAATTCTCGCCTTTTGAAACCATAAGTGAACCGAAACATAGCCATCCTGCAAAAATTCTCATTTTCCTGAATTTTGCAACACAGTTTTCCAGCCAAGTTCTGCACCTTCACTAGGGTATTAGAATCTAAAAGAATATAAAAATGCATTATATTAGGAGAAATTGCTTTGCAAAAAATGCGTACATTGGGAAAAATTGCATACAAGGATGAGTATATTAAGAGAAATTCACAATAAATGCAAATAAATTTCATGTGGGGACACACACACACACACACACACACACACACACACATGCACACACTGCCAGCTGAAAAATGAGAAACAAAGATATACCAAAATTGACATATTTACCCATCCCTAATAGCAAGGGACTAATCAGCTCTATTGTTGTTGTTGTTGGTGGTGGTGGTGTTATGACTTCCTTAATCTTAGTTGCACAAGGAGTACTTTTCTTACTCTGTGGTGAGAAAGAAATGCACTCTGTGCATGCTCAGCATCATCCACTCCTATCACATCACTTCTTGCACACCTTGCAGAGGCTTTGAAAACAAGGTCCAGGCCTAGTTAAAATTAAGTCCTGTTTAAAATGGACAGCGAGTAAGACTGAAGCTTGCCAGAAACCAAAGCCTTTCTCACAGGAAAGTTCTTTCCCCCATTCTCATGGGAAATGCACTCTGCACATGTTTACAGATACCTTTGTCTTGCTTATTATGTCAGATGTTCCTAATTAAGCCGAGGGGGCATGATTACTACATGTCTTCTAATGCTAACATTTGGAGAGGGGCGGAATGAAGATGCAATTCTTTAAGCCAAATCTGTGTTGACTTTTTTGTTTTGTTTTTTTGCCTTGTGCTTTTGGAAAGACAAATATATCATATGCTCCAACATTCCAGGACATTTCAGCGATTTCCGCCTGGACACTGTTTCCGACTGCCGTATTCCGGCTACGTCTGGGAAATTCAGGACGTATGGCAACATTATTATTATTATTATTATTATTAATTATTTATACCCCGCCCATCTGACTGGGTTGCTACAGCCACTCTAGGCAGCTTCCAACATATAAAAAATAATAATAAAACTTGAAACATTAAAAAAAACTTCCCTATACAAAGCTACCTTCAGATGTCTTCTAAAGGCTGTATAAGGCTTATCTCCTTGCCTCAGGCGCTGGGCGCTCTCTCCTGCTGCTCCTCCGCCGCCTTCCCTCCTCGAAACTCGACAGAAGCCTTGTTTTCCAAGGGGCCTCTTGGGCGACACGCGGGGCGGCTCGGGGGATTTTGTTGTGGCGGCGAGCAGGGAAAGCCCGTGCCGCCTTCCCTCTCCGCCACAGCAGCCGCCCCGTGCGCTCTGCGCAGAGCGGAGCTGGGCGAGCACACGGGCGAAGAGACCTTCGGAGTGCCTTTGTCGCGCCCGCTGCCCCTTCCTGTGCGCCCTGCTCTGCAGAGTTCCTGAGCGCTGCTTCTGGGGCTGACTGGTTTTGGTGGCGGGACTGGACGCCCAGCCCCGCCTTTTCCTTGGCGCCCTCCAGAACTGTGCCTATCACTATGGCTTATTTTTGGGGTGCAGCTTATATTTCGCAAATGCGAAAAAAAATCCTGCTATGGCTTATTTTATGACTACATCTTAAAATAGGGGAAACAGGGTACCTCAAATTTTGGGGAGAAGGGACAGCTAAGAACACAGTGAATTAGTCATTTTTCAAATGTATTTCTTATTGCTACTTATTAAAAATATAAACAGGCTGCCACTCACTCAGGTTCCAAGGCGTGTTTTTAGGAAATGTAACATAACAGCGAAATGTTACTTCCACAATGGCTGTTTTGAAATCACATTTTTGTTCATATCAGGGAGAAATTGCATGGAAACCTATTCTTTCTTTTTAAGAGTGTGTTAAAACTGTCCGTTTTTATTTTTGAGTCCTGATCCAAAACATGCTTCCACTCCCAATCTGGATCTCAGGGACATGTGCCAATTTTATCCTGAAAATAACCTCTTCTGACAGCTATTTGCCCCCGAAGGTGATGCCTGTTGCAAGCTGAATCTTCAGAAGCAAATAGGTGTGTGGGGGGAGAGCATGATCTTGGGTCAGAAGTAAATGTGGGGCTTTAACCCAGATTGAATCACTCAATCACTCAAGAGCCAGTGTGGTGTAGTGGTTAAGAGTGGTAGACTCCTAATCTGGGGAACTGGGTTCGCGTCTCCGCTCCTCCACATGCAGCTGCTGGGTGACCTTGGGCTAGTCACACTTCTCTGAAGTCTCTCAGCCCCACTCACCTCACAGAGTGTTTGTTGTGGGAGAGGAAGGGAAAGGAGAATGTTAGCCGCTTTGAGACTCCTTCGGGTAGTGATAAAGCGGGATATCAAATCCAAACTCTTCTTCTCCATGCTACCCGAGTGCCAGCCTTGGTGATGCTGCCATTCTGTTTAGAAGTCAAAATTGATGGGTTCAAAAGTAATCAGATGTATATTGGGTCTGGTGCTTTCTCTAGCAAACGATAATACTCTTGTAATTCAAATCAAGATCAATTAGGAGTCGATTTGTGCACAAATGCATTGAGCATGGCTAACTCAAGGGCTGACTTCCTGTCTTTTCCCCAAGTGACTGGTTTGGTGCCACCAAGTTGGAATTCCCCTGTGTTCAAAAGGGTTGCCTCAAACTCAGAGCAGATCACTGGAATTAACAGGCCTGTTAGCCATGGCCATTACTGTCAATGCCTCTACTTTCAGCAGGACTAGCAATGAATACATGGGGCGTATCTTGAGCCCATGATAGTCTTCTAAGGCCACCATTCCCAAAGAAACGCTTTCTAGGGAATAAATCCCAATGAAAACAGAGGGATTTGATTCCAAGCGCACACACATGCCCTTCCTCTCAGGGCGGCAAACGACAAAATCACAAAACAATGCATACATTAAAAACTTTTTTTTAAAGGTACCTAAAGAACTCATAGGGACCCAGGTGGCGCTGTGGGTTAAACCACAGAGCCTAGGGCTTGCTGATCAGAAGGTCGGCAGTTCGAATCCCTGCGACGGGGTGAGCTCCCATTGCTCGGTCCCTGCTCCTGCCCACCTAGCAGTTCGAAAGCATGTCAAAGTGCAAGTAGATAAATAGGAACCGCTCCTGCGGGAAGGTAAACGGCGTTTCCATGCGCTGCTCTGGTTCGCCAGAAGCGGCTTTGTCATGCTGGTCACATGACCTGGAAGCTGTACGCCAGCTCTCGGCCAATAAAGCGAGATGAGCGCCGCAACCCCAAAGTCGGACACGACTGGACCAAATGGTCAGGGGTCCCTTTACCTTTACCTTTACCTTTAAAGAACCCATGGAAGGGAGGAGGGAAGTCTGGGATTCGGAAGAATCCTGTGTAATTTTTATTATTTGTGATTATGAGTGTGAACGAATTTGTAAAATCAAATAAAAACTATTTTAAAAACATATTTAAAACATTTAGAGGCATTAAACATGTAGAAACATCAAAGCACAGCCATTTGTCCTCATGGCTAATAATTTCAAGGTTGCCAAGAACAGTAGCTTTTATCTATGAAAGGCCTGGCTGAAAATGAATGTTCACCAGAGAGGGTATTCCCCAAATGGGGAAGCACTACCAAGAAGGCCCTGCCGTGGGGTCAGGATCGACTGAGCAGCACTCAGCAACAGCAGGGCTGGATGCTCTCCTATGTAAAGAACACCCTGCATTTAGAAAACTAGCACTGCAGGGAGTGAAATGGGGCTAGAACCTTTCTACCTGATGTGGCCAGTGTTGTTGTTGTTTAAACTTTGCAGGGAGGTTGTTTTTCCAAGGGGGCACATTCAAAAACGACACCCTTCCATTTGCAGCCTCAAGTGGTGCTGTCCACCCCCCACATCAGGATGCAACCATCTCATTCTGCCACAGCAGACCAAGCCAGACCACAAGCTAGGCATCGAGGGCTTTGAAGTAGTACATAGATGCAATAAGTAGTGCCTTCCACCCCCAAAAAAGGAATGCTTGGTGTATCTTTTTTGCTTCGGAGCTTCCATGAAATCAGCTTTGCAAAATTATCACAAAACGGCATGGCTTGGTCTGCCAGCTTCTAGTGGGATGAGGATAAAGCAAATGAGATTTTAAGCGCCTGTCAAAATTGGAAGCTCCTCTCTCATGAGGGAGGGAGGGAGGGAGGGAGGGAGTTTGCAAGAGCTGCTGATGGGGCAGCACTGGGCATGGCTGAGATTGCTTCTCGACACAGCCAAGCAAACACATGGCCCCGTGAGCTGGGAGTTTATTTTATTTTCTATCCCCATGCCAAGGGCACAAATGTGCTTGCAGAAGACATAGATGTGATCAAGTTTGCCATGACCACATTCCAAGGGCACCCCCCCCGCCCCGCCCAGGAAGGTTTGGCTGGTGCCTTCATTATATACCTTTAGGAGCCACGTGAAAATGTTCCTCTTCTTTGGCTGATTGACATTTGATGACCTATTAAATGTGTTGTGGGAGGAGGGATTATTGGTTTGTTCTTATTTTTATTATGTATTCTGTGGTCTTTATATTGTAATTTTTATGTTGCGAACTGCCCTGAGACCTACAGGTATAGGGTGGTATACAAATTGAAACAAACAAACAAACAAACAAACAAACAACAACAACAACTTCCATTACCTTATGTGGTAGGAATAATAGGAATAGGAATAATTTATTGGCCAAGTACATTTTCCAACATACTTGGAATTTTGCTTCTGCTACATTGCAATGTAAACATACAAACACTGTTCCACTCACAATACAATGACACAGCAAAGAAACCCCACCCATAACTGGCCTCCCCTTCCGCTACACAACTACGAATTTAACAATTTAATGGCACAAGGGGAAAAACTGTTCCTGTGCCTGGCCGTTTTTGTGTATAAAGTCCTGTAGCAACGTCCAGATGGAAGTAAGTCATCCAGTGGTGATTTTTCCATTCCCTTGTTGAAGCAGTGACATATTATTATTATTATTATTATTATTATTATTATTATTATTAAACAATAATTTAATTTCTCTACTGCTTACCACACAGGGCAAACCATTTTAGGGAGCAGAGGGCAGGCGGGCTTACAAAGTACAACGCAGGTTAGCTTAAGGAGTAAAGGGCAGGTCAATTTAAGGAATGGAGGGCAGATTAGAAAGTACAGGGTGAGTTACTTTAGAGAGTGCAGGGCAAGCCAACTTAGGTTAGGGTTAGTTTGGGGAGGGCAGGGTGGGCCACAGAGCACATACAACTCCGCCCTCCAACACCACTGCTGCTTGAGGCATATGCCTTGCTCTGTATAAAGGTAGGGATGGCCCTACACACTCCAGGCAAACTTCCCTCCACCATCCTGCAGTCCCGAGTCATGAGTCCATATGACCTTGAAGGCAAGTCCTCATTTGTCATATCCAGACACATGCAAATCCCACCCCCACCCCAATCCCCACAAGGACATCAATTTTGCAATGGCTTCTCCACTTCCTTCCCACCCACTATAGTCCTTCAGCCAGTTTCCTGAGCCCTGCATGATCCGGCGAGGTCAGCCCTGGGATAGACAGTCTAGAGACAGGCATATCGGACCACCTGCTTCTGTTAATAAGTTTATAACCGGTAAAATCCTACAGACTGGGGAGTATTGGGGGGGGGGTGGAGAGTTGTGGAGGGATTTAGAAATGTCGGAAGACGGATAATCACGTTAACCCTCAATATGTCTGACTTACTGGTGGAGTGCAAGGAAAATGATTTCAGCGAGGACTCCAACTCTCCCCCTCCCTTAATATTATAGAATCAGATGTGGAGTTATTATAGACTCATTCTCCTGAATGGAAAGGATTTATGAAGGGCAGGCTTGCATCATGTTCAGTGATTCAATTCTCACATAATACCAAACCATGATTTGGCACTTACGATGGTTCAGAACCCAAACCTTTGCCTGTTGAAAATACTTCAGTCCTTCTGGTGACTTTCCAGCGTCTCTTCAGCTGGGATAAAGCAATGGCTGCTGCTCCTTTCAGAATTGTTCCCCTACTGAAAAAAAAGAAAGGAAGGAAAAAGCTATGCAGAGCTCTTACATGAGAGAAGGTGTTCATCTGTTGGGATTTTTTTTTGGTGGAAATGTAAATAAGGGCTTTTGTCAATGTCCATCTTAAAATGTGGTGTCCAGAACTGTACACGGTACTCCAGATGCAATCTGGCTAGAGCAAAACAGAGTGGGGCTATTACAGGATGGGTTTGCATTCAGTTTAGCTGGATCCCTGCTCACATCTGGTGATTTGTGCTGAAGTAGATGTCAGACTGTACAGTTCTCTCCCATTTAGATACACAGCTGTTGTAACCTGTTTAACCATTCATCATATTTTGTAGAAGGGAAAATAAATTCTCAATTTTCCAGCCTGTCCTTTTTTGTTTTGTTTTCAGTGACGTCAGCCAGTAGTGTAGTCAAATGTAATTAGCCCCATAGCACATTTTATCACAATCAGGTTACCCGATTGTCTGGAATCACCAGTGTGACTCCTCTAGGAAGCATTGCCCTAATCTAGAACTGCATTCATTTGCTCCTGGTGATGTCACCACATAGTCAAACCTGATTGGTTCCATGGTGACATCATCAAATCCATTGAATGGTTTCTTGATGGAACCATTTTCTTCGGAACTATTTTCCTGGTCCTTTCTCTTTGTCCGTTGTGGGTTGCCTCTGATATTGCTGAGATCAAGTTCCTACTCTGAAATGCCTGCTGTGCTTTGTGAAAGATTGGAGGGCCACATCCTTAAGAGGGGTGACATTGAAGGACTTCAAAGACATTGGTGGGTGGAGGAGATGCCATTTTACTGTATGTCCAGGAGAACTGCATATGAAAAATGTGTGTGATAGGAAAAAATTGCAGTAAATTTTGGGTGCTTTTTTGCAATGAAATAGTAGTAGTAGTAGTAATAGTAGTAGTAGTAGTAGTAGTAACAATAGTAATAGTAATAATAATGGAGAAACTGAACTTAAGAAGGGAAAAATGAGACACCGATATTGACAGATTCCTCCATCTCTTCCTTCAGTTGAGCCCTGCACAGGTAACTGATCTTCAGAGGGCTCAGCCTATTGCAACAGCTCCTTCCTCAAGGGATTCTTTGCTCCTCTTGCCCACAAAGCTGCTTCCTGCTATCTACTGCTATCTGCGCTAAGCACACCTCTGTGGTGCATGGCCTTTCTCCCCCGTTGCTATGGCTACAGCCATTTTGCATCATCCAGCTCTCTAATCACCCTATTCCAGCACACAGTGGGCCCTTGATCAGATTAGGTGGCCGACTCAGCAGAGGGGGAAACAGGATGAGATGACGTAGCTCTTTGGCAGCTGAGGATTTAACTCTCTGTGGGAGATGGAGACAGAGGAATGGCAGCAGCAGGGGGAAATGGAGGCCTTCCATGGATGGTGCCCAGAAGGTTGCCTTAGAAGGGAAGGATGAGGGGGGAGGCAAAATTTATTCAGTTCACATTTAACAGCTAGTCTGCATCATTCACATTTCCCCAGACAGTGTGCAAACCAGAAAAAAGTTATCTTTTGAAACTGGAACTTCTCTGAATTTTTCAATGCAGCGAAGTAATGTGCATGAAAACACATTAAGTGAAAATATTTTGCACAAATGTATTATGTTAGAGGAAATTGCTTTGCAAAAATGTGTCGATTAGGTAAAATTGCATTCAAAAATCTGAATATTGGGATAAATTTACACTAAATTGCTGATGAATTTCCATGAGGTTCCCCCCCCCCCCCAATTGATGCAGAAATGTGGAGAACTGAATTCAAGACTGGGGAAGGGGTGTGTGAAACACTAAGAGAAACAGAAACTGACAGATGCCTTGATCCTACCAGATGGGAACGTGACTTCTAAAGAGTTGTTTTTCGTCAAGACTGCTGCAGCATAGGAAAGAGCTAAACTGTTGTCTATCTGCTGCTTCCCTGATTATGATGATGCTATATATACGGTATAATATAGATAGATATAGGTTTCTAAGTGGTTTATAAGATCAATTGTAAAATCCATGCATAATTAAAATACACAATAAACCATTCAATCAAAGCATTAAAACAGTCGTAATTTTAAAAAATACAAGAAATTATGACAGTTTAAAAGCATAGCAATTAAAGCAGTGAAAAATAATTAGAACAATAAGAACAGAAGGTGATGTTCGGGGGAATGCGTGCCTTAACAGGTGTGTCTCCAAGAGCCGGTGGAATGCCAATGCAGATGGGTTTTCTCATATTTCAGGAGGGAGGGCTTTGCACAACACAGATGCCACCAGGTAAAAAACCTGCCTCCACATTACCACAAGCTTATAATGATCAGTCTCCCTCTCTCTGAAAAAAACACTGCTACTTCCTTTTTTTAAAAAAGTGCACCTTAGAGGCATTGAGCACCACATCTAGGGCTCTGAACCGGCGGCTGTTGGAGCTCATTTGCAAACAGGCATTTATTTGCTATCTCACAGCTTTTGTTTTATGCAGCCAAAAGTCACCGTCTCGTCCCAAATCCTCTGATGCACCAGTGACCTTGGAGACCTCAATATTCAGAATAATGATCAGAGGAAAATAAATAGGCCACCATATATAGCTGCATTAGGGCACGGCTCAGTTTTTTTTACGTTGTCAGCAGATCCCTTGAAACACAAGACCAAATTAGGCCCGGCTGGGCATTGTGAAAAACAAACAAATCTGAAATGCAGCCAGGAGAGGCTGTCTATTTGATAGGAGCAGCGATAGGTGGTATATTTTTATGTAATCTTTTTCGTGCAGGCCATTTTCCAGTCAAAATTGCCTTTCCCCCCAGCCTTTTTCCTATCCAGATGTGGGGGAAATACACAGGAACGAGAGAGATTTTGATCAGAAAAACACAGTGTTGAGAATGGGTCACTCACCATCCACGTCACCTCTAGTTCAGCCTCAGCTTAAAAAATAATAATACTAATATATTATTATTATTTTTTGTGATTTGTGGGCTAGTTTCTCATTTAGAGCATTATAGGTTTGAGCAGAGGTGACTAACCATTTCAACCTGATGGCTGCATTCACTTTTTGCCAACTCCCTGGAGGCTGAACTTCAGTGGTGGGTGTGCCCAACCCACACTCTCACATGCTCACACACAGGACTCTGGTATTTACATAGCCAGAGAGTCCCCTTCCCCACTTCCTGCAGATCAGCTAAACCATGGCTTGTTAAAGTGTTTTATTGACGTTCGGGTGATACAGAAAAGCACTTCAAAATCACAGCATGGCAAATGTTTGTGTAAGGCACATTGTGTGGAAATGGTGATGTTGAAGCCTAATCAGTATGCACAACAGCTGGGTTGCTTTTTAATGTTCAGTCTTGGGTTACACCCGCTCCATACATTCTGTGAGACTACCTTAACAGGCATGGCTTCCTGCACAGACTCCTGAGAGCTCTGGTTTGTTAAGAATCCTGAGAGCTGTTGTTGTTGTTTAGTCATTTAGTCGTGTCCGACTCTTCGTGATCCCATGGACCAGAGCATGCCAGGCACTCCTGTCTTCCACTGCCTCTCGCAGTTTTGTCAAACTCATGTTAGCAGCTTCGAGAACACTGTCCAAACATCTCATCCTCTGTCATCCCCTTTTCCTTGTGCCCTCTATCTTTCCCAGCATCAGGGTCTTTTCCAGGGAGTCTTCTCTTCTCATGAGGTGGCCAAAGTATTGGAGCCTCAGCTACAGGATCTGTCCTTCCAGTGAGCACTCAGGGCTGATTTCCTTCAGAATGGATCGGTTTGATCTTCTTGCAGTCCATGGGACTCTCAAGAGTCTCCTCCAGCACCATAATTCAAAAGCATCAATTCTTCAGCGATCAGCCTTCTTTATGGTCCAGCTCTCTCTTCCGTACATCACTACTGGGAAAACCATAGCTTTAACTATATGGACCTTTGTCGGCAAGGTGATGAGAGCTGTTAAGAGACTCCTATTCCCCCTCACAGATCTACAGTTCCCAGAGTTTTCTGGGAAGAAGCAGGATTGACTGTTAGACCACTCTTTGAATTGTAGTTCTGTGGAGGGGGGATAGGAGTCCATACCGTCCAACCTTTGGAGACCCCCAAATCAGGATATGCGTCTTCCAGGATGCTCTCCCAGGCAAGAGTGTGTGGGGTCATGGCACCCGGAATGTCCGCCGTGATCTCACACAAAGAAACAGGGTGTCCCTTTTTCCCAGGGAACTTGGCAAGTATGGGAGTCTTCTAATAACTTTCAGAGAAAGGGCTGAGATGAAATCCCTCCCCTCCCATACTTTGTTTGCGGGCTGTAGAAATGGACAAGCCGTTTCAGAGATACTTTGGTGGGGTTGAGTGAAAGACACATGTATGTGTTTGCATGCATGAAAAACTTAAAGCCACATAATAAGGGGAGCAACCTCGAGCCACTCATGCTGTCTTCTAAGGATCTCCATTCCACTTCTTCCCCATATTTCATTCTTCTTCTCACCACAATGTTCCATGGCCACTGGACTTTTATCAGTCCTCATTAACATGGTGGTTTGTTTGTTTGATTTTTGCTTCCTCGTTTATTTCCCCGGCTAAAAGTAAAATATATACTGCTGAAAATCTTGGGGCTCACCACCCCCCAGCAACAATGTAATAATCCACACTCTGCTATTAGCACATATTGGGATAGCTCAGTCTGGAGAGCATGAGACTCTTAAACCCAAGGTTGTGGGTTCGAGCGCCACACTGGGCAAAGGATTCCTGCATTGCAAGGTGTTCAAACAGATGACTCCTGAGGCCCCTTCCATCTCTACAATTCTATGATTCTACTATTAGTATAAGGGATGCGGGTGGCGCTGTGGGTTAAACCACAGAGCCTAGGGCTTGCCGATCAGAAGGTCAGAGGTTCAAATCCCCGCGACGGGGTGAGCTCCAGTTGCTCGATCCCAGCTCCTGCCCACCTAGCAGTTCGAAAGCACATCAAAGTGCAAGTAGATAAATAGGTACCGCTTCAGCGGGAAGGTAAACGGCATTTCCATGCGCTGCTCTGGTTCGCCAGAAGCGGCTTAGTCATGCTGGCCACATGACCCAGAAGCTGTACGCCGGCTCCCTCGGCCAGTAAAGCAAGATGAATGCCACAACCCCAGAGTCGTCCATGACTGGACCTAATGGTCAGGGGTCCCTTTACCTTTACTATTAGTATATATATAGGATACGTAGTATATATGGTTGTTTTGGGCTATCCCCTCCCTTTAGGGCTCCCTCCATTTGTTTGTGTGTCTCCAAACCTTGGGTTCCACCCCTTGGTCTGCTGATACCTCCCTGCAGTGTGTGTGAATTCTGGGCAACCTTCCAGGGACCACCTGCCAGGGGTGGGAGGGGCCAGAGATAAAAGTGGGCGGAACAACAAATGCAAATTTTACCTTTGCACGGTAGGCTAGGTACTACACACACACACACACACACACACACACACACACACACACACTGTCCTCCATCCAGGCGAGAGAGAAGCATCACCAGAGTTCAAGGACAAAGCAAAAGAATTCAGGGGTCAAAGGAGGGCCAGTGAGAGTCATGGCTTAGGGAGAGGGTATGTGGCCTAGATGGGGTTCTGGGGCCAGATAGAGATGTTTTGAGGGCCACATTTGGCTCCCAAGTCTGAGGTTCCCCACCACAGTTATATAGGGCAGCAAAAGGAAGGGGGTGACATTAAAGAGAAATCCGGCAACAAGTTATTACCGGTACAAAGAGGAGCTTTCCATGGATCTCAACATACCCCGGGCAACGTCAAGGTTACCTGACTTCATCTGAGTGGCGTCCTTCCCTTGCTGCCTGTTCCAAACCAGGGCACCTGGCAAACAATAAAAACACATCAGAATAATTACTCTGCTGCTCTAATTATGCGTGAGCAACGATGATTTAAGAGCAAGGGGAGGGAACGTCCAGAGGATTTATTTCAGTCTAATTGAATTGTTTTGCCCCCTCTCTCCTGCCGAATCCCTCTGCAATAGGCCGAGGCTGCATCCGTAAAAGCCTTGCGTAAGCTTTAATCTTAAGAGAGCGATGGTTTCCCAGTGATCTCTGTTAATGTTTGGGGTGGACCTGACGTGCCATGGGGATGGTCACATGAGCTGCTCCCCATCTCCGCCACTTTTTGCCGGATCTCGGCCAAAGCAGAACGCTTACGGGCCAGGCAGCGGACTGGACATCTCCGGCACGCAAGATGCCAGCCATTTCGGTCCTCTACAAGGGAGCTGTCATTATTAGCAGGTAACGGCTCAGAAACAGGGCTTGAAGGGGGGTCAGGCAAGCGCTGGCACATCATTGGGTCATGTAGAGAACTTGAGGGACACACGTAAGAACGCAGGCTCCCCTCAAAGGGCAAGGGCTGTGGCTCCATGACAGAGCATCTGCTTTGCATGCAGAGGGTCCCAGGTTCAATCGGGCTGCCTCAGTGGGAGAGATGGGAAGCAGGGCTTCCTCCATCAGCTTTGCCGAAAGCCTGGCTCTACCAGGCACCTCCTGCCCCTGAACTGTGCCAGCTGGTCATTATAAGAACACCTGTTTAAGAATTGATTCTTTATTTCCTCCTCTTCCCTCCCTGTCCTTTGCCCCTTGTGTGCTGTGGTTGGTGGGTTATTGTTGTTTTTTAGCTTGTAACCCTACAGGCAGAGGCTGCCTTGTTTTAATTGATTGTATATAAAGCCACTGCGGGAACTTTCCTAACTCAAGAGCAGGGTGCAAATGCTCTAAATAAGCACATAACGTCCGATTTATTCTCCATCTCTAGGTCTCTGCTTAGTGCTAGGGCTGATGGGAGTTGTAGTCCAAAACATTTGGGGGCCATGAGGGTAGTCTAGGCTGTCCTAGAAGGACCATAGGCCTGATGCAGTATAACAGTTCTTCTCTTTAGAGTCAGGGTGCCCCTGGTGTCCACAAACAGTTTCCTTTTCATCCTGGTTTCTGCTTTCAGGACACTAATGGGACCATACGGAATGGATCGGACTGTCCATTGCATTGACTTCTATGACTGCGCCAATGGGCTGGGTGAGTGTGTCTTTTTCTGGTGTCTGTAGTATTGTGGAGGAATGAAAAAAGGGGACTGAGAAGTCTGGAGCTTTGAAGGGTGCTTTCCCTGTTTTAAAGGGACCCAGGTGGCACTGTGGGTTAAACCACAGAGCCTAGGGCTTGCCAATCAGAAGGTCGGCGGTTCGAATCCTTGTGACGGTGTGAGCTCCCGTTGCTCGGTCCCAGCTCCTACCAACCTAGCAGTTCGAAAGCACGTCAAAGTGCGAGTAGATAAATAGGTACCACTGCAGCGGGAAGGTAAACGGCGTTTCCATGTGCTGCTCTGGTTCGCCAGAAGCGGCTTTGCCATGCTGGCCACATGACCTGGAAGCTGTACGCCGGCTCTCGGCCAGTAAAGCGAGATGAGCGCCGCAACCCCAGAGTCGGACACGACTGGACCTAATGGTCAGGGGTCCCTTTACCTTTACCTTTCCCTGTTTTACTTTGCTTTCCAGAAGTCCCTAATGCCAAGGTTCACTCTACCTGCTGCAGGCAGTCTATTGCTAATTGTCTGTCTGTGGGGAAACATTAGGAAGGTTATCTTAAATTAACATTTTGTTGAAGTCGACACCTATGATTGTTTGACACCCTTTTTGTACAGCAGGACTGAGACAGTTCAGGCCTGGAGGCTGAATGTGGTCCTCACAACTCTGCCTTAATCACAGCCACTCCCCAAACCACACCCCGTCACTGGTCCTGCTCCCCGCCCTCTTTCAGTGCATTTGCAGCGATGCCTCTTGCTTGCCTGGGTGGAAGATAGAGACTTGTGGGTGTGCAGAAATCTCTGGGTTGTATGTGACTGGCATGTAGCTTACTGAAGTAGCACCCATCACCCTGCCCACATTTGCCTCTGGCCCTGCCCACCAGGGGCATGTGTGTACCCAAGGGGATGTGACCCTTCAGCTGGAAACGGCCCCCCATCCCTGTTACACAGCATTGTAAAATATCAGACATCCTTGCTTGTTGCATTATGACTATCCATTGCCAGTGGCAGAGGAAGGGGGGTGCGGTGGGTGTGGGCTGCCCCGGGTGTCATCACTGAGGGGGGTGACAAAAATATGAGTTTTTTGTTTTTTGTTAATGGACTCACAATTTTTTTTAGTTCAGTGAAGAAATGTAACGAAACACGGTTGGTACTGGGTGCCACACTGTGGGGGCCCGCACTTACCGCGGGGCCTACAGCATGCCTGAGCCACACGTCTCTACGTGGAAGCCAGTGTGGTGTAGTGGTTAAAAGCGGTAGACTCATAATCTGGTGAACCGTGTTCGCGTCTCCGCTCCTCCACATGCAGCTGCTGGGTGCCCTTGGGCTAGTCACACTTCTCTGAAGTCTCTCAGCCCCACTCACCTTACAGAGTGTTTGTTGGGGGGAGAAAAGGAAAGGAGATTGTTAGCCGCTTTTAGGCTCCTTAGGGCAGTGATAAAGCGGGATATCAAATCCAAACTCTTCTCATCTTCTTCTTCTTCTAATGGGAGTGACATGGTGGCTTGGGTGCCTGCAGACTCCACGCTGCCTGAAACAGCAGCGTGGGGCTTGCGTTTGCCCACCACCTCTCACTCAGCCACCCTACAACTGAGGGGGAGGTGGCGGAGAGGCTCCACACAGTGCGCCCCGCCCCCATGGCTGGTTTGCCCCACCCCCATGGCCGGCTCACCCCGCCCGCGGCTGCAGGATGCGCACGCCACACCGGGCACCCGAGTGGCTAGCTACGCCGCTGTCCATTACCCAAACATGGTGGAGGAATCGACAGGGTTTGGGAGCAGACCCATGGCGTAAACATGTATGGAGATTGGCTATATCTGAGAAAGTAACTCATAATGTAATGGGGCTGAAAGGAAAGGGGGGTATTTAGTGGCAGTTTATTTTATAAACTACTGAAAAGCATTTATGTGTTATCAGCCACATCACTGCAAATGTGGATGTCATGGCTATGCATACTTGTGGATACTTTAGTTGGAGAAGGTGATCTCACTGGGGATGGGTGTTTTCATACAATGTTTTTGAACAACGTAGGATAATTTTGTAAAATAAAAACCTACAGGGTAGCATAAAGACATGAATACTTTTTCAGTCAATGGCAAGCTTGGGAGGCGGGCAGGCTTTGCTTGTGCTATTGCTTATGTTTACGCCTAATTTGTCTCGTTATGGAAGCCAGTAAAAATTACTTTAAAACGAAACATCATAGAAATTCCTCCAGAGCATCTGCTTTGCCTGCAGAAGCTCCCAGGTTCAATCCTTCGCATCTCCAGGTAGGGTCGGGAATGTTCTTTGCCTGAGACACTGGAGAGAAACTGCCAATAGACAATACTGAGCTAGATGGATCAATGAACTGACTCAGTGTGAAGCAGCTTCCGATGTCGCACTGCATTATGGCTTTGTAGTCTTTCATGCCTTCTGGTCCAGGACAAGGGGAAGGCACACCACTTGCGGGTCAGCGGCATCTCCTGTCCTCAGCACTGGTTTGTTCTTGGAGATGCTAGGACAGGTGAAGGAGCTGTCAGAAGAATCAGCATCTCCTGTAGGGCTGGAAATTATCCCTGCCTGAAACGCCTGAGAAGCACTGCCAGTCAGTTAAAACAAATACTGAACTAAATAGGCCAGTGGTCTGGCTCAGCATATATTAAGACAGTTCCTTATATTTGCGTGTCGAGACCCCGCGACCACCCCCTCAAGGACAATGAAAACACGATGAGACAAGATATAAGGTTAATGTTTGTGGGATTATTTTTGGCCACAACTTTTTATTGGTTACAGTATGTGAGCGGTATTGGCTTAGGCATTGAGTAGACCTGACTATATCTGACTCCGCCCCGATTGGCAGGAAGTCTTAGAAGGGTAAACCTCCAATAAGGGGGGGTCCCCCGTCGGCAGAGACCGACTCGTGCCCCCCCCTTGGTTCCCAAAGGGGTCGTGGCATGGCCTTAGCCCCCGCCCCGGGCTTCAGACAAGATCCACACCCCTGGATTCTTTTAGCAGAATACCCTTCAGCTTGGAGGGGCAGCCGATGGCCAGGGCTCCCCTCCCCCATAATAAGGTCACCCAATGCCTAACCGCCACCTTACAAAAGTTGTGACGATTGCTAGGCGGTAGACGAAAACCAAATGGCTAAAGCCAATCTGCCAAGTGGAAAAATTTCTACCGAGCCCCTGCCGCAAAAACAGGTGACCAAACCGAGCAAGGTCAGAGAAGAAAATAGATTAAAGGGAGGGAGGGTGGGAGATTGAAGACACAAGCCGAAAAGGAAGCGTTTCGGCTCGCGCCAAGGATTTAAACGGTGCCGCAGCCCCGCCCCCTCGGCCAGCCGATTGGCTGGCCGGCGGATGACGCGGCCAGGAACCTCCCGGGCTGCAAGGGACGTCGTCCCTGCCCCCGGAAGAGAGTGGGTGGTCCCGAGGTCCACCGCAACTCCTCCCCACAAGAAGTGGAGCGGATTTCTGTGCAGCTACTATGTCTTGAGTAGTGTCAATGATGACATGCCAAAGTCTGGAAGTAGTGCAACCTGGTGCTGGCATTCACACAACCACTCACTCTTGGCACAGCACTTTTAAAACACACACTGAGTTAAAAACATGGTTGCTGTGTCCACAGACTTTGTAGGATAGACCAGGATATTATATCTACTCTCTGTTGTGCAGGGTGCAGCTGGTAATCTGGAATTAACTCCCTGAACCTAAATTCCACGAGTGTCTTAGAGATCTGCAGATCATTTAATTGGAAATTAGTTACCATAGAGAGGTGCCAGTTAAACAATGTTTTTTTCTGAAAAGCTGAGATCCAATTATCCTAACCTTCATCTTCTTAGATCTAAGCTTAACTTCATTTCACCTATAGCCAAATCCTCACCCCAGGCGAAGGAAAAGATGCTACAGAGACTGGAAAGCAAAACAAAGGGATTAAGCCAAATGTAATTAAATATAGTTGTCTTAGTCACAGATCTGGGTTGCTGTTCCAGAGTGCAAGAGGACAATTCTAGTGCATGAAATAAACAGGCCAAAATATTGTGTTGTCTGTGTATGTTGCAATTGAATGCAAGCAATGGAGGTAAATGGAAAAACCTGGAATTGAGTGCAGCATTTTGGAAATCTCAGTTTTATTTTTATTTTTTAAGTTTCTAGTTTTTATAACTGTGCAAGCAACATCTGCTGAAATATTAAGTAGGAAGGGATGGGTGACTAAGGACCACTTGGCACATTATGATAGTTGTGGAAAATGTCAGGGTTGCACTAGCCTAGTCCTATAGAAAATATACACCTTGCAAGCATCATGCACTTCTCACAGTTGTGTGTTTCCATCTTTAAAATATAGGTGCGCACACACATCTGGGAACTCCACCAGGCTTGCCCCAATATATAAAGAGAAAGTGGTATCCCACTAACTCATTCCATCCGTGCAAGGATTTATGCTTGCACCATGGAACTTCCCTTCCTCCTCCTTCCACAGTGAGTCCCCTAAATCTGTTCTGGGAGTTCCCCAACCCTCCAGAGCAGATCTGGGAAGAGGACAGGCAAAGTTCCATTGTGCTGACATAATGCGCACTGCCTTGGATACAACCCTGACTGTTGTTGCTCTATACCAGCGTTTCTCAACCGGTGTTCCGCGGCACAGTACTGTGCCGCGAGACGTCGGCTGGTGTGCCGTGGGAAAACCGTTAGGGACCCATGCCGCAAACGCGTAGCAGCGGCTCCAGTGGGGGAAAGGGAGCGCAGAAAGCCACCGCCAAGAAGAGGCACCGCGGAGAAGCTGCCGGGCTCTACCGCGCATGCGCAAGCTGGGAGCTCGCCGCCGAATCTGATTGGTTGCCAGGGACCAATAGGAAGTCAGAGGAAGGAGACGCGAGGGCTGCCGGTAGCCACCCGGTCAAAATGGCCGCCACCCTAAGGAGGAGCGCTCTGCGAGCGCTCCAACCACCAGCCAGCCAGCTGAGAAGCCTTCCCGGCTCCACTCGCCGTCCTCACTCGCTGCCTGGGATCAGCTAAGTCTTTCCTTTCGGGTTTTCTTTCACAGTCCCAGGGGCGGGCTTTTCATACCAGTGGGGCTGCTTTGGGCGCATAACTCCGTGATTTCCGTTACCATAGCGACGTTGCCGCCGCCATTTTGTGGGTGGTGTGCCGCGAGATTTTTTTCATAAAACAAGTGTGCCATTGCCCAGAAAAGGTTGAGAAACACTGCTCTATACCCATTGGTCTGCAAACATCATTCAGGTGCTCTGCAGCCAATCCACTTACCTCCCGGTAGTTCAGTATGCTGCAGTTCCATTCCAAAGGGGGTGCAGAACAAGAGGGGGAGGATGCATGGATATGGGGGCAAAGGTGAAAACGGGGGTGGCAAGTGGAGCTTCAGAATGGAAGAGAGAAGTGGCTTCAGAATGTGAAACTTATTGCTTACACTGGGTGGGAGGGGAACGTTCTGGGGCACTGACTCCCAAAGTGGGGTGTGCCACCCACTGGGGGGGCACTGGAATTACCTAGGGGGACATTAAGAGGCAACCGGGTGGCAAGAGGCACTGGAAGTGTAAATGACTAACTGACTTTGAGCAGCTAGCATCACTGAATCAAGTTCATCAATTTGGTTGACTTAATTAGATTAGATAGTTTTAACTGGAATAATAATAATAATAATAATAATAATAATAATAATAATAATAATAATAATAATAATTTATTTATACTCCTCCCTTCTGGCTGGGCTTCCCCAGCCACTCTGGGTGGCTTCCAACAGAACATTAAAATACAATAATCTATTAAACATTAAAAGCTTCCCTAAACAGGGCTGTCTTCTGATGTCTTCTAAAAGTCAGGTAGTTGTTGTTCTCTTTGACATCTGGAGGGAGGGCGTTCCACAGGACGGGTGCCACTACCGAGAAGGCCCTCTGCCTGGTTCCCTGTAACTTGGCTTCCCGCAGCGAGGGAACCGCCAGAAGGCCCTCGGCACTGGACCTCAGTGTCCGGGCAGAACGATGGGGGTGGAGACGCTCCTTCAGGTCTACAGGACCGAGGCCGTTTAGGGCTTTAAAGGTCAGCACCAACACTTTGAATTGTGCTCAGAAACGTACTGGGAGCCAAGGTGGGTCTTTCAAGACCGGTGTTATGTGGTCTTGAAATGTGCAATTGATTGTTTGAATTTTTTGCATTATTATCCTTTCTTAATGGGTTGTGGAAACTGCTATTCTGAATAATGTTTTTTTAAGGAACCAAGGGGGAAGTGGTTGAAGGAAGTTTGGGAGCCACCACTCTAGGGGGTGACTATGGGGGAAATAGCAGGGGGTTGGCAAGTGGGGTGCGCAAGGGGCTCCGTTGTGTGTGTTTGTGTTTCCATCATTTCAGTTCAAAATTGGGCTATTGCAGAGTAAAGAAAGATGGCAGACAAAGCAGACCCTCCCATAACGTGTAAATGGGAAGGGTTGTAGTTCAGTGGTATATCATCTGATTTGTGGATTCACAACAACTCCAGGTAGGACTAGGAGAGAGCCATACCTGAAATTCTGGAGAGCAGCTGCCAGTCAGTATAGGAGGGTCTTGTTGGCTCACCCTGTGGGAACGCCATCCCATCAGATATCAAACAGATAAATAACTATATGACTTTTCGAAGACATCTGAAGGCAGCTCTGTACAGGAAAGCTTTTAATGGCTGGTGTTCTATTGTGTTTTTAATATTTTGTTGGGAACCACCCAGAGGGGCTGGGGCAACCCAGTCAGATGGGTGGCATATAAATAATAAAATGGTTATTGTTATTGGGCACGACCAAGCTAGATGAACCAGGAGTCTGACTCCAGGTGAGTTCTTTCCTAGGTGGCTCAGACTGAAACTTTCTGTACCCCAAGAAGAGCATTACAATAAGCATGTCCCTATATTTGTTAGGGGTGAGCAGATCAGTTGCTTTGATCTTGGCTTTGCGGAATACCTCCAAGCAAAGCACATTTGTCAATGGCGTTGGTTCCTTGGTTCAGTTGCCTCTCGTGCTGTGTGTGTTGTGTGTGGTTGCAACAGACAGATGCTCAGTGTCTGTGGGCTTCCTCCCGTCTGTTAACACATCTATTTGTGTCTTGGATTGAGAGCAAGGAAGTCTGATCTCGCTGGCTCTCACTGACTGGCTGATTTGTTAATTAAAACCAGCATTCATAATCCCACAGCCTTCAGCCCAGACTCCAAGAAATTAGAATTTAATGAGCCTTTAATAAGTTGCATTTTTGCCCTTTTCCTGCCAGGCATTTCTGTGTCAAATCTCTTTGTTTTTAGTTTATCCATTCACCAAAAGAGATCTCAGGGCAGCTTACACATCCAAACAATCAGAACCACAAATTAAATATTAAAATATAAAACAAAATAACAAAAAACTTTTGAAAGTTTTGAAAGCCGTTTTAAAATGTGAACCGAACCAAATTTCTCCTCCATCTATAATTCCAGTCGTGACAGAGGATTCTGGGTAAGGGTTTGGATTTGGGTTATGATGAGGCAAGCAAAGTTCTATCTCCCAGCAGCACCCTGGAGAGCTCCACATGGAGTTTAGACTGGAGATTTCACATGAACGTTTCATCCCGATTTTTTGCCTGATTCTGAACTGGAGGATTTTTTCCCCTTCAGATTTAGCACCAGCCCTTCTATATTACCACCAGAGGGCACTGTGGCTGTGCAACAACAGACACTTGAAAAATTGTTTGCGGGAAGGGATCCTCTTCCTATTATTTGTGTTCAATCAATCTATTGGGGATCCTCTTCCTATTATTTGTGTTCAATCAATCTATTGGGGATCCTCTTCCTATTATTTGTGCTCAAAGAAGATTCCACCTAAACATTAGGAAGAATTTCCTGACAGTAAGAGCTGTTCGACAGTGGAATTTGCTGCCAAGGAGTGTGGTGGAGTCTCCTTCTTTGGAGGTCTTTAAGCAGAGGCTTGACAGCCACCTGTCAGGAATGCTTTGATGGTGTTTCCTGCTTGGCAGGGGGTTGGGCTGGATGGCCCTTGTGGTCTCTTCCAACTCTATGATTCTATGATTCTATGAATCGCCCTTGATTGTGCGTGTGTGTTTAATAAGGATGAGGTGTGACTATCTGCCACGCTTTCTAATAGGATTGCATGAGAAAGAGGTGAGAGCCAGCCAAGAAAACTGAAACTGGAAGAATTTGCCTTACTCTTACCATTATGCATGAATTTACATTTTTTTAAATCCTATTTGGTTCTGGGTTTCCTGACCTTTTGGGACCTTGGGGGCACATTTGGAACTGTGCTGTAGGCACCACAATAGACCCATTTCACAGAAGGAACACTGGCAATGCTGAGAATGCCTTTCCCTTCAACAAACACACAAAAACACCTACCATACCCCCAAAGCAAATAAAATGCAGACTAAAGAAGAAACAGGCAACTCTTCCCAAGCAACCCCCTAAAACAAAAACAAAAAACACAAAAACTAAAAATTGGGAGGGGCAGGAAGCCTTGAAGGGCACCCAGGAAGATGCCTGCCCACTTACCATATTGGAGACCCCATATCTAGTTGGGTTCTAACACGGGTACTATTAATCTGAATTCAAGTGACTGATGCAATCCTGAGCCCCTTGAGGAAGGATATTTAATATTGTGTGAACATGTGCAAAGATTAAGAAATACTGAAGCTCTCTATTGACAGATAGGGACGCGGGTGGCGCTGGGGGTTAAACCACAGAGCCTAGGGCTTGCCGATCAGAAGGTCGGCGGTTCGAATCCCCGCGATGGGGTGAGCTCCCGTTGCTTGGTCCCAGCTCCTGCCAACCTAGCAGTTCGAAAGCATGTCAAAAGTGCAAGTAGATCAATAGGTACCGCTGCAGCGGGAAGGTAAACGGCATTTCCGTGCACTGCTCTGGTTCGCCAAAAGCGGCTTAGTCATGCTGGCCACATGACCCGGAAGCTGTATGCCGGCTCCCTCGGCCAATAACGCGAGATGAACGCCGCAACCCCAGAGTCGGTCATGACTGGACCTAATGGTCAGGGGTCCCTTTACCTTTACTATTGACAGATATTAAAAGAGTTAATGGGCATGACTTACCAAAAGTCCATAAGGACATGAGAAGAGCCTGCTGAATCAGGCCAGTGTCCCATTCCTGCTTGGTCTTTCATTCATCCGTTGCATCTATATCACATCTATTTCTCTCAGGAACTCAAAGTGGCCTATAAGGCTCCCCCCCCCCATTTCATCCCCACAACAATGCTGTGAGGTTGGTTAGTGGCTGGCTCCAAGGTCACCCGGTGAGCTTCGTGGATGAGTGGGGATTTCAGTCCTCATCTCCTGGATCCTAACCACTCTAACCACTACAGCACACTACCTCTTGCTACTAGTTCTTGGTTTGCATCCAGTGCAGTCCAACTCAGGGTAAACCTCGGAAATAAATGGACATGACTAGCTTACGCCTATTAATTTAAATGAGACTACTCTGGGTGAAATTTAGATGGCTGCAGCCCCCTGCTTTTATAATGCTATTTTACCGTTTTTATTATGCTATTTGATACTGTTTTATGTTATTTTTATATACCGCGGAGGGATTAAAACCATTTATGTGGTTTAGCTTTTAAATAAATAAACAGTAATCAAAACTGACCTATTTTCCGTCCCTCCCTCCCCAATGAACTTTTCACCCCAGCTGTCTTTGGCTTGGAATCCTCCTCAGCCGTGCACTAGAAACACAGTGTACAGGAATTCTGTGTCATTTTAATGTCAGAGATGTTGTGGCACTAGGCATTCTGGGCAAGTATCCAGCACATGCCCCAAGCAAGGCATAAGAGACAGAAGAGTTTGAGCAAAGCAAGGACATGTAAAAGGGTACAGTTTGATTTGCAGAACTGTGTTTGCCTTGAAATCTTCCTACCCCGCGGACTTGAAAGATGTGTGCATGCGTACGAAAGCTTATACCCAGAACATACTTAGTTGGTCTCTAAGGTGCTACTGGACATTTTTATTTATTTATTCCAGTTCATTGGGATTAGGAAGCCTGCAATCCTATGCACAGTTTTCTGGGAGTATCAGTTGTGCTACTTCCAACCCAATAGGTTCATCTTGCAAAACACATCCTATATAATAATTCCCTAATGTCCCTGCGTCCGTCCGTGTGTCAGTGGAAATTTTAAGTGCGCATGTCGGAGAGGGACGCAGGGATTGGATGACGGGAGAGGGGGCGTGTCTGAGAGGCGGCGGCGCACGCGCGTTCTCAGTTTCGCCAGCGCCGCTGCCTCGCACGGACGCAGAGGGCTGGCGCTCCCTCGGCGGATCGCTCAGCGGTGAGCGCAGCGCCGAGGAAGGGCGAGCGCGCCCGTGCCGGACCTCGCCGCCTCCGCTGCTCTCCTCCGCCCGCTTCCCCGAGCCGCGGACACCGAGGAGGAGCAGCCGCTGGGCGTCGCTGGGCCTCCGAGCCCCGCTCGCTCGCTCGCCCTCCTCCTCCCCGCCGCCCTCGCTTCCTGCTAGCAGCGCCCGGCGGCGCCCGCCTCGGCAGCAGCAGCGCCAGCCCGGGCGCAGGGGCGCTTGCCAGTTCCCTGGTGTGCACCGGAGGCTTCGTGGGAGGCCGCTGGGTGCAAGTGGCGGCCGCCTTCCCCGTGCAGGATCCGGCAGGATCCTCTCTGAATGCGGAGAGGGGGAGGCGGCGGCAGCAGGAGGAGGGCGCAGAGAGGAAGGGAGCTCGAGGGGACTGGCTGCTGCCAATTCTCCTCCTCGCCTACCGCGCACAGAGCCGCCCAGACAAAGGGGGGTGCGAGAGGGAGCTCCGCAGCCTCAAGATCACTCGCTCCCCTCCCTGGCACAGCAGAGGGAAAAGAGCCGCGCGCGGGAACGAAGCTGCCCTACGCCGCCGCCGCCGAGCCCCTCATTCCCACACCCCGTGTGTGTGTGTGTGTGTGTGTGAGACAGAGAGAGAGAGAGAGCTTTCTAGCGCCTGTTTTTGTTAGCAGGCTTAATTTACTAGTTGATCTATAATGAAGCTTCCCTGATGAAGGAGTTCCAAGGCCACTACTGAGGTTGCTCGCTTCACTGTCATTTTCTATACCCAGGACCGGTGCTGGCAAATTTTGCGCCCTAGGCGAGGGGGTGGGGCACGTGACGTCATTGCGCATGACGTACGGTGCCCCGCCCCCTGCCGCAGGGCGCCCCGCGCCGCCGTGATTTTCACCACTGGTTGGGGCGGCACCAGGCAGCGGCGGGGGGCGAGGGGCAGGCTGGCCAGCGCCCCCTCCATTTTGGCGCCCTCGTCGCCGCAGTTTTCGCCCCAACCTGCTTGCTCCGCCGCTGGTTGGGGCGGCGGCGGGCGGCGGCGGGCGGCGGGCGGGGGGCAGGCTGGCCAGCGCCCCCTCCATTTTGGCGCCCTAGGCAGTTGCCTAGTTCGCCTAAATGGACGCACCGACCCTGTCTATACCTCAAGTGGAATATATGTATTTTAGTGGTAAGGACGTTACAGTGGTAAGGACCATACATAAGGACCTAAGAAGAAGAAGCTGGATTAGGCCAATGGCCCCTCAAGTCCAGCATCCTGTTCTGACAGGACCTGAGCACAACAGCCATTCTTACCACTTGCAACTCCAGGCATATGAAATTCAGAAGCATTCCTGCATCTAACAGTGGGGGAAGAACATCATCCTCATGGCTAGTAGCCATTGTCATAGCCTTACCCTCCATAAATTTGTCTCATACTCTTTAAAGCCATCCATGTCGGTGGCCCTTGCTCCTTGGGGGGGGGGGAGCTCCATAGTTCAGCTATGCTCTGTGTGAAGAAGTCCCCCCTCCCCGTCCTGAATCTCCCATCATTCAGCTTAATTGTATGCCTCAGCTCCCATCATTCAGCTTAATTGTATGCCATCATTCAGCTTAATTGTATGAATTCTAATACTATCTATCCACTTTCTACCTGAAATTCTGGAGAGCTGCTGCCAGTCAGTGTTGACAATACTGAGATAGATGGGCCAACAGCCCAACTTGGTATGAGGCAACTTTCTTTGTTGACGTATCAATGTTTAGTTAGCCCTTCCAGGCCCCTCACCAGGCCAACAATTCCCAGCATTCCCATGTCTTTTAAACTAGTGTGTAGGGTGGGTGCGCCTTCAGAGGATGGGGTAGCAGTTGCTTCTTAGTAAGGAAATGTTATGATGTTTTATGTTATGTTATGTTATGATGTTTTATGTTGTGTTATGTTTTCCTGATAGGTATTAAAGTGATTGGAGGCATTAAAGAATTTACTGGAGAGGAATATGGGGTTTACGTTAAGAGAATCCTACCAGGAGGTGTTGCTCATGCTGATGGTAAGTGCCATTTATTGCTTCTGTTTCTTACCTAAAGACCTTGTGATGCTGACCCTGTGAAGAGATTCCCATTTGTTGAAAACGTTGGCAGCATTAAGATAAATTCAACACTGTAAATAAGTTTTGATGGATGTAACCATGGAATACTGAATGGTTTAGTTTATGTAAAATACGTTATGCAAAATGAACCGTGGAAAGAGAAGAAGGGAAGTAATTGATATTTTAAGGTTATTTAAATGAATACTCTAAATTGCAAAACAGAAAAGTTAATAAATGAGAGAGAGAGAGAGAGAGAGAGAGAGAGAGAGAGAGAGAGAGAGAGAGAGATTCCCATCTGACAGAGAGCCACTGCCAGTCAGTGCGGACAGTATGGAACTACATGGACCAAATGATCCAGCTCGGGATAAGGCAGCTGCTGGTGTTCCTATTGTCCCCATGCAATTATGGATAGGGAGTATGTTCTTTTTACATATGTGTGACACTTCTCTTGCCTGTTTGCTTGATTTAGGCCGCCTGCAACCAGGGGACCAGATCTTAGAAGTTAACGGAGACACTTTGCTTGGCGTTACAAGCGAAAGGTATGGCATTCTGGATCAGGGCTCTGGATTTGTTTCAGGATGCTGGACTTGATGGGCCTCTGGCCTGATCCACCAGGCTCTTCTTATGTTCTTAACATCTGGAGACCCAAATCTGAAGATGTTTCGCAGGCTGAAAAGGCCTCTCGGTGAGTGTCAGTCACCTGCCACATATCACTGTCTCTTCTCTTTCTTGCAGAGCGGTGGATATCCTCAGGACAGCTTCTGCCACCAGCCACATGCGCCTTCTTATTGCCCGAGATGACGATGCCCGGTAAGGACTCACTTTTCCCACACCTGGGGCAGGGAGGAATGCATGACGGACAGCAGAGACAGACTAGAGCAGTGGTGGCTAACCTTGGCACTCCAGATGTTTTGGAACTACAACTCCCATCATCCCTGACCACTGGTCCTGTTAGCTAGGAATGATGGGAGCTGTAGTTCCAAAACATCTGGAGTGCCAAGGTTAACCACCACTGGACTAGAGCATGGGTAGGCAAACTAAGGCTCGGGGGCTGGATCCGGCCCAATCGCCTTCTCAATCCGGCCCGCAAATGGTCTGGGAATCAGCGTGTTTTTACATTAGTAGAATGTGTCCTTTTATTTAAAATGCATCTCTGGGTTATTTGTGGGGTCTGCCTGGTGTTTTTACATGAGTAGAATATGTGCTTTTATTTAAACCCAATAATCTCTGGGTTATTTGTGGGGCATAGGAATTCGTTCATTAATTTTTTTTCCAAAATATAATCCGGCCCCCCCACAAGGTCTGAGGGACAGTGGACTGGCCCCCTGCTGAAAAGGTTTGCTGACCCCTGCACTAAAGTCTGGTGATGCAGTTCCTCTGAAACTCCACCAGAGTGCTGGAGCCTTTCGCTGATGGGCTACAGAGTCAGCTAGCCACAGAAGGGGGAGAAACAGCACTTTGGGTGAGGGGAGAATAAAAGGAGCAGTTTCTGGGTGGGAGAGAGTTAGACAGGGCTGGATTTAAAATGAGAGATAGGGTTTGGTTTTCAGAACGGGCAAAGGTTCAGGTTAAGAGTTAGGGTTTGATTGGAGTTGGGAGTTAGGGAGTGAGATAAGGAGAACTGGTTCTGAGTGAAGTTAAACATACACACTGAGGAGACTATTCACAGCGAGAGGATAGAGCCTCTCATCTTGGATAGGGAGACCGGGTCAAGGGTCTGGGAAAGTTATACAGACTGGAGTGTCCTGGGAGGGCTGAGTCTGAGCCGGCACAGGTAGATCTTGTGGGAATTCAGGCTACCTGGGTCTCCGTATAGCCAGGAGGGGAGAGTTCTTTTAGGTACTGAAGACTCCCAACCCAGTAACAAGGGGTGAGGTGATCCTCTGGGTCTGTTACACCATTTAGAAGACCTCAGGTGTGGGATTGTTAAAAAAGTGGGTGCCTGAGGAGAAGTGCCCCTCACTCATGAACCAAAGTATTAAGCTGTGAAGGAAACTGTACCGTGTTGAAAGTATTTAACCATAATATCTAAGTGACAGAAACTGAGTTGAACATTTTACCATCTATTCTAGAAACTTGAACATCTACCACCTGAAGTGTAACAACTGAGTTTTAGTAACTGGAGTTTAAGAAGAGCTGTGCCTATAGTGTTGTGTTTAAGCCTGAGACGTCTTAGAGTTAGTTATAGTAAACAAATTAACTTCTACCTGAAAGAACGCAGTTCCTGACCCACTTAGTTTCATAAACCTCTTTTGTTTAATCAAACTTTTCTCGTTTGTTCAATCAACTCTTGCCTGAGACTCACACAAGTCCCCCCACTAGATAATCTGTGGTATATTGTAGAAATCTGTGTAAGTGGTGTATCGTGAGATGGGCGCACTATATTTAATTGGGGGCAGATAGCGGGAGTGGATCCGCTGCATTTTTAATTGATGGTATTAAGTGGTGGGTACACTACAGAATGCTAGTCCAATTACCTGTATATTTACTCTGAAGTAGGCCTATTCGTGGGGCTTACTCCCACGTAAGGGTGCTCTGGATTGCAGCTTCACTGTGCAGGGTTGGCATTTTGCTGCTGGGACAAAGGACAATGTTCCTCCTTCACACATTCCATATACAGAAGCATATACAGAAGCCAACTGGGTTGGCCAGTGTGGTGTAGTGGTTAAGAGCGGTAGACTCGTAATCTGGGGAACCGGGTTCGCGTCTCCGCTCCTCCACATGCAGCTGCTGGGTGACCTTGGGCTAGACACACTTCTCTGAAGTCTCTCAGCCCCACTCACCTCACAGAGTGTTTGTTGTGGGGGAGGAAGGGAAAGGAGAATGTTAGCCGCTTTGAGACTCCTTCAGGTAGTGATAAAGTGGGATATCAAATCCAAACTCTTCTTCTTCTTCCTTCAAAACTGGCAATGGATTAGCATCCTCTACTGCACCTGAGGCAATGCTGGCTAGTGCCCATTGGGACTGGGAGGGTGGAAGGCAAGGAACCCAACAGTAAGTGGAGCCAGAGTCAATGACAGGCAGAGCTAATTCCCCCCACCTCCTGCTTCTATTTCTCTGCTGAGTTCCACACTGAGGTTAGGAGAAGGAAGGCAGTGCCACCTCATGGACAGGTTGCAATAAGAAGGCAGGCAGATGGGGGCTGGCTAAGGTTGGCAGGGCAGTGTTCCATTTGCCTGAATGGACCAACCTTCACTGACCTGAGGGTAGCAGGCTAGCTAAGTGCAGGGCAGGGCATATTCTTGTGCCCTGCCCAGCATATTCCACCTGAGGCAGCTACCACACTCTGCCTAATGGTGAAGCCAGCCTTATAAAGTTTGTGCATTTCAGCTCAGAGTTTACTGCTTTTACATAAGCGGACCCTCCAAGTGTCCCTCTTTTCCAGGGACAGTCCCAGATTTACAGAAGCTGTCCCGGTTTCTGATCTGATCCCGGAATCTCCTGCTTTTCCTTAGGACGTCCCTATTTTCCTCTGAGAAATGTTGGAGGGCATGGAGTTATCTAACCCCCAAGCCATCTGAAGGCAGCCTTGTATAGGGAAGTTTCTTTTAATGTTTCATGGTTTATTATGTTTTTATATAATAACTGTGGCTGGGGCAACCCAGTCAGATGGGTGGGGTATAAATTGTAAAAATATTATTACAGGATAAGATGTCCCTGTTTTCACTGGAGAAATGTTGGAGGGTGTGTAAGTGCTCTCAGAGGAGGAGCTGGCTCTCATCTTATCTGTTGACTGCAGAGGACCTCTCCCAACCATGGCATATAGAGAGCCTCCCTCTTCAGAAGCGATGTCCCCCTGAATTGGGGTCTTGCCTGAGGATAAATAAGAGGAGAGGGCTCTTGCCTGAATGACCTGCTTGTTGGCTTCTGAGAAGCACTTGGCTGCTGTAGGGAAACAGGAAGGGTGCTTGGGACAAAGACTTGGGACAAAGAGTGATGGTGGTGGTGGTGGTAATGACCACTTATTTATTATTCTAAACCACCGTCTCAGGGCGATTTACATATACGATAATTAAAAGTTAAAAACAGCAAATATATTTAAAACCCAAGCAAATGGACACTTGTGGTAAAGACCCATTTATCCAGCTCTGAAAGCCAGTTGAAGCAAAAATGTCTTCAGCGGTTTCTAGAGAGTGCAGATCATGGGCTCCTGTCATATGTCAACATGGAGGGTATTCTGCTGAACAGTGGCAGCCCCACTAAAAGCCCCACTCTGAGTTACTGTGTAAGGGGCTTCTGAGATCTTTGGAACTTTCAGGAGAAACTGTCTTGCAGACCACAGCAGTCCCCTGGGTGGATAAGGGATAAGGTCGTCTCTCAAATGACCTGGTCCGGAACTGTCGTCTTCTTCTTCGGCGATCACTCGTAACCGAGTAAGATTGTCTTCCATAAACACAGTTTTAACAGTGAGTGTGGAGGCCAATTCTGGATCCACACGGCCTTCCACAGTGGGGACATAGGTTTCCGGGCAGGAGTTGATCATGGTAAGGGTTTGCCAAGTGTGCCTTCCTCTTAGCACGTTTCTCTCTTTCGTCCTGAGTTTGAGCGTCTTCAAAGCCCATGACCCCTTTGGTAATGGCTGTTCTCCAATTGGAGCGCTGGCAGGCCAGTGTTTCCCAGTTGTCGGTGTTTATGCTACATTTTTTTAGATTTGCCTTGAGAGAGTCTTTAAACCTCTTTTGTTGACCACCAGCATTACGCTTTCCATTTTTAAGTTCAGACTAGAGTAGTTGCTTTGGAAGACAATATCTGTACACTAGCTAACACATACTACCCTGGTAGCTCTGACTGCAGTCTCCTATCTTTGATTTTATTTCAAAGCAGCTGGCCTTGGAGGGCACGTGTCATTTGAGATTAGATTTCCCTACCCAAACAGTCCTTTCACTAATAATGGAGATTCCTGTCTTCATCACTAGCAAGATCCTGGGAAGGAGAATCGGGACCACAGTGTGTGTATTATCTAAGCCTTAATGGGGCAGAATACATTGGCAAAAGAGACTGGTCTTCCTTTCCACCAACTGGGAAACAGCTGGCCAAGTGATCTGACTGGATCTGATTGGCTGTTGATTATTATTAATTGTTTGCTTGCTTTTTATGAATCATCTCAAACCAATATGGCACAATGGTTTGACCATTTTAGCAGTCTCCTTTTCTTCAGAATCTCATTTTCGGATTGAAGGGGACCCCAAAAGCCCATTCAGTCTAACCCCCAAACTCATTACAGTAGGCTTGTGAGTCCTCTGATGAAATCTTCTGTACTCTTGCGATAACTGCAATTTCCTTGTTCCACGCTGCCCAGTCGTATCTTCCTAAACATCTTTTAAACTGCAGCATATGTCTGCTAATATAAAGAGGCTTTCCTGCCCCTTCCTGGGACGCGGGTGGCTCTGTGATCTAAACCACTGAGCCTTGGGCTTACCGATCAGAAGGTTTGAATCCCCATGACAGGGGTGAGCTCCCATTGTTCGGTCCCTGCTCCTGCCCACCTAGCAGTTTGAAAGCATGTCAAGTGCAAGTATATAAATAGGTACCGCTCCGGCGGTAAGGTAAACACCATTTCCGTGTGTTGCTCTGGTTTCACCATGCTGGCCACATGACCCGGAAAGCTGTATGCGGACAAACGCCAGCTCCCTCAGCCTATAAAGTGAGATGAGCGCATAACCCCAGAGTGGTCTGCGACTGGACCTAATGGTCAGGGGTACCTTTACCTTTACCTTTCCTGCCCCTCAGCGGCCAGGAAATTAAATCATATACAACATACCGAACCCAAGGAAAGGCGGTCAAACATTGAGCAACATTTACAGCCGTCCTTTGCTATCAGTTATGCACTAAATCTGCAAAAGATCATCCAGAGGGGAAGTTGGCCTGTAATCTTTGGGGGAGGGGGCAAAGATTTGTAGAGATTTCACTTACATAATCATCTCACAAAATGTTTAATACACCAATACATATCTCCAAGATTAAGAAGAAGGGGAGAGGAAGCGAGAGCGTGGTTTTATGCTGGCCTTTTTAGCATTATTATTTTATTTTATTTATCCCTTATTATCTTTCAGCCATGCCCTTGAGCTTGAAGGAGTAATCATCCTTGTCTCCACCTTAGGGTCAGAGGTGTGTTTCTGACGCAGATCAGGTGACCTGGGTTGGTGCGGTGCCCAGATCGCCCCCTCCCTGCCCCACCTGCTCTGTTCTTTTGAGATCAGCTGTTTTAGCATCATGAATGACTCAGCCTGTCAGTGGTCAGCTCGGCCAATCTTTGCTCAGCCCGTACTCTCCATAGGTCTCCACGGCATGATCAAACATCCATATTGCAAATGAGATTTCTCATTGCATCAAGACTTATTTATCCCTGGTCTTGATAGTGTTTAGGGATGGGGAAGAAATCTGATTCAGGTCACATTTGAAAGTTGGACCAACTTAATTTCCACCTTCCTAAACAATGCACAAAACGAAAAAGAGCCTCTTGTTGAAATCCACGCTGCTCCGAATTTGGCATCACAGTTCTGCTGTCGAGTAATGTATAGGTAAATGCATATACCAGGGTAGAGTGTCCCCCCGCCCTCCAAAACCTGGCAAATGCAAATCTTTCTGAAAATAACAGAAAAATACGTTAGCAGAAGCTTGCTTTGCAAAAATGTGTGTGTGAGGCAAACTTGGATAGGAAAATGTACATAGTACGATCAATTTGCACTAAAATGAGAATGAATTTATTGACATGAGGACTTAAAAATAAATAAATTTGCAAACTGATGAGGAAATGTGGAAAACTGAATTTTGGATGCGAAATATTGAAGTTATTAATTTAACATTATTGTCTTTACAATATGTCAGCCAGATATAAGATTCTATGTGTTGAGGTTTTTTTGTGGGGCGGGGGGGGGGGGAAGTGCCACAGAAAACCAACTTTTAGAAAGAAAGAAAAATTATGAAAAGTTCACCTTTGTTTCAGATAGGTGTAGTTTTGAAACATCATGAAACACACTCTCACACACACTATATTTAGGAGTAGACAGTTGTACTAATTAGCATTCTTCTTCTTGTCCAGGAGAGAATTTGCAGAACTGCTGGAAAAATTCGGATCTCATAGCAACACAGGTTCGGCACGCAGCTCACCGGTTCTCCATGGTGGGGGTCAGTATTTATAATCTTGAGTGAACTGAACTAGCAGTGGAACTAGGAAAGAAAGAAGACAAAAAACAAAACAGTACATACTTAGGGGTGTAAGATATTGTCATTTTCCATTCCGCCCTCTCTTAGTCATTGTTTCTCTTCCACTGCAGGTCAGCTTCTGCCCAAAACTATTTTAACCGTCTCACTTACCACTGTGAGCTCAGAACCTCTACAAGTTCTGTCTCTGTGTCTGAATTGCTGCTGGACAGAGCGGTCATTCCCGCTCCCCTTTCAAATGAAGTTTTATTAAAAACCAATACATTTTTTTTAAATGAAGTTTTACTAAATTTTGCACACTGTCCAACTTATCACAGCCCTTGTTGCTGCAGTCAAATGGCTCAACAGCTCTTTATGCTTCAAGCAATTCGGACACAGAGTCAGGAGTAGTAGAGGCAACAGCTTAGGACAGGGGTAGGCAACCTAAGGCCCAGGGGCCGGATGTGGCCCAATCGCCTTCTCAATCCGGCCCGCGGACGGTCCAGGAATCAGTGTGTTTTTACATGAGTAGAATGTGTGCTTTTATTTAAAACTAGTAGACTTTTAGCCCGTTAAATTAACGGGCGCTAGAACATCATGGAAAGCGGGGACGGCGAGAACTTGCTGAAGTGCTCGATGTACTTGGGCGCCCCGGCCAGCGCCGAATGGCCCTTCAGCTGGCAGCACAGGAGGCGCATCGCAGCGGCAGCGGCGGCACTGGCACCAGCGAGGCCCCGGCAGGCCAACTCAGTCGCCACTTGTAACGGCCGCTGCCGCTTAGAAGTAAGTCCACGCGAGCGCGCACCCGCCGCTTCAACAGCCCGGCCGCCCGAAGTCTCTGCGCTCCAATCCCTGTGTCCGTGGGGCACATGCGCAGTAGGACACAGGGACGGACACAGGGACTGGACGCAGAGACACTTGCACTTTATTACTGTAGATGCATCTGTGGGTTATTTGCGGGGCATAGGAATTCGTTCGTTATTATTTTTTGAAAATACAGTCCGGCCGACCACATGGTCTGAAGGATGGTGGACCGGCCCATGGCTGAAAAAGGTTGCTGTCCCCTGGCTTAGGAGCTGGCTCAAACTCAGGGTTCTAAACTGATGCCTGGAAATCAGGAGAAAGCAGCTCCTGGGGCTGTCAGACAGAAGCATCCAGGAGGAACTCCTGGACCACCAGAGCCTATAGGGCTAGAGTCCACACCCTCATGGGCACCCGAGGAACCAGATGTCCCCCACTGCATGCCACTGCTCCCGTGGTGCAGGGAGCACACTTGGAGGGAGGCTATGGGATGGGGGAGGGGAGCAGGAGTGCCCAACTTCAGGCCCTTCCTTCATTCTCAGTGTGGCTTGAAGCTTGTTGATGTCCAGGGAAGTCTCTCATTCACCTCCAAACAGTGTCCTTGGCTTTGTTCTTCAGGCAGGTATTTGGAGAGTACGTCCTCAGGGTCTTCGTCTCGTTCCCAGAGCCCATTGTTGCTGAGCCCGGCAAATTCCCACGGACCACTGATTGGGAATCCAGGACACTCGCCACACCCACCATCACAGTATGTACTTCGTTGCTCTCGAGAGGTGTCAATGGTTGGCTGCAATCCTGTTGGATCACCTGTATGTGCTCGTGTGCCCCATCACGTGGGGAGCATCCTGGCAGATAAGAGTGCGCATGCGCACACATCCTCCTCGTGCAAGCTGTGCAGCCATTTGTGTGGCAGACGCACCTCCCGTAAGAATGGATGTGCCACATTCATTCAAGAGAACAACCAGCATGTTAGGAGAAAGGACTTTCACCTAACCTTTTCCCTGAGGTGTTAACTTTCCACATGCATGGAGTTCTGTCTTTGTTTCACATTGCAGAGCTTTGAAACACATTGCCTTGCTTTGCAGTGTGGCAAGGCAAAGCCTAGCCAAGGTGTAAGACCGAGTGAAGTTCTGGCAGGAGACAAGGCAAGGTGGGATGAAGTTCCAGCAGAACACAAGCTGGATACCAGGGGGAACAGGGTTCAGGCTGGATACCCAGCTCAGGTGGTGCTCTGGGGATTACAGAGCTCTGAAGTCCTTCCAGCAAGGAACAAGCTGCTAGCAGTAGCAGTAGCACCAGAAGCAGTCTCGTTGTTGGTACCACACACCCATTTCCAGTAATCTCCTACTGTGGTGGAGTGGGTGAATCTCAGGTCTTCCCTGGTCTTCTACAGTCCTCCAAGTCAAACAATGGCAGTGTCATCTTCTTGGGCTGAGAAGGGGCACTGACCCTGTGGGTTCATGTGATAGCTTTGCTTCTGGGGTAGCCCCATGCTGCCTTCCCCCTTCAGGTTCACAGTCCTTGCCTCCATTTGTCTCCTGGTCCCTGACAACTGCACTCTTTCCACTAGCCACCTTAAATGGAAAACAGTCCAGGAAAGGCTATCTTACCTCTTATTTTCCTCAAGTTTGGATCGGCCTATCATAGAGCGATAGTTTTGAGACAGGGGTATGTGGAAGATCCTGCCTTGTGGACATAGCAGGCAGGATCTTGATGGAGCTTTTGGGTTCTTTCTGCACCACGAGACTATGAGAGCCAAAAGGTCATTAGGTGAATTTGCAGTCTGAATGTGATCTGCCTCCTGCTGATGGCTATGATGGCTAGCCATAGAACCTCCATGTTCAATGGCAGTCTACTGCCGAATACAGTGGTACCTCCATTTACGAACTTAATTTGTTCCGGAAGCCAGTTCTTACACTGAAAATGTTTTTAAAACAAGGTGCGCTTTCCCCAATGAGGCTTCCCGCCCCTGGTGCCTTTCCACCAGTCGGCTTCCGTTCATCTTCTGGGGCAAAGTTCACTAGCCGGAACACCTACTTCTGGTTTTGTGGAGTGCATTGCCCAAATCATTCATTGACAGGGCTGTTCTTAGACCGAAGTATGACTGTACCAGACGCTGCAGAGAAACACTGAAGATGGGCTATTGCCATCATATTTTGCTTGTGTGCCTCTAAGAGGTACAAATTGGAAGGGTAGTAGCACCATGACAGAACATCAGTTTTGCATGTAGAAGGACCTGGGTTTAATCCGTGGCGTCTCCATGTAGGGTTGGGAGAGACTGGGCAATATAATGTCTGAAACCTTGGAGAGATACTGCCAGTGTAGACACTACTGAGCTTGGATGGACCAGTGGTATAACTCTTTGTAAGGCGTCTCCCTACGTTTCTCATGGCTGGTTGCTGTTGGATACAGGTTCCTTGCCTGATTCAGCTGGGTTCTTCTTAACACCTTCCACTAACCTGCTACCCTCTTCCGTTGCAGTTGCTCCATCGAATCCGGGATCCAGAGCATCTCTATAGCAAAATCCTCTGGGCTGGGTGTGACCATCGGAGGAGGAGCCAACCGGCCAGATGGACCCATGGTTTACATCCAAGAGGTGCAACCAGAAGGCGACTGTTACAGGGTGAGCTGAGCATTTGAACAGCTTCAGGCTGGCACTGCTATATTTCAAGGCATGTGCCACCCCACCAGGCCTCTCCATCGAGCCCTTGGGACTCTTCTGAGTCCACAGCCCCTCAGCAAGGAGTGTGCGAGTGTTTTGTGTGTGTGTGTGTGTGTGTGTGTGTGTGTGTAGAAACTAGCCAACCACACAAAGGAAAACTCACATCCATTGCTCCACCCACTTTTTCCTCTGACCCCACTCACCATTGAGTGAGTGTTAAGCAGACTGAACAGCAATAGCTAACTCCTATCCTCAGGGACTGGATCAAGTACCCTCCCAGAAGATAGTTCTGGTCCCTCACCAATTTGGGGGATGGTGGTAAAGGGGAAAAAAAGATACAATGCTGTGATGGGCAGATGAAGTTCTTCACCCTGGTAGAGATACAAATCTCCACCTCCCAGATCATCAGATTGATCATGTGACGAGTGAGGTGGGCAACAATAGCCTCTCTCCTCAGCTGAGCCGTCTCTACTTGTGTGTAATGTGTGTGCTGCATGTGCAAATGTGTGGGTCGGTGTGGCCACAGCCACCACCGGCATGCAGCCACCAGATGGTTGGTCAAGGGTGAGTGTGACCCTCAGGCCAATAAAGGTTAACTACTCCTAGCGATGGATGACTGAGGAAATAATGTGGTCCTGATTCACCTCACCCCTCCATGTTCCATGAAGCTTGATCTCACAGAGATATTCTTCTCCGGCGCTCTTACAGGATGGCCGTCTCCGGGTAGGCGACCAGCTCATCGCTGTCAATAAAGACTCTCTGGTGGGGGCCACACATGAAGAGGCCAAAAGGATTCTTGCAAAAACAAAATTCAGGTAAAGGAGACTTTCTGAAAGCCCTTTGGATGCTAATGATGTGGTGCTGGAAGAACTGCAGTGGGCCATCTTGAACAGAGTTGAGATAGCCAAAGCTGCCTTAATTCCCACTTCCAGATCAAAATGTTGATCTCAGTACCCCTTTAAAAAAGTGCACTGCATTTAAAAATGTGTCTAAAACGATGTTGGCTCCAGGCAACTGAAGCATGTTCCCCTTGCAAGCTTATGCTTGTTCAACCTCTTTTTTGACCATATTCCAAGGAACAGAAATTCCACAGCCCTTCAGGCTGCAATGTGTGCACGTTCACACAGCCACATGGGGCAGCACAACAGGGAAGAGGGGTTTTTGTTGTTGTTTCTTGTCTATGTTTGGCTACAACTGGCCACCATTTTGAATCAAGATGGCAGACAGAACCTTTCAAAACGGTACTGATATTTTGGCATCTCAGAATTCCCGGGAATGAGGCTGTTTAGTTCTAAATTGGTTTCTCTTTTGTTTTTAAGACATGAGGGAAACACTGAAGTGGCCTTTATTTCCGGAAGAGGACGGTTCCATCCCGGACTCTCAGCTCACAACAGCGCCCATTCCTTGCCGACTAAAGCTGTGGGGAACGGCCTGGGCACTTGCAGGTTGAAAGTCCATGTGAGGTCCCCTGAGGTAAGGTGGCGGGACTCAATGAACTCACAAAGATCCCACCCAAATGTTCTTCGTTTCCAACAGGATTTGATCTTGGCCACAATCCTCATGGATTACTTGTTTGGGGGAAAGGGGTGGCATATAGCAGCTTGGGCTCACTTGCCCTTTCCTTGTTCAGGGTGAGGGTGCTGTCTGGAGCTTTCCATATGATGTCTCTTCTGTTTACAAATAGCCAGCTTGTTGTTTTTGCAGTGGGATCTTTCTGAGCTGTCTGGAGCACACTCCTGTTGACAGAAGGGTCCTAGACAGGGCAGGGGGTGTCTGGTAGTATTGCTAGCAAGCTTTCCTCTCGCCACCCCCACCCCTTGGATAGCAGGGGTTTTACTATGAAAAGCACCAAGTCTACACCAGAAAATATTCCCTCCCTCCCCATAACTTTAGGAGTTGTGATTCCGAGTGAGGAAAAGATAAGGGTTTTGAAACAAAATTCTCCCAATAGTCCTTTGAGGCTGCAGTTCCCAGGATGCTATGGACAAATGTTGTGACAAACTGGTCTGTGGTTGTAGTCAGAAGTGGCTCACCAGGTGAAGCAGAGCTGTTTTGCTGGCTCTCTGGAAAGTGGGTTACTGTTGCTTACCAGGAAGAGCAAGGCAGTGGGGAAGGTGACATGGTGCCAGCACAGTGATTGAGCCAATCCAGTGCTCCTACCTGTGAGCTTGCAGCATGCAACCTCACCCCTCCTCCACCTTTCTCCTAGTAAGCAGCAGTGGTACCCCTGATGGCATGCTATCATAGCCCCACCTCATCTGGTGAGCCACTTCTATTGTAGCGTATTCAGTGTCCACATCCAAAGTCAACATTTGCTCTTCTGCTTGTTTCTTTTACGTCATTCCACTAAAATATTGCAAGAGCAAATGCTCGCATGATGTTTGAGAGTGGCAAAGGCTGCTGGAAAGATCCTTCTCTGCTCTGCAAACAGATTCAACTTGTTTTTGGTCTTTTGGCAAGCTCTGGTGTGTGTGGGGGGGGGGTATCCCACATCTTCAGTGTGGTTTACCATTGTGACAGTGCCTATTGGCTAATGTCCATGCCATCACCGATACACTTCCTTCCTTCCCAACCCACAGCACACATTTGGTGAGGGGAAAGAGATATATCACACAAGCAAATTTGGACAGCCCACCTGAAGAATGACAGGATGGGCAAAACCTTAGGCCAAGAGTCGCCAACCTTTTTTGGTCAGTGGGCACATTTGCAGACTGAAGGAACTGTTGTGGGCACCATTCAGAGAGAGAATGCTTCTTTCCACTAGCATTTCAGGGGGGTCAGGTGGCTCTGTGGACCTCAGGGTTGTCCTCTGTGTGTACTTTTGTGCCCTTGGGCACCGTGTTTGCAATCCCCGCTGTCGGTAGATTCACTTGCCTATTCAGTTTGCTGGACTGTATGGGATGTATCCAACTCAGAGTAGAGTCATGGGAATTAATGAATCTGTTAGTCGTGTTCAGTAATTTTAATGAATCTACTCTTGAATAGGACTAGCATTGAATACAACCCTGTTTCCACACCAACACTTGTGAAGCTGAAGAATCTTTGTGGCTGCTCAAAAGGCTTCACTTTGTTGTGACTCCAAGGGAAACATTTGCATCTCTTTTTTTGCCTTTCAGGCTCTCAGCTTTTCCCCAGTCAACATGTCTTCTGTTGCATTTTTTTTCTTTTCCAGAGCAGACACGACAGTCCCTTCCCTGTGCCTTCTCCATCTCCAGACATCTGTCCGCCAGAGCTCACCGTTTCCGGTAGGGGGACTTCCTCAATGGCATGTTGAACCGGTGGAATAAATCAGCCCATCCCTCCTTCCAGTGTGCTAAAATAAGCCGCTGAAGTCCTTCCTGGACTGTACCACCTCAGACCTCAGGGGGGCAGGGGGCAGGCTGCACATTGTAGATTGTTTTCCTGTACTGTTCTTACCTACACATGGAAATCTAGCTTGTAAGGAGAAGACTGGGCAACAGGCCAAACTAGATGTGATCAGGGAAACACAGAATTTCTTTCTAAGTTGCTGATGGATTTTCTGGAGGACTTTTTTATTTTATTTTTTAAAAAAATGCAAACTGCTGTGAAAATGTGGAGAACTGAAGGGGGGACTAAGAAACTGAGATAAACTAAACTTGACTGATATGTCCATCCCTACCTCCTGAAGATCACACACAATATTTCCTCCATTCAGAAAAAGCTCTGCACATAGCAGGAGATCGGGCAGGTGTAACAGGATGTCATAAGTTAATTAAAGGCAATTTGGATTCTCTTCAACAGGTGTTCATAGCCACCTAAGCCACTCTCCTTTTGTGGCAGGAAGTACTGCAAAGGAGACTGGATGAGTCAAAAGATTAGTAATGGAATATAGAAGCTCTGGTACCTCCAGGCCACTGACTCAGTTACAAGTTAGGAGTGAGAGCCAGTTGCTGCGGTCCTTGCCCCTAAGTGTGGGATCAGTAGAAGCCACAACAGAGTTATGCACATTCACACATAACTTCAGAATTAAGACCTGATGGGATTATTACTAAGGAATGATGGGCAAATCTATTTCAGTTTCCCTCAGTGGTTCCTCAGGGTTTCTGGAGATGCCAGGAATTGAACCTGGGACTTTCTGCATGCAAAACAGCTGTTTTACCACAGAGCTGTGGCCCTTCCCAGGTTCCATCTGAACATGGCTGCCCATTTTGTTTCCCAACCTGACCCTTTCTTCATGTGAGCGCAGCCCTCAACAGAGAAGGGCACCGCTGGTTCAAAGAAAGGTTGAGTTATAGTCGGAGTGATCTCTGCCACAGTCAGGGCAGGGCTCCATCTCGGTCTAGCCACAGACAGAAGGGGGCTATCTGAGAGAGGGGGGGGGAGATGGGTGCCGGCTGGCCTTTAGGTGCACCTGGGAAATCTGTGTTCTGATCTAATGAGCAAAACCCCCGGTTAATCCCGATTAGCAAGGAGGCAGAGGGGGAGTTGCTCTGTCCTTGAACCCGCCTGGGCTGAATGGTGGGTGACAAATCCAGCAAACCCTGTCAGTTCCCTCAGGCCACATACAAAGCTCTTCTGTGCTTGGCAGGGACTGGCGGAGCTCAGGATTTAGCTGGATTATGCTTGTGAGGGTGGCTCCTCTGCCGCTTCTTCCAACCTTCCTGCGAAACACCCTCCTCCTCACCTGAGAGGTACAGGGGGTGGCCATCAGGAGCTGCCTTCAGGGTGACCTTCCACCAGGCAGCTCTCCACAATGGGAGACAATCAGCCTCACACAACTGCCCAACAGCAGGGCCGGCTGGTGTTCTTAGCCACCTAGCAGGGCCCATTGCTCTGCTAAACCTCTAGATTGCAAGCAGAAACTCTTCCGTTAACTTTGTAGTTCTGTTGAGTTTAGATTTGGCTTTGTCACCCAGTGCAAAGAAGAACTGCAGTAACAATACAACCATTACCAAGGCCGCTTCCATCCCAGCTCATTTCTTCCTGTCCTTCACCCTTTTCTCTGCCTGCCTCCCCACTCCTCTCGCATGTGGAAGCAAGTGAGGCTTTAATTCTGCCCCACAGGAATTTGGGGTGGGGGGTTGGAGAGAAAGCAGAGTGCAAACAGACTTTTATTTTTTGGCACCTGTCAGGGATCTGCCTCCCCCTGCCAGTCCAGCCCTGAGTGTTTATAGGGAGCAGCCACCTGTTCTGACTACTGACTCATCTGCGAGTGAAACCAGCAGTTCTTCGGGGGAGAAGCAGTTGGTGGCTGGGAGGGAAGGAGTGCCAGGGCTTGAGAGATATAGAGGCAGGCCTGGCACCAACCAGCAGGGTCGGACGGAGCAGACACAGTCAGGTTCGGTGCAGAGATTACGTAGGAGGAAAAGGCGTTTTCGGCTGCCAAAGCTGTTGTGTTGGCGCCAAAATCGCCGGGAGGCACTTCCGGATTCTGCTAGTGAGTGATCAGACATGATATGATTCAGCTCTGCACTGTAATTAATGAGCACTGATTAAAACTACTAAAAGGACAGATGGCTTGGCTCCCTTATTGAACGACCGATGAGGGGGAGGTCCTGACAGCACCCAGTGCAAGGAGCAGGCATCCTTGCATTGCTCGACCATGTAGATGAATGGTGACTTCTTGTCTTACAGCTCCTGTTTCCTCTTCAAACCAGCGAGCGGCCCCAGCCACCAAGCCAAAAGTGGCCCTGGATCCTCACATTCGCCTCAAGGATGGCAAACTTGAACTGGTGAGTCTGACCACTCAAAACAGAGGCCACATTCACACCACACCCTATGACGCCGCTTTGGACAGTCATGGCTCCCCCAACAAATGATGGGAGCTGTGGTTTGCTAAGGGTGCTGACTTCTGGGAGGGGATCCCCTCCCAAAGCTATAGTTCCCAGAGTTGTTTGATAAGCTATCCCTCTCCCCGTGGAATTCTGCATTGCAAAACCCGCTGCTTCTTTCCCCGAAATCAGATGCTGCAGTATTTAAGTCTTGATGTGAATGAGGAGAAGAAGAGGCAGTTGCGGCAAAGTTTGACAACTGACTCTCAGGGGACAGTAGCCTATGGAGGTGAGTTTCAGCAGCGTGGACTTGATACAGTTTTTATTTTATTTTTCTTCCACTCCCATGAAGAAATGGGGGGGCGCACCTAGATGGAATTAGCTGGAGCAGTAGAAAGCATTGCTGGCCCAAACTGTAGCCAGAAAAAGTAGACGAGGGAAATACTACCTGAGAAAAGCTTTGCTCGGCAGCTAGTGAAAAGTAGAGAGGTGCTGCCCTCTGTAGTTCAGTTTTGTAAATGGCTCTTTCAAGGTTTATGCAATTCTGGAAGTTTCCCTCGTTAATATAGCACCTCCTGGATCAGGGAGTCACTCCCTCCCCCAAGAAAACACATTATAAAAACAAGGACAAAATCATGGCAGGGGGCATGTATGGCTTAAAACCACTATTTTGGGTGATTTTAAAAGCTCAACAATTTTGGGGCCTCCTAAAAAAAAGCTCAATAACTTTGTGGGTGTAAGGAATTTTACTTTTTGAAATATGGCAACCCTAATTGAGTGGGCATGCTCAGTCAGCGAGGGAAGCCTGGGAAGCCCTGAGTGAGCTGCCCTGTAGAGAAAGTGGGAAGAGCAAATGAGTGGGCAGGCAGGTGGCCAGGCAGGCCTTTCTGCACTCCTGCTGTTGTCATCACAGCCACTGGCAGAGGGAAGAGGAATGAAGGGGGGGGGGAATCACCAAACCAACACCGTCCAACAAAACAAGGTGATGGTGTATGAGATGTGAGTGAGCATGTGCAATAACCAGGATCTGAGACCATAGTTTGAGGCTTTGCTCCTGTCCCATGGTTTGGGGACATGGCTCCTACGGTTTGGGACATTGCTCCACTCTCAGATGCCGCTGTTTGGGACAGCATCAGGGAAGGTGATGAAGGAAAGGAGCTGGCAGCTCATGGTTGGCCTGTATGCCTGTTACAGAACTCATCCCTTGCAGGCATCCCCAAACTGCGGGCCTCCAGATATTTTGGCCTACAACTCCCATGATCCCTAGCTAACAGGACCAGTGGTCAGGGATGATGGGAATTGTAGTCCAAAACATCTGGAGGGCCAAAGTTTGGGGATGCCTGCCTTAGAGTCTAAACTGCAGCTTTTTTAAACCATGGTTTAGATTTGCTTCTGAAATAACCTACTGTGGGTACCAAAGTTACTGCTGCACCAAGAGATTTCATTGGTCTCTCGCCGCTGTGCACATCTTCTAACCCTTTCCTTTTCCTTCGCAGACTTCCTCCAAGCACTGAGGGATCTGCTGCCAGAGGAGCTCGAGGAGGCCGGCCTCAATTCCAACTCAGTGCTCTTCACTCAGCATGAAGTGGCCACCCTACTGGACACGTCAGCTTTCCATTCTCTGGTCAGCCTTGGGCTAGTCCCAAGTTTCTTCTTCCTTTTCCCATGCTTGCTCCAGGCTGGGGAACTGTGCGCATCTTCTGAAGTGTGTGTGCTTACTTAATGATAGCCAGTAGTGCAGTGGCAAATTAAGACATGCACAGTCCTTTTGTCTTAGTCACACCCCCTCACAGCCATACACCCTTCTAACATTATACGATAACCTTATAAGTATGCAGTGATAATAATTGGGGATGCCAAAATCAAATTATTTATTGCATTAGCATTTAGCCATAGCATAAACCCAACAAAACAAAAACAAACAATGCCAAATACGAACAACAGAGTACATAAGTCGAACTGAGCTGCAGACATAACATGGCATAATAAAAACTTGAATTACAATAAAGCAAATAGAACTAATATCTAAAACACTGGAGGCCAATTATCTAAAATTACTAATAGGTAACTATCAAATAGGAACCTGGGGTAAGCTCTAAAGGTTAAACTAAAAACAAAATGAGGACAATGGTGATGGTCCTGGGCTAGGTCACACTCCCTAATTGCATTGCAATTATCAGTGCTGTATCCCACCTGAAAATAGTAGCAAACAAAAATTTTATGGCACAAGTTTTCGCAAACCACAGTCCACTTCCTGAGTTGCGTGAAGTGTTATTCCGAGTTACATGATTATGTACACGATTTGGGGGATGAGATCAGAAGGAAATGAAACACCCATAATTAATGTGTTAGTCTTTAAGGGGCCACAAGACTCTTTGTGACTTTCACTGCAACAAGACTAACACAGCTGCTGGAAATCCTTACTTACAGACTTACGACTCCGTCAGTTGCAATGACAGTGAAGAGTTGGAGCAGCTACAGCTGGAAATGACAGACCTGCGGCAAGAAGTCCGGAGGTTAAAGGTGAGAGGCTCACCCAGGTGGGTTTGATTCCAAGCATGTTGATGCCATGCTCACAAAAGCTGAAATAGGCCACAAGCTGCCATATACTAAGAAAGGCCATCTAACTCAGTATTGTCTGGCGGTTTCATACGGGGGACTATTCTTATTCTTACCTGGAAATGCAGTTGAACCTGAGGATTTCTGCATGCATTTTTTAACTGGATGGTGAAGTTGCAGATCTGTCCAGGGCAGGGTTTTTCTTTGGGGTTGGACAGTATTGCCTGGCTGGCTGGGTGAGTTTGTGACATTGCACTCTGTCTCCTAGTCTCTCCTGAAGGAGGTAGAAAGCAACAAGAAGTCCATGGAAGATGAGCTTCAGAGACTGAACCAGGTCAGTGAAAAGCTGGGTGATTGATTACACTCTTGATTTGTTCATTGGCATTTTTTGTGCAGGTAATTAACAAGAACGCAGGAAGCTGCCTTATACTGAATCAGACCATGGGTCCTACTATCTCATTATTGTCTGCACTGTGACTCTCTTGGGTACCAGACTGGGGACTTTCCCAGCTGTTGCTGGAGATGGATGCTATACTACTTAGCTGTGGTCCTTCCTCAGATGGGTAGAATTACAGTCACAGGTCACAATGTAGAAATCCAGATGAAAGATGCAACTAAAACCTAACATGTATCATACAATAAAAATAACTTGAAAATACTATATTAATTATTCATTAGCATATAGGAAAAGCAGATCAGTTATTTCTGCACAGATTTATAAGCACAATGTGACAAATAATGATGTAGCAATTACGTATTGCTACTCGTCACCCCAGTGGTGAGAGATTCCTGGAATTCCAGGGCTTACCCAGGGATTGGTTTCCTGGAATGAGGGACAGAGACTGTGGTGTCTTTAGGATATATGGCTTTACTTACACATATATACAACCTGAGCATAAGATTTGGGGGAGGGGGATGCTCACAGCATTAACACCCGAACAGATCTTGCTTCTCCATTAGTCAAAGCTGTGGCTCTATCACAGATCAAGTATGTCTTTGTGTCCAGCTTCCAGCCTGTTTTTTGCACAGCTCTCTCTTTCTCATACAGTGTACTGTTCTTCTATGTAGCAGCTGGGTGAGTGCGGTGGAGAAAAGGCTACGCATTAGCCTGGAGGGAACCAACTCTTAGTTGTAGCCCTTGCAACTTAGCTAATCTTTTTGGGATGCTGATGAGGACACTTAAGTGGCCAGCTAAGGTCATTGTCTTACAAAGAAACTTTCTGACTAGTTTTGTTAATAGAATCCTCGCTTGAGATTCAAACCCTCACTGGGTATGGGACCCCAAGAATTTGAAGGGAATCAGGGCATCATTCAGATTGACAGCCCCCTCCCCACCCGACAACAGTATAATTCTGCCACATCACAATGATAATGTCTGTTTTCCCTTGTCTCTTTGTAGACCAGTTATGTAAAACTTGAAATTTAGTCTTTGTGGGATTCTTACAATTTATTCAGAAGTCCTAAGCTGTAGCTTACTTAGTTTGGGTATAAATCTGGCCCTCGTGATTGGAGTTTTATTGATGGACATGTAAAGGATATGGTTTCAGGGAAAGGGAAGGGAATGATTGTTGCACTTCGAGAGTAACATCCCGCTTCTGTTCCCCCATTCCCAGAAGGCACTGGGCTTCCTCTCAGAGAACCGAAGCCTGCATAACAAGCTGCAGGTAGCAGAGGTGTCCCAGCGGCAAGCCCACAGCGCGGAGCAAGATTACGAAGAAGTGATCCATTTGCTGGAGGCTGAGATCACAGAGCTGAAGACTCAGCTGGTGGGGAAGAAGACGAAACAGGCTTCGGAAGCAGAGGTCAGTCTGCAGTGAGAGGAGGTAATAGAAAATGTAATTTTCTGGAATGTGGAGGCAGATGGAGTTGGTCAAGTGAGCCTATATGGGAAAAGGCAATCCTGGCAGTCATAACGTTCTTACTGGGAAAGATGAGGAGAGCGATGGCAGCCCATCCTGCTGGCTGTCAAGTGAAGTCCTTGCCTAAACTCCCATGCTTTCTCCCATGGGAAAGCCTATTTTCCCAAGACATCTCCTTCTGTCTCAGTCCTTCTACCCTCTTCTGCTTCTCTCTCCAAAACAGAGTGATGTCCTAGAACTGAAAAGGCGCTTGTCCCTGGTTGATGGGCAGTTGAGAAAGTCTGAGGTCACGCGGAAACGCCTGGAGATCTACAATAGGAAGCTGCTCTTCTTTGTGCAGGTGATGTGGCAGTGCCAACCCACCCCCGAAACAGTGCCCCAGCCCAAAATTCTGTTCAGCAGTCTCGGCTTTTGTAGCTGGAGTCAGTCAGGGCCCCGTCCTCTCAGGCCAAGTGGAAAATGCCTACAAGGCAGGAAGCAGGTCTTCCAGGACTCGCCGCAAAATGGTCTCTGGCCCCTTCAGCAGCCTCAGCTTTCGTAGCTGGAGCTTTCCTGGTACTGACATCAAGCTGAGCAGTCAGTAGTTGCCTGGGTCCTCTTCCCCCACCCTTTTTGAAGATGGGGACAACATTAAATGGCTTTGACTGACTTGTATAGATTGTTTATTTTGCTATGGATTGACACAGGCCTCTCTTGGGATCAGTAGTCAGGGCACTGAATTGACAATGAGCCCTGCAAAATAAATAAAATGAAATAAAAAAAACTTCACCGTGATTGTTCCTGTAATACTGAAAGCCATTCCCCCCCCTCCATTTCTATTTTCACACAGAATGCCCATAAGCTTTTGAGCACATCTAGCACATTACTGGAGGAGAAGAGGTAAGAATGGCTTGTGGGAATTGTTCTTAGCATGTACACAGCAAGTACCCAAGAGTATTTCACTTAGTAATCCTTGCACCAACCCTGTTAGGTAAAGGGACCTCTGACTGTTAGGTCCAGTCGTGTCCGACTCTGGGGTTGCGGCGCTCATCTCGCTTTATTGGCCGAGGGAGCCGGCGTACAGCTTCCAGGTCATGTGGCCAGCATGACTAAGCCGCTTCTGGCGAACCAGAGCAGCGCACAGAAACGTCGTTTACCTTCCCGCCAGAGCGGTACCTACTTATCTACTTGCACTTTGATGTGCTTTCGGACTGCTAGGTTGGCAGGAGCAGGGACTGAGCAACGGGAGCTCACCCCGTCGCGGGGATTCGAACCGCCGACCTTCTGATTGGCAAGCCCTAGGCTCTGTGGTTTAGACCACAGCACCACCCACATCCCAACCCTGTTAGGTAGACCAGTATTATTCGTATATTGCCATGTCGTTAGTATGCTGATGATACCCAGCTCTACTTCTTCACATGTGAATTAGCAGAGGCTGTGCAAGCCCTGGACCTGGACTCAGTGGTGAGCTGGATGAGGGACAATAACCTGACTTTGAATCCTGAAAAGGCAGAGATGCTATGAGTGGGTGATTCAAGAATCTGGATAATTGGTCAATTGTCTGCTTTGGATGGGATTTCACTCCCTTTGGAAGAGAGGTTTCATAGTCTGGGGATTCTCCCGAATCCTTCTTTGACTCTAGAGGCCCTGATGACCTCAGTAGCTAGGAGTGCCTTCTTCAAGCTTTGGCTGGTCAAAATGTTGACAGATGTTTCTGGTCTAGGATAGCCTGACTGCTGCCATCCATGCACAGACTGGATTACTGCAATGCACTCTATGTAGGGATGCCCTTGAAACTGGCCCAGAAGCTGCAGATGATGCAAGCGGCTTGACTACTCACAGGAGCAGGATATTGCCAACATATTACTCTACTATTGAAAGAATTGCACCGGCTGCCAATTAGCTACTGGGCTAAGTTCAAGGTGCTGGTTTTGATGGATAAAGCCCTATACAGTTTGGGGCCAGGATTTCTGACAGGTATCAATCGCTGTGTTCTGCAGGTGAAGGCGTCTTGCAGATACCACCTTTTTTTAAGATGTCTGTTCTGCATAGTGTCAGAACTGGGCCTCTAGTGTGGCAGCAACTAACTCTCAGGAATTCCCTCCCCTTGAATATTAGACAGGGGTAGTCTCCCTTGCCTTTTCAGCACCTATGGAGGACCTTCCTCTTTCAACAAGAATTTAAAGTCACGCTTTTCCCCAGTCTGTATCTGGAATGGATTTGTTTTTGAGATGTTTTAAAGATGTGCTTTTATTGCTTTATTGTTTCTGGTTTGCCACCCTGGGCTCCTTTGGGAGAAATAGATAAATAGAATAAAACCCATTACTGGTACTGCACTGCACTTTCCTCAGTTGCTTGTGTCAGGTGTCTTTGAATTGTGAGCATGCCTCCTGTTTTCCTGGATGGAGGGGTAGGGGTGTTTGTGTGTTTGTGCATGCATAAAAACCTCTGGCTTTTGTGTGACTGGGATGTAGCTGGCTGTACAAAGCTAAGAATCACATTCATTGATCTGGCCACTTTTTGTGCTTCTTGCCCTGCCCACCACCAGCATGTGGCCCCCACAATGTTGCCCATGAAGGCATGCGGCCCTTGGACTGCAAAAGGCCCTCCCACCCCCCCTTAGTGTGGTGGCCTACTTAAGGCAACCTAGTGAGTTTGTGGCTCAGATGAGACCAAAACCAGGTCAGGGTGGTGGGGGCACTTCCCTGGCTTGTTTAGTATGTCCATCTAAAAAAAAGAAAAGGAAAACAAGATCTTTTTTCTCTTGTAAGAGCTGACAGTCAAGCAGACGAGGATAAAACAGGAAGAACTTCAGAAGCTCCTCTTCCACCTCCAGATCTTGCAGGCTTGTTGATAGCAGAGGCAAAAGAACTCTTGGAGCCCATCTCGTCATCTAATGCCACAAAGGAAGGTGAGTTCCTTGCAGCTTGGAGCTGGTTTATCTCATTGACGAAGAATTGGTACTGGCTGCCAACATGCTGCCGGCACTGGTGGCTAGTGCCCATTGGAACTGGTAATGCAGAAGCTAAGAGGCCAATGGCACGTGCAGCCGACTAACTCCAGGTTGCTCCACATCCTCCTCGGTCCTGAGTTCTACAAGACACCAGCCCATAAACCAGTAGTAAGTGAGAATGTGGGTAGGCGGGGGTTGGCTGAGGGCAATTGGAGGCTGGTGGAGTAGTGTCATCTTAGCTCTGATGGACCAGTCTCCACTGGCTACTGGGTCAAATTTAAAGGGTTCCTGCCTGTTGTTTGAGATCTTCCAGAGTAGCGTTGCAAATTGTCCCATATAACATCAATTTGGCAGGTGCAATGAAAGCAGCCCTGTTATTGTTGAATTCACTGGCTTTGTACATTAAGCAGGTGTCCTCTGGGTTCAGGTTCAAACACTAGCTTAAAGCATTTTTATTTACACAAACTTGCACAAAGTGCCATGTGACCCAGTTTTCGGCTCTGTCAGTCTTTGACATTTTATGTTTTTAACCTTTGATTTTATGAACCCTGCTTCGGTTAGAACTTTTCTTTGATATGGTGGTATAGAAAATTATGTATAAATTTAAACGTCCCTCCATAGAGCATGGGTGGGGAATCCCAGGCATGGGGGTCAAATATGACTCTCTGAGCCTCTCTATATGGCCCTCAGAACTCTCTCCCTCACTGGCCCTGCTTCCTATGCCCAATGTTTTTGCGTGGCTGGTGCTGTGTTCCTTGAACTCTGATAATACCTCCTGCTTGTCTGGATGGAAAATAGAGAAACTAGTCTACTCTAAAAAGGTAAAATTTACATTTTTTGCTCCACCCACTTTTTCCTCCAGCCCCACCCACCACTGGGATATTTCACCCTACCAGAAGCTTGTTCAGAAGGGAATGTGGCCCACGGACTGAAAAAGGTTGCCCATCCAAACCCAAAAGAGGAAGCAGCTGAGATGCTTGATGAATGGGCAGCCCATGTAATAGACATGGGGCTGTTAAAACACGAGACACATATCTCTATAGGCAATTTTGCACAGGGGACTTTTCCAAGGTCACTTCCAGACAACTTGTTTATTAACCATTCATCCTAATTATTTTTTAGGGAGGGAGGTTTCAATGACATCAGCTGTTTATTGAACATTCATTCTTAATTGTTTGGGGGGAGGTTATAGGATGTTGCGTCCACCAATTGTTATCTCACACTGTTCTAATGCGTTTCCCATACCTTATGAATAAGAGGGGGGATTTGGAGGGGAGGAAGAGGGTTTGTTGTAAAAGAGTGCCAAACCAACTTGAATTGCACAACTTGAATTTGCTACCGGTAGTATGCGATTGAATCACCCACTGGAAACTAGCAACAGTCTGGAAGCATCCCAAGATTAAGTTGTAGCTGATTAAGATCAGAAGATCCCTCCCAGCCTTTAATCAAGGGTGCCCTGTCCAAGGTGCTGAAGCTATCCTCATAGCTGCTGAAAGCCCTCCCCTTTCACCAGCTGCTGCATACATCCTTTGAAGTGGTTCTCCATACCTAGGACTTGAAAGGTGCTTTAAAGAAAAAGAAGGAACACCCCAAACCAAGTTGTACAAAACATCAGAGCACATGCTATGCCCTGTTCTACAAAAGACGAATCATACAAATTGACTCAATTTGTAGGCAATGCACTCGAAAGTCCACTTTTAGAAAACTTAGTTACATCACTGGGGTTCATGTATTTGGGGTGAGTTGGGATTTAATTGGTAAGCCAATAAATTTGAGGGCTTAATGCTGTTCTGAAAGTATTCAGCTTCCTACTCAAAAGTCAGCCGCCCTTTGAACCCCCTTTGTGGAAGTTCCTTCCCTGTAATGCAGTTCAATGCCACTTGAGGGAGTGTTTGTGTATGAACACTGAAGTCACACTGGAATATGTGTTTGCATGGTTCTTTCCTTCAGTTGAAATCCTCCCACTCAGCTGACGCAGGATAAGGAAGTAGCTGCTCCATTGCTCCATGTGTGTTTGTGCATGTACACACACACACACACACACACACACACACACACACACAGGAAGCCTGCCTCTCAGATGTATGAGTGTTGATGGCTTTGGCTAGTGGTGCAGCAAATGTACTCTACATATGCTCAGGGGCATCCGTTCTTTGTTGCTGCACATATTCCAAGAGTCAGCTCAGCCCTAGCTCTACCTAAGGTTTGAGAAATATGGTAGGTGGATTCAGAACAATACTCACACCCCTGCTTCATTGAGATGAACACAACCGTACAATGGAACATATATTCCCAGCTTTGACACCCTAGTGGAGCTTGAGAAGGGGCTTAGAGCCAAGTGGGAGAGTGGGCCAGTGGGTTGGTAGGAGAGTGGGGTTGAGTTCTTCTGTGGCTTAGATTAAAATCTGAGCAGGAGAAGAACTTTGGGGGTGTGGCTATGTGTGCACCATGTTGCCGGTCACCTGACTAGATCCTAATTTATGATGTTCAGCTGTTGATTTAAGAACTGATAACATTTAATACTACATTAGACCTGTTTTATATTGATGTGACAGTGCTTTCTGATCTTTTACTCTTTCACTTGGATTGACAGCTTTTCTGTATGACTGGGATGACTGTACAGCTGGTGACAGCACCCCTGACTACAAAGAGTGAGTATCTTGGCACCTTTTCTTCAACACCTCTGGTTTATGCAGCTTCTTCAAATCACCTATCAGAGTCTCTGTCTCTGTTATTCTCCTGCCTCTCCAAAACATATGTATCTGTTGCATGAACAATGTCATAAAGAAATGTAGCAGCCAGGGCAGACTTCCAAAATTTCACCAGGAAATCTAAAGCCAGATGGACTAGAAACTTATTCCCCCTTCCCCATTTTAAATCCTGTGCTTGCATAGTCTAATCATGGAAATGAAGAAGAAATACTACCATTTGCATTGGACCATCTGTGTATATGGAGTTTTACAGCCTAATACTTACAAATTTTGCTGTTCATTTATAACTGTTTTCTGCTGTTGAAGGTCTGCTGTTTAGCTGGATTTGTTGATGGTCTTTGTAATTGTATTATTGAAATGTGTTCTTTTTGGTTTCTATGCTATGCCTTCGGCTTAGTGTCTCCTTTGTAGTGAGTGACTAATGTCCAAATAATAAATAAATAAATAAATACCGATACTGTAAATAAATAAATAAATAAATAAAATAGGTAATGGTGAGAGGGCAGAAAAGGAAGAGAGGCAAAGGTAACATGAAGTAAATGTGAGCTCAATGCAATTACATATGTTTAGATTCTTGCCATTGGAAATGAAGACCAGGGATTATGTAATGGCATAACAAACCTGAGATTTCAAAGCACCAGGTAATGATCCTACAACCAATGGTGCTACATGGCAAGATTTCAGGCAGATGATGGGGGTCCCACTCAGCAGAATGAGCAGAGGGGCTCCCAAATGCAGCTGTGCCAGCTCACCACATTTTGAAGTAAGTGAAATAATATGTATTGCTACCAACAGAGATAACTTCCCTGTAAGACCAATGAGTCCAGGGTCTGACATTACCTACCTGCACCACTGCCTCTACTCGATCATAAGAACATAGGAAGCTGCCTTATGCTGAGTCAGAACATTGGTCCATCTAGCTCAGTTACCCCTATTCTTACTGGCAGCAGATCTCTAGGGTTTCAGATAGGAATCTCTCCCAGCCCTTTCTGGAGATGCCAGAGATTGAACCCAGGACCTTCCACATGCAAAGCAGGTGCTCTATCACCCAGTTAAACACCATCCCCTAATCTTAGTTCTAAGATGAAAGTCTATTTCCCCATCTTGCACCCCCTGCTAGTTATCTGAATTATTAAAGGCTCTTTGAAAATGTGGTTGAAAATGCATTCGAGTTTATTAAAGATCAAACAGTCCTCTTTTTCTCATATCCGGATGATCTGCCAGACCACCCACAGCTTCCTAAAACAGCACACCCATGTCATTTGTTCTGTCCCCTGAGACTTAGATCAGCTGCTTGCAGTTTGGACCTCTCAGATGTTTGTTGATATGAACAAAAATTTGGTGTGTGGGTGTGTGTCACAGACTATCAGAAATTGTGCACACTTCCAGATCCAAGTCTAGGGTAGCGGCTTGGCAAAATGCCCTATGCAGACCCTTCTATTCTCCCCAGGCCCCATTGACATACCTGCCCAGAGGGCAGAGGGACAGACAAGTGGAAGATACCTGCTCCATCTTCCCTCACGCTTGCCACTGCTTGCTCTTTTGCAGATGGGAGGTGAATAGGCAGTGTCAGCAAGGAGGAGGGCTAGGAACATAGGGAGCTGCCTTACACTAGGTCAGATGGTCAGAGCCAATAATGCTTCTAAATGCCAGTTGTTGGAAGCCACAGGAGAGGAGAGTGCTCTTGTATTTGGGTCCTGCTTGAGGTTTCCTACTGTGTAAATAGGATGCTGAACTAGATGGGCCACCGGGCTGATCTAGCAGGACTCTTCTTATGTTCTTATGTTTATTGGTCCATGTAGCTCAGTATTGCCTACACTGACTGGCAGGGATTTCTCCAAACCCTACCTGGAGATGCCAGGGATTGAACCTGGAATCTTCTGTATGCAAAGCAGGTGATCTATCACTGATCTATAGCCCTTTCCCATAAGGGGTTCTGATACATTGGATGGGGACTGGAGAGCTGTGGGCCTTGGCAGATGCCTGTCCTAGTACAATCTAATTTCAGGATGCAAGGCAGGAGTTGCAGGACCATGGATAGCTCCAAGTAAGCAGGAGTTGTCACACCATAGCATAGATACCGGTAGTTCCAAGTAAGCAACTTCCTGCAACAAAGGTTGAGAGGAGAAAAACCTCTCACTACCTAGTTTCTTCCCTGAGTGACTGGATGTGCCCGTGTCACCTTTTCTTGCTGGGTTCCTACATGAAGTTCAGTGCACTGGGAAATCCTCCTGCCTGCAAATCCCATGTTAATTAGTTGGTGAAGCTGACATAAACTGTTCCTAGATCACTTGTGGTATGATCTGGTGTGCATGTTTTAAGATCTAATGTTCTCAATCTGTTTTGTACTGTTTTGAATTCTGCTTTGTGTGTTGTTTTTAAATAATTTTTATTGACTTGATTAATATTATTGTGCTTTTAATTATGTCATTGCCTTTGAGGCTATAAAGTGGCTATAAAGTGGGGTGTGAAATCCCCATACTAAATAAATGAAACAAATAGTGCATCTGTAGAATCAGCAAAGATGCACTGAGGGTAAGCATCTCTTCCCATGAGGCCCATTCTCACATCAGGACTTCCTGGCTGTAATCTTAGGAGCTGAGCCAGGATCCCTTCCCACTTCCGTTGTTATTCCCTTGTGTTCTTTCCACATCCATCTCCTGCCCCAAACCCCGCCCCGGAGTGACGCCTGTTTTACTTTTCCAGCCATCTTCACCAGAAGACAACGTGGCCTCCTCCTCCTCCGAGTGAAAGCACCAATGGCGATCCGCAGCCTCCAAGCACCTCCAAGGGTCCCTCTGAGAAGCCTGCATAAGTCTCCAGCCTCGGTCTGCTCCTCCTATTCCTCATTTTGTATATTCTGAGCCTGGACACTCTGCTTGGGAGACAGAAAAGGAGCAGCGTGCAGCTGATGAGAAGAACCCCATGAATGCTTCTCTTCTTAAGACGACTGACTCTCCTAACCCAAACATCCAAGGCTTTAAGTAACAATACAGTCCTCTTGGTGGCTACCTCTGGATTGTAGCACATGAGGCTATTCCCCCTGGATTTGAAGCTTTAGAACAAGAAAGAGTACCTGGGGGGAAGTGTTGCCATAGGATGTCTGAATTTCCCAGGCAGAGGGCTGAAGAACCAGTAGCCTATAGCAACAAGAGCAGCAGCCTGCTGCTGAGGGGCTACCCAGAGGCTCTTTGCATTTCTTATGAAAAACTAAAGTACATTTTTCAGGCTGTAGGGTGTTGTAGTCATTTGTATTAGGTCTGCATAGCTGTCTTGGGATGAACCTCTTGTTGATTGTAAAGACTTATATGAACTGTGTCCCTTGACTAAGGAGAAGACAACCAGATGGTTGCATGGTAGATGTCCCGGAAAGAAGATGTACAAAATACTGAAAGCAACACGGAGCATCAAATACTGTATTAAGACTGAGGAGGCCTTCCCAGCTGGCCCATCTCAACAGCAATTCATTGTAAAAAGAATAAAAATTGCAGGGGCAGGCTTGAGAGAGGGGGGAGAGAATAAAAATTAGGCAGTGGTTTTTATGTGATTAGCAAATAATATGGTAGAGCTATAATGTGAGAACACAGTTCTGGCAAATAAAATGATGATACAGCTTTTGAGATTGCTGAATTTGCAAATGGGTGTGCTGTTAGTCGGCTGAGAGTCTCAAGAAAAAATGCAAGAAAGCCTGGGGCAGGAGTTTCAAATGGCCCAGTTTGTAAGACCTTGATATTATATTTGTATTTTAATAGCTTATTTGTAAGATTCCTTCCTCAACCTTCACCACACAATCCCTGAGCAGCTTACAGCAATACAGTATATAGTTATAGAAACAGATAAAATCATTGCAATTTTTTAAAAATGTGTGAAAAAATCAAAATGGAATAGAATAGGATGAATTTAGCAAAAGATGTGGGTCCCACAAATCAAAATACCTTAGCTGTTCAGACCAGGGTAAAGAGGTGCATCTTCAGCTAATGGTGAAAGCTGTACAATGAAGATGCTAGATACAGTATAGCTTTGTGACAGTTTCTTAAATATAAGTGGTTGTGAATATTCAAAACTGCAGACTTCAAACTCTGGTGGTTTCTGCATTTGAATATATCAAATCTGTTCTGGTGCACTTTTGCCACCAAAACATACACCAACAGTTCACAGCTCGATCAATGGGGGTGCAATGCTGTTTCATGTGTCCCTAGGCCACGCACCCTCTTGAGCCACACTCCCCATCAGCCTTGCTTCATATCCTCCTCCCCTTGGGTGCTCTTTCTTTTTCATGAGGGAGGAGCATTCACTGATCTAAGCCCCCATATCACATCTGCAAACATAAGACCAACCTGTTGAGTCAGGTCAATGGCCCATCTAGTCCAGCATCCTGTTATCACAGTGACCGACTAGACACCCGTGGGAAGCCTGGAAGCTTGACATAATTTGAAGGGCAATCTGCCCACCTGTGATTCCCAGCAACCGGTATTCAGAGGCATGATTCCTCTCACAGTGGAGGTAGAACTAGACTGGGATTAAGGTTGTATGTATAAAAGAGTCTCAATTACCTGTGGTGTTTACACACCAGCTTGTCCTTCTCCCTCCTAGGCTGGAGACAGTCAACAGTATTTAAGAAGGACAGAAGCATCATTTTCCATTGTGTACACACTCATTTCATTTGATCCATTGTTGCCCCTTGCAGAAGAAGTTCTGCAGGGTTGGTTTGTTTTTAACTGGGGTTTCAAAAGGCTGCAACATTTATTTGCAGACAAACAATAATGAGACAAAAGAAATATAGTTGTATACAATGAGAAGCCATGCTACTATGCATTCAATCGAACTTCCTTCCCAGTACATAAAAACAAGTATTGTGGCACATGAACGGCCTGGTTCACACACAATGCTAAACCATGGTTTATTAAACTATGGGTGAGTTATTTTGTCTTTGTTTTTGAAAGCCACCATGATTTGTTTGATCATCCAAACCTTGCCACACAGGTGAATTGTGTTTTGTTTATAGCCAACAAACCACTATCTGAAATCATGGTTTGCTATTGGTTTACAAACCTTAGCCTTTTTATTTCTTGGTGTTATGTGTGAACCCAACCCCCTAACCACGGTTCATTTGGCCACTCTACCCCAGATGCTCACCAAGTACAAAAGCATGAGTTAAGAACTGCTTGGAAGCAGAAGAAAAGCCATAGTTTGTTTGAGCGTCTGTGGGTCCACTTGAGGTTAGTGTTGTGGGTGAACCAGGCCAAAGACTGACACATAAACTTTAGACATAGCTGTAAACCTTTCCCTTTTCTCGCAAGGAATCCTATTCAGAATAAGGGAATTTCCCGCCAAAAAAGGGAAACGTTGACAGCTATGACTTCAGAGGGCTTATCTTTAAGGTGCCACAAGATACAGCATGCTGTTCTTAAGGAGTTGTCTTTGTTGCAACACAGCTTTACACTGCTACCGGTACCCCTCTGGAAAGTCCTAAACAGTATGGTTCACATTTTTAGTAAGGACCTCTTCTGAGCAGCAGGAGTGCATATGATTGCCCGGAAAACCACCATCCCACACCCACACTGATAGCTTTTTCATAATTCAGCAAATATATAAACACCAGCTCTAGGATTTCAGACAGGAAGTCTCTCTCAACCTTTACTGTAGAGATGTCTAGAACTGAACCCAGGGCCTTCCACCTGAAAAAAAGGAGTTGCTTTACTAGATAGCCAGCTGGGTGTGGTGGTTTGGGTGTTGGAGGACCTGGCAAACCAGGGTTCAAATCCCCACTTGGCCATGAACCCCACTGGGTGATGTTGAGCAGATCACAGCCTTTCAGCCTAACCTACCTCACAGTATTGTTGTGGGGATTAAATGTGCATAAAATATTTGAGGGGGTCGCCCCACCCCAAGTTGATAGACAGTGCCATTGAAATGTTGTGCGTGTGCCGTTTCGTGTCATCGATTGTGTGGGGCATGACTCACCTGCTCCCCCCCCTTTAATATTTTATTCAAGTTGGCATATGAGCCATGTATGCCCACGTTGGGGTCCTTGGGAGAAAAATGTGGGTCACAAACGCAATAAAATAAGTACTGTACATACTACTACTGAGCTGTGCCCCTTCCCAAGCAAGCTTGCTCTGGATTGCGAACCACCCGATCGTTATCTTCATTGCTTATCACACCCACAGCGCTACGGCTGCTCGATCCAATTCTAACATACCACCTTCCAGGGACAGAGAAGGGGGCGGGCCTTCTTGGAAGAGTGGCAGCCGGTGGGCGGAGTCCGCCAAGCCGCCTTCTCTCCTCGTTCTTCTCCTTTCGTTGGTGGGCGTGGCCCGGCCGCGCGCAGTGGGCGTGGCGCTTAGCCGCGGCGTCGAAGGGGAGTCAGTTGTTCAAGAAATCGCAGGGGCGCGGGAGCCCGCAGCGCGTGCGAGCTTGGCCGGCTCTTGATTGGCTGAGGCGCGCCGGCCGGCCTTTTCGCCGCCTTGTCCCCTCCCCTTCACCCTCCCCCCCCCACCGATCCTCTCCCCGCTTTTCCTTCATTTGAGGGGGGAACCGTCGCGCTGAGGTAAACTGCACCTTCCCACCCCTCTGGGCAGGACCAGGAGGATGGCGGCGGCGCCGGCAGAAGCGCTGGGTCTGGGTCTCCTTGCGGACTTTCCTTTCGGCTTCTCCTTGGTGTGAATGATGGTGAGTATCCTCTGAAGGGGGGGGGGAGCGGGAGGCCGGGTCTCTTTCCTTTTCCTTCCATGGCTCTGGTTGAGGGTGTTGCCACCCCCCCCCATTTTTTTCTTTAAACCAAGCCTTGTGTGCTGCCGACCCCTCCAATTTTGGCAGGCCTAGGGTGCTCCCCCCTGACAAGCTGAGGGCGCTGCCCCCCCTATTTTGACAGGGCTACCTCTTCCCCCCCCCCCTTAGCGACACCTCCTTCCCCCTCGCTTTTAGGGCGGAAGAGGGGGGTTTAAATATTCGAAATACGTAAGAAATAATCCCGAATAGAAATATAATGCCAACTACAGAAGATGGGCATTTTCTCTTATCTCAACTCACCCCCCATTATCCCTTAACCCCCCAGCCACCAATGGGGCCCAATACATTTTGTCTGCATACACGCACACCATACAGTGAGAGCACATTTAAAGCCCATTTCCACATACATGCATAGTGTGACAGGAACTACAGTTTGCTGGGATTTGTAGCTCTGTAATGGGGTAAACTAAACCCCCCCCCCCGGATTCCTTAGAAGCAGGGGTGTGCTTTAAAAGTATGGTGTGTATGCAACCTCAAAAGGCTTCAGGAAGGATGAGGAAGAACCATTGGGAGCTTCACTCCACCTTAGCAGTTTCTAGTTTGTAAAACTGCAGGTTGCCCCTGTAGCAAATCTATGAGGCTACTAATAAATGCAATAAATAATTTTCACCCTTTCCCCATCACAGAAACATAGGAAAGTGCAGTGCTTTTTTTCTTAAAGAAATGTTATGGGGTGCTCTCATTTTGACCCAAGAAAATCACCATTTTAAAGTTCGAATCAGGAAAAATAAATACAGTAAATGGACAAAAGTACAAAGGTTCACAAGATGTTTAGAGGTATGCATACCCCTGTGTACCCCCAGAAAAAAGCACCGGAAAGGTGCCTTATACTCCGTTAGACCATTGGGCCAAGTAGCTCAAGTATTATCTACACTGACTGGCAGCAGTTCTCTGGGGATTTCAGGCAGGGGGCATTCCCAGCTCTACCTGCAGATGCTAGCTGTTGAACCAGGAGCTTTCTGCATGCAAAGCAATTGCTTTGCCATTCAGCTATGGGTGCTCCTGATGAACATAGGAATCCACCTGATACTGACTCAGACTCATTGGTCCATCTAGCTCTATATTGTCTACATGGAATGGCAGCAGCTCCGCAGGGTTTCAGGCAGGACTCTATTTCAGCCCTTCCTGGAGATGTTGGGGATTGAACCCCAGGATATTCTGCATGCAAAGAAGGTGTTCTGCCACTCAGCTGCAATAAGCCCTTCCCCATCTCCCTATGAAAAGAGGTTTTGTGTGTGTTTTGAGGCACCATTCAAAGCTGGCCACCTGTCAGATTCTTAGTGGAACAAGGAATTTGACAGTTGGCTGGCTTTGAATGATGCCTCTTGCACAAATACATGTGCTGCCACCCACCCACAAACCCTCACTCTTCTCTTTCTACCTCTGGTGGGTCTCAGTGGTAGAGCACCTGCTTTGCCTGTAGAAGGTTCCAGGTTGAATCCCCATCATCTCCAGTTAAATTGTTCAGTGGCAGTGTTGTGGTAATGTTATTAATATTATTAATAGTTAAAAGAATTTGACAGGTGGCCGGTTTTGAATGGTGTGTCTCTCTCACACACACAGGCTCTTCTCAGGGCTAAAAATACTTGTCAATAGCTTGGTGCCCCTAACAATAACAAATAATCAAGCCTCATATTTGATGCTGTTCCTTGCAGTACGCACTAAATATATGTTATATAGGCAATTTATGTTCAATCTCAGTTCTTTCTCTCTGTGTGTGGGGGGGGGGGAGGTATGCAGTGTATATTATTTTCTGCTTGGTAACTACTGAGTTCCTTGAACTTTAGGAACATCAAATGGAATTGGAAAGAGTTTCCAGACTTGATACTTTCAAGTTTGAACTCTTGCATCTCTTTTTATAGAAGTTAAGCACTTAGCCCTTCTTCCTCTTAATACATGCTCTTCCCAAGCAACTTAACTTCACAGGGTTGCTAGAAAGATGAACTGAACATTTAATAAACACTCTTTGAATCCCTAGGTTCCTTTCTCAGTCTCCCTAATTCTTAAACTGGTTGTCTCTTAGTGATGCGAAGGCAGAGTAAAAATGTTCTAATAAAGAAACATATCCCAAAATTCAGGTATAAAATTGGAAGCTGTTGATTAGAAAGAAACTTAAAACATGCTTGTTATTTCTAGTATATATAGTATACTGGTTCAGGACAGTTAGTTTTGTTGATAGTGAAGCTTTCTGGATTTGATCAAAGGTCCATCTTGTCCTCCATTCTGTTTCCAACAGTGATCACTTGGAAAGTTCTAGAAAGCTTTCAGAGCACAATGGCAGTGGCAATAATCTACACTGTTGGGAGCATGCACAACTGTTTCATGAAACATGTCTAAGAGTCTAGTATGGTTATGAAGTTTTGCTCAATAGTCAAATGCACGCTTAGTCCTTAATATGTTATCTGTTGATTACATAATGGGGACATGTATGGGGTGTTGGGGAGGGGCAGTACCTCTGGTGGGGCACAAGTTGTGCTCCTACTGGAGTAGTTTGTCCACCTTTGGTCCCTACCCTGCAACAGCAGCCACATCTCGGAAATAGCTTCAACTGACCATCTATACCAGGTGAGGATAGCTGATGGGTCTCAACCCCTTGGTGAGTTAGGGACTTCTGCATGCGAAGACAGGCTCTGGCAGATTGAGGTGATGAGACTAATTGTGGGTCCAACGATCAAGAAGACAGTTTCTACACATGCCGTAGAGGGAAATGAGGGGCAGATGCGGCTTGTCAACCTGGTTAGCCCATCTAGGAGAACCTCCACTGCCTTGTGGGATATCGTTGGGACAAGAAAAGGCTAAGGGATAAACCATACACAAATCAGGGGCCGAGTCCCGAGGGTGGTTGGGTGATACCTTGTACGTCTCCTTCTGGCAACTCCTGCAGCCAAGCTGGTGCCAAATGTACTGCCCTATTTTCATTTTGACCACATCAGCAAGGCTGAGTGCGGGGTCTTGTTGTTTGGGCAGCTCAAGACCTCCATACAAACTGCCCAAGCTTGCACTCCAGGGAGGTCATTTCAATGCTGCTAACGCAGCGATTTGACTCCTACCACCCCTCGGAGGTGCACTCTATTGTCTCTCGAGACAGACAGATGCCAACAACATAATAGGGACATACATTAATGAGCATTTTACTAGATACAGAAGAGATTCATCATTTTATACACAATGGTGTTGAGTTTACAAATACTTAAGCCAAAGTAGTGTAACCTTTTGTTTGTATGATAGTTTGCTTTAACAGCTTCTATTTTTTCCTGTTAATTGGCATAATATTTTTTAAGGTGCAGCAGCTTGCAGCTCCACCTCTAATCTAAGGTATAATTATAATAACTGTCTGAATAAAAACAATATGAAAGGCACTATTTTGAGTACTAAAAATATATGTAAGCCTTGCTATGTATTTAAGTTAGCAAATAAAGTTTAAGCTTAATGAGCAAGTATTACATATATATATATCCATTTTCATTTCTTCCAGATAATATATATTTTTCTGTGTAATGCAGAAAGGTCCAAAAAATAGACATCTTTACCTATGGGCTCACTTACTGTCCTCAGTTCTTTGAATTATAAATGTGCATATACATATGATGGATTCCTTTATGTACCACATCACTGTTGCCTGCGCTTATTTAATCAGAATTGTTATCCCTCTGTGGTAGGCTGCTGATGCCTAACTGAAAAGCAGACTCAACACTCTCTCATTCACATGTACCTCTTCCATTGTTGTATGTGTCGTAGTGGCAGTAATTTCTCAAAATCTGTGCCTTGTTCAAACACTGTTCCTCAAATACAGCCTAAATCAAGGGTCAGCAAACTGTACCATGTACTTCTGTGAGACTACAGAAACTGCCATACAGTCATAGCCAGTTGAATAATTTACTTTTTCTTCCTGAATCAGTAGGATATTTTACAGGATAAGTTAAGCGTGGAAAGTACATTGAGTTTGTTTCTGACATTATTGCTACGTACCAAGGGAAAAAATACTGTGCAGTTAAATGATGAGTCTGGCATATCGGGTTAAAGATACAGCTAATCCAGGTTAAGGATTCAGCTCTCAAACTTGCTTGCTTTAAATAGCTGCTGCTGCTACAGAGCAATCATACACACTGAAGCAGTCTTCCCATCGAGAAGATTAACCCTTCTCTTTCAAGGAAGACAAACCTTTATACTGGAGTAGAAAACAATTTTTCTATTGGGGAAATATTGATCCACAGAATGATGTCAACTGGGAGACCTATTGTTGTTAGCTATTGGCTGTCCGTCCATGTTTTCAAAGGCATTCCTCCTTGGGCAGGAGGCTGCCCAGTATTGGACAGCCTCCTGCCTTAGTAGAGCTTTGAAAGTGAATTGGGCTGGCTGACAACAGTGTGACCTGTGCATCCAGCGAGCTGGATGAAATTAAGCAACTGCGTTGTAGGGTTTCCACCCCTGCATTATGCAGCATACAGAGAGATAATTTAGAATAGCTTTGCTGCTGCTGCTGCTGCTGGTGGTGGTGGTCATAACAACAACAACAACAGTAATACAATAATTTAGGGAGTGTTACCTGCTGCATTGCCTTATGGCTATCTATTTCTGCTTGCTGCTGTTGCAACTCACTTTCTGTCTTTAGGTTTCCAGGCTTGTCTCCTCAGGTCAGTAGGTAGAGAGAGTCTGCTTACTGGCCTGAGAAACCAGGTAGTTGCACCATGGGAGTGCAGTGAAGCAATAGGTTAGCTATTCTTGTGGGCCCCTGCCTGCTGTCTTGGCTTGCCAAAATGCCGTGAAGGAGCTGTGATAGGCTGGATCACTCCTAGCCTGGGTGTGCTCTGTCTTTGCTACCTGGGAGAGGGGTAGATAGGAGATGAAGCATATTTTTGTGTCATTTTGGAAGTGGGGCTGTGGTTGGTATTCTGGATGTAATATATGTTTATTTCAGGCAGCACAGCTGGTACTCCAGATTAGTTGACCTATTTCTGCATGTCATACATTTGATTTTATTTCATCTAGCCTTTAAGGTATGTCCGAGGAACCTGGGACCTGGATGCCTCCCTGTCTGGCCCTTGGAACTTTGGCCAGACCAAGCCCCCTTCCTAGGCCACCCCCGCTTCTGCCCAGCACACTTCTCCCACTGACCCTGCTCAATGCCCTCGGAGTGTGTCTGCCTGGCTGGAAAGTGTTCTGAAACTGTAATTATGTATTTTGCTGGTTTGGATGGGGAACAAAAATATATACAGGTGAAACTCGAAAAATTAGAATATCGTAGAAAGGGTCATTTCTTTCAGTAATTCAACTTAAAAGGTGAAACTAATATATGAGATAGACTCATGACATGCCAAGCGAGATATGTCAAGCTTTTGTTTGTTATAATTGTGATTATTATGGCGTACAGCTGATGAGAACCCCAACTTAACAATTTCAACTTTGGGGTTTTCATCAGCTGTATGCCATAATCATCACAATTATAACAAACAAAAGCTTGACATATCTCGCTTTGCATGTCATGAGTCTATCTCATATATTAAACTCCAGTAGCTAATGAAAACAGTTGCTTACATAAATGGACTTTTCCACAATATTCTAATTTTTCGAGTTTCACCTGTATGTGTGTTGGAGTGTGCATAGAAAACCCAGAGTTTGCGGTGGTTGAAATATACCCTTTTGTACAAGGTTAGAGTCCCATCCATTGCTCTGCCCACTTTTGCTTCTGGTCCTACCCACCACTGGCATGTGGCCTTGAAAACTGCCCTTGAGGGAAGCGACCCTCAATCTGAAAAAGGTACGCATGATTCTGCTGGTGCTGTTTTCCAGTCAGAGGAATTCAGTAATTAATGAGAAAAAGTGATGAGAAAACATAAACTTTTTTCAAACATAACAACTGGATTAGTTAGGAAGTGGATACATAGTTCTGCTGTCTTGGCTGCATTGATTAAGAACTCCTGCTGGGTAGGATCAGTGTCAGTTGTGTTGAGTAGGCTTAACAACTTTCATGCTGATATAAATGCCAAGGCCTTGTTTCCATGTGAGCTCCCAGTGGTGAGGCTAAATGGGTATATTCAGTAGTGGGATTTCCACTTGCTGCTGCCATGTAGGCAAGACTTCTTAAATAATAATAATAAAAAGCTTATATAACTATAGGGGCTAGGACTTGAGAAAAGGAGAGTGTGGGTGGGAAAGAATTGCTGTGCTTTTAGATGTGTAAAGATGGAAGAAGACTTAGTCATGAGCCTTAGGGAAGCAGAACTGGAAGTAAAACTTTAAAGATGGTGACAAGTGACTGACAATCTTAAGTGACTTCTTGTCACAAAGTAAATGGCTTATGTGGCAATTACCTGTTTCTCCTTTTTAGTATCCTTAGGTCACCAACCAATCTCTAGGTATTTTTAAAAGCAATCTTTAATGTTCTGCCTTGTAGACTCAAAATCACAGGGTAACATAATGCCTCTTGTGTATCCAGACATACCGGTAATTGGTAAGCACAGTCTCTTTCGAACAAGGCTCCAATAGGGAGCTACATACATTCTACTTTGAGGGAATACTTTCCGTATTGACTTATTTACTGAGGAATCTCTCTGCAGAGGATTCTGGGAGTTTGCTGTCAAGCTATGTGAATTATGTCACTTCAGAATCAAGTGTGGGCTTATAAGATTGAATGCTTCTTCAGGCAAAAAAAAAAAACATTCTCTATATAGGAAGCTAGCATCTTATTGAGAATGCTTGGTTAGAACCCTTCTCCCAGTCCCTACCACCTAGCTTCAGTGTGCAGGCATTTTTATGAGTAGGAGCATTCTGTAATGGTGAGCCTTCAATCTGCAGTGTGGAATATGTATTGCAGCTGCAGCTATACTTTCTCACCTGCAGTTTCTGTGAACTGTAGTTTTCATAGCATGGCCTAGTAGGCCCTAGAATCTACCTGTACATTGCATGGGAAGATTGGTAGAAAGCAGGGAAGTGGTTCTCAGTGACAAGCCCCTCCTAAGCTTATAGGGAACCCCATAATTTATCAGAATACAGTATCAAAACAAATTCATTAAGGGTGGTTTAGGACTGGCAAAGGAAATGGTCAATTTAAAGTCGGATGCAGCTGACTGAGAAGAAGGCAAACCAGTAGCTCCGTGTCTACTTAAGGAAAAGATGATGACATAGCTGCAAAGTTAGACTTAGGAAGGATGGGCATTTTTGTTCCTTGTTATTGTATTATTAGTTTTTCATTAAATTAATAAAAAAATGTTCTCACACAGCCTTCCACACATAGAGTTGTTCAATGAATTGCTTTTCCAATACAGCCCTGTTAGCTAAGGGCTGCAAACTCAATTTGCTGTTTTAAGAAGCACATTAGAGAAACAAGACTCAAGAAGCGTCCAAATGTATAGAGAACAAACAAATGGACATGCAAACCGCCAAATCATGTTCCAAAATATATATTTTAATTCTAATTCTAATTTTTTTTCATATGCCTTGAATCTTGTAGTCCTCATTAGCAGATGGCATTAGTAGTTCCTGGCTTTTGAAGCTCTTTGTTATAGAGGTAGTAAGGGGTGCTGGGGGAACAATAACATAAAAAGTCATCTCTTTTGTTCTTGTTGTTGCCTGACCAGGTCTGCAGTTGCCACAGGGAAATAGGATCCCCTTCCCTAGAACAGTGTTACCAAGCACAAGGCCTGAGTAATACATTTCATTCTTATCCAACGAAGGCAGGGGCCTCTTCTTACCTGGGCAGATGGTAAATTGGGGGGGGGGGGTTTGTCCCTAGAAAACTGAAGGGAAATGTGATCATGCTGTTGTGAACAAAAACAAGGGGATAATTTACTCAGCAAGCTTGCCTCCATTGGTAAGTACTCTCTCTGTGTGTGTGTGTGTGTGTGTGTGAGAGAGAGAGAGAGAGAGAGAGAGAGAGGAAAGAAAGAAAGAAAGAAAGAAAGAAAGAAAGAAAGAAAGAGAAAGAAAGAAAGAAAGAAAGAAAGAGAAAGAAAGAAAGGAATCTCTGATAATCTGCTTGGTACAATGCAAACAAAATATTAAAAGATTAAAGTAGTTATCTTATGAAATACACTTGTATGAATTTACTTGTTGCATTATCCCAAAGTGCAGTAAAGTGCAAATGCTGGCTTATGCCTATACTTTCCCATCATTTTAGCAGCTACTGGTAGCTGCTTGATAGTCCAGGGCAGGTCAAGGCTTCCTTAGAATGCTGAACCTCCTGCAGAATGTAACATGAATTTCTTAGATGGTAGGTCAGCAAGTGCAAGGCAGACTACAGTTAAATTTATTTTGCAGATAATATTCCTTCACTTTGCTAGCACTTACTCATATGTCCCCTGTACACTCCAAGTATTGGACTTACATCTTTACGTTGTAAGGTACCCTGCACTTTTTGTAGCTTGCGTGTCTGTTATATGAGATCAGCAAAGCTTACTGCTGCTTGACTCTGTCCTGTTAGCACTCACCAACACTGGCTTTATGTGCTCTGTCTTTTAGATATTCCTATCGGTGTATTACCAGTGATAACTCTTATCCAGGACTTCACAATTCTCAGATGGTTGCTTAGTGGACTTGAAGTGTTGAGACAAGTTCTGAAAATTAATGGACTGATTAAAGCAATTTGCAAACTCCAGGTATCGTTAAGGCCATGAATGGCCATGTTCTCTTTTCCTCTCCTTTATCAGAGAACTTAATTGTACAAGTAGTTCTTAAGAACATTAAATGGCTTTTAGATGGAGAGCTTCCTGAAGGTGGGTGTAGAGAACCTATGTGTTTTTAACTCTTTCATTTCCCACAGTTGACTCACTCTCTTTGATTAGCTATTTGTTCCCAGTGTTGATTTCACTGCTTGTATGGTGGCTTGCCTTTCAGTCCTGGAGTGTTTGTGAGAAAAGTTAAACCTAGAGGCCTTCTGGACTTCTAGCATTCCTGGGCATTTAGTATTAATAGTGGAGGCAGCATATCCTACAGTGTTTGCAGAATGGAACTCAATGAGCTTTTTGTTAGAGTGCATTCATTATTTCTCAGGGTTCTTGTAACTGGCATGCGTGTGCGGGCTAAAAGCTGTTGATGGGGGCAGATGGAGGAATTCCAGTGGTTTGGGTAACTGAACTGCAGAGATGGGTATTGTCAATCCCACAGGGCTTTTTTGTTCATTGCAAGGTAACCAGCTGGTTTTGAGTCACTTGTCAGAATGGTGTAATTTCGCCAACTGTGTATGGAACATTTTGTAAAAGTATGCTAGCTTGCATCTGGATTTTCTCCCCCCCCCCTTCTATTAAAATCAAATGACTTTAGCACAGCTGGGCACAAATTTGAATGTGGTTGGTTTAAACAGCCTTTAAAATCAAAAGCATTACTCTCAGGGTGGTGATATGATGACATCAAACATAAGATAAAAGGAAAGGGTTATAATATTTGGGGACTGACACACAAACGGCTTCTTTTTCTTGGGCACCCATATTAGAAATCTGGCCCATCTTACTTGAACCTCTGCTTCTGTTCTGTCTCCTGGCTTTGATCACCAAGGGAAAAATAGCAGTTCTACTGCAGAGTCTAAAGTGCATATGTTTAGGCTTGCTGTGTGATGTTCAGAGTAGATTCTTTTTAAAACAGGTTTCTGTTCTCTTTCATTACAGGTGTGAAGTAAAAATGGTGCAAAAATATCAGTCTCCTGTTAGGGTCTACAAATACCCATTTGAGCTTGTCATGGCGGTAAGTGGTATTTCTTATTATTTCTCTGGTGTCTCATAGCTTTAGAGGCTCAAAAAAAATATTCAGAAGCCTCTGATTTGTGTGGTATTCAGAGTTATGATGTGTTGATTTGCAGTATATGAAAGGTTTATATCTGTGCTTTTGGTTAAGCTTTCTATAGGATCAACCTGTAATTGGGTTTCTTGTCATAAGGTACCATAATTTCACAACTTCACAAAAAAATATTTCTTAACTTCTCTGTCATCCAGTGCTGAATTTATTTGTAGTAATTATCAGAAAGGAATGTAAAAAATTAGATTTGGCAAGTTTAGCAATCATAAGATTAAAAGGCAGGTACTGTTATGGATTAGTAACTGGTTAGAGAACAGGAAGCAGAGAGTAGGAATAAATGGAATGTTCTCACCATGAATATAGGTAAGAAGTGGTTCTCTTAAGGATTTGTATTGGGGCCACTTCTTTTTAACGTTTTCATTAATTATTTGGAGTTAGGAGTGAGCAGTGAGGTAGTCAAGTTTACTGATGATGTCGGATGGTTTACAGTGGTAAAAACAAGAAGGGACTGCTAGGAGCTCCAAAATGATCTCTCCAAACTGGGTGAATGGGTAGTAAAATGGCAAAGGTGGTTCAGTGCAAAGTGTAAAATGATGTACATTGGGGCAAAAATTGTAACTACACATTTACATGAAATGGGGTATGAACTGATGATGACTGAGCAGGAAATAATCCTATATAATAATTCCCTAATGTCCCCACGTCCGTGGTGTGTGTCAGAGGAACTGCGCTACTGAGCATGTGCCCCACGGACACAGGGATTGGAGCGCAGAGACTCTATGCAGATGAGACAGTCGGAGGCTGCCAATCGGAAGTGCGGGAGGGGAGGGGCTGCCTCGCCCTGCACTCAAAGAAAGTTGCTGGCGGCCATTTTGTGTGTGTGAGTGATGGGAGTTACTCAAGGATTCCTCTCACACGCCCGCCCTAGGCCGACGGCCCTGCCCGGGAGGTGGCCTCCCTCCCTCAGGGGCTCAAAGCAGCCCCCGTCCCGTCCTCGCCATGTCCCTGTACAGGAACTCGGTGTGGTTCATGAAGGGGCTGGGAGCCAAAAGGGCAAAGAGAGGCGGGGGCTGCCATGGCCGTTTCCACACGGAGTTTGCTTACGGAGGGAAACCGGACCCCCCCCCCCTCCCCAGTACGTGGGATTTGAGCCCATTCCCCCTCCTCCGCCACACGCTTTAGGGACTTTTATGTAACGGGAGGGGCCAGTTTCCCTCACAGCTTCTCTCGGACGCGCCGCAGGATGAGGCCCGGCTGCCTTACCTGAAGGCTGCTGTCCTAATCCCACTTGCCTGAGGGAAATAAGTCCTGTTTTTAAAAATGTTTCACCACATATGTTCTAGCGCCCGTTAATTTAACGGGCTGAACGTCCACTAGTTATTGTATAATGGTGAATAGTTTGATGAAAATGTTAATCCAGTGTGTGATAGCTGTGAAAAAGGCACATCACATTTTAGTGTCCATTAGGAAAGGGGCTGGAAATAATTTATTATTTATGGTGCAACTGCCCTTGGAATACAGTTCACAGTTCTGGTTGCTGCCCCTCAAAAGATATTGTAGAGCTGGTAAATGTAAAACGAGCAACCAAAATGATGAAGAGGCTGGAGCAACTCCCAAATGAGCAATAGTTTCAGGTTACAAGTCTTAGTTTTTTTTAAAAGGTGAATAAGGGCTGGGAAGGAACATAAGTGTATAACATTATATATGATGTGGAGAATATGGATAGAGGTAAGTTTTTTCTTCATCTCACATAATACTAGAACCTGGGGTTAGTCAATGAAACTGAATTTTGGAATTTACAAGAACAATAAAAGTACTTCTCCATACAGTGCCTTGTTAAACAATGAAATTTGTTCTGACACGATGTAGTGAGGTCCCCAACTAACATATTTAAAAGGGGATTAGACAGATTCATGGAATATAAAGCTATACTGTATATCACTATCAATCATGAAGGCTGTATTCTATCTCCACTGTTAGAGACAATACATCTCTGGATACCAGTTGCAGGAGATTACAAGTAGGAAAGTGCTATTGCTGTCATATCCTTCTTGTGAGCTGCCTATAACCATTTTCTTGGCTACTGTGAGAACAGAATGCTGGACTAGAAGGATGTTTGTCTGATTCAACAGGACTCTTCTTATGTCCTTATGGTACAAATTGGCTTCCACCTTTTGCCTTATTTAGGGGTCCTTTGAAAACTGTGACCTTTGAGATCTTGCTGCCTCCTCCGTATCTGGTTTTAGGTCCAATAGAAATACACTGTGCCAATGTTGGTGGTGATTTTGAATGCCTCTGAGAGCAGCTCTCATTTTTTAATTAACATAACCAAGTGACTTCAGAAAACTTAGCAATTCCTCTCCCCGCCTTCATTTGCACTCAGGTCTGGCATCCCTGGCCTCTCTAAATATTTGCGTTTTGAAAATCCCAGTGTATTGTGCATCTTGTTTCAGATCTTGTTGGAAAACAAAGTTGGGAGGAGAGCCTTAACAACTGTGGCTAAGTCTATTCTGCTAATGTCATCTATCTTTACCAGATCTATCTGACTTGCACCAGGGGGAAGAGACATATGTTCCACTATCCCTTGTGAGTTATGGCTAATGGCTTTGGGCATTTAGTACTTTTGTCTGCAGAATTAGTCCATTTAAAGTTCTCTGCAAGCTGCAGTTCAGAGAGAGAGGCAGGCAAGCATATTAACTATTTTCTATTAACATGTGGAGTTGTGGATGATAAAAGCAGTTGTCATTGCACTGAAAGTTTCCAAGTACATTTGGTATCTCTAGTGACAGTTCCCTGACTTCCTTCTGTAGAGTGTTTTGCAGTATTCAACACAAAGGCACTGGTAAACAGAAGAAGCACCTATGTGCACTTCAGCTCCATTAGACGCAGATGACTGATGTCAGGTGGTTGTCATTAAATTGGCTGTTAATACAGGAGGGTTGCATCTAGACAAATCTGTTGTAAGTTTGGTAGCATATCTCTTCTAAAGAGCAAATATTGATGCATTTCTTTTTGTTGCATTTTTTATTTCAGGATTTTTCTCTACTTGACAAAATGCCTTAGGCAATCTTATGTACTGTTGTAACCCCTTGGATTTATAGAAGGTGAAACTAACATGCTAAATGAATTATGCTCTGGTAAAAACAAAACTGGATCCTGAATGTTTTGAATCCTCAGCTAGAACTTAAATCACATGTGTGAACTCAAGAGCTTCTAGAAAAACATGATGCATTCTGTCCATGATGCCTAGGTTGCAAAAAGATTGCTACTTACAAAGAAGTGTAATTGCCAAAATGAAACTTGATTGCATTATACAGTTAAGCATAAGTATGTTGCTTAAATGATTTAACTTAAGGCAACACCTAGCACTAGCTTTTGTTTTTAGTGCTAGGATTTAGCCTGAGAACATTTTTGTAATAGCAATAATGTGATTCTGAGCATAACAATATCAAAGGGCCAATATGAAAGAGCATAAGAATATCAAAGGAACAATATCAAAGGGCTTGGCTTCTAGGCAAGTGGAGCCCTGGATCTCTATGTTGTTTTGGTTTGGAATTCACCAATTCCTTGCCAGCATAAACAGATGGATCGTTAAAGCCTGTTCTTATGAAGAATACAATAAATGCACTTGAGGAATGTGCAGACCGGTAGACAGAAACTTTGAGTGGAGATTTTGTTTTAGGAAGTGACTGTAGAAAATGTCAACTTGTGAGGATGGCTACATAAAAGTTGGGGTGCGGCCGAAGAGTAGGATCATCTTTTGTATCTTTGGGAATATTTTACCAAAGTGTTGGGTGATCATATTATCTCTACCTTCTAGAAGCTTTTACTTTAAACAATTTTAATGAGGTATTCCCCCTCTGTAAATAAAAAAAGATCCTGATAAAGAATGAACTTTTTGGGTGCTGGGCCTCTGGGTTCAGTCAACACACTCTTGTAGATTGCTGTTCTGAGGTTCACCTTAGTGTTTCTGTTAGTATTAACAGTCTTCACCGCAGTTTTCACCATCTGTGTGCCAAGTGTTGCAACTTCTCAATCTGATGATTCAAAATCTGCTAATGTGTGAAATGCATCTCTTGGAGAAAGATTTGACGGAACAGTATGATAATCTTGTGGGTATTGTATAGATGCTTTTGCTCAGAGGAGATGAGGCTTTGATTTATAGGAAGCATGTTTCTTTTAATGAATATTTTCCTCCAGAGGACTGGAATAGGGCATTCAGGATAGTACTGTACTTAATTGGGTTCATTATTTATTTTAGTTGTCTTTCTATGTAAAAATGAACTCAAACGTGACTTACACATGTTAAACGAATGTAATAAAATTAAATTAAAACCAGTAGCACTACTTTATAATTAAATTATACAACCCCAAAATCAAGCTGTCTCAGCAACAATATCATGTTTTTCGTTGTTTTTCATTGTACAATGTTTCATATGTGGTGGCTATGTAAAAAAATAAAGCCTTTTAGGGATGATGTCTATTTAGAACTTTAAAAAAATGTTAGGAGCCTCATTCACAAAAAAAACAAGAGGCCTTCTTACTGGGAATTACAGGACCCGATATTCCTCAGAATGTGAAAGATATATTTCTATATGCCACCATTGCCATGAGAATTTTAATTGCGAGTAATTGGAAAAGTGACAAAACCCCTTCGAGGTCAGAATGGTTACAGAAACTAGTTGAAGATGCAGAGTTAGCCAAATTAACTGAAAGAATGAATGATAAGTCAAAACAAGTATTTATTGTCAAATGGGAACCTCTTAAAACATATCTTAAGAACAACTGTGGAAGTCTGAATTCGGTTGCTGCTTTTGAATAACCTCTGTAGTTGTACTAAGTAAGAAATAAGGATACAGGAGAAATAATAATTTATTGTAAAATGAATAGGTAGATTTATGCAAAAAGTTAGTAAACTAGAAATGAAGTATGGAGAAGACAGGAAGTCAATGTATTTCAAGAAGATTTATTGTCAATTATACAAATTTATTCTTTTTGGTTAACGGTGTAATTTGTAACAAATGACATAAATATTTTCTTTTTGTGTATCTTGTTGGTGCGTAAGCATAATAAATCATATAAAAAACAAAACAAAACAATATGTTTTTCAACAGTACACACTTCGTAAGTACCGGTAACTGAGATGCTGTAGTCACTGCTACACTACATGTGGTTTGATAGTCTTTCTGAAGACACTGTGCTTAAAGGGGTGGTATACAGACCCACTGTGATTGTTTGCAAATACTTTGTGCTTTCCATAGGGCTGAGTTTAATGAATTTACTGGATTAGTTTCCCCATACTTATCTCAACATCAGGTACTGACATTGTGGTGATCCATCCTATGAGAAGATGTCACCGTATCTAGGTCATACATAATCTAGTTCCTTGAAACAGCCACTTCCTAATATATAGACCCGGGAGGCCCTAATATTTTAATTTTTATTTAAAGTTTCTCAAATCAGAATCTTAACTCGGATGTGCATAATGTGACAGACTTTTACTCCTTCAAGCTTTGCATTCGTTAGAGGATTCTCCCTGCAGCAAAGAGCAGTTCCTTAGTGACGGAATTTCCTTTGAAGCAGTCAGGAGACTTGAGCTGATGATTTCAGAGGTTTGTGGAGAGTAGCTAAAGTGGTTTGACAGAACTCTGTCCCTATCCAAATGTCAAAATGGCAGACTTTTCCCCAGTGGCCTACCGTATCCTTGGATGGCTCTGCACATGAGATGCACTGTAGGCCCTACAGCCACATAGGAAATACATCTGCAATGGAACATGACAGTGTGTGGTTTCTGAATGTACTGTTGCTCAGGGATGTATTTTATAATTGTAGATACAGACACAATATGGGGCTAGCTTAGAGTATTCATTGACCCCTTCGTATGTGGCTTGGCAGCTGTACTGTCATGGAATGTGTGCGGTGGTGGTGAGGGGAGTTATGTTGGTCAGTTGCCCATGGCAGATACAATACATAGATAGGCTAACCCATTTCCAGACTCTCATACATTGTGTCTGACTCATCATTGGTTTGTAACTGCTTGCCAGTTTATGATTTTTCTTACAGGACTAACTTTCAAATGCATTTTCCTGAAGAAAAAATAACTAAGAAGTAGCCGTAAGACTGACCAAAAAGAGGATTGGGAAAAGGGTTTCTGAGCAAGCACTGAGGTTCAGTGCCGAGGGCCTTCTGGCAGTTCCCTCCCTGGTTACAAGGAACCAGGCAGAGGGCCTTCTCGGTAGTGGTGCCCGCCTTGTGGAATGCCCTCCCACCAGATATCAAAGAAATAAACAATTATCTGACTTTTAGAAGACATCTGAAGGCAGCCCTGTTTAGGGAAGCTTTTAATATTTGATGAATTATTGTATTTTAATATTTTGCTGGCTGCCGCCCAGAGTAGCTGAGGAAACCCAGCCAGATGGGCAGGGTATAAATTCTTCTTCTTCTTCTTCTTCTTCTTCTTCTTCTTCTTCTTCTTCTTCTTCTTAGAAATTACTCTTTTTTGCATTGAACATTTGCAATTTCTCTTTTGCTACTCTGTGTGCGAAAACATATGCTTGAATGTTTACTTCTAATGCCCACGTCTGTTTTTCTTGTTTTTCTTGTTTTCTTCATAGAATAGTAAGGAAAACCAGCAGCCACTCTGATCCTATCTTTACTTTAATCTGGGCTGTTAATCATTTGCTATATAGTTGAAATGAGTAAATAGTCTTGGCAATAACTTTTCCACAAGTAGAATGCATAGGAAGCAACTTCATCCTGCCCATGTGATAGAGATGTTGTGACAGTGCACTCTGTCACTTTGGGTATTGCGGAAAAGGTGCCAGGCTTTGTCCAGTTTCTTTGCTGCTCCTCTGATTATCCTGCAGTCAGAAAAAAAAATACTTCACATTTGTGATTGGTATCAGGACTGTTGACCAGACAGCTTCATTTATAGTCAGGTTGATCCTCATATACGGATATGGGAAGTTCCTACTTATGCTGAAAGCAAAATGCTGATATATGGGACTCTGGATAGGCACATGCCCATTCCATCTGCATGCCCTAGCTGGCATAACTTGCAGAACACACAATTCTTTTCTACCATCTGCTAAAATTAAAACCAAGCATTTTGTACTGACTTACGGCTATAGCCGAGGTCTGTTTGCTTTCTGTTTGCTTAGAAACTTTCCCCTGAATAACTTGAAGGAACAGTCCCCATAGCAGCATTCCTATTGTGTAGCTCTTCTGTTGTACAGTATTTATTTGAGCATTGTGAATTCTGCATTTAGTCACAACTTTTTCCTCCTTGTTAGGCCTACAGCTAAATCTCCATGTGTTGTGATAATATGGTATTGTACAAAGCAGGTTCAGGCTAGGTCACAGCTTCAACAAGGCAGCTATAAGGAACCTGATAACGGCTATACATGTACACTTGTGTCTATGTTGAATTTGTGTACTAACAGTGTTGCTTAGTTAAACATTTGCAACCAGGTGTTTCATAGTGCTGAGATTCTGGGAGGAAGATGTTTTGTGTCATGGCTAGGTCTGCTACACAGCGAATCAAAAGGTGTCAAGGATCCGAAGCCCTCACCCATGCATTCCAGATACTTTACGAAAGTGCAAAAACTGATACAGTTGCAGCCTTGACAATTTTATGCCTTTTGTCTTTGCCACCAGTTCCTATTTTGAGATTGCTTTAGCTCAGGGGTCAGCAACCTTTTTCACCCATGGGCCGGTCCACCGTCCCTCAGACCATGTGGTGGGTTGGACTATATTTTGAAAAAAAAATAATGAACGAATTCCTATGCCCCACAAATAACCCAGAGATGCATCCTATATAATAATTCCCTAATGTCCCCACGTCCGTGGTGTGTGTCAGTGGAACTGCGCTACTGAGCATGTGCCCCACGGACACAGGGATTGGAGCGCAGAGACTCTATGCAGATGAGACAGTCGGAGGCTGCCAATCGGAAGTGCGGGAGGGGAGGGGCTGCCTCGCCCTGCACTCAAAGAAAGTTGCTGGCGGCCATTTTGTGTGTGTGAGTGATGGGAGTTACACAAGGATTCCCTCTCACACGCCCGCCCTAGGCCGACGGCCCTGCCCGGGAGGCGGCCTCCCTCCCTCAGGGGCTCAAAGCAGCCCCCGTCCCGTCCTCGCCATGTCCCTGTACAGGAACTCGGTGTGGTTCGTGAAGGGGCTGGGAGCCAAAAGGGCAAAGAGAGGCGGGGGCTGCCATGGCCGTTTCCACACGGAGTTTGCTTACGGAGGGAAACCGGACGTGGGATTTGAGCCCATTCCCCCTCCTCCGCCGCACGCTTTAGGGACTTTTATGTAACGGGAGGGGCCAGTTTCCCTCACAGCTTCTCTTGGACGCGCCGCAGGATGAGGCCCGGCTGCCTTACCTGAAGGCTGCTGTCCTAATCCCACTTGCCTGAGGGAAATAAGTCCTGTTTTTAAAAATGTTTCACCACATATGTTCTAGCGCCCGTTAATTTAACGGGCTGAACGTCCACTAGTTTTAAATAAAAGCACACATTCTACTCATGTAAAAACATGCTGATTCCCGGACCGTCTGCGGGCCGGATTGAGAAGGCGATTGGGCCGCATTTGGCCCCCGGGCCTTAGGTTGCCTACCCCTATGCTCTTACAAACATATCTCTAATTTTATAGAAACCATTTGTTTCGAGATCTAGGAGTTGCTTACATTTATCTGCATGTTTTAATGAGGAGTGATCTAACAGAGGCATCCGCGGTGAAAGCCTAGGAACCAAAACTGAGTTCCAGTTCCACCACACCATCAGTGTTACTTTTAAGAGTGGATTGCCCACCTTTTCTTGTTCTGTGAGACAACTACAGGAAGCATGTCCCAATAGTCTTGTGTGGGTGCTTTCTGTTTGTACCCATGAAATATCCACTTTGCCTTTAATGAGGGTGTCAATGATTTAATTTAGAAAACTGCATAGTATTGTTCGAGATTGGGTATTCCTAGCCCTCCTTTGTTCCTGTGCCTAAAAAAAATTTTATTGACTGAGTCTGGTTCTTTTTCCTAAAAATGAATAAAATAAAAGAAATTTATTTAATTTGCCATTTTTAAGCATAACAGGAGAAACGTATATTGGCAAAATCTGAAATAGGAAAGAGAATTTTCATAGAATTGATATTTATATAGTCGTGATATGACCTAGCCAGCTAAGGCTTGAATGCTTTCACTTTAACAGTTCTTTATTTACACTATTTTTGTAAGTTGGTTTGGATCACATTTTTAAAGGAAATGACTTTATCAACAGCAGCAGCAACAACAACAACAATGTAGAACACGGAATCTTTGAAGTAGTGTCGTCTTTCAGACATACAAAACTCAGTCCCTGGACCCCATGTAATTAAATAACCTAGCCATGGCCTTTCGAATAGATGCAAATCAGGTAACTATAAAACTCTGACCGAGGACTTGGTTTTGATTACATATTCCAGTTAATGAAATTTCACTGCAGTCCCTGGCAAGTGGAAACTGTCTTGTCAATCACAGAGTGACACATACATTACTGTTCTCAGCCAGCTGTTCTCATTGGCTGAACTTGTTCTTTTCCTTGGCTTGCCAACAAGGTTTGCCTAGTTCGCTGCCCTTGATACTGCCTCTGTGCTTTGTTCCCTCCTTGTCCTATCTGGCATGCAAAAATAGATCATGATAAGATGATAGAATAGCTTGTGTAGTAGCCCTCTGATGGTAGAATTGGTGCTAATATGCCTACCCTGCTGCCTTCTAGATGTTTAGGAATGCAATTCCCGTTGGCCCCAGTCAACATGGTCAAAAGGTCAGGGAAGATGGAACTTGAAGTCCAAAGCATCTGGAGGGCACCAGGTTGGGGAAGACTGACCTAGACACTTAAATGCTGGCTAAAAGAAAGCTAGTGTGGTGCATTGGCTACAGGTTTGGAATACTCAGGTTCAAATCCTTGCTTGGCTGCAAATTTCATTAGATGACTTTGGGCAAATGGCCACCTTTCACTGTTGGCTTAGCTGCCACTCTTAAGCTCCTTGACATAGTGGCAGGATGCAAGAGCTAATAAGAAGCTAATGTCCTCTTTTGTTCATTTGTGTTTCAGACTTTACCAAACAAAATAATTGCTTTTTTGTCATTGCAGTCACTTTTCTGACTTGGGGATTAACGTTAGCATCAGAAAAAGCAGATATTATGTGTTATGGGATAAACTGTACATTACATGTAGTTGCATCTAACTTTTTGACCCCAAAAAACAGCCATAGCAGACTGCAGTCTTGAACAGGCCAGAGGGGTGCTTATCTGTTTCCTTTCACACTCCTTTTTTTCTGTGTGAAGAGGTATGCACTCCCTGCCCTGGACATCTACAAAAATTAATAAAAAATAAAAAAATCAGCCAGAATACAGTTGGTTCTCTTTGCTCCACTCCACAATTTTAGCAGGACTCCAAATCTTGGTTTAAAATCACATATATTGAGAGAATTGCTGGACTAATATATGTCTTTTGAAGATTTTCATCCCTAAATGTATTATTGTATTATTATCATCATTTCTCCTAGCAAATCCTGAGTAATAAACCTGTATAGACCTTACCTACAGTATTCTCCCCTTATTTGATCCATGCAGGAATTTTGCACCATACAAAGTTGAGAGGTCATGGTAACTTGTGCATCATCAAATGTAATTTAATCCTTAGCGAAGTTGTCATGTTAAAGGTGAACCATGTTAAATATAACACCAGCTGTTCACTGCTTGCCTGAGTTGTGATCAGCGACTCTGCTGCAATGTATCTTGATTGTTAAATGTCTTGGATATAGAAGTCCAAAGGCGTGTTCTAAAATCTAGCATAATTGAGTTTTTCAGTATAAGCCATTCCACGCTTGCCAGAGCCCCAGATTGGCCTGAAACAGACTATTGTGTATTTCTTAAAATGTTTCATTGTTCTATGTTTTTGGGATTCTGCCCAAAATAGTAGCTCTGCATAGCATTGTCTCTGGAGACCTTCACTGTAGATGCTTTGTGTCTACCTTTACTACTAGACATATCTATTGGCCAACTTCTGCCACATAGCAACTGATTTTCCTAGGAGCCAATCTTAACAACTGCTCAAAAAGCAGTAACAGTAGTTGTGTGTTTCCCATAGTCTCTATTGATTTCCAAGAGCCAGTTAGGGACAGGGCATCTTACATAACACAAGGGCTTTGTGTTTCAGCTAGAAAATGATGGTGATGATTTATTAAATTTGTATACCAACCTTCATCCGTAGATCTCAGGGAAGTACACAGCATAAAAACACAAAATACATAATAAACAATAATAAGAACAAAACAATACCGCCCCAAATGATGGGATAGGAACTTGGGGGCAACAGGGGAGTCAAACAATGGGGAACAACCCCTTGAAACTAAAAGTTGATCTAAAAAATGAGGAGGAAAGAAATGCATTTTTTAAAACTTAAAATATCATTTATACAAATAAAAAGTAATTAAAGGGTAATCAAAAGTTATTGTTATGAGTTAGTGGGGGAACAGGGATCTCCCAGATTTCCCCCTCTAGATTATTGGGTGTTAGGGTTTAATCAGAGCCTTGATAATAAAAGTGAGCTGACAGGCTGAGCTTGTTTTTCTGCCAGATAGAGGGGCAGATGGAGATAATGGCCCTGCCATTGACCCAATGCAAAAGCCATCCACAAGACAAAAGAAAGACCTTATGGGAGGTTGCCAGGACAGCATGGGTGTGATGTTACAGGAAAACAAGTTGTCCTCTTACACAGAGGTTTTTGGCAAGGTGTTCTGGAAATTAGGGAGAACTCCATGCGCACTGGCTAGGAGAGGCTGCACTGAGAGACCAGGGGTCATGACTGGCTGCTGCTTTGGACCCAAGCTTGCAGAAGCTATGAAAGGAGCAACAAAGGACACTCTTGGGGTGTAATGTTTTGCACACTCTCTCCATTGAAGGCTTCAGGTGTAGATATGTATGAATAAACCATATTTCTAAGACACTACAGACTGTGCCTTGATTTTCCAATGGAAACACAACCCTGGGTGAGTGCCTGGATCCCCCTGAAATCATAACTACCGTACTACTCAGCAGAGATTGGGCATGGCATGTAACATTCTTTTATCTTATTACTATTTTTAATAGCTATCCAGTGTTTTTCTGTCCTGACTTTTCATATTGTGTTTGGGCAGTGGGTACAGCTCAATGGTAGGTCACATCCTTTGCATGCAGAGGGTCTTGGCTTCAATCTTTGGTACCACCAGGAAAAGAAAGAAGGGTCAGGTAGCAAGTGCTGGGAAACTTCCTCTGTCTGAGGCCCTGGAGAGCTGCTTCCAGTCAAAGTAGATGAAGAATGTGGTACCTGTGGCCATCAAGATATTGTTGGACTCCAATTTCTATCACCCCTGACCACTGGGCATGCTGAACCCTAGTGTCCCAGGTCCTAGTCCAACGCTCTAACTGTTATACCACTCTGAAGTCTGAGTATAACATCCATTATATACCACTTCCACTGACCTTTACCATGGTTTCACCTCAGCCCAAATCACATCATAATCATTTTATTCAATATTATTTTAATATTTAATAATCACACACAGCTGCACAGGCATTCAGTGAGCAAAGGCACAGCAGATTCCATGTGTGTGTTACTTCACAGGTTCACAGGTATTCATCCACCTTTTTTTTAAAAAAAAGAACTTTCAAACACTATCCATTTTCATTCATTACAGTGATGTGTGCTGCAGAGTTGTGTGATAAAGAACAAGAAGATTCCAAGAAGAAGAAAAGAATGGCCTTTACAGCATTAACATTCTTCTCTCTCTCTCTCTCTTTCTCTTTCTCTTTCTCTCTCTCTCTGTTGTGTGTGTCTGTGTCAGGCTTATGAAAAGCGCTTCCCCACTTGCCCAGAGATCCCTGTTTTCCTGGGCAGTGAGATCCTTAGTGAATCCAAGAGTGATGATGGAGCCATCCATATAATTGAACGCAGCTGTAAATTGAATGTAGATGCACCTCGGTTACTGAAGAAGGTGAGAGCTAAGATTCCTCATAGACATGTACTCTTAAGGCTGCCTGGGCTGTGCTCATAATATATTCCAGTGTAGTCCTTACATGCTAATCTTATTTCCCTTTTTCAGATTGCTGGAGTAGAGTATGTCTTTTTCATACAAAAAAACACGGTCAACTGGAAGGAGCGAACTCTTGTGATCGAAGCTCATAATGAGACTTTTGCCAACCGTGTCATTGTCCTGGAGACATGTAACTATTCAGTAAGCATTCTGTCTATCAGATTTCCCTTCTCTTCAAAGTGCATTGGGTGGGTTTGAATCTTGGTGGCTCTAGTAGTGCTTTTTGTCTTACTGTTACTAGGAATAAGATTCTCAGGCTTGTACCGGTACAGTAGGCTGTAACTTAAGGTTACCAGATTTTTTTGTGGGGGGAACGGGGACATCTGGTAACCTTACAGTAACTGAATGCAGATTTTACTGGTTTGGATTTGGGTCTCTGTATGTTTGTTTGGAGGGTTGTAACCTTTGCCAGTACTTAGACTGGCAAAGAAAATAAGTTATCTCTGCTTGCTGCTTTTGGAGGTGTCCTAAACTGAAAAAAGGGAAAGTGCTCTGGGGATAGTAGTTAGCTGCTGAATGGTGAGGCAAACATTTCAGATGGGATTGTGTTATTTTTTCTTTTTTTCTTGGTTCTCTTTAGCTAAGATCCAAATATCAGTACTGTACTGATGCTGAAAAATCATCTAGTTCCAGAGCTACCGTATTTCACCATGTAATGGTTGCGTGTTTGGTGACAATTTTTCCTTTCCAAAATGGGTGTGTGACTATTATGTGGGGAAATACGAAAGTGCGACCATTATGTGAGGGGAAAAGTAGGGACAACAGCAAGTGGATCTAAGGAGCCGGGCCAGCGGCACGGGGAGAGTGAGCATGAGCCAGAGACAAAGTAACTGTTGTTATTGGGAGATAAAACAGAAAGACACTAGTGTACCTTTCTGTAAAAATGAAGCCTCCCTTGTGCATGTGTTCTATTGTCCAGACTACTGACATGCAGCAGTGTAGCTCATTTTATCAGAATCTCTATGGTGAACGAAACCGCTCTATATTCTGCATTGCAAGAGCGGAATAGCCATTCAAATTTGGACAGGAAGTTCTGGTAAGGAATGCCATGGGAACAGCAAACGAGTGGCACCGGCAGCCAGGCCTGCCACCACCCGCCACGTCTCCCCTCAGCGCACATGGCCCCGCCATTCCCTACATTGGTTCCCATTGAAACAACAATAAAAAAGCAGCAGGCGGATGGGGAGAAACATTCTCTCCCACTCCATTCCCACTAGGAGCTCATGGCTGAGATGGCGAGGTACAAGGGGAACAGAGGTGGCAGCAGCTGGAGGAGGAAATGAAGGGGCCTGAAGCCTGAAGCCGCATAAGTTACCCTGCGACTGTTATGAGGGGAATGCTCTGGGACCATTTTGGGGGTCCAAAAAAGGGGAGGTGCAACTATTACGTGGTGGCAACCAGTATACATGAAATACTGTATTGTGTTGATATAAGACTGCCTGTGTTTGTGGTTTTTCACTTGAGTTGAACATACATTTGTGTTATGCCAATGCTTAACTGACCAGCATGACACACGTGTTACCAAACTGCAATATCTAACATTAAATAAGCAAAATGCCTGCTGTGATCTTGGTCCCAGGGATTGTAAGGTAGTCGGAGCTGAATTTGGTACTGGGCTGTTCTGGTCTATACTATCGGTTGTCTTAATATAGCTGTGCACTTCAAAACTCTCGTAATTAGAGCAGCAGAAACCAGAAGGAACAACTGTATCCTAAGTGAACATAGTTCCTAGATTCCCTGCCTCATGTTCTTTCTGCCTTATATCTCCCACTTATTTTTTTGTTAGTGATATTTGCCGCAACCCCACCACTATGTAGCCAGGTAGCTATTATAACAATGGTGTGTCATCTGCCATGTAAGCCTGTATTCGGTTCAGCAGAGGTTTATAGCTTGGTTCTGCCAGTGACATTTAAGAGCAGCATGGTCTATCTCTGAATGCAATTAAATACCCTTTTGTGTTTGATAAACAAAAGCTCAGATTGTGTTACCTTACTTATCTGCTTTGTTGGCATGTATTCAAGACAGCAGCTTCTTGAAAGCTGAGAGACTTGGAACTTCTGCTGCTTTGGGTGACCTTTTGTGACTAAAGCCTACAGGTCTCTTAAATTTCAGTCTATTTCTCTACAGTTAAGAACAAATGTGTTGTGTGCAGCTGCTTAAAAATACAGTGGCACTTCTATTCTGCTGTCTCTTTGGCTTTGTCTCAGGTGCTGCCTGAGGATGGAATGAGACATGAAGGAAGCAGACCTTTGTCTTCAAATAAAGGTCACTACCAAAATGCTGAAAAGCTGGGCAGGTGATTTCAAGTGGAAAAATGGTGGGTGGGGTGGTGCTGAATCCTTCCAACTGTCGCTTCCCCCTCCACACTATTTTTCTACTAGCTGGCATATTTCAGATCTTCAAGCTTGAAGAAAAATGGTATGAGGGAACCATCAGAAGGGTTCAGCAACCCCTCCTGCCCACAGCTTTTTACTTGGAGATTGTGTTCTCTCCCCTACTTTACAGCTGTTCAGCACGTGGGTCTCCCACCATCACATCTAGTTCTTGACCTGACTTGAGTTCTGAAAGAGGGTGACTTCATGTAATATCACTATAATTTGCATACCAATTGTTGTTTCTGATGAGTGGGAGAGGGAAAGAGGGATACCTTTACGGAGCCTGAGCTTTATGAGTTCATTCTCAGCTTGGCTTTAATTCTGTATTTTCCTCAGTCAATTTATTTTGCTGAGAATCTTCCATTCATTCTCACTGGGTGGATAGCCTGTCTACTGCTACAGTGACTGGAACAGAAACTACAAACTCCCTGAAGTGTAAGGAAAGCTTTGTGGCTTAAGGCAAAGCTGTTCAAATGCCACGCTAACCCTGTTTCCAACAGGTAGGAACACTAGGCAATAGATGTCCATATAAACCAGTTTTCAAGGTTTCACAAGTGATTCATCATTTCAGCTGCCAACTGCACATTTTATTCCTTTTTGACAATTACACCAGAAGAAATTTTCAGTCTTCTTAGAAGGAGAACAGACAAAAAGAAAGTACATTTGAGAACTGGTTTCATTGCCTTTATCATGAATAGCCTTTCTAGAGTATGCTGCACTTATTCTAACTGTGCCATATCTGTGTCTGAGGTTAGGTTCACCCTGAGAATGAAGACTGGACATGCTTTGAACAATCTGCATCTCTTGACATCAAATCATTCTTTGGCTTTGAAAACACAGTGGAAAAAATTGCAATGAAACAGTACACAGCCAATATCAAGCGGGTGAGCTGTGATTGGTTGAATAAATAAAATAAATGAATTATTTTAGACAAAACGTGCTGTAAAATACTGCCCAAGCATAACTCCAATAACTTTATTGTCTTGACCTGCTCTGCCTGCAAGCCAGCAGAACTAGAGAATGTTGTGGATGGGCCATCAAAAGGAAAGGTTTAAATCAGCCCACAAGTCAGAAGAGCAGATTGGGTTGGACTCAAGCAGTTGGACCCTGCACAGCTCCAAGGTCACAACGTGTTTTGATAAGTTGTGGCGCCCAAATGAGACCTTATGTCCTTCCCAGGCTCTGCCTTTTCTGGGATGGATCTCTCAGGTTTAAGACACCAGCTCTTGATGTTCTCCTAAATGGGAATGCAAATATTTTTAATAGAATTAATAATCTTTCTATTCCTGGTTTACTTTGTTTATTCCAGGGTACCCTTTCTCACAGGGACCCAGGTGGCACTGTGGGTTAAACCACTGAGCCTAGGGCTTGCTGATCAGAAGGTCGGCAGTTCGAATCCCTGCGATGGGGTGAGCTCCCGTTGCTCGGTCCCAGCTCCTGCCAACCTAGCAGTTCGAAAGCACGTCAAAAGTGCAAGTAGATAAATAGGCGGGAAGGTAAACGGCGTTCCGTGCGCTGCACTGGTTCGCCAGAAGCAGCTTGGTCATGCTGGCCACATGACCCGGAAGCTGTATGCCGGCTCTCGGCCAATAAAACGAGATGAGCGCTGCAACCCCAGAGTCGGACACGACTGGACCTAATGGTCAGGGGTCCCTTTACCTTTACCCTTTCTCACATTGTAACATATTAAATATAGAGAATATGAGAAAATGTTTATGCATCCAAATGTGTTTGTGTGCTTGCTGCATAGACGTCTCCAAATGACAGAACACTTTGACTTGCCAGATTATTTTTGTTAAAGGGAATATAGGCAATACTGCAAGTTTGTGGGGTGTTGGCATTGGCGTTGGCCTGAGAGGGTACGGCTGGGATATGACAGGTCACAGATAAAAGTGGACTTGAACCAAGATTCACACCTAGAACTCCATCCACTAACTAGGCAAACATTGCATACATTTTATTTTGCATGTAAATATCCTTCATTGACAAATCTGTATAGACCGTATGGACTGAGAATATAACTCTAATAAATCATTTAATTTTCAGGGCAAAGAAGTGATAGAGCATTATCTAAAGGAACTGATTTCCCAGGGGATCACTTTTATCCCCCGATGGACTCCTCCAGCAGTCAGAGGGGAAACAGCTAAGAGGCCTTCATCAGGATGTGATTGTGGCACTGTACCAGCAGCAGCCCCCCCACACGGAAGTGACAAAGAACAGCGAGGCAGCACCTGCTCCTCTGTGGAGGCATCGACCCCCGATGGTATGTGCTTGTAAGCCAGTCAGCAGTTCCTTGCTATCTCACTAGGATGCTTTCAGCATTTTCCAGCTTGAAACCTGAACAAATGCCACAGCTTACCCTCCTTTCTTTTTTCATGCCTAGCCTATAGTTTGCAATCCTGTCTCTAGATACCTTTATGTTCTGGATAATTTGGGAGAGCCTAATTTTGACTATGGCATTCCTGCAGTCTGGCAGCTGCTTATCCTAAGGTATTTCATCAGGTCTATTCTGGACTACTGAGTTCAGGAACAACAACAACAAAAAATGGAGCCGATCCAGAAAATCCTTCCCCTCCTTCACTCCCTCTTGTTTGTTCCCATTTGCTCCCAGCACAGCTGCAGTCCCAGGACATTCCCCTACTGTTACAGAGTTCCCTTTACTAGTGGCTGGCTGTGCATGTCTGCAGGTGCATATCTGCTTCACTACTCCAAATGCTTATATCCAGAGAGTGCCCACATAGCAAAGGGTTTGTGTTTTGTCCTGCTGTAGTTCCCTTTGTGAGCACTGATGGAATATAATTTCACCCCTTGTAAAAATAGTGCCTATAGCTGCTTTGTAATAAAGGTACATGCTAAAGGATGATATTCCACTCCAGTTCATTTAGGTATTCTGCATTTATTGTTATTTGGATTTCTTTAAAATTTATTTTATTGTAAGGCTGAAGCCTATTTTGCAGTGTTGCTGTTGAAAGCAATAATAATTGACAGAAATCTTTATTGACAATAAAGATTATCTTTCTTATCTTAAATATGTTACTGGTCTTATTGACTCGCTTCCTTATGGGACTGTTTTCTTCCTCATCCTCAGCTGACAAACTAGATGCTGATTACATAGAAAGGTACCTAGGGCAATTGACTCCCATGCAAGAAAGCTGCCTGATCAGACTCCGTCAGTGGTTGCAAGAAACACACAAAGGCAAGGTAAGCACCTGTGGCAAATGCTCTCTGGGGAAAGAAAATATTAAGCCAACTTAGCAATCAGGTGGTCTTAATTACTTTATTATATAACTAGTATCCTTGTGCCAGCTACCTACTGCATATTTTTATATTTAAGGGACCCTGCCTTTTCCCTTATTTTACACATTGCTGAAATTGTTCAAGGTTTTTGTTTTGACCATTTCTATATCGCTTAATATATAAAAATATCTCTAAGCAATGAACACTAAAAACAATGACAAATGTTACAGAAAAACACAATAAAACCATTATGGGCAGACACCAAGGTTGATGGAGCCTAATCAGGCTGCCCACAGCTGTGTCTCATTCAGCTACTCTCCACACACCCAGCACCATGCTACAGCAGCTTAGGTTGGGCGAGTTTCCCAAGGGGTCTAAACTGTGGCAAATATAAGACCCCTCTACTCACAGTTCTTTCTAGGGTCTCCGCACATCTCTCGTCCAGCAGCTCTTTTGGAAATTGTCCACCTGTGTTGGTGCTGACTGATTTGGGTGATTAAAATGCAGCAATCACTAGACAGAACAGAAGAAGCAGATAACTTGAGGCTAAACTTAGTTGTACAGTGGAACCTTGGGTTACATACCATCATCCTTACTAATGCTTTGGGTTACGAGCTCCGCTAACCCGGAAGTAGGTGTTCCGGGTAGCAAACTTTGCCCAGCGGAGCGGAAGTCCCGCGCCGGTGGCGCAGCGGCAGCAGGAGGCCCCATTAGCGAAAATGCGCCTCAGGTTAAAAACGGTTTCGGGTTAAGAACGGACCTCCGGAACGAATTAGGTTTGTAAATGGAGGTACCACTGTATTCTAGATTGTTAATGTGGACAGTAGTTTGTTTGTTGGTTTGTTTTTCAAAATTTGACATATGAGCTGTTCTTATTCTGCAGGAATTCTTTAAGGGGTCGTGCCTTTGACAATAGGATGAGCCTTGCTTTCTTCTTTTTTTGCTCAGATACCCAAAGATGAACATATCCTCCGTTTTTTGAGGGCTCGTGACTTCAACATTGACAAAGCTCGAGAGATGCTGTGCCAGTCACTGACCTGGCGCAAGCAGTACCAAGTAGACTACATCCTGCAAACATGGAGACCACCTTCTCTTCTGGAAGAATACTATACTGGTGGTTGGCATTACCATGACAAAGGTGGGAAGCTCACTTTAAGCCAGCTTACTGTGCCCTGGGACTGACTATGTTATGTAGGAAAGTTGGTAAACTTAGGCCACATGTCACTCAATCACCTCTGAGTACTTCTGTGCTTAATTTCTGAAAATGTGCAAGCAAGAAACCAAGAAGTGTTATTGTAACACAGGAATGGTCAGATGTAATCAGTAAAGTTTATGCAAGTGAAGTAGAATCCATCCCCTGTTCTTCCCTGTTGCATCTCTTAAACTTCTTACCTATTGCTGTTCTATGTTTACCTCCCTGCATGCATGGATTTTCAGTTGATAAATTTCACATTTCACAAGTTGGTAAAAGTAGCAAAGCAGCCTCTGTCCTCTGTTTTCCAAAAAGAAATTGGATGGGAACATACATGCCTTAATTTTTTAATATTCCCAACTAAGTACAGTAGGACACAAAAGTGCAAAAACATATTTCATTCAGTTGCTTTGTTTATTTTTTGTCTTTAAAGATGGAAGACCACTTTACATACTTCGCCTTGGTCAGATGGACACCAAAGGTCTTGTGAAAGCACTGGGAGAGGAATCACTCCTTCGTCATGTAAGGAGATGCTGCCTTTGTATTACCTATGCATGGTTTCTCTAGAAAAGCTTCAGGACTTAAAGCCTCACTTGATAAAACACAGTGGTGACCAAGTAGTGGGTCCCAGGAAACTTGTTGGTGGGGTGCCCAAGTATTGCTATGTGGGAATTGCAAGTGTGGGGAACAAGGGAGGTAGGAGGTGATGCTGGTGAACTTCCAAACAAAAGACAAATTGTGTAGGTAGGCTGTTGTTTGCAATATGCTTGAAGTGTAGTTTTGGTTTCTGGGGTAAGAACCACACTGTTGTTGCCCATAGGCTAGGGGCACTGCCAATGTGCCTCTGGTGTCAATACAGTGAGTCCAATAGTGGGTCCAATACTCAAGAAGGCAGTTTTTGCATGTGCTTTAGAGAGAAGTGAGGGGCAGATGGGGCTTATCAACCTGGGAACGTAGCCCAGGTTTGGAGAAGGAAAACACTGCTCTACTTTCTTTTGGACCACATCAGCGAGTCCAAGAGGAATGCCTTGTTGTCTGGGCACCCCAGGATTTTCATACAGGGCTTGTGCCCTGAGGAGGTCCCTCCGGTTTGATGTCACCCCCGGAGGCGCACTCCATTAACAACAATACACAATGGGGAGATTTTATCACTTAAAACCTGAAATATTACAACAGGGCCTTAATTGGTCTTGCTATGTTCTAAGTAAAATTTTGTCATAACTTGCAAAGCCTAAAATTGAGAGAGGATGTTCCGTAGTAACTGTAGTCATTCCTTTGTTCTCCTTTCAGGTACTGTCAATTAATGAGGAAGGACAAAGGAGGTGTGAGGAAAACACCAATTTATTTGGCCGCCCAATCACGTTAGTATCCGCCCAGTTATGCAATGACCCCTTTCTTCTTTTGCTTCATGTAAACCTTGGCAATAAGAGAACATTTTTAAAAGCATGTTGATATATATATTTAAGGGGAAAGGGGAAAGATTGATCATTGTAGCTTTTTTCACACTTTACAAATTTGTGGGAGTGCCTTTTACAGATGCACTGTTCTGTGCAGCACTTGTGAAAGCACCGTTAAGCCTCACACAGGAAGATTGTCTTTGTTGCTTCTGGTTTTGAATGCCAAATGCATTGCTTAAGAAACAGCTTTATGGATTTCATCTCTTTCAGATCTTGGACCTGTCTTGTTGACCTTGAAGGGCTGAACATGCGGCACCTCTGGCGCCCTGGAGTAAAAGCGCTCCTTAGGATTATTGAAGTGGTTGAAGAAAACTACCCAGAAACCTTGGGAAGGCTTCTGATTGTGCGAGCACCCAGAGTGTTCCCTGTTCTATGGACTCTGGTGAGTGATGGTGCTGGGGAGACACTACCTACTCTTGGCTCTGGCCTTAACGAGAAGATATTACTGTACTAGTCCGTTGGAACCCATCAATGAATGAAAATGACAAACCTATGAGTGCTGTTTTGACAGACAAGGATATGTAGTTGCTTGACTTCTTTTCTGGGTTCAGGTTCCTGTCCAGGTAGTAGCAACTTATTTAATGCAGAATTTATATTTTGGTGCCAGAATGAAGATAAATGTAAAACACCTTTACAGTGAGAGTTACTGTAGAAATTATGGGTAATAATGCCATATCTTGTTTGGGATAGTCCTTGGGTTCAAAAATGCAAGGACTGTGCTGATTAACTTTGGCACTGTTGATTTGTTTATGTAATTTTGTAGTCTTCCTCTAAAATACCCAGTGCTTTTTTCTGGGGGTATTCAAGGGTACATGGTACTGACATCTTTTTTTTTCTAGAAGTAAAGCACTGGTTAAAAATGTGGCACTTGCTGTAACAACTTCATGATGAGTACCAGCACCTTTATTTCCTAGAAGAGAAACACTGAATATACCTCCTAGTGATGCACAAAAAAACTGCTAGCACATTTGCAAAACTAATCAGGGACCAGCATGGTTTCAAATTGGATGGGGGACTGTGCGTTGAGATTCCTGCATTGCAGGGGGTTGGACTAGTTGTCCCTCAGGATCCTTTCAAACTGTACAGTTCTATGATTCTGTGGAGCACATCTTCCTCCAGTATCTTTACTTTTCCCCTTTATTCAAGTATAGGAGAAACTTTGGTAAAGTGTTACATGGTTTAACCCCAACATTAAAGCCTGCTTCTTCACTCATTTTATGATCTCTAGGTTCAACAGAGAGTGCTCTTTTAACATCTGTGCACTAGGTCTAGCATTTACAGAGAGTTCTTCAAGTCCACCCTACCACAAAAAAATATTGCTTCAGCTGGAGACTTGCTGGAGACCAAGAGTGACTTGTTTGGACTGGCTTGTTGGGTTGAGTTTTAAAATGTTTTTGAGTGGGACTTGACCTTTTTTTTTAATGTGTCCTGAGAAGAATAGCTTTTACATTCTATTTCAGGTGAGTCCCTTTATCAATGAGAACACTAGGCAGAAGTTCCTCATTTACAGTGGCAACAATTATCAGGGACCTGGAGGGCTTGTGGATTATCTTGACAAAGATGTGATTCCAGACTTCCTTGGAGGAGAATGTGTGGTAAGTTTGGAGAATGTGTGTAGTACAAAATTATTAGGTGAGACTTAAATCTTGCTTATCTTGCATTACATCCTTATTAAATGTTTAGTTCTATTAGTGTGCTGTGTGCATGTGCATCCTGTTGGTGCTGAGCTCTGTATGAACATCAGGGCATAACCTTTACGCTTAGTTTTGGAGAGAAGACTTAGAGAAGCTTTAATAACTGTATACAAATATGGCATGGCAGTCTGCACATGCTATTATTAGTACTTGCTGTACAGTATTACTTGGTGCAGGAGGACAGTATGTGTGCCTTTGGATAAAGCCAAAATATTTCTGTTGGAAAGATTACTTATTTTAACAAAAATATTTTCAGTAGCCTGCAGAGACATTACTGTCTCTGTGTCCTTTGTTTGCCAAAAGAAAAATGCTGTCTATATCCTTGATGTTGTCAATGTTATAACTTGTAATCTCTATGATGCCTCAGGGGGCACCCTGTTTAGAGCAGAATTAGTTATTTTTTTCTAAAATTTATAGAATTCAAGATGCTTTGGTGAGTTATTCTTTCCCCTTCAGGCAGTTGGCAAAAAACTGCTTGGTTTGACTTATGAATCATTTATCATAGTTCAGATAACACTTATACTGTTTATGGCAATTGGCAAAACTATTGTAAAAATTCAGATCAGATGGTTTATCATAGTACAGATTCAATTAGAAATGAGTGAGTGACCTCTTCAACAGAAGTGTTATTAAATGTTGTTGCATTGTTGTTTTGTTAATTGCTGGGAGATTATTTATTTATTTGATTTGATTTCTTGCCCGCCTTTCTCCCTAAGGTAACAGGGCAGGTTACAGCAGTTTAAAATTCAAACTTAAAGACAATTTAAAAATATGTGGTACATATTTTTAATAAATAAGCAGAAAATTCACTGAACAGCACATTTATTCACAGTGCATGCTAGCTCATCTAGCTGCATACAGACACACTGTACCAAATCAAAGATCCAGACTCCCTGTTATTCTTCAGAACCTGCCTTTTTGCTCTTTAACCGTAATCCCCATAATGAGCATTGCAAATTAATGTTTGCATCCATTCATGCAAACTGCAAAACTGCATTGCCCCATTTTCTGCTATGTTCCTTCTTGAAGGAGCAGCAGACAGACTGCAGTGTCTGACTTGAGAGCTGAAGAAAGCAGGAGCCGAATGGAGAAGAAGCGCTCCCGCGGCTGCTTAAATGCAGCCAGACCCCGCCCCCCAGCCAGCCTTATTGGCTGGCTGGGGGCTTGGCGCGGCAGCGGGGATAGGCTGGTGCAGGGGGCAAAATACGCCCCCTGCTAGCGCGGGAGCCAGCCCCCACTCACAACTCCTCCCCTCTGCAAGGAGGAGAGGTCTTATCAACCGGTCTTCTACTTCATTGACAGCAAGATTGAGGACATGTGAGTCCAAATAATGGACATTCTCTGTAGTATGTATATGTATATGTGGATGAATGAGTGAGATAGAAATAATTAAAGTGCTTTCAGAATTCATCTGGTTGCTATATTCTTGTTTGCATCTAGTTAAAAGGTGCTTTAGTGGGCAGGGTGGGGGATGAGATTGTTTCTGTTCTTTCACTTTACTTGCTAAATAGTAGGAAGGTGAGGCTGTGCTGTATGAAATGGCAGGGAATATTCTGTCAGTTGGCATTGTTTTAAAGTGTTGATCTGCATTTTGAAATTCACTCTCCATCTCTCCCCCATCCCACAGTGTAATGTGCCTGAAGGTGGCCTTGTTCCGAAATCACTCTATCAAACAGATGAAGAGCCTGAAATCTCTGATCATATCCGCCTCTGGACAGAAACCATCTATCACTCTGCAAATGTATTCAAAGGTGCTCCTCATGAGGTAGGATGAGGAAGTTATTCTGGTCACTAGAAGGGTTGAAAGTAGTAGACCGAAAAGTATGTGTATGTGGTAATTCCTCTGTGCTCTTCTAGATCTAGCAGTTAGGTTTAGGTGGGATTTTGGAGATGCTGTAAAGGAAAGGAACATTACCTGGGGTCTAGAAGCATTTCTTCAAATTCCTGATGTATATGCTCCATATACCTCATTCTTGGAAGAGTTAAAACTCTACTCTTCCTACCCATAGTTATTCTGAGTCTCTGTAAGAAGTGTTCAGTCTGGAGTGCTGGTGGATGGCTGTGTCTTAAGATCTCCCTGCTTTGGCATAAGCCCTACTACCCAACTAGTATACATTCTGAACTGGGGCACCCTGCGGGGGAACTGTTGTACACAAATACAGAGCTAGTGTGAGAGGTTTGACATCTTGTGCTTAGGTTCTGGACAGTCAGGAGAAAATTGGAATAATTTTTAAAATATATTTGAGTTTGCTAGTTCCTCCCAAAAAGGAGAATCATTTATGTGTTGCTTAGAGCCAGATGTTGCTGCACTAGGTAATTGATTTTTGGGACAATGCCAGCACTGAATTGAACAGGGTGGATGCTGTCATTTGTTATCTAATCCAGATAGTTGTGGAAATCTTGGAAGGTGAATCGGTGATCACCTGGGACTTCGACATTCTGAAAGGAGATGTCGTGTTCAGCCTCTTCCATTCCAAGAGAGCACCTGAGATTTACCGCAAGGAGCCTACAGTGCCAAATGCTTTGACTGTGGGGGATAATATACAGCTAATTGGCAAGAGCTGGGTCCTGGGAGTGGACTATAGCCGCGTGGAGTCCCCGCTGGTGTGTCGTGAAGGCGAGAGCATCCAGGTCAGTTGCGCTTCCGTGCCTAAGATCTCATGATGGGCCTTTGTGGTTTGATTGTCATAAATATTTGGGAACTTCCTCTTTCATTTTTAAAATTACATTAATGTAGGTACCCATCATTAAATATTCCCAGGGTGGCTTACAAACTCAACAGTTTTTTCGAAATACAGCCATTTCATGCCATTTCATTGTTCTGTGAAATTCCAACATGGGTGAGGCGCTTGATATCAACTGCTAGTGAGCATATTTGATCCACCAACTGTCCTGTGAAAAAAGCTTCCTGTGGCACTTAGTTCTGGGATGTTACATATTTTATAATAAATTAAATGTGCAGTGAAGTGCCCCCTCTCATTGCATTTTATTTTTGTTGCTGCTGTTTACCTTTTATAGATGGAAAACTGAACCAGAGAGAGTAGTGACTTGCCAAAAGCCCCCTAACACGTTAATGGCTGGACATGAATCCAGGCTTCTCATATTAAAGCCCAGTACACTTTATCCAGTAGAATGCCCTGGCTATTACTGTTGACTAAACACTGGGGGAAAGCCTATTGCACAGAATTAAGTTCTATGTCTCAGAGGAATGGGTTTCAAATTTTCTTCTTTTAAAATATTTCCAAATCAATATCTGCCAAGGAATCCCTGGAAATCTGCAATGGAACCCTGGCATGTTGTAGGGGGTTCTGGAACTTATGTCACATGCTCAATTCATGAAGGGCCCTGGCCAAGCTTCACCATTGCCCGAACTGAAGGTGCATTCCAGTACACACCCAGTATTCTTCTTTGACTGCACACTGCAGGGAAAGATTAGTATTGGCCCAGCAAGCTTCTCTACCATTACTAAGCTTGTCATTGAGGAGCCCCTGATAAACTTGCAAGGAACCTCAGATTAGGTGCATTTGGATCACACTTTGCAAATCCCTGTTTCAGCTAAAAAGACCCAGTTAGTTGGAAAGTGTTAATGACTCTGCCTGTTGACTTCCCCTGGCCTGCATGCATCAGTTTTACGTCAATTTTTGACCTTTGTTTCAAGATGCCAAGATGGCTTTGAAACAAAGCCAAACAAACATAAATCCTTTATGTTTACCTGATTGGTTTTCTCACTATCTATCACTTTTCAGGGTTCTCATGTGACTCGTTGGCCTGGCTTTTATATCCTCCAGTGGAAAATGCACAGCCCAACTCCCTGTGCTGGGACCAGCCTCTCTCGCGTTGATGATGTCTTGGCTACACTCCAGGTCTCCAACCACAAGTGCAAGATCATGTATTACTATGAGGTGCTTGCATCCAAGGAATTCAGGTAGGAGGGATGCAGGAGGAGCCATGACATGATTATATGTGGGGATGACGGGCATCAGTCAGTGCTTGGTATGGTTCTTAAAAGCTATCAGCAGGAGTTCTAGTAACTGCCTTGCTGCTTTCTTTGATCTGCTTCTTTGTCCTTTAATCCAATAGAATGTTTTGCTCAATTAATAAGATAATAAGCTTGCAACACACCTGTAGTTCACAAGTGCCAGTCGTGAATGCATTTAAATTTTTAAATCCTGCTTTGGAGCATCGCCTTGTGAACTCAGTTCTCCAGGACAACATAGCTCTGCCATCAGTCTCTTTCCACTGTTGGTATGTGTCTTCCAGGTGATCCAGTTAAGTGTATCTGGATAGTTGTAAGCATGGGAAATGGTGATGGTATTAATCTTGCTACCAGTTTCTGCTTTTGTAGGATTTATCAAGATTGCCACTTAAATTGTCTTCTTTCAAGGTGGAATTAGATTTTTGGCAGCAAATGAGAGATTACCAATCCTGTTGGGGTTTTCATGGAAGAAGTGAAGGTGAATTGGTTGTTGACCCTTCCCCAACCCACTAACTTTCATCTCTCCCTGGCTGTTTTCTCTGGTCTGGCTCTGGGTTTCCAAGCAGGGAAAAGCAGCAGAGATCCAGCCAGAAAGCAGCAGGTAGGGGGAGGGTGAAGCAACTCTCCTTCTGTCACTTCACTCTCCACACTCTTTTTCTTTGAATGCTTGATAATAAAACAAGTTTAGGAACCCCATATTTGCACTCAGGTGTCACATTCTGGTCTCGAGGTGTAGTAGCACAAAGGAGTGCTATCAAAGCCCTGACCTTAAGAGTGCCTATAGAAATGCTCTCTTTCAGAATTGTAATAACATCATGATTGAGTTGGAGAGACTGTTGATTGATCACAGTGCCAGGCAACCCTGAGTAGCCATGACTAACTGCCCTGTGAATAAAGATTTTTTATAATAAAAATCATCTCATCTGGCAATAGAAAAGTTTCTAGTTGTTGATTTAATTATTTAAGAATTACCTTGGAAGCTGGACAGGTTCAGCAGAAGAATAATAAAAAGAGATAACACTGGGAGGGGTGATACACAAGTTGATTATGTCTTTTCATCCATTTAGGTATAATTAAGAACTCAATGTAACAAAAACAACAACAACAACCCACCACATCTTTCTTTCTATTCCAGGGGGTCCATGACAAGTCTGGAATCCTGCAACAGTGGATTTTCACAGCTCAGTGGAGCAACAACATCTTCCAACCAATCGCAGAGCAGCTCTCTGATTTCTAGATAACATCTTCTAGGAACTTGCTGAACACTGATCAATGAACTGCTCTGCTGAGATGCTTTCCTCAGGTCTGCTCCATAGAACGAGCCAAAGAATCCTGTGGCGGAATGCTAGTGCCTAGGGATGGCTTTCTAGGGGAACACAAGTAACAGCAGTTTGGACACAAAGATGTTTCTAGGGAGCCACTTGAAATCCTTGCTTTTTTCGGGAATAGACTTACAGCTTCTAAACCTTGAAGACTGGTTTTCCTGGACCGTGTATTAACAAATCTGTGCATTAGACTGCATATCACTTTTGCATGAATTTTACGTGATTCCTATGGTTTAAAGGGCTCTTTCCAGTCAACTTAACTCTACGTAAATGTAGAGCTATCTGGTGTTGCCTTACCTATTAGGACCTGTAGAGCTGTCTCTTATGTGTAGCAAAAACTAGTCTAGTTTCACCGGGGCATCAACCAGTGCCATTTGTGTTTTAACAAGATGCAAGAGGTGCCTCGGTAGCAGGGATTACATGCAAACTGCTAATATGTACATAAATAGATGGGGATGGGTGGGAGGAAACAAGGTTTCCAGGTTACTTCAAGTAGGAAACATATCTCAGAGGTTAGATACTTAGATTTAGCTAGCTTAACATGCTTTGGCATCCCTGAGAGACCCCCAAAAATGTACGTAAGTTTCTCCTGCAGTGCACAGAAACACCTTCTTTCTTAAAGGAGTAAGCACTGATACTCCCCCCACCCCCATTTTTTCTCAGGTCTATGAGCAATAAATGAGTAGATCTCTGTCCCATCCCTCTCTCAGGGTAGGAAGTGAATTCCATTACAAAGGGCTAAGCAAAGCAATATTTAATTTCTACAGGCACAAAACTCCTCCACAGTGTTGAAGAAGCTCTTATTTTTGAAAGCAGGCACAAATTCAAGTTGGGGTGGGCACTTTAAGTGTGTGTGTGTGTGTGTGTGTGTGTGTGTGCGCGCGCGCGCGTTCATGCATGAATATATGAAAATTCCTCTTTAATCAAACAAGATTAAGACTTAAATTAATAACTTATTTGTATCATTTTATAGGTACAACTCAAGTATGTATTATGAAATATGCCCCTCCTTTTTGTGTGTGTTGATCTTTTGGGGCCAGAAGGAGGAATTCTGATCATCTTCAGCTTTGTAAGGCTGTTTCACTGAAACATGGTTTCATAACTGGATATTTTTGGAGCACAGGACTGCATTATGCAGAATTACCTGCACAGGTCTCCATTTAATCTTTTGAGTTTGATAAGGTTGTGGCCTACATTGTAACTGGAAAACTGCTCTGGCAATATGGCCCTGAATGATTAAGGACCTTGATTTTGTAAAATTTATATGCCCTGGAACGATAACACCTGGGACTGCACAAACTTCACTGTGGGGTGGGCATGGTTTATTGATAATAAGATTGTTGTGAAGTTACATACAAAGGGAAGAAAAGGAGAGGTAAATGTTGAGATACTTCTGAGTATGCATGAAACACGAGTTCTCCTTGGCAAGGTTTATTTTTACTTCCTGTAATTAGGGGATAAGTAAGAAGACAAATCAGCTGAGATTCCAGCTGCCTTCGCTTGCCTGTGTGTTTGTTCAAAGGTGCACTGCAGTGCTGGGGAGAGAAAAGGGAAGCAAGCAGGACCAGTCACTACAGCAAAGTGCGTCAGTGTTGCTGTTTCTCTGTGCTGAGGGACTGCGGGGAATTAACTCCCCAAGCTTGCCTTGGAAGCTTAATTCCAAGCAATCCTTTTGAGGAAATAGCTGTAATGTGTAAGTAACACTTTTGGTTGCTTTATCTTAGTGCAAGGCTGAATGTTGCATGCAATCTCCTGAGAGGAGATTTAATGAAAAGCAGCTTGGGGCAGGGAACAGGTAGATAGGGGGCAATTTTGAGCCGAAAAACCAGACAGTGGAGAGGAAGAGTTAACTGCATGCATAAACATTAGTGTTCTTCTGGTTCCTGTCATAGCCTCCTGAGGCTTTTTCTTAATATTTTGGGTGTAACATCTACTCTAATCCTTAAAACAAATTCTAACTTTGCTGGAGTAATATCCAGTCTAAGATGGTTCCAGTTCTCTTTTTAAAGGAAAATTATGGCTGCTTTCTCTCTCTTGGACTGCAATGCGAATGGCATGTCTCAAAAATGTTGCCATGGGTTGTGGAGGAAGAAAGACCAGGATACTTTAGGTTTCCCATGAAAATGAAGAGGGTCTCCAGCTCCGCTTTTAAGTATCCTTACAGTGAAGCAGGTTGTGATCTGTCTCAGCTAAGGTCTCAGCAAACTTCTTAATCTGTAGGTTACTGTCAGATTGTGCTTCATTTTGAAGACCTATTTCGTGCCATAATCAGTGTTTCCCAACCTTGGGCCTCCAGATGTTTTGGGACTACAATTCCCATCATCCCTGACCACTGGTCTTGCTAGCGAGGGATGATGGGAGTTGTAGTCCCAAAACATCTGGAGGCCCAAGGTTGGGAAACACTGCCATAAATGATGACGGCAGCTTTATAAATATATACTGTATATTCTCTAAAGCTTAATTTTTGTTTTCCTTTTCAGATGTTGAGGAGTCTCGAGTCTAGACTCAGGAGGATGTTTCTCCTGCATCCTAGTAGGGTTAGGGCCTGCTTTAATCAGCACCTTTGTTCTGCAAGAGTGAATCTAATATGAATGACAGGGACAGGAAGGGTGGTAGAGGGCTATGCAGACATGCTGTTGGTTATGAATGAAGCTTGTGTGCAGAGACTTAATAAGGAGATGAAGATTGGAGATACCCTGTCATGACCAAAATAATTGAACTGATCCTTCCCATATTGATGGGGAAAACAATGGTCTCGACCATTTGGCAGTGGAGGAAAAAGAATCCTCTGTCCCTTCCCATCCTCCTCCAGCCCAGTTTTAAATGTGACAACCTGAATTTCCTATTAATTGACAAGCAACCTAGTTCTCGACTGAGTCAACCTCTGAAGAAGGTGGCAGCTTTGGTACTGTATGTGAACCAGCCTGCTCTATCTTACTGACTTCCTATGGCAGCCAGACCTTTGCTTCTACCTATAATTTTCCTGCCTTGCCTATAGTCTTCCATCTCATTGTAGATCCCAGTACATATTGACCTGTAACAGCTGGAAACAACAGAGGTATATATATGTGTGTGTGTGTGTGTGTGTTGCTTGCACAAATGGGCCCTAGGGCATAGTTTGGACACAAAGGATGTAGTAGCCTTGCAGAAGTCAGTGTCTGGATGGGAGACTGCCTGAAAACTCCATGTATACTGCCTTGAGTTCCATCATGGAAGAAAGATGGGATATAAATTTAAGTAAAAATGTATGATCCCATGTACAATAAGTATTTTAGGACTGTAACCTTTAATTATTATAAGCATGGAAAGAACATCCATTATTAGTTGTGTAAGACACACTCCAAATTGCTGGTGCACAAGTGTAGGAAGCTTTGCCAGTCCTCATTATTCCAGGTGCCCAGTCTTGTTAGTGCCTTGAGCACCACGATGGCTTTGTTCTACTTCCACTGTTGCAGGTAGCATACCCCTGAATACCAGTTGCTGGAAACCACAGGAGAGGGGAAGGTGCTGTTGCGGTTAGATCCTGCTTGCAGACTTCCTGTTAGGGCATCTGGTTGACCACTGGGAGAACAGTATGCTGGACTAGATTTACCACTGGCCTCATCCAGCAAGTTCTTTTGTTCTTATACCGGTAGTGTCTCACATTGATTATGTCTGATAGAAACTTGGGCCTAATATGGGGGCTTAGAGGTTCCTTAAACGTATTTTGAGACTGGCTTGGTTCTTCTAGAGACTATAACTGCGCAATGAAAAGAGATTTTGGTATTAAAACGGCTCTCTGCCCCCCACCCTTACTTAAATGCTTAAAGCAGTCTGAGTTGGCTAAATAATCATTCAAAGCTTCATCAACAAGTCTTTTCTAATTGTAGAAAGCAGGACTTGCTCTTTAGGAAGGTTGGTTTTCATTCAGCTGCTTTTATAACTATAATTTAGAATCTACCCCAAGCTACTATCAGTAAAAAAAGTCGAGATGTTCTTGCTGTGTTCAGTGATTCCTGCTCCCACCAGTCAGGTGAACAGCACTTGGATCCTGGGCCAGGGTGCACTCAAGTACAATATTGCTGCTACTATATATTTAGAATTTAATAATGTTTACAACTGTGCTAGGCATTTTACAGAACACAGGAGGTGGGGTGCGGGGAGCAGCTACACAAAAGCCACACAGGTCAGATATAGATTTGTCTCAAAAGATATCCATCTTTGACATCGTCGTCATCATTTTATTTGTATGCCGCCTTTCCATAGTTAAAACAGTGCTCAAGGTGACTTACAACATGACAAGATTTACATAATTACCAACATGACAAAAGTCATAAGCAATAAATAAAACACATCAAAAAGTACACAACCAAATGGAAAACAATTTCCACATAAATCATAAAATCTAAAACTTAAGAATACAGCATTAATATCAATCACAATTTAAAATGACATAGATAAAAAATAAAAACAATTTAAAAAACAAAAAAGGCGCGCTTTCTGCCCAGCAGCAGCAGTCCTTTATGAAGCCTGTCAGGCCTCGCCCCAAGCCAGGTGGAGAGAAGCAGGGCAGGGCCCTTTGGGCTCCCAGCAGGTCCGTCCTCAAAGGAGGCTTCATTGCAGAGTATGAAATTTCTGATTCAGAACCTTATCAAGAAAGTTGAAGACCAAGAACAAAGATGCAGCCACCTCCTTTTTCTGTAGCTCTTTATTTTTGGGGGCATTCTGTTTTTCTAGTTCCTCAACTTCCTTTTTAAGTACCAATATTTTTCCACGACTTGCAGCTCTCTTTTGCTTGGATATTCCTTCTTGGATTTCATCTCCTGATAATTGCTTTTTGAGTTCCTCTAATTGTGTTGTTAAGGATATTACTTTGGCTTTGTTTTGCAGCTTTAATTTGGAAATCTTGGTTTCAGAGGCTTCCTTTTCTTGCTTTAATTGTTGTTCTTTAAGGCATAACTCATTATCCTTTCCCCTGACAAGTTCTTTGAGTCCTGCTACCAGCTGTTCATTTTGTACCAGCTTTTCTGTCAAATCGGTCACTGATATGCTCACTACTTGAAATGGGCCATGAGCTCGAGATTTAGTAGCTGAAACATCACCGCTGCCCCATTTCAGCATAGTTTTAAAATAGCTGAGGGAAGGAAAAGAGTCGGGCAGGGAGCAATGTGCTCACCACCCCCTCAGCAAGACCCAAGCGCAGGGGCCTAAGGGGTGCAGGCCGGACCATATAGGCCATGTCACCGGCTCCTCCTCCTCCTCCTTGGCCTGCTCCAGGTGACCCATAAGGCAGCCAGGAGAGTCATCCTGACAGGCTGCTGGCTGGACAGGGTAGTTTCCGTCCGTGTGTGTGCCATGACACTTCCCTTGCAATAGGTTATTATTTCTGCCAACTCATAGAGCATGGTACTGAAGAGGTTTACCAGGTCAGTTGACTTATAAGCAGTGTGTCAGCCTGCCAGAGACTGTTTAGCTAGACTAAGCCATTGCGTTTGCAAGTGATCTGAGGAAATCTCCTTGCTGGGTCTGGGTAAGTTTGCCTTGCAACCATACTCTTCTGTTATTGGGATTAATAGAAGGTTAAGGAGCTATTCTAACCACATGACAGAAGCACGTTTCTGAGCTTTTTTGGGGGGGGGAGGTTAAGATGCTATCATGAACAGGTGTAATAAATAACAAGATGAAAGATGAAAAAATCTTTTTTAATAATTCCAGTGGCACCTTTAAGATCAACTAAATATAAGCTTTCAAGATATGAGCTTTCGCGTGTAATACACACTTCGTCAGATACTCTGAAGCAGAAGTATATATCTATTTTATATATACCAGAGCTTATATTTAGTTGATCTTAAAGGTGCCACTGGAATTATTAAAAAAGATTTTTTCATCTTTCATCTTGTTATTTATTATGACTATGACAGATCAACACGGCTATCCACAAGAAGAGGTGTGTTTGTGAACAGAAGGCAAGGTAGGGTAAACATTTAAAAAGCAGCTGTTCTTACTCTCAGTACTAGAATTTGAGTTCATTCCTCAAAGTTGATTTGTGGGAGGTTCAGGGCAGATAAGCAGAAGTACTTCTCCACACAATTAACTTATAGAATACGGTGCCATATAATGTGGTGATGGTCACTGCTTGGATGTCTTTAAAAGGAGCTTAGATGCATTCATGGAAAGTACATCAATGACTTCAGCAGCTGTTAGTGCTATATGAAGAAAGGTAGGTAAATTGAAATAACGATAACCTCCAGATTCAGAGGTGGTGTACTATTATTGCCTTCAAAGCCTTGCAGGTCTGTGAGGCATTTGGTTGGCCACTATAGGAAGCAGGAAGAGATGGACCTTTGGTCTGACCCAGGAGGGCTCTGGTGTTTTTCTTATTAACCATAGAACAGGGCTATGTACTCTATCAAAAACCTGAACTCTGCCAGAGGAAACTTACGTTATCCATACTGGGTACCGGTAAATTTACAGAAACTTATATTAACATTTTTTGCCCTTCAATGTTGGCAAAAAGCTGGAAACTAATGGGAGGAGATATGAAAGGGAAAAAGGTATGAGGGACTAGGGATCATAGAAAGGGATTGTGTAGATAACCTCTTTTGACCAGAAGTTCTGATCAGATTCCCCTTCCATACCTTACCTTTTAGAAGATGCTGCACCTGCATTTTCACTCTTCAGTCTGCAGATATGAGGACTAGGACCTTTAGATTTTTGTAAAATGCCAGCTAAGATTGAAACTCTAGATGCCATGGTGGGCAGCACATTCAAGTTCACATGGAACAAAGCCTTCATTTTAAGATCACCAGCCACTGTTGAATTTGGTTATTAAATGTTTGGCTTCTTCCATTGTTTTGAGGCATGAATGTTGTACTTTGTCAAGGTGATGGGATGGGGGGGGGGAAGTGTGTTGGTAAAAAAGGATAGAGTGCTCTTGTTTCAACTTGGTTACTTTTCGCATTTTTGCAACTCAAAAGCATAGAAATGGCACAAAGATTGCATCATTTGACTCCTGAGTTCCTGCAGATTTGGCAGTTTGGGTTTGTATAGGTGTGTGAGAGACCAGACCATCCTAATGCCCTGATTAGTAGCTAGTTCTTGAGCCATTTTGAGGAAAGGATGGAGGGTCCCACCCCCAGTCCCAAACGGTTTTGCCAGCAAAGGAACACTTCGTAGACATCACCTCAGTTCCCATGTACATATATACCCTTTGCTTCCTCCAGGGGCCTGATGGTAATTCTTGCTGAGGGAGGGGGTTTAGTCTCTGGGCCACCAGGTGCTGATCCCTATTTTAATATGTGAAGATACTCAGGGCTCATCCGCACTTCGGTTTGTCCCATGCCTAAAAAGCACAGGTCCAGTTTCCCCCTGCTCCTTTCCCAGGGAAAACCAGCTCTTTAGTGCTAAATCGGAGCAAACATCAACCTGGAGAAAACCCAGATTGAGCGCTAAAGAGCAGTTTTCCCCGGAAGAAAGTATTAGGACAAGAGGAAGTGTAGATATGCCCTCAGTATGTTGAACTGAAGTGCCATACACCTAGCTGCTGTCTTTGATGCTGTTTAACTAGAGTCCTCCTCTTTCCACTTTATAATAATAATAATAATTTATTATTTATTGTGCTAGTTCTTTAAACGACTATACTGTGACCTTTTCAATGCAAAAATAATTAATATTAATAATGTAGATAGTAAATCATTTTGCACAGCCTATGGCAAAGGCTATATTAAGGGCATTTTACAGAGATTTTGCAAATAGTACCTTATTAGATTTACAGGAGCTGCTAAAACTCCCCCTCCTGCAAAGGATGGCTATCAGTATCGACAGCGGCTGAACTGGTTCCAGTGTGATGACTTATCATTTTTTGTGGCACTTAAAAAGCCTGAGTTGCTGAAATAGACATTCTGAATGCACAGACGGCAAAGCTAATGTGTGTTGGTAACTGTTGTTTTATAGTGAAGATTCATTCCTATCTGCAAAAAAAAAAAAAAAGATTTTCAGATCACTGTATGCATGTTGGTGATCAGCAAATGTGATACGAAAGCTATGTTGTGGCAGTGTCTATCAGAAGCTGGGTATTACTAATACATTTCTGTCCTCCGTTTTGCTGTAACTGAAAGCGAGAAAAATAAAGTAAACTGGAGACGAGTTGGTTTTTGCTTAAAGCGTTGGGGAAAGATGACATCTCCATATGCAGTTTTGTGGTCAAGAGATCAGGACTGCCTCATGGGTTTGTGCATTCGCTCCTCTCTCCCACACACACACCTGCCCCACCCCAGTTTCAAAGTCAGGTGCAAAATAATGGTGTCAATTACCTCTTATACCCAGGAAGCCATACAGCATAAATACCAGGGACTGCCAACCTGCCCTGTGTGTGACAGTGTGCCCACCAGTACCTCCTATGGTATCTGGAAAAGATCTTGGTAAATATTCCTCCCCTGTTCTATGTTCTTGTCTCTTTATTCTGCTCTTTTAAATGTGGCAGACCTTTTGTGTTATGCCACAAACCTGGTGCCTATGGAACTTTCTCAAAATTCTGGATATCCTTACTCGTGGCCCCTGATATATACCAGTACAGAGCTTTGTATTGCAGTCTGAGTTACTCTACAGTAAGGATTCTAAAATGCAAGCTTAAAAGTTGCCAGTACAGCTGTGCAAAGACCGGCAACCAATTAATAAACAGGTTTGTCCTGCCAATTCTACTTGCTGGTGTTGAACTCTAGGGAGTGAGAAACTCTTTCCAATCTACAGCAATTAACTACCAGGAGATTCCAATCTATCTTCTTGCCCATCTGTCCTGCAGTGTTGAAGTTTGCACTGAGATCAACAGTACTTATGGTTAGCTTTAACAAAGCTGAGTCCGATATTGGGGATTTGAGGCTGGTTTGTAAAATCTGTTTAAAGGTAACCATGGTTAATATATCCCTCTGCAGATGGCATGCTAAATCATGAAAACTGAAAAGCGGGGAATGCACAAGCTTGCAGCCTGATGTTCATCTTTTAATCATGGTTCAAGAAATCAGAAAACATTACATCTCTCTGCACTGCACCAACAAAATAAATCTAGCATCTCTTGACATCAGCCCAGCCTTCTAGACTGTTCCTCAGCCGTTCAGTTGGGCTTATATTTAGTTTTTAACTTTAACCCATGGACCTTGGTTTTCGTAGGACCCCTATGCACTGACTGACCCCACAACACACAATTTGGGTCAGAGATTCTTTTCTCCCAAAATACAGGTTTATGGACACACCTTGACTTCTCAGCCTCCCTCCTCCTGGCAGAAACCTGGCTTGACGACTTATTTCAAACTTCATGGAAAAGATGATCTTTAAATATGAAGACTTGACTGACACCAAATCAATAATCTTGGGGAATCTTGTATCCAAAGTACTGTAGTGTTAAATAACTAATTCTATCAGTGCAAAGACATCTGCTTGTGTACCCCCACACTCTGCTCCCTAAATCTATGACATGGGTTCCCTCAACCTTCTGGAACAAATTTGGGGAGGATATGGGGCACACAGGGAGCAGAGGAAGGATGTTCCATTGCACAGGCAGAAATTGCACTGACTGGACACATTAGTTGGATTCTGCCCTAAATCATGCCAATTTCTTTTTTCCATAGTCACATTAATATTTCTTCGTTCCTTATGATGCCTACATACTTCCCAGGGTAATTTCTTCATCTTTACTTGTGTTTGTAAAGGTGTAAAGTGTAGAAACTTGGGTGGGTTCACATTTCAGTGGGAATCAGCCTAACTCATACTTCCCAGAATGATTAAGCAAACTAAAAATCAGCTTATCTTTGAAATTTGTAATGCAGTTCTCTTACCAAAAGATCATGCATGTTAGGGGAAATTTGTGTAAAAAATATGTATATGCCAGTGAAAGTAGCATTTAAATATGCATTATATAAGCGGGAAGTTGTTTGAAAAATAGGCATATTAAAATGTGCACTGAAACTGGATGGCTTCCAGCAAATTAAGACACAGTAAGACATCAAACATTAAAAGCTTCCCTAAACAGGGCTGCCTTCAGATATCTTCTAAAAGTCAGATAGTTGTTTATTTCCTTGACATCTAATGGGAGGGCATTCCACAGGGTGGGCGCCACTACCGAGAAGGTCCTCTGCCTGGTTTTAAGGGGAACAAATTGCAAACCAATGGAGGTAAACTGAACTTAAGACGGGGGGGGGGGGGGGAAGGATAAACTGAAATAAAAAATGTGGGTAGATTTGTCCACTGGTACCGGTATCTGTAAGTACTCACCAGCCCCTTAAGGTGATAAAGCCATTATTTGGGGGGTGGGGTGGGGGAGACAGAAAAAAGAATTACTGCTAGTGTCATGGTGTTGCATTTGGCATAAGTGTGTGGTTATTTATGGAAATTTCTTTTACTGGCCTTCTCATCTGAACTGTGGGACCATGATAACCTATCATCATCATTAAAATTTGTATCCCGCCCTTTATCTGAAGATCCCAGGGTGGTTCACAACAGAAAAAATATAAAACAAGAATACAAAGTACAGTGGTACCTTGGTTTACGAACTTAATCCATTCCGGAAGTCCATTCTTAAACCGAAACTGTTCTTAAACTGAGGTGCGCTTTCCATAATGAGGCATCCCACCGCCGGAGCCCTTCCGCCGTTCGGATTCTGTTCGTAGACCGAGGTAAAGATCGCTAACTGGAACACTACTACTGGTTTTGCGGAGTTCGTAAACCTTATCATTCGTAAACAGGACTGTTCTTAAAGCGAGGTACCACTGTATATAATAAAGCAAAAGCAAACGCAAACCAATGACTCCCCCACCCCCACTAGTTAAGACAACTACTAGCAAAAGGAAAAACACTGTTGTCGATTTCATGCATCCTTTCCATTTTCCCTGCACAGCTGAGTTTTATGGAGCAGGTTTAGCCTTTGGCTGGGCATCTGCCTGCCCGCTTGCCGTACTGCCGTGATGTTATAGGCCCAGGCTGTTTCTAAGCCGTCTCCAGCAATGCTGGTAGGAATCCAGTTGAGGAAAGGGAAGCGGGCAGTCACCACGCAGGCCCCATCTGGGAGTTCTGAAAGCAGTTTTCTCTCCAGGAGCGGGACCTGCCGAGAGAGGCCTGCTTTACAATGACGTTGACAGCAGCAAGATTTGACAGAGAATGAATCTCAGAATGGACAAAGAAAGCGTTGGGGAAGCCAAAAGTGCTGCTCTATCAGCAGAGGTTGGTCTGTTAGGGCGAAGTCCCACCAACCTCAGTCAGCCCCTATCTGCATGCTTCCTTACTTACTGGTAACTATCAATCCAGGAATTGAACCGCTTGTCACCTTTCTGCCCCTTAGTCTCAGGGTTGGCTTTGTAGAATGCAGCAGGGAAGAGGATGGGGACGAAGCTAGAATTAGAAAAGATCCGCACCATACATTGAATGCACATTCAATGCATATGTAAGAACATTCAACATTCAACACACATCCTTCCAAGAATCATGGGAACTATAGTTTAAGGGTGCTGGGAACTGCAGCTCTGTGCAGGTGAAACCATAGTTCCCAGGATTCCTTGTGGGGGGGAGTCACATGCTTTAAATGTGTACTGAAAATGCTTTAAAAGTATGGTGTGGATCTGCCCTGAATTGGCTCTGCCTGTCCTTGACTCTAGCGCCACTTACTGCTGGTCTTTCTGCCTTCTGCCCTACCATTTCCAAAGGGTACCAGCCACCACTGGGCTGTATAGAACTTCAGACTGAAGCATAATCATTTGTTGCATGAACTAAAAAAAAAAACCCTACAGGAAAATTGTTCTATTTCTATGAATTTTGGCCCTAACTGTTCCTCTGATTCCCAAATTCATGTGGTGTATGCGATGTGTTTTTGTGAATGTTCCTCTACCATTGCCTAACATAGACGCTTCATCGAAGCAAGGCAGTCAGCATCTATTAGGGACATGAGAGGAGACACAGGGCTATAATGTTTTGTTTTTAATATAAAATGAGCGAATAGATCAGCCTCTTCTTGAGCTGAAACAACACCATCTTTTAAATGCCTGACTGGAGTTGAACCATCTGAGTGTATGGTGTTTTTACAAGGTGTCTGAAGCAAATTGATGATGTCTCTTCCTGTGCAGCACTGGGAACAGCAAAAAGACCCATTTTCAGTCTGCACACCCTATGATAGTCTGCAGAGGCAGGGTTACATATAAAACACCCCCCTACGATGCATACAGGGGCAGATGGTCCTTCAGAAAGAATTCAGTTCGGTAATTCTGGACCTAAATTAATTAAAGGAAACTCTTCAAGGTGACTCCTGAAAGCTGCAAAGAAAAGACTGGGCCAATTTCTCTCTTAACTGACCAGCATCTAGCATAAGGTGACTTGGGAATAGTGAATTTCAAACTGCAGCCTCTGCAGAAATGAGGCAACATTCTTTGCTTTCGGCTGACTTTGCAGTCGGGGTGGGGTGGGGGGAAGCTGGCAAGCTCAGCATCTGGCTGTGGTGACTACACAGCAGCAGTGTAAATAGAGCACACAGTTGTGATGCCTCAGCAAGACTGCTGGGCGCTTCTAGGGCATTCGTCATTCTTTAGTAACGGATGGACTCAGTTGTTGCCACCTGGTCCCACAAAGGAAAGCCAGCAGACAGTGTTAAAATGAAAGGCACTGCCAAAACAACTAAATCAAAAACACCTTACCAAACAGGTGCAGAAAACTAATTCTAGTTATCCTGTTGAGTTGTATACCTGTAGGGACAAAGGAGGAGGAAACTGACTCCCCGGAATGGTTGCAAGTGAAGTAGGCAGATGCAGGCAGACAGAGGCTGGTAGGCTGTGCCCCTTTTGCTCAAATGGAGCTGCCACCACTGTTAGTATAAGGTTTTAATTTCTATGTCTCGACTGATTTCTAGGACGGAGGCTGGACAGTACCAAGCAGATGGGGACAATTCCTTCTGCTGGGAAAAATGAGAGCAAGTGTTTTGCAGAAGATGTTATCCACTTGTTGGCTGTGACAATGAATTTATCCATCTAAAATGCTTCTATGCTGCCTTTCAGATGCAGCCCTCTCAGGGCAGCTTACAGAACATAATAAATGCAAGAAAGCAAACATCTAATTATAGAAAGGATAAACAGCAGGCGTTCAAAACCCAACACACTTTTTAGTAGAATGCAGAATGCAATTTGTTTTTAAACAGACCTTTACAACTTAACAAAGATGGGGTCGTATGCAGTTCTTTAGGTGAGAATGCAAAGGATATGGGACCACAACTAATAAGGCCCTGTCTCCAGTTCTCACCAGCCTAATGGATACTGAGGTGAGCCTAAGAAATAGGGTTTCAGTCCCAATTTTAAGACCGGGGCAGGTTCATAAGACTGAATGCACAATACTACTGCCAGTTAATTGAAGGCATTAGTCCATCAGATATCGTGAAGACTGGGCATTGCACTGACCATCCTTGGTTTTGCTTAGGTAATATAGACAAGCTTATCTGAAAGCTACTCACCAAACTGGGAGCCAGGAACACAGTGACATTGTTGCAGTCAGAGAGATCTGCCTTAAAACAACAGCAGCAGCATCAGACAATTAGTCAAGAGAGATGGTTCAATGGTTGTTTCTTATTCTGGACTGGACTATGTCCCACCATGCTTTGGGAGGCAAAGCACAGTCCCATGGTCTCAGATACTGCAGCACATAGTTAAGCTACGGAACTCGCTCTCTTAAAAGAGCCTGGGGCAAACCAGTGATGCTGAACCTGGGGAGATTCAGGACAAATACAAGGAAACACTGCTTCACAACACATAGCTAAACTATATAGCAGGAGCAACCAGCGTGGGTTGGTTGTTGTTGAACTACAACTCCCATCACCAGATGTTGTTAGACTACAACTCCCATCAACCCCTGGCTTCTGGCCATGCTGCTGGTGCTCATGGCAGCTAGGGGCCCAACAATACCTGGAGGTTGCCAAACTTAGAGGAAGCCTTGCTGGTAACGTTTGCTTCTCCTGAGCTTCACTTAAGATGCAGGTGAGATGGCTACCGCAGACAGCTCCTCCTTCCACTTTCGGTTTGCTCCTTACAGGCCTAGCTTCTTGCCTCCATGTGGAAAGAGCTTACCTTCCAAAGGTCTTCTCGCTGGAAGAAAACCTTTCCATAGCACCCAGCCCTCCAGGCACGAAAGTTGGACAGTTGTAAAAGCCATGGATTGAGCTCATAGCCAACAGTCGGCCTGAAGCCTTGTTTGTAAGCCTCCAGCACCTGGAATTGCAGCCAGAATCAGGCACATTGTCTATTGCCTAATGCTGTGTCAGTTTCATGGTGCAGGTCACATCTGCACACATTTAAACCCTCTTTTATTGTTTTAATAGTTATGGAGAATCCTGGGGAATATAGTTTGCTGGGAATTGCAACTGCCAGGACCATACAATACTGGTCCTGAAAGACCTACAGTGGCTCCCAGTACGTTTCAGAGCACAATTAAAAGTGCTGGTGCTGACCTTTAAAGCCCCAAACAGCCTTGGCCCAGTATACCTGAAGGAGTGTCTCCACCTCCATCGTTCAGCCCAAACACTGAGATCCAGCACCGAGGGCATTCAGGTGGTTACCTCATTGCAAGAAATGAAGGAAACCAGGCAGAGGGCCTTCTCGGTAGTGCCGCCTGCCCTGTTGAACTCCCTCCCATCAGATGTCAAAGAGATAAGTAACTATACAACCTTTAGAAGGCATCTGAAGGCAGCCCTGTATGGGGAAGCTTTTTAATGTTTTATTATGTTTTGTATATGTTTGGAAGCTGCCCAGAGTGGCTGGGGCAACCCAGTCAGATGGGCAGGGTACAAATTAATAATAATAATAATAATAATAATAATAATAATAATAATAATATGAAATTAGCAGAATTTAATTCCCAGGATTCTTTGGGAGAAAGCTATGACTATGAAAGCGGTATAAGCAGTATAAGAGTGTTTTAAATGTACGGTGCGGATGAGCCCCTGAAACAATGTACAGCCACAAAGGGTAGGATTTCTGGCATTAAATTTGAGGAAGCGTGTATATAGCTCAGTGTTAGAACAGAAAACATCCCCGTAACCAAACAGCCCCCACCCTATCAACAAAAGGTCATTTATTCCTAGTTTATCTCAATCACAACTTAGCAGTGAGTGTTGCAGGCAGATGCTCATCCTTGCTGTGCACCAACGGCCTTGGCAATCCCACACTCGGGTGCATTTTGAGGTGCTTACAATTCTACCATCACCCGATCCTAAATCCACCAGCTTCCCTGAGCGCCCCTGCAGCAGCGACATCATATTCCTCACTTGCTTGACACTGGAGGGTACATATGGCACCTGGATTAAAAAGGAAAGAAGCTGGTGAGTTTTGCAAAAGGCATGGATATTAGGAACATGAGAGACTGCCTTATCCCAAATGAAACCGTCGGTTCTTGTAGCTCAGTGACAGACCCTGCAAGTGTCCCTATTTTCCAGGGATGTCCCTGATTTAGAGAAGCTGTCTCGGTTTCTGGTTTGATCCCAGAATGTCCCGCTTTTCATCAGAGAAATGTTGGAGGGTATGGAGTTATCTGACCCCCGAGCCATCTGAAGGCAATCCTGTATAGGGAAGGTTTTTAAAAATGTTTAATGTTTTATTATGTTTTTCATATATGTTGGAAGCCGCCCAGAGTGGCTGGGGCAACTCAGTAAGATGTGTGGGGTATAAATAGTAAAATTATCATTATGGAATGGGACATCCCTATTTTCATCGCAGAAATGTTGGAGGGCATGCAGTGACTGTCAGTGGCTCTCCAGTATTTCAGGCAAGGGACTATAGATTATTTGTATCTAGTCACCAGGCCATAGAGGATGATCAATATGGAGGTATCATGCACAGCCCAGCCAACCTCAGTGTCCCCTTGGCCAGCCCCTCCCTAATTATCCTCTTTCTCACAATCATCCAGTAGCCTTTGAATGTGTGCTCTGCTGCCCCCTTGTGGTGAGGCACTTATTGCCCATACCCTCCACAGACCTGGAGCTTCTCCTGCTCCCTTCGCCCTGCTCTAACCATTTTTAAATGGTGGTAACCCCAGATACCTGCAAATAAACTTTGCGTAGGCCAAGGGCAAGAGATCCGGCCCAGGCAAAATAAAGGACCAAGCTGGTGCTTGCTGCCATCTGGAAAGGACCCCAGGCGCTCCCCTTTTCATGCAGCTCTGCCGCCAGTTTTTCTATGTCGTCATGATCCATGCCTGCAAAAACCAAAAAATGTGCAAATCAGTTCTTAGTTAAATGCGTCTCTGCCACTGCAGTACTGGCTGCAAAAAAAAGGGGGGGGGGAGGACAGATCTCTGGTCGTAGGGCAGCTTGGGAAGAATGGGAAAGTCATACTTTAAAAAACAAACCATTTTTAAAAAATAAAGTGCAAAGAAGTGTCTCCAGCATAATAAGAGAATCTGCAACAAGAAACTTACCGAATCTTCTCCCAGTCCTTTAACATTTGCAGCCCAAATGGCCAGACTGAAATTACTTTGTGACCTTGGTGGACTTTACCCTTTGTGCAAAAACACAGCTTGCGTAGCAATCCGAACAGAGCAGAAAACACATCCCTTATTCCATGCATAACAATTCCGTGTGCCTGTGAAGGAAAGAAAGGACTGCTGATCTGCTGGAGCAGCTGCTTTGCATGCAGAAGGTCCCGGGTTCCATCTCTTGCATCTCCCAGTAGGTCTGAGAATAACCCCGTCTGAAACTCTCAAGAGCAGCTATCAGCCAGTGTAGACAATACTGAGCTAGGTGGGAACAAACTGGTGTTAGGCTAGCTTCTTATGTTCCTAAAAGACAAAGCCTAACATAAATAAAGTCATATGGATTTGACCAGTGCTTTTTTTTCTTAAAAAATGTTTAGGGGTACTCTCATTTTCCTACTCATATTGAAATACTGACCCTCAATGAGGCCAAACTTAAATTCACAAAATGTTTAGGCGTGTGTGTCCCCCTAGAAAAAAAGCACTGGATTTACCTCCCCACAGTGACCTGATAGTTCTCATTTATGGTTTTGACATGGGGGTGTGCAGTGCTTTTTTTCTAGAAAAATAGGCGCCAGTACTCACCCTGAAGTTGCTACAGTAACAAAATAAAACCCCATTATTTAAACTATTTAAAACAAGTTAAACCACAGAGCCTAGGGCTTGCCGATTAGAAGGTCGGCAGTTCGAATCCCTGCGATGGGGTGAACTCCCATTGTTTGGTACCTGCTCCTGCCAACCTAGCAGTTCGAAAGCACGTCAAAGTGCAAGTAGATAAATAGGTACCGCTGCAGCGGGAAGGTAAATGGTGTTTCTGTGTGCTGCTCTGGTTCGCTAGAAGCGGCTTAGTCATGCTGGCCACATGACCCGGAAGCTGTACGCTGGCTCCCTCGGCCAATAATGCGAGATGAGCGCCGCAACACCAGAGTTGTCCGCTACTGGACCTAATGGTCAGGGGTCTCTTTACCTTTACTCACCCTGAAGTTGCTACAGTAACGAAATAAAACACCCCATTATCTAAACTATTTAAAACATTTAGTTAGGGATTGCTCTTGTTTGTTTATATTTTCATCGTAAGCAGCTTGAGTTTGATTTTAGCACAGGAAAGCGTGATATAAAGTGCCCTAAATAAATACACACACACACACACACACACACACACACACACACACACACACACACAGCTCTTTCCCCCAAGCGAAGACAACCCAACACAAGCGGCTGGATTCTCTTTGCCATATAACTAAATGCTTTTGCTCCTTTTGCCTGGAATTGAAATAACGAAGGAGTTTTACATGTTGCGTCTGCTATGACTTTTCTGAAGGTTTTAATGCATTGAGTATTTTTGCATCTTCCACGTAAATGGAACTGATGGGAACAGACCCACCATAGAGATACGATGGCTATAGAGAAGCCATGCACCTTATTGAGAGCGCGCGAAGTGCTTTCTTGAACGCCCAGACGGAAATCGGAAGCGAGAGCGTCTCTTGTCACTCTCTCCATGAACTCTGTGATCCAGGGGGTGGGGATTGGGCGGCCGCTCTAGCCCTAGAGGAATAGTTTCCCCCCCCCCATCCGCAGTCCGCCCGAGGCGACTCTATGGTTGCGGGAGGCTGGGCGGGCTCCTCTCGGGCAGCGGCGGGAAGGGAGAGCGGGCTTGAAGCGGAGCCGCAGAGAGAGCGGGGCAGCCATGGCCAGAGGTGCCCGCCGAGGAGAGCGGGAGGGCAGGGGAGCCAGGGCGGGTATTGGGCTTTGGGGGAAATGAGGGGCACTAGGACCCCAGCAGGGCCAGGCGGGGCTGGTTTGGAGGCTCCTCGGAGTCTGAGCATCCACGGGGCGGGAGAGGGAAGAGTCCCCGACAGCCCCTCCGAGTCCCCTATTACGAGACACACAAAAAAGACCCCCGTGGAGCTGCTGCTATTTCCTGACAGGGCTCCTGCGCTTTCAAAGCAGCAACAGCATGAGAGGACAGGCAGAAATTCGCCAGGTGTAGCCATTTCGGTCCTCTGTGATGAGGGGAGACGCATCTCCTCGCCTGCTGGATTTCTGCCTGTGGGCAGCCGCGACTGGACGTAGTTCTTATGTTCTTAGTGCTTATGAGATGATTTTGGCTTTCTGGAGGACTAGATGAGTTGCTGTGTGTGTGTGTGTGTGTGTGTGTTTTGATTTATATCCTGTCTTTCCTCCCCAAGGAGCCCAGGGTAGATATATATACACAGTATATATATATATATATATATATATATATATATATATATATATATGAAATAGTCTGTGGTGTTTTGGATCTTTTTAGCTGTGGTATGTTTGGAACGTAATCTGGGTGTGTTTGGGGGTGTTTTTTTTGTCTTTTTAACATTTTGCAAATTGTGTTTAAACATTTCTTGTTACATTGCCCAGAGAGCCGTGTTACAGGGCAATTAATGAATAAGTGAATGTAAGTTGCATGTATTGTATTGAGCAGATGTATAGCTGCCAGAGGTCCAGCCTTCCATCCTCCCCAAGAGGGAGGAAGCTTGGGATGCACAGGAACTCTGCTTATACGATATTGTATTAAACAGCTGCACAACATGGATAAAATGCAACTGGTGGTGATTTCTACCATCCCTGATTAAACAAAGTCCAGCTATCAGATTTCTGTCTCACATACTGGTGTTAAAATGCATAGGAGCTGTGCTAGGGGGAAAATTTTATATATAGTATGATAGGCATAAGTCACAACAGGCTTATTCTCTTCCCCTCCCCCATTTCTACCTCCCCGCTCTACTTGTTGGATTGTTTTTGCAGTATTGTTTGAGATACGGGATGCTAATCCACTGAGCTTCCCCACAATGGGGTGAGTTCCTGTTGCTCTGTCCCAGTTCCTGACAACCTAGCAGTTGAAAGCACACCAGTGCAAGTAGATAAATAGGTACCGCTGTGGCGGGAAGGTAAATGGCGTTTCCATGAGCTCTGGTTTCCGTCAAGGTGTTCTATTGCGCCAGAAGCAGTTTAGTCATGCTGGCCACATGACCCGGAAAGCTGTCTGTGGACAAGCTGTCTGTGGACAAACACCAGCTCCCTTGACCTGAAAGCGAGATGAGTAGTCGCCTTTGAATGGACTTAACCGTCCAGGGGTCCTTTACCTTTTACCTTTAATTGTTTGAGATACATTATTGTTTTTCCTAGTTGGGCTGAGCTCCTGTACATTTAACAGTGCATGACAGGCACTGCTAACTATTCTTCATTCATACCTGGAAAAAAAACCTCTTATGTTTCTGCCTGCCATGCAGCTCAATGCACAGGAACACTGCTAGGAAAAATAGTTTGCATCTATGATTGTTATAGGCATTTTGCAGCTACATGACAGGTAGAAATTCAACAAGTGAAGTGTTTTGGTATGAAGGGGGGGGTCTTCACCTGTTAGATATCTGTCTGATATGTAGTAGTTAAATGCTCAGTAGGACTTACAGTGCCTTAACAGAAAAAGTAAAATACAATCTGGGAAAGCAGAATACAGTCATACCTCAGGTTGTGTTCGCTTTGGGTTGCGCGCCAAACCCGGAAGTACTGGAATGGGTTACTTCTGGGTTTCGCGCTCGTGCATGTGCAGAAGCGTCGAATTGCAAACCGCGCATGCGCAGATGCGGCGCTGCGGGTTGCGAACGTGCCTCCTGCATGTATCACGTTCGCAACCCGAGCGTCCACTGTATACTAAAAGTGTTCATCCCCAAAAGTCGCATAGAACAAAACAATAATCAATCCCCATCCCCTTACTAAAAGTAAGGTCATTATTTAGGCATTGATCCTTCTCAATCCTTGGCTCAGTTTTTATATCTTTTTCTTCAATTTTTGATGTTGGAAAGTAAGATGGCATTTCTATTGATTATCTTTAACAGTTTATTTTGTGGGAAAATTGAGAGAATGAGATCATTTTAGCAAAAATACAAATCCTCCCCCCCCACTGGGACTCATAGCTGTCCTTCTGTTTAGGAGGCTAATTCTAATTTTGGAAGATAGCATAGGGATAATCCTGCTTTGTGTAAAGGGAGGGAAGTAGTTTCAATAGCAGGAATACATTGTTTGTGGGTTAACTGATCTGTTTTCTCTACAGTGTGGCAGCATCCCTATCTAAACATCTTCAAGCACTTTAAAGTTGAGGAATGGAAAAGGTCCACGAAGGAGGGCGATGTGACAACCTTTATGGTAGTGTCAGAAGTTCCTGATCCTTTCTTGGGTAGTTAAACGTAGCCTTAAGTATTACCACTCAGCTGGTGGCCTGTGGTGAGTGGAAATAGTCTGCAGGCGACCAAGTGTGGCACTGCCACCACTGCTACATGTGAGCTCTCTCTTTCATGAATAGGGGGGAGATGGAAAGAGTGACAAATTTACCCTGTCTTTCCCTAATGGAATTCAAAAGTAGCATGCATAAGGGCAACTTTGCCTCCAGATATCTGGACAACAAAGTAGTAGTCCAAAACCTCTGTAATCATAGAATCATTGAGTTGGAGAGTTGGAAGGGACCCCAAGGGTAATCTAGTCCAACTCCCTGCAGTGCAGGAATCCTGCCCACAGCCATCCCTGGGTGGGTTTGAAACACCAACCTTCTGGTCAACAGCCAGGCGCACTGACCCACTACACCAGCTTGAAGGAGGCTGGGCCAACCACAGACCTGTTTGGCTTTAGGAAGGTTTCTGCGTCATATGCCTTCCCACCAATGCCCTGTACATTTTCATATGTGTCAGAACTTCCATCTGCTGGAGGTCTCAAACCTGGGAATTGAACTGGATCCTTGTCCCCTTCCACTTGGGGATCACATCTGGGAGAGTGAAGTGGAACACTAAGTGCTTTGCTGATATTTCCTTAATGCTGTGTTAATTGCCATTATGCTACATACGGGAGTCAGCACCCTTGGTTTCCTCCAGCTTTTGTGTGACTTGATTTCTTTTACCTGAGCTGTTCCATCTGTTTTATCCTCCTGTGTTCAGGACAAGACTCTGAAAGGGACAGTGTATCGCATCAGTGGTGCTGTGCCTGCCAGTAACTACCTCCAGCTCCCCAAGACCAGTACACAGTCATTGGGTCTCACTGGTCGCTACCTCTACATCCTCTTCAAGCCGGCACCGACCAAATATTTCGTGGTGCACTTGGACGTTGCCACAGAGGTGGGTGAGAGTTTCTCTCCTATAAATGACCAGCTGTGTAATGAAATAAGCAAAAGGGCAATGTGAGGTGGTCTGAGGCAATGCAGATCTCTTACAGTACCCTTTGCGGTACCATCGAGTAGGCCTATCCTCTTTGGAGGCCTTGATCCATTCACCTTTGCAGAACTTGGCTTTGTGAGCATTGTTGCTTTTCAATCAATCACTTTATTTCTGCTGTAAGCTCATAAGAACAACAGAACTAGAACAAATACACAGCACAATTTGATTAAAAAAATTAGAACCAGTAAAAACTTAATAAGAGTACAATTTAGAAATAGATACTATAAGGAATTTTCAGCTTCCAAACAGCAGTCCATTACGTCGTTTATATGTCAAAACGGAAGTTAAAAATTTCGCCATTTGTAAAGTTACATGCTGATCTGTATCTTGCAATAAGAAGGCCAGGCGAAAATCTGCCGGGTGCCCAGGCAACTTGTGGATTAATGGTAACAGTAAGTTCTTCCGGACAACACAATATAAAAGACATATAAATACTATATGGTGAAGTGTTTCATATTGTTGCTTTTGTTTTTTATGAAATGCAAAGTTCTAGTCCTTACGGTTGTCAAAGATAGGCCTGAAGAAATATCAAAGGGCCTCTGGAATAAGATTACTGTGGGACAGGAATGGAGAGTCATTGCCCGGCAGAGCTTCCCCACCCGCTGGCTCACTTATAGAGCAGTTGCTGTGCACACAGAAAAGCTCGAATGAAATCCTTCACACTGCTAGTTTAATCTTAATTTTTTTTTTTACTCCACTCTTCAGCCAAAAAGCCTCCCAGAGCAGCTTACGTATAATCAGGGGCAATAAAAGACATTCCTCACCAACAGTCAGAAAGGCATAACAAAAAAAGAAAAAGGAAATGAGGTGGGAAGATGGGGGAGCCATAAAAACTCAAGACACTAGTTCTTAAAGTTACCGGTAGATTGTTGTTGTTCTTATAATACCAAGCTGGAATGAACACAGTTCAGAGAAGGTGGAGGCAAACAGTTGGGAGTTAGAACACCTTGCTGATCACCCAGAGATCACTCAGTAGATCCTGAACTACCTTCTGCCCATCACTAGTCCACACAGGTCACAGTCTGCAGCTTTGCTCAAAATGTAGGTTTTCTTTCATCAGCCATGGTTATTGATATTTATTGTTTCTTAAGAACTGGGTATTTGCTGCCTTCCTATTGAAATAGCTAACCCATGTGAATAGGCTGCATTTTTTTATTTCCAGGACAGCCAGGTGGTCCGCATTTCCTTTTCCAATCTCTTTAAGGAGTTCAAGTCAACTGCCACATGGCTGCAGTTCCCGTTTATTTGTGGGGCAGCCAGAGGGTCAATCTATGAAAGCACATCCAAGGCTTCTAAGCAAGGTAAAACACAAGACGAACCAAATTGCTGTTTGCTCAGCAAGCTTAGGTAGCTCTGAATGCCTTCTGATTTGGTCCTCAGGATGCTGGTGGCTGAAATTAAAATTGAGAAATTGAGGTTTTTGGTCAGACTCTGAGTTGATCTGGTAGGGAAAGCAGAACATGGTTATGGATGAAGAAGCAAAGCTTTGCCACCCCAAAAATAATACTACTTTGGGCATCTATATAATAGCACCTTGGACTGTTCCCGGCGCTTCCTGTATGTCATCACAACAATCCTTCTAAGGGCCCTTTAAAGTAGACCAGGATGATTATCCTTATACCTTATCTGGGAAGCAGGCACTGAAAGATTATTGGTTCCCCAGGAAGTTTGGGACCTAGGTGAGATTTGCACTGGGATTTACCTGGATCCCAGCTCACACTCATAGCCACTTCTTCACAAAGTATTTGAAAATTGTTATTATTTTAAATTTTAATGTTTTATTTAAGCATATTTACAAACAAACAAACAAACAATGAAGTACACACACTTAACCCCAAAAACCAAAGAGAGTAAAGGGAAAGGGTAAGAAAGAAAAAAGGATGAAGTACCACACCCATTTGACTCCCCTCCACCAGCACTCGTCATCTTTGAGTCATTTAAGTTCTTATTTACATTGCATATCATTTATTGCTCTAATTACTTCTTGTATAGTACTATTATGGTGTAACATCAAGCCACCTTACAAGCTTAGTCTAAACATATCAGCATGTTATATTTAGAGCAGTGTTCGTTCATATATTCTTTGAACCATAACCATTGTGCCCTTAATTTCTGGTGTGTTTGATATCTTATCAAACACACCAGAAAATTAGAAGTGGGCTAATGCGTGAAGCCCATTCTGCCTGTAAGGTTTGGGATTTAGTGTGTTGAATGTCTATATAAATTTAGGCGTTTCCTTGGTGTGTTTCTGACCTTTAGACCTGGTGGGCCTGGCTCCCAGCAGTGTGCGGTGGACCTGCCTGATGCTTGACCTCCGCTACATCCTCTCTCTGTACTTGAACAGAAGCTATAGCCATCTCAAGAGTGTCAAGCTCTGCTCCAACCTGCTGGTGAAAAACCTGTTCACTAGTGACTTGCTCTTTGATCCAGGTGAGAATTAAAAGGAACTTGTGTAAAGGATCACTGACTTAATAGTTGCATGAACATGGCTGCTAAGATCTCATGGTTAAAGCCGTTTTCTATCTAGGGCATTTATTTATTTAGATCATTTATATCCCACTTTACTTTTGGGGGGGGGGAATACACAGCTCACAACATTTCTTCAAACATCACAAACATAGTGTAACGATATGTCAAAAAAAGAACATTACGGAAGAAAATCAAATGGAAAAACTAAAATCCACATTTCAAGCGGCGTCAAAACGGAACAGCCTTTTCAACACCAGAAAATCAAAGATTGTTATGTAACTGGGATTGGGCACAAGTTTGTCCCCCTCATATTCACCCCAAAATCCAAAATGAAGAATTACCACCTACAGCTATAGACCAGTGAGCACGGAGCATCCTCAGTGGGCATGGAATACTAACTGAGATGTGGAAGAAAACTGAGAAGGCGTGGAATGCAGTCCAGTTCCTTGGAACCCTGAACGCTCCAGATTGCAACATGTTCATGCCAAGCCCCACCTGTTAATTGGAAGTCATGAATTCCAGCTGTTGAGACTTATAGCACAAACAGACCCCAGTCTGCCAATCAGTAATAAGATACTGACTAGTTTGCACACCATAGGATTGGGCTGGTATAATGCTCTTCTCGCAGAGGTCGATACTGGAGTTCTGCAAGCTGTTTTTCTAACAAATGATGCTTCTGCCTCCTTCGTCCTTTCTGTGCTTTTAGGTGTGACCTTCTCTGAGGCTCATCAGTCCAAATTAGTGATGCAAGGCATCTCCCCCATGCCACGAGAAATGACATTTCCTGTGCCGAAAGGTGAAAATTGGCATGACTTCTACGATTATGTTAGGTATGGTTTGCTGAATTTTATTTCTGTGATTCTTCGCGGGATGCCAGCTTTCCCCCCTTGCTTCTCTTTATAGCTGGTATATTTCTCCTTTAGAGGTTAAAGAAATGGGGGGCAGGGGTGTTGTGAGTGAGCACTGCTATAGTTCATGTATGAATGTATGCGTCTGACTATTGTGTGTCCATAACTGGCTAGGATTTGGCATATTTTATCAGTTTTTAAGAATCCTTACCTGCCCTTCACCACAAGGTCCCAGGGTAGGTTACAACAACATAATAAACAGTTATAAAAACCCAACAGCCAACAATTTTAGAGAGCAAAACTGCTCCAACCAGAACGGAACAGTATGGGTTCAGCAAAAGAGGTGAGATCCTGCAAAACAAAATACTTTTAACTGTTAAAGACCAGTGTAAAGAGGTGGTAAAAGCTGTACAGAGAAGATGTTATATGCATCTCTGTTGTCCTCCTTGGATTTATTTATTAGATCTATACCTCACCTTTCCTCTAAGGAGTTCAAGGTGGTTCTCTGCTCCCCATTTTATCCTCACAACAACCCTGTGAGGTAGGTTAGGTTGAGGGAAGGGAGAGTAACTGGCCAGAGGTTGCACAGTGAGATTCATGGTTGAGCTTGGATTTGAACCCTGGTCTCCCAGCTCCACCACACTAGAATACTCAAACATTAGCCAACTCCAAGGAGATTTCCGCTGAACCAAATAGGCATTTTACCATCCCTGCTCTCAAGAAGCCTCTGGAGATCTGGCACATACGGTAGCTCAATAGTAAAAGAGTTGCCCCTGCAGAACTTAGTGTTCGCAGTGATACTGCACTGAGCAAGATCCTGATAAACACCTCTATGGTGCTGGGACCAAGGAACATCATTGGGCTGCATACCTGTTACCGCATTTGGGGTTTTGAAGTGGATATTTTCCGCATATCTGTGCAAGTACAGAAAGCTCCCCAAAGAAAGCCGTTTGGCTGCTAACCATTCATTAAGAGTATCTTGATATGTGGTCACTTTCTTTGGTTTGTCCAGGTTGTTTATTGCAACATGCAGGATTTGCTGCATCTGGTCACATTCCAATGGCCATAGTCAGTGTAACTCTGTGTTTTTTGTCTGGTAGTCCAGCATCCTCCTTTGAGCCAGTGAAACAAAACCATGTCTTCCTTACATTCCACGCTTTTTACCAGTCACCCTTTCTCTGATCTTCTTGCTCAGATTTCCTTCTCATGGGTCCAAGATGCCGTTTGACTCTATTCAAAAAGGCACTTTGAATCCTCCTGCAGGTAGGCAAAAAAGGGGGGGAAAGAGAGGCTGTAGGGGAATGGAAGCTCTTCATCCCAGGACAGAATTCATCCAACACAGACCACCTTATGCCAGATGAGAGTGGATGTGAGCAAAACATCTACTACAGGAGTAGCCGATGTGCTGCCTTCCAGATACTCTTAACTCCCATCAGCCGCAGCAAGCATGGCCAGTGGTCAGGAATGATGGGAGTTGTAGTACAGCAACATCTGGAGAGAACCACATTGGCTAACCCTGTATGCTACTAGCCATGATCACTATGTTCTGCCTCCACTGTTGGAGGCAGCGTACCAGCTTCTGGGAATCCTAAGTTGGGGAGAGCATTGTTGCACTCAGGCCTGCTTCCAGAAGTTGTCTGCTCTTCCTTCCTGAATTCTATAAGAAATGAGAATACAGTCCCTTTTGTAGCAATGCATGGCTTGTCCCGGGCCTGGAATCGATTCCCATTTGAGACAGTTTCCCCTAGAGGTCTTCAAGAACCTAATGGTGCAATCCTTTACATATCTATTCAGAAGCAAGTCCCGGGTGAGGTTGTGTAGCCTAGATATGATTACCTGACAGCACAGCCCCATTGAATACAGTGGGACTTATTTCTGAGCAAACCTGCAGTGAATTGTGTCACACACGTCTTCCGCTTGTCCTTTCAGTTGCTCATGTAGAAGACAATCCAATTGGCCAGCTTCCAAAGGAAGTATTTCTAAGCAAGGCTGTTCAGGACAGAGTGTCTCTCATCCAACAAATTACCAGTCCGAAGCGAGTGAGTATGTCTTGATAGCTATTTCTCTTGCCCAGAGCCATGTATGTTTTGGAATTTGCTGAGTTGAATTGGATTGCATCTGCCTTTCCAGGAAGCAGTGCTCTATGGCAGTTGCATCTGGCAAAGGGTCTTGATTTAGCCCTCCTTAGAAATTGGAGGTGTATGTAGGATTTGTGACTGTGATCCTTGCTTTTCAACGCTTATCATTTTCTCAGACTCCTCGCCGGTCCCCCCTCCTTACAAAGAGCATCCCCAAGATTCACCGGGCAACCTCTGCGCCTCTACAGACAGTAGATACTGTCGACCAGACCTGCTGGAGGGAAGAACCACAGGCCAGAGAGGATTCCTCTCTCCCAGCGCCTGCAGAGGGCGATGGCAGCATTCATGTTTATGCCCACAAAAATGGGGATGTTACTGTTCATGCTGTCAGTATTGATTCTGATGAGGTGAGCATGCACCATAGCCATGATTGTTGAGTGCACATTCTGGAATAATAAATCCATAGCTTGTTTTCACCTTTGATTGGAAAAGATGGGGAAGGCTTATCTGCTAGTCCTCAAGAAAGAGAGAGCAAAAGAGCCACCATTGCTGCTTCCCAGAGAACCTCTTACCTGTTAAGGGGAAGATATATAATACTCTTCCTTCCAAAGGACTCCAGGGCAGCAAGATGACTCTTGTCTCTGTAAGGAGAAGTGTTCATTGGCTACTTCCTCTTGCTTGATTGTGAGATTATTATGGGCAGTGAAATTGTATGTTATGGGGAGCCATCTGGGATACAGCCACTAGACTGAACTTTACCTTTATAAGGTTGCACAAAGAGTGCAAGCAACATAGAAACAAGATAACGCTCTATGACATGGGTGGGATACCCACCGCCCTTCAGAGGTTGGACTACAACCCCCTTCATCCTGACCACTGGTCATGCTGGCCAGTCCAACTACATCTGGAGGGCTAATAAATAATAACATACCCCTAAATGGTTCTTGACTCCCATGCCAACATTTTAATTTATTTTGTCTCTTTCCAGGATGTGTGTGCACAAGCAATGGGACCAAAGGTGATCTCCACCAAGGACTCAGTTCGTTGCATGGTGAGAGAGCCTGCCTTTTAGTACTATTTAAAGTACCACTCTTTAACTTCTCATCTCCCCTTGCTACCTGGAAGAGGTGCCTTGATTTCACAGACATAGCTACATGAGGCCTCCTCAGCCACTGATGCCTGCAGACTCTCAGTATTTTGCAGGAGAGTTTCAGGCACAAACTGAAACTTTAGATTTCCATATTTATAGTGGATTAAATCACTCTTCTTACCCAGGTGCAGAGGTTTTCAAACTTTATGAGTCCATTGTTTTCTTAACCAGCTAAATCCATTCTTTCTGCGGTAGCCCTGTGGGGCTCAAGAATCCAGTTATGGCACCCCTTGCCTGCAGAGATGACAGCCTCTCACACTCAGTCTCCCCTCTCCTCTCCTTGGGAGTCCTCCAGGCAGCTGCTGCTGCCGTCCCTGGTCTCTGGTGAGCTTCCTCCCCACTAAAGAGAGGTGGCTCCCAGAAGCACCATTCACCTGCGGAACATATGGCCAGGGCTGCTGCAAAAAAACAGTTGTGCAAGCCCTTGGGAAGCAGAGACGTGAGAGTGCATCAAAGGAGGGAGGGAAGGAAACAGGGAATGGCCATCATTCAAGTCACCCCAGGGTGCCACGGCACACTGGTTCAAAACCACTGCCCTAGTGTAACAGATCCACTTTAAAAAGGAACAAGACTATTAGTGGTTTGAAAAGCAGTGAGGAAATGAATTGAAAAGTTTGATATGAACAAATGATGAATGGGAAGATGTGCAGATACCCTGCAAACAAATCAGGATAAATGCTCATTGTCATGTAATGCACACACCCCTTAAACAAATCAGGACGTAGGCTCAGTAAAGACCGGGCATGGCTTTACCACTTCAAAAGCTTTTCGTACAAGCAAATCAGGATAAATTCTGAATCTACAGGTTGGCTGGAGAAGCCATGGATCTCTTGAGTCTTGGCCTCTTTCCTATGGCCATTGCTGCCCACACCAGTCCCTGTGCTAGCAGTGGCTGCTGGCCCTCCAATTCTGGCCACAAGCCATGGGTGCATGGGGCAGCTACTGGAAACAGGAAGCTGCCTTATCCCGAGTGGTCCATCTGTATGAGCATTATCTACACTGACTGGCAGCAGCTTGCCAGGCCTTTCGGCCAGCAATCGTAAGAACGTAAGAAGAGTCTGCTGGATCAGGCCAGTGCCCCATGTAGTCCAACATCCTGTTCTCACAGTGGCCAACCAGAGCCCTCTGCCCACTGGCTGTTCCCAGCACCTGATATTCAGAGGCATAATGCCTTTGACCTTGGAGGCAGAACATAGCCATTATGGATGGTCACCCCCCAAAGCCACCCAAGTTAGTGGTCATCACTGCCTCCTGCAGGAGTGAGTTCCATAGTTTAACTATGCACTGTGTGAAGAAGCTATTTATTTTATCTGTCCTTAATCTTCCAACAAGATCTTTCCCTACCCAGGGATTGAACCTGGGACCTTTGCTTGAAAAGCAAGCACTTTGCCACAGAACAACAGTCCTTATGTCAAGGGGAGGCCTGTCCCATCCCATAATTTGGTTGGGTAACATGCCCTTACAGGAAACTTCTACGCATGTTGAGATTCCTTTCCGGAGTTGAAAAAGATAATAATTTCACTGTATTATTGTATATAGTCCTGGCCTTGGCAGAGTATCTTAAATCTGATGAATGATTGATTTTTCTCCTCCAGAAGCTCTTGCCAGATCCAATCCTGAAGCTGAAGAGGGTTATTGGGTTTGGAGGCTGCAGCACCAAATGGGTCAGTATGCCTGAATTTATTCATCCTACGCATTTGGCACTTAATGCTTCAAGCAAGAAATGTAGCCCGTTCCCTGCAGAAGTCTCTCATTTGACCTTTTGTCTTTGTCACCCAGGCTCTGTGGGCTGCAAATGGATCTGTGGTGGTCTACCCCTGCCATGCTCTGATTATAGCAATCACATTAGACACTGGCAGACAGCGGTTCTTTGCTGGGCACACTGATAAGGTAATATTTGTTTCTTTTGTATCTCATAAACTTCACCTAGCCTTTGTGAAAGCAGGGTTGCAGAACCTATGGCCACCCATTTTGAGGTACACATGATTCTGCTTAATGCCACAGGGTACCCTTTCCCACAATGTCTCAATTTTCTGCAGGTGGCGGCATTGGCGTTCAATGGCAACAGCACTTTGCTGGCCTCTGCACAGATAGGGCAACTGAGCGTGATACGTCTTTGGGATTTTCCATCAGGGAGGTGCCTCTGCATGTTTAAAACAGGGATGCAATCAATCTCTTGCCTCAGGTAAGTGCAGGAGGGAGCAAGGTAGGCTGGGGCGCAAGGAAGCATCCAAAGAGGAGCTGGAACTCTTGACTCCCAAAGGCTTTAATTTTAAGATTAGAATGGTATGTAAGGCAAATCACAGGTTGCAAGAACCAGCGGTTACATGAGAGATCAAAGGCATGGTTGGGCACGCTCTAAAATATTCAAGTGACAAGCCCCTTGCACCTTCCATTTGAGGGACAGGAGGGCACAGCATTTAGCAGGCCAAGCAGCCAGAGCCCTGAGGCTAGGCAGGCAAATGGGCGCCCCTTCTGTAGTGGGTTGGCAAGGTGAGGTTTGTGCACGCTGGCATCTCCATGCCCTAGCTGCCAGCTTGGCATCAAATGTATTCCCAGCTGTTTCCCGGGAAGGCACTGGAGACATCTCAGCTGGTAAAGATGAGGAGTGTGTGTCTGGAACAAAGATAACAGAAGGCACCCCTGAGAGTTTTCCTGAGCCTCCTTTGGAGGGCAGATCTCAACAGATGTCTCCTGATCAAAATTTGCTATGCCCACCCTGCCAAGGGTCTAGATCTAACTCTCTAGATCTCTCTAGATCTAAGGTCTCTCTCTCTCTCTCACACACACACCCTGTCCATGACACCTTCACAGGACTCATGGCAGCAAGGTAGAAAACGAAAGACTGCCAGTTTTGATGCTGTCAAAACTGGGTTTTCAGTGAACAGCGGAATCTGGCTTATAGTAAGTACTCAGACTGCTCCTCCATTTATGCTAGTGCTGTCTACTCTGATGGGCATAAGGTTGCCAGGGGGGGTTCAGGCAGAGGTTTTCCACATCACTTGCTATATTACCTGATGCTTTTAACTGGAGATTGAACCTGGGGTTTTCTGCATGCAAAAGACTGTTCTCTGCTGCTGAGCTCTGGCCCTTCATTCTTTGGCAGCTTTTCCTACAGTGGAGGTATCCTGTGTGGCACGGGGAAGGACCGACATGGGAAAACAGTGAGTGAATCAGCATTTCTTTCTTTGCAGTGGGTGTGGTGTGGGCGGAGAGTTCAAAGGGCCAGTTAGAAATGCCTGCAGTGCTGCATTTGCCCCCCCCCCCCCCCGGTTCTGAGGTTCCCCACCTCTGTCCTGTTCTGTCTAACATTCTGGAGTGAGTTCTGTCACAGCCTGTGGCAAGAAGGGGGTGCAAGGTTTTCCTGATCAGTTATTCACCTGGCTGTTAATGTACTGAGATCCAAATGAAATTTTTACTAGAGCTGCTATTGCTCCCCCCCTTTTTTTAAAATCTCAGTACTTTAGAAGAGTGTTGCATTGATTATATGACAAGGAAGTGCTGCTTTGGTGTGAGTTGCAGGTGGATGTCTGGCTGAGTTGCACTCTGGCTTGTGTCACGGTGTTCCATTGCCCCAGAAGCGGTTTAGTCATGCTGGCCACATGACCCAGAAAGCTGCCTGTGGCCAATTGCCGGCTCTCTCGGCCTAAAAGTGAGATGAGCACCACAACCCCATAGTCGCCTTTGACTGGATTTAACCGTCATGTGGTCCTTTACCTTACCTTTACCTTTATACAGTACTACTGATATGTGCCCCTTCTGCAAGGGCTACGTCTTTGACCTGTTTTTTGAGATTGTTGCTGGAGTTGTGTCAGGGTCAGGCTCAAGCCACAGGCCTTCCAAGAGTGTGGCTAGTGGTCTGCTCCTTGAGCTGCTGCATTTCTAATGCCACTGAATGTCTAACGCTTGCTGGAGAAGTTGCCTTTGGGGTCTGTGCAGAAGCTCCTGGCAATGTGTTTGTCTGGCTTGTGCTGACTTTGACTGTGTCCACTTGGTGAGCTTTTAGGGATGAGGAGGGATCTGAGCCTGGCTCTTCTGTGTCCCACCCAGCTGCCTCTCTCTCTCCTCCCTTTGCAGATGGTGGTGGTGTGGAATACTGTTCAGGTGAACCATGGGGGAGAGGTGGTGATGCTTGCCAAAGCGCACACAGATGTGGACATCCAGGCCTTAAAGATTGCCTTTTTTGATGACACCAGGTAAAGAGCGGAGCTTGTTGTTACTATTTGATTGCATGTTTATCCTGCCCTTCCTCCCAGAGGAGCCCAGGGCAGCAAGCAGAGGCGGAAAAAGGAAAGGCAGGAGCATCACACAGGAGGAGAGAAAGAGGCACCCCTTTGCCTGTGGGAACCTGAACTGTGACAATGCACGATGCAAGACTTGTGCCTTAAAAACAAGTCCTGTCTAGTTTCATACTCCCAGCATTTCTCATAACAGAATGGTGTCGTGTGGCCGAGACAACGTGAGGCTGTGGCGGGTCCGGAGTGGCGTGCTGCGCTCCTGCCCAGTACATTTGGGCGAGTACCGTTCCATGGAGTTCACGGACTTGGACTTCGAAGCAGGCCATTCCACCCAGCGAGAGCCACAAGACCGGACACTGTAAGAAGCTATTCCACTTTATTGCTCCTTGATGAAAAAGGCTGATAACTGCAAGACAGACTTCTGGGTTTCTATAATGTTTTCCGTACCTGACATGGCTCAATTTGGTAACAAGATCATACCTTCATGCTTCAAGGACCCTGAGCTAATTAAAGTTGGGCAAGTCAGAGATGAACTCGTTCCCTAGAGCCCTGGGTAGATCCACTTTTCCCCACCGACAAAGCCTATTAATAGTTCAAATCAAGCATTCCAGAAAACATAGACTAGCTACATGACATCTCTCTCAGAAATATACATGAAATAAGCAGGAGCTCCCTTAACTCTCTTCCTGTTTAATTAAATTGCCAGCCGTAGATTTAATCAGCCAAAACTTTTGTTGCTTGACCTACTGATTTAAAGCTGGCACCCCTAAAAGTCCTATAATTGCTTTTGGTCATATAATGATGTTGCTGCTGGGTGACCTTGCTGCTTTCCTCTCAGGTTTGTTTGCAGCCGGAGTGGACACGTTTTGGAAATCAACTATAAGAATGTCGCTGTCAGAAATGCCCGGCGCCTCTTGCCATCGGAAGGGCAGCACTCTCATCGGCGGGAGAAGCAAACCTTTAACTCAGGTGGGCTGCATAGGTTTCTCCGTAGCTGCCTACAGAGCTTTCTCCTTGGGAACTTGCCAAACTGGCCTTTCCCAACCTGGTCCTCTCCAGATGTTTTGGACTAAAATTCCCATCAGTCCCAGCCAGCATAGCCAAGTGGTCAAGCATGATGGGATTTGTAGTCCAAAACATCTGGAGGGGACCAGGTTAGAGAATACAAGCCTGGAGACAATCCGTTTGTAACACAGGTTTTGTGCAGGAGCGAGCAATCTTCTTTCAAGGAATAATTTCTGTTTCGGTGTTGCTTAATTTTCCTAGCGCTCAAATGGCAACATGTTGGTGGCAGAGGTCAGCTTGGCTCTGATACCTTTAAGAGTGTCATGGTGGGATATGGATCTGACCCATGCAATATTCTCCTGCCCAGCTCTGTAGAAATGAATGGCTGATTGAGGGATTAGATCTCATCAGGTTCGTCTGCACAAGTTACTTCTGGCTAGCTGTGGAAGATTGCGCTAAAGGATTCTAGCGCGGAAAGGATTTTCTGTGCTTTTCAGAATTATCCCACAACGGCTGACATGGGTATCTGGGCCAGCTCCAAATCTTATTGCTCAGATTACAGCTGACTGTATAGTGTGGGGCCTTCACTGCCAGCTTTTGTGCTTCAGAGTGTACTGGATCTTTGTTCTTTCAGGTCCTGGGATTGCACTGAACAGCATATGTCTCTCATCAACTTTCTGTGCCACAGCCTCTGAGGATGGCTACCTGCGCCTGTGGCCACTGGACTTCTCTGAAGTCTTCCTGGAGGCAGGTGCGTAGAGCTTCGGGATCATGCTGTCAAAGCTCTGCATAGGTGTATAATTGAGACCTCTCAAGACAAGATCTGTGTAGTAAACTAAGGATCAGGATCCTCAGGCCCACGTGGTCCTCTAAGCCTCTCCCATCTGGCCCCAGGAGTTCTTCCCAAGCCACACCCCTCATTGGCCAATTCTTGCAGCCTTTGAGTTTTTGCCTGGTTGGAATGTGTCCTAGAACTCTGATGATGCCTATTGCTAGCCTGGATGGAGGAACTAGCAGAACATGTGCAGAAACTGCCTTACTGTTCAGAGGTAAAATTCGCATCCATTGCTCTGTCCTCTTTTGTCCCTGGCCCTGTCCACCAGTGATATGTAGCCTCTGGGAGGTTGTCCAGAAGGAAATGTGGCCCACAGGCTGATAAATGGTCCCCTGTTGCTTTAGAAAACGGAGCTCTGTGGCAATTCCACCACCAGTCCCTGTGGCATGTTCACCCTGCAGGCATGGCTCCAGTAACCTATTCACCATGGACATCTTTCATTGTCTCGTTAACAGGCTACATGTAAATTTAGAAAAACTGCCATGAACTGTGAGATCCGTGCCCGTTTGCTTTCCTAATCACATGAAGAGTTCTCATGGCCTACTAGAAGCCTATTTAGTCCAACAATCCTGTTTTCCACAGTGGCCAACCAGATGGCCTCTGGGTAGCCCATAAGCAGGATAGTCCATAGCCATCTCCTGCTATTGTTTCACAGTGACAGGTGTTTAGAGGCCTCTGAGCCTCCAGGTATTGTTGTTGTTTTAAAAAATGCATTCTGCCCAACCTGTGGCTGGTGTCGCTTTGGTTTCACAAGCATAAACACTCATGCCTAAAAGTGAGAAATAAGTTTCTGCATAAATGAGTCGCAAGCATGTCACCTGCAGACTGTTCATTGGGCAGCTTGTCTTCCTGCAGAGCATCACAGCCCGGTGAGTTCGGTCCGCATCAGCCCAGATAATCTGAAGGTTTTGTGCACAACTGCCTCTGGGAATGTGGGTTGCCTGGACATCCAGTCTAAGGACTATTGCACCGTTATGCGCTCCCATCTGGATTCTGTTTTGGCATTCTCTGTGGAGAGATCCCAGAAGCAGCTGGTGACTGTCTCTCAGGATAACACCATTCGCGTCTGGAACCTTGAGTCTATGCAGCAGGTAATGTCAAAAATGCCTTTTTCGTAAAGTCTTTCAGGGACTCAGAGGGTCATATCAAACGTTAATCCTACTTGGAGTCAGCTCATTGAAATCAATGGACATGACTATCTTATGTCTAGTTGACAGCACTAATGTCAGTCCTCCCCCCACCGTAGTCCAGTCCTTCCTTAATAGCTGATACTTCTATTGGATCAAATTGGTGAGTTATCTCCCGTTGGTTGTTTTGTTGGGTTCAAGCCTATCTGCTAGTGTGACATTGAGCTGAGATTTGAGATTAAGGCAACATCTGCGCTATAAATGTAAGGCACTGTGATACTGCATTATTATTAATAATATCCTGGCTTTTTCCCTGATAGGACTCAAGGCTACTTACAAGTAAAATTGAAACAGCTAAAAAAATGGTCATTAAAAAACAATGAACCATTAGTAGAATTCAAATATCTTCTTCTTTGGCGATCACTCGTAGCCGAGTAAGATTGTCTTCCATAAACACGGTTTTAACAACGAGTCCGTAAGTGACTGTGGAGGCCAATTCTGGATCCACACGTCCTTCCACAGTAGGGACATTGGTTTCTGGGCGGGAGTTGATCACGGTGTGAATTTGCCAAGCGTGCCTTCCTCTTAGCACGTTTCTCCCTTGCGTCCTGAGTTTGAGTGTCTTCAAAGCCCATGACAAATATATACATATAGAAGATCACATAGAAATCCTTACAATTCAAACAGCACAGCAACAACTCCTTCCTTAAAAAAACCCAGGGGGTTTCCTAAGAACTCTCAACACCCTTCGCAAACTACACTTCCCAGATTCTTTAGGGGAAGCTGTGGCTGTTAAAAGTGGTATCCTAGTGCTTTAAATGTGTAGTGAGAATGAGGCCTAAGACTTTGGCAGCTTGTTATTGCCAGTCCGTCTTGTGTCTGATCAGCATGATCCTCTGTCCCCTATAGCTCTATGAATTCACTGCCTCTGACGAAACACCGTGTGCCGTCTCTTTCCATCCCTCGCAATATATCTTTGCTTGCGGTTTTGATACTGGTGTCGTGAGGACCATCAGTCTGGCTGCCTCAAAACTCCTTGAGGAACACAAGTATGTTTTCAATATATACTTTCAAAGTTGCATCCTGAGCGTTCTTCCATGTGTCAATCCAAAATGATGCAAGTTGAGGGCAATGGGTTGTATCTACTCAAAGAAGAGCCATTGAAATTAACGAACCTGTTACTAATCTCCATTCATTTCAGTAGGTTTACTGTGAGTAGCATTGGATACAACCCAATTGGATGTTCTTTCAAGAGGAACAGAAATGTGGGAGATCAACATTATCTTGTGTAGATATTAGCTTCTTGCAGACTTTGGAGTTCTCTGTTCCAGTTCTGATTTTGTGAGGAGCTGGGGAAGAGACTAAAAGTGCAGGGTGGGGTGAGGTCTAGGAGAGCAGGCAGGCTTCTTTGTTGACATGGACCTGGTTCTGACCAGTGAAATAGTAAAGGCTCTGTATGGGCTATACCACTTTAGAGTGTAGGGGGAAGAAATCAAATGGTGGGACATTACAAAAAAAAATATCCCTCCATAGGCTAGGCTAGAACCCTTCTTGTTTTCCATGTGAAAGGTTTTGGTTTTTAATGGAGGAACATTTCGTAAGAAGAGTCCTTCTGGATCAGACAAATGGTTTATAACAGGTATCCCCAAACTTGGCCCTCCATTTGTTTTGGGACTACAACTCCCATCATCCCTAGCTAACAGGACCAGTGGTCAGGGATGATGGGAATTGTAGTCCAAAAACAGCTGGAGGGCCGAATTTGGGGATGACTGGTTTATAAAGTCCAGCACTGTTTTATCACCATGGCCAACTAAATGCCTATCGTTCAATAGCGCTCTCCCCACTTGAGATTCCAAGCAATGCAGGTAGAACATAGCCACTGTGGCTAATAGCGACTGATAGCCTTGCCCTCCATATGTTTATTTAACTCCATCATGTGAGCTCACTGCTGCCATCTGAAGTGTTATGGCCCTGACATGTGCGCCGCCTCATTAAGGATCAATGCGTGAACTAGTTTGGTTGCCATCTTAATTTTCAGTTTCCCTTTCTGCTTCCTTTCGTTCTTTTTGGTACTTTGCAGGCAGCACCGTGGGGCAATCACAGGTCTGACCTTCTCCCCAGATGGCAATTTCATGTACAGTTCCTGCAGCCATGGGACCCTGGCTCTTTATAACTCTGCCATCCAGAAAAGCCACATTATCAGAGTACTAGGTAAGCATGTGTCCTCTGCCCTTCAGTTTTAGTAGGTATACCATCAGCTTGTATACCATCAATTAAAACAGGACAGTTCCTGTCCGCACTCTTTCAACATGGCACAAAAGGGAATGGGGAGGGAAGAGGAAGCAAGCAAACTAACGTAACAATTCTTAAATAGTTGTTCTTAAGACCAATTAGTTGTACTAGTCCCCATTAAAGCACCCGCTCTTTGCTTCCTTTCCCTTGCGTTCCTCTCCCTGCAACGGCTGTTAACTAAGTGGTGCTCCACCACCAGCAAGAGCCTTCGCTTGCATTTCTTTTGCCAAAGTTCATTTTCCATTTTTATTTTCTCATTTGGGAAAGACTTCCATGAAAAGGGGTGCTCCCCACCCACTTTTGGGTCTGCTTCTGCCACCACTGGTGTGCTGCAGCCAACAAATTACCCCCAAGGGAATGTGGCCATTGACAGAAAAAGGGGTCCTCACTGGTTTGTGAACTCGTGCTGCGTTATGGATTTTGGTGTGACTTGATGGTCTAGGTACCCTTTCTTCTGCTTTCTTGGTGTGGTGGTTAGAGTGCCAAACTAGGACCCAGGAGACCAGGGTTCAAATCCACTCTCTGCCTTGAGTCACTGGATAGCTTTGGGCCCATCACTGAGTCCCGCCCTAACAGGGTTGTTGTGGGAATAAAATGAGGGGGAAAGCCATACACGCCACCTTGAGCTCCTTGCAGGGAAAGGTGGGGTAGAAATGAAGAAGAAGAAGAAGAAGAGGAGGAGGAGGAGTTTGGATTTGATATCCCGCTTTATCACTACCCAAAGGAGTCTCAAAGCGGCTAACATTCTCCTTTCCCTTCCTCCCCCACAACAAACACTCTGTGAGGTGAGTGGGGCTGAGAGACTTCAAAGAAGTGTGACTAGCCCAAGGTCACCCAGCAGCTGCTTGTGGAGGAGCGGAGACGCGAACCCGGTTCACCAGATTACGAGTCCACCGCTCTTAACCACTACACCACGCTGGCTCGGATTTAATAAAACAAATAACTTCTCATACTATCTACCTTTCATTCAGCTAATGTCACCTCACAAGATGCTGAGCACGGCCCTGATGCGCTCTCTGTCAGCAGCGATGGACATCTCTTGGCCTTTGTGGGACCTTCCAAATACATCGTGACTCTCATGGATGCCTTTTCCTTAGATGAGGTAACTGGACACTTGCTCACCACTCGCTGTTCCGCAGGAAAGCAGCTCTCAGAAGGTTGCAGAAACATCTAACCCTCTCAGTTACAGAGTGGAAAAGTTTGTGGGGTTTTTTTGTCTAAACCCAGAGAGCACCTGAAATGCTGAGAGGCTGGCCTGTTCTCAGTCAGGGCAGCCCTTAGCTACATCTGCTGGGCTGCAGTGATAGCAGGGTGATATGCACGTCCCCCTCAGTGTGTTTTATAAACATGGGGGCTATTCCTGTCCACCATTGTCACTACATACTGCTGCCATTCTCTCCTGACAAACATTTGTTTGATCCTGATTGGCCAGGATCCCTTCTTGCAGAGGCGGATTTAGGACAGAGATCGAAGGGGCCAAGGGAGCGCCTTCCCATCTCTGCCAAAGCAGAGTAAGCACTTGCTTCAGGAAGGAGGTGTAATGGCTCTGACAGGGTCCTAGAGTCCTCCTTCCTCCTTTTCAAAGCCTAGTTAGTGCTTGCCCAGCTTTGGGAAGGAGACAGGACCCTGTCTAAGACCCTGCCAGAGAGCTCTTGCGCCTCCTTCCCAAAAGCCCAGCACCCCACTTACTTGACTTCGGGAAGGTGGCATGAGGGTTGTACAGTGGTACCTCGACTTACGAAGATAATGCGTTCCGACGCGATTTTCGTAAGTCGAAAACATTCGTAAGTCGAATCCCCATAGGAATGCATTGAGCGAAAAAAATTCGTAAGTCGAAAAAATCCTATTCAAAAATTCGTAAGTCGAAAAAATCCCATTAAAGCGGCTGCGACTTCCTTTTGGAAGTCGAAAAATTCGGTTGCGGCGGCCATTTTTTTTCTTCCGGAAGTCATTCGTAACTCGAAAAATACGTAAGTCGAGTTGCTCGTAAGTCGAGGTACCACTATTACTAAGGTCGGTCCCTGCTCCTTTATTGAAAAATAGTGCATCTCATGCCTTAAGATGTTTTACAGTCCACTTCACTTAATTGTGCTGTATGTATAGACCAGGCCTGAGTGTTCTCTTTCAAAATATTCCTTGTCTTCTCTTTTAGTGCAGAAATATTTGCTTCAAGAAATGGGACACTATTGTTGTTAATATTATTATTTTTATTTATTTATTTGTTCTGCCTGGCAGCTGCTGAGAGTAGATATGAGCATTTTGGATTTGGACAGCACTGTTCTGGACATGGCTGAGAGACTCTGCTTTGCCCCTTTTCCTCTGAGGCACCTACTGGTGGCGACATGCTCACAAAAGGTTCTGGTGATCGATGCCAAGTCTGGACGCTTGATCAGAGTGGTAAGGGACCCCTGTGGTCACTTCTTTGTGTTCTGAGTTTGGGCTCGCACACAGTTTCCAGGTGTTTTTCCCCCTGTGCATTTGCCTCTGCAGTGAAAATCCCATGTGTCATTCTGAAATTACTAAATTATTGCCAAATGCCAATTTCTTTGTATCTCTTGAAGTTTCTCAGTTGATCAAGCTAGTGCTCCCTATTCCCTTAGTTTATTATGGAGACATTCTTTATTCAAAGAAACGAAAGATACTCTCCTGGCTGACATTTCTAAGGAGCTGGCACCCGAAAATGAAACATGCTGTAGGCATAGTGAGGGCAAAGGAATGAGCAAAGGCCACTCAACTTAATCATCCTGATCGGACAGCACTCCTCTGAAGAAGAGGGAAATGAACCTCTTTGTCCTCATTTGGTTCCCAGCAGCTTAATGTAGCCCAGAAATAGGCCACCCCCACAGGCCCCGTGCTAATGGGCAATTGAGGAGCAATTGACACCAACTCCAGAGCAGGACTCTTCTTCTCAGATCTTGAGAAATGGAATGAGGCCACATAGATGATGATTCCAATACCAGACTCTTTAATGATGCTGATTTCTTACCATTCCTCTTCAAAGTAATCTTATCCTTGGGTCTCCAACTGGTCTCAAAGGATCTGTCTACTGCAGCCTCTTGAAGGACCCTCCGTGTTTCATGAATCAAAATCTTCTCAGTGCGCAGTTCCTTTCCCTTTTATCTTTCAAAGTCAGAATGGGCTAGACATAGTCAAATAATCTAATGGCTTTGCACAAAGATTTTATTCTTTTGATCAGCAAGCCACAGAGGACCTTAAAGTCCCAGCAGTGGATGCCTTTGTAGCAGCCCTCCTGAGTGGATCTGTCATCCCGACTGATGGAGATGCGCTTCTCAAAGATGTGTCAGGGCACTGCTCAGACTTTGACCTAAAACCTACTCAGGAGCCTGCGATCACTCTTCCTTAGGGAAAGCCTTCTCTGCTAGATTTGGTTGGGTGGCTTGATAGAGCAACCACATAATGACTCGGTCCAAAAACACACACAAAAGATTTCTGAAATGGTAGCGTCCATTGCCAGTGCTACCCGGGACCCCACCCAGTTTTCCATGGGGACCGTAATAGTGGGGGCAGTAGCTAGGAGATTAAAGCATTGGAATGTTGACACTAGATATGGTTCACCTTTATAGAAATCTCTTCGCAGGGTTGCTAACTCCGCTTATTTGATTACTTCCTATCTCTTTGACAAACATTCTTTGTGTCTGTTCTCAGTGTATTTGTCTTTTTGGTGGAAACAGATGGGTTCAATATTGGGGGTGGTTTGTCTTGATTGCAGGTCCCACAAGTGCACAAGCAGTCTTGTTCTTCGTTGGCCTTTGGCTCCGATGCCCGGTTTCTTTTGACAGCTGGCGATAGGGTCCTCAAGGTGTGGGATTATGGCATGAGATTTGATGTCAACTCTCAGGTACTGTACTCAACAGCAGGGCAGTCTTTTCCCCTCCAGTTGTCAGTCTTCAGGCTAGATTGTACAGTGAACAGCATAGTGGAGCATGTTCTATGTGATGAAATGGAGTCAAAACAGGGCCACAGAGAAAGAAACGGGAGAGAAGTATCATTGTGCTTGGGGGAATATCTTTCGGCGAACAACAACACCCAAGAGGTGCAAAACTCCCTGAAACTGATTAAGGAGAGGTGAAAATGTTCAGCAGACATTGGATGTTGAACCTCACTTGGAAAAGGAAAAAAATGGAAATTGTGAGGAGAGAATAGAACGGTTGACTGGAATCCCAAATAGAAGCAACCCTATAAGAATATATTGCAATGGTCAGTAGTTGAGAAAAAACCCCACTTCATTCTACATGTTATGTTTGTGAATACAGTGGAGACATTGATTACTGAATAAGAAATTAATTTGAAGGAATAAATTAATATAAGATGGCTTTCTCTGGAGGATGATTTGGGGAGTAAATTAGTGGGGGAAATTGGAGGGGAATTGAATTGATTTGGAGCAGACTGTTGAAAAACATAGTGTAAATCAGTTGGAAAGGAAGTGATTTGGAATGATCTGAGATGGGGTGCAAATTAAATTAAAGAACATACCAGGTGTGATTTGGATAGAAAAATTAGCTGGCTTCTCTTCTGTGATGATTAAAATTTGCATCTATCTTTTTAGTGGATTGCAATGCCGTCACTCTGTAACACAGTCACATGCATGTTTACTTAGGAGTAAGTCCCACCATGTTCAGTGTGATAAATGCTTAGGATTTGAGCCCTCAGCATATAACTTCTCATTTGTTCATTTCACTTATTGTTTGGAAATAATTATATCTAAGCAAGGTTGCTAACAACAACAAAAGGATAGAGCTGCCAAAAATATCTGCGATAATATATTTACTGAAGCTGCCATTGTAAACACCCCCGAAAATGAAATTTTGAAATCCTAAGTCACCCAGAGGAGCTTCATGTTTGTGTTGAAATTTCAACTATGGTCTCTCTAGATCCTAGTCCAACATTCTAACTGCTAGTCTGCATGTTATAACTATAATAATTTGGGTCTCCCTGTCTTTACATGCTCTGCAATGTAGTTCCAAGAGGTCAGCCTCTGACAAAGGACATTCTGCTTTTGCTTTTCTTTCTCCAGGTGTTTATTGGCCATTCTGAGCCAATACAGCAGGCGAGGTTCACCCCTGACCAAAAGCAAGTCATCAGTGTTGGAGATGCCATCTTCCTCTGGGATTTCCTAGGTGTGTTTGCAGAGGAGTCCTTCAAGGATGAGTAAGAACCCAATGTTTCCTCACTAGAGCAATTGTCTTTGGAAATATGATAGTCTGTAGGTGCCTGTATATTTACATCTGCATTTTCATTTTCCCGTCTTTTAAACTCTGGACTTGTTACCATTCCAGAATCGATTCCTCCAAGTCCTCAGATTCCAACACAGTTGGTAAGTCTGCATTTGTTGCTGAGTTATGCCACTTGCAAAATCCCACAGCTGTCTTACAGTACTTAGCTGCTCATGTGAGGCACCGCTATTGCCCCTGGCTGCTTCCTCTCAGCTTTTCCTCCAGCAAAAAGTCCTGGAGGAAAAGGGAATAAGGTGTGCCTAGACAGGCAGCTAGTGACCCGATCGCCAGCAGTTGGGTGGGAAAAGAGGGAATAGGAGAAGCCACAATGATCTCTTGTAGTCTCTAAAGAGCTCTGCCATTGCATCTATCACTGTCTGTGTATGCCTTTGACACAGATTTGCAGACAGACATTTCCCTGGTTGTCTTTGGCAAGTAGAGAGATTTTCCAGGTGAACAGAGCAGGGAGGGAAGGTTAAGGCTATTTCCTTTTATGGACCAAATGCCTGAGGGACCAGTAAAAATGGTTTGGGCTAATAACTATGGCCTTTAAAATTCAGGAAGTTTCTTGTTTTGACTGGGTGGTGGTGGTTTAAGTTTGTTTTTTTAACAAAAGGGACATAACCATTTTCAGAATAACCCTAACAGACATTAGAGCTGTTGACAACTTCAACCATCAAAAGAGGTGACAAAGGTGTTGCTTCTGTTCATTATATTTGTATCTTATCCTTTCTCAGGTCAGTTCAAGGTTTTGTCTTCCCCCACTCCTTTATATCCTCTCAACCCTGGGAGGTAGGCTAGGCTGACAGAGAATGACTGGTCCAAGGTCATGTAGTGAACTTCATGACTGTGGAATGTTTTACCTGGATCTCCCTGGTGCCAGTTGAGCACTTTAACCATTAAACCACCCTGCCTCTCATTCTCTTTCCCCCCTTCTGTTCTTTATCCACAGAAGCCAATCTGGAAAGGTCACATGATTTGACGCCTGGGGCTAATGATATCCCCCGCCAGGTGGTTCCTCGGCCAACCATTGTGTCCCCACCTTGTCTGGAGCTCAGCTCCATCCATCCAATGGGGCATTGCGGTGAGCAGAGAGCACTTCAAATGAAGCAAACCTTTGTCAGCCCATTAAAATCCTTCAGGCACCCTGAAGCCACTTGCTATTTTCGTTCCTTTCCATGCTTAATCAAAGTGGGTTGTATCCAGCTAACTTTTAATATTATTAATAAATCGAAGTCGGTCATGTCATTAATTTCAAGTAGTTACTCCAAGTAGGCCTAACATTGGATACAAGCTTTCTGTTGCCACCTATGGCACCTATAGCTGCCTGTCATCTGCAGCTGCCTAGGTGAACAATCCGTTTGTTTTGGGTAAGGATTATCAAGGTAATATATTGCATCCCATAAAACAAACACTGAAAAGTTATCCAAACACAGGACACTGCCTTATGATGAGTCAGACCATCTAGTTCAGTATTGTAGGCACAGAATGGCATCAATTCTGCAGGGTTTCAAGGGGGGGGGAGACATTTCCATCCTACTTGGAGGTGCTGGGAATTGAACCTGAGACCTTCTGCATGCAAAGCAGATTCTTGACCACTGAGATATGACCCTTCCCCTTACTGCTTGCTGTGAACAGCACTCTAACCAAACTGGATGAAAAAAAATCTAATCCCTTCTCTTCTTAGGCAGAAGGCTGGAAGTAGCCATTTCTTTCTGGCACTTTCATCCTTAGCACACTTTGTGTAAGTTAAAATCCATGGGACTTGCCCTGCAGAACTGGCGTGGTTCTTAGGGGGCTTTGTACTTTCGGAGTACCTAAACGAAAGAACTGAAGCTAAAGTGTTTCATTTCCATTGCTAATACTTGAGCTCCGGAAGCAGATGTACAACAAGGGGCTGTTGCTCTTCTTTCAGTCACTCTCCCCTGTTTCCTCTCTTTCAGATACTTCTGAATCGGAAGAAGAGAAGGAAGCATATCAGAAAGGCAGCCACAGAGAGGCTGTTAATAAGGATAAAACCCAATTAGTTCTTGCATTGAAGCGCACTGTCCCTAGTGAAGACTCTCTGGCTGTGAAACCTGAAGTCATTCAGCCTTGTCCAAGACCCCATAGCCATGCAGGGAATGGTAGGTCTACATGTACAGGCGCTTTGCAAATTTTTATTCTTCTCGAGATAGCAGATGCTTGCTTTTTATCCATATGTATGTTACTACATCCGGTTTGATTGTATGCTTCATCCGTTTCCCAAGTTTGCAAAGTATTAAGACCAATTTTCACAGCTCGTAAGTAATAATTTATTGGGAAACATGCTAAAATTCTATATAACAATGGCTCTTAAATAATGCTGTCATAAACTCTGTGCTAAAAGATACTTTCCAATTGTTCTCTCTTGCATGCTAGAAAGTAAAAAGGAAAGCAAAGGATCCAAACCCCAAAACAACACCCGCCCAGACTGCTACAGGCACTTTACCCCTCGTTTCAAAGCATCGGCACCCCAGAAGGTAAGAAATGGCCTGATGTAAACATAAAAGTCCTGTTGAATCATACCAAAGGCCTATCTAGGGTCAGCTTCCTGTTCTCACAGTGGTCAGCAATATGCCCATGGGAAGTCTGCAAGCAAGACCCCAGTTCAACAGGACTCTCCCCATTTGAAAATCCCAGCAACTGGTGTTCAGAGCAATACTGCCTCCAATAGTGGTCTAGTCTCAAGCCTTGATGAAATGGTTTCTGGGCAAAATAAGAGTCTCAGTGCTTTCGAGAGCCCCTTTTGCACATGGTCAAGTTTTCTCTAGGCAGTGTGAGAGACATGTCTGGAATCTCTTCTCAAGTTATGCTGAAGCTGTGCATGTTTGTCTTCTAGGTATTCTCCTCTGCTCTAACTAGTAACGAGGGCCTGAAATTAAAAGTAGTCATTGGCTACAATGGGAATGGCCGGGGAAATATGGTCTGGAATCCAGATACAGGTATAGTCTGCGTTTGCGAATTGAGATTCCAAAATCTGTAAATCTTCTGTACCCAAACCTTCAGCTGGACGACCAAACCAGCTAGCATCTTTGTCAGAAATACATTACAAGAAAATCAATTCTATTGAAATTATGTAGTATGTTCAGGGTTGGAGTTTAAAGCCCTCTGAAATCAGTTGGTCTTAGAGTCTAGTTGCTCATCCCATTAGCCAGGCTCTGTTGTGAAAGCTGTCTCTTGGCGGCCAAGGAGAGCGGAAGGGGCTTGCCTTGAAATCATGTTGATTGAGAAGGAGAGGTCTCTCAGCAGCAGACATTTTCCTTCTTTTATAACTCCCTTGGCTTATCTCCTCTAGCTCAGTTGGTAGAGCATGAGACTCAGGGTCGTGGGTCCGAGCCCCATGTTGGGCAAAAGATTCCTGCATCGCAGGAGGTTAGACTAGACAACCCTCATGGTCCCTTCTACTCTATGACTCTCTGAAGCGTGGGAGACGCAGTGATTGGCTGAGTGAGATAATGGAAGGTAAAAGCCTGCCAGGCAGTGGACACTCACAGGGTGCTTGCTTTTTCACATGGTGGGTTCAGACAGGCTCCTACTTCCAACTTGACCTCATTTGATGGTTTGTGGCTTTGCCCATCCTTTGCATGCAGAATTCCAAGCACTGAATGCAATCTCTTCTCTCTCCTTAGGTTTCTTTGCCTACAGCTGTGGCTGTCTGCTCATTGTCGAAGACCTGCACTCTGGATTCCAGAAGCATTGGCTTGGTCACCCTGAAGAGATTTCAACGTTAGCTGTTAGCCATGATGCTCAGGTACAAACATTCCTGTTTCCATTAAGAATGTCTGGGTGGTCTGGGCAGCACAAACCACCTGCTTTCCTTCTAATGCAGTGGGTACGTCTGGTGACAGGCACAGCGCTTCTGAACAGCCAGTGGGCTAGGAATGCTCTGCTCCCTTTTCCCCTCACTAACGGGAGGAGGAAGAATGTGCTTGCCAAGCATTTCGCTGAGCCTTAGGCTGTGTTTAGCTTTGGTCTGCCATTTGGGTATTTGTTCATGTCCCTGATGCAAAGCGGGCTGCCACATTGCTCTGCCGCTGCTTTAGTGATTTGTATTGTTGGCTGCCCAGATTGCACTCCAGGTCAGTAGAAGGGCAGGATAAGAAAAGTGCTAACTAATAAAACGAACGAACGAATATCCCCGCAGGCCCTTGCTTCTGCCTCTGGTCAGGGTCGTGGAGAGTCTCGCTGCCAAATCCGCATCTGGAATGTCCGGGATGGATCCTGCCAAAAGGTTCTGTTCCACCATGAGACCCAAGTCCAAGCCATGGCGTACTCTCGGGATGACTGCCTCCTTGCTACTCTAGGTGGGCATAAGCAGTGAAGAGCACACAGGGCATTGGGAGAGCTTTTTGTGTTGAAAGACCTAGAATTTTTCTCCCAGAGGAAAAGGAAAATCTATATTAGACTGAAATAAAATAGGCCTGTTAATCATGTTTATAGAAATACTGGATTTGCACACTACAGATGACTTAATCTGCACCAAGCTGCTGCCACAATTACTGCGGCACCTTAAAGCAAGGCCAGAAATGGAAAGGGGCCACAGCACAGCTGCAGAGCACCTGCCTTGCATGCAGAAGGTCCCAGGTTCAATCCTTGGACTCTCCAGATATAGAATTGTAGGTTTGGAAGCGATCCCAAGGGGCATCTAGTCCAACTCTGGAACCCAGGAATCATAGCTAAAGAATCCCTGACAGATGGCCACCCAACCTCTGTTTTAAAAACTCCAATGAAGGTGTGTTCACCAACTTCCGAGGTAGCCCATTCCACTGTCCAGCAGCTCTTACCCTCAGAAAGTTCTTCCTAATGTTTAGTTAGAATCTCCTTTCTTGTAATTCAAATCCATTGGTTGAGGTCCTACCCCCTGGAGCAAAAGAAAACAAGCTTGCCCTATTTTTCACGTGACAGCCCTAAAGTTATTGGAATATGGCAATCATATCACCTGTCAGTCTTCTCTTCTCCAGGCTAGGGTGGGGCTGGGAGAGATGGTTTGAACAGCGTCTTGGCTTTTATTGTTCAAGGGTTTGTTCGTTCTGATGTGTTTTTGCACACTGAAATGTGTACTCTGTGGTTCCCAGGGGACTACGTTGACAGAGTCATTGCCTTATGGAACGTCCACACTTACGAGCTGATGTCATCCACTCGCGTCTCTGAGCCAGTCCATGAAATCGCTTTTAGTCCGCTTTCTGCGGGACACCTTGCCTGCGTAGGGAAGGGAGCGGTGACCTTCTGGCTAACGGAGCAACAGGGAGCTGACATTAGCCTCAAGGTACTTCACTTGCGTCACACTCTGGTGTTTCACAACAGGGTTGGGTGTCAGGGACTGGGCAGAGGAGGAATGGTGGAGACTGTCCCCCAACCCCCAATCCTGACCCTTCCAGGGAGGATGAAGAAGAAGACAGTATAGATTTACAGCAGGGGTTTGAGGGAGGTTGCAGCCCAGAGGCAGATGAGGGGGAAAGTTGGGAAATTATGGGAGAGCCAGAGCAACACCAGGCTGACACGTTGCCATTAGAAAGCATTCCAGACCCTCCATCTCCCAGATCCTGGCGAGCCTTAAAAGTAGGAGAGCAAAGAGCTCAAAGAGGATGACAAATGAGGAAGTGAGAGAGATGGGGGTGGAGATTCACTCGGGACAACACCATTATCCAAGAGGCTGGGTTCTATAGCCTCTCTCTGTAAAGATTGAAATAAAAAAAGGGCTGTAAGAAACTTTTCCTTGTCTTTATACTTTCCTGGGCAACCAGCCAGGAGCCACTGACAGTGGGGCACCTCAGACAAGGGCACCAAATGTGGCCCTTCTAATCTGGCCCTCAGGACTCTCCCCTGGCCACACAAACCCTCCAAAGGCCACATCCTTCACTGGCTGGAATATGTCCTTGAACTCTGATAATGCCTCTTGTTTACCTAGATGGAGGATAGAAAGGGTGGGTGGGTGAATGTGTGCAGAAAGTAGTCTACTGCAAGGTTTGGGATAGCTGCTTCACCTACTTTTGCCTTCATGACATGTGGTCCCCAGATGTTTACCCACAAGAGAATCTGGCCCTTGTTCAGGAGCAGGTGCCCTGCCCATGTTTTTGAGACCCAGAAAAGGAGTAGAGTCAAAAGGTTAGGAGTTCAGCCTCAAGGCTGACAGCGGGGGACATAAACAGCTCCCGAGGCACCAGCTGACACTACTTTTCTTCTGACTTCAGGTTCACAGAGTCCCTGTCCCTGATGCAATTGGCCCAGTGGAGCTGACCTCATTGTGCTACAGCGCCGGCTGCCTTCTGTACACTGGGACCAGCACGGGACAGATCTGTGTGTGGGACATGCAGAAGAATCGTTGTTTCATGACATGGGAAGCTGTTGAGGGGGAGATTGGTGAGTCTTTGGGCAGCTGTCTTCACACAACCAAGCTTTCAAGAGAAGCAGGGGAGGGGCATGGCTCAGTGGCAGAGCATCTCCTTCGCATGCAGAAGGTCTCGGGTCAATCCCTGGCATCTTCAGATACAGCTGGGAATGTGCCCTGTCTGAAACCCTGGCAGTCAGTGCGGACTGTACTAAGCTACTTGGAGAAATGTTCTGGCTTGGTATTAGCGCCTTGGTCCAGCCCAGTTTTGATTCTCAGATGCTAGAATTGATTGTGGCTGGATTTAAGACTCTTTTTTTTTTAAATGTTGTCTGTGTCATTTTTTCCATAAAGCACCCCTTAACCCTCACTGCTGTAGCTCCCACAGCCGCCCTGGCAAGCTGCTGCTGATTTTTCAAAGTTCTTTGTGTCATTGACTGTGGGAGCTGCAGTAGTGAAGGCTGGAAGAAAAAGAGTCCTGTGGTTTGTACCCTCAATGCTCCACTTTGGATTGTCAAAAGATCTTTGGAAGGGATGTCTCTATGGTGCTGACATCGCCAGCTGTTCAACATTCAAAGGAGGAAACCCAGCCATTAACCAGAATAAACGCTTGACTTGTCTAGGGGTGCTGCAGTGCCACAGAGACAGGCTAGTCAGCGGCAGCAACACCAAAAGAATTCAGCTGTGGTCAGTGGCAGCGGTTCAGGAGCTGAGAGTAAAAGGTTCCAGTGCCAGGTAATGCATCGTCTGACTCAGGTTTGCTTAGCCCTAGAGAGAGGTGATAATTCACATGTCCACTTACGAAGCCTGTACATTAGTACTGGGTGGGTGGGTGGAGGGGCCCTCAGACTGAAGAAGGCTCCCCACTCCTTTTCTGAAGCCCAGGTAGAGTGTGATTTATTGTTCTGCTTTTCCCTCCCTGTAGATCTAGCTCAGTCCTTTTGGAACAGGAAATGACCCTGGATGGAACCATTGTAAGTGCCGCCTTCGATGACTGTATGGACATGGGCATTGTTGGCACGACAGCAGGGACGTTGTGGTACGTCAGCTGGGCAGACAACACCAGTATCCGGCTGATTAGCGGGCACAAGAACCAGGTAAGAGGTTTTGTAAGCAGTTCCTTGATGGTAAAGAGACCACTCTTCTTGGAAGTTTATCAAAGCTTCTTCAATCCTCTCTGTTGCCGCTGCAGGTTAGCGAGGTGGCCTTCAGCCCTGCAGAGTCTCACTGTGCTACCTGTGGGGAGGATGGCAGTGTGAGAGTTTGGTCCCTTGCCAGCATGGAGCTGGTGGTGCAGTTTCAAGTGCTCAACCAGGTAATTGCTGAGATGGAAGTGCAGTTAAATTTTCCCTAGAATTCACAAGAAGAAGAAGAAGAAGAAGAAGAAGAAGCAGAAGAAGAGTTTGGATTTGATATCCCACTTTATCACTACCCGAAGGAGTCTCAAAGCGGCTAACCTTCTCCTTTCCCTTCCTCCCCCACAACAAACACTCTGTGAGGTGAGTGGGGCTGAGAGACTTCAAAGAAGGTCAGCCAGCAGCTGCATGTGGAGGAACGGAGACGCAAACCCGGTTCCCCAGATTATGAGTCTACCGCTCTTAACCACTACACCACACTGCTCTCTGAGACGAGAGACTCTTTTGATGACATAACCTCCTAGCCCAGATGTTTCATATTTGTGGTGTTGTGCCTGAAAGAACCAATGGGTATTTCCAATATGTTCCTTACTGCCCCCTAGAGTTCCCTCTGCCTGGCGTGGAGCCCAGTGGCCATCACTGTCAGTGGGGCAGAAAGCCAGCATATTGTGGCAGGGTACAGCGACGGCACCATCCGGGTGTTCAGCGTTTCCCGGACAGAGATGGAACTCAAGATGCACCCCCACCCTGTGGCTGTAACCGCACTTGGATACTCCGCAGACGGTAGGACCTTGTTAGCTGCCAACATCAAATCTTGTCTCAAAATTTGCGATCATCAATTTGCGATGGGATGGAAGGTTCGCAGGCTATGAAGGACTTGCTCACAAATTTATTGACAGCTGCACACATTATTATAGTTAGGAAGTGGAAGGGGGGGCAAGCAGAATATAAAATGGAAGAATGGTATAAAGAGGTGTGGGATATAGCTATTAATGATAAATTAACATGTGCCATTAAGGTAAGACGGGGAATATGCAGGAGAAATGATTTTGAGGAGATATGGAGGGTGTTTGTAGAATTTGTACTGTTAAAACGGAAAGGGGTCAAACCATTGCAAGAGGTGTTGAAATTTTGGGAGGTTGGATAGTTACAATAGAATGGTCTCGGTCGTGGGGTGCGCATTTTTATTCTTATTTATGATTATTGCTTTGTCAAAATAATAAAAAGCACTGCTCAGCTGTCACTAAAAATTAATAATGACTATCAACAGCTCATTTAACATATGTAAGCTTTTAAGTAAACACATAGTGGGTCAATTCAAGTATCTATTAAGCCGCTCCCTTCTGGAGGGTGGAGCAAGACAGATGAAACCATCCAACCCCTGATGGCAACCCCAGAGTCTCTCTCCCCTCTACTTTGTGCTCCGTTCACTCTCTAGGGGAAATCATCTTGTCTGGAGGCAAGGATGGGATGATGGCTGTCAGTAGTCCACGCACAGGGATGACCATCCGTGTCCTGACTGACCACCGGTCATCTCCTATCAATGTTATCCACTGCACAAGAAAACAGGTGAGATGGAAATCTGTGTGACGTCCGAACAACCTTTCCTCACTGGCAGATCAATGGATGTTCAGCACTTGAATTTTAATTGAATCTGTGCTGTAAGCCACTTTGACCCAGTTTGCACATAACACAAAGCCAAACCACGACTTAGCGTGAATGAGCAAATGTGCGGTTTCACTGAACAAAGATTTCAGGTGCTGCACTCCTTTCTCCATCCTGCTGTTGCTGCCATGGTTTGACTTCTCATTCCATCCAGACTCGGGTTGTTGGTTTGTCTCACTCCAGACAACAATTCAACCACTAAGAAGACTGATGTATAAGACTCAACAATTCAGTTCAAATCAGGAAAAACCATTGCAGTATGAAATGTAAAACATTTGATGACAAATTCCTAAACCGGTTGGCACGACACAGCAGGCTAGCCAAGAAGTATTTATTCAGCTGGCACTGAAAAATAAACAATGACCGTGCTGTCAGAAGGGAGAGAATTCCATAAACAGGGTGCCACTGCTGAGAACATCCTACTGTGCATCACTGTGCAGTTTACTACATCCAGCAACAAGGCAACACAGAAGGGCCTCCCTTGCAGATCTTGAATCATGGGCCAATTGGTATCGGGAAAGACATTCCTTCCAAGTACCGTGGTACCTCGGGTTATGTACCTGATCCGTTCCGGGGTGCCGTTCACACCCCGAAAAGTACGCAACCAGAGCGGCGATATCGCGCTTCTGCGCATGTGCGAACTGCACAGAATGCTTCTGCGCATGCGCAGACTGCACAGAGCGCTTTGCGCTTGTGCATGCAGCGAAACCCGGAAGTAAACACTTCTGGGTTTGCCGCGTTCACAACCCGCAAAAACGCAACCCACAGCGGACGTAACAAGAGGTATGACTGTATTTGTTCTCCAAGTAATATAGGCCTTTATGCTTATGATTTTGAAAACGTTCAGTAGAAAAAGGCAGTCTAAAAATAGAGTATACCATTTTAACCAATCGTACTGTTTTCTAATTGTATTATTATTTCATATGTAACCAGTTCTGTGCCCCTAATGATTTCTCTTGTTCCTTTCATAGTAGGGTGGCCAGTCCTCAAGACACAAACACACTCTGGATTTATACCGAGCCATTGTTACTCCCTTTTTTTACTTATCTGTATAATGGTATGTCCTCATATCCCGTGCCAACAGCTTCAGAGAACAGATGTGTATAACAAGAGTCGTTGTCATTTTGGTATCCTGTCCTCTAGCACCTAGAACTTGGCGTTGAAGGTGACGATCTCTGGTTGGCTGCAAGTGCCGATCGACGTGTCAGTGTCTGGGTCTCTGACTGGATGAAGGACAAATGTGAGCTCATTGACTGGCTAAGCTTTCCAGCTCCCACAGGTCCCGAGGTGAGGATATCTTGCTGTAGCCTCCCGTCCTCTGCTCATGAGCTGAGCAATAAGCTTTTCAGCATGCGGTGTGTTTTGTAGTGTTGCTTGTTAAAATTTCCTGCAGCTGGAAAATTCTGCAAGGGAGAGAAGCAAGAGCAGATTGAGTGTCTTCTTGGCCTTTGGCAAATTAATATGTAGGACGAGGCTGGCTGTGTAGCTCAGGAGATCTAGGAAACCGTGGCCACAAGAGTAACAAATACAGTAATCTGTAGAATTTTGGCTTTAAATAAAGGACTTGTTTCTATTTCCTCATTTTTTTGTGGAAAAGAGCTATTCAAATGGCAGGCTTAGTTTGCACTCAATGCTTAGAAGGGTTCCTGGATGCAGCTTCCAGATTTTGAGGAGGGGAAAGTGCTCCACTCCACACCCCAGAAGAAATAATTGTTCAGATTTCGTTAACTTTGTGCTAGCCCTGAACTGGAGGTTGGTTAGCTCCAAATGATGCACACCTGCCTTGTCACTCATGCTTTTGCCTCTCCCCTGCAGGTGCCCAACCCTCTGCCTCCCAGCCTAGCAGCATTTTGTCCTTGGAACAGGAGCATGATTGCTTATACAGGCTTTGGATTGCAGAAGGAGATCCTCTTCTACAGCCTGCAACAGAAACAGGTGCCTCATATCTTGGCTTGGCTGAGATCTTGTGTGTTCTACCAGCAAGACTGCTGGAATTGCATCTGACCAATGAGCATAATGTTATTGGCTCAGCCGTGGAATTGGTGGGTCACCTTCTGTTGGCATGCTTCCCTTAACCTTTGCTATGGGTCTGTTTTAGCTCTGTTAGCTGTTCCACTAAACAAGCGGAAACTTGACATCCTATGAGAGTTGTTGCTCAGTGGTAGAGCATCTGTTTTGCATGCAGAGGGTTCCAGATACAATCCCCAGGATCTCCATGTAGGGCTGAGAGAGAACCTCAGTCTGGGATCCTGGAGAGCTGCTGCCAGTCAGTGTAGACAGTGCTGAGCTAGAAAGACCAGCGATGTGTCTCAACAAAAAGTAGTTTCATATGTTCCTGGGCTATATAATTTCACGCTGCGGCAGCAAGGGATGTTTGTTATATATGCAAAACTCACATACACAAAAAGTTTCTGGCTATTTGCCTGAGACTCTAGGTGTTTGTGGTTTGGTGAACATAGGAAAGCTGCCATACTGAGTCAGACGATTGATCCATTACTGTCTACACTGACTGGCAGTGACTTTCCAAGGTTTCAGGCAGGAGTCTCTCCCAGTCCTTCCTGGAGATACCAAGGATTGAATTTTGAAACTTCCACATGTAAAACAGATGTTCTGCCACTGAGCCATGACCTATGTGGGAGAAGCATGAAGACTTGTGGCCCCCCTGCCTTTAGTCTCAAAAATGCCACATGCCCTAGCATGTTAGAGGGAGCTTCTCCTTGTTCTATTTAACTCATAGAGTTTGACTGAAAAGCAAAGCAGTGCCAATGAAGTCGAGATGTAACAGCTCACTGCAGTTCAACATATTTGGATGCTGTGTAACTTCCAGCCTCCCCCCGCTCCCAAATAGGACTAAGCAGGAGAGGATGTCCCAACTGCAGCTGAAATGGAGAGGGACAGAGCAACACACGGATTGCTCTGTTTTCTCAGCAGGCCATTCAACTTATTTCTAAAGTGGTTGACTCTCTCCCCACCCTTTTTCTTTTCTTTTGCATTTTCTCAAATGCCTAAGATTCTCCTGCAGAAGTGGTGGCTTCTTCTGTTTTGCAGAGTCAAATTGCCCAGCCTAATGGGTTCCACCCTTTGGGGTTTTTTTGCACATTATGTCCTATTGCACATTAATCTGATTGCATCTTAGAGCAGATTGCAACATTTATTGCAAGCCCACACATACAGGGGGTGCAGTCCTTTGTTAATTTGGACATTTTTCTGTTCAAATATGCCTGCAGGGAGAAGCTTCTCCTCCCATGCCTTCCTGATGCATATTGGGATGAAAAATAAGCCGCCTTTTCCACACTGCAAGAATAACACTTCCTCTTCATTTTGCAGTAGATTCTAACACTTTGGGACTTTTCCTCTCGCTTTTGTGCAGGTCATAGAGAAGCTTTCCTTGCCGTACTTTGCCACGTCGCTAAGCTTGTCTCCTGCTGCCTGCATTATAGCTGTTGGCTTCAGTGGTGGGTATCCAGAAGACCCCAATGGGCAGGTGGGGGTAGTCTCTGAAGACCCCTGGGTAGACATCTCTGTATATGGAACGAGCCAAGAAACCTTGCATAGGAACACAGGAGACAGCCTCACATGGAGTCAGGTCATTTGTCCATCTTGCTCAGTATTGCTACACTGACTGGCAGCAGCGTTTCAGATAGAGGTCCCCCCCCCCCCGCCCTACCTGGAGAAGCTGCCAGACTGAGCCTGGGACCTCTATGAGCGCAAAGCAAATGCTCTGCCACCCGGCTCAACTTAAATATCTATGGCACTTCAGGCTGCCCCAGAAGGTGATGGGGCTCTCCTGTGATGAAAGTAGTTAAGTTGAAGCTGGATGGCTGTCAAGGGTGGTGTAGTTGCCGCCTGCATTGCAAATGCAGCACAGAACATAAGAAGCTTCCTTATGCTAAGTCAGGCCATTGGTTCATCTAGCTCAGTATTGTCTACACTGACTGGTAGCAGCACTCTTAGGTTTTCAGACTGGGAGTTTCTCCCAGTCCTACCTAGAGATGCCAGGGAATGAACCTGGGACTTCCTGCATGCAAGGCAGATGCTCTAGCACTGAGCATTCCCCTTTTGTGTTTCCAGTGCCCAGCAGAAGTGTTACCACCTATCAGACAGGTGGGGCACTTGTGAGAACATAAGAAGAGTCCTGCTGGATCAGGCCAATGACCCATCTAGTCCTGCATCCTGTTCTCACAGGAGCCTACCAGGTGCCCATGGGCAGTCCACAAACAGGACCTGAGTGCAGCAGCACTCTCCCCACTTGTGAGTCCTGGATACTCAGAGGGGTCCTGCCTCAGGCAGTGGAGGTAGAACATGGTCATCATGGCTGGTAGCCACTGATAGCCTTACTCTCCATGAATTTGTCTAATCCTTTTTTAAAGCCATCCAGTTGTGCATAGGGATGGACTTGCAGGAGACTTAATTGGTGCTGAGTGTTATGCTCATGCTTTGGAGCATATGTTCATAGTCACTAAGCCTAGAAACTTGAGATCATTCTCACCTTCAGGGAGCAGAAAGTAGGGCAGTCGGCTTTGCCTAAAAGCCCATAGGGCCACTGAGGAGGTCGAAGGTAGCTAGCAAAACTTTCCAACTCGGTCACTGCATTGCCTTTGCTTTTTTTCTTTTAAAACCTGTTATTGGTGACAAACAAAGCAATGACCAATTCCATATGGCTGGTAAAAAAAACCTTCAGAGCAATGTAGCCTTGCTTGCATGAGTCATCTGGTCAGAAGATTCCTGGGTGCTCTTTATTAATATCTCTGCCCCCCCCCAAAGGGCAGGGCGCCCTGATTTATTGTCTGGGGAACTCAAAAATCCTGACACCAACCCTGGCTGAGATTCTTGGGCAGACGATTTTTACACATGTACACATCCCTCAAATGCAGAATGGCACTGTCCTTGATTTATAAAAGGATGTTTTCTTAGCCTGTGGCTTTGTCTGCCCTACAGAGCGCATGTTGAGGCTGATCGAGCACCCAAAGAAGGCCGAGAGAGACTACCTGGGCCACGATGATGCTGTGTGCCTCTGCCGGTTCACCCCGTCTGGGAAGCGCCTCTTCACAGCTTCCTATAATGAGATCCTGGTGTGGGAGGTTCACAGCAGAGGAACGCAGAAAGCCGTTTCCATCACCAGTTGAGTAGGATGCAAACATGGTTGCTACCTCACAGCCCTGAAAACTCCCCATCCCGATGCTGTGCACCAGCCTCCTGTTTCTGACTTCAGCAACCGAAAATGCCCAAGAGCTGCACAGCTGTCCCCGTTGGAACAGGCTGGGCTGGGGCCAGGCACGACCATTGCATGATCTCCATTTGACATTCCAGGAAGTGGTCAGTGGTGATTAGCCCAGAGCCTGCAGGGATTGGGAGCCAAATCGCCAACGCCGCCCCTCTCTTCCACATGTGCTTCTCCTCCATTTAGGCATACAAGCCCCTTACCTGTCTTATCTAGCTGTCGTTATCTCCTTTCAACATGGTTGGACAGCTAGCTTGATCAGAGCTCCTGAAATTTGGGGCAGGCAAGCTGTAGGTTGATGCGTGGATTTTATGGGGATGTCTGTTGCCCTCTTTCCAGTGGGCATCAATGCAGGTATCTGATAACAGCCACTTCTCAAGCAAGCAGGCCATATCCTCATCCACATTTTCTGAATGGGAAGGTTCTAGGACTGACTGACCTAAGCTGCTCAGGATCAGACTCCAACACACCAGCATTTTCACACTTTCTTGACCCCCTTGAGGTTGAAGGATGGGCAGTGGTCACTCAGAAATAGCCCAGCCCCTCATGAAGAGCAGCGGTGGTCATTTAGATGCTCTTCCAGAATGTCACTTTTGAAATGCTGAAGAAGAGATGATCTCATTTTTATTTTTTTTTACTATATATTAGTTGAGCTTATTGTACCCAACTATAACTTGTTATGTATTGCAGTACGATTGCATCCTGCCCAGGGGTAAATGTTCCGGGGCTGGCGCATATACGCAAAAACACATATACTCAAACCACTCTCCCACAAGAACTTCCCAGAACCCAGTAAGCGAGTATGAGAGCTTAAAAGCTCTTTTCTGGGCCAGGAAAACCTTATGCAAAAGGAGTTTTTAAGCTCTCCCATCATGGGTGCAAGCAATTTGTCTGATTTCAACTGGCTGGCTTTCAACTGCGTAAGGTTCAAATCACGCAAGTTAAATGTGTATAAGATGTGGTTTTGCTGTACATATGGATTAGGATGAGTTTCTTGATTCTTAGCATAAAAAATGTGTATACATTGAACATTCCTCCCCACCCAAAAAAGAGAAGAGGCCAAAATGGGTTGATTCTTCCTTGCTCATCTGTCCAGTACTAAATTTTGATTTTATGGTTCTCTTTACTAAGTTTTCTGTTGACTGTATGAGAACCAGAAGGGATTACACACGCACTCCAGCAGTTTGCTGTATTCTCTCAGCAAATACAGTGGCAAAACGTATAAAATCACACACAAAAATCAGCCATGACCATGATAAGGATAAACACTGAGTGTAAACTTTGTGAGCACGAATTTGCCTTTATTTTTTCAGAAAGAAAAATATTTTTAAAGAGTATTATCAGGGATGTTCTAGAGTTTTTTTAATTCAGATTTTGCAGATGTTTGTGTGTGTTTTTAAGAATGCACAGATGATTGGGCAATAGTTTGCTTCTGAGCTGCAAAGCTGATACAAATGGAATTGCTCATAAACCAGGCAGTGAAACAATTAATATTTCCACTACTGTATCTCAAACGTGGCCTTAACACACAACCACATTGCTAGAGTTTTTGTTTGTAATTTATAGTAAGATGGAAGTTTTTAGTAAGATGTGTTTTTTTGATCTAAAATAAAGTAATATTTTTGTGCATTTGGACCTTTGTAGAGTTCGAATTTTGTATGTAGGCTTTAAGGTATCTGGGGACCATGTAAAAACGGATGAGACTCTTGTCACTATGCATCTGGAAACACTGCCAAGTCTTGTCACCCTCTTGCAGATAGTCAAAGGACAACATTCATAACTCGAGGGGAAAAAATGTCACTTTATTGTGTAAAAAGTATATAGTCCTGATTGTATAAAAAGTATATCCCTGTACCAAACATGGATGGTTGCTGCAATTGTTCTTCAAATTTTGAAACTAACAAAACACACAATTTAAAATGTGGCACAACATTCCACATGGGCTGCCAAGGACCCCTGGCATTACGAAGGAAGAGGCAAAGTGCAACAGAAAGAAAAAGCGGTTTATGTATTCAGGCCGAGACAGGCTTAATTTCTGCTTTAAAATAAATTATCGGAAGGCAATCCCACCCGCAGCTACATCTTACAAAATATATTATTAAAAAACTTGTCGTAAGATCGTATGCTATAGGCCTAACTTAGGCCATCATACTTAAGGCGTTAAGAGTCAAGCACTCTGATAACCAGAGTTGGAAGTAAAATTCCTCACAGTGAAGCCCTTTTCATTATTAATTCTTTTAGCACTTTCTCAACATGTGATGCTGAGCCCAGGCTCTGGTACGTCTCCCCCCAGCATGGCACAGACTGGAGCAATACAAGAACAAGTAATGAGAGCTGTGAACCAGCACACTGCTCATTTGCATCAAGCCAGTTAATTTGTAACTAGGGTTCAACATTATTTGTGAAGCAGCCCGTTAGGTTTTCTGGATCCACCTTAAAAAGAAGAGCCAGTCTTCCCAGCGAAGACTGCAGCCACCACTTAAAGAAATTAGTAAGGATGTACCCAGAATCTTCTCCTGCCCCTTGACAGCCCTGGATCCGGCCCAAGCCTGGATCCCAAACCAATTGGGAGTGGGGCAAAGGCATACAGGCTTTGGCCGGATCTGGGCTGTCAAGGGAGCATGGGAAAGAGAGGAAGGCAGCAGCCTCTGCAAAACAGCACAGGGGTGTTTGCAAGAAGGCTTTTAAACAGCCCCACTCTGCACTTTGGCTACATCCACCTGTTCTCAGCAAGGAAACACTGGTAGTTATACAGTTGCTCCTCTTTTTGAAAGCCATTTTGGCTCATGACACATCACAGATGGGGAACCTCCAGCCCTTTTGCTGTTGCTGGGCTACAACTTGCCTCATCTGTGACCATCAGCCATGGTGGCTGAGAGTGATGGGAGTTGGAGTCCGTACTGTAATGTGGTGGTTGTTTTTATGAGCAGGAGATTCTATTTGGAGTCCCTTTACTGTAGCAGCAGAGAAGTCAAGGCCAGCCCCAGCAACTTCTAGACTTCTTCCCCAACCTAAAACACCTGGAAGGGCAGTGGCTCATTTTGGAAAGGATGGGTCCGAGGTGGGGAACCTCAGGCTTGGAGGCCAAATCCATCCCTCTCTATCTGTCCCTCAGGACCCTCCTCACGGCACAACCCCTCTCCCCAAGCCCCACACTTCCCCAGCTTCAAACTCTCTTCGAGTTTCTTTTGCCAGCTGAAATGTGTCCTTTAACTCTGATATTCCCTCTTGCTTAGCGTGATGGAGGATATAGAGGTGTGTTTGTGGAAACTAGCCTACAGTACAGAAAAAGGTAAAACTAGGGTTAACTGCTCTGCCCTCTTTCGCCTTAGGCCCTGCCCACTGCTGGGGGTTTCCAGATGGGAATATGGGCCCTAGGACTGGGAAAAGGTTTGTTGCCCCTAGGCGAGGCCAATGAGAGGAGCAGTAGTCAAGTTCTACGTGAAAGCCACTTGTTCCTTCTGGAAGGTTCTGCTACAGTGTGCCATCACACAAGAGTGATGGATGGGGCCTCCTGCTGGTTCTCACATCAAAGGATCGCAGCCGTCTGTGTTAGGTCTCTGCGTCTTCTGTGTAGTCTTCATTCTCTCCTCCTGCAAGTGGAAAACTGTTTGATTTCCCTAACAGTTCATAGTGGGAACTGTTGGGACGCCTGGAGAAGTAATCGTTACAGTTCTGTCGGCCTGTGGAGCTGCTGCAGCAAAAGTGCTTTATGTTGAATGCGGCACTAACCAGAAGCAGCACAGATAAGACTCCTATAAACCATCCCTTCCTGTAAAAAAACAAAATAAATACTATTAATAATAATGGTAACCGATGAAAATAATAACCAGCATGTTTACAGTAACTTAACACGCCAGCCTGCGAACTGACAATAGAAGTCAAAATATTCCCATTTCATCCTTGTAATCACTTTGCTAGAATAGACTTGTCCCAGCGGACGAGGCTAGAACTAATGGCCTTCGGCTGCAGGAGGGGAGACTGCGCTTGAACATTAGAAGCAGCTTCCTGATGGCTAGGCTAGATGGACGATGGGACTGATTCCCTAGAGAGGTGGTGAGCATTTCCCATGGTGCAGATTCTTCAAAGCGGAGGCACACACTACATAGTTAGAACTATGGAATTCGCTCCCACGGGAGGCAACGATGGCCACCAACTTGGATAGCTTTCAAAGGAAATTGGACAAATTCATGGAGGAAAAGGCTAACAATGGCTATCAGCTGCTGTGGCTATGCTCCGGCTCCAGAGTCAGAAGAACGTAATGTTTCTGAATACCACTTTCTGGGATTTGCAGGTGCAGAGTGCTGTGCTCAGCTCCTGCTTGCAGCCTTCCTGTAGGCATCAGGTTGGCCACCGTGAGACCAGGTTGCTGGTCTAGATGGGCCACTGGCCTGATCCAGCAGGCCTCTTCTTGTGTCCTTAAAAGGATGGACAGCCGCCTATTGGGGGTGATCTATACTGCCTGCACAGGGCAAGGGGCTGGACTACGCAGAGGTGGAGGGGGCCTTGCAGACTAGGACTGTGCGACTAGCTCAATAACAGGAGGCTAGAAAATATTACAACATACAACCACACTACAAAAACACAAAGCACGCAACTTACATTGTAAACCCAAGGAGCACACCTTTCTCATCGGCCTTCAGCAAGCACTGCCCTGCGAGAGAGAGAGAGGGAGAGGGAGAGGGAGATGCATTTAGATGCTTATTGCCAAGCACAAAGGACAAGGAAAATATCCAGTGCAGCAAATAGACTGGAATGGATCCATGAAAGCTTAATTGTCGCATCAGATCAAGAGCCTAGATTTCTCTTGCTGTCCTGAAAGGGATGGGCATGACAGTGTGTTCAAGACAAACGCAGATGACAACTGTGTCAGGGCCCTAGTGCCCTAACTTGTTTCAAGAAATTCCTTCTCAAAGAATCCATACATTCCATCAGACTCGATCCATTTGTAATCTGCTCAACTTCAGCAAGCATTCAAAGATCAAGAAATAGTAACTTTGGTTCCAATGCAAATGGAGCTTAAGTACCCTTGAAATCGACGAGATTTCCAATGGGGCTCAAGCAGGTCTTAACTTCACCTGGCTCAAAACCTCAATTTACAGTGTTTACACTCCTTGGGAAAGAGGCACCCCTGAAACGCACCAGGAATAAAGTCTGCTCCCCCCCTCTTTTCTATACAGTGGCATCGTCACATTTCCCCTTTCTTACAGCTTTTTGATCCTTCTTCCCTTGCACGTTACACCACTAGAAAGCTACCCAAAAATCCACAGGCACTCTGGAATGTACACCAAGAAGGGGGTAGCTGGGATATATGAAGCCATCGAATCTCTTGGCCTATTCAGCACGGTACCGCTATTCTGACTGGCAGCAGCCCTCCGGGGTGTGAGGGAGAGAAAGAGCTGTCACAGGTATAACACCACAGAGAAGGACCACATGGCTCAGAGGCAGATCAACAGCCTCACATGCAGAAGCTTCCAGGTTCAATCTCCAGCATCTCCAGGTAGGGCTAGTAAGACAGGCATAGGCAACCTCGGCCTTCCAGATGTTTTGGAACTACACTTCCCATGATCTCTAGCTAACAGGACCAGTGGTCAGGGATGATGGGAACTGTAGTCTCAAAACATCTGGAGGGCCAAGGTTTCCTATGCCTGGGCTAAGATGTAGGAAAGGCACTGAGGCCTAATTTGATCAATAGATCAAATTAGGCCTATAGTGAGCGGGGCTTTTATGCTGTACTTTAGAATTGGCCCCTCTTTTCAGGTTGTCTGTTTAAAAAGGCTACCTGTCACTTGCCTCAATATGTTTCGTTTCTCTCAGTCAGCATGTTACACTTTTCTACTATTAAAGCTTTGCTTCATATATATATATATATATATATATATATATATATATATATATATATATATATATGAGTGAGGAGATATTTCCCTGGCAGGAGGGCTGATTTTTAGTCAGCCCCCTCCACAACATGAGAGAGATCCCTGTCCGAAGCCCTGAAGAGCAGCTGCCAGTCAGGGCAGACAATACTGAGATTGGTGGGCCAATGAGCCAGAGTCAAAATAAGGCCTCTTCCTATCTTTCCAGGACCCTTTTAAGCAGGAAGCAAAAAGGCCAAGGGCCAAACCTTCCGAAAGAAAAGCTCAGGCTGTGTCTCCTCCTGAGTCGCGAGGCCCCTGAGCCACCTACCTCTGTCTACGTCGTCAGGCAGGGGGCATTCAGCAGAGACGTTGCAACTGCCCGTCTTCCGATCACAAGGACGCTGGTTTGGGCAAGGACAGGCAGACTGGCAGTTTGGCCCGTACCGTCCGCTAGGACAGGCTGAGAAAACAATCACAGGGAAGACAGGTTGGGGGTTACACAACAGCAAGCAGGCCAGGGAAACACATGGCAGAATCAGGCCTGGCTCTCTGTCTTATAGCAGGGTTTTCAGGCACGGATGAGCAGCTGATCGCCAAGGCTTGCAAAGCCCTTCTGCCTTTGCCCAGAACAAGCTGTCCTTACAGCGGCTAACCAGATACCTGTGGGGAAACCAGATAGCAGGACGTGTGTTTCCTGTGGTTTCTGGCACCTGGTATTCAGAAGCATGACTGTGGAAGCAGAACTGAGCCACTGTGGCTAATAACCATGAATTTGTCCAATCCATTCATGTTGGTGGTCATCACTGCCTCCTGTGGCGGTGAGTTCCACAGTTTAACTGTGCAGTGTGTGTAGAATCTGTGATGTAAATGAAGAAGACGTGGAAAGGCTGGACATTCTTCATTCACTAGCTGGCTCCACTGAGCCTCTCCTGTCAGCCAACTCGCCCATTTCTTCGCTGCTTACACCCCGTCTTCCGGCTGTCCCAATTTCTTTGGAGCCCAAAGCATGCCTCCCCACAGCACGTTAAGGAATTGTAATGGCTGGGAGGGGAGCAGTGACAGTCACAAGTACCAGGTGAAGACAGTGCTGTTTTAACCACCAAGCCTGAACTCGGCAAGAAGGGAGTAGAGCAAATACGTTATCACCACAGCCAAGTTAAAATAAACAAATCTCTCACCTTCTTCGCAATGCGTGCCTTGGTAGCCAGCCGAGCAATTGCAAGTTCCATGGACGGGGTCACAGGCACCACCATTGAGGCAGAGGCATTTCTGAAGGCAGCCGTCGCCGTAGGAACCAGGAGCACAGGCTATGGCAGAAGAAAAGGAGGGAGGGAGGAGACCACATGCAAAACACCATCAGAACTTTTGGGTGGCGAGGAATATATATTTGCTGTTTATTTTCTTCACAGAAATTATATATAGCACTTCATCCTACAAAAACAACAACCTGAAATTCTTCACAAAAAAAGAAATAAAGCAATAAAACCATCAGTCAAAAACCAATTTAAAACCTTCAGAAATAAGCTAAAGACTTAATGAAAACACACAACAGCATTCCACAGGCTTGTCGAAACAAAAATGTTCTTAGTAGGCGCCAGAACTTACACTGAAGGCGCCTGCCTGATGACAATAGTGCGAGCCAAAGCGAAGGCGCTGCCATGCTAAAACGCTGATTTCTTACAAATGCTGAAGAAGTATTATGTGGCACTTTTAATGGGGCCAGTTCAGAGCAGTCAAGTGGGCTTATATAGGGCAAAGCGATCTCGCAGGTAAACTGCTCCCAAGCTGTTCAGGGCTTTATATACTAACAGTAATAAACTAATTGAACTTGGCCTGGTAGGAAGCCAGTGCAGATCTTTGAGCAGAGGTGTTATATGCTGGCAGGGTGTCACTCCCATAGGCAGCTGTGCAGCAGCATTCTGCATTGCCTGCAGATTCCAGATCAAGAGCAAGGGAAGCCCCAATATAACTGCATTATACCAAGGGGGACTACTTGTTCAAATGGCTCAGTATTGTCTGCAATGATTGGCAGCAGCGTCCATGCTTTCAGAATGGCCACCTTGCCCAGCCTTCCCCACAGACGCCAGGCAGGATGTTTTTGTTTATAGATGTATTTATATACCGACAATTGATACAATGCAAGGATCGAACCTAGAACCCTTCTGCATTCCAAGCACATGTTCTACCAGTGAGCAGCTCCCCTCCCTTTTAAAGCAAGGATAGCCAACGTGGCAGCCTCCAAATGTTGCTGGACTACAGCTCCCATCATGCCTGACCACAAGCCGCACTTGCTGGGGCTGATGGGAGCTGGAGTTCAACAACAAGAACAGCCAGAGAACACCTGCTGGCTTTCCCTGCTATGAAGGATCACACACACAGTTATTCCAACCTTGCATTTAAGCACTAGCCTGGTAACACAGATGGTAAGGACCTTGCATGCACATGAGTAAGCTGGATGAGGGGGGAGCTGTGGATCTCTCCATCCCCCACATCTGTCCCCAGGACAGAAAATGCAGCCCATAAGCTTCTCCATCTTTTGCAATAAATCACAATAACAGTAAAAACTCAGATTGGTAGCCACAATGCAGGCCACCAAAACTGCCTCCCCCCAACGCATGTAGCAAAGTCGAGATAGAAAAGTCAATCACATTGTAAGTTGCCCTGGAAATATATATATGTACTGTAGTTAATTTCTATCCTGACTTCCTACCAAAGAATGCTTGGGGCAACGAACACAAAGTAAAGCAATAAAAGAAGAACAAGGCAATAAAATCAATAAAACTGGAGAAAAACAACTACCGCCAGTTCAATCAACTGCAGCATATTTTCAAGGACTGTAACAATTCAGCTTATTATTTGGCCAAAGGGTGAAAAGTTTGTTTTGTTTTGTTTTGTTTGAGTTTATACTCTGCCCCACGATGGCTGGGGCTGATGGAACTTGCGGTCCAAGACCACTGGAGGGCACTAGGTTGGCAACCGCTGCCCTGACTTCTGCAATTGATTTCCCAAGTTACAAACTGATGCAATAAATAAATATTCACACACACACACACACACACACACACACCCCTCTCCAAAGTAAAGATTGTTAGGAAGGAAACCCAGCTACCTTCACTGCAGTTGGGGCTCTGCCAGCCAGCATCACAAAGACATCCCTCTGCAATAAAGGGTGAAAAGAACAAATGGATGTGATTTTGGAGCAGTGAGATCATGGGCACAGGGAGGTAAGTTGTGGCACAACAAGGGAATAGAACCACCAGTGCCCGCAAGGGAGGGAATTCAGGACAGAATGTGGGATTTCCAGATAAGCCACAGCCAAGGGGAAATGGAGAACATTTGGGGAATATTATTATTAAATTAGCCGCCTTGTTTTTCAATGGCAATGCAAAGCAACTTAAAATATTTTAAGAAAGTAACAAACATGTAAATACACGTTAACAGCATTAACAAGTCTAAAAGACAGTTCTATTTAAAAAGAAGCAGACCTACATCGAAACATCCCACCAACACAAAAAGGGCGCACATTGTTCAAAGCCAAAGGTCAGTTTAGGGGGCGAAGGGGAGCCTGGGGGGCAAACACAGCTCTGTCCTCCAAGATGGGAGATTCAGGAGGAGTAGGTGGGAAACTGCCACCACTGCTGGATACCAAGCAGCTGCCTCAGTCTGCCCAATGGTAGAGCCAGCATCCTAACAAATCAGAACATTTTAGTCCGAGATTGTCTTTAACCAAAAGAAAAAAGGGGAGGAGTGAAAAAGCACCCCAAGGGTTTTTTAAAAACCCCAAATTGCCCAGAAGCAGTCTCAGCAGAAGTCCACTTGTTACTACCGGTAGCAATGTGCTTTCTAGAACCCTAAGTCTATAGGCTCGTCAGGAGTGCCTACTTGCTACTAGTGATGTGCTTTTGAGAGCCCTATCTCTATAGGGCACCTGTTCTACCTGACCCACATGCTCACACCTCTCCCAGCCTACGTGGTCTTGCCTTCTGTACAGATTCCATGCAGGGTGCAGTTGGAAGGGCCGCAGTCCAAGACATCGCATGCTGGTCCTCTCCAGAGAGCTTCGTCGCACTGGCATTCCCCAAGGACGCAGTGCCCATGCCCACTGCAGTCCAGAGGCTGGCAGGCAGGTTCGTGGACACACAGGATAGTCGAAACCTGCCGAGGGCAGCGCCACATGGGGTAAAGTTCGCTGGGGAGAAAGAAATACTGATTGCGCCCAAAGGAAAACAACAACAGCCAAGCTAAGCCCTAGTACGCATCCTGGCCCTTCTTTAATGCTGGCAGAAACAGAGAGGTTTCTCAGCTGTAGTAACTTCTTTTGACACTGATGCAAACCCACAGAAAACTGTCCCACCCCCCAAGCATAGTCTGACCACTTCAGGACCAGAAGTGTCACAGCAGAGGGCTCTTCCTGCATTGTCCATGAGTACAGGGGCCGAGCTCCTCTTTAGCAAACAGCGACAGCACCTACCAGTGATCTGAGGGGTAACTGGCAAGCGTTCCATTTAAGACCAGGGTTGCAGACCCTCCGCCGTCCAAGTTAATGGCATTGACGACGCCTTGCTGCTTCAGGAAATCAGCCATATCCCAAAGGCTGAGGCTGTGCAAACGATAAAGGGGATAGCTGTGAGAAGATGCCTTGCATAGGCGGAAGAAGAGTAAGGGCCGGCCCTATCCTTAGGCGGAGGAAGGAGGCAAATGCTGGAGAGCAGGGAGCGACAGGGAAGTGTTAGGGCTGGATGAGCCATGTTCCCACCAACACTAGCCCGTGGTCCTTGTGTGTAGTGGAATGTTCTGGCACATTAACAGTGTCAACGCAAGATTAAACTGTTAGTCTGCTAGGCTTTTGTACATGACTTCACCATCTGCCTCAGGCAGTGAGAAGTCTTAGGGAAGCCCTGAAAAAAGAGACAGTGATTACTGTAGCATAGACAAGATAACAGCTTGGGGGTTGGGTTGGTGGGGACAACCATATATTTTCATGTGAGAGAGAATTCACGTACCACAGTAACCAGCCTTCCAAACCTGGCTCTGCTTTCTTTAAGAAGAGGGTCAATTCAGGTCATTAAAAAAAAGAAGGCTCTTTCATATGTTGTTGTTTAGTCGTTTAGTCATGTCCGACTCTTCGTGACCCCATGGACCAGAGCACGCCAGGCACTCCTGTCTTCCACTGCCTCCCGCAGTTTGGTCAGACTCATGTTGGTAGCTTCGAGAACACTGTCCAACCATCTTGTCCTCTGTCATCCCCTTCTCCTTGTGCCCTCAATCTTTCCCAACATCAGGATCTTTTCGCTCTTTCATATAGGCCTGGTTAACTAAACCGTGGTTTAATTTAACCATCTGGACCTGCCCCAGTGCCTTAGCCTGTAAGCCATGGTTTACTGCACTTAACATAAACTAAGGTTTGCAAACCAACCTCTTAGCATTATGGGCGAACGGGGATACATTAAAGAATCATACTTGTCTGGTGCTAGGCAGGCCTGGTTCATACATGACACTAAGTCCTCCAGGATTGTTTAAGCTTTAGTTTGCCAAACAAACCAGAACCAAGTGTCCCTACACCATGGTTTATTGAACCACAGCTTAGTGTTATGGCCAAATCTCATCACTCTTTGTTGAGTCATAGGATGGAAATTCCTCAGACACCTACATGTTAAATGCTAGCACCTACAGTTGGATTCCTTATTTAACTTTTCTCCTGAATTGTTACTTAAATTAAAAAGAAAAACTGACCCACAACACATCAAGGAAGACAAAGAGGCCCTCCAAGCAGAACTCAATCTGAGGCATGGATCACCTGCCCCACTAGGAGGAACGACTTAAAAAACTACACAGACTCACCCCCTTGTATGTGTCTGCCCATCAAAGTGTGCCAACACCAGCTGTCCTTGCCTGTCGTGCCCCACAGCTGTCCTGGCAGACACAGTATTGATGAACTTGTCAAACGTACCTACCACAAAGGGGTGGGGAGAAAGAAAGACAGAGTACAAATAGCTGAGAAACATAATCACTCTGCTACAAGGATGATTAAAAAAAAAATCACAGGTCAAAACCTCTCCTTACAGCAGAATGGTGTAAGCATGTTTTGTTTTCTTAAAAACTGTCTGCTTTAAGCTGGGTACCGTCACAGCTCTGGTCTTTCGTTTCGCCACATATAAACGTATGTATTTAATTTCCATGAGCATACAGACAAGAAACATAAATGTAATGAATCATTTGAAGAGAGAAGACAAGAATTGGGTTTCGCTGAAGCGTGGGCATGGTGATTATAATGAAAGAACATTAAAAAACCAGATATCTGGTTCTGGGAAGGAAATAAAAATTAATACGATTAGCTGCAGTCCATTAACCACAAGTCACTGGTGTGTTTGAGGAGGTGCAAAATGGTTTTCTTTGTTGCATACAAATTCAATTAAACAGTACCACACATCACCACATTTGTCTTTTTGATTACCTTTTCCTAATGCTTACATCTTATATCTTAATTTTTCCATTAGGGCCATGGACAGCTTTGGCCTTGAGCCTGCTGAGCCTGGGGTAGTCTAGAGCTTGCCAGGTCATGCCAGGACCATCATGGAACGTGTTCTTCCCCCGCCCAAGCCTTACTCACCAGAGGAACCAAGTGAATCCCATAGCTCTTCACCCACCCAACAGCGCAGAAAGCATGGTGGTGGTGGTGGGGGCACAGAAAGGCAGTGGACCGAAGGAAAAGACACAAGACACATCAGTTCCTCTCCAGTCTTGGGTGGCTACCAAGCCTTGTGGGTGCTTCCCATTATGGACAGATCGATACACGTCCCCTGTTATCGCTCCTCCTCCCCTTCTGACCACCCAGTGCATCAGGCAGACAAAAGGAACAGGCCCCCTCCCCACATTTACCTGTTTCCTGCGTCTCGTCACATTCCACTGCCCGACTCTGATTCACGTAGACCTCCCCATCTCGCAAGAGCCAACCCACCCCACTCACAAGCTGCACAAAGGGGTTGTCTTTAGCCAACACATCCTCCTCAGAGAGGTAGCTGGAAAAGACAACAGAGGAGCCATGTTATAAGGAGGGAGCGACATTTGAAAATATTTAAAGGACAATTCCTCTCTGGAAATTGTAGCTCTGTGATGGGAATAGGGGCCCGCTCTCAGCACCTTTAATAAACCACACTTCCCAGGATCCTCTGGCGAAAGCCATGACTGTTCAAAGTGGTACAATACTGCTTTAATTGCCAGTGGATCAGGTTATCTCGGGAGGTGGTAGAGCAGAAGCTGAATAGCTCTCCAACAGGGATGCTGTAGTACACTCTGCACTGCAAACCCAGCCCTGAAGAGTGGGTTGAGCTAAGTGTGACCACCAATGTCCCTTCCAAGTTCACAATTCACCATGACCTGAGGGATAGCTCAGGTGGAAGAGCATGAGACTTGTAATCTCAGGGTCGTGGGTTTGAGACCCACGTTGGGTGAAAGATTCCTGCGTTGCAGGGGTTTGAACTACATGACCCTCATAGTCCCTTCCAAACTCCAAGTCTGTGATAATGATATCTCCCCTGCTTTCTAGGATTTCAGAAATCCTGAAATTCTAGAAAGTCACTGCCAGTCAGTGTTGACCATGCTAAGCTAGATGGACCAATGGCCTGACAGGTACTAGGTGATATCCAGCTCCCCACACCTGGTTTAAAAGGAAGAGTTGCTGATCCCTTACCCAAAGACTAGAGTGCCATCCTTCCGGATGCCAAAATGAGCATTCTGAATTCCTCCAGAGGACTGGATGAGATGCCCGTCGCTCACAACATTCCCAAGGCACTCTCCAGTTTTCGTGTTGAAGTACCCCCCGTTCTGGGCCACAAGGCACTTGCCGTGCCTGGCAGTCTCTTCCACCGTTGCTCGGCTGCGCTTACGGCAGCCCCCTGGCCCACCAGGCTCCAGCACAGAGAACGTCCTCAGGGGGTCCCTCACTGTAGTGAGATGACCGTAGACATGTCGACTATTCTGACCCTTCGGAGGGATGTCAGAGATGAAGATGCTTGTGACAGTCAGTGGAGAGACAGTGCTGTTGTTGCTAGGCCAGGACTCATGTGTTGTGTTGCTATGTCGGAGAGCTTGACAGTCCCGAACGTACCGATGGTGATGCCGAGGACCATGTCGAGGTGGGGGATACGGCAGTAACAGGTCATCGTTCAATGAATTCCTGAAATTTTGCAAGTTTCAAATGTGAATCATGCAAGTTCAGACTCACTAGCTTGCCCTGTCAAATAATCTGCACTGCCTTGCTTCCTTACAACATATGTTGACCCCAAAATGTTATTTGGAGCAAATTTCTAATAAATCTGTACAAAGCTGGGCCAACAAATACAAAACCCATATACAGTGGTACCTTGGGTTAAGTACTTAATTCGTTCCGGAGGTCCGTTCTTAACCTGAAGCGTACTTAACCTGAAGCACCACTTTAGCTAATGGGACCTCCTGCTGCCGCTGCGCCGCCAGAGCACGATTTCTGTTCTTAGCGGAGTTCTTAACCTGAAGCATACTTAACCTGAAGCGTACTTAACCTGAAGCGTACTTAACCCAAGGTACCACTGTAATTAAATGTGGACTGATAGCTGGTGTCCTCAATGTTACTACCCCTTTAACTGCGTTACAAATAAAGTGGGGCCTCCTGCTAGCTAGATATCATCTCCATGCAAGCCTCATGATGTTATTATTCTGTGAAATCTTAAATTCTAGATTATTTTTTGAATTATCATAGGATGCACTGAGGAAGACATTTAAAACTTTGAGTATACAGTGGTACCTCGGGTTAAGTACGCTTCAGGTTAAGAACTCGGCTAAGAACAGAAATCGTGCTCTGTTGGCACAGCGGCAGCAGGAGGTCCCATTAGCTAAAGTGGTGCTTCAGGTTAAGTACGCTTCAGGTTAAGAACGGACCTCCGGAACGAATTAAGTACTTAACCCGAAGTACCACTGTATTTGGGTGGAAGAAATGCCATCTGTTATAAGCCTGGTATCCATTAGAAAACACCACCTCTCCACCTACATGGAGTGAAGATCTTTCTGAGAGAACGCTTCTGCTTTACCACAAGCAGCTCTAATGAGCCATTAAAAGCCGTTCCATTAATGCTCAGGTAATAAACACATTAAGTTTGCTCTTTTCCCATGCCTGTCATTTTACATCGAGCTAAATAGGCCAGGGGAGGGGGGTTGACCAAAGAAGAAACTGACTCAAGGGACTGCAAACAACTGCCACTAAGCAGGTCAGGAGTCAAAAGGGTGGCAGGCAAGATCAGGCTTGTGTTTGGATGAGGAAGCACACTTCAAGGCAGTTCTGCGCTAAACTAAATCCTAAGGAAACCCACATTGTGCAACAAGATGGAGGAACACTCAGTGGATTTAAGAAAACTACTGCCCCCACTCAGGTGCCTTCTAATGCAGCCTGAGAGCCAGAAATTAAGGTGCCCTGAGTTTTCTCCACCTCTGGAAAAACTTCACTCAATCTCTGTGTTAAAGCAACTGGAACAGAGGCAATGAAAAGCAACCGTCCTAGTAGGTCTCACTATCCCATTTCTGCCTGACAAAACTACCACCAAGTTCTAGAACAGAACTTACAAAGAAGTGTGAGAAAACTGGAGAGCTTCCTGCTTGCACACAGCCGAGAGAAAAGCCAGATCCACAAATGTGATAAGAGTAAGACAGGGAAGTACTGACGTGGCAGGATAAGACTTTACTGCTGGGGGTGGGGTGGGAATAAAAGCATTTTTTAAGGCTCTCCCAAATTAAAAAAAGTTCTCTGCAAGGACGTGTATGCCTATGCATATAGACTCTCTACCCTAAAACAAACAAAAAAAACCACTCTGGGAATACGGTGCTATTCCAAAAGCCTCTCCTTGTTCTACTACCTTTATACTTGCAAGCAGCGTTACTTCTTCAACGGGACATCAGCCCAGGTATTGTCCATTTGATCTCTTCGGCCCTCGTATCACCTGACTTTCCTTCACTACAAGCACAGCTAAAGATTGGCTAAATGCGGCGCGGGTGGGAAGAGCCGGAAACTCTCGCCCCCGCGCCCATAGGATGCTTAGAGGTGGAAAGGCTTCTCCTCTGGTTTGAGCACTTACCAAGCTACGGCGTGACCCTGAACTCCCAGAAAGCAGCGGAGCAGCACCATAGAAAAAACAGCCAAAGCCGCCGGTCGCTGCCCCTCGCCTACTCTATGCACTAGGCGCCCTATGGAGGCCGCCATATTGAGCTTGGCGCACGGTCACATGACAAGCCATCACGTGAGAGTATTTTCAAAAGCAGCAAAGCCAGGAGCGGAAAAAGGAAGCGTGGTTTCACTGTTCCTTCTGGTGGCCAACTAGCGGAGTCACAGAATTTGCTCGCCTGAGATTAGGAGGAGCAAGCGTCTTCTTGTTTTCGCTGTTGTTGTTTACTGTTGTGTCCTTAAGGCGACCACTTACACTGGAAAAGGATGCGTATTTGCATAAAATTTGCATATGCTAATTTGTAGCTATAGATGAAAATTTAGAAATAACTACTGTAATTTAAACAGACATAATTTACTGTACTGTAACTACTGTAATTTAAACAGACATACCAAATCTCATCGTGATGGGGAAGACTGACCCGGAGGACCAGTGTGCCTTCTCTGTCCTCTGGTGCTATCTTGTGGTGGGCAACTGCAACCCCCTCCTCCCTTTTATGACTTTAACTTATTTTCAAGTGGGCTTTGGACCTGACAGCCTTTCAGACAGAGGGCTGTCCTCTAACAGCACTCCAAACTGAGAACCATCTTCTGTAAACTAAGACACACTGTCACCTGCCTTACAATCTAAAATTTGACACCAGGCAAACCACAAAAGAAGGGGGAGGTGCTGGGTTGAGGAGGGAAGGAATATTTATTTATTACTACATTTATATCTCACCTTTTCTCCAAGGAGCTCAGTGATTTGAACCCTGCTCTCCCAGCAACTAGTTCAGCATTCTAACCACTGCACCACATTTTGATTATCCCAGCTACATGATGCTTAGGGTTGGGTGCAAGCTCCACTGCAATAGTGCAGCTAAGGCAGCAATCCTAACTAAGGTCACATCCGCATCAGACATTTAAATCACACGTCTTCCCCCAAAGACTCTTGGGAACTGTAGAAGAAGAAGAGTTTGGATTTGATATCCCGCTTTATCACTACCCTAAGGAGTCTCAAAGCGGCTCACATTCTCCTTTCCCTTCCTTCCTTACAACAAACACTCTGTGAGGTGAGTGGGGCTGAGAGACTTCAGAGAAGTGTGACTAGCCCAAGGTCACCCAGCAGCTGCATGTGGAGGAGCGGAGACGCGAACCCAGTTCACCAGATTACGAGTCTACCGCTCTTAACCACTACACCACACTGGCCCTTTGTGTAGTTTACCCCTCACAAAGCTACACTTCCCAGAACCTTTAACAAACTACATTTCTTGGGATTCTTTGGGATTCCAGGGATTGATGTTTGCTCCAATTGATTGCTAAAAAGCAGGGTTTGCGTGGAAAGCTCCAGAGCAAAAAAAAAAAAAAAAAAGGTGCTCAGACATGGAGCTTAGTTTAAAGGATGGACTGTGTCTGGAAAGGCAAGTGTGGATAAGCTGCTAGTTTCACTAAATTCAGTGGAGCTTTACTCCCAGGTAAGTGGGGCTAGGATTGCACCCGTAGGCCATCATGTCATTTCCACTCTACCTTATTCCAGTCCTCTAATGGTATTTCGTTGGGATAGACGAGCAGTTTCCACCCGCTACTTTGCACAGGTTGCTGCTCTGTGTTATGATTTTGCATTTGACCCTGGGACTTGCTTACCTTACTAGTTTCCTCAGCTGTGTTTACATGAAGCAGGCAGGGATATGAATCTGTGAGCAAGGGACAGCACATCACAAATCACTGGCCTAGCTCCTTTGTCTGCCCATTGAACTCACCCAACCACACCCAGCACCTGCTGCCTGAGGACAACACCCCACTGTCTAATGTTAGGGCAGGCCCTGAAATCTGTCAGCACCCCAACCTGCAGAGCAAAGGTGGAAAAAGTGGAGAGAGAGAAGTTCCCCCCCCCCCCTTTAATTGTCATAACACTAGAAACTGGGGCCATCCAATGAAGCTGAATGTTGGAAGATTGTCAGGCTAGACAAAATACTTCTTCACGCAGCGCTTAGTTAAGGCACCAAGCAAAAGGTTTCCTCTATAACCAAACCTTTGGCCTTCAACTATTTGTGGCCTTTTAGAAATGAGTGGGATGTTTTAAATGCACCCCCCTCCGTCCACCCTTGGTTTTCATATATCTATGTGGGTTTCTTGGTTTGTTGGCTGTAAGTCACTTTGGGGTACCTTGGGCAAGATAAAGCGATTAACACATTTAATAAATAATAATAATATTAATTGAACTTTGGAACTCACTCCCACAGGAGGCAGTGATGGCCACCAACTTGGATGACTTTAAAAGAGGATTGGACAAATTCATGGAGGACAAGGCTATCAATGAGCACTAGCCAATATGGCTATGCTCTGCCTCCTGGTCAGAAGATATAGACCCAGTTGCTGGAAACCACAGGAGGGGAGGGTGTTGTTGTGCTCCTGCCCCGCTTGTGGGCTTTCTATGGGCATCTGGTTGGCCACTGTGTGTACAGGATGGTGGACTAGATCTAGGACTCTCTTCTTCTGTTCTTAAGTCAGCGCAGCTAAGAGGGTTGTAGACTGGCTGGGACCACCACATCACTAAATCGATGTTTTGCATTAGCTAGGGTTTTGTTTTCTGAGTGGGGTGGAAATTTGCTTTAGAGATGGACAGCCTCCAATTAATGAATGAGAGCTTGGTTCATTTACAGGAACAATTCGAAGCGGGGCATATCAACAACCGCTGCCACCAACTGTCCTATCCAGTGTAGAGTTCCTCTTGCTCAGAGTGGATTTTTCAGGAGACTTCGGCTTAAGTGATCGAGGGGGGGTGGACACTGCTTGCCATTACGATAGCGAGCAGAACAGGGTGCTCAAAGTGGGAGGGAAGAAATTTAAAGTGTTCTTCAAAAAAAATATACTCTTAACAGCACAAGCATACATGTTTACTCAGAGATAAATCCCTCCAGGTTTAATGAGGCTTATTCCCAGTGTACAAGACTGCAATCCTAGTTACTTATTTGTCTTTTAAAGTGTCCTGCTATAGTCTTCCCACTCTTCCTCCCCTCATTCCCCCTTCACATTACATCCATCTTAATCACATCCTATACATTTACACACTCCCCTATCCCCCTCCCCCCTCCCTTGAGGTGCTTCCCTCCCCTTCTTGTTCCCTCCCTTCCCTCTCCTTCCCCTTCTTTCCCTCCTACCTTTAAAAATCACCTCCTTTGTTTGAAGATGTATGTAGGGAATGTATGAAGGAATAGGTACGTAAGGGTATGCAAGGTAGGACGAATGAGGAGGGTAAGGATGATAGGGTGATGTAAGGATGAAGTATGTTAGAGAGGTTGTATCTATGTATGTATGAATTGCGATGTATGCTAATGTTGTATTATACGTTGTATTTTTTTTTGTGTGTATTTTTTTATTCAATAAAATTAAAAAATTAAAAAATTAAAAAAATAAAAATAAATAAAGTGTCCTGCTATATCCACAATAATAGTAGCTAAATGGGAAAGTATCTTCTCACAGGAAACCCCAGTGTTTCTACATGAGTTATTGATTCTAGGTGTGCCTCGTGGTTGGAAGGAGAAAAGCCAAGGGAGCAGGGGCTCATGCAGAGAGACACCAGGCAGCCTCCTCCGAGGATGGGTCTTTCCGCTGTCTGAATCAGGAGCCTCAGAGTTCTAGCAAATAACGAAAATAGTAGAACTAGTAAGCCTGGTATCTGCCCACCTTTGATTTAGAAGATGTTCCGCTTTGCACTTGCCAGTCTTTTCACTGCCAGCTTTATTTCCTGGTTCCGTAGGCTGTATATAATGGGGTTTAGCATGGGGGTTACGATGCAATACAGGGCTGAGACCAGTGTGTCCACATCTAAGGAATAGCCTGCACTGGGCCGGTTGTAATTAAAGAGAGCAGTCCCAAAGAACATAATGACCACTGCAAGATGAGATGTGCATGTAGAGAAAGCCTTCCTCCTGCCCTCTGTAGAACTGATCTGAAGGATGGCTAAAGCGATGAAGACGTAGGAGATGATGATGAAGAAGCAAGGGCTAACCCCAATGAACATGCTGGCTGTGTGGAGCACAATGTTATTCAGGGCTGTATCCGTGCAGGACAGCTCCAAAAGTGGGGGGACGTCACACATAAAATGGCGGATCTCCCTCGGCCCACAGAATGACAGGGTGGATGTCAAGAGAGTGTGTACAATGGAGTTCAGGAAGCCCCCTGTCCACGACCCAGCCACCATTTGGAAGCAGACTTTCCTGTTCATGATGACTGTGTACAGCAGCGGGTGGCAAATGGCTACATATCGGTCATAAGCCATGGCCGCTAGGAGAATGCATTCTGACCCAACACAAGAAATGAGGGAGAAGATTTGGACCATGCATCCAGCGTAGGAGATGGTCTTGGGCTCTCGGAGGAAGTTCGCCAGCATTTGGGGGACAGTGGCGGTCATGTAGCAAAGATCAATGAAGGAGAGGTGGCCGAGGAGGAAGTACATGGGTTTGTGGAGACGGCTGTTGGCCATGACAACCAGAATGATGAGGAGATTCCCCGTCAAGGTTACCGTGTAAACGATGGAGAAGGCCAAGAAGAAAAATATTTGCAATTCAGGATGGTTTGAGAATCCCAGGAGGATGAATTCATGGATGGAGGTTTGGTTTCGGAGGTTTCCTACGCATTGGGAAGAAGAAAGAGTATGAATGAAGCTTTGGAAGTCATGTAATGTCTTCCCCATAAGCTTAAAATCCTGATGGCGTGGTGGAAATGGGGGCGAGCATTCTAGCTGTGTGCGCGCACACACACACGGCCCCTCCTTTTCATTGTGTTTCCATGATTATTTGTGCACATGATGCTGTCAGGACTTTTATACAAGATCCCACCTTCAATATTGTTTGAGCCTGCAAAAAGTTTGGGGCGGACATGCTCTTTTGTTTTCAATTTGTGCCTGTTCTGCAACTTCCTGCAGAAGTCCTGTAACTCTTTATACTGCAAATATTCTGGCTTATTTTTGTCCAGCTTTTTGTTGTACTGCAGTGCAAGGCCTCTGGGCAGCAATAATGCAGTAATATTGGGAAGCATCACAGAACAACAAAGAAAATGGAAATGAGGCGTGGACAGTCCAGTATAAATCCATGCACAATGATTGCATTAAGAGAATTTGAGTTCATTTGAGGCTTTGGTTAGATCCAGAATGTACAGAATGTCCATTGTCTTTTGCATACACGCTTGACTTTCAGTTTTTTCTCCTCCCTTCTTTGAAGTCTCTTTGGGAGATTGATATCGGAAGCGTATTGGATAATGCGCAGTGGGAAAAGCTATGGCTTACTCCCACTTTTAGATCCGTTTCCAAAAATATCCGTGGAAACTCCTTAAAAATAATCCATCAATGGTTCTTGACTCCAGTTTGCCTAGCACATATGTTGGATAATTTATTGCCCCTTGTTTGCCCTCCCCACCACATGCATGCCATTATCATCACCCTCCAAGACATGGAGAGAGAATTGCTTCATTTTTACCTGTTCATTATATATTTTTCACAAAAGTTACAAAAAAATAAATAAGCAGCACCTATTAACAATGGGCAATGTGTGTGGTTAGGGTGGTGGTTTTGAAGAAATCCAGCAAAAAAAAAGATTTACAGAAACAGACTTCTATTTAGCCTTCTGTGGTCACAACACATATTCCAGTAAACTATGAAATCCATCCATTTATCTGTAACATTCATCTATTCATTGCTTCTGGTAGGTCATTTCAATCAAATCTCTATTTTGTCTCCTTTCATGAACCATGTATGTATGATATGCAGTGCGAAGTTATATGGGAACATAAGGAAATAAAAAGTTTTCTTGGGAAATGGTGCAGACCTGATTTTCTGGTTTTTCGGATCACGGGCAGGCTGAACTAGTAAGACCTGCTCAGCAGTCAACTTTTGTTAACACCACCAACTTTATCTAGGGAAATTCTAGAAAGCATTGTGGAAAAGGAGGAAAAGAATGAACACTGAGGATTTCTAATAGCAGAATGCTCAGGTTTAAATACTTCTAACCCATTGTTGCTCTTATTCTATATAAAATTTATTTAAGATATTTATACACCATTTAATTATTCACATTTCTAAGCAGCGGACTTAAAGAAAACGAGACAAGAAAACAATGAAAATTTATCATAAAACCCCAATGATACCTTAAAATGCCTTATGGAGCAAGAAAGTGGGCTGGGGGTTCATCAGAAAAGACTGCAAAGCAGTTTGCAAGGGAAACTGAACAACAAAATTAAGTGATAGAATCTATAAAGCAGGTAGATCATGATCTACCGGTAGATCACTGGACGTCTGTGGTAGATCACCTGTAGATCAGTCGCTTCCTCCAAAGAAGCTAAAAAACTTTGGCTCCCCTAAAAAAAACTCAACATCTTTGCCCTGCACCCCTAAAATGACCTGAATCACCCAAAATAGGGCTTTCCTTCCTTAAAAAAAAAGCTCACCGTCCCTTTCCTCTTCCCTAAAGAAGCTCAACAACTTTTACATGAACCCCCCCCCCAAAACAGGGCTTTCCTTCCTTAACAAAAACTCAACAATTTTGACCTGAACCCCCCAAAAGGGGGTAGATCACTGCCAGTTTTTAACTCTGTGAGTAGATCACAGTCTCTTGGAAGTTGGCCACCCCTGCTATAAAGCAATAACAACATTGAAATCCATAAAAAAGGGTTCCACTCCCTCCATGCCACACAGATGCCACACACCAAACAAGCTGCACCTACATTTACACACACAAACATGCTGTCCCGCACTCTCAACAATTCCTGGTCCCAACAGCCCCCTAGACGCAGATACAAAAGGAGCATAAGAAATGCTGGCAGCCTAAGACCAGGAGACTAAAACCAAATCTAACTTGCAAAACTCTCTCTCTCTCTCTCTCTCTCTTGAGCAGGGGTAGGCAACCTAAGGCCTGTGGGACGGGATGCTGCCCAATTGCCTTCTAAATCTGGCCCGCGGACAGTCTGGGAATCAGTGTGTTTTTACATGAGCAGAATATGTCCTTTTATTTAAAATGCATCTCTGGGTTATTTGTGGGGCATAGGAATTCGTTCATCCCCCCCCCCCAAAAAAAACAAATAGTCCGGCCCACCACATGTTCTGAGAGACGGTGGGCCGGCCCACGGCTGAAAAAGGTTGCTGACCCCTGGTCTTGAGGATGGCTACCCTGCCTTTCAGTTGAAAGGAGCTCAAGGTGGCTTATGGAAAGTACAGTATGTGGCAAAAATGACAGAGGCATACAAGTAAAAATCTATCAACCAAAAATCTAACTATGTTACTTCAACGGTTCTGGATCCAAATGAAGAATGTCGAGGAAAGAGCTGCAGCAAACAGCACCCTTCATTTTAAATGCCGTTTCTGCCTTCAGTTGGTCTCTGGGCGGTGTTTTGCTGATTCGTGATGCCATGCATCTTACTTTAAGGGCTCGCCCACATTTCCACTTGTCTCGTGCCTAGAAAGCATGAGTCCAAGTGGTTTCCTGCTTGCCCCGTGCTTTCTTGGCACGGCTCTGAGCGGTTTTGCCTTTGCCCTGCTGCTTTCCCACTGAAAACCGACTCTTTAGTGCTAAATCAGAACAAACAGCTATTGGGGAAACCGGGGGAAAGTGGTGGAGCAAAGGGAGGTTTGGATGAGCCCTAAATCAGAACCTTTTGCCTGCCAGGTGCTGCTGGACTACAACTCCCCTCATCCCTGACGACTGACCATGCTATCTGGGGTGATGGGAGTTGGAGTCCAGACGCATCAGGAAGGCCACAGCTCCCCTGCCTCTTCTTTCCTGTCATCCTCCTTCTCCTTCTTCTCTACAGGAGCTATTAAGGACATCTCTTGCATAGCTGTTCATATCAAACTAGTAGCCTCTTTTATACTGAGACATTGTTCCTGGTGCGGATGGGCAAATCTGCCAATTTCAGTTTCATCAGTTTCTAATTTCCCCGCTCTTAAGACCAGTTCTCCGCATTTCAACAGTGCAGAACTGGCCCAGGTGCATTTGTAAGAGATCAATCTTTTGGTGTGGCAGCACTCATACTTTGGAACTTGGTTGACATCCGGCAGGCACCTTCACTGAACTCTTTTTGGCACCTGCTATAAACATTTTTCTTTAGGCCAGCCTATTCATTCATGTAGAATGTTGACATGGGCTCATTGATTTTAATTTTAATTTTTTAAAATGTTTTAAACAGTTGTTTTTTCCGTTCTCTCTCTCTTTTTATTGATGATTTCATTGTTTTTTTCTTTTCGTAAACAGCTTTAACGTTTTTTTTTAAAAACTAAGCTGTATATAAATTTCTTTTCTTTCCCAAAAAATCTCTTTTCTTTTCCAATATTCACATTTTCGTGTGCAATTTTGCACACTGAGATGTAGACATCTTAGCAAAGCAGATTTCCCCCTAATAAAATGCATTTGGGTGTGTTATTTTCACTAATGCACACATTTTAATGGACATTTTAGCCTAGTCTATGCATTTTTGTACATATTATGAACTACATGCAAACTGAACCTAATTTCTCCCTTTGTTCCTCATTACAGCTTCCACTTATACCGTCTAAACACCTACCATTGAAGCCAGGAGCCATGATGGCTGCTGCAGAAGGCTGCCTCACTGGAACAGAATTGTGAAGCAAAGGGATTCCCTCAAAGACCTGTGGGCATGAAAGAAGAAAACAGAGGTGCTGCAGAGCATTTGAGAATCTGTTGCATGTATCTGTTGAAAAAAATCAGTGTTTTTCTAATGCGGCACAGCTACAATCGGTGATGATGTTCCCTCAGTATAATAATAATAATAATAATAATAATAATAATAATAATAATAATTTATTATTTATACCCCGCCCATCTGGCTGGGTTTCCCCAGCCACTCTGGGCGGCTTTCAACAGAGCATTAAAATACAATAATCTATAAAACATTAAAAGCCTCCCTAAACAGGGCTGCCTTCAGATGTCTTCTAAAGGTCTGGTAGTTGTTGTTTTCTTTGACATCTGAAGGGAGGGCGTTCCACAGGGCGGGCGCCACTACCGAGAAGGCCCTCTGCCTGGTTCCCTGTAACTTGGCTTCACACAGCGAGGGAACCGCCAGAAGGCCCTCGGCACTGGACCTCAGTGTCCGGGCTGACCGATGGGGGTGGAGACGCTCCTTCAGGTATACAGGACCGAAGCCACTATTGAGGACCAGCCCTTGTCTTTCCCCCCATAATCTTTCCACATTTGTATTAATGCTGAATCTTCCTTTCTGAACCATCAAAGCTGGGTTAGCTAGAAAAACGTCTACCCTGATTTTAACAAGGGGTGGGGGAAGAAGAGGTGCTTACCTTGCTGGGAGCCAAGGTCTGTAGAAATGTGCTTACTTGGGTTGGCATTTTAAAATGCTTCTGTGCCTCGGAGGATATGTATTCACCAAAGGCTCTCGGATCCAGCAATCCACACCGTGGGGGTTCTGTTGTCACGGATAATGAAAAGGGAATAATTAACATAAGAAAATACGAAGAGCCTGCTGGATCAGGACAGTGGCCCATCTAGGCCAGCATCCTGTCCTCACAGTGGCTGACCAGGTAAGATAAATCTAGCTTAATATCGTCTACATCAGGGGTTGTCAACCTGGTCCCTACCACCCACTAGTGGGAGTTTCAGGATTCTAGGTGGGCAGTAGGGGGTTCTACGGCACAAGCTGAATCTTCCTTCCATCGAGCACTGGCGGGCGGTAAGGAAATCTTACCATCAAGAAAGATGCATTAGTGGGCGGTAGGTATAAAAAGGTTGACTACCCCTGGTCTACATTGACAATGGCTGTCTAAGCTTTATTTTTTTTATATAATAATTTTATTCATTTTGTCATATATAACAAAACAAACACACAACAACAAAAGAAAAACATAACATAAACAATTAAACACAACAATGAAATATACTATTTTTATCTAATTTTCTTAACATCTTAATGGGACTTCCTCCGATCTTCCCTTCCTGGTTTCTGTTTTACCTCTTATTTTAAGCAGGTTCATCTTCATATTTAATTTTCCTATCTCTTATTATCCATTTAATCAATTATTCATTTTATAACCCATTTTTACATATTATCTTAACTATCATATTTATTTTATTTTTCTTCTTTTCTTTTTTTTTAGCTACTGTTACTAATCCTTCCAGAAACCCCTAGGTATATCCTCTGAATTTCTTCCCTTTAACCTTAAAATCATATATTCATTAACTTTAATAGTTTTCCAATTTTCCGGCACCCCCTCCCCCTCACAATATCACTGTCAATTCAGCAAGTTCATCTTTTCTACCTTCTCTAACTCGTCCTCTTACCAGCAGGCTCTCCCCCCCAGTGTCAGCCAATTCTTTAGAATCTCTTCTTTCAATTCATTCTAGTTAATTACATAATCATTATCCCAACAGTCCAATTCAAAACCATATTGACCTATATAAATAATAATTCTGGATTGACAATGGCTGTCCAAGCTTTAAGGCAGGGGTCTCTCCAAGCTGCATTTGGAGATGCTGAGACTTGGTCTTGGGACCTTCTGCATGCAAAGCACATGCTCAGCCACCGTGCCAGGCTCCTTCCTCAAGCATTTTTAGGGGTCTGCCCTAAACAACCCTGTTTGTGATGTACCCTCCAACATTTGTCTGATGAAACAGGGACATCCTAAGGAAAAGCGGGACATTCTGGGATCAAATCAGGAACCGGTATGGCTTCTGTAAATCCGGGACTGTCCCTGGAAAATAGGGACACTTGGAGGGTCTGAGACTGATGCCAGGGTGGTCACAGAAGTGTAACTAGAGTAAGACACACTGCCACACTGGCAGGTTCATGTAGACGTAGGCCAGGGCTGGCGCACCCATGAAGCTGTGGGGAGCAGTTGGGAGAGGTGTTCTGTGCTGCTCAGTTTGTATATATGCCTGAATAAAACTGCATATCCTAAAGACACCACTGTCTCCGCTGAGCCTCATTCCAAGGGAACCAAACCCTGGGCAAGTGTTGGAATCCGGTGAATACAGTTGGCACTGTTGCCTTCAGTCCACAGAAAATACATTCTTGATCATGTCGTCCTCTATTTGCAGCGTGTTTCCTTTGCATGGAAACGAATGGGGTGAAATAACATAACAATGATGCCATTTGTGGAATTAATTATGTAAGTGCGTGATTTTGCCACAGTGGACAGTGGTGTTTGGTTTTTTGTTTTGTTTTTTGGAAGATGATCTGCAGCAGAATGGAAACAGTGCTCGGTTTCAAATCCCCACTCAGGCATTAAACTCACTGGGTGATACTGGAGTCAGTCACTCGCTCTCAGCCTAACCTACCTCACAGGTTCAGGTAGGTAGCCGTGTTGGTCTGATGCAGTCGAAATAAAAAAAAAATTGTCCAGCTTATACCCAGAACAAACTTAGTTGGTCTCTAAGGTGCTACTGGAAGTTTTTATTTATTTTTATTTATTTCTACCTCACAGGGTTGATGTAAGGATAAAATGGCGGGGGGGGGGGACTATGTACACCACCTTGAGCTCCTTGGAGGAAAATTATAAATATTATAAATAAATGCATGTGAAATACAGGGTGGAGCGGAAAACAATGGCTACTCCCTAGTAGCAGCCATTGTTTTAAGAAATACCTTGACTGAAATTTGGATAATGGACAGATGTAAATGCCTCAGGGGTCAGATCCAGCTGCTGGGCCTTTGCCCAGATAATGCACACTAGGAGAACAGCAGGCTCATAAGAGATGCAAACAACTTAACTTCTTGCAGTGTTTATTTTTTAACCTGTTCCCGGAGGAACTGTCCCTCAGCTACTGCTATGTAAAGCATAATGTGGGGTATCATTAAAAGTTAGCTGTAGTTTTTTTTTTCTAGTAAAGGACCTGTTTAACTTTCAGATGTGGTGCCTGGGGCCTTATTATTGTCTCCCAGCTTTCTTTAAAATGCTTCATGGGGGAATTCCTTATTAAGATATGTTTGAGACTGATTTTCTAGTCTCCGGTGCATTCCAAACTCGAAACCATCCCTCTGGGTTAGCTCAAAACCCAAATAACTATATACATGGGAGACTTTGCTTTGTTTTTGTTTTAGTGTCAAGAAAAGCAACATTATGTCTTCTAAACATACATTTCCCCTCTGCGTTCTAAATAGCTAGGGGGGGAAATCACACATGCACACTTTAGCGGGGTTTGTTTCATATTGTCACAAAGGTTGCATCAACCCCAACATCTATTGAGTGGTAGCAAGATTCCAGGGGGTTCTTTGTGTTTCCATTAGGAATCAAAGCACAGCAGAGACTGTCATGTCTTTAAGAAATATGGTTTATTAACACTTATACAACTTGAGTGTAGATGCAATGCAGACTTGAACCATGCCTGTTGGGGTCTTGAACCAAAAACCGTAATCAACCATGGCAGACACCTGAGCATCCAGGTGGAGAGATGACAAGTCAGATCTTAGGGTGCTTGAAAATGCAGTTTATTGCAAAAATAGATAGAGTAAGTACATGGGTGGCACATTCAGATGAGAATGGCAATTATTTGGTCAAAACTATAGAGACGGCAGGAGATATGGAAGACTGGGAGAAGACGATGCCGAAGGAGGGAACAATGCAAATGGAGCCAGATAAACAAGTGAAGAGCCAAATTAGATTGGATAAAAGAGATTAAAATGTAAGTGACACCTAGGCTAGGTATGGATGAAGCTGTCCATCTGAGGCCACATCTGCACCAGACATTAGAACAGAAACCTCTGTGCAGAAGCCTCTGACTTTCATGTGGCTGGAATGCAGCCTAGTGTACAAAAGTTAAGAGTCACATGTTGTGGCACTCACTTTTTGCCTCTGGCCCCACCCACACCACTGGTATGTGGTCCTTGGGTTGAAGAAATTGACTTAAGTTGTGTTCCATTGTGCATAAACAGAACCTGCACACCACTCATTCCCTTAAAACTGCAGCACCTTGTGTTTTCAGTTTTCCTAAATGCTTAGCTTTGGAGCATGCCGTGGCTAAACAGCTCCCCTTTTGTGCTCATTGGGCGACTCTAGGACAATGGAGACAGAGACCCTGCTGCAGAAATAGTAAGAGGTCTTCAACCCCAAAGACCCTGGGCCAGCACATCACTGCCCCTGCCCCATGCTAGGGAGGCAATCCAAGAAGATGGTGGGTCTCCTCCCCGTCCTAATGAGGTACCAGTACAGCACCCCACAATATGAATGTGATTTTTCCAGCGCCCTGGTTGACCGGGATGTTGAGAGCACAGTCATGTTGACTAGCACCCAAAATGTACCTAAAGAGAAGAGCGATTGGTTTTTGAACAGGTACTACATTGCATAATAAAGCCAGAAAGTTAAGCTCAGTGGCATAAGAAGAAAGAAGAACGAAAGCATCAGAACTCATAGTGGAGAAATCCTCCAATCGCTCCTACAGCCACGGCAGTGTTGTGAGAAGCACATTCACCTGCAAGGAAATGAGACTTTTGGTTATTAAAGGGAAGAGAGGGTTGTAATTTAAACTGGGGGGTGGGGAACCTTTGGCCCTCCTGTTGTTGCTTAACTACAGCTCCCATCAGCACCAGGAAGCATGGCCAATGGGCAAAGGATGCTTGGAGTTCTAGTTTAGCAAATTCTAGGGAGGTTCCCACAAACGATATAGTCTCAACAATGGGCTCTGTGCTTTATAGGTTTCTTACAAACATGGAACAAGTATTATGTGGCACTTGTAATGGTGCCAGTTTTGCAGCTCAAAGCCGTCAAGTGGACACATACAGGGTAAGGCAATCTCACAGATAAACTGGTCCCAAGTTGTTAAGGTCTTCATATACTAATAGTAACAGCTTGAACTTTGCCTGGTAGCCAATTGGTAGCTAATGCAGGTCTCTGAACAAAGTATTAGACATACTAAGAGTAGCATATCCATTGAAATCAATGGATCCGATGGGTCTACTCATGGGTGATTTGGTACATTATTTTTAAAATGTGTGATAGGTTGGGAAACAATTTTTACCTATGCACCCACACCAGTTGCCATTATCTTTACCTTCAAGAATCTTCTCCGTTCTCTTAACTCTTCTTGCTTCCTTATGATTGCCTTCAGAAACTGGGCTGGAGGAGTCTAACAGGTCACCAAGAGAGAAAGAAAGAGTCATTTGCTTGAAGGCAGAGGATGTGCTTTAGAATGTGAGTCCTCATTCAGTCACAAACTTACAAGGCAAACTGTGCATGTTACTCAGTGGGATTTCCCACTGAGCTTGATGGGACTTACAGAGTAATCATAGACACATGTACTCCGAAGTAAGTCTCATTCTCTTCCATAGGGTTTACTCCAAGGTAAGAGGGTGTAGGATCGTAGCTTTATTCTTTACCAACAGTGCAATCCAAACCCAAGATCTGCCAAGATTAGAGTTTGGATCTGGCAGTTCTTCGACTTTCCCATCTTGGGTACCTTACGCCGGTTGAGCCAGAGATACACCAGGGTAAGTCCCTCAGCCAGTGCGACTGGTTTTTGGAGGGCATGAACAAAGCTAGACTTGCCCAGTGGCAGAGCTTCATGCTCTGGCACCAGGAGCGGAGAGCAGGCGGGGGCGTGGCTGGCGCGTGTCCCAAGGGGCATGGCTTGCGTCCCAGGGGCGTGGCGCCCGGCTCGGTTGGGGGGTGCGGGCGTGCATCTGGGGGAGCGACCGCGATGGAACCCCCTCCCCGATGGTGCCGGGGACGATGCGCTCCCCCCGCCCCCCCATTCCTCAGCCAGTGGACTCGCCCACAATTGTACTTCCTTAACACACACACCATTGCACACAGAACTATTTCCATAAGAAAACCTGCTGGTTCAGCCGGTGACCCATCTAGCTCGGCGTCTTGCTCTCACAGCAGCCAATCTGATGCCTATGGGAAGCCCAAAAGCAGGACCTGAGTGTAACAGCACTTTCATCTGCTGTGGTTTCCAGCCCTGAAATTCAGAGCTTCCGACAGTGGAGACAGAACCTAGCCATCAGGGTTAGTAGCCACGGATATCCTCATCCTCCACAAATTTGCCTAATCCTATTGAATTTGTAGCAACTCTATTCAAGTTGCAGCATTCATTTTTTCCATTTTTTTTTTTAAACCCACAAATTATGTAATTTGCCACTCTAGCACTGGATGAATCAAACAGCAGTGCTCACTCACCGAACATCCAGAAACATCCCCTTTCCCTTTTTTGCCAGTTGAGAATGATGTCCAGCCACCGTGGTTTATAGAAATCAGAGAATCCAGCCAGGCCACAAAACAAAACTGAGAGGCAGAATGCAAACACATTAAATGGCAAGTATTGTCTTCCATCCATCCTTCCTTCTTTCCATCCATCATGGAACCCAAAGTGGTTTCCCAGCAGTCAGTCTCTCACCCAAACAGCAAGCAGACTTGGACCAGCTTAACTTCAGCAAAGATGGTAGCCGCATTTGTCTTTATGGGGCCCTGCCCTTCTTATTGTGCATTTGTGATGCTTTATGCTCATGGTACTATTGGGATGGACCAACACAATCCTGCCCCCAACCTTATTCATGCCCGCAAAAGTTTTGGGGTGGACATACTGCTTCATAGTTCGAAAGCATGTCAAAGTGCAAGTACATAAATACCGTAGGTACCGCTCTGGCGGGAAGGTAAACAGCGTTTCCGTGCGCTGCTCTGGTCTCCAGAAGCAGCTTAGTCATGCTGGCCACATGACCCGGAAGCTGTATGCCGGCTCCCTCAGCCAATAAAGCGAGATGAGCGCCGCAACCCCAGAGTCATCCGCGACTGGACCTAATGGTCAGGGGTCCCTTTACCTTTACCTATACTGCTTCATGTCCGTTCAGGGCCTATCCTGCATTTTGTTGTTGTTGCTGAAATCCTCTAACTTTTCATACCACAAATGTTCTGAGGGTTTTTTGGTCCCATTTTTATACAGTGGTACCTTGGTTCTCAAATGCCTTGGTGCTCAAACAACTTAGAACCCAAACACTGCAAACCCGGAAGTAAGTGTTATGGATTGCGTACTTTTTTCGGAAGCCGAACGTGATCTGTTTTGAGTGTTACACTTCCGTTTTGAGCGCCATGCTTCCGTTTTGAGTGTTACGCTGAGGTCTGTCTGTTTTTTTGCTATTTATTTTTTGTTTTTGCGGCTCTTTTTGTTTTGTTTTTGTGACTGTGTGGAACCCAGTTCAGCTACTGATTGATTGTGTGACTGCAGTACATTGTTTAGTGCTTTCATTTTATGGATCGGTGGTCTCGTTAGATAGTAAAATTCATGTTAAATTGCTGTTTTAGGGGTTGTTTTTAAAGGTCTGGAAGGGATTAATCCATTTTGCATTACTTTCTATGGGAAAGCATGCCCTGGTTTTGGAACGCTTTGGTTTTGGAACGGACTTCCGGAACAGATTAAGTTTGAGAACCAAGGTACCACTGTAAAGTGGTTCCCTGAGTGAAGAACACTCCCTCAAACAGTGACACTACAACACAGCAGTAAGGCCACTTACTGTTTTCCGTAAAAAGGTCTCCCATGGTTCCCAGGAGCGCTTGCTTTTCAGCGTCGACGTTAATTTGCATCATTAAATGACAGAACACACTCTTGTAATATTGCGCATTGTGGAAGAGGGGATCCGGGCATCCTTTCTAGATGTGAACAAGAAGCAGGGGAAGAAAGACTGTTTTTCATATACCACCTTGCAGCACAGTTTTACTTGTCGAGAAAGAGATGGTGAAGAAGGAAAGTATTCAGCTAATCAGAGAAAATGTCAGTGCTCCTCCTCCCAAGATCATCATTAAACTACCTAGAGAGAACCAATGTGAATATTCACAAATATTCAAAACTCTGAAGATTTCCAGTTTCGCCAGGGCACATTTGAGTGGGAAAATCTAGAATGAGACTTTTGAACCTTAAAAGATTCAAAATGAGTGCGCTTTCAACCTGATGGCATTTTGTGATTGTTTTCGTAGGCAAAAGCCCCTATTCCCTTCACAGAGCTACAATACCCAGAGTGGTTTAACAACCAGTCATTTTCCCTACGGTAGCAATTCCCAGGGAATTGTCACTCTGGAATGGGAATGGGGGGCGGGGGTCTCTTAAGAAGTCTCAGGACCTGTAACAAAGTATGGTTCCCAGGATTCCTTGTGGGAAGCCATGACTGTTTAAAGTGGTATAATAGTTATTTAAATTTAAATATTACAAGAGTACTACTCTAGTAGTAGTAGTAGTAGTAGTAGTAGTAGTAGTATTCATGGTACTTTCCGTCCAAGGTTCTTGATTCTGGATGAAAGGTGATATTCTGAACATAATGCTAGGCTCATTCCCATTCCCTTCCCCTGCCCCCCCATTAATGTTTCTGCCCCGTTAGCAAAGCACATGGCCAACTCCTTACCATCTCTGCAAACAGGAAGTAGAAAAGCTGATGGGACAGGCCATATCCCGAGCAGTGTGTTTTTATCATGATGCTTCTGCAGTTATCTGGAACAAGGCAAGGTGTGCCACCGGCCCTTTTGCAGAAAAGCAAGGCATTAGGCAATTTCAAGAGCCAGACAGGTGAGAGATTTGTGTAACAGGTAACCCATGCTTCAGGGGAGGGGGGTGATACCTGAACTGCATGAGGCTGCTGCTGCTGACACACCAGTATAATAATAATAATAATAATAATAATAATAATAATAATAATAATAATTTATTATTTATACCCCGCCCATCTGGCTGGGTTTCCCCAGCCACTCTGGGCGGCTTTCAACAGAACATTAAAATACAATAATCTATAAAACATTAAAAGCCTCCCTAAACAGGGCTGCCTTCAGATGTCTTTTAAAGGTCTGGTAGTTGTTGTTCTCTTTGACATCTGAAGGTGTAAAACCAAGATATTGTGGTGTAAAACCAAGATACTGTTGCATGCACCCCAATCTCTAGGTGGTAAGAGACTCCTGGGCTTCCAGCCATTACCTAGCATTTGGTTTTCTTAAAATGAAGGTCAACAGACACTGTGTTGTCTTTAGGATTTATGGTTTCATTTACATACCGGTATATAAATCTCTAGAGCCACAATGTTAACACTAGGTATGACAGAGAGGTAAGCAAAATTCCTACCCTGATCCTAGCAGGATGGATATGCAGGAATCGCTTGTTTCCATGTCCAGACATGAGCCGTTGGTTGGGGAGAAAGAAACAGGAGGGTCATTCTGAGCCCACTGATGGGGAATCTTCCAAAACCCTGGGCTTAAAGCTTGACGAAATGCTGCAAAGGCGGGGCAGGCGGGCAAGGGGAAGAGATAATAGTTTGCTATTATTTTGCAATGACTTAGTTCGTAGGCAATAATACTGATCTAGAGAGACCATTGTTATGACTTGGAATAGGGGAGCTTCCTATGTCCCAATAGGACAGGGGTAGGAATGGATGACAACAGTGAATCTGTGAACCCTTACATGGCTAAGAGGCTGGTACATCCTGCCTGAAGGCCTCATTGCCCTGACTACGTTCAAACATATTTCATACAGATGTCAATTTTGTGTGGATACCTATTTGAACATAGGGAGGGCTGACATTATATGTTTCATTTAAGATTCATATACTGACGATCACTGTAACTGCAATGTGAACTGATGCTGGCCTATTGTTTTTATTTGTACAATTTATATATTAAATTTTATCATAATTTATTTTATTTTCTCTCTTTTTCTTCTTCTTTTTTCTCTTTTCTTATTTAATTTGCAAATAAAAATCTATAATAATAATAAGACAGGGTGGGGAATCGTTTTCTGCCCAAGGGCCACAGTCCCTCTTGGGAACTTCCTGGGGGCCATATGCCAGCGGTGGGTGGGGCCAGAAGCGAAAATGGGTGGAGCAATGCATGCAAATTTTACCATTGTTCAGTAGGCTAATTTCTGCACACACTTGCACACCCCTTTCTGTCTTCCACGGGGGCGGCCCATCCCGTTTTGCCACCTGAGGTCTACCTCACGGACAGGCTGGCTCTGATACTCCAACCAGTCCAACGTGAGGGATTATCAGAGTTGAGGGACACATTCCAGCCAGACAGAAACATTTCTGGGTGAAGCAGGGCCATTGAGGGTTGTGGCCGGGAAGAGTTCCAGGGGCCAAAAAGAGAGGCCTGGTGGGCGACATTTCCCCCCTGGGGTTGAGCCTTGCCACCCCTGTGATAAGTCACCTTGAAACATGAGGATAGCAGATATTTGGGGAACGTCTTTGCCCTAAAGACAGATTCCTGCCTGCCTACCGTCCTCTCTAGCCGCAGCCCCCCCCCCCCATTCCACTATGGTGAGGTTTGATGCTACCTCTGTAAGAATCTGGCTCGTTCTTCTCTAGAGCCCGCTTTGCTTTTTCGATCAAAGCTGACACCTTCGCATCCAAGCGTCGCACTCGCACTTGCTCCGACTCTAATCCAGACACAGAGGCCCATTTCTCCAATGTTCCATTCAGATACGCTGGATATTTAGAGAAGGGAAAGATTATGTTTGAATCCTGCTTCTAAAGGATGGAGAGTTGGGGGGTTGGTCAATTCCCCCCACCCCGTTATATCCAACTAAGTTCAGTGTAGACCTATTGACATTGGTGAACCTAAGTGAGTCATGCCTATTAACTTCAATGGGTCTACTCTGGGTAGGACTAGCATTGGACACAGCCCACAGTTCAGCTCTTCACATTTCTGCACTAGTGTTCTCTCTCTCTCCCTCCCCACCCACCCCCTAAATAAATTTACACTTATTTCTTTACTTTCTGGCCCCTCCATTCAGTGTTATAACAAAGACAATTTTGCCTCTTTTCTAGAAGACCCTGAAGGAAAAGCTGCTTGGTTTTTAATGCTCAGAGGGGTGGGAAGGACTCCTCACCCAAGAAAGACATCTGGAAAACTACTGTACAAAATAAAGTCACACCCAGACTTGATGAGTGAAGCTGGCAATTTTTAAAGTGAGAGGAAAGAAAGAAAGAAAGAAAGAAAGAAAGAAAGAAAGAAAGAAAGAAAGATGGTGTAACAGGAAGAATTAGTCTAAAACACACTTAGCTAGGGAGGGAGCCCCATTGAACATAATGGGACTTAGGGCTCAGCCACTTACCTTTTGCCCTACTCTTTGCAGACAAAGGCCCTGAGCTTTTTTTTACAAAAACCTGCTCAGTCAGAGCAAATGTCATTTTGGGTTTTCTAGGGATTGCCATTTGCTTCACTTCAGCTTCAAAGAGCGAGTTTTCATGGGGAAAGCTCCAGAGCTAAAAACAAACAAACCCAAAAGTGCACTTGGGCACAGAGCTTTAAAGCAAGGACCATGCCTGGAAAGAGGGAGGAAAGGTGAGTGAGGATAAGCTGTTATTCCTGAGTAAACATGCCTAAGGGTTGTGCCATATGTCTCCAAAGTAGCTGGAACTGTACCTTGCAAAAGACGATATCCAAACACTCCATCTATGTTGAGTTCATTATATTGCTCTTCCAGGAACAAAGTTGCTTTCTCCAGTGCGGAGATGATTGAATTCCTCTTGTCCTCACATCTGGATAAATTCAGGTTAAGGAGGAAAATCAACAGCTGGAAACGGAGGAACAGCATGCTTTGCTAGAAGGGCTCTGCCACTGAGGAGTGCCAGTTGCTTCTGAGCGGTAGCCTATCTGGGAAGTGTCCTGCTCCACTTTTTCCAAGCAAAATATTATCTGTGCAAATACTCGTCAAAGGGAGGGACAAAGCACTACACTATGACTCAGTGGACACCTTTGGGAAACATTTGCATGGTATGTGAATGTCCAGGTACTGTTCTTCTGATGAATCATTTGTACACATCCTTTCTCCTGGATATGCAGGGTAGCTCAGGTGGTACAGCATGAGACTCTTAATCTCAGAGTTGTAGGTTCAAGACCCACATTGGGCAAGAGATTCCTGCATTGCAGGGGGGTTGGGCTAGATGACCCTCATTGTTCCTTCCAACTCTATGATGCTATGAATTTCATCTTCCTCTTGATCCCTTTAGTCAGTCCATGTATTCTGGCTCTTCTCAGTGGCTATTTCTTCTAGAATTTCAGCATGAGATATACCTGAATCCAATCCAAACACCCTTTCTTCAGGTGACAAATCAAATCTACTCCAATCCCCCTGAGTTAATCATTCTGAGCTTTCAGCTTGAACAACTTCAGTTGCCAAGTTTACCTCCTCTTCTTTAAGAATTTCTCTTTTAAAATTAGTGTTTCAGGCTTCTTCCATAAATGTTCCACAGTTCAGTCTAAGGTGTTTGTGTATACAGTGGATGTTGCATCTTAGCATTACTCCTCTGGTTGTTTTCTCTCAGTCCAGTTTTTCTGCAGAGTTTAAAGGCTTATCCACATTTACCTTTCCTCTGCTCTTTCCAGGCACAGCCTGTTGTGTATTGATTCAAAGTGTTATCATATCTGTATTACTATTGTCTGTAATCACATTAGGGTAAAGTAACTGCCTTCCTGTCCCAGAAGGAACAGTTACTATTGGTGCATTCAAGTTGTTGCATTTGGATCCTCAGTCTTATTGGTTCCCACCGAAAAGCAGCTGTATGATTGCTTGAGATTGTTACCTCCAAAATGTATTTTTTCCTAGCCAGTCCTCTGTCCCTATAAATGTAGCTTCCCTACCCTCAGTTCCCTCAGTCTTGTTTTGCCTGAATAAAGAATTGCTACATGAAGAAGCTGTCTCCTGCCTGCTATGTCAGAGAGCTGAAATCACTTGCTGAAATCATTAACCCCATGCTACAACACAGCCCATACTTTAAACCTTGGTGTCTGAGTGCCCTTTCTTCTTCTTTTGCCCTGGATCTTTCCCCACAAAAACACACTCTTTAAAGCTGAATCGGAGGAAATGGCAATCTGCAGAAAACCCGAATCAATGTTTGCTCTGATTGTCCTTCACAAATACATTACTATTCAAGAATGTTTCTGCATAGCAGTCCATGAGAGGTGGGTGGCTGCCAGTCATGGTCCTTTTACCTTAATGTATTCAGTAAATGGATGCAAAACATTTGAAAAATTGTGGTTCCTTTTTGGATAGTGTAGGATTTGGGCATCTTTTGTTAACTTTTCCATTAGAGCAATGGTCCACCAGCTCTGGAGGTAAAACCAGCATCCTTGTGTGCAGCCTGTAAGGCTTGGGGATGTCATCTGCAGCATCCTTGGAGTAGGCCAGCTTCTGGATCATCCACCAGCCTTCTCTCCTGTGCCCTGTAGGAAGAAGGGGAGATCATTGTGGAGAGCTTGCTGAACATCTCCTGGGGGCTGCTCAGGTCCATCTTCTTGCAGATGCAGGATGACAACTATTGCATCTGCCCACTGCCTTGGTGTAATGGTTAGGAGCAATGGACATGTAACCTGGTGAACCAGGTTCGATTCCCCGCTCCTCCACATGCAGCTGCTGGGTGACCTCGGGCTAGTCACACTTCTCTGAAGACTCTCAGCCCCACTCACCTCACAGAGTGTTGTGGTGGAGGAAGGGAAAGGAGAATGTTAGCCGCTTTGATACTTCTTCGGGTAGTGATAAAGCAGGATATCAAATCCAAACTCTCCTCCTCCTCCTCCTCCTCCTCCTCCTCCTCCTCCTCCTGGCATTCCGGCTGCAACCTGGGAACACACTCCAAGTATAACCTACTGTTGTAAACACTACCTCACAGGGTTGTAGTGAGCAGTGCTTTTTTCGGGGGGGGACACGCAGGGGTACGCATACCCCTAAACATTATGTGAATCTAAGTTTAGCCTAATTGAGGGGCAGTATTTCATAGGAGTAGGAAAATGAGAGTACACGTAAACATTTTTTTTAAAGAAAAAAAGCACTGGTGAGGATAAAAATGGGGAGAACTATATATGCTACCTTGAGCTCCTTGTAGGAAAGGTTAGAAGTATAATAAGTTCGTAAGAAATTATTGGTAGCAGAGGGCTTCCGTGGTGGTGTGGGGGCAAGGACTAGCTCACTGGACTCCAACACTCGCATCGCCCACACTTTCCATGAGAGAGGGTCATCCGAGTCACGAATTGCAAATAGACAACTTCAAGAGCTGGAATTGAACTTTGTGCTTCGCTTGTCATAACCTGCATGCATTACATATTAGTTCTCTTGCATATTTTAATTTCATGGGTTGGGCACTAAATGACCCTTGGGATCCCTTCGGAAGCCCGCCCATCGAGCCTCGATTTGGATCCAAGATGGCGACCGATCTGAAAGCGGCCTATCTCGGCAATGATTTCTCCCCCCCCCTCCTACATAATGCAGGCGATACTTCCTTGGTCAGATTCAGCGGAAGGCGCTCTAGCCCTCCCACTCTATCTCTCACAAGATGGCGGCCCTCCTTTGGCTGACGCTTTGCGGGTCGGCGACTTTAACGCTGCTGCTGCTGCTGCTGCTGCTTCTCCTGTTACTATGGCAACGGCAGCGGCCTGCTGGTTCCGAGGACCGCGTGGCGGTGGTGGTGCTGGGCGACCTGGGCCGCAGCCCCCGCATGCAGTACCACGCCCTGTCGCTGGCCCGCCGCGGCCGCCGCGTCGACTTTATCGGGTACCCGGGTGAGTCCGAGGTGCCGGGGCTTTTTCGAACCTGGAAGCCACGCCTCCTACTGCCTTGCAGGCCCTCGTTCCAAAAGATGTCCGAGGGCTTTTGCGCTTTCCTTTGGGTCGATGAAAGGCACTCTGCATATGCTCAGAGGCACTCTTGCACTGCATTGTTATTTTTAACAGAATACCTGTACCGCTAAGGTATGCAGCCAGGGATCTTGCTTCCTTGCAAACCCTCATTGCAGAGATGTTAGGGGACTCTGCATATGCTCAGAGGCACTCTTGCACTGCATTGTTATTTTTAACAGAATACCGCTGGTATGCAGCCAGGGATCTTGCTTCCTTGCAAACCCTCATTGCAGAGATGTAAGCGTTATGAAAGGTACTCTGCATATGTTCAGATGCACTCTTGTACAGTAGTGTTGTTGTTGTTAACAGAATACTGTTAATATAGCCAGTCATGCATCTCATTACAGTATTATTATTATTATTATTATTATTTTGCAAACCCATGTTCCAGGTATGTGAGAGAGTTTAAGTGCTTGGGGAAGAAGGGGCACTCTTCATATGCTCAGAGGCAACCATTTAGAGAGGGCTTCCTTAAGTGTTCCAGAGAAAGGCTTTCTGTATATGCTCAAAGAGTCATAATTCACAGCATGCCTCCAGGGGCTGAAAGCTCTGACTTTTAAGAACAGCCGCTGCCCCCACATTTAAGTCCTCCTGGACAACCACATGCCCTAATGCTTTTCCACTCTGGAAATTTGAAAGTATGATTTGAATGGTGTTTCAACAGGGATTGGGAATGTGTAGCCCTCCAGATGGCCTTAGACTCCAACTCCCATCAGCTTCACCCTGCATGGCTAACAATGCAGGATGATGGGAGTTGGAGTCCAATGATATCTGGAGGCCTACAGGTTCCCCACTCCTTCAGCAGTTGGGTGTCCTTTTAAACTACCATAGGTATACACTGAATTACCCTAATATGTGTATAGGTTTTTGCCCCCAGAACACCCACATTGCTGGCTTATACACTGAATTAATATTTGTTGTTTCCGCTTAATTTGCTTTCACATTCTGTTCTGTTTATGTGTGCGCTGGATGGATTTTCTTAATTGTTTGCTTTTCTCTCAGGCACAAAGCCACATAGCGAGATTATACGTAATGGAAACATACAGATTGTTCATATCTCTGAGCTCAAAATCTGGCAAGGTATGGTGAACATTGCAGTATTTGGAGGTGTGTGTGTGTGTGTGTGTGTGTGTGTGTGTGAATGCACCAGTTTTTAAATCAAGGCTCCTTTGACAGAAAAAAACTGCTATTTTTTGCTATTTTATATTTTAAACATATTGTGTAACTTGTGTTTAATGTTTGTTATTGGTATTTTAATAAACTTATTATATACAGCTTTGTGTTTTATTATGCATGTTGCAACTCTGATGACTGTTTATTTCCTCTTGTAGTTGGGCCAAAGATGTTCCAGTATATCGCAAAAGTTATTTTACAGAGCATCCAGCTATTGTATACAATGCTGAGGATAGCTAAACCAAACTATGTACTTCTCCAGGTAGATATGCGTCATGAGAACTATATACAGTATTTGTGTCTCCTAGGTCTGTTTACAACCTACCACTTTTAAAGTAGTGGCAGTTGGGAAATGTTTTATTTAAAGTGTGTTTTAATTTGAATACTATATTTGGAATATTGATACACGTATGCTTTGTCTGCAGTAGTCCAAGGTTTGTTTTTAGAGCAGATTCTTACGTTTTTGCCTTAACTTTTTAATTTGGGTAGCAGCCTGTTATTATATAATCACAAGCAAACATCATTAGGTGATGGTGAATACTGTAAGAACAGGTTGCTGGATTAGATGGGTCTTTTGGTCTTAGCCTGCCAGCAGAAGGATAACAATGAAGCAGCCAGCCTAACCTTTCTTGGGAGGGAATTCTACAATATGCTTTTGATGTTCATGGGATTGAGAGAAGGTGCTCACCTGAGACTCTTAGCACCCAAACACCCTAAAGAATCTTGGGAACTGTAATTTGTTAAAGGGGCTGGGAATTAAATCTCTGTGAGGGTTAAACTACAGTTCTCAAGATTCTTAGCGGGAAGCCATGTGCTTTAAATGTGTGGTGTTGATGTGACCTATGGCACTGAGATAAAGGCTTTGGGGAGAATGAGACTTAGGAGGAAATATTTGAAGGGTAGGGAAAGAGAGATGTGGCATTCTGGGTAGGAGTTAAAGGCCTAGTCAGAGGAAGAAAGCAAGAGCTCTTATTCTGTGGTGTTGCACTGTCTCTCGCTCTCTGAAATAGGCTCTCTTTCTCTTCATTTTTATGACCAGAATCCTCCAGGTCTGCCCAGCATAGCTGTTACCTGGGTGGCTTGTCTTCTAAGAAGCAGTAAGCTCATCATCGATTGGCACAACTACGGCTATACCATAATGAGCCTCACACATGGAAAGAGGCACCCTATTGTCCGGATTGCTAAGTGGTTTGTACAACAGCTGTTTATAGTTTATTAGACACAGTTGGCCAAGTCAGTGAACCATGGGGATTATTATTATTTGTGTGTGTGTGTGTGTGTGTGTGTGTGTGTGTATTTATATAGGTCTAAAAATAGCCATCTCCTTCCTTATGGGTCAATATAATGGTTTTGAAACCCAGCAGAAGATGGTTTTGAACCCATGTGCTTTTTAAAGGGCCTATGAACACTGTCCTATATTGCTGTGCTTTTTTTTAAAAAAAACAACCCATTTATATCACACCTTTCCTCCAGTGACCTTAGTGCAGCACACATAGCCCCCCCCCCTTTTATCTGTATAACTAACCTGGGAGGCGGTTTAGGCTGAGAGTTGGTGATTGGCACAAGGTGACTTCATGACAGTGGGCATTTGAACCATGGCAGAGTGAGATCTCCCTAGTCTGATAGTAGCCACTGCACCACACTCCCCCGTAATGCTCCTTTGTGAGTATTTCAGAAGGGCTAGAAACTTGATGAAATATTTGTACACCCATTAGCAACTGGCTTCATACAGTGCATTGCTGAATGTGAATACAGTACGATCACATCTTACACGCAGTTAACTGGCAGCCATATGCAGTTGAAGGCAGAGTAGTTGAAAATGCGCATGTTAAATCCAAGCAAGGCAGAGAGCTTAAAAGCTCTTTATGTGCCAGATCCACTTGGGTTACCTGGCATGAAAAGAGCTTTGTAAGCTCTCCACCTTGCTTGCTGGTCAAGGCTTGCTCAGCATGCGGATTCTGTGAGTATTGGGGATTATCTCTCTCTCCTGCTAGCTACAGGGGTGACTCCAAAGGTTTGGATACACACTGTTCTTGTGTATACATAGAACCCTTTGAACTGAACCCCTGCTTAAGATGCAGTAGTCCTGTATTTAGGTAAACTTCTGAAAGGTTTGCTATATTTGAACATGTTATCATACTGATTTTGATTTTATTAGTCACATACTAGAATAGTCACTGGCTTACATAGCATGTGGATAAAATTGTTGGTGTGTATCTTCTGTGATAGCAAATGTGGGCCCTGCTCCAGGTAAAGCTAGTCAAGCCTATGGCTGCTATCTTATATGCAGTGGGCTGCATCTGGACTTAGTTAATTGAACATGGGTCCCATTGAAATCAATGTGAAAACTTCAGGCCACAGCAAGACTTAAATATCATTTATTTCAGTGGGCATTTCATGCAGTTAATTTAGTTTGGATCCAGCTCTCTCAGTGGAGTTTACGTCTGAGTAGTTATTCATAGGGTAATACAGTAGCATAAAAGCTGCCAAAAATGGTTATCCCTGTTTTGAGATGGAGTTGGGCCATGATGTTATGTGGTGGGCATCTTTTTAGGTTTGAAGTTATTCTCAGGTTTTTTTTAGTGTGTGAGACCTGAATTCAAAGGTTATGAGGAATTGTGTATAGGAAATATATAAACATATATTGAATTTTTGTGGTTTAAATGGATTTGAGAAATGAAGGAAAACATATGATTTTACTTTATTTTTTTTATTTTTTAAAAAGGCATTGCAACCAGGGAAGAAACTTATATTCCCATGAAAGCATCTGAGATGGGTTAGTAGAACCAGTATTTAGTAACTGATGGACATTCAATTTATTTCAGGTATGAAGAATTCTTTGGGCGTCTGTCTGACTATAACATTTGTGTGACTAACTCAATGAAAGAAGATCTTCTGGTGAACTGTAACATCAGGTAAATGAGTGGCTCACAATTGGCTCTACCAAATGAGTTGTATGTGTTGCAAGGAGCTTTACTAGACCATATAGAAATATCCAGCAGAGCCTGTGTAATATTAACAATATTGTTAATATTAACAATTAACTAAAACATAACTTATATATAATATTGTTAATATATTGCTAATATCGGTATTTTTTGTCTCTGCAAATTGCTTTGAACCTTATTGTATTGGAAAACAGCATATGAAAGTATGCATATCATAAGAACAAATGGGAGAGCAGGGTCACGTCCTCCAGCACTTTGAATGTTAGGTTTACTGAGGGGCCTACAGCGGTTTAGCCCAAAGCCTCAACCCCTGGGATCTTGCACCACAAAATCACAGTGTGCAGATTGGTCCTAGCTGCATTAGCCTACTCAGATGTGATGCCCAGTGTGTGAATATCAAGCATGGATGAAGCCTCAAGTGCTCTCACCACATGTACCCTTTCCCTTCTGTAACATAACATCTACCCATAGCTTTCCTGCCTTAATTTTGTGTAAAAATTATTTCCAGGGCACTTCTATAGTACCTTTTTTACATTCACTGATTTTTTAATATATATTAATATTTTATTAAGATAATTTCAGTTGGAAGAAATAAAACGAAGAGAAAAACAAAGAAACAAAGAAAGCAAAACATAAAAAATACAATAAGGAAAAAAGATAAAATACGCCAAATACAGCGTAGTTACATTTCCATACATTATTATATAGATATATAAGTAATATTATTGTCCTTTTGGCTAAGATCAAGTATAGTATCTGATTTTTATCTTTATTGTTTTGACTCCTGGATCCTTTGCGTTGCAGAGCGACAACCCTCTATGACAAGCCAGCTTCTTTCTTCAAGGAAACGCCTTTGATCAATCAGCATAAGTTGTTCATGAAACTAGCCAAAGAATATGCTCCATTTAAAGGCCAGCTTGCGTAAGTTAAAATGTGCTGTTGTATACACTCCTACCTAGTTTGAAACTGGCGTGCTTAAGAACAAAGGGAACGTTGAGAAGGGATAAATATTGACAACATATCCTGCTTCAATATGGAGCTGACCATTATGCCTTCCATTAATCTGATTTTGGGAGCTATAACGTTTGGTTTGGCATGTGTGCTTTTGCTGATCACACATGTTCCTTGAAGGTTAGTCTTCAGAATCCTGTTTCTCCTCAGAGCAGAGTCCAGCCTTCCAGGTGATGTTGAGAAAACTGCCTTTACACAACTGGACACCAGGAGCGGAAAGGTGATGCACTGCATGGGCCGCCCGGCTCTCCTCATCAGCAGCACCAGCTGGACAGGTCTTGGCTCTATACCATTGTCTATGTATCTTTCCGTACAGTATGCTTGAGATGCTTGTACATGAAGCTGTAAAATAGGGATGCAGAACCTCAGGTCCAGGGCCAAATGCAACCCTCCAGGTCTCTTTGGCTGGCCCTTGGGACTCTCCGTAGGCCACACCCCCTCCTAAGCCACACCTCTCACCAGCCCTGCTTCATATGCTTGGGTGTTTTGGCCTGGCTGGAATGTGCCCTTGAACCTCTGATAATGCTTCATGCTTGTCGGGATGGAGAGGGGTTTGTGAGTAGAAACAAGCCTATTGTAGAAAGTTAAAATTCACATTTGCAGCTCCCATCGCTTTTGCCTCTGGCCCTGCCCACCACTGCAGTGTTTCCTCTAGAAGGGAATGCTGCCTTTGGGCTGGAAAAGTGCCCCACTCCCGCTGTAAGCCTTTGCACTAACTGTGTACCAAAGAAGTGGCAAGTACTTGAGCAGAGAATACTTCAAGATTGCTTGGAATTCTTTTTTAAAAAAATAGTGGAAGTACAGGTGACCAGTTATCAAATTGGCAACATAATCATGGTTGCTAACAGAAGCTGATTGCCTCCCTCTTCCAAGGAGAGGATAATTTTCATGTCCCTCTTTCCTTGGATTTCTGATCATGTATGGCTGTGTTGAAAAATATAATCTCATCATGTGGGCAGGAACTCTGAACATAAGGCTCCACATGAAGAGTGTAGCATAAACATTGTCTTGTTCTGTACTAGAATTTCTCCAAAAACTGTCAGCCACTTAACTTTTCAACAGCCTTTCTCTCGCCCTTCATCCCCCAATTGATGATGTCGCTTGGTTTTCAGTCTACTAGCAAATGTTTGGAAAACATTTGTTTCATTAGCAATTATTAATTGAGTTTTAATTAATGTTTGAAGGTTATGAAGCAGTTTTGAAATTGACAGGATGAAATAAATGACCTGGAGCACACAGCAGCCTAATATAAACTGGGTTTATTTGTTTATTTTTGTCAGAGCTCCATTCTTTTCCCTAGTAAAAGTAACAGAGCTGACCCTAGGACTAGGCAGGATAAGATGGAATATTTTGGGGGAAGTACAATTTATTTAGGATTACAGTATATGGTTGGGAGACTCTTTGAATCTTCTCCCTTAGGCACCAAAATATATTGGGATCATCTGTGATGTATAAAGTTTGTAGACAGTCATTTTATGTATTTAAAGCATTTTTACTCTGCTTTCAGTCAAAACGGCTCCCAGAGCTGCTTATAGATCAACAAAAAAGCAAATGAATCCCTGCCCTCAGGTTTCCACTCAAGAAGACAAGACACAAAAGCTAAAAGGGATGGGGAGGGAAGATGAAAATGTGCAACCTCAGGCAGCAGTTTCTTAAAGGTTACAAAGTTCTTATAATGGCAAAACAGTTCAGTTAGCTTCTGTTGGGAGACAGTTGTGGAAGAGCCAAAGGCTCTCAGCAGAGCCACTGGAATAGTCAAAATGCCTTAAGGAATCCAGCAAATGCACAAGGCATTCAGAGTTGATTTCAGAGTTGATCTCGGTGGGCTTAAGCATGTCTAATGCCAACACAGAATACATTGCTATTTGAATGAATGTGACAAATACGGAAGAGATTACTTCAGCTGCATGTCTTCTAGCCCCTTTGGCTGTACAAGAGAGAAGCACTGTGTTGATTGCCTCATTTGCTCTATGATGTTATACAGTTGCTACAGAGACAGCACTCAAAAGCAGAATTGCTTCAGGTGAAACCAGAGTTATTGCAGTGATGCTTGTATATTAACTCTGCAAACTTTTTCTCCCTTTTCTAGAAGATGAAGATTTTTCCATCCTATTAAGAGCGTTAGAAGGTGGGTTATTAAGGAAGCGTTCTGTCTTTCTTAACAAGCAAACCTGGACCCACTACTGTCAATGGAGGCACAGGCGGCCTCAACAGTGTGGGCTGCCCATAATTTGATTTGATCTGGTCCTCCTGTCAAAAGTGATTCCCTATCCCTGCATTAGCGGAATTGGCAACTGGATCAGAGAGCAGGAACTGTGGTCTATCCTCTTCCTTTCTTCACTTGCTGGGAACAGTGTACTATTAGGTGGCTAAGACTGAGAAGGGTGTTTTGAGCAGTGGGGGAGAGACGTTTGCATAGGTGAACACACCTCCTTGAATGCTAATAAGCAGAACTCAACTGTGGTTACCCCCTACTGCAACCAAAGCTATTGTTGCCTTAGTCCTGTGAACCTCAATCTTCCACTTCTCCTGCCCACAGTTGCAAAAAGAAAGGGAGGGGGGGGTTGTAGGGAAAAGCAGCGGCAGCTGTAGGCTCTTCTACCCCTGGCTGAGCATCTTTCTCAGCAGAGGACTGGGACCAGCAGTTCCAACGTGCCTATCAGAAAAAAGTGAGAGCCATGAGGGCACCAAGGAAAAGGCCCCCATCAGGGAACAGGCTTGTTCTCTGATGAGGAACAGTTCTGTTTGCATTGCCACAGTGTGTTCTGTGCATATCTGGGATTCAGGTGTTGGCTACAAAGTCTCCTTTTGTGTCATTCTTGACTTAAAATACTCTTTTATCAAGGCATGCTGAAAACTTGGTTATAGGATGGCATCTAGATGCCTAAACTAAAAAGTAGCAGGTAGCAACTACAAGGGTGCCCCCTCCCCCCTCCCATTCTCCTATTGGTGCAGATTCACTTTGGGATCTGTCTACAATCAATCTTGGATGTACGACTGTAGCTCTTCCCACCTCAAGTCTTCCTGCTTGCTGTAGAAATCCCAAACTTGTTAAAAATAAAAAAGTTGCCTTTTGTAGCCTGTCACTTTTCTCCAATGATGGTTTTGGGAAAGTCACAACTCTTACTGTTTTTTTGTCGCACAGAATATGAAAGCTATCTCAGCGATGGAGCAAAGCTTCCTCCTCTTGTGTGTGTGATAACAGGTAGCAGCTTTTAAATCATTTGTTTTCTTTTCATCTTACATATTCATACTGGAAAACCCATTTCCCCCACCACCACTGAAGAAGCAAGGATGCTTTTGCTTGCTCCCGAGCTCTCTGTGTGTCGAGTGCATTAGTGAGGACCCTGCTTTCATTTTTGTATTCTGTTTGTGCCTTAAGCTGCTTGCCCTAGGTTGCTGGCATGGTGTCAGCCCCCCCCCCCCCGCGATAACTATATAATTGTTACATTTACATCCTACCTTTCCTCCAAGGAGCTCCAGGTGGCATGTTTCTCCTCTCTCTCTCTGCTTTATCTTGGCTACAGTCCTGTGCAGTAGGCTAGACTGAGAGACTGCGACTGGCTCAAAGTCACCCAGTGAGCTCCAAGGCTGAGCAGCGATTTTAACTCTGTTCTCGCAGCTCATAGCCTGACATTCTATAACCATGGCACCATGCTGGTTCTGGGCATTCAGATGAAATCTTGCTCAGAGGATGATAACTCTCACAATGCGCCCTTTTGGATTAGCAGCAAACCGTTTTGTTCATTTTCTTCCATTTAAAAAGGCAAAGGGCCTCTGAAGGAGTATTACAACAAGCTGATTGCAGAGCTGCATTTCAAGCATATCCAGATCTGTACTCCGTGGCTGGAAGCAGAGGATTACCCCCTTCTGCTCGGTAAGGAAGATCTTTGAATTCCCAGTGTGCTTCAATGTGCCATTTTGAAAATTTACTGGAGCAGACTCATGAGATCTTCGGGGTATAGGATAGTGGTCCATTGCAGGACTGTGATAGCAGAACCTGCTACTGAATAATAGAATCATAGAATTGTAGAGTTGGAAGGGACCCCAAGGGTCATCTAGTCCAACCCTTTGCAATGCAGGAATCCTGCCCACAGCCATCCCTGGGTGGGCTTGAACCACCAACCTTCTGGTTAACAGCCAGATGCCCTGACCCACTTGAAATGGGTCCTTTGAAGCAGGAGAGGAACTTGCACCTTTTCCTCCTTTTTCTTCTCCACAAGGGTGCTGAGTGGGTGGGCAGAGGGAAAACAAGATGGCAGTATATACAAATTGGCTAAGGTAAATAACTGTATCTTCAGCATACAATGGAAGCTACATAATGGAAGGCACCAGAATTACCTCTGCAGTGGGGGGAGGTATCCCACAGCATGGAGGCTGCCAGTGTGAATGGCTTCTCCCAGGCCACCACTCCTAGAAGCTCCAAGGGCAGTGGAACTACAAAGAAGGCCCCTCTCTGCTGATCTTGGCACCTGAGAGGATCAGGGGAGGGGGGGGGAGAGAAGAGGTCAGTAGAGAGGGTCTTGTATTCTGGCCCAAGTTCCTAAGTGACCTGGGCTTGGGAATGCACAATTTCAAGTGGGTGCTATGCAAGAGCTGGTGTACAATTCCTGCGTGCCTCATTTTAACTACCCCACACCCCCAGTACAAACTCCTTCTTGGCAGGCCTCATTGCCATCTGATTTGTATGGCTCGGTTTTTTTTTCCAGTGGCAACAAGCTATTCATTACTTGAGCAGCTAGTATCTGAAGAAGTGTGCATGCACACGAAAGCTTATACCAAGAACAAACTTAGTAGGTCTCTAAGGTGCTACAGGACAATTTTTTTATATATTTCGACTGCGTCAGATCAACATGGCTACCTACCTGAATCTTGAGCAGCTAGTGTACTACAAAAAAACCCAAACTCATTTGCAGAATATGCTCAATGGGGGTTGATTTCTCTTACAGGCTCAGCTGACTTGGGTGTCTGTCTTCATATGTCCTCCAGTGGCTTGGATCTACCTATGAAGGTCGTGGACATGTTTGGCTGCTGCTTGCCTGTGTGTGCAGTGCATTTCCAGTGGTAAGAGCACACCTGTGTGTTTCAGCCTCTCAAAAGAACCTGGCGTTAGACCATTGGTCCATCTAGTGCAATTATGTTTACACTGGCAGGCAGCACCGCTCAGGGGTTTCAGGCAGGGAGTCTTTCCCAGCCCTGCCTGGGGATAATGGGATTTGAAGCTGAGACCTTCTGCATGCAAAGCAGATGCTCTACCAATGAGTTATGGCTCTTCCCCCATCTTTTGTATCCCCTGTTGGTTAACCCATCTCTCTATCCTTTGAGATCTCCATTTGTTTATTATTATTGGTAGTGGTTGTTACTACAAGTGGGTCCTGCAACAAAAAGTTGCAGAGTGCTCCTGTTCAGGTTGCAGCCAGTCTGAAGCCTTATAGACTTGTTTGTTCAGTCCTCATGGGAGCTCCTTGCAGTTTCCTCTGGTTTTTTTATACTCCCTGGAAGCTCACAGGTCCTTGTCAGCTCCCTTTAGTTAGAAATAGTTGGGAAACTATTGTTTTTATTTTAATTTGGAAATCTTGCTTTGCTTTTCTGTGCTGTGTTTGCGGCTGATGTGGTCCAAAATACCTGGAAGGCACCAGGCTGGTGCATTAATGTGCTATGTTAACCGTTAACCTGCCCCCTCACCGAAGAAAACAACTTTGAGATTCTTTCTAGTGCTGTTTTGCTTATTTTTGCAGTATACATGAACTTGTGAAGCATGAAGTAAATGGTTTGGTGTTCCGGGACTCAAGCGAACTTGCCGAGCAACTGAAGGTAACTTAGAAAAAGAGAACTTTGACTTGCTGATGGGATTCATTGAGCATTCATTGCTCTGCAAACATCAAGGAAGCTGGATATTTTGGTGGCAGGAGGGAAGTTTCATGTTTGAATGCTGCTTCATAGTTTAAAAACAAAAATTCCCTGAACATAGAAAATTAGGAGAAATGTATAAGCTAACATTCTCCCTGATGCACTAGCTTTCTATGTGCAGGGAGTTGCTTTTAAATAAGTGGAAAGGGACATTCATTCTCTCTCTCTCTCTCTCTCTCTCTCTCTCTCTCGTGCATATGTTGTTCTTTTTAAAATATATAGCTTTATTTTTTTATTAAGGATTTTCCAGTATATGGAATGCAAGCTAAACATGTAATCCATTTTCTTAAAGGAAAAAAAAATCAAACACAACCAATTTAGTTAGGATGCATAGAGTATAGAATTGCACCCCCTTCATTATTTTCTCAGTAGGTCAGCAAGATTTCATAATGATCTGGCATGGGTTAGGTTATTGAATCTTGGAATACATAGTTCTGACTATAATTTACTTGCGTAAACAGTTCTTTGATAATCCCAGGGACTTGTCACATTATTACTGTTCATGTGCCAGTTTTGAAGGTGGTACTTTTCTAGTGAGACATCAGTTTGTTTGTTGAGGAAGCAATTGATTCAATGTAGCTTTATCTGGGGAAAATACCTGCATCTTTCCATAATTGCAGGTATAGAAAGTAGAATATTTTTTTCCATTTTCCTGTATACTGCATTAATCTGTTTCACTCACTCTAACCTTGCAGATGCTTTTCTTGGAATATTCTTCTGTAGAAGGCAAGCTCAATTTATTCCGAAGGAATCTTTGCACAACCAAGCAGCTGCGATGGGATGAAAGCTGGGAGCAGACAGTGCTTCCTCTTTTTAGCAGCAGTTAAGCTGATACGACTTTGAAGTTAATTTATAACTTGCACATTCTCAAAATCTGTAACACCACAAGCGTGTTTGTATATCAAAAATTCTTTTATAAAAGAAAAAGTGGTTTTATATGGTGAATAAAAAGTTTTATCTGGAGCTTTGTTATAGGCATATGCAATTTTTCCACCTTTTTCTCTTAATTTCTATGCTGTGGACAGAGCCAATGTTGTTTTGTATATAGAGCGAGATGAGTGCGCAACCCCAGAGTCATCCGTGACTGGACCTAACAGTCAGGCGTCCCTTTACCTTTACCTGTTGTTTTTTTAAATGCATTAATGAAGTAGGTTGTGGTGCCTTCGGTTATTGTTGCCTAAGTTGCAAGCTGGTAATTCCCTATTCAAAGTGGAAACATGTTACTGTGAATCTTGGAAAGTACCTTTATAACATCTTCACGTTCAAAGGAGATATCATTTTGCGATGTGTGTTATGTGTTTCCTACCTCACTTTATAACTGGTATTTATTTGAACATGAAATGGAGAATTTTACCCAGAACATGCAGGGTCTGAAACCTTAAACTCCAAGGTCTATGTTGTGTTACAGTACATTTAGCATTTTCCTCCTCCCTTTGAAAAGGGGTCATGCTGGTATTTGGATTTCATATTTAAAACAATGCCTTGAGTGTTCAATCATATTTCATTCTGGGATCTCTTTGTTCAGGGTAGACATTTGTATTGCAAGCAAAAGGACCAAACAGGCTTGGCTGATGAAATAGTAGGATGGAGATATTGGCCCAAGGTGGAAAGAAGCTTTGCCTCTGTTCAAGGAGAGACCTTTTAAACCTCGGCCATTTTGCTTCGTCCTAGGACTCTCATCAAGGCTTCTTTGACATCTTTATTGCGCAGGCTGTATATGATCGGGTTTATCATGGGGTTGATGATAGTATAGAAGACCGAGATGGCCTTGTCTTCTTCTGGCGTGCGCTGCCCCTTCGACCGCATGTACATGAGCATGGCAGTCGTGTAGAAGATAGTCACCACTGTCAGGTGCGCTGAGCAGGTGGAGAAAGCTTTCTGCCTGCTGTCGGCAGAGGCGAGTCGCAGTATGGCAATAATGATGCGTACGTAAGAGAGTACGATCAAGAGAAAGGGGATGATCTCCGTCGCTATGCCCCCCATGTACATTGCACTCTCGCTCACAGATGTGTCAGCGCACACCAGCTGAAGCATGGCTGGGACTTCACAGAAATAGTGGTCAATGACGTTGGAGCCGCAGAGAGGGAGCTTCAGGACAAAGAGTGGAACCACTGACCCCAGGAAGGTGCTGAGCCAAGACCCAGCAGCCATGCCGATACAAACTGATTTGTTCATTAGAACAGAGTAACGCAACGGGTGGCAGATGGCGACGTATCGGTCGATCGCCATCACGGCAAGGAAGATACATTCTGCCGCCCCTAGGAACAGCGTGATATACATCTGAGCCTCGCACAACTCGGCTGAGATGGACTTCCTTGTTGCCAAGAAGTTCATGAGCATTTTGGGGACAACGGCCGAAGTGCAAATGATATTCAAGACTGCCAGGTTGCAGAGGAAGAAGTACATGGGCATTTGAAGGTGGGGATCCAGGCTGGTCAAAGTGATTACAGCAATGTTTCCGATCAGAGTTACGGTGTAGATCACGAGGAATATAATGAAAAGGAAGACTTCGGCCAGTGGGGAGAGAGGGAACCCCAAGAGAATGAATTCTGTGATGACGGTTATGTTTTCCGTTTCCATACTTTTCTGTAGGAAGAACAATAGTGGTTTAGTGGTCAAAAGTGCAAGAACTCATCGACAGCCCCTATAGCTATGCCCATGAAGAGAGTCTACACACACTCTCATCCCAAAGCAGCAATACATAGCGTAATACCCAGTTGATTAGGATCGGCACGTCTGCAATCCAATGCAAAGATACCTAGTAGTCATTTCCGTCAATCTCATTTCTGACTTCTCAAAACGCGTTGCGATCTTAACCCTGCTGAAATGCCATCTTCAGCTTTCAATTAGAAATGGAAACTCTATTGTTGCAAATAAGTGTCTGCATTTAAACTGCTGTCAATGGGAAAAAGAAATAGAGAGCCCTACCACTTTATTTTCCTCATTCTCTGACTACCTCTCTGAGTTAAATCTGTTGCCCTTCAGATGTTGCAGAACTACTGTTTCCATCATCCCTGACCATTGGCCAGGCTGGCTGGGACTGATGGGAGTCGTAGTCCAACAACACCTAGGGGGCCACAAGTTGCCAACACCTGCCCTACATGCTGTGTCAGACCGGCCAACCCACTGCTGTTTCTTTCAACTGGGTCTGCTCCCCCTGCTGTTTGAGATCCTTTTTAACAGGAGATGGTGGAGATTGTACCTGTGACCTCCTGTCTTAGAGCTCTGTAGCCCCCTGTTATGCCAAGATGGGATGCATCATTTAACTTGCACCGACAGTAGATTACAGAACTGTTTTGTCCCCCCAATCGCTCACCTTTTTAATTTGTTTTAAAATAAATGTGTTTCCTTTAAAAAAAAAACAACAACCTCTGTCTCTGTGCTGCTTTGGAAAACTGAAGTTGGTGTAAGGTAGCTGATTGGGATGTGCACAAACCTGCCTAAATAGGAGGCTCTAGAGGAGCCTTGGAGGAGGCTCTAAGTAGGAAGAGCCTTTGGAGGCTTTTCAACACAAGTAGCTGCCTTATGCCAAGCATGAGCCTTGGCCCACTGATGTGTAGCACCTCTCCACGATTTCACACTGGGCTCTTCCTCAGCCCTTTCTGGAAGCGCTAGAGATTGAATTTGCATGCAGAACGTGTGCTCTACCACAGAGCTGCAGCCCTCTGAGTGCTGCTTCCACCACCATTAATCATATATCCTGCTTAATGCCAAAATAGGATTTTAAGTGGTTCATGAAGTAGAAAAACCAAGTTATACAATTAAAATGTACAATAAGACAGCACCATAAAAAACATATCAGTTAACAACAAGGCACTTGGGTTGAGAAATAAACATAATGCCTGTGTAGAGAGGCGAGTTGTCAAAAGCCGGTGGAATGCCAATAGAGATGGGAGTCTTTTGTATTGACGGCAGGGAGTGGTTTTCCTAACACTGGAGATATTAGTGAAAAAGCCTGCTACTACGGTATGTTGCCACAGGCCAATAAATGTCAAGCTATGGCAATGGTACCAGCTGAAGACCTCTTTCATTTGCCTCAGTCTGTCATGATATTTTGACTTATTAGATTCAATGATGCAAGTTTTCTGGAAAAAATTAAATTAGAACACTTTCTATATATTTATATATTGCACAGGGTAATTTGCACTGAAAAATCTTCCATTCGCATCAGAAAATGTTCTTAAAAAATAATAATCAATTTTATTAAGGGTTTTCAACCTAATATAACATAAAATTCCAACTAAACTAAAAAGAATAATGACAAATATGTCAAACAGAAATAAATTAAGGGGGAAAATAAAATACATTAATAAACCTCACATGATCCTCATAAGACACCCCACCTCTCATACAGGCCCCTTCCTTTTCTCTCAGCTCCCTGCATAAGAAAATGTTCTGATGCCCTAGAGAGGGATATACTTCAGCATGTTTATATTGCATCCAGTAAACAAAGCTAATTCTTTTAAAACTGCCAACCTTGCCTACAATTGTATTTGCAGTTGGCATCTATTCAGTGCTGCTAATGAACTTTGTCGAAACAGATAATTTTTAAAAGGAAGGAAAAAAAGCAATGGGGGTTTTCCTGCTGCAGTTCACTGTTTTGATCAGGGCCAATTAACTCCTAACAGCCCCAATGAGGTCAAGAATGATGGGAGTTGTAGTCCAATAACACTATGTTGACTACCCCTAGCTTAAATAGTAGTCTTTTGTCTTCTTTTATGCTGAGTGGAGTATTGTGCTCCTGGTTTTAATTTGCCTGAATTTTATTTAAATATTGCTGTTATGGGTAGCTAACATGCGGTTCTCCAGATGTCTTCAATCCTCAGTCTTTTAAGGATCCACTGGAAAGAAACAACCAAAGAAAGGTGGTTCCAGGTGGAAAAGCACAATTAGCTCTTTCCTCCCATCCACTACTTCAGATTGCATCCAATCCTTGCTTCGTAGGGAATGGACACACGCTCCCATGTTTGGTCCTGCCAGTGTTTTAGCTTATTGCATCCGAGGAAGCTACTTTATACCTAGTCAGATCATTGGTCTATTTGGCTCAGGATTGTCTGCACTGAATGGCAGCAGTTCTCCAGGTTTTGAGATGGAGGCTTTCCCAGCTCTACCTTATTAGTAGCTGCACGTATGACTATTGCCACTTTTTGGAAGGATCTTAAAGGAGCTAATTTAACAGCATGGTATAAAAGGGTTTGGCAGATGGCCCTAGCAGAGAAACTAGCATGTAAGCTAAGAAGAGCTAGAGGAAATAAATAAAGTCGGCGGAGGCTTGATTGCTTATACAAAAAAATCCAACAATAAAAGGAAAGTCATAGCATCATAGAGTTGGAAAGGACTCTGAGGTTCATTCTAGTCCAACCCCTGGAATGCGGGAATCTCAACTAGATCATACATGTCTACCACCTCTTATGGGAGACTGTTCCACCGTCAAACAGCTCTCACTGTCAGAAAGTTCTTCCTGATGTTTAGTCGGAACCTCCTTTCTTGTAACTTGAATCCAATCCTTGAGATATTTGAAGATGGCTATCATATTTCATCTCAATCTCGTCTTTTCCAGGCTGAACATTCCCAACTCCCTCAATCGTTCGTCATAAGGCTTGGTTTCAATACCCTTGATCATCTTGGTTTCCCTCCTCTGCACACTTTCCAGCTTGTCAACATCCCTCTTAAGTTGTGGCACCCAGAGCTGGACACAGTACTTCAGGTGTAGTTTGACCAAGGCAGTATAGAATGGCACTATTACTTCCCTTGATCTGGACACTACCTCTGTTGATGCAGCCTAGAATAGCATTAGCTTTTTCTGCTGCTGCATCACACAGTTGACTCATGTTAAGTTTGTGGTCTACTAAGACCCCTAGATCCTTTTCACATGTACTACTAGCAAGCCAGGTGCCCCTCATCTTATATTTGTGCAACTGGTACTTCCTGCCTAAGTGCAGAACTTTACATTTGTCCCTTTTGAAATTCATTTTGTTAGCTTGTGCCCAGCTCTCCAAGCTGTTAAAGTCATTTTGAATCCTGATTCTCTCTTCAGTGGCATTGGCTACCCTCCCAGTTTGATATCACCTGCAAATCTGATGAGCATCCCCTCAACACCTTCATCTAAGTCATTGATAAAGATGTTGAACAACAATGGGCCCAGGACAGAATCCTGCGGCAGAATCCTACTTTGTCACTTTTTTCCAGGATGATGAGGAACCATTAGTAAGCACTTTGTGGGTTTGGTCAGCCAGCCAGCTATAAATCCATCTAACAGTTACCTCATCCAGCCCACATTTTACCAGCTTCTCTGCAAGAATATCATGGGGGACTTAGTGATGTCAAAAGACTGGCCGATATATAAAGTTGTTAAACATTTTCTCTTTTTATTACTTTAAATACTGCATCTCTGCGGTATTTACTTGAAAACTTTCTGTGGGGTCTGCACATAGAAGCCTCTTGTTTTTGTTGTTTCTTGTTTTTGTACAGTTGGTCATGGTTTAGATTTTGTAATGCCATTTTCTCTTTTGTAAAATCTTTGATCGGTTATGCTTGTTAAGCAACTTTGTAAAAAAGGAACCGAGAGTGAAAGGGCAAATAGCCTATGGCAATCGGTATCCTCAAGCTAAGCTATTTCCCACCCCAGGCCTGACCCTCTTTAGCTACTGAGATTAGTTAACATGGGGCAACGTCAGGGGAGCATAGCTGTAGGTCATTCTACCAAACTGGATAACCCCGGGTTCTAGTATTTTGAAAGAGAGAGAAAAATGTCTTGTTACCTGCTTTCTCCACAACCATGCATCATTTTATACACGTTGATCATACCTCTCCCTTAACTCAACTTTTCCCAAAGTGGAGCATTGTATTGTAGAATAATTTATTGTAGAATAATTCTTCTACCAGGGGTCAGCAACCTTTCTCGGCCGTGGGCTGGTCCACCACCCCTCAGACCATGTGGTGGGCCAGACTATATTTTGAAAAAAAAATAATGAATGAATTCTTATGCCCCACAAATAACCCAGAGATGCATTTTAAATAAAAGGACACATTCTACTCATGTAAAAACATGCTGGTTCCTGGACCGTCCGTGGACTGGATTGAGAAGGCCCATGGACCGCATCCGGCCCACGGGCCTTAGGTTGCCTACCCCTAGTCCCCTGATAATTTTGGTTGCCCCTTTCAGCACCTCTTGAGCCTTTCTTTTCTCTTTTCTTTTCTTTTGGTGCAGTGACCACCAATTCCAGCTGAGATCTTGTGGTATTCATATATAGACATTATTGCAATGTTGCAATAATGGAAATAGACTTTACACTGGCAATTGCAGTCAACATAATTGAATAGGAATCAGGTGGTTGTTTTTTTTTATCTTCCCTTCTGTCCCGTTCTCCCCCCCCCCCCAATTTACCTGAAGGGATGGCTTTTTATGTCATCATCACATTCTCAGCACGGAGTCTGTATGCAGAAGCAGTTTTTCTTTTTCCTCTTGTAGACCTCCATGGTTCTGAACTTCAGAGTCACAGGAAAGGGTCAGCCATATAAGACCGATGAAGCAAAACTTCCCTCTCGCTTAAGATGTTGTTGGACTCTCATGGTGTTTTGAAAGAAACAGTGGATTCAAACCATTTCCTCTCCCCAAATCTAACACCAATCATGGGGAGAACTTCTCGGTGTTTTTCACCAAGAGACAGAGAGAGACTCTAGAGGAAACATATTTTCTAAAGGACCTTTGAAATAGGCTAACTCTTTGGGGATACAGGGTTCACAATCTCAACTGTGCAATTAAACTAGATTAGCGCATAGTTAGATATGCAGGTATTTTGCATGCCCATCCAGATGCATCTATCACAGTTAAGTAGAACACTCAATGTTGTATCTAATTGCATAGAATAATAGAATTGTAGAGTTGGAAGGGATCCTGAGGACCATCTAGTTCAACCCCCTGCAATGCAGGACTTTGCAGCTGTACTACCGGTATATGGGGATCAAACCTGCAACCTTGGCGTTATCAGCACTGTGCTCTAACCAATTGAGCTATCCAGGCTGTCCATATTGAAATGTAGTGCTCATCCATCCAGTTGTTTAACGTGGATAGTAAGTTTCCTGCACCTCCATTAATTCTCTGTTGCCCATGTGATGTTCTCCACCAAATAATAGAATCATAGATCTTCCCACTCTCTCCCCTCCCTCAGTCTGGATTTTCTCATACCAGGGATAGTCCAAAAAGGAGAGGGTATGAGAAAATCTGGATTAAGGGAGGGGAAAGTATGGGAATGCGGTGATTTGAACATCATAAAGGCTATTGAGAATTAGTGGAGGTACAGAAAGCTTTCTATCAACATTAAACAACAGGGTGGTCGAGAGCCCTTCGTTTAAGCACATCTGGTGGCGTGGAGTTGTTTTGCTGTGGGCTTCAGCTATATCGACAGGGTTTAGTGTTTCAGTGTGAATCCACACCACACATTCAAAGCTTATGGTTTCCCCAAAAGAATCCTGTAGTTTACCTCTCACAGAGTTGCAATTCCCAGCACCCTTAAGTTCCCATTCCCAAGATTCCCTAGGGGTCCCTTTCAACTCTATGATTCTATGATCTATGAAATAATGGAATTCACTCTCACAGGAGGCAGTGATGGCCACTAACCTAGACGTAAAAGGCTTTAAAAGAAGATTTCGGACAAATTCATGGAGGGAAGGTTTATTGGTGGCTACTAGCCATGATGGTTATCTCCACTATTGGAAATGTTATGCCTGTGAATTCCAGTTGCTGGGAATCACAAGTGGGGAGAATGCTACTGCATTCCGGTCTTGCTAGCAGGCTTCCCATAGGGATCTGGTTGGCTGGACTAGATGGGCCATTGACTTGAACTGGCAAGCCCTTCTTATGTTATCACCACCAGCAGCAATACCTGAAGGAGCGTCTCCACCCCCATCGCTCAGCCCGGACACTGAGGTCCAGCCCCAAGGGCCTTCTGGTGGTTCCCTCACTGTGAGAAGTGAAGCTACAGGAAACCAGGCGCCTGCCCTGTGGACCGTCCTCCCATCAGATGTCAAGGAAATAAACAACTATCTGACTTTTAGAAGACACCTGGAAGGCAACCCTGTTTAGGGAAGTTTTTAATGTTTGCTTTTATCGTGTTTTTAATATTCTGTTGGGAACCGCCCAGAGTGGCTGGGGAAACCCAGCCAGATAGATAATAAATGTATTATTATTATTATTATTATTATTATTATTATTTATTTATTTATTTATTACTACCCCATCCTTCCTCCCCAAGAAGCCCAGGGTGGCAAACAGATGCACAATTTAAAAAAAACAACTCTATCTCTAGAGTAAACCATTCCAAAAGCAACTACATTTACAAAGGTTCTACCCTCCAACGATCTTGAGGTTTCCAGAAACAGTATTCTTCATCCACCAAAAGCTAGTGTCAACAGGAATGCTTAGATGCCTTCTAACTGCTGTTAAGGCAGGCACACCTCACTAGCGAGGGCATTCCACAACCTGGGAGCTACCACTGAAAAGGCCCTGTCAAGGCCTCAGCTGCCAGTTGTAGGGTCCAAGGTAGTTGGTATTAATTAGAGAAGGCATTCTTTTAGGTACTTGTCATACAATTCTCATCACTACAAGAAGCAGTGATGGGCACCAACTTGGTTGAATTTAAAAGAGGGTTAGAAATGTTTGTGGAACGTAAGGCTGTTAATGACTACAACTAGGATTACATGTGCGATATAAAAATAATGTTCTTATCCCTAGCTGTTGGCCATGCTGGCTGGGGGCTCATGGGATTTGGAGTCCACCAAATTGGCAAGCCCTGTCGAAGGACAACCCTGTACTTTTAGATCTTGCATTGAACTGAAAGTTCAAGAAGATGGCCCCCAGGTTCCCTCCTCTCCCCGCCTAAATTATATGATTCCCCAGGCACTAGTCAAACACATCCTGCAAAGTTTATTGTCTGAGTGGGATTTTGGCTTGGTGAGCCAAACAGGGAGAATTCCTATAAATGAACTTTCGAGCAATTTCTCCTGGGGCAGCCTCTCTCCTTAAGGAGAATGTGTCACCCCATAAAGCTGATTGGTCCCTTAGCACCCATTACCCCTGTTCTTAAGGCACCACATGGGATGCTGGATGAAGCTGGCTCTTTCTCTTGGCAAATTTTTGGCAACTCATTTATTCAGCTCAGTTCAAGTCAAATAAGTTCCCACTCATTTCTAGTGCTTGTACATCAAAAGTGCAGATATTTACACAGGCACAGAGGCTAAAGTGGGAGAGGCATTCCGTTAAAAATGCCTTAACTGAAGCAGTGCGGATGTTCCTGCGCAGGAGTTACAGCCAGCCATACCCTCCTCTGCCTATTCCATTCCATTTTCCCTCTCTTTGATTTTCTGGTTTTCCCCTTTCAATTTTCTATGCTCACTGAGCATACTCAATCCTTATTGGGCTGTTTTGGCGTACTCCTGCCCCCTGCATAAAATGTATACTTCTGCAAATCTTAGCCCCATTCCCCCTTAGGCTGCTGCAATCTCCCTTGTGTGCACGTAGGGGGGGTATTTTGGCTACATAGTACAGTTGCTTAGAGGGCAGATCCATGCCATACATTCAAAACACGTGACTTCCCCCAGAGAGTCCTGGGAACTGTAGTTTCCCCCTCACTGAGCTGCCATCCACAGCACCCCAAAACTACAATTCCCAGAATTCTTCGGTGGAAACCATATGCTATAAATGAGCATCAAATGGTGCGGATCTCCCTGAGTTTGCTGTTAGTAGGTACAAGCAGGATCTGCAATGAAATGTTGCATTGTGGAGCGTTCCTGTTCAGCATTCTTGACATTGCATTCCATATCCTCCTCCCCAGCTTTCTGTACCCCACCCCCCATTTTGTACCCCCAACCTTAGTATATAGGGCAACCTGCAGTAGGGTTTCCCAGTAAAATCTACTTCCAGCCATTGTCTTCAGTCTATGTCAACAACAGCAAAGTATTGCCAAACTTTTTAATAGGGCCCATTTGGACTTATTACCATTCTTATTGCAAACTTTAGAGTGATTGCTGCTTTTGAAAACATTCAGCTTTAATTGCACCCATTGCTACCGGTCCTGGATTGTCCATTGTTAATGAGCTCAGCGTCTCTGTGCATCTCCTTGCATTCCTAGAAGATGCTGGATCTTGTGGGACAATGAGTCTAGGGGCTGAGCCATGCACTGCCGCAGGGAGTGGGCAGCCCAAGGCCTTCAAGATACTGTATTGTTGGGCCACAACTCCCATTGTCACCTGGCCATTGGCCATGCCATACCCTCCAACATTTCTCCAGTTAAAATAGAGACACCCTATTCCATAATGTTTTTTATTTATTTATACCCCACCCGTCTGACTGGGTTGCCCCAGGCACTCTGGGCAGCTTCCAACATATATAAAAACATAACGAAACATTAAACATTAAAAAACTTTCCTATACAGGGCTGCCTTCAGATGTCTTCCAAAGGTTGAATAGTTACTTATCTCCTTGGCTCGGGGGTTGCATAACTCCATACCCTCCAACATTTTTCCAATGAAAATAGGGATGTCCTAGGGAAAAGCGAGACATTCCAGAATCAAGTCTGCCATGCTGGCTCAGGCTGATGGGCGTCCAATGACATGGAGGGCCAGAGATTCTCCATCCCTGACCTGGAGGCAGGCTATGCTTTTCCAGAGTCTTGGACTTGGCAAGGGAGCATTAATAGCTTGGGATGTCCAGCTGATGTGCCTCCTCTCATTGGACGCTAATGGTTAGATCAGGAGTAGAACAAGATGCCTTCTATATATTCTGAACTACATATGGTGCAGTGTTCAGTGTGTCGGGCTTGAACCTGGGAGACCGGGGTTCAAATCCCCATTTGGCCATGACCCCACTCACCCATGAAGCTCACTGGGTGGCCATGAGCCAGTCACTCACTCTCAGACTGACCTACCTCACAGAGTTGTTATGAGGATAAAATAGGGAGAACAATGTACACCAACTTGAGCTCTCTGGAGGAAAGGGTATAAATGCAATCAATCAGTTTGTGAGCCAAACTTTAGAGTACCCCTATTCCAGGCAGGTTTATATAGGCAAAGATGGTTGTTCAAGTAACTTGGCCCCAAACTTTGAAGAATGAAACCAGCATTTTAAATCCATACCACAGAGGTATGTGTATGGAGGGGTAAGAGATCAAAGAGGACACAGAGCAGTTTTCAATGGAGGCAGAGACAGCTGATTTTGCGGACTCCGAAAGCTCAGGGGAAAAACTTACTTGGAGATCTGTCCCACCCTATCCAGAATTCTCTGAAAGTGCAGTATGTTTATTTGCTGATCTGTTTAAAGCACCTTTACCCTACTTTTTAGCCCAGAAACAGCCAATGTGGTTCCCTCCAGTTGTTGCTGGAACCTAACTCCCATCAGCCCCTGACGGCATAACGATTGGGCTTGATTTGAACTGTAGTCCAGCGAAATCTGGAGGGAATTGTTGTAAGAATATCAAGGTCTTATATATATATAATAATTGTTCATAAGTGTGCCAAGCAAAACAAGGCCACATGTCTAAAGCAGCACAGGAAGACAGGCCTGTCTCCATTTTGACTCCCAAACTGACAAAATGTTTCTCTGCAAGGATGGAGGGGGGATTGTCTCAGGAAAATAAAGTGATAATTCTGGCTTCCTGATACCTGAGTGCCAGACAAAAGGGTGTGATTAACTTGGCTGGGAAACAGGGAAATGTAAATATCTCTTTTGTTTTACTTGATGGGTTTTTGGGTGGAGGGCAAGAGGAGGCATGGGGAGGGTCAAGGATGCTCAGATTACTGCTACCAGACCTCCCCTTTCATGATGTAGCTGTGATGTATCTGGGGAGTGGTCTGGGGTTACACCCCTTTTTGTGATGTATGTGGGAGGTATCTGGGGGTGCGGCGGGACTCTGAGGAGGAATTTTTGAAATGTCTTTATAAGAGCATGTGCTCCTTTTGTTGGGGGTCCTTTCCCCCCTACTCTCTGGTGTGGGGCAAAAACGCCATGTTGCAACAGAAATAAATTCTTTGCTTCTCAATTTTTCTCTGGTTGGCCTCTGTAATTTACTCCTTCCGAGGGAGAGCCTCAAAAGGCTCTTGTGTACCCCATAAGGGAATAAGAGCAGATTTCTGATTATTTCAGAACCACATTGGCCATCCCTGTAAAGATCTGCAACTTCCAAGAACTGGCAGTGAGCTTGCTTTTTTTACTCCTCTCTCCCCATCCCCATCCCCTTTTCATGGTGCGTCTTTTATTATTACAGTATTATTATTCTTTGCCTCAGGCATTTCAAACCTTTCTGAGTCTTTTTAGCTAAAGTAAGCATGTAGCAAGGCTTGCAGTGCCTCAGGCTTACCGTCTGAAAGACACAAGGAAAAAAGGGGCCAGTTCTTAAAGTTACAATTCCTATAATGATCAGTGGCTGCTGACAGTGACAATTAGGGGAGTGCTTTTCTCTCCACAGAGGTGATGCCCCAATAATGAGAGGTCCGGGTGCCAGGGAGCGAAGTCACAGCATGAGGTATTGAATCATAGAGTTGGAAAGCACCACAAGGAGTATGGTTGATATATATGGCCTCCAAGGCCCTTTGAGTTCAAATACTCCAGGGGTAAAAGGCTTCCTCGGAAGACCAGAACCAGATCAGTTCCTTTCACCATAGCCTAGCCCTCTGGAGTAAGTAGCAAAAAGGCATTGATGAGAGAAGTAATTCCAGAGAAGAGAAGGCACTCTCCCTGCATTGCCAGGATCGCTAGTTGGTTAGAAAAACTCAAGTAAAAAAAGTTAATTGGAACTCTCTCCTCATTCTAGGAACAATCTCTTCTTGCCATTTTTTTTTAAAGCTTTAATGACAGTGAGCCCAAGCTAAACCCTACTTAAATGGCCTCTGATGCTGAAGGAAGTCAGAGATGCAATGTTGAGGGATTTTGGATTTCTATAGTGCCCTTCCATGAGATGTACCTTTAACTCCACCACCCCAAATCCGAAAATATACCAAATTGTCATGCAGAGGTAAATGAGGCTTCCATGAAAAGCGTTCTGCATCAGGAAGGCACACCTGAATATTTGGAACGGACATCTTGAGTTCAGTCACCTTGTTCTGTTATCAGGAGATGATGGAGAAGGAAACAAAAAGAGAATTATGGCATCGGCCGTGTATGTAAGTGTTGTTTATCATTGTTGGTTGGTCAGAATGTATTCCTAGCTCAAAGTTTTATTTGTGAAATAATGATTGTTTGGGTGTATTTATCTGGGAGCAATGGTTTAAGAAAAATGTCTTCCTTCAGGGAGCCTTTTGTCCTGTTGATGTTGCCAACGAACCCCCAAAATCCTGCTAAGGAACCTCTGCACAATTCAGAGGACCCTGGAGAATATGTTTAAGGGCTGGGGAGGCAAATGCTATGCTTGCAGGAGCTGCCTATTTTTTTCCTTTTTGCTAGAAATTCACCAACTGGACCCAGGTTCAAAAGACATACACTTAGAATTAAATTTTGAGCACAGGGATTTGTTTGGAACATCAGAACAAGATTGAGCTCACAGCGCTTCCACACAGAAATCCACTCCTGATTATATTTTATACATTTCAGCAGTATGATTTGGAGGGAGCGAGGAGTCGCTTACCGTATTTTCCGGCATATAAGACGACTGGGCGTATAAGACGACCCCCAACTTTTCCAGTTAAAATATAGAGTTTGGGATATACTCGCCGTATAAGAAATACGACCCGGCGTATAAGACGACCCCCGACTTTTGAGAAGATTTTCCTGGGTTAAAAAGTAGTCTTATACGCAGGAAAATACTGTACTTACTGCCATTGTTAAACAACTGAGATCTGGAAATCCTTGTTGAACTGCTTGAAGTCATGATAACAAAACTGGAATCAAAAAATTGTTACACACTAACAAACATACAGATGGTGTATAATAATTTTTTTGTGGGATTTAATAACAATTTAAAGCAAGCAGCAGACATGGTTTTTATCTAAACCAAAATAATACATACATAGTGTTTACTGACCCAACAGCAGCAATCTGAGCAGATCTAACTCAGAAAATATCACAAACCTGTTTTGACCTATAAGTAGATACATACATTTTTGTGGGTTTTTAAAATTGATCTCACAAAATTATTTTTATATACCGTATGCATTTATGTTAGTCTGAAACAATTTTTTGATCTCGATTTCTTTTTCATCGCATCTTCAGTTTGTGGGGACTTGTTTCCTTTTTTGTACCTCTTGATCTGCTTCAAGTCACCCAGAAATTGACACCTGCCTGGGAATCTACAGTGCATCTACATGGGAAGAACCATAGCTCAGAGATAAGAGCATCTGCCTTGCATGCAAAAGTCTCAAGTTCAACCCCCAACATCTCCAGGTAGAGCTTGGAATGTTTCCAGCCTGAAATTGTGGAGAGACACTGCCAGTCAGTACAGACCTGATGGACCAGTAATTTATAAGGCAGCATCCCATGTACCTTCTATCTGCTCAGCTGTTTTAGGGAATACACTCATCTGACCTGGGGTATCACTGATGCTGTTCTCCACATGAACTGGGAAGGCATTCCTTCACAGATGTGGTTTTGGAAGAAGGTTGTTGTGGATTTGCAAATGTGGATTAGAAACTAAGACAGCTAGCCATGAGCAAGCCATCTTCAGGGGTGCTATTTCACCACTACTAATCTTCAGATGGTGAAGAACCATTAATTAGCTTCCAGTGTACCCCAAAATTTGCTGTTTGAAAACCACTGCCTTTAAGAAAATGTGTTTCAGGAGGGAATTACAGATGCTCTATAACACTACCGTTCCATTGTCTAAGTAGTTGGATGATCAGGAAACGAGAAGACAGTTTGATTTTGTTCTCAATATGCCAGATATCACATTATGTACCAACAATTTACAACTGATCCCACCTTGCCGGGAGCCCACTTATTCCCAATACTAGAGATACAGAGACCAAGTAAATAGGGACCAAGTAAATATATTTATTCCTGCCTGCAAATCTTTCCAATGATGGCATTCTTTCATCCCTGAACCCAACAAATGTGTGCCAATGTCATCGTAACAATATCTGAAAACTTTCATGCCCAAAGGGTTTATATTTCAGTTCAGGGGTACTGTGTGCTGTGAACCAAATGACTTACGATCAAATGAAATGTTATCTTAGCTGCATATAGCTCTCTCTCTCTCTCTCTCTCTCTCTCTCTCTCTCTCTCTCTCTCTCTGTGTGTGTGTGTGTGTGTGTGTGCTGGCAAAATGCCAGCAAAAAGATGGGTGATCCAGATCTGTGGAATTGTGGCTGTTTCACAATTTCCATTTGCTGGAAAAAACAACAACACACCAGCGGTTAACTCCTATCTGAGTGTATCTTTTCTTATGTTTACGGTGGCAAAATATATTTGCAGTCTTCTTCAGCCACTGACTTTGTTTTGATCTCCCTGGCTTAGGGTGTTGTTGGGGTTGCAGCCTTAATTTCACACCCATCAGCACCATTACGAGATTCCTTTAGCGTACACCCTGAGTGCACACTCAGGGTGTACACCCAGCGTTCACCCAGATGCACACTCATTTCTGCTCTCAGAGGTCAAGCTAAAAATTATTATTTGTTTAAAGCATTTGTATCCTGTTCCTTGGCCAAAAGGGCTCCCAGACTGGCTTACAGACAATTCAGACAAGACAGTCTCTGCTTGCAGGCTTACTACAGTCACACAAGGAACAGGGACGAGCAGGTGGGGGAAATCAAACTCAGCACCAATTCTTAAAACAGTCACCTTATAATGACCAGCTGGCACACTTCAGGCGTAGGAAGTGTCTGATGTGTGAATGTCACAGAAAAGTGTGCACATATTTTAAAAAAATAAATAAAAAGCACCTCCAAGAGGCTGCTGGTTTGACTGGAGTGGTAATGATGAAGAAGTACGGAGTCTTCAATAATTTTTCCAGGTAGTGGACTGAGTAAAACACTGAACATAGGAAGCTGCTTTATACTGAGTCAGGCTATTGGTCCACCTAGTATTGTTTTCCCTGACTGGTAGCATTTCTTCAGGGTTTCAGGTAGGGGAATCTCTCCCAGACTTAATTGGAGGTGCCAAGGGCTGAACCAGGGTATCAGCTGCCAGTCAGTGTAGACGATGCTGAGCTAGATGGAGCAATGATAGGTCCAACAAAGCAGCTTCTTATGTTCTTCTGGAATATCTAAGGTTGGTCCTACGGGAAATGTGACTTCTCCCTTCTTGCTTTTTAAGGTAGGTACTTGTGACCAGAATGGAAAGTAGGAACCTCGACTATTTTCACCGAGTTCATCCTCCTCGGATTTCTGGGCCACCCCCAACTGGAGATCTTCCTTTTTGTGCTTGTGTCCATGATGTACACGCTGACCCTCTTTGGAAACATCTCCATATTGACTCTGACTTGTTTGGATTCTCGCCTCCACACCCCAATGTACTTCTTCCTCAGCAACCTGGCCTTCTTGAACATCTGCTACACATCTGCAGTGGTCCCCAAGATGCTGGCCAACTTCTTAGTGGCCAGGAAGACCATCTCGTACCAGCTGTGCGCTGCGCAAGTGTACATCACGCTCTTCCTGGGGGCGGCTGAGTGCCTCCTCCTCATGGTGATGGCATTTGACCGGTATGTTGCCATCTGCAACCCTCTGCATTACACGACGGCGATGAATAAGGGCGCCTGTCTTGCTCTGGTCATCGGGGCCTGGCTCGGCAGCTTCCTCATGTCCGTGGTCCCTTCCTTGACCATGAAGCAGTCTCTGTGCAATTCCGTCATTGACCACCTGTTCTGCGAAGTTCCTGTCCTCCTCCAGCTGGCTTGTCCCAGCGACGACACATCCCTCAATGAGACCATGATGGTGGCAGGGAGCACGTTCACCTTGCTCATGCCGTTTGTCTTAATCCTGCTGTCCTACGTCCGCATCATCTTCGCCATCCTCCGAATCTCCTCCGCGGATGGGAAGCGGAAGGCCTTCTCCACGTGCTCGGCTCACATCACCGTGGTGACCATCTACTATGGGAGTGGGATGTTCATGTACATGAGGCCCAAGGCCAGCTATTCGGCTGAGAAGGACAAGCTGATCTCTCTCTTCTACTCGGTCATCAACCCCATGCTGAATCCCATCATCTACAGTCTGAGGAACAACGATGTCAAGGAGGCCCTCCTGAAACTGCTGAGGAGAACCAAAGCACCTTGAGCAAGGAGACAGGGGTGGAGCATCTCAGAACCCAGGGGCCAAATGTGGCCCTCCAGGTCTATCTGGCCCTTTGGACTCTCCCCAAGCCATGGCCTCTCCCTGTCACCAGATCATACCCCTACTTCACACCCTTCTTGAGTGTTTTAGCCTGGCTGGAATGCAACCTTGAACTCTGATGGTGCCTCTTGCTTGCCTGGATGGAGGAAAGAGAGAGAGAGGCATGTGTATAGATACTAGCCAGCTCCAGAGGTTAGGATTCGAACCAATGGCTTCAAGTTACAAGAAAGGAGATTCTGACTAAAGATCAGGAAGAACTTTCTGACAGTAAGAGCTGTTCAACAGTGGAAGGGACTCACTTGGAAGGTGGTGGACTCTCCTTCCTTGGAGGTTTTTAAGCGGAGGTTGGACGGCCATCTGTCTAGGATGCTTTAGCTGAGATTCCTGCATTGCAGGGGGTTGGACTAGATGACCCTCAGGGTCCCTTCCAATTCTATGATTCTATGATGTGGTGCAACACAGTTTCCAGTGTGCCTTTGGAGGATATGGAACTCTTGTGCGAAGCCTATTTTGTCATGCTGTTTTATTGTCTTAATTATTTTACTAATTAGCTAGCATCCCTGAAACATAACTTTAATAAGTAACTAATTGGTAGCATGATTTTGGCCTGCCTTCCTTCCCTTCCTTCCTGGCACTTTTACAACTTCTACTCGGCTTTCTTTTCTCATTGAGGAACCTCTGTGGTGGTCAATGTGACAGGACGGAAAGGCTGCAATAATATCAGACACTCACCTGCTGGGAGTAACTCCTCTGGGTGATCTGGATGCTGAGGGTAAGGTGGTGGCAACTGGGGAGAAGGCCTACATTAGGAGCAAGGAACCTTTATTCAGGTGAGGGCCACATTGCCTTCTGGGGGCCGCATGTTGGTGGTGGGCAGAGCAATAAATTTAATTATGACCTTTGCACGGAAACAGTTGCTGGATTTTTTAAAAACAATTTTTATTAATTTTCCAAATTATTACAAATCAAACCAAATTAATTTAGTTACAGGTACAAATTAATTTAATACAATTTCTTAAAATCAGGTTTCCCGCTCCTGTTCCAAACATATGATCATCACCATCATTTCCTTCCATTGCTGCGTCATTTCATATTTAGAGTTGTTGACACCCTTCACTTGCCGTTAAACAATTATTCCAGCAGGCTGCTTTTTTTCACCTTACAAACAGCACCTCCGTTACGTACAGTCACAGTTGCTGGATTTTTCGCCCTGTTTGCAAAGCTTAGTAAACCAGTTTTGTGAGTTCAAAAGTGTTGTTTGGGTTCTTCTTCTCTTTTTCATCTTTTATAAAGTGCACCATATTGTTTTGACTCATATTCTGGTAGAATTTGCTTTTTCCTCCCCCAATAGATTTTATTAAAGTTTGAAAGAAAATACAAAGGTTAGTTAGTATGAGATATCAAACAGTTCTGGTAGAAACTGTATGCAGATATTTAACAGGTCCGTGATGGCATAATAAAATTTGATGGATTAATGATAAAACGAGTGTTTTAGAGAAAACAGAAACTTAAATAAGCAATCTTAAGAATTGTTATATTAGCATGCTGGTCATAAGAGAAAAGATTCCTCTGAGTGCTGGGGACAACTTGCCATCTGATCCCAACTTTATCTGAAATGAGAGACAGGAAGAAGAGGGGTTACGCTCAGCGAGGCTGCCAGAATGTTCCTCATCCCAATTTATCTGCAGAACTTAAAGGTAAAGGGACCTCTGACCATTAGGTCCAGTCGTGACCGACTCTGGGGTTGCGGTGCTCATCTCGCTTTATTAGCTGAGGGAGCCAGCGTACAGCTTCCAGGTCATGTGGCCAGCATGACTAAGCCACTTCTGGCAAACCAGAGCAGTGCACGGAAACGCCATTTACCTTCCCACTGCAGTGGTACCTATTTATCTACTTGCACTTTGACGTGCTTTCGAACTGCTAGGTTGGCAGGAGCTGGGACCGAGCAACAGGAGCTCACCCCGTCGCGGGGATTCTAACTGCCAATCTTCCCTAGGCTCTGTGGTTTAACCCACAGCGCCACCCGCAGAACTTACGAGTTTCAAATTACTTGGACCAAATTTTTTGGGGGAACTATAGCTGGTTCAAGATTCTGAGAGTAAGGACACCTACCAAGCTCTGTTTGGAACCAGCAGTAAGTATCTGGGTTTCGAATTGTGCAAGCGATGTAGACTTCTGGGGCCTTCCCATCACTGTTGCAGCTGGAAAGCTTTTGCAGCATGCCAATAAGGGACTGTGTCAGTTCCGGATCATATACCACATCTGTTTGTAAAGGGTGCATTCAAAAAACAGACACACAAAGAAAATGAAGAAAGCAGGAAGTACATGAGGGGAAATCTAGGAAAAACTATTGGATAGAGTCTTTACTGGCTGGCAGACTAAATTTTTATCTCCACCACCCCTGGGCCTCCCAACTTTGACAGGTGGGCAGGGTCACCCACCCACCTGTCAGTCTCCTGGTGTCATAGTGACATCAGAGGATGCTGCTGTCTGAAGCCCCAAATGGTCAGACTCCCACCCTGGAGTCCAGTTCTGGGCACCACCGTTTTTAAGAAAGATATTGACAATGTGTGTGGAGGAGGGCAACCGAAATGATCTAAGTGTTTGGGAACTAAGCCCTATGCGGAACAGATGAGGTTGCTGAGTATGTTTAGCCTGGAGAAGAGAACACTGAGAAGGGATACGATAGCCACCTTCAAATATCTAAAGGCTTGCTGCATGAATGATGGAGCAAGCTTATTTTCTGTTGCTCCAGAGCAGGCATCCCCAAACTTCAGCCCTCCAGATGTTTTGGACTACAATTCCCATCATCCCTGACCACTGGTCCTGCTAGCTAGGGATCATGGGAGCTGTAGGCCAAAAACATCTGGAGGGCTGCAGTTTGGGGATGCCTGCTCTAGAGGGTAGGACCTGAACGTATATAATTTAGAAGACAGGAGACCCAAAGTTGGAAAAGGCTGATCTGGGGTGGAATGTTGTTGATTATATAAATAGTATGGGGATAAAAAAAATTAACTGCCTGGTCTTGCTGGAGGCACCACACTGGGGCCGCTTGTAAAAAAGCCCACCTCTGCTTTACCGCAAGGCGATAACCATTAAGCTGTGGCAAAAATAGCAGAGTTCCACATATAATGCCCTTAATGGATAGTGAATTTCAGGTAATATGCTCCAGAGATCTTCAGCAGTTTAAATGTAAAAAACAGGATCCAGGGGTTAGTACTGGCAAGATTTGCTCCTGATAAGGAGAACCAGTCACCACTGGGCAGTGGCATTTTGCACCAGCTACAGCCTCCAGATTAGTCATAAGAGAAGCTCCACCCACAGCACATTACAGTAGTCTAAACGAGGCATAGGCATACTCGGCCCTCCAGATGTTTTGGGACTACAACTCCCATGATCCCTAGCTAACAGGATGATGGGAGTTGTAGACCCAAAACATATGGAGGGCCGAGTTTGCCTATGCCTGGTCTAAACATAACAATCTGAGTGAGAGACTGCTGGTGTCCTTCTACCGAGGCTTGATAGAGAGCATTCTTATATACTGTATTTGTGCTTGGTTCTCCAGCTTCACAGCCAGGGAGAAGAAGATACTTAAGAAGGTCATAACCACAGCCCAAAATATTATTGGTCATCCTCTCCCATCTCTGGAAGAACTATACAGTTCCCGTTGCCTTAAAAAGGTTAACAATATTTTAAAGGATCCATCTCATCCAGGATATAGTCTCTTTGCACCACTGCCTTCGGGTAGAAGATATAGAACAATTAGATCAAGAACAAATAGACTGAAGAACAGTTTCTACCCAAGAGCTATAACCATCTTAAATGCTGTAACCAGATAATATGACCTTGGAGAGCTGTGATGGGTGTATGTGTGGCTTTTTTGGGTGTGTGTGTGTTTTGTGCTGTTTTTTTGTTTCTTTCTGTCACACGTAGGGGGTTCCCTTCCCCGTCGGCTGGACGTTCCAAGAAAGACAAAGGCTCATTCTGCCAAAGGCTTTTTATCTATGTTATTTACAATCATGTACAGAGAACATTAATCATGTCTGCTCAGTCCGAAGCAGAACTTCCGTGTGAGGTACAGCAGCGCGGGAAGAAATATTTCCGGTTCCTCCTTCTCCTGTGACCCCTGGGAACCTGACTCTGTGATGTTGGCTGAAGCCTCACCACCCCCTCCTCCTCCCCGGCACTGCTTCCTGACGTAGAAGATGAGGAGGACGATGAGTCTGTTGACAGAAGCTCTGGCTGCAGTCTGTATTGGCTCAGAGCTTGTTTGGCAGGGGGAGTCTGGAGTTCCCCTCTGACATCCACTCCCCCCTCCAAAACCCCCTCCCCCTCCGGTGAGGTGGGAGATTCCTGCTCTGCCGGCTCACCCTCCCTCCCCCCAACCACTCCCTCGGGGGAGGTGACAAAACCCAGGAAGTCTGTGTCGTCGTCCTCCTGCGATGCGAATAAGTCCTGCCATCCCTCATCTTCCCCCACCGGCGACGAGGGCTGGCTTCCCCCTGGCTGCTCCTGTGAAACCTCTGGGGTCTCCCTCCCTTCCCTCTCTGTACTGGACCTGAAACCCCAGAAATCTTCCTCGTCGTCTTCCGTGGTGGCACACACGTCCCTCAAAAAGAAATCTGGTGGCATGGGCTTCTCCGGAAACAGGGAATGGAATTCCGCCGTGAGATACTCCTCCGTAATCTGGTTGGAGGGCACCCACGTGTTGTCCTCTGGTGCTCCCCCCTCCCATGCTACCAAGTACTCCACCCTGTCTCCCTTCCATCTGGAGTCCAGAATCTCCGTGGCCTCGTTGCCGTCTTCTCTCTCCTCTACAATGGGCGGTGTGGGGGGTGTCCCACCCTCCCCGTGGAAACGGTGCCCCTCCCTGTATGGTGAAAGCAGTGACCTGTGAAAGACAGGGTGAATTCTCATGGTGTCCGGTAGCAATAGCTTAAAGGCTACCGGATTGACCTGCTCAATGACCTCGAAGGGTCCCAGCTTGCGATGCTCTAACTTCCTGCAGCTCCCTCTGATGGGTAGACCCTTGGACGACAACCACACCTTGTCCCCCACCCGAATGACCTCGCCCTCTCTGCGATGGGCATCCGCCGCCCTCTTGTATGCCTCCTTGGCCCTTTCCAGAGTGCTCTTGAGCATTTTGTGCACCGTTTGCATCTCCTCTGCAAAATTCTCTGCTGCTGGTACACTGGGCTCCTCCTCCCGCCCTGGGAAGGCTCTGGGGTGGCGACCGTAATTGGCAAAAAACGGAGTCATTCCTGTGGACAGGTGGACAGAGTTATTAAAGGCGAACTCTGCCAGACCCAAAAATTGCGCCCAATCATTCTGCCTCTGGTTGACATAGCAACGCAGATACTGCTGCAGAATGGCATTGGCTCTCTCGGCTTGGCCGTTGGTCTGGGGATGTCTGGCTGTGGAGAAACTCAGCTCCACCTGCAACAAGCTCATGAGCTTGCGCCAGAACCGTGAGGTGAATTGCCTCCCCCTGTCACTGAGAACTCTCGACGGCACTCCGTGCAAGCGGAACACCTGATCTACAAAGAGCTTGGCCGTTTCTTCTGCGGACAACACCTTGGGGCAGGCTACAAAATGGCACATCTTTGTGAGCATGTCCACCACCACGAGCACTGCTGTCTTCCCTCTGGACATGGGCAGGTCGGTGATGAAGTCAATGCTCACCATTTCCCAGGGTCTGCTGGGGGTGGGTAAGGGCTGCAACAGCCCCGCTGGTGCCCTATTGTCCCCCTTGGCTCTTTGACAGGTGTCACATGCCCTCACGTAGTCCTTGACATCGTCCTGTACCCCTGGCCACCAAAAATCTCGGGTGACCAGGAGCAGGGTCTTCTGCTGCCCGAAATGCCCTGCCGAGGGGTTGTCGTGGAGTTGCTTGAGGACTTTCGCTCTTAACTGGTCCCCCGGGATATACAGTGCTCCTTTAAAAAACAGGAGCCCCCCTTTCTCCACAAAACCTTCTTCCACCCCCCTCCCTTCCTTGAGGTCTCGAAATTTCTGCTGCGCGAAGGAATCCGCTCGGGTGAGCCGCAGCAATAGCGAGGCCTGCTCCATCGTGCCGCCACACGCCCATTGTTCTATGGGAAACATGTGCCTCGCTGCCGCCGGCTCCTCCTCTTCCATGTACTGTGGCTTCCTGGACAGCGCATCGGCTCGTACGTTCTGCTCCCCCGGCACGTAGTGGATCCGGAAATTGAAGTTCGCGAAGAACTCTGCCCATCGGATTTGTCTCTGGTTGAGTATTCTGGCAGTTCTCCAGTACTCCAAGTTCTTATGGTCCGTGTGCACTTGGATCTGGTGCTGCGCCCCAATTAGGAAGTGGCGCCATTTCTTGAACGCCGCCAAGATGGCCAACAGTTCCTTGTCCCAAATGGTGTAGTTTTTCTCCGATTTGCTGAGTTTGCGCGAGAAGAAAGCGCACGGTCTCCACTCTCCGTCGCGGTTCTGTTGCAAAAGCACCGCTCCCACGGCTCGATCCGATGCATCTGTTTCTAATTTGATCGGTCGCTCCGGGTTCACATGCAGGAGGTGTTTCTCGGACGCGAAAGCTCTCTTGAGGGCCTCAAACGCCCTCTGGGCTTCCGGTGTCCAGACGAACTTCTTGTTGCCCCTCAGACAGTCGGTGATGGGTGCGGTCAGCTTTGCGAACCCCTCGATGAATTTGCGGTAGAAGTTGGCGAAGCCCAAAAATCTTTGCACGTCCTTCTTGGTTCGGGGGGTCTTCCAATCCAGCACCGCGTTCACCTTCTCTCCGTCCATGGCCAAACCTCTGTCCGACACTCGGTAACCTAGGAACTCCACTTGCTTCACGTGGAATTGGCACTTCTCTAGTTTGGCGTACAGCTGGTGTTTTCTCAACCTTTCCAGCACCTGCCTGACATGCTGCTCGTGCTGATCCTCGCTCTCTGAGAACACTAAGATGTCGTCAAGGAAACAGACACAGCTCTTGTACAGCAGGGATCCCAACACGTGATGCATGAAGGACTGGAAGGCCGGGGATCCCCCCTGTAAGCCAAATGGCATCACTAGGTACTCGAACGTTCCGAGGGGAGTAAACATCGCCGTCTTCCACTCATCTCCTTCCCGCATTCTTATGAGGTTGTACGCCCCTCTGAGGTCCAGCTTGGTGAAGATTTTTCCTCTGCGCACCACCGCCAGCAGGTCGTCGATCCTGGGCATGGGGAAGGCGATTGGTTCGCTGAGCCTATTGACCGACCTGTAATCTACGACCAAACGTCGTTGGGTGGTCCCCTTCTTGTCCACAAAGAACACCGGGCTGCCTCTGGAACTCTTGGACTCTCGCAGAAATCCCCTCTGTAGATTCTTGTCTATGAACTCTCTGAGCTCCTGGAGCTCCTGCTCTGACATGGAGTAAAGCTTCCCCGCAGGCAACTGGGCTCCTGGCACCAGGTTGATCTGGCAGTCGAAAGAGCGATGCGGCGGAAGCTTGTCCGCTTCCTTCTCGCAGAACACATCCTTGTAATCCTCGTATTGGGGTGGAATCCCTCTGGTGGCTTCCAACTTCACCGTCGCCGCCTGCATGTTGCTGTCTGGTGGACTCCTTTCTTGCAGACAGTTCTCCACGCAGTGCCCTGATCCGAACGTGAGCGATCTTTGGTGCCACGCCACGACGGGGTCATGTAGGTCTAGCCAGCTCATCCCTAGAACGATAGGACATCCCGCCAGCGTGGTGACGTTGAACGCGATGACTTCAGAGTGCTGGGCGATGCGCATTCTCATGGGGGGCGTTTGTTGTGCCACCTCTCCCCCCAGCAGCTCCCTCCCGTCAATGGTGGTTACTAGCAGGGGGAAGTCCAGAGGAAGTAAGTGTATTTGATGCTCTAAGGCGAATTTCCTGCTCATAAAATTCGCTGAGGCCCCCGAGTCAATCAACGCTTCCACCTCTAGGGGGTGTCCATTGGGGAGTTCCAGCACCACCCTTACTACAATGCCTACTTTGGGTGGATGAGGGGGGGAGGTTGAAACGTCTTGCGGGGCTTTCACTGCTTGCCGGCCTGGGTGCGCTCGCCCCTCAGTATCTCCTCGACCCAGGCCTCGTCGTTTCCCTGTTGCGCCCCGCTTTGCTCCTCCTGTTCCGGTGCTCTTGCTCCCTTTGCTTGCCATACGCGGCGTTGCGGGCAGAATTTGGCGAGGTGGTTGGGGGCGTCACAAACGTAGCACTTCCGAGCACCCTTGCCTTCTCTCCCATCCCCTCCCTTGGGTCGTTTGGCGCGTGCCCCCCCAATCTCCATCGGCTCCTCAGCTTGCCTGCGAGACGCGTCTTCCACCGGGGGGTTGCCTCCATTGCCTCCGCCCTGGTAACGCTGCCAGGTGAGCCTCTCTGCCTTGGGCTGCCCCCTTTCCCAGCTCCTCTGTTGGGCTCTGTTGTCTATGGACATAGCCATTCTCACCAGTTCGCTCATATTCTTGGGGATGGGCGCCCTGCTCAGTTCATCTTTAATACTGGAACTCAGGCCTTCCCTAAACAGGGCCTGCATCATCTCCCCTTCCAGACTCCAATTTAATCTGTGCGCCAACATCGCAAACTGCGAGAAGAACGCGCGCACCGAGCCTCCTCCCTGCTTCAGCCTCAGGAGCTCCTGTTTGGTGGCTTCGCCTTCCGCTTCATTGGCGAACATGGTGTCCATCGCCTTTAAGAATTTCTTGAGATCTTGCATCTCTGCGCCCCCTGCTGACATAAGTGGGCGGGCCCAATCTCGGGCGGCACCCTCCAAATGCGCCACCACGAAGGCAATTCTCTGCTCATCATTCTGGAATTTCCCCTCCTGCATCTTGAGACAGTAGTGTAAGTCTGTTTTGAACCCCTCATATTTCCTGGGGTCCCCTGTGAACTTGGACATAAGCGTCTGCAGTCTCCTCCCCACTGGGGCCGGGCTTCCACCTCCCCTCCGCCGCTCTTCTAACCTGATTGCAGCTTCCTTAGCATGCTCCTCTAATTGAGCGTTCCTAGTCTGCAATTGCTGCACCTGAAGGGTTAACTGAGACAGCTGAGTTTCTAAGAGCTTACGCTGCTCTGCTAGCTGACGCTCTGCCTCCCGCCGTAAATCAGCACTTACTTTTTCCACTTGTTCTCTGACGGCTGCAGCCATTCTTTCCTCTGCAGACATTCTTTATCTTGCTCCTGCTTCTCCGCCTCCGGAGATAGCGAGGGGGGGGTGCGTGGTGTTTCTTTACTGTCCTTTCCTTTGATGAACGGCCAGCTTGGGACACGGAAGTTGCTGTCACACGTAGGGGGTTCCCTTCCCCGTCGGCTGGACGTTCCAAGAAAGACAAAGGCTCATTCTGCCAAAGGCTTTTTATCTATGTTATTTACAATCATGTACAGAGAACATTAATCATGTCTGCTCAGTCCGAAGCAGAACTTCCGTGTGAGGTACAGCAGCGCGGGAAGAAATATTTCCGGTTCCTCCTTCTCCTGTGACCCCTGGGAACCTGACTCTGTGATGTTGGCTGAAGCCTCACCACCCCCTCCTCCTCCCCGGCACTGCTTCCTGACGTAGAAGATGAGGAGGACGATGAGTCTGTTGACAGAAGCTCTGGCTGCAGTCTGTATTGGCTCAGAGCTTGTTTGGCAGGGGGAGTCTGGAGTTCCCCTCTGACACTTTCTGTTTTTTTAACGGGATGGCATGCAATTTCATTGCACTTGTATAGCGTTGTGCTTGTACTTGTGCAATGACAATAAATTATCTTATCTTATTTGTACTCAGCGTACTGTACCTGCAGCAATGACGACGTCAGGGCCCTGAAGTTCTGCCAGCCGTTCTTTTGTAACTAGGTTCCAGTCAAGCTCTGCTACGGTTAGTTCAGGGCCCTGGGATCCAGGAAGCTCAGCCTCACAGGCTTCTTGTTTTGCCACGCCAAGGCCGCGAGATTCAGGAGGCAGAAGCAGGCCGTTCAAGCGGATATTCTCCGACAGCTGTTGAAGAACACACTCGTGGTGATCGCTGAACGTGTACGTCCTGGGGCGGCAAGCTTTGGAAATTGCAATGCCTGTCAGTCCGGTCCCACTTCCGAGTTCCAAAACACTCCTAAGAAAAGAGAACAGCAGCAAATCATGTTAAAGAAGACGAGGATATGAGCAAAAAATGTAGGAAGCTAAAGGTTTCAGGGAGGTAGCTAAGCTGAAAGCAGGTTTTCCATATATTCAGATCCCACATTTTCAAGTTTCAAGTTCCACATCTTGGGACCAAAATATACAACATACACACACACACATATACAATTTTCTTATATATATAAACCTTGGGAGGTATCCAATGCACTTATGCAAGGACTTTTGTGTGCACAACAGAACCCCCCTCTTTTTCTCTCCCTGTTTTCCCCTTCAACCTCCCCAAATTTGCTTTGTGGGGTTGGGGGATTTGGGAAGCAGGTGACGAGGGAGGGAGAGAAAGCCCTGTTGCACAGCCAAAAGTCCTTGCACTGACAGAACAAATGCATTGAATATTACACATTTTTGTTTGACCACGCCTATCCAGACATGTATATTTTCACGTGTATTTAAAATGTAATTTTATCTAATGACATATATTTTAAAAAATGCTTTGACTTTGAAAAAAATAGTTAGGCTAGCTTGTTTTTAAAGTCCAATTTCATCAGCCATTTTAATGGATATTTTATATTTTAGGTATTTATTACATTTATATCCCACCTTTCAGGCTCCAGTACTTTGCTCCAGTACTTTGGCCACCTCATGAGAAGAGAAGACTCCCTAGAAAAGACCCTGATGTTGGGAAAGATGGAGGGCACAAGGAGAAGGGGACGACAGAGGATGAGATGGTTGGACAGTGTTCTCGAAGCTACTAACATGAGTTTGGCCAAACTGTGAGAGGCAGTGAAGGATAGGCGTGCCTGGCGTGCTCTGGTCCATGGGGTCACGAAGAGTCGGACACGACTGAATGACTGAACAACAACAACATCCCACCTTTCCCCTAAGGAGCTCAAAGTGGTTCTCTTTCTTCCCATTTTATCCTCACAGCGACCCTGTGAGGTAGTTACAGGTAGGTAGCCGTGTTGGTCTGCCATAGTCAAAATAAAAAATAATTCCTTCCAGTAGCACCCTAGAGACCAACTAAGTTTGTTTTTGGTATGAGCTTTTGTGTGCATGCATACTTCTTCCGATACCTGTGAGAAACTGACTGGCCTAAGAAAACTCCTTAATGGCTTTGACATTTTAATTGGTATACAGTATAAATCCTGTTAAATAAAAATAAATAAATATACAGCCCAATACTATTTATTTAAGTCTAATCATAAATCTATTTATTTATCAATCTATCTACACATGCACACACCACCTTTCCTTATCGGTTCCAAGGTGGTTGACAAGATATAGTAAAACGGCATAAATTAGAAACGACAATAACTCAGAACATCAATACCACCATGGGAAAAAATATATATGCAAAACTAAACTGCTATCTGGTTTGCCTTCCAACAGCTCCTCACAAACCTCTGTAGGGATCCCAAGGCCAGCACTGGGGGCTGCCTATGACCGAGCACAACAAGAAACAGCTACCTGTTGCGGAAAACTGCAGGATTCTCCAGCGCCCATTCAGCCAAGTAAAGACCAGCATCCCATGTGACAAGACCTGTGGTTCCCCGTGAAATGATTGCTACGCTCTCACAAAGTGTAATGGCATCTCCAGAGGGCTACCAAGAAAGAAAAGAGAGCAATACACCATAATATTTTAAGAAAACACTTAAATACCTGAGCACTCCAAATCCTTTCCCTATGTATAATGCACAGAAAACAGTAGATCTAGCAGAAAGGCAACACATACAGAGTTCTGCCCTGATGGTTGCAATTCATCCCCAATCATTCTTATTGTATAATTATGCAATAATCTTCTAAGGTTGCATAATCTTAGAAGGGGGAGCTGACTGTTACTATCATGAAGGAACCCTGCAACACTAACTTTGCCGCTACTCCACCGGCTAAGACCTGGCAGTCCTGGTTTCAAATCCCCACTCAGTCATGCAGCTCACTGGTTGATCTTGAGCCAATTGCTGTCTCTCACCCTAACCAACCTTGCAGGGTTGTTGTGAGGACAAAATGGGGGGAGGAACCACATATTTCACCCAGAGCACTTTGGAGGAAAAGAGGGATATCAATGCAAATCAATAAAGAAAGGTTACCCACAGTACACACAGAATGAAAGGTAAAGGTAAAGGGACCCCTGACCACTAGGTCCAGTCGTGTCCGACTCTGGGGTTGCGGCGCTCATCTCGCTTTATTGGCCGAGGGAGCTGGTGTACAGCTTCCGGGTCATGTGGCCAGCATGACAAAGCCCCTTCTGGCGAACCAGAGCAGCGCACGGAAACGCCGTTTACCTTCCCGCCGGAGCGGTTCCTATTTATCTACTTGCACTTTGACATGCTTTCGAACTGCTAGGTGGGCAGGAGCTGGGACCGAGCAACAGGAGCTCACCCCGTCGCAGGGATTCGAACCGCCGACCTTCTGATCAGCAAGCCCTAGGCTCTGTGGTGTAACCCACAGCACCACCTGGGTCCCTTTACACACAGAATGAATACGTTCTTATTTACCAATAAATAGCTTTTATAACACTGTGTGGTTTCTTCAGTGTTTAAGATGCCCCCGATTGCTTCATACAGCTGTTCCAGAGGTTCTGCGCCCGTAGACTCATGCTGCATGGAAAAAAGAACCACAAGTCCAGTGATCTTTGAATATCACACAGGCAGCAAACAAAGTCATGGAATCATGTTGCAATTGCAGAGTGCAGCCGTTCTGGTTTCCAGCTGTTCCGTTCCATCCTCCCTCCCACATCTGGACATCAGCATTCCATGCATACCGAGCATGCTCAGTCCTCATTGAGCTGTTTTGGGGAGGTTCCAAGCCTCCCACGCCCAGAGTGAGGGTTCTTTCCTACAAGTCACATAACCCATCTAGTCCAGCATCCTGCCCTCACACCGGCCAACCAGGTGCCTATGGGAAACTGACAGGCAGGAAGCATTTTTGGCTGAAGAGTGAGTACAAAATTCTGCAAATAAAAAACAACAACATAGGATCAACTAGTTCCAATCAGTAGTCCGGCAGCTGCATTTAAAACCAGCTGAAATTTCTGTACTGTCTTCAAGGGGCAGTCCCACGAAGAGTGCCTTAGAGTGGTCTAATCTCCAGGTGATTACAGCATGAATGACTGAACTATCAGAACTTCAATGGTATAAGCCATATTACTATCATATTTTTACCTTCTTAATAAGCTCTGTTAAGAAGCATCTTCTATATTTCACTGAGAGAGGGTACTTCAAGCACAGCGGGTGAAAAACAGTCTGGAACAAATGAACACAACAGCCGATAAATGCAACACACTGAAATAACTGTGTGTGTCAGCTAGAAAACTCCCAGGCCAAAGTAGGGGAAGCCAACCCGCCGCCTCTCCTGATGTTGTTGGCTCCAACTCCTATCAGCCGCAGATAGCTAATGGTCAGGGGTGACGGGAGTTGTAGTTGTAGAGGAGTTGGCTACCCTTGGGCCAACACACACAACTATACGTTACAAAACATGTTGGAAAAGTGATGATGTAATCATTGTAATTTAAAGCAACAGGGAAACCTCTTTGGACATATAATTGGCAGAAACTCCAGCGGGTGCAGAATGCCGCGGCGAGGCTCCTTACGGGGTCCTTGCCGCGGGACCACATTCATCCAGTGCTTTACCAGCTTCACTGGCTCCCGGTGGAGTACAGGATCAGGTTCAAGGTGCTGGTTTTGACCTTTAAAGCCTTATGCGGCCTAGGACCCTCGTACCTACAGGACCGCCTCTCCCAGTATGCCCCGCAAAGGACCTTAAGGTCCACAAACAACAACTTGTTGGAGGTCCCGAGCCACAAGGCTGTCAGACTGGTGTCAACCAGGGCCAGGGCCTTTTCAGTTCTGGCCCCAACCTGGTGGAACACTCTGTCACAAGAGACTAGGGCCCTGCGGGATTTGTCATCTTTCCGCAGGGCCTGCAAGACAGAGTTGTTCCGCCTGGCTTTCGGATCGGACACAGTCTGATGGTTTCCTCCCCTGGTTTTGTCTTGGGCGACATATGAAGTGGCATTTTTAAATTGGTTTTTTAATCTGTATTTTAATTAATGGTTTTCTGTATATTTTATTGTAATTTTTATTTGATGTTAGCCGCCCTGAGCCCGGTTTTGGCTGGGGAGGGCGGGGTATAAATAAAAATTTATTATTATTATTATTATTATTAGTATTTAGCTGGCCAGCTAACACTATTATATTATCCAACCAGTTCAGCTTCTTCTTCTATTAGATTCTAAACCTCATAGATGCAGGATAACAGGCCTGGAACAGACCCATGGATATAATCCAGGCAGCCCCTCTCCCCCACCAACCTACACTATTATAACAGGTGGGAGTTTGGGTGACTGACTGCTGCCTCACAATATGGATTCACTGCCCACTGAAAGCAAGCATTTCAGAAAAATGATAATTTTGGACCCCTTTTCCACCCAACATGCTCATTTCCCATGTTGTTTCACAGAGAAAAACCTCAAACATTAAATTCCCCACCTGTTTTCTGGTGGCACAGTCTTTGAAAGGCTATGCCACATGGCTTTTTCTGAAGACGTAGATCAGTGTGAAGATGCACTGTTGCTTGCAATATGAAACTGGACACCCCTACTCCCAAAGCCCCCGAAACAAAACCCAAAGAGAAAAACTCACCACTAGAAAAAGCGGTAGAGTGTCTGTGAGGGGCCAGATTCACCCCACCGCCTCAGTTTCCTCGCAGTATCTAATTGCATATGGAGCATAGAGTATATTCAGTTATACATAGATGTTTACCTTCTGTAAAATAGTCAGCAGTGGTGAGGAGTCTTCTGAATTCTTTAGTATCTGTTCAAGATCCTAGACCACAAGAAACATAAATGATAAGGTAAGGTGGTGGTGGTGGGGGAGCAGCAAAAAAGTATTGTGGCACCCTAACTGTGAATTTTATTATGGCATAAGCTTTTGCAGACTAGAAAGTGGGTTAAGACTTTGTGTAAGTTATGGACACAGTTGGACGACTTTTGAGAACTGTCTCTCTGCAACTGTGTGTGTGTGTGTGTGTGTGTGTGTGTGTGAGAGAGAGAGAGAGAGAGAGAGAGAGAGAGAGGGAGAGACCCCCTCAAAAATACCCCCGGGCTAATGCTGCCTTTTGCATATGGTGAATCTAGCCACTAGAATCTGCTCCACTTCCATCTTCTTGGTCCCACTGCTTGGAATGTTTGGAAGGGGCTCGCTTCATGGAACGTAGGACGTTGCCTTCTAATGAGTCAGACCATTGGTCCATCTTAGCCCATTATTGTCTACACTGACTGGCAGCGACCCTCCAGGGTTTCAAGCAGGGAATCGTTCTCAGCCCTACCTGGGATTGAACCTGGGACCTTCTGCATGCAAAGCAGATGCTCTGCCACCGAGCTATGGCCTCTTGCTACCCAAAGCAGCTAGGAAATAATGGAACGCAACAGGAAAGGCAAATGTAGCAATTAGCAGAGTGATATTTAATTCTATTTATTGTGTGCATTTGTAACAGCAGTTGCTGCAATGCTGCTTTTCTGATCTACGCTGGAAATATTCTCTGGTGGTTTCAGTTGCTGAAATTAAACTCTTTTGTTGTTGCTGCTGCTTTAAATTACCAAATGCCGTTAACAGATGAATGAAAGCATCAGGCAAAGAACTTTCTGGGAAAGAAGAAATCACCCCTATTTAATTTTACTTTGAGGGGAGAAACAACTTTATTAAAAAACTAAATTAAAGCAACACTCTCTGCTACTAGCATACCGCACAAGAAATGCAGAGCTCCGTGCAGGCATAAGGGGCTAGTGGAATTTCTCAGCCGATGCAACACTGCATTTTGTTGGTTAAGGTTGGTTTTTTTTAAGAGTGAGATTGCAGATCCCAGGTTCAATCTGCAGCATCTCCAGGTTCGGCTGGTAGAGACTCCTTGCGAGCCTCTGCCAGTCAGTGCAGACAATATTGAGCTAGATGGACCAATGGCAACTACCTCAGTTCCTAGGATGCAAATCTGTGTCATGGGCTGTGGCTCAAGCCTTTATAAGTACCAAGTAATGGCCTCTGAACAGCACAATCTGATGCATTTTTACTTAGAAGGAAGGCCCAATGGGTCTTATCCTTAGAGGTTGTAGGTCCTCCCTCACTAGAAGTCTTCAAGGGGTGCCAATCTGCTAACCATTGGGGATGTGCTAGCTGTACATTTCCAGCATGGAGCAAGTGGATGGATTGCATTTAACACCCCCTCCAACACCAGGATTCTCAGTGCAGGGACCCCTGGAGCGTTTTAAAGAAGCAGCGGTTGTGTTCAAGGTGTTTAGGAGCTACTTTTTGGCAGCTATTTTCATATCCGCTTATTTAGTGATAAAATAATACTGTACTGTAAGCTGTCACACTCAATATTGCTGAGGTGAGCTTATTGCAAATCATATGAACGCTTGAACGAAGAAAGAAGTTTTAGACCTGGTCATTGATCAAAAGTGACAAGGATGCTTATAGAACATTCATCAGCCTTAAATATGAGTCTTTTTTTGTTTGTTGCCTGATTATCCTGAAGGGGTGGGAGAAACCAGCAGTCGTCCCCCACACTGGTCAAACTCAGGAGCAGCTCTAGCACCCTCTGCCTCCCACTTCTGAGGTTCTTATGTTTAGGATTCCAGCCTAAAGGAAGGTCTGAGAGTATCACGTACTGCTCCACAGAGAATGAGTTGAGCAAGCTCTAAGTGGCTGAGCACCTGCTTTTCATGCCGAAGATCCCAGGTCCAAGCCACAGCATCTCTAGGTAGGGCTGGGAAAGGTTCCTGGTCTGAAGAATCATAGAATTGTAAGGGACCACGAGAGTCACCTAGTCCAACTCCCTGCAACGCAGGAATCTTTTGCCCAACGTGGAGCTCAAACCCACGACCCTGAGATTAAGAGTCCCGTGCTCTACTGACTGAGCTACTCTCACCCAGAGTCCCCAGAGAGCCACTGCTACACAGGGTAGGCAAATACTGAGCTTGATGGACTAATGGCTGCCTTATACAAAGTCAGAACATTAGTCCATCAAACTCAGTACTGTCTACCCTGACTGGCAGTGGCTCTCCAGGAACCGTTCAGATCAGGAATCTTTCACACCACTAACTGGAGATGCTGGAGCTTGACCTGAGATTTTCCTAGCCCTTCCCTTGGAAGTTCAAAAGTTTTTGCATTGAATTTGGCTGCAACTCAACCACCGTTGAGTTCATGTCCAGGTTAATTAAACCCCTGGGTAGACGGTCCAATTATGGATTAAGAAGAGCCTTTCCATTTTAAGCCTTTCTTCCAGGAGCGGATTAGGTAGTGCATCTCACAAAACGGGAGAGACGCCAAGGCAGGTCACGCTCAGGTTAACCTAGGATCGAACGGGCACATTATCTATTTGTCAAAAAATTTCCAGCCTGACCTTCAACTAAAGTTCCGGGTGGAGGGTGGACAATTTATAATAAAGAAGTTGCAAAGAAGGTGTAAAGCTACAGCTATGCAAAGGTCACCACCACCAGTAGCCACATAGCAGTATGGAGAGTCTTGTTGGACAACTGCAGCTGGGGAGAGATTTGCTTGCACGCGTCCCAACCAGGGGATCTGTTCGACCACTGTGAGAATAGAACGCTGGACCAGGCAGGCCACAGAACTATCTACTCTCTGATGCATTTAAATTCGGTGGCTACTACGGTAGTCACGATGGTTGCAACTTCCCGTATCAGGGACAGTATGTATCTGAACAGAAGTTGCTGGAAAGTGTGCTCTTGTATACAGGGATTCTGGTTGGCCATTGTGAGAATAGGATGCTGGACTAAAGAGGCCTTTGGCTTGATCCAGCAGTCAGGCTCTTAGCAGCAGATGCTGGCTGGGATTAATCTGTGGTCGGGGAAAACTACTCTGTGCATGCTCTCAGCCATTGCTCTTTTTCTTCTTTAAAAACCACTTCTGCCCACGCGGCCGAATTCTTATTTCAGCCAGTAGCAGACCAAAGGCTCCGTCTAACCCTTTTCTCCTAATGCAAAGGACTGCTCCTCTGTCCCCCAACAAAGCCCCTCTGGCGCCCCCCGAACACAACCAGACTCCTAATCCCATCCTTAGCCGACCGGGCTAGCTCGCCCAGTTCCTTGCTTCCGCGCAAGGCACGCCCAGGCAGCGCGTCCTTCGCTCCTCCTCCTCCTCACCTCCCAGGGCAAATCGCGCAGCCGCTTCCCGGCGAGGAAGCCGCGCTGGAAGCGGAGCGCCACGCTGTCTTCGGGGGCTTCTCTCGGCTCGCACGCGGCGCGTTCCTGCCGAGGCTGTTGCTCCTCCATCGGCGGCGGCCGCTCCTCCTCCCGCTCCTCCTCCATGCGCGCCGGCGGGCGGGCTTCGTAGCCGCGCCTCCTGGGCTCCGGAGCCCGGCCTTCCGGAACAGGGGGGAGGATCGCCGGGCAACCCCGGTTGTGGGCTGGCTGGGTGTCTAAAGCGGCTTGTAAAACTGCCCAGGTTTTTGTTTTAGTTCCAGGTTTTTTTCCTTTTTGCGAGCGGCTAGTAAACAGGGAAGAGAGTGCTTTGGGGCATGCGCAGAGTGGCATTTCGTAAATAATAATAATACAGTAGTTATACTTGGGCGGTGCTAACTATCCATCTCCAAAGTGTCAAACGTTTATGCATGTGTAGTCTCGGGTGTCAGACCTCTACCCCAAAAGGTGTGCCCCAGCCCTTCAATTGGGTAACCCTGGGGGAGGGAGACACAGACCCTCTAGATTAGATGTACTGTACATTATTTTGACAGGTATATGCATTTTATGCTAACCCACCCACCCAATATGTGCATATGGTTCGTTGGACAACTGCACTGCAAAAACCAAAGAAGTGTGAGTTTCATAGGCTTGCCATGTTTTGGTTCGCTTATTGCATTGGGTAGTGCAGATCAGGCAGGTTTGATGTGAAATGTGAACTAATGAGAATTTCTCTCCCATTGCTGGCTTGGTGCAAATATTTGCTTTCACCACTGCTGTCAAAGTGAGCAACCAGTTGATAGCGCTCAATTGGTGTGTTGAAACAACAGACTGTTTATGAGTTTGCTTTCTTCTTCTTCTTCGCTTCCTGTTCCATTTCCCCTCGTCTGTTGTGTGTTTTAGATTGTAAGCCTGCAGGCAGGGACTACTTTGTTTTAATGGGTTGTATGTAAGCCACTCTGGGGGCATTTTTGGCCGGAGAGCAGGGTGCAAATGCACTAAATGAAATAGATACATACTGTACATGCATACATACATACTGACAGTGCTTTCTTTCCTGGGGGTACGCATACCCCTAAACATTTTGTGAATCTAAGTTTGGCCTCATTGAGGGGCAGTATTTCAATATGAGTAGGGAAATGAGAGTACCCCTAAATATTTTTTAAGAGAGAAAAAAAGCACTGCATACTGATTTGCATATCTGTTTTATTCCAAGAGGCAGCAAGACATCCCTTATTGTGGGGTGCACGTAAATGTTAATATAAAAATGTGGGTGCAGATGGCACTCCCTATGTTCCCTTGTTAAATCAGCCCTTTATATAGAAACACCAATTTTGGTCTTGGATTGAACATGGGGCCTTCTGCCGGCAAAGCAGGTGCTCTCCCACTGAGCCAAAGCCCTTCCCCAGTGGCTGAGATCTCACTTCACCCAGATGCTCAGTAAGCAAAAAAATGTATGGCTACCAAAAGGGGGGGGGGGGAGGGGAGGCAAGAGGTTCCGGGGGGCCAGTGCCAAAGATTTATGGGCCAGCCCCTAACGGCACTCCTGGAGCCTGTGCAGATAACTCTGGGGGGTGTTTGTAAGTGCACCCCTACTTTTTCAGCAGCAAAATGTTGGTGGTTATGAGGTCAAGTCTGTAGCAAAAGAATATCACTTTGGAGCACTGAGTCACTGAGATGACGGTTCTGCTGCTCCTGGTTTTGGTCAAGCATGTGGAACCAGGCTGCTTCTCTGGGAGAATTGATGTTGCAATTCCTTGTCCCCCCCGAAAGGCAAATGGGTGTTTCCTGCCACCCTGTCCACCTTGCCAGATCACCTGGTGCCAAAGCCAATGATAGGCAGAGTCAACTAATGCTTGTTTTGTGCCCATCCTCCCCCCCCCCCAACTAAGTCTACAAGGGCACCACTGAGGCTAAGGACGATGGAGATGACAGCCAGGGCCACCCCCACCCCCCGAATTGGCTGTAAGAAGGCAGGGCAGGTGGGGGTTGATGGAAAGTGAGGGTGGGGCAGTGCCCCATTCTCCCTAATGGACCAGCCTCTGCTGCCCTGATGTGGTCTGACATGGTACAGTCCATTCAACCTCTCAGAGGACACTCTTAACACCTCATGAGCATCTCATTCTGCAGGGTGTGCAACCTAAGCCTTGGACAACGTCATTCCAAGAGTGCCTTCTTTGAACATGAAAGTGAGTCATCATAAGCCAGTTGACGGCGGCGCTGTCTTTATCATTTCTTCGGGATGCTCATCTTTCTTCCTGTAATGGATGGGAGCGTTTGGAGAGAGAGAAAAATCAGATATGATTTGGAGAAGGGTTTTGGTATTCAAATAGAATTTAAAATTAACTCGCCTTTGGAGGGGAGTGTTTCATTGCACATAGCAGGGTTTCTAAATTCAAGAACTTGTCATTTTAAGGTGACGCAGAACCTCTTAACAGCTCAGAGCAGGTAAGATTCCTCTAGGGGCACAGCAAAGACAGAACTGCGAGTGGGACTTGAAACTTTTACTGCTTGCTGCAGGTTGGCAGCCCCATCCAGACATCTCTTTTTATTGTGCATTCATTTGTGCTCATGGTATCGGGGTAGTTATATGCATCCTGCCTTTAATACTATTTGTACCTGCAAAAGGTTTGGTGCAGACATACTGCTTGGTTTCCAATCAATGCATGCCCCTTAAAAGGTAAAGGGACCCCTGACCATTAGGTCCAGTCGTGTCCGACTCTGGGGCTGCGGCGCTCATCTCGCGTTACTGGCCAAGAGCCAGCGTACAGCTTCCGGGTCATGTGGCCAGCATGACAAAGCCGCTTCTGGTGAACCAGAGCAGCGCACGGAAATGCCGTTTACCTTCCCGCCGGAGTGGTACCTATTTATCTACTTGCACTTTGATGTGCTTTCGAACTGCTAGGTGGGCAGGAGCAGGGACCGAGCAATGGGAGCTCACCCCGTCACGGGGAGTCGAACCGCCGACCTTCTGATCAGCAAGCCCTAGGCTCTGTGGTTTAACCCACAGTACCACCCGCGTCCACGCATGCCCCTTCCTGCTGAAATCCCACAACCTTTTTTATACATCAAATGTTCTGGTTGTTTGTTTGTTTTGTCCAGCTTTTGTCGGACAATGATGATAATGAGGTGACATTGGGGAAGCAACACAGAGCAACTAATAAGGCAGAATGAAGCATGAATGGCTTTGTATCAATTCATGTGCTAGTATGGCATCAATGGCATGCTGCAGAGCACACTTTCTCTGGAAACCTCATGGGGAAGCAAGATGTTGCAGTGTTAATGCTGCGAGCCCCTCCATCCTATGTTCAGGTTGTTTATAGGTGTACATAAAGGCATATATCCCAAAGACATTGCAGTCTCTATTGACCGTCATTCTAAGGAAATCGAACCCTGGGACCCCCAGAATCTCTCGCTGCTTGGATATTGGGGTAATGAGTAATAGATTTTTATACCTGAGCTAGAAGCATAACAATTGACAAAATTGGTTTTTTTGTTTTTTTAAAAAAGAGACTTTATATCCCTCTGCTCTGGCAAAGCTGTTCACAAAAAGCTGATTGCTTTCCCATTTCACAGCCCACAAAACCAGCATAAAAACATATGTGCAATCTTTGAAAATGTGTTTTGAATGGACGCGTTTTGCCGCTGTTTACGTAGAGCGTTCTGGCTTCTAACAGATTGCCAGAGTCGTTTCTAGATGCTTTTTATCCAGAGATAGATGATATGCTTAATAAAACATCTGCTATGCTATTGTTAATTAGGGATTGGAAATGGTTTCTATGCAAAGGGAGAAAAAGAAAAGAACCCACAACTGGAGATATATTTCAAGTTAGGGAGTAGGGGAATATCATAATTTAATGAGATGGCAACTAGCTGCAGTCTTGGTCGGATCCTGGCACACTCAGGAAGGCAGGAAGTATTCCAGCTAAAAGCACATGCCTTTTAATGTGGACTTGTTCAGGGCTGGCCACAAGCGTTTCTTTCTCAAGATGCAAAGGCTGTTCCTATGTTTCTTGTTGAACCATGACCTGGGAGACTTGGGTTCGAATCCCTACTCAGCTGTGAAGCTTACTGGGTGACCTTGGGCCAGTCACTGTCTCTCTGCCTAGCTTACCTCACAGGGTTGTTGTGAGGATAAAATGGGGAGGGGGGAACCATGTACACCACCTTGAACTCCTTGCCATTGGGGAGGGGAAGATGGTGTATAATTATTAATAAATCCCTGGGTGGAAAAGAGGCAGGGGTGCCAACTTGAATAAAATATGAGGGGGGCCCAGGTAACCCCTGCCCCCCCTAATCGATCACATGGCAAGGTGCACACACACCATTTGAATGGCAATGCCCATCAACTTTTGGGGCCCCCAGTCCACTCAAATATTTTATTGGGGGGCCAAAGACCCCTCGGCCCCTAGGAGTTGGCTCCTATGCAAGGAGGTATGGGCTGCATGGAGGCACTGAAGGTGCTAATCCGGTGCTCCTGATGGTGCTGACCTTGCGGCCATCTAAAGGTAAAGGTGCCCCTGACCGTTAGGTCCAGTTGCGGACGTCTCTGGGGTTGCGGCGCTCATCTCGCTCTATAGGCTGAGGGAGCCGGTGTTTGTCCGCAGACAGCTTCCGGGTCATGTGGCCAGCATGACTAAGCCGCTTCTGATGAACCAGAGCAGCGCACGGAAATGCCATTTACCTTCCCCGCCGGAGCTAGGTACCTATTTATCTACTTGCACTTTGACATGCTTTCGAACTGCTAGGTTGGCAGGAGCAGGGAACCGAGCAACGGGAGCAACGGGATTCGAACCGCTGACCTGATTGGCAAGCCCTAGGCTGTGTGGTTTAACCCACAGCGCCACCTGCTGCCACCTTGTTGCATCCAAATAAGCTGCAGTGACGCCAGAGTTGGCATGGTGGCTCTGTTGTGCCACATTGGCTCCCACTCATCTGCACATCTCAAGACGAATGTATGGACTGGGACGTAGCTCTCAGTATGGTCTGAAGGCACACAAGGCTACCATGAGGCTACCCCCTTGCTAAAGCCCAGTGGGTCTTGGTTTGATTGGTGCCTGGAACTTAGGGAGCTGCCTTACGCTGAATCAGACCACTGGTCTGTCTAGCTCAATGTTTGTCGCAGTGCTTTTCTAGATGGATGTGTGTAGAAAATAGCCTAGGAACATAAGAACCACCTTTGGATCAGGCCGGTAGCCCATCTAGTCCAGCATCCTGTTCTTACAGGCAGATACTGGTGGGAAATCTTGAAGCAGGATCCAAGCACAAGAGCCCTCTTCCCTCCTGCAAGTGGTACTTAGACGTGTTGCCTCTGATCATGGAGACAGAGCATAGCCATCCTCACTAGTAGCCATGGATAGCCTTACCCTCTAAGAACCTTATCCTTGGCACAGCTTCTGCACAAAGGCAAAATTAGCCTTCATCGTCCCACTCACTTTTGCCTCTGGCCCTGCCCATCACTGGTGTCTGGCCCCCAGAAGGTTGCCTAAAGGTAATGTGGCCCCCAGCCTGAAGAAGGATCCCTACCCCAAGCGGGGGGTGGGGTGGGGGTAAAGAAGCAGTCGAAGGAGGAACTTGCTGTGTTTTTTACTGCATTCTCTATGAATGCAGGTTGCATTTTGCGATGCGACAATTGAGGACCCGAGTTTTACTGTGCCATAGTTTGCAGTGCAGATGTCTCTTTACGGGCCAGTAATTTAGAAGGCGAAATGAAAATTGCATGAGAGATGTTTTATAGTGTCGCAAGCAAAAATAAATAAATAAATGAATGAAATAAATGGCCCCCATAATTGCCGGCTGATTGAATCCACGTGAAAGTTTTATACAGATACATGTTGTTTACTAGGATGTTTTCATAGAGTGTAATAAGGCTTGCATTGATATTTCATTGCAGAATAATCAATGTGTGAGTGAAACATGACAAAATTATGACCAGGGAAAGAGCATGCTGGTGTTTTATTGTGGTTTCAGAGTGCGGATGTGATTTGTGAAGATGCAGATTTTTATATTTATTTCTTACAGGAGTGAATAAAACAGGATTTGCAGTGAACGGCTTGCTAGCTGACATTTGCTGATCTGCCTCTCGGGATGCGGGTGGCGCTGTGGTCTAAACCACTGAGCCTAGGGCTTGCTGATCAGAAGGTCGGTGGTTCGAATCCCCGCGATGAGGTAAGCTCCCGTTGTTCGGTCCCAGCTCGTGCCCACCTAGCAGTTCGAAAGCACGTCAAGTGCAAGTAGATAAATAGGTACCGCTCCGGCGGGAAGGTAAACGGCGTTTCCATGGTTCGCCAGAAGCTGCTTAGTCATGCTGGCCACATGACCCGGAAGCTGTCTTCAGACAAACGCCGGCTCCCTCGGCCTATAGAGCGAGATGAGCGCCGCAACCCCTAACGGTCAGGGGTACCTTTACCTTTACCTTTACCTCTCGGGAATAAGAACACTCCTGTCCTTTGCCTTATGTAGTACATTATGAGTGGAAGGACCCTTTTTCAGCCTGAGGGACACATTGCCTCAGTGGTGGGTGGGGCCAGAGCCAAAAGTGGGCAGGGAAATTTATGTGATTCTTACCTTTGCACCTTTGTCTGGCAGAGGTTCTCCTGGATTTCAAGTAGGAGAGTCTTTGCCACCCCAACTGGGAGATGCTGGGGATTGAATCTGGGACTTTTGTCATGCAAAGCAGATGCTTTACCACTGAGCTGTGGCCCTTCCCCAAAGGGCAGATGGCAATAGCTCAGTGGTGGATCATCTGTTTTGCTTGCAGAAGGTCCCTGGTTGAATCCCTGGCATCTCCAGACAGAGCTGAGAATGTCCCTTGCCTGAACTCCCAAAGAGTTGCTGTCAGTCATTGTGGACAATAGTGGACCCCATGGTCTGACTCCAAATAAGTTATTTTCCTTTGTTCCTATGTAGCAATGGATCCTGTCAACTGCCTGAGGGTGCCAGGTGCCAACACTGGCCTTCTTTACCCTTGCTTCCTCCTTCCACAACATGCCATTCCAGAACTAGGGAACAAAGAAGGAAACACGGCTTACCCCTTCTGATGTTGGATAGCCCTGTAGGACACTATGAAGATGGGTATCAGAAGAAGCAGGACTCCCAGGATGCCTCCCACAAGGATGGGAATAAGGATGTTCCTGGATGGTGCTGAATGGAGCATGTTGCGAGTGAATGCCAAAGAGCCATTGTTGGGTTCGGGATGGACTCCCAGGAGCTCACACATCAACGGGTAAATGTGGATGGTGTCAAAGGGTTCTGCTAAATAGCCCTTCTTGAAATCTGGACCAAAAGCTCTGAAGATGGTCTTCATGTCCATGTCTTCGTTGTCAAATCCGTGGTCGCCTTTGTTGACGTAGATGATGAACCTCTGAAAAGAGAACGTAAGCACATTTCCAATGGTTTGTGCACTTATATTTATTGCGTGTGTGAAGTGCTCTTAGGTTTCTGGAGGAAAGTGCTTCCTTAACGATTCCATCTGGGTGCATAGCTAAGCAACACAGAATTAAATTATGGAATTTGTAACCACAAGCTGTAGCGATGGATAGCATCATAGATGTGTGTGTGTGTTTTTTTTGGGGGGGGGATACTACACAGCAATCATAAAGTGGGTGTGGGAAGTGGAGGGAGAAGTGAAGGTGGACAATCTGCCTTTTCTTATGCCCTGCTGTGTTTGAGCAGAAGGTACTGGTGGTGGAGGAGACATTTTTCTTTCAGTTCTCCCACACCCTTTCTCTAATTTTGTGGGGGGGGGAAAACATTTTTCTTCCCATTGATTTCAAAGGGAGAGAATTAAACTAGTTCAGCTCCAGGACTAGTATAATTTGTCCCCTGTTCTCATTAACAGAACCATAGAATCATAGAGTTGGAAGGGATCATGAGGGTCAATCGAGCCCAAACCCCTGCAGTGCAGGAATCTTATGCCCAACGTGAGGCTTGAACCCACAACCCTAAGATTAAGAGCCTCATGCTCTGCTGGCTAGATGAACAGTTTGTGGGGGGCACACAGGGTGGGTTTTTAAAGCACAGCACTATTCAAGGCAGCTGCCAAAAGGAAGGTTATCCTTTGGATGGATTCTAGGGGATCTGCAAAACAGCCCCAGAAACTGTATAATAGCAATAGCAGCAGCAGCAGCAGCAGCAGCAGGGGCCTATGATTGTAATACAGTATTGAAAATATGCACTTTGAGTGTTTTATACTGTATTTTTATTGGTTTTCATTGTAAGCCCTTTGAATATTTTAACAGGAAAAATGTATTAATATTAAATCTAGATCTAAAAATGCGCCATGAGCATGCCATGGGTAACCCACTGCAAACATGTCACTCAAGAGGGAATGTTGTGTGCAAGGAATAGATAGATAGATAGATAGATAGATAGATAGATAGATAGATAGATAGATGATAGAGATAGATAGATAGACAGACAGACAGACAGACAGACAGACAGACAGACAGACAGACAGGTAAATAGCTGTGCAATGTCAAAATGATTCATACAAAGCATGACCTCTCATAACCTCTCAGTTCTCATCACTGCCTGCCAAATGTTGGAAGCCTTAGGACTTGGTACATCAGCCACTATATGTCACTATTGCTCCACTCGAAACTGGGCACCAAGATCACATCCGTGGTTTACAATTCTAGCCTTATGCTTTGAAAACGTCAGACGTACACCTAAAAAAATAAGTCTGATGTGTAAAGAGGTCTTTCATGCTTCAGGATGCATGAAATGTGTTAACTTGGTCTGAAGATCACTCTACATGTTTAGAAATAGCTTGTGGAACTGTCCTGCTCAGAATGCACTGCTTCAGAACGCAGGCAGGCAACTGTATGACCGAAAACTAGCTTGTTTGGGGAAATGGCTCTTTATTGATACTATTTTCACCCTGCTCTTCAGCTGAAAAAACAAAGGCCTGCAGAGCACAATTAGAGCCTGCTGGATTAGGCCAATGGTCCATCTAGCCCAGAATCTTGTTCTCACAGTGACCACCCAGAGATGCCCCACTGAGGACAAGCAGGACCAGAGCTCAAGAGCAGTCTCTCCTCTTATAGCTTCCAGCATCTAGGATTCAGAAGCATTTCTGCCTCCAAGCAGCTTACAAATATAAATAATGCCTTGCAATCTGAAAGGTACAACATAAATGGCAAAGGGATGGGGAGAGAGGAGGAAAAAGCAAAGTCAGGCACTAATTCTTAGTTACAGAGGACTAACCAGAATGTGGGTGGATTGGGGCGTGGAAGGAGAGGAGAAAGGAAACATTGATGAGCTCTCAGCTGAGTGGGGAGTGGACCTGATTCCCTTCCCTTCCTCCCTCTGCTGCAGGTTCATGCAGGGTCTCCTGCCAGGTGACAGCAGAGGAGGGAGAGACCCTGGAGCCCCATCTCCTCCTCTGCTATAGGCTGGCCACCGCCTTGACATGCTAGCAGGGAGTTTTTAAAATAGAGATGCATCTCTTCCCCCTCCTCACCCCTTCCGTACAAGGAGGGCCATGCTATGTACTTTTTCTGAATATGCTTTTTTAGGTTATATGCACATTTTCATTTTGGATACGACAAGCTCAGTGGAGCACACCATTTTGCAATGGAAACGTTTCCATAGGATGCACACCCACGTGGTGAGCTCTGCCATGCATTCCGCTTTGCAGATACAGTGGTACCTCGACTTACGAATTTAATCCGTTCCAAATGGACATTCGTAGGTCGAAAAGTTCGTAAGTCGAAAAAGCGACTTTCTCCCATAGGAATGCATTGGGAGAAAAAATATTCGAAAAAATTCGTAAGTCGAAAAAACCGCATCTAAAACCGGCAATGATTTCCATTCGGATGTTGAAAAATTCGTAGGCGTGCGGCCGCTTTTTTCATTTGTAAGTTGAAAAATACGGATGTTGAGTACTTTGTAAGTCAAGGGACCACTGTATTTGGAATTTCTTGACTCTCCAGGTTGCAGCATGCCTGAGAGTTTGCCACATGGGGGCGCAATCAGAAGAAAAAGGTCCCAAGGCAAAAGTGAGAGTAAAAAGCCATGTTGTGCCCTTACTGTCATTTCCCCACAGAAGTTGTACTAGTCTTTACGATGCTTTGAATTTTTAACCACTATTCTGAATAGCAAACATTTAAGATCATAGCCAGTGGAGCGTGTGTTTTGCATAGGGAGAATTCCATCAGAAACTGAAATGGGAGCATAAATTGCTACGATTTGCATATTCAGGAATGGAAATCGCACAGTCAGATACGAGCAGTATTCACTATTTTTTTCCCCTTTTAGTCCATAGTCTTTATGTTAAATAATATATTATTTCTTTACGTTGCATCTGTTGTTTCCCTTCCACTGAAATTGAAATAGTTTCGGCCACAGCGAATAGTGGGATGTAGGTTTTAGTGGAAGCCGAAGTGCAGCAGAAGGTTAACAGTGCTGAGTGCAATGAACACAAGATGGGATGGAAATCTCTGCCTCCTGACATGTCTAATAGTGCACCTCAACATTTAAAGCTTCTGTCCAGGATTACTTTGGGCTGCCTGCATGGGCCAGGTATGATGGGTGTTGCCGTTTATTTCCTCATTCCCTTCCATTTATGAATCATTTCCGATGAAAACATCTTAGAGTGATAGAACAATAAAACAACGGGAACAAAAACATACAACAAACCAAGTTCATATATAAAAACAATTATTTCCACAACTCTTGGAGGACCACAGGTTCCCTTCCCCTGAATTATGGCGGTTGGAGGATGGATGGCGGCTAGCAGATTGAGGTTGAATCCTGACAAGACAGAAGTACTCTTTTTGGGGGATGGGGTGGGCAGGTGTGGGGTCCTGACTGGGGCAACTGTGCCCCTGAAGGAGCAGGTGCACAGCCTGGGAGTCATTTTGGACTCACAGCTGTCCCATGGAGGCTCAGTTCAATTCTGTGTCCAGGGCAGCTGTCTGCCAGCTCCATCTGGTACGCCGGCTGAGACCCTACTTACCCACAGACTGTCTCACCAGAGTGGTGCATGCTCTAGTTATCTCCCGCTTGGACTACTGCAATGCACTCTATGTGGGGCTACCTTTGAAGGTGACCCGGAAACTACAACTAATCCAGAATGCGGCAGTGAGACTGGTGACTGGGAGCAGCCGGCGAGACCATATAACACTGGTCCTGAAAGACCTACATTGACTCCCAGTATGTTTCCGAGCACAATTCAAAGTGTTTGTGCTGACCTTTAAAGCCCTAAACGGCCTCGGCCTAGTATACCTGAAGGAGCGTCTCCACCCCCATTGTTCAGCCCGGACACTGAGATCCAGCTCTGAGGACCTTCTGGCGGTTCTCTCATTGCAAGAAGTGAGGTTACAGGGAACCAGGCAGAGGGCCTTCTCGGTAGTGGCGCCCACCCTGTGGAACACCCTCCCATCAGATGTCAAGGAAATAAACAACTACTGTATCTGACTTTTAGAAGACACCTTGAAGGCAACCATGTTTAGAGAAGTTTTTAATGTTTGATGTTTTATCGTATTTTTAATATTCTGTTGTGAGCCACCCAGCGTGGCTGGGCAAACTCAGCCGGATGGACAGGGTAATAATAATAATAATAATAATAATAATAATAATAATAATAATTAATAATTAATGTGCATGTGTTAATATGGCATTTTACTTTGAAAGATCCAAGTCAGGCATCCCAAAACTGCGGCCCTCCAGATGTTTTGGCTTACAACTCCCATGATCCCTAGCTAACAGGACCAGTGGTCAGAGATGATGGGAATTGTAGTCCAAAACATCTGGAGGACTGAAGTTTGGGGATGCCTGATTCCAAGTATTATTGCATGGAGTAGAAACCACATTAGGAGACCCCTGTTGGATCAGGCCAGGGGCCCATCTAGTCCAGCATCCTCAGAGTGGACATCCGGATGTCCCAGTGGGAAGCCCACAGCCAGGACCTGAGTGCAATAGCACCTCTTCTCTCTTAGGATCCCCAGCAACTGTTATGCAGAAGCCATGATTTCATAATGAACTTACCCCATTGACACTGTAACCAGAATCTCCATAAAGCAGGATTGGCAAAACCCGTTCATGCTGAGCGTAATGGAAATGCGCAGGAAACTCTCCCTTTTTATACACTTTGAGATGAGGGTGGGCATTTTTCAATGCCTGATAGATTTCCTCTTCTTTACCTGGTTTGGGGAGTATCATGCCAAAGCCACCATAGTCTACAATGTCAAATTTCACCAGGTCGCTGAATTTAATGTAGTTGGCCAGCATGATCTCACTAACTTCCGGTTTCTTTTTGACCGTGGTCATGCCATGATCGGATGTGATGATGACATTGAGGATCTCGTTCAAGCCGTGTTCTTCAATCGCTTCAAGGAGGTAACCGATGGTCCGGTCAATCTGTCGGATGATCGTTTTCCTGTCTTCAGTCTCTGGGCCAACCATGTGCCCCACCTTGTCAGGTTCCCCATAATAAAGTGTGACAAAATCAAAATCTTCCTCAGTGAACCATTTCATGACGATATCAATGTTTTCCCTCCACTCCGTCTCGTTGCTGTCGGGGTGAGTAAAGGACTCAACCAAACTCCTTTGGACTCCCTGGCCACTGTAATTGGCACCTCCACCGGGATAGTGAAATGAAGCTGTTTTTTTCCCCTAGTGGAGAAAAAAATGAGGGTTTTTTTTTAAATTAAAAAACGGGGAGTTCAGGGAATATTCTTAACTGTGTGAAGGACAAGAAAAATCAAGCCAAAGGGCCAGTTACACCAAGCATCTCTATTCATTGTTGCAACCTGAATGCAGACATACTTCAACACACTCTGAAGCTGCTTCCAGAAACTCTGTTTATTGAACATTTCCCCCGGTTTGTTAGTGCAAATGCCACCTCCAGACTATCAGTGTTTTGTGGAAGGGATTCAGCTGCAATACTGTAAATTTAGATTCACACAATTATAGTGAATTAAAGTGCTCTGGTGTAACAATTCCACTTTTTGTTTTTTTAAATTGGACTCTTGTGGTTAGGACAGTGATGGACATTCGCGTAGGCCTCATTGAGCTCAATGGGACTTCTGCTTAACCACGTATAGGATTTAAAGGAACAAGTCAGGGATGTCTGTTGTCTCCACTATTATTCATTACTATCCTGGAGGTCTTGACAAAACTGAGGGAATCTACAACCGTGAAAGGTATAAGAATCGGTGTAAAAGAGTATAAGCTAAAAGTCTTTGCAGATGATTTGGTTCTAACATTAGAAGAGGCACAAACCAGTGTAAGGGAAGCACTGGGGAAAATTGAAGAATTTGGGCAGTTGGCAGGTTTTAAGTTGAATAAAGGAAAGACAAAAATGTTGGTGAAAAATATGAATAAAGGAAAAATAGATGAGTCGCAACAGGAATTTGGAATTACGGCGGTCAAAAAGGCTAAATATTTAGGAATTTGGATAACCCCAAAAATATTAATTTGTTTCATGACAATTATGTTTCAACATGGAGAGAAATTAAGAGATTTAGAAATATGGAACAGATTAAATATGTCATTGTGGGGCAGAATATCCGCTATAAAGATGAATGTTCTACCCAAGATGTTATTTATTTTTCAAATGATTCCGATAATTAAAGGAACAGGACAATTTAAGAATTGGCAAAAGATTCTATCGAGATTCATCTGGCAAGGGGAAAAAACCAAGGATAAAATTTAAATTATTAATAGACAAAAAAGAAAGAGGTGGATTCTCCTTGCCAGATTTGAAGCTCTACTATGAGGTGTCCTGCTTGTGTTGGTTGAAAGAGTGGATAACATTGGAGAATACAGATTTATTGGCTTTAGAAGGTTATGATAACAGATTTGGGTGGCATTCGTATTTGTGGTATGATAAAGTAAAAGATATAAAGGATTTCTAAACCACATGATAAGAAAATCAATTTATGAAGTATGGGAAAGATATAAAAATCTGTTAGAATGGAAAACACCATGGTGGCTATCTCCAATAGAAGCACTAACTGTTAAAAAATTAAATATGGAAGAGAAATGGGCCACCTATGGTGAAATGTTGATAAAAACAGAGAAAGGGTGGAAACTCAAACCATATGAACAGATAGGGGAAATGTTTACTGGTTGGTTGCAATATTACCAAGTAAATGATATATTTAGTGCTGACAAAAGGAATTGCAGATCTGAAAGTAAGAAATCTAAATTTCAAATCGAACTACTGGAGGGTAAAGTTAAACTGTTGTCAAAGATGTATAACTTTTTGTTAGAATGGCATACTAAAGACGAAGAGGTGAAAGAAGTAATGATGAAATGGACTATAGACTTTGGGCATAATATCCAATATGAATCTTGGTCAAAATTATGGAATCAGAATTTAAAATTTACAGCATGTATGGCCTTGAAAGAAAATGTAATGAAAATGATGTATAGGTGGTATTTGACCCCAGTAAAACTGGCCAAAATGTATAGGATGAAAAATAAATTATGCTGGAAATGCAATGAAAAGGATGGAGACTTGTACCATATGTGGTGGACTTGTGATAAGGTGAAAACTTTTTGGGAAATGGTCTATAATGAACTAAAAAAGATGTTAAAATATACCTTCCCCCCAAAACCGGAAGCGTTTTTGCTTGGGTTGATGGGAGAAGAGATTGCAAAAGTAGACCAAAGACTATTTATGTATGCCACCACTGCAGCAAGAATTTTGTTAGCCCAAAGGTGGAAATCACAAGAATTACCAACAATTGAGGATTGGCAGATGAAGATGATGGACTATGCGGAGCTAACCAATCTGACTATGAAGATCCAGAACCAAGGCGACCAAAAATTCCAGAAAGATTGGAGTAAATTTATTGAGTACTTGAGAGACCATTGCAAAAATGCGAAGACACTAGCAGGATTGACATAAATCCTGCAACTCAATATAAAAATAGTATATGAACATGGATAATAGAAGGATTTGATGTGTATTGAAGGACAGATACTGACAGCAGAAATGCGTATACAATTTTTTAGGAAATTGGAAACCAGGTGAAGGGAGGGAGGGAAGTCACGAGCTCGGTGGAGCAAATGCATTTGAATGGCTATCATAATGTTGTTATATTTTATGTTTCTGTTTTATTAATGAAAATAATAAAATTTATATTAAAAAAAAATAAACACGTATAGGATTATGCCATAAGGTAGAAATTTCCTCCACATATGAAATGCCTGTCAAATCAGAGGTAACCTCTGCCATAAATCATACAGAGTAATTTTATTAATTCAATTAATTTCAGAGTAGCACCAGCCAGATTATTATTATTATCATCATTATTATGCTTATCATAATGTTCTTACTGACATTTAATATGCCATTTTGGGGCTGAGAAAAGGTCAAAGCTGATTTAAAACCCAACTTCACAAAAACAGGCAAATCCTGCCAAGGAATGAAAAGATCGATCTGAGTTCATAATACCGTCGAGGTACTAAGGACAGAGTCCAGCTTGTAACATCAGAATCTCCATTGTGTTCTTTTGCACACTTTGGGATACCAGTTTCACATTTTTGTATTTTCACAGTGCAATCCTGAGTATGTTTACTCAGAAGTAAGTCCCACTGTGCACAATGAAGGCTAATTCCAGCTAAATGCGAAGAGGATTGTCATCTCAAAATGCAACCCTATATATTTCTACTCAGAAGTAAGTGCCATAGCATTCAAGGTTGTCCCTCCGGGTGTTGTGGACTTACATTGAGCATTACAGAGTTACAGGACCCGGGGGGGGATAGACAGCTCCCCGTCCCCAAAGAGCTTACAATCTATACTTTCCCTGTATAAATTATCTGCAAGCTTGCTACCCATGCGCTACCAGAACTGACAGAGTCCTGAGAAAAGTTTACCCCTTGATCCCAACTATCACTGCATAAAGTGGCTTATGGGTTTCAGGCACTGGGGTGTACATACATCTATATTAGGACGGGGCACCCTTTTCTGCTAGAGGGCCACATTCCCATCTAGGGAAGCTTCTGGGGGCCACATGCAAAAGTGGGTGGAGCAACAAATGTTAATTTACTGCTATATCTCTGTCCTCCATGCAGACAAGCCAGAAGCATTACCAGAGTTCAATGATGTTTTCCAGCCGGCCAAAAACTATCAAGAGGGTTCGAATCAGGGTTGGTGAGGGGTTTGACATGGGGGAAAGGGTGTGGCTGGTGAGGGACCATCTCCTAGGGAGAGTTCTGAGTGTGAAATAGAGAAGCCTGGAGTCTGAGTCTCCCTCCAACCAGGCCTGATGGAGGGCAGTGACTATGCTGTCCCTCCCTCTCTTTATCCCCAGAATTGTACCTTGGAGAGCGTTGACGTCTGGCTCCAGATCTTTTTAACCCAAGTAGCTGAATTCACATTGAGTCAAAACCTGGCAGGGGAATTCCTCCTGTTCTTATTTCCAACAAAACAATTTAATAAAGCTCAATAAAAATATAATTATGTAGAAACAAGAGGGTATTTACTGTTCTTGCCTCCCCATTTTATTAACATAATCAACTTTACTAGCAGCTATAAAATTGCGATTATTACCAGTTTTACTGGGAACGTTATTTTCTGTTAATATTGCTCCTTTCTTTTATTGCAAAGCGTCACAGACATTCTTATTATTCCTCAAAGTTGTGAATTGAGGCAGCTGGCAGGTTTGCGGGGCTGTTTCTACCCGCCCCCCTTTCCTTTGCTTAAACTAAAGTGCTTTGTAATTTTGGTTGCTCCTGCTTTTCACTTTGAAGGCTGCTTTCAATTTGACATAAGCTAGATTTAACCTTTAGCTGCACAAGCTCTTTAAAATTCCTGTTCCATGTGTCATTCGAATTAGCATCACTCTCCGCCCCTCCCCCCCCATGCGAGGGCAAAGAAACTGTAGCTACATTTTCCTTCGCTAAGAGAAAGAGTGGAAGTAGTGGAAATACAGAAAAAGAAAAGAAAGGGAGTGATATTGTTTGGCTGGGGATTTACAAGGTCACTGTTTCTCTTGACATTCTATTTAGTCTTCTGCTAAACAGGTTAATATATCTTTAGAGAAATACTTCAAAGCTCTCATATATCAATGCATTTTCAAAGAAGAAGAAGAAAGAAATTAGATGTATTATGTTTAATCTCTGAGTTGCTAGAGTGACGTTTGCGGAGACCAAATTCCTTTGCCTTGAATTCAAGACACATTTTGTCTTTTCCAAAGCAATCAGTACATGGGCTTTCAACGGACTAAGAGATGTTCAGCCATTTCATTGTCTCCCTCTGAACTGATCAACCAACCAGCCAGTCGATCAAGAGGTAAATAATATGTGGTCAGGAAATTCTGGCAACCAAGCCTGGGCTCTTTACTCTCTGTGTAGGTTTAGGAACATAAGAACTACCTGCCTGGATCAGGCCAGTAACCCATCTAGTTCTGCATCTTGTTCTCAAGAGTGGTGAATCAGATTTCCAGTCATCAGGGCCCAATACATTTTGGCACCTGAGGCAAACCGCAAAATAGCATCCTAATGGCAAGTGCTATTTGACAGTGGAAGAGGCTGCCTCTGGTGCGGCTGTGACTATCATGAAGGAACCCTGCACTTCTGATTTGGCCACTACATGACCAGTAAGTTAAGAAAGAAGACAGGCAGGTGAGGACTGGCTGAGGGCTGTAGGCTGTGGCACATTTACCCTAACGGACCACCCTCTTTGGGTTAACTTAGCCCTTCATTACATGAGTCTACACCAGCCTATTTCTTCTCCAGTGTTTCCCATTGAATCCTGGCAACATGGATTCTGTCAAAGAAAAACCGTTAGACTTGGCTAGAGGTTAACACATTTATCTCCACAGAAACACGCCCAAATTGGAGCAGAGTGGGAGGGACTGGTATCTTGATGATTAATCATGCTATAAAGAGAGAGAGAGAGAGAGAGAAACCCAACCAACCCAGTTTTGTCCAAATCACATGCGGAGTCAACATTTCTCTGAAAATGATGTAGGTGATGCCACATAAGGCGAATCGCTTTGCTGATCTTCAGCTATCAGCAGGCTGTAACCTCTTGGGATTCCTAAAATGGGCATTGCCTAGTCGTTGTTCATGTGATTAATAAGTACTATATAGAAGTATAATCCTTGCTCTGGATCCAGTACCTGGTTTTGAGCTGTGATCCACAGCGGCAGAACTCCATTGTCCCACCATTCGGTCTTGTTCTGTGTTTCTTTGTGGCCATACTTTCTCAGAGTCTCCGTGTTGAACATCATATTGTGGATGACACCATGGTCTTCGATCCAGCGGCCTAGGTTTGGAAAAGTAAAAGGATGGAACGTGGTAAGAAAGGTGGGTGTTCTATTGTGACTGTGGACTCACTGCCCCATAGGTCACTTGGGCTCCTGATGTTAGTATCTTCCCAGCTTCTGCAGTAGTATGATACTTGACTCACTTACTTGAGTGTTCTAGACCTATCTGCTCTGCTGCCATCTTGAACACAGAACCATTTTTTTGATACTGAGCCAGTGAGAGAGACTTCAAGCTCTGGACATTTCACCACTTCTACACTTTATTAGTGCACACTATATTGCATCCTAGAATGAATTTCTGGCAAAGATAATCTTTTTTAACCAATCACATTCAGATACTAATTAAATCATTATCTGAGTAATGTATTTACTTTACGGGAAGTTCTTCTTAATGAGGAATATTAATTAAAACCTGTTGGATGGCTTGTAAGCATATAAGCATATCTGCCTGTCTGTTTTAATTAATTTCCAGTAAATAATGAGACCATATAAACATGTAATTGCATTACAGATTTTTAGAGCTGTGTTGAACGTAGCATTTTTTATATATATATAAGAAACCTTTCTGTTTCTGAGTTTTAAACCTCAAGGGTGGAACATCTGCTTTGCCGGCAGAAGCATCTCCAGATATGGGAAGGGAAGACTCCTGCTTGAAACCCTGGAGAGCTGCTGCCAGTCAGTGTAGACAATACTGAGCTAGAGGGACCAATGGCCTGACTTGGTATAAGGCAGCTTCCTGTGCTCTTCTGTTATCCCTGTGTAACCAGTCTTCCATATCAAAATAATGGATGTTTCCTGGAAATATCAACATACATGTATAAGGCAGGTTGGCCATCACTTGGTCACACCGGACTTCTTTTATGACCATAGGATGGGTGCCTTCAGCCATGACTTCCTGGGCTCTCCTCTTCATGGAGAAAGGCAACTTCCAAGGATACTCTCCCTGGAACCACAGCTGCCTGCCTTGAGTTCAGACCTGGGTGGTCATGCGATCTACTTTATAGATGGTAGTCCTCTATTGGAAGGTACCTCAAAGGACAGTCCCCCTACTGGTAGGACTTTCAGGACCATGCCTTGTTTAATAATAAAGAACTATAAGAATACAGACCAGGAGGTGTGTGTGTGCGTGTGTAATTTCTGTGTCATGATGGCCACCAATTTGGATGGCTTTAAAAGAGAATCAGACAAATTCATGGAGGAGAAGCTCTCAATGGCTACCAGCCACTAAGGCTATGTTCTGCTTCCACGGTTGGAAGCAGTAATGCTTCTGAATACCAGCTGCTGGAAGCCACAGGAGGGGAGAGTTGCTCTTGTGCTTGGGTCCTGCTTCTGGGTTTCTCACGGGGACATCTGGGTGGCCACTGTAAGAACAGGATGGTGGCCTTGATGGGCCATTGGCCAGATCTAGTAGGACTCTTCTTGTGTTCTTACAAGTAGCAGCAAGGGGAGGACTCTTGCCTGTGGGCTTCCTGGAGGAATCTGATTGGCCACTGTGAGAAGAGGATGCTGGACTAGGTGGGCCTTTGTCTGAAATAACAGAAAAGGCTAAAAACTGAGAGAGAGGAGCATGAAGAAAGTGGTGGTGGTGGGGAGAGAAGCCTGGGACCAGCCTTGGCAGAGATCAGCAGAGGGAAGTGAGAGTTCAGATTCATTGTGGGCACAGGGCACTGCCTCTGCTAAATTAACAGCTGAGCGATAGACTTCTTAGCAAAAGGCCAAAGCTTATAGTATTCAGCTGCACTATAAATAATGATCTACCCAGAGAATGAGTCACAGGATCTGGCAGGGAAGAGAGAAAACAACAGCTTTGGTCTTGGAGAATAAAGTTCTAAGCAACAAATATCGAAATTGGAAATAGACATCCCATGATATTGGGCCATTGGCCAGCCAAACGGCACAGGCAATAGAGGCGAATGTTTGCCAGGTTTGAATCAAGAGCCAGAACAGTAGCAGTGTGGTGTAGTGGTTAGGGTGCTGTACAAGGTCCCAGGAGACCAGGGTTAAAATCCACACACAGTCATGCATCTGGGTAGGGTTCTGAGCTTTGTAGGCACAGAGGAAATGCCTCATGGGCTCCATTGACTGCTCCCCACCCCACACATAAAGTTTTTAGCCTTGAATGCTTTCAGTTAATTAGGATTCACTTCCAGCATATCTATTTGCAATAAGAATTATCAATTTTCCTCAGCTTTCAAAGCTATTTGTTGGCAATGATTGATTAATTACTTAATCAAAGCACCCACCTTCCCGTCCTGGAAACGGACCTTATAAGGTGGCTGACAACTGTGATGGAACATCTAACAATAATGTAATATAAACACTAATTAAACAAGATGACAACTTAAACTTCTTTCCCAAAGGAGTTTTCCAAAAGACTATACAATTTCCCCACTGATAATTCTGTAAGGTGTTCGCCTGCAGCAAGATCAGTCCAAGCTGAAGCCAAAACAAAGTTGAATTGGGGGCCTCTGCAACGACTGCACCATCCCCTTTTGTAAGAGATGCCCCTTTTCTTAACATCCCCCCTTTTTTGCAAAGAGCAGAAAGATCATTACAAGGTAGTTGCTTAATTGGTCCCTGAACTTGAAGATAAGATTTTATCTTGAGTTATGTAAGGTTAGGGTATCTCTTGGTATCTGATAAGGGCTTTGATTAACATGCACACATACACACACCCTTTACAGATTATTCTTTCCTTAGAGGCAGTCACAGGAGTCGTATACTAGAAGTGTTGTTTCCCCCCCCCCCACTCTTGTTTTATTGGTGAAATCAGTTCATTATTGGTTCATTGGAATGGCGAAGCTATGTGAACAGATCTCCTAGTACAGGCATGTCCAACGGGTAGATCGTGATGTACCGGTAGATCACTGGACGTCTGCGGTAGATCACTGGTAGATCATTGGCTCCCCCCAAAGAAGCTGAACAACTGTGGCTCCCCTTAAAAAAGCTCAACATTTTACCTCCTCCCTGAAAAAACTCAACAACTTTGACCCGAACCCCAAAAAAGGGGGTAGATCACTGCCAGTTTTTAACTGTGAGTAGATCGCAGTCTCTTGGGAGTTGGCCACCCCTGTCCTAGTAAATAAAAAATTGTCCAGTAGCACCTTAGAGACCAACTAAGTTTGTTCTGGATATACCGGTAAGCTTCTGTGTGCATGCATTGTGGCCATTGTGGTTAGTAGCAACTGATAGCCTTTTGTCAGACCCTCTTTGAAAGCCATCTAAGTTGGTCACCACCACTACATAAATAAAATAATACATAAATTGAATAGACATTTTACCAAGGATGAACGCCAGATAGCTGGGGAATATGGGATGGGCTTACCTGAGATGGTTGTGAAATGGGATGGTGAAGTCATGGTCACAAAGGGAGGAGTTACATATTCCGCTTTCACCCCTTCTTTGACCAAGTGGTCCATGTTTGGAGTGTCGACATCCTGGTCATAATTCCACCGGAATCCATCGAAGGAGATCAAGAGGAGTTTATGGGCATTTGCTTTCACCTTGCTCTGTGTAACAGGGTAACAAGCAGTGGCTGTCAGGAGGGCAAACACCAGAGCAAGGAAGTTTGTGATCTTCATCTTGAGATGTCCAGCAGTCGAAAGAAAAGTTCTCTATCTTACCGTCCGCTTTTCTATCATGGTTTAAAAATACATGCCTATTTACATATATCTAGAGCTGATCAGAGTAAAGTTCAGCACAGATAAGACTATTCATAGCTGCATCCTCATCTTCTTACTATCACCAGTTTTTATGAAAGGAAAACCACGCCAAATGCGAACGAGATAAAAAAGTATCTTTTGAAATCTGAAAAGATAATAGCAAACTGCTAGTGAGGATGGATTCTTGACCATTGGCCATGCTGGGTGTGGCTGATGACACAGGGGATAGTGAGGGCCCCTAGCTCAGATGGCTTTAGAAGAGGATTGGGCAAATTCATGGAGGAGAAGGCTATATTGGTGGAGGTTGTGCTCTGCCTGCATAGTCAGAGGCAGTAATGCTTCTGAATACCAGTTGCTAGAAATCACAGTGAATTTCAGAAGTAGACTTGAAAGAGAAGTTGCTGAATTACAACTTATTACTAAGCTGAAAACTATGGAGAGACCTGGTCTGAATAGAGATATTGGATTCTTGTCTCATTACATATGCTAAAGCTATTTTTGGTCACCTGCATACTATCCCTTGCTTTTTTCTGTAGGACTAATTGCAGTAGTTAACAGTCGTCAACAGGTTTACCATACCCATTGAATCAATCACCCATCTCCTACTACCCTCCTGAGAAAAACCCCACCCTCCCACTATATATAAGGGTCTGGTGACTTCTGTTTCAGTGTATCTGAAGAAGTGTGCATGCACACGAAAGCTTATACCCAGAACAAACTTAGTTGGTCTCTAAGCTGTGGGACGTGGGTGGCGCTGTGGGTTAAACCACAGAGCCTAGGGCTTGCCGATCAGAACGTCGGCGGTTCAAATCCCCGCAATGGAGTGAGTGCCCGTTGTTCGGTCCCTGCTCCTGCCAACCTAGCAGTTCGAAAGCACGTCAAAGTGCAAGTAGATAAATAGGTACCACTCCAGCGGGAAGGTAAACGGTGTTTCCGTGCGCTGCTCTGGTTCGCCAGAAGCGGCTTAGTCATGCTGGTCACATGACCTGGAAGCTGTATACTGGCTCCCTCGGCCAAGAAAGCGAGATGAGCACCACAACCCCAGAGTCATCCGGGACTGGATCTAATGGTCAGGGGTCCCTTTACCTTTAAGGTGCTACTGGACAATTTTTTTATTTAATTCGACTGCGCCAGACCAACACGGCTACCTACATGTATATTAAGTGCCTCCTCCAAAGAATCCTGGGGAGTATAGTTTAGTACCTTATACAAACTAAAGTTTCCAGGATTTTTAGGGGAACTCAATGGCTTCAAATGTATGGTGTGCACAGCATCTAGAAGGCAGCAGGTTATTGAAGATTGGCATAAACCATTTGGGAGAAATTAAATTTGCAGCTGATTTTCAGTTATCCAAAATTAAGCCTGGCCTTTTGAGAATGCACACTCTTATTGCCATGACCTCCCTTAGCTCTCCAGATCTCTCTAGATTCTGGAACTCTGACCCCTTCAGGCTTTCATTTCTGATTCCTGATACCTTAGCCAGCCACCACAGCCCATCATTGACTGGCTACACCAGTTGCATGCCAAATGGGCCTTCCAGGGGAGCAGGGGAGAGTCTCCCACGTTTGGAAGATGGGAAGGTCAGTAATTCAGGCAATCACTTGTTCTAGGGAAGGAGAGTGAAGAAAATTAAACTGCCAACAATGAATAATGAGAAATCTTTGATGGAATTAGTGATGCTGAACAGGGGCTTAATGCTTCCTTATTTCCTCTGAAGCCTAAAGTTTTAACAGAGAAAGAACAAGAGGAGAGAGAGAGAGAGAGAGAGAGAGAGAGAGAGAGAGGAACAAGTGTGTCAGGAATCCAGCTCTGAAGATGAAGAACCATGGGTCGGGCAGGAGACATTTTTTGGAGAAAACAATATGGACAGTTGAATTGATAGGTTAGCCACTTTAGCATGGAAGAAGAAGAAGAAGAAGAAGAAGAAGAAGAAGAAGAAGAAGAAGAAGCGGCAAATGAGGTCTGCTGTGGTCCATCTTTCCCAGCATCCTGCTCTAATTCTGGCCACCAAGATGCCTCTGGTAAACTGGCAAGCAGGACCCAAGCACAAGAGCCCTCTCCCCTCCTGTGATTTCCAGTAACTGGTATTCAGAAGCATTACAGCCTCCAACCATGGAGCCAGAGCATAGCCATCATCACTGGTAGCCATCAATAGCCTTGAAATAGTGGACAAAAGAGGACACAGGATTCGCGCAAATTTGCACATACTAATGGATTTATGGATGCACATTTAGAAAGAATTCCTACTCTCAGCTGTCCCCCGTCTGCCACCTTCCTTGCTTCCAATGAGCCCTGGGGGTTGGTGGCAGTGCCTGTCAGAATCCCCCTCTTAAGTCTCAGTGTTGCCCTTGTAGAAGTCAGCAGCGAGGAGGAAGACAATATTAGAATTAGTTGGCCCTGCCTGTCATTGGCTCTGGCTCCACCTACTGTTTTGGCTCTCTGTCTTCCACCCTTCACTGACCATACTTTCAAAAGAAATAGAATCCATTTCACCCTAGTGGGGAAGACTGCAGCCAGGTGACATGAGAGCTTCTTTGTTCTGCTGGCTGGCTGCTCACTGTTGATAGGCAACTTCAAAGCCCTCATGGTTCTCCGTTCTTAGCTTTCTTTATTTTTAAACTGGGCTTGTACTAGGCATTCTTTGAAAGAGATTATTCCTTCAGATAGAGGATTGTCCTCTGGCAGCCCTTCAAATACATCAACCTTGAATTCCCCAGATGTTGTTGGACTACTATTCCCATCATCCCCGGCCACCTTAGCCAGCAGAGTTGTGCTATGTATCCATCACTGTCAGACCAAACTGAAAACACACTATCGCTTTGCCAGTGGGAACAGGATAGAAGACCAAGATGAAGCATCCATGTAGATTATGGATTGCTTTTCCCAGATGCATTTGGTATGGGTTGCCAAAAGTGAATACGTACCATCCTTTGTAATCTGTGTAATGTTTTGCTTGGCTATTTGTACCAAGAAGGCACGAGCGTTCTGCATTAGCTTGCCGTCTGCTGATCACAGTGAAATTATTAGGGGCTAATCAAATGACTTATCATATAGCATAACCCTGCCTTTCCAAAGCCAATAAGATGTGATGTTCATTGCATGAATACAATTAACATTGTGCTATGTAAATATCAGCTGCTGAGAAGCCTACCCATCAAAACAGGAGAAGCAAATCCCAATGATTCATTGCTAAAACCTGCTCTCAATGTGGAATCGAAGTCAGGCATCAAGGGCAACCCCAAAGACAAACATCTTACTGTAGTCTAGCTTTTGACTAGCAAAAAGAGGTTCAGTTTGGGATTGTGGTTGGACCAGGGAGACTAAGTTCTAACTTCCCACTGAGCCATGAAGGTCTACTGGTCATGAAGACTATGGTCATGAAGACTATATATAAACTCCAGAGGCAGAATGTCTTTGAATATCAGTTTCTGGGGTGCAAAAGGGGAGAGAGGGGTGTTGCACTCATGTCCTGCTTGTGAACTTCCCAGAGGCACCTCATGAGTCAGTGTAGCATAGTGGCTAGGGGTGTGTTGAATTAGGGCTTTGACCAGCAGGCTTCAAATCATCACACAGTCATGAAGCTCTCTTAGTGACCAGCTACTGTCTCTCAGCCTAACCTGCCTTCCTGGGTTGTTGTGAGAATAAAATGGAAGCAGGGCGAGGAAGAATCATGTGCACTGCCTTGAAATATTTGGAGGAAAGGTGGGATATACGTGTTACAAATAATAATTTTTTGTGGTCTTTATCAATTGATCACATCAATAAGTCAGCACAGTTATTGCGGCCCCCATAACACATGTATCTCTATGGAGAGGACTAATGAATCAGTGAACCTATTATGTATGTTCCTTACTGTTACGTTTTGTAACTGACAATCCAATAACATGTATTCCATGTGTTGTCTTTGTTTTTATATTATGTTTATGGTGTTACTGTTGAAAACCAATAAAACACACACACAGAGATATAAAATAAAAAATAAAATATTAGTTTAACAGACTAATTAGACTCTTGAGAGTCCCATGGACTGCAAGAAGATCAAACCTATCCATTCTTAAAGAAATCAGCCCTGAGTGCTCACTAAAAGGACAGATCCTGAAGTTGAGACTCCAGTACTTTGGCCACCTCATGAGAAGAGAAGACTCCCTGGAAAAGACCCTGATGTTGGGAAAGATTGAGGGCACAAGGAGAAGGGGACGACAGAGGATGAGATGGTTGGACAGTGTTCTCGAAGCTACTAACATGAGTTTGGCCAAACTGCGAGAGGCAGTGAAGGATAGGCGTGCCTGGCGTGCTCTGGTCCATGGGGTCACGAAGAGTTGGACACGACTGAACGACTGAACAACAACAGTTTTACAGAATGCTGGATGAGACAGGCTCTTTCGATGGTCATATATTCATATGAAAGCAGCTTCTACAGTAAAGTATTTTGCAAACTGTCCTAAGTGGTCCACCAATGATTCCTCCTCTCCTCCTTTGGGGCTGGGATGTAACCAGCCCCTCCGAACCCAAGGCTGCACCAGCCATGCCCAAATGGTCATCACTGGAATGTTGAAACTGACCTTAATTAATCTTAAAATATAGCCTGTTCTCTCTCTCAAGGTTCTCTTCAAGGAGCCTGCTAATTTACTTAGCGAAGGGAAACAAATGCAGCTTTAACTTTACTTTGATGGTGCTTGGATTTTCCAGAGGCAAAAGTGTCACTTTTCAGAGATTATCGATCTGTTTCGAAATAGCCTTCCTCATGGTTAATCATTAATGAAAGGGTCACACTTTTGTCCCCTCTGGAAAGATATAGTAGGCAGACAGAGACTTCTCCCTGCCCCATCTCTATCCATGACAATAAGCCTGACATCAACAGAGATGGGCCTGTCCATCCCGATTGCATTTTGCATAGATCAAGGCATTTAACCTGTCACTCTTTGTTATGCCACCCCTGTTCCAGGGGAGGAGGAGAGCTACCTCTGTATTCAGTGCGTGCCCAGCTGAATTCAGAGGGAGTGGGGAGGTGAACGTGGGCCAGAGAGAACTTCCAAGCTGGATTGGGGAGTCTGAGGCCAACTCAAAGTTTCGTTGTTGAATTTGCAAGTATGCCTCTGGGAATGAATGAAGAGTAACATAGCTCAGTAGTGGAGCATCTGGGGGAGAGTGTCAGGTTCACTCCCTGGCATCTCCAGGTAGGGCTGGAAGAGATTCTGAAATCCTGGAGAGCTGCTTCCTATCAGTGTAAGCACTGCTGTTCCAGCATCCTTTTCCCCACTGAGTTTGAAATAGACCAGAACACCCAGACAAGGCAGAGACTCCTCTTCCTGCTATCCCAGTTGTGGGAACCGTTTCAGCCTGAGTGTTGCATACCTGAAGGAGAGTCTCCACCCCCTTCGTTCAGCTTGGACACTGAGGTCCGAGGACCTTCTGGCGGTTCCCTCACTGCAAGAAGTGAAGTTACAGGGAACCAGGCAGAGGGCCTTCTCGGCAGTGGCACCCTCCCCGTGGAACGCCCTCCCATCAGATGTCAAGGAGAGAAAGAACTACACAACCCAGCCAGATGGGACGAGTATAACAACAACAACAACAACAACAACAATCTCCTAGGCAAGCTTCTGTGTGCCATCTTCTATGAAGAGTAGGGTCAAAAGTCAAAGTGGGCAGGGCAATAAGTGCAATTTTTACCTTTGTACCGTAAGTTTGTTCAGAAGCAGGTTGCTGGGTAGGGCATAGCCACTACACCAGTTTCGCTTCAGGCGGGTCACTGTGGCTTACTGGAAAGCAGAGGGTCAAAGTGGCAGAGAAGCCAGCACAGCATCAAAACATCAGCGGAGCCATGTCAGTGCTCCTGCTGGTGTGTTTGCACCACACTTACCTGCAACCTCCTCCTCTCTTTTCCAGCAAGCAACCTGCTAGGAAGCTAGTAGAGCAGCTACTTCTAGGCTTGTTTCTACACATGCTCCCACACCCCTTGCATCCAGGCATGCAAGAAGCATCATCTGAGTTTGAGGACACAGGCCAGCCAGGAAAAAACACTCCAGGGTTTGGGAGGCTGGTGAAGGGCGTGGTCTGGGGAGAGCTCCGAGGGCCAGATGAAGAGGCCTGGGGGGCTGCATTTGACCCCACCTAGGGCTGTGGTTCCCCATCCCAACACTATCCCCAAATCCCTTTGAGCTGGCTCCTGGAAGATCACATCAGCTATTAACTTTGCAAAATGTTTTGCACCTCCTGCTTAAGATGACCGGTGCCAACAGCCACACAACCAGACAGCAGAAATAACACACTGCCTTTGATCTGCCCCCCCCCACCCTGAACCCCCTTTCTTTGCAAAGAACTGAAACAAGCTTCTGAAGATTCCTTGGAGATGCTTTCTCCAGTTGTCACGGGGATGAGGGGGACCAGCCTTTGCCTCTGCTTAAAGCCTACTGAAATTCCTGGACGTGGAAAAGGACCTTTAAAGCACATGCGCAGCCCTCCACCTTCTTCACCAAAAGCATCCCTTTAATGTTTTTGACTCTAATCCATTATCCAAGGCCTTCATGTGCACACTACATCATCAAAGCGATATCCTTTGATGGCTATGGAGCTCTTTTTATAAATTATTCATCCCTCTTTTTATATCACCTACTGTGGCACCAGGGGACAAACAAATATTACAGACATGGCACCAATAATAATAATAATAATAAAAGTATGTATAATCAGTCTTTAAAAACCCTCCCTCCCCTGCCAAGGTTTGCGTCTTGCAATAGAATACTAACTGCTGCCACCAGGTCCTTCCTATTCCAATAGCTCCCTTGTCACACACACTCTTGTTGATTTTAATGCTGTTTTGCCAAATTGCTGCTCATTCCCAGATTTCATAAATGTGATTGATTCCTTCTGAGGACGAGCCAGCTCCCCCGCCCCACCTGCCACAATTCCCTTCTCTCTTTAAATATTAGACTTGTAAATCTTAAAACAGGGTTCCGGGTCTAATTTGACGATGGGGGGGGGGGAGGAAAGAAAGATGTAACTCAGCCTGAGACATTGGAAGAAGCTTCTGAACAAGACTGCTTCAATTAGTTTCTGGACTTGATAGTCTTGTGCAGCAAGACGGGAGAAGAATATTTCCCAGCTTGAGGACCACATTCCCTTCTGGGCAACTTTCCAGGGGCCACATGCCAGTCGTGGGCAGGATCAGAGGGAAAAGTGGGCAGAACAATGGCTGCAAACCTAATTATTATTATTATTATTATTATTATTATTATTATTATTATTATTATTATTATTATTATTTGTTTCTTGCTTATTCAAATACTGCCCATCTGACTGGCTTGCCCCAGCCATTCTGGGTGGCTTCCAGGAAATTAAAACTTCAAACACAGTAAAACATCAAAAATTAAAAACTTCCCTTAACAGGATGTCTTCTAAAAGTCAGATAGTTGTTTATTTCCTTGACATCTGTATTCATGCTTTTTTTTACTTCACAACATTTATATATATCACTTGACTATAATAAAACCTCAAAGCAGTTATAGAGTAGGCTAGTTTTTATGTGTGCATATGCACCCCTCTGAATCCTCCACCGGATGCTCAGGGCGCGATGCTCAGGGTGCGAGGCAAGGCCGGTGAGGGGTGTGGCATGAGGAGAGTCCCAGGGGCCCAGATAGAGAAGAAGAAGAGTTTGGATTTGATATCCCGCTTTATCACTACCCGAGGGAGACCCAAAGCAGCTAACATTCTCCTGTCCCTTCCTCCCCCATAACAAACACTCTGTGAGGTGAGTGGGGCTGAGAGACTTCAAAGAAGTGTGACTAGCCCAAGGTCACCCAGCAGCTGCATGTGGAGGAGGGAGACGCGAACCCGGTTCACCAGATTACGAGTCTACTGCTCTTAACCACTACACCACACTGGCTCGGAGGGCCACCTATGGCTCCCTAGCCTGAGGTTCCCCATCTAAGGGAGTGCTCAGGTCCTGCTTGAGGGTTCCTATAGGTGCCTGGTTGTCCACTGTGGAAAAGCTGAACTAGATGGGCTATTGGCCTGATCCTGCAGAATCTTTGCATGTTCTTATCTCAGTTCGTTGGAGATGTGAAGTTTGACCCAGCAAATTTGTGTTGCTTGTTGATCCTCAGCTCTCGGTTTGATAAAGAGCCAGACTTTGATCTTCTCATTATCATGGAGATAAAGGATATCTGCTTAGCCTTCAAATCCAATCCAGAAGATTGCTATTATTCCAAGCACATTCTCACTCAGCATTGTTGAAAGAGGGCTCTTCTGCCAGGGCTGCCCTCTCCCATTCCAAACCCAACAAGGCTGCCAGTTGAGTCTCCAACATTGCGGATGAGACAACATCCTCTACTTCAGGGGGTGGAGAATACCTGTGGCCCCCCAGGTGCTTCTGGATGACAACTCTTGCCAGTCCCTGCCAGCAGAGCCAATGGGAAAGGATGATGGGGGTTGTAGTCCAGCAACACCGGGGGGAGGGACACTACTCATTGCCACTCCTGCTCTACAGCAACAAAGGGCAGCAAGATCATTGCGTGCCTGGCAGTGGAAGTGCCAGTTTTGTAGCCTGCTTAATCTCAGCTGCCTTCTGTGACAGGAGTGATAGGAGGAGTGATAGGAGGAGCCATTTAGCAGGTGCCCTAGAAATGTCTGATACCACAGAAGTGGGACGACCTGCTTGAACTTTCCCCAGGATCCAGCTTTTGACACTCTCAATCACTGGCCCCCTCCACCAGCTTTGACATTTCTTGAGGTTTCCATTTACCTCCTTCATCCTGCTTGGGCCCTCCCCCAGGCAATCTAGTTCCAAGTTGTTTAGAGTGTGGTGCTGATAACACTAAGGTTGCAGGTTCGATCCCTGTAAGGGATAGCTGCATATTCCTACATTGCAGTGGGTTGGACTAGATGAGCCTTACAGTTCCTTCTGACTTTATGTTTCTACGTCTATGTCTATCTTACCTTCCTCCTCAGGATCCATACCCTTCATGACATTTCCACAGGGGTCATGAAGAAGAGAAGAAGAGTTTGGATTTGATATCCCACTTTATCACTACCCGAAGGAGTCTCAAAGCGGCTAACATTCTCCTTTCCCTTCTAACCCACAACAAACACTCTGTGAGGTGAGTGGGGCTGAGAGACTTCAGAGAAGTGTGACTAGCCCAAGGTCACCCAGCAGCTGCATGTGGAGGAGCGGAGACGCGAACCCGGTTCCCCAGATTACGAGTCTTAACCACTACACCACACTGGCTCCCTCATGACATCAACTCTCCCCAACACTCAACCTCAAAAGAACATAAGGAGAGCCCTGCTGGATCTGCAAAAGTAAGTGGGTATGAGCATGTCTGACTAGCAAAATGATAGCATACCCTCTAACATCCTGCTGATCAAAACTGGGATGCATGTATTTTGGTCCCAATTTTGGTCTTGAGGGAGCCAGGTGACTTGCACTTATTTTGGTCTGACGCTCCGGCGTGAGCCAGGTGACTCATGCCAGAGTGATGGAACAAAAAATGGGACATCCAATCAGAAGCTGGGATGGCTTCTGTAATTCCAGAATGTCCTGCTTAAATTTGGATGGTTGAAGGGTATGTGATAGCCAACAGACAACCTCTTCGCCAGTCCTCTGCACCTGTGTGTGTGTGTGTGTGTGTGTGTGTGCGTGCGTGTGCATGCTGGTTGCTAGGGAAGGAAAGGGCAAGGTTAATCCCCCCATAAGCTAAATTTTTATACTTTTGGTTGGGAGAGGGAAACCTCAGGCCTGAAGGCTGAATGTGGCCCTCAAGGCCTCCTTTACCGGCCCTTGGAACTCTCACCAAGCCACACCCCTTCCCTGGCCCTGTTTTGTACCTCAGGTGCTCCTGCTTGGCTGTGATGCATTCTTGAACAACAGCTGGTCCTCTTTCTTCCCTGGATGTAGGGCAGAGAGGGCCGTGCATGATTGTGCATAGAAACTAGTCCACTGTATGTACAAAGGCAAAATCAACTTTAATTGTTCTGCTCACTTTTGCTTCTGGCTCTGCCCACCAGTGGCCTGTGACCCGTGGAAGGTTGCCCAGGGGGGATTGTACCCCTCAGGCAATAAAGCTTCCCAACCCTTGCTTTCAGGTGAAGACACAGATTTTGTGCTGGGTTCTAAGCTTTTGAAGAAGGGCCATAGCCCACTGGTGTCCTCGCCAAAGGGGCCTAGGTTCAATCTGCAACATCTCCAGGAAAGGCTGGGAGTAACATTAGCCTTAAATCTTGGGCTGCTGCTGCCAGTCAGTGCAGGCAATACTTTTGCTAGCGTCAGACCTTGCCCCAACCTGGTACCAGACAGAGTCCTCAGAGGATGAACTGGACACCACACATGTCAAAAAACTTAAGGAGTAGGCATGGCCCCCCAAATAGTATGCTGAGATACCCTTGAGGGGATCTTTGGGTTGAGACTTAATGAAGAAGCCCTGGAGGAAGACAGTTTTCAGGTGTGCTGCCACCAAAAACTTCAGATCCAGGTGAGAGCAATCCCTGATACTGCTTAACTGCCAGCAGCTGTGATCAGGGTGTTGTTTAGGAGGCCAGAGTATGTAAGGCCTCCTTCTAGAAGCTTCTGCTTGTTGGAACCAAAACAAATCCCTGGCTTCTTGGTGCTTAGCCCTTTGATTTTGACCATGGACTGTTGCCTGCCTTTGTCTCTGGATCATGTTTGGACCTAGACTGTTTCTCTCTTTGCATTTGACCTTGGTTTGTTTGCGCTGTGTTGCATCTACAGCACTCCTCTTATTGGTGGGCACTTCATTCAAGTTTATAGTTTCTGCAATGGGTAACCAGAGCCTCTGGAGTTATGACAGCTGGATGCACTCACTTGAGCATAAGAAGAGCTTGCTGGATCAGGCCAATGGCCCATGTAGTCCAGTATCCTGTTCTCACAGCAGCCAGCCAGATGCCTGGGGGAAGCCCCCAAGCACAATGCATTCCTCCTCCTGCACTTCCCACCAACTGGTATTCAAAAGCCTTACTCCCTCCAACCTTGGAAACGGAATAGCCATAAAGGTTAGTAGCCATTGACAGCCATATCCTCCGTGAAATTAACCAATGCTCTTTTAGGTAAAGGTAAAGGGACCCCTGACCATTAGGTCCAGTCGTGGATGACTCTTGGGTTACGGTGCTCATCTCGCATTATTGGCTGAAGGAGCCGGCGTACAGCTTCCGGGTCATGTGGCCAGCATGACTAAGCCGCTTCTGGCGAACCAGAGCTGCGCAAGGAAACGCCGTTTACCTTCCCACCTGGAGAGGTACGTATTTATCTACTTGCACTTTGACATGCTTTCGAACTGCTAGGTTGGCAGGAGCAGGGACCAAGCAACGGGAGCTCACCCTGTCGTAGGGATTTGAACCGCCGACCTTCTGATCGGCAAGCCCTAGGCTCTATGGTTTAACCCACAGTGCCACCCATGTCCCCAATGCTCTTTTAATGTCATCCGAATTGGTGGTCCTCACTGCTTCCTATGGGAGCGAGTTTCACAGTGTATGAAGAAGTCCTTAGTTTTATCTGTCCTGAATCTTCCAACATTGAGCTTCTCTGGGTATCCCCGAGTTCTAGTGTTATGGGAGAGGGTGAAAATCTTTGTCAACTTCCTTCATGCCATGCATGCCTGGTATAAGATTGTTGCCAATGTTCCCAGTTGTTGGGTGTTGTTCTGGAGCACAGAAGCTTGAATTGTCCCAACGTGATACGGATGAGTGTTTGCTATTCCAGTCTTCCCTGCTCTTGACCCTCTCCCTCCTGTTCACTTTTATATAACTATTGTCACAGCCTTTTATCTTTATAAATTTACTACCAGGATGAAAATTCTAATCATTAAGATGCAGATAATGTAATTCTGAGTACACTTTAGCTGATTTTGGACTATAAAGTCCCTCTTCGGTGAAGATTTCTGACTGGCTTGCACAAATGGCCTCTTTTTCTTTTAATGCTAATGATGTAAAAAGTGAAATTTATTGAATCCGAGCTCGTGCTAATGTTCAATAAATCACGCCTTTGGAGATTTTAGGTGAAGTTGGCGATAAATACTAGGTTTAAATTACCGTTTATGTGAGTCTGGCAAATTGGAGGAATCTTTTTCTTTCCCAAGGTTACATGCTCAGGATGTGACCCGATCACCCCCAGATTGCATTGTTTCAAATATGCCCCCCTCCACTTTGACTGCTCATAAGAACCAGTATCTCTGGAGTGTGTAGGCTAGAGGGCATGTGTTGTTAACAGATGGGGGAACTGAATAAGTGGAAGAAGTAGAGAAATGTTCAATAGCCTCTTCTGTTTTAGCTATTGGGGGTTCATGTGCAGGGATGAATATTACTGGAAGTCTGGGGTTGCAATAATGTCTCCTCTCACCTACACCTTAATTTGGGGGTGCGTTTTGTGAGTCATGAAATTTTGGGGCAGGGTAGACCTTGGCCTTTAATTATATATGTTTACCAGTCACCTTGGATGATAAACCTCTAGGCTAGAAGTAGCCAATGCAGTGCCCTCTACAGGTATAAATTGTTGGTATATAACTCCCCCCTGGGAATACAACTTTCCCCTGGGTCTGAAGTTCCACATCCCTGATTGTTGGCGAACATTCTTGGGTGGGGTGTGTGTGGTTACTTTATGTTAAAGTAATTTTTGTGGATGAACACATTTTAAATACGTTTTATTTTAATAGTGTGGTTTTTTTACTGTAAAGTTTGTACCCTACTGTCCCTGTAAATTGTTCTGGGACTTCCCTTGGGTGCTTAAAGCTGCCAGGAGTAAAGGAATGGGGCTTGCAAAAAGTTACCTGAACCAGTGTGTGTGGTGGTGGTGGTGGTGGTGGGGGTGGGGGTGATAGACAGGAAGGCAACCTGTTCTTCCTCTTCACTGACTTCTTCTCTTTTAGCAACTGCTGGTTGGGACTTACTTTCATATTTTACTTCCTTCCTGCATCTTCTCCAAGTTTGGTATGGTATTGGTATGAGCTGGCATATGCTAGTGTTAACTATCCTCTTGGCCATTTGTAAAACCTACGCACAAAATGACTTCATAGAATCATTGAATTGTATAGTTGGAAGGGAACACAAGGGTCATGTAGTCCAGCAGGAATCTTTTGCCCAAAGTGAGACTCGAACCCACAACCCTGAGATTAAGAGTCTCATGCTCTACCAACAGAGCTATCTTTTGCCACAAGTAATAAACTTTGTTTATTTTATCCTTCCAGACAGCAGTCTTATCAGACTATTTTATTCTGCACATGGTTGCAGCCGCTCTGAGATCTACAGATAAAGGGCAGAATACAAATTTAATAATAACGATGATAATAATCTTTACCAAACTCCATTGAAAGCAATACATGAAGGCAATGGCACTGCATTGAATTGGCCCTGTTAACTAGACTGTGCTGTGAAATTCCTGTACGGGGAGGACCCTTAACTGAAAACAAAGCACACTCATTGGAGGAAATTCCCTTTGTAGCATTAGCTCATTTCTTAATGAGCCTAAGAAATCGGGGGGGGGGGAGCGGGTCTAGCTCCCCACCCCCCAGCAATTATTACCTCCTCCGCAGAGTTGACACGCACAATGATCATCATTACTGCGTCATGTTTTATTCACTGCTCTGGCTTTAATGATATTGCTTAAAAATTGAAGTTGCTAGCATGTGCCTTCATCTCCAGGCTAATAATGCCTGTTCGATGTCTGCTCCGTGCTTGATGTTTCTGGTCGGGATTATAGTGGTGGGAATGGTACCAGGATATTCAAAGAGCACTCCACACTCCCAGGGATGCAAACAGCCCCAGGCAAAATGAAACCTCTTCTGCGCCAGAAGTAAACATTCTGCCAGGGAAAGGAGTTCAGGTCACCCACCAGTGGAGGTGGGGGGCGGGGGCGGGGATGCTTTCCTGACCTCCTGGCAGGTGAATTTCTGCAGCTTATTGCAGTGGTAGGGAAGAGACCAGCATGGTGTATAAAGAGGCCCTCCAAGTTTCCCTATTTTCTAGGGACGTCCCTGATTTAGAGAAGCCGTCCCGGTTTCTGATATGATCCTGGAATGTCCCGCTTTTCGGATGTCCCTATTTTCATTGGAGAAATGTTGGAGGGTATGGAGTTATCCAACCCCCGAGCCGTCTGAAGGCAGTCCTGTATAGGAAAGGTTTTTTTTTAAAAAAAAATGTTTAATGTTTTATTATGTTTTTATATATGTTGGAAGCTGCCCAGAGTGGCTGGGGCAACCTAATAAGATGTGTGGGGTATAAATAGTAAAATTATCATTATGGGATGGGACATCCCTATTTTCATTGGAGAAACGTTGGAGGGTATGTGAAGACACCAATAGACCCAATCCAATACTCCTTCCTTGTCCTCCCCCCCCCCCATAATGCTGTTCTCCCTGCAGCTTTGCCCCTCTTCCTGCTGGTAAGTACAGTGGTACCTCGGGTTAAGTACGCTTCAGGTTAAGAACTCCGCTAAGAACAGAAATTGTGCTCTGGTGGCGCAGTGGCAGCAGGAGGTCCCATTAGCTAAAGTGGCGCTTCAGGTTAAGAACGGACCTCCGGAACAAATTAAGTACTTAACCCGAGGTACCACTGTAGTAGTGACTCAGCTGCTGGGAGGTTCAGTAAGTGTCTCCACCCCACCAGGTCAGCAGGTCCTGTTACCCACTTCAGCCCCAGGTCAACAATGTCATCCATCATCACTAGCCAGCAGGCCCAGTGGTCGGGGATGATGGGAGTTGTAGTTTAACAACAGCTGGGGGCCCGAGATTGGGAAAAGGCTGATGCAGACAAGTAAGAGGCACTATCAGAGTCTAAGGACACATGTTCTGGCCAATTGGAAACTTAAGGGGAATGAGGAGGACCAGTGAGGGGAATGGCTGGGGAGAGTTATGTGGGCCAGAGAGAGAGAGAGAGGGCATGAGGTTCTCCCACTCCTTGTCTAAAGGTCTCATCAATTACTCCATCCATTTTGGTCTTTGGCCACACCTTCCTCTAGCATGTGGCCCTTGCAAGGTTGGCCATGAGATAATGTGGCCCTTAGACTGTCCAGGGCAGGCATTGGTAAGGGCCCCAACTGGGGCCAAGCAAATGCTGCCAGTTGCTACCAGGCATATGATAGGTCTGAATAGGACAACTCCTTTCAAACAAACAAACAAACAAACAAACAAACAAACAACCCCCCCCCGGCTGGCTCCACCCTGCAAGGTCTTCTCTCTCCCAGACTGTCTTCAGCTTCTGCCAAGGACCAGTCCCCTGACTTTGCCCAGTAGATATTGGCTGCGGAGTAGTTTATAGCTCTTCCTTAACATTGCAGAACAGCAATATCATTTTCTGGCACATGAGTCAACCTTGTGTTATCTGAAATGTCGCTGACTGGTAGGGTGGATTGAAACAGTTGACAATACAGCCTCCCCCCCCCCCTCCAAATTTATGGCCAGATAAATGTTAAGTAGTCAGCTTTCCAAGGTGTGTAAGAGGCTATTGCTTTTTAAATCAGATCAGCATTAATTGGCGTTACGTAACTGTATCCTGTAGGTGGGGTAATCAATCAGTAGAGGACGAGAGAACAATTTGTGCTCAAGAGCACAGGTAGGGAACCTGCACCCCACAGCTTCATTTTATGGTGAATTCACATGTGGGGAATATTGCCTTAGTTCTTCCTGATCATAAAATGGAGCAGATGTACAATGTTCCTTTCACACTGCAGTACCTTTTGTATATATAACGGTGACTTTTTGACCAATATACTCGGTTGGCGCTGTGGGTTAAACCACAGAGCCTAGGGCTTGCCGATCAGAAGGTTGACGGTTCGAAATAATACAGGAATGAGCATTAAACATGCACTGTATTCCATTAGTGGAATAATATGGAATATAAGAGTTGGGGAACTAGAATAACCCCATGTAAATGCTGCCTAGGTAGACTTCTTCTTTGATCCAAGAGGACTTTCATATGTGCTCACGAACCACTGAACATTCCATACTAAAGTTTGCATTTCATACTCAGGGTAGTTAAAAAATATTGTGTCAACATCCTATTGTTTGAAGTTTGGAAGGGAGGCGGGAGAGACCCCTCTAAAAGTGCTAATGAATTTGACAAACCTCTTTCCATCTCCTCCACAATTGCTTGTAACTTTTATTTATGACAACTTTAATGTCTCCCCATGTGGCAAGAATAAAAATAAATGGGAGAGAACATCTGGCAGATTTATTTCTGGTATTATATTTTCTTGCATGCAAAGATTCGAGGCATAGGCATTCCTCTTGCAATACTGCTGTCCTCCAAGAAAGCAAACACTTTCTTAGGTTGAGGGCACTGGCAGGGAGTGGGGACTGTGGAAAGGGGGACAGTTTGGGCCTGATAGTATTATTTTTAGCCTGCCCTTGGTGCAAGGCGCTCATGACACCATACACCGGGAACATTATCCCATTTGATCCCAACAATATCCCTGAGATAGGTTGAGTTGAGGGGAAAATTAGATGTTGCATGAACAGGGGCGTTTCTAGCCCCTTAGCTACCGGGGCGGGAAGCCAAGAGGCACCCTCGGAGGCAGGGTGCCACGGCGCATGCATGCGTCATGACGTCATGACGCACGCGCACAGCGTGACGCCCCGCCCCCGGGGGTGCCGGGCGGCGACTTCGGGAGTGTCCCGAAGTCACCGCCCGGCAGTGCCGGCACCCCTTCGTGAAGAACAGTTTCAGGTTAAGAACGGACCTCCGGAACGAATAAGTACTTAACCAGAGGTACCACTGTATTGTCATTTTTGATGGGGCCATTTCCTTGCTGTTCATCCATGTGTATAACCAGCTACATGCCCCCCCCCCAAGTTCAAGTATTGCAAAAAGAGGGAGAAAGGCACCACTCTTTCACTAGTGAAAACCCAGATGAGTTCACCTGACCATCTGAGAATCATAGAGTTGGAAGGGACCCTGTGCATCATCTAGTCCAACCCTCTGCAATGCAAGAATCTCAAGATGTGGTTCCCCCATCCAATTTGAAACCATACCAGACTCTGCTTAGCTGTGCAAATGTGCCAGCTGTTTCACCACTAATCTTTTGTGAGTATAAGCATTTTCAAGTTTAGCTTTATAGTAAAAGAACAAGAAACTAGATTACAAAGGAAAATCAAAGGCAAAATTGGCCAAAATATTGAATTTCACATTTTGGAATTCAATACTGTACTTGAATTCAAATTCAAAATATTTGAGAGCACCCACTCTCTTTGTTTCAGCAGGAAGCTCTGGGCTCCATGGTTTGAAGGCACATTGACATGGCAAGTCTGCCAAAGCTGAGCAGATCTGAGTCTGGCCAGTTCTTGGACTCCTGCACATGCTGTTTTGAGTTCCATCATGGATGAAACTGGTGTTTGGATGGGAGATAAGGTAAAAAAGGGTAGTGTTGGTACCACAATGCTGGGGGTCCTCAAGCAGGACTGTTTCCCTTCAGTTGTTTCCCTTAAGCACCAAGAGGTAAGGTACACAACCCTCAAATCATATCCTGCTACCTCCGTTTTTCTTGGGTGCACAGCAAAATCGGCATAGTGGCTTTTGTGGAGCGTCAGATCCTTTCCCAGTCTCTGGTCCCCTCACAAATGTCAGCCTCTCGAGTGTATTTATTACATTTTATATATAATACTTTCTCTCTCTCTCTCTCTCTCTCTCTCTCTCTCTCTCTCTCTCACACACACACACACACACACACACACACACACACACACACACACTGCCGACGCCTTTAATTCAGCTCAACTCCTTCAGCATGGGAAATCTTTCTAGATGTTGTCAACTTGATGGGGCACCATGCTGTGAAGATAATAGAAGGCCTTCATTGGGTTGACCATGAAATTGACCCGAATAAGGACCGGAGGGCTGGATGGTTATCTGTGAACAAAAACCACAAGCAGAACATTGCTCTTGCTGTTAATAGGTGTCGCTCCCCCCCTCCTCCACCACCCACCTTTCTCCAAAGGTGACTCTTTAATGAGTTTTGATGACTGCACGCTGAGTTTATGGCATTGCATGGGGAGAGCGGAGAGCTTTCTCCCCCTGTTGATGTATTTGAAGATTTGTAAGGGCCAGGAGGAGGGAAATCGTCTGTTTGGTGGCGTTGATGGGCACCTGCAGTGTGAAGAAATGTACGGTTCAAAAACTCAGCAACTCTCCCCCCTTTCCCAGCTCTGCTAAGGTGATCTGGATAATGCTTCATGGGGATGGGGGTGGGGAGCAACCGTATTTCATATCATGCATGCAACATAAAAAGAATGCAATATCAGCACCATGCGGGAAGTACGAGGTAACTGGCAGGGAGGGGGTCAATAGTGTAGACTCTAAAATTGGGATGTACTGTGAGCAGAAACTGTTGTAGGACTGGAGCTGAAAACTGCTGCCTCCAGTTCCCCCACCCCATTAACTGGCTGTATAATCAGTGTGTATGTGTGATTTGTACATATTCTAAGTGGGGCTGCAGAAGGGGCAGTATGGAAAAGGTCTCTCCTGCCCCCCTGCCTGATGGGGAAGACTCATTGAGAAGCCCGTACAGAGTTTGTCCCGTACATCATGGAGCACTTTGCCTCAGGTGCCGAAACGTCTCAGACTGCTCCCGAGTAGTTGACTTAGTAGCTGCCAACTTTTTGAGCTATCGGGTATGCATTTGATAGTTTGGGAAAATGTGAGCACCAGCCATAAAATGGAAGTTGCAGGGTGTGTGGCACAGCATACAATGACTGCTACATCTAAAAAAGACAGAACACAGAACGGTGTGGGCATTTCCCCTTATCTCATGCATTGTGGGTCTGGATATTTACTGATACCTTTTGCAGGCACTTTGAGAGGGACTGGTGGTTGCCCTCAGGCGGCCAGCTGGCGACTCCTGGCCTAGGTCATTATGCTATGCCTCAGACTTTCTTCCTGTCCTTAACCATTATGATGTCTGCTACACAGGGCAGGTGATGGAACAAGCAAGAGGTCTGCGTTTCTGGAACAGACTGGTAGCTAAGGCCAAGCCAGGTAGTTAGGGTAGACTGAGAAAGTGTGTTTTGCCCAAGGTTACCCGGTGAGTTAATTAGAATCCTTCTGACAGCCATTAGCATTATGTGCGCTTCACCTTTACTTGACAAGTCACCAGTGACAAAAGCTGTTTGCTGCTGTGGGCGCTCAAGCAATGAGACCTTGTACTTATTTTAAGATTTGCACTTTTGGAGGTAGGGTGGGATAATGTGCAAACAATTTGTGCTTTGGAAGCAATTGGCTGGACAGGGCAAAGCCAACTGGTGAGCTTCTTTATTTGTTCCATCTATAGGAACATAGGACGCTGCCGTGAACTGATCATTGGTTTATCTAGTTCAATATTGCCCACACTGACTGGCAGCGACTCTCCAGGGTTCAGGGAGGTGACATTCCCAGTCTTACTTGGAGATGCCAGGGATTGAACCTGGGACCTTCTGAATGCAAAGCAGACACTCTACCCCTTTGTCTCCCGTCGATCCATCTTGTTCAGTATTGTCTCCACTGTGGTCTTCCCCCTAAGCAGAGGTCCAAATGTTTCCAAACTTTTGACTGCTGCTGTGTAGGACCCCTTTTCGCATGCACCAAACCTGTGGGTGTCAGGGGAGGGTGTGTGGCTGCAGGTCCTGACTTCTCTCCACCTCTAATAAACACATGAGGGACTTTGCAACACACCAGTCATGGTTTCTACAAAGAATTCTGGGAACTGTAGTTTGTTAAGGGTGCTGAGAGTTGTTAGGAGACTCCTATTCCCCTCACAAGGCTACAATTAGTAGAGTTCCCCATGAAGCAGGATTGACTGTTAAACCACTCTGGGAACTTTCTCATGGTAAGAATTGTTCAATAGTAGAATGGACTACCTTTGGCTAAATTAAGCGAACTATGGTCTTTTAAACTCTCTCTCTCTCTCTCTCTCTCTCTCTCTCTCTCTCTCTCTCTCTCTCTGTGTCTGTGTGTGTGTGTGTGTGTGTGTGTGTGTGTGTGTAAGGGTTAGCTTTTGTTTGTTACTCTGGTATGCTTTTTTGTGTTTTTATATTGTAAACCACCTTGAGATCCTTGGATAAAGGGAGATATAGAAATTTAATAAATATATAAATAATGACGTACATTGGAAGGCGGTGGACGCTCCTTTGGATGGCCAACTGTCCGGGATTCTTTAGTTGTTATTCCTGCATTGCAGGGGGTTGTACTGGATGGTCCTTTTGGTTCCTTCCAGCTTGGCAATTCTATGATTCTATGACAGCCCTTTAGATACTTGAAGATGGCTACCATATCACCCCTCAGTCTTCTCCAAGCTAAACATACCCAACTCTCTCTCAAACGTTCCTCATAAGGCTTGCTTTCCAGACCCTTGATCATCTTGGTCACCCTCCTCCTCTGCACATGTTCTAGCTTGTCGACATCGTTCATAAACATTGGTGCCTAGAACTGGACACAATCCCTCAGGTCAGATCTGATCAGATTGATTCAGACTATTCAGTTGAAAGAGTTGGACCGCCAATCCTGGGTTCAGAGCCTGACAGTGTAACATATCCTCTATGGGGAGCGTCCCCAAATCCAGATTACATCTGGCTGCTTTTGGACATCTGAAACCTTGTGCTTTGCATTGCACCTCTGGTTCTTTGCTCCCTTACCAGTGGCACTGAAAGTGCTTTACAGCACTCTCTGAGATGCACTTACTCAGAAATGGGTTTCCTCCCAAGGAAGTGTGTCTTCCTGTAGGAGGCTCCAAGCAGGCAGGCAGGCAGTGTGAGAAGATTCAAAGGGTTTTCACTCTGCCTGGCCATCTCCTCATAGGGAGACTCCCAGCTTCTCACTTCTCTCTGCCTTCAAATATATCACCTTGGAAACATTCCTAATTACTGCAGATCAGAAGCCAAACATCACATAATAGACATGATTTCAGTAAGTGCAAATGCACTACGGTCCTGGGTTCATTTCTTTGCACCTCTGGCCAAGTTGTGTCTTGGGTTTCTGTGTTGCTTGCTGTACCCATCACTCTGCTAGTGAAGTTTCTAGATCTGTGTGCAAATGGGCCCTCAGAATTTTCCACCCTATTTGTAGGCACAGAAGTTTGGTGGACTGTGTTTGCATGTGTTCTGCCAAATTTATCCAGTGGGAGGAGAATTTCACCCATAGTTCCTTAGGGGGGGGGGACTTGCAAGAACAGGAACACAGTTTGTACTTTACCTAAGAGAAGTTCTTTGCCGTCTCCAGTAAGAGCAATATCAGCCACTGTGTGACAGTCTGGCTGGCATTCTGCACTTTCAACAGTGCCCTGGCCCTAGCGCCATTCTGGGGGCATTGTGGGTGGGTGGTGAAAATGAGGGCTGCCATGCCAACCATGGAGAATATTTGTAGAAAATTCTGCAAGCGTTCCTTTCTGGGGAGAAAAAGAAAAACCTCAATATATCCCCCTTCAAAAAAAAAAAAATCTTTGAGAAATTTCAGCTTAACTCTAGAAATTTCAGTTAATTTCCCTGTTGATTGGCACACATTCTGCTAATTATATCAGAGTCCAAGCTCAAAACCCTCTAGAATCCCTCCTTTTCCTCCCCCTAGATGTTTGCATCATCCATAGATTTATGGAATGCTGCTTTGTTCCCCATAGATATCCATCAGGCACATTATTACTGTTGCTCTGTCCTTTTAATTGCTTTTTTCAGAGAACTCCCTTCAGCCCAATTATACTCTGGGTGTTTTTGTTTATTAACCAAAACGCATCTGCAAATTGATGCCGTTACCACTAGTTAAACAGGCTGTAAATCAACTGACTATCTCTACTGAGAGGATGCCAAAAGATCATTGTTGCTTAGCTTCACTGCTCAGCCTACGGGCTGTATTCATAGTTCAGGGTGTGTCATGATAGGCCAATCATATGGATATTTGATAGGTCCAGCAGCCAATAACCACTCTAGGCTTAATGAAGTTACTTGGAGGTGGGGCTTCTTTAGAAAGGAATTTGTCTGACTTCTCATAGTTCCCTGGGAAAGAGGGATTGATTGTTAAACCGCTCTGGGAACTGTAGCTCAGTGAGAGGATTAGGGATCTCCTGACAATTCTCAGCACCCTTAAACTATAGTTCTTAGGATTCTTTGGAGGAAGCTACAACTGTTTTAAAGTGGTATGATACTGCTTTAAATTTATAGTGCAGATAGGGCTATGCTTACCTTCAGCAAGATGGTAGTCCCATGTGCCTTATGATCAAACCCTGGGACTCTCTATTACAATAATTTTTGTACCATTGCATAAAATAGTTTATTTTATACAAAACCACCCATCTTGCCCAAACATGTAATATAAATACCAAGTAAGATGGATTTTAAAATATATATGATAAATGGTTCTATATTAAAAGGAGATCACCAAGAATGATGACCCTAAATACCAGATTCACATTATCAAAGTCATCTTAAGCAAATGTTCCTGGCTCCCATTTCAGAGAATAAATCTCTTCACCATTTCATATGACTTGCATGGTTATAACTGCCAAGGGAGCTACAATCAAAAGATTGGCATTAACTCTGATGAACATCCACTCTTCATCTCCAGAGTAGAAAGGAAATTAAAGACAAAAAGAGTTCTTTACAACTGAGTATTGGAAAAGTGGGTTTATCGCAAGAAGGAAGCCAATAAGCTTCCTTCAATCTTGGCAATGGGGAAGACTTGCTTCCATCATGGGCTGGGCCAACTCACACACCCCAGAGGGCTTCCGTGGGAGCTGTTGCCTGGCAACTGGCCACTTCCAGAAAGGGAAATTGTGCCTCCATTATGGCCTGAGCAATGTTTAGCTGCTCAGCCCCTCATGCTTGGAAGAGGTACCATCTCATTCACAGAACACTTTAGAATTTCCACTGGGGTATGGAGTTTTTGAGGGCACAAGGAGAAGGGGACGACAGAGGATGAGATGGTTGGACAGTGTTCTCGAAGCTACTAACATGAGTTTGGCCAAACTGCGAGAGGCAGTGAAGGATAGGCATGCCTGGCGTGCTCTGGTCCATGGGGTCACGAAGAGTCGGACACGACTGAATGACTGAACAACAACAAATGGAGCAACAACAAATGGAACAACAACAAATGGAGTTGAACTTAACCTCACCGTTGCAAGGGTGACGTGTGATTTTATTTTGCATCAAACGTTTCTCCATCACTTGACGGCCTCCTGGCTGCCCAAGCTTACTGGTTTAAATAATAAACTTTTGGCAAGTTCCAATGGCAACTTCCTCAATTGAAGCCCCAGATCCCTTAAAGAAGACTTCTTGATTTTACCACACTTCCTGATCTAAGCAACACATTTGTGGCACAGCATCACATTGGGACTGAAACTTAATCCACCCCCGCAGTTTCTTAAAGAAGCTGGCATTTGGCCCACTGCTCCTTGTTGGTAACCCACATGGAAGAGCTCAGCCCGATATCTGCTGCACACATACTGAGAATATAGGAGCAGCTGAACCATGGCTCCTGAATCGGTTCCTTCACACATTTCTCAGATGCTGCAGTTTGCAGCACACTGTCAACTTTTCCAAGGGGGATGGGGAGGGGGAAAGTCGGCTCCTAGAGAAGAAACTTTCCTCCTGCAGTCTCCGAATCAGCAAGTCACACAGAACCAGAAAATGGAAACAAAGAGGCTTTCCTTGAAATAAGAAAGTAAGCACTTTGGAAAGAGCTGGGGCAGCAGAACACTGCAGAGCCGAAGTATCGCTTCACTGAAGCCATTTTTTTTTTTGCCAGGCTTTCTTGTGGTTCTGTTTGCTTACTGCTTATGAAAAGCAATTTATAATTGTCATGGACTCATTGATTTAGGAACACCTGTGGTTTGAGGGCACATCACGGCTGCGGAACTCGACGGAACTAATTTAACATAAAACACACACCATCTTGTAGCTGCTGGGCTGGGAGATTCCAGCACAGCATCCAACACAGACTCTGATTCTTCACTTGAGCTGGGCTCATCTTGACATGTAGATTCTATGAAGCCAAATGCTAACTGTGCTCTGCCTGCTCCCATGCAGAGAGGAGGTGTGGATGAATCAGTCGATTTCTGGCCTGTGTCCCTTTCACACGTATTTAGGGAAGGGGGAGGAATTTGGCCTGGTAATCTGCAGTCTCCGAAACAACGTTTGAACCAGAACACAGCTATCCTTCAAAATGTGAAGGTCACCAAATTTTGTGATGCAGTTCTCCAGGGGAAAAAAATGTACATGTTAGGGGGAAAGAGTGTATAAAAAGGCACATATTAATGAAAATGCTGTATAACAATGCATTATATATATATATATATATATATATATATATATATATATATATATATATATATATATATATATGACATGCACACAAATTCTGGTGATTTTTATGCGGGCTTTCAAAATTAAAAAATATCAGAGTTGATGACTGGAAGTGCAGCAAGCTGATGATTAGGAGAATGAGAAACTGAAATGTCTATCCTGAAATCATCTGCAATTTATTACAAAGATGGCTGTATGGAAATATGCATTTAAAAACTTATTTATCTCTCCCATTCCTAAATGCATTTTTTCTAATAAAAAATGTTTCTAAGTATGCATTTTAAAATACACATTGGAAAAGCACAACTAGATAACTATTTTGAGCCAAGCACCATGCTGGGACATGCAGGAAGCATGCACACTGGTAGCTACCTAAATCCCAATTCACTTATTTGTCTTGGGAGTCATGGATTATATTCGAATTGCATGCAAATTTTGTCGAGATTGCTTATCTCAAGCATTCAGGATTGGGGTAGGACTTGCAAGTCTTGCAACCAAATGCATAGCCTTTCTTATTCTTTTCCCTCCAGTATTGAGGGAACTTTGAAATGAGTCTTTTTCACAGGTGGCTTGGGTTTTAAACAGGAACAGTGCAAGACTGCTGATCAAACACTTCAACAGTCAGAATCTACTAGGGACAGTTCTAATTCTCTGATATTTGTCCCTGGTAAATAAACATGCAGTTGGGAGGGAAAAGGAGATGCATGTGCCTCGTCCCCCCCCCCTTGTTGTCAAACCACCCTCTACTCTGACAGCCCCAGATCACTCTGGGGTAATCTGAAACTGCTGCAACATGCTCTGGTCAAACCCTGCGCCAACCCCAATGGGCTCATTTCAGGATCCAGCCAGAACCAGTGCATAATCCACTGTGTGAGTGTGTGAGTGTGCGAGAGACAGACAGACAGACAGACAGACAAACAAATGGTGGCAGACTGTCCACATTTTGGCTTTACCTCTGCTCACTGCCAGCATGCAGCCCTGACAGATCACAGCAGAGGGAATGAGACCTTCAGGGGACAAAAGTTTCCCTAACCTTGGCACAAGGTCACCCATTGAGTTTTATAGCAGACAGGGACTGAGGACCACATGGCCCAGTTCTAAGGCCAATGCACCAGCCACTGCCCCACACTATTACCCCTCCTCCTGCCCTGGGTGCAGTGCCATGGGCAAGTCAGGAGATACAGACTCTCTCTGCCCTGCCCCTGCTAGAGAGTTTTAAAATAGGGATGCAAACACCCACATGGGAAGGAGCCATCTGTCAGCGGTCCCAATGGTAGAGAGCAGGAATGCGACAAACTGCACCATCAGGAAGTGGAAAGATGTGGTTTTTTGGGGGTAGATGCGGGATGATCGTGTGCATCATGGGGCTGGAGCAATTGGACCACTCAAGCATTCAAGTTCACACTTCAGCAGGCCAAGGGGATTTAAAGCTAAGCAAGGGAGTGCTTATTTTTATGGAGCAAAACACTGCTAAGGAGGGCGGTGAGTCAGAGGATGAGTTCAGAAGGCAGATGTTTTAATACAGGGCTGGGGAGCCTCAGTCCCAGGGCCAAATGTGGCCCTCCAGGCCTCCCTGCTTGGCTCTCAAGACTTTGCCCAGGCCACAGCCTTTACTAGAGCTGCTTTTCACTCTCCCCAAGTGCTTTCTGTACTATCAAGACGCTCATGCCCAGAGGTGGGCATCTTTTCCCATGCTGAACCTCGTATTCCCTCCCTCTCCCCATCTTCCTCCTCATCCAGGGGGCTGGCAGGGGAAGGACAGTTCTCTTTCTTCAGCAGTTTGGATGGTCCACTTGCAGAAGGTTTTGGCTGCTGTGACACGGGGCTGCAGGCTGACCACCCTTTTCGTTTGTGGTTCTCTCCCCCTCCCCTCCTCTCCTTGTAGCCTCACAACAACCCTGTGAAGCAGGCAGTGGACAGGCCGGCTCCCCGCCTGACATCATTGGTCCTCACTGCTGCCTCGAGGATGCTGCGTTCATGGGTATAGCTGGCTCCTTCTATTAGACGATGAGAAAGTGTGACATTTTGGGAGCACTTCCAGAGAACGGCTTTCTCAAAATAGCAATCCAAAAGGCCCCCATTTCCACTTGAAAGCCATATGCTCCCCCCCCAAAAAGAGCTTTGCTTCAATCCCCCTCATCCTTAACCCTGCATGGCGCTTTAGGAAATCAGATGGATGCAAATTCCCCATCCGGCAAGTCCCGTTCAGATCTGGCTCTATTAGCTCATATTCCATCACGCAGACTTGTCAGGTTGCCTCAGACAGGCCTGACAACTCTCTCGAGTTCACATCCTTTGGATGGAGGGGCTAAACTGCAGTTAAAACTCTGCCAGCCATTTTTCATTCACAAACTGATCTTGCAGATTTGTTTCTCTTAAGAAGCAACTCTGATTCAACCAAAGCAGCAATGAATTGCAGATATAGCAAAATCTTTCAGCATAGGTGGGCAACCGACAGCCACCCAGGCCCCCATCCCAATTTCAGGTGAATGGCCAGGAGAAGTTAAATGGGAAAAGGAGGAGGAGAGAAAAGGGGTGCAAGAAGAAAGGAGTTTGTGTGTGAGTAAGTAAGTAAGTAAGTAAGTAAGTAAGTAAGTAAGGAGGTACTACTCACCTTTGGTTCTGGCACTGTCCATCACTGGCTTGAACTATTGCTTTTTTCTCCCAGCATGCCTTGGGACAACTGGCCAACATCTAATCTAACTAGGCTGCAATCCTAACACTACATATCTGGGAGAAAGCCCAACTGAGCTCAGTAGGACTGACTTCTGAATGGACAAAGTTAAGATTGCTTTGCTTGTTTGCAGAACTTCCTGGATTATTATCTGAAGACTTTAACAGACTACAGATTGAGCAACTTCTTTTCTCTCATCCTTGTGTTTGTTTTCTGACATCAAAGCCTAAGGAAAAGTTCTGTGAAATGCTAAAGCTTGCTCAGTGTTCTTGATTATTCATTGTCTTGAACAAATGTGCTGAATATTCAGTTTGCTGCATTGAATGCATGCATACATAGCTTCACTTTTCCTGTTTAGTTTTTAAAAAATCCTGTTTTTATTTAATAGGATTCATATGCCACGAAATCTTCAAAATCTCTAAGAGGTTTACATAACATAAAATACACATTAAAATTACTAATATAATCAGATTAAAAAAACACAAGTTCGCCTATTTTTTGGAATTAAAGCAGCAATTTTTTTAAAAAATGCATTATAACGCACATACTAAAATACACATCAGATGTTCATGTGTGGGCAGGCCTGCTGAAACAGTTTTTCAGCAGGCACTGAGAAGTTTGGTGAAGTTCTATCAAGAGATAGAAAGTTCCAAAATGTAGGTGCTAGCTATACCCTTTCTGGTGTAAACTGTCATCGGTAACCTAGAATCATAGAATCATAGAATCATAGAGTTGGAAGAGACCACAAGGGCCATCCAGTCCAACCCCCTGCCAAGCAGGAAACACCATCAAAGCATTCCTGACAGGTGGCTGTCAAGCCTCTGCTTAAAGACCTCCAAAGAAGGAGACTCCACCACACTCCTTGGCAGCAAATTCCACTGTCGAACAGCTCTTACTGTCAAGAAATTCTTCCTAATGTTTAGGTGGAATCTTCTTTCTTGTAGTTTGAATCCATTGCTCCGTGTCCGCTTCTCTGGAGCAGCAGAAAACAACCTTTCTCCCTCCTCTATATGACATCCTTTTATATATTTGAACATGGCTATCATATCACCCCTTAACCTTCTCTTCTCCAGGCTAAACATACCCAGCTCCCTAAGCCGTTCCTCATAAGGCATCGTTTCCAGGCCTTTGACCATTTTGGTTGCCCTCCTCTGGACACGTTCCAGCTTGTCAGTATCCTTCTTGAACTGTGGTGCCCAGAACTGGACACAGTATTCCAGGTGAGGTCTGACCAGAGCGGAATACAGTGGTACTATTACTTCCCTTGATCTAGATGCTATACTCCTATTGATGCAGCCCAGAATTGCATTGGCTTTTTTAGCTGCTGCATCACACTGTTGACTCATGTCAAGTTTGTGGTCTACCAAGACTCCTAGATCCTTTTCACTTGTACTGCTCTCAAGCCCAGGTATCACCCATCCTGTATTTGTGCCTTTCATTTTTCCCCCCAAGTGTAGTACTTTACATTTCTCCCTGCTAAAATTCATCCTGTTTGCCTTGGCCCAGTTCTCTAATCTGTTAAGGTCATTTTGAAGTGTGATCCTGTCCTCTGGGGTATTAGCCACCCCTCCCAATTTGGTGTCATCTGCAAACTTGATCAGGATGCCCTCAAGCCCATCATCCAAGTCATTGATAAAGATGTTGAATAAGACTGGGCCCAAGACAGAACCCTGTGGCACCCCACTAGTCACTTCTCTCCAGGATGAAGAGGAGCCATTGATGAGCACCCTTTGGGTTCGGTCAGTCAGCCAGTTACAAATCCACTGAATGGTAGCATTGTCTAGCCCACATTTTACCAGCTTCTTTACAAGAATATCATGGGGCACCTTGTCAAAGGCCTTGCTGAAATCAAGATAGGCTACATCCACAGTGTTCCCTTCGTCTACCAGGCTTGTAATTCTGTCAAAAAATGAGATCAGATTAGTCTGACATGACTTATTTTTCAGAAACCCATGCTGACTTTTAGTGATCACAGCGTTCCTTTCTAGGTGCTCACAGACCGTTTGCTTAATGATCTGCTCTAGAATCTTTCCTGGTATTGATGTCAAGCTGACTGGGCGGTAATTGTTTGGGTCCTCTCTTTTCCCCTTTTTGAAAATAGGGACAACATTTGCCCTCCTCCAGTCTGCTGGGACTTCACCTGTTTTCCAGGAATTCTCAAAGATTACTGCCAGTGGTTCTGAAATCACCTCTGCCAGTTCTTTTAATACTCTGGGATGTAGTTCATCTGGCCCTGGCGACTTGAATACATCTAAACTAGCCAAGTGTTCTTGTACTACCTCCTTACTTATTCTGGGCTGTGTTTCCCCTGCTGAATCATCTGCTCCATATTCTTCAGGTCGGGCATTGTTTTCTTTTTTGGAGAAGACTGAGGCAAAGAAGGTATTGAGGGAGGCTTCCGGTCGGCGCGCCGGAGGGAGAAGGTCGGGGGAAATGTCGCTCTTGACATTCCCCGACCCGACCGGCTCAAAGGGGAGCTTGCGATGGCGACGCAACCCCCAAAACTCCCGGGAGGGTTGTCCCGGGACCTAAGATCCGGCAGAAGCTCGGAACGTTGCCCCAACTCCCCGGTAGACCCCAGTAGGGGCCGCCGTGAGCGACGCGGGGCGACGGAGCTCATCGGATCGCCATTGCCCGTCGGGTGGAAGCCGCGAGTCCTTCCCCCCTGAGCGCGCCGATTCCTCCAAAACAAAACAAGATCGGACGACTTAAATGTGAGTAATTAAGAAAGAATTTCAAGAATTTGGACTGTTCTGGAACAGCATTGGGATGTAATTACGGAGGTCCGTCCCTTGCTACTGTGGCACCAAATCAGGAACTTTATTACCGATGCGGTTGAACTGTAATGGAATTTGGTTATACAACAGAGATTGGATCCTTTTGATACCCCTGATCGGGGGGGCACCTAACTAACACTCTTGATAAGTAGAGGATCTGAATCGGACCTGTTGGACTCTATTGCGGGAATTTGGACTTTGAACTTGGACTTGGTTCGGTCTGGAATATTGCAAAGCTATGTCTATGAAAATGGAGGATGATTTTGAAAATGGAGGCTGGAAGAGGGTCCTTGAAAAAATCTGGGAACTGAGAAAGGAATTCCAAGCGGAGACTGTAAGAATGAGAGGAGAAGTAATCAACACTGATGTCATGCCAGCTGCACAAAGGATGGAAGGGGGAGAAATCCCCCCCAAGGTCAAAGGCAAGCCTCGCCACAGGAAAATTTCTTCTCGGCGCAAGATATTTAGACTGAAGGAGAGGAACAAGAAAACAACATCGGCAAAGGACTATTTTTTTCGACGCAAGAAGACACCAATAAAGAAGAAGAATTGGTTTAAGAAGTGGGAGCAGGAACAGCTGAGAAGTCAAAGAGAAGGTGAAGTCCAAGTGCAAGCAAGCACTTGGACTTGGACTGGGGAAAGGCGAGGGGAGGGTTGAACAGTGTAGGTGGGTAACCCCGGATTGATTAAATGTGTGGATTTTGAACATTTCTATCGGACATGGTCTTGAGTTATGATTATGTTAGGATCTTTCGAAGTTGGGAGCCTGAAGATTCAGGGGAGTCAGAAGGAAATTTATAAAAGATTTGGGAGGATGACGCAGAGGTTGGAATTAACAGATGATATGAAAAAAGAATGTAATGCTACTTTACTAGAGTTAGAACTATGCTTTGTTACAAAGTTAAAGATATGCTTAATGTAACTATGTACCTGAACTGGAGATATATTTTGTTTAATGCAGCCACTGGGGAGGTGCGGAGGAAGCCACTATGACTAAGTTTTGTAACTAAGAATGGTTTACCCGGTAACAGGGTTAGGCCGAAGTCAGATAATGATTGCTTTAAGGTCAGGGGAAATAATGAATGGGTTTACCTCTGTGAGAGGGAGGGTAAGATTAAATAACTCCCCAAGGTGAGAGGTGGGGAGTGATGAATCCTGACCGAAATGTAACGTTGAATATTTATAAAATTATAAAATCAATAAAAATTATTAAAAAAACAAAAACAAAACAAAAACAAAGAAGGTATTGAGGAGTTCTGCCCTTTCTGCGTCCCCTGTCCAGTCCTCTCAACCTAAATTGAAATGTTAGTCTTGCAGAAGATGCAGTCTCTCGGGGTGGGGTGGGGGGCTGTCTTCTTTGCAGTCAATGCACTTTCCAAAGTATATTTGTGCAAAATCCTCCCCCCCGTCCAATCCCTAAGTGACCTGCAGAAACTCCTGCTGATGAATAACTTGAGCACAAGCACCTGCTTTTTCCTAAAACCTGACCCCTGTTGATTTGAAATTCCTTCCCCATCCCTTTCATCTCTCCATGCTGAAATTCCATGTGGCTGTTCTACCTACTACCCAAAATAAGCAGGCATGCTTTCAGTTGTGTTCCATTTAATAGAGACCATTAGGCTGTTCTGTTCAAATCAAGGCATGTTAGCAACCATAGAAAGTGTTGCAGTTAAGGACTTATGAATCTGCTTCCTGGCAAAAGCAGACTGACCAGTGAGGACATTAACTGATAAATGCTTACCCATTACACAACCAAAAGCAGGAAATGGAGAAGAAAGAGCAGAGCATTTAAATGAGACTTTTATCTTCGCCTTGTTTGTAAAGCAGGCATGGGGAACCTTTTGCAGCTCCAAGACCATATTCTCTTGGGAGCAACTTTCTGCAGGATGCATACCAGTGGTGGGTGTGGCCAAAGTGGGTGTGGCCACACACCCCACTCTCCATCCTCTGTCTGGGCAAGCAAGAGGAAGCACCATAGTTTAAGGACACATTCCAGCCGTGTAAAATCACTAGAGGGAGGTGCATTGTAAAGACAACTCAAAGGTTTCCATAATTGGAAACTGGTTCTGTTTGGTTTGGCTTTTTTTTTTGCTTTTTTGTTTTGTTTTTTGGCAGGTAGACCAAGAAAGAGCTCGGCAAGGATTTCCTTCAGACAAGTTCCTTAGCAATACAAGTTCCTTAGCAAGTTGATTTCAATGCACGGCAGCTGTTGCTGACACAAGCTTTGAAGTTTGTTCCTAGCATGAAATCTAATGATGAATGAAACTGGAGATCTGGAACAGCCAGTACATTATTTGGAGGTGGTAGACGCAGATGGCAAGATAGAGGAATGCGGCAGGCATATGGTTAGGAGAACAGACCAAGAAAGTGAAACCGAAGGGAAGAAAATAAACAGGCAACCACTGACTGGTTGGGGGTGGATTTGTAGGGTTCTGGCTGCAGAGAAATTGTTTGCGAGCCAGAAGAGGGACTTAGCAGATCATGGTGGGTAGTGGATTGGGGGAGAAAATTGTTCAGTTTGCTTTTTAGTGGACACTTCCCAAATTTGCACTCCCCAAACCAATGTGAACTGATACGTAACTGTACTTACTAACTACTCATTAATTCTCACTACTCTGAATTTTGCAATGTGGTTCTAAAAAAAAACATACAAAACCGCATGTCTTAGGGGAAAGTATACAGAAAAATGCATATGGTAGTGAATGCAACATACAAAGAAAAGACATATTAGTGAAATTACTTGCAAAAGTTTAGTTGTTTAGAGAAATGTATGCAAAAATGAGTACACATGTCTGTGTTTATACATACATGCATACATGAAAACTGATGCAGAAATGGGATGAATTGAATGTAATATTTGCTATTTGAAAAACTGAGATAAACCAAAACTGAGATTTGTCAATCTCTAGCAGTAGATTTCAGTCCTAATGCCAAGTCCTGTAGCCCAAAGCAGGATTTCAGCTCAGTCCTACTTGGAGGTGCTGGGGATTGAAGCTGGTACCTTTTGCATGCAAAGCTGATGCTCTGCAACTTAGCAGGGCCCTCCTTATATTCTTGTGTTCCATTTTTGGTGTGATGTCATTCTGAGTTTCTCTATTTCCATCAAACTTCATTGGCCACTGTTTCCAACTGAAGCACATTACTGTGGGAAAGAGGAAGAGATGCCCAGTTGCTTTGCACTCATTTCACTGGGGTTGTCAGGAGCAGGTCAGCAATAACTCACACGGTGCCAGTGAAGTTAACTCCTTTTATTCAAAGAAACAAAACTGCTCAGGAGGGCAGGCCTAGTGAGCACAGCAATTCTTCCTGGTATATCTTGTTCCTGTGAGGCAGTTGCCAGGACCAAAGATCCCACCCTTCCCACAGCTCCCTAAGTTGCCTCCTCACCTGGTTCCTTCCCAAGTAATTTGAGTCTCCATCATCTTGCCTGTTTTTGCTCTGCCCTCTGCATACCTCTTCGAGTTCTGGGGAGGGGAGCTGCCAGTCACAGCCTGCCTCATCTCTGCCTCTCCTCTCCTTCCTCCGCTTCTGCCTCTGATTCTGAACTGCTCTCTGCCATAGCCTTTTCCTGCTCACTAAACCCTGTTACCTCTTCAGTAATAATAAAAAGACACAGGAAAAAGTAAAATATACAGAAAGGTACAAAATCCATAAAACAGGTCCAGTAAATAATAATAAACCACCCAACAGATCCATCACGAAGCAAACAAAGCTAAGCTGCAAAGAGGAAAACAATTAGAATTTTCAATATTAGCAAGAACATGGATAAAGAAAACAGGACATTCGACTGACTGAACAACAAAATTGTCTTGGCAACATTTCCCAACTTACCTTTTCCTGGGGCAGTCCATTTATTCCTCCCCCCGGTCTTCCACGCTAGGGAGGCTCCACTGTCTGTCGAGGGACTCTCACTAAGTGGCTTTGCACCCTTCGCTCCTCCTCTGCAACTCACCCAGGCTCTCACCCTGCATGGCATGATGAATTGTTGCTCGTCCACAGCAAGAACTGCTCACTTCTTTTCCATACTACCGGTAGGAACAGAACAAAAATCAAACACAGAAGAGAAAGAAGGTGCCAGTGGGCCTTGCTTCTTGCTTCTTACCTTGTTTTGGCCTGATGGCAGAACTTACAGGGAAAGCAGCAAGGCTGGATGAAAGATACTGGACCACAGAAAGTGCTGAGTGATTAATTTGCTCCAACAATGGTTGGGAGGAGACAGACATCATTGATGCCTCTGTCTCCCCATAACCTCCTCCATGCTCCACCCCTCTGAGAGAACTTTAGAGATCTCTGAAGAGCCAACCCTCAGCCTTAAGGCGGGCCACACCTCCTTAATACCAGAGCCTCCCTCTTGCTGCTCTCTTGGACTGGTGATGTGTAGTGGGAGGCATCTGGTTCCTTAGGCTCAGTGGAAGGTGAGGGTTATAGGCTCCGGTGGTCTGGGAGGCCCCTCCAGGAGTCCTTGTCCAACAGCCTCAGGCAGTGTGGTTAAGAGTGGTGGACTCATAATCTGGTGAACCGGGTTCGTGTCTCCGCTCCTCCACATGCAGCTGCTGGGTGACCTTGGGCTAGTCACACTTCTTTGAAGTCTCTCAGCCCCACTCACTTCACAGAGCGTTTGTTGTTGGGGAGGAAGGGGAAGGAGAATGTTAGCTGTTTTGAGACTCCTTTGGGTAGTGATAAAGCGGGATATAAAATCCAGACTCTTCTTCTTCTTTATCTTCTGCAGTTAGCTCTGAGCCCTGACCCAGATCCAGCTCCTCATTTGGTGCCCCAGCAGCCTCCAACTCTGTCCAGATCCCTGCTGGATACAGGGGTCTTGACACTTCTTGACAGTTCTAACAAGACTCGAGAAACATTCATACTATGCATTTAAATCACTATGATACTACTTTAAAATACCACTGTAGTTTTTTTAAGTTTAGGAGAACGCCCCCCCTTCTCCTCAGAGCTACAATTCTGTGTTGAACATCCTTAGATCCCTCCAGAGCAGAGATGCATTTCCCTGGGCTCCCAAGGGGAGAAGGAATGACCATTGAACCATTTTGAAGTCTGTAATATAGGCACACCTTAATAAGTGCAGTACAAATGAGTATTAATATAGAGGGGTTTCCCACACATTTTTGCCTGGGTTTCCATTCACTATGGCTGGCATCTCTCCCCTTGTAGACCATGGAACATAAAGTAATCCAATAAGAGCTAATGAAATATTTACTGGCTTTTAAGAAGTAATTAGGACCATGCATTGCAGAGCTTAAGTGCGGGAGGTAATGTAAGTAAAATGAAAACCTGGAAATGAATTTTTCATTTCTGTGAACTCATCTGGATAATCGATTCCCCCTTTGGACAATCAGGTGTAAAAGCAGCAGATTAGATTAATCAGCAGAACTCATCTCTTGTGACTTCGTTGGTTCTTTGGGGTTTAGGGTTGCCAACTTTCCAATTGGCCCCGGTGGCTGTGCCTTTCTAAGCTGCTGAATGTGCCTCTGTGCTTTAGGACAAGGGTCATCATTTGGCCACAGAAAAAAAAAATCTCCATCTGATTTACCTGCGGAAAGCTGTCATGAAAGGTACAACAGCAGGGCAGGTTAGTCAGTTGGCACCTTAGCTTGGGATGGATGTCCAAGGATGCAAAGGCTGACTTTTATAAAAGCTGTATTTTAGAACCAGTAACATTATACCTTTGCTGAGGACATCTCAGCACCCCAGACAACGCATTTCTGCTGTATATATAACATTGGCATTGACTTGAGGAAACTTCACCCATAGTTCAGTGGTAGAGCATCTGCTTTGCAGGCAGAAGGTCCCAGGTTCAACCTCCAACATCTCCAAGCACGGCTGCGAGAGACCTCTGCTTTGAAACACTGGAGAGTTGCTGCCAGTCAGTGAAGGCAGTACTGAGCTGGATGGACCAATGGTCTGACTCAGTAAAAGCATGTCTTTTGCAAGCTATATCTACAGTGCAGATGCCCTGGTTTTCCAGTGCAATCTTACTCATGCCCATTGAAAATAAAGTCCCATTGAGTTCAATAGATTTTACTCCCAGGTATCAACGTAGGTTGAAAGTCATCCCTTCACCACGGGCAACACTGGGAATCACAGTTATTTCTCTGTATTGGTGTATCAAATAATTCTTACTACAAAAGCAATACATTTTTTAGGAGGTGGGGGCACTGTAGCACTTGCAGTGGTGTAGTTAGGCAATTGCTGACTTTGACTTAAATATCTTATAGTCTCTCCCCTATATTTTTAGATGGTGGGGTCTCATGCTTATTCTTCTGAGGGGAGGGGGTCCCTGGACATTTGCCCTGAAGTTCTGCCCAGACAGGACCGGTGAAATTCCAGCTTACAAAGGGCCAGTGTAAGCCTGTAACAACAGAAGCGCTCTCTCTCTCTCTCTCTCTCTCTCTCTCTCTCTCTCTCTCCCTCTCTCCCTTTCTGTCAACAAATGCCATCATAGTGTGTACCACTGCTATGCTATGTCCTATTCTCATCACTGGTGAAAGACCAATGTGCTACTCAAAGTACTAGATATTATGATCTACCAAGAGACAGTGCAGGACAGTGGTTAGAGTTAGACTGGGGAGGTCTCCTTGTTGTTCAGATGCTAAAGTCTTCTGAGGCCACATTCACACCAGACATTTAAAGCACTATGATGTCGCTTTAAACAGTCATGGCTTCCCCAAAAGAATTATGAGAGCTGCAGTTTGTAGAGCCTCAGGTACAACTCCCATCAACACAGTTGTGCTGGGTGTCAGGGTGTGATGGGGTGTGTGTGTAATTCAAGACAACTGCAAGCTGCCAGGTTGGGAGAGGCTGGCTTCTCTCTTCAGTGCCATTATCACCAACTGCTGCTACTACCCCTCTATAACTGCTAGCTGTTGATGCTGGCAAGCCATTTCCCAGAGAAAGATCTCATGAATGGGCTTTCCACAGGAGAATAATAGACAAGGTATCTCATAAGACTGGAACTCATGGACACCCAATAAAGCTGAATGTTGGAAGATTCGGGATCTCCAGGTTCTTCAGGGGGAGACTTCAGAAACCTCTCTCGTTCAGTCATGAATTAGTTCCTTTAAAAAAAGAGAGCAGTGCAGTCTTGGGCTTTTCAAATGAACTAAGGATGCCTGACTCACCCTGAGAAATCTCCTCCCCAATGAGCCTTTCTGCCTCTGGTGGGTAATGGGGAAGGAAACAGTTGCCTCACAATGAGGACTAGAAACATGCACTTTCTTAAAGTGAACATTTCCCTAGCTCCACAGGCAGCCAGACAACTCACTAAATCCCACAGCACTTGGGTGTACAAAAAAATCCCAATGCGTGAGTTCTGGCATAGTTAGGTGATCAGTAATGGGATCTAAACTGCCCGATTTGAGAAGGATTTTTTTTTAATTATAAAAACAAACAGAACTCTATTTTGATAAAACCAGAAATGTATAAACACTGAAACTGCGGATTTAGTCAAAGTAATCATTGTTGGGGGAAATGATCAATATCTGAAAGGTTATTGCATGTGTGTTTGGGAGAGAGATATTAAAGTTTGTGCCCTGCCTTGTACAGACACCGCTGCCGAAGGAATCACTCTAGCCAGCAGCAGAGGGAGCTAAAGAAATGGAAGTGACAAGCTTTGCAAAGGCACTGAAACACCAGCTAAATTTTTAAAAGAAGCCTGTGCATATCGGAGAGAGCGAGGCTGCAGCTCTCAGAAGCCCCAAATCTTCCCCCAAAGAGGCAGCTTCGCTAGGCCAAAATAATACTGAAAAAAATATAGTAAAGTGCACAACCTTCCTTCCTTGTTCTTTTTCTAGAATGTCCAATCCTGCTAGCAGCTTGGAGGAAGCAGTGAAACAGAGAGTCAGAGATGGCAAGATGAGGCGAGAGGAAGTGGAGGATCCACAACCCGAGGGGAAGAGATTGAAGCTGGGGAACGATGGAGGAAGCATTGGAATGAAAGGAAGAGGAGGAGGAGAAGAAGAGGAGGAGGAGGAGGCAAGGAATGGAATGGCTTCCTTGGGCAGAGAAGAGTCTGGGACCCAGACAGAGGGAGAAGGCCAAACTGTGAGTAAAGACATCTGAACTGGTGGTGTGTGTTTGGGGGTGAGGCTTAAAAGATGACTTTTGGGGGACACACAGATGACTTGCCTTTGTGAAGTTGATCAGGTTTTGCACTAATGACGCCGTCCCGCCTCGTCAAGAACAGCCAAATGTATCTGTTGAACCGTTGCTGTTTCCTTGCCCTTTTCACTCTATGAGTTTGCAAGGTGTGACACTGACCTCCTGGTGAGTGTTTCGCGAGAGACACTCGCTTCTGAGGAATGAGTTTCCCAGTCTGCTTCCTTCCACTCTTGGTGGGACAAGGGAGGAAAGTCCTGAGTGGGCTGGGGGCTGCCGTAGTGGTCCATCAGTCTAGGCCCTTCGCTTCTCCCTAGACTTGGAAAGAGCAGTCAGAGCACCTCAAATCTGGCAGAAGAGTTTGGTGGGTAGTGGGACATGTTTTTAAGGGACCTCAAATCTGGCAGAAGAGTTTGGTGGGTAGTGGGGCATGTTTTTAAGGGACGGGGAATGTTCAGTTGGGTTGTGGCTTTTCCAAAAGAAAAATCACATTAGGTAGGAGAATTAGTCTTTCTATTTATTTACACCATCATCTGAGTTTCTCAGCATAAACTGTGTTGGTATGTGTTCAGCGTCTGTGCTTGATGGCAGGTGCTGGGAATTGTTCTTTAAATAAAGAAAATGAAAACAGATGGGTAGCACTTGACAATTTCTTTGAAACACAGACAGGTGAGAAGCTTGCTTCTGCCTGTTACTTTCTGCACCTGTGTAGGTCTTAGCTCAGCTATTCCCCCAAATGGGGAAAGCAGAGTTTCCTAAGTGAGTTCATTGGCAGGATGGGAAGTTTGTGGTGGTGTCTCATTTTGAAAAGCATGGTTGATCTCCCCAATCTCTCTCCTGCCCACCCGCCCCCAATCCTCAGTGCCTTTCTTGAATTGAGATCTGCTTCCTTGCCAGATAAGAAATCAATGACTGATACATGCTTTTGGAAGGATTTACAGACCTTGCTAATTTGAAAGGCAGAGAGCGTTTTTTTGCTTGATTCATCCCGCTGGCAGGATTATTTCTCTGAATGCAGCTGTTTTTTGCCTGCCTGACAGCACACAATTAGTATTTAACACATCATCGTTGGTGTACAACAGCAAGGAGCAGGCATGGCATTTCTCTTCTTATCCCTCTCTGCTGCCTTGCATTTGGTGTTTGTGTACTGTTCAAATTCATGGGAGAACTCTGTCTGTGTTGGATGCTGCGCTGTCAAACTGTAATTGAACAGATCTTGTTAGTAGCTGCTGGAGAATGAAAGTCAAGTTGACTGAACCTCTTAAATGAAGGTGTAATTGAGTGGGATTGGGAAGTTACTAAACCAGGCAAAACATTGAACAGATCTGAGGCAATGGCTAAAGAATATTTCTTGCTCCAGTCTGTTAACTGCATGTTTTTCCACACCCTTCCATTTTCCTGAGCAGTCACTTCAGGGGTAACTTTTTACAGGCTCATGCTTCTGTTTAAGGAGGAGGTACCAGGAAATTGTGGTGATTTTCTAAGATATATTTATATCAAAGTTGAGCAGACAGGCAAGGCATCTTTAAATCTGTCCTGTGGGGAAGGTTCAGGGCAGACCAAAGGAAAGTACATAGCTAAACTTGGGAATTTCCTCCCAGAAGAGGTTATGATGACCACTGACTTGGATGCCTTTAAAAGAGGGTTAGACAAATTCATGGAGGATAAGACTATCAGTCTTTACTAGCCAGGATGGCTAAATGTTCTACCTCCATTGTTGGAGGCAGTGTACTTCTGAATATTAGTTGCTGGCGAGTGGAAGAATGCTACTGGGCATGATGGCTGTGTTCTGTCTCTGCTGCTGGAGATAGCATGCCTCTGCATATCAGTTTCTGGGAATGACAGGTGGGGAGAGAGTGCTTCCCACCTGAGCATCTGGTTGGCCACTGTAAGAACAGAATGGTGGACTAGATGGGCCTTTGGTCTGATCCAGCAGGGCTTTTATGTTATTGAAGTAGCATCAGTTCCCATCAAAGCAACAACATGTATTTGGTGTTTTTCATAAAGTAGAGATCTGTTAATATCGGCTCCATATTGCAGGTGGGGAGGGAAGAGCGGAGACTGAGGAACTTTGCTTGCCTAAGACAGTTGACTGACTCTCTGGCATAGGTGAAATTGGAATTGGTGTCTTTCTGATCCCTTGTCTAAGCTTCCAGCTTTTAGGTTATAGCAGCATTCCAGATCCTCCTTATAGACCAGGGCTATCGGGCTGGTGTTTCTCCAGATGTTGTTGGACTACAACTCCCAACATCCCTTGGCATTGGCCATGCTGGCTGCGGTTGATGGGAGCTGGAATCCAACAACATCTGGGAGGCTGCTGGCTCCTTCTGATCTGATGTGGAGATGTATAGATGATAGTGTTCCACAAATGGACAGGTGAGTTTCCCTCTTTGTTCATTTTCTTTTATTGCTTAAAAAAAAAGAGGTTGTGAAGTGAAGCTGCGCTTAAATAGTAAGGGAATTCCAGTCAATCTCCCACAATGCTTCACAAGAAGAAATCTATTCTCAGTCTTGCCACTGGAACATTATCTAGCTAATATTCCCAAAGGCTTGAGGCAGAGCAACAATTAGAAGAATAATTAAATTAAATGATCCCCTCATTTCCTGACTAAAGCTCAAACTTCTAAAGGGTGCTTAGTCTTGGACTACTGTGGGAAGGTACATTTGTTATTAAGAGTTGGGCAGAGGAAGCCACCAAGAACCCCTCTCTGTATGCGTAAGTGCCTCCCTACTTATGGGGGGGTTATGTTCCCGGGTACTGCGTGTATACATGAAATCACATATAGTGGGGAACATCATCTAAAAAGCCTGTAAACACCCTCTAAATCTCTGGAAACCCTTGAAAAACCCATGAAAAAACCAGCAGCACTTACTAGATTGGCATGGTGGCAATGGTAGCTCTCCGTCTTCCTCATCACTGGAGTACAATGTGGGAAGAACAACAAGCAGGGTAGACCGGTACCCCAACGTTCCTGGCTATGATTCAGAGATACCGGTAGACAAATACCCCAAAGTGCTGGGGATTGCTAGCCATTTTCCTGTTCTTTTGGCTCTGTTTTTGCAGCCCCCCCCTCTTTTTTTGGGCCGCTTTTGCCCCTTTTGTGCCTTTTTGCAGTTTAAATAGATTTATTTAATTATTTCCCTGCAGCACGCTTGAGTTGAACCCATGTAAGGGGGGAAATGCCTGCATTGTTAAAAGCAGCCTTCCCAGACCTCCACTCCTCCAGGTGTTTTGGACTATAACTCCCATCAGGCTCCTGGTCTAGGATGCTGGGAATTGTAGTCCAAAACCACATAGAAGCCACCAGATGTCTTAGGCTACAACTCCCATCACTGTCAGGGTCTAGGATGGTGGAAGTTGAACCCCAAAACATCAGGAGGGCATCAGGTTTGAGGATATCTGAGTGTCTGCAGTGTGAACTTAGAATTGTAGAGCTGGAAGGGGACCCCAGAGCTCATCTAGTCCAACCCCCTGCAATGCAGGGATCTCAGCTAAAGCATCCATGACAGATGGCCATCCAACCTCTGCTTAGAAACCTCCAACGAAGGAGAGCAATAATGGATAATGGAGAGTAATAATGGAGGTGAGGTAGTCAACAAGGAATGTTTGGAGATACAGACAGACAATGGCATAAGTCTGTCTCATTACCATGCCAGTTCCAGGTTTTGGAGGGCATTTGGGCAAGGCACCATCTCTGGACACAGTGTGTCTTCATTTTCACTAGCATTCTTGCCAGCTACACCTCTTTCTTCTCATTTGCTACCACCTGCTTGCCTGCCCTCCTTACCACTGTCTGGGCCAGAGTGAGAGATGGTGCAGAGAAGAAGCAGGTCCAGGGGGTTCTTGTCAGTGGGCCACACTGCTGAGGCGCTGGCAGATTCCAAATTATGCAGGCTGTTGGCATTGTTGCTGCTTTTTACCGAAGGTAGAACCACAGGAAGTTGCCTTACACTACACTACATCAGAGCATTGATCCATCTAGCTCAGTATAGTCAGTGATGGCTAACCTTGACACTCCAAAACAAAACAAAATAAAAAAAATTCCTTCCAGTAGCACCTTAGAGACCAACTAAGTTTGTTCTTGGTATGAGCTTTCGTGTGCATGCACACTTCTTCAGATACACAGTGTGCATGCACACGAAAGCTCATACCAAGAACAAACTTAGTTGGTCTCTAAGGTGCTACTGGAAGGAATTTTTTTTATTTTGTTTTGTTTTGACTATGACAGACCAACACGGCTATCTACCTTTAACTTGACACTCCAGATGTTTTGGGACTACAACTCCCATCATCCCTGACCACTGATCCTGTTAGCTAGGGATGATGGGAGTTGTAACTCCAAAACATCTGGAGTGTCAAGGTTAGCCATCACTGGTCTACACTGACTGGCAGTTTCTCTCCAGGGTTTTAGATCAGGAGTCTTTCCCAGCCCTACATGGAGATGCTGGGAAGTAAACATGGGGCCTTCTGCATGCAAATCACATGCTAGGCCACTGAGTTGTGGCCATCTTCCCATCTCATCCAAATTCAGATTCAGTCACTGCCCCTGAATCTAGTCCTCGATGTCCAGAAAATTCAGGTGACTGTGATTTCTCTCTGCATTTGTTTGTCAGGCAGCAGGAAGGGGGATATGCCATGTCCCCTGAGAAAATGTGAACGAGCATCAGTTCAATGGTTGTGCACTCCTCCCTTCTCTTTTTAAAAAGGAGAATCTTTTGAACAAACTTAATAGCATTAGAAGTCCAGGAAATCAATGGGTGCACTGTAGAAAGATTTCCTAATAGTCCATAATGATTTCTATTAAAGAAGTGCATTTTTTTTTTTAAAAAAAGCCTTTATTGGGCTGTTGTAAAAGAAATCCCACATTTTACAAATGTTCTAAATGTTTGTTTGTGGATTCTGCATCAGCAGCTCTTCTTGGGAGGCAATAGTAAAGGAGCACCCCAGGCTGTTACGACTTCGCTAACCAGAGTGCAAAACTTCCCATTGATTGTACTTGAAAAAGGGCACATGAGGAGCAATCCCCACGGGGCATAACAGAGCCATAGCATGAATCCTGTTCTACTTCCATGCAACTCTTCTGTGGATGCTGCTCCATTCAATTGAATGGAGCACTGCTCCATCAACCTTGGTCTGCCCTCGGATAACCCACACTTGCCTGAATCCTTCCATTCAGTCCATGGGGTGGCCTTGGCTGTCAGCTTCTTCCTCCTCCTCCTTAGTCTCAGTTTTGCCCTTATAGAACTCAGCAGGGGAGGAGAAGGTTTGGGGACAAAGCTAGAGTGAGCTGGGTTTCTCTTTCATTGTCTCTTGTGCCACCTACTGTTAGCCTCCCTACCTCGCGCCCCACCAGTCCCAATGTGCACCAGCCACCAGTGCAACTCTTCCTCCTTTGCTCATTCATTGGCTGTTGCTTTGTCTATCACTAGCTATGGCTCCACCCCCTATTGGCCTTCCACCAATCAGTCCCAGGGTTCACCAGCCACTGCCGCAACTCTTCCATTCTTTCCGTACCCACGGAACATGAACTCAGGGTGGGGGAGATTGGATCGGGATGTGGGAGATGATTTCAGGCCTCCTGACCTCAGAAATATACTGAATTCACAGGAGTGCATCCTGAGAGGGGAGACAGGATTCTTGTGGATTTCTACTAGAGAGCCACCCATTCATGGCTGCTGCAGTGGTGGCAGAGCTGAGTCCAGCCAAATATTTGGGTGTTTTGCTTGGCAGGTTCTTAACCACTTGATCCCTTTGATCTGCAGAACTGGCACTGTTATAGGTGCCACATACAGTAATACTAGTTCTGCATTTGTAAGAAATCAATATTTTAGTGTGGTACCACTCACACTTTGCAACATTCTGCCTATTGACACCAGGCAAGTTCCTTCACTGTATTATTTTTGGCACTTGCTAAAAACCTTTTTTGCTTAAATCAGCCTATTCAGACATGCCATGTGTTTTATTCCAGTTTTTAGGTTATTGTTGATGTTAATTATTTCTGAATATTTTAAATAGTTGTTTCTGACAATTTTATTGTTTGGTTCTTTTTGTAAACTGCTTCGAGGTAGAGTCTCTCTCTCTCTTCCTCTCTCCCCCTTTCTTTCTCTCTTACAATCAAGTCGTTTATAAGTTTTATGAAATATAATAACAACACGGCTTAAATTGTAGCCAGGTTTCTCCTGTTCCACAAACAGGGATGCATGTCCTGTTGGAACACCCCCTGCCCTATGCTCAGAGGACAACCCAGACTAGGAGTGTCCACCTCCTTTACTAGGTCCCTCTGAATTAAATGACATGGCTTTGCCAGGTTCCTCAGCTTCAGAAGACTTACTCCTTGGACAGCCCCCATTGCCAATGGCCCATCCAGTCCAGCAACCTGTTCTCAAAGTGGCAGAACAGATGCCCCAATGGGAAACCCACAAAGAGGACACGAGTGCATCAGCTTCACATTCAGCTAGGGGTGGAGTTCAGTATAAGCTTGGCAAAAGCATGAGTAGTGTCTCATTTCTGTAATCTCTGATATAAGCCTAATTCATGCATGGCAAGAGAGCATAGATCTTTGGAGGCCCATGAATTCTAAGTGTATGTCTTCTGCATTGCACCCAGCTCTGGCTGGTGGATCTAGTAATTCTAGGCTGGATCTAGACATATCAAAGAAGTGTTTCTGTTTAAAGCCTTGTAAATTTAAACAGAGAAAACAGAGAAAAACGGGACTCCACATTGCCTTCTAGTGGCACAATGTTATATTGCAAATACAACACATATAAATAACTTTTTCTTTGCCAGTCTAGCTGAAACAGAGCAGATTCTCCAGCCTTTTCCTGTATTAGGGAACTCTGCTTCTGCTGCTGATGGCAAGACGCTTTCATCTTTTGCATCTTTGCTCTCCTTTATGCAACTTGACAGGAGCCAAGTCTGATGTTTAACTGGAAAATAAATGAATATATACAGTATCAAGGGTTTTGGTTTTTTTTTTTTGGACAAGAAATTCATTTCAGGTTTAGGAAGCTGAGCAACACTTGGGTACTTTCTGGGTTGTGTTTTTAAGAAAGTTGTGATGAGAAGGACCTGGCAAGTGGGGCCAATTGATTTCCTGCCAATTCTGGCTTGTTTGTAGCTAGTACATTTTCTCCTCTTTTGGGTCTAAGTGTTAAAAATACCAAGGAATGGGGCTTTCTCGACTTCCCCAGGGAAGCTGCTCCACAGCTTCATCATTCTTGCTGTTCTATTTTACATTTCTTGCAGTGTCACTTCTTTGAAAGATGCAGTGCAGTTGCAAAGCAAGGGGTCTGAAATAGGCACCGTGTCTATTTTACTTCCTTCCTTCTGTCTTTATTTATTTAAGTAATTTCAAATGAGTTTACTCCAGCCTCCCTGGCCCCTTGAAAGGGGAAGGTGCTGTGCTCCAGATGGTGTTGAGCTAATGCAAAGCAGGGTTGGGCCATATCTCACCACCAGTGCAGGCCAACTTTGCAGGTGGGCAGGAACACCCTCCCTCCTCATTTCTCTCTGTCAGTGCCCAGCATGGAAATGTAGCAGGCTGCCATGGGAGGATAGTTAAAGGTAAAGGGACCCCTGACCATTAGGTCCAGTCATGACCGACTCTGGGGTTGCACGCTCATCTCGCTTTATTGGCCAAGGGAGCCGGCGTACAGCTTCCGGGTCATGTGGCCAGCATGACAAAGCCGCTTCTGGCGAACCAGAGCAGCACACGGAAACGCCGTTTACCTTCCCACCGGAGCGTTACCTATTTATCTACTTGTACTTTGACGTGCTTTCGAACTGCTAGGTTGGCAGGAGCAGGGACCAAGCAACGGGAGCTCACCCTGTCGCGGGGATTCGAACCGCCGACCTTCTGATTGGCAAGCCCTAGGCTCTGTGGTTTAACCCACAGCACCACCCATGTCCCCATGGGAGGATACAAGTGATCTATTTCTTCTCCAAGATTCTTGCCCTGGCTGAAATGAAGTGGCCAGCCTAGGGGCTCAAAGTGAGAAAGAGCTAGGCGAATGGTGAGACATATCTCACTGCCCCGGTGGGTGTAGAGGTCCTGTCCCAAATATGGGCTTTTATTGAGTCTCTTCCCCCTCCATCCCTAGTAACCAGTGGCTTAGTTACTCTAGTCCACCTCCTTCCACACCCCTTGGTTATCTTGACTGCAGGCTGTCAGCCCATGGTCAGAGAGACACCAGCTTTCCCTAGGGAAGGGTTGTAGCTCAATCGCCGAGCATCTGCTTTTGTGCACAGAAGACCCCAGGTTCAGTCCCCAGCATCTCCAGGTAGGGCTGGGAGATGCTAGGGAGGAGCTTGCTGCTAGTTATGTAGACAATATTAAGCTTGATGGACCAATGGCCTGAGTTGGTATGGCAGTTTCCTATGTTCATCAGGAGCATCCATAGATCAGTGAACAAACACCTGCTTTGCATGCATAACTCCCAGTTTTAATTTGCAGCATGTTGAGATAGGTCTGAGAGGTCTGAAATGTTTAAATTGGCCCCAGTGGCTGTAGCTTTCCCAGAAACTGAATGTGCTTCTGTGCTTAAGGATAGTGGCCATCATTGCACTACAAACACTTACTCCTACTCATTTATCTGCATCAAGCTGCCATTTAAGGCACAACAGCAGGGTCGGTCAGTTGGCAGCCTTGGCTTGGGATGAATGTGGAAAGGCTTATTTTTTGGTTCTGTTTTTGCATGCTACATTTTAGAGCCAGGAATATTACGCCTTTGCTGAGGACGTTTCAGCACCCTGGATAGTAGCAAACATTTTATAATAATTAAAAAAAATACCAGAAGTCATATTTTGATTTTTACGATGGCTTGAAGAAGGGTCGGAGTTCAGTGTCAGAACACATGCTTTGCATGCAGAAGGCCCCAAGTTCAATTTCTAGCATCTCAGGGCAGGGCAGGGCAAGACCCCTGTCCAATATCCTGGAAAGCTGCTGGACAATACTGCACTAGATGGGCCAGATTCAGTTACTGGAAACTGCAGGTGGCCAGAGTGCTGTTGCACTCAAGTGCTACTTGTGGGTTTCCAATTGGCAACTGCTTAGTTCCTGTGAGAACAGGATGCTGGGTTAATTGGGCTACTGGCTTGATTCAGCAGGCTTGTCTTCTATTCTTAAGGCAGCTTCCTGTATTACTCTGCCTTGTGTGTGATGGGAAGTCCCAGTGGTTACATCCTGGGCTGTGCCCAAGTCCAAGATCTGAGCCCGAATCCTCACATTAGATTTGTGCAGGTAGAAGAAGACTACCCTCTGCCAGCTGCAGACAGCTCAGCATGACATCTTATGTTCTTCTGTGCCATTTAGCAGCAAACGACTTAGAGACATCCCCCTCCCACCCCACTCACAAAGTTTTTATGGCCAGTTTCCTTTGTATCAATTTCCAAACGTTTATGAAAATTACAATCTTCAATAACCATTTTCCCAAAGATGAGCCGTCGAGCTAGACAAAAGCTGCAAACATTATGCAGATGGCTGCAAATGGGTTTCTGCCTCACTGCAGAGTCTTTCTTTTTGCAAATGGTTTGGAGGAAATGGAATGGAATTCTTGTGTGTGTGTGCAAGTTGTGAATGTATTCAGAGACAATTCCAGGGGTGTCCTTTTGCCTGCCCCCGCTTCTTCCTCTTCTGCTGGTGGGATGAATATGAAACTCTGGCTGAGAGGTTGCAATTATAGCATTGTTAGGAAGTGCTGAGCAAGACATTAGCTGGTCACTTGGATTGGGTTCCGTCGTTTTTCACAGAAACACAAAGATGTTCAAAATGATCAAAACTATTCGCATCTTCCTTGCACCAACTGAGTTCCCTTCAGAGAAGGCTGCAAATCAGATGTAAAACTTTGGACAATATTCTACCTGAAATTGGTCCATATGTGAGAGATGAGAGGAGCAAAAGTCTAGGGTCAAAGCCTCTTCAGCAATAAAGCCTATTGGATAGCCTTTAATTAATCAACAAAACAATTGATTTAATTAGAGTTATCCCCTGCATTATCTCTTGGGTTTAGAATGGGTTATAGCCATTTCCCCAAAGGCAAATGTTTTTGTCCACAAGACTAGATGGATGGAGGAGGAAATGGACTGAGTGTGCATTTAAAGACAAACTTAACTAATTCATGCCTTCCAGAACAAAGACACAAACTGAAATGCAGCAGTCTTCTTAAAATTGCTCTTCTCTGAATTTTGTGATGCAGTTCTCCAGCCAAAAATGCATATGTGCATTTATATTAGTGAAAAGAACATGCAAAAATGCTTTATGCTAGGGGAAATTGCTTGGAAATGGTAGGCAAAATTGCATACAAACATGTCTATATTAGGATAAATTTGCACTAAACTGCCGATGAATCTTCATGAGAGTTTTTAAAAATAAAAGTCACCAACAGATGTGGAAATGTATGGAAATGAATATAAGATTTGGAAAAAATGAGAAACTTAGAAAACTGACATGGACAGATCTTTCTATCCCTAAGTGAGGAATCACCCAAATTGCATGAAGGAATCTTGCACTTGCAGAACTCTGCTCATGAAACTCCTATGCCCAAACTGTGTGTGTGTGTGTGTGTGTGTGTGCACATTCTCACTGCAGTCCTACACTGTACAACAATCATGGTTAACTTGAGAGTGTGGGGCCCTGAGATTTAGCTGACACAGAGTTGGCAATCAGTAATGTTTAACCTTTTGAATTAGATTTTTCTTTTTTAAAAGGCCATTTTTAAAAACGAGTGTCTTAGATCTACTGTTATCTGCCCCAGGCATTTGGGTTGGGCAGGTTCTACACTTAAGTAAATAAAATAAGTTTTTTCTCCAATTATGTAATGACTAGGAACATAGTTCTGGTTGCAGGTACAAAAGAATTTTTTAAATTTGCTATTATTTAGGAAGAAGCTGCTGACTATTTGCAAATATAGTTTCGGTTGGAGCACTGCATCATCGAACATATGTGCTCTGGTTATTACTACTTCCTTGTTTTTAGACTGAAACCAAACAAACTCTGTTGCAGAGTACTTTTTTCCAACTGCAATGCTAGTGTTGGCATACCTGATCACAAATCTTGACTTCAATTGTTGACTAAACTGAAAAGAATTTCAGCCTGTCTTTCATTAATACTCCTGGATGGGGATCTTTGTTCCCTGTGATAAGGGGGCAACTTGTCTCTCTGTCTCTAGTCTGGCTAGTTTTCCCCTCTTTGCTCTTTCTGTCTCCAGTCTCCTTTACCTGCAGAGCTGTTGAATTGCAGTGGATGCGACTTAGTTCATTTTTGTCGAAGACTGGAATGGGGGAGCTTAAGCAATTTCCACCCCTCTCCTAGCAAGGTGTGCATTTGAAATAAAAACTCACTAGTTTACGTTTTTCTGTTGCAGACTGGATTTTATGTTATTTTATTTTTTTAAAGGATAACGGGTGCAAAGTTTGTCCTTTGGTAGTGAGACATAGGAGCTGCATTGCTATCTCACCTTGTGAATTAGGCCCAGAGTGAGGTGACTAAGTTGATAGTCCAGAGATAAAATAATACTGGTTGCTAAATGGATGATCCCTGCTGTTGCACTTCTAACAGAGAGAAGACAAAGCATTACAAACTTTTGGCAAAAAGCTGGGCCTAGAATGACACCCACCCCCTGCAAATCTTGTAGCCACCACTACTTCAAGATCATAGCTGTGAATGTTCAAACTTGTGATACCATCCCCTGATTAGATTTTCAATTATTGATTCAAGCTTTTCATTCCAGAGCTGCCCTCCCTCTCAGCTTGACCACACCCTTCCTTGCCTTGAGTTCCTGTAATAGATATAAATTGCCATAGCTGATCATTGCCTGCATTTTTATTATCTTATTTTACTAGTTGGGATATACTGTACATTCAATGCTAACAGGGTTACACTGTTTCCAGTGAACGTCCTTTTGGTCTTTTTCAAAATTAAACATCTTAATCACAAAAAGTGTAATTTGATTTTGATATGTATGATTCATAGCTATCACCAAACAGCAATTAGATTAAGCTGTGGTGAGTTGGACAGCAATGAAATTGACCATATGTGTTTTTTATCGATTTAGGTTCATTGGTGAAATCTGCTTTGCAATGCTGAACAGATTTTTGATTTAAACACACACACACACACACACACAGTATTTTTAACAACAAGAAAACACTCATTTTTCCTCTCAGAGACAGGCTGCACTATGCTTCACTCTGAAAGCCACTAGGGCTGGGCAATAACCTGCTTTCAATATCGTGATATATCACCAGTTAAACATGATATATCAATATACCATGATATCTGAAATAAGGAACTACGCAGGACAATCTCCTGGCAACTGCTACTACTTAAGGGTCTAAAACTGATAAATGATGATATTATCAACCACCTCATGGTCACTTTCAGAAGCAGGCAAGCCAAAATGCATCCAAATGGGACTTTGGTTTTGGGCTTGGCTACCAAATGGTGGTATTCAGGACAATCCAAAGTACGGTGATGAGTCAGAGTCAATACTATGGGTTGTGTGTGCAGTTGGATGTCACAGTTTTAAGTTTCTCAGGTGAAGTGTAGACACGTCCTGTGAGCTTGAAGGTTCTCTGTTTCAATCATGAAGCTAATGCTTAACTTTGTGTTGGGCTATTAGGCTTAGCTTTGCTTAATTAAGGTTTGTGAAGCATCTTGCTTCTCTGATGAAGGGCATGCTGCTAGCAAGAAGGATTTTTTTAAAAATAAAACAGGCAAAGGTCCTTGTCCAATCTCTTGTCAGATACGGAGGTTGACTTTGAGGGTCATGTTAAATATAACTTTGCCTGATAGTAACCATCAATAAGCTTTCAAGTGAGTGAAAGCATCCCTTGCATTTCTTTGATGATGTCCAGCAGAGTGCTCATTTCCTGTTGGTAAATATGGCAGCAAAGTTCCCTAAAGATCTCTGGGGGAGTTCAAGGGAACAGGGAACTTTGCACATACACAGCCCAACAATTATTCTCCGGCTCAGATTGAATAGAGAGAAAATATTGGGGGGGGGGGGAGAACGAGCAAATGCAGTTATGTGCATAGAGTGGGGCAATAGGATGTATGTGTTCTGATGCCTGTAAAGTTTGTACCACTGGCTATTTTACATATGCTTTTAGAGAATTACACAGATCATATTTACACAGATCATTTTAGAGAATTACACAGATCATATAAATGCCTTTCAAGCCTGATATTTCCCAGATTTGGATTAAAATAATTTACAAAGTACAACATCTCTCCACCATTTGTATTATGGGAGGGGACATTCCTCTTATAGACCAAGTCATACAGGCTTGTCAACTCTCACTAAATCAGGACACTTCAGAAGCTATTCCTGTATAGATGGAACATATTATTTCCATGTTCTGGCCCACATTACTCTGTGATTAGCAAGATTTTTTTTAAACTGAAGACACCTGTTCTGCAGACACATCACCCTCAATCCCAATTAATTTCTACCAACATTGAATAATGGCACTCCCACATTTGAATGGGGGTGTCTTTGCCACACCCCAATTCTCCCTCATAGACAGTGCAGCATGTTTTGTCCTGAGGAAGAAGCTGGGGAGTGATCACATGGAAAGCGGAGCCAATCCAGTCAGGGTGGAAGACAGGCTTTATAAATAGGCTCCTCCCCCCAAATGTTGCATTCTTCCCATTGCAGTGGTCTCCTTTCCTCCCTATATAGTTTGGGCTTTGTTTGGGGGCTGAGTAAGAATTTTCAGGAGAGCTCCTGCCAACTCCATGCTGATAAGAGCCCTAAATGGCATTTTTTTTTTATCAGCTTAATTGATTTTTACTTCAGGCAGGAAAGAGAATTTTAAGATCTGGTGGGATAAATAGCTGAGGCATTAGTGGGTTTGGGGAACTCTTAGGTCACCCAGCTCAGGCTTCACTTTGGGGGCCCTTGGATTAGGCTTGTCATGCACACCAAGGTAAACGCCAAACCAGTGGGGCCACAGTATGCTTGTCAGGTTTACACATCCAAGGTTATCATAGCAAGGTGGAATAATTATTTTCCATTCCTTTCAAACCTGTAAACATGCCCAGGACAGGGGAAGGAGCTGATCCCTCCTGCCTTAGGGAACTTCCCTGCCTGGACTTTATTTTGATTAGGTGAATTAAATTTAATTTGCTTAATTAGTGTTGCAGATCCTCTGCTGCTCTATTTTGAATAAATATAGCCTTTTTTCACCACACCTTTGGTTTCCCGAGTCTTTTTTTGTGAGTGGGCTGGCAAAGTCTCCAATTAGCTCTAATCCTCAGGGTAAAGGTAAAAGTAAAGGGACCCCTGACCGTTAGGTCCAGTCACGGTAGTCTGTTGTTTAATACACCTTTAAAAGCCATATCCATGTTGACTTTCCCACTACAGGTTTGCCACTGGTTTTTATACCTAGAAGCCTTTTTTGCATTAAGCAGCATATAAATAAATCACAATGCAAGTGGAAGGAGAGAAGTCAGTGTGCAATCCCAGGCTCTGATCTTCCTGATCTCTGGACCCTGCCTAATTTTACGTCTGCAGTCCAGGGAATGGATTTGCTATGTAAGTGTAGAATCTTCTACAAACCTGAAGTAAGCAGCAACTAAACTACATGACAATGAAAATTAGACTGAGGGTAATCAGATTGTTCTTGCTATGCATTTATTGCGGGTCAAATACACAATCAAGTTTGCTTTTTAAACCACAGGGCACACTAAATGAGTGATAATTACGTTTGGATTGCTTAAGTGGGTTTAAAGTGCCATGGCGGAACATCAAATGGCTATGTAGTTACATACCAATAAAGATTTATTGTCATTAAAACGTAGCCCTTGCAAGCCATCTGCCAATGCTTAGGCTTTCTATATAGAGTGATTTCTTTTCCTTTTTGCTTATGTAGCGTTCAGTAAATTTATTAGCCTAAAACTTTTTGTGTGTGCAAATTGCAGAACTGTCCCCTAAACAGCCTCTTTTGATGTGAATTTACGGTATGCCTACTTGACTGTTTTATTTTTATTTTACACCCCCCCACACACTATACACACTATTTAAAGCAGTATCATACAACTTTAAAGAGTCCTGGCTTTCCCCAAAGAACCCTGAGAACTCTAGTTTTAACAAACTACAGCTCCCAGAATTCTTTGGGGAATCCATTGAACTTTAAAGTGGCATCACGGTGCTTTGAATGTATGGTGGGAATTTGGCCAGTCTCTGGGTGTTCTGCATATAGCAGAGATCAGGAACCTTTCTAAGCCCGAGGGCTACATTCCCATCTGGACCATGTACCAGTGATGGGTGGAGCCAGACACAAAAGTAGGTGAAACAAGAAACACATATTTTACCTTTACACAGCAAATTACTTTATACATGCACTCAACATGCTCCCTCTATCCAGGCAAGTAAGAGGCATTATCCTAGTTCGGGGGACACATTTCAGCCAGATGAAACCACTCAAGGAGCATGCAGAACAGTGCTTGTGACAAGTATATCATGAAGAGCAGAGGTGTGGCCAGATGAGGGGGTGTGGCCACAATAACACTCTCCCCTCCTGCCGCAATGGTACCCTGCTCTCTGCAGGTGCCGGGGGAGGTGTGCTCGCCCTGTTCCTCCACCAGTGCCCTCCTGTGGTTTACAACATCTGGTACTCAGAAGCATTACTGCCTCCGAGCATGGAGGGTAGAGCATAGCTATAATGGCTCGCAGCCATTTATAGTTGCCTTCTCCATGTTTAATACACACATATCTGGCTATGCAACTATGGAGCAGCAAGAGATTTGAGACATCTCTGTAGAACAGCAAAGTAGCAAACAAGAAGGTTTCTTGGGAATGAATGAATAGGTGGACGTGTCCCAGGTGCAGGAACTCCCACCTTTTTTGGATGGACAACTGTAAGTTGTTCAACTTTTTTTTAGGGGAACCAATTGTAAGACAATGGTCTTGTTTTAGGAATATAAGAAGCTACCTTATACCAGGGCAGACCATAAGTCTGTCTGGCTCAGACTTACAGTGACTCTCCAGTATTTCAAGCAAGGGTCTCTTTTAGCCCTAAATAGAGATGTCTAGGATTGAACCTAGCACCTTCTGCACACAAAGCAGATGCTCTACCACTGAGTGATAGCGAAGGATAATAAGTCATTTATTTGTCTTTCTTCTTTGCACACCTTCCTTTCTAAACCATTGACAGGATCAGCATTCAGAACCACAACAAATTATGTTTGTGTGTGTGTGTGTGTGTGTGTTTTGGAGGAAACTTGCCAGTTGGGTTTGGACTTGGGGTTTCAGTTCATATTGTAGTGTAACACAAGGCAACTGTCATGTCACTCACCGGAGGAAGAGTAAAAAACAAGAAGTCATATTTCATGCAGGAACATTTGTTTAATAACACAGTTGAATGTCAGCCGATGCTTTCCGCTGTGATATTGAGCCTGAGAAATGAACAGTAAATCTCAGAGTGGCATTTCTGCATGATAAAGTGAGAATCACTGTAGGGGAAGAAAGAGAAGAAAATCCCTCTGAGCCATTGTACTTAAAGAGTGGAAGAATTCTCCCCAGAGGCATGGGCAGTTGCTAACAGGAGAAAAAGGCCTTCTCCCTGGCCTGACATAGTATTGTGTGGGGTTACTCACCAGGAAAATTAATGCAGTTTTTGATAAGTTCAGTCTGCTATCTTGATTCAAATGGCACTCCCAAAATTCTGTGCTTAGGAACATAGGGAACTTCCTACCAATTCAGACCATTGGTCCAATTAGCTCAGTATTGTCACACTGACTGGCAGCTGTTTTCCAGGGTTTCAGACTAGGAATTTTTCCCAGCCCTACCTGGAGATGCCGGGGATTGAACCCGGGGCCGCCTTCTGAATGCAAAACAGGTATTCTGCCATTGAGCTACATTATGACTGACGGGTCTTCCTTTCCTTATTTTTAATCCAGAAAAAGGAAAAAGTCAGAAGCAAAAGTTCTCTCTATCTGTTCACCCAACAGAGAATGTAGTCCATGCCAAGCAGATGCTTGCTTCTAACTGTAGCTCCTCAAAACCAGGATCCCTCTGCAGAATTGATTGTTTTTGCTGTATTTCCAGACTCCCCCCACCGACAGTTGCATAATGAAAGGCCTGTATCTGTGCCCCTTAATTACTTGGAAAGATAAGAATGTGTGCAGGTAAGTCCACCCCCAAGGCAGCAAGTCAGATTTTTTCTCCCCACCTGCATTTTTGCAAAAGTGCCTACTTAACTACTGAAGAAAGCCTTTGAGGGGGGAATGAAAACTCTGAGGAAGCCAGCCGGCTGTTTGGAAAATGATGCTTTTCCTCTCCTATCCCTCCTAAAGGATAGGAGGGGAAAAAAGGCAATCAGGGTAGGGCTAGAATATCTTTTGAATATTTGCACACTGAAGGATCTAATCATGCTAAGTATATAGTGTTTATTTTAATTAATTTGAGAGGAATTCTATATTGTTTCATCATCAAAGCCTCTAAGTGGCGGCTGGTCTATTAGGGGAAATGGGGCAGTGCCCCAACCAACCTCTGTGTGCCTTCCACCAGCCCACACCTGACTGCATCTTTACGTTCTGCCAGCTGTCAGTTTCCCCCTCCTCCTCAGTCTCAATTTCGCTCTTGTAGAGCTCAGCAGAGAGAGAGAGAGAGAGAGAGAGAGAGAGAGAGAGAGAGAGCTGCAAACTAGAATGAGTTGGCTGTGCCTATTATTGGATCTGGCCTCCCAGTCTTCTGTTAGCCTCCTAGTCTTCCCACCCTACTAGCTCCAATGGGCAACACTGGAGCAACTCAGCATGCACAAAACAATGCAAAATGCATTAAAAACACAGAGATCAGATGTTAAAAACAACTTGACCTATTTCACCCTCCTCAACAAAATACTAAGTAAAATTATTAAATACATCTAATAAAATAAAAACACACACAAAAACAAGTATGCAGTAAAATACATGCCAAAATAAAATGACTGCAATGCCTGCTTAAAAAAACACACTCTACTTTTTAAAGGCAGGCATTGAAACCCATACAGTGAATGCAGTGACCTAACATCAGTGGCTTTCAATGGGGTTGAAATTGCATACAAGCTGATACAAGTTAGAAGGCTGCAAAAAAGGAAATGGTTAGCTCACTGGAGGCTGGCAGAGGAGAGAAAGGGGGTAAGAAAGATAGTTAAGGTCATGAGACCAGGTTCTATAAGGGAAGGCTGAAGGATCTGGGCAAATTTAGCAGATCTGCACAAAATGGGACAGAATGGGCCTATGACTGAGTGCCAGTGAAGTTGAAATGAGATGGAATAAGACTGTCTTCAGCCAGCCCAGTAGGACACCAGTACCCCCTGACTTAGCAGTATAAGGGCCCTGGTTCTCCACTGCTTGACTCCTTGACTCCTTCTCTTACTCACCCACCAGCCTTTCTTGGCATTGGCATTTGCTGTTGGGAACGATGGGAGTTGTAGTTCAACCACCATATAGAAGAGCAGCTTGATGACATCACGAGGCCAGGTTGGGATTTGAGGAGGGGCTGCATTGTGTGCCCCTCAGGTTGGGAAGCTGAGCCCAGCATCAGCTGCAGCAGTGCTGTGCCTAGAGCAGATATTTCATCTGGCCCCTGTGCCCAGTCAGCCTTCTCACAAGGAGAATTCATTACTGTAAAGTCAGGTTACATCATGTTTGCATTAAATGTTATTTATGGTCCAGTGAAGGGAAAACAAGACGTTTATTACATTCTTGGCTTCGATGCACCCATTTGCTACTTGACTTCCTCCTTTGTACATTATGACACCACACTTTGGTTAAGTGGTCAATTGTTTCCTTGTGCAGTGAATGAAATAAGTTGCTAAGCAAGCCTTTCCCATTAAACAATCACAAGCAAGTCATGAGCGCAAGAGCACTCTTCCTGCTTGCAGTTCCTAGCAACTGGTATTGAGAGACATACTGCCTCCCACTTACTGTTGTCATTTGTCTTTTGTCTTTGTGTATGTGTGTATGTGTGTATGTGTGTGTGATACATAAGTAGCTGCCCAATCTCATGCAGTTATGAGTAACCAAGTCCCAGTGAGCCTAATACGCAATCCTATGCACAAACTTAAGTGTGCATAGGATTTTAGCCTCTCTGCCTCTTTACAATGTCTACTTAGAGAACCAAATGCCCCTGAACAGCAATGCAGTGGTGAGGCATCTAGGCTTGTCAGCACATTCCAATGCTTCTTCCTTCTCTCTGCTAAGTTTGCTCAAGAGGATGTGCAACAAGCTTTCATTCATATATATATATATATATATATATATATATATATATATATATATATATATAAAATCACACACACACACAATCTTCTATGAGGAAAGGTTACAGCAGTGCTTTTTCGTTTAGAGAAAAGGGATGTAAGAGTCGACACTATAGAAGCATGTAACATTATGCACAGCATGGCTAAAGTGGAGAGAGAATTTTTTTTTCTTCCCCTCTCATAATTGCTAGAACTCTAAGACGTCCAATTAAGTTGGAAGATTTAGGGCAGCTAAAAGAAAATCCTTCTTCACAAGATACATACTTAAATTACGGAATTCGCTCCCACAAGATGCAGTGATGGCCATCAACTTGGATGGCTTTAAAAGAGGGTTTGATACATTCATGGAGGATAAAAGGTCATCAATGACTACTAACCCTGATGGCTAAATGTTCTACCTCCACAGTCAGAGGCAGTAATACTTCTGAATACCAGTTGCTGGAAATCATGGGTGGGAGGCAGTGTGCTTGTGCTCAGGTCCTGCGTGCAGATTTCCCATTGAGGCATCTGCTCGGTCGCTGTGAGAATGAGATGCTGAACTAGATGGGCCACTGGCCTGATCCAGCAGAGCTCTTCTTATATTCTTAGAACCAAGTCTGCTGTGGCCTTCCAGAGATTTGTTGGGACACAAAGTGTGCACGCGGGATATCCTTGGAAATGAAGAGATTGGCTTCATGCATCTTCAGATGAAGGATATGCTCAAGCTCTTTAATGTGCCATGAGCATTCAAGATTCGGCAACAGCTACAACTCTGCATAAATCATTGTTTACATCAATTTTCTTCTTTCCTGCTTGTAGATGTGCAAATAAGAATAACCGTTTCAGACATCAAATGCCCAGAACTCATATCGCCACACATGCATTTTCTAGCACATTGTCTTTATATCTAATTGCCGTTTCCCTCATTAGAATTGAAATACAATAAATAAATAAATAATAAATAAACCCCTTATTGCCAACACTTTGGTTGTAAGACAACAGCAGAATGGGGAGTGATTCATCGTTGTGATTTTGCTGGTGGTTTTGAGAGTGTTCTACTCCTGAATTAAGAATGAAGGAGGTTTCTGTAGCATCTGGGAATTTTATGCTTGTGCTTCTATTGAAGAACAATAATGACATCTATTGCTTGGGCTCTGCAGTGTTAATTCACGGCCTGTCTGAGAGAACAAGTCACTCATGAAAGGTGGATTGGAAAATCCACCATACTGCCTGCAATGAGATGTGCTGCTGTCCACTGGGTTTTGCTAATGATGCAAGGCTGCCTTTTAAAACTATATGCAGTGGAGGCTGGTTCCTTTGGGCAGCCTTGACCTGCTCTCACTCAGCTCCCACCTGCTTACCTTCTTTCTTCTTTACAAGCAATCCAAGTGATTGCCCTTGCTGTCAGCTTCCCTCTCCTTAGCTTCAGTGTTGCCTCTGCAGAGTTCGGCAGGGAATTGGATGGGGGATGAAACTTTAATCAGTTGGCTCTGCCTGTCATTGGTAATGGCGCCACCTAATGTTCAGCTCCATGCATTCTGCCCTACAGTCCCAGTGGGCCCCAGACCCCACTGACAATACCTCTAGAGTAGAGCAACCTCTAGACTAGAGCAACCAATGCCTCTAGAGCACCATATATTCAAATGATATGCAGTGCCATGAAAAATCCTATATTAATGGCTACAGCCCTAGTTTGGAAGGGTTGGGGGTATGATAATGATTTAGTCCAGGCAAGGGAACCTCAGGCCCAGGGACCAAATGTGGTCCACTAGCCTCTTTATCTGGCCCTTGGAACTTTCCCCAGGTTTCACCAGTCCTGTTTCATACCCTCCTCTAGTGTTTTAGCCCAGCTGGAATGCATGCTTAATCTCTGATAATACTACTTGCTTGCCTGGATTTAGGATAGAGAGGGTTGTGTGAGTATGTAGAAACTAGCCTATTGTTCAAAGCCATTGACTCCCTCCCAAAGGTTGCCCAGAAGGGAGCATGGCCCTCAGGCTGAAAAATACTTCCCATCTCTGTTTTAGACAATGCAATCCCCTCTTACTGTTTTGAGATACCGTTGTGTTTTTAAAAAATGTTATGGCTGATTTTTGATACTACACACACACTTGAGAGTTTTTATTCTGTTGCTGGCTTGTTCTTACATTTTTTGGTTAACTGCATTTTTAAAAAAGTATGTGTATATGTGTGCGCACACACATGCTTAATAGTGATTCTAACTCAATCTAAGAACTTGGTTATTTCATGGCGGAGAAATACTGTTCAATAAAAAAATAATCAAAGACAATAATAAGGATTCTCAAGGTGCCCAACAATATGAAAACATCTATGGGAAGCAGAGCAAAATGTAAACCAGCAAAAAAATGGCCAACAGATCCATTCTGCAGCAATACCCTTAAAAAGAAGCTAAGGGGGAAAGCAGCATTTTCAAGTCTTTCTTTAAAATAACAAGAGAGCCTAGTGAATGGGCTGGAAAGAGTTTTGGATGCAGGCTGCTATGGCATATCTTTTCACACCTAACTGCCTCAGAAGGTGGAGGTGCTCTGAGAAAGGCCTCTGAAGTTTCCCTTAGTGACTGAGCACATGCACAGTGGCATAACAGTGCAGCAGAGGTGAGGAACCTTTTTCAGTTTGAGGGACACTTTCCCTTCTGGCAGCCACCTGAGGTCACATGCTGAGTGGGCGGGGCCAGGTAAAAAGTGGGTGGAGCAATGAATGCTAATTTTACCTTGGTAGAGTAGGCTTGTTTCTACAGTCCACCCTCTCTATCCTCCATCCAGCCAACAAACCAACCAGCCAAGAGGGGTTATCTGAGTTCAAGGACCCACTCTAGTATGTGGTATGTGAAGCAGGGCCAGTAAAGGGTGTGGCCTGGGGAGACTTAGGGGCCACATAGAGAAGCCCAGAGGGCTCTGTTTGCCTCCCTACACCAGCCACACATTTCCTATGCATGAATTTGTATACAGTCAAACCTTGTTTGTCGAACATAATCCATTCCGTACGTAGGACTTCCAAAACATCTGACAACCCAAAACTGAAAGCGGAAGCCTCAATACAATATGGAAACTCAAAACGGAAGCTGCGTAGCACATTTGGCTTCCAGAAAACATTCAAAACCCAGAGCAGTTACTTCTGGGTTTTCGGTGTTCAGGAGCTGAAATGTTCCAAAATGGAGGCGTTCAGTAACCGAGCTTTGACTGTATCAGTTATAGTTCATTATTTATTTATTTTTTTATAATAATTTTTTATTAAATTTTTCAATTTTACATTTCAAAATAAACATTTTACAAACTTTAAAATAACCAATGACTGCCCTTCTTCTCCTTCATGTTACATATCATTCCCGCATATTTTCCATGCAAATCAGTTTTCCACCTTTACAGCCATCAAAAATTATTTACTCTGTTGAAATTATCATGGTGCTGCCAGTGTTTTCAGCTTTATAGTTATCTTCATTATTTTAAATCAGTCAATATACTAATTATTTATTTACATTTCTAAGTGGTGTACACAGAAAATGGGAGAATGAAACCAACATTTATCATAAACCCAAATATTATCTTAAATTTATTATTATTAAATTTATCCTTTGTCAAAAAGACCACAAGGGAGTTTGCAGCACAGAGCACAAATGTCAATACATAGCACAATATCTGCACAATATAAAAATCAAAGCAGTTATATACATGTAATTATTATAACAATAAGAAAAACATAATAGAACACCACTTCTCATGGCAGACAGGTTCTCGTAACAGCAACAGCATAAAAAATAAAGGCTTGTTGGAGCAAGGTAGTCTTATGCACTTGAGGTTCAGCAAGGAAGGTGCCTGCCTGATCTCAGTTTGGAGGGAGTTCCATAGGCTTGGGCTCACTACACTGAATGCGTGGATTCAAGTAGTTATGAGCTGTGCATTGGAGCCATGGACCCCTTATAGCAGGGTGGTCCAATACGTGGCCCAACATCAGGGACACCTATGAGCCAATTCACATAGGCTGCCTCAGCCAGTTGGATTTACTGGCCATGTGGGCTAGTGAGGGCAAGGACAGTGAGAGCAAAAGAAGGCAGTAAATGGCACCCAACCCCCAACCCACCAAATGCACAATAGTAGCCAGGGACACTGAACACCAAGTGATACAATTTTTTGGCCGGGGGGTTGTTTTATTGGTAATATGCTTGGCTGTGTTGAAATTTAACTGTGAAGCAGACTATTCAAATGGGTATGGGGGGGAGGTGTTAATGTTCCTCAAAGGAATTCAATGATTCCTTGTATAGGAATAGGGCTAATGAATAGAACCCTGCTGAAAAATATCCGAGGCATATTCTAGAAAGGTTTGTGCAAACACTAATAAATATTAATAAAAAATTACCAGTATAAAAAGTCTATCAACTTTTTTTATTCTCTTCTTTTATTTATATCATGTTGGAGCCCCTCTGGGCTTACATTATTAAAACCTATATATCCTAGCATACTCTTTTGAACTCAAGCCTCGGGAACCTCAGATTTCATTATGCTTGAGACAACTCCTGAAAGTTCAATAGTATCTACTTTGCTTTGAGAATCCATTTTGATTTCCTGCCCCACAATAGCATCCGATGCATGCATTGGGAAGTTCTACCTCCACTGTCAGAGGCAGCAGCATGCCTTTGAATACCAGTTGCTAGAAATCACAAGTTGGAAGAATGCTGTTGTGATCTGGTCCTGCTTGTGAGCTTTTTAGAGCCTTCTGGTTGACCACAGTGAGATCTGAGTGCTGGACTATATGGCCCTTTGGTCTGATGTATGCTGCACTCTTGCCCCTCTTAGACCCATAGATATTTCTGTTTTGCTTTAGGCCCCACCTGCACTATATTCAAAGTATTGCCATGGCACTTTGGATTTGATATCCCGCTTTATCACTACCCAAAGGAGTCTCAAAGCGGCTAACATTCTCCTTTCTCTTCCTCCCCCACAACAAACACTCTGTGAGGTGAGTGGGGCTGAGAGACTTCAGAGAAGTGTGACTAGCCCAAGGTCACCCAGCAGCTGCATGTGGAGGAGCGGAGACACGAACTCGGTTCCCCAGATTACAAGTCTACTGCTCTTAACCACTACACCACACTGGCTCTCACTTAAACATGGCACTTCAAACCCTCAAGCAATCCTGGGAACTATGGCTTGTTAAGGGTGCTGAGAGTGGTTAGGAGGCCCCATTCCTCTCAAATTTCTAGAGTTCTCCAAGTTTAACTATCAGTCTCTCTTTCCAGGGAGCTCTGGGAATTGTCACTCTGTGTAGGGAACAGGGCTATCCTGACAAGTCTCCACTACAGGTCCCAGGATTCTTTGTAGCATGACTGGGAAGGCATGACTGCATAAAGTGGTATGATACTGTTTTAAATGTATAGTGCAGGCAGGGCCCGTGGGAAGCTGAGCAGCATATCCAACAGCAACCACATCCGATGGCCACCTTTATCGTTTGAATCCTTAGGTGCAAATATTATATCTCAGTTATATAATGGGAATGAACATTATACATTATGAACATTCAAAACAAGGCATCTATAAAGCAAAAGCCAGGATGTTTGCCAAATTTTCACCAGGAGGGCATTCCACATTGCTGGACTGGGCACACTAAATATTTGATTACTTGTAGATAGCAACTGGGTGTAATTCACACGGGGAACAGTTAACAGCAGATCTCACTGATCTAGCTGGGATTTTCAGGCTTAGGTGAACTTAATGTTTCCTGGAGCCAAGCTATGAAGGGTTTTTTAAATTAATACAATGAAGAAAGGGCAGGGAAAGCGATGATCAAGAAGGGAGCTGTCCAGCACTTTCAGCAAAGTTATTACAAAGTCAAGTGCTGAGCAACATAGCCAGTAGGCACCCAGAACCAGCAGTAGCTCACTAGGGTTTCAAATAGAGGTCTTTTTGAGCCTTTCTGGGAGACCCTGGGGATTGAACCTGGGGCCTTGTGCAAGCGAAGCATGTGCTCTGTCAGTGAGCCACAGCACACTTAACATAGGACAGTCCCCAAGATTCTTTGGGGGGTAGCCATGGCTGTTTAAAGCAATATGATACTGCTTTAAATGCATAATGCAGATGGATCTTTAGTCTCCTTCCAGGTTTTATCAAGTAATTAATTTTAATTTATGGAGAAACGTGTTGGAGGATAAGAGCCAAGAGGCATTAGAAGGCTTTCAGCAACATTTCACAGGCTTCTTATTCTTTTCAACTGGTGATGAAATGCTTCCTAAAACAAGGAGATGAAGGATCAAGTCTTCTGTCTTGTCTTCTTGCCTTTGTGATCTGTTTTTTGTGTGAGCTGGTGCCAGTCTCCAGAACTGTCTCTGTCTTGGAGAAAAGCCATAGTGCAGCGGTAGAGCATCTGCCTTGTATGCAGAAGATTCCAGATTCAGTTCCCAGCATCTCCAGCTACAATTGGGAATGTGTCTGGTCCAAAACACTGGAAAACCCCTGCTAGTCTTTGTGCAAAATACTGAGCTAGATGAACCAATGGTCTGAAGGTAGAAGGGAATGTGACTCTTGGATGGAAAAACGTTCCCTACCTCCGATTTAAATAGACAAGGTCTATTTAAGAAATCAGAAAGAGTGGGAAAAGAAAGATAATAGCAACCGAGAGAGGAGGAAAGAAAGGAGCAAGAGTGACATTAGGTGAATGTGAGGAAATGACGACATGAGATAACACTGTTCCAAGTTTGGAAAGAGATCCCCTGAACCACAGCTTCCCAGTTTAGAACTACTAGTAAACCGTGGTTTGGAGAAACCAAGAAATCTTCTATTAGGCTGTGTGAGAGATAAGGAGGGAGTGCTCAAGCTCCTGGGTTCTTCCCAGTCCTGGAAACGATGGGTGTCATCTGAATAGTGTCAAAGTAGGCTGGTCATTATTGTACTAGTTAAAAAAAATATTAAATGTCCCAATAAATGTGTATCCTTAGAAGGGGGGTAGTTGAGTGATTTTTTTTTCTTTAAATAGCAGGTGTGGAGGGACTGGGACCCTGGTGGGGTGCCAGCTTGCCTCCCACTGATCCAGATCACACCTACAGCTTGCTGTCTGTCTAGGGAAGAAAGCATTGATTGACATCCATGGAAGTATCCTTCACAATGCAGATTGCAGAAGTCTCTGGCCAGGACCACAGCTGTGGGCTAAAGGATAAAGCTCCTCCTACTTACCTGCCAGAGTCCTAATCTGGATCAGGTCCTCTGCACTCTAAAAAATAAACACATTGACCCAGTTTCTAATTGTATGAAGGGTTTCAAGTCTACCTGGGCCCCAGAACTCTGTGCCCAGGAATGTAACAGACTGCAAGGGGCTTAATAAGAAAATATCTAAGGGAGGAATGGGGGACCTTTTTCAATCCAAGGGTCCCATTTCCTTCTGGGCAACCTGCCAGAGGTTATATGAGATTGGTTGGCAGGTCCAGAGGTGAAAGTAGGTGAAAGTAGGTAGAGCAGCTAATGTAGATTTGACCTGTGTACTGTAGGCTAGCTTCTATGCACACATCCAGGCAACCAAGAGGCATTATCATAGTTCAAGGGCATATTCCAGCTGGGCAAAATCACTCAAGGAGGGTATCAAGCAGGATGGCTGGAAGGCGTGTCCTGAGGAGAATCCCAAGGGCCAGATCTCTACATTTGGTCCCTGGGCCCAAGGTTCTTCGCTCTTCTTCTAAGGTCTGTTTCTCCCCCTGCTTCTCTTCTTTCTTGAGCTGAGCTGTCATTATTGAATGCAATGTCTCTTTCTGCATGTTTTATGTTATATTGTAATGGCTTATTGCTTCCAATAAATATACTGCTGACTGAATACTAAACAGCATTACAGGTCCACTGTCAAGTATAAAATATTAAACTCAATTATCATCATCGGATGTCATGCACAGATATCAAATATTTGGAGGCTATTCAGCAAGCATCTGAGTCTTCAGAGACTTCTCTGCAGAAAGACTTGCCATCAGAAATTCACAGTGGAGAACGTCGGGGCGCAAATATGTTCCAGCTGTAATTAGAGCCTGGTTTGTATATCTGGAAACAAACAGAAGACAGTATTACAAAAGAGAGCAAAAAACTGACATTGAGGCAGAAAAGTGCTTGGCGCAGCTGCCACCATCGGTTTTTGCTTTAAATTAAGATTTGCAAATCCATATTTAATTAGACAGTTATTGGACTGCATGCTAAGTAAACACCAACTAATTATTAAACATGGGATTTGCTGGAGTATAATAGATATGCATAAAACTCCTATTTGTTAAACCTGAGTAAACAAGTTTTAAATAATCAGTTATTTGTCCAACCCTCAGGAATTGGGAAAATAAAATAATATATATTAAAAAAAACATTCTGTCATTGCCTTTGATTTACTATCGTTCTTTTTTCATTTGCAGATTTTTGTTTTAATGGAAGATGACACAGCCATATTTCTGGTATGGCCCATATAGCAATTATTATTTAAAAAATAATGATAGTAATATATATGTAGAACAAGTTATTACTTGGCAGTAGTTTGGGGATGGAGTATGCATATATAGCCAATGAACCTGCAGGCAATAAATTCAGGATCTTTTTAATTTACCACCTCAATGAATACTTTGCAAAATATATGTATATATATATATATATATATATATATATATATATATATATATATATATCTCCCTCTCAAAATTGAAACTAACACTAACAGAGCCTGAAAGGATCAGCCTTCCTTCCTGTCATCTCTATCCCAACACCTCCCTCCCCCACTCCTTCAAGAGTGGAAATAAATTGCTGTTCAGAAATCACTTGGTTTAAACATTTAGAAAAATCTAACAGTTTTATTGGATTCTACAACTGTACAGGTAGAAGTGCTGATGAATGTTTCAATGGTTACTCCATAGAGGATTCACCTTCCCATACATGCTAGCTTTCTACATGCAGGTAGGGAGAGCTCCTCTCTGAAGAGGAATCTTTCAGACATTGAAGCCCCACAGCAGCTTGCTTCATTAGGTAAGGGATGGGGAAGCTGTGGATATTGTTGTTGGACTACAACTTCAATTAGCTGCAGGCAAGACAAAATATCTGGAGGACGCCAGGTTGGCAAACTCTAAAGGGAGCCATAGAATTATAGACTTGTAGAATTTGAAGGGACTCCAAGGCTCATCCAGTCCAACTCCCTGCAATGCAGGAATCTCAACGGAAGCACCCATGACAAATGCACCTCCAACCTCTGTTTAAAAACCTCCAAGGAAGGAAAGCCTTCTAAGACTTTCCATTCCATTCTAGAACAGCTCTTGCCATCAGAAAGTTCTTCCTGATGTTTAGTTGGAATCTCCTTTCTTGTAACTTGAAGCCATTAGTTTGGATCCTACCCTCTGGAGCAGGAAAAAACAAGCTTGCTCCATCTTCCATGTGACAGCCCTTTATATATTTGAAGATGGCCATCCTGCCTCCTCTCTGTCTCCTCTTTTCCAGCCTAAACATACCTACATCCCTCAACCATTTCTCAGAAGTCTTTGTTTCCAGACCCTTGATCATCTTGGACGTCCTCTGCACATATTCCAGGTAGTCATTCTCAGCCATGTGCTGCTTTGAAATTTGTTACAGATGGGAGGATAGGATATCGTCACTGGATGGATTGTTGAGTTACCTCACAGTAACTTAAAAATCAAATGAAACACAATCTTTCCCCATGTGTTTTTGTTCAGTCGTTCAGTCGTGTCTGACTCTTCGTGACCCCATGGACCAGAGCACGCCAGGCACGCCTATCCTTCACTGCCTCTCGCAGTGTAATGTTAGATCTACTCAGAGTAGACCCATTGAAATTTATGGATCTAAGTTAGACATAATAGGCTCTGAGTAGGACTAACTTTGGGACGTGGGTGGCGCTGTGGTGTAAACCACAGAGCCTAGGGCTTGCTGATCAGAAGGTTAGCGGTTCAAATCCCCGCGATGGGGTGAGCTTCCGTTGCTCGGTCCCTGCTCCTGCCAACCTAGCAGTTCGAAAGCACGTCAAAGTGCAAGTAGATAAATAGGTACCGCTCTGGCAGGAAGGTAAACGGCATTTCTGTGCACTGCTCTGGTTTCGCCAGAAGTGGCTTAGTCATGCTGGCCACATGACCCGGAAAAACTGTCCGTGGACAAACGTCAGCTCCCTCGGCCAGTAAAGCGAGATGAGCGCCGCAACCACAGAGTCATTCGTGACTGGACTTAACTGTCAGGGGTTCTTTACCTTTACCTTTTAGGACTCACTTTGGATACAGTTCTAGGTGGGAAAAACCTCAGGCTTCTGTGCACCAGCAATGAGTAAGTAACATGCAAGAAAAATGGAAGCAACAGAGGAGAGAGAAAGTGTCATGACTCCTGATCCCTGAATCTAGCAGTGTTCTGGACATGAAGTCAGAGACTGCAGGGCTACCAGAGGGGAGCCCAGTGAGATTCTGGCCCCAGTGGTGACTGCTGGAAATAGGGAGACTCTTGTGCCTCAGGCTGTCAGACAAGGAGTTCTTGGAGGAACCTCACAGACTACCAGGGTGCATAGTGTCGGAGCTCAGACCCTTAGGGGCACCTTCCCTTGAGCCTGAAGAGCCAAATGCATCCCACTATACATCACCAGTCTGGGAGTCCTCCAGGAGGGAGGCTATGGAATGGAGGAGTGCCCATTTGTAGGCCAAAGAGTTGGCCTTTCAAGGCGCTGAAGACCACTACAAGGGAATGGAGCCTGGAGGAGGTATTCTGGAGACAGAGGTATGAAAGGTCTTGACCTGCTTCCAGATGTCCATGGGTCCCCAACCTCCAACTAGCCTTGTTGCGCCTCTAGCCTTGCCATTTTCTCTGACATTGGATCTGGCATTGGGCCGAAATACAACAGAATTGTTGCTAGACATGCACATTTCCTTCAGTGGGTCTCCTCTGAATAGGACTACTCTTGAATACAACCCTATGTGTCTTTTCAGAGTTTCAGTCCATTGCATGGGTTTCTAAGGGTAGCCTGTAGGAAGGCACAACTATCTGCCTGAATGAAGGGAGATGTTTTGCCCAATCCTCGTGAAAAAGGACCTGAAAGGAACATTTCCCCCAGTGGGTTTTGTTCATCAAGGTTTTTTTTTATTGGATTCTTTATTTCTAACCTGACCTCCCCCCGCCCTTTTTTTTTAGCAGTCCCAGGACTGGCAAGAACATTATAAAGCAATTAATTATAGTGACATCTACCATTTACTGGGTCATTCACCATTGATCCTTTCAAAGCACTGACGACTGTAATGCACACCACCTGGGCTTGCCCTTGATGACCCCTTGGAAACTTCAGTCATAATAAATAGAAACAATTGCAGCACTTTGATCAAAACCTTTCAGAGAGCAAATGCTTGTTTGGAAGGCTTGGCATTTTACAATCTCCAGAAGTGTCCATATGCAATACCTGAAGAATAAAGACAAATGTTGGCACCGTAATGCGGCACTACTTTCCCTTTCGCACTCTTAATTTATAGCAAGCAGGTTATGGGGCAATGCCCTGTAAATGTTTCTACAAGGTGATGGGGAATAGCTTTCCTTCTCCCAGGCAGGGTTTATCACTGGGTTTTATAGCAGGTTTACAGCTTTCGGTGGTAGGCACGGGAATGTTTCCAGAGATTTTATTTCATCTTAAAAATATGATGTATTTTATAATTCTTCATCAATATTGATAGACAGCTGACTCTCTGCCAATATAAAACTTTTTCTGCTGAAGGGTTGGATAAAAAAGAACTTGAAAATAATGATCATCGGATGATCTGTATGTATATATATATATGCCTTATACACTTCTGGGTTCATTGTAGAGTGTGTGTGTGTGTGTGTGTGTAATATTTCTTATTATGGGAATGTTCAGGGTGGCAGGAGAGGATATATTGTTTATTAATATCCTTCATAACTTGCGCTAGCAAGTTCCTTTACTTAGCAGAGTGCATTCCCCTTTATACAGCAGAAAACTAGTTGCAAACTCGTGTGAGTTTCTTAAGACAATACGCAATTCAATCTGGCTTGTCCAGACTGAAATATGTTCTAATATTTTCCTGGTAAGACGCCTTTGATCCCTCCTAAAAGAATAAAGACACCACAGTCTTATTCATAAGCAATAAAAAGAAAGTTTACTCACGATCAGGCAGATCACAGTGTGATCCCTGAAGGCAGGCTGAAGGCTTAAAGTTACAAGCATATACAAACAGGTTTACCCCATATGTGGGTTGAGCTACTGTAGTGACTGCAGTTAGCAGTCTGGGAAGTTCGCAGGACGAAAGGAAGATGAAAAAGAGAGAGAATGGCAGCATGCCTTGGCCTTTTACCAGGTCTAGAAAGGTCACGCCCGGATGCTCCAGGCCAGGAGAAACAGGAAGTTTTGACTGGCTGGACCAAACATTCCCTTGCATGTCCACTCTAGGAAAACACAGAATGTTGTACTTTACTGCTCTCAGTGGATTACATCCCACACTTATGTTGTGGAATGTTTCAGCTTCTGCCTTTGTCATCTGCTCTGATAAAAATGAAATGATTCTGTTTCCAAAGTGGCAGTTATAGATCATAACTCCATCAAAGAGAGGTGTCAATTTGCAAAGAACAATATATCCTGCCTGTGGTAGATTTACATCCACCATCTCCTATCAGCTGGCAAACAGAGAAAGCTGCCCATTGTCTGAACAACTTGCTATCAGCAATCCTGGATCTGATCCTTGTCATTTCAAATGCTGTATCACCTGTGTGTATTTCATGGGGACAGGTACCTTCAAAAGCACCAGGATGGGTAGAACATACTAGATCCAGCAAAAAATCACCTACAGGTCTGGCAATGCAATCTATAATTGAGTGCAAAAAAACTGGGATGCCATATCTAGTAGGTAGGTGAAACTACAACCAATCTACTAGTATGTGAGAATTTTTGGAAACCACAAATCAGCGATTTTGACCAAAAAAGTAGAGCAACCAATAGCTAAATATTTTTATTCTGTAAACCACAGAATGTCAAATTACCAGCAATGGCTAATAGAGTTGCCAGCAGTGTTAGCAAAGAGGTACAACTTCTGGATATACATGCTGGACACATCAACACCACATGGTCTTGACCTGGAGGGTAGTATCAGCATTGTGTGGCTTCAGCAAATCTCTATAACTAGCAGCCTTGGAAAAACACACACTCTCTATATAATGTTGTGTTGTGCATTGTACATTTATGTTATAAAAGAAACCTAACAAAACAAAACAAAACAAAGCACCATTTCCCCTCCATATTCCTCAGATCTTAGACATTTGGGGAACATAGGCTTAGTTGTGCAAAACCCACTGATTTTTGAATTGTGACTATTTTATTTTGGCCACCATTTGTCAAGTGTTGAAAAATAACTGTGCAGCCAGGTACATTCCACAGAAAGAACTTTTGGCACGCAGAGAGGGATGCTATAAATCAAATCCTCTTTCTGGGGAGCAGTTTTGGCATGAACTCCACCAGTGTGGTCTTCTATGGCTTTTTTTCTGCCAGTTTCTGTCTACTCATTGGTCCAAAGTCAACACAAAGCAAAACTGACAAGTGGTGATGCAATTTTGGATGGGTTCAAGGTCTGTGTTAATGATGGGGGGAGAAATTCCATTTATTCAATGTTGTTTCTTTCTGCATATTTAAATATTTATAGACCACACTTTCATAAAAATGCAGCAAGGCAGTATACAACATATACAGTTACAAAACAACAACAACAAACAGCTGATTGGGGAAAAATTACTTAATTTTTTATAGATTGTAGTCTCATGGAAGTGAACCTATCTAATTCACACTGTTCATCCACATTTTGGTGGATGTCTGCTTTTTGTTTCACCTATTATATGAATAGGTATTCATATAGGTAAAAAGGTAAAGGTACCCCTTACCGTATCAACAATCTCAGATATGCTGATGATACAACCTTGATGGCAGAAAGTGAGGAGGAATTAAAGAACCTTTTACTGAGGGTGAAAGAGGAGAGCGCAAAATATGGTCTGAAGCTCAACATCAAAAAAACTAAGATCATGGCCACTGGTCCCATCACCTCCTGGCAAATAGAAGGGGAAGAAATTGAGTCAGTGAGAGATTTCACTTTCTTGGGTTCCATGATCACTTCAGATGGTGACAGCAGTCACGAAATTAGAAGACGCCTGCTTCTTGGGAGAAAAGCAATGACAAACCTAGACAGCATCTTAAAAAGCAAAGACATCACCTTGCCAACAAAGGTCCGTATAGTTAAAGCGTTGGTCTTCCCAGTAGTAATGTACGGAAGTGAGAGCTGGACCATAAAGAAGGCTGATCGCCAAAGAATTGATGCTTTTGAATTATGGTGCTGGAGGAGACTCTTGAGAGTCCCATGGACTGCAAGAAGATCAAACCTATCCATCCTTAAAGAAATCAGCCCTGCGTGCTCACTAGAAGGACAGATCCTGAAGTTGAGGCTCCAATACTTTGGCCACCTCATGAGAAGAGAAGACTCCCTAGAAAAGACCCTGATGTTGGGAAAGGTTGAGGGCACAAGGAGAAGGGGACGGCAGAAGATGAGATGGTTGGACAGTGTTCTCGAAGCTACTAACATGAGTTTGGCCAAACTGCGAGAGGCAGTGAAGGATAGGCGTGCCTGGCGTGCTCTGGTCCATGGGGTCACGAAAAGTCGGACACGACTGAACGACTGAACAACAACAACCCCTTACCGTTAGGTCCAGTCACGGACGACTCTGGGGTTGCGTGCTCATCTTGCTCATCTATAGGCCGAGGGAGCCGGTGTTTGTCTGCAGACAGCATAGGTAAAACCAAAAGCAGACATCCACCCAAATTTGTTGTCTCTCTCCCCCACCCCGGTTTTTGCAATGCAATTCTCCAGCCAAGTTATTTGCCCAAAAAACAAAACAAAAACAGATATCCTCAGGTATAGTGTGCATAAGAATGTGATTCTTTTTTTCTTGTTAAAACCATTTTTTGGGTGAGTTTTCCTAATATGATGCATTTATGTATGCTATTTGCATGCGCGTGCACACACACACACACACACACACATGCACACTATGTCTTGCACTGCAAGATTTATAGAAGTGTGAATTTTGATGATAGGTGTTTCAATTTGTGTGTTGTTTTGGAAAGTGCAGATGAGGTAGATTTGCCTTTAAATGCAAATGAAATCACGTTTCTCTCCCATCTTTCACTGTGAGCAGCTTGTCCAGTCTCCATTCTGCTTGCACTCTTGTGAGCACCCACCACTGCCTGCTCCTTGGAGAAGCAGCATGTAGAGGCAGTGAAGGCCAGCCCATTAGGGCAAACGGGGTACAACCCCACTAACCTCAGTCTCCTTGCAAACAACCATCACCTGACGGCCTTCTTACTTACAGGCAAGTGGGGTGACTCCACCTGTAGCAGCTTCCTCCTCCTTAGTATCAGTGTTTTGCTCCTTCTAGAGTTACTTGGCTCCACCCCCCCCACTGGCTCTGGTGCCACCTACTGTTGGCCTCCTTGCCTTCCATCCTTACCAGTTCCAGTCTTCACCAGCCACCACTGTGAAGAGGAAGTGGTGGGTATTGCAGAAGTGATCAGCATTATCTTTTCCTGCATGGGACAGGGACATGACTACCTTATTCAGAGGCAGTAATGCTTCTAAATACCAGTGGCTGGAAACCACAGATGGGGAGAGTGCTCTTGTGCTTGGATCCTGCATGCAGGCTTTCCACAGGCATCTGGCTGGCCACTGTGAGAAGATGAGCCATTGACCTGATCCAGTAGTGCTCTTCTGATGTCCTTTGGTTCTTATGTACCTTCAGGTGCCAAATTTAGAGTTGTGGCACCAGTTCTCTGGGATTCTTTCCCATCCAAAGTGAAGCAAGCTCCAACATTGTTACATTCCCCAGGCTTGTCAAACTGCCCGCCCCCCACTCCAGCCTCCCCAAATTAGCTCATATTTCTGCAGCTTTTAATTTTTTGTTGGCTTTTATGTCTTAGTACTATTTTAGGACCAGCTTTATGTTTTATGTTCTATTTCTGTACTCCACTGCTTTCTTGTTTAGTTGTACTGTATTTTGTACTTTTAAATATTTTATCGTCAGGTGGACTTTGGTTTTTATTGGATAGTGCAAGCTGCTTTGTGGAGGTAGTTCATTCCACTGGGGAATCCTGAGACTTGTAGTCTAGTTCCAGTTACAGGCAGGAAAATATGCTTTAAGGCAGGGGTAGTCAACGTTCAGATATCGTGGACTACAACTCCCATCAGTCTTTGCCAGCATGGCTAATTGTGAGGGGTGAAGGGAGTTGTAGTCCAAAACACCTAGAGGGTTCCACATTGGCTATCCTTGTTCTGTAGCTCTGTGTAAGCACCTACTGCTGCCTCCCCCTTTTCTTTCCACTTGATAAGGCTGTGTGACTTGAGGATCTCAAGGTGGCAAACATTTTCCTCCTCCAAATGTTACCTCCAGAACAACCCTGAGAAGGTAGGATAGGATGTGAGATGGTGACTGGCCTAGTAAGCTACAGGGTTGGGTGGGGATTTGAACTGTGGTCTCAAACACTCTAAACGCTACACTAGATGGGTCTTTGGCTTGATCTAGCAGGGCTTAAATATCCTGAACAGTTTATTTTTCAAAAAGAGTCCAGAATCTTGCCCACCCACATTGTTAGGGAAGTTCGGTATTTTAATTGGAGGGGACTTGTCCATCCCACCCTATATTGATTTTCAAATCATATATCTGGATATGTGAGCGATTCAGGTCTGGCATGATTCATCATAAAATTTGATCTTGAGTAGACTGCAAGCTAGCTCATTAGACGATTGAATAATGGAAGGGAGACAGAGGCAAATTGATTTTTCTGACATAATGAAAGCTGACAACAAGAAATTAAACACATCTAACTTTATAATAAAGTGCTGGCTTGATAATAGCTCTGAACTGTATGTCCCATTCCCCCCCCCCAGCTATGCTAGGAAGCATACATATGCTTATTAGTCAGAAGGAACACAATGTCTAAAGGCAAGTGGAAGGAGAGGAAGAGGGGGAAGTGACCTCGTCGTCTGTAAATACACAAATGCCAAGAAAACAATCTCATTCAGATCTTCTTTGCTTCCCATTCACGAAGGCTTTGCCTTTCTATAATCTTAAGTCATAGCAGGGATCTTATGTTCTTACAGACAAATTCACAGGGGTTAAGCTACCAGTGTCTACTAGCCATGATGGCCATGTTCTCCCTCTACTGTTAGAGGCAGCATGTCTCTGAATAGCGATCACTGGGATTCACAAGCAGGGAGACGGCTGTTGCATTCAGGTCCTGCATGTGAGCATTAGGGTATTTGGTTGGCCACTGTGAGGTCAGGGTGCTGAGCTAGACAGCCCTTTATTCTGATCCAGCAGGCTATTGCAGGGGTGGAGAACCCTTTTCGGCTCAAAGGCCAGATCAAGAACAGGTCCATTCTCTGTGAGCCATTTTTTTGCAGGGGTAGGGCAGTCTACCTGTCTATCACCTGACATCATTAAGGTGATGAGCTCAAAGAAACCTGAGAGCAGCACCCACCAGCTGATCAGAGCTGTCGGTGGGTGTCACTTTCCAAGGAACAACCAGGAGTATGCGTCATTTAAAATGCACAAGATGTGCAACCTGGTTCAATGCATGTTTTATTTAAAGCAAGGCCCATTGAATTAAACACAGCTTGCGCCTAAGTGTACAAAAGATGAGAGCCGGTGTGTAGAACTTTTGCATCCTCTCATGCACACTGTTATTTCCAACTTGTCCAAACCAAGACTTTGTGTAACTGTCTCCCATTTGTAGGCATCTTGCTCAGCATTTTGATACATTGCATTACTTCTCATTCTGCCCAGTATTTGTTGCATGCAGCACTGTTTCTGCTCTGCTGCAGGTATTTGTATCGCTGCCTGCTGCTGTGAAATTACATAACTTTATGTAAATTACACAAGTTGCCATTACGCTATTCTGCCCCATTCATTTCAATACAAAGGAAACCCAGCCAAGAAACCCAGTTTCTTCATCAATCAGTTACATATTGTTTATGGACTAGAAGCAACAGCAGCGAATACCAATTGTATTTGTTTGATTGCTTTCCATTCTGGATATGAGAGGAGTAGTGAACAGGGGGCAATTTCTGCACCAATTTTTTGTTTTCGTCAGAATTCTCTGACATTGCTAATTGTGTGCTCACATTTCATGTACAAAGATGGCTAGACTGGCAGCTGATGAAGAGACAGTGTCTACTGCATCCAAGGGAATGGCTAGCTTAAAGAAGTCCCATGAAAATAGGAATCATCCAATAATGTAGAACTTGAAGGAGAAACATGTCTTAAATTTCTTCCTCTTCTTCTTCCTCTTCTTCTTCTTCTTCCTCTTCCTCTTCCTCTTCTTCCTCCTCTTCCTCTTCCTCTTCTTTATATCTCACCTTTTTCTGCAAGGAGCTCAAGTACATAGTTCTCCTTCCCCCATTTTATCCTCAAAACAACCCTGTGGGGTAGGTTAGGATGAGAGGCAGTGACTGGCCCAAAGTCACCCAGTGAGCTTCATGGCCAAGAGGGGATTTGAACCCTGATCCGCCAGGTCCTAGTCTGACACTACACCACAGGGGTGTGGTGAAGAAGTGCCAAAGTGAGGTGACTTATCACAGGTGTGCCCAACCTGTTTCAACACGAATGCCTTTATCAAGGACTGATGTATAAGAAATAAAGACATGGCTGGTTTTTAGTTTAAATAGGTTCCTTTTTGTTAAATTTCATCTACACATGAGTTGTTGTAATATATGAGTGTATTTTACAATTTCCCAAAGGTTTTTATATGGGTGTTTTAGTAACTGTTGTGTAAGTCCTTGATAAAGGCGATCGTGCTGACATATCTGAATATCTACAGTAAAACCTTTCTTCCTTTGGACATCATTGAGCCCTGTTCCTCTTTCTTGTGCTAGCTTAAAGAGGGGGAGAACAGGGCTCATAATTCCCTATTCAACAGCTGCCATCTCTGATTTTCTTGTTTCTTTGGTGCTTCACATTTCTCCACAGGTCTGCTTTTTCATTCATTTTATTTTCCCACTTCTCTTCACAAGTGTTTATTTCCTCTCCTCCCAAATCTACTTGATCAAGTTGTTGTCTTCCCCCCAAGCTAGTCTTCCTGGAAACAAGCCAATTGCACAAGAAACATTTTAAAAAATAAAGTCACGGAGAAGGAGGAGGGGAAAAAAGCATATGAGCAGAAGCATTTCCATGAGAATGAAAAACTCAAGTCAAATTACAGCAAAATAGTCTCAGGAGTAGAGAAGGAAAAAAAGTAAGCACACAAACAAAGTCGACATTAAATGCCAGAATAAACTTTAGGGAAAGAAATGGTACTCATAATCCATGAATCAATCAATCTTTCTTTCTTTTGATGATATTATTGGAGATTATATAGTCTCATCTTGTTTTAGAAATCAACAAGTTAGATCTATTATGACTCAGAACCTCAAAAATAAATAAATGCATTCCTCATTCCTTTCTGCTGCTTTTTGGGCGGGGGGGTGAGGAGAGGGGGGAAATAGTTGCATTATTTTTGTTTGTTTCATTTTACCTTCTGTATCCAGAATTGCAAAGCTTTAAAGCTAGTGGCTCCCTGTAGATTTCTCCACATTCATGTATTATTCTTTAAGTATGCCATTAATTTTCTCTAGATTTAGACTGATCCAAACTTCTGCAATACATAAGGCATTCCCCAAGGCCCTATTACCCTGTAACAGCACACCATATTGCTCTACTGAACCCTACAGATAGAACTTATGGCTCTCTAGAAATTATTGAACTAGAACTCCCATCAGCCTCAGCAACCAATGGCCAGGGATGATGGGAGTTGTAGTTCAGCAACATATGGAGGGCATCACATTGGATGCACCTGGTTCAGGAAGCCTCAGGAAACTTGAGTTAGCCATGCCTATTAATTTCAGTGAGTCTACTCTGAGTAGGACTAACATTGGCTGCAACCCACAGGCAGCAAATGAGAAGCAGCAGCCCATGGCTGTCAGACGCTGACTGAATTAACACTTCCATGGCGGCTGCTAGCCATGTGGGTTAAATTGAACTTCTGTGTATCATTTACCTGGTTGACTGACTGAACCCCAAGAGTGCTCACAAATGGTTTGTCATCATCCTGGAAAAAGGTGACAGGTGGGGCAATGCAGGTTTCCATCTTGGGCTCAGCATTGTTCAACATCTTTATAAATTACTTGGATGAAGGAATTGAGGGAATGATCATCCAATTTGTAGATGACACTAAACTGGGAGAGTTAGCTAGTAGTATAGAAGATAGAATCAGGATTCCAGATGACCTTAACAGATTGGAGAACTGGGCTAAGAACTGAACCAAAAGTAGATAAAAGCATTTCAACAGGGACAAATACAAGGTTTGACTATCAGGCAGAAATAATCAGATGCACAAAAATAGGATGGGGACACCTGGCTTGACAGCAATACACATGAAAAGGATCCAGAGGACTTAGTAGGTCACAAGCTTGAAACGAGTCAACAGTGTGATCCAGCAGTAAAACAAAAGAGAACTAATGCATCCACAGAAGTCTAGTGTCTAGATCAAGGGAAGTAATAATACCACTCCATTCTGCCTTCATTAGACTCCACCAAGAGTACTGATGGGAGTCGGAGACGGAGGAACATAGGTTCCTTCACCACAGGGCTAGAGGGATACTGGCCTGATCTGCTGTGGGTATCTTAAAAGCCCAGAGGTCACCAACCTGAAACTGGTTTACAGTAGACTGCTTCTTTACAGCCCAATTTCAGTGGGGGTGGGGAGAGGAGAGGAGGGGAGGACCCTGTGGATGCTAGGAAAGGCCTCTCTGTGTGCATGTGTGGGTGCGGCAACCCTATTGGCACCCCCTGCTCTGGCCTTATTCTTGTCTTGAAATTTCAGAGTGTTCATTGGACACTTCCACTGGAGGCTGGTCCACCTGGGTGACTAGGGCAGTCTGTCCTCAGCCAGCCCCCTCTTGCCAACCTTCTTACTTTCAACCAGCCCAAGGGGGTGGCCCTGGCTGTCTGGTTTCTCCTCCTTAGTCTCAACCAGGCCCTTGTAGAACTAAGCAGCAAGCAAGATGGGGACAGAATTAGAATTAGGTGGCACCACCTGTCCTTGGCTCTGGCTCTGCCTATCATTGTATCAGACTCTACCTGCGGCTGGTTGGGCTCCCTGCCTTCCACCCAACCAGTTGCAGTGGGTGCAAGTCACCATGGACCACTTCTCTGCTGCTGTGAGAGTATGAGTAACACAAGGAGGGGACTGTCTCAGCCTTGCCTGCTCATCTTCTTTAGGAGATTTCCCCCAGAGGACCATGAGGGACCAATTATATGAGAGTTCATGATACTTAAAAAAACCAACAACAGCAGCAGCAAGTCACCAAAGTATATTAAGTTCTGAACATTGCAGTACCTGTTATTTCTGCTGTTCAGGGCTTTAGTTATTACATTAGTGAGCAATCTGGCAACCGTCAGGGAGTATTACACATAGCAATTCACAAGGTCAGGAAGACAGAAGATTTGAGTCAGAGGCATGAAAAGCCAGCCCTGATAACAGAGGATCTCATTGGCTGATTTGCATTGGCACCCAAGAACTGGAAATGAATCACGTCAAAAGATACTTGCAAAGAATTAATTTGTCAGTCAGTTATCAGTGAATGCTTGGAATAACCTAAGAGCAACTTTGTACTTGTAAAAATGTCTCGGCTTTAGTACTCCCCCCCCGCAGTAGTGTGCTTTACAGTAAGAGTACAGTCTTAAGAGTTGCTTTCCTGAGTTATGCTGAGGTGTCAAGGAGTCTGGGTTTTACCATTGATTAAGCCAGCATAACATTCCTTGGTGGTTGTGGGAGACCATTTCAGAAAACCAGGAGTAGGGACAAGCTCCCAATTTGTAATTTTGGCAGGGGAATAGTTCCCCTGCCTCCGCGTCCACCAACTCATAATCCTGGCTGCTACTGCAGCGGCAACAGGGTGGTATGGGGTGAGAGGGAAATGTCTTCTTTTCCCTCTCCTTCCTTCCCTGGAGTCCAGAAAACACTGCCTTAGATGTTTCTCTGGTGCCCTAGGAAAATCCCTAGCTTCTGGGATCTGCTGTAGCATTGCTGCAAGCACAAGAAGGAGAAGAGTGAGAAGGAGAGAGAGAGAGAGAGAGGAGAAGAGGAGGAGGAGGAAGGAGAAGAGATGGGTCATGGAGAAATGGAAGACATCCTCCCCTCCTTCCCATTGCTAAAAACAACCACAGCTTCACTGTTCACAGCCACTGAAGCAAAACAGTAAGGGGGTTTTGAGGACTCATGGTGAGAGGAGTTCAGGGAAAGGTTTTGGATCCCCTAGTGGCCACAGTAACACCACTGAGTGTGAAATGTGATTTAAATTTGGCTAGGAATTAATCAAACTTTTTTTTTTTAAAAAAAAAAAGTTTGGAGGACAAAAATAGCTCCATTTGCTGCCCCCAGTTCTGAATCAAAATGGAAAAGGAATGGCGTTTTTGCTCATCGCTGGAGGAGCTTTGCTTCACTAGTCAAAACCCAGGCCAGCCTCCCTTTGAAAAAGCCCTCACCAAAATCTAGAGCCACTTTATAGGGTCCTGTCCTGCTCAGCTCATAGGCAGCCATGACACTGACCCTCTAGAGGCTCCAGCAGGTGGCATCAGCTGACCTAGGGCTTTCTAGAATCTGCGCATGTGGAAGGCGGGGCTTTGGTTCAGAGTATGATAGTGAGGTGGTGATATCTTGCTGCTTTGGGTGCAGAAGAATCAGGTTATGGAGAGCCTGCAGCTGTAGGTCAAATCCCAACAACATTTGAAAACCACTGTTGAACATAGGGTTGTATTAAAGCCAACTTTTACTCACAGTAGACCTTTTGATATTAATAAACCTGATTTGTCATGGTCATTAACTTCAATGAGCACTCTCCCCTCCTGTGGTTTAAAGCATCTGGTATTCAGAAGCATTACTGCCTCAGACTGTGGAGGCAGAGCATGGCCATTAGGTCTAGTAGACACTGCTAGCTTTGTCCTTCATGAATTTTCTAATCATCTTTTCAAGCCTTCTAGATTGTTGGTCATCACTATGGAGCAAGTTCCATAGTTTAATTATGTGTTGTGTGAAGAAGGACATTTCTTTATGAGCCTTGAATCTTCCAACATTCAGCTTCATCCAGTGTCCAGAAGTTCTAGTGTTACGGGAGAGGGAGAAAAACTTTTCTCTAGCCGCTTTCTCAATGCCACATATAATTTTATAAATCTCTATCATGTCTCCTCTTACTCGCCTTTTCTTTAAACCAAAAAGTTCCAAATGCTGCAACCATTCCTCATAGTGGAGTTGCCCCATCCCCTTGATCATTACCTCTTTACGTTTCATTTACGGGCATAAAAATTTGCATTTTTAGAAGCTCATTTCCACATTCTCTCCTGCATCTAAAGCACAATTGAATGAGGTTTAATATCCTCAGCTGAATGAGCTTGTGTTTCTCTGACCCAGCAGGCAGTTTTTTTAAAAAAACTTTGAATTTCTTCCTCTCTAAAGATTTTTCCTTTTTTTTTTTTAACTAACACTCAACGTTTGGAAGTCATTTAAGGTTAATACATATCTACTCTTAATATTCAATGAAGCTTAGATTTTCCCCTCCTGTAATTTAGATCACCCATACAGATGGTTTTCATTTTTCCCTCTCTAGTATTCTGTTATTGGAATAAAGTCTTAAGGTTTCCCAGGTGATGTGGATGATCTGGATCCATTTGGGAAAGGGCTGTAGCTCAGTGGTAGAGCATCTGCTTTGCACATGGAAGCTCCCAGGTTCAACCCCTAGCATCTCCAGGTAGTGCTGGGAGAGAATCCCTTTCTGAAATCCTGGAGAGCCACTGCTAGTGAGTGAAGGCAATACTGAGCTAGATGAACAAATGGCCTGACTCAGGATAAAGAAGCTTCCTATGTTCCAGTCTGGCTTCAGACTTGGATTTGGGACTGAGGCAAAACTTTGATCACCTCCGTGGATTATATGCACTGGGAATGAGGAATTTCTACACTTCCTGCCGGTGTCCTCCAGAGTTTCAGGCAACGGACATTCCCAGCCCTGCTTGGAGATGCCAGGGACTGAGCCTGGGACCTATCTGCATGCAAAACAGATGCTGTACAATTGAGCCGAGGCCTCTTCCCCAAATACAAGATGGATAAAAATAATAATTGATGGTCTCCCCATTTCTAGCTGCCCCTGTAAACAGCCGGTGTGTGACTGAAGACTCTGACAATACTGGTCCCCCAATTGTGTGGAGAGAACCTGTATGGACAATGACATAGAGGATGGGGACAATATAGTACAGTGGATGTTGCTCTGCCCTGAGGAAAGCCTCATCTGCCTTACTTAGGCCCAGTCTAGGGGGAGGCACTGGCTGCCTCTTTCCTCCTTCTCCTTTGTAGAACTCAAAGGAGGAAAAGGAGGAGGGTGGGACGCAGCCAGAATGGCTTGGCTCTGCCTGTTATTGGCTCTGACACCACCTGCTGTTGGGATCCCTGCCTTCTGCCCTACCAGCCCCACAGGGCACCAGCTTCCAATGAGCTGATGAGAGTCCCTGTTCTGTTCTCACATGACCCTTGGTTTGAGTCCCACAGCTGGCGGTCCTGGCGCCGCCCTCAGTATGAATAAAGGACAGTTGGAGAAGAATGACAAAAAGGGGTCGGCTGAAAGATAACAGAAGTCTCAACTGCAGCCGTCTCCAAGAGAATCTTTGTCGCTTTATATATTTAGCAGCTGTTTTTGAAATAAGACTGTGATTGAGAGTCCACACACTTGACTACAGGAAAGTCAGCCCCTTGGAGTATTAATCAAAGCATGCATTTTGCTTGCTGTTCTGGACCTGTGTTCCCCATGTATGCGTTCCACATTTTTAACAGCTGCTTTCTCTTCCTTCGCTATTTGATCACATTTGTTTTCCATTAGCAGTCCAGGGGACAACTGCGAGCTGTGATTAACTCATTTGCTGAGGCTCGCTCTTGTAATCTTACATGGGAAAGGCTGGCTGGATTGTCAAAAGGTTGTGCTGCCAAGGAAAGCTTTATTTCAATGCCATTAGCATCTTCAGGACAATCCATTTGTAAAAGGTATGCAGGGATTGATTGGCATGACTGTTACCAGAACAGAACACCCTACGCCCAGTAGAATTTGGATGAGGTTATTTATTTATTATTTTATTTATTAAATTTATATACTGCCCTTCATTTGAGGATCTCTGGGCGGTTCACAAGATAAAAATCCAGGATAAAAGCGCAAAAATAAATAGTTAAAACAAAAACAAAGCAAAACATGCCAAGGATTGAACCTGGGGCATTCTGCATGCACAGTAGATATTACCCATCTCCATTCAGCAGGTTTACAGGTTACCTGGCCACTGTCCTCCCCACTATGGTGAGATGTATTGTATTTAGGAATGTAAGAGAATTTCACTCTGACTGCATGCTAAAGTGAAACAACCTAATTCACAATTCCTGGATTTATCACTCAAATTAGAACAGTTATCAATTGCATTGTGTGCTTCTCTGAATTTTACAATGCAGTTTAAGAACAATTTATTTATTTCTTAAAATATTTATATAATACTATTTCATTAAAAAAAAATCAAAGTAATTAGGATTGTGTACAACATTGGAAATTACTGAGTGCCATTCACAAGCATAGCTCATAAAAATGCTACTCCACCTTACCATGAATAGCAGAAAAGCATCACTGTATACAGTTGTAGCCACATCCCTCCAGGTAACATGCAAACTCCATCTAAGAGATGCGACAAGAAAGCAAGGGAATTCATTGTAGTTTGCTTATTATTCAGTCCCCTTCAGGCTTGCGTTTCTCCATTGATTTGAGATAATCTCATTAACACTTTGGACATTGATGCAGTGACATCATTCCAACAAATTGCTCCCCAAGGTTTGATATTAGATCAGGGAATTACCATTCATCACACTATTTATGACAAATCTAATAGCATGCACTGATTTGTTACAAGATGTGGCTTGCGTGCATTTCTTCCCTAACAGCTACAGTTGTCCTTTCAGCCTTCACCCACCAATTCTTTTCTTGAAAGACACCAGCTCTTAATTTCTTGCTTCAAAAGACAAGAAAGTTCATTTACAGCAAAGATCATGCAATGAGCATGCATTCCAAAGATCTTTGGAGGGGAAAAATGTGTATATTAGAAGAAATTCATAGTACAATGATGATGAATTTTCATGAGGACCTCTTTTTTAAAAAATCACATACTGATGAAGAAATGTGGATCCAGGTACAGGTAGCATCACATGGCATCAGGAGATCAACAGGTGAGACCTGCCACCTGACAAAAGTAGCCTGCAGCAGGACAGTCACTGATCTGTCCTGTTCACCATCCCAGTGATGGAGGCACGATCAGAAGTCGTTGCTGAAGTAAACTAGTGGTAAATTATTTACCACCAGTTTCTCCCAAACTGCAAAGCAAGAAAATCCAACAATGGATAATACAACCCTCACACTTGCATGTGCGGGGACACACACACACACACACTTTCTGTAATCCTACCTGGCTCTGAAATTTATTGCTGTAGCATCTTGCTTCAGTAGTTGATATATTGTTCCCTGGGGGTAGCTGGTGCTCCATCATATCTGCCTGCTATCCCCCAGTGGTGTAAAGAGTCCAGAAAAGTTTGGTATTAAATCATATGAGAAATGAGCACACCATGTCATGGGAAGGATGAATGCCATGTGAATAAGAGATTGGTGGGGGATCTACAAGGCTCTTGGGGAGCAAGGAGGTAGAAAATATCTCAAAGGGTATTTTGCACAACATTATTTTAGAAAGTCATTTGGGCAAGAAAGGAAAAAGAAAGAGGAAAAAATATTATTTTTTTAAAAAAATGTATGAGAGTTCTGTCTGCATCTGTGGACCAATATGCACCTCTAACGAGCATACCAGAAAGTAAAAAATCCACACCAGGGCCATTCAATGTGTAGCAACTCTCTCTCGATCCATTAATGATAAAATCTGTAGTTGTCTGTTTTCTTGGTGTAGCCTTGCAGCACTTTCGGATGACTGAGAGATTACAACCCTATCCTCCAGTCTGGATTTTTTTTATTCCTTCTTAAACAATGAACTTGTGCACACAGGAGGCAGGGATGGGATCCAACTTGGATGGCTTTAAAAGAGGATTGGACAAATTAACCGAAGAGAAGGTTATCAATAGGTACTAGGCACAATGGCTGTGCAGTCAGAGGCAGTAATGCTTCTGAATACCAATTGCTGGAAAACACAGGAGGGGAGAGTGCTCTTGTGCTTGGGTCCTTCTTGCATCTGCATGGCCACTTTGAGGAGAAGATGCTGGACCAGATGGGCCATTGGTCTTATCCAGTAGGCTCTTTTTATCTTACATTCTACCAATGCGCTGGTTTAAGTATAGGAGCATCTTGATCTGCCACACCATCTAGCGTTCTCTCAATTTCTCTTCTAATCATGGAGGGAACCAGTGACTGACAAGGTAGGGCAGCTGCTCTGGGCCAATGGGTGATTGAAGGCCCCCTTGGAGCTCTGCTATAATGCAACGTGGCATAATATTTTCACTAATATATGCATGTATATGCACACTTTACACTAGCATATGAATTTTTGCACATATTGGCTGGAGAACTGCATGGTCAGATTCAGTGAAGTGTGGATTTGGGTTTGCATATCATTCCAGAAGAAGTGAATTAGGTAGGCTCATCTTTAAATGCAAACTGAACTGAGTTTCTCTTTCGTCTGTAATCTCTACTGCATTCTTCTTTTTTGTATCTCCATTATATGCCACCAATGATATATAGATTATTAAAATCAATCAATCATCAATCAATAACATTTAAAAAGGAAGGTTCAATACCTGGGGCTGGGGGTAGGCTCCAAGTAACACATGCATAGGTCTAAATACATCTTTGCTAGGATTATGTGGCCACATTTCACAGTCTTCAGTCTCTCTGTGTGGATTCAGCGGTTCTGCCAAATCCATCAAAGAGCTAGAATGAGAAACTAAGTCTCTCCAGGTGAGGTGCATGCTACGAGAAAGATATATTGTGTCGGTAAGCAGGGATGCTGTTCTGCGATGCCCCAGCTGAGCTATACCTGGGTCTACAATTTAAGCACAGAATCTATCGGTGTCAGCAATACAGAGGAAGCTGTGTTTGTCACCACGATCACATTCTAGCATTGGCGAGGAAGGATGAAATAGATCCCCTGTGTACTATTACTGCAGGAGCCATCTCCGTTAGTATTTATTGAGTGGCACCAGGAGAAGTTAGTATTTCGGCAGAGAATGGAGATAGAAAGATAGTTACTGATGGTGCAGTAAAGTCCGATAAAGCTTTCAATCTGTTCATTAAAACAGCCTCGCAATACCTCTTCCCAGGCAGGCAGAGCCATAATACGTGGATAGCTACAACCCTTTGTTCTTCCCTGGAGCATTTTAAATAATAATATAATAAAATCCAGTCAACCACTGAGTGTAGTAGGACTCTTAGTCCTTCATGTTATCTTGTCTTCCTTCTTTGTGTGGGGGGCAGACAGGTGGGGATATGTGTGTGTGTTTGGCCATTACTCTTCATAAATATTTTCCAAGGAATGCCACACTCTGTGTCTGGACCTGCAATTCCTCTCCTCACTCTTAAACAAGATAACAGTTTAGAGCTAGAAGGAAAGTGCACTGGCTCACACAAAAGACAGGCAACTGGAATCTAATGTTGCTGAGGGCTGCATGTGGCCCTTGGACCACACATTGGACCACCCTGATATAGAGTCATCTGTGCCCTGTACATTGAAGTTTTTAATGGTTGATGTTTTATTGTGTTTTAAATACTTAAATATGTATTTATTGTGTTTTAAGTATTTTGTTGGGAACCACGCAGAGTGGCTGGGGCAACCCAGTCAGATGGGTGGCATATAAATAAATAAGAGGGACGTGGGTGGCGCTGTGGTCTAAGCCAGTGTTCCCCAACCTTGGGCCTCCAGCTGTTTTCGGACTACAATTCCCATCATCCCTGACCACTGGTCTTGCTAGCGAGGGATGATGGGAGTTGTAGTCCAAAAACAGCTGGAGGCCCAAGGTTGAGGAACACTGGTCTAAACGACTGAGCCTCTTGGGCTTGCTGATCAGAAGGTTGGTGGTTCGAAACCCCACGATGGAGTGAGCTCCCGTTGCTCTGTCCCAGCTCCTGCCAACCTAGCAGTTCAAAAGAAGGCCAGTGCAAGTAGATAATTAGGTACCACTGTGGCAAGAAGGTAAACGGCGTTTCCGTGCGCTCTGATTTCCGTCATGGTGTTCCATTGTGCCAGAAGTGGTTTAGTCCTGCTGGCCACATGACCCAGAAAGCTGTCTGTGGACAAACACCAGCTCCTTTGGCCTGAAAGCGAGATGAGTGCCGCAACCCCATATTCGCCTTTGACTGGACTTAACCATCCAGGGGTCCTTTATCTTTACCTTATATAAATAATAAAATTACTACAGTACTATTATTACAGTGCACATGCTTTGCTTGCACAAGGTCCCAGTTTCAACCCCCAGCATCTCCTCAGTGGGGTGGTAAAGTACCCTGTTTGAAACCCTGGCGAACTGCTGGCAGCTCTGAGTGCCTATCTTACTTTGTGTTAACTTTGCTGAAAGTGCTGGACAGCTCCCTACTTGTTCAACTCTCTCCCTACCTGTACTGTATTACTTTACATTGTATTATGTTACAAAGCCTTTAAAGCTTGGGTCCAGGATATCTTAAAGACCACCTGAGCCCTAATATCCCAGCTAGATCAGTGAGATCTTTATGCAGGAATGCTGTTAACTGTTCCCTGCATGAATGAAACTCACTTGGTATCTTGGGGAAATCAGACATTTAGTGTGGCCACTCTAGCAAGTGATGAAAATCTGCCAAAAATCATAGCCTTTTGTTTTTAAATGTCTTGGCAGCTGCAAACTGGGCTGAGGAATGGCACAGCCATGTTAAGCAGCTGTAGCCATGCTGGACCCCTGTTTGGGCAGGCTATTGCATGGGAGTATTGTGAGATATAAAGTTTGCAAGGCAAAATGGGCATGTTTATAATGTATAACTGGCACTAGAGCAAAATATTCATTTTTTTGGTGCTAGTGAGTTAAGTTGGATTTAAGATCCTCCAACAAAGGTTTCAAATTAGCAGTATTTGTTTTTGACAGTTTAGCAATTACCTTTGACATTAAGTACTTAATATAGTTAGATTTCACCTGGAATGAGCAGCCCTGTAGGACAGATTCCATCTCCTTATACTTGATGGGCATAATTACAGATTTGTTCCACTTTATTGAGAATCATGATAAAGGCAAATTGAATTAAGTTTAGGATCTTGGGAGGACAGATCAGGGAAAAGTCAATAGGTATCATCAATGTATAATTGCACTGGATATTCTCTTCCTTTAATTATCATTCCCAGTATATCTAATTTAGATCTAATTTTTGCATCTAAGGATTCAAACCATAAAGGTGGCAACAGGCATCTCTGATGTGCATCCAGCTAACTTGAAAAAGTAATTAGGAGACCTATGATTCAAAAATAGGTTTGAACACCCAGCACTTGCAGATTGGCATTAACAAGAATTGAGCCAAAAGTTCATTTCCATGATGAAACATGCATGTTCCTTTCATCAAAGGAAGGTCAACAGGATTTGGCTGCATTCAGACATGGCATAGAGACATGGCATATATTGTGTTTTACTGGTTATAATGCTAGTGCTTCTGTCCCAACTGCTAACATTCCTTTACACTGCACTATTTATTGCATTATGAGACTTTGGCTTTTTTGATCAATATGTCACCATGGGAAGTTACAATGCAAATCTACCATGATTTCTGAAGTTAATGGGGTTGCAGATACATCTCTCCTTCCCCCTGGAAACTATTAACACGGAAATGAGCACTGAACTTCCACTAGATTTCCACAAGTAGATTTTACATTGTGTGCAAGGTCACATAAAATGTGGAAATTATCAGGTAAGGAAACACTAGGAAAACAGAATAAAGTCCTGTCTGTATCATAATGTATTTTTAATGAGAATAAAGCAGGTTCCTTACCCTATGGGGAGCTAAGGCCCTCCCCAATATAGAAAGCTGCCTTATACCAGTTCAGACCGTTGGTCCTTCTAGCTCAGTATTGTCTACACTGACTGCAGGTGTCCCTTCCAGGACTCCAGACAAGGAATCATTCACAGACATACCTGGATGTGCCAGGGATTGAACCCGGGACCTTCTGCATGCAGAGCAAGTGCTCTGTTCAGAGCTATGCAATATAGGAAGGAACATAGGAAGTTGCCTGTGTTGCCTTATTCTGAGTCAGAGCATTGGTCCATCTAGCTCAGTATTGTCTACACTGACTGGCAGTAGCTCTCCTGGGTTTCAGGCAGTGGCCTCTCTCAGCCCAGCTCAAGATGCTGGGGACTGAACCTGGAACTTCCTGCATGCAAAGCAGATGTTGGATCACTGAAGGATGGCCCTCCCCCTCCTTTGGATTAATCCCAGCCACTGTGATCTGGATAGCTATATAAAAGCAAGGAAAGTTCAGTACCTACCTGTGCTGTACAGCACACTTTCTTTTCCCTGCTCCCTCTTTGATTGCTACAAATCTCAATCCATTTACAACTGAAAAATGCCAAGCTGTAACCACTTTGTTGTCTGCCCCATGTTGCTTCATTTTCCTCCAGCTGGCAGCACAGAACCATGTACTTTAATGATTTAGTTCATGGGATTTGATAAAGCCTGAACATAATTATATTTCTTCCCACCCTCCTTGCCTCTCCATTCCTTTGTTCAGGGAGAAGTGTGTGGAAAGGAATCGCTGCAAGTCCCCCACTCCAGTCTAAGTCAAACTGAGCTTTTGATGCAATGGGATAAAATGCATCAGAGTTTTGATATGCAAAGCCCCCTGTAATCGGAAATGTACTCTTTTCTCTCCCACCAAGTATACCCCTCCCACAATCTAAATCTATCCTCGTATTCTCTCTTCTTATACTTCATAGACACATCTATTGATTTTCATCACCCACTCAGTTTAGTGAGAATCAGACAGAAGAACCCACATTCTGCAGAATTAAGCCATTCTTTTTCCTGGTGTCTGAACTGGTGGCCTGAGGCAAGCTGTTCCGTCTCTGCTTGAGGCACAAATTGCTGATACAAAAGTGAAGGGAAAGAAACTTTTTCCAGACCCAGCACCACATTACCCTGTGTGCAAACCTTCTGGGGGCTGCATGCCAGTGTGGGGGCAGAGGTGAAGAAGGGGTGTGGGCAATAGATACAACCCTCTGCAGTGCTTGATTTGTAAAGTAGGGTGCATGAAGCCATGCAAAAGTCCAAGGGTTCTTCAACATGCATCTTCCCCCATTCTTCAGTCAGGTAAGCAAGAGGCAAGTTCTGTCCCACTTTGTCTCTCAGCTCCATGTTTTTCTTTTCATAGAGTTGCTGAACAGGAAGCAAGGGATCAGAAGGGAAAGTGGCCTGTGAAAACGTTCTGAAAAGTATAAAGCAACAGATGCTTTGTACCTGGCTAAGCACACTAGGGCAGTTTTTTTTTTTAACAGGCCTGCCCCCTTCGGCAGCCATTTTGTGACAGTGTCCATGACAGCCTCAACATTACATGTATGGCCATGGGCTCATAAGGTTGAGGTTCCCTGGTATTTATTTACCTTGTTCTCAATTGCCCTTAATCATGCTGTTTATTAACCAAATCTAACTTGCTGTCTCGAGGTGTAATGTCATCATGTTTACTGTATGAACCCTGATTGGTTGGGATGGTCCATGTGACTAATCCAGGGGAAACAGTGGTATCAAATGAAAAGCTAAAAATTAAGAAGAAGTGTGAATAGTATTTACACAATTCAAGTGTGGTGTTTTTTGGGTGGTGGTAGTGCATAGATTCCTATCCTACTGAAATTGCTAGTTTCTACCAGAATAATTGAAACTTGAGACCATTTAGTGCGGCTGTACAGGAGATAAATGTCACCTGATTCATGTCACACAGTATCAATTGGCAGTTGGTACAATGAATGTGAAGCTGTTCTGGTTTGAGTTCAGCAGGGCTCAACTGCTGTCATGAGAAATAATTGCTGTTTCAACAACAGAGCAGAATTTCAAGCCCTTTCCTACTGCCTGTCTAGACTCCTGAGAGTTAAAATTTATATGCTAATGCTTTCATTTTCAACTATTACTCTCAGTGCATGGCATTATACCTCATTTGGCAGCCCTCCTCACTTCCTTCATGGCTTTTGAATCCCATTTTTAAATACGAGGTGGAATAGGTGAGGTTGCTAATTTAACACTTTGAGCTTTTCAAAGAGCACGGCGGCCTGATTCACCTTGGACAGAGGACAGATGAGGACAGAGGATGAGACAAGATTCCTTAAACATAATTTTTAAAAGCCCAGGTGCTTCATACTGGTAGCATTTCAGTACAAGGTACATCAGTGCCTTGGCCCTCACTGCCCAATGAAGAACGTAAAGTTGGGTTTCGGTTTCTGCCAAATTCTTTAATGCACAGATCCGAGCAATATAGAGGTAAAGGAAGGGTTAAAGGCACAGCAGGTGAATGGCATGGCTAAGCATGAGCTGAGACATTGATCCAGTAAGCTCCAGGCCACCTGCCTCTTCCTTTTGAAGAGCAGGGCAGGCACAAGGCTTAGCATGCTAAATGTCAGGTGCTTCTGGTCTGGGCAAGCAAATGGGCACTTCTATAATCTGGCTTCCTTGTGAGGTTTGTTTGTGCTGATGTTGGCATATCTATATTCTCGATGATAAAGATGCTGGCTCAGTATGTGACTTACGCTTAGATGCCTTCCCTGAGGAGGCTCCTTACTGACAGGAGTGACTGAAGGAGCTAGCAGCAATGGCAGATGCCCTCTTGAAGATTATTAGAGGGTGGCGCACCTCTCTGACAACTTGCTTGATCTTCCTCAGGATCCAGCCCCTGACCCTCCACTAGCTCTGACATTTATTGAGACTCCAGTCTGGGTTGTCTAGCTCCAGAACCCAGATCTTCCTCCACCTCTTCAGGATCCACCCACCCCCTCCATGACAACTCCATGGGGCTCATGACAATAAGAAGGTTGTACATCCTTTTGGACCAGTGGGCACATTTGGAGTTTTGGGAAAGCACCTTGGGCACTGGCCACAAATTGGCAGCCATGATGTGTTTGTGTGGTGTAACACAAAATTGTCACTATATGTAAAAGAGCATAAAACCCCCACACAACCATAAGGTGGTGCAGGCATGCACTGCCCCTCCAATCAGCTGTCCCCATTAATGGGGACAAAGGCACATACATCAATCACTGCTGTGCTCCCAGAGAGAAGCTCTTTGCCCCTGTCTTCTGTTCAGAATGGAAGATGGGTGGCTGCCTAATCTTGGTATACAGAAACCAGGTTAGTAATCATGTCATGACCTAGGGTGGTATGGAAGGAGAGAAATGAGGCCAGGGTTGACCTAATACATTTTGCTACCTGGAGCCAAATGCAAGATGGTGCCCTGTCCATTGTATGTTCAGAAGCCCACTGGACCAGTGGAATTGTAAATGAACATTGGTGATTTCCTCTATAGCCAGTGTGGGGAGCTGCAGGCCTGGGGACCAAATATGGTCCTATAGGTCTCTCTGTCTAGTCCTTGGGACTCGCCACAAGCCACCCAAGCCACACCCACACCAGCCTGGTTTTGTACCCACTTCAAATGTTTTTGCTTGGATGGAATGCACCCTTGAACTCTGACCATCCTAGTTTGCCCAGATGGAGAGGGACAATAAGTGGGTATGAATAAACTAGCCAAAGTTCAGAGGCCAAATTCACATTCGTTGCTCTGTCCACTTTTGCTTCTGCCTTGGCCCACCAATGTCATATTCCACCTGGAAGGTTTCTCAGGAGGGAATGCTGTCCGTGGGCTGAAAAGGGTTCTTCACCCCTGCCACCTACCATCTGAGACAGCCATTTTGCCTAATGGTGGAGCTGGTGAGGCATGTGATGTTTAACACTCATTAATTTCACCATCCTCACTCCAGTGTCTTGTAAATTGCTTAAAACATGTCTCAATGGCATATGAATAATATACTTCTCTTGCTTTCCTGATATAGTAACTGGTAAACCTCAGCTGGTGGAACTGTTTCAGAATTTGATTTATTCTGAACAAGATAGCCTAGAAATAACTGTTTAATAAGGTGTGTGTGTGTGTGTGTGTGTGTGTGTGTGTGTGTGTGTTTGTGTTTGTTTGTTTGAGACAAATCATTATGGAAACTTTTATTGTAATCCCAGGCTGTAGATTTTGTTAGCACACATCCCGCTTTGGTTCATATTATGGAATGCTTGTCCATCTCTGCTTCTCACAGTTGACCCCTGAGCAGTTAGAATGTTGTTGAACTTTCCATATCATCACAGTAAGATTTGCCATTGGTTTGGCTTATTTTACTAAATCAAAGCCAGGGCTGTGACAGCTCTTATTCCAAGCTTCTGTGTCATCTCAGTTACTAATGCCTGTATGTGAGGTCTGACAGCTTATGTTATCTAGCCCTTAACATTTATTTTTGAGTTCCTATGACTTTTTATTTGGTAAACCAGCAGAACTATTTCCTCTCCCCTCCTGGTAGATCTATGTATTCTGTGCTCCAATTTGATTCACTGTTTGTTATCCCAACACCCATGAAAGGAGCTTTAAAATGGTATTCACTTGCAGAAAATTGGAGTTCAGAAATAGGCTATAGATGGATTAGTGTTCTAAAATATCAGACTTTATGGCACACACCTGGATTCTCTCATCAGTAACTGGTTCACAGTAACTAAGAAAGAGTCTCTGAATCCCTAGGGGCACCAGTGATGCATGCTGACTGCATTTGGGTTCAGTTTTCTGCTGAGACATTCCACACTTTATCCCATGTGCTTGGCTATAATGCTAAAGTTTCTCCTGCAGAGGATGAAGATTAATCAGCACAGCATATGGTGTGGTTAGAAGCTGGTAGAGGTGCATTCAGATGGCAGGAGGAATGAGCAGCAACAGTGACATTGCAAAAACCTAACTGTTTTTATTTTTTTGATGTGTTCTTATGTACTTTCATACATAATCTAATTAAGAAAAAAAACACAGAACTCACACTGAGGGAGCTTCCTCGGGTTGAGTTAAAATAAACCACAAACTTTCAGTTTGGATTTCACCACAACTGAGAAAAACACAGGAGCACAGAAAGGCTACCTTATGTAGGTAATCTGACCCACGAGTCCAGTGTTTTGCCAACACTGACTGGCAGCAAGTCTCCAGGGTTCCAGGCAAGGAGTTTCTGAATGCAAAGTAGACGCTCTATTACTGAGCTACAGCCCCTTTAAATACCCCTTTAAAATATATGAGGGGTGATTTTGAACAGAAAAATGGCTGGTGCATAAAGGATTAATTACATCTCTTCTCCCTGCTACTGCTCTGCTTAGAAATGAAGCCTCCCAAGACTGCTTTTCACTTTTAAAAGTGTGGGCTCTGTTACACATGCATTTGCCCTCCACACTCATCTTTGCAAAGAGCAAATATGCAGAATTAAAATAAAAATGTTTTGCTCCAGTTGCAGAAAACCACGGAGAGTAACATTATCCCTCATCACATCTTAAAACACAGAGGCAGAAGTGTTGTTTGTTTCAAGTAGGACCAGGGTGCTGTGTTAAAAAGATAATACAAACAAAGCATCTGCTTTTAGCTCTGCAAACTCTGAAGAAATGGAATGAGCATTCACAATCCTCCAAATTGCAAACAAACAGTGGGATAATTAAGATGCATATGGCACATGACATTAGGCAGCCTTTGTGAACTGTTAATTAAGATTTCATCGGTTCCATCTTTTATTCCAGTTGAATTAGAAGATGGGTGTTAAAATTTCTGGCAGATCTTTCAGCACTGCCTGCCTCAAAAAGGCAATCAATGGATCTGCATATAATTTGGTGTAATTTGACATGATCATTAAGACAAGCAGAATTGGGAGACATAATCTCGACATGTCAAGGTTAATGGACCAAGTCTGAGATGAGTGGGATTGACTGACTTCTGAAGCCATTTTTAAAAAAATGTCAGATACAATCTCCAAAGGTGGTGTTGGAAACACCTGCACAGGGGTCCTTGCTTATAAATTTTGCCTCTTTCTTAGATACAGAAATTGGGGCATGGGGTTGGATTTCAAAAGTTGCCCAACTTGTCTATTAACTCTTCAAAGCATTCTCTAAAAGACAGAATATCAAGCCATTTATGGATTAATTCTCCCAAGTACAGGTGCCATGATGACTCTTACCTAGAGTCCTTGGATCATTAATTAGAGACTCAATAGGTTGAAGTTCTTGAGCATGCATGATCCCCTGAATCAAATGCTGAGGTCTCTGGGTTGGTATCTAATGGAGAAACCCTGGAACTGTCAGAGGAGGAGGCAGGGTGGTGCTCTAGCACTCAAGAGCACTGGAACCAAAAACATTGGGTCCATACTAAAGAGGGACGGCACAGTATGCATTTACAGATGCCAGAGTTCATAGAATCTTAGAGTTGGAAGGAACCCCAAGGGTCGCCTTGTCCAACCCCCTGCAATGCAGGAACCTCAGCTAAAGCATCCATGACAGAGGGCCATCCAACTGTTGAAAAACCTCCAAAAAAGGAGAGTCCATCACCTCTTATGGGAGTCTGTTTCACTGCTGAACAGCTCTTACTGTCAGAAAGTTTTTCCAAATGTTTAGTCGGAATCTCCTTTCTTGCAACTTGAAGCCATTTTCTCAAGTCCTACCCTCCAGAGCAGGAGAAAAACAGAGTTACCATCCAGAGTAGGAGTTATCAGTCTACTCAAGAGTAAGAAATCCCTTGACTTCTATCAGCTGAGGTTAGAGACCAGAGTATATAAGGCCTCCTTCAGGTGTTGGAAGCACCTTTGTTGGCTCTTTGTTTTGGGCATGCTGAGAGTTGTTAAAATGGCAGAATCAGAAGTGTGGATGAGACGATGTTGCATTAAAATGCAAGCTGAACAAATTTCTTTCCCATCTCCAGCACGCTCACGTAAAATCTCCCCATATGTTAAGAGACTGTGCTTTCAGTTTCTTACTTGATCTTGTTTTGCCAGTGCTCATCGAAACAAATGAAAATCCTTTCAAAATGCCTTTCATGATCTTTAAAGGAGCCACCCATCAGAGCCTGCCTGTTGTTGCAATTGCAAAGGCTTTTTGTATGGGTGTCAGTGTGTGTTTGAAGTCCAAGCGCATGCCAGCATTACAGATGAACATTTGCAGATTGTTCATGAATAAAATATGTATTTGTACTGCCATGCTGGCTGCGAATGCTACTCATTTCAAAAGGTACATATTTGACAATAAACGCCAGCAAACGGACGTGACTTTGGATTGTCCTGTTTCGCCTCTTGACATTTCAAGTCATCAAGTGGATCCTCCTAAAGCAAGTGTGTGTTGTTAAAAAATAATAATAAAGGCTCGGTAGCAGGGAGTGATGGGGCTTCCTTCTGAGTAGACGCACACAGGATTGAACTGTTAGGGTTGTGTCCAGTGTTAGGCATACACAGAGCACATCAATTGAGATTAATAAACATCACTGGCTTGGGTCTGCAAATGTCAGTGGGCCTACTCTGAGTAGAATGAAGCTGGATACAACCGGTTTCACTTTCTTTGTTGGTATGGGAAGGCAAGAGGTATCATCTCGGGCTACAGACTTTTATGATTAAAATAATAAATAATAATGAAAAGTACTGCAATAAAGTAAGATAACAACAACTTATTCGCTGTTAAACATTTACTTTGAAAAAATACATAATGGATCGTTTTATCAATTTGTGTCTCTTTAGATACACATAATAACAAACAACATATAATACATACCGGTACATCATATTCAAAACACACGTACCTAAATTCTGTGTCTTTCTGTGTTAGTTCTGGAGTAATAAATTTATATTGAATCACTTTAAATAAATATTTGAAACCTTTTATAAAATTTATATTGGTGGTGCTACAGTACAGAACAGATGAGGCCAGCAACTCCTTTGACCAAAGGGATAACCTTTGCAACCTTGATGGGTTGTAGGGCTTTGCACTGTATTCAGCCCAAACCTGAACTGAATCATACTGATTTGGAGACAGCCCCAGACCACTGCAGATCAGATCTGGCCAACTGGAGTGATCCAGGGCCCTGATGGGCAAAGTGTTGTGTGGGAAGAAGGAGGAACAGGTAGCCCCAGGACATTTCCTCAAAGGCAGCACAATGGGGAAGCAGACCCCAGCAGGATGGAATCCTTCCCTCACCAGCTGATACTCTCAGTTACACTCTTAAGAGTTCTTTGGATTTACTTCTCTTGCTTCTGATGTCATATGACATCAAATGAGTGACAGGTGGGTGTGGCCTATACAAAACCCCCACATGGGCTAAATTGGCTGGTGGTTCCTTATCCCTGCACTACAAGGAAATGCAGAAAGTAAGCTGCCCATCAGCTCAGTTGGTATTTTTTAAATGGAATATTTGCTTGTTGCCCAATACTAGGTGGTTATTTGACCAGTCATTATGACAATCTTTGACCGGGTAATTGATCAGCATGCCAACATTAATGCAAGAAGAACTGTTGAGGTTATGTAGCAATCCAGAAGAAATATTCTAATGGCATAGTCTGTGTGCAGTTGTTACAGTGACCATTAGAATTAGCTCAATTTCTTTACAAAATAATACTTCCTTGTTTTATTTTATTTTTAAATTGCCCATCCTATAGGATGAAATGCACTTTAATTCCTCTTTATCCAATTAAAGTGCTTTAAGCCTCAATGCCAAATCTACCCCAGCATAATTGCTCTAATCCTTTAGGAGTACTCTAAAATCTCTTTCATTCCATTACTGTAGTTAAATTGTTCTCATTCAAGAGGTAAAAAGGGACAATGCAAGAACAGTTATAATGCACCCCCCCCTGTATTTTTACCATCATATATTATCAGTTATAGATACTCCACCCCCTACCCCTACCTGTTCCATCAAGAGTGAGCAAGTTTGGAGCGCTTTTGGGGAGCATTGATTTTGAATATTCACCATTGTTCTGAAAATGTTGTTTTGTAAGAGCACATAGCTACTTTTACATGTGATGGATGAAGATGCTTTGCAATCCAAAGACATGTCAAAGTCCTGCATTTCCCTGTCCTAGAGATTGTACAACAGGCATAGGCAAACTCGGCCCTCCAGATGTTTTGGGACTACAACTCCCACCATCCCTGGCTAACAGGACCAGTAGTCAGGGATAATGGGCGTTGTAGTCCCAAAACATCTGTAGGGCCGAGTTTGCCTATGCCTGTTGTACAATAACCTCTCCATTATGTGATTCTCTTAATCTTGGGCTAGTGTCACATACACAAATATTGGGCGGAGGGGATTGCTTGCATATGCAAAGCACAACTTTATGCAAAATACATACTGTATATGTGGAGAGTTGTGCATCATCATGTTCTCAAACTTCCATGGAGATTAAAAATAAATAAATCACAAACATATGTGGACATAGGGCAAACCCCATTTCTTAAGACCGGGGAAAAAGAAGAAGCCCAAATTGACAGATTTATCAATTCTCCTGTCTTAAACACATTCGTGAATTGTGATGGGGGAGCCATATTAGCAGGCACTGCACAGTGTCCATTTGAGTTTCAAAAAACTAATAAACCTAATCAACTGTTTAGTAGAATAGGCACACACTCAAAGTGCTTTCCTGAAAATGGATTCTGTGAATTATGTGGGCAAGTAAGTTAATTGAGAAATCTGCCAAAACGAGGGCATGGTGAGTTTACTGCTTACAAGCAGTGAAATGTGGCTGAAGATGATTGGGGAGATGGCATCCAAAGCACAGCCTGGACAGAATGTGTTAAATCAAGCCGAACAGAGTGGTGAGATCCTGTTGATGGAACTTAAGTTGGAAGTTTAATCTGTTTGGTATGAGTGCTGCAGTGATTACTAAAGCATCTCTTGATCCTGATCCCCTGGGAGCTGTCCAAGGTTCTGTAGGGGCCTCCTGAGTGTGTGTGTCTTCCCTTAAATTCCTTACTCAGACTATTGATGGGACACCGCTGGGATTCCCTTGCAGGGAGATAAGAGGAGATGTACAGGTAGGCTAAATGTATCTGCTTCTCTTTCCCCAATCAGGTTTTAAACCCTGATAAGGTAGGTGCGGAGAGGAGAAGTCACACAGGCACCCTCTCCTAATTTAAACCTTAATTAAACACTGGGCAAGCCCATTAGTTCAGGATGCAGGTTGGGTTACGCCAGTCTGAAACACAGTATTGGGCCCTGAATCAGATGTAGGGACAGGGATGGAGCATGCTCACCCATAGTTTATATGGAGCAGAGCCAGCCCAAGACATTTTGGCACCTGAGGTGAGCCACAAAATGGCACATCACTCTCTGCCAGGGAAGAAGGGATGAGTGAAGATATACATGAAGATATACATGTGGAACAAGCAGGGAATAAATACAGTGGACCCTTGACTTACAAAGGTAATCCGTTCCGACGGGAGCGTCGAAACTCGAAAAAATCGTAAGTCGAGTCCCCATAGGAATGCGTTGGAGAACGCATTCGTAGCTCGAAAAAACCTTCGGAACTCGAAAAAACCCTATCTAAAACGGCCGCGGCTTCCGATTGGAAGTCAAAAAAAATCGGAAGCAGTGGCCGCTTTGATCCCTCGTAACTCGAAAAACTCGTAAGTCGGGTCTTTCATAAGTTGAGGGATCACTGTATCTACATCAGGATCTGATGCCCTTGTGGATCCTGCCACCTGAGGCAGCCGCCTCACCTTGCCTCATGGGTGGGCCAACCCTGTTATGGGGCATTCTTGCTTTGTCATCTGTGAAGTATTAGGTTAGGCTGAGAGGGAGGGCATGTCCCATGATCAGCCATTGAGTTACACAGGAAGCTGCTTTCTGATGAGTCAGACCATTGGCCCATCTAGTTTAGAATTGTCTACACTCACCATCAGCTTTCATAGTCTTAACTGGAAATGCTGGGAATTGAGCCTGGGACCTACTGCATGCAAAACAGGTGCCCTAACACCAATATAGGAACTGCCATAAGACATACCTGTGGTCCATCTAGCTCAGTATTTTTAACACTGACTGGCAATGGCTTTCCAGGTTTTTAGCCAGGAGTCTTTTCTGAGTCCTATATAGAGACGGCAGGAATTAAACATGGGACTTTCTGCACACAAAGCAAGTGTTCTTCCACTGAGCTTTGACTCCTCCCCACATGATGGACAAGGCTCTGGATCCTGGTGCACATGGGACCAGTTAAGTGTGTTCCCCCCCCCTCTCTCTACTACCTCCACTCTAAAGGATAGTGAAGAGAAGCTGAATAAAGAGACTTGATGTAGTTCTGAGAGCTTGAACTCTGATGTAATTTTCTTGAGGGACATGGAATTGCACATTCTCATTGACAGCTTCATCAAGGACAAAGACATAGTTATGGCCCTTCATGCAAAATATAAGGAGGGGTGGGGAAGATTATTTTTACTATTGCTTATATGTGTGCAATGACTACAGAGGGAGTGAGTGTCTGGTTACTGAGTACTTACAGCATAATTGATGCTGCTAAGCAGAGTGTCTTGCCAAGAATGTGATTCACAGCCCACCCAAAGTCAAGGTTCCCTTCTTTTGAGCAACTTATGTTAAGTCAAGTGAGATCATCATTGTATCAAGAGCCTTTTTACTGATAAGGGAGCGTTTTGTCTCTCCTTTAAAAAAATACTTCCTCAGTAGGGTGGCTTAAGGCTGCCAGTTGATATCCATTTCCTTGCAACAAGCCTTTTATTTGTTGGGGAAACTGAGTGGCCCTGCCTCTATCATGGGCACATTACTCATATCAATAGCTACTGTATCAGCCACAGTGGCTATGCTGTGCCTCCATGGACAGAGGCAGTAATGCTTCTAGATACCAGTTGCTGGAAACCACAAGAGGGGAGAGTGCTCTTGTGCTCAGTTCCTGCTTGTGGGCTTTCCAGAGGGGCATCTGAACTAGATGGGCCATTGGCCTAATCTTATGTCCTTGTGTTCCACCACCACCACGAAGCTCACTGTAGAACCTTGGTCCAGTCACTATCTCTCAGACAAACCTTCCTCAAAAGGCTGTCATGAGAATAAAATGAAGGAGGGGAAGAAAACCATATTTGCAATCGTGAGGTTTTACGAAGGAAAGGGCAGATGTAAGAGGAACGAATAACATGATAAAATAGGGAGTACCCTAGAATACAAGTGACTCCTAGCTGCCGCAGTCCAGAACAGGATTTGGACCAGTGCATGGTTCCAGAACTGATTTCAGGTTTGGGGGGGTTATTGATAACTTGCAATCGGTGGATCTATCACTATTCCCTTATTCACCTCCAGAGGGCCCAAGCTTCACTGTTGCAACAGAGCAAGGCAGAGGCTGTTCTTTGCTCCTGCCACTTGTTAACTTGCTCATCTGGTGGAGGAGCACCCTACTCTAATCATCTGACTGCTCCATCTCCATCCCCACCTAGAGTGAGAGGATAGGTGAGTGATGCTCCTTGCAATTGCCTCTCCCTTGGCAGATGGGTGGCAGCTGTGTCAACTGCACTCTGACTCTGAACAATGGTGGGGAGATTATGAGGTTTGCCTTCCATAGGTGGTAGCAGCACAACACACAGTAGGTTCCCATAACCCACCTTGGGAACTCCCCCTATCAGAAGTGGTAGTTGCTGTTGCTCAGTAGCACCTGGTCATGGGTTGGTGCTGGTGGACCCTCCTGATGTGCTGATGTCTCCATATCTAGCAAAACAACATCAAACCTAGGTTACGTAGAAGCAATCACAAACACACCCCAAAAATGTAACCGGCTGTATCAAAATGATATTTATGCAAATATATTTCTCTCTGTATCAAAAGGTCTCACAGACATAGTCTACCAAAGTTCAGCAAAGTAACATAATAGCAAAATGGATAAAAGTCCCAATAAACGATATCGATCACAAAGTCCCAGATATGAACTTTGGTAGACTATGTCTGTGAGACCTTTTGATACAGAGAGAAATATATTTGCATAAATATCATTTTGATACAGCCGGTTACGTTGTTTGTGATGTCTCCATATCTGCCCAGTGGTACAATCCCCTAGGGGATTTCTCATGTATTTTCTCATTTTTCAAGCCTTAAGTTTAACTCTCTACATTTCCACACCAATTTACGCTTTAATAAAGGTTCTCATGAAAATTCATCATCATTTTAGTGCAAATTTCTATTAATATAGACATGTTTGTATGCATTTTGCCCTGTGCACTTTTTTTTGGCGAAGCATTTACCCACAATGTATCTTCTGAATGTTACTCTCAGTAATATGTGCATTTATATGCACACTTCACCCTGGCATATGTGTGTGTGTGTGTGTGTGTGTGTGTATGTGTGTGTGTGTGTGTGTGTATATATATATAATACTTGGCTGGAGGACTGTATTGCAAAATTCAGAGAAGAGCAAATTTGAAAGGATGGTTGCATTTCGGTTCATGTGTTGTTTCAGAAAGTAAGAATTATGTAGGTTTGCCATTAAATGCAAAGTGAATTTAATTTCTACCTCATCTTTACAAATTCCTGGTGGTGTCCATCAAAGGATCTGGGGTCTTGTGCAATGCCTTTACCACTTTCTATGAGGATGAAATTAAGTGACTGACCTTTCATTTCGGAGATTGGCCACATTCACACCATACATTTAAAGTGTAATGATACAATTTCAAACAGTCATGACTTTCCCCAAAGAATTATGGGAGCTCTAGTTTGTTAAAGGTCCTGAGACTTGTTAGGAGCCCCTCCTCCCCTCCAAGAGCTACAGTTCCCAGTGAAGAGATATTGCTTGTTAAATCACTCTTGGAATTGTATCTCTGGGAGGGCAAAAGAGGTCTCCTACCAACTCTCAGCACCCTTCACAAACTACAGCTCCCAGAATCCTTTGGGGGAAGCCATGACTGTTTAAAGTGGTATCATAGCACTTTATGTGTATGGTGTGAATGTGGACATAGACACATTAACCTCTAGATCAGGGTTCAATTTTGGCCTAGTCCTAACCATGTACTTTTTGCAGGCACAAAAAGTGCAGGGTGTTTTATATATATATATAAATAAAATTAATGAAATGCCATGATGGCAAAGCTGCCACATTGTAAATAATAACTTTGCCCTCCCCTTCCATCCACTTTGATTTATGGAATTCATTCGCTCCCATGTAAATATATAATATAAAGAAGTAATCTCATAATGTTCAACAAATGTGCCCAGAAATGATGAATAGCAGATTGGATTTGCCATCAAAAGCAAATGGGGACAAAGATTTCTATTACAACCCCTTCCCCCCAAACCCCTCACAAAACCGTGGACCCCAGTGGGGTATTGTTTTTGATTAACTCAGTTACTGTTGATTTCTCACCCTCTTGCATGATAGAGTTATGGTTCTTGCTAGAGTAAAGCAGGAAAAAACCCCCATGCCTGGGTCATTTCAAATAAGGGCAATTCTTCATTCTGGGAGTGTTGATGAAAGAGCAGCTTTGTCTTCCTATTGAAAAAGGCAAGAATGCACATTTGAAAGAGGTTTCACTGGTTGGCTTAAAAAGAAATGTAGGCATTTCGTTTCTGCTATCTGTGGGGGTGAATTTGCCTCACTTTCCACCCAGGGGAAAGAGACTCAAGGTGGCCTCTTCATCTGGGAGGGGGCCTGGTGCCACGTGGGGCTGAGTGTCCAATGGGAGGGGGCACACTAGCCCGTTAAGGTGCCTCCACCTCCATTTACTCCCCTGCCTGCACTTAGTTATTTCGCTAACTGGCAGATCCTCTAATTCAATATATTTTAATAGATCTGACCTTCTTCCCCCCCCCCCCTCTTAATAAGTTGCCTTTTTGAGTCTTCATTCTGGGCGGGTGGGGCAAAAAGCAGGTATGTGAGTGACATTACTTGGCATGACAGCAACACGTGCAAAATGGATCTAGGACAGGGATAGGGAGGGCAACTGCACAGGATTTTGTATGTATCCCTGTGTGCTTGAAACCCAAACTAAAGTTGGGGGATAGCCATGCCTGTCAAGGTGGTATAATAGGGTTGAGGTGTGGATGTGACCAGAATGCCTGCTTTGCTCCCAACCTTTATCTTGATCTCACTTGTGCGATGTGATGATCAAAGCAGCATAGGAGTGGACATGGCCTTGTCCCACCTGGAATATGAGAATCCTCTTTTTGCCATATCACTGGAATCCCATGATTTAATATAATTCCACACACCCTCACCTGGCTGCTGGTTATTTCTTGGTATCCCAAGGAAAATTGGTGTGCCGTTTTGTTTTGTTTTAAATTCTTTGCAATGCCTTTAAGTTGCTGGTAGATTTATCTGAAATCCAAGTCTCTGAGTCAAAGCCAGAAATTTCTTATTAATTAGTGTAGGTGATGCGATCACTGCTTTTTTAATTTGCTGAACAATTAGAGTATTGACTGTTTACTTTACAAGGACATTTTGATTTGTGATGTCTTAAAAAAAGACCATTATGCTTTATTCTTCCCCCTGACTTCCCCTACAAGCATGTTGGAACCTGAACTGACAAATCTAAAAAATATGAACTTAATTAGTTGCTTTGCATGATTTAACAACCCCCCTCCCCTACTTCATTTCAGACTTGTACAACATGGGGATTAAATATGCAAAAGGAACTGAGACTGTAGATTTCCTAACTGACAGTGACAAGCAGGGCAGGAGAAGAAATGATGCTACTGGAGAACACCTGTAGTGACTGCCCTCTTATTGGCCCTTGTAAAAGTTAGTACTTGGGAACAGGTGAAAGACGAACCTGTCCAGTATGATAAGCCAGGGGTTGGAAACATCAGCCCTGGGGATGGAATGTGGCCCTCCAGTCCTCTCTACATGGCCCTTGGTAATCTCCCCAGGCCACACTCTCTCTCCCCAGACCACATTGCGGGCTTTTCACCCTCTGAGTGTTCTTGTCTGGCTGGAAAGTGCTTGTGAAGCACCCCCCCCCCTTCTGTCAGGTGCTCAAGGCAATGTACTCAACATCACAACAAGACTTCAAATCTACCATAATATTGAATGCATCTGTAAGGCAATATCTCCTTGGGCAGTACTCCAGCCTGCATATATGTTATCTGATTGGTTCTGTTTTGTTTTCCTTCCTTCAGCAAAGCATATTCTGTTCAGACTGGGGGAATTTCCCACCCCCCTCCTTTCTAACCAAAACATCAACAGCGATTTTTATCAACCCCCCCCAATCTTTATGCTAATTGCACATGTGCAAGCGACAACATACCAAGTTTACCCCTTGGAATGTGTTAAAGAATGTGTGGAATGAAATTACTACTGCTCCGCTCCGCAGATCTGATCATTAGCAGCGAATTGCAGTTTGCCTGGCGGTCTGGAGGATGGAACCGCAGAGCACACCAAAACTGGAAATTGGAACACTTGTTAGTGGCTTTCAGCAGAGCACCCCTGTTTAAGAGCTCTGCAAATAGAGCAGTCTTCTATTTTCTGGCTGCTGCCTGTTTGATGCTCTTCCGTATGAAGATGTCATCAATGCCTCAGTGCTTCTAACAGAATGAGGCAGTCTCCCATGAAGTGAGTAGCTCCTCCAAATGGCTCCATTCAGCGTACTGGATTAGGAATGGAACAGAGAGATGGAGGCTGACTGCTCATGACAGCCAAAAGATTTCTTGGTGCTATACATTTGTATTCCACTGACTATTTCATCGCTTCTCCTTGCATCCCCCCCCCCTGCCCAGCTAACATAAACTGCTCTAGATGCCATCAATTGTATTGCGTGTCCTGCTTGTCTCTTGACTGTCTGTATAACACACATCACTTGCTTTTCACACTCTGAATAGGCATGCTAAAGGCCACACTGGAAGTGATGGTAATTGTGTGACTGCAATTAACATGCACACTTTTGTTGTTGTCGTCAAGTACATTAGCAGCCATGGGGAATCAGGAGTTGACTCAGACTATGGGGCAGGTGGGTGGGGGGTTGTGTTTCACTCTTTCTCTCCCTGCCATAATTTTATGCATGTCTATCATGTTGCCTCTTCTTCTTTTCTCTAAACTAAAAAGCTCCAAATGTTTTAACCTTTCCTCATAGGGGAGTTGCACCATTCCCTTGATAACTTTTGTTGCCATTTTCAATGAGAACTCCCTCACCAGCCCCTGGCTTCCTCTTAACTGCAATTTTCATCACCTCACCCCACATGTGCAATTAACATCATACCAACTTTACCCCTTGGTATGTGCTAAATAATGTGTGGAATGTGTGGAACTAAGTTCCCCGCACATGGAAATGTAGCCTGCCAGTGAGAAGGCTAGGCTAAACCCCTTCTTCAAGGCAGATCATAACCTGAGGCTGTCTTGGTTAGATTCAAACAAACCCCAGATCTCCCCAAATTGATCCAGTTATAAACTCAGTGTAGTGCTAGAATCTTGGAGACCCTGGGAAAATTGCATTCTCCAGGCTCCCTGGCTTCTGGAACACTGTCCTAGCAGAGTTTGAGGAAGCACCAAGGCGGGGGACCTCTTGTGTTGCCATCAGGTCAGGAAAGGGAGAAAGGGGCAGTGGGAGACGGTCAAGGGGATTGGATGAAACACTCAGATCCTTTCACACTGTTGATTGGGAGCCTGGTAGTATCTTGGATGTCTCATTCCCCCACTGCTGAGAATGGGGAGTGGGTTCTGATCCTGCAGAATGCTGCTTCACAAAACCTTTCGTTACTGCAGCCAAGCAGCACCCTGCAGCCAAGGAGTCCAAACAACTGATGGTTGGGGTTTACTTCCAAAGCACATTCCATGGGGGGAGGGGGGAAACATGCTGGCAAATGAGGCCCCTGCAGACTTCCTGCCCCCTGATAGCCCTGAACTACTCTGACTTAGCCCACGTCTGGATGCCCCCAAAATGACCAAATTCAGCTCAGGATTTGGACAAATCCAGTGTGTAGCAGGATGCAATTTCAGCTCAGAAGAAACTATATATATATATATATATATATATATATATATATATATATATGAAAATGGTTCAGTTTGTCAAGCCCAGTTCCAAATTGAATCAGAGTGGGGCGGAGCTGCCCATTTGTTCTTTTTTCCATGAATAACTCAATAAAATGGTTGAACACAGAATATGAATGCCATTATTTACTTCATTTGGCCAACTCTGAATGTTTCCGCCTGGTTTCTCTAGCATTCCCACCCCTGTGCTAAATTGCTTTTAAACAATCCAAGAAGGGTTCAGCATCTTTTACAACAATCAAAGGTTTTCATGCATTGATGGGCCTAGTAGCGAAATAGGCATTTAATGTGAAGTATCTTTATTGCCCTGACAAAAGAGAAGTCATTTTCACAATTACATTGATTTTGCTGATGGGATGGAAGACCCTTGGAAATGTAATCATATCCAACACCATGTAAGATGGGTGCATTAAACTATAGACCAGATTGTTATGAGAGATTAATGGGGAAAAATGATAAGCCTTCTTGACGTGCATGGAAACATTTACATCTGTACAGCCCAGAGAAGGTAAATGCATGCCATCTCTCTTGTTTGGAGGTTTCTGTCTCTTTTTTTCAGGCAAGACTCCTTTGCTTCCAAACAGGCAGAAATGCAACAGGTGAAGCACCCTACACCTCAGCATGAGAGGTACTTGACAGATTTTTGCCTGTTCAAGAACCTGCCTGAACAAAAGGTGATTATGGCAACTCCACTCTTGTGCAAGAGCATAAGTATATTAACTATCCTATAGAATCCTAGAAGTATAGAGCTAAAAGGGATCTTGCAGATCAACCTGTCCAATCGGTTGCATACTTGAGGAGCTACACAGCAGGATGCAACCACAGCATCCCAGACAGATGACTATCCAGCCAGTGGAAGCTGGTTTATTAAGGCAAATGGGTCAAAGTCCTAACAAACGCAGTCTGCCCTCTGGCAGCTCCCACCTGTGTGCCTTCTTACCACCGCCTACTTGCTTCCTCCTCCTCCTCCTCCTCCTCCTCCTCCTCCTCCTCCTCCTCTGTAGTCTCAGTGTAGAACTGAGTGGGGAGGAAGATGGGGCGAAAGACTAGGATGAATTGGCTTTCACTGCTGAACAGGGCACCATCACCATCATTTCCTATAGATACTGCTTATGTGCCAAAATGGCTTCTAAACAATTTTACCAGTATAAAATTAAGTACACCCCATTAAATCACACAATAAAACAAAACATTAAAAACACCCACAATTAAATTAGACAATAAAGCAAGCCTGTTAAAAAGCATAACAATTAAAACTGTCAAAACAGCAATCATAGCAGGGGGATGCTTGAATAAACAGGCGAGTTTTCAAGAGTCGGCAGGATGCTAATATTGATGGGGCATCTTGTATTTCAACAGGGAGGATGTACCACCCACTAAGTCAGGGGTGCCAACTTGAATAAAACATTGGAAGGGCCCAGGTATGTCCCGCCCTGCATAATCAATCACAAGATGTGACACATGCACACCATTTGAACGGCAACGTCCTTCAACGGGGGGGGGGGGCGGCGGCCCTGGCCCCCTCAAATATTTTATTGGGGTGGCTGAAGAGACCTTGGCCCCTAGGACATGGCTCCTAGGGGCAGGGAGAGGTGTGTGTTGAGCCATCCTTGCATCTATTGGCATGACAGTGGAACTAGCTTGAGATCCATGATGTCAATAGCCTTGAACTGGCCTGGCCCGGTGCAGCAATCTTTCTGCCTCCTTTCCATGTGTGGCTGTGGCTCTCTTTAAGCCCTGGAGCTGGGATTACACTCCAAGTAAACAAATGCGTGCCCAGCAGCTGCTCGTGCACATGGTTCCTCGTGCCCCTGCAGGATCTTTATGGCTTAGCTCCTTCCTACATGCTCATGGACTTAGAGGGGTGAGAGGGGATCCTAACATCGAAGAAAGCTGAATCTCCCTCTCCCGTTCCCCATTCCTTTGTTCACTGATGGACACCTTGCCGTGCTTTATTTGTCCAACCAAAGAAGCCAGGAGCATTGATCGTAATCCCTGCTTGCATGCTGGGCCTGATGAAAGTATGAAGTCAAAAGGCCCCCCCCCCCTTTTCTCCTTCTGTTTTGAATCTATATGCATGGAGCTGCTGCTTCGTCCCATGAACCCTGTCAGGAGCTTTGCAAAAGTGGAGCAGCAAGCAATATTAAGGTTGCATGATAATTGGTGAGGAATATTTCTGCTTGTTGTTTCCAAGGCCCCTCAGTGACCTTTTCAAAATAAGAATCTTATTTACTTGCAAAACCAAGGGTTACTGCAGAGCACAAGAGAAGCCATGCAGTTGTTCCATGGCTGTTTTCTGTTCCTTGATCCTTGGTTTCACCTGCAGAATCATCCCTCCATAAGGACATAAGAAGAGCCTGCTGGATTAGGTCAATGGCCCATCTAGTCTAGCATCCTAGAATCTGTAGATCTGGAAGAGCCCCTGAGCGTAGCTGGTGTGAACTTCTTGAACTTTTTGATATAATTCCATATTCTTGTGAAGTACGGTGGCGATCGGTGGTTAATGGAGAAAAGGACGATTTCTCTAGTGCTTATTGCTTTTTCTGCATAATTCCCTTCACCAGGATTCCTACATGAAACATGCATTTGGGGTATGTCCCTTCTGTTATTGACAGATGCATTTGACTAGTCCATTCTGTTTCTAAATCTAAATGCAGGAAATCTTTAAGTCAGCAAAGCTTGAACAATGCAGTATAGTTTTGATTTCTTTGCTGGAAGGACACAAGTTGAGCTGATTTTCAAGCCAGATTGGAATAAAATACCACAATGCAAGGATAGTCAATTTAGTGCTGTCCAGATATGGTTGAACTACGACTCCCTGAGTAAATATGTCCATTTTGGTTACTCTCTGTTTCTCATTTTTTTCCAATCTTTTCTCCACATTTCTACATCAGATTATGATTATTATTACTTTTTAAGTCCTCGTGAAAATTTGTCAACATTTTGGTGTGAATTTCTCCTACTATACAATTTTTAAAAATGAAATTCTGACTAATATGCACATTTTTTGCAAAGCAATTCACCTTAATAGAATTTTGCATGTTATTTTCACTAATATATGTATACTTTATACCACAGTGTTTGCATATTTATTCACATTACTTGTTTGGAGGACTGTACTGCAAAATTCAGAGAAGTGTGAATTTGAAAGGATCATGCTGTATTTCGGTTCATGCGTTGTTTCAGAAAGTACAAATTTGGTACATTCACATTTCAGTGTAAACTGAATCAAATTTCTCCCCCACCCTTACGAACCTCACCATTGGCCATGCTAGCTGGGTCCAACAACATTCGCCTTAATACACCCAGTAGAACACTGTGGTCTGCAGGAGAGTTTCAAAGATATCAGAAGCCTGCACCACAACAACTTGGAGCAGGGCTTTTAATGTGGCAGCTCCTGTCCTGTGGAATAGCATTCCTGTATGACAAATACCCACTACCTGCACTTTCTGGAAACCAACTGAAGACATTTTTGTTCCAACAGGCTTTTCTAGCTGGATAAATGAGTCTGTATGGTTTTAGTTTGGTTTTGAATGTACTTGCTGTTTGGAACGGGATTAATAATCAGTAGTGATAATAGTAGTAACTTGGAGGGCACAACGTTGGCTACCCCAGCATTATGCTTCTCCTGTGGGGATCATGTGAGTCTTTCTTCTCTGGTTGAGGAGCAGTGTTATGAGAAGTGAAGCCATGAAGCCACAGATCAAACCGTGATGCTTCCCTGCTTTCCCTCTTTCCAAGGATTACTTAAATTGGGATGACTTCATGTGTCAGCTTAGCACGTCAAAGCCTGAGTGTGCACTGCACAGGCCGATGTGCCTCGTTTGATAATGAGTGGATTGAATAATCAGGGGCTCTGATGATAGGAAGCAAGTGCCAAATGCAGCCGTATAAGATGGTGGATAATGGGCCTGGGCAAGTCATGTCGCCAAGAAGGATTTGTGGATTATCATGGATAATGAGCTCGACAATGGGATGCTGCGGCATAAAAACCCAATGGCTTTGTAGGCAGCATTAACACATTTATTAATAGATGCATTTCATTTAAAAGTTGGGAGGCAATGATACTCATCACATCTTGTTTTATGATGTAACCCCAAAGTTCCCTTTCCAGACAATGAGATTAGTTAGCCCAGTATTTCCTTATCTCTATGCCATCAACATTCTGTTGGGCATGAAAGCTCACGGTGGCTGGAAGGTCCAATCCTGGTTCAGCCATGAAATTTGCCTTGGGTCAATCACTCTCTCATCTTAACATACCTCACAGGGTTGTTGTGAGAATAAGGGGGGCTTATCATACCCAGTATGCCACCCTGAGCAACTTGAAGGATAAGAATATGAGGAATAAATATTTGTAAATAATAATAATAATAATAAGTTTAATGCCATTCAGTATTGCTTGATCTACTTGCAAATTGTCATTTTCTGCTTGTATAGAAGCCCCTTTAGTAATAATACTTTTAATTTTTAACTTTAATTAGTTTTCTTTCAATAGTAGAACAGCTTGTTTGGGGAATTAAAAAAAAAGTTTTATTCCTCCATAGCGGCTGCTTTCACGGGCAGGTGGGCAGACTGAAATATTGGAAGAACTTTAAGATATTTGATGAAGCAAAATGCCTCTTCTCAATTCACAGCTATTTAACATTCCCCCAAAGCAAGCAAGTTTTCTCATTAAAAACAAGTTGAGCATATCAAAGTGCACCCGGAACAACTGAATGACAGTTCCTGCTTTTTGTTTTCTTATAAGTGGGATTTATATTTCTTAGTAGAGAGCAATAGCGTTTTTTTTTTTTAAAGAAGCATTTCCTGAGCATTTCAGGGTCTTTTCTTTGTTTGAAATGACTCTTCAGTTCTTTGGCCAATGGGCAAAATATTCTTTTGTTGCAATTTTAGGACACAAACTAGCCATTCTGGTGTTTTCCTTACTTTCCCTCTCCCAAAGTGCATACTTTGTGTGAATAGTAACAATTTCCAATCTTTTTCAGCAAGTGTGAGGAACCTCAGGATGGGAGTGGGGGGGGAATGTGGCCCCCGGGGCTTCCTTATCCAGTGCCTGAGTATCATGAGCATGGTCGGATGAGGAGGAGTAGGAGTGGGAGATTGGAGAATTGGAATTTGATCTGGGACACAATACTGTACAGCGGTACCTCGGGTTATAGACGCTTCGGGTTACAGACGCTTCAGATTACAGACTCTACTAACCCAGAAATAGTGCCCTGGGTTAAGAACTTTGCTTTAGGATGAGAACAGAAATAGTGCGGCGGCGGCACGGCGGCAGCAGGAGGCCCCATTAGCTAAAGTGGTACCTCAGGTTAAGAACAGTTTCAGGTTAAGAACGGACCTCCAGAACGAATTAAGTTCTTAACCCGAGGTACCACTGTATAGCAAAAGAAGATATGGTGAGAAGGTGACATCATTGAAGAACCACACTGAGAATGGGGGCAGTGGATTAGCTCCATCAAGGCTGAAAGTTGAGGATTGCACTGTGAGTAGCTGATGTCGCAACACATTTTCCATCCTGTTGGATTTATTTATGTGATGATGGTAAAGTGGGTGAAAGGAGTTGAGAGCTAGGGCTAGCGTGGATGCTGTAAATCAGGGGTGGGGAACCTCAGGTACAGAATGCGGCCCTCCAGAGTTCTCTATCCAGACCCTGGTTAGCTCTCCCTAAGCCAGCCATGTCCACTTCCTAGCCCTGCTTTCTCCATTCCTCAATTGCTTTTGCCTGGCTGGAATGTGTCATTGAACTGTGACAACCCTCACCTGGATAGAAGAAGCAGAGATGTGTGGATGAATGCAGAAGCCTCTGACTTTTGTGTGGCTGGAATGTCGTCTACCGTACCTGTTGCTCTGCCCACTTTTGCCTCTGATCCCACCCACCACATGTGGCCCCAGGAAGAATGCCCAGGAGGGACTGTGACCCCTCCTGGGCTGAAGAAAGCTTCCTCACCCATCCTGTCAGTGAATAAGTGAACATTTTTTACAAGAGGCACCAACAAAAATCTAATGGGACGTTTTCCATCAGTGCTTAATACATTCACAAAAACAGAATAGTTACGGCTTGGTGTTACTATAATTGAACCAAAATTTCACTAACACCTCAGGGCAATGCTCTTTCCTCTCTGTTCTCAATTGATCTCAACATTCATGTTGTTGGCTAATGAGGAATTAATGTAAATTCTAATGAAGCTACATGGCCCTTGGATAGCTGAACTCAACTGTTTATTTCCCTGGTGAAAAAGCAAACTCTCCAATTAAAACCTAGGAATAAAAATTAATACAAATATTTTGGGGGGTGACTTTTTTGTTGGGGGTAAGATTAGTGTCAAGTCTACAGCTTTTTAAATTGTGTATATAAATTACTGGGGTAATGAGACTTGAAGGTGTGATCGGACACAATGGAGACCACTTAAGGGCTGAAATCCTAGTAAGTAAAGGAAATAGTGAAACGCTAAGGTGCCACTTAGGTGAGGGACCCAGGTGGCGCTGTGGGTTAAACCACAGAGCCTAGGGCTTGCTGATCAGAAGGTCGGCGGTTCAAATCCCTGTGACGGGGTGAGCTCCCGTTGCTCAGTCCCAGCTCCTGCCCACCTAGCAGTTCGAAAGCACGTCAAAGTGCAAGTAGATAAATAGGTACCGCTCCAGCGGGAAGGTAAATGGCGTTTCCGTGCGCTGCTCTGGTTCGCCAGAAGCAGCTTTGTCATGCTGGCCACATGACCTGGAAGCTGTATGCCGGCTCTTGGCCAATAAAGCGAGATGAGCGCCGCAACCCCAGAGTCGGACATGACTGGACCAAATGGTCAGAGGTCCCTTTAAGGTGCCACTAACAGAAGAGGAAAATTTGATGCAGATCTTGGAAGACTGGGACCCAAACTACAGAAAATATTTGAACTGAGTAGGATGGAATGATGTACATGAATGTGTAAAGGAGATAGCCTGAGTCATTGGTGTCTGGTACGCATGAGGACTGTTGAGGTGGAAGGAGAGAGCTGAAGGTAGGCAGATCCAGAGCCAATGACAGGCAGAGGCAACTAATTCCAGTTTTGTCCCCAGCCTCTTCCTATGTATGATCAGATCTTTCAGGGGGCAGAAACAGGAAGAAGGAGAGACCTGGAAGTGGTGAGAAAGAGAGGCTTTTGGGAAAGGCACCCCTTACCTTGTCTCACAAAGGTGAAACTACCTGGTAGGTCTCTTCCTTTCAAGGTATCTTGCCTTCTTCTTGCTCATGCCTGTCTCTTCTTCCTGCCTGATGCCCCACCCCTGGCAGCTCCAGATGAATCCAAGCCCTCAACCTGGCCTGTAGTGATCCGGGGATATCGCAACCCAACTCAAGCAAGACCCAGGGTTATCTGAAAAAGCTCGGTTTGGCTAGTATTCAGGATGGTGAGGATGCAAAGTCCCATGAAGAAAATGGAAAGAGCTGACCATATTTAACCTGGAGAAGAGAAGTTTCAAGGGGATCCACAACATCAGTCTTCAAGTATCACAGAGAATACAGAGCCAACTTCCTGTTGTTGATGCTCTGGGGACAGGACAAGAATAAGTGGGTATCAATTACAGCAAATTTTGTCTAACCATTAGGAGAAGTGGTTAGGAGAAAAAGAATTAAAAAGAATTAATGGTAAGAGGTGCTCAACATTGGAACAGACTGCCTGGGAAGATAGTGGGATAAATAATTTTAAAGGAACTTTTATTATAAGAAACAAGTAATATTTCCAAATAACACATGCAACATAAACACATATTAAACAATATATAACAACTAGTTGAATTCAGCCCATTAATAATGGGCGCTAGCGGCGGCGGCGGGGACCCGAGGCGCTTCCTTCTCCCCGCCTCAGGCGGCCAAGCCACCACCATGGCGGAGGCACCTGTTGCCGCTGCCCCGCCGGCAGCCCCGGCGACGGCCCCCTCCCCGCCGCCGCCACAGGCGGCTGAGGCGGGGAGAAAGAAGGGAGGGGGAGAAGCAGCAGCGCGCGGGGAGCGGCCGCCATTGCGGCTTCTGGCCCCGGAGCAGGAGGAGGCGGCGGTAGGAGCGGTGGCGGCGGCGCGCTGCGCTCCAAGCAATCAGGCTCCTCCTCCTCTCTGCGCTCCAATCCGTGTGTCAGTGGAGCGCATGCGCAGTTGCGAATTCCACTGACACACGGAAAGTACGCACGGACACAGGCATTTTATTATAGAGGATGCATGATACCATTACATTTCAGGTGCAGGTGGGGAGAAGGATTTCTATATATTTTGTACTTCTCATATTTAGGTCACCTGGGGACTATTCTAAAAGGTAGCATTTGCTATTACAAACCTGAATGAACCTTTTATGAGTCCCATATCTGTGTCTATCTGGCTGGGACCTCTGCCTTGCAGCCTTTCTGATGGACGAAAGTGGGAGATATTTAAGCAGAGGCCAAAATCAATCTTCCTGCAGTTGTAAGACTAACTACTGCATTGAGCAGAGGCTGGTAGAAGAGATGACCTCCTAGGATTCTACCCACTCTAAAATGCTCTGATTATATTTTCCCTCTCCCATAAAGTACTTGTTCTGTTGATGCACAAGCACCTGAGAAAACTGCAAGGTTTGCAAAAGTACTAAGAGCACACGTTTTGTCCTTCTTTGTTTTCTAATTTAGTTTTTATTAGTATACTTAATGCGCTCAGTATTGTTCATGCCCTCTTTTCTTGCTGACTTGACCCTATTCTGGAGTGGCATGCTCCTTTCGTGCATAATTAGCAGAGTCCCATTGTGGATGAGGGTTGTGGTGGGTGGATGTGAGTTCTGGTTTAAAAAAATGTGATGACTCACAGGCCAGCAGGGAACGGCTTTATCACAAAGCTCGTGGTAATTGCTCCTTTATGAAAAGGGTCTCCAGTGCAATTGACATAAATTTCTCCTATGGATTAATGAAGGCCATCACCCAATAATGGTGGTGGTGGGAGGAAATTAGAGGCAAAAATCTGCATTGCCGAGTGCAGTAATTGTCTCTTTGCAAGAACTCTAAACTGGTGGTGGGTCACTAAGGGTGTGGAGAAATTCAATTTGGTTTGCATTTTTGTAGAGAAATGATAAAACTCACACTTTTCAAACCAAGATGCAAAACAAATCACAGCTGTCCATTGAAATCTGCACTTCCCCGAATTTTGCGGTGCAGTTCTTTAACCGAACAATGTGTACAAAGGTGTGTATGTTAGGGGGGAAATTCTTGCAAAAATGGGCATCCCTTCCTTCTTGCACAAGCATCAGGAAATTGCCTGCCAGTGGTGGGTGGGACCAGAGGCAAAAGTTGTCATGGTGATACCTTGGCAATGCTGATCATAGGGGGGTGAGGATTGGATCTCCCGAGGAGCCCAGTCATCTGTGCGGTGCTGATCGGGATGCTGGGCAGTGGCTAAGTGGTTTCCCCCCTCAGGATGCAGTGATGGGCACCAACCTGGATGGTTTGAAACAGAATTCGACAAATTCAGGGAACAGAAGGCTAGCAATGGCTACTATACATGATGGCTATGCTCTGCCTTCACAGAGGGGCAATAATGCTTCTGAACGCCAGTTGCTAGAAACCCTAGGAGAGGAGAGTGCTTTTGTGCTTGGATTCTGCTCACAGGTTTGGCACACACATGTAGGTGGCTACTGGGAGAAGAGGATGCTCAACTAGATGGGCCATTGGCCCGATCCAGCAGGGCTCTTCTTATGTTGTCTGGAAAGAGTCCCACCTCCGTCATCAGATGCCCCCAATGCAGTGGCAAAGGCTCCTGATGTGAATCCAATGTTATTCCAGATGTGAAGCAATTCCCACATCCAGGAAGGTACCATATCAGATAGTGAGCAGAGTTCAAGGGGCATGTCAAGTATACCTTGAAGATCTGCTCTGAACTTTGGAAACAGTATGTGAGCACTTATCATGTCCACCTTGGGTTCCATGATGGAGAAAGTGAAATTGCAATAACGTAATGATTAATAATAACAATAATAATGTTGTTATTATAATAATAATAATAATAACAATAATAATAATAATAATAATGTTGTTCACATACCTTGCTTTTAGATTTCCCAGAGGTGTATGTCTGGTCACAGTCAGGAACCGAGTGTTGGACTAGATTGGGGGTTGGGGATGCCACATTTGCCGACTTCTACTTTTAACTATGGATCACTATGATGACTCTCATTTTACGTACCCATGAAAAAGAGGACGTGTCCTGGAAAAAGAGGACACATGGCAATCCTAAATCTACAACCTTCTGTGGGGGCCACATGCCAGTGGTGGGCATGACCAATGGCAAACATAGTTAGAGCAATGGGTGTGACTCTTACTGTTGGACAATAGGTTACATTGCAGCCATGTCACACAGACACATACACATCCTATTCTGCACCCTCCATGCAGACAAGCAAGATGCATTATTACAGCTCAGTGGCACATTCCAGCAAGGAAAAGCACTTGAGGGAGGGTGTGGAGTTGAACCAGTGAGTGTTGTGACCTGGAGTGAGTCCTGAGGGCTGGATAAATAAAAGGGCTTCATTTGGCCCCTGGGGCTGAGGTTCAAAACCCCTCCTTAAGGGAAGCACTAACTAGCATCCAAAAAGTATATAAAGGCATCCCTTTTGTCCTCCAGTATTTTTTTTTATTTAAATGGACTGTATAACCTCCTGTAGGTTAGCTGAAAGAACTAATGCAATTATTCCGTTCATTCATGCAGGACCAAGTTCATGTTCCAAATTAGAGGTGACTTGTTATGAGAGACGGTTCATCTTAATAGCTCATTTTTCGCCAGGTGTCAAAGATTGCTATTTTATTTCTTTCCTCCATGAGCTCTTGATAATTAGAGAACTAGCAATGGTTGAAGGGACCCTGTTGGAGAGCAGGTCTTGGGGTATTTTGAAGGGATTTTGATCAGGACTGCATGTTCTTTGTTCTTCCATCAGAGTTCTGCCCTCAGGAGGTCACATTCTGTGTTGAAAAGAGTTGGATTCTGTGAGTTGGGCCTGCCTCCTAATAGTCATGTGGGTGCTCTGTTTGAGGCCACCAAGATACAGCTGGAGGCCAGTAGGACATGTTTGATGGCCACCGTGTGTCTGGAACACTAACCAATGTTTTACTTGAAACAAGCAGCAACAATAATAAAAGGGAATCTTCTGGGATGGCAGCTCAGTGGTGGAGCGTCTGCTTTGCATGCAGAAGGTCCTAGGTTCAATCCTTGGAGTCTCCAGGAAGAGCCATGAAACACTTCTGTTTGAAACCCCAGAGAGCTGCTGCCAGCTAGTGCAATATATACTGAGAAAGATGGACTGATGACCTGACTCAGTGGAAGGCAGGGATGATGGGAATTGCAGGGCCACAGGTTTCCCAGCCCAGCTCTGTTGCCGCAAGTCCTACTTGTGGACTTTACAGATAGATCATCAGGTTAGCCACTGTGGGAAATGGGATCTGATCGAGCATCACACTTCATATGTTCACTGTGGTGTTGGATCTGATGTTTGGGGCTCAAATGAAGGCAGGTAAATATATCTCTGGGACCCAGGTGGCGCTGTGGGTTAAACCACAGAGCCTAGGGCTTGCTGATCAGAAGATCGGCGGTTCGAATCCCTGCGACGGGGTGAGCTCCCGTTGCTCGGTCCCAGCTCCTGCCCACCTAGCAGTTCGAAAGCACGTCAAAGTGCAAGTAGATAAATAGGAACCGCTCTGGCGGGAAGGTAAACGGGGTTTCCGTGTGCCACTCTGGTTCGCCAGAAGCGGCTTTGTCATGCTGGCCACATGACTTGGAAGCTGTATGCCGGCTCTCGGCCAATAAAGTGAGATGAGCGCCGCAACCCCAGATTTGGACACGACTGGACCTAATGGTCAGGGGTCCCTTTACCCTTTACCTTTAAATATATCTCTAATGAAAAATAGAGCTCTTTTGAAGGACACTGCAGTTAATTTGGCAAGGCACCGCACTGGAATGCAAATTCTGTCAATTTCCACAGACCTCTGCTGTACTGGTTGGATTTCCAGAGCTGCCTTTGTAGGCGAGACGACTAAGGAAACAATACGATAGCTTATGAACAAGACTGGATTCTGATTTTTGACTCTGTGGGTGTAGTTTAGGATGGCTTTTCCTGTGGGTGCACATACACATCCAAAGGCTAAATCTCCAATGGTATATTTTAAATGGAATGCAATTGACTGGATTGTCTGCGATTTAACAATCATTGGGTATTAGAAATGGAACGCACCACAGATTTCAAAGTACAGTTTGCAAACCCGGCCACAGACTTTGTCATCATCAATAATATTTATTCACTGCTATCAAGCAAGGAGTCAGTTTAATTATACATGAAATCTGCAAGGTGTGAAATTTAATGCAAGTCCTCCCCAGGCCAAGGATGTTTAATCAAGGGTTTAAAAGTCTTGTTTGCTCCTGCTGACATTTGTAAGTATTGCTACTCAACTGCCTGGAAAAGGGGTTGGCTGATGTTTTGCCCTGGGATGCCAGGTATTGAATCTGGGACCTTCTGCATGCAAAGCAGATGCTCCACCACTGAGTTGTGGTCCCAGCAAAAAGGCCCTTTATTGCTGTCCCAGTGAAATGTTGGCTAGTGTTTCTAGACATGTGATGGCCATCAGACATGCCCTCCTGGCCTCCAACATAATACCGACATGACCATTAGGAAGTGCTTACATCTGTAAATTGAAATGTCAGATCCACTCCTGCCCCACACACTTCTAATTGAATAATTCCTTCTCTCCCCCACCCCACTATTATCTTCATTTGTTCAAGGTGGCTGATGGCTGGATGGCAAATTGCTGCAGCGTTAGACAGTTGCAATGTAATTCTAGCAGGCAGAGATAACTTTTTAATTAAAAGGAAGACATTTGGACTAAATCACAGCAGAAATCGGTTTCTTCTTCTGTCTGAAGTCAAGGCCAATATTACAAGCTTCAGATCAGCTGGTTTTATTTCAGAAGAGTCAGAACTACAAAAGGCTACATGCCATATTCACAAAAGCTTTTATTTGCTTTTAAAAAAAACCACCTGCAGGTTGGGAAGAAAATGGGTACACTCACCATCACTCTCCCCTCTCTATTCCACACAGATAGCATTTTAAACAGGATCTCCGAATCCTTTCAGTTTTCTTCCTGCTCAGAGTGAGAATTTAACCATGGTGTTGGTGTGCGAGGTAGCTTTGGATATCTGCATGCTGCAAGTGAAACATGAATGGCAGAATACAGCTTCTCATCAGGAGGGGTAAAATGCAAGCAAATGGCTCCGGGTTCAATCCCCACCATCTCAAAGTAAGGCTGGAAAAGGTTCCTATCTGAAACCTCTTTTGAGACTCATGCCACACCTAATGCTTCATGTCACAAGGGATGAAACAGGGGAAGGGGCATAGCTCAGTGGCAGATTCAGTCCCTGGCATCTGCAGCCCTTGGAAAGACCCATGCCTGAAACCCTGGAGAGACTGCCGGGCTGTGTAGGTAGCACTGAGTTTAATGGACCAGTGGCCTGGTATAGTATATGCCAGTTTTCTATGTTCTGAAGTTTTTGTTAGGGAATGGGGATCTAAGTCTTTGTTAAGTTCCTGCCTTCCAGCAAAGGGCCATCTCTGTATTAATCTGAAGTAGAAGCTGAAATATTATTGATTGCTCTGCAGTGTTTAAGTAAACTAACTTAAACACCCCACTGTATGTGCTCCCAGGTTTGAAGAAGATAATGCATGAGATCTGGAATCTTTGGGGAGAGGACAGATTGATCCAAATAACTGTGCAATGGTTTTGAGGGTTATCTTATACTGTATGCAAATTCCGGATTCTTATCAGCAGTAGGGCCATAGCTCAGTGGTGGTTGAGCATCTGCTTTAAATGCAGAAGGTCCTAGTTTGAATACCCAATATCTCTAAGTAGGGCTCAGTGGAGGGGGGACCCTGCCTCAAATCCTGGAGAGCTGTTGCCAGTCAGTGCAGGCATACTGATCTAGATTGGCCAGTGTGTCTGACTCTGTATGAGGCAGCTTCCTGTGAATTGCCATAAATAATTATTTTGCTTGGCCAAAACCTGCTGAAAACGGCAAGATGTCAAGATTCTCTCTCATTCTGAACATCCATCCCCAGAACTTTGAAGATCTTAGATTCAAAGCCAGACTTCCAGCTTTGTCAAAAAGTGCATGAAAGGGACTCACAAGGCACCCCATCCAATCACAATTGGCATGTGCTGATGAGCTGGCCTGCAACTCTCGGCCTGAAGAGAATTATTTCCCAACCTCTCTTGGGATTCCGAAAGGGAGATAAAAGAGGTGGGGGTGGGTTGGGTGGGTTTTTTTTGCTTTTCTGTATTAGTTCAAAGGAACTAGGAGAATATCCTCCGAGAGGGGTGATAAGGAAGATGAGAGATATCAAGACAAGGGTGCATTGAAGTGCTCCAGGGTATAAAACTCAAATGGAAATAAGGGAAGATGCACCATGTATAGCATGGTGAGACATTCACCATGGAGAAGGCAATTTTTGAGCTGTGGTTCCTGAGCTCTGGGACCAATAGTTCCCATATGTTGTGCCATAAAAGCATAGCTAGGATGCTATGAGAAATACATTGCCTAAGGGTGCAATCTGAACCTCCTTTGTGCCAGGTGTGGTGATGAAGGATTGGGTAAAGGTGTCCTACTAACCAGACCTGCGGTCATCTGCTAGCCATTAGCCATGGACTGATGCCAGTGCTGAACTTGTGGTTGGGTAGAAATATATTTTTCCAAGAAGGGAGGAGGAACAAAGTAAAACACAGAAAGGTGGGAACAGGCTAAAGGTAAAGGTACCCCTGACCGTTAGGTCCAGTCGCGGATGACTCTGGGGTTGCGGCGCTCATCTCACTCTATAGGCCGAGGGAGCTGGTGTTTGTCCGCAGACAGCTTCTGGGTCATGTGGCTAGCAGGACTAAGCCGCTTCTGGCAAACCAGAGCAGCGCACAGAAACGGCGTTTACCTTCCAGACGGAGCGGTATCTATTTATCTACTTGCACTTTGATGTGCTGTCGAACTGCTAAGTTGGCAGGAACTGGGACCAAACAATGGGAGCTCATCCCGTCATGGGGATTTGAACCGCCAACCTTCCGATCGGCAAGCCCTAGGGAACAGGCTAGTTTCTCCCAAAACATTCCCCATCATATTTCAGGGGCTACAAATACAGTGGTACCTCGGGTTAAGTACTTAATTCGTTCTGGAGGTCCGTTCTTAACCTGAAGCACCACTTTAGCTAATGGGACCTCCTGCTGCCGCTGCGCCGCCAGAGCACAATTTCTGTTCTTAGCGGAATTCTTAACCTGTAGCGTACTGAACGCGAGGTACCACTGTACTATAAACTTTCTTTTTCAAAAAAGAAAGAAATCGGGGGATTATGGTTCAGCTGGGGTGGGAGGCAATTGTCCCCCTTGGCCACCCTAGAGATGGCCGTAGGTCGAAGGGTTCACTGCTGGTGGAAGCTAATATCTGGCAGTATTATTTGTACCCACATAGATCAGACGGAAGGAGTAATGGTCAGTGGGCTTGATGAGACTTGGCAGCCTCTTTGTCTGTCACACATAAATCTGCCTTATACAGAGTTAGACTATAGTGCATCTAGCTCAGCATTGTCTGCAGTGACTGACAGCAGCTCTCCAGGGTTTCAGAAATGGGACATCTCCAGCCCTACGTGAAGATGCTGGGGATGGAACCCAGAACATTCTGCATTCAAAGCAAATGTTCTGCCCACTTTGTCTCTGCCCTGCCCACCACAGGCATGTGGACCTCAGGAAGTTGACAAGAAGGTAAGGTGGACCTTAGGCTGAAAAAGGTTTCCAACCCCTGCTGCTAAGGAATGTTATTTGTACTGTTGAATATGTTCTCCTGAGTTTCTGTTTTCCATTTTGTATAACGTTAAATCATACAGTGCTCTGGAATTGTATATCTTGAGAGGCATAGAAATCCCTACAAAAAAGTATTATTATTATTATTATTTAAATTTCTATACTGCCAGGCACCTGAGGATCACAGGGTGGTTTACAATATAAAAACACAAAAAAGCATAAGAATGTAAGAAACAAAAACAGTACCCCACCGCAGTATGTGGTCTGTGTCTCCCTACCACCAGAGGGTACCCTTTTCAATGCACGAGGGCTTCATCTGTAGTCAGTCTATGTCTCGGGAGTTGCCTCCTTAGTATTCCTTGCAAAGTAATTTGCGCAAAACGAAAGGGAAAATCTGATAAAAGTATAGGTTGCTCACAGACTATTTGTGAGCTGAAATGACAAAGAGGAAAGCACATTTCATTGAATGTATTATTCGATCGGAATGAGTCACTCGTTTTAAGCAGGTGGGGGGAACACGCACATCTACACCCCCCTCTTTTTAATCCCTTAATCTACTGCCTAGAGTTCCTAGACAGTGGAGGCTTGATGGCACATTGCCCCACCAATCTCAGCCAGCTGTCAGCTAGCACCCATTTGCCTGCATTCCTATAGTCCAAGGGGGGCGGGCGTCATTCACTATCAGCTTCCTCTGCAGTTTTGCTCTTGTAGATTATAAGAAGAGCCTGTTAGATCAGGCCCATGGCCCATCTAGTTCACAAGCAGCACAAGAGCCCCCTCACCTCCTGTGGTTTCCAGCAACTGATATTCAGGAGCATTACTGCCTCTGATATGTCCTCTGAACATAGTCATCATGACTAGTAGTCATTGATAGCCTTTTACTCCTCTGCTAATTGGTCTAATCCTCTTTAAAAGCTGGTGGCCATCACTGCCTCCTGAGCGAGCAAGTTTGACAGCTTAGCAGTGAAACTCAGCAGAGGAAAGGAGGAGGAAGGGGCAAAACTAAAGTCCATTGACTTTTTCCTGTCACTGGCTCTGGCTCCACCTGCTGTTGACCTCCCAGCCTTCCACCCCACTTGTCCCAATGAGCACAGGCTGCCACTGTTCCTAGAGGAACCTATTGAGAAAAAGATGCTGGACTAGGTGGGCCTTTGGCCTGATACACCAAGGCTTCTCCTATGTTGACCTGAATGGAGCAAGGCAGCATTTCTGTCCCAACTCTGTGAAGGAATGGTGTGTGAGATCAGCCATTAGGGACCTTATTTTTGTCATGTTAGGGAATCATTCTGCAAAGAATCATAGAATCATAGAATCATAGAGTTGGAAGAGACCACAAGGGCCATCCAGTCCAACCCCCTGCCAAGCATGAAACACCATCAAAGCATTCCTGACAGGTGGCTGTCAAGCCTCTGCTTAAAGACCTCCAAAGAAGGAGACTCCACCACACTCCTTGGCAGCAAATTCCACTGTCGAACAGCTCTTACTGTCAGGAAGTTCTTCCTAATGTTTAGGTGGAATCTTCTTTCTTGTAGTTTGAATCCATTGCTCCATGTCCGCTTCTCTGGAGCAGCAGAAAACAACCTTTCTCCCTCCTCTATATGACATCCTTTTATATATTTGAACATGGCTATCATATCACCCCTTAACCTTCTCTTCTCCAGGCTAAACATACCCAGCTCCCTAAGCCGTTCCTCATAAGGCATCGTTTCCAAGCCTTTGACCATTTTGGTTGCCCTCTTCTGGATACGTTCCAGCTTGTCAGTATCCTTCTTGAACTGTGGTGCCCAGAATTGGACACAGTATTCCAGGTGGGGTCTGACCAGAGCCGAATACAGTGGTACTATTACTTCCCTTGATCTAGATGCTAGATCAAGAAACAACTAGAAAGATTCTAGAAGGTTCAAGAGTTTTTCCTTTATGTATGGGAGTGGCACTCTGTGCTTAATTGCTGCTAGCTGGAAGTGCTAATAAAAAGAAGACCACTCGGCTTCGTTTTTGCAGACGCCCAATGGCAGACGTCTGAAGGAAGAGTGTTGCCTGTGAATTCTGTTGCAGGACTGTTGCTGTGATTTACGACGTGCTGGAGATAAGACTTTTGTTTGAATTGCTGTTTATGTTAAACAGTCGGAAACATTTCTTTTGCAACCGTAATGCTTGTACCCGGTCTGGGAATAAAATCTTTTGACCGAGACTTCACAGTTTGGTGAGTCATCTTCAAAACAACTTCGTCAATGTTCACCACTTCTGCGCGTGAGAGAGAAAGAAGATAAACACTGCTAAAACAGTTTAAAAGAGGTTTTTACCAGTATCTGTGCAGCGAAAGTGTGTGGACCTCTAATATGTCATTCTAGGATGGGAGTTCTTTTCCAATGTGCTGGACAAATCCTTTTGAAAGGGATTTCTAAAATATAAACAAATGCATAATTTTTAATCAGATGGTCCCCATGGTGGCTTTGACAGAATAAAAGGATGCAAGAATGGACTGCACACACTCAGCCAAGGAGGACAAACAGTCTGTAGTTTAATTATTTATTGACAAAAGCACACAATTACAGCAGCTCCTGAAGTGCACAGAATACACATGCACACACACTTCTAGCGACTACATTAACTTTCCCAGGTAGAGTAGCTGAAGCAACAGTGGGACCAGGGCTGGATTTAGGTTTGATGAGACCCTAAGCTACTGAAGGTAATGGGGCCTTTATATGTCCAGCGGTCCTTTGTCAACAACAAATTGTCACTGTTTTTTGTGTTGAACATATGCTATATGGTAATTTATGGACCTAATAGGTATCTAAAGCCATTTGCACATGTTGCCGTGCAACCAGTCCATGCAGAATGTAGGCACCCTATATATAGAAATGAGCAAACCAGTGATATTTTAGGGAGCAGGCTAGCAGGTGGGACCCATTACTTACATCACAGGAACCTACACAACACAAAACACTGTTGCTGTATGTAGGTTTTATTTTATTTGTTTTTTATCTTATATTTTGGAAATGTACATCCAATTTTTTTCCTTTGAATTTTTTTGGGGCCCCCAAGAGAGTGGGGCCCTAAGCTATAGCTTGTTTAGCTTATCCATAAATCCAGCACTGAGTGGGACCACACCTCTCCCACCAGGTTGATATACCTAGGTTGATATACCTAACCTTCTACCCCGAAGTTGATGCTGTGCTCTTCAAGCCCCTTCTGGTTCTAGGAGACAGTGGGGCAGAGGATATGGGGATTCAATGGGCCCACCCCTCACCTGAACAGTCTCTTCCTCTGCTTCTGACATGTCCTGCACTCCCTCCTCTCTCTCCGACTGCTCAAATTCTCCCCCTTCCTCCAGCCCTGCTTTCTGCCTTGCTGGTGGCTGAAAACCCCATAAATCACTGCCCCCTCCTCTCCTGGGTTGGACTCCAGCCCCTCTGTCCCTGCCACACACTCGTCAGAGCCCTGCCAGTGAATAAAACATGTCACAATTAAGACAACTGGAATCGGCAACATAAAGGCACAATAAAACACTGGCATTAAAGCATGAGTGCACAACCACCCCCTCGGAAAAAAAGAAAGGAGCCCCAACCCTCCCTTCTTCGTTTGTCATAAAAAGACAATAGCGCATCCCACTCAAACAGGATTATTGTAAGGATTCCTAAGATCAGGAATGCAACATGCTTTGAACACTCAAAGGGCATCGTCATAATTGTAAGTATTCTTATGCTGCTGAAGCAAGGCAATTCATGCTTAAGTGTCTTTTGGTTAGAAAGCGTTAGATGTGGATTTATGCTACTCAGTGAAGGGGCAGTGGCAGGATTTCTGGCGATCAGGATTTTGTAGTCAACAAGCAATGTGGGGGCCACCCTCCCTTGTGTGATGTGCTCCACTGCCCTCTGTTGGGTGGAATGGATGCTATGGGATTAGGCAACCCAGGCTCTCATTAAATGTGTGCGGCGTATCTTTTTCTCCTTGAGGGCCACATTCCTTTCAAGGCAAACTTCCGGGAGCCACATGGGTGGGGTCAGAGGCAAAAGTGGGCAGAGTAATGAATGCAAAGTTTTACCTCTGTACAGTAGGCTTGTTTCTGCACACACCCACACCAGACAAGCAAGAAGCATTCTTAGAGTTCAAGGACACATTCCAGCCAGGAAAATGCAACAATCAGGGTGTGAAGCAGGGCTGGTGAGGAGTGTGGACTTGGGAGAAACAAGATTCAATAAGGTTGGGCCTCTAGGTAGGTGCAACGTGCCTTTTCCTACTGATTAACTAGTGCTCCTTTCATGGAATGAATGCAGACAAAGGGAGGTGGGGTCACAGTCAAAAGTAGGCGCAGCCACCCATTTTTCTGCCTCTGCCACCCATTTTTCTCTCTTTTTTTGCACTTTTTCTCTGTTTCTCTTTCTGTTACCCTCTCCCCCTGGCTTTTGTATCCCCCCATTCCTATTTCCCCATATGAAACAAGTCCAAGCACTGCAGATTCCCAACCATTCAGCAGGCTGATGACCAATGAGAACCAGTGTGGTGTAGTGGTTAAGAGCGGTGGACTCGTAATCTGGTGAACCGGGTTCGCGTCTCCGCTCCTCCACATGCAGCTGCTGGGTGACCTTGGGCTAGTCACACTTCTTTGAAGTCTCTCAGCCCCACTCACCTCACAGAGTGTTTGTTGTGGGGGAGGAAGGGAAAGGAGAATGTTAGCCACTTTGAGACTCCTTCGGGTAGTGATAAAGCGGGATATCAAATCCAAACTCTTCCCTCCTCCTCCTCCTCCTCCTCCTCCTCCTCCTCCTCCTCCTATGAGCTAGATTTCCTTAAATCTTCCTTTCGGGCGGGGGGGGGGCGAGTAACGAAACAAGGTCCTTCCAGGATAAAAATGTACCGTATCTATCGCTGTTTCAGTCAGAAAGTCTTTCCCCAGACCTGCCACGCTATGCTGGGGATTGAACCTAGGATTTGCAGAATGCAAAGCAGATCCTCTACTACTGAGTGACAGTCTTTCCCTCTTGTTGGATAGCTTAGTTGGTTAGAGCATGGTGTTGATAATGCTGAGGCTGCAGGTTCGATCCCCGTATGGGATAGCTGCATACTCCTGCATTGCAGGGGACTAGATGATCCTCAGGGTCCCTTCCAACTCTACAATTCCATGATTCTATGAGTTCCATAATCCCTGGATTAGGGATGAACACATGCAAGATTATGAACATAGTGGGCTGCCTTGTACTAAGTCACACCACTGGTCCATCTAGCTCAGCATTGCCTACACTGACTTGCAGCGGCTCTCCAGGATTTAATGCAGGGCATCTGAACCTGGGATTGAACCTTCTGTATTTAAGGAAGGTGACTGACTATGTCAGGCATAGGCAAACTCCGGCCATCCAGATGTTTGGGACTACAATTCCCATCATCCCTAGCTAACAGGACCGGTGGTCAGGGATGATGGGAATGGTAGTCCCAAACATCTGGAGGGCCAGAGTTTGCCTATGCCTGGACTATGTTCTCAGCAGATTCCCATCCTTGCTGCTGCTGCTTCTCTCTGTGAATTGCTGGGAATGTTATGGTTGGAATTGTTTACTCCCAACACAATGCAACAAATAGAGTCCACACGGTTTCGTAAGTGTTCTGCCATATGGCATGGGGAGTGGCTGCTTGAGAAACACAAGCCCCAAACTCCATCTGGGTACCTGGAGCTAGCAGCACAGGGCTTGGGGGTCCAATCCGTTGCCTTCAAGATCTGCAATCTGCCATGCAGCACAAGAAGCAATTTGCAATGTGTTGCTTGTCGGACACAAGGGCTGGAAAGCTCCAACACGAACCAGACCGGCAGCAATTGTTACAGTATTTGTCTTTTCAAAGCGGGAGCTCAGGCAATCAATATATCTGTCTTTAAACTTCGCCGTGACACTCACTGTGAATCCAGTGAAGAGAAATGACTCCTGGCAGCAAAGTTAGCACAGTTCCCAAAGCAAACGCGCCCCCTGCAGGTGAACAGTGTGATGTGCACCAGAATCAGAAACAATCCAGCTCACGTACAAAAACCAAACACAATATTTACGTAGAATTTAGAAATTGTATCAGGATTTTTGCTATTATTTCTGTGCCCATTGCAGTGCAAAGAGGAGCAAAGAAGAAGAAGCTGTTAAGGTTACATCTGACTTTTCCATCTGATGGCCAAATCGCTTCCAAAATGATGTTGCTTGGCATTGCCTGGGAGAATTAAGCCCTCTCCGGTTTGGCCGCACAGACTACTGAGTCCAGGATTCTGTTTGCAAAGCAGCTAGCGCAGCTATCCCCAGTCCAGTGCTGTCCAGATGTTTTTGCACTATGTCTACTCAGAGGCAGTATGCCTTTATTTTGCCAATTTAGGATTCACTTTCTATATTAGCTTTGTGGCAATTTACTAACATATAAAAGCAGCTAAAATAGTTGTAAAAACAGTACCAACCCCTCCCCCCCTTGTAATAGGTTTAAAAGAAAAATGTACACCTCGCACAACTGGAAAAGCCTGTCAAAACAAAAATGTATTGGGCCGTTTCAAGAATGTGCAGATAGTAGACACCTGTCTCATCTCAACAGAGATGCTGTTTCACAGAACAGGGGCAGCCACACTGTGAGCCCTGCTCAAAGTCACTGTGGAGTGGGCTTCTGATCTTTTGGGGACTTGATGGAGAAACCCTCCTGCAGAATGCAGTGACCTACTGGATATATAAGGGACAAGGCTGTCTTTCAAGCATCACGGTCCTGAGCTGTGCAGGACCATCTGTGTTAGTACCAAACCCTTGCACTTGACCTGGTAGCAGATTGGCAGCCAGGGCAATCAAGGTGTTACATGCTGGTAAGTAGTTGGTGCCCACAAGCAGCTTAGCCTACTACATGTAGACTCATTTGAATTCCCGTATGTGGCTGGTGTAGGTTTATTCATTTCAATAGTACTACTCTGAATGGAAGGGACCCAGGTGGTGCTGTGGGTTAAACCACAGAGCCTAGGGCTTGCTGATCAGAAGGTCGGCAGTTCGAATCCCTGCGACAGGGTGAGCTCCCGTTGCTCGGTCCCAGCTCCTGCCCACCTAGCAGTTCGAAAGCACGTCAAAGTGCAAGTAGATAAATAGGAACCGCTCTGGCGGGAAGGTAAACGGCATTTCCGTGTGCTGCTCTGGTTCGCCAGAAGCGGCTTTGTCATGCTGGCCACATGACCTGGAAGCTGTACGCTGGCTCTCGGCCAATAAAGCGAGATGAGCGCCGCAACCCCAGAGTCGGACATGACTGGACCTAATGGTCAGGGGTCCCTTTACCTTTTTTACTCGGAATGAAACTTACTTGGCTACAACCCATTATCTTGAAATTTGACCAGAGCAAACTGCAATGTCCAGATCACCCTCCTGCAAAATAGAGTAAAAACTATGCAGGGAGAGGGGGAGGAGAGAAGACATGGAGGGAAAGAACCCTGAGAATCCCTGGTTCGTGTACTTTATACTTGAACTTGACCCAGAGGATTGCATCCAGCTAAGGCCTCATTCAGTCAAAGGACTATGATGCTGCTTTAAACTATCATGCCTTTCCCCAAGGGTAGCCTGAGAGTTAAGGGTGATGAGAGTTGTTAGGAGACTTCTTTTCCCCTCCAAGAGCTGCAATTTCCAAAGTATTTTAACCATCCATCGCTCCTCACAGGGAACTTGGGAAATTGAAGGGGATAGGGGCCTCTTAATACCTATTGGTATTCTTAACATACTACAGCTCCCAGAATTCTTTGGAGAAAAAACCGTGACAGTTTACAGAGGTCATATAGCGCTTTCACTGTAAGATGTGAAAGTTGCCTGAGTTATATTCAAAGTAGGCCCCCTGAAATTAATGGGCCTAACTTAGACAGGTCCATTAATTTTGATGCGCCTATGGATAACACTGGAAATAACCCATAGGCAGCATTATCAAGAGAGCACCCTTGATGGACCTCAGGGTTTGCAAAACCAGAGACTGACTGTGAGGAGTAATAATAATAATAATAATAATAATAATAATTTATTTCTACCCCGCCCATCCGGCTGGGTTTCCCCAGCCACTCTGGGCGGCTCCCAACAAATTAAAAACAAAATAAAACATGAAACATTAAAAACTTCCCTAAACAGGGCTGTATTAGGCAGTGCAAGGAAGAAGACTTTAGGATTAGGCTTTTGATTATAGCCTTCTAATATGGGGGTAGTTTCTGTTATGACTGGCTAAATGGAGATGAATTGAGGGGCTGACCCCAGTAATTACTGACACTGTATAAGAGCATAAATTAAGCTGAGGAGGCCTCGGGATACTAATTTCAGAGCTGCTCTGTTGCTTTTGCAGTTTTCAATGAGAAGGGCAGTATTGGTAGAGGTCAGAAGCCAGGATTCCAGAGGAGAAAACGGGGCAGCTTTGCATCCCACCCAATAACACAGAGAAGGGACGCAGACTGCACCAGGCATGGCATGATTCAACCTGCATTCCCAAGGCTGGCAGAAAAAAAATCCAGTAAGGATAATATCAAATTTCTGTACATACCAATTTCATATCCACAGCTGTATATTGAGCAAGCTTGTGTGCATGTTCCTTGCTTGTTTGATCACTCACAAATAAGGCTTGATCCTACTAAGGTTGCCAGCTTTATTTTGGGTGCTGCTCTTGCGCATTTCACGGGAGGTCAGCATGCAGAAATTCAGAATGCCCCCAACTGCACCTGAACCTGCAGGCTGGAGAAAGCTTCATCTGTTGGATTTCTGTCTGTCACATGCAGCTCTAATGGGGAACCATATGGCCAGGGCTCTGTGCGCGCGCCACAATTCTAATGGAGTGCTGGGAAAGAGTGGGATATGTTTGGGAATGGGCACAGAATTTGACTTCCCAAGAACCCAAAGCTTTACTATTGCTATGTCTAAAAACAAGCTTCTAGTCCTCATGGATGAGAAGATATTCGTAAGATGCCAGAGGAATGGTTGAAATAAGAGGGCCTGAGGTTACAGTGCTCTACTCCTCCCTCTTGACTAGCAAAGTTAGAATAAATTATGAAAAATTTATCTCCTCACCAGATTTGGATAGCTTTAGTATTGCTTCCTCCCCCTGCCCCCACATACCTGCTACAGCCAGCACCATAGATAATTCCCCCCAAATTCTTAAAGCAGCTTTACTTTATTTGAAACAAGCAAGATGCAAGCTTGGGTTCCAAAGGAAAGCATTCGCTTCCCTTGATATATTGCCTCTCTGTCAAGCCGAGCATGAATATCTTTATTAAGCTTGGCTAATTTTCTAGCACCCTCAAGTTCCATAGATTTTCTGTTTTATATCCAGGGAGATAATTACTTCTCTCCATCTCAGAAATCAACAGAATAGGAATGTGTAACTCCTTAAGCTGGCAATTAATATGTGAGTTAAAGTGCCAAGGCTTGGATGTCAAGGGACATCCCCTCTTGCTAGAAGACTCAAACTCTTCAGGGCAGCTGGTAATAACAGGGTCCTCTTGTGATTCACTGGATAGTGACCTGGAGTCAATATTACTTGGCCAGGAGGTTTCACTGCCCCTGAAGCAGCCAGAAATGAAGCTGAGGGTGAAACACCCCATTAATTTCTCTGGGGCAGGGAAAGAAGTACCAGACCTCTGCCCCCATCCTGAAAAGCATAGGAGGGGAGAGTTCTTGGGTCCTGCCTGACGATTTCCTATAGGGTGGCTGCTGGGTGCTAGACAAGATGGGCCGTTGGCCTGATCCAGCAGCCTCCTTTTTTGTCCAGACAAGTTCTTCTCATCTGAATGTCACTCTCAGATTTTGCATTTCACCTTCTCAGTTTTGCTGCTGTTGCTTTTTGTCACTTGCTGATTCTCAGATTTTTCATTCTAGCACACTTTGAGGTGGGAAAGGATGCTCCACTGTGGGGTAGAGATGCACATATCTGCCTCTACCTCTGTGCTCCCCTTTCTCCAACTGAAGTTTCTGGGGGATGCTTGGGGACAGGTTCTGCCCAACATTGTGAGTGCCCGTTGTGCGTGCATGACATCAAATGGCGGGAGGAGGCCTGACAGGGCCTGTTGCGCCCTCTGAAAAGCCCAACGGGGCCTGCCGCAGCTGCGTCCGTCAGGGGCCCTCCTGCTGCAGCGACGGGCTCCGCCGGGTTTTCATTGGAAATTGGGGTGGGGGCTTGGCCTCTATGGCTCTGCAGAGATGGTGCCCCTCTCCTTAGGGGGGTGATGGGTGCAGTTCACAGGAGCAGGACAAATCCAGCCCTCCTAACAAGACTATGAACAAGACTGTGTTCATCCCAATCTGGGGTACCTCATCTTTGCAAGCATCCCTGCTGAATGCTCACTGCCTCCTAGGCCTGCTACTCTGACTGGCACTTCATTCTGATTGACGTGTCACACTCACATGAAGTCCAGGGTGCCCTCTTACCTTCCATACATCTCTTTCCCTCCTCCCTCCATTGTCGGAGGTAGGATCCCTCTGCATGCCAGGGGCTGGGCATTACAGGTAGGGACAGTGCTGTTGTGCTCAGGTCCTGCTTGTTGGCTTCCCATCGGGGCATCTCCGGCAGCCACTGTGAGTACAGGATGCAGAGGGCCAGATCGGCTGTTGGCCTGATCCAGCAGCCCGGCTCTTCTTACATTCTTATGCCTTACTCAGACTGCAAGCTGCAAAACCACAATGCTCTTCTTTCCTTGCAGCACCTGTTCTTACAGAAAAGGTCGGGGGGGGGGGAGCGGCAAGCAGATGTAGTGAAAGCATTTGGGAAATAGCTTGAATGAGGCAACTCCAGACCCCAATCTGGCTGTTGCCTCCTAAGCACTCCCCACTGAAATCAGAAGGAGCTTCTATGGAAGATGCTCAATGGCTATTAGACAGAACACTAAGGGGAGGCATGCTAATTAAGCCTGCAAGCTTTAATTGATTAATTGGTGTGGTTAATACACTAAAGCTTTAATTGGAGGTTAAAATCCTCTCTGATTCAGCTGGTATGATATGGAAAGACTGCAGAACATAGGACTGGTAATGGCCTGGCAGAATGCAGGCATCGCCGTTGTGCTGGGCCTTTCAGTCCTGCCCTTGGCGTGATGTGATGCTGCCACTGTGGGAGTTGGCCCACATCACTGTCTTCTGCGGTAGGTAGTTCTATTACTGCTTGCCTAGTTCTACCCACATGGGTGAGCTTCTGGGGGCCACATCTCAGAGATGGGCAGAGCCAAAGGCAAAAGAAGTGGGTGAAGCAATAGATGTGACCTTTATCTCTGCACAGGCATTTCAGCCATGTGAAAGTCAAGAGGTTTCTACATTCCTCGACACAAACACCCTATCCAGGTAGCAAGAGGCACGATCAGAGTTCAAGGATACATTCTGTGACCCAGGGCTGGTAAGGATGGTGGCCTCAGGCCTACGGGCTGGATACAGTAATCCAGAGGGCCACATTTTGTTCCTGGGCCTGAGCTAGTCCACCCTTGTCTTAACAGAAGGGGTTCTCCTCCTCCTCCTCCCGCTTTGCCCTGCATCCTCCAAAGTATATAAGAACATAAGAAGTGCTTGCAGGATAAGGCCAGTGGATCATCTAGTCCAGCATCCTGTTCTCACAGTGGCCAGCCAGATGCCCCAATGGGAAGCTCACAAGCAGCACCTGTGTGCAACAATGTTCTCCGCTCCCGTGGTTGCCAGGAAGTGGCATTTCAGAGGCATACTGCCTCCAACAGTAGAGGCAGAACATAGCCATCAGCGTTAGCGGCCATGGGTAGCCTTGTTTCCCATTAATTTGTCTGCAGACCATCTCACGTATTAAGGTATTAAGATTGGTAGAGGAGGCCATCTTGGTAGCTGCACTATTCTGGGTGGCATTCTCTGCGGCAGCTCTGAAGTTATGCAACTTCCTCCACCCAAAGCAGCACCTGACACCTTCATTAGGTGAAAACACTTTTTACACTGGCTTTTGACCCTTGAGGTGGGTGTTTTAGGACTCACCTTATTTCTGTGATTGTAGGTTGTTTTAAATGAGATGAGCCCGGGAGAGCCCAAGTTCTTTATAATTAGGTAGAAGCATTTAGTTTTCTGGATCCTGGTGTGTGCTTGATGTTGCAGCAGGTCTTAGACTTTGAAAAGGAGAGGAGCGAGGCTGGAGCTCAGGGGAGACAGGTGGAGGGTTCTGACTGGCCTCTTTCCCATTGGCAACTTCCCTGCTTGCGATGTGTCCCTTCACCCACGCAAGACAGGTAAATGTAATAAGAGCTGAATGTGAATGACAATACCTATCTGGCGAGATTGATGGAGAGCCTGGCCTTGCTCCCTTTGGAGGCTCGGCTTACTGTTGATACAGCAATAAGTTTGACTGATCTGCTCATTAAAGTTTAATATTTCCAAACTTCTTTATCCTTCCCATCTGAGATCTTTCCTAATGTAAGATGTAACTACACTGGAGACTGATTAAAAAAATCCTCCCCCCCCCCAATTTCTCTCTTCTCCCCCCGCAGCTCTCCTTTGCTCTCTGGCTGAGATAGTATTTCTGCAACAACTGCAAAAATCTGAAATTAATCACCAATGTTTGTTAGTTACTATAAGGAGCATGGAGGGAAAACCCAGCACAGCAAAGGTGGACGGGTCCCCAAGCAGTGAGCTCAGAATGAGAACTGTTCAAAACATCTCAGAAGGAAATTGGACACCAGGGAGACGGCATTCTTACCAGAGTTGTAAAGATGGTATAATAATGCATGGTGAAGGAGACTAAAGCCCTCTTCAGGTGGTTTTTTTTTACTGCCTACTTACTGCAGCTCCACTCCAAGTAGACACACCCACTGATCTCACATGCACAGATTAGCCCCTCCCACTGGCATCCATCCATACAGTGCACATTTCTGCAGGGAGCAGGCTTTGCTGCATGTAGCTGCATGTGGAACGTCTTCTAGATAATCTGGAACCCTGCACAAGTGAGACTCAGGTTGCATGGAGCCTTTGTGTCTGCAAGTGCATTGCTGACCTGGAGTGAGGCCTGCTCCTGAGTGAGACAAGGGAGTTAGGGAATGGTTGGAGCTTGAAAGAGCCATATCCAAGAGACAGAGGAAGGGGAGGCTGAGGGAATGATCTCAAACATTTCTTGATCATTGCAATGCAATTCATGGCAGTTTAAATGCCTCAGTTGTGTTAAAATAGGCATTGGAGTATGTGCTTGGGAAGAAAGCTCCCGTTTACAATGCATCAGAATTTGCATTTTGAGATGATAAAAAATTAAGTAAATTATTGCGGGAAATATAATTGTGGGTAAAAAACATGTAAAACGTGTCAATAGTCAGAAATTGACATTTGCCCCATCCCCATCCCCATCGCCTTCCCCATCAAACCATGCAGACCACACAGGCATAGAAAATATAAAGGAACTTGTAAACAGTCTTGGTTTAAATTATGAATATGTCAAAGTTCATTGGGCTTGTTAAACCATTGAAAACTGTGAACCTATTTGATTTTACTTACCAACCAACTAATTTGGCAGCATTGGTTGTTATCCATTTATTTCCGTTATTCTAGTTAAGACTGTATAAATTGCTCTACAGTCACCTGAGCAGTGTCCAGAAATCACATATAATAATGTTCAAGTGTCCCTGCGTCCACTGTGTGTCAGTGGAACTGCGCGAGTGCGCATGTCCCATAGGGACGCACGGATTGGAGAGCTCTACTTCCCCCCCCAACAGGGACGCAGGCATTGGAGCGGCCGGAGAGGGGGGCGTGTCCGGGAGGCAGCGGCGGCGCACGCGCGTTGTCAGTTGGGGCAGCGCCACCACCTTGCACGGAGCCTCCTCCTCCTCCTCCTCCTCTGGCCGCCGCCGCCGCCACGCTCCTTCTCTCCCCCGGCCGCGCCGATCACGCGAGCCCCCGGCTTCACCCGAGGCCTACCCGCCCGAAGCCGCCGCCGGGGCCGCCTGTCAGCTGCAGTCAGCCGCCAGCCTCTGCCGCCTCCTGCCGCCTCCTCCTCCTCCTCTAGCGCCCGTTATTGTAACGGGCTACCTTCAACTAGTAAAATATAAAGCACAATACCAATCCTAAAACAGCATTAAAATGCAAAAGCCAAGTAGAATTAAAAACTGCAGAAATAAAATAAACAAATATGGCAAGGCTTGGAGAATAACGTTTTCAGCAAATGTCAAAATAAGATTTGAGGCAAGTAAATTGAGAGTAAGATCTGGATGCACAAGGAACAGATAGAAAGCAATAATTTCTGTAAGGCTGATGTCAGGCTGGCGCATGTTGTATAGCTTTCTAAGCAACTTTGAAATGGTTGCTTCGCCTCCCTTCTCTTCACATTTTACCCTCACAGTGGACTCCCCACAGTAATATTCTGAGCTGCACTAAGCCAGATGCCTGACACAAGTCACGTTTACCCGGCAAGCGTTCATGCCTGCCGGCAAAGATCTGCTCCAGCTCTGAGTCATTCACACATAAACAGATGTGCAATCCCAGTAGGAGAGTGGCAGGTTTCCTGAAACCAAACAAAAATGCCAATCCTGTTGTTGCTGTTATTGTTGCATTGTGCCAGAAGGGAAGATGCCTGGCACTACCCCCCCCCCACCTTAACATACACCAAAAAGAAAAAGCAAGTTTCCATCAACATAATGCAAAAAAAGGAAATTAAAAAATCTCAAAATGGTGTCTGGCACTTCTTACTGTGCGAAGAGACTCGGGGCTAGTTCGCATGTGCATGGTTTATTTGCACTAGATTCCTGTACACTTGGTGAGTGCAAAGGATCAATGTGTACTTGGGGGGTGGGGTGGGGCATAGATCAGTGGCAGCAGAACATCTGCTTTGCATATTGACAGTTCCATGTTCAATCCCTGGCATCTCCAGGTAGGGCCGGGATGAGAAACCCCTATCTGCAACCCTGGAGAGCGACTTTCATCAGCATAGACAATACTGAGCGTCTGACTCAACACAAGACAGCTTCCTATGTTCCCGAAAGCATTGCTCTCCAGGGAATATGAAAGTCCCATCCACGCCTGCAAAAACCATGATGCAACTGAGAGTTCTGAGAACGAGCCACAAATCTGTCTTACTCTTGGAGTTTTATTTGGAGGAGCGTACACAAATTGGGTAACACACCAGACAGAATCTTGGAGGAAGCTATAGCGACGACTTAGGCCATATTAACAATGAAGGACAGTAGCATTTCAGACTAGGGTACTCTGCCCAGATGTTCCAGAGTTGATGCTTTAGTATGGGGGTGTAGAAACTGCAGCCTCAGCCTATTTCATGTGGGTGGGAGATAATGAAGGTGCTGTGGTGGGATGCCAGAATGGACGGAAGAATGGAAGGAAGAAGGGGGAAATCCCTCTGCAAGGACCTTGGCAAGAGAGACCCGTCATTCCCCCCAGCTCACTGGTTGGGAAAGGTGGGCACAGAAAGAGAGGATGGAGAAAGGGGTATAAGAAAGAGAGAGAAGGGATGTCATTGTGTGTGAGTGAAAGGGGGTCACAACAATAGAGAGAGGGAAAGTGGGTGCAAAGTCTTTTGACTTTGGCCTTGACAGGGATTGCCCAGCCCATTTGCTGGCATGCAGCTATCAAATACCATCTTCTAAAGGAATATAGGCCCCAAAGGAAAAAGATTCCCTACCCTTGTGTAATAAAGAATTCTCTGGGGAAATGCCTCCATCTTCCAGGGCAGTCCCACATGGGCAAACTTTGCAGACTGGTGGAAGTAGAACATAGCCATTGTGGCTAGTAGCCTTATCATCCATTAATTTTCCTAATCACCTTTTAACGCTATTCAATTTAATTGCCCTTGCTGCTTCTTGAAGCAAAGTCCAAGAACTTCTAGAGGGACACAGATTCCGCATCTCTGAGAGAGATCTTGTCTGACCCAATAAAACATTTCTTATGTTCTTAGAAGTTTATTACAATGGAAGCATATATATTTTTTGAATACACAAATCCATTCAACACACACACACACACACACACACACACACACACACACACCTCTACTGTAAGCAAATGGAAGCAGAATTGGGGTTGTTCAACTGCCATTCAGTCTTCCACGAAGCTTGTAACACAGACACCCACTGTGTCATGCACCCAATGCTGTACCAAATTACAGATGTAGACACACTTGCCTGCATGGAGGATAGAGAAGGGTGTGTGTAGAAATGAGCCTACTGTGCAAAAGTAAAATTTTCATTTGTTGCTCCACTCACAGAAGGGAATGTGGTCATTGGGCTGAAACACACACACACACACACACACACACACACACACACACACACACACCATTTAACAGCTGCCTTTGTCCACTCTCTTCCTGGCTGCAGAATCCCGCTGACAGTGTGGAGCCTGAGCCTCCATACCCACAAGGAGGTCAGGATGAAATCTCCTGGCACCCAGGGCGTGGAGGAACACCACTAACCCTAGAAGCTCATTATGAGTAACTGGTAGACAAAGGGAAGTAGTAAAACACAAGGCACAACCAATCCATGGAACACTTACAAATGAGAAGAATGGAGCTAGGCCCCCCCTTTTTTCCCTGTGGCTGCAATGGAATGTTCACAATCATTCCAGGGGGTCTTGGAAAGGGGCTCAGTGTGCCCAGAAGGTATCTCTCTTCCTGTGCTGAAGGTCCCTCCTGGCTGCAAGCTATCCTGTTCTTTCTCTCCTCCTTCCCCCTCTCCTTTTCTGCTTTACCTGCTCTTTGTGCAGATTAGTGCTGGCTGCTGTAGATGGCAGCACACGCTAAATAAAAAAATAAAATAAAACACACAAATCTGGGCCGCAGAAAATAAATATCACCCTTGAATTCATTTGGGTCTGTGTTGTGCCTGGTTTGTGTTTTCTCTCAAAGTCTCTGCAGGCTATTCTGTGTGTATGCGCCCGCACACACATAGATTAGAAGTGATGGGAAGCACGCAATACTGAGCAAAGGTTTTCTGGGTGAAAGGACTGTGTTCATCTCTAGAGGGAATAGGGAAGCCAACACAGCTGCTTGGGCTCAGTACAAGGACTGTAGTCAGCCCCTGATCCCATCTCTGTAGGCTTGCCCCCCCATGTGTTGCTCTGAGTTCTTGCAGCAAGGACAGAATGAAAATGTAACAAGCTGTGGAAAGAATTATGGAACGAAAGGAGAAAAAGATGCCCAACCCCAGTTGCTGACAATGAACCACCCCATAATATTTGCATAAGAAACCCGCTCAAAGATGGGGTTGTTGTGTGGGTCCCTAATGAACTGTGAACCCCCAGTGGATTTCAGATTAGGCCTGAGATGGAATGAGTCTGTAAGGGACACCTGCATACTTACACCAATGGTGTGGAACCTCCAGACCCAAATATTGTCCCATGAGACTGATGTCATATGCGATGTCAGGTGTGGGACAAGTGCCAAAAGCTGTCCATCAGTGTCTCAGATGTTTTCGTTGTCTATAAGAGAGGCTTCCATTTTTCTACCTTAGTCTCAGGGCACACCAGAAATTCTTTAGAGCAGGGGTGGCCAACTCCCAAGAGACTGTGATCTACTCACAGAGTTTTAAAAGTGGCAGTGATCTACCCCCTTTTGGGGGGTTCAGGTCAAAGTTGTTGAGTTTTTCAGGGAGGAGGTGGAATGTTGAGCTTTTTTTAGGGAAGCCACAGTTGTTCAGCTTCTTTGGGGGGAGCCAATGATCTACCAGTGATCTACCGGTAGATCATGATCTACCTGTTGGACATGCCTGCTTTAGAGCATCTATCAGTGGCCAGGTATGAGTGTACCTTCTCATTGTGAGATGGTCAAGGGTGGTGTTTGTGGTTACCCCCCACCCCGTAAACATTTCTACAACACTCTGTCGTCTCTTCTGATCTGGGTCATCCTCCTGTCCCAAAACAGAACAACAGTGACTCTAATTTACGGTATAAGGTGTATATCTTTATTCAATCTAAGAGTGGTACAGGCTCAAGGTCCAGAAGTAGAATCCTGTGTGTAGAATTCCCAGAAGGTTCCAAGGCAAGAGGTTCATAATCCAAAGGGAAGTGACAAAGATGTTCTGACAACTGATATGCCCTTCCTGCCAATATTTTATATATGGGGTGGGAAGAGCTCACACATGGGGCTCCATCTGCTGAATGTACACATTTAAGCTCCATCTGGGCTGATGCTTCTGATCCCACCTATGAAAGCAGTGCCTAGTTCTTGGCATCAAGACAGTGTCCTGTCCCTCTTTCTCCAGCTCAGATGCCTCCTCCTCCTGTTCAGCCCCTCACTCTGGCTTTTTGAAGTCCTCCCCCTTCTCTGATAAGGCTCTACACTCCACAGGAGAAATGTAGAAGGGGTAGCAGCAGCAGCTCTGCTTCTCCCTCTCTGACATCTAGAATCACAAGGGGAGGACCTCTCTCCTCTGTCCCTGGGAGCCAGCCTTCCACCCACCACCAGCTCCTCCTTCCTTCTCCTCCTGATCCATCTAGGGCTGCCAAACCATGCCAGATCCTAACAGAGCCAAGGGGTCCATGACCACCTGCAGCTTTTCAGGATCTGAAAAAAACTCCACAGTCACCTGGGGAGGCTTCAGAGTGCAGATCACTGGTGAGATGATTTGTAGAATGAAAGAAAGGACGCTACTGAACAGCCCTTAGCCACCTCGACAGTAGGATGTATGCACATCAAAAACTCTGCACCCCACCCATGGGAATGTCACCGACATTTTCCTTCCCCTTTGATAATTTTCTAATGCAATTTCTTTTCTCATTAATTAATGGAGAATTGTCAGGGGGAAAATGACAGGTAAAATTTCCAGCACAGCATTATTATTATAATAAATTATTATTAATAATTATTGAGGAGGAATTAAAGAACCTTTTAATGAGGGTGAAAGAGGAGAGAGCAAAATATGGTCTGAAGCTCAACATCAAAAAAACTAAGATCATGGCCACTGGTCCCATCACCTCCTGGCACATAGAAGGGGAAGAAATGGAGGCAGTGAGAGATTTCACTTTCTTGGGTTCCATGATCACAGCAGATGGTGACAGCAGTCACGAAATTAGAAGACGCCTGCTTCTTGGGAGAAAAGCAATGACAAACCTAGACAGCATCTTAAAAAGCAAAGACATCACCTTGCCAACAAAGGTCCATATAGTTAAAGCTATGGTTTTCCCAGTAGTAATGTACGGAAGTGAGAGCTGGACCATAAAGAAGGCAGATCACCGAAGAATTGATGCTTTTGAGTTATGGTGCTGGAGGAGACTCTTGAGAGTCCCATGGACTGCAAGAAGATCAAACCTATCCATTCTTAAAGAAATCAGCCCTGAGTGCTCACTAGAAGGACAGATCCTGAAGTTGAGGCTTCAGTACTTTGGCCACCTCATGAGAAGAGAAGACTCCCTAGAAAAGACCTTGATGTTGGGAAAGATTGAGGGCACAAGGAGAAGGGGACGGCAGAGGATGAGATGGTTGGACAGTGTTCTCGAAGCTACTAACATGAGTTTGGCCAAACTGCGAGAGACAGTGAAGGATAGGCGTGCCTGGCGTGCTCTGGTCCATGGGGTCACGAAGAGTCGGACACGACTGAACGACTGAACAACAACAACAACAACAATTATTATTATTATTATTATTATTATTATTATTATTATTATTAGCAAGCATTATTATCATCATATTGCAGATGAGGATGCTGAGACTTTGAGGTGGAGATGAGATTTGTCCTGAGAGCTTCATGATTTAGAGTTCAGCCTTTTAACCACTTAGGCCACATTCACACCATGCATTTAAAGCCCTACGATAACACTTTAAACCAGAGGTTTTCAACCCTTTTGAGTCCATGGCTCCCTTGGCAAATTACCTTCTTTTTGTGGCACCCCTGTGGGGCTTGGGAGCTGAGTTATGTCACCCCTTGCCTTCAGAGCTGGCAGCCCCTCACCTTTTTTCGAACACCCTCCCTTGTGGAGTGTTCCCTCAGCCTCCTCTCCTCTCCCCTTTCCTTGGGAGTCCTCTGGGCAGCCGATGCTGCTACCCCAGTCTCTGCCCCCCCCACCCCAAAGAAAGGTGCCTCTTCACACTGCCCCACAGGAGCCTGGGACTTGTCTGTCCATTCCCAACAGCAAGGGGTGGTGGTCTGACTGGCTGGGCTGCCTCAGCCACTTGCTTGCTTACTCCAAGGCCATCCCCAGAGGCACCGTTCGCCTGCTGGGCTTGTAGCCAGGGCTGCTGCAACAAACAGCTGTGCAAGCCTTTGTGTGGCAGAGACGTGAGAAGGCATCAGAGGAGGGACAGAAGGAAAGAGGGACAGAGGCCAGTGTTGCCCATGGCACTCCTGATCATTCAGTTCACCCCAGGGTGCCACAGCACACTGGTTGGAAACCACTGCTTTAAACAGTTGTGGCTTCCCCCAGACTCCTGGGAACTGTAGTTTGTTAAGCGTGGTGGAAATTGTTAGGAGAGTTCTATTCTGCTGCAAGAGCTATAACATCCAGAGTGGTTCAATCCCTCTTCCCTGCAAACTCTGGCAATTGTAGCTCTGTGTGGGGAACAGAGGCCTCCTAACAACTTTCACCACCCTTTACAAACTACAGTTCCCAGAAGTGTTTGGGAGAAGTAATGACTGATGAAAGTGTTGTCATAGGGCTTTAAATGTGTAGTGTGAATGTGGCCTAAGCCACCCCAATGGTGCACAAATCTATGCATCAGACATTGAGGTCCAGTGCCGAGGGCCTTCTGGCGGTTCCCTCGCTGCGTGAAGCCAAGTTACAGGGAACCAGGCAGAGGGCCTTCTCGGTAGTAGCACCCGCCCTGTGGAACGCCCTCCCTTCAGATGTCAAAGAGAACAACAATTACCAGACCTTTAGAAGACATCTGAAGGCAGCCCTGTTTAGGGAGGCTTTTAATGTTTTATAGATTATTGTATTTTAATGCTCTGTTGAAAGCCGCCCAGAGTGGCTGGGGAAACCCAGCCAGATGGGCGGGGTATAAATAATAAATTATTATTATTATTATTATTATTATTATTATTATTATTATTATTATTTCTCTGGCTCTGCTTTATACATTCTCATTGTTCATCTCCCTCCCATCGCTTCCCATCCTGCCTGTAAACTGCCATGTTAAAACAGCAGCCAGAGGCAACAGGTTACACTGTCTCGTTTTCATGCAGCTGTTGCTAAACATCCTGGGAGAAAAGGAAGTACTGTAACTCAAGACATAAATTGGGTAGAGCCTTCCCGATTCTCTTTGGTCCACTTCTTAATGAACAGCTGGAGTGACCCACACTAACCCTTTACCCTACATTTTGATACAGTCCCTATGGAAACCTGTATCTGGACCAATAAGATAATGGAAGACAGAGACAAAACTAAATAGAGAAAGGTAACTGGACTTCTGAAGCTAGGAGTACACCACCTTAGCCTTCAAAGCCTCCCTATCTTAAGTGAAGAGATTTCCACCCCACCCCGTTGAGGGACAACCTCTCAGGGTGCAGAAGCCATCTCCCCCGTGACCAGGATATGCAATGGATGGGCTGACCTGGATTTCCACTCTGCTCTCTGTACAGAGGTGAGACGCTTTGAACTCCATCTGAGCCACAGAAAACAGAAAGGGTGCGATGTGAGTCACTGCAAGTCCCAAGCGAGATTCTGCACATTTTGATTAAACTCGCACTTGAATGTTCACACAAGAGTGTTCACTGGTCAGATCCTTGTGACACCGTAAGGTGCAATGGAAGGAGAGCGCTGGGATTTGGTATCCTTGAAAATAATTGACCTGAATGTTCAGGCCAACTAAAGGTTCAGATGTTTTAAGGTTGGGAGGGTCGACAGTCAGATAATAATAATAATAATAATAATAATAATAATAATAATAATAATAATAATAATAATATTTATTATTTATAGCCCGCCCATCTGGCTGGGTTTCCCCAGCCACTCTGGGTGGCTCTCAACAGAATATTAAACAGAATAAAACTTCAAACATTAAAAACTTCCCTAAACAGGGCTGCCTTCAGATGTCTTCTAAAAGTCAGTTAAAGGTAAACATTTCCACCACCCCTCTGAGTAATACCCCTCCCCACCCTCTCACTATATATAAGGGTCTGGTGACTTCTGTTTCAGTGTATCTGAAGAAGTGTGCATGCACACGAAAGCTCATACCAAGAACAAACTTAGTTGGTCTCTAAGGTGCTACTGGAAGGAAATGTTTTTATTTTATTTTGTTCTAAAAGTCAGGTAGTTGTTTGGGGTGGGTGGGGAGAGAGGCCATGGGGCAGCCATCTTTTTTATTGGACAATGCACCTGGGATCTATGCTTTGTCACCACATTGCATTATTTCCAGTGCCATTGTTAATAGATTTTTAAAGCAACTGTTACCTGGCTGCTGAGTGCAGACACTTGTTTTTATCTGATTTTTTTTGTGCTAGCTGAAGCTTCTGGACTGCCTTCAAGGGTAGCCCCAAGCAGAGCACATTACAGTCATCACAACCATGGAAGGATGATCACCAAGGCAAAGTGAGGCAAAACCCTGCCAGCATTTTTACTACTGCATTTCATAAATGTCAACAGTATATTTACAAGGGAAGAGGATGGGGACAAAATCATAACAAATTGGCCCCGCTTCCAATGATCACCAGGCCTAGTGATTACCAGCCACCACAGATCACAACAGAAATAACCTCTTCCTAGTGTGGCTCTGTGTGGATGCCATTTCAATAACAAAAGGCACAAGAAGGAGCGATTGCCTGTACTCCAAAGCCAACTTTCAGAATAGCCTGTGTCAGCAGTGTGCATGAAAAGCCTCATTTTATTAGCAGAAGTGCTTTCAAAAAATGAGCTCAGAGGCCCAAATCTCTGCACATTTTGTCTTGACTCTGAGACCCATCAGACTCAATTTTCTGCATGGCAGATGTATAAAAATTAAGTAAAATGGACATGCAGTCGAAAGGGTAGGGCACTCCCAAATTATTTCTAAACTCTCCACTTCGCAGAGGCAAACTGCAGAGCAACCACTTAAAAAATGTGCTTAATACATGGTGAATGAACACTGAAAAGCACTGGGTATTAAGGTTTATGAGTCTATTAATGCACTGCTTTGGGAGAAATTAAAGTTTAATATTGATAATAAACCTTCAGTAATAAAAGGTAGAGTGAGTGGGAACATATCTCCCCAATTGCACAGGTCCTGGTCTTTTCTAGAAGCAGGAGGCTCAGAAGTTAAGTGGCAGAGCATCTAGGATCAGACTGAATCCAAAGTCTGGCCCCACTGCTTGCCACTTGTCTGGCGCCATGGCTTAGTGGCGGAGGAACTGTCCTGAATACAGAAGGTTCCAGGTTCAATCCCCGGCATTTCCACATGGTCCCCTGCAAGAAAACATGGGGAGCTGCTGCCAGTCAGTGTAGACAATATGAAGCTAGATAGTCCAGTGGTCTGCTTCAGTATGTCTCTTTTTAAATCTGCCCTTTATTCAGAAAAATAAAGGCTGGGATCTTGGGGGGTTCAGCAGTAGCTCAGTGTGAGAGTACCGGTAGCTTCGTTGCATGTAGAAGGTTCCAGTGACCATCCAGCCTCTGGTTAAATACTTCTAATGAAGGAGAATCTACCACCTTCCGAGGCAAAGTCTGTTGCATTCATGAGCATTGAAAAGCTCATGCCCACATAAATTTTCTAAACTGAAAAAAACCCCACATACTTCCTCTATCCCTCAAAGGAAAGGCAGACCACCTTTTGGGGGGAGGGTCCATTTTGAACCGCTATTTTCTGTATTTCTTCAAGTTCTGCTCATTCCAGTAACAACAGTGGTGGCTGGTCCCCACTGCGACTGGTAGGGCAGAAAACAGAAAGACCAACAGTAGGTGGCGCCAGAGTCAATGACAGGTGGAGCAAACTCAGGCCCCATCTGCACTGTACATTTAAACCAGTATCATACCACTTTAAACAGACACAGGTTGAATTCTCGGAAGTATATTTTTAAGGGTGCTGATAGTAGTTAGGAGACCCCTAGTCCCCTCACAGAGTTACAACTTTCAGAGTGGTTTAACAGCCAATCCCTCTTCTTTCTGGGTGTCTCTGGAACTGTAGCTCTCCCAAGGGTTTAAAGTGGTACGATATTGCTTTAAATGGATAGTGCAGATGAGGCCTAATTCTAGTTCTGTCTCCCACTCTCTTCCCTGAGACCTAGGAGGATGAAGCCGACGGGCAAACCATCTACTGGACTGATTGTGAGTAACAAGGCAGGCAGGTGGGGGACTGGCTGAGGGCACACTGAGGTTGGTGGGGCAGCGCCCCATTCACCCTAATGGATAAACCACCACTGTGTTAACAAAGTGGTGAGACTGTGAGCTGGAATCCTAAAGAATTGTTCAGTATGCTGTGATTTCTTAATAGTAGCTCTAGGTAGCTGTTGTGGTCCTCAGCTTGCAGCACTGTGTGCTGGTGAGATATTATAGCAGTCCTCACCACACCTGGGGGATTTTATTGCTTCCCTGTGACCTGAGTTGACTTCTATCTTGTCAGCCCTGTGAGCAACTGTAATCACCGCAATGTGGTTCCCTGCTCCTGTCGCATCGTTGAACAAATTAAATTTATTTGCTTAAAGTGTTTATAAGCTGACTTTTAGAGCGTTGACCTCACAAGGTGGCATCCTCAACAAGATACATTAAGATATATCAGTGACGTCTGATCATAATACAGCTCAGGAATTCAAAAGCTAGCCACACAAATCCACAGGCAAAGCTGCTTTCTCTTGAGGCAGACCACTGGTCAGCAGCACCAGGGACAAGGATTGAAAATAAAACTACAGGTGCAACCATATCTGGAATACTGTACATTGCTAGTATAATTTAGTAAACATAATGTAATGTGTAGGGTGGCTCTGTAGTCTAAACCACAGAGCCTAGGGCTTGCTGATCAGTAGGTTGGCGGTTCAAATCCCCACAACGGGGTGAGCTCCCGTTGTTCAGTCCCAGCTCCTGCGCACCTAGCAGTTCAAAAGCATGTCAAAGTGCAAGTAGAGAAATAGATACCGCTCCGGTGGGAAGGTAAACGGCGTTTCCGTGTGCTGCTCTGGTTTGCCAGAAGCGGCTTAGTCATGCTGGCCACATGACCCGGAAGCTGTCTGCAGACAAATGCCGGCTCCCTTGGCCTATAGAGCGAGATGAGTGTGCAACCCCAGAGTCGTCCACGACTGGACCTAATGGTCAGGGGTGCCTTTACCTTTAATGTAATGTGTAATGATAGCGAAGGTGAAAGATCCCTCTTATTATATCTGCTACATGAGCCCCAGATAGTTCAGCTTTCCTACATTTCCACCATTATCAATAGAAACCCCTCCTTTCAACTTTGCAGTATCACTGTTTTCCTTTTCCAGGGCTTCTTCCTACAGTGGTACCTTGGTTTTCAAGTGTCTCAGAAGCTGAACATTTTGGTTTTCGAATGCCGAAAACCCAGAAGTAATTACTTCCGCTTTTGATGCCTCAGAAGTCGAACGGCTTCCTCTGCGTGCTTTTCCATTTTTCCATTTGAACTTGCAGCTAGCCCTTTGTGCCTCAGTTTTCGAACATTTCGGAAGTGGAACAGTCTTCCGGAATGGATTACGTTCAAGAACCAAGGTACCACTGTATTTCATGGAGAACAATACCATACTGGTCAGCTTTTACTCATGGAATGTGAGGCAAGATGCCAAAATGCAGTTGTCTTGGGCCAGCGATGCATCCTTTCCTCACTTTCCTCTATTCTGGGACTCTGAAAAGTTGAGGGGTAAGTAGGGAGGGCACGGAAATGTCTGAATGGATCAGAGGCAGCATATATGCCTAGGACAGGGTGGTGTGATCTGGGGAAACTTTTCCAGCTTAAGGGCCACATTGCCTACTGGGAAACATTCAACATGCCACTGGAGCATGGAGCCAGAGGCAAAAGTGAGCAGGGCAACAAATGTGAGTTTTGCCTTTGTACAGTAGGCTAGTTTATACACCAAGCCACAGACCCACCTCTCTATAATCCATCCAGGTAACCCAGACACATTCTCAGAGTTCAGGGACTCATCCCAGACAGGAACAAACATTCAAGGAAGGTGTGAAGCAATGCCAGTGAGTGGTGTGGCCTGGGTAGAGTTATAAGGACCAGCTAGAGAGGCTGGAGTGGTGCAGCTGAGCCCCAGGCTTGTGATTCCTGGCCTGGGACAAAGAGGGAGAGGAGAGAAATGGGAGAGAACAATGCAGGGAAAGCCAAAGGAGAGCAGAGGAGGAGACAGTCCTTCCTTTGCTGCCTCAGCGCACCGTGTCGAGTTGTCTCCTTGAACTTCTTCATTACCCAAAATGATGAGTGGAGCCCAGATATGAAAGTTAGTCATTGGCAAAAGGGGAAAGCTTTCGTGAGGAGCAATATTGGAAGAAATATATTCTTAATTTCCAGCTAATGGGAAATCCTTATGGCTGATCAATTTGAGACATTTTGAAGCAGATGCTGCGATTGCTGATCTTCATCAAAAGCGACGGCTGTGGGGAGAAAGTCAATCGGAAACAAATTTAGGCCAGCTCAACTAGAAGAAGTAATTCTGCTGCAGGGCTCCGACAATTTCACTGGTCAATGTATTGGAGCCTCAATGCCACATGATGTCTCCATGTCTGATAATTTTGTGAAATCAATGCTGTGCTCTGAATCCTGCTAAGCCATTTGGCATGCAAGATTCTCATTACATAAATGCAATTGTGTGTGTGTGTGTGTGTGTGTGTGTGTGTGTGTGTGTGTGTGTGTGTGTAGCGGGAATCCTATGCAGAAAATCCAAAGTTCTGAGGGGGGGAGTTCTTTTCTTTGTAAGGGTATTGCTTTGCCTAACCCTGCTGCCCTCACTAAGCCTCTGAACAAGCTCTCTGGCTTTCAGGTTACTATCTTGAAGCCGGCTTAAATGTTCTATAATTTGAAAAAAAGAAGAAGCATAATAACTGTCAATATTTTATAGGGTACAACGTGGTCATCAATCTACCAACCCTAGTTGCACACTGTTGTCACACTGGGCCCTCACTTAAAGACCCATCCCAGCAGAGACCGTAGCCCTGGACAGGAACATAGGACACTCCCTTATACCGAGCCACACCTCTGGTCCTTCTAGTTCAGTATTGTTTACATTGACACTAGCAATAGGAAGAGAAGCAAATCTGGTTCTTTGCAATTTTCATCACCACCTACCTGTACTGGCTATGGCTGAGTATTACTCAGGAGACAAAAAGGAAATGCCAGGTAGGAATTATAGAGCCATGTAGTGCTTTTAACTGACATTGTGAAGAACTAAAATTAAAAAAATTCCTTCCAGTAGCACCTTAGAGACCAACTAAGTTTGTTATTGGTATGAGCTTTCATGTGCATGCACACTTCTTCAGATATCAGGTATGTGAAGAAGTGTGCATGCACATGAAAGCTCATACCAATAACAAACTTAGTTGGTCTCTAAGGTGCTACTGGAAGGAATTTTTTAAAAAAAATTCCGACTACAGCAGACCAACATGGTCGGCTACCTACCTGTAATTGTGAAGAACTGTAGGAAGAGAAGCAAGTTGGGCTGCAGTTCTGTGATAGAGCATCTGCATGCAGAAAGTCTAAATATTTATCCCTGGCATCTCCAGGTAAGGCTGAGAAAAGATACCATCGTCATCTAGTGTCACATTAGTATAATGCACTTAAAACACACTTAAAACATTATATTTGCAGCTGTATAGCTGAGTCCCTAGGCTCTTGCCTTCCTAGGTGAAGGAATAAGAGAGAGGTATGCACAAATGTAAAATTTCCGTTCACTGCTCCACCCACTTTTCTTTCTGGCCACACCCACCACTGGTATATGGCCCCCAGAAGGTTGTCCAGGAGGAGATGTGGCCCTTGGGTTGAAAGAGGTTAGCCATCACTGATTTATGCCGTCTCCTTGTACAAGGGTGGGATAAAAATGGAAGGAGAATGAATGTGGAGAGCCTCCGTGAGGATGATGGTTTAGCTGTGGAACTCTCTAACCAGGGAAGTTCAACTCTCACCCTCTTTGCTGAAAGCAATCTTCCTTGAAGCCTGGGGGGGGGGGGATTCTGACTTTTCCATGGATGAAATATCATCTACTGTACAAAGCTAAAAAATTACAGCCATTGCTCTGTGCACTTTTTGCCCTGGTCATACTCACCACTGGCATGTGGCTTTCAGAAATATACCCATAAGGAAATTGGGCTGCAAGGATCCCTAACTCTGCATTACATGCCCAACTGATCACTGCATTCTGCAGAGGCATCTTATCAGGAGGTCCATTCTGAACAATGTAGGAATCAGGCCTTTAGTGTTGTAGCACCTGCCCTTGGAAATTCCCTCCCTTTAAAGGTGCACTGTTGTGGCACCTACAGAAGGCCGTCCTCTTTCAACAAACCATGTAAGCTGAGATATTTCCCAGTCTACATCTGTATTGGAATTGTTTTTTTAGATGCTTTAGTTGTTTTATCTGCTGTGTGTTTGCCACCCTGAGCTCCTTAAGGAGGAAGGGCAGGATATCAATTTTAATGAATAAATACACAGATAAATAATAGGATGGAAAGTCCCGACATCCCATTGATACTTTTCCTGGTCTGAGATTCATTCCCCTAACGCTTTTTCCCATCCAAGGGACACCTTTTACAGTCATTAGCTGCAGAATGCCAGTGCACAATTTTTATTTTATTTTCATTTTAAAGGAAGCCTTAACTGGGCTATTGGTAAAATGTCAAAAGATATTTTAAAGCGGAGAAGCAAATGCACTTCAGGAGAAGTAAATACATGTATATTTATAAGCCATTGTGCAGCGCATATCAATGCTCTCAAAGAGTGTTCTCAGCAGAGGAGAACTGCATTTCCATAGTCATTAGAAACCACTAATGTATGTTAAAAAAATTCAAAAGACCAATTTACCTGCTAGATTTAATGATCCTGGTGGAACTATTAGAAGCTAAATAATAAAGCCTTTTTAAATGCTCTAAACACTATCTCAGTGATCTAATGGTTCCTGAGGACTTGCATGTTGTGCTCTTTCTGACGACTGCCACAGTTGCTATCTTCAATCTTTTCTTTTTTTAAAAAACAACAACAACTATTTACAGAATAGGATAAATTAATATGTTTATGAAGTTAAATGCTAACTGTATTAGAATAAAGGAAGTGGAGAAGCATCAAAATATAAATGGGTAGACCTATTAACACTTAATAAACCAATGCTTCAAAAATGGACTTGAGGGTTGCCTAATACAAGGAGTGCAATCAAAAAGCAAAACTCAGGATGCCAATTTCAGGTTACAGGTGTCTGTATTTCAGATACAGACCTAGAATATATTTTGGAATGTGGTTTTTTGGTCTGTCTGTCTCTTGGTCTGTTTTCTATAGGTTTGCCTGCCTCTAGAAATACCATTGCGTGGCAATGACCCGCCCTCCCTGTGGGATTCCTGGCCGCGTCACCGCCGGGCCGACCAATCTGGTTGGCCCGGGGGCGTGGCCAGCGCCGCTTAAGCTGGAACGCCTACAGGAACCCTTCCTCTTTGTTCCCGCTCCCAGCATTTGGTTGCCTTATCCATTTGGCTGAATGGCTTTAAAGTCAATTAGACAAATCCATGGAGGATGCCCGTGGCTCTAGGCACAATGAAGGCAAGATGTCTCTTTGTGTCAGTTGCTAGGAACATCAGGAGAAGGAGAGGGCTATTGAGCTCATCTGGTTGGCCACTATGTGAGCAGGATGCTGAACCAGATGGGCCTTTGGCCTGATCCCACACCCAGGGCTGGCGCGTCCATTTAGGCGAACTAGGCAGTTGCCTAGGGCGCCAAAATGGAGGGGGCGCTGGCCAGCCTGCCCCCCGCTGCCCGCCGCAGCCCCAACCAGCGGCGGAGCAAGCAAACTGCGGTGGCGAGGGGCGCCCGGCAGGGCAGGGGGCGGGGCACCACTCCGCAACGTGCGTCATACTTAATGGCGTCACGTGGCCCGCCCCCTCGCCTAGGGCGCCAAAATTGCCAGCACCGGTCCTGCCCACACCAAGGCTCTTATGTTCCTAACTTGCACTACAACATGGTTGCATCTCTACTTGTGTCAATCGTCAGTCCCACTTAGAATGATGATTGTCACCCTGCTGTTTCCTTCAAGTGATGTGGACATGGATAGTGCTTTCTTCCCCTGCTGTCAGTTATCTGCCTAATCTCAACAATCTATTTGTGCAACATCCCCACCCCCGCCTGCCTCCCAGAAAAGCAGCTGTGAATGAAAGCATTTTTGTTAAGAACAGTGACAGCATTTGTTTAACAGCCATAACGACTTGTAAACTCTTCGGCATTTTTATATCTCATTCACTTGGCAAGCAGAGGCATCTCCAAAACCCCTTCCACACTGCAGTCATTTTAATTGATCCATGTTGTTAAGAATGTATTGTGACTCCTGCTTTTCAAGGCACTGCTCCTTTTCAGATGACGGTAATTATCCAGGAGCTGTGTGAGGTGCCGACTAACAGCATACGAGTGGTGCCTAGAAACAGCATGATAGATCATGTAAGAGCAGTGGCCTGAAGCCCGAGCTATTAACCAAGCAGTCCGCCTTTCAAAATCTTGCTACTGCCATGAACTTTACTAGGTAGTTTCAGGCAAGCTGCCCTTTCAGGGCCAAACTAGAGTTGATGTGAAATTGGGAAGTTGGGAAGCCACGAGCAGAGATGTTTTCATCTGCAAGCACCCCTGCTCAAATACTTGTGAGTGGAAGAGATGTGGGCACCGCCTGCTTGCCTTGATTCTGCTCACACCTCTTCCTTCCCCGGTCTTTAACCTCATCTCCATTCACCAAGGAACAGTTGGAAATGGTTGGCACTGTTTCAGCTGCCCCATGTCATGAGTTGTTGAACTGTAGCAGGCAACCTTCTGGACTGACTCCACCTACCCAGGTTGACCATTGGATCCTCCTGGATGGGAAGGAGTACAAAACATGTATTCCTGGTTCCACTAAGCCTTGTGTGAGCAAAACAATACCTATTTGAACTCTGTATTTCTGGTCTTGTTCCTTGTTTCTCACTTGTCACCCTGTACTTTGCTCTGGTTGCCCTCTGATCCTGATTTATCAAAGGTGTTGACTCAAGGTATGTCCTCCACTTCTGCTTCCTGCTTTGTACTCTCTTCCTGATGTTGTGCGGAAGCTCAAATATTGTGTGGAAATAAACAGTTGGGGAAATGGGATGAACTGCCCTGTGAATGCAGCCTTGGCTATGGCCTGATTTCCACAGACTCAGACCATCACACCTCCTTCATGGGGGCCATTGAAAAAGGCAGAGATGTGGCAGAGATGCCCATGGCTGCCCTGCCTCCCAAAGCGCTACAAATCCAATAGTGATTTGCCTGAGTTGAATGAGTTAGAAAGAGGAGACTCCACTGCCTTTGTATTCCGCATATCTGTGGCCTGACGGCAGTACTAATATCTCTGTGGAAGTGATGACATTTGGCTACCAGGGCAATATTGATGCGAGGAAAACTGAGTGCATGAAAGCTGTCGCAAACGCTTTTGTTTCAAAACCAGGCCCAAAATATTGTTTTGACATCTGACTGTTTGGAAAGAATGAGTTCAATCTGTAGCGCCTGGAGACAATCAGTCAGGTTGTGTATCCACGACAGTGACCAGAGGAGGAATGACTGCTGGGAGGAGTGCGGAAAGAAGAAACGCCATGGTACACCTACATCAGCACAACCGGACAACTTCACCTGTTCCAGCTGCAATAAATTGTGTCTCTCCCATATTGATCTCTACAGCCACAGCAGGTGCTGTTACTCTCAAATGGTTTGACTTCATCCTTGAAGCTGCACTCTTCTATTGTCTTCTGAAACAGAAGGAAGCCCACATTGTTACATCAGAGGCATTTCTTAGCAGATCTTTCTGTAGCAGGGCCCAAAAAGGTCCCTGTCTCTAGCCTCCTAGAACTGCCCCTTCAGCACGAAAGCTTTTTAGACACTGATAAGAAGTCTTCTTTTATGTGCCTGTTGTCTTTGTCCATGGAGTTTTCTTGGCAGGGATACTGGAGTGGCTTGCCAGTTCCTTCTCCAGGTGGATCACGTTTGGTCCAAACTCTCCACTACGACCTGTCCATCTTGACCTGTCCATAGCTTCCCTGAGTAATTCAAGCCCCTTCGCCACGACAAGGCAGTGATCCATGAAGGGGATGGCTCCAGTACTTTGGCCACCTCATGAGAAGAGAAGACTCCCTAGAAAAGACCCTGATGTTGGGAAAGATTGGAAGAGTGGAAGAGATGTGGAGAAGGGGACGACAGAAGATGAGATGGTTGGACAGTGTTCTCGAAGCTACTAACATGAGTTTGGCCAAACTGCGAGAGGCAGTGAAGGATAGGCGTGCCTGGCGTGCTCTGGTCCATGGGGTCACGAAGAGTCGGACACGACTGAACGACTGAACAACAACAACAACAAGAAGTCTTCTAACCCTTTGTCCTGTCTGGAACCAATCAGAGTAAAACGAGGTAAATTAGCCACTGAGGATAGGCTCCCAGGGCCACTCTGGAGAAGTGCACAAGAAGAACACTGAGGAGGAATTTTTCTGTGTGCGTCAAAGCTGAGCATTTAGAAACACCGAAAACATAAAGTGCTTCAGTTATGCAGGGGTGAAGCTGTGAGAAGGGCAGGAGTGTCCACTGGCATTGGTGGTCATTTAAAACCACCTTAGAAGGTGCGTCAGTGGTAACATGTTTGGCTATTTAAATTTCCATTGTCCTATTTAATTTCCACAAGTACCTTCCCAAGGTCTACACCAGAAGAGTTGTGTCCATGAAGCTGTGTTTGGCCTTGGCATCCTTCCTGTAGGAAATACAAGGGCTGCTGCTTAACTGTAAAGAATAAATGGGGGGAAGAGGAATCAGTCAAGGCGAGGATGTGCTAAGTAGGGATGAGGAAGAATTCAGACTTTTTTTTTTAATAAGGCTGTTCATAGCAGAGAAGAGATGGTGATAAATAATTTAACACTCCTGCAATATTAAGCTTGCTCTCCCCGTTAATTCATTTCCATCAGAGCATTTTAAAGTCAGGCGCGTCTCTGTCTTTTGAAATAATGAGGAAGAGTTCCTGGTGAAGGAGTCCTCTTCCTCTTTTCTGGCAGAGGTAGGAAACCTCAGATCCAGGAGGGGGCACAAAAGCAGCCCTCCAGAACATTCTCTCTAGCTGTTGTATGCCCCGAAGCACTGTCAGGAATTGGCTTGGGTTGGCTGGCCCCAAAATAGGAATCGGGAAGATGGAGCCTCAACTTCAGCCACTTGAGACAGGGGACAGAGATGCAGGCTACTCCCGGTGGCTTCTCGGCAGAGAGTCTTAGTGGAGACTGGGTCGGGCTGCTGGGTCGGGAATCAGGTGAATTTGAATAAGCAACAAATTCAGTTCTTGATGATAGTTTGTCACAGCAAAGCAAACAGAGACCCTTGCATTGGTGGAGGAGGATTTAAACTGTGTAGTCCATTTGCATGTGGCACAAGTCCTGGATAGCTCTGTTAGTTAGAGCATGGTGCCGATAATGTCAAGATTGCAGGTTCCATCCCTGTATGGGACAGCTGCATATTCCTGCATTGGATTAGATGATCCTCAGGGACCCGATTCTATGATTCTAAGTCTCTGAAAGCACACTACTTCAATGAAACATGCTACAGCTTGCGTTACTGGATGCTCCCATTTGTCAAAGCCCACCCTGAACATACCATGTGAGCATGTCAGGGAGAAGGCTAGCCTAGGATAAATCAGTCTGTTTCTTGACCTTGTCACTTTCACATGTGTTCACCCACAACAGAGTCAGTGTGGTCTACTTGTTAGATGAAGACCTGGGAGACCAGGTTTCAAATCCTTGCTCAGCCATGAAGCACACTGGGTGACCTTGGACAACCAGTCTCTGTTCAAACTACCTTGCAAGGTTGTTGTGAGGATAAATGGTGAGGGGACAAGAACCACGTCTTCCACCTTGAGCTCCTTGGAGGAAAGTGGGATATAAATGTAACAATAGATGAAAAAAAATTAAATAGAAAAGTCAGTTTCTTCCCATTTCTGCATTTCATTGCAATTTTTTTTAAAAAAACAACAACTCCACACAACAATTTGGATTTAAATATATATTTTTAAAATTCTATCCTCCCCCCTCTCAAATATGAATTTTACTATGTCTTTTTATTTCTGTATTGGAAAATAGTTAAAGCTGATGCATACATCAGTTCCGATCTTCACATTAATCAGTTGCCAATCACACCAGTTCCTTCCAGGATCCTCAGACCTCTCCACCAACAGCCTTGCTCTTTGCCAAAGTCCTGCCACCCCTTCAGAAATGTTACTACTTCTCCTTTAACTGTCTCAACAGCTCCTATTATTTTTTTCTGTGTCTTTCTGAAGAGCAAAGCAGGTGCCTGGCTGGGGTGTGTGGAGAGAGACAAACAGAATCAATGTGGGGAGCTCATTTCTACTCTCCCCCTAGGGGGAAAAGCTGAAGCTTAGCTTCAGTGCTTCAGTGTGTAAGCAGAATCGGATTTCACAGGCAGATACACAGAAAGGCATACACAGCAAGCAAACAGTTGCTGGGGGCCAAGGAAGGAAGAAGAATATCCACCAATTCCCATTTGTCAGAGTGGAAGGAGATCTGGGTTTGTTTTATTGAGCAAATGAAATGCTAAATGACCTTAATGGCCATTCATTTGCACCTCTGGCCATTGTATGGTGGGCTGTTTTTTAGAAATCTTCCTCTGCTGCTCCTGGAATCAATGATTAAAGCAGGATTGTTAATCAACCCATTAAATACTACTTAGAGTGATAATTTTGGATAATGGGCAATTTTAAGGGCATTAATGACAATCTGCAGTCAGCCTGATGGAATGTGGAGGGGGAACAGAGCTCAAAGACTCCAGTGATGTCATATAAGCTGCTGCCGGTTTTCCATTGGTCGGATGTGACTTTGTTACAGATGATAAAAATGCACCTATCTGTTCTTGTTCCAAGGAGTTTGCCATCTACATTTTAAACAGAGGAGGCGATAGAGAATCACAAGTAAATAAAAACTAGGTGGAGTTTTCAAAGCCCTGTGGACCATCCCTGTCTTTTCCAGTTGAGAATGCCAGATCCAGGATACAACATGCCACATGTTCCCTGATACCAAGGGGAGAGAGATTCTGTGTTAAGAACATAGGAAGAGAGCTGGTGGATCAAGCCAATGGACCATCCTCTTCTCACAACAGCCAGCTAGATGCCACTATGGGAATCCCAGCGGCAGAACTTGAGTGCAACAGCAACTCTCCCTGCTCGTGATTCTCAGCAACTGGTATTTGGGGATATACTGCCTCCAACAGTAGAGATAAAACATAGCAATTTGGGTTAGTAAGCTTTGATAGCCTTGGGGCAACTGTGCCTATACCTCTTTTAAAGCCACCCATGTTAGTGTCTACCACTACCTCTTGTGGGAGTGAGTTCCATAGTTTAACTATGCACTATGTGAAGAAGCACTTTCTTTTATTGGAAACTGGTGTGTGTGTGTGTGGGGGGGTATTTTCGCCTGCTTTGCTCCACCTTTCAGCCCCAGGAGCCTTCATAATGGAGCTGTTGCCTTCCTGCTGTTGAGTTATAAAAAGATGGCAGGGGACAGGAATCAGTTGCTAGGTGTCACCAGCTTGGAGATTACCTTTGGATGTGAAGCTACTAGATATTGTCACTGGATATTCAAAATTCACATCTTCAAATTTCGCAATGCAGTTTTCCAACCCCCCCCCCAAAAGGTCTGTATTTAGGAGGGAAGTACCGGTATGCCCTGGAATGTCTGCATTAGAGAAGACAATGTACAACAATGCATTGTATCAGGGAAATGGTTTGCAAGAATACATATATTGGGTAGCATCACATACAAAACTAAAGTGTATTAGGTGATATGCACATAAAAATGCATACAAATTTCAATGCGGACTTTTTAAAAAAAATGTCAAACTGATGGTGGGAATGTGATGAACTGAACTTTAGACTAGAAAAGGAAATCAAGAAACTGACATTCATCCATCTCTATGTACACACTCCAAATGGGTTGTATATTGGATTGGACTGGAACTTGTCAGGAGAAGTGAACCTTGCAGCAACACCACTTCCCTGCACCCACTACAGCTCCTCTGGTTATCAACGTTGGGCTCAAAGTTAACTCACTTTAGGGATTTTGTTTTAATTCTTGATAGCATCATGTACTACTAACATGAGTTTGACCAAACTATGGGAGGCAGTGGAAGACAGGAGTGCCTGGCGTGCTCTGGTCCATGGGGTCACAAAGAGTCGGACATGACTAAATGACTAAATAACAACAAGCATCATTTACAGTAATAGATATTTTCTTAGGCACTGACCTGGCATGTTAAAAAGGAGAAAACTAACGATACTAACAAGTTCCCCCAAGTTCCTTGGCCAGTTGGAAAACTCAGACTGCCTGAGATGAGAGTTGAGGAAAAAACATCATCTGTAGCGAGTAATAAACATTTGAGAATATTACCTCTAATCATCCCTTTCCTTTGTTTTTTGTTAAGCTTGTTTGTTTGAGTACTATTTCATGAGTTTGATGATGCTATAATTTTCTAACGACTTACTCAAGATAGTGATAGAACTAATATAATATTTAATTGAGAACATTAATCTAATCATGCACTTATTGGTGCCTTATGGTTGAAACCAAGTTCAGGCTTCTATTTCTTTTTGAAGGGAGCATTATTTTACACAATAAAGTTCAAACTTTCTATCCTCTTGGAATCCTTTCTACATTCTATTCTTCCCTGAAGGTCTCCTTGAAGACATTGTGAGAGATGGACCATGACTTGAGCTAGGAGCTGAGAACCAGGATTTGGGACCAAAGGGTTAAGTCAGAACCAGGAAGCAGGAGCAAGGATAAAGGACCACACACCAGAGGTCAAGAAGCCGATGCTAGTCCTACTCAGGGTAGACCTATTGAAATTAATGGACATGCCAGGTTCATTCCTTTTAATGAGTCAACTCTGAGTATAACTTACCGGTAGTTGAATAGAACCCCAAGCCTCTTCTATCATCCAGAGGCAAGCCACAGTAACAATAGTACATTGACATGCTGTTATTTGTCAGTTCTTTTTAGATTGGATCCTTTCTGCTTTTTAAAGAATCTGCAGCTATTAACCACAGTTCATTGGCTCACTGGTAGACTCATTCAGATGCTTCAAGTCTCCTCTTCCCCTAGAGTGGTATTCTGTTGCAGCTTTGCTTAGCTAAGAGATTTGTTAGTCTCAGCATGGAACTTTAAACTTCTAACATCTGCTCTGGCATGGTAGTGGTCCAGTTGGCTTCCATTTCAGTTCCACATGTGTTTTGCCATCTTTGAAGGGTGCTAACACAAACCTTCCAGTCATTGCTGCAATCTTTGCAACTTTGCATCGCTAAATCATTTCATTTTTTTAAAAATTGCAAAGACAATTATAGCCCAACGCAGATGCTGCTGAATCTCTGCTGGAACATAGGAAACTGCCTTGCACTGATCTAGCTCAATATTGTCTACACCAGTGGTTTTCAACCAGTGTGCTCTGGCACCCTGGGGTGCCTTGAATGATAGTCAGGGGTGCTAGGGAAACACTGGCCTTTGTCCCTCTTTCCTTCTCTCCCTCCTGAGGTCCTCTCACATCTCTGCCTCCCCAAGGCTTGCACAGCTGTTTATTGCTGGCTATAAGCTCCGTAGGTGAATGATGCCTTTAAGAGGCACCTCTGTTGGGGGGGCAGCTCAGAGACCAGGGGTGGCAGCAGTAGCTGCCCAGAGGACTCCAAAGGAGAGGGGAAATGAGAGAGGACTGCCCCCCCCCAATGGAAGGTGTTAGAAAAAGTGTGGGGGGCTGCCAGCTCTGCAGGCAGGGGGTGACATAACTGTTCCTGAGCCCCACAGGGGTGCGGCAGAAAGAATGTAGTTGGTCAAGGGAGCCATGGACTCAAAAAGATTGAAAACCTCTGCTCTACACTGATTGTTAGGCAGCAGACATTCCTAGCCCTACTTGGAGATGTCAAGAATTGAATTAGGGACCCTCAAGATCTCTGGCATCTCCAGGTAGTCCTGAGAAAGAATCCTATAGGGAATCTTAGAGAGCTGCTGGCAGTCAGTGTAGACCAGTGTTTCTCAAACTGTTCTGTGGAAGCCTGAACAGAACTATGAAGCAGTTCAAGGGGTTCTGTGAAGAAAAACATTGCAGTGGTGGACAAGCACAATGTGTGATGCTCCTGGTCCTGCCTTCTCCCTCTTGTAGCAACATGCAGTGTTGAGAAGTCAGGAAGACTGCCCACTGTGCCCCACTACTGGGTCAAATGTGGTGTTTGAGCAATTGCTATGAGAATCTCTTGTCCCCTCTTAGCTTCAGGAATTGGTCTCTCCTAGTTTAGGGCTGGATTTCCCTGGACATTACTGGGATTTCAAAGGTGGAATTGACATCCAGGGGGAATCTCTGAAAGGTGGCACTTTGTCCTGGATCTTAGGCAAGTCAATCGAAAAATCATGGGGGGTTTTGGGGGGCATTTTTGTAAAAATAAAGCTCAACAACTTTCAAGGGGTCCTTGTTTTTACTTTTTGAAATATGGGAATCCTATCCTAGTTTTATTTAGCAATGCTGGGGAATGAACATGCATGCAAAGTAGATGCTCTACCGCTGAATGACAACCCTTCCTTTGCAAACTATTTATTCCAGAATGGAGCAATGCAGAAACTAAAGCCAATGTTATGTATCCTAGCTGGAAATGCTGCTGGTGTGATCTGTGGTGCACCTTTGGCTTAGGGGACTTCTGCCTTGAATTATGGATTGCTTGAAGTCTCATCATCATTATCATCATCATCCCTCTTTCCCTACATCTGAGGTTCCCTGGATTTGTCTCTCCACACACATGTGTCCATGTGCATTACACTATTGGTCACCCCTTTGTATGTGTGGACGCAGCATTTTTAAAAAAGAAAGAGTGCCAATATGGGAGGGAGAGGCATTTTGACTCAGCATTAATAAAAATCATTGAAACATTGCAGCCAGTCTTCAAAATGGTCTTTTATGTGTAAGAACCCCAAAGGGATGGAGTGGGCAAAAAGTTCAAATTAATGACTAAATAGTGGGAGCCAGGTGCTGCTCATGACACCTGTCCTTTGCTCTGTCTTTCCAATAAAAGCAACCATTCACCTGACCTTTAGCATAACATTTGTTTTTGAGTTGCCCTTTAAAATACATTAATGGAGTCTTATTTCTTTTATTGAACCAGGCTTGTCTCTCCCCATACGTTCTTCTTACAGGGTGAGTCAGTATTTTCTACACTGACTTGCAGTGGATCTGCAGGATTTCAGAAAGGCTCTCTTCCCAGGCTCACATGAAGATGCCAGGATTGAACCTGAGACACTGCAGATGCCTTGTCACTGAGCTAGGGAATATAAGAATCTGTCAGTCGATGTAGGCAATAGGCCAATGGACCAATGATTTGAGTTGGCATAAGACAGCTTCCTGTGGTCCCTAGTTCCATGGTAGATTGCCTGCTTTGAGTGAAGAAAGTCACAGATCCCAGTGGGGGAGGGAGTGCATCTGCTATTTCATTTTACAGATGTAAGCAATGGGTTTTCTTCAAGCGATCTCTAAGAAAAGAAAAACTAAGCTGCTTCCAAGGCAATTTAGGGTAGCCCTGCCCCTCAGTACTCACAGTTGACATCTACTCAGAGCTAACTTCCTTTCTAACTTGTGCTGCATTTTTTCTTGCATTTGATATTAGTTCCGCCTCCCTATAAATCACTGCAATCTAGCTGCATCTTTTCCTATCTTATGTCCCCCTATAAACTTACTGTACCCTACAATTGCTTGCCAAGCTACATAAAGATTTCCCCCACCCACCCACACTTAAAGTATACAATTTTAAAATTAATCCTGGGCTTACACGATTTATATTGTTTTTTTCTTCCTTAATCCTGCTCTAAAGTGATATTATATTATGCTGACTGCAAGGAACACAATACCTTATAAGTGCATTTTTGCTGGAGCCTGGCATAAGCTTTGGGTAATTGCTTGCTATTAAATTCTCCTCTCGCAGTTATTTGTTGGGGAGAGTTTGGCCTGAGGATTTTCCAATTGCTTCTTGCTTTATTTTGCATGCATTTATGTATGATATTTTCATAAGGAAAACAATGTTTCCCATTAATTCAGTCACTTGTGATCTGGATGCTGATGTGTAATTCCTTCCATGGCCCACTGGAAATGGCAGGACGAATGTCAGGCATCTTCAGTTGTGGGTGGTCGGAGTCTGGAAACCTATATGCTCTAGGGCTCACGGCGCTTAAGTTGCTGCCAACATGCTCAGCAACAGCTCAGGTGTAGGGAGCCCAGGCGGATGTCATTTCTAGTGCACCTAATGCTAAGAATATGGAACCCCTGGGAAAGCTTTGTTTCCCATGGCCCTTAGTCCCAGAGGTTCAACCATACCAGCGTATCTAGTAGAGGTTAGTGCCCACTGGGACTGGTAGGGCAGCAGTCAGGGAGCGCGACAGCAGGTGGAAATACCAGTTCATAGAAACCTATTGGGGCATCTGGTTGGCCACTGTGAGAACAGGATGCTGGACTGGATGGGCCTGATTCAGCAAGCTCTTTTCTTGGTCTTAAGTTACACGGTCTTTCTTTGCAACTGCATCCTTACTTGTCCTGCACCTGACATCACCTGGGCATTACAGAAAAAAGATGCTTGATCTCTGAATCGTTGTACCTGCAATGGAGTTCTTAATGAACCAAGACCCAAATACATTTCTCAAAGGTCCCAATTTACAGGGAAGTCACTCAGCTCAGGCTGTATGATACATTTTCTTCCAGGACTTGTATGGAAAGCTTATCTTTAACCAGCATGTGTTGCGCTTACAGACATTGCCAGTGGGCTTCTGAAGGTCTTGTGAGTTACACAAAGGGTAGCAGGTGTTATTTAGGCTAAATTGACCTTGAAATTGATTTCTTTATTTTATGACTTTCTGAAGGGAGATTAGCACTATTTCTTTCTTCCCTTGCAGTGTGAAACAATTTACATGGTAATAGATGGTTGAGACAGTCAAATAAATTGCTGGAAAGTGGTATTATTCAGAGGTGGCAATATGGATCTTGCTTGCATTGATTTCTTAGCCTCAGGGATACACTGATTTTCTAACATCTGGGGGCAAAAAGCCCAAATTTAATTCTGCTTTAAAGACAGGTATATGAGCAGCATTGTCTTCTGTGGCCTTGGATTTACTCTGAAATGATTTTTTGGCCAAGCACCCATGTGTTCCTAACAGCTGGGGGGAAACTTTATGGGGGGTCTTCCCCAAGTCACCCCACCTCCCCATGGATACGTTACTATTGTATGCTGCTCTTACACATGTAATGCATACACTGCCACCAAAATTTCCACACTGCCAGCAACAGATTGTGTGTGTGTGTGTGTGTGTGTGTGTGTGTGTGTAGCATGCCAATGGGTTTGCAATTGGGCAAGTCTGAATTTCAGGAATGGGGAAGCTGTGGCCCTCCAGATGCTGTTCCACTCCAACTCCCATCAGCCCCAGTCACCATAACCAATGGACAGGGATGATGGGAGTTGTAGTCCAAAATATCTGGAGGGCACCAGGCTGGGGAAGGCTTGCCATTGGCCATGGTGGATTCCAACTACATCTAGAGAACAGTAGGTTGGAAAAGGCTGGGTGTGATGGAAGAGACTATGAAGCATTACAATGTGAGGGGGAGATTTAAGGATCAATAAAACTCAAGAAAACACAGGAAACAAGCTGCAATACATCAATGGTTAAGCATACAAAAGCCAACCACCATGGGCAGCTACTGTGGGGAATATGCTGTCCTTTCATTCAGGGTAGAAAAGACACTTTTACTCCTGGTACAATGAACTTCTGTTGTGCGGATTAAATGGGAAAATATATATGCCACCCTGGGCTCATTGTAGAAATGCGACAAAGAAATAAGTTCACTCACTGGTAGTTCTGGTAATAGCACCAGTTGGGTTCACCCATGTTGGAGAGCGCCATTTCTAAAGTGATTTTTACCCACACATTGGCTCTCATTCTGATTTGGTTTCATGATTGCACCACGCAGCCAGTGACATCTGACGACTGATGACATCTGAAGCCAAAGCAGAGTGAAGGCAACAGTTCCTGTTCTCTCTCTGATTTGGCTCCTGAGTAAAATGAAACCTAGCTGTACTGTGGTTGCTGCTGCCACCAGGATCCCTAGTAAATTCACAGCTTGCATCCTTCAAAATTTCCATAATCCAGCCCTGCTGCTGCAGCTGCCAAAGAAAAGTTGGATTGGGAAGAATTCAGCTCAATCCTGTTTAAAATCATATTTACCTTTCGCCACAAAGTGATAGCCTTGAGATTTGATTTCTCCCACCCATTTTTTATTCTGTCCCTCCTCCAACAGACTCAATGAAGCACACATAGTCTTCATCCCCCCCCCCCCAACAACCCTGTGAGGTAGTTTGGGATGAGTGGGAGACTCATCCACTGTACTGTGCAGCGAATGGGAATTTTCCTCTGGTCCATGCCATCTAGACTGAACACTCCTAGCCATTATGCATGTGTCAAATTCTGCTCTCATATGTGAGTTTCTCATGCCTCCTTCTCTCTGTCTTAATTTCAGGGCTATAAATCTGACGCTATGGAGCTAGGCTGCAGTGCCAGGAATCTTCCTCAAGGTCCAGTAAGTCGAAACATTTTGCTGAATGGATTAGATTCTGTAACTGCATTTTGCATTCTTTTTGGTGTGTGGCTCTTTTTGATCATCCATCAAATGCACTCTTTTTCTTCTTCTTTTTATAAACACCCTGAGATGGATCGTGCGCCTCTTGGAAATAAGTGCATCAGAGTTTGCTAAATGTTCTCAAAGGTTCAGATGTATGACTTTAGCAGACTTGTGATTTGCTTGTCAGATGGAGGGAAATCGTTCAGAATAGCTGCAACTTGAGTTCATTAGAGAACCTGGTAAATCCATCTTGCACTGAAGGGCTTTTGAGGCCTCGTTGTATTGATGATCGCAAGATGGAGTGCACCTGACTTTTGTGAATAAGGGAAAGCAATGCGGGCGGGGGAGGCTTTTGCAATGTTTTCAGTTTAGATGGTAGCTGGAATGCGTATCTCATGCCATGGCATCCAAATCATGCACCACTTCATGTCCCCAGGATGGGGAAGCCATGTGCAGTATAGATCTCCAATCATCCCTACAAATAACCTCTAGGAGGGAGTAAGGGTGTGCTCAGAAGTCCCAGATATTCTAGCATCATTCTGAGAAAATGTCTTTTGGGGAATTTTGGCTTAGCTCTAGAGGGAAGAGTCAGAAACATCATTGCCTGCTCTTGAGCACTGCATAACAGAGGGAACAGAGAGAATGGAACCCCCAAAAGATGGGTTAACTGGACGCTGGTTGCAGGAAGGGTGCATCTATGATCCTTCCCCCTTCGCAATGGGCCAGCCATCCCCCACATGACATCCCTACCTTCTCCCCTGCAAAAAACATTAGAGTCTTCTTTCCCAGGGTGTGGCAAATTTGTCCTCACTCAAGGGCAGGAACAGCATTGTGTGTTGACTGTTGGGGTTGTGTTTAGAGGCTGATGACTTGGGCGCCTTACTTGGGGTGCTTTGTTTGGGTGGGCTATGTCCTCAGCTGTCCACTGGTGTAGTGTGATGGGCAGTGAGGAATTTGTATCTGTCATCAGAAGACTGAATCACAACACAGCAGGGACGTGTCTTGCAAAATGATATAATGCTGATGGGGAAGGCACTTTGGTGAACTGTGGCCTTTTCAAACCCCAGGGATGGAATAATGGTTTGTTCTGCATGCTGGAACTGGGTGATCTATGGATGCTCTCCAGTTATACAGCCTTAATGAAGGCAGGATTTGCCAGGGAGGACATCACTGCGCCGTATGTTGCTCTCATGGAAAAGATGCTACTTACCCAAATAAGTTACAAGCTAGCCTCTGCTGTCCTGGCAAATCTAATTGTGAGGCCGTGTGGAGCAACTGATAGCTGCACAAATTGTATTGCTCCTCCTGAGATTTTGTGTACTGCATAATAAGTGTGCCTTGATAGCTGGTATTCAGCACAAATTCCTCTGAATGCACATCAGCAACGCCAACATCTGGGTGCAATTCTGCTGACGCTGTTCTTGCAGAGGCAGTGGATGAAAATAAGCAGGGTTTTTTTTAAAACACACACACACACACACACACACACACACACAGAACAGGAAACCGTGGTTTCAGAGAGAAAATAATGTGCTCTGATATTCAGTAGTTTATGCACGTTATCCCACATCACTAGGTTGTAAAGAGGAAACATTAAACCTATCTTTTGCTCACATGACCTTGTCCACTTGCAGTAGAACAGATCTGATTTGGTGCAGCACGTTGGCCGTGGGGAGACATTCCCTCCACCCACACCCCTGTCACAGGCAGTATGCCTCTGAATGCCGTTTGCTGGGAACACAAGTTTATCTGCATGGTCGCCTTGCCCCATATATATGCCCTCTTGACCACTTAGATGCCATGTGATACTCATTCTGCATTTGTAAGGAATCAATCTTTTAATTTGGTGGCTCTTGTGCTTTGGAACTCCCTGCCTATTGAAACCAGGCAGGCTCTTTCACTGCAATCTTTTCAGCACCTGCACAAAAACATTTTTGTTTACACAAGCCTATCCAGACATGTAGAATGTTGACATGTGTTGTAATCTGGTTTTTAGCTTATTGTTTTAATTATTGTCGAAGGTTTTAATTAGTTGGCTTTAACTGTTCCCACCTCCACAATCATTTCACTGTTTTCCTCTTCTTTTTAACCGCTTTGAGAGGTTTTTTGCTACGGTAACAAGCGGTATACGTATAAGTTTAAATAAATAAATATTTTCTAAATTTGGGATTTGTACCATCCTTGAGATAGGAAATATTCAACTGGAAAATTTCAGGCTGCTAGCCAACAAGAGAAGAGAGGGTTGATCGCTGGGCCATTCTAGAACAGGTGGATTTGCAGGAAGCATCCAAGCCAGGTGGAAAATAATGCATTTCAGTCCTACTCCATTCAGTCCTACTCCATTCTTCATTTGGCTTCTGATGGCACCTTTGTCATTGCTTGGATTGTGCCTTAGACATGATTCTGTAGCTTCCCGAAGAGTGATGTTGGTAAACATCCAGTCTCTGGAAGAAAAGCGAAAAGGGAGTTGATTTAGAACAGCTTTGCGATTATCATTTTGAGAAGTGAAAGGGATTAGATTAGACAAATGCTTGGAGGATGCATGCGTGTCAATGGCACTGGATCGATTATATGGGTTCAGGAATCACACACCTGGAACACCTCTGTTTTGCCAGGATTCAGACTCAAGTGTGTAGACCCTCATCCAGCCAAACGCTGAGTCCAGGCATTAATCCAGGGCTTTCATGGCTTCTTCTGATCCAAATGTTGCAGAGAACTAGAACCGCATATCATCTCCACACTGATGACACCTCTTCTGTTGTTCACCAAAGTGCTCTGTTGAGACCACAGAGAGTTTCAGAAGTCCATTGCTTTAGAAGGGAATCAGCCCTTGTGGTGCCTGTCAGCCTACAACCCATTTTTCATCCATTCCCATTTTTCATTTGGCAGACAGTCTTCAATTTTTATTTCACACCACGCTGGAGGTGAATTACAACTGATCATGAATTCATAGAGCTACCAAGCGAGTCAGTTGGCTTGTGAAACAGGCATTAATGAGCGGTTACAATTTACATAACACACACACACACACACACATCCAATCTAATACAGGAGCTTGCTGCTGGAAGTTTTCTGTATTGTGAGTGGCACTTACTTGTGCTCTGATCAAAGAGAAATTGGTTGCCTGCCACCAAGGGAAAGACTCTGTTTCCCCTTCTCTCTTCCTGGCACAGCTGCTCTAGTTTAAAAACCTATTAAAATGGGATCAAACTCATTTTATAATACTGATAATCCCCCTCTGCCCCTCTTGCAGCAGTTAAATGCTTTATTAAAGACTCGATGGCCTTTGGCTCAAGTTTGTATAAAACTATTTCATTGGTCTTGAAACTGCATGTTGCAAACTGCCTGTTCACACCTGCCTGTGCAATGGAGGCTGGTGCCCATTGGGTGCCCACTGGATGGCAGGAAGCCCAACAGCAGGCGAAGCCAGAGCCCATGACAGGCTAGATAAATAACTGGCTAGATAAAGTTCCACACTTAGAGAATGAGTCTGCTATCAGTAGATCATGGGGGGTGGCAATGCTTTTTCTGAGGGCTGCATTTCCTTCTGGGCAACCTTTTGAAGGCCACATGCAGGTGGTGGATGGAGCCAAAGGCAAAAGTGGACAGAGCAGCAAATTTAATTTTTTAGCTCTGTATAGGAGGCTGGTATGTACATATGCCACACACTCCTCTCTGTCCTCCATCCAGGCATGCAAAGGACATTAGTAGAGTTTCCCAGATACATCCCAGCCTGGCAAAAATACTTGAGGAGAGTGCAAAACAGCGCTGAGGAGGGTATGACCTGCCCAGAGGGTGTGTAGCCTTGGATGGGTCCCAAGGGCTAGATGGAGAGGTTTGGAGGGCCACACTTGGCCCCTAGGCCTGAGGTTCCCCACCCCTAGTATATATGATATGGTAGCCATATCTACAGGCAAAAGTAGAGAGACAGGCTTCAAATCACTTGGTGATGCGTCCCTCTGGGGGAAAAAAACCCTTAATACTTCTAGTGGCATTCAATCTCCCTCCAGAGCCAAATGGGCTGTGATGGCTCCCATTCAGTGTCTGAAAATTATATCACTATTTATTTCAGTGTTTTGCCCTCTGCTAAAGTGCCCTTATTTTCCTTCCCATTTCTGAAAGTTGTGCAAAATATTGATATTGGATAACAAGAAACAATCACACTTGGGTCTGTTTGTTTAATCAGGAGACTATGAGAAAAGAGTTTGGCTGGACGGGAGAAGTCTTAAAGGTAGTTCAATGTAGGCAATAATGATTTTTCTCCTTTTCGTCGTCTTTTTTTTTTTTTTTTTTGCCAAGAAATAAAATTGCTGCAGGAGTGCAGTCTGTGATCTGAATGGAAATGAGATGCCAAGCTACCTGAAATTACCTGACCATGCGTCTTCAAGGGAGAGACGGCATTTGCTCTGGTCCAGCAAGGCAGATGTGAGTGTAGAAGTGATGTCTGAGCATGGATTCCTTTGTCTGGTCAGAAAAGGTAGCTGCAGACTGGGTTTCAAGGCACATTTTGTGTGTCATGCATGCAACATGGGCTTGCTTTTAAGCTCTTTAGTTGCCCGTTGTCAACTGCACTGCAGCGCAAATGGGAACAGGAATCCCAAACCACCTGTGTCACGAGCTATATGCACACACAAACCTGGGCAAAGTTGCAACTAGGCTGCTAGTATGTTGGGAGCCTGTAGACTGTAATAACCAGAGCCGTCTTTCCCAGTGGTGTTAGTGGTTTGTTGCGCCAGGGCGCCGGCCTCTCAGGGGCACCCTTAGCAAGTGGGGGAGCTGTGCGGCTTTGCCGGCAGCCTCCCCTTTCCCTGCATGCCCGCCAGCTGCGCCCCGCCAACTATATGGCTGGCGGGTGCGCAGCTTCCCTCCCAAGCTTCTGCATCTGCTAAAGACAGCCCTGCTGCCGGTCGTTGTCCTCTTCCTTCTTCCTGGTGAAAGGCGGCATGCAGCCTTCCCAGGCTGCCTTCTCGGGCGCCCCGACGCCGGAGGGCATGTCCACCAGCACGTTTTCCTGCATGATCTCCGCCACCACACTGGGGATCGGGGCAGTGGGGGAGGCAGAGGACATTTTCTACCGCCCCTCCCTTGTTTTGGAGTTGCCAGGGTGGTGCCGCTGGAGGGTTCTTTGCATCACAGCGCTGGATATGCTTAAGACGGCCCTGGCAATAACCTTTAGTGCAGGAGTGGCTAACTTTTTTTAGTCAATACACTTCTTGTAGGGCCCCATGCCAGCCCTATAGATAACATACATGTATGTATGTATGTATGTATGTATATACAGCCTATATACCGAAAACTTACACAGGCACACAGCACTCTCTGGATTTTAGTCAACTGCATTTTACTCATGGAAATTATTCAGCCTCAGTAAGTCATGCTCATTAATTTTAGTGAGTCTGCTCCAAATATGGCTAATGTTGGATACAACCCTCTCTTTCATGCACCCTTCTCTTTCTTCCCCATACAAAAAACCACATTTCCTTCTCACCAATGTTCCAGGGGCCACACGTCAGTGGTGGGCAAATCCAGGAGCAAAACTGGGCAGAGCAAAACATGTAAAATTGACCTTTGCACAGTAGGCTGCTTTCTATACACACTCTCACTCCCACCACCCCCCTGGTATCCTCTGTCCAGGCTAGCAAGAAGCATTATCACAGTTCAGTGAGTGCCATTACCGTAGTCCAGATGCTAAACTGTGAATCTGAGTGCACATTCTCCCAATATGCAGATTTTTGTACGCATTTTTACCCAGTACACACATTTTTGCAAGCAATTTTCTCTAATGATATGAATTTTTGGATATTACTTTCACAGATCTCTGCATTTCTATGCACTTTCCTCTGATACGTGCCTTTTTTTGTAAATATTTTGGGTTGAAGAACGGCACCCTAAAATTGAGAAAAGTGTGAATTTTGAAAGATAGCTGGGTTTGCATGCAGGTTTGGGAAATGTAAATTAGGTAGATTTGCATTAAAATGCAAACCAATCCAATCTGCCCCTTCGTTCTTAGTTAATCGTGCCATGGAAACAGATTTTGGGCAAGTTTTCCTTGAAATATAGCTTCCCCTCTATGCTTCTATTTATAATTGTTTGCAAAGTGTGATTAAATTCAATTTAAATCCTGTTGTTCCTCCCGAAGGGAGCCATCAGTGGCAAAAACATAATCATCATCAACAACATTAATAATAGTAATAATAATTTGCAAGGACAAGTTAGTGTGGGAACGTAGAGAACTGAACTTAAAATTAGAAATATCAGAAACTGAAAGTGTGGCTTGCTTATCCCTACTCTTTGCACATTCTGTTTGGATTCTGACAGTGCGAGTAGATATATAGGTACCGCTGTGGCAGGAAGGTAAACGGCATTTCCGTGTGCTCTGGCTTCTGTCATGGTGTCCCGTTGCGCCAGAAGGGGTTTAGTGATGCTGGCCACATGACCAGGAAACATAGCTGTCAACTTTTGGATTTGAAAATAAGGGATTTTTCCCAACTTTCGGATTTGAAAATAAGGGATGCCGCGAGGGTGGTGCAATGGCACCAAGTGGCCTCGCCACCCTGCGCTCCAGAGGCTGTGCATGAACGGGTGAGCGAAAGAGCGAGCGCATAGATGGCAGGCAGGCTGACTCTCTGGTTGGGCGTGAGGGTCTGGCTGCACAAGGCATGCAAGCTCCGCCCCCAGTCGGTCTCAGACTCCTTATTGGCAGCTGAGCAACGCAGCTGAGGAGCCTCCCTGGCCGGCAGGGAGGGAGAGGAGCTGCTTCCTTTGAAATCCGGGAAATTTAAGGGATATCAACAATCCAGGATAGCAGCGGGAAATGGCATTGGAATAAGGGAGTTTCCCGCAAAAAAAGGAGGGTTGACAGCTATGCCAGGAAAGCTGTCTGCGGAAAAATGCTGGCTCCCTCGGCATGTGAGTGAGATGAGAGCCGCAACTCCATAGTCGCCTTTAACTGAACTTAACCATCCAGGGGTCCTTTACCTTTACCTTTACCTTTACCTTTAGTTGCTTGTGCAATTGTCTTTTTTGCCAAGTTGATACTGATGAATGGTTAAGGATAAAGAAGAAGAGAAAAGAATCCTGTATTTCCCAAAGTCTTGTTTCCTTCCTTTCCAGAATCATGTTGACAGAAATGTGTTGACGGCAAAGAAAAATTCAATGCTGAGATTTCAAGTGTGGTGATCAGGTGCCATCTAGTGACAATTTCTAGGAAGTTGTGGTTCATGATATCTATGACTCTGTCCCATTTTAAAAGCCACAAACTTGATATTTGGGTTCTTTGAAGTGTGTTACTTTCCCCCTCTTGAATATATGCATTTTTCTGGGCATAAATTCAGAGCATGCAACTTTTTTTTTTTTTACATATTCATTTGTTCCTTTGTTTGTTTCAAATATCCATGCTGCCTTTGTACACACAAAGAGCCTTCAAACTGGCTTTTAAAAAAAATGCCCAAGACCAAAGTAGGGGGGAAAATGGTTTACAGAGAATGGAAGATAAAAAAAGGCACATGGGCAACAAGGATGAAATCCCCAGAGAACAAAAAATGGCAGTTCAATCATCACAGGGTTGTGTCAGGTTCATTAATTTAAATCGGTCTATTATGAGTAGGATTGGGTACAACTCCTTGGAATTAATGGGCCTATGTTGTGTCCATTCATTTCAAGGGGTCTACTCTGAGTTGGATTCGCACTGGATCTCACCAAACACAAAAAGCTTGTGTCCTACCATAATTACACTGGGCACTTTCTCCACACCTGCCCATGCCAATGGCAGGTGATCATGGCAAGGAAAAATCACATCCTTCTAATAGAAAACTCATTTGGTGATGTCAGCAGGACTGTAGCCCAAAGAGGGCTGCGCAGAAACAAGAGAAAGGTACCTGCATTCATTCATTAGATTTCTTACCTGCCCTCCACCATAAGATCACAGGACAAGCTGAAATAATATATCAATGCAATATATATTAAAGCAATTTACATGGGAAAAATGGGATGGGTCCTAAAAATAGAGCATGTTGGAAGTTGACAGATAAAAGAAAGTACTTTTTCCACACCGCATAGTTAAACTATGGAACTCACTTCCACAGGAGTAGTGATGGCCACCAACTTGGATGGCTTTAAAAGAGTACAGTGGTACCTCGGGTTAAGTACTTAATTCGTTCCGGAGGTCTGTTCTTAACCTGAAGCACCACTTTAGCTAATGGGGCCTCCTGCTGCCGCTGCGCCGCCAGAGCAAGATTTCTGTTCTTAGCGGAGTTCTTAACCTGAAGCGTACTTAACCCGAGGTACCACTGTATTAGGCAAATTCATGGAGGACAAGGCTGTCAGTGGCTACTAGCCATTATGAACATTATGTTCTGCCTCTATGGAGGCAGTATGCTGCTGAATCCCAGTTGTTGGAAACCTCAGGAGGGCAGAGTGCACTTGTGTTTGCAGACTTTCCCATTGACAACTGTCAGAGCCCTGGCGTCTCCAAAGCCTGGGGATTTCATCACATGCCAGTGTGAATACTCTACTATTGAGCTACAGCCCTTCCCTTTAGGAGCATACATGCACACAGCCACTTTTAAGTAGCAAGAGAAACATAGGAAGTTGTCTCATACTGTCTCAGGCCATTGGTCCATCTAGCTCAGTAAGGGACAAACTTTGGTCTTCCAAATGTCAGCACCTCTTTTTCTAGAAAAATAGCACTGGTAAAAATGCTTCCTGTTTTTGCAATCGTAACAGAAGAATGAATGTAAATTTATGGCAGGCATAGGCAAACTCGGCCCTCCAGATGTTTTGGGACTACAACTCCCATAATAGGACCAGCGGTCAGGGATGATGGGAATTGTAGTCTCAAAACATCTGGAGGGCCGAGTTTGCCTATGCCTGATTTATGGAATGTAAATGAGTGCAAAGGTACAGTAGGCTAGTTTACTCTCTCTCTCTCTCTCTCTCTCTCTCTCTCTCTCTCTCTCTCCTCCCTCCAGATGAGCAAGAGTTCATTATCAGAGTTATCCAGATCAGCAAGAGTTCATTATTCAAGCGGGTGCAAAGTAGGACCAGAGTGGTGTGGTGGTGTGGGGTGATGAGGTGCTCCTTGAGGAGGGTTATGAGGGGCAGATAAGAGAACCCTGGAGGGTCACATTTGGCCCCTAGGGTCAGAGGCTCCCCACCACGCCATGATGAGAGCAATGACTTGACTTGGTAAAGGAGAGAGCGGAGCCAAAGGTGGAGCTGAAGCAGAAAACCTGTTCAATCAGGAATCTCTCATCTGTTGTTGAATGCGGAACCCCAGCCCCCCAGCCCTGCTGCCTTGTTCTCTTTCTAACTGTGTCCCTTGCCGCTATTGCCCACTGGGTAATAGTGCTTACCTTTCCTTACCATTCAGCTTGGGGCTTAGCCACTAGGTGAGGTTGTAGCTAAGCCGAGAGTCAGGACCAGTTCCCTTGTACGATAAAGATAATGGTGCATTTCTCTCTCCACTTCTGCCCTTCTTGGATTCAGGCAATAAGATGTAATTGTCTCTGCTGGATACTACTCGGGTCGATCCAGGATAGAGCGAGGTCTTAAAAAATAACATGGCCACCAAAGGCTCTTCTTAATATTATGGTTGCGCTAGCAGGGCAAGGAGGGGGAAATCACTGTGCGCTTTCTGCAGGGTGCCATTTAATCAACTGGTGCTGGTGACCATGAAATGCCCGAGTGTTGGGAACATACGCCGAGAAAATCCTGGCCAATTTGTGCATCAAAATACCCACGACCCACCTTTCCTTACTGCCTGCTGAGCACATTGCAGTGTGCACATTGCAGTGTGTGTGGGAGGCAATGGCTTGGGACACACACACACACAAAATTGAAGAGGGGGGCTTGCCTCTGTTTTTGTGACTTCTGTCTGAAGTGAAAATATATCCCCAGGGATGTTCATAGAGGGGGGGAAACTTTCTTAATTGTCTCTCCCCTGGGTTCCCGCTTCATTCCTCAAAGCAGGAGGATTTATCGGGCTATAAATAAGGTGACTCTGAAAGTCATATGCTTTGCTGCTAATCTGACAAAAAAAGAAAAGATATAAGAGGGAAAATAACCTTGCTTCATCAGTGAGAGATTCAGGAAACCATTTGGGTTTTCTCCCCTCTGGATATATTATATATCTCTATGTTCTAAACATTTTCCTGACCTTTTAAGAAACTTTCAAGAACTGGTGTAGAGTTATGGCTAAGCCTGTAAGCTGGAGAGTCACCAGTTCAAATCCAGAGTGAGATCATCAAAGGCCAGTTCATCTGTGCAGAAATAGTGAGTGCGAGGGCCCTTTTTTGACTATACCACTTCAGAAAGGAGATGTGGGGTATATATTGAATGTTTCACCATGTCAAACAAACATTCTTGTAGGTGAAAAGGCTCAGGGAAAGAATTCTAATGTAGTGATGTCCTTTTTGTTTTCTGTATCAATGGCTCCCCACCCACCCCCACTCCCTAGCATCATGGATCATTCAGATGAACAATGCCTCCCCTGCATTTTGAAGTGGTTCAGTCGAAGAAAGAGTGTGCCACATGTTATTTCTGCATGTCTGATTGGGCTCAAAGTATGATAGAGCAGGCCGGTATTCTCTCATTCCCATCTGCAGTGCAGGGATGAAAGTATTAGCCTACCTTACAGGGCTGTTGTGAAATGTTTGTGGAATGTTTTCCACCCTTGAAAATGAACAGCCTAAATGCCCATGTGTTGTCATTGATATGAATGCTGCACTGCAGGGTGGCCCTTTGCAATATTTTGGGGGTGCTCTCTGACAATTCACAATGTGTTAACTTTCAATATTTACAGTCCACACCATAACAAAGTTCACAGGATGACTCACAAGAAGACGTAAAACAATTTAAAATTCACAATGGGAAAAAAAGTATATTTACAGCACACACACGTAAAAACCCCTGTTGCAAAGAACAGAAAAGGTTTAAAGCAAAGACTTCGAATAAAAGTCTGGGAAAATAAAAAAGGTAATTGTCTGATGCAAACATGGCATCAAGATATATGCCAGGTGAGCCTCTTTGGAGAGGACATTATTCCACAGGTGGGGTGCCACTATTCAAAAAGCCCTCTCTCCTGTAGGTGTCCACCACACCACACTCCAGTGAGGGAAGTTGAAAAGTGCTCTATACTGAGTCATATCATTGATCTATCTGGCTATAGTAAAGGGCCAGAGCTCAGTGGTACAGCACATGCTTTTTGTCCAGAAAGTCCCAGGTTCAATCCATTGCATCTCCAAGTTGGGCTGGGAAAGTCTCCTGCGTGTGACAGTCTTTTGCCAGCTCTACCTGGTGATGTCATTGGGGGACTGAACCCGAGGCATTCTGCAGGCAGAGCATGTGCTCCCTCAATCAAGAGTGGGTCAATCAGATTTGTCATTGCCTCTTCATTGCTTCCTGTAGGTCAGCCCCAGAGCTTAACAGAAAAACAATAGTGCTTGCGGACACGTTATTAATGACTTTAACAGAGACCCACAAGGGCAGTGCTCCCTTCAGCCAAGATACGACAAATAGCTACCCATTCAAGGCCCATCAGGCTTTCCAAAATGTGAAGCCTGGGTTAGCGGTTGTTGCTCAAATTGCTTCCAAGAGCACAAATCTAATTCTGTCCCTCCACCACCACTCCTCACATGCTCCCTCTTTTTTTGTCCCTTCCTCTCGGACTGTTAAACAAGCATCAAATTCCTGCCAAGACACATCTCTCCCAAGTATAGAAGCGAGACGTGAAAGCTTGCGGTGGAAGGTCACTGAAAGAAGTCTGCTGTTCTTTGCTGCTTTATTTATCAAGGTTGGAGGGCAGTTGATTATTTAATGTACAGTCTGCTGTCTTAATAGAAAATGAATGGCATGTACAGAATGTTTACAGATGTCCTGGCAAGGCAAGATAAGGTTGGGAGAGGCATTCGAGTTCCCAATGAAGACTCTGTTAGTTTTTTAAAAAACCCCTCTCTTTCAAATAGGCGTGTGTGAGAGTGTGTGTATGACGTCTCTGTTGCTAGATTTATTTATTTTTACTCATTGAGATGAACAGCCTCAGAGGGAGGGCAGTTAAGATGCTTTTGGGTGACCTTGCACAGGGATATTCCAAGGCATAAAAAGTGGTTACGTTGGAGCCCATGGTGAATGTTTTGGGGAGTTAAGGAGAAGAAAGAAATGTGAAAGGACTGCTGAGGAGGCTAGCCATGGCTGGAACAGCTCATAAGAAGAACCTGCTGGAATAGGCCAATGGCTCATCTAGTCCAGCATCCTGTTCTCACAGTGGCCAACCAGATACCTGTAGGAAGCCCACAAGCAGGACCCGAGCACAAACACACTCTCCCCTCCCACGATCTCCAGCAACTGCTGTTGAGAAGCATAACTCCTTCCAACCAAGGCTGGTAGTCACTAACACCCCTGTCCTCCATGAATTTGTCCAGGCCCATTTTAAAGCCATTCAAGTTGGTGGCCATCACTGCCTCCTGTGGGAGTCAGTTCCATAGTTTAACTATGCACTGCATGAAGAAGGACTTTCTTTTAGCTGTCCTGAATCTTCCAACACTCAGCTTCACTGGATGCCCATGAGTTCTAGAGTTATGAGACAGGGAGAAAATATTCCAGTATTTACTGGGTGCAGAATTTTCAGTTGCGTGCAGAGGCAGAGGAAGTGCAGGAGCCTCTTGAGGCACACCGAAGCTGTACAAAACAGTGGCAGAGAAATGAAGACTCTGCATTTGAATGCAGTGATGAAATAAGACAAGATGGGAAGCCTCAAAAACAAGATATTCCTTGGCTAACCCTCCCAGGACCATTATCTCCAAACATGAGTTCAATACATAATCTAACCAGCATAAGGGATATATTTATTATTCCTCCTATCTTCTAGCATTAGTGAAAGATTAGGCCAAATGAGTCACACTAGACTACAATATATATGCAAATTCCTTTTTCCAGCAAGCATCTCTATATGACACATGATTTTTGATTATTTATAAGCTATCAAAGATCATACACAAATGCACTTTGCCAGATAAAGTGTTTATCGGGGAGTTACATCCATTGCCGCCACAGTGCCAAATGTTGCACAGAATAAATGAAGAGTTTGATTAAATATTTCTATAATGATGCTCTCAAAGACCTCAAGCATCCCAGAGATGGAAAACAAATATGTTAGTGTAGCAGAAGGAGAACGAAAAGTAAAAGCATAAGGGCCTAGCAATGTGGTATGGGCATATGCAAGAGGCAGAAACCTCAGGCCCTGAAGGCAGCCCCACAGGCCTCTCTCTGTGGCCATTGGGGCTCTCCCAGGCCACACCCTTCCCTCCAGGCCACATCTCTTACTGGCTCTGTGCCATTGCCTCCTTGAATGCTTTTGTCCCACTGGAATGTATCCTTGGACTGTGGTCAAGCCTTTTACTTGTCTTCATGGAGGTGTGTGTTTAGTAACCTCTGGTTTTGGTGTGGTGGGAATATAGCCTACAGTACAAGGGTAGAAGTCATATTATCCATTAGTCCGCTCACCTTTATGTCCTCCCCCCTGATGTAAGCTCTTCAGCAATGCATAAAAGCAGGCTTCTGATCTAGTCCTATCAATGGAGGTTGGCCTAAGGGAGAAAACTGAGGGATGCCCCACCAACCTGAGTGTGCTCTCAGCAGAGGCGCTAGCTTCTCAAGATGATTGAGGTGGCCCAATGTGACGTCATGTGCTCAACATTGTGAGGAGTCAGAGGGTGGAGCTGAATGCCCTCTGAACATTGAGGGGGTCTGCCCCCCTACAAAATACACCACTGGGTGGTCCAAAGTGCCTTGGGGCCCCAGGAGCTGGCACCTATGGCCCTCTGCTAGCCTCCACCTGCCTACCTTCCTAATTACAACCAGTCCAGGGGCTGGAACTGTCTGTCTCATTGACAGAGCATCAGATTTGTATGGGTTCAACCCCCAGTCTCCCCAGGTAGGCCTGGGAATGCCCCCTGCCTCAAATTCTGAAGAGTTACTGCCAGCCAGTATAGATAGCAATGAGATTAATAGACCAATTGCCTGACTCAGGATAAGGCAGCTTTCTATGTTTCTCCTCCTTAGTTTCCATATTGTGCTTGCAGAACTCAGCAAGAAAGAGGAGGATGGGGACAAAATTCAAACTGGATGATTCTAACTGTTACTGGTTCTGGTGCCACCCGCTGTTGGCTTTCCCGACTTCTGCCCTACCTGTCCCAATAGGCACCAGCCACCTCTACGAAGTAAGTCCCACTGAACTCTCACTGAGACCGTTTTGGCTGTGAGTCGTGGAAGACCTGTCCCCTGCCTTACAGGGTTCTTTCCACCTGGCCTGCCAGAGAGAACAGGGCCCTGGCTGACTCCAGCAGCAGCAGCAGCAACAACAACAACAACAGATCATCACCAAACAGAAGTAGCCAAAATGTGAATTTGCAAAATACTTTCCATAGAAAACCAATTTTTAAGACCAGAAAATTGCTATATATAAAATAGCACAAGAGGCACCTCAGTTCACCTCAGTGCATAAAATGAGCTTTTGGTTTCTGTGAGAATTTTGCACCAACCCCCTGCCACCATCAAATACTTTGTGGTAAGAAAAGCAGGATGACTTCTGAGCCATAATTCAAACCCATGCCTGGAATGATGAAAGAAGACATGTGCTATTGGGTGAACTAGGCCCACCACTGTATTTAGCTTTAACAGAAAACATATGCAGCAATTTTATAAATATGCAGGGTACTAAAGGAAACAAGAAGAAGAAGAAGAAGAAGAACAATGCAGTAGCCACCTTATGATTGTCCTTATGTCCAGGTGGGTTAACCTGAACTGGCCCTGAGTTGGAGGAAGTATGATTACTACTGTCTCTCTTTCTGGCTACACCTATTCAGGTGTTGGAGAAGACCTTCTTGAGTGCACTTTCCCACTGGTAACATCTGGAGGACCAAATGTTTCCCATCGCTGAAATATACAATGCCATTGTTGAGGATGGCAGAAATATATAGGTGGAAGTAAAGGGACAGAAAGGTTTTGGTACATTTATGCTTCAGTTACCTTTAGGTCCATTGTTTTAAAAAGTAGGGAATCCACTAGTTTTCTAAGTGCAAAGTATATTTACTGAGCTTTTTGCATTTCCCAGCCAAGAAGCAGCTCTACAAAACACCTAGATTCTGCCTTTGCCATCTGTTGTCATACAGCTGCTGAACATAACTTTTGACATTTTAATATGTGAAGGAAAATGCAGATTGGCAAAGATGTTGTGGTGTTTTTTTTAAAACTTGGAAAGGTTGCTTCTCTGCAGGCTTGCTCCCTGGTGATTGTGAATGGGGAGAGAGAAATGTCTGTGACATGACAGCAGGGGATTAAGAAACCAGAAGGGTTAGCTTTGATGTGGCACGAGGCAGGCCAGAACTCAAGGGTATCTTGAGTTACTGCACAAAAGAGAATGACTGCGACCCCAGTGGCAAAAATTGATTGGCAATAACTGAGCTATCACAGCAAACCATATTTGCCCTGGAAAGGGGAGAAATCCCCAAAGAAGAACTGTATTGAGAACATTAAGAACATAAGAACATATTTGAGAACATTAAGAACATATTTGATCAAGTCAACGGCCCATCTAGTCCCGCAGTGTAACAGCACCCTGCCCAAAAATCACATACAAAAGTGTACATACTAGGATAAATTCACACCAAAACACTGATGAGTTTTCATGAGGCCTTTATTTTTAAAACTGCAAACTTACATGGAAATGTGGAGACTGGAAAAATGAGAAAATGAGAGAAACTGAAGTTGACAGATTTCCCCACCCCTACACCCACTACAGCTCCTAACAGTGAGCTCTAAAATGTAGGGTACCTTGAACTGAATATGGATAGGCAAGATGGTGACTGGGAAAGGGGGTAAAATTAGAACCAAGATGGGGTGCAGAGGAGGGGGAGTAATCACATTTCCTAATGATTTGCTGTGGAAAACCCAAGACAAAAACAAGGGCTATATTAGCCTTGTGTCCAATGGAGGCTGATACATCAGGGCAAATGCGGCACTGCTCCACCAACCAACCAACCAACCAACCAACCAACCACAGTCTCCACTCAGACCGTCCCCACCTGCCTACCTTCTTACTTGTATCCAATTCAAGGAGTGACTTCCTTCTCCTTCGTCTCAATGGTGCAATTGTAGAACTCTGCAGCAAGAAGGATGGAATCAAAACTAGAACCAGATGACTCTGTCTGTCCTTGGTTCTGGCTCCACCTATTGCTTTGGCTTCCTGCCTTCTGCCCTACCAGCCCCAATGAGCAACTGCAACCACTGCTTGTAGTTATTTCCTTGTACAGTGTGGATCAACAGAGAGAGAGAATTTAAGCTAAACATATAGGTTCTATTATCTGGTCTATGAGTGGTTTGTATCTTTCAAAAGCAGGTTGGTTGGTTTGATTTTTCAATAGATTCTTACGGCTGAAATCATATGCACACTGACATGGGGGGGAGTCCTATTGAAACCAGAGGACCTTTCTTCCCAAGAGTTTATGATTGCTTTGTAAATGTCAGGGACTTAAGCTGGACTTTATGTGATGTCATACAGTCCTCCTAGCCACTGATATTACTGGAAAGTTTTTTTCTTCACCTGGTCAACCCTTACAGACCTTCTGTTCAGAAAGCCCTGCGTTGTTGTTTTTAGACATAATCCGAGGACCAGAGAAAAGGAGGTCTTGCCACGTTTTCATGAGATTTGTATCCTGTTTATCCATCACTCTCTGTGCTGCAGTAAATCAAGGAAGATATTGTGCTAAGAGCTTGTTCTCCGCAGGCTCCGAATCCCTGCTGTTTCAAACTGCCGGTGTCTTATTGACTTGCGGAAAATTGCTCTGTACTGGGACTGCATTGGTAATATGAAGCGTTTTGCAGCTCTAAACAGTGCAAACAATGAAATGCAGCAATGATAGTGGGGCCCAGTGTCGTAGCTGAGCCAGAGAGATTAAATTCCAGTCTCTCAATTTTTCCAATGACAGTAAATGAAGGCAGGGCGCTTCTCCTCTCTCCCCACCCTCCACTGCTTGGTATCTGAAGTACATAAAAATAATGCATTAGAAATCAAAAGATCAAGGCTGATTCACTTTAAAAAGAAGGAGATTGGGAGCTTTTGTGGGATTGCTAACATTTTCGAATAGAAGGATTGAAATGAAATTCTTGATTCAAGCATTTATCACCATCAGCTAGCAGGACTGGAGGTGGTGGCGAGTGTCCTGACACACGGCCATATACATCCTTCATTGAATGGAAACAGACAAGTAGATAGATTTAGCTTTTGCAGAAAGTAATTACAAGGAAGATTATAGTCAATACAATAGGAGGTTGGTCACTCCTCTCCCCTTGTCCCCATATTCTCAGCGTAGAGAAAACTTGTTCTTTAAAGCATCAACATTGTAAAGAAGAATCCTCTGAAGTTCTGGTTCCGGCAGCAATTATTTCTTAAGCTTGAGCTAAAATTTCCCAAATTTTGAAGACCATGCTCATCTCCCTTTTTGTATATACTTTTTCAGTAACTCTTGAGAAAATGACCTGATCATTTCTCTTACATGGTGCCCCCCTCACTCTCCACTGAGTTCATGAGGGATGCTGGAAACATGCAAAGGACACCATGCTGACCACAGCTGAGCTACTTGATCCCTGAATGGCTGGGACCACCAACGTGATTAATGTAGTAAGGAGAAAGAAGGAGCACCCAAGGAAAGAATTGGACAATTCAATGCACAACTGAAGCATTTTAGGGAAAACATTTCCAACCCATCACAATGGATACATTGGCATGAATATAAAAAGAAGTATTCTAACCTCATGTTGCTTGAGGAACTTTGAGGAAAGCAAAAGGAGAGTTCTTAAGATGGAGACATTTCTCCAACCAGTTTTATGCATCCTTTGTTACTTCTAACTATTGGTAAGTTACCACTTGTTTAATGTTCACCTATATTCACTCAGTGAGTGAAGCTAATGGAAGAAATGTGTCCTATATTGTGAGATATTTAGACTCACTGCGGAAGCCCAGCAGTGACCCCATCAAGATCTCAAGTAAATAGTCTGAGTCAGCAATTCAAGGAAAGAGCCCATGGCAGGAATCCAAGGTACTCAGTGTACCTCCAGGGCCTTGGAGCGCTCCCAGGGTTCTGATGAGTCAGCTGTCTCTGCAAGCCCTTGGGTCTTACATGTGTTGGCTTACAGTGATATAAGTCCTCATTCCGCACCCCCTCACCGCTGCTTCCCAGAGGACCTGGCTGGCTATTAAAGACCCCTCACTTCTTCTTTTGTAGTTTTTAGCTTCCTGCAGGGCTAGCGAATGGTGGACTGTTATAGTGTAGAAAACATTAAACAAAATGTTATTTTCAATTACTCACCTGCCAACAGGTATGCAATTGGTCCCTGTTTTGTAGAGTATTTTTTAAGACATCATTTCCACCACCACCCTTCATTCCTTTACATCAGTGCAAGTTACTGCTATTCCAAGATGAACTGGCAGGTGAGTCTGGGCCTAAATTTTGAGGATTTGATCTAGGTCACATAACTGAGATGAACAGGGTGTGGGACAGATGTAAACCTCTCCCTGTCCCACCCCACTCCACTTCTGCCATTCTCCAGAACACCACTTTTTGAGGATATGTTCGACTGGTGTCAGTTCTGCTGACTGAGCTCCTCAGCCAGGCCTCTCCATATGGCTTTCAGAACTCTCCCCAGGACACATACACCCTCTACTGATGCTGATTTGCACCCTCCTTGGGCATTTTTACCTGGACGGAATGTCTATTTAAGAGACATATATACCATTTGACTATTTACATTTCTAAGCAGTGTGTATAAGAACAATCCACAGAAACGAAGAAAACAAAGCAATTAAAAAAAAAAATTCTCACAAAACGAGTTGTTACCTTAAAATATCTGTTTGAACCAGAAAGTCTTTGAACTCTGATCATGCCTCTTGCTTGCCTGAGTGGAAGACTTGAGAGGGGTGTGGATGTGAAGAAAATCCCCTGCTGTTCAAAGGCAAAATTCGCTTCCATTGCCCCACCTACTTTTGCCTCTGCCCTGCACCCCACTAGCATGTGACCCTCTGATGGCTACCCTGAAGGGAGTGCAGCCCTCCAAGACTGTAAAAGGCTGCTTCCTAGATCTTTAATTAACATCCAGTTTTTATCTGTTAAGTAATCTCCCATCTTTTCAGCAGCAGTGATGCTGTAGATGCTTCATTCACTGCCAACCATGGTGCAGTATGACCTCAACCATTGCTGAGCCTAGAGTGCCCCATAAACCATCAGAATCATCACTTGCAGAAGGGAAGTATAACGCAACCCCTAACCTTTCTTTCTTTCCTCCCCCCCCTCACCTCCAATGCAGCATTAGTGAACATTTTTGATGTCAGAATGATGAAGTATCCACTCTTTTTAAATCGAGACTCCTCAAATATGCCACGCTGTATCTTTTAGCCTCTGGAGAAAAAGTGAAATGTGACTTTTCAGTTTTGAGGAGAGAATCATCAAAGTCTGTCAGGACTGTCAAAAATAATCACTTTAATTTAACAAGCACTTACCACCGGTTGTATTATAAACGGTGTTTTGAGAATTCCTCTGTGTGTGTGCGCGCCTGCCTGCCTGCCTGTATCTGTTCGGGTCACCTTACCAATACTCCATCAACATGGCATGAGAAAGACAAAAATATAACCAGGAGAAGGGAAGGAATGGAAATGTATCATCAGCATGAAGGTGTGAGCTAAATGCAGAGACTCTTGAGAACCTTTCAGAACTTGCAAGTCTCATCAGTGCAACATCTCTAAGAGTTAGATAGCTGGGGGACGGGGGCACCTCAGACCAGGGGGTCAAAGATGGCCTTCTAGGCCTCTCTGCCTGACATTTTGGACCCTTCACAGGCAGCCCACCTCAATCATACCACTCTCCTCAGACCACACCCTTCACCAGCCTTGCTTCACTCTCTCCTTGAGTGTTTTTGCGTGGCTGGAATATGTGCTTGAAATCTGATAGTGACTCATGCTTCTATGGATAGAGGGTAGAGAGGTGTGTGTAGAAATTAGCCTAGTGCTGCTGCTACTACTACTACTGTTACTACAACTGCTACCATATAGGGCTAATCTCAGGTTGATAGTTGCTGAACTGAAAGGGTGGCAGAGGTAAGTTGATCTGTTTACAGCTTTGATGGGGCATTGCACTCTATGGAGTGGCTAATACAAGGCTGGGATAATTGACTGAAAATTGTAAGGTCTGTGAGGTGGAGTAAATAGCTGATCATGTTCAATGGGATTGTTTGAGGTCTACAGAAGATAGACAGCCTTTCCTTTGTAGTTTCCAAGAGTTGGGAATTGCAAATTTGTCTGTGGGGGCTGCCCTCAGGGAAGAATGAATGGATTTATTATTTCAGTCACAGACCAGTTCCAGCTCACATACAAAATTAGGGAAGTCATGAAAAATAACAGGGATACATTTAAATTTGCAGTTCAGTATAACTCCGGGAAGAGTTTCTCTGGGGTTTGGTGTGGGAGACTTTAGGGAAGTTTATGAAAGATTCCAGGATCTACAAAAGGTTGTGACTGAAATGCGATCTGTTGCCAATTGGTTGTGGCAATCTGAACTGTTGCCAATAGGCTGTGGCAATAGGGTCTTTCTGTGGCCTTGTTACACAAGTAAACTATGAGAAAAAGATGCTTGCTCTCCCTGAGCCTCATACCTGCCTTACAGGACGTTGCGCCCAAATAAAATTTGCCCACTTTTATATATAGCCACACTTTCTGCCTGGCCCAAATATCCAGCCCAACTTCTTTCACAACACTTCTCTCTCTGTGTGAGAGAGAGGCCCTCACTATAGATTGCATTAACCTCAAGGCATGTGTATTTAGCAACACTTGAGTGAGTGTATGTGTGGGGGGGTGCGTGTGGGGGGGACTTTCATTTCAAAAGTCCAACCTGGGGGGGAAAAGTCCAACCTGGTCTCAGTATTCAGCTCTGGCCAGAACTGGAAACTGGGGGCTCCTTGAAGGTAGAGCAGATATCTGCATCACCAATATCTCAAAAAGGTGTTGAATCTACTGCACCACTGGAGGTATCTACACCAATTCCCGGATGACTCTCATGGACTTCCCACCTCTGCTCAATCATTTACCAGAGCCATCAGAGCAGAAGAGATGGTGAGCCGGGTGAGAGCTTCAGGAGAGCTGGTGAAGTGCCTGGCTAGCTGAATGTAAAACTACTCAGGAGGAGAGGAAGCCAATGTAAGCAACTGCTCAGATCAGAGCCTAGCTGAGAACAAGGAAGGAGGTGGAGTCTTCAGTTCCTATGAAGTCCTCCTATGAAGACTGGGGTGCTTTACTGCTGAAGCAACAGCTCCTTTAAAGCTGCAGTGTAAAGCTATCCAGAATCAGAAGGTACTCTGGCACAGGAAGCCTTATTACTTCTTCCTGTTGTGGACAGCCAATGGCCATCCTGAGTGGGTGGAGTCATTTCAGTACTGGAAACTCTTTACTGTCTAGGGAAATGGAGCCTGTAGCCATGGTGGCAGTCCACATGAAGCAACCACACAAAGAGAGCCAAAGGCTGCTATGTCTGCTTTGGACAGCTCCTGACAAAGCCTCATTCTGAGCATTATTACTCGCCTTGTCCTTCATTAGATGTCACTAAATCAGAGACCAAATTGGCAACCCAGTCAATCTGGTGTTATAATGTGGTTCTACTTTTTTTGAAGAGTCATCATAGATGGAAATCATGCCCAGTTTCAAAAATGAGAGTAATGTTAAAATTCTAGCATCTGTTCAAGCTACATAGCAAAATTGCACCCTTACTTTATAAACTCCTGAGGACATTAATCAATCTCATACTTCTGCTGGGATTCCGGGGAAGTTTAAAGGTTATACAGTTGGTTGGAGTGCTCAGGGTGATTACCTTCCAGCTTGCTTATTCAACACTATTTCCATGAAACAATAACATTTTATGCACAGTAAGCTCTATTACCTCTCATCTGTTCGCGATGCTTCACTTCACATACAGGTGCCAGCTACCTGGGATATTAGTCATCTCTGAAAAATGCTTAGTGGTGCTCCTTCCATTGGCTACTACCGCAAATTGCTTCTGATTAATCATACTCAAGTTGCTTTACCTCTTGAAATGGACTCCGTAAGGAGCAAGGGCTGGAAAATGGAACAGCAACTCCATGGTTTAGCCACCAAATCCAAATGGGACTCTCTGAGGTGAGAGAACAGAGGATTGTCCTTCTAATTTATGAGAATAACCTTTAAGAAAATTGAATTAGGTTTATAGGAGAGCATATTACTGTTGATGTTGATAAAGTGGGTAATGAGAAGCGGATGATGAGGCAGATAAACGAGAGGTGCCTTTGCCTTTGGAGTATTTTTTTATTAAATCAATAATACATATTAAGTGTATTTTTGTATGATAAACAGAATGTAATCTACTTAGCCTATTTATTAGTGAGTTTGTCTTTCATTCAAGTGAAGATCACCTGGCTTTGAGGCTCAACTCCTGGTCATTAGTGGTTCAAACGTAATAGAGAACATTGTACAGTGGTGTTTGTTTTACTGTATTATATTATCTGTTTTGCATGTCACCTCAGGTCTTCTAGTGGAGAGGTAGTTCATAAATTCAACAAATGAATAAATAACAGTACATAATGCCATCATGTTTCATCAAAATCCATACAGCCATCAACAGCTTGGGAATGCAGGCATAATTTATAAGAATTAGATTACAAATTGAATGTCCATGTGAAGATGTATGGTTTGTTGTGTTAGATTGTGTGTGTGTGTAAATATATATCTTAAACAGATTTATGTAAATCATAATAGCTCTGTTACTGACCTGGGGCAGTGATACAATGTGGGTACTGGGTCTCATGGGCAAGAGGATCCAAATAGGGGATCAATGAAGGCCTGCTCCCCTCCCCTGCTCTCTGCTGTCAGGCCTATCAAGATGAGCACATGAAATTCTGGCGTGTGTAGGGATCCTGCTTGCAGTGTGGAAAGTGTTTCTAATATGAAAAGTTTGTAGTAGTTAGAAGAGCCCTGTAAATTAAGTTCGCATTGTTTCCTCATAATACAGCATGGGGGTATAGCATGGGGGCTGGTGCGATATAAGGAGTTCATTGCAGCTGACATAAGAGGTGAAGCAGTTCATGTCTTAAGCATTTATAGTGCAATATTGTGCATGTCTACTCAGAAGCAAGTTCCACTGAATTCACTTGGGCTTACTCCCTGGGTGGGCAGAGGATTGCAGTGTTGACCAGTAAAAAAGGTAAAGGTAAAGGGACCCCTGACCATTAGGTCCAGTCGTACCCGACTCTGGAGATTCATATTTCTCTCTCTGATGATAACGCTATGTGGTGAAACAGTTTGGGAGAGAATGAGTCATGGAAGCTATAAAGCACTGAGAGAGGGCCAAATTGTTGAAATATTATGTATGAAAGTATTTTCCTAATGATAGCCTGCAATTTTCCCCTAACCACATGGCTTTCTGCACCATGACTAGTGATGTAAGAAAGCATCATTCCCCATTCCACCCTGTATTAATCTCATGCATCACTGTTCCCATTCCTCTGCAGTTTGTCTTCCACTATACCATGCTATTCATCTCACTGTCAATTGTGGATACATTGCATAGCTTAGTTGCGTAAATTATGCAAACTACATTATATTATTCAATCCCATTAATTTCAATGCAAAGAAAAGGTAATACAAATGGGGGACATAATCAAATGTCCATTGTAGTTGTTGGATTGAGTGAACATTGGCAATTTCTGCTCCCATTTCTGTTTTTGTCGGAATTCTCCAACATCCTCAATCATGACGAAGGGCACTCAACAAAGAAGAACTTTTGAAAACATGTTCTCAGATTACAGAAGCAATGGGAAACCCATTGCTGGATGACTTCCCAGATTTAGACGTATTTGACAGATGGAACTCTGCTGAGTCAATTGTTAGGTCACTTTCCCAGCTAATAGAAAGCAAGAGCAAGGCTTCCAGAAGAACACCATGAAATTTGCACACAAAAGCATCCCCAGTGCCAAAGGTGGTTCCAAGATTAGTGTGTGCACATGTGTATGCACTCAGGCAAAGCATCCTCACCCATTTGTGTAAGAGGGAGAGCATGTAAACTGAGCATTATCTCACATGACCTTTCTCGTTCTTGGTTGCTGCATGCAAAGTGACATCAATGAAGTCCTGCATGATGCTATCAAAAAAAGCAGCCTTGTTCTCTTTAGAAGAACTTGAAACAACAGTGAGACAACTATATGAAAAATACTTATTTTTGTGCATGCCTTTTGCAATCAAAAAATGGATTGCAAAAGCCAGAGAAGTGTGCAATCTGACTGGGAGTTGTGCCCCAATCCACAAGTAAGTTTGGGAGCATTGGATCAAGTTGCTCCTGTGCAAAAGAATAATTCCCCATCCCTATGTTTCACCCCTCCGTGCACAGGACCTACTAAGGCAGGCTAAAACTGAAGCATCTAGCCAGTGGAATAAAGGGAATGGTTAATGTGCGTGCACACACACAAAAACCCAACATGAAATAAGCATAAAATTAGCTAAACTAGAAATAAATGGATGGAATGAAATTTTAATTACTTTTAGATGATATATATTATGATGGATTCATTATGCTATAAAAATTAAGCTGACTGCAGGAATGGTAGGGATAAAGAACTGTGCTCATTCTGAGCACAGAAGGTTTGCGAGAAAAAATATGGTGTCAGGAACCAAGAGTAAGATATTATTATTATTATTATTATTATTATTATTATTATTATTATTATACCACCATTCATCCAAAGAAAAATAGATAATAAAACAACAAAGTACATAATAAAAACAAGAACAAAACAAGCCAATAACTGCCCCTCTCCCACGAGCACATTTAAAGGACATTGACATTAATCAGCCAAAGGTCTGCTTGAAGAGGAATGTTTTCACTGCACACCTAAAGATGTATAATGAAGGTTCCAGACTCCTCCTTGGGGAGAGCATTCTGCAAATGGGAATCCACTGCAGAAAAGGACTGTTCTCATGTTGCTACCCTCTAGACCTCCCATGGAGGAGGCACCTGAAGAAGGGCCTCAGATGATTATCTCAGGGTCTAAGTCAGTTTATGTGGGAAGAGGTGATCCTTGAGGTACTGTGGTCCTGAGGCTTTAAAGCCTTTATAGGTCAAAGCCAACACTTTGAATTGGGCCCAGAAACTAATTGGCAGCCAGTGCAGCTGGATCAGGATCGGTGTAATTGGTGAGCAACCTGGCCGCCGAATTCTGCACCAGCTCAATTTTCCAAACTGTCTTCAGAAGCAGCCCTACATATAACACATCACAGTAATCCAACCTAAAAGTTACCAGAACATAGATGACAGAAGTTAGGCTATCCCTGTCCAGATAGGGGTGCAGCTGCACCACCAGCCAAAGCTCATGGGAAGAACTCCATGCCACTGAGGCTACCTGAGCCTTAACAAGGGCACATTTACCCATCTCCCTCCCAACAGAGGTCATCATACAGGGCGACCAAAGCAGTTTTGGTGCCCAAACTGGGCCTAAACCCCAATTGAAATGAATCTAGAAAATCAGTTTCCTCCAAAGCACCTGGATCTGATCCACAACCACCCACTCAAGAGCCTTGCCCAAGAAGCAGAGATTAAGTAACTGCCAACCAGTAGCTAAACTTTCTGAGTCCAGGGAGGGTTTCTTAAGGAGGTGGTTTTACTACTGCCTCCTTCAGCCAGGCAGGAACCACTCCCTCTGACAAGGAGGCATTAATCACCTCCCAGGGCCAGTCAGCTATCCCCCCCTGCTAGTATTTTATCAGCCACAAGGGGCAAAGGTCCAGAGTGCATGTGGTTGCCCTGACCAATCCAAGCACCTTGTTCACATCCTTGAGCCTTACCAACTGAAACTCATCCAGACAGGCTCTTGACATCCCTTGAGATTCATCTGTTGGTGGATGCAAGCAATTTTCTTCAGGTGATGGAGGCAAGGAATCTGCAAATGTAGGAGAAAGTCACCCATGGCATCATCAAAGGTGAGAGGCAGAGGGGTGCTACTGAAATTTGAGACCCCAAGGTCCACCACTGCAGGACAATCTAATGAACGTTGGAAGCTTCCAGATGGACAAAAACAGGAGCTTCTTCTCATGACACATAGTCAAACTAAGGAATTCACTCCCACAAGAAGTAATTGACAGATTCATGGAGGTGAAAACTATCAGTAGCCCTAGCCTGTTCCCACAATGGTGGGAACAGCAGCTCCATGGTTTACCCTTCCCTGGTTGCCACTTTGCCAGTAGCAAAACAACACTGACAAGCAGTGGGCTACAGACCATTGTAATGGGCCAAGACATCACAAGGAACTGAAGACCTCTCTAGGATTAAGGCTTCTGAAGTGCTGCATCGGCTTGAGCAGTGGTCATTCAGGTGGCCCCATACATCTCCTTTAGGCAGAAGGGATTCTGGCAGATGAAAGACTCTCCAGCGAGGAGAAGTAAGTCATTTGGCACAGGCAGGAGGGGCTCATTAGGACTGTTATGATTCCAAGCCTGCTGTTTTCACAGCCACCTCTGCTTGCCATTTCAGCTACAGATTGATGCTCATTGAAGTCCTTTTATAAACACATCTGGCAGGAAGTGGCATCTGTAACAACAGCTGGCAGCCAGAAAGGGAGTAGGAGACAGAAGAACAAAAAAAAAAGAAGAGCTGTGAATGGATAGGGTGGTGGGGTGATGGCTTGTAAGCTATAATTAAGTCTCAGTGTTTTCCCAAAATGGACTTGATCCTATTAATATAAAGCAATAGACTAGCAGCCATTTGTGATATATTTAACAACTGAACTGCACGAGAAGCTCGACATCAAAAATAGTTTTGCATGCTCATGTGATAGTCTCTTATGAATTATTATTTAATGTGGCAAGAAAAGTGTGCGCCATGGATTCTTCCCCCAGACAGATCATACCGCTCAATGGGGAAAGTAGGAAGATGCTTTATATATTGGCCTATCTGGGGGGTGGAAACCTCAAGCCTTGGGACAAAATGTGGACCTCTCATTCTTTCTCTGTGGCCCTTGGGACTGTTTCCAGGCCACACCCCCTCCCTAGACACCCTACTGGCCCTGCTTCAAACTCTCCATGAATGCTGTTGCCTGGCTGGAAGGTGTCCTTGAACTCTGATAATGCCTTCTGCTTTCCTGGATAGAGAGGTGTGTGAATGTGTATAGAAACAAGGCTACCATACAAAGATAAGATTTACATGAATTGTTGTGACTGATTTTGCCTCAGACCCAACCTAGCCCTGGGATATTGCCCCCAGAAGGGAATGCTACCCCAGATCTGAAGACCTGTTTTATACTGAATAACAGTGGCTTTCCAGGGTTTCAGATGGAGGACCCTCTCAGCCCTACTTGGAATTGCTGGGGATTGAACTGTCTATCAAAATCCATTTTGCTCTGATCTTAACAGAAAGTGGGAAGAGGCTTGCAAAAGCCTTTGCAAATCTGCCCCCCCCCCCTTAAGATCAGAACAAGATCGGGGATCAGAACAAGAACTTAAAGGGGAAACAGAGAGATTCACAAAGGCTTTCACGAGCTTCCTCCTGATTCCCTTTTAAGCTCCTGAGATGGGGAACAACCATGCTCCAGTCTCATTCCAATCTTTAACCTCCACCCATCAGATGACAAGTGGAAATTAAATCCTGCTGCCTAGTCTATGTGTTCTTGTTCCCTACTGGGAACATAATGACTCAGTCAATGCAGGATTAAACCCTGTCTTCCCACTCTTCTGTTTACATCAACAATGATTTCAGCTGACATTCAGGTTGACATACTTTGGGGGAAATGACCTGGTGGGCCGATATTAGCCCGTGGGCCACAAGTTCCCCACACCTTCCCTAACACACAATGGAATTCTAATGGTGGTTTAATGGTAGGTGACAGATATAGTCAATCTGGAGTTTCAGGACCTTGGACAGTTCCAACAATCTAAAGTGACTTGAAAGGTCAAATATAAACAATCTTTTTTACTGTCCCAAATTTCTCATTACATGCAGAAAGATTCTCTCTTCTGTGGGAACAGCACACTTGTCATTGCAAACACTGTGCTGTCCCTGTGCGTGGGAATGTTCCATTTTAAATGGCATTTTATTTGCACTATTTCCTAGAAACCAAGGGTGTGGAGGGAGGCAGAACCAAACCGCCCAGATAACATTAAATGAAATAATTCTTAAAAGCCATCTTGTTCTGTATAGTAGTTATTATCAGGGCAAATAGCATTTTAGCTGTCATATCAAGGGAAGGGGATCATTCTGCTGTGAATAAGATTGAATCTGAAGGGAGCTCAGACCTGACCATCAGACTTATGATAACTGACACTCAGATGAAAACATTAAACTTAAAAAAAGAAGAATTCTAAAAGGTTTGCCTGGCCCTGAAGCAAATTTGCAACACTCACTTGTTCCGTTGACTGTGTCATTGGCTCATGAAATTACCATTTTGGACTCTGACTTCGTTATTGTTCATTTAGGGAAGGCCAGGTTTATTTATTTTTCATATATAGACTGTTTTTCAGTACAATTATTTTTAAAGGAATGAAAAAACACAAGGTGATTAAATTAATACTGTAACACATCAGAAGACAAATTATTTTTTATTGCTTCCCCAAATATGATTAGGATTGATTTATAGCATATAGTTGCTGTTTTACTTCTATAATGTGATCTGTGTGGGAGGTGCCCTTGAATGTGACCCAGAAGCTTAGAATCATAGAATCATAGAGTTGGAAGAGACCACAAGGGCCATCCAGTCCAACCCCCTGCCAAGCAGGAAACACCATCAAAGCATTCCTGACAGGTGGCTGTCAAGCCTCTGCTTAAAGACCTCCAAAGAAGGAGACTCCACCACACTCCTTGGCAGCAAATTCCACTGTTGAACAGCTCTTACTGTCAGGAAGTTCTTTCTAATGTTTAGGTGGAATCTTCTTTCTTGTAGTTTGAATCCATTGCTCCGTGTCCGCTTCTCAGGAGCAGCAGAAAACAACCTTTCTCCCTCCTCTATATGACATCCTTTTATATATTTGAACATGGCTATCATATCACCCCTTAACCTTCTCTTCTCCAGGCTAAACATACCCAGCTCCCTAAGCCGTTCCTCATAAAGCATTGTTTCCAGGCCTTTGACCATTTTGGTTGCCCTCCTCTGGACACGTTCCAGCTTGTCAGTATCCTTCTTGAACTGTGGTGCCCAGAACTGGACACAGTATTCCAGGTGAGGTCTGACCAGAGCGGAATACAGTGGTACTATTACTTCCCTTGATCTAGATGCTATACTCCTATTGATGCAGCCCAGAATTGCATTGGCTTTTTTAGCTGCTGCATCACACTGTTGACTCATGTCAAGTTTGTGGTCTACCAAGACTCCTAGATCCTTTTCACTTGTACTGCCCACTTGTACTGAGCCGGTGTGGGATGCAGCAGACCCACTCTTGATGGATGTGGCCAGGGAGTCGAAATGTATCCAGACAGCTTTGCAGGGACTTCCAGAACTAATCAAGGGTTCTGATATTAAGACTACATTGCATGGGATCTATATAATACAGTCCACAACACTGAGTAGCGTCTTGGCTCAGTGGTAGAAGACACACTTTGCATGACAAATGTCCCAGGTTCAAACCCAGGTAGGGCCCAGAGAAACTCCCTGCCTGAAACCCTGCCAGTCAATGCAGTTCCTTGCTCTGAATAGCTTACAATCTAAAATTCAACCATGGGAGGAGAGCAGAAGTGGATGGGGAATTGAGGCAGAGGTAAATAGGGAACCAGTATGGGGAGGGGCCATGGCCCTATGGTGGACCATCTGCCCTCAGTGTAGAAGGTCCCAGATTCAATACTCAGCATCTCCCTGAAACCCTGGGTAGCCACTGCCAGCAAGTGTGGACAATACTGAGCTAGCTGAAGCAAGGGTCTGACTCAGTATAAAGCAGCTTCCCATATTTCTAGACATAGGATTGTGCCCCACTAAATTTGACTCAGAATAGGCCCGTTGAAACCAATGAACCTAATTTAGTCATGTCTATCATTTTCGAAGTGTCTGCACTGAGTAGGACTAAAATGCCATCCACAGCAACCCCCTTTGCCAGTTCAGCTTTTCTTCACCGTGGCCCTGCTCCAGGTACCTTCCCCGTGCTGTTTTTATTTCTTAATTTTGCTTCATCCGTTTCTTTCTTTCTTTATTACAACATTCACACCCAACTCTAAAATCAAAGATTCATGAAACAGTTGTGTTTTTTTAAAAAAAAAAACAGTAACACAATAAAATCCACAGTAAAATGTAACACACATAAAACTAAACTGATAAAACAGCTCATTGGGAAGTGCACGACTATCAAATACCATTACAACCAGTAAAAATAAAATACTTTTTGCCTTTTAGCCCCCACAATGACACATTTTCCTGTTTGGGGTTTCTTCTTCCCATGACTGTTCATAGAATCATAGAACTGTAGAGCTGGAAAGTGACCCACAGTTCATCTAGTAGTTCATCCCTCTACAATGCAGGAATTAAAAGCCATTCTGCCTCTCTTCCGTTCCTCTCCTGCATTTTGCCTTGACCTTACTGCATGATGCTAGCTGGTAAGATGGCCCAGCCATTTTTTTTTTTACTAACACATTTTATTTATTTATTGCATTTATATCCCACCTTTTATCTTTTTCTTTTTTAAAGTATTTTTATTAAAGATTTCTTGATGTACATGTGCAATGTCTCTCTCTCATATTTTTTCCATGTATCATTTTTTCAAATCAGTTTCATTTGTTGAGACATTAGGAAGAAAAGGGGGAAAGAGGTGGACGGGGGTGGGGAGATGGGTGGGGGTGGGGTCAGGTGACAATGTTTCTATTTTACTTAATATATGTAGGGTTTGGTGTCAGCGTTGCTTGTGCAGGTTCTCTGCTGTTCGCTTGTGTTCCTTTGGTGGTGAGAGAGGTTGGGGTTGGCTTAGGGTGTGGTTGTTCATTTGTGGTTGGCTGTGGTGGTCTTTGTTTTCATGTGTGAGTGGGGTGGGTGGGTGTTTTGGATCAGGTTAGCCATATTGATTTGTATGCTGTTGGTGGATATTTGTCATTATCTTGTTGGGCTGTGTATGTGATAAAGGGGAGCCATACCGGGGTGAAGGCGTCTTCTTCTATTTGTCATGGCCCAGCCATTTAGATCTGGCTATTAATTTCAGTGGGCCTACTCTGACTAGAAATTAGTTGGATACAACCCACTGTAAGTTGGGTTTATTTTATAATAATATTATTTCATTTATTATAATTGTATTTCATTGTGGTTTTCTAATATTTAGTGGATGTTTTGATTGTTTAACTGCTTCCATTGACCATTTTGCTCGCATGGATTTTTGTTTCCTTGGAGAGAGAGAGAGAGAGAGAGAGAGAGAGAGAGAAGTGGGATATAAATGTGTTAAATGAAGAAGCAAAAAAGAAAGAGGCTCAGCAGGCTGATGAAACAGCATTTCAGCAGGGGCACAGATGAATGAAAACTGATTTGTAACAAGCAAGCTGAAACAGGAGAAGAAGTGTAATAAGTGATCTGAAGAAGGAAAAAAATGTATTTGACGAGCACAGAGGTTGAGTACTCAGTTAAAGCTGAAGAAAGCAGCTCTGTGAAAAATGACCTGGTGAAAAATAGATTTGCTTCTTGCAGAGGCAAAGAATTGCTTCTCTGATGTTTGGCTAGTTGTTTTTCCTTGGCAGTGGGTTAGAATATTGGAGCATCTTCTCTTTGTACCCTCAACTGAGGCTCTGAACAGGAAAGGAATCTAGTTTTAGAGTGGGATTCCAGACACTGAAGGAGAGAAGTGAAATTGCAATTATGGATGCTCAACATAATATAGCAGAGCATAACATAACATAGGCCCTGCTGGATCAGGCCAGTGGTTCATCTAGTCCAGCATCTGAGGGAGTTGAGTATGTTTTGCCTAGAAGAGAGGAGACCCTTGGGCTCCCTTCCAACTCTATTATTGTAGGATTCACAGTGGCTGACTAGGTGCCTATGAGTAGCCTGCAAGCAGGACCTGAGTGTCATAGTACTCGCCCCTCCTGCGGTTTCCATTAACTGGTTTTCAGAAGCATTCTACTTCTAACAGAGGTAGGGCATAGCCATTGTGGTTCATTCATTTTTAAGCAAATCAACCTGATTTGCACTTATTAGACTATAATGTGCTTCAAAAACACAGTTATCCTCTGGCTTTCACATTTTCTGCAGGAACTGAGGAAAGGCAAAAATGTTGACAGGGTGAGGAACATGTCTCAGGGGACATTCATCCATCACTGGTTGTTGCCTACAGCAAAACTGAAGGTGAATTTGGAGGTTTCTGCTTAGTTGACTTCCCTGTAGGAATTATGAGGAATGTGCACCCTCCTCCTCCTCCTCCTCCTCCTCCTCTTCTTCTTCTTCTTCTTCTTCTTCTTCTTCTTCTTCTATAGTATTAGTTAAATATCTCAGGCAGGTTTTATACATCCCTAGAGAAGGGTCTTTCTGCTTCATGTCTCCATCTATTTCTTTGTATTCATGTCCCCAACCTTTGTCTCCATCAAATCCCCCTCCCTTTGAAGAGGTGGACTAGCCTGTTTCTTTCCTATTAAATTCTGCCAGAGATGGCATTGCAAATAGATTTCTGTATATAGATAAAGTTTTGTGAATACAGATGTGCATTTGTCAAGGGGGAATTTGCCAGTGTGTGCATTTAATCCAAGAGTGGCCAACAAAATGATACCTTCCAAAGGTTGTTGGACCTCAACTCCCATCATCCATGATCATTGGCCACTGACTGGGAGCTATTGGGAATTGTAGACCAACATCATCAGCTGCTCCAGATGTAATCTGTTGGCTAAGATGATAAACTATACTGCCATACTGAGAATTGTGGAGGAGATCCTTATCACTCCCTGTTTCCCCATCATGTACAAAGGTGGCAAACCTTTCATTACCACTTTGGATTACCATTAGTGATCTCCAGATGTAGTTGGACTACAGCTCCAAGCATTCCTAACCACTGGCTACATTGTGTGGGGCTGATAGGAACATACAGTAGGAAGCTACTTTATACCTAGTCAAAACATTGGTCCATCTAGCTCAGTATTGTCCACATGGACTGGATCTCTACAGGGTTCCAGAAATGAGTCCCTTCCAGCACTACCAGGAGTTGTTGGCGCTTGAGCCTTAGACCATTTGTATGTAAAGCAGTTGCTTCACCACTGAGCTACAGCTTTTCCCTATTGTTGTAATTCATCAATATCCTGGAGGATACGAAGCTTCACTTCCAAAGGGTTGTAATTCCCATGCTTTGAAATATGGAGTGGATAAGTCTGTTGTCCCCCAAATGGCAACTCTTCTTTCCTCCTGCAACACCACCTCCATCTTTGAATCCTCCCTCACACCACCAGTGGACAACAAAATTTACTAGCACCAAAGTACAAAAATAAAAATAAAAAATAGTGTGCGATAATGAACTAGTCTTGTTACCTTTGGTCACACAGTTAAAAATTATACCACAATCAATGAGCTAGTCATTACTGGATCAAGCTGCCCGTCTCTAGACTCATGCATTGGTGAGGAAACACTCTATGTTTACTAGAAATACTCTCTGCTGACAGTTTGTGACATCCACACAATACTCTTTAAAGTTCCCATCACATAAGTTGTCTTTCATGTTTAATCTCAAAGTACGATAAAGGGGTTTGGGGGAAGACAAAAAAGGGAATTGAGAGCTGTACTTGAGCCACTGCTGAGCTGAAATTCAAAAGCAAGGACACAGAAGAAGAAAGAGGATCTTCTTATTAGTGTCAGAGAATAAAGATGATCAGGTTGCAATGATCCATTATTTATAGGAATGCCGTTTTCTTCACTGAAACGTATTGATATATTTCTGTTCAAGTTGAACATTGATGTTGCACCCCTTTTGATGTCTGCATTTGTTGGATGAGATGCATGTTGGAATTCAGGACTTTCAGACAGAGGACAAGTAAAAAAAAAAAAAAAAAAACCCACTAAACCAAATAGCCTTAATTAGGAATGTCAGTCATGGGTCTTACGACATTCAGAACAGCCAAGTTCTGATTGAAACTCCACAAAAATTGGTCATACATAATTGTTTAAAATTGTCTTTATCCAGAGCAGGTCACCTTCATGCCTTCCTGTTCTGTAGCTGGTTAGAGGCAGTAATGGCTGGTGCCCATTGGGACTGATATGACAGACTTCGGGGAGCCGGAGAGTCAGTGGTGCCAGAACCAATGTTAGATAGGGAGAAATAATTCTGGTTTTGTCCATGTCCTTCTTGCTACTGAGTTCCCCCCAGACAACCATGAGGCTATGGAGGAGGAGAAAGCTGACAACCAGTGCTACCACCTAGGCTACATTTAAAGCACTATGATACCACTTTGAACTGCCATGTAGTTTGTTAAGGGTGCTGAGAGTTGTTAGGAGACCACTATTCCCTTCACAGAGCTACACTTACAGATTGGTTTAACCACCAGTACCTCTTCGTAGGGCACTGGGAATAGTAGCTCAGGAAGAATAGGAGTCTGCTAACAACTCTCAGCAGCTTTAGCAAACTACAGGTCCCATAATCCATGACTGTTCAAAGTGATAACTTTACTGTTGCTTTACTGTATGCTTTACTGTTGCTTTACTGTATGTTGTGAATGTGGCCCTGGACTGTTTGTAAGTAAGGAAGTTAGAAGATACGGACTGGCTGAGGACAGACTGAGCAGGGTGGGGCACTGCCCCCTGCTGCCCTAATAGACCAGCCTCCACTGATTGGAGGACATTGGTCAACCACTCTGCATAATTAGCAGGCTCCTGGGTGCCACTCTGCAGCCAGGCCAACCTTCACAGACTTCACTGTGTCCCTGACTCAACTCTGACATTCATATAGATGCTGATAATAGCCATGATGATCCAAATGATCTCTCTCTGTGTATATAAACATTAGTAAATACTGGTTGCTGTTATAAATTCCACTGGCCTGCTTTCCCAAATAGCTGCACCTTGTCTAGTTTTGGGGTAAGAGAGGGAAGATACAAACACATTTGCAAGTACAACACTGGCAAATTCAGCAGGTGTAAATACTTTCTTGGTTGCCACTGAAACACCTTGCTTCTCCCCCCTGCAGAAGTCTGTGGGTTGTTATAGCATGTGGGGTGGTGATATGAAGCAACAAGGGGATCCACTATTTGGGGCCTGATCCTCACCAACAGAGAAGAATGGGTCAATGAGGTGGAAGTAGTGGGAACCTTGGAAGGAAGTGACCATGCCCTCTTGGGATTCAATATATGCAGGAAAAGGGTTCAGGCAGGGTTCTTTCCTAGCTATACATGGAGATATCAGGGTTTGAACCCAGGACCTTCTGCATGCAAAACAGATGCTCTATCACAGAGCCACAGATCTTTCCCCATGTTCAAGGGAGTTTTGCAGAGGACTACAGCTCAAATGTGCACCAAACTTCCAAGGTGAGGCGTGGCCAAGGGGGGGGGGGGCTGGGGGGTAGCTGCCCCCCAAATCAATAAAAATTCATTCAAATATGAGGTTCTGCCCCCCAACAAAAATCCTGGCTACACCCATGCAAATATCTGCTTTCAGTCTGCTGCAAAAGTATCTATGCACCCTTCATTTTCTCATAAAGTGAGTGAGCCAATAAGCAGATTCTTTCAATCAGACAGATAAATGTTTGAGTTGCAAAAACTGCAATGTGCTAATTCAGCAAATGGCTGCAAGCTTCAGCACTAACATCCACTGAGATAATTAAGAGTTGGAACTAAATGAGAAGCGAATATACCAGGAAGTGCAAGAACAACAGTATTCACTTCCATCTCTAAACACTGTGCAGAGGCTCATGAAAGAGATTGAAAGCGACACGGAAGGATTTTTTTTTTTTGGGGGGGGGAGTGAAGAATCTAACAGTTTTGCAAGATGGGAAGAAGAACATAGTCCATAAGCTGAGAGTGTTTTGACAGTATCAGAACAAAAAGCGCCGTTCTGGTTTCCGACTCCCTTCCCTCCCACAGCTCCAGCGTTAATTCCCCAAATGTTATGGTTCAGTGTTTCCAATTCAGTGTTGAAATATGACTCGCTTTGTTCCTAAACGAGATTCCAAGCACCACTCCAGCAGAATGTTGAACCTTGTTTCCTTGCAAAAGCTAATCCGTAGCGCATGTTGCTATGGTTGTTAACATTTGGCGAATCATCCTGAGTGATGCCAGGAATGTTGATTCTGCTAATTGCATAGGGACTGTAATTCTGTGTGAAACAACTCAATAACCCAACAGATTTATGAGCCATTTAAAGATGTGCTGCTTGAGGCTGTTGCTCATGTTACCTCTTAATGACACTATCAATAGAGGGAGGGATGTAACTCGGTGGTAGAGCTTTGCATGCGGTAGGTCCCAAGTTCAGTCCCAGGCATTTCTAGTTTGAGTTGAGAATGTCCCATTGGAAAACATGTGGAGGTGCTGTTGGCCAGCGTAGACAACACTTAGCTTCCTCCCCACTGCCTAACATTTCTCTGGCTCTCCTTTCCCCACTGCTACTGCATAGCCTATGACATAAATCAGGTGTGGGGAACTTTTGACCTGTTGGAAGTACAACAGCAGGGACCCGGAAAATGAGACAGAAAAACAGAAACATGTGTGCTAAGGGCAGAAAACTTCTAAGAAGTTGGAGGACAGTAGTTTTCAATGAAGCACATACTTAAAGAGTTTGAGCACCTTCCCTGATGCTTACACCAACACGAGCTGTCAGGACAATAAGACTGAAAACAGGATATTCAGCACCACCTGAAAGCTCTTACCCTTGCGTCTAATGTCAAGGGTGTGGGTGTGTGGGGTGAGTCACATGATATGGAGGAAATCCTTCCTGACCTCAAGTAAGACAAGTGAAAATTCCTCATGCAATAACCTTCAGAGAGGCTTCATGCTTTGAAAGTACCTCGTTTGTCTTCTCTCTGCATCTGTTCTGCAGAGACTGTACCAGAATTTTGCTCATCCAATCATCCGGGATTCAGCATCTTCTCTCTGCAGCACCATGGACAGAGTTATTAATCTTTGGATGTGAGTTAAAAGATTACTACATATTACTGTGCCCTTTTTGTAAAGAGGAATCCAGTTTCAACACGGGACTGGAAAGTGATGATTTATATTACACAGTGAAGGGAGATTTAAAATGAGTCTTTCTTTCTATTTTTTTTTTATTAAAGGCTGGCTTTTATGTTGTTTCCCAAGCTCAGAAGAGACGTCCTGGATGCTGGAACAATTTGGCATTTTGCAGCTGGAATGGTGGAGGCTGATGAGTTACAGCACATGACGAAAAATAATAATAATACAATAGACCATGACAGTAGGGAGCTATAATTACTTTGCATTGCTCAGGGAACATTACCTTTTAAACGCAGAGCAGGGGGTGTAGCTGAAATTTACAGCATCACTTTGAGAGAATACCTTCCGAACTTATTCTCCGACTTCTTCTTTACATACACTGAATACTCAAAGGGGATAAGGAAGCAGTATAACTCCTCCAGCAAGGACATGAGTGGCATTGTGTTACAAGAGCTAGAGAGATTCAAAACCAGGGTCTTCCAAACTAGGCTCTGATGCCCCTTGAGGCTTCAGGATAAATGCTCAGACACCTATGAGTATCTTCCTAGGTTCAAGCATAGCTCCACCCTTCCAGGAAGAACATTTGGTTCCTTGGCTTGCCCAAATATGTTTCTTAAGGCAATGTGACCACAATGATCTTGCCAAGAGGCCCAGCTCAGCATGTTTTGCCGCTTGAGGCAAAGCTGAAAATGGTGGCCTCCTCTGTCACCACTGGAGGTGACCTGGGGAAGCCCCAGTGCACTGAAGGTGGTGGGGGAGAAAAAAGGCCATTGAGGAGGATATAGTGGCAGGGAGGGCAGCAGAAGAGGAGGGGGCAGCAAATGCAGGAGGTGGCGAGCAGTGAGCTCTTCGAGGCCCACATCTGCTGCCTCTCCCAGCTGTCCCCAGCCTGTCACCTGAGGCAACTGCCTCACTGCACCTCATGGGTAGGCTGCCCCTGCTTCCCATGTAACTGCAACTCTCAGTTTTCTTCCCTCTTCTTTCCCCCTCTCCCTGAGACAGAAGGGATCATGCCTTGCATGCGGGTTCAATCTCCAGTACCTCCAGCCAGAACCCTGTCTGGAATGCTGGGGAACCACTGCCAGGCAGTGTAGCCAATAATGAGCTAGGTGGGGGAATAGTCTAACTTGTTATAAGGCAAGTGCTTTTGTATATTAAGCGAAGAGCAGTAGCTCAGTGATAGAGCACTAAGCTCGGGCTTGCAGGAGATCCCAGGTTCAACTCCTGGCATCTCCAGGTAGGACTGCCTGAAACCCTGAAGAGCTTCTGCCAGTCAGTGCAGATAATATAAACTATAAAGCTCTTGAAGTTTCATTCCAAATGGCTTGGGTGTGTTGCCTTTCTGTGCACAGACCTCTGCACTCCCCCTCACATTTTAGTCTATGCAGGATTTTGTGGCCAGCTAGGAAAGTAGAAACTGTTGGAGAATTTTCACTAGTCTTATGAGTCAAAGTTTTAGCTACCCTCTTACATCCCACTAAGTCCTAATCAGAGTAGATCCACTGAAATTGGCCATAGCAATTAATTCCATTGGGTCTACTCTGAGTAGGACTAGCATTGGATGCAGCCCCTTAGCAGTTCTCAAACACCTTGTGACTCGAACATTTTGGTCCCTGAATGCCGCAAACCCGGAAGTGAGTGTTCCAGTTTGCGAACGTTTTTTGGAAGCCGAGCGTCCAACGCAGCTTCCTGCAGTTTCTGATTGAGTGCAGGAAGCTCCTGCAGCCAATCAGAAACTGCGCCTTGGTTTTCGAATGGTTTTGGGAGTCAAATGGACTTCTGGAACGGATTCCGTTCGAGAACCAAGGTACGACTGTACATATTGTTTGTGCTGAGATAAAACTTCTGAGTGTAGTGACATTTTCCACAATTCCTTTGTGCTTCCTTTACATAGTATGGAATAAGGTAATGGTAATTAATTCCCTTAAAATCCACCACAGTAGACAGCAAGACAAATAATGCACTTGTTGCTGGAAGCCAAACTGCAGCCAAACTGAAACAGCACTGCATGTAACAGACAGGGTAGAATAGAAATAAATGCCTTCTTGCATCACTAATCTAGGGATATTTGCCATCGTACTGCCCTCTAGAGCTGGCCCTCCTATCAGCAGAAGGGACGCTGTCTTTTCGAGAAAATGAAGCTTCTGGGCCAGCCTCTGTGGTACACAGCCTATTAATCTTCTATAAAGGTTACAACGCCTACATCCTTTACTGATGAAATTGTACTTGAATTCTTCAGAGCAAATGAAAAACTCCTAATAACGGGGAGACAAAACTTCAAGATAGATGGAGCAAACTCCCATTTCCCCCCTCTCAATAATTCATACTTATTTGCCATCATTGCTATTCTGTGTTTCTTATCACAGTACAGTCCCCCCCCTCTGCCTTTCTTCCCTGGGATATTGTAATAATAAGGGAAATACTTCTTTATAATTTTGCAGGCAGTTGAAGAGTTGTTTCCTGCACTTTTAACTGCTTCCTTCCAAAAGTTCTCCACCAACTTTTGTGCTCGGTATGGCTTTCCTTTGTCATTTGCACCAGAAAAAAAAAGGCTGGAGTTCTGAAAGAAATTTCCATTTGACAGAAAACTTTATTTTATAAATTCCATTTTCCTCCACTCTAGCGCCACCACCAAACACAATGAAGTAAACTTAAGAGATGAAGGGAGTTTGTAGTGGGAGTCTGGGGACTAAGGAAAAAAGCACAGAGTGGAGATAACAAATAAAAAATTCCCTTTTAAGGAGTAAAATTGGTGTTGATTTCCAGAGTGTCCTGTCATGACAACAGTCATGCCACACAAACACACACATACTTTGGACTTTAAAAAAAAATAAAAAAAAAATAACAAGTTGCAGCCTCCAGGACTGCAGCTGGTGCCAAACATCCAGCTCTTTTATAGATAATTGAATAGTTGCTAATGTTCCAATTGCTGTATTTGTTTTCAGGCCAAGAGAGTGGTACTTCTACTGGTAGTTGCAAGAGAATGTCAAAGGGATACTTCATTAATTTCCTCTGAAAATCTTAAATGCAATATAAAAGGGGAAAGGTGAAAGCACATGACTTTGGGACACAGCTAACTAGCTTAGCAGTGTAGTTCTGACTGTGGGCTGCGCCCAACATTATTTGTCTGCTATTGCAAGGGTTTGGGTGATAGTGGATGGCTGAGTTTTAATGCTGCACAAAAGAGGAATCCAATGCACTCACTGCACTAACAGAAGCTCACTGCTCACTGAGATTGTGCAGTCTGTTGTGCAACAAAGTTACCAGCAACCTGCTTGTGAGTTCTCTTTCACAAAGTTCTCCTGGCACAAAACTTCTCACCAGCTGAACAAGAATTAGAGCTTAGTGACTCTAACTTAGTTCTACATTGGATACAACCCTAAGTCTTGTTAGAAGCACCGTATTTTTCCGTTTTATAAGACTAGGTTTTTTTCCTTTAAAAAAAAATGTCAAAAATGAGGGGGCGTCCTATACTCTGGGCCATCTCCCCCCATTTTCTTGAATCTGAGTCCCCCAAAATATTGAGTCCCCCAAAATGTCTTATACATGGGGGCGTCTTATAGACAGAAAAATATGGTAAGTCCTATTGAATTCCATGGGACTTACTCCCAAGTGGGGTTGGAAAAGGCAATATGGATATGTTAAGGCCAAAACAGATCTCTCCTTGCTCCATCACAGCAAGTCATTAACTGTCTTGAAAACTTAGTTTTCATGAATGGGGAAGCTTTTTCAGATAAAGGGCTTTGATCTCCTCTGGTCAACCTCCTGAGGGGCACATGACTGTGACGAGAGAGGGAAGAGGCAAAAGAGGGCAGAGCAATAGATGTAAACAATACCTTTGTACAGCAGGCTACTGCCTGCACATATTCACACGCCCCTTTCTGAGCTCCACCCAGGCAAGAAAGAGGTATGATCAGATGTGTTCAGGACACATCCCAGCCAGGCAAAAATGCACCATGATAATGCAGATGAGGGCTGGTGAGGGGTGAAGTTTGAGAGGAGTGTGTGGCCTGAGGAGAACCCCAAAGGTCAGGTAGAGAAGTCTGGAGGGCTGCATTTGGCCTGTGGGCTTGACATCCCTCCCTGCTGTAAAGCTTGCTGGAGAGGTTTTATTGCTCTTAATTTTGTAATTTGTACTCTACAATGCCTTTTTTATTATTAAAAAAGTGCCTTAGAAATATTACTGTCATTGTAGTTGTAGCCTGAGCCAGAAGATGGCACTGCAGAATTGTTACAGTAGCAGAGGTCAGCATACAGAAGGGGGCCAAAGGGATCCCGGTGGAACCTAGAATCATAGAATCATAGAGTTGGAAGAGACCACAAGGGCCATCCAGTCCAACCCCCTGCCAAGCAGGAAACACCATCAAAGCATTCCTGACAGGTGGCTGTCAAGCTTCTGCTTAAAGACCTCCAAAGAAGGAGACTCCACCACACTCCTTGGCAGCAAATTCCACTGTCGAACAGCTCTTACTGTCAAGAAATTCTTCCTAATGTTTAGGTGGAATCTTCTTTCTTGTAGTTTGAATCCATTGCTCCGTGTCCGCTTCTCTGGAGCAGCAGAAAACAACCTTTCTCCCTCCTCTATATGGCATCCTTTTATATATTTGAACATGGCTATCATATCACCCCTTAACCTTCTCTTCTCCAGGCTAAACATACCCAGCTCCCTAAGCCGTTCCTCATAAGGCATCGTTTCCAGGCCTTTGACCATTTTGGTTGCCCTCCTCTGGACACGTTCCAGCTTGTCAATATCCTTCTTGAACTGTGGTGCCCAGAACTGGACACAGTATTCCAGGTGAGGTCTGACCAGAGCGGAATACAGTGGTACTATTACTTCCCTTGATCTAGATGCTATACTCCTATTGATGCAGCCCAGAATTGCATTGGCTTTTTTAGCTGCTGCATCACACTGTTGACTCATGTCAAGTTTGTGGTCTACCAAGACTCCTAGATCCTTTTCACTTGTACTGCTCTCAAGCCAGGTATCACCCATCCTGTATTTGTGCCTTTCATTTTTTTTGCCCAAGTGTAGTACTTTACATTTCTCCCTGTTAAAATACATCCTGTTTGCCTTGGCCCAGTTCTCTAATCTGTTAAGGTCATTTTGAAGTGTGATCCTGTCCTCTGGGGTATTAGCCACCCCTCCCAATTTGGTGTCATCTGCAAACTTGATCAGGATGCCCTCAAGCCCATCATCCAAGTCATTGATAAAGATGTTGAATAAGACTGGGCCCAAGACAGAACCCTGTGGCACCCCACTAGTCACTTCTCTCCAGGATGAAGAGGAGCCATTGATGAGCACCCTTTGGGTTCGGTCAGTCAGCCAGTTACAAATCCACTGAATGGTAGCATTGTCTAGCCCACATTTTACCAGCTTCTTTACAAGAATATCATGGGGCACCTTGTCAAAGGCCTTGCTGAAATCAAGATAGGCTACATCCACAGTGTTCCCTTCGTCTACCAGGCTTGTAATTCTGTCAAAAAATGAGATCAGATTAGTCTGACATGACTTATTTTTCAGAAACCCATGCTGACTTTTAGTGATCACAGCGTTCCTTTCTAGGTGCTCACAGACCGTTTGCTTAATGATCTGCTCTAGAATCTTTCCTGGTATTGATGTCAGGCTGACTGGGCGATAATTGTTTGGGTCCTCTCTTTCCCCCTTTTTGAAAATAGGGACAACATTTGCCCTCCTCCAGTCTGCTGGGACTTCACCTGTTTTTCAGGAATTCTCAAAAATTACTGCCAGTGGTTCTGAAATCACCTCTGCCAGTTCTTTTAATACTCTGGGATGTAGTTCATCTGGCCCTGGAGACTTGAATACATCTAAACTAGCCAACTAACCAACCTAGAAAGCCTCACGTTCTAGTCTGGAATCCTCTGTGTGCACAACTTCCCTTCCAGGCGAGGGATGCGCTCTCAAAGTCTTGCCTCCCTGCTATTATATTCCTACTCATTACTCAGAGGCATAGCATGGGTGGGGCGGGGGGAGGAACTACCAGGCTGATAACCCTGGGTGCAATTTTTTATAAAAACATTAGGGGCATGGTTCTGCAGCTGCTGCCCCAACTGGAGACCCTGTCCCTCCCGCCTGCCTCCTCCGAGCAGCAACCTGAGCAGGAGTTGGGAGAAGATGAGCCCTTGCACCCCTCGGCTGTGCAGTGTCCCCCACTGCAAATGGCGAGATTCATGGCGGCGGTGGTGGTGGCAGCACCCCAATCTGAGGAGGCGTGTGCAAATGTCCCAGCACTGCTCTGCATCTTCGTCTGGTAGCAGCAGCAGTGCTGTATGGAGGCTCTGATTAGGGGGCACATGTCTTAGGGGGTGCGATTCTTTCCTTTACCTGGGCACTGGCAACCTGTGCTATGTCACTGTTTTAACTACACATCAGCTCACCTATCTCACAGGTCCCTCTGTCTGCTTTGCTTCAAATCCTCCAGATCACCAGCTCTGATCATCATGGCCTTGGAGTTTCTGATTTGGTGGGGGGCACTTGGGCCGTAGCTTAGTGGTTGGACTTTGCATGCAGAAGGTCCCAGACGTAATTCCCAGGATGTCCATGTAGGGCTGGAAAGGACTCCTGCCTGAAATCCAGGAGAAGAGCTGCCAATCATTGGAGAATAGGAGTGGTGAGCCTTTCACCCTCAATATTTTGTTGCACTCCAACTCCCATCAGTCCTACCCAGCAAGGTAAATGGTTAGGAATGGTAGGAATTATAGTTCAGCAATATCTGGAGGGCTGCATGTCGTCCTCCCCTGAAGTAGTCAATATTGAGCTAGAAGGACCAACGGCTTGGCTTGATGCATGGTCACTTCCTGTGTACCCACATCCTTTTCTCCACATTCCTTCACTCATTTGTTCTACTCCATGATTTGGAAGAGGACAACTACTTGTATGGAATGTGGGATAAGGTCATACTATAAGCGTTGCCTTGCTAGATCAGGCTGAGGCACAGCTGATCCAAAGATGTGGAACTTCCAGCCCCCCAGATGTTGCTTGACTACACATTTATTTATTTACTTTATGTGTCAGCTTCTGGATGAATCTCAAGGCAATTTACATAAAACCAACGAAATGTATTGCTAAAAAACAGAACAAACACCTAAGGCAGAGACCTCTTCACCCAGTTGGAAAAACCTGTGGAAACTAAAATGTCTTCAGTTGTTTCCAGAAAGTACATAAAGTGGACCTCTGTCGTATCTCTCAACAGGGATGCTGTTTCTCAGAACAGAGGTAAGCCACACAGAGTAGGTTTCTGATATTTTAGGGACTTTAAGCAGAGACTTCCCTGCAGATTGCAATAACCTACTGGATATTTTAGAGGGCCTTATATGTTAGTACCAACATCTTGAGCTTGGCTCAGTAGCAGATTGGCAGCTGGTGCAGCTCCTGTAGTTAAGATATAATATGGTGAAAAAAGTTGGTCCCCACTAGCAGCCTAGCCACCATTTTCTGCACTACCTATGGCCTCTCCATCAACTTCGATGGTGTATGTAGATAAATAGATCCGTAGGGAGGTAGCTATCCCCTCATATATCAGTGCAAGGAGGATGTGGAATTGCGTGTTGATACTGAACAGGTAATTAGATCCTTTTCTTCAATAAGAATGTGTTGATGATGTATGAGAATTCCACCTTCACTTCTGAGAAAGGTCACATCAAGTGGGAAGGGTTCTGAGTAGGAAGATGATCAGTGACAGGAAAGGCGATGAAAAACTCTAATGGGTGCAGGGGAGGAGATGACCTGGGATTTAAGGAAAGATTAGGAAACATGATTGATCTGCCACCTCTCTACCCAGAAGGATTTTACCACTTTCCCCTTGAGATTCTATTTTTAATGAATTTGGTTTTTTGTCCTATTGAACTTTTTGTGAATAACTATATCCTGTCAGAAGGAGATGGGCATTCAGAGAGTGAGGGGCGGGGAAGGAGGTAATATCAAGAATATTAAGTCACAAGAAAAGAAGAAGAGCCCAGTTTGTAAGAAAAGGTCATAAGAAAAGAAGAAGAGCTTAGCTGAATCAGACCGGAGGAAAATCTAGTACAGCAGGTGTGCAGAACCTTTGACCCTCTGGAGAACATAAGAAGAGCCTGCTGAATCAGGCCAATGGCCTGTCTAGTCCACCATCCTGTTTTCACAGTGGCCAACCAGGTGCTCCAATTGGAAACCTGCAAGCAGGACCTGGGTGCAGCAGCTCTTTCCCCGGTTGTGAGCCCCAGCAGGTATGCTGCCTCGGGCAGTGGAGAAAGAACATTTTATTCAGGGTTGAATAGCCATTGATAGCCTTCTCTTCCATGAATTTATCTAATCATCTTTTAAATCCACCCAAGTTGGTGGCCATCACTGCCTCCTGTGGGAGTGAGTTCCATAGTTTAACAATGCACTGTGTGAAGAAGGACTTTCTTTTTCCATGCCTTTAATAATTGTATACACTTCTATCATGTCACCTCTTACTTGCATTTTGGGACTAAATAAGGGCAACTTGCTTGGGATACGCATTCAAAAAAACCTGAAGTTGGCACAGCATGTGTGCGCCAAATCCAAAAAGCAAAAGTCAGCCCTCCTTGCTGCTACGGGCATCAGTAGAAACATAATCTTTAGTGCACCCCATGGCATGGTTGTGTTGTATTATGTGCAGAATGCAAATATTATTATTTTTGATGCATAAATATATATGAAGTTGTCACAGCACGCTTGTCTGCCCAAGTCAGAAAAAACAAAAGTCAGCCTTCCTTTCTGCCACAGATACCAGCAGAAGCATAATATTAAGCCACCAATGTTTCATTACTTTTCATGTATACTGTGCACAATGCAGTTTTTTTGTTTTTTTAAAGAAAAGAATTGCACAGCAATTTCTATGCACTTTTACGAGAGCGCCTTGCATTGGCTAATGAAGACTCTGCAGGATTCTATTTTGGAATCGTAAAAGAAACATATATTGGGTTGTGGCTTATTTTATTTTATTTTTACAGTCTTTCCCCAAATTGCTTTCTGACTAGGGATTGCTACTGGCACATCTCATGCACTGTTAAACGCACTACGTATTTGGTATGTAATTATGCACTTACAGGGTTTGGTTGTTTTTTCTCCCCTAAAGAAGAGGCAAAGAATGCAAATAGTTGCTGTGGTACAAACCATTATTTCTAGCACTTCAGGCTTCTCTTCCCCCCACCTCGACTCAACTCAGGCAGTACAGGACTCAAACTGAGAGCTATTAATGTGAATTAATTATTCCTCCTGCCAGCTTCTTTACAACTTACTCAGATGAAGGATTCTTAAATGTACTGTGCATTGCAAATTTGCATGCATTAAAAGCAGTGTCTTTGCTGCTGTGCTGCCTCCCTCCCCAGTACACTTATCAAGTTATCCATGAATTAAAAAGAAATGGCTGAGCCATTTCAACTTGGGATGTCTGGTAGCAAAATAAGAACCTAAGAAGGGCCAGCTGGTTCAGGCCAATGGTCCATCTAATCCAGCATCCTGTTCTTCCAGTGGCCAAGTAGATGCCTACAGGAAATCTGCAAGCAGGATTCAAAGACAAAAGCACTCTCCCCACTTGTGGTTTCCAGCAACTAGTGTTCAGAAGCATACTGCCTTCAACCACGGAGCCCTCAATACCCTTCTCCTCCATGAATTTGTCCAGTCCTCTTTTAAAGCCACCCAAGCTGGTGGCCATCACTGCCTCCCGAGGGAGTGCATTCCATAGTTTATGAAGATAAGGCCATCAGTGTCTATTAGCCACAAGGGCCACATTCATCCTACCACCACTGTCAAACAGAAATGGTACTATTGCACCTGGGTCCTGCTTGCAGGTTTCCTATAGGTATCTGCTTGGCCACCATGAGAACAGGATGCTAGACTAGATGCTGGAGCTTTGGCTAGATCCAGCAAGGCTGTTGTTACATTTGTTTGTTCTTACATTGATCCCATGAAGAAGTAATCTTCAGAGGCAACAGCAGATGAGGGCTAACATCCTTGTGTCCTTGTGCGCTTCCCACAGGCATCTGGTTGGTCACTATGAAGAGATGTTGAACCAAATGTCCCCTTGATCTGATCCAACAGGGGTTTTCTAGGTTCTATTGTCATGCCCTAAAGATGCACTTGGACTACAACTCCCATCAGCCACAATGTCATGGATGATGGAAGCTTTAGTCCAACAATATCTGGAGGGCACCGTTAGCCACCCGTATTCCTCCTTGTTGTCAGTGCTTTTTTTCAGGGGGTACTCAAGGGTATGAAGTAGCAGCACCTCTTTTTTGATGTAAAAAGGTGTGGCACTTACTGTAACAACTTCATGGGGAGTACCGACACCTGTTTTTCTAGGGAAAAAAGCACTGCTTGTCATATACAACTGGTTTTAAACAACTAATTTAAGAGTATATTCCACCCCCACCCACTGAGTTCTGTTTTATCTAGCCAGAATGTTGATTACTGAAGACTTAAATAGCCATATTGGTGGTAGCTGTGGTTTTTTTTATATAAAAAAAATATGCATTATTTCTGAGGAAGAGTGTTGCGAGCAATGTGGGAGTCTCATAGGTGGAAGTACATGGTATTGTGTACATTTCAAAGGGGTGTTTGTCTCCAAGGAACTTAGTAATTTTCTAATTGTTCCTCATGTCATCCTCACACTGCTTGTAGTCATTGGGAAACAATAGCCAAAATTGTGCTTAAAATAGTTTAGTGCTTAGTGCTATTTCAAGTGAAAAGAGAGAGGGAAAAATGAGATAAAGTAATACGTTCACTTAATTGCATTGTTTAAAGTGGTATGATACTGCTTTAAATGTGCAGAGGGGACCCAAGACTGAGCATTTTTCATGCACTGAAGGCCTTCTGCCAAGACGGATGCCAGCCTAAGGCCTCTGCAAAGAGAAAGCAAAAGAAAAATCTCATTATTTACCTTTAATCTCAGCACTGTTGTGCTTAGACTGCCCTTTAGAGTGGATTTCTAAAGACGAGTTAGAGGGATTTTTTTAAATCTTCGCGCTCAACACTAAGTACCACCTAGCTGAGATTGGAGATAAGCCCTCTGCCTGATCATTAAGAGTAAAAATGTCATGACCCTTGAATCTAGCATTGTCATGACATGGAGTCTCGGGCTGCTGGGGCACCAGATTGGGAACTGAGTCAGAGTTGAATGCTGAACATAGATAGACCTTTTGAGCATGAAGCTGTGAGACAGGAGCTCCCAGCTTTTGTAGGAGCAAGTGGCTCACTTGGAGCTATCCATGGTGCTGCAACCTTTCACCAGCCTCCACACATCCAGCATATGTCCAGAACCAAAAAGACTGAACTTCCACAACCACCTCAGTGCTGGAGTGTGAGTGGGTAAAATGCTGCCTTTTTATTCTTGAAGAGCAGGCAGGGGTCTTATTTCCAATCTCAGCACTGTGGTGCTTAGTGCTAAGATTGAAAATGAAGGACCCCTATGTCTTCCCTTTAGGGAAGATCTCTGTGCTGGTCCCAAGGGATATCCGATAGGCGAGGTCTAGTCCAGTCCAAGGTCAGTCCAAGCCAGAAGTCACGAAGCCGAGGTCAGGAAGCCGAGGTCAGGAAGCCGAGGTCAGGAAGCCGAAATAACAAAGCTGAGGTCAGGAAGCCGAGGTCAGGAACGCAGGAACCAGGAACAGGAACTAGGCAGCACCGATGTTGCTCCTGCAACTTGGGTCTGGGACTGGCTGGCTTTTATCTGCCCCGAGGCAAAGGGCGGCTCCGATCCTCAGGTGCCTCGCCTCTCCTGGCTTGGAGGCGAGCACTCCTCCTGCGGGAACTTAGTTCCCTTCGCCTCTCTGCCCTTAGCCTTTGCAGCTCAGGAGAAGCTGGAGGGTTACCGGACCCAGAGGCAACCTCAGCTTCCCCTGACTGGGTGGGGAGTGGAGCACCTGCAGGCAATAAGTCCTCCATCCCATTAGAAGCCAGATCAACCTCAGCCGATGCCTGCACCTGAGGATCCAGCACAGGTGAGTCCCCTTGAGACTCAGGCCCCAGCCCTGGCTCTGCTGGTTCTGGAGGCAGTGAATCCTGTGCAGGCTGGGATCCCTCAGGTTCAGCGTCTGAGTCTGACTCCCAGGTCATCACAATCTCTTAAGTTAGATGCAGAGACATCTTTTTTTTATCTTCTGATTTGTAGATAAATCTGTGGGGGGTGGCGGACAACTTCTGGCCACTTGGCTGATTGTTAGCCATCCACGTTGTAACTAAAAAATAAAACTAAAATATCCAGCTCTGAGGCACTGCAAAGAAAGCCCTCCGCCTTTGCTGGACTGGCCAACTTTCACAAATGCCCATGGAAGGATGTATTCCAGAAAGCTGTGGGAAGATAAATCTTAGTCATAGTAAAAGAAAAACAAAACAAAACAAAACAGACTTTTGTAATTTCATGTCATCCTGATGAACTGAAGTGTTAGTTTGAATGACTCAGTGAATTTTTCCCATCTCTTATTACATGAATGCTGTCCAGATGATGTTTGTCTGTTTAATAATAATGATCATTATCATCATTATTATTTAAAATGCCACCACCACCACTGGGTCAGCTTATAACCTTATTAAGGTAAGTGCCAAACTTTCTGAGCCTGTAATGTCAACTATGTTTCCCCCACTCTCCTCCTTTTAGGTGATTTTTTTTCAGATGAATCCCAAATGTGCATTTTACTGGTGAATGTATGGAAGAGCACTGATGAAAAGTGTACATTTTATGTAAAGAGTGTGTATTTTACATAAAATGTGAGCACAAAATGCATATAATGGGATAGAATAGACCTATGATTGAGTACCAGCAAGACTGCAACATGGCAGAATATGTTGCTCAGCGCATATCTATGTATTTTAGAAAGGTGCATACATTTTGAGCAAGAATCAAAAACAGAAACCCTGGGGGGGGGGGGAATCCTACTGTAGATACCATTAAATGGAAGTCAAGAGATGTGGCTCAGGTAATTTCCCTTAGGAGATTATCTCATTGTCTAGTAGATGCATCTGCCAGAAAGGCATTTATTTCACTAATGCTATTTTTTTTCCATTTGTCACCAATTATTCCCATTGTTCAATCCTATACTCCAAGAGTGAAGTTTCAACTCCTCTGCATTTACTAAAGTTGTGTTGAGTTCATACAATGCCTTCTTTGTTTTTAACCATCTTTCATGGCAACAGAGCAGATTGCTTTACTATCTAGGTACCTATGGGTAGCCCCAGAAATAGAAGCTATGCATACTAGTGTTCATTCCCCCAGAAGGTTATATACAGGCATCATGACTAGCAGCCATTGATAGCCTTATCCTCTGAGAATTTGTCAAAATTTGTTTTAAAGCTTTCCAGGCTGGTGGCCATCAGGGTGGGATATCTTTGCAACAGCAAGGATTATTTAGTTTGTAACTTAAGGGTTAATTCTGTTATCAGTAAGTCAGCTAACCAAGAGGCTGGGGAGGTGTTACTTAGCAGAGTGAAATGGTTTGCTGAGGCAGCACATGCCCTGATTGATTCTGTTGTTCCTCCGTATGTCTGGTTGAATGTCTCCCTGCAATATGCAAGCATAAACTCCCCTGCTCCTGTTTCTCCTCATTTATACACTGTTTTTGTTCCGTTTCCTCAGTGAAGTGTTATCAAAACTTCTCTATCAGGACATTATTTAGATGACTTTGCTCTCCTTTTCTTTAAACTAAAAATTCCCAAATGTTGCAACTTTTCTTCAAAGGGGGGTTGCTTCCATCATTCAATTATTTGGGTTGCCCTTTTCAGAACCCCGCCCCCAATTTCCCATCCCTGCATTGTGATATTTCCTTGGGGACCACCCAAACCCTTACATCTCAGCTTGATCACTGTGATCATCTGTTGCAGCATCACTGCTCATCCTTTGAGTTGGTGAGGATCATTTGATATCAACATGGAACCAGGCCTTTCATATCATTGCCCCACACCTACGAAACGTTCTTCCATTAGAGATTCAGCAGGCACATGCTATACTAGCCTTCAAGCATCTGCTGGAAATTTTTTTCCTTTGCTGCCAAATTTACACATGCAATTGAGAAAACATTTTCCATAATGGTCAGATGGTGCTCTGTTTTTAAATTTTTTGTGTGTTTTTTATTGCATTATAATTGCTTTTTTTTTTGTAAAAATGAAACTGAAGTATACAAATACTTTTATAAATAAATAAATGTTGGCTTTTATTTTATTTCCAGCTTCTGCATGTACCTGTTTTAGGGAGTGCAGATTTGGGAGGTTCCCATTAAAATGCACACCAAACAGATTTCTCTCCCACCCCATATTTCTTAGGGCAATGTAGGAAGAACACTCTGAACAGCTAAAATTATTCTGTAGAGCGGCCTCTGTTCATATGATCAGAGATGTGATTTGGCTCATGTCGCTTTTTGTTAGCTTTCGAGAGAAAGAGGAAACATTACATTTTGATCTGATTTCCCCTGGGTGAAAATAAAAATCGGGTTTGAAGTCTTAGATGCAGCCACTGTCATAAGTGAATCCCATGGCATTTTGTACTAGCTGTGTTTATATTGCTCCTGCAGATGAAACACTAAACGGTTAATAAATGTATCGTAAGACCTCCTTGGCATTTTGTTTCCATGACTGGTAAGCTCCAGACGTGTGGCTTAGCCGGTAGCTACTGTATATCAGAGAGCTAAAATAGATGGATCTCATAACTTGGTGTTGGATAGAGGTGTGGGGGCGTTGGAGGTAAAGCATTAAACCGAATTAGGAAACAACATCACAGCTCAGACTTGCCAGTTTTTAACCGCCATTAAGGTCAGTTTCCTTCTCCACGAGAGATTCAGAAACTTGATGTGCCACCTTCCTTTCTATTATGTTATCAAGCGCCCATTAAGTTTGCCCCATCTTCTCTGGCCCATCCTCGTAAACCGCTAGCTTCAGAATCCATCATGCATCAAGTGTTTATTGCAAGGTTCAGCTTTGCAATGACATTACGGCTTCCTTAAAGCCATCAGCTACAATAAGAGCTAAAGTGAGTTACATGGTTTTGACATCCCATTCATTGAAGCCATTTCCTGATGGCCCAAGCGTAATGATTGCAAGGGGAAGCTGATTTCTTACTGTTTTAAAGGGAGGAGTGATGGTTTGTGATTAGACCTGGGAGGGGTAACTGAGCTGGCTTATTAATAGGGCCTGGAAGAATCAGAGAGCCAAACCTACTGATATATCAGATGAGAGCAGTGGCAGAAAATTATGGTGGGCAGAAAATTAGGTAAGTTATATGTCTCCCTCAATCTGACCAGTAATTAATCTCCACAGGTATCCTCTTGAGTTTCAGCATTTGGGAGGGGGGAATTTCTTATATTTGCCTTGCTGGAAAGAATAGGATGGCCACCCCAGCACCATCTCCCTCCCCTCCCCCCTGTTCCCTGTCCCTTCAGCTATAGATGTTGCTGCCGTAACCTTATGCGCTTTCTTCCTGCGACACAGCTGCATTTCAACCCCAACCCAACCTGTCAACCCCCACAGTCTAGGGCTGCAACAGACGGTGGCCTGATTAGGAGGCTGGTATCAGCACTGGGTGCAGCCAACAGCTGGTTGCTTGGCTTTGTCATCAGGGTTGGCATGTATGGCAAATGTTCCATCTGTTCAGTCGATGGCTTGATCTGCAAGTAGCTGCTGGGCTATTTCCTAAGCAGCTTGGCCACACTCATGTGGGGGAAATTCAACTCTGGTCCCCAAAGTCCCAAACAAGGGCTCCAATTACATAGCCTCAGCAGCCTTCTGCTGTGTTAATAACATTTGGACTCGTTCAGACACCCCTTTAAGTTAAGATTGCATCTGCTACTACAACGTCCTGGAGTTAGGAACCCCCTTGCCTAGTATTGGGGACTATTTGAAGGTAGCTGTGTTATTGCAGGACTGGCATAGTAGCTAAATGCTAAGAAAAGATGAAATGCAAATTCTGGAAGTCCGTGGAAAGCAACTCGCTATTCCTTGCCAAGGAACACTAGGCAGATTTTGAGGGTTTCCAAGGACTTAATAGACAATTAATCCTCAAGAAGTCCCAGTAGAAAATATAAATGTCATATCATTGTCAGATAGGATGAATTGTGTCAAGAATTTTCCCAAGGTTAGCAGGCAAACGTAAACAATTAGGGACACCCAAACCCTTCCTGGATCCCGACCCTTGCTGGTAGATTCTGTTTCAAGGTTCACTGTGTTTCAATTACAGCCTGAAATTTCATAGTTTTGCTTCATGGGTCCAGAATCTAACTACCCACCAAGTGCCAGAAATGTTTGGAACTTCAGGAAAAGTAATTTAGCCAAAGCACACACTTTATTCAACATTTCTTCAGTGCCTTTGTAATTCCACTATGAACTTCAGGAAGTTTCTATGATGCTCCATCAAGCTCCAAATTGCAGAAAAGAAGTCGGTTTACTTAAATCTAGGTAACTGGCAAGCTTAAGACACTGAGTGTTCTCACTTATCTTAGAATCAAGAGTTGAAAGGGACCCAGTGCGTCATCTAGTTCACTAATGCTCACTAATAATGTTATGGGTGGTATTCAGCTATGTTTTAATTAGGGTAAAACTTCGTTCAAGGACCCAGGTGGCGCTGTGGGTTAAACCACAGAGCCTAGGGCTTGCTGATCAGAAGGTCGGCGGTTCGAATCCTTGCAACGGGGTGAGCTCCCGTTGCTCGGTCCCAGCTCCTGCCCACCTAGCAGTTCGAAAGCACGTCAAAGTGCAAGTAGATAAATAGGAACCGCTCTGGCAGGAAGGTAAACGGTGTTTCCGTGCGCTGCTCTGGTTCGCCAGAAGCGGCTTTGTCATGCTGGCCACATGACCCGGAAGCTGTACGCCGGCTCTCGGCCAATAAAGCAAGATGAGCGCCGCAACCCCAGAGTCGGACACGACTGGACCTAATGGTCAGGGGTCCCTTTACCTTTACCTTAAAACTTCGTTCAATGCCACTCATTGAGCTCTGGCACATATATATGTCAGGGCAGCTTTCATAAGGAAGTGTAAAGTCGGTTTTGTGTTTTTATTGCCAATTGTATCATAGAGTGGGGTGGGGGCTTAGGTTCAGAAAAGGGCAATCAGAATACTCAAGGAGATGGAGTAACCCCCCCCCCCCCATGAGGAAATGATGGAGAAAAGACAAGCAAGAAGGGACATGATAGAAGTTTTAAAACAGTGCATGGCATGGAGCAAGTAGATAAGGAAATGTTTTTTCTCCCACCTGCATAACAATGTAACTCATGGACGTCCAATGAAGCTGAATATTGGAAGATTCAGGACAGATTAAAAAAAAAAAAGCATTTCTGAATGCGGCATGTAGTTAAACTATGCAACTCAGCCCCACAGGATGCAGGGATGGCCCCCAATTTGGATAGCTTTAAAAGAGGACTGAACGAATTCACGGAGGATGAGGCTGCCAATGGCTATCTTATTCTCGCAGTGGTCACCCAGATGCCTGTGAGGGATGCTCAAGCAGGATCTGAGCCCTCTCCCTCTCCCTGCCTCCCCACAGTCTCCAGCAACCAGTATGCAGAAGCATTTCCCCCTCTGTCTGTGGAGGCACAGCACAGCAACCATAGGTAGAAGCAATTGATAATAGTTTTATTGCTATTCCTAACAGGGTAGGTGGAGACAAAGTTTCATAAAAATCCCAGTTGTGCCACTTGGGTGTGATAGCTCTCGCACTCATTTGGCAAAGATAATTACACCCCCCCCCAAAAGACAAACACACTGAAACCCCCTAGATAATTTTAAGGTAAACAGTAGATGTCAGGATGCTCCTTGAAACTCTTTCCAGGTTTCCAATAGCTAGTGGACTGGAACTTAAATTCTGCCAGGAGTTATTTACTTCAATATAATGCTCAGTGGGCCTTTTTTTGTGGTGGGGGTTGCTTTCCTCACTCACCTGCCCCCGATGCTGGGTGACATATAAACAAATCAAGAGGTTAGAATCCCATTTGACTATCATTTTGAGTGAAGTTTCAGGGAATGCCTCCTGACAGGATCCATCTCTTCTCTGCCCCCACCACTCCCCCTTCCTGATATCTTCACAAGGACATGGAATATACTTTATGCCGAAATATATGTGCTCACAGCATGAGGCACAGAGTGCAAAGCCATTTCCAGATATGAGTTAAGGGAACAACAGGATGTAGTGGAGCTGGTTACTGCCTGGTCATGGGAGATAGATTCCTCCTTTTACAACTCCCGTTGATGCTCCTGACAAGTCACCATTTGGTGGAGGTGGCAATGGGGATGGAGTATAGGGTGAGACTGCCACTGAGGGCTGCCCATCTTGGCCAAACCTCCAGAAGGTTCCCAATTGAGACGGTTGTTTTGGAGGCACAAACGCAATATTGTTACAAGCTCCCCTCTCTCCTGAGCAGCAAGAAGCTTCAGGGAGAGAGGGCTAAAGGGTTGCACTCTGGAAACTGAGGGGCACTGAGAGCAGGGCTGTAGCTCAGTGGTATAGAGCAGGGGTTGCCAACTTCCAAGAGACTGCAATCTACTCACAGAGTTAAAAACTGGCAGTGATCTACCCTTCAGGTCGAGGTTGTTGAGCTTTTTTTAGGAAGGAAAACCATCCATGTTTTGGGGGTTCGGGTCAAAGTTGAGCTTTTTTTAAGGAAGGAAAGCCCTGTTTTGGGGGCTTCAGGACAAAGATGTAGAGCTTTTTTTAGGGGAGCCAAAGTTGCTGAGTTTCTTTGTGGGGAGCCAGTGATCTACCAGTGATCTACCACAGACGTCCAGTGATCTACCAGTAGATCACGATCTACCTGTTGGACATGCCTGGTACAGAGCATATGCTTTGCATGCAGAAGTTTCCGAGGCCAGCCCCCGGCCTCTCCAGGTAGGACTAAGAAAGACCTCTGTCTGAAACACTGGAGAATTCCTCAAGAGCTGGTGTCGGTCTGTATGGACAGTACTGAGCTAGATGGGCGAATGCAGTGCTTCAAGCCACATTCATTGAGAAAGTCCATGCTCTCTAACGTTCCACCATTTTGAATTGGGACATTCAAAATTGGGACATGCTTCCCCATCCCTGGCCCCTGTCTCCGTTACCAAGAGCATCTCCTTCAGAGAGCACTGGACTGGCACCAGTAATATGTATTGATCTTGGATTGTTTTTTGCAAAATAAAGCATTTTAAAAAATGCATAAAACATACATTAAAATGACTGAAAAAAGCAAATAATAAAAACAAATTGGGTTCCCCCCAAAAAATATGAATGAAAATGAAAGTTTTGTTAAAATAGTAGTAGTAGTAGTAGTAATAATAATAATATATTAAAAATCATATTACATATTAAAACTCATGTCAAATATATGTCTAGGTATGCTTGCCTGAACAAGAAAGGTTTTTGGCAGGCTCTGAAAACCGTACAGTGAAGGCTCCTGCCTAATATCAATGGCCAAGGAGTTCCAAAAGTGTAGGTGCTGTCACACTGAAGGATTCATTCATTGAAATTTGGAACCAGCAATAAATATCACTTGTGAAAGTGCCAGTTCCACAGACAGCAGCAGTTGAGGTAAGATGACATTTTGAATAAACGGATCCTAAACTGTTAACAGCTTTATTTACAAGTAGTAGCACCTTGGATTTAATATTTCCATCATTTTCAAGAGTGCTCTGTCACATCCCAACATTCTAGTCTCAGACGTCAGGTTTGGGTCTCGGAAAGGCAGAGGAGTATCAGATTTTTAATTTAATGTATCGGCGTGTGGTGTGTGCGTGTTTGTCTCTATCTTACTGCTGGCAGTAGGGGGCGCCATTTTGATTTTGAGTCTCAAGTGTCTGTCTGGTTTGAGCTGGCCTGGGGGAGAAAGTCTGGAAGAAATGCACACAAAGTTTTAGAAAAAACAAATAACAAGAAAACACAGGTAATGACAAGACAAAATGCTGATAATTAAATGACTTTAATAGTGTGCCAAGATGAGGGATAACAGTCTTGGGAAATGAGACTGGTAAATTATGATCCCTCGGGCGACTTCAGCTGATGGCCATCCAGGCGTGGAGAATGCAATATACAAACTACCTGAGCCATATATTTAACTTTAATATGATATTAACGCCCGCCAACCTCGGGTGACGATCATGAGGGACTCATCCACTCTTATTCTCACATCCTTAAGGCTAGAATATTTTTAAGAAGAAGATTTCAAAGACAAATCTTTGTTGTGGAGGGAGAGATTATTGGGTTGTTTTTGTTTTTATTCTGTATTTTCTGTTTTTTATATTGTGATTTTTATGTTGGGAACCACCCTGAGATCTACGGGTATAGGTTGCTTTACAAATTTAATAAATAAAACAATAATAAAATAAAACAGCAGCAGCAGCAGCAACAACAACCACAACCACAACCACAAATGCATTAATGGGCTTTCTAATTAACCCCCAACAGACTAATAATCCAAGAAGGTACAACACCTAGTTTTGAAAAAGTGACTTTTCTTCACATTGTTCTTTTTAGAGTTGTGAACAAATGGTATGCCAAAATTAAATCTGACCATAAAAACACTGTTTACGTACAGGAATTAACTCTTGCTTTTTTTGCAAGAAATGTGAAATGTGCTTATTCAGCTTAACTTCAAACGATGACTACAGATTATCTGACAGGTCAGTTCTTTAATAAGACAACACCTGACTGTCTTTGTGTATCCAGAGCAAAGATACTCTGCACTCAGAACTGTTGCAGGCTTCCCATTGTCAGCTGATAGATCCATGTGAGACCTGGATGATGCACTAGATGGGAAGGGATGGGAAGGAAATTGAATTAAGTCCGCCTTTAATGGCAAACCTACCTAATTGCATGAACCAAAATATGGTACAGCCATTCTTCGAAATTCACACTTCTCTGGAATTTGCAATGCAAATCTCCAGCCAAGAAATGTGTAGAAAAATTCCTGTACATATTGCAAAAAAAGGACAAAAAACAAACAAATGTGTTTTGGTTTTGTAAAAAATGTATATATCGGGCAAAACGGTACATAAAAATGTTTACATTAGGTGACGTCTGCAGTGAAACACTGATGAATTTTCTTGAGTGTTTTAAGAAAAATGTAAATGGATGTGAATATGTGGAGAAGGTTGGAAAAATGAGAAGCTGAAATGGGTGGATCTGCCCAACCATATAGACTGGCCCATTTACAGGTGTGCATACTAGAGGCATCAGGCATCCAACTCCCCCAATTGCAGATATTTAACTTCTAAAGATCAATGAAAAGGGGGCTGAAATTTGAAGACAGGTAGCTTGGTGCTGTGGGTTAAACCACAGAGCCTAGGGCTTGCCGATCAGAAGGTCGGCGGTTCGAATCCCCGCGATGGGGCGAACTCCTGTTGCTCGGTCGCTGCTCCTGCCCACCAACAGTTTGAAAGCACGTCAAAGTGCAAGTAGATAAATAGGTACCGCTGCAGCGGGAAGGAAAACGGCGTTTCCGTGCGCTGCTCTGGTTCGCCAGAAGCGGCTTAGTCATGCTGGCCACATGACCCAGAAGCTGTATGCCGGCTCCCTTGGCCAATAAAGCGAGATGAGCGCCGCAACCCCAGAGTCAGTCATGACTGGACCTAATGGTCAGGGGTCCCTTTACCTTTACCTGTAGATCAGTGGTACTGAAATCAGGTCCAGGAGTCAAATATGGCCCTCCTCTGCAGCTCTCTGGTTTGACTTGATACTCTCCCCATGCCACACCCTCGTCTCAGTTTGACCTGCTATCCCCAGGCCTCACCCCTCACCAGCCGTACACTGTGTCCTCCTTCAATGTTTTTGCCTGGATGGAATACATCCTTGAACTCTGATCATGCCTCTGGGTGAAGAGGGGTATACAGTGTGTGTAGAAACTAGCCTACTGTACAAAGATAAGAGCTCCATTCATTGCTCCACTCACTCTGACCTCTGGGCCTTGCTCTTCACTGGCATGTGGCTCAGGGAAGGTTGTTCAAAAGGGAATGCAGCTCTTGGGTTGAAGGAAGCCACCCCCACCCCACCGCACACTCTGGTTTTAGATGTTCGCAGAAAAAAGAGATTTAAAATCATTTTCAGAGGAGCGGCTGTGCTATTCTGTTGCAGCAAAACAACAACAAAGAGTCCTGTGTGGTGTAGTGGTTAAGAGCGGTAGACTCGTAATCTGGGGATTCGGGGAACCGGGTTCGCGGCTCCGCTCCTCCACATGCAGCTGCTGGGTGTCCTTGGGCTAGTCACACTTCTTTGAAGTCTCTCAGCCCCGCTCACCTCACAGAGTGTTTGTTGTGGGGGAGGAAGGGAAAGAAGAATGTTAGCCGCTTTGAGACTCCTTCGGGTAGTGATAAAGCGGGATATCAAATCCAAACTCTTTTTCTTCTTCTGTGGCATCTTAAACACTAACATGTTTATTTTAAAATGTGCCACCCGTCCCCCCCAAAAGGCAAAATATGAGCGGTAATTTACCAAGGACAGTTGGAGCATGTGTATAATTACATCAGTGTTGACAATCACCTTGAGATTCTCCCTGCCATGTGTGTTTCTACTAATTAACCAACGTTTTGCTTGTGGTTCTTGTTCATAGAGTTATAATTTACCCTGAGATCTGCCAATTTGCTCTTGCTTTCCCAGTGAGTGGCAGTCAGGTGTTTTAAGGGGGAATTCTTTAAGTCAAATGGAGGCTCCTTGAAGAATCATACTCAAATGAGGATTGATGTGTCTGTCAGTGGGCTTGCTTTCGTAATCTGAAAGCCTGCAAGTCACAAAGGATTTTTCAGTTCCGTGCTTCCTGTAACTACAGCGGGAATGATCAGAGGAGCATTAAGCTATGATTTGGCTGGCTGGATTGCTGCTTATGTTGGAAATTCAATTTTAAATCAAAATGTCGTGTTGCCTTCAGCAGTGGACTGCTCTCCATTACAGTGCCAATCCCAGAGGCTTTAACGTAGAATTTCTGTCTGAAAGCTTATGAAAATTCATAAATCCAACTTCTAAACTTGGCATGTGAGGTCTATATTTATATCTCGCACTGGCAGTTTGATCTTAACGCCCCTGCCCACAGTGGCTCTTATGAAATTTTATTTATTTTTTGTATTCATTTTATTTCTAAGTATTTATATCCTACTCTTCACTGAATATTTCAATCCCAGAGTTAGGAACAATTAAATAAAATACTAATAAAAGTATGGGGGTGGGGATAATAGTATTCAAAAAATGACAGGATCCATAAAAACAAGCCCAGTTAATAACCAGCAAATTAGCAGCTCCATCATAAATGCACAAAACTAAGCAACAGTAAGGGCAACAACTGGAATTTCCAAATAAGCGGATGAAGAGAATAGGACATCTAACCAACTAAAACAGCCCAAGGGCCATTGCAACAGTTCCGATTCCATTTATTACCAGGGGCGTCCTAATTATTCCCCCCTCCATATCTCACCCAAAGACAGACCCACTCTGTGCCAACAAAGTCGAAGACTGTGGATTATAAGTAAGTTAACACAGCAAAAACTGCCCGCTCCATTATCCACATTATAAACACACCAGGTGGGGGTATTTACCTACAGAGATAATAGTGACCTCTTCTAGAACTATACAGTGACTTCTCAATCTCCCCAGACTCTAATTTTTGTCATCACATTCATGCTGAGCTAATGCTTTATTCCATGCCACAGTTCTTTGTATACACATTTTTCGGGTGTATTAAACATAAAGTATCTTCACAGAAAAAATAAAAAAGGAGAGGGTGGTCCATTTGCCCCCATAGAGACATCAAAGCAGTGTCCCTCCAGTGTCTATACCTTTGGGGCAGCCTGCTGGCTCCAACCTGCAATACTGCTGCAACACTCCATAGATAGTGGGAGTCAGTCGATAAGCCAGAGCTGGTGTCTCTCTCCTCGTCTTCCCAGTTCTAACAAGTCTAATGGGCCTCAAGGTCAGTAGGGCTGCTAGGGTGGGATGTGCAGGTAACTTTGCCGGGCTCTCCCATCTCTGTGTTCTTTGTCAGCCATCACGAATGCAGTCAATATCCCCCCTTTCTCTTTTTTGGGGGAACAAAAATCACATGTAGAAAGAAAGGGTGAGCAAGGGAGATTGGGAAGCCTTAATAGAGGTATATAAAATTATGCACAGTGTGAAGAAAGTGAGTAAAAAGAGACTTTTCTCCTGCTCTCAAAATACAAGAACACAGAGTCATTCAACGAAGTTGAATGTTGGAAGCTTCAGCGTAGCCCAAAGAACTAGCACATAGTTAAACTATGGAATAACAGCCCCACAATGTGCAGTGATAGCCGCAAACAATGACTTGTCCCTGCCTACAAGCTTGCAATCAAATAGATGTGATACAAAAGGAAAAATGAATGCGGAGGGAAGAGGAAAACAAGCACTAGAGCAGCTGCTTCCTTATTGGCTTAACTGGTATCCCTTGTGACAGTTTTTCTTCCTGGAAGGCAGGCTTGCAGCTTCCAGTGGACTTGGTGCCTTGGTCAGTGACAGAGGCCTGCGTATGCCTCTATTTGGTTCAAATGTTTCAGACCACCTTTTGCAATGTTTTATTAACGCGCATGGTGGGTACCAGTAATGCGGCGGAGAGACATGAATGAACACCGCAGTCAGATGGGCAACGAGTACATAAAATGAAACCACAATAGAGCACATTCAGGTGTAATTGGGAAATTGCTAGAACTCTGGAGGTCTGTTCCCAGTCACTGTAAACAATCCTGACTGAGATGGGACAACACCATGCATTTAAAGCACATATAAATTCTTTACTTTGGAACATAGGAAGCTGCCATATACTGAGGTAACATCGTAAACTTCATACACTTAAAGCACTCATGTAATTGTCATGACTTCTCACCAAACAACCCTGGGAACCAGTTTGTTAAGGGTGCTAGGAATTATAGCTCAGTGAGGGTAGACTACAGTTCCCAGGATTCATTGGGGGAAGTCATGACTGTTCAAGTGGTATGAATGTTCTTTAAATGTATGGTGTGGATGTGACCTGACTCAACAGAAGCCTTGTTCCTGTGTTGATTGTCTACAGCCCTTCAGAGATGGAAGCCTCTTGCTGGGGCTGCAACATCTGCTCCTGAGAAATATTGAATACAGAGTTCCTACCTTGATCAAGGTGCAAAAGTTGCTCTGTATGACATGAAGTTGGGTCCAAACAGCTGCTAGTTTAACTAGGGAGAAGGATATAACAGCTAATTTTTGGTCATTTGTGACAGGAGTCAGCTATAACTGATTTTAATATCAGAAACCACACAATTGTTTCCCCTCCATATGACTTACTCTCCGATCCTGCCAGTTACACCTGAATGGGAGTGAGGTTGGGGATATTTTCATTGCCCAGTCCTCATTAGTCACAGCTGCCCAGCAATGAACAATTTTTTTTTAATGGGCCTAGATTAGAATTGGATAGGTCTATCAAGGGCCAGGGAAATTGCTTCAGGGGCCAGATCTGGCACACGGATGACCAGTTGCCCATATCTGCTTTATAGCATTATTTACTAGTAGGGTTTTATCTGAGAATTATGAAAATGATTTCAGAAAAGAAGAAAAAGGACTGGTACTAGAATATGTGGCTTTCCTTCTGACAACCCAGGAAAAGAAGACTGTTCCGATGTGTGTGTGTGTGGGGGGGAGATCAAGTATATGACTGCTGGAGATGGTTGTTGCTCTCTTGATTACTCAAACTAAAGGGCTGAAGCTCTATGGTAGAGCATCTGTTTTGCATGCAGAAGGTCCCAGGTTCAAACCCCACCATCTCCAGGGCGGGGAAGTGTCTATGGATGGAAACTCTGGAGAACTGCAGCCAGTCAATGTCGCTGCTACAAAACGAGATGGACAAATGGTCTGACTTGGTATAATATAGCTTTTTGTGTTACCATTTAAATTAGCCCTTAATTAATAACTATGAGGACTACAATCTTAGCTCAGTGAATAGAGCAGGTTCAATTCATTTCAGCTTCCTGTGTTCTGAAGACTTGTGCTCTTTTTTGGTTATTTGTCAAAAAGAAAATAGCTCACCACTCATTTGAAATAGAAAGCCTATTCTACTCTCCCTCTCCCTCTCCCTCTCCCTCCCTCTCTCTCTCCCTCCCCCCCTCTCTCTCACACACACACAAACACACACAATCCCAGAACCACAATAGGAAAATAACATTGTTTGTTTTAGAAACAGATCTCTGGCAAATTCTGTAATCCCCCACCCCTGTGTGTGTATACACTTTTGTAAAGTGAAACTTTTGTACTTCTTTCAGTTGAATGAATTCTGAAAGCACAATGCATCACTGGAAAATATAAATTAAACAGCCCTTTCTTTCTTTTTTTAATCTCAAGAAGAACTGCTGCACTCCCAGTGCCCCCGGAGTAAAGATGTTTGCTGCAACAAGCTGGGAATTTGGTGTGTGTGATTTATTATAATGTGTCCCGCTTCTTGGCTTTTTGTTCTCCAAGCAGCATGGGAACACACCCAATCGAGCTACTTTGCATACTAATAAAGATTGCTGCCTGTAATTATTCAGCAGTTACTGTATTATCCCCTCGAGATAAATCATTCCGAGTTTATTTACTCTTCTTTGTTTCAGTTATTTTGAGGCTTTCATCCAGCGTGGCTGGGTTTCTTGTACCAGAAATGCAATCTGTTTTCTTTTATTCCTTCTCTCTGGAAAAGGATGTAGCCCCCCCCCCCCAAAAAAAAAGGTCTTATCTTACTTACCATTCCTCTTGTGGGTGGAGTTTGGGTCCTGTCCAAATGATGGAAGAGGCATCTTTCTTTCTTACATTCTCTTGTGAAGTTAAGACAAGTGGATGATGAGGAAGGGCTGTAACTCAGTGGAAGAGCATCTATCTGCTTGGCATGCAGAAGATCCTAGGTTCAATCCCTGCCATTGCCAAGTAGGACAGGGAGAGAACCATATACATCCTATGATGTATCCATTCCTGGAAAGCAAACTGGTCCTTTGGAGCTCAGTATAATCTGCACTAGGGGTAGCCATGGTGCCCTCCAGATGTGGTTGGACCCCGCCTCCCATCATCCCTGATTGGCTACCCTAGTCTACTCTGACTGGTAGCTGTTCTGTAGGGTTGAGGCAGAGGTCTCTGCCAACCCGAGCTAGAGATACTGTGGCCAATGAGTACCAGTTCTGCTAGTGAGATGGTAGGGCCCAGGCACAGAACAGACACCAGCACTGATGGGTTATGCCAGTGCACTGTGGGTGCTAGGTGATGACACTAGCATGAACCTTCTCTGCAATGATTCTGGTACCAGGTTTTTAGTGCAGTGTCTGAAAAATGAAACGAAAGCTGGTAAGTCATCACTTCGAGTTTTGCCTCTTGCACAAACTTACAAGGTGGTCTTGGGTGAGTCACCTTCTCTGAGCTCTCCATCTGCAATAAAAGGATAATAAAGCTGCCCCATCTTGCAAGGATGTTGTAAGTATTAAAACAATGTGATATATCGTGAGTGCCACAAACCCTCCAAGGTTTCAGTAATATCCATTGCTCTTATTTCTTCTCCAACGGAATGGAGAGATGTGTCATCGAGTGCTGCACCAAAATCTGTCCTCCAGTTTCTCCAAAGTTTTATTCGCCTGCAAAAGAGGCTTCCATTTTTTTTCTGAATAATGCTCAGACCATTTTAGGATGTGTTTTATTATAATTTTGGTGGGTGGGTGATATTTTAGCTTGGTTTATCATGGCGTGGTGCTCAGTGGGTGGCTTTCTTCCCGTTACACATTTCTCCAGCAATCTGCAGCCTCCCTAGCTGCCCAGACTTCATGATCTGAGAACGCCCCATGGGAAGAGTTGTCTTCCACTTGACCTTAATTGAAGTATGGGCACCCAGTACACTGCAGAGTGCATACCACTGGTGAATTGATCCGTAGAATGAAAGAAAAGACACTCACAATGGCCTCTTGGTTACCTCGAAAGTAAGAAAGCAGCAGGGGGACATTTTTTCACTTTCAGTTGCAATGCTCTCTGGCATCCAAATGTTGGACTACCTTTTTTTTTTTTACTTCAGCAGGACAGGAAATATTCCTTCTCCTTTCACCATCTGGGTTTCACCTGTTTCTTATGGTTCTCACCTCTCTATGCACTCAGTGATCAAATGTAGCCCCACCAATGGAAACAATGGCTGATCACACTGCTGGCTCCAATAACTCAAAAAATGCTGCCTTAATTGCTTACATTACAGAACTGTCAGGTCTGGAACATTTGTACTCTCAAATCAACTTTCCAATTAATCTTTCCCCCTTTCTATTAGAGAGTTTTTGTTTTGGTGTAATTGTCATTTGGGGGGGAGAGCAAGAAGTGAAATAAAATGCTTGGGCAATGATACCGAGGGCAAAAGGACTATGCAACTAATGATGGGACCATTAGCTCTGACATGTTCTTTTTAAAAATAATATAATCTAGAATGTAAGGCAATTATATGATCTCTTCAGCTCCGCATAAGAGCCCTTTTTAGGAATCTGCATGTTAGATTTCTGTAGCCTGTGACAAATGAACATCTTGCAAGCAGATACTTGTAGCTGCCATGTCTTACTCCTGGATGGGGTCCTTCTTATGACCCTAAGTAGCATCACCATACTTTTTTTTCTGAACTGAAAAACAAAGCAATAAAGGCAAATCTGAACCATGCAGACTGTCTGTGAACTGCCTTGGTACTCTCCTCATTGAGCTACTGTATCTGTCAGAAACTAAAAATATCTGAAAAAGTGCCTCCATTCCCATATACTACCCTGGGAATTAAGTTAAATGGAAGGAGCTCTCCAGATGGTTCCTTTGCTGTCAGAGGTAGAGGGGAGGAGTCAGTGGGTCCATGAAAGGAGCTTTTTGGTGATTCCCCCAAACCCTGGCACTACTGCAAATTCAGAATTCATTCCCTAAAGCGGTGCGCCTGGAACCATCTCTGTACAGCTTCCATTGCTCCTCGCCACCATCCCTGAGCATCTGTTGACTGAAGTAGCTGCCCCACTTTGCCTAACAATAGGGCCCAGATTCTCTTTTGCACCCATACATATTGAAGACACAAGGAGATCTTGGCACCAGAGTCTTTCTTCCCTCCAAGACTTCCCTTGATGAATCTGTACCCTTGTTTGCAACTCACCATCCTCCTTTAGGATAATTATAAACCTCAAAAGAGGTGCCTTTATATATATAAAACCCTCACTATAAACCAATATTGCCTTATTTCAAAGTCTAATTCAATTATGAACACACCATAACTTGTGGATGATTAAATTGCAAATTGTGGGTGTCCAGTAGGCAAGCAGATGTATTAAATTTGTTTGCTGCTATAATTCACCTTTCCAACCACGCGGTATATTTTTCAGGACCACTCAAGGATGTAGTTGCCTTGCCTGAGGTTCCTTACGTCGTCTAGTATTTATGGTGCATCTGATATACAGAATATCTTCTTCAAGGAGACACACATACATCACTTGAACTTTAGCACATATTACATTGTCCTAATGGAAAACTGTTATAGGAGAATGATTTTTTTCTCTCTCCCATTTCCCCATGCACTTCCTCGCATCTGAGCACAGCTTTTTTAAAAATAAAAATGTCCTCATTTATGTTTTATTGGAACATGAACCTTTTGGTTTATTTCTCACCAAAGTTGTGCTCTTACAAAAGAAAACTCATTTTCTTTTGGGAAAGATGGAACAGGTGATAATATTTATAAAGACAGGGTTGAAGTCATCATCATCAGCATGCTTTAGTTTTCATCTTAAAATGCATCTGAACAAAACAGAGCATCACACTGCTTCATCTGCAGCTCAGCAGGTGAGGGGAATTGCTTTGTAGCTAGTTTGGTGGAGAGAGTTGAGATTGAGAGTTCACCATTCCTAACCGCATCTGGGCTCTGGTGGGAGGCACACCAGTAAAGGCTCTAGGACAAAAATATTTATTATATTTCTTAAATAAAAACAGAACAGCCACAGGAAATTCCTTTCTCCGCCCATATATAGCTAAGCCCAGTGCCACCTAGTGTCTCTACCATAAAACAGTGTGAACAGGTATGTGAATCTGAACATGTGAGATGCTTTATCTCTGTAGATCATGGCATAAGTAGAGGTTGATATAACTTAAATATGACACAAGGTTCTCCAACAAATTGAATGTGTAAGTGCAGGATAGGAATGGGTCAATGGGCTCATCCCCACTCTCCCCCTCATGTGATAGCGATTGTGTTTGTGTGTAAGAAGTGGGTTTAGTCATCATGTAGCATCATTCTGAGGGGCATCCTAGGGGAAATTGTGCCTGTCGTGGGCTCTTCAGTTCTGTCAGGATCTGCTTTGCCAGCTCCAGACAGAGGCGGAGGAAGGAGGAGAAGCAGGGTTTGGCGGTTGCTGGAAGGCTGACACCCGCGGATGGACGATGGATGTTCTCCACTTGTGACTCTGTATGTCGGAGAGCGGGAAGCAGATCTCACCCCTCCTACAGAGCACAGACCCTCCTTAGGGAGGGGAAGAAGGCTTTGGTCAGCCAGAGGAAGGAGTTGAGCAGGAGGAGGTGGTGGCAGAGGTGGAGTCAGAAAGGCATGACACAAACCCTTGTGACTGAAAACCTGGCGTTGCCTTCATAGGTGGGAAGAGAAGCACCTGCCCAGATAGAGTGCATATGCATAGATTTCCCATAGAGTGAGAGAGTTCCATGAGTGAACTCATCCCACCTCACCTTTAAAAGCTTGGCAGGAGGGCCAAGTTAACTGTCAGGACATCTTCATAGCTACTGTTTAATTATGAACCTCTTGCCTTGTGTCAAGGCTTCGGGAGTTATATCCCTCTCCTGGTGGCAGCAAAAAGCAGAGAAAACAAGGTAGAGTCCTTTTTAATGAGTTTATTCATTCATAATAGCGAGAGACAAAAGAATGCAGTATGCCCTGATAATGACGTTGCTCCAACTGAGCCCCTCCTCCCTCCTTCCCAGCATTTCCAGTTGCGGTGGCCACTTGTTATGCTGGTCCTGTGGGGTATCCAAAAGGCGAGGTCTAAGTCCGGTCCAAGGTCAGAGGTACAATGTAAAGGCAGTCCGAAATAACTGAAGCAGGGTACAGAGCAGGGAGTCAGGCGAAGTCAGGAACAGGTGGGCAAGCAGGGAACCAAGGCGGGTCAGGAGCTCAGGCAGGTATCAAGCAGGAACACCAGCAGGAACTGGTCAGCAACGATGTTGCTCCTGCAACTTGGGGCTGGGGCTGGCCGGCTTTTATCTGCCCCGAGGCATAGGGCAGCTCCGAACCTCAGGTGACTCGCCTCTCCTGGCTTGGAGGCGAGCACTCCTCCTGCGGGAACTCAGTTCCCTTCGCCTCTCTGCCCTGAGCCTCTGCAGCTCAGGAGAGGCTGGAGGGTTACCGGACCCAGAGGCAACCTCAGCTTCCCCTGACAGGGCTGGGAGTGGAGCACCTGCAGGCAATGGGTCCTCCATCCCATCAGGAGCCAGAGCAGACTCAGCCGATGCCTGCACCTGAGGATCCAGCACAGATCCTGGGCCCTTCAGACTCAGGCCCCAGCCCCGGCTCTGCTGGTTCTGGAGGCAGGGAATCCTGTGCAGGCTGGGATCCCTCAGGTTCAGCGTCTGAGTCTGAATTCCAGGCCATCACACTTGTGGCCAACTGTCTCTGAGTCCTTTGTTCCTGCACCCTTAACAAACACCGAATTCTGGGAGAAGGGGGGTCAGAAATATTCACCAGTGACAACGTGTCAGCTGGCTGCTCTGCCTCTCCTCCCCCCTCTCCTAACACCTCCCAACTCTTCTGTTCGTCTGTCTCTGTGCTGCGACCCCTGCTGCAAATCAAAACTGCTTCCCTCTCCTCTGGAAGCATCAGGAGAAGGGTGGGGGGAGAGATCTCCACCATTCCTCCTCCTCCATCTTGTCCGTCCCCTTCAGTCCAGTCCCTGACACCTTGCTTGTGCATCTTGGAATCTTCTGGATGTTGTGCTTGTTGCTAAGTCTGTCCTGCTACTAGCCTGCATGAATATCTCTTCCTTTATTCACAAGGAAGAGCCACAATTGTTGTGTTTTGGGATGGAACCATCCCAAACACCAGGATAGAAAAATGGGAGGGGGGCACATTTCAACTCAGCCCTGTTCCATAATGAATACTGAGGAGGCCCATATATCCTCAAATGAGGGGACCACCAAAGCCCCTCCCACCACTGATCTTAAATAACAGGCAGCTTGGTATGGGAAGCAGTGCTTTGGCAAACACCCAGGTCCCAGACCCTAATATCAATACTTTAAATCTTTCTGGGAATGTAATTGGCAGCCAAACTACAGAATGAATTGGTTTTCGCTTTTGCTGCCCTCATCTGAATGTTATGAATTCAAAGCTACCCTCTTGCAATATCAACTGCTTAAAGGGCAGGAGGTTTTTCTAAACTGCACATTTGGGAAACATTGCCATTTTTGGCTCTGGATTCCAGGGAGGCAAATGGGAATGAAAAGGCGTCGTTCTCCATATTGACAAGGCTTCCTAAAGGCGATAAATCTCCTAAGCATGCCTGGCCTACTTTTTCTTCCTTCTCCCAGGTTAAAGGCATCCGATTGTTTTGGATGTCTTCTCTAGAGAACTTAACATTTGCTTTATCTCTTTTGGTTGTTGTTGTTGTTTGTCTTTTATATAATTGCACTAGATAATATTGCAAAGTCGTATAAAATTAAAATCAAGTTTGAAATAGGGTTTGTTAATTACAGCATTTAACTGTTGTGGTTATTGTTTCCTAGGAGATTAATGAGGTGAATTATTGTAACATAATTAGACTACAGTATATCTAATCTCTTACATACCCTTGTGGTTTACTGTTATTCAAGTATCACTTGAAGGTTAATTTCACTTAGCTGGTGTATGCTTGACTTTGGCAACACACTTTATATTGAAATACGTTTATAATTATATTTGAAAGTCGTTAGGCAACAGCTTTGCCAAAATTATCATTGTAAACCGCACTGATAGAGGTAAGGATATTATAAACTGTGCAATCTACACACACAAACATTCTTATAAAACTCAGAGGGACCATATGCTATCAGCAGGATCACAATGAGATTCATGAATGCATTCTGAGAGCAGTTCTGCTTTGCCTTGCCTGTTTCGATTGTCCGTCGTGATATATTGCAATCATTCAGAGAACCCAAGTTGGAGAGAAGGAGAATTCCATTAGATGGGTTGCAAAGGATATAATTTTTATGTGCTAAATTACAAATCCAATAATCCCCCCCAGCTGCCCTAAAAATGTTTTTAACTGCATCTCCCCCCCCCCCACCCCAAACCCTTATAAGTTACTGAATTCCTCATTTCACAATGAGAGGCTTTGGACTATTAGAATGGAAGCACTGTTAGTTTTCTGTAGTACCATTTCAAAGGTTGTTATTATCTTACCCTATTTTGAATAGCAATATATGGTATTACAGCTAAGAGTCAAGATAAGGCCAAACATTCATCACAGTCAAACTTCTCCCTCCCCCCCCAAAGCAACCAATCAACCTATGTTGTCATTATTTTAATCCCAGGAATGCAGCATCTGCTCCCTCCCTCACCAACCTCTTTTTTCACACCAAATCAACCTGTCTTCATCGTAAATTCATGCTTGCTGTATTTCCTTTCATGCTGACTTCAGCAAGATATTATAAGGAATTGCTGCACTTTGGGGAGAGGGATACTGCTTATTATTTGCTTATATGATAATTTCCGTCAACTCACAGTATATGATACACAGTGTGTGCGGCTGGCTTTTAATTTGTGCACAGTTGAGTTCAGCTTGTCTCCTTATTCTGGCTGTCAAAGGGCATTCATCAATGGAGAGGTCTGCATGAAAATTCCACAAGGGTTCCCAAGGTGTTATTTTTGGAATAAGTGAGGACACAAACAGACGTTCCACCACTTTTATCAAAGCTCTTTTGGCTTCCCATGAAATGTAGTATATCTTGTGGGATGACATTCACCCATCTTGCCTGCTACTCACTCTGGTAATTGTTGTTGCATGCCAAGGCCCTGTGACCCGCAGTTCCCTAGTGGATAATAAACATGCAGAAAGAAGTATTTAGGTGTATGGGTTCAAATAGGCCACAACTTTATTGGCTACATATGTGAGCGGTTTGGCTTAGGCATTGGGTGAAACCGGGCTGTATCTTGACTCCCGCCCGTCTGCAGGGAGTCCATCTAAGGCTAAACCACCAATAGGGGGAGCCCTATGACTTACATCAAATAGGGGCACCCCTAGGGGTCCCCGTTGGGGTTGTGGCATGGCCCTAGTTCATGTCTGGACATCAGACAGAATCCACATCCCCAGATTCCTTTAACAGAATACGTTTAATGAGGAGGGGCAGGCAGAGGCTACAACCTCCCCTCCATTCAAACAAAGTCTTATCCAATGCCTAAACTCACAACGTTGTGACGATTGCTAGAAGGTAGGCAAAAACCAAATGGCTGGTGCCAATTTGCCAAGTGGGAAAAACATCCTACCTGGCCCCAACAATATGGCGGCCGACATTTGTCCATAGCAAGCTCATGTCATAGCAAAGCATAAAAAAGAGGGTGGGTTGGGAGATCTGGCGATGGAAGAGAGAGGAGGGCTCCCCAGCCATGTCACAGTTTAAATTCCCGCTGCCACGCCTCCAACCAGTGCTGATTGGACAGCAGGGCCATCCCTGGGCAGGGGCCTGCCCAGCACCAGTGACACAGCCGGGACAGCAACAAAGGGGGCATCAATCCCCCCCGGCTGGATCACTGCAGGGGTCCAGATGCCTGTCCACAACGCCGAACCCTAGACAAAGTGAGCAGACTAATTGTCTAGTGTTTTAACCAGGGTCATTTCTAAGGTGAGAAGTGCCCTTCTGGATCAGGTTAAAGCCCATCTAGCCCAGCGTCCTGTTCTCATAGTGGCCAGTCAGATCCCCTAAGCAGGACCTGAGTGCAACAGCAACTCTCTGTACTTGTAATTCCCAGTAACTGGTATTCAGAGGCATACTGCCTCTGACAGTGGAGGTAGAGAGCAGTGTTTCCCAAACTTGGGTCTTCAGCTGTTTTCAGACTACAGTTTCCATCATCCCTGACCACTGGTCTTGCTAGCTAGGGATGATGGGAGTTGTAGTCCAAAAACAGCTGGAGACCCAAGTTTGGGAAACACTGATAGAACATAGCCATAATGGCTAACAGTCATTGATAGCTCCTCCATGAATTTGTCTAATCCTCTTTTAAACTAATCTCGGATGCTGGCCATACCTACATCCTGTGGGAGCAAGCTCCATAGTTTAATTATGCATGTGTGAATAAGTGCTTTCTTTTGGCTCTCCTGAATCTTCCAGTGTTCAGCTTCACTAGATGGTCCCGAGGTCCAGTATTAGAAAAGAGTGAATGGAGGGGTGGGGAATGTTCTCTGTATCCAATTTCTTCATACCAGGCATGGAGATTGAACATAGTCATTGTGACTACTGGCCATTGATAGCCCTATCCTCCATGAAATGCCATGTGAAATGATTTGTGGTATCTGGTCTTTAGCATACTGATTTTTGGCCACTGGTCTATGATAAATCATTGTTGTTGTTGTGCTTGTGCCTTGCATTAGCCATCAAGGTTCAATCCATTGTTCTTTTTCCTTTGGCACAAAGGTAGATGAGCAGGGCTCAGGTGGAGAGGCATGATTGACTGGCAGATGGGAGAGAACCACAGTGTTGTGATTAAAGTAGCTTCTGAAGGTTAATTTCACTTGGCTGGAACATATTTTGACATTGGCAGGGAACCTTATATTAGAATATGTTTTTAATTATATTTGAAAGTCATTAAGTGACAACTCTACCTTAGTGATTGTGCAGCTCTGCCCCACTTGGTTTATTTTTTAAAGCCTTTATAACACACCCACCTCAAAGCAGGGCCCTGAAGTATGTAGCCTTCAGTACTCCTCAAAGTGCATAACATGCCATGGACAGGATTCTGTCAGTTTCCATTTCTCCCCTTTCCAATCTTAAATTTTGTTCTGCATCAATTTGTGGTTATTATTATAATATTTTTAAATGTCAATGTGAAAATTTGTATGCATTTGTGTGTGTGTTTCCTTTAACAGAAACATTTTTAAGACAAAATTTTGTCTCTCATGTGCATTTTTGTAATCAATTTCCCATAGCAGAATGCATTTTTCTAGTTTATTACAGTATTCTGCACACTTTTTTTGCCTGAAGTCTTCACTAATATGCACATTTCTGTATGGATTCTTTGGTTAGATTACAAAATCCAGAGACATGTGAAATTCGTAGGAGAGCTGCGCTTTGCTTTGGCTCAGGTCAGGAAGTGCAAATTTGGTAAATTCACATTAAAGGCCTGGGCTCCTTTGGGAGGAGGGGTGGGATAGGATCTAAATAAATAACTAAGATGCAAACCAGGCAAATTTCTCCCCCATCTCTGCCTATTCCTGAAATATAACTAGACTTATCAATACAACCCATCTTGCTTCTCTTGAAGCTCCTTTTTTATTACCAAAGGCTGCCTTTCCTCCAAAAAACCCCAATGTAGGCATGTGTGACATTCCCTGAATTATATGGGCCACATCTGCGCTATACATTCAACGCTGTGTCATGTCACTTTAAGCAGTCAGGGCTTCCCCAGAAGAATCCTGGGAGCTGTAGTTGGTTAAGGGTGCTGAGTGTTGCTAGGAGAGTCCTTGTCCTTTCATAGAGCTGCAATTCCCAGAGTTCCCTGGGAAGTGGCATCATTTGTTAAGTCGCTCTGGGAATTGTAGCTCTGTGACCGGGACTTGGGTCACCTAACAACTCTCAGCACCCTTAACAAACTACAGAACCCAGGATTCTTTAGAGGAAGCCACAGCTGTTTAGAGTGGTATGATATTCCTTTAAATGTATAGTGCAGATGCCCCCCACCCAGGAACTTTCCTTCTGGTTCCTTAGTGGCCCTATTCCACTAGCCTGCACTTACCACCAAGTTCACTGTTGTTGTTGTTTAGTCATTTAGTCATGTCCGACTCTTCGTGACCCCATGGACCAGAGTACGCCAGGCACTCCTGTCTTCCACTGCCCTCCCGCAGTTTGGTCAAACGCATGTTGGTAGCTTCGAGAACACTGTCCAACCATCTTGTCCTCTGTCGTCCCCTTCTCCTTGTACCCTAAATCTTTCCCAACATCAGGGTCTTTTCCAGGGAGTCTTCTCTTCTCATGAGGTGGCCAAAGTATTGGAGCCTCAGCTTCAGGATCTGTCCTTCCAGTGAGCACTCAGGGCTGATTTCCTTAAGAATTGATAGGTTTGATCTTCTTGCAGTCCATGGGACTCTCAAGAGACTCCTCCAGCACCATAATTCAAAAGCATCAATCAAGTTCAATGTTAGAGAGACTTATAAGGAGAGCTTTGCTGGATTAGGCAAAAGGCTCATCTGGTCCATATCCTGCTTCCTACAGTGGCCAAGCAGTTGGTTCTGAGAAGGCTACAAGAGGGCACAAATGCCTTTAACAAATGACAAATTCCCAGGATTCTTTGGGGGAAACTATGATTGTAAAGGTGGTATGATCCTGTTTTAAATGTATAGTGCAGATGTGACAATTGCTACCCCAATTGGAGCTCTTTATGATTCCCACTTGATATGTGGTCTTTGCGAAGACATTTGGCTGCCTGGAGATTGAATGATACACCCTTGCCCACCGCCACAGGCCCAACGTGTTGAAAACTCTCCTTGCACTACGGCTTCATTGTGTCTCCTCCTCCTCCTCCTCCTGAGCCAGATGCAACCCTGCCTCTGCCGTCCAATCCAGTATCCTGTTCTCACAGTGGCCAGCCAGTGGCTTGTGGGAAACCTGCAAGCAGGATCCAAGCAAAAGAGCAGTCTTCCCTCCTGTGGTTTCCAGCCACTGGTATTCAGAAGCATTTCTGCTTCCAACTGTTTTGCTGTGCAGAAACATATGATTGAAGCTGATGAAAGCTACACTGTAGACTATCCAAGAAGCAGATTGAAGGATTCCTGGAGAGAGTGTCATTCCAAACATATTGAAGAGGGGTGCCAAACATTTCTGGGAAAGTGACACATTTTGATTGAAGCGCGGAGGAAATTGCAGGGAAATGTGAGTAATTTTGGCTCAGTCCGAATCTGATCCAAATAATGTGGAATGTTGAACTGGCCTGTGAACTTCTGAATGTGTCCACTCATCCTTTGAAAATGCTAACATGCTCTAATTCAGGAGAAGCCAACGTGGAACGGTCCAGATGACATCAATCATCTTCAACCATTGTCCATGTTGGCTAAAGCTCAGGAGAGTTGTATGTTGGTAAAAAGAATTAGGTGTGGCAACTACGCCGCAGAAAACATCTGAGGAGACTGCACATAAATAATAAGATGCAAAAATAATTCCTTTGCATAGTTTAATTATAGAAAAAGTAAAATAACAGAAATTATACTAATACCACACATGACCCAACCAGCCACCCACCCACCAGGGTACAGCAGAGACGCACAACACTCCTTATATACTACATATATTACATACTACATACATATATAAGTATATACAACACCTGTTGTACTGTCCCACAGCTGCAAAAATAGGTCATGGAATTTACTTTTGACTCTTAAAGAGATATACATTCTGTGTAACAATAATGAATCCTTGATATATGAACAACTCAACATTGTAATCCTAGTACATAAAGGTAAAGGTAAAGGGACCCCTGACCGTTAGGTCCAGTCGTGGACGACTCTGAGGTTGCAGCGCTCATCTTGCTTTACTCGCTGAGGGAGCCGGTGTACAGCTTCCGGGTCATGTGGCCAGCATGACTAAGCCACTTCTGGCAAACCAGAGCAGTGCATGGAAACGCCGTTTACATTCCCGCTGGAACATACTGAGGGCATAGCTTGCTATCTCTGACCTAGAAAACCCCTCTTAGAATCATACACTTGTAGCGTGGGGCTCGAACACACGACCTGAGTTTAAGAGTTTCATGCTATACCAACAGAGCTGGATTAGACCAATGACCCACTTTATTCAACTTTTATTCCTACTTTTTGGAAATGATTGTAGACCTCCTACTCTCTTACCCCCCCTTGTGGGTGGGTGGAGTTTGGGTCCTATCCACATCATGGAAAAGGCTTATTTCCATCTTGCATTCTCTCATGAAATTGAGACAGGTGGAAGACTTTAGCTCATTAGAAGGGCATATGCTTTGCATGCAGAAGGTCCCAGGTTTCATCCCTGGCATCTGCAGGTAGGGCTTTGAGAAAACCTTATGCTTCTTAGTTGCCATCTGCCAATGTCTCCATTGCTGGACTGTGCAATTTAAAAAATACAGTATGTTGCCATATTCCAAGACAGAGGAGCATTGGCCCTTTTGAGCTTGGTATCTCTACCCCTAGGTTAGCCAGCATGGTTCTCTCTAGATGCAGCTGGACTTTACCTCCCATCATCCCTGATGGCCACATTGGCAGGATTGATGGGAGCTGGAGTGACTACACTGGCTGCTCCTTCCTTAGTTAGTTAGAATCAGTGTGTGTGTGTTGAGTGGGGAGCATTGTATCAGTTGCTACTTCAGTCCTCTTCAGCACTCTCCTATCTACTTACTAAAGTGTTACAGATCCTGCCAAGGGCTTTCTGTTCCTCTTCTGACAGATTTCTTGGTTGTAATTCATCTGGGCCTGGAGCTTTGTCGACTTCTAATAGCTCTAATTGCCTAATTAAAGTATCGGCTGTGGTTACAACTCTGGAGCCTTTCAAAGACTGTGTTTTCTCTCGCTCCCCTCCTCCTAAAGAAAGGAAACCGTATTTCAGTGTCGCGGTCTCTACTTCTTCTGCATGTCTTTTGCAACCTATAGTTAATACTGCTAAGCCTCATTTGACTTGAATAATTTGCTTCTCCGGCTGAAAGTGGTTATAGGGTTCAGGGTAGAATTGAACTCCATAAGACTGCAACAGTTCTGCAGCTAGGAAAAAGCATGGGGATATTTACTTAGCTACCTGAGATGTGTGGAAATGTGCAGTGCTACGAAGAACGCAAGAACATAAAGAGCCCTGTTGGCCCATCCAGTCCACAATCCTGTTCTCACCATGGCCAACCAGATGCCTCAGCAGGAAATCTCAAAGCAGGACCTGAGTGCAAGAGCCTTCTCCCCATGTGTGATTCTCAGCAGCTGGTATTCAGAGCCACATTGCCTCCAACAGTGGAAGAAGTACATAGTCAATATGACTTGTTGTCTTATCCTCCATAAAATCATTAATTAATTGAAGGAAAAGCTCTTCAAAGGCCAGTTTTCAAATCTGCCATGAATGCTGTAGGAGTATAAAGGCAAATAAATGTGCCAATAAGTGCATGTAGCACACTTTCCCCACATGTGTCTTTACTTCCACTGATATTTCTGTCTTCATGCACGCTGGTAAGACATGGGTCTAAAAGGGCAGAAATGAGATCTTTCAAAATGCAGATCTGAACCACTGCTGCACATTGTAGGCATACTATTATCTGCAATCGGCTTAACTATGCATCACTTGGGAGATATGAGGCTGGTTTACCATATAATAATAATAATAATAATAATAATAATAATAATAATAATAATAATAAATTTTATTTATACCCCGCCCTTCCCAGCCGAAACCAGGCTCAGGGTGGCTAACATCAGTAAAAATTACAATAAAGTATAAAAGAAAACCGTTAATTAAAATACAGGTTAAAAAGACAATTTAAAATTTAAAATGCCGCTTCATTTATCGCCCATACTCAAAACCAAGGAGAATCCAACCCGAAGGCCAGGCGGAACAGCTCTGTCTTGCAGGCCCTGCGGAAAGATGTCAAATCCCGCAGGGCCTTGGTCTCTTGTGACAGAGTGTTCCACCAAGTTGGGGCCAGTACTGAAAAAGGCCCTGGCCCTAGTTGACACCAGTCTAACAGCCTTGTGGCTCGGGACCTCCAAAAAGTTGTTATTTGTGGACCTTAAGGTCCTTTGCGTGGCATACCGGGAGAAGCGGTCCTGTAGGTACGAGGGTCCTAGGCCGCATAGGGCTTTAAAGGTCAAAACCAGCACCTTAAACCTGATCCTGTACTCCACCGGGAGCCAGTGAAGCTGGTAAAGCACTGGATGAATGTGGTCCCACGGCACATAGCCTGCAACTGTCTGTTCGGACTGGCAGGGCAACAATTTATCTCAAATGATTTTTTTTTTAAACCATTAAAAAAAAACCAACCAATCACAAACTGATCTGGAAATGTGGAGAACTGAACTTAAACTTGGAATGGTGTAACAGGAAGGGAATTAATTACATTATTAAATCTAACCACAACAAACAGCGCACCAAATAAGCTTGCTTTTGTGGAACCTTAATTGCAGTGCATGCAATGGATGTGGGCTGGAAAGGAAAATGAGTTCTCCTTACATCCCAAATTATGAGAAAGGGAGGATTGTGTGAATGGAATTTGCTCATTTATCCTCTCTCTTTTTTCAGGGGGGGGGGAGGGCAGGCAAGTGCTCAAGTTTCATTACCTGCTCATCTTCGGTATTTCCTTTAATCACAAAATGGAATGGAGGAAAGTCATTCCAGCTAAGCCATCATTTCAGGCAGCTGACAGTTTGGGCCCTGAACACTGTGTCACCTTCTTTCTTAAACTCGCTGTGATAAATTATGGCAGGTTGAACTTTACACTCTTTTGTCCAGATATTTTATTATTGCTCCTTATCTTGGACCTTGCCTGCATAAAGGTGTGCTACTGGAACATATGAGCCTTCAGCACATTACTTCACTTTGGCTGATCACCTGCAGAAAATTATGGGTGGAATCCAGCGAAAGTTCCTGAAAGCGAGGTTTTGTTCCTCTGAGATTGTCAAAATCTGCGCTGTCAGCAAAGGAAGCTCAAGTCCTGTACTGTATACCAAAGTTAAAGCATTCTTGACTGTCTTGTTTGATATGAAACATCTTAAAGGGACTCTTGAGTTTTAAATATATTGGTTTCCAATTCAAATTCAAATTTGTAGTCAAAACTGTCATTCAAGAGAGGGAGCTATTGGCTAAAGATGTGAGAATGCATCCTTTTCCATTCTGCCATGCATTTGCCATATGCAGAACTGCTTCCATTCTGCTGCAGTTCACCTGCCACAAAACTACTCTATTCCTCTTATTGTCTGCTGTGGCAAGATTATGGAACTTACATAACTTATGTAAATTACATTGCCATTATGTAATTTCACCCCATTTATTTCACTGCAAAGGAAATGCAATACAAACAGTATGTGGGGGTGGGGGTGGGGGTGGGGGCAATTAGTTACGTCTTGTGTGAGAGTGCTGTTGTGCTAGGGTCCTACTTGCTGGTCTCCCATAGACATTTGGGTAACCACTATTCGAACAGGATGCTGGATAGATGGGCCATTGGCCTGATCCGGCAGACTTTTCTTATGTACTTATGCACGCGACAATGAAGTTTTGGAATGGCTGAAGTCTCATCCTCCTGAGCACAGACTCCTATTCTGTTGCTTCCAATGAGATGTCTGTCTTTTGCAGGATACGGACAATTGTACTTAACAAGGGATGCACACATACTGTAGAACAGGCATCCCCAAACTGCGGCCCTCCAGATGTTTTGGCCTACAACTCCCATGATCCCTAGCTAACAGGACCAGTTGTCAGGGATGATGGGAATTGTAGTCCAAAACATCTGGAGGGCTGAAGTTTGGGGATGCCTGCTGTAGAAGCTGTGTAGGACACCAGCATCCCATCAGCATCAGAATGATGCCCTGTAACATCTGAAGGAAATAAAGCCTGCCACTCCAATGCAAGGAATAACAAGACAAGCAGATTTGTGCCTTCTTCTCCTTCTTTTAATGAATAAATTATCTTCCCCGTTTGTTATTTATCTTCTTTTTTTAAAAAAATCTCCCAAGTACTTCTACTCATAATTATGGCAATTCATGTTTTTACAGAATATTGGCACCTGCTGCATCTAGGATAATAGCATCATTCAAATCCCTACAGTAGAAAGAATAGAGGGCTCAGCTAATTTCTATCTGGAAATGGTTGAGTTCCTAGCAAAGCTGCCTGATACAATTCATATGCATTGTAGACCAAACGGGAGTGATGGATATCATTATTTTTGAAATGTTTGGGAAATTAACTGAGAAACAGCAGCTGTTTTCCTACATCACCAGGGCAGAGGTCACATTTCTGTCTTGCAAGGTGAGGGTATCACAAGTATGGTAGTATTTGTTGTTGTTGTTGTTGTTGTTGTTGTTGTTGTTGTTGTTGATGATGATTATTATTATTATTTGGATATATTATTATTATTTGGATATAACCTGATATTCTCCCTCAGCCTTAGGTTGTGGGGATGAACAAATATGTCAATTTTGGTTTCGCTTAGTTTCTCACTTTTCCAGCCTTTTGTCCAGTTAACCACACGAGCATTGGTTCATGATTTTTGTCAGAATTTTAGTGCACATTTCTCCAGACACATGTTGCATACAATTTTGCCAACTACACACTTCTATTCATTTACTGTAAATGCACACCTTCTACTAATAAACACACTTTGTACACTTTTTTGGGGGATGGAAAACAGCATCACCAAATTTGGAGAAGTGTGGAATTTGAAGGATGAGTGCATTTCAGAATGTGTGATTTAAGTAGGTTAGCATCCCTACTTGGTTGTCATTCTGGCATGGACTAGGTTGATCTTGACCATGTTGTTTGCTTCTCAGCCTCAGTTTTCCATCACCAGTAATCTGTACAGGAACATAAGAGCATTGGAAGCTACCTTATACTATGTCAGACCACTGGTCCAGCCAACCAGTAGAAATCAGCAGGGTGGGACAGGCACGGCAGTGCAGCTTAATGGCCTTCTGAACAATGAGCATCACTGCTGGTTCCTGAGCAGGAATACGAGACGGGGTGAGGTGCAGAGAGCTCAGTATGGTGTGAGCATGGTGGCAGGAGTCTTGGATCGGCTCTACTGCTAGCCCCACACTGTACTGAGCTTGTCAAGCTTCCAGGAACTTCAGCATTAGTTAATCCATCAAGAAAAGCATCAGAGATTGCCCAAAGCCATCCCCACCCCCTTGAAAAACAACAGCAACCCCAAACCCTGCAAAATGGAAATAAATCACTCCCCTATTTTGTGAATTGCTTGAACAATGAAGATGAGATTATTTTTTCCCAACTCCAAGTAGCTAGCGCAGAACCCTTGCCTGTGTTGCCATTTTGCCATTTCCCCTGCTTTAAAACACATCAGCAGAAACAAACTCTTGAGTTCCAGGCATCACACAATGCCTGTCACATAAATGAGATATTTGCCTTGGCAGCTGCACACCTGTTTTAAATTAGGTACCTGTCATCCTTCAGTCATCATCTAGCTCGGAGAATTTCTTGCTAAGCAGGGCTCAGGCTTATGCTCACCACCACCACCAACCCCATGTACACACATTTCAATTCGCAATCCATTGTCTTGGAAAACACCTGCCAGGAGTTGGGGAGTTGGGCCCAAATATCTGTGGGCAGCTGGCTGTTCATCTAGAGGGGGCCAGAACATGCTGCAGCGAAGGAAGGGTTTCTCTATAAGCTCCAACCAAATACTGGAACAGCCAGAAGAAGCTAACATAGTCCAAAAAGAGCAAGAGGTGAGTTTTCAGTGGTGCTTGGCCTTGAGTCTTTTCCAGTGACAAGAGTTATTTAGGTTGAAAACCAGTGTTCTGAAGTTGTTTTTTTGGTGAGGCCAGATTTACTTGCTTACTTACTTACTTACTTACTTACTTACTTACTATACCACCCTTCATCTGAGGATCACATCGCTGTTTACAATATAAAATTGGTCCTCCTGGTTAGTTGTCTGTGGTAAAGTAAGCATCATCTGAATTTCAGTCTAAATGACTATATTTTATTTCCACCATCAGAGACAGCCCCCGAATACCGATCGTTGGAAACTGCAGTGTTGTTGTGCTCTTACAAGCTTCCCATGAGCATCCGGTTGGCCACTGAAAACAGGATGTTGGACTAGATGGGCCACTGGCATGATCTAGCAGGGTTCTTGTGCTCCGAAGAACTGATTTAGAGAAGCTCCTTCCCAGCTGAGCTTTGAGATCTTCCAGGTGTTCATTAATGGGGTTCTTAGAACCATGTGTTCCTTTGGGCCTTCTTCTTCTTCCAGACAACTGAGCAGGGGGGATAGGGTGGGTAGAGGTAGGCCAGAGTGTAAGCCTTCAATGCTGGATAAATCAAATCCATTGCCCTCACTGCCTCCTCAGTTTTTACCTAACTTATCAATTGGCAAGACCGCGGCTATTAGTTTGATGTTCAAGCCTGTGTTCCAGCTCTGTGCCCTGTTCCTTGACAGTAATTACTTAATGCCAAGGCACGTCTCTCCCTGACTGTTTCATTAGTAAGTTGCATCTAACTGTGTGCCAGAGGCTTTCAGAGCTGCAAGTTCTCCTGTCTGTGGGGACCACAGTAATGAAGAGTGGGAAGGAAAAAAGGATGACCCTCAGCTGTGAGGGTCACCAGCCAGCTTCACCCTCCTGCCAGAAGCTAAATTCGGCACTCTGAACAGATCTGCAGCTTTTTGATCACCACAGGGTTATTTTTATTTATTTATTTGAACAATGCTGCCTAAAAACAAACGAATGTTCCTAGTATTTGGGGGGGGGGCAAGGAAGGGATAGTTGTTAACAGGGCATGGGCACAAAATCCAGATGCTTAGAGAAAATGATCTGCTCAAGAAGAGACGTCAATGTGCTACATGGGGTCAAAAGGGCTATAGTATAGGGTTGAGCTCCTAGCCCACTGTATAAAAATATTGCCCTGCTTTGACAAATTTGCATTGTACGGGGGCTTGGGGGGGAAGGCGTTACACATTTCTAATTAATTACATTCCATCAGTTCTTCCTCCTCACCCCCAAAATCCTCCAACATTGTGTTTGAAATTCTAGCACATTTAAAAAGTGTATTTTGTGGGACAGAAGGTTGGCATGGAAACTGCCTTAAGAGAAAGTTCCATCCATGCTGGTGCGTTATTACTTCCCCGAGATTGCGTATAAACAGCTCCAAGGTGCAATGCAAACCACCGGCCCTTTGGCCTGCAACGTGCCAAGGCTAGAACCCGGTGTACACTTACCTGGTAGTAAGCCCCATTAAACATAGTGTGGCTTATTCCAGAATTGACATGCATAGGATTGAAAGGTGAATGGTCTCGATCTGGAATGGGGAACTTGTGGTCCTCCACTTGTTGGACTCCCAGTCCCCAGCTTGCATACCAATGGCATTCATGAGTCCAGAGCTTTTCCTAAAGGAAAGCTGTTTGCAGAGAATCCCATCACACACAAGCTACAGGATTGCTCCTTCCTATCAACAGCTGCTGAGCAGAGAGAATGATCCTGGGGTGGAAGTTGGTGGAGGCATCAGGCAGACATGAAGTTGTGCCTACCTTCTCCCAGAAGACCCAGCTAGCAATCAGTCGGCTTTATCATGGGTTTTCCTGCCCTGCCCCCTGACAGCCACAGATTCGTTGGGCCATCCAGCTCAGCTTACAACCCATGGCTGTTTGAAACTGAACCCTCTGGCTTTTGAGTCCCTTCAAATAGGCACAATTTGGCTCAGGACTTGGCTGAATCTGGTGCACAGCCCTAGTGTTTCATGACTTTCTTTGCACAGGGTCCCCCCCTCTGATTTTGTTGAGTTTCAGTCCAAGGACATGGTTTTAACACACAGGAGATTGCTAAGTAGGCCTGTGTTTGGTTAGTCTGTCGTTGGGAGACTGCCTATGTATAATGCATGCTGCCAAATAGGTATTTGCAAGCCATTTTGAAGTCCTAGCTGGAAAATGAGTTTGAAACTGGGACAGTGGGAGGGGAAGTGAATGGGAACAGCTATATTAAAAAAAATAAAAATTGGGTGCACACTCAGTTTGCCACAACCATTTCCTCCAAATGGATAATTTTGTAGACATCTTAAACACAGGCAAGCCAGCTTCCTGCCCTCTTCATTCCACTTGGCCCAGCCCATTTTCATCATCTCCTTTGGCTGGGATTAATAGCGCCTCGTATGTTCTGGTACCAAGTAACTTGTGTCGAGCTATCAATCCCTGTGCTATTCATTTTTTGTTGTTGTTGGGGAATATTATTACATTGAAATGAGACTCTATCAGAGAAAATAAGAAATTGGATGGGCAGCAGAGCAAGGCACATTTCTGAGCGCTTTGCATAAATGTTTTCCCAACCATAATAGCAGCTTCAGAACAGGAAAGAGAAGAAGGGGAGGGGAGGGAGAAGAGAAAAAAAGAGAGAACTCAACTGTCAAATTGCAATTTCTATTCATTTGTGCTTGAAGCTCTCTCTCTCTCTCTCTCTCTCTCTCTCTCTCTCACACACACACACACACACACACACACACACACACACTGTGGTGTGTGTACATGTGCACCCAATTTTGTTGCCTGTGCTGTACTCAAAGATGGAAACACACACACACACACACACACAAACACACAACCTATCTAAATTAGCAATCCTAACCAAGTTTGCAGAGAATCAGCTCATTATAAAGATTTTCACTACTTTATGACACTCTTTTTTATTGTGAGTTGAGCCCTCTTATCCTGAAATTCATATCCTGCTTGCAATTACTACTCAATTGCAGTCTACTTTGAGGCAAGAACTCTCTGGTTTCTTGCACACACATTGTCAACTTTCCTCGTTCCAGGCTGGCAAGAGGGGTAAGTGCCATTGACACATGCCTAGAACTTGATGACTCTAACCTGGCTGGGGGAGGAAACCCCAGACTTGTGGGTCAAATGAGGCCCTCCACCACTCTCTTGCCACATTCACAGCATACATTTAAAGTGTTAAAATACTTTAAACTGTCATGGCTTCCCCCAAAGAATTCTGGGAACTGTAGTTCATTAAGGCTGCTGAGAGTAGTTAAGAGACTTCTATTCCCCCTCACAGGTGGGCACCCAAGCCTGGCATCCAGTGAAATGTTTGCATGCTTAAAAGGGCATGGTCAATATAGGTGTGGTTGAGTGAGTGCAAAACAGGATTTGAGCAGGAAGAGCAAATAGTCTCTGATGCATTGTAGATTTTTGAGGGGCTATTTACTGAGACCTTGTGTGGATACCACAGACACCACCAGGAGTGGCAGCTTGGCCGACCATCAGTGGGTGCCATGCCCTGGCTCTGAAATTTGTGGGTGCCCAGCCCCTTCATGGGGAATTTTGTTGGTGCTCAGGCACCCAGGGCCCCAGGGAGTTGTCACCTATGGACACCATATTGGAGATCCCTGAACTATGTAACCTGCCTCTGACCCTCTAGATCATCAGTTGCTTTCATTAGAAATTGATACTTTGAACTATATCACGTGCTTCTGGTCTGTTTGACTGCCACCACTGGAGCTTCACCCTTCCCAGATTTGGGGTCATGTCTCTTGCACCTGTGTCCTGCACCCAACGGATAAGCAGAACTGCCTGAGGATCTGCTTGGACATTATCCAACCATAGATCACACTGCAAAATGCTTGAGACATGTTTCCTGACACAAGCTTGCCCTATCATGAAATGCAGTCCACGTGGCAAGATGAATCGTGGAGCCTGAGTAATTTCCTGGTATTGACCAGCATTCTGCTGTCACAATTTGTTATGAGCCCAATCATCTTGCTGCAGCAGCTGTTGTATGGATAATAGGAGAATGCTTTGAAGAAATATATATGGAATCATTTTTATTGCTCCAAAAATGCCCCCCCTGCCCAGCCACCTGTATCGACAAGGTCCTTTTGCATAAAGTCTCATTCCACGGAATGAATTTCTGAGTCATCCGTATCTGTTGGCAAACATTCCAGGACACACTCGGTGGAAGGACCTTGTTATAACTCATCAGCCCCTGCTGTGTTGCTTAAAATGGACTTCCATTTCTTCACTTCCTTTGTATACATTACAAAGAAACCTATAAAATGAAAATAATAATAATCTTACTGTGGTTTTCTTCAGCCTGCTAGCCAAATTTAAAATCTCTTTTTAAAAAAGTATGTCAGTAATATGATTATAGCTGGATTCAGCTTGGTGATCTTTTTGACTGTCATTGAGTGACTGGCAACATCTTGATGAAATCTAGGAATCAGGTACAATTGAGCTTTTGACATGTTCAGTTATATGTGGCGATGCAGCTATTGAAGGAGGGAGAATGTATGAAACTGTGTGATAGCTCTCATGGTTCAGGGGCCAGCCTATGAGATGGTGGTGGTGATGATGGTGACAACAACAACAACAACAACAACAACAACAACAGGCTAATGAAACAGTGTTATTTGTTAAGTCATCCGTGTGAGGAGGGGTACAGATGCTCTGGGAATCAGATTAGGAAATAGACGCTGGTATGAGAAACATATGGCCCTCATATGTTGTTGGTCGGCCCCAGCCAACATGTCCAATTGTCAGGGGTGATGGGAGATGTGGTTCAGCAACATCTGGAAGGCCATCCTTGAGAATCCAAACACAATGACAATTTATTTCATTAAAAACTATCAAAACAAGTCACAACAGTAATAGTTGGGTCATTGTGGGAGGAGAACATTTGAACAGACCTTACCCTGAGTCAGACCATTGGTCCAGTATTGTCTACCGTGATGGGCAAGCACCCTTCAGTGTTTCAGACAGATTTTCTCCCTCCACTTTCTCCATGCCATGCATAATTTCATAAACTTCTAACACGCCACCTCTTATACTTGCTTTTTCTCTAAACTAAAAAGTCCCCAATGTTGCAGCCTTTCACCATAGAGGAGTCACATCATCCCCTTGATTGTTTTGGTTGCCCTTTCCTAACTCTACTGTGCCACTTCCACCATCTTGTGTGGGTGAGTTTGTCACACCCAAACTCCCTCAAGAAGAAGACGCGGAGTCGTTTGTCCTAAGGGAGGTGTTGGAGGGGGATCATGTGGGCAGGTCACCCAATGGGGATGGGGAGGAAGCCAGGCTTTAAAAGCTGGCTCCTCCCCCAAATGCTCCACTCTTTGTAGGGTTTCTCACTCTCTCCCTATGCAGCATGGGCTTTGCTAGTTGCCTATTTAGGGACTGAGAAGGAATTTTTTGGGGGGGACCCCCAACTAACATTAGGACTCCTGTTTTTGCAGTCGCATTTTAATTTGTTTAACTGGTGTTCACCCTGGGCCAGAAAGACAAGTTAAGAACTGGTGGGGAAATACCTGAGTTAAGGGCACACTTTGGTCACCCTATGCCAGGCACAGGCAAGCTCCGGCCTCCAGGTGTTTGAGACTATAATTCCCACCATCCCTATCTAACAGGACCAGTGGTTAGGGATGATGGGAATTGTAGTCCCAAACATCTGGAGGGCTGGAATTTGCCTATGCCTGCCCTATGCTTAGGCTTTGGGGGTATCCAGAGTTGCCCTTTAAGCTTGGTATGTACACCAGGATGAATGTTGAGCTGGTGGAGCCATGGTGTGCTTGCCAGGTGCATATACCCAAAATTCTCATAGCAAGGAGGAAGAAATCCTTCTAGTCCATGCCCAGGAGTGGAGAGGGAGCTGATCCTTCCTGTATTAGGGAACTTACCTGACGAGACTATCTACTGTATTTTATTTTTTGGTTTGTAGATCCTCAGTTTGATCTCATGAGCCTTCTTTTGGGGTGTGGTGGCTTCATCCTTGTTGACGTAAAGCAACCAGAACGAGTATTCCAAACATGGTCATGTCATAGATCTGAATTATGATATTGGCAGTTTTCTTTTCAATTCCTTTCCTAATGATCCCTAGCATGGAATTTCCTTTTTCACAGCTGCTGCATACTGGGTTAATGTCTTCATTGAGCTCTCTATTGTGACCCCAAGGTCTACCAGAGCTGGGCTTTTTAAAACAGAGGGCAGGACAGGCATCAGTGGTTGGCTCTTCCATGGTGTTGGAGCCCCCTAACAGTTCCCCATGGATGTGTGGTGCTGATATCAGTCCTCCTTGAGACGCTACATTTATTGTGCTACCCAAATATTTAACGTTCCTTCAACACTTGTGAGATTTGGCGAAGGAGGGGACCAGCTGCCTCTTGACAGCCCTATTTGCTACCTACCTTTTCTTCTCAGCTTTCATTAGGACCTGTCTAGCATCGTGAGTCATCCTCCCTGAATTATCTTTCAGAGCAAGCAAAGGAGATTAGATGCCGGGAGAAAGCAAAGCATCTCCAATGAAAGCATTAAATGGGGGGAAAAATTGAAACCAAATGAAAATTGTTCTTCGTTTGCCTCCCTGACATCAAACATATTTCCCAAGAAATCCCTGTCTCCCGAGCCTTGTGTATAAAATAAAAACCACATCATAGTCTCATCCGCCAATTTGCAAATGGTCCTTTTCAGCCACCAAGTTGCCGGGGAGAAGAGGATCAAAGTCACTTGCATTTAAAAGCCCAGCTTCAACCTGTTAGGATTAACACTTAAAAAAGAATAAGAATACAGTTTAAATAAGGGTTTTTAAGGGGTTGTCTAAACAGGAGAGTCCAGCGCTGTGGTTCTCATTGCAACTGCTTGAAGGACCACAAATGCCTTAGATCGGGGGGGGGGGGAATCCGCAGCCCTCCAACTCCCATCAGCCCCAGGTAGCACAGCCAGTAGTCATGGTATATGGAAGCTGGACTCCACCAGCAGCTGGAGGGCCACAGGTTCTCCATCCCTGCTGTAAGATGTGTGTTATCCTCTAAGTATCTCGTGCCTTATCTTCAAATCAGCGCCTGATATCTTCCATGGAAGATTTAGGACAGGCAAAAGGAAGCAATTCTTCAAACAGTGCATAGTTAAACTATGGAACTCACTCCCGCAGGAGGCAGTGATGCATACCAACTTGGGTGGCTTTAAAAGAGGATTAGGCAAATGTATGGAGGGGAAGGCTGTCAGTGGTTATATTCAGTGGCTATATGCTACACCCCGTTTCAAAGGCAGTATGCCTCTGCATACTCATTGCTGGGAATCGCGAGCAAGATGAGTGCTGTTGCCTGCACACTTCCCATGGGCAACTGTTTGGCCACTGTGAGAACAGGATGGTGGACTAGATTGGCCATTGACCTGAACCAGAAGAGCTCTTCTAACTCTTGAAATAACAATTTAAAAAATCTGGACTCTGGGCAAGGTCTCAGCATGGAGCCTTCTGAGTCAAAGGAGCAGATGGGTATGAACCAGGGGTTCAGTTAAGGGACTGAGTTCAATGCCTTTCAGTGGATTCCAGGATGGATTCCATTGTTTTATTAAAAATATGGAGGCAGATCCATATTTGTTCTCTCTTCACTCAAGTTACACAACTTTTTTTTAAAACAGCCCTTAGATGTCCTTAGATGTTCTGGTCCTAAAACCACAACAAACATGAAACCTGGTCAAGCTGTTCTGTTTGTTGTTTATTTTTCCTTGTAGTTTTGCTAGCCATGACAGCTGAGGTCATTGTCTGTACCTCAGCTTTACTGAAGTTAGAATATTTAGGGCAAAAGCAGGGGTTTCATCATGATAGTGCCTTTCCTATACAACTTCAAAGAAGGGGCTGTGACTCAGTGGTACAGCATCTGCTTTGAATGCAAAAGGTTGCGGGTTCAATCCCTGGTGCCTGGGGGAAAAGAAGAATACCTGAAACACTGAAGAACAGTATCCAGTCAATGTAGACAATATTAAGCTAAATGGTCCAGTGCTCTGACTTTTTGTGGAGAAGGACTTTGGCACATCTGCTTTGCATTCAGAAGGCTAGGGTAGGGCTGGGGAAAAGTTCACTTCCTGAAACCCTGTGGAGCTGCTGCCAGTCACTGTTGGCAATGCTGAGCTAGACAGACCAATGGTATAAATTGGTACAAGGCAGCTTTCTACGTTCCAAAATTGATACCCTGATAATTATGCTGGCTGGACTCCATCTGTTGACTGTTTATCATCTTATATAATCCATTTTTTATCCTGTCTTTGAAGCCAGAGGTTTCCAAGACAGCTAACAACCAAAACAAAAAAAAAGCACCCAGCAAAAGAGTTAAAGCCAATTAGAGTTAAATGCATTAAACTGCAGTAAGCTAGAAGTAAAACAGAAGACATGGAAATGGTAGTACAACAAGAAAAGAAAGTGCATGAATCAAACAAAATTCAGGAGGCAGTTTTTAAGGCTGATCTGGATCTCTGGTCCAGCTGCTGAAGATTTTGGAGATATTTGAGGATTTGGGAAAGCATCCTGAAAATTGGAAGGGGATGGGTGTTTGAGTTGGAGGGTGAAAGTTCAGCAATCTTTTCCACAAGGAGTTCCAGCATGTAGTACTTTCCCCTGGACATTGAAGATGCATTTGCAAACTGTGCAGCAGCCAAGCTTCAGGGAATGGTTTCTTCCCTCTAAGGCTCTTGTTAAAAATGAAAGAAAAAAATGGGGAAAGCATTCAAACAGCCTCATGCTAACTGTAGTGCTGCAATTGGGCTCAGAGTAAAAGGCAGGTGAACAAGCACACAGGTTGCAATGGTCAGAAAAGAGGAGTAGGTTCAGAGGCGATCTCATCAGTGGACCCTTTGCTGGAGTGTGGGGCCTTAACAAATCCCCCCCTTTTCTGTGTTGACTCTTGATGCCACCTCTAAACAAGAAGCCAAGGCTTCTTTTACATTATTTTTCCTTCTGCTTTTTTTTGGGGGGGGGGTTCTTTTTAGCCGTGTACTTTGGAAAGAAAACAATCTAGCCTAGAGCTCAACTTCAAGGGAAATGCAGTCTGTATGTGTGTGGAAGGCTGTTAACCACCTCAGACTTTTGACATATAGATTATATTTATTTCATCGTCTATGGTGTCTGAGCTGTGTGTGGAAGAGAAATATCTCCTGACAATAGGCAGGCTGACTTTCATCCTCTCTTTCTTTTGATATCTAAAGATCAGTGGGCACTTAAAATCTTTTACATATTCTAATTTAGAACTTAGCTGCTATCTTCTGAAAGGAAAAAGTCATCCTTTTGACTAATTTGAAAACCCACTGCATCACAAGGCCACTTTATTACCAAGACTGGCTGTTTTTAAAGGCATCCCAGCCACATGGTCAGATCTTAGAATCAGAGTGAGCAGAGTCCCGTTGATAATGTTGCCAGTGGGTTAAATAACTGCAGTATATGTGAAATTTGGGAAGACAAACTGGGTAAAGAGGCTTGGGCAGACCCTCTATTTATTGCCTGGGTGTGGACTCAAGTGATGCCTGCCAGCACAGTTGGCTCCACCCCTGGGAAAGTCCTGCACAGTAGCCTGCCTGCAATTGGCCAATTTGCAGGCAGGCTACGATCCAACCAGGCCCCATACCCAGCAGTGCCATGGGATAGTGTAAGGGGGATGGTGTCAGGCCACAGCACCACCTTCTCAATTAGGGGGTAAGCCGGGTTCTCCAAATTTTGCAATGCAATTCTCCAGTCACATACCATATTTTTTGCTCCATAAGATGCACTTTTCCGCTGCTAAAAAGTAAGGGAAAATGTTGGTGCATCTTATGGAGCGAAGGCTCCCTGTCAAGCAAGTGGCGAGAGGCGGGGGGCAGCGGGGGGCAACGGAGGAGATGCTGCTCGTTCCTCCCCACTGCCTCCGTTCGCAAAAGCAGACTTGTTTTTGCGAACGAAGGCAGCGGGGAGGATCCAGCAGCATCTGCTCTGCTGCCCGTTGCCCCCCGGTCTCCGGTAATGTGTACAAAAATAAAAAAATAAAAATGCATATACAGTAAGGTGTGCACGCAAATGCATATGCCAGTGAAAATAACATTCCAAAATGTATTATATTAGTGGGAATAACTTTGCAAAAACTGTATATGTTCAGGAGACATTTGTGCTAAAATGCTGGCGAGTTTTCATGAGGTTATTTGAGGGAAAACACCTGCAAACTGGCGTGGATAATGTGGAGTATGAAAGAATGAGGAATGGAGAGAAACTGAAGTTGACCAAAATATCTGTAAGACACCAGGTTTGGGAAGACTGGTTTAAAATAGTTCTTTTACGATCTCTGTATTTGTCATGAAATATTGCTTTAGGCACAATTTGGAAGAAAGTTAGCTGGACTGGGTGGGTGGGTGGGGGAAGCAGCCAAGTAATGCACCCAGCTTACTCTTCTCAGTTTATCCTCCATGTAGAAAATAAAATAATAGAATCATAGAATCATAGAGTTGGAAGAGACCACAAGGGCCATCCAGTCCAACCCCCTGCCAAGCAGGAAACACCATCAAAGCATTCCTGACAGGTGGCTGTCAAGCCTCTGCTTAAAGACCTCCAAAGAAGGAGACTCCACCACACTCCTTGGCAGCAAATTCCACTGTCGAACAGCTCTTACTGTCAAGAAATTCTTCCTAATGTTTAGGTGGAATCTTCTTTCTTGTAGTTTGAATCCATTGCTCCGTGTCCGCTTCTCTGGAGCAGCAGAAAACAACCTTTCTCCCTCCTCTATATGACATCCTTTTATATATTTGAACATGGCTATCATATCACCCCTTAACCTTCTCTTCTCCAGGCTAAACAAACCCAGCTCCCTAAGCCGTTCCTCATAAGGCATCGTTTCCAGGCCTTTGACCATTTTGGTTGCCCTCCTCTGGACACGTTCCAGCTTGTCAATATCCTTCTTGAACTGTGGTGCCCAGAACTGGACACAGTATTCCAGGTGAGGTCTGACCAGAGCGGAATACAGTGGTATAAGTACTGTATCTAAAAGAAGTGCAAAAGGAGAAGAGGGAAGGTTATGTAAAAAACCAGAATTGGAGTCAACAAGGATTACCCATTGTTAATTGCTCGCATTTAAGTTGCAAATAATCTTCTTTGTTGAATATGCTACCTTCTTTTTTATTTTGCTGCTTTTATAGCTATATGTCAGCTTCTCGCTTGTGGGGGATTTAAATATCATTTCAAAAAGCCAGCCATGTATAAATCATCTTGTTTCTTTCACATGAACAGAATGCAACCCTCTGCCTTTGGGAAATCATCGCAAACTGGACCTCTCAATGAAGAGGAAATTGTCAAGAGGCGGTTGAATGGCCATTTTGATACCATTTAAATGCTGGATGTTTCACCGGCATTGGAGTCATTTCGGCAGCAATGCTCAGATCATTTAATCTGAGTGTAATCCCTTTTGTAAACAACTGGAAATCCTTATGCCAATAAAAGCCAATAGCAATAGCAATAGCAACTGGAAATCTTGGAACCCTAAGAGCAGACAATGTGCCTTAGCAAAATATTAGCAAAATAACTAAATATTAGCAAAATAACTAAATATTCGTCAAGGATTTGGCATGATATGCATGGCATGCATGGAAACTCCCCATAAAATAAGGCTGCAGGGTTTTGCCTCCTACTCAACTCCCAAGGTCACATTGGACCACCAGAAGCTGTGTTACTGGACTTACTGGTCCATCTATCTCAATATTGTCTACAGTGACTGACAGTAGTGGCTCTCCATTGTTTCAGGCAGGGAGTCCCTCCCAGCCCTACTTGGAGATGTTAGGGACTGAACTAGGGAGCTTCTGCCTGCAAGGCAGATGCTCTATCACTTCTCATGAACACAAAGGATTTCCCTTGCAAACACTTAACATATGGACACCAGAGGTGAGTCTAGAGTAGGGTTTCCCAAACTTGGGTCTCCAGATATTTTTGGACTACAATTCCCACCATCCCTGACCACTTGTCCTGCTAGCTAGGGATGATGAGAGTTGTAGTCCAAAAACAACTGGAGACCCAAGTTTGGAGAAACCTGGTCTAGATGCATAGATGCCTTGTTCTACAAATATTTACCACTCATACAACACATGTGTGAAGCGAGCTTTTTCACCATCCAAACCCCTCACATCTCACCCTTCTAAACATTTCACAATAGCCTAAACTTCAGTGCCTCGCATATATGTATACATATGCACACCAAAAATCCTTAAATGCAAATGGTCTGGAAGTCTTATTGTTCCTAGTGATAAATAGAATCCATATTTTCCTTTCTCACATTTCCTTCTTGTTTTTGGTGTCAATTTTACTAAATTATATGGTGCAAAGAGCAGTCATATGGCACTGTAAATCTGGCACAAACATCTCCAGACTTTAAAAACACACACACAAAAACGATGAGTGATATTTCAGGCTGTCCCTCTGGGGACTTTTCTAAACTTCCCACATGATTCAGACAGCTGTGAGTGCTTCCAGTAATCCAAGTCTGTCACTTCAACCTCTTCCTTCACCCCCTGCCCAACATCCATTTGTTGATGCTTCCCTCAGCTTTTAAAATAACATTATTAATTTGCAGTGCATGCTAACTGCTCACAGAGTTGTCTGTAGAACTAAGTGGTGTTTGATCTCTGGTGCTTGTTTTTCAGCAGATAGTTTTGCACTTCATGTGGGGTCAGATTTACCACGAACATAGGAAGCTGCTTTATACAGAGTCAGACCATTTGTCTATTGAGCTCAATATTGTCTACACTGACGGGCAGTGGCTCTCTAGGGCAGGCATCCCCAAACTCGGCCCTCCATATGTTTTGGGACTACAACTCCCATCATCCCTAGCTAACAGGACCAGTGGTCAGGGATGATGGGAATTGTAGTCCCAAAACATCTGGAGGGCCGAGTTTGGGGATGCCTGCTCTAGGGTTTCAGATAATGAGTCTTTCTAAGCCCTGCCTGGAAATGCCAGGGATTGAACCTAGGAACTTTGCATGCAAAGCAAATTCCCAACTCACATTCCATGACTAGCAACCTCCCAGGGGCTATATGCCAGTGGTGAGCAGGACCAGAGACAAAAAAATGGGCAGAACAATGGATGCCAGTCTTACCTTTGTGCTGTAGGTTATGTCCTAGCTATGCAAAAGCCAGTATTTCTATTCATACACATCACATCTCCCCATCCTCCTTCCAGTCAAGAAATAGGTATCACCAGGGTCCAACAACAAGTTCTGGCCAGACAAATGCACTCAAGGATGGTGTGGCCTCGGGGAGTGGGTGTAGCCTGGGGAGAGTCCAAAGGGCCAGGTAGAGAGTCTTGGAGGACCACATTTGGTAGAGGCTGAAGATCTTCACCCCTGCTTTAACATCACATTTTCAAGATCACATGTTGCAGGGATGTCATTGAGGTGGAAAGGCTCAAAGGTTCATGTATTTTAGGTTGTCATATGTCTGGGCGGAAATTGCTGAAATGTCTGGGGAAACCCAGCCATATGGCAACTCTAGATTTTGACAAATTTCCTTAAAAATAACTCAAAAACTTCAATTTTTCTTGAGATCTTGCAAAAGAAACTTAAACAAAAACCACAACAACACATTCAAGCAACCTTAATGTATTTAGTAATGAGGGGGGAGAGCGGTGTTTGTTTGTTTGTTTCCTTAATGTGAATCTGCCAAATTTGGACTCCCCAAAGGAAACACGGCTCACTTTTGAAAACTGCACTTCCATTTCTCCAAGTTTTATTGTGTAGTTCTGCAACCAAAGACTGCATAAGAACAGGTTTATATTAGTGAAAATTGCAGGCAAATGTGTATAGATTAGCATCAGCAATGTGCAAAAATGCATTCTACTGCAGAGGGGCCAGGTTTAGGAGAAGAGTGCAGCGTTTGTATGCAGAAGTTTCCACATTCAGTCCTTGGAATCTCTTGTTCAAAAAGATCTCACCATAACACAGGGAGCTGCATTGTACCAAGTCAGACCATTGGCCCACCTAGCTCAGCATTGCCTATGCCACTCTCCCCTAACCGAAGTTGTTGGACTGCAACTCTCATCAGCCCCATTCAGCACTGCCATTTGGGCACCTGCAGTAGCTCACCAGAGTTTTAGGTAAGCGCCTTTCCCAGCCCTAGCAGGAGATGCCTTGAGACCTTCAATTCTAATAAACTTGTGTGGGACAGCAATCATAATACTCACCCCTAGAGATGAGTGAGAAATTTGGTTCAATCTTCATTTAAATGCAAATCTCTCAAATTTTCAGTTTCTGTAACAATATGAGAACTGAAACCCAGCAATACTTTGGAATTCACATTTATCTGAATTTTGTAAAGCAGTTCTCCAACCAACCAGTATTTACAAAAATGCATATATTAGGGGAAATGTGCATAAAATGAATATTTTTTTTCAAGAAAATAACATATAAAAATCATTATGTTAGGGGAAGTTGCTTGCAAAAATATGTAGATTAATAAAAACTGCATAGAAATGTGTTTACTAGGAGAAATTTGCACTAAGATGCTGGTGAATTTTCATTAGGATTGAAAAAGATAATTGACAAATTGCTGCAGAAATGTTGAGAACTGAATTTTAGATTAACAAATGAAAAGTGGGAGAAATTAAACCAACGGATCCTTTCATCCCTACTTGCTGCATAAACTACATAAACTCAGGCAGAGTTCTATGTTGTTAGAAGGAGGCAATATTTCAGTGGGGCTGGCAAGCGGAACTTCAATATTGCTTGTGGGATAAGTGCTTTGTTACATAACAGGAAACAACACTTGAAAATAGAAATGCATACAAAATCCAGAATATGTCACAAATACTGTACAGAATTAAGAAACACCCTTTGGCTCTGAAATATTGACCCAGCATGTCATGCGGAGAAGATTACTAGTGATTTTAAAAGAATAAAAGGAGTAATAATATTCACATACAAATAATTTTAAATGCCGCTCTTAACAGTCATTACATTGCTAATCATGTTGAAGCCCATAGTATTAGCATTCTGGATAGTCTTAGGGGGCTGTGTACAGCAGCGTAATTACATTCTAATATAGGTATCATTAAACCTTGACTTTGCTCCTATGTGTATTGTTAGTGAACTTTCTCTTTCGATAATGACTCCAAGAGAGCAAAGAGAAAAATCTAGTTTTATGGTGCCTACCTGCTAGAGGCCATTCAAGTCTAGTGATTTCTAGACAAGAAAAGTACACAGAGAAGAGAAGGGGAGAGGTTTGTGCCATTAAGTTAATAATTCAGATGCCACCATACATAAAAACAAGGAGAGAGGATTACCCTGCTCACTGTGGTGAATTAACATGCAACTCATGTGTCAAGAGAGGTCAGGCTGACGACCAAACAAAAAAGTATTTTAAAAATGCAGTTGTGGCAAATATTCCCCCGGCTGAATCCACAGACAAAGTTAACTCTTTGGGCCCTGTATGGCTGCTAACAGGCAATGCATATAACCCTAAGGGAATGAAAAACAATGCCTTCCTGGATCAGGGCACAGATGTGGCTGAAATTTGTATCTCATAAGTGCATAAGAAGATCCTGATGGATCAGGCCAATAGCCTGTCTGGTCCAGAGTCCTGTTCCCACAGTGGCCAATCAGATACCAAGCAGGACCCAAGCACAAGACCACTCTCCTGATTGGTCACTGTGAGAAGAGGATGCTGGACTAGATGGGTTGTTGACCTGATCCTGCCAGATCTTCTTATGCTCTTGTGTTCATTATGAGGGAAGGATGAAACCTATGACTTTATGCATGCAACTAGGTATGGTACCACTGAGCTATGGGGCTTAAGCCCACCCCTAACTAGGAGCCTTTCTGATAGGGCCAGTCATTCATTTGCATACGTAGGGGAGCATTGACCATATTTCTCTTATAAATCATTATTTCAAAATAACTGTGGCACTTTCTTTTAAAGTGTAAAGCAAACGTATCCCATGGTGACCTTACAAAGAGGCTGCTGAGAACCCGAGCTGTGAAAAGCAGTAACAGCAACAAGGAGAGATGTAACTTTTTAACATGCTCCCCTCTCCAGGGATTGAATGAGATGTTAATATTCGCAGCTGGGGCGGGGTATAGAATTCAATTGTAACATAGAAAAGGGGTATATCGTGTTTCCCTGGGGCTTGGAAGTGCAATCTTCACCACCACTTCTCTGCAAAAAGAGAGTTGCTAGGAGACCCTGGTCTCCTCCCAGAGCTACAACACCCATAATGGTTTAGCAATCAATCTCTCTTCCTAGTAAACTCTGGGAATTGTAGCTCTGGGAGGCAGAGGCGTACCAAGCCGCTTGGCTGCCTGGAGCAGCAAGGCAAGCAGCACCCCCGGGGGCGGGGCGTCGCTCTGTAGTGCATGTGTCGTGATGTCACGACGCATGCGCTACAGAGCACAGTCCACCCAGGCTGCTGTGGACATGCTGCCCAGCAGCCCTTCCGTGCGGCGGCTGCCCGCGCCCGGCAACTCGTAAGGCTGCAACGCTGCACACTGCAGCCTTACGAGTTCCAAGCAAGCAGCTGCTTGCGCGGAAGGGCTGCCAGGCGGCAGCTTGGGAGTCGCACACGTGGGGGGGGGGTGGCACAGAGTGTCACCCCCCCCAGGCTGGAACCCAGGGCTCAGCACCCCCATCGCCCCACCCTTCCTATGCCACTGCTGGGAGGGAAATGTAGTGGTCTCTGGACACCTCTCAGCACCTTAGCATACTGCACTTCCCATAATGATTTTGCGGAAGCCATGGCTGCTTAAAGTGGTATCAAAGTGCTTTATATATGTTTGGTGTGAATGTGGCCCTGGACGCTCTACCAGGTCCAATAGGCACCAACCACCATTGCATTGCATTTGACCCCGATACCATGATAATTGGTGGCAGCTGCTGCAATGGTTTCCTCCTCTCTGTTATTTCTCTTAACTCCCACTACCCCTGCCTACTGGCCATGCTGGCTGGGGTTGATGGAAGTTGGAGTCCAGCAATATTTAGAGAGCTACAGGTCTCCCAGCCCTGCTGTGTCATGTCATCCCTTAGTGCTGAAGACCTTGCTGCCTTTGTTTCTGCCTTTTCTCTTTCTTAGATCTATACTATACCCATTCAAATTCACCAGGGCAATAAGACTTCGGTAATGAACACCAATATAAAAAAATCATTTAAAATAAATCTAAGGGTACAGTTATAGCGGGCAGGAGAGACGTATTGATGGAGAAGCCTTAAGGGCACTGTTAATTCACCCTTTCCGTGGCCTGAACGCTCTTCCACATTTCATTCCAGAGCATTTAAATGAGACAAGCTCAGCCAAAGGGGCTTGGAGCCTAGAGCCCTTGCTTTCAGCCCTGTGACCCTACCAAATAAATTTATTTGGCCCTTGCTACAGGCTATTTCACACAAGGAATCCTGCCACTGACTAAATGGAAATGTGCAAGCAGTCTCTGTCAACAAAATAGTTGCATGAAGGAGCTGTCTGCAATCACCTATTTGTCACATGCATTTTTAGTTGTATTTTTTTTTAAAGCTTTGAAATATACTTTAAAAATAGACTGCAAACCACAGAAGGAGAAAGCCTAAGGATTAACTCCACAATACCAAAAGTGGGAAATATCAGTTGCATTCACACAGCAGTTAATTCCATTTTCCTGGCATTTCCTTAACTGTTAATTTCCGTGTTATATTTGAACTTTCACAGGACATAAAAGCCACTTGTGGAAATCCAGCAGGATATAGTGGCAGTTTAGTGCTCATTTCTGTGTTAATTGGTTCAAGAAATGATTTGCTTGCAACTGTATTAACCTGGAAAATCACAGCTGTAAAGTAATGAAATTTGGGTTGGTACACCAGCATACCGTTACTTCCGTCTGTTTTCATGGGGAAAATATGGGGAAACAGAAGCATGCATGTGTGGAAAGTAGTGGAAAGTGGGGGAGTAGCAATGGTGTCCAGTGATGTTCCCACTTGGTGTGAATGAAATTTAGTGTGACATGCTAGTATATCGATCAAAAAAACCACAGTTCCATAAAGCAACAGGTACCGTCTTTCCCCCTTTTTAAGACACCGTCTTATAATTTTTCCCCCTCAAAAAAACACAGGGTGGCTTATTTTCGGGGGGATGTCTTATTTTTATTATGTCAGTATGGTACGGTACAGCCTCCCCCTGCGCGCTAAGCAGGCGGGGCAGAACTCCGCAAGAGGCCCGTTTCCCCCTGTGCCTCTCACTAGTTCACTGGCTCCCTGTGCACGCAGGAGGGGCTGAGGAGGCGACGGGAACAATGACGGCACCACGGCTTACTTTTGGGGTATGTCTTACTTCTCACAAAGGTAAAAAAACCCTGCCATGGCTTACTTTATGACTACGTATTAAAAAAGGGGTACTACTGCAGTGTGAAAGAAATGTAAGAATGTAAGACTCGACATGTTACCTATCCATTCAGTAAGAAGAGATTTGTAAATATAAGATAACATTCCTTTGGAACCCTGTGCACTATGAAAAATTAAAGTTTTCAAACAAAGTCAAAGGACTTCCCTTTTTCCTAATTCTTAGCTGGCAGCATGCAGATGATCTTACTTGCAATAACAAACTAGACTGGGGTTGGTATCCTTGAGGGGCATGTTACCATAGTGGGCAGCTACCTTGGAAGGCAAAACCCATTAAATTGAATGTCAGCTCAGTGGAGAACCATGTGACTCTCCAATATTAATGTAGGTAGAGTCTGTTAATTGGCTCATTCAACCAGAGCCTCAGTTCAGGGGAAGAACACTTAGCTCTTCACTATTGATTAAAGCAGAACCTCAGTGCAACAGCACTCTCTGTCCCTCCCAATAGTTCCCAGCAAATGGTATTCAGAAGCATTACTGCTTACAGCCATGGAATCAGAGCATAGCCATCATAGCTAGTAGGTCATTGATAGCCTTATCCTCCATGAATATTTGTCCAACCTTCTTTTATAGCTGTCTTGGTTGGTGGTCATCACTACCTCCTGTAGAAGTGAATTCCATAGTTTAACTATGTGTTGCAGAGAGTACTTTCTTTCCGTTTGCCTTGAATCTTCCAACATTCAACTTCATTTTCATCCCAGCCCACTGATGTTGGGATAAAGTAGGCACGGGAATTCGCTGGACAATGGGTCATATTAGGCTTGGTTGCAGTTCTAATGCCAGAGAATTAACTTGAGGCCTTCTGCATAAATGCACCACAGAGGGACAGATAAAAATATTGTGTCGTATGAAATGTGCTGTGTGTGCCAGTGGTCGATGCTCATAAATTATCTGAAATGATAAAATGGTATGGGTTTAGCAGGAACTGAAAGAGTAAACCTTGATGGACACCCAGTAAAAATCATTTAAATGCTTTTAATTTTTAAGAACCAATCACAAAGGACAAAGCATATGGATCAATTATCTTTGAGCGCATCATTCTAAAATGTTGTAGTCAATGGCTGTCTCTGTAGAAGACAACTATCAATTACATGTCCATCCCAGACTCGGAACATACAGTAGATTAATGTGGACTTTACTGCAGCACATTCCAAAACCTGCCAAAACATTCACTCAGAGTGCAGCCAAAATTGTGCAGGACACACTTCAACAAAATAATACCAAGGGACAAAACATTTAAACGCAAACCTAAGAACATAAAAAGAGCCTACTTGACCAGGCCAGTGGCTCATCCAGTCCAGTACCCTGTTCTCACAGTGGCCAACAGACAAGAACCTGAATGCAAGAGCATGCTACCCACCTGTGGTTCCTTGCAACTGGTATTCAGAGGCATACTCCCTCTGACAGTGGCAGTGGAAGTGACAGAGGACCATAGTAGCCATTGATAACATCATAGGAGCAAACTCGAAGGGGCTGATGTCCCTTTGCCCCCCCCCCAATACTGGAGAGGGCAGGACTTCACAAAGTTGATGGGCATTGCCATTCAAATGGTGTGTGTGTGCTGTGTCTTGTGATTGATTATGCAGGGCAGGGCTTAACTCCCTCCCCTTCCACACAATATTTTATTCAAGTCGGCACCCTTGGCATTACCCTCCATGAATTTGTCTATTCTCCTTTAATACTAAGTTGGTGGTGATCACTGCTTCCTGTGTGAGTGAGTTCCATAGTTTAACTGCACTGTGTGAATAACTTTCTTTTATCTTTTCTGAATCTCCCACTCTGTTACAATCTGCCCTTAATCTTCCAGTTTGTTGAAGGGCAGATGAGTCTTTTAACAAAATAAAACATGTTCCTTAGAAGAAATGGGAACTAAAATGCTGTTGGGTTTTCATGAGTTTTTATTGTTTTTTAAAAATCCACCCCAACTCATCCTGTATTGTTGATTTTTGAAGGAAACAATACAGTTTGTGTGAATTAGGTATGTTGGCCTTTAAATGTGAACTGAATCAAAATTTTCCCCCACTGATAAATTGGAGCAGGGTGAAATCTCTGAGGCTTACCTCAAATCAACTTGAATATTCTTCTCATTTGAACTTCCATAACAATACAAGAACAGAAAGACAGTCACCCTTCAAAATTCTCACTTTTCGAAAACTAAGAGCAGGTCAAGAAGTGAAAGGGCATAGTTCAGTGGTAGAGCATCGGCATTGCATTGAGAAAGTCCCAGGTTCAATCTCCATCATCTCCTGGTAGACGTAGAAATATTCTTTTGTGAATAACCAGCTAATTATTGTCCACGAATGGGGCATGGATATGGTTCACCTCACGTTTAAAGTTACACCTACCTAATATGTGTTTCCTGAAACAATACAAAGACCAGAACACAGCAACCTTTAAACTTCACAATTTTCTGAATTTTGCAATGCATGTCCTTCAAGCAATGTGCACAAATGCATATTCTAGGTAAAGTGTGCATGAGCATTGATATATGAGTGAAATTAACATTTAAAATGCATGATTCTAGGGGAAATTGTTTGCAAAAAATGTGGATATTAGGGAGAAGTGCATAGAAACATGCATGTATTAGGAGAAATATATAGAGCTGATCAATAGGACTTCTTTTTTTTGAAAAAAATGCAACCTGATGTGGAAATGTTGTGGACTGAACATAAGATTGGAAAAACAAGAACCTGAAAGTGACAGATTTACCCATCCCTTCCTACTATACATACAGTAACTAGAAATTGGCAGTGTGTGTTCTGTGGCCGTCTCCTCTTCCCAGTAGAGCACCCAGGTCTTTAAGTGGCTTAAACCATGGGATTTCTATGATCTTTTTAATCATTAAAGGCAATGTAAAAACATATTTTATACACAGTCTTTTTATCTCACATTTATTTTTATATTTCTTCATAGCAATTTATTGCGATAGATATATCACCATTACTACAGACTTTTATGGGGCTATTAAAATTCAATGTCACCATAAATTTAGGCTGCTTAAAGTGTTGACATTTGCAACAGCTTCCACAAGGACATATTTTATAATGAAAGTGAAACTTGGAACAGAAACTTTTGTTAACAAAAGAAATAAGATGCAGATGCTAGTGTGTGTGAGAGAGCGGGGGGAGAGAGAGATGGAATTGAATTGGACCACATACTTTTTAAAGGAGGGGAAGTAGTCGGCATCAGATCTCCAAACGATCAAATCTGGGTAAGCCAAGCAAGCAGGAATTAGGTTGCCAGCCAGTCAGTAGGACGATCAGCTTTCCATAATTCACCATTGCATGAGAGCCAGGGGGGCTGCTCAAGAAGAAGAAGAAGAAGAGTTTGGATTTGATATCCTGCTTTATCACTACCTGAAGGAGTCTCAAAGTGACTAACATTCTCCTTTCCCTTCCTCCCCCACAACAAACACTCTGTGAGGTGAATGGGGCTGAGAGAGTTCAAAGAAGTGTGACTAGCCCAAGCAGCTGCATGTGGAGGAGCGGGGACACGAACCCGGTTCACCAGATTACGAGTCTATCGCTCTTAACTACACCACACTGGCTCCCAGTGTGGATCTTCAGTGGATCTCAGGCCGGCTCAATCCCTCCACACCCAAAATGCCACATTGTTGGGGTTTTCCTCCGGCTGCCACCTCCACCCCCTTGTATGTTTGGCAGGTGGAAGGGGGAGCTTCATGCCAGCAAAATGATTCTGGCATCCATCTTCAAGTAGAGGCAGGCAAAGTTGGGTGGAGGGGTGCCTTAACCCAGTCTACCAGCAGCAGCCTGGCATACAGCGGGTTTGAATTGCTTTGCCAGTTGTGGAGCAATGAGAGAAAGAGTGGTGATGACTCAAGAATAGGATTTTGCATTTGCCTTTTTTATGCCTATTCGGACCAATGGTCCATCTAGTTCAGTATCGTCTTCACTGACTGGCTGTGGCTTTCCTGGATCCCCTAGCTGGAGATGCTGGGGAATGGACCTGGGATGTGCTGCACACACGGCAAATGCTCTGCCCTTCGCCTTGCTGTCCCTTGCTATGGCTCTAGGAGGAGTGAGTGGGATCTGAACCCGGGACCTTTTGTGTAGTGATTGCCAAACAACCCCCATTAGCCTCCCCCATGTGTTGCAAAAGCCCACAGCATTTTGTTTTAAATAGAATCTTCCCCAGGTTTCAGTGTTTAGCAACAGGGATGTAAGCAAGTATCATTTTTTTCCATTCCACCCTTTACTTGTCACAAGCAGTGCTGTTTTCGTCCCACTGTAGTTCGTCTTCTGGCAAACAAAACAAAAAACAAAAACAAAAACCCACATTATTCGCCTGCTGTCCACTGTGGCAAAATGACATAACTTATGCAATTTACATAATTCCTTAAATTATATTACTCCGCTCAGTTCATTTTGATGCAAAGAAAACAGTGTCAATGGTGACAGAACTGTAATCAATTGTGCACTGTTTGTGGATGGAATACAACAGCAAAAGTGAATGCCAATTGTATCTGAAGGAGTGATTTCTCTTTTGGACAAATGAATGTTGGCAATTTCTGCTCCTGGTTCCATTTTTGTCCGAATTCTCCAACATCCCTGTTCAATGAGCAAGAGTTCGGTAAAATCAAAAGTGAATAATTATCCCCTCCCCCGATTTTATCAATGGTGGGAAAACAGAACAATTAAGATTTATTTTGCTTCATTTCTTCCTACTGCACTCCTGAAAGCAGCTACATAGATGTTCCAATCGTCTGTCTTTACCTCCTCCCTGCACTGCAGTTCCATGCAATCAGTTTGGATTACTTTTAGATTACTTTTTCTCAGTTGCCTCTACTATTTGCCTGTGGGGGGTCAGGATCCTCCGGTGGAATATTGACCCTCGGCCACAAAACTGAATTGAAAGGTTGTGACATTGTCACAACGGGATCTTAACCCATTTATTTTTTTGTGGCCAAAATGAAGAGGTGAATAGACTGTGCTGTATAGTTGTATTGTGAAACTGAAGGGGTGGTCGAGTGGGGAGATGGATAAAGGCCATAGAGAAAGATTTATATCCTAATTAACCATTATTTCCCCAGGCATCTCTGCCTGTGATTCTTGAGTAACATCTTACAAACACTGGCAGCATGTCTTAGTTTGTGATGCTGTATAATCATAGTAGTTGATGTACCCCATGCTAAACATGTACTGCTTGATTGATTTACAGTGCAATTTTCTTTAAAAATGGAAGTCACTACCAGGAGATGCGGAGGTGGTTTCTAGATTATTTGGCGTTTCCCCCCCTTCAAAACAAGAAATAAGGCAAATTTGTGGCCTGTAGATCTACCAGCGTATATTAGCCATGATTATGTGTAACAATTAAACTTCTAAATACAGAGGCAATTTTCTTCTGATTAATCTATGCCTCTGGGGACAAGCAGGGACGCATGGGGATCTGATTGAACAACACTTACTCTACATTTTATATTTTGATAAGTTGCTTGTTTACTATGCATTTGGACACCTCTTAAGATATCATAACCCAATTTTGCAGGATGGTTCCTGAGATCAAGGAGTAAGCTTTCATCAGTGTTTGGATGCAATTAAACACAATTTTGAATCAAGGTGGTAGACTGGATCATTCCAAACTGTGCTGCTTTTAACCAAACATTGCATGATGGTCAAAGAACAGTGTATTGTCTATGTTTGGATACAATTGGACACAATTAGAATTAAGATGGCAGACTCGATGTTTCAGGATTGCACTGTGGTTAAACTGATATTTTGGTTTCTTAGAATTCCCAAGCAATGCAAAGTATAACGCTGCTGGTATTTATTAGTTTGATATGTTTATATCACAGCTTTTCCCCCACCATCTATCTCCTCAGTGTAAATGGGTTTCCCAGACAGTCTCCCATCCAGGTACCAACTGCAGTCAGCCTTGCTTAGCTTCAGGAACATGGTTGTATCATGTGCTATGGAGCTATGGGGCATGGACATTTATGAACTTCTGTAATAGGTATTAGCATCAAACCAGCTATTGTACTTATTAATCATATATAAAGCTTAATATTTGAAAACCTCTAAGTGAGATACAACATAAAAAATGTATGACATTATCATTAAAACAAAAACACAACATAAAACCAGTAAAACAGGAGTGTAAAAGCATGTAAAAACATATAAAACAAGTAAAACCAGAAATTCAAAACCAAGGTCTGATCTGATGGTCAGAGTTTTGCTCAGGCTTGTGAAATGCCTCCAAATCGCAAAAGTTTTGCACATCCTTAAATAACAAAAGTAAAGGAAACATATTTTAAAATGTTGAGCATTGCTTTTTCAGCATGCTAGGACAGTGAGGGTGGAGGAGAATTTTCCTTTGAACTGCGTTTTGAAGTGAACCAGCCTAATCCACACCTCCTGGACTAATACACTGAGAGGAACTTAGCTACCCTTTGAATTTCACATTTGAATGGATTTTTCAATGCAGTTCTTGGATCAAAAACATACCAAAATGGTTTCTAAAATATGCATTTTATGACAAAATATATAAGTTGGTTAGAGTGTGGTGCTGATAGCACCAAAGTTTCAGGTTCAAACCCCATATAGGACAGCTGCATATTCCTGCATTGCAGGGGGTTGGACTAGATGACCCTTAGGGTCCCTTCCAACTCTACAATTCTAGGATTCTAAGTATAATTGTGCACATTGAGATGAAATACATATTTAAATTCATGTTTTGTGAGAAAAAATACATATTAAAATGATTTTTTTCCATATTGATTCAATCAGAAGTTAATGCAAAATTGGACAGAATGATGAATGAATACATGCAAAATTGACACAGATGGGAAAATAGGCTGATTGGTTTATAAAGGTGTGGCTTTAACAAAATTGCAACTTGTTACAAATATTTTGGCATTCTTATCAATTTAACTAGGCTTTCTTAATCAGATTTGCATTTAAGGAACTTTATCTTCTTTCATCAGAAGAAAATGGTAGGATCCTATTGTACAGTTGCTATGGAATGGTAGTTGCTGCTGTTTTAATTTCTCTCCATACCTCACAAATCCTTGTCACCAATATTGCACATGTTACACCATTTAGCCCAACAGAAGTCAGTAGAATGATGCTCTGCTTGTCTTTTGCAAGATTGAGATCCATTAGGCATCTCTGAATCCCCCCACCAACTCCATTCCTCTCCCCTCCCCGACTTCAACCAGATTGGACATAACTCACAGTAATAGATTGAAAAGAATTGTTCTTTTTAAAAAATTCTTTCTGCAGTCTATAGAATGCCTAATCAGTACATATAATATGTGGAATTTGTTCCACTCACGGGGAGGAACCTTCATAATTCATTAGTGTCTTCACCCAGCTTGAGTTACACACTGCTTGTTTCATTCAAGAGATAAAAATCCATATCCCAGGAGTGCTCATTATACATCTCTTTGGTATATAAACCTATTCAGTTTCTGAACTGGAATAAACCTGAATAGATAAAGACACTTACCAGCAATCATTACTGTATAAAGATCTCCACCGTTGCCCTGAAAATGGCTATCGGTGTAGAGGAAATAACCCCAATTGTTTCAGCTCTGCCAGCCCAAAAGAGAACCCATTTTACAAAGAGCTATAAAAGGTGTGTGTCTCCGAAAATATATCTGTGGCTTGCATTTAGGTTATTACATTCCCCTCTATGTCAGCTCCCAGAGGAAGTAGGGCAGCCTACTCTCCCCCCACCCCCCGCAGTTACAATAGAAGTTTAAAGGGGCTGAATATAGACTTGCCCTTGAATTCTGAATAAGGGGAAATGTCAATGCAATTCTGGGGGTTCCTGCATGGACAGTTTAACTGAGAGCAAAAAGTCACAGTCTGATGGCTTCCATACATCACTTCCTGGGACACACAGAAAAGGTGGGTGCAGGTTGTCAAGTCAAGCTATGATTCCTGATTCTTCTGAAATACCCCCTTTATGGATTCAAAAGAACAAGTATGGGCATGAAGTATGGTGGGGGAAGGGTGGGCTGGCATGTACCAGACCCACCCCCAATGTCCGTCCCCACCACTGAGCATATCAACCCTGCCTCAGTATTACTACATTGAGTGTGAAGGTCTGAAGGAGGTTCCTAGTGGTGTCAGGCTGCACAATGGCAGGTCTAACCAGAAGTAAGGTCCATTGAGATCAGCAGGGATTGCAGCAGTGATAAGTCACAAGGCCATAAGAATGCAAGAAGAGCCTGCTGGATCAGGCCAATAGCCCATCTAATTCATCATCCTGTTCTCACAGGGGCCATCCAGAAGTCCTCAAACAGGACATGGGCACAAGAGCACTTTCCCCTCATGTGGTTTCCAAAAAGTGGGATTCAGAAGCATTACTGTGGAGGCAAAGCAGAACCATCATGGCTAGAACCATCACTTATAGATTTGCCCTCCATCGATTTTTCCTCTTTTAATGCCATCTATGCTGGTGGTCATCACTGCCTCCTCCGGGAGTAGGTTCCATAGTCTGACTATGTGCTGCATGAAGAAGGAGAAGGAGAAGAGCACAAAGACACTTTATAGCTTCCAACAATTCCTCCCCTCTACTGACAAATGCCAGTGACATCAGAGGAAGTGGCTTCCTGGCCCTGCTCTCTTTTGCCTCTCCAAAGGAGTTCCTGCCCAGATGATGATGATGAAGAAGAAGAAGAAGAAGAAGAGTTTGGATTTGATATCCAGCTTTATCACTACCCGAAGGAGTCTCAAAGCGGCTAACATTCTCCTTTCCCTTCCTCCCCCACAACAAACACTCTGTGAGGTGAGTGGGGCTGAGAGACTTCAGAGAAATGTGACTAGCCCAAGGTCACCCAGCAGCTGCATGTGGAGGAGCGGAGACACGCACCCGGTTCACCAGATTACGAGTCTACTGCTCTCAACCACTACACCACACTGGCTCTCAGATCTTTCTTTGGGGACTCTGCGGTGGGGAGCAGTAAGCTAGACTTATGAGAGAGGGAGAAGTTACTTTCTCTGTCCATTTTCTCCACACCATGTACAACTTTATGAACTTATATCATGTCTCCTTTTCTTCACCTTTTCTCTAAACTAAAAAGCCCCAAACTCTGCAACCATTCCTCAATGTCACAGCCTACCCCCAGAAGTGGATTTATGGGAGGATAACCGGTTTGGTCACACTGGGTGCGACCCTTGGGGGCACCACAACTATGATGTCGAATGGAAGGTGAGAGGCAGCTGGGGGCACTAAACTTTGGCATTGCACAAGGCGCCACTCAAATTTGAGACCCCAGGGTCTGCCACTGCTCCCCCTCAGTTATTGTTGGTCTACAACTCCCATTGTCCCCGATTATTGGCTATACTGGCTGGGGCTGATTGGAATTGTAGTGGCACAACACTGGTTTAGAAGCTGCCTTACAAAGCCAATGCATTACAGTCAGTGATGGAATAAAATGAAAAAGAACAATATATATGAAGAAAAGAACAGATATATTTATTGAACTATGCTACACCGCCCCTGAGTAGCAGGCTCTGCTGTTGATAGAAAGTTAAGAAAATGTAAAGAAAACAAACAAACAGAACACCATACATAATTTACCAATTTGTTAAAGTCTGAGACAAATATAGAAGAAAAGGCGGTTTCCCTAGAACTCCAAAGCAGCAGCTATTTATGATATGGATTTCCATAAAGATTTATAACAAGAAAACTTTGCTCTAGAAAAGAAAAGAAAAGAAAAAGTGATGCATAGATGGGTATCTGGATTTATTCCAAGACAATTATTTTCTATCGCAGGAAGAAATAAAAAGTTTTGAGTGTCCAGGCACAAACAAGTCAAAATCACTTTATTTGTACAACTCAAAATTATGCTATTTCTATTTTCACATTTCATTAACACCAAACTGTGCTTGCTATGTTCAGCATAATAAGAAAAAGAAATCATAATTGTTTTAGCTGAGCTTCATAATGAATTATAAATGCCAAAATAAAATTGCTTCCAGCATTTATACTAAGAGTTCTGTTGTGCCTGGTAAATTGATGGAGCTTTTGTTGTTTTGTTTTTCAATACTGAGGAAAAGTGTGTGTGTGTGTGTGTGTGTGTGTGTGTGTGTCACTGTCCTGCATCTCAGTGTAACTTAAAATTAATGAAATGTGACTCATGAGATCCATGGATGCCTCTGCAATCTTAACCTTCTAAAGGTTAAGATTGGATATGTCCAGCAGGCTGGATCCCTCCATTCAGCACCCTCTGTGGGCCAACTTTGACTGTTGGGTGGAGCTGGTCACTGTTCAATTGCCTGATGTCATACCAACTAACCATTAGCTGTCTTTTAATGATGCCCAGAACCTGGTGCCTGAGGCAGCTTCCCAATTCTGCCTAATAATAGGGCCAGCCCCAGGCATGTGGCCCCTGGAAGGTTGCCTATGATTGAATGTGGCTCACTATCCTTGCTCCTGCCTGAAACACTCAGACAGAGACTCCTACTTACAAGTAAGAAAGAGGTATTTATTCAGGCAAGTAACAGTACAGGCTGGGCAGCAGACAGAGTGCACAGGAGCCATGATACAGGAGTACTGGAACAGGCAGAGAAGTTTAGAACAATACAGAAGCAACAAAGATGTCCCAGAAAGTTTACCCACCCCTCCCATTAGCTTTCAAAGATGAGACACAGCATGCTCACCCATCAGCTAATTTCGCTCTGTGGGAATGCTGAGATTGCAAGGGTGTGCTCCTTTGGGGCAGGTGGTTCTGCTCCCATCTATGAAGGTGGCACCTGGTTCTAGGTAACAAGACTGCACCGTTCTATGCAGGCTCTTTTTCAGTCAGGCCATCTCCTGTTGAACTCCCCCCCCCCACAACTGATCAAATCCTCCCCAGTCTTCACCGAGTCTCTCTGCTCCACAGAAGGGGTTGGATGGGAGAGCCAGAATCACTGATTCCCCTTCCAAAGCGACTGAAGTCAGGGTGGAAGGGGTAGATCCCAACTCGTCCAACCTATGTCCCCATCATTTCACTCCTTCTGTTTCTTTTTCAGTGTAAGAACTTGCTAAACCAAGCCTAGTCCCAACACTCACATGATGAAAAGGGTTCTCCATTCACACTTTGCAGGAAAACCACTTAATTTTTGTGTCATAGGCATATCATGACTGGTGGCTGTGCCCTGTTTAGGTTTCATCTCATGGGGGACTTTGGATCATGTGGGAAGAACCACGATTATTCTTCCTTGTCCAAGTGCATCCCCCCACTCAATCCACCAGCTACAGGTATTGCTTGCTGCTTTACTGGAGTGGCATTGGTTGCAATCTTGCCTAATCTGTACTTCTAACTTCTAACCATCCCTTTGTCACCCCAGTCCTAGTGTCAGAAGGCATCACTCTCCATTCAGCACCATATTAATCACATGCACTGCTGTTTCTGTTCCACTGCAGTTCAGCTTCTGACAAAAACAAGAGCATTTGCCTCACTGTTCAATCTGTCAAAATTTCACATAATTACTTGCACTATCACTACTTTATTGCACACCGTTCATTTCAATGCAGGGGAAATGCCATGCAAATTGTGTTTGTGTGTGTGTGTGTGTGTGTGTGTGTGTACGTCGTCAATTACATATCATTTGCAGACTGAAAACAGCAACAACAGTGAATGCTAATTGTGTTTGCTAGATTGGTTTCCATTCTGGACGTAATACAAATGAACGGACACCAGCAATTTCTGCTTCCATTTCTATTGGAGCGCTCCTATATCCCTACATACAATTCAGCACCTCAGTGGCAACAACTGCAGCAAAGAGAATGTGAGAATTGGACCTAGGGGGATACTTGGCAAGGAGTCAGAACACAGAACAGTTGTCATAGTTTTATGAGCTGCACAGTAGGAAAAGTACAGCGCCTTTCTTCTGTTACGGCAGGCTCTAATGTCAGCCAGAGCTATAGTTTGCATCAGTAAATGATCCATACTACCAAACCTCCATGTTGCCCATTGAGGGTTGTGATTACATTCTGTGTCTGTGAGTGTCTTTGTGCACCTGCAAGGGAGTCGTGAAATGCCAGACTTTACAACTGAATGCACAGCTTGCAATATGATTTGCGGCATCTTCTGTGGTATTTCCTTCAACAAGATACATAATTTTTGAATTTTTCATCAGTGATAGAAGATCCCGTCACCCTTTCAGAGAGGTGCTGCAAAGGAACGCACATAAAAAGAGCGTGTGCGTTCTGCTCCTCTTTCAAATTCTTTTCAAATTATTAAATGTCCCTATTGTGCCAAAAACTTATATCAGTCTTAAAACACCCTTGGCTTTAAAATGGATTTTAATAAAGGCCTCTGCAAGAAAAAGAAAAAAAGCATAAACATCAAAGAGGCAAGAAAACCAGGAGTGGGCGTTTCCGTTAAGAGACAGTCTATGCTAATCAGGAAAATCAAATCTTTACGAATAAGTTGAAAGTGCAGAGGATGAACTTACATTGTTGGCTCCCTGGAGTTATTTTGTTAAAGAAAGACAATCACTTGTCATATTTGCTCAGATTTGAAACTGAAACGGAGTCCTGACAAGATGGAGGTACTGTAGGTTGGTGGTTCTCACTTCCCATTAGGAAGGTGCCTGGTTCAAGATGGGTTAGCTCTTCTTCTGAAGGAACATCTGCATAGCCTGGGAGCGCTCCTCAATAACAAACTGTCACTGAATAATCATGGAGACTCAATGGTGAAGGATATCCTTGCCCACCTCTGGCTGGTTCACCAGCTACTAGGGCTGTGACCAGCTGAATCCCAGGTCCCAAACCAAATCATGCCAATTCAGGTCAACGTGGGAGTCAGCTAGATCAGGTTGAGGAAGCCCTTGGTCAGATGTGCTCCACCCAGAGTGGTCCAGGCCTGTAAAAAGGGATGGAGAAGCCACGTGCAAAGGAGCGGCAGCACCATGCAGGATTGCAGCTTTCCGCTTAACAGCTGTTAAGCAGGAGGATCCAATCCTGCACAATGCCGGTCACTGCTCTTTTGTGAGCACACCCAGCCATATCTTAAAGCCTATTAACTGTATGGTAAAAAAAGAAAAATCCTTTTTAAAAAACTCTCAGCCCTGCCCCCTAACTTGCTTCAGGGATGGGTCTGGGGTGGATCAAGTGGTGGCTGTGGAAGCACAAGGCAAACCAGGCTTGTCCAGGGGCTGCAGCCCCACTGTAAAGGTTCCCCATCCCACCAATTTCTCCTTTGCCAAATGTCTTTTTTTTAACCTGCTTTCTTAACTTCAAATGAGGCCCTTTATATTGTTTTTGTCAACTTGACTGTGTTTAATTCACTGCCTTTGTGTGTAAATTTAACCATAATGAAGGAAGCAGCAGCCTTTTTGCAGGGCAGGGATTGCCTCCTGCCTTAAGCGACCTGCCACCTTTTATGCAGGGATGTCTGGTTCTTAAGCATCTGATGACTAATTGATCACTAATTCCTTCAATTTGCAGTTCATTTCTCTTTTCTTCACCTACAAAAGATGTTTGCACCTGGCTGTGTGAATCAAAAAGTCATTATGAAGTCAATAAATGTATTACTTCCAGGAGCTTGCCAATGGACTAATTGCATGGTAATGTGTTTGCATTTTCTCTAGATGATTAGCAGAGATTCCTTGGAACGGGCTGAAGCCATGTTAGGGTGATGTCAGGGAGAACATTTCAAAAATGGCAGAGGTGTTTTGATAACACGTTTCCTGCCTTCACAACACTCATTCATCCCCCCCCCCCAACCTTGCAATGAGTGCTGGAGAAACAATGGCTCTGCACATTTTTGGCACCATTTGGTTTGAAGCAGAGAAAAAATTGCTGTTGTTGAGTACCTGTTGGCTAGTGCCTATAACATCACTAACTTATATTTCCACCCCACATGATAAGAACAATTTTACTACTGTTGCTAAATGCTTAGTTTTGTTCATATTGTTCCTGATAATATGAAATGGGCACATACACACGCACACATAAATGTGTATACTGTATGTATGCCATCTTTGAGAGAGGAAGAGACGATCCGATTCAAGCATGTATGGGTGGGTGGAGGAGTATGAGGGGTGTATGCATGAGTATTGGTGTGTTCAGGGGGTAAATTGTTGTTGTTGCTTAGTCGTTTAGTCATGTCTGACTTTTCCTGACCCCATGGACCAGAGCACGCCAGGCACTCCTGTCTTCCACTGCCTCCCACAGTTTGGTCAGACTCATGTTGGTAGCTTCGAGAACACTGTCCAACCATCTCGTCCTCTGTCGTCCCCTTCTCCTTGTGCCCTCCATCTTTCCCAACACCATGGGAGTCTTCCAGGGAGTCTTCTCTTCTCATGAGGTGGCCAAAGTATTGGAGCCTCAGCTTCCTGATCTGTCCTTCCAGTGAACGCTCAGGGCAGATTTCCTTCAGAATGGATAGGTTTGATCTTCTTGCAGTCCATGGGACTCTCAAGTCACCTCTTGAGAATTAGTCATGCTCAAAATGTCCCCACCCCAGCTCCACCTTCATGTATGTAGAGATGAACAAAAATGTCAATTTTGGTTTCAGTAGTGAAAAGCCTGTCTGTCCTCAACTGGAAGGGAGTTCCACCCCCCCTTTCTTCCCCAACCTTATACTATACACAACACTAATGTTTCACAACAAATGTAATTGATCTGTAGAAAACACAACTTGAAAAAAGAGACAATGCACATACTTTTTTAAACCAAGATTTTTTTCAATAAAAACTATTTAAAAAACCAACAACTGGGCCCACAATACTCAATACACTCCTGGTGGATATGAGTTGTGCATCTGAGCCATGAGGGTACTGAAGTGATCAGGCAGGGATCTAAGAGATTAAGTGGCCCTTGAGTACAGTGGCAGACCTACATTTTGAGGGCCCTGAAGCTTGAACTGCTATGGGGCCCCCTTCATGACCAGCAACGAGGTCTGACTAACCACTGCCATCTTCTTCAGTGGGGTTGTTCCACGAGAGATCACTCCATTTAAAATAAATGAATAAATTAACTACTACATCTCAGATTTTGATTACGATTTCCGTACTGGATTATCTCACATGTCAAAGTCGCTGGTGTGAATTAATATTTCCAATGCCTTATACTGTGGTACCTCGGGTTACAGACGCTTCAGGTTACAGACTCTGCTAACCCAGAAATAGTACCTCAGGTTAAGAACTTTACCTCAGGATGAAAACAAAAATTGTGCGGCAGCAGTGGGAGGCCCCATTAGCTAAAGTGGTACCTCAGGTTAAGAACAGTTTCAGGTTAAGAACGGACCTCCAGAACAAATTAAGTTCTTAACCCAAAGTACCACTGTACTTTTCGAGTTATGTGGGAGATGAAAATTAGGGAAATGTTATATACATGCATGAATAAGGTTGCTTCTGGGGCCTCTACAGGATGAGGGGCCCTGAAGCTTAAGCTTCATTTGTTTCATAGTAGATCTGCCCCTGCTTGAGTGTTGCTAAGAAAAACACCCAGAATGAAGTTACTGGTCATTAAAAGCTGCAATATGGAGGGATTCTCTCCTCCCCTCTTCAGCCCAGAGTGGAGGCCATATGAGATGACACACAATAGTTGGCCAATCACAGGGTAACCTAACATAAGTCAGCAATGCCTCCCTCCACCTCATCTTTGTCCATCAGCCGCACCCACCCTCACAGTCCCGCAAGCTGTTCCACACCACAGGTGTCCCCAGAGCATCTAAAGCAAATCTAACCATAACCCAAAGTTACGGACTTGTTCTGTGTTAGCCACACAGCCATCACCCAGAACAGGTAGAACTATGCCCTGTTATGGCACTGAGCAGGTGAACACACCACGTTTTGCTCCAGATGTTTTTAGGGGTTTTTTTTGTTTTGTTTTTTGCAAAGGCACTTTTTGAAAAAGGATGAGGTCCTTGGCAAAGGCCACCTGAGAAATCGCCTAATTACATCTGGCATATTTGCATACATCAGCTGGCTGTTTGCCAAGTGCAATAGCTATTTGATGTGAAACCTGTCAGTCAAGGCGGCAAAGCTTCTCATATGGAAAACAGTGACATTTCTTCCAGGAGCAGCGCTATGTGTTTGCCCTAGGGTGACATTCGCCGTATTTCACAGGATTAAAATTGATAATATCATCCAACCAGATGAACCCCAAGCAAAGCAAAACATCATAATCAAAGCTCCTCCAACAGCATGGCTGTGAACAATGGCACTTACCTGGGACATTTGCATTCAGCAGAAGGGTGTTCGGGGCGGAATCCAGAATAATAAACAGGCATGTGATATTTCTATTCTGAACATTCCACAGTGAATTCCTAACTAAAATAGAGAGAAAGGGCTAGGCTTATTTCCCTGTGCAGACATGGTAAGCCGGGCTCCCAGAATGCCTTTTAATACAAAGTGTGCTTTGAAACTAAATCTCAGTTAAACATCTTCATTAGAATGTGATCTTCTTCACCTGTGCCTTTAAAAAGCAGAGTATCTAGCACACCTGTTTGCTAAAGGTATGGAGAGAATAAGAAAAAAGAAAATGGGAAAGAGGAATGTCAGCAGTAGCTACATGTAAGGAAGACCCAACTTCTTTGGGTCCTTGCAAGAAGGGTCGAGGTCATAGCTGTCAACTTTTTCCTTTTTTTGCGGGAAATTCCCTTATTCCGAATAGGATTCCTTGCAAGAAAAGGGAAAGCTTGACAGCTATGGTCTAGGTTGGTCATGGCATCAACATCCATCCCACTCTCAGGGGATATTAATGCTCAGCCTGCTTTCATAGTTGAGTCTTCTCCCTTCCTAAGAGTCCTGCTGGATCAGGCCAAAGACCCACCTTGTCCAGCATCCTGTTCTCGGAGTGGCCAGCAAGATGCCTCCAAAAGAAGCCCATTGGAAGGACATGAATGCAGCAGCACTCTCCCTAATTGTGATTCCTAGCAACTAGTGAGCAGAAACTTTCTGCCTCCAACAATGGAAGTCGAACACAGCCATTCTGGCTAGTAACCATTGATAGTCACTGTCTCCATGAATTTATCTAACCCTCTTTCAAAGCCATCTTAGCTGGTGTCCCTCAGTAGCAAATTCTATAGTTGAAACAAGAATGCCTGAAGAGCCTGGACATTGGATGTGGCTAAAGGCCAGTCTAACATCCTTTTCTTACAGTGGCCAATTGTATTTCAATAGGATTTACCTAGAAAAGACCGTGATGTTGGGAAAGATTGAGGGCACAAGGAGAAGGGGACGACAGAAGATGAGATGGTTGGACAGTGTTCTCAAAGCTACTAACATGAGTTTGGCCAAACTGCGAGAGGCAGTGAAGGATAGGCATGCCTGGCGTGCTCTGGTCCATGGGGTCACGAAGAGTCGGACACGACTGAACGACTGAACAACAACAAGGATTTACTCTCATGGAAGCATGCATAGGATTGCTGCCTTGGCCGCAGCAAACTTTTGTAAGATAATGCCCAGTGCCCTGCTTGCCATTATCTTTAGCTGAGGGGGATGAACTTAGGAAAGGAGGAAGATGCATTGATGCTGGAGGGATTCATCCGTTCAGGGACTGCAGAGTGTACAAGGCTGTAACAAGAGTCACCTCTGCAAATGGATGACACCCCGTACTTAGCACTGCCAAGCAGCTGGTGACAAATGAGGTGAGAGACAAAAGCAGTAACTCCTACTCCTTCCCCTCCCTTCCAGAAGCAAATATCTTATTTATTAGCTGCAGCTCTAATTGTTCAGCAAAGACTGAAATGATGCACAAAAGCCAGGTAGTGGTTTGGAATATAAATAAACACTCTATGACAGTTTCTAAATAAATAATGCCATTAATCCAGCAGTGCGTGCCTCTCTCTACCCTCCCTCCCTCTGCTCCCATTTTTATTTGTTGAAAGGAGTTAGGAGCAGCATTGTGTTGTTGTTGTGTGTGTGTTTGTTTTATTTATTCCCAGAATAATGTTGCCTTGGCAACCTATTCTACCCCCCCCTCCCCAGCTATAGGTGTTAGTTGCAAAGTTGCTCAAAGAGTGCAGGGCGGTGATGGCTGAAGAATTTGCCAAATGCAATAGCCTGAGAGAGAAGAGAGTTGGAAATGGTAAAAATGGAGAAGGGGGTCAAAATCCCCGTAGAGCAAATAATGGGGGGGGGAGTGCGACACGTGGAGTGGGGGGAAAGCGGTGGGGGGAAAGAATGATATGAGTCAAGTGCTCTATAGCAATTCATTTTACATTAAGTTGCCTCATTTTTTGCCATTGTTTTACTGTGACAGTTTTGGGAATGTGAAGAATGTGGGAGTAACCATGGAAACGGAAACTCAACATATTAAGATCTCTGGCACCCCCTCCCCCAATTACATGCCCCTCCATGTAATATATCGTGTTGCACAATACATTCAAGAAGCAGTTCAATGGGTGGAAATGCACAGTTCATTTGGGGTTGGGCCCAACATCAAAGGGTCCAGCCCTGCCTTAAAAGGGGACTACAAGTGTGTTTGTGCTAGTGTGTGTGTGTGTGTGTGTGTGTGTGTGTGTGTGTAGGGTTCATATTTTGTGCTCGAGTCAAACCTAGATTGGCCCTGAGGGAGCAAAAAAGAGAAATCTTACAGGTGTAGTCGAAACAAAATTAAAAAATTCCTTCCAGTAGCACCTTAGAGACCAATTAAGTTTGTTATTGGTATGAGCTTTCGTGTGCATGCACACTTCTTCCGTGTGCATGCACAATTCTTCTTATCTGAAGAAGTGTGCATGCACACGAAAGCTCATACCAATAACAAACTTAGTTGGTCTCTAAGGTGCTACTGGAAGGAATTTTTTTAAATTTTGTTTCAACTACGGCAGACCAACACGGCTACGTACCGGTACCTGTTACAGGTGTAGGTCTCATTTGAAATGTTGGGACATCATAGAAGAGTTGGAAGGGACCCAAGGGTCATCCAGTCCAACCCCTACAATGCAGGAAATCCCTGGCATATGGCCAGCCAACCTCTGCATAAAAACCTCCAAGGAAGGAGAGTTCAACATCTTTCTGTTGCCTTTTCCATTTCTGCTTAGACATTTTGCTGGTCTCACAATGACCTACTTTCTGTATCTGTTCTTTGACATGGGTTGTATATGTATAATATATGTGCAACACTTCTGTCATGGCCAGTGTCAAGGGGTCAGAATTCTTGGGCATCTGCTTAGGGCCCACAACCCCAGCAAGGCACCTGCTGATAAGAGCCCTCTGAACTTGCTGCAGTGAGGAGGTAAATTCACAGAAGTGAAAAGACCTATGGAGGGTGTTGCACTCAAGGGGCCTCTGAAACCTGAAGACAAAACTGACTTAGGCACTCTTCAGGCATGACACATTGGGCAGGGCCATAGCTCAGTGGGAGACCACCACCTTTGCACGCAGAAGGTTCCGGGTTCAAACTCCAGCATCTCCACGTAGGACTGGGACAGATTCCCTGCATGCAACTTTGGAGAGGTATTGGCAAGTCAGTGCAGACAATGCTGAGCTAGAGGGACCAATGGCCTGACTGGGTCCATTGCAGTTTCATATGTTGCTGGGAAGGACCCTATCTCAGTGGTGGAGCACCTGCATTGCATTTTGCATGGATAAGATATCAGGTTCAGTCCCCACCATCTCCAGGTAAGGCTGGGAATGGCCCATGTGAAAAGGAAGAGCCACTGCCAGTCAACACAGTCATTATTGAGCTACTGTAGGAGGACCAGTACAGCGAAAGCTGTACTGGGATGCAATCTCAAAAAAGATAGAATGATCTCGATACGAATCCAAGGCAGACCTTTTAACATCACAGTAATCCAAGTTTATGCACCAACTACCAGTGCTGAAGAAACTGAAATTGACCAATTCTATGAAGACTTACAACACCTTATAGAAATGACACCAAGGAAGGATGTTCTTCTCATTATAGGGGATTGGAATGCTAAAGTAGGGAGTCAAGAGATAAAAGGAACAACTGGCAAGTTTGGCCTTGGAGTTCAAAATGAAGCAGGGCAAAGGCTAATAGAGTTCTGTCAAGAGAACAAGTTGGTCATCACAAACACTCTTTTCCAACAACACAAGAGACGACTCTACACATGGACATCACCAGATGGGCAACATCGAAATCAGATTGATTATATTCTCTGCAGCCAAAGATGGAGAAGCTCTATACAGTCAGCAAAAACAAGACCTGGAGCTGACTGTGGCTCAGATCATCAGCTTCTTATAGCAAAATTCCAGCTTAAACTGAAGAAAGTAGGAAAAACCACTGGGCCAGTAAGATACAATCTAAATCAAATTCCTTATGAATACACAGTTGAAGTGAAGAACAGGTTTAAGGATTTAGATTTGGTGGATAGAGTGCCTGAAGAACTGTGGATGGAGGCTCGTAACATTATACAGGAGGCAGCAACGAAAACCATCCCAATGAAAAAGAAATGCAAGAAAGCAAAGTGGCTGTCCAATGAGGCCTTACAAATAGCGGGGGAGAGAAGGCAAGCAAAATGCGAGGGAAATAGTGAAAGATACAGGAAATTGAATGCAGATTTCCAAAAAATAGCAAGGAGAGACAAGAGGGCCTTTTTAAATGAGCAATGCAAAGAAATAGAGGAAAACAACAGAATGGGAAAAACCAGAGATCTGTTCAAGAAAATTGGAGATATGAAAGGAACATTTCGTACAAAGATTACCACAATTAAGGACAAAAGTGGAAAGGACCTAACAGAAGCAGAAGACATCAAGAAGAGGTGGCAAGAATACACAGAGGAATTATACCAGAAAGATATGGAGGTCTCGTACACCTCAGGTAGTGTGGTTGCTGACCTTGAGCCAGACATCCTGGAGAGTGAAGTCAAATGGGCCCTAGAAAGCCTTGCTAACACCAAGGCCAGTGGAAGTGATGATATTCCAGCTGAACTATTCAAAATTCTAAAAGATGATGCTGTTAAGGTGCTACACTCAATATGCCAGCAAGTTTGGAAAACTCAGCAGTGGCCAGAGGATTGGAGAAGATCAGTCTACATTCCAATCCCAAAGAAGGGCAGTGCCAAAGAATGCTCCAACTACCGCACAATTGCGCTCATTTCACACGCTAGCAAGGTTTTGCTAAAAATTCTACAAGGCAGGCTTAAGCAGTATGTGGACCGAGAACTCCCAGAAGTGCAAGCTGGATTTCGAAGGGGCAGAGGAACCAGAGACCAAATTGCAAACATGCGCTGGATTATGGAGAAAGCTAGAGAGTTCCAGAAAAACATTTACTTCTGCTTCATTGACTATGCAAAAGCTTTTGACTGTGTCGACCACAGCAAACTATGGCAAGTTCTTAAAGAAATGGGAGTGCCTGATCACCTCATCCGTCTCCTGAGAAATCTCTATGTGGGACAAGAAGCTACAGTTAGAACTGGATATGGAATAACTGATTGGTTCAAAATTGGGAAAGGAGTACGACAAGGCTGTATATTGTCACCCTGCTTATTTAACTTATATGCAGAATTCATCATGCGAAAGGCGGGACTGGATGAATCCCAAACCGGAATTAAGATTGCCGGAAGAAATATCAACAACCTCAGATATGCTGATGATACAACCTTGATGGCAGAAAGTGAGGAGGAATTAAAGAACCTTTTAATGAGGGTGAAAGAGGAGAGCGCAAAATATGGTCTGAAGCTCAACATCAAAAAAACTAAGATCATGGCCACTGGTCCCATCACCTCCTGGCAAATAGAAGGGGAAGAAATGGAGGCAGTGAGAGATTTCACTTTCTTGGGTTCCATGATCACTGCAGATGGTGACAGCAGTCACGAAATTAGAAGACGCCTGCTTCTTGGGAGAAAAGCAATGACAAACCTAGACAGCATCTTAAAAAGCAAAGACATCACCTTGCCAACAAAGGTCCGTATAGTTAAAGCTATGGTTTTCCCAGTAGTAATGTACGGAAGTGAGAGCTGGACCATAAAGAAGGCTGATCGCCGAAAAATTGATGCTTTTGAATTATGGTGCTGGAGGAGACTCTTGAGAGTCCCATGGACTGCAAGAAGATCAAACCTCTCCATTCTTAAAGAAATCAGCCCTGAGTGCTCACTAGAAGGACAGATCCTGAGGTTAAGGCTCCAGTACTTTGGCCACCTCATGAGAAGAGAAGACTCCCTAGAAAAGACCCTGATGTTGGGAAAGGTTGAAGGCACAAGGAGAAGGGGACGACAGAGGACGAGATGGTTGGACAGTGTTCTCGAAGCTACTAACATGAGTTTGGCCAAACTGCGAGAGGCAGTGAAGGATAGGCGTGCCTAGCGTGCTCTGGTCCATGGGGTCACGAAGAGTCGGACACGACTGAACGACTGAACAACAACAGGTGGACCAATGGTCTGAATCAGTAGCATAGCTGTCAACTTTTCCCTTTTTTTGTGGGAAATTCCCTTATTCCGAATAGGATTCCTCACGAGAAAAGGGAAAGGTTGACAGCTATGATCAGTAGAAATCAGTTTCCTATGTTCCAGCACATGAACCTACTCCAGGAGTGTGTGTTCTCCATACTCAGAGATCCCTGCCATCATTTGCTGGTGCTGCAAGCAGGAATAGGCCAGTAAGAAGAGCAGTGGCTGGGACCTTCTTCATGCCAAGCAGGTGCTCTGCTATTGAGCTACAGCCCTTCCGCACTACTGCAGCCCAGGTATGATGCTTACAATTGCATGACATTCCTAGTGTGTTTTTCTTCTCTACCACACAGTTACCGTACTTTTCCGTGTATAAGATGAGGTTTTTTTTACTTTAAAATAATGTTAAAAAACGGGGGCCGTCTTATACACGGATAGTGCATAGGGGGGAAACGGGTGATTGGTTGCACCCGCGAGCAGGATCTTGTCAGCAGCGATTTGGTGGGTGATTGGTTGCTCCTGCTAGGGCTGCTTTGGATTGGCTGCTGCTGCGGTAATTGGGCTCAACAACCCCGGGCAATTCCCCCCCCCAAAAAAGCTCAACAACTCTGAGCCATCTCCCCCCCCCCCCATTTTCTTAAATTTGAGTCCCCCAAAATAGGGGTCATGTTATACATGGGGGCGTGTTATACACGGAAAAAATACGGTATTTTTTTTTAAATAAAAAACCCCCCATGTTTCTCCAACGAAACTGTAGCACATGCTGAAGAAATCAGCAGCCGCAGTGCAAGCACCCCCCCCCCCTGTAATTCTGGTGGAAATAGCCTTCCAAAACTCTTTCAAGTGTCTCCTCCATTCTCATTAGGACTCCGTCATTCCCCAGCTTTTGAAATCCACACACAATGGTCTACCTCGCAGGGCAAATATTGTCCTCCACCTAACCCTGGCAGTGAAGCTAATGGCTGTTCAAGGGGGCCCATGCATCTTAATAAAAAATGGAAATGGTTTTGCCCCTTCATTTTAATTAACATTATGTCCACATTTCGATGATAATGGATAATTAAGTAAGTTACCTTGACATTGGAATGCTCTTGGAAATAATTTATGGTGTAATTTCATTAGTGGGGAGAGACATTTATCTGTTTTATTTTCATATCAAGGGTTGGACATAAATATTTCTGGATATCATTTGTGCATAAGCTAATGTATATTTATAGAGCATGGTTTCTACAAATCTTGGAAAGGTTTGTTTACTTCTATCGGGGGTCTCCCCCATCCCCCAGTCCCACAAACACAAATATTCATCTATTCTTTCAAAGAGGAGTGTTATTTATTTTTCTATCAGCTTTGCCTGATGTATTATTCTGAAAAGCACGACAGGATCAAGAAAAAAACCCAAACCATTCTGAAACCACCCTCATTATTTTTGGAGCAAGTAATGCAAAAAAGCAGAGTTGTCGGAGTTGATTATAATTTGGAAGGGGGTAAAAAAAAAAGTTAATAAAAAAAAATAGACCGATAAAATCTGAGCAGAATTTATTCAGAGAAAATAGTGTCGGTCTAAACTCATGCTTGCCCTTCAGGTTGGAAAAAAAAAAAAGAGTTGCTAAGCAAATCTTTGCTCAAGCAGTTCTAATAAATAACCCTATGCAAAAATGAACGAAAAGTAAATATAAGGGGGAAATGGGGAAAAAATATATAATGTGTTTCTAAACACACACACATCCTGGTACTAAATATATGCATAAGAAAGTTTATTTTATTGGTTTCAGCAGAGAATAGTCAGAGTGAATATAGGAACATAAAACGAGCCTGCTGGATCAGACCAATGGCCCATCTAGTGCAGGATCTTGTTCTCCGAGTGGCCAACCAGATCCCTCTGGGAAGCAAAAGGGCACTCTCCCCTCCTGTAGTTTCAAGTAACTGGCATTCAGCATCATGTCACCTCCAAAAGTGGAGGTAGAACATAGTCTTCATCACTGAGAGCCTCATCCGCTGTTAATTTAGCTAATCCTCTTTTTGAAAGTAATGCAGGTTGGTGACCATCCTTACCTCTTGCGGGAGTGAATCCCATAGTTTAACTATGCGCCATGGGAAGAAGTACAGTGGTACCTTGGTTCTCAAACTTAATCCGTTCCATCTGTCCATTCCAAAACCAAAGCGTTCCAAAACCAAGGTGCACTTCCCTATAGAAAGTAATGCAAAATGGATTAATCCGCTCCAGACTTTTAAAAACAACTCCTAAAAAAGCAATTTAACATGAATTTTACTATCTAACAAGACCACTGACCCATAGAATGAAAGCACTAAACAATGTACTGCAGTCACACAATCAATCAATAGCTGAACTGGATTCCACACAGTCACAAAAACAAAACAAAAAGATCCACAAAAACAAAAACGCAAAATAAATAGCAAAAACAGTAAGATGAAACCTTCTGAGGGCCACATGCCAATGGTGGGTGGGGTCAAAGGCAGACCTTCCAAGTGTCCCTATTTTCCAGGGATGTCCCTGATTTAGAGAGCCCATCCCAGTTTCTGATTTGATCCCAGAATCCCCCACTTTTCCTTACGATGTCTCTATTTTCATTTGAGAAATGTTGGAGGGTATGAAATTATTTGACCCCCGAGCCGTCTGAAGGTAATCCTGTATATGGAAGGTTTTTTAAAAAATATTTAATGTTTTATTATGGTTTTTATGTATGTTTGAAGCTGCCCAGAGTGGCTTGGGCAACCCAGTAAGATGTGTGGAGTATAAATAGTCAAATTACCATTGTGGAATGGGACGTCCCTATTTTCATCGGAGAAATGTTGGAGGGTATGCAAATGCAAAAGCCGGTGGTGCAAAGAGGCCACCTCAGAGTTCAAAGACTCATTCCAGCCAGGCGAAAACACTCAAAGAGGGTGGCAAAGCCCTCAAAGAGGATGTGACCTGGGGAAAGAAGGTGTGTTGTGGGTGTGGTAGGGGTAGAATCCAGAAGACCAATTGGAGAGGCTTAGAGGGCTGCATCTGGCCCATAGGCCTGAGGTTCCACACCCCTGCTACAGGTCTTCTGCTAGCATTTAAAGAAAGAATTGTAAGGAAACTTCTGGTTTCAGAACATGATAGGTCAGGATTCCAGAGTTCTCCCTTAGGGACCTCAGATCCTTTGAGGATGGGTTGCTCCACTCTGTTTCAATGAATAGGCATTACCCTAGAGTATTGTCATGCTTCAGTACAGCTCCTAATCATTTCAATGGGGTCTTCGAAAGAGCCATTCTATGAAGATTGCATGCCCCTGGTATTTGAAGATAAAGTATTAACTGGGATTGGTGGGGGAGTGGTGAAAATAGTTCCACACAGATATATATTGTTATCTTTGGTCCTTTCCGACCCTTCCTTAGAAAGATATCAGGGAGCCAGCCTTAGTTCTGATTGCATGAAGAAATGGTTTGCAATTTGCAAGGCTTAAGTAAAATTGGAGCTTTCAAAAAGAAAATCACTAAAATGGCTATTTGGTTTACATGCTGAGAATGGGGAATATATATATATATATATATATATATATATATATATATATATATATATATATATATATATGGAAGAATCAGCATTAGCTGTTCCTTCTTTCATATGTAGACAAATATTTTATCATACGGCATCACTTGCAAACACAAATATCCTCTATTAAACCTTGTGCAGTTTTCAGCACTGATATAGTGGCTTTTTTGGAATTTTATTTCCCCCCCCCCCCACTATCAGGCTCATGCTGGTATCAAAAACACCATGTCATTCCCTCAAAAAATTAAAAAAATATATCTTACTATTATTAGAACTGTGGGAGATTAAATATGCTAGAAAATTATGCGTTGAAATCAGCTCTTCTGAAAATTTCTTTAGCCATGGGGCCCACTGTGGCATCCTCCTAATGTCATTGGGGTTCATTCCCGCCAGCATCAGCCAGCAGGGCCAATTAAAGCCACCAACTTGGATGGCTATAAACGAGGACTAGATAAATTCATGGAGGATTTGGCTGTCTGTGGCTACTAACCATAATAGCTATGTTATGCCTCCTCTGTCAGAGGTAGTACGCCTCTGAAGACTAGTTGCTGGAAACCACACACGGAGAGAGTGCTCTTGTGCTCGGGTTCTGCTTGCAAGCTTCCAACAGATATCTGCTTCCAACAGATAGACTTGCTTGATCCATCAGGCTCTTCTTATGTTCCTTCATCCTCTTTGTTCAATGCAAGGTCTAACATTTGTGAGGCAGTCCAGTTATCAGTCCTAAGCAAAAAGAAGCAAGAGTCCTTGAGTTTTTACATGGGAGTGGGGCTTGAATTACTCAGGGAAGCTATGGACAGGTTAAGATGGACAGGTCGTAGTGGAGAGTTTGGACCAAACGTGATCCACCTGGAGGAGGAACTGGCAACTCCAGTACTTTGGCCACCTCATGAGAAGAGAAGACTCCCTAGAAAAGACCCTGATGTTGGGAAAGGTTGAGGGCACAAGGAGAAGGGGACGACAGAGGATGAGATGGTTGGACAGTGTTCTCGAAGCTACTAGCATGAGTTTGGCCAAACTGTGAGAGGCAGTGAAGGATAGGCGTGCCTGGCGTGCTCTGGTCCATGGGGTCACGAAGAGTCGGACATGACTGAACAACTGAACAACAACTTCCCCCCTCTCATGAAATACAAAAGCGCTTCTAAGCAAAGGGAGGATTCATCAGAGTCTCTAATTAAAAACATGACAGCTGGTGAATGAGAGAAATTTGTCTCTGCATTGCTGTTCTCTTATTTTTCATAATCCTAAGAGCCCCAAGTACGAATTAATTATGACTCAAGAACCCTGGTGCACCCATAGAGTGGTGGTGGTGGCAGCCGTGGTGACTGGTGCCCAATGGACTGTTATGGTGGAAGGCAGAGACACCAACAGTGGGTGGTACCAGAGCCTATGGCAGGCAGAGCCAACTATTTCTGGTTTTGTCCCCATCTTCCTCCCTACTGAGTTATCCAAAGGTTAGGGTGAGACTAAGGAGGAGGAGGCCAACAAGAAACTACACAGCCTGGGCTGGATGCAAGTATAAGGCTGGTAGGTAGGGCTGGCTGAAAGAAGAAGGAGGTTGGTCTTGCAGTGTCTCATGGACCACCCACCAGTGTGTAGCAGGGAGCAGAAGATCTAAATGCACGTAAGGAGGCCAGTTTATACATTCAGCACTATCAAGTGGGAATTGCAGTTCCATAAGAGGAATAGGGGCCATGTAACAACTCTCAACACCCTTCACAAACTACAGTTCCCAAGATTATTTGGAGGAAGCCATGACTGATACTGATACTGCATTGAATCGTCTGATACTTCATTGAATGGAAGGCGCAGAAGGGGCCTAGCATGGGCTTTTCGCCTGGTCTACACATCCCTGACCCCATCTGCATTTAAAACACTCTTATAGCACTCTAACATTCATAGTCCCCCCTTCCCCAAGAATCCTGGGAACTGTAGTTTGTAAAAGGTGCTGAGAGACATTAGGGTCCCCAATTCCCCTCACAGAGCTCTGAGTCCCAGCATGGTTTAGCAATCAATCCCTCTTCTCAATGAACTTTGGGAATCATAGCTCTGAGAAGAGAACATGGGTCTCCTAACATCACTCAGCACCCTTAACAAACTACAGTTCCCAATATGCTTTGGGGAAGCCATGACTTTTGAAACTGGTATAAGAGTGTTTTAAATGTATGGTGCTGATGTGACCTTAGTGGAACTCTGTACACCATGGGCCATCTTGGAAGCTTGAACTGAAATCCCACTCTGAGCTCATTTAAGAGAAATACTTTATCGCATAAGCTGTGATTTCCCCTGTATCATTCCAACAAAACTAGCTTGGCAAGATTTCACACACACTTTGTTAGCTAATCAACGACAGATTGCACTGGGGAAAACCATATCTAAATTTATTAACAAAATTAATAGACCATTTCAATTTTACTAGACTTAAGTATAAAGATATAGTAAGTCTTTGGGGCAACCAGTCTCTATTACTTGTAACTTTGACCTGCAGTCAGCGCATAATGAGAAATTGACATCTAGATTAGAACTGCAAGAATGACACCGATAATAATAAGATTCAGGATCATTAGGGAAATGAGGCCAAATGCGATACTTCTGTCATTCTATTCTATTTTATTTCTCCCTGTTATTTCTCGTGAGTTGATTATATTGTGCCAGCTTCATTGTGGCCTCGGCCCTATAAGCATATGGTTATAGGGGGGATTATATTACTCAGCCTCCAGTCTGTTTCTATGCTTCAGTCTGTATAATTGAGGCAAGATTGACCTATATATTGTATGTTTGTTGGAGGGAGTAGCCTCCCTTATGGCAGTGGGGTGTGAAGCAAGGCTGGTGAGGGGTGAGAATATTCCTCAGATGAAAATAGGGACACACACACACACACACACACCATTTGTGTCTCCCATTGAGCTCCACTTCACTCCCTCTTTCTTCGCACCCAGGATGGCCCTGCCCTCTGCCTGCCCCTCAGAGCTTGTGCGTCACAAAGGGCTGCGCCTCGACTGCTGCAGTCTCTCCTCCACATCCACTCTCCAACAGCTGCCATGAGTGGCCCAAGAGAGGAGGCAATGGAGCAGCGGCCATGGAGAGGCCACAGAGACACAATGGGATGCAGCTGTCACTTGGGACAAGCACCAGTTCATTCTCCTCCGTGAGCTTGGCACTGGTGATGGAAATAGGAACATTTGGGGATCAAATCAGAAGCCAGGATTGCTTTCGTAATTCCAAGACTGTCCCTGGGACACTTGGAGGGTATACCCTGGGGAGAAACCCAAGAGCCAAAGCCAGAGGTCTGTGTTTGTTCCCCACACTTGCGCTGCACAGATAATGCAGATAACTTTTGCTTCTCTAGATTACAGGCCCTCCCTCTACACATGCGCACAACCCATCTTAGCGACAGGCATTTTGCTATTATTCGGCAAACAGAGATCTCCTCCCTTCCATGCCTATGGTTCTACCAGGAAAGCCTCAAGGTTATGAAGCACATGTCTGACATAAAGATCACAGAGCCATTTTAATTAGATTCCTTTACCAAAAAAACTCTTGACCCCTCCGTGCGGTGCATTAATGCCTTTTACTAATTATAAATGCAATTAAAAGGCACTGAAATAAAATTAGGCTGATCTATCTCATTTACATTCAAATTATGCAGATTTTCGAGACTTTCCCCCTTCCCTTTTTCCAATCCACCATTCTCTCGCCGCCATCCCCCTCTGATTTTGTGTTTTCCAGATAAAATTGCCTGCATTAAAACAGCTGGAAAACAACCTTGTGGGGAACCCAATTCTTTTTTCTGTGATTACTAACAGTGTGCAAGTAAATTTTTCATGCGGCAATATGTGGAGCTATCATTAGGGGAGGGACTCATGCAATAGAACCCAGAAGATCGCTTGTGTGAATTGTTGTTACTGGAGCCAGTGAAATTTCGCATCTTTCCGTTATGGGAACTCGGATCCATTCACAGACTGGGGCAGGTTCCTTGTGAAAATTCATAGCACTTGCGAATTTCTCCTGAAATATAGATTTTTTTAAAAAAGGGATTTTGCCTCATTTTTGCAAAGCAATCTCCCTTATATAGTGCATTTTTGCACACTATTTTCATGAATATATGCATTTTTATGCATGTTTCTCCCTCCCTACCCCAAGCCCTCACCCCCCAATATGTGATTCATTCATTCATTCATTCATTGGTATGCAGTACTGACTGGAGAACTGCTTTCCAAAATTCAGAGAAGTGTGAATTTAGGATTAAAATTAGTGGGTCCCTTTATTATTTTTTAATAGGGTTTACTCCCAGTAAATGGGTAAATGATTGCCTCCTCAAGTGCTAATAAATCCACCTCTGGGTAGCCTTAGATCAGGGTTAGGCAACCTGAGAGCCTTATTCCTTATACACCCAATAGATAGCTGCAGTCTATGGGAGAGTCACCCTTCCTGATAAATGGGTCATCGCCACAAGTGTCCACCAGTTAGGGTTTTTTGTCTTGTTTTAAATGTATCTTTTTTTGTTTTTGTTTTAACAGTTTTTAATTATCTTGCGTGTAAATTGAGATTGTGGTGTGGAAAGCAATTAATTAACTAATGGCAATGATGGTGGAGGAGGAGGAGGAGGAAGTAGAGCCAGATTAGTGGGGATGAGATCAGGCAATCATATCTGGTTTGGAGTTCAAGCTTAGAAAGAAATGTGGGGCTTGTAGAGTTCATCTCTCGCTTTGGGGGTAACTTTGACGGGGCTTCATCAAGATTCTAAGCCTGCCTCTAGAAAATTTCACCAGCCTCTAGCTACATAAGCAGCTGCTTTGTACCAAGTCAGACTATTGGTCCATCAAGCTCAGTATTGTTTGTACTGAGTCACAGTAGCTCTCCAGGTTTTCAGATGAGGACCTGCTTTCTGCATGCAAAGCAGAAGCTCTACCACTGAGCTATACAAACCTTTGTTTGTTTGTATCTCAGTTGCCTGCGATGTTTTGTTGCCTCCAGCTTGGGATGTGTCTATATTGTGGTTTTTCTCCCTTCTTGACGTGCAATCATTTCTTATTGCTTTCTGCGGCTCGTTCTTTCCAAAGACCTTGGTTGGTTAGTAATCAATAGATCCACTACTTCCTTCTTCCCCTTCTTTTTTATTTATTTAGTGGAAAACCTGTGTTCATCATTTCTTTTCACTTCCCTAAGCATACGCATTTAGCAGGTGTTTTCATCCTCATCTTAATAATAAGAACTGACACCCCCAAGTGAGGGCATCCTTATTGTGCCCAGCAGCGCTGATGGATATTTTTTGGGGGTGGAGGAATTGACAGGCACCGAAAAATATTTTTTGCCATTACTGGTGACTTGGCTGACAGATTTTTAATGATTCTTATAAGATCGACTCTCGCTTCATCTGTGCCCCCTCCTCCCCTGATGAAATGGAAACTGGAGAAATGTGTTTCCAGAATAAACACACTGAACAGTTGGAAAGAGATGTGGATTCAGGATGCTAAGGAGACTTCCTTGACATTTGTTCGTAAGCTGCAACTGGCCTTCTGGCCCTCCAGATTGGCTTCATTTGCTACTCATTCTATGCCCAGTGAACATAGCTTATAGGATTCTCTCTCCCTCATTATTAGCTCCTACATTCTAGCTCTCATGATCATGATTAGTTTTGTCCAGAGTGGATTTGCACTGGCCTTCATAGCCAGAAAGCAGGGGTGGGACTGAGCCACTTCTGCCCCCTTTCAGTTTTGCTGGCTGCTCAGTCTGTTGAAACCCAATTTGTGCATTTTTTAAAAAGAACAGACGAAAAGTCTGCATTTAAATGGTACACATTTTTGTAATAATAATAATAATAAATGCATTTTTGTACACGTATTTGTGAAAGAAGAAAGAAAAAAAAGCCTTCCAGATTTGTTCCAGATGTTGATGAACTCCAATTCCTATCAGCCCTGGCTAGCTCGAAGCGTATTCCGTTAAAGGATTCCGAGGGGCGTGGCCCTGTCCGAAGCCTAGGGAGGTTAGGGCCTAAGGCACGCCTCCTATCGGTGACTCCGGGGGAGTTAACCCTTCCCGGACTTCCAGCAGACGGGCTGGAGTCAGATATAGTCAGTTAGATCCAATGCCTAAGCCAATACCGCTCATCACCTGTAACCAATAAATTTGTGACCTTTTTTAGCCCATTAACCTTAATAATTGAGTCATGTGCCATTATTTCTACCTGGGGGGAGTCAGGAACTTGCCACGCAACTGTAGTTTAGCAACATTTGGAGAGACACAGGTTCACCACCTTGGCTGGGTAGTTTTAGGCATGTTCAGATGCAATAAACAACTAGACAAATTCAGTTGCTAGCTATGTTCTCCCTGCATTGTATACTTAAAGGCACAAGTAGGAAGAGAGCCTCATGTGGGCATCTCATAAGGCATCTGGTTAGCTACTGCAAGAACAGGACAGGTCTTTGGCCTGATCCAACAGGACTCTTCTTATGTTCCTCCCTGTCAAAAGCAGAAAAGGTGGCAGCAGATTTATCAAATATTTCCTCCTGATCAAAACATAACAGGAGCAGTGAATTACTTGAGGCAGATGGCAGCACACAATTCCAAGAGAGGCTGCCTAACACACAAACTTCCATTAACCTGAGTAGAATTCATACAGTTGTTGTTCATTGAACTGGAAATGTCCTCCTTTCCGGTCAGAGATCAAGTGCATTTTGCTTGGCTTGCCGCTCGGGTCTGTCCCCCTACACCAGCCGTCCTTGTCAAGATAGCAGAGAGAGAGGGAAAGTGAGCAGAATGGACATTGGAGGCAGCACAGTAGAAAATCCCCTTTGACATTGGAATCTAGGCTGCATGCATACTTATCCATTTAGAACACAAGGAAGTGGTTTGTGTGAATTTAGAATTGTTTGCAATCACCCTCAATGTGCTCTTTTCAGTCCAGATTCTGCCATCCACAAGTGTGGCAGTAATCCATGGTCAGAGGTAGTAATCCTTCTGAATACCAGTTTCTGGAAACTACAGGAGAGAAGAGTTTTCTTGTGCTCGAGTTCTGCATGAGGGTTTCCCACAGGCATCTGGGTGGCCACTGTGAGAATTTTTAATGGATTTTGTTTCGGTGGTACCGGTAGTGGATTTTTACTAAATTTTTGTGTGTGTGCTGGTGGTGGTGGTGGTGGGGAAGACACTAGTGATCATAGCATTTTACAGGCATTTTCTCATGACCCCCTTTTTTATTTAAAAAACTGTTATAGTAGTTGCAGGTGGGACTCATGTTTGTTCTACAGAATGGTTTTTCACTCTTAAAAATATAGGCTACAATCTTACAGGGGGCTGTGGATTATTTATGCTATTTTATTGATTTGTAAGATTTCTGACCCATCTTTCACTATAAGGCCTCAGGGCTAGTTGTATCAACATAATCATGCAATTTAGGGACGCGGGTGGCGCTGTGGTTTAAACCACAGAGCCTAGGGCTTGCCAATCAGAAGGTCAGCAGTTCGAATCCCCACGACGGGGTGAGCTCCCGTTGTTCGGTCCCAGCTCCTGCCCACTTAGCAGTTCAAAAGCAAATCGGGTGTACAGCTTCCGGGTCATGTGGCCAGCATGACTAAGCCACTTCTGGCAAACCAGAGCAGCGCATGGAAACACCGTTTACCTTCCTGCCGGAGCAGTACCTATTTATCTACTTACACTTTGACATGCTTTCGAACTGCTAGGTTGGCAGGAGCAGGGACCGAGCAATGGGCGCTCATCCCCTTGCGGGGATTCAAACCACCAACCTTATCGGCAAGGCCTAGGCTCTGTGGTTTAACCCACAGCGCCACCCGCGTCCTTTTTGGAGCTCATTATTCCATATCTAATTCATTTTTTTGGTCACTGCTGTTTGATGGGATTTCAGCCACATGTGGACTAAGACATTTTTCCCTCCTTTTTTTGTTTTGCTATCGTTATATTTGTTTCTACTGCAGTATTTATCTTAGCATTTAAAGACTTTCCTACCCGTTAGATATTCCATCAAAAGATGGATGTGTTTACTTTTCTTTAAACCGTGGCCATGATGGGCTGAGGGCACCGTTAAATCATCCTCCGATTCTTATTTGTAGCCAGTTCAGAACTAACCAACACGGAGGCATAAAATTACTGAGTATTTCACAGTTTCAGTTTTATCACCTGGCCTTCTCTGGTGATTTTCTCCATTGTGTTTTAGTGGTTAAACAGTCTCCACTGGAGATGAAAGCCCTTGTGGAATTACTTTGTGTTAGAGTCAAGGACTTTTTTAAATTACTACAAAGGCGGAGGGGTGGGGGAGAGAGAAACAAGGAAGTTCTTCCGATGTCTTGTTCTTCTTGATAAATCTAAGGCTCTTAATGTCCAAAGGAGAAAACCGTGGTGTTTTCTACCATAGGAGACTACAAAATGAGATGAATAAAGTGAACTGTTCCTTTCTACATAAGTTGCTGCTGAATTTTGTGGGTCCTTAATGAAGTTAGAGGAAAAACCAAAAGGCATTTTGACAAGACTGATAGATTTCCTAGAGGGCTGTGGGGCACTCATATTCTTACTTAGGATCCACAGAAAACTAGTGGTGGGTGTCCTAACAGGGCCCAGTTTGCTAATTGGGAAGGGAGGAGGGCCTCGTGTATTTAAAGCACTTTGATGCCACTTTGAACAGTGATGGCTTCCTGCAAAGAATTGTGGGAGCTGTAATTTGTTAAGGGTGCTGAGAATTATTAGGAAAGGCTGGTGGTTTGTGTTTGGTTTGGTGTACAGAACTATCATAAGAGCTCACTATCAAGGTACTGTGACCAGTTTTCTGATTCCTGCACTGCAGGGAGTTGGACTAGATGACCCTTTGGCTCCCTTCCAACTCTACAATTCTGTGATTCTATTATTCTATGCCAATATCAGGTAACTAGATGTCATTGATGGCATTGGTGATGAAGATTATTTACAGGCTTATGAAATGTATGAACTATTAAATCAAGTTAAAACCATAAAGGGTGTGATACATGCCTCAGTTTTGCAATCCAACAAGAAAAATGGTTCCTCTCTCCAATAATGGTGTGCCAAAATCTGTCCTGAGGGTTTCATTTCCTTGCCTAATTCTCAGGACACTTAAGGACTTCTTTAGAATTCTGGTGCGTATGGACTTTTTAGCTTATCTCAACATTGCAAGGTGGCCAAACGTGGTGGGTGTATATTCCTTAAAGTAAACATTTCCCTAGAAGTCTGCAGCCTCCCCAGCTGCCTTGAAGGGGATAAAAACAAACGGAAGGCATTGCATCATGATGCCCTCCCCTGGGTTTTAATTGAAGAAAATTGCAGAGCACAGCCATTGATGAAATGGTTTCTATGGGATGAAAGAAAATACCACTGGCCATGCTGGTAATGGCTGTTGGGAGTTGTAGTCCAAGAACATCTGGAGGGCACCATATTGGCTATCTCTGCACTTCCTTTCCTGTGCTGGAATCTGTCCTCCAATTTCTTCTAAGTTTTCTTTCTGTGCAAAAGTTGGTTCCATTTTTTTCTCCTTCATTCTAGCACACTTGAGAATTTTTTGTGAATACGGGCTTCTGAGATTACCTTTTCATTGCAAGGTGGCCAACAGTGCTGTGTGCATTTTTCTTCAGTGCTTTGCAGCCTCCTTGGTTGCTGGCACTTCTTGACTCTTGCTCATGGGAGGAGTCACATCACAATACGTTCAAAAGCAGCCCTGTTTAGGGAGGCTTTTAATGTTTTAATGTTTAATAGATTACTGTATTTTAATGTTCTTTTGGAAGCCGCCCAGAGTGGCTGGGGAGACCCAGCCAGATGGGCGGGGTATAAATAATAAATTATTATTATTATTATTATTATTATTATATCTGAGCTTTGATTCAAGCATGGGCACCCAGGGAGGTTGCAGAGTGCAGACAACTGGTGAGATTATTTCTAGAATGAAAGAAGCACCTCTTGGCCATGTCAAAAGTAAGATAAGCAGGACATAAACCTTCCACCTCTCCCATGAGAGTGTCACCATTTTTCCCCCTCTCCCGTTTGACTATGTTTGAATGCAGTTTCAATTCTCATTAACTGATGGGAAATGGTAACAGAAGTGACAAGACAGGATACCTTTTTGGTACAGTCTTTTGCATACTATAAGACATGACTAGTGCACCCATTTTCAGGCCTGTTGTCGGGTATACACCACCATTTGCATGTTACCATTGCTTCACTTAAAACTCAGATTTTCTCAAAATGAGCATCTTTGATGTCACAATGCATTATGGTTGTGACTTCCTAATGCATTCAGCAATCTCCAGCACTGTTCATAGAGGGAGTGATGATCCTCATCAACTTGTGTTTTGTTTCACAGGAAACAGCCCAAATTATTTGGAAATTGTTCAGTGGTACAACTGGGAAATGTGGAGGGGGGGCACCTGCAGGTAGAATCACTCTGAAGCTCGCTAGAAGGAAGATCAAGCAATCTGATTAAAGCACCGGGGTGAAGACGGGCAGACTAGACACAAATAATTTCACTGATGCTCAGCCTTGAGGCTCCTGAAGGCTGCTGTGTGCTCTGCCAATGTACAAGTCTATTTCTCCTGTGGTATTTGTTTGTTACTGTGGCTGTCACTGCTCTGTTTTTCGACTGTTGCCTTGTAGCTGTAGGAGAGATGAGTAAACACACTGGGACTTTGCCAGGCTCTGAGCTTAATGTTTTCTCTTGCAAGCAGCTCTTAGATTTGTGGTAAAGATGCACTCCTTTGTTGTCGATTAGAAATATTCTGGCAGGTTTTCATTCATTCACACACAGAGGCAACACACACGCACACAGCCTTGAAAGAAAAATTCTGGTGGTACTCATGTATTGAGTGCATATCCATAAGCAGCCTTTGCCAAACATGTGTGCTGATATTTTGGACTACAACTCCCATCATGACTGACCATTGGCCATGTCTGCTAGGGCTGATGGATGTTGTAGTCCAAAACATCAAGAGGGCACTAGGCCTGGGGAAGTCTGCCCTAAACAAACATGGACTGTGGGTAGGCTATACACTCCCAATCTCAATAGATCACACATTAAGCAACTGCCCCTTCCTTTCCTTTGAAAGGGATCAGTTAACGTCACTGACTATTAGCTACCAAGCCAGGTTCAATAGTTTTTGTTTTTGTTTTAAATTAAACAACTTGGGACCGAGATACCTAGCAGAGCATCTCACCCTCGTACAGAAGAAGCTGATTTTTAAGATCTTCCAAGGAGACCCTTGCTTCCTTGTGACTAATTGTCACTTGGTGACAGTGCAGAAGTGGTCTTCTTCTGGATTCCATTCACCTGGGTAACTTATAAAGCAAATACAGTAATGATCCTTAAATACTTGTTAGAAACCTGGATTCTGACTCTTAATTGTTAGTGCTTTTTGTTTGTTTTTATGCGCTGCTCAACCTTATTTGCGATACAGAGTTGTGTTTTTCTTTTATCTAGTTTTTAGAAAACTTTATTGAATATCATTGTATTTTTTATAGTTTTTAAGCAAACTGCTTAGCCATTTCTACCGGTAGTAGCTGTTGCCTTTCTTTTTGGGTGATGCTGACAGCACTGTCACCCCACAGATCTGGCAGGAGAGGAATTTTGCAGTGCAGTTCTCATAGAACCATAGAACTGCATTACCCCGAGGGTAATCTAGTCCAACCACCTGCAATACAGGAAGCTTTCCCACAGCTGCTCCAGGTGGGTTCAAACCACCCACCTTCTACTAACAACCAGATGCACTGACCCAATGCACCACTGGAGGCTAATAATAATACAGTGGTACCTCTGGTACGTGACGTACGCAACCTGAAGCGCCGTGTCTGTGCATGTGCACGATGCGATTCGGTGCTTCTGCGCATGCACATGGTGTCATTTGACATGTCTGTGCATGCACGAACCACTGAACCCGGAAGTAACCCGTTCCGTTACTTCCGAGTTTGGCGCGTTCGTATCCTTGTGTCGAACGCAACCTGAAGCGTTCGCAACCAGAGGTACGACTGTAATAATAATAATCCCCACCCATCTGGCTGGGCCTCCCCAACCACTCTGGGTGGCTTCCAACAGGATATTAAAAATACAATAAAAGATCAAACATTAAAAACTTCCCTAAAGAGGACTGCCTTCAGATGTCTTCTAAAAGTCAGATAGTTGTTTATTTCCTTGACATCTGGTGAGAGGACTTGTTTGTTTGTTTGTTTGTTTGTTTGTTTAACTGCGCTTCACCAAAGAACTCAGGGCAGTTCCCAAGATAAAAATACTGGATAAAAGCACAAAACAAACACCTATCCAGCAGGCGACAAAATATCAAAAGTAAATGAGTACTTGTCTGACTTCAGTAGGAGAAAAATGCCAAAATACTGGCACCACTTTGCTAAAATCCCTTGTTAGCCTAGAAACCAAATGTTGTTGGTCCAGCTTGTATCCTCTCTCAACAATCCTGTGAGGTATATTTGGCCAAGAAGAACAGCACCTGGCACAACAATCCAAAAAGCACATGCAATCCAAAAGAGCCACACACAGAGAAACTACATTTTCTAATTCTCTGCTGGACTTGCAGCAAGGTGGAAGTGTATTGGGCACATTTTTTCTCTTCTTCTGGTTTCTGGGGGGTGGGGGGGTGGGGATTAAAAGCAAAAACAAAAACCCTCCCAGTTGAATCAATGAGAGGGAAATAAACCATGGCCACTCTTGGGCCACTATAGTTTATCCTGTGATCTGGGGGCATGATGGGAGAATGGGAAGGCTATAGACTCTCTGGATTCACCGTCAGTGGAGGCTGGTCCATTTGCATAAAAGGGCCACTCCACCACTAACCTCAGTCTGCCCCTCAGCCAGTCCTCACCTGACTGCCTCCTTACAACCAGTCCAGAGGGTGGTATAATAATAATAATATATTATTTATACCCTGCCCATCTGGCTGGGTTTCCCCAGCCACTCTGGGCGGCTTCCAGCAAAATACTAAAATACAATAATTCATCAAATATTAAAAGCATCCCTAAACAGGGCTGCCTTCAGATGTCTTCTAAAAGTCAGATATTTATTTATTTCCTTGACATCTGGTGGGAAGGCATTCCACAGGGTGGGTGCCACTACCGAGAAGGCCCTCCACCTGGTTCCCTGTAACCTCACTTCTCACAGTGAGGGAACTGCCATAAGGCCCTCGGAGCTGGACCTCGGTGTCCGGGTTGAACGATGGGGGTGGAGACACTCCTTCAGGTATACTGGGTCGAGGCTTTAAAGGTCAGCACCAACACTTTGAACTGTGCTCGGAAATGTACTGAGAGCCAATGTAGGTCTTTCAGGACCGGTGTTATATGGTCTTGGTCACCAGTCTAGCTGCCACATTCTGGATTAGTTGTAGTTTCTGGGTCACCTTCAAAGGTACCACCCCTCAGTTTCCTCCTTCTCCTTAGTCTCAATGTTACCTTTGTAGAACTCAGCAGGGAGGAGAAAGATGGGGAGAAAGCAAGAATAAACTGACTTTTCCAGCCATTGGCTCTTGCTTTTTTCTGTCATGAGCTCTGGCTCCCCCTACTGCTGGCCTCCTTGCCTTCTGCCCTACCAGCCCCAATGATCACCAGCCACCACTGCCCACAACCTTTCCTAGAACAACTCTTCTTTGACCACTTCAGAATTGAAGAAGAACAGACTACAGGCCTTTTCATGCCCTCATGGAGGACATATCCAATATTGAATCTCCCTCTCTGTGGGTGGATGGATCTCTCTCTCCTCTCAGAGAAGGATATTTCCTGTGGTTCCCTGGAGCCCCTTCTCATATTCCTACCCACTATGCCACCCTGGCATGGCCCTTGGGCATGGTTTTGTTGCTAATTGCATTTCTGATTTATTTTAAAGCACTTTTTATTTAATTTAGGACCTTAGACAATAACTCCCCGTGCCAAGAAAGCAAGGTTTTTCTACTTCCAAGAAAATGTCATCATTTAGGACACGGATACACCCAGAAATCTATATTAAGCTTTGCTTTGATAGCAGAGGCACAATAATCCCATCAGAATGAGCTATGTTAGGGGAAAGAAAGATTTTTGCAAAACAATGTAAATAGTTTTAATTAAACCACATTTCAGAGCACCATCGTTTAATAAGACACAATATTTGCTGCTTGTGGCAAACATAAATTCTGTAAGATAAGAGAGAGGTACGAAAACTGCGCCAGGCACTTTGCTGAAAAGTCAACTTCATTTCTTTTTAGAGCTGTGGTAGAAACAAATGAATTCAAGCTGAAGTTTTCCCCTCCCTTATGAACCAAATTAGCTAACAGCTGAAAACAGAACCAGAGGACACTTATAAAATCAGGGTTAGGAGCAGACAAAAGATAGTTATCAGACATGAACCAAAGTGATGTTTGACCCCCTTATTCCTCTTGTTCCAGTATGTTTTAAATTATAGCCTTTGTGTAAGGATTCTGTTTTGTTCTAAAAGCCAAATAATATGTGATTATTTAAAACTGAATTGTGAGGGGGCAAAAGTACAAAAACGTGACAGTTAATCTAACCTAACACTGGCTACCTAGGTATTATATTTATTTATTTCAGCATAAAATCATAACGATGTAATAAGAGCCCTGCTGGATCAGGCCAACAGTGGAGACAGTACTGGCTGCTGGATGAGGCCAGTGGCCCATCTAGTCCAGCATCCTGTTCTCACAGTAGCCAATCAGATGCCTCTGGGTAGTTTCTCCAAGGCAGTGGTGGCTGTGCTCATTGGGACTGGTGGAACAGAAGGTAGGGAGACCAATGGGAGTTGGCATCAGTGCCAATGGCTGGCAGAGGCACCCACTGGGCTGGTTGTAAGGAAGCAGGCAGGCAAGTGGGAGATGGCTGAGGGCAGGCTGGAGTTGGTGGGGCAGTGAGTGCCTCACTCACCTTAATGGAGCACCCTCCCCCGATTCTATGGAAGAGAGTGGGGGGATTCTACCCTTCTGACTCTCCTCCCCAACCTGTAGTGAAGGCCTTGGGGCTGGTTACTTCCCATTATCTCAACCAGGAGCTCTAGCACATCAACAAGGGCAGGCCAAGCTGGTGTTTTATTTCCCATTTCAGGCCCCGGGATAACCCAGGGTTGTTTGGCACTCGCCAAATATTCCAGTCACTAGTTCCTAAAGAGGCATCAAAATGGTATTCTTCTGGTTTTCTTTGGCGGCTTCTGTTCTCTGTTAAAAGGCTCAATATGAAGTGAGCAGCCATCTGAGATCAGTCACAAAAGCATGGCAGCATTCTGTCACCACAAAAAGTCCTTGGCCCACTATGCAGAGAGATTTGATTTAGGATCCATGTGGCACTCATAATGGAAAGAAGAAGGAACCCTCACTCAGAATTTATCATCACACATCATTTTCTTTTTTAAAATATTTGTATGTATATCCTGCCCACCTAGCAGTTCGAAAGCACGTTAAAGTGCAAGTAGATAAATAGGGACCGCTCCAGCGGGAAGGTAAACGGCGTTTCCGTGCGCTGCTCTGGTTCGCCAGAAGCAGCTTTGTCATGCTGGCCACATGACCCGGAGGCTGTCTTCGGACAAACGCCGGCTCCCTCGGCCTATAGAGCGAGATGAGCACGCAACCCCAGAGTCGGACACGACTGGACCTGATGGTCAGGGGTACCTTTACCTTTTATATATATATATATCAGCATTGCTTTATATGCATTCTCCATCTCTGCTAACATTTTTGGCACCTGTATACTTTTCTGTAGCAGTCTTTGAGTTATTTTGGAGGTCTCTCATACACATTGTGACCTGTCCTTCCTCTGCCTACCTTGCAAGAGCTGATGAGATCGCTATTCAAGGTGGTATGGCCTACAGAAAATTGAGGGGAAAGGTCTTCTGCGCGTGATGTTCCTCATCACGGGGATTGCACACCTGAGATTAAGATTCTCTGCCATCCTTGTTAGAGTTCAAATTCATCCTGAAGATATATTTATTAAACCTGGCATGACTTGATTTGTAAAATCATTTTGAGCTGACCACACAAGGGAGAGTGTGTGGACATGGTGGTGATTTGCATTCACTCTAACATGGAAAATGGTATATGTGTGTGTTGCTTGAGGTGATGGGTAGGGGAAAGAACTATAATACATTTTCTTTAAAATGTCACTTCTGGTGGGAATTTAGAAATAATTTGGCATGTGTGTCTGTGATGCTGAGCTCTGAGTAATCACCCCAGTTATGATTCAGCCACGTTTTAGGGAAATGTGGAATGCAGTCCTGTACATATCTACTCAGAAATAAACCCCATTGAGTTCAATGGGACATACTCCCAGGCAAGTGTGTGTAGCAGCCTTTGCCAACCTGATTAAGGCTGGTGTATAGGATTTATGCATGGTGGTAGAGATTCACAAGGCGATCGTGCAAGTTTTTTTCCTGGAATGAAGTTCCAATGAGTTTGATGGGGCTTGCTTGACATTAAACATTTGACTGGTTATTGTGGTTGTTCTTTTTATTTACTAACTGTGGTATCCAACTAACTTTTTTTCCCATTTGACCCACTGAAATTCACAGACTCCAGTTAGTCGTGTCCATTAATGTCAATGGGTTTACTCTGCGTAGGACGGATATGGGTGGCAACCCTAAATGGCAGCCGTGAAGGAGGCGAAGGCTGATCTGCATTGAAGATGATAGCGTGTGTTGGCAGAGTGGATTTAACCCTTTGTCCCCACCGCAGCCCCAATCCAAATGAGACCCCACCCCCCCATGGCTAATATTTTCCTTGAAAGAAAAGCTGCCATTGCCAACGCGGGTAGGCTCCCCACCTTTGCTTCACACCTCCTGAAATCTATGGGACTTGACATCCCTTCACCTATTTATTATATTGGGCCAACCCAATCCCTGCTGAATCAAACATGGGATTCCAGGGGTCTTGGCCCCAACATGAGTCTGTGTTCCTTTGGAGAACTGAAGACATGGTGGAGACTGCTGTGCCTTTAGAAATATGGTTGAATTACACATATGTACAGCATGGTCATCTCAAGAGGGGGTTGTTCCCCACAGCAGCACTGGAGTCCAAGGCATCTCTCCCTGCCTGCCTTCAGCCAGCCCCCCCAAAATCGTTCTGCCCTTTTCTTAGCTATTCCAAGCCAAACTATTCCTGTGACATTGTCCAGTTACCCTGGCAACTTTCCAAATCCCCTGTCTCTGTTCACACCTCAGGGCAGGCGGGAAGGAGAGTTCTCTTGCATTGCCAATGATCCTCTATTCCTTAATGGTCCTAGCATGGCTAGGTCATTTTGCATAGGCTAACCCAGGAATACCTCCGCAGCTTGTATTTCTCTTCATATCCCAAATAATTATTAACTTCTAGGGCTAAGGATCCCCCCCAAAAAAGAGCCACACACGTAAAACACAATTTTGGGGGGATATATCAGAGGTGTTTGCTTAAATAGAGTGTGGATCTCCTTTGTGCAATTCATGTTATCACCCCTCCCCCATTCCCTTAAATTTCCTTGGATACCTTACATGAGAGGAAGTCCCCAATTTTGCTTTGGAACTCCCTGATGACGGCCTGGGGGCATGCAGAACAACAGTGAGAATTTCCTCTGATCTTATTGAAAGTGTTTTTGCCTTTCGTCAGCACTCCTGGGGTGTTCTGCTCCAGAAGAATAACAGCAGCATTCACTTTGGATTCTTCTTGGGTTGCAATTGAATTGAAACTCTCATCTGCAGTGAGCACCCAATGTCAGGTGTGAATGCACAAACGTGTATTGGCAAAATTGGGTTTCATATTCACCAGGGATAGGGAGATGGGGAAGAAATTTGGGTCAGTTTCCATTTTAATGCAAAGCTGCCTTAACTTACACTTTCCCAAACAAGGACCAAATTAGACCACAGTTATGCTTCAAAATGTCCACTTCTACAAATTCTCTCATGTTGTTCTCCAACCTCTACCCTGCAACCAAATGAGAAAGTGTGCCTAAAAATGAATATATTCATGAAAATAATATACAAACATGCACCACTCTATTAGGGGGAGTGCCTATTAGGCAAAACGGCAAACAAAAATGAGTATATTAAGGGAAATGCACACTAAAAAAATGTAAGGACTTAAAAGATACATTATAAACTGATGTGGAAATGTGGCAAACTGAATTTAAGGTTGGAAAATTGAAAAAACAAAGAGAAACCAAAATGGACAGATTCATCCATCCCTACCCAAAGCCCTCCAGATGTTGTTAGACTCCAACTCCCATCAGCACCAGTCCGATACCACCTGGAGGTCCACAGTTCCCCGCCACTGGTATTATCACAGTTGGACAAATTCATAGAGGAGAATACTGTAAGTGGCTACTAACCTGGATGCCTATGTTCCCCCTTCCACAGCTGGAGGTGGTATGCTGGTTTTGACCTATAAAGCCTTATGCTGCTCAGAACCCCAATACCTCAAGGCCGCCTCTCCTCATATGAAATGACCCAGATGCTGCAATTGATACCTGAGGCTCTTCTCTGTGTGCCCCCTCCATGGGAGATCCAGAGGGTGGCAAAATGAGAATGGGCCTTTTCAGTGGTGGCTCCCCACTTGTAGAAGGCTCTCATAAGGGAGGCTCATCTAGCACCATCAATACATATATTTAGGCACCAGGCAAAAACATTTCTTTCCTGCCACACCTTTGGCTTTTAATAGCCTTATTGAGTGAGTGAATTGTTCAAATCCTGCTTTTTAAAATTATGATTGCCTTTATGATATTTTTTATGCTGGTTTTAATGTGTGTTTATTTATTGCAGTAAACTGCTTTGAGTTGCTTTTGTAAGGAAAAGACATGAATAAGTGATAATAATAATAATAATCAAATATAATAAAGTGCAAGTGTCTCTGCGTCCAGTCCCTGTGTCCGTCCCTGTGTCCTACTGCACATGTGCCCCACGGACACAGGGATTGGAGCGCAGAGACTTCGGGCGGCCAGGCGAAACTGTGCATGTGCCCCACGGGCACAGGGATTGGAGCGCAGAGACTTCGGGCGGCCGGGCTGTTGAAGCGGCGGGTGCGCGCTCGTGTGGACTTGCTTCTAAGCGGCAGCGGCCGTTACAAGTGGCAGTTGAGTTGGCCTGCCGGGGCCTGGCTGGTGCCAGTGCCGCCGCCGCGATGCGCCTCCTGCGCTGCCTGCTGAAGGGCCATTCGGCGCTGGCCGGGGCGCCCAAGTACATCGAGCACTTCAGCAAGTTCTCGCCGTCCCCGCTTTCCATGATGTTCTAGCGCCCGTTAATTTAACGGGCTTACAGTCTACTAGTAATATAATAATATGCTTTTGAATACCAGTTGCTGGTGATCACAGAAAGGGAGAGTGCTCTTTTGCTAAGGTCCTGCTTGCAGGTTTCCCACTGGGGCATCTGGTTGGCCACTTTGAGAACAGGATGCTGGACTAGATATGGTCACTAGCAGGGCTCTTCTTAGTTGGAATGCGGGTGGCGCTGTGATCTAAACCATTGAGGCTCTTGGGCTTGCCGGTTGGAAGGTTGGCATGTCGAATCCCCGCAACGGAGTGAGCTCCCGTTGCTCTGTCCCAGCTCCTGCCAACCTAGCAGTTGAAAGCACACCAGTGCAAGTAGATAAATAGGTACTGCTGTGATGGGAAGGTAAACGGTGTTTCCATGCGCTCTTGTTTCTGTCAAGGTGTTCCATTACACCACAAGCGGTTTAGTCATGCTGGCCACATGACCCGGAAAGCTGTCTGTGGACAAACGCTGGCTCCCTTGGCCTGAAAGCGAGATGAGCCCTGCAACCCCATAATCACGATTGACTGGACTTAACCATCCAGGGGTCCTTTACCTTTTTCCTTTTTTCCTTCTTAGGTTCTTATGTTTGGGAGCCAAGATTAACTCTGGCTCCTTATATAGGATGCCCTCAGAGGAAAACCTGGGTTTGCTCTGTACGATGTGTGAAATGGCCCATAGAATTAAACTTTACCAGAATCCTGCCTTTAATGTGGAGAGAGAAAGAAACACAGTTGAGAAATTTCACACAAATGATGGATTTACACCACTGTACTCCAGCTGATACATGTTGTGGAGCTTTTAAATTATCACGGCTGCTGAGAGTCCAGAATACCTTTTCTCTATCAAGGGCAAAGAGAAAGGAAAGAAGACCATTATGTGCCAAGAGAAACCGAGCTGACAGGGCGAAGGCAGAGAAGAACAAAATAATTGTTTTTGAACAGAGATGCGCCTGTGTGTGTGGCAACAGTGCGACTCATTTATGCACGGGCTTTTTAAGTGATTTCATTTGGGTTACAAAAATAATCTCCTCCTGTTTGCCTTTCTTTTCTTACGCTGCTTTTCATGTCTTGCGATTCTATTATCTTTCAGGTGTAGCATTAGCACCGAGTGCCATCGTCGATATTAATGTCAAAACAGTCATAATAGTTCAAAGAGATCCATTTAAAAAAAGGGTTTCTTTAATGGATTCCCTAAAGGCAAGACATTTGGAGGCAGAAGCGTGGATTCATCCCGCACTCTCGTTTTGATCAAAGCCGACGCACATTTGGTAGCAGGGCTAGGTGGGTGGCGGGATAAATAATACCCTAGGTATGCGCAAGGGCAGCCTAGGTGTAGTCACTTTCAATCACAGCTCTCTGAACTGCATTTTACTCAAGGTTGTGTAGATCACAAATAGCTCACCTCTTCTCTTTTCAACTTGGAATGACAGAAAGCGCCTCTAAACATCACCAGCCACAAAATGGTTTGGAATGCATTTTGTTTCAATTAACAGCTCACTCCTGTGAGGCTGTGTGCTCCCACCAGTTGTGCAGTGCTGCACTTGGGAGCGTTTTTGCAGCCAGCCCAGGATGGAGGGGGCACAGTGCTGCTTTCCGTGGACATGCACACATGCCTCTGCTGTTGCCTGGGGCATGGTCATAGGCTTTATAAGCCTTGGCTGCAACCCCGTAGGCTCATTTCTGTCGCACAGTCTACTTGGTCGCTTCAGGAACAAGTAGATATTGTCCACCTGCCTGCACATTTGAGAAAGCAGGTTTCCCACCCTACTGGATTCAGAGGGTCTTCTTGGGGTTTAGGGATCAGTGCGGGTTGATTTGGTTTCTTGGTAAACTTGGTCATGTTGCTGTCAGGGAGGTGTGTGAAATGTTAAGGTTAGATTAGGTCACAGGGGAGCACCCTTAGGCACCTTTGGAGCTGAAGGAATTTTCAAGAGTCAGCTGCTCAGGGTTAAGTAATGCCCTAGGAACTTAGACTGCATACAGAATGTTCTTGAGGCTCACCTGCTGCACCTGACCAGAGTTGTGGGTCCCAGCAGGGGCTGAGGCAGGAAGGCCTCCCCGCTCACCATAATGTGAGGCCAACTGTTTGGGGCTCTTTCTTGTCATGTCCCTTGGGATGGGCGGGGTTTGCCTCACCCAAGGTTGACGTTTAGTTATGTAGGTTTCTGCTCTTCTCATTTCCTCCGCAGCTGTAGTTTAACTAAAATGTCAACCCACTCACCTCTTTATTCCTGGGTCCGGTTGCAAGTCCTGATATTTGATTCACTTATCATTTTAAGCTGTATCTATCATATTTGTATTTCCAAAATAATACGCAAATTGAAACACAGACATCCTTCAAAATCTGCATCTGTTCAAATTTTGTGATGCAGTCCTCCAACCAAACGATGTCTACAAAAATGTGTAAGGGAAAGCGTGCATAAAAAATGAAGACAAGAGTAAAAATAACATACACAAATGCATTAAAATACTGTAGAGGGATTTACTTGCAAAAATGTGTACATCTGCATACAAATATGTTTCTGTTAGGATAAATTTGCACTAAAATGCTGATAATTTTTCTTGAGGATTTTAAAATCTCCACAAATTGCTACAAAATTGCTACAAAAAGAACTGAACTGAATTTAAGGTTGCAAGAATGGGAAACAGAGAATCAAAACTGATGGATCCTTCTATCCCTATGGCAATTCTGCACACAGAAGCCAACTACTAGTGGTTAAGAGCGGTGGACTTGTAATCTGGTGAACCGGGTTCACGTCCCCGCTCCTCCACATGCAGCTGCTGGGTGACTTTGGGCTAGTCACACTTCTCTGAAGTCTCTCAGCCTCACTCACCTCACAGAGTGTTTGTTGTGGGGGAGGAAGGGAAAGGAGAATGTTAGCTGCTTTGAGACTCCTTAGGGTAGTGATAAAGCGGGATATCAAATCCAAACTCCTCCTCCTCCTCCTCCTCCTCTTCCTCCACTCTCAGAAGCATTATGCATTTGAATACAAGTTGCTGTGAACTGTAGGTTGGGGAGTGATGTTTCACTCATGTCCTGCTTGTGATCTTGGCATAGGCAGATTGAAGCAGGTGGGCGGGCACGTATCATGATCCTGCTGGCAAACTGATCCCAAACCATTAAGGGCTTTTTATATGAATAGTGTTATATGCTGATGTAATCTCACCCCTGTCAGGAAATACAGACCCTCAAAGCGTCCTTATTTTCTAGGGACAGTCCCAGATTTACATAAACTGTCCTGGTTACTGATTTGATCTCAGAATGTCCTGCTTTTCCTTAAGATGTCCCTATTTTCATTGAAGAAATGTTAGAGGGTATGGAGCCACCACAAGCCATCAGAAGGAAGTCCTGTACAGTATGGGGGAGGGTTTTTTTTAATGTTTGATGTTTTATTATATTTTTATATGTGTTGGAAGCTACCCAGAATGGCTGGGGCAATGCAGTCAGATGGGCAGAGTAACAACAACAACCAGATGCCCCTATTTTCATTAGAGAAATGTTGGAGGGTATGCAAACATGCTCTAGCATTCTGGACTAACTGTAGTTGCCAGACTAAGTCCAAGGCAAGCCCCACATAGAGTTCCATTGCAGTAATCTGGTACTGAAGTATGCTTTGCTTCTGTATCGTGCAAAATTAATTGCACGAGTTTTGTTTCTCTCCCATTTCTATGACAATCTCACATCTCATCCCTAGAAGCATGGCATTGCAGGACTGGATGTGACCTCTCTATGTGCTTGGCAGAGTCCCTGGCTGCCATACATACAAATAAGCATCAGTTGAATGTCAGGGCAAAGAAAGAAAAAGCGGAAGAAAATGCAGAGCAAGACAATCCAAGGCATTTGGCCTGCAAGTCAGGAGCAAGGCCGTGCTTCTCCAACATGACTCATGTGCCATCCTTCCCCGGGGGGGGGGGGCAGGAAAGGGATTAGACTGTTCCCACTCAGAGCTGGAGTCTCTGCTGCCAAGAGAATCAAAAATAATTTCGGGACTCCAAATAGCTCTTTAGGGGTGGAGGAAGGGAGATGAGGATCCTGTCTGCTGAATATAAAGAAGGCCAGAGTGGAGAACGGTAGGAGTCCTGTCCCTTTTCTAAACTTTGCAATTATTGGAGCTGAATTCATAATCTCTGCAAGGCTAACAGATAAGGCCCACACCTGCATTTAAAGCAGTAATTATACCACTTTAAACAGTCATGGCTTCTCACAAAGCATTCTGGGAAATATAGTTTGTTAAGGCTGCTGAGAATTGTTAGGAGACCCTAATTCCCCTCGCAGAGCTCCAATTTCCAGAGTTCCCTAGGAAGAGAGATTGACTATTAAACCACACTGAAAACTATAGCTCTGTGAGGGGAATAGCGGGGTCTCCAAAAAACTCCCAGCACCCTTAACAACCTACAGTTCTCAGTATTATTTAGGGGAAGGCATGACTATTTAAAGTGGTATGATACTGTTTAAAATGTATAATTCAGTTGGAGACTGACTCTTATTTCATTGAAATTAATAAGCACATGAAACATGCTCAGTGAGTAAAAATGTGCATAATAGGCAATATTGCATATAAAATGCATATTTTATGAGAAATTCACATTAAAATGCTGGTTGTTAAGAGGACTTTATTTATTTATTACAAAACAAACATAGTTCATATTTTAATTTCTGTAATCTTACCTTTAAGATGTGATGGTTAAAAAAAAATCCCTTCACTGCTGGCATTATCATCAAAACTGGCACCATATAATGAAAATCATGAACCCTAGGCCAGGCTGTGCAGAGATGCCCCTTTAACTTGTATTTTTAAGGGGGAAATTGGCAGACTGTGCAGTATTATAAATGTCCTAGGTCCTAGGTCACGATGTTGTTAGCTCCTTCTGTAATCTAGCCCTGGTTATAAATAAAATGACCTCAATCTCCATAATAAGAAGATGGCGAAATCAAGTGCAGGTACAGATATTCTAAACTGTTAATCAACCTTTCACTGAACCATGTGGCTGAAGCTTGAGGATCACTAGTGATCCGTAGAATATGGTTTAAGAACCTTTAGCCTGGAGAACCTGCTGTTGGATGGGAACATTTTGATTTCAGAAGATAAGGACAAAAGAAGAGGCTTGCTGGATCAGCCCAATGGCCCATCTACTTCAGCATCCTGTTCTCACAGTGGCCAACCAGATGCCTGTGGAACCCCCTCAAGCAAAACTCAAACACAATAACACTATCCCTTCCTGTGGTTTCCAGCAACTGGTATTCAGAAACATTTGTTCCTCCAACCACGAGGCAGAGCATAGTTTCCATTGATAGTCTTATCCTTCATGAATTCGTCTAATCCTCTTTTAAAGCCATCCAAGTTGGTGGCCATCACTGCCTCCAATGATTTCATCCTTGTTTGTTTGCCTTACAATCCAAGCTTGGGTGGCATTTTAGCCAGTGACCTTAGATGGCAGGCATTGCAACTTCTTGCTCAATCCCTTGAGAAACCCCTTCAAGATACATTCTAATTTTAGCCTGTTCAGCTGACAAGCTCTAAATAATTGCATGACAGAAGGAAGGCTGGACCTTTCAGAAACCCTATTGCATCCGCCACATCGCTGCATTTCTAAATGTTCTGATCCAATTGCATCGCAAGCTGATGGGAGATGAAACCTGAATTGTCATTAAAAAGAACAGGAAGCTTTATTTTAAGAAGGTATGGAACTAATTTCACCAGGGAAGAATAACTACTGGCCTTACAAATCATTGCTTATGTAACTCAGAAATCACCCTGTATAAGACCTTGCTCCTTCCATTTGTTTCAGAGGGGTATTAAGTGCATCAGACAGTTAAACTAGCTGGCTGAGACATGCATCTTTACTGATAGCAATTTCCCATTTGGAGAATGAAAGGGAGGGGCAAAAAACACACCTTGATTTTACTTATAGAGAACTGAGCTTCAGAAAAATAACATTCTTGTAACTCCTCTGAAAGACAATGGTAGCAGAGGTTCTCAGCATTCCCATTACATAACCTTATGCAGGTCAACACAAGAGTAAGATCTACTGAGTTCAATGGGTTTTAGGATACTGGGCCAGGATTGCAGCCTTATTGATCCACCATTCCTTAGATGAGAGTTTCCAGAGTTTGTTTGGTGGGATGGGGATCTGTTTCTTCTTCCACTACTACTTCTTCCTCTACTTCTTAGTCTTTTAAATTTGTTAGTTGCTTGTTACCTGAAGGTCTTCAAATTACTTACAATACATTTACAACATGCATATATTATACCATAAAACAGAACAGAGCAACCTCTATACTAGTCACCAGAAACTTTGCCATCATACTAGGATCAAGAAAACATAACCTTAGTCAATCAAAACATAAGTCTTTATTTAGTGCCAAAAAGATACTGTAACATTGAAGGTGCCAACAGACCTTGCTAGGGAGAACATTCCACAGATGGGGAGGCACAACTGAAAAATCCATGTCATCACCCTGCAAGCCACCCTCAAAGGAGGGACCCATAGAATAGTGTCTGATGAAGATCTAACATTCCAGGTATGTTCATATTGGGAGAGGCGTTCCAGAAGATATTGCCGCCCTGAGCTGACAAGGGCTTTAAAACCAGCACTTTGAATTTGGTTCTGATAAGATCTCTGTGAGTTTGGGGTAATTACTTGGAGGGGCAGCACGCAACTTAGGAATAGCATCATGGATGGAAGAGAACAGGACATACAAATCCCAACATCTCCAACTCAATAAATACATATAATTTTCTCACTTCCAGTGAATTGGATAAACTTATAAACAAACAAACAAACAAACTGGGGTAAGCACAGGCTGCAATGTTTAAAACCTTTGCTTTGCAGAAGGTCCCAAATTCAATCCCTGCATTCTCAATATAAAGTTGCAAATGTCCCCTGCCTGTTTCATGCCTGAAATCCAGGAGAGCTGCTGCCAGTCAGTGTAGACAATACTGATCTAGATGTACCAATGGTCTGACTTGGTATAAGGTAGTAGTGTTACAGATGCTGGTGGGGCATTGTGGAACATCATCAGATATTCCAAAGTTCAAGAATGTGGATGGACATCCACCTGCTCAAATGTTGATAATCTTGAGAGCAGAGAAGGCTTTAAATGTGTAATTCTGTATGTCTGGCCAGGTAGACCTTTGGGGGTTTTAATCAGCCACTTTAGGTTGCTTGCTGTATTGCTTTATGCTGTGTGTGTTTGCATCTTAATAGCACACACTGCTGAGTCAAAATTAAGCCTTTCCTTTCTTCTTTTTTAATTTAGAGGAGTTTGATTTTACTGTCTATTTGAATGGTGTGTTGCTGTTTTGAGTTTGTTGTCTTAATTGTTTGTGATAACTTAGTTTGCCTTAACATTATTAGTGGTGTTGTTATTGTTGTTGTTGGCCACAAATTTGTGCTCAAGGTGTGGTATATAAATTATGTAAAGAAATCCATGAATAAACATTGTCTAGGCTTGTCTTACGTGCTATGTTCAAGGAGTGCTATTTAAGGATACAATAACTTGGGGCTGAGAAGGTGGGGAATGTTTTCCAACACTTCTGGGCAAACCTTCCGAGGGCCGCATGCCAGTTGGGGCCAGGGCCAGAGTCAAAAGTGGAGAGAGCAACAAATTTAATTTTTACCTTTGTAAAAGGCTAGTTTTGATACTCAAATAGGCCTCTCTATCATTCAGCCAGCCAAGCAAGAGACAGAGTTCAAGGACACCTTCCAGTCAGGTAAAAACACCCAAGTGACCTGGAGATGGAGGTGTAGCCACTGGAGAGATCAAAATGCCAGATTGAGGGGCCTGGAAGGCTGCATTTGGTCCCTGGCTTGAGGTTCCCAACTCAAAGCATTGAACCATCTTTTGAATGCCTGAACAGGGCAACTGTGCTCTCTTGATCTTCAGTCATAACTGATTTTTTTTAAGCCTCCTTACTGATGTTGTCACTAAATTGCTTGCTATTCATCATGGATAAGCAAAATATTTTTTTCAGAGACATTAAAATATGAAGGTTGCAAAGAGTCTGGAGATGCCATAACCTTGCCCTGTAATTTGATTCCCCCCCAAAAAAAATTATTTACTGAAGAACTTCATCGTGTAATGCTTTCATCCTTCCCTCGCTTCAAAGCCGTCAAGACTTCTGAATATTTGAAAATGTGAAATGCTCTGATTAGACATTGTTAATTGAAAAGCACAGCCCACAGAACCAAGCTCCAGGTGTTACTCATATCATCTTGCAAATTCAGATGTTGCTTTCCATGGGTAGCTGGTAATATTCATTTGAATCCACCCCTCCCCCCAAACGTCACCATCACTCACACAAAAATAAATGTGACACATTTGAACTGCATATAGCTGAAAATGCAGATGAGCATGCATGGAGAATAGAATGCCACTTTTGTGTCAGGTGGGTTCCAATTTAAAGTATTTATGTAACGGCACAAGGTGGGAAGTAAATTATTCAAATAATTGGTTTGTTGATTTCAACATTGTTGCAGAACCTTTGCAAAGGCTGGTAGGTTTTAGGCAATCACAAAGCTGTTAATCTTCTGCCTTTGAGAGATGATGCCGGTCAGTGTAGGTAATATTAAGCTTGATGAACCAGTGGTTTGCCTTGATACATGACAGCTTAAGTTCTTAAGCCCTGGGCTTCTTTGGGAGGAAATCTTTCCTGACAGGAGGTAGTTTTGAGAAGAATATTATTGGGTCCACTGAGAAAATGGGTGTGTAAGCTGTTGTGCAGTCTTTTGCACAGATCTGTACTGTACAGATTTCAAGGGATGCTACTGCTTATGAGTATGTCATTTTTTAGTTTTTTGGCTTCAATGTTTTCCAATCTTACATTCAGTTCTCCTCATTTCCACAGCAGTTTGTGATTTTCTTTTTTTTAAAAGTCTTCTTGAAAATTCATCAGCATTTCTCCCAATATACATGTTTGTATGACATTTTTCCTAATATACACATTTTTGCAAAGCATTTTTGCCAAATGTAATCCATTTTTGTATGTTACTTACATCAATATTTGCATGCATATATACCCTTTCCCCTGATACAGCCATTTTTGTTTACATTTTCTGGCTGGAGAACCCCATCATAAAATTGTGATGTATTTCAGAGGATAGCTGTGTTTCAGTTTGAAAAGTTGCAGATTCAGTAAGTTCATATTTAACTGCTGACTAAATCAAATTTCTACCCCACCCCTACTTATGAATGGGGAACATTATGCATAGTTTAGCCAATTGCAGAGACATCACAATGGCTAATAAGGATACAGTCTATGCTGAGAAAATTTGGCATTCAGTATGGTGGATAAATATCCTGAACACCCATTCTGTAGGATGGCAGAAATATCCCTAGAAAAAATAGGTTTCGCACACAGAGAGAGTGCTGTACTCAGTAGCACAGATGTCAGCTTATGTGTGAAGAAGACCTCATTGCCATGAATGAAGAAACTCAATCACCACAATGAAATAATGGTTTCTGGCTTAACTACTGCAAGGGCCAGGCTGCAAGTGCTATGATCTCCAACCTGCTGGTATCAGCGGGAGCCCGCTTTGATTATGTCGGTCCTGATGGGTCTCCTGGCACTGTGATTGATTTGAGGATTGGGCTAGAGCAAGGAGTGCCATAGCTCCCAAGGGCTGATCTCAGAGGCAATTTGCTAGCAGCTTGAAATCATCCCAGCAGGAGGGAGACTCAGCTAAGCAGGATTGCATTGTGTTTGCCAAACACACAACATGATGGCACAGAGCCCCCTCTCCCCAGCGTTCAGCTTGGAGACACAAAAGCAGAGGGTTGAAAATGACAGGCATGTACTGGCACACATCGTGCAGGGAGAACTGGGCTGGGGGGAGAACGCGTGACGTTCCAGAGTTGATAGAACGCTTTTCAAAAGGATGCTTAAAAATTCATTGATGTGTCAAGTTCCATATGGATCCCAGTAGGACATTTGCAGTCCACAATTCTCTTAGAACTAACCTAAGTGACATAGGCTCCAAGGAATATGTTCAGGCTTCTGCAGCTGTGCCAGAAGGGCTGTAATTCAGTGGTAGAGCATCTGCCTTGCCTAGAGAAGATCCCAGGTTCAACCCCCAGCATTTCCAGATAGGCCTAGGAGAGACTCCCTGCCTGAAGCCTTGGAGAGGCACTGCCAGTAAGTGTAGGCAATGCTGAGCTAGATGAGCCAGTGGTCTGACTAGGTATGTTGCAGCTTCTTGTGATTCTAAACAGGACAATAGGTTGGTGGTGGTGCACTTGCTTTGCATGCAGAAGGCCCCAGATAAAATCCCTCACATTCCAGGTAGAGCTGAGAATGTCCCCTATCTGATCCCTCAAAAGCCCCTGCCAGTCTGTGTGAACACTACTAAGACCAACCAGTGATCTGACTCAGTATAAAGAGATAAGCAACTCAGGCCTCTTCATCTTCTAACAATGCTATTGCCTAAAATACACAGTATGTTTAGGCCAATGAAGGAGCTTGATTTGCTTGCCATTGACTTGTTCTGCAGAGGTTGACAGTGGTGGTGATTGGTGCTGCCCTGGGACCCCCCATCCAGATCCAAAGAATTTGACAGAACTATGTCTCCTGGACTGAAAGTGGATGAAGACTCCTCATCCAGATCGTTGTCTAGGATTGAGGGAGGGTGGTTGAACAGGACACCTCCTTTGCTGTCCATTTGACCTCAGTGTCTTACTTAGCAACAAGAGTATTGTAGGCTGCAAGAGGATCTACATGCTTACAAGACCTTCAGAAGGATTTGGGGCTCAGATTTTAATGAACAAGTTACGTTCATACTGGGGTGGGGATCATGTCTGAAACCCCACAGCTCCCTGACTCTGCATTGTGCAGATTTGCCTCTGCCACTCAATCTGACTGGCTGTGATTATCCAGGCAGTTCAACGTAATCGCATCAATTGAAGCGCTGTGATGTCATTGGCAGAAATCACACATAGGCTGCGTGGGCATTTGAGGGTAAGGTCACTGGAGAGAAAGGAAAGGGAGAAAATGTTGCCAAGACGAAGCAGCAACCAGGGGAACAAAAAGTTCCTTAACTGAATTGAAACAGCCTAAATGTTTGGCAAGGTGAGAATCCTCCTCTCTCCCGCCCTCCAAGTAATCTGTCCAGCAAAATCAGATATGCTACTCTGAAGGAAATGCTGAAATTAAAGAACATTTGACAGTAGAATGAGGCAGAGAGAAAACAGCAGTAAGACAACATGCACTTGTTCAAAAAATGTCCAAAATTGACCAAAACCTGGAGATGATTGTTTTTAATACTCACAGAAACACACATACTAAAACACCACCAGAAGGTTGTCAGAAGGCACCATTTTCCATTCTGCCCTGTATTCATCGCATGCAGCACAATTTCCATTCCATGGCAGTTTGTTTTATGCCAAAAACACCTATGCTATTGGCCTACTGTGGCAAAGTTACGTAACTTAACATTCATTATCATTTCAGCACAAAGGAAATGCAAGGGAAATGGGGGGGGGGAATGTAATCAATTACATACCATCTCTGACCTGCAAGCAACAACTACAATAAACGTTGATCATATTACGGTAACTGGATTGATTTCTGTTCAAACAGGGGCTGAATCAGTGAACCCCAGCAATTTCTGCTCCCATTTCCATTCCTAACCACTATTCTTAAGTGCTTGCCTATTCCATATGCATATTCTCTAATAAAGCAGATTCATACAGGTCTCACTGTCCGAACACAATGCATTCCCAGAAAGTGGTTTGTTAGGTGAGCGTTTGCATAATAAGCTGATGATCTCCATTATTTCCTATAGGATCATTTATAATCTGTGATTTGTCTGCTCTCTTTCCCTTGCCTCCCTCCATGGCTTCTGCTCGAAACTTCTGCAGCCAATCAGCAAAAGCCAAACAAAGGAAAAACTGGTTTGCCCAATCTCTGCTGCTCCCTGATTTGTACAATTTCTCTCCCTCCCCCCATGGTTTTCTGCCTGAAATGGCTGCTGCAAGCCACTAATGAGGAACAAACAAACAACAACAACAACGTGCTTATTTATTTTTGGATTTTTGCTTTAACAATATTATTTTCTTAATGGAAAGTATTCCAGGGCTTGAATTCAAAACCTCAAGCCATAAGTGTGGGATGTACTCTAGTGATCTATTTGAGACCACATCAGCAGAACCAATCCAGTGCACTTCTTCAGTGCAAAGATTCAGGTAGGGAGTACCCTTAGGAAGTCATCATAGGAAGCTGCTATGTACTGAGTCTGATCATTGGTGTATCAAACAGTATTCTCTACACTGACTGCCAGTGTTTCAGAAAGGGCTCCAGCCCTACCTGGAGATCCTGGGGATTGAAACTGAGACCATCTGCATGCAAAGCAGATGCACTACAGCTGGGCTATGGCCCTTCTCCATTGTGTCAAATCTCTTCCCAAATATTGTGGCAGTTGAGTCACCAAGGAGATGTTTTCTGGAAAAGAAACAGGGAGCATGGGTCAAAATTCAGCTGGTTTTGAATGCTCATCTTTCCCTATTCCAAGGCCTCAAGGAGTGGACCAGCCTCATCTGAGTGGACCAGGGCCATCCAAGCAGATGGGCTTTGGATTTGGCTAGCCCAGAGCCCAAATGACTAACAGTGATTCCAGGGGAGGGGAATCTCCAGCAGGGAAATAAGCAGCTGTCTGCCCAAAGCCTTCATGCCTATTATGGGCTAGATTGGCTCCTCTTGCATGACTGGAATGGGTCCCAGCTGCATCCCATTGGCCTACCTGTTCCACCTGCTCTGCACCCTATAACTGCAGGCTTCGGTGCCAAATTGTTTTCTACTCATCTCTCCTTGTGATTTGCTGCCAGCTTTTCATAGTGTTTCCCCCTCCCATGCTTATATTGTAATAAAGACAGCCCCTGCAGATGGTTATTTCACTGCACAGGCAACAATTCATAGTCTTGTCTTTGGTTCAAGCCAGAGCTGTGTACGCTATACTATTTTTACAAAATCATTTTTGTGTGTGCCAAGGTAACACAGATTCTGTGACAAGAAAATACATTTTTCAACCTGTATAAATTATAGGAATTAAGTAAGTCTGTCTGATTTATCCAGTTTTGCGCCATTCCTTCCATAACTTTTTGTTCTCATATTTTGTTTGCATCATCTGTGCTATTGATAGGATGAAACTCTGAAGCTGAAACTCTGGCTGCTAGAAAGCTTTAGCCAGCTACTGAGATTTCTTCAGGCATTACCAATGTAATATCGAGCATATATTCAAAAAAAAAACCTAAGGGCTAGGATCTTGCTTAGAACAAATCTGAAATTCAGGTTCTTAGCAAGATGAATTGTAGGCCCACTTTCTGTGGTTTTTACCCTTGTGTTACCATGACATTCATAAATAGCACCTTCATGCTTTTTGATTGCATTTCAGTAACCTTCAAAAAATAGCTAGTGGATGGGATACAACTTGGAGCTCCATGGATAGTAGCAGATGGCATGCTGGGGTGGCCGGAGTTACCTGACCTCCTGGCAGCAGAATCACTGCTACTTACTGGAAGGGGGAAGCAGCAAGGAAATTGGCGCAGTGCAAATGCAACAGCAAAACCAATCCAAGGCACCTGCCAGTGTGTTTGCATCATGCTGACCTTCCCAGTGCCTCACTCTTCATCCTCTCCTTCTCAGTAAGCAGCAGTGACTCAGCTGTTTGACTCAGCTGTTGGGAGGTCAGGTGAGCACTACTGCCCTATCACATTGTCTACTACGGCCCATGAATCAGGCAGTGACTCTCCGCTCCTAAAAGGAGGGGACTGCAGGACATTTCCAGACAGGAGCTTGACATAGTTACTCATGATCTTCCTGGCCATGGAAGTCAAGTGAGGCTGAATGGCCAGTCTCATGCTACTGAGAGATATAAAAGGCACACGGAGCTGTTGATTTTCCTCACTCTGGGAAATGTTGCTGATGGAGGCCATCTGGTACTCTGTGCTGTACAGAGAGAGCTGTGCTGAAAATTTTAAAATATATATAGGACTGTTTGATGGACAAGGAGGGACAAAACCAAACCTTCCCGAGATATGATGGGGATGGGGGGGGCAGTAACAAAAAGAGGTAACCAAGGGTTTTCCATTTTTCCTTTCTTTTTCATTTTTTTCAAAAAAAAAAAAAAAAAAAGAACCCATGCATCACTCACAACAGCCCTCAGACCTGAGCTTCATACTCTAGACTTGGAGAGCTGAACTGGGGAAATCTAGAGTATATTTCTGTGTTAAGGAAGAAACAAGAGAAAAAGTCACCCAGCCCTGATTTTTAAAAAGCATTAAACTCCCCTTGCTTCAGGTCAGGATTTCTTAGCAATCAGACTACTTCCTGGTACAATTAATTCCCATCTTAACAGCTACACTGGTCAGACATCTAGCTGTTTCTAACACTAATGTACAGATGTGGACAATTTACATATTGTATGGGTATAGTCAATTAAACCCTCATTATAGGTTTTTACACAACTGTGTCTTTTATTAGTAAGTGCAGTGAAGGTGAAGAGCATTTCAGTCTGGATGAATTTGTCAAGTTGTCTAACCAGGCTCAGGGGGCCTGGAGAGGGGGCATGGGATGCCAGAGATTCCCTCTTTCACTTTCTATTATAATGTTTCTGCTTGAGGTCAAGGAATCTTGGGACCAAACTGGTGCTGAGGATGGAACTTCGCCTAACTATAAACTGTGTATGCTATAAGGATGCAATAACCTAAGAAGAGTTTGGCTTCTGGATAAGACCAAAGACTTACCTAGACCAGCATCCTGTCCCCACAGTGGCTGCCCCTTGGAATATCCATTTCCACCAACTAGGAGCATGGGAGAGAGCAGTTGCTTCAGCAATAAAGCAGCTCAGATTAGGAACTTATACAGGACCTGACTACTGTGATTTTAAGTTGTGTTAACTGTATTTAATACTGTGCCACCCTGGGGCCTTAGGATGCTTCTTTCCATGTGCTTCATTCTACTCCCAAGCAAGCGGAGAACTTTGCCTTGAAGTTCCTGCCTTGATTGCCACCTACTCTGGGGGAGATGAAGTGTGGAGGATAAGAGCCTACCAGGAACTAAGGCAACTTGATGCAATTGCTTCTCAGGGTCACTGGCAGTATGGTGATCTTCTGGAAGGTCCTGCTTCCCTTCCTCCTCCTCTTCTGGGGTGACATTGGGTTCAAAACAGGGCAGGACTGAACCTTACCAGAAACCCACAAGCAACACACCTTTCTATCTCATGATCCTCAGCATTTGGTATTATTCAGCATGCTCCCTCTGATTTTGGGGTGGGGAAAGTGTCTTCTGAGAACTTTGGCTCAGCTCTGCTTCACAACAGGCTGCAGTGAGATGTCCCATGAACAAGTGCCCCCCGTGAACTTACTGTGAATAAGATTGCCTAGAATACCTAGTTGTCCAAGAAAGCATGAATTACTGTGTTCTATGCTGTATCAGTTCTCCCATGAAGCAAGTTTTAAACCACTGCCATAGACAGTTAAGAGAAGATCACATTACTGGAGGTTGTAAATTGCCACCCAAGAGCCTTCTAATCATGACCTCAACCTGGATGAGCTGCAGGTTTGGTTGATGATAGTAGATAAGCTACAGTGAAAGAAAATGTTAGTGCATGAAATCCATACTAAGTACAGCAGGACAGAGAGAGAGAGAGAGAGAGAGAGAGAGAGAGAGAGAGAGAGAGAGAGAGAGTCTCAGTCCCCCCCCCCCCGGAGAAATATTGGGAGCAGTTTGTTTCCATTATTATAAGCGAAGGCCTTCTTTCTCTCTCTGCTACAAGATTATTCAAGCTGAATGCAAGAATCTAGATCAAGGGAGCCAGGTTATTGGGAAGACAGAGGCGGAAATAAATCAAATGAAGGGTTGACAGCCTCCAAATGAAAGCGTTGCTATCAGAGCAACAAAATGCCACATAATTGATAGAAGAGCAAGATGGTGCAGAAAGCTGCTGGACCGGTTGCCAGGAGAAGAGTGTCTACACGTGTGTGTGTGTGTACGCACACATGGAAGACATTCTGATTACCTAATATGGGCTGATTATCTGCAAAGGCTCAGAACACCCGAGGGGTGGATGTGTTGAAAATAACTGAAATCTAGATCTCTAGGTTTTTGTTTCTAAATTCTGACACATCCCAATACTGTGATCTTCAGCAATTTATCTGAGCAGGCTGTGTCTCTCTAGGACAGCCCTTTTAAATTTTTCTACTTCCAAGGAGCAATTCTTCATATGGACTCATAAGCTGAAGAACCCCCAGTACATCTGCCGTAGATCTTACCCCCCAAAGTAATTACAGATAGTTCTGGGGCACAGTCTGAAGCACACTGAACAAAAGTTGAAGTTGAGTTGAAGTACAGAAGCTTAAGGTTTTTGTTCAGTGTGCAAACCAGCCAAACTCACACTTCCCAGACTAATACACAAATCAGAACACAATTACCGGTATTCTTCAGTTTTTTCACTTCCCTGAATTATGCAATGCAATGCTTGGCTCAACACCCCACCCCCACAAAACCCTAGAATGCATATAAAATATGTATTTCATGCTAAAATTCATAAAGTGTGCATTTTAACATAAAATCATATTTTGTGGAGAAATGTGTTAGCAAAATATATTTTTTTTCTTTTGTGCAGATTAGTATTCTGTACAAAATCCAAGTAGCAGCATGGTCTACACTGACTGGCAGAGGCTCTCCAGGATTCCAGCCTGTAGATTCTCCCAGCTTCACCTGGAGATGCTGGAGACTGAATCTTCTGCATGCAAAACAGAATCTATACCACTGAGCTATGACCCTTCTCTCCCAGGGAAGAGCTCTCCGATCTGAATGGGATGAAGGAATCTTGATTCCCCAAAGGGCTGGATATAGATGCTTGAGACATACCCTCTTTGCAATTTCCAGCCTGACCTAATCCATGCCTCCCCAATTAATTCATGGATTGGAACTTAGCTAACCACCGGAATGCTCTGACACATTTCTTGACCCAGAAGAATGTTAAAATACATTTTAAAATGCAAATTTCGAGAAAGAACTTGTTTCAAACTGCAGACACCCACATGATACAGTTCTCAGAGTGATTTAACAGTCAGAATATGGGTCTCCTAACGACTCGGCATGCTTAATAAACTACACTTCCCAGGATTCCATGGGGGAAGCCATTACTGTTAAATCAAAGTGCTTTAAATGTATGGTGCAGATGTGGCCTAAGAAAAAAATGATGTTTAGATATATATTTTCATGAATATTCCCAACCCCATGCCCCCAAAATGCAGCTGAATGTGGAAGCAGAATGGAGTAGATTTGGGAGTGAATACATGCAAGGGTGACGCAGTTTGTAAATAGACCCACTCCTAGGACCAGAATCAGTTACACTTGTTATCAAATTATGGGTTTATTTTTTGATAGAATAAGCAAGGAAAATCTATTCCGCTCTTCTGTGTACTTCACGGAATATTGGAAAGCACCCGCCCCCCACCGCCCCAACCCGGTACCTGTCAAACACACACTGTAAATAGATATTGATGCTTAATATGACTTTCTCGGCTCATATAATTGTATTAGAGCAAGGTCTGATGCAGGAATCAGCAGTCAAGCCTCCTGACTGAACAGAGCACTTGTTTGCAATTGGGAGAGGTCTTTGACAGAATTTCATTCACTTAGCAGAACTCCATTCTTCTACCATTTATAAGATGGTAATGAGAAAGGCTTTCCATTGCGATGTGAATGCAATAATAATAAAAATAAAGACCAGCCTATTTGATGGCAGGCTACTGTTACATTTCCTTAAATTCAACAACTGGCCGAACCTAGATGCACAAATACAAAAGACCTTTACAATTTCATCTGAAAGTTTAACTCTCAAGCTTTAACATGAAGCCTTATGTTTTAATTGAGCCACATCCAATGTACTTTTTCTTCTAAAGGGGACAGTTATAGGGATGGACACATAGGTTTTCAGCCCACCTTAATTTACCCTAGACTCTGCACTGCAGTCAAAGAACCCTTTGGTTATTGCCCTTTGACACTTGCCAAGACTTGCTCTCTGTCCAGATGCTTTATTTCATATAACCTCAATTGGGTACCACATCTGGAGCAGGCACCCACCCCAAGAAACTCCATCTTCCCAGTCTGTCACTTTCACATCTGAGTGAATAAATAAGTTCTGATTCACACATCCATGTATGTCATGAGCTTCACAGTGCTGTTGGGATTGGGTCTGGACTGGCAGGCTTTGATGCAGGAGAAAAAAGAAATGGGGCAGGCTGAATGGTGGGAACCTGGGTTGGGGGAGGGAGATCTCCCCTTTTCACCCTGACTTCAACTGCTTTGGAAGGGGAAATGGAGATGCTAGCTCCTCTCGCCAACCTTCCTGCAGAGCAGAGAACCTCAGTGGAGGCTGGGGATGACGACTTTGAGCACCTAATGAGGGAGGTGAATCAGGAGGTGGCAGTGAGTGTTGAGTCTGTCGCCTGGGCAAGGTTGAGTCTGTCGCCTGGGCAAGATTTCTTATATTCTGGCTAAACATCTGCCTTGACTCTGATA